>OY720679.1:17380355-20375355 GCA_963170755.1 Amphimallon solstitiale
GTCGCTATCGAAAAATGTTTGATTGCTTTATATATTTGTAAACGACTATAAATTTGTCAATCTACTATTGTTACTCGATCGTGTTGGATGTATTAAAATGGAAGAAGAAGAACCGACAGAAGATACATATATTGGATGTTGTGATATATGCTGCTTATTTTGTGAATTTATTTCATCGATTATATTTCATATTTTCTCATAGTTATCAAGTGTAAGTAGTATAGACAACAACAATTATAGCTCTGAAAATTATACAGAGCTCTTCAAAACCAGTATTAACCGCTTAGAGCCCATTGTATTCTGTATATTACCTGTTTCGAAGCACTTGGGACGCAGTTCAAAGCTGTTTGTAGCACTTCAAAAGCCGTTCAAAGCACTTCAAAAGCTGTTCAAAAGCTGTTTGTAGCACTTCAAAAGCCGTTCAAAGCACTTCAAAAGCTGTTCAAAAGCTGTTTGTAGCACTTCAAAAGCCGTTCAAAGCGCTTCAGAAGCTGTTCAAAAGCTGTTTGTAGCACTTCAAAAGCCGTTCAAAGCACTTCATAAAACTATTCAACATTATTTAAATATGGCCGCACAGAGCAGAAATAATAGTGATAGAATTACATCTGAAATAATACGAGCTACCAAGTCGATTAGAAGGAAACATTTAGCATTAAAATCTGGTCGTTCTGATTATGATAAGTTAATAACAGAACATTTTAAACCTGTTACCGAACCCCTTCGGAAGGTATTGAAGGATGTCGTTATACCAACAGTTAAAAGTGAAACTAAGATGGAACCAAAGGATGAAAGTATGGTTGAGGATGGTGAAATAAAACTTCGACTGGAAAAGCCGACAACATCTAAAAAGATGGTTAGTATAACCCATGATCGTGCAATTCAAGTACAGCCCACCGGTATCGACAGAGGTGTACAACATGATGATAGTGTATTTGAGCTTGACACAACACCAGTGGAAGTGGATCCAGAGGAATCATTTCAGCAGTATCGTACTCAGTATAGAGAGATGCTTAGAAGGACACCAGAAATCGTCGATGACTATCTGGAACAGTACGAGTTAATGCCAAGGACTTACTTGGATGGCTTATTGGCGGATACAGCTGGTGAATATGATTTAACAACAGGTGTTCACTTCGATCCTATAACAAATAAATTTAAAATTGGCAACTCCATTTTAACCATCGACGGTAAAGATATTGTAATCGATACTGTGCGATATAGAGGAACTGGTGGCCTCTACGAATTAATATTTAAAGCCCGTCCGGAGGGTTTTACTAAAGAAGATGAGGATCGATATCGTGCAATTTTAAAACAGACTAATGTACATCGTCGCGGATATGATCCGAGAAAACAGGTTCAAGGCACTAAGAGCTACAAGTATGTAAACATCATTAGACCCCTAACATATGAGAGACACGCATCAGCAAGTGGACGTATTGAGGGTGGTGGTCATTTAGATGAAGAACTCATATTTAGAAATGAACCATACCAGTACGTTTACTGGGATGATATAAACGAACTGGTGGATCGTCTACGTTTACTGATAGCTTCCAAGCATTCAGGGAATAATGGTCATGCTAATGAAATAGCCTCAATAATAGAAGAGCTCCAGGAAGCTGGTGTCATTGAATATAACTAGAGACATTTTCAATTATGGTCTCAGTCTAAATACAAACATCAATATGGATAGCATTGATAAATTTGGTCGTCACTTAACTAAATCAAAAACGAAAAAATCTGTACCCACAGATAACCATCATCCACTTTTCGAAACTAGTACTGACGGCCATTACAATTTTAAAAATAAGCGACTATGTAATGTTCAATCACCAGTAGAAGTTGACGACTGTGCAAATAAAGCTTACGTGGACAAAAAGTTTAAAGATGTTGATGAAGTCATTAAAAAATCTAAATCACCGTATTATAACCAAATTACGGAGTTTATCGAACTACAGACTGACGTGGAGGATTTAAAACGTTTGAAAACAAACGCCACCAGCAAAACTGATGAGCTGACGGATAGCGTAGATCGGTTGAATCGTGAATTTGTAGCATATAAAACCAAAGTAGATGAGGCTCTACACTTGGACAACAGGTTCAGATTTGATTTGGACGTTGTTGAAGATAAATTGACACAAAACGAGAACTCATTTAAAACTTTATTGACCAATTTGGAAGCAAAGATTGATAACAAAATTAAGAAGTTAAAGACTAATAATGAGTAAAGTTAAACAAGATGTTGTCAACGAGTTGCATAAACCCGCCCGCAGAATATTTAAACGGCGTCGTGTTATTATTAGAGGTCTCGATGACTTGTGGCAGACAGATCTGATGGAATTTGTACCATATGCTAGAGAGAACAGAGGTTATAAATACATACTCGTGGTAATTGATTGCTTCTCGAAATTTCTATGGACTCAACCTATAAAAAGTAAAACAGGTGCAGATGTGATGAATGCAATGCAAACAATTTTAAAAGGAACTAGACAACCTAAAAATTTACAATCAGATAACGGTCGTGAATATTATAATGCTAAATTTAAAAAGCTGATGAAGCAATACAATATAAATCATTATTCAACATATAGTACCATGAAGGCTTCCATTGCAGAACGTGTAATTCGAACAATTAAGGGAAAATTGTATAAGAAATTCAGTATGTTGGGTAAATATAGATGGGTTGATATATTGTCAGAAGTAACCGACACCTATAATGGGACTAAACATAGAACGATTAAAATGAGACCTCGTGATGTTACCAAGAAGAATGAAAAACGGTTGTTAAAAAGCGTTTATAGTCATGTTAAAATAAGTGGGCTTCGAAAATTTCATGTGGGAGATATAGTACGTATAAGTAAATATAAAAGTGTATTTGAAAAGGGATACATACCCTCCTGGTCCACAGAGCTATTTAAAATAGTTAAAGCTAATATTACAAATCCAGCAACGTATGTTCTAGAAGACATGAACGGACAACCCATCTTGGGCAGTTTTTACCAAGAAGAATTGCAAAAAGCGAAACATGCAGACGTATACCTGGTTGAAAAGGTGCTGCGCAGAAAAGGCAATAAAGTGTATGTGAAGTGGTTGGGCCTATCAACTTCAAATAACTCTTGGATAGATAAACATGATATATTGTAATTGAAATTGTATATATTTCTTTTTATGAAACAATAAAACAAATATTAAACTGCTACATATAATTTTTATTTATAAATAGGATAAGTATTTAATTTACAATAGCTACAATTTCTTCGAGCAGGTGTTGGACCATCTATGTGCTCCGACTGCCAGGGCTGATTGTAGTGGAGATAGCACGGTAAGTATTCTTTGAGAGCTTCCCTCTTCTCTGTGGGGATAATGTGCCAGTTTTGTTTCAAAGATTCAGCTGTCACCATGGTTTGTAGAATGGATGTCGGGATCTCGCGAATTGTTGCTTTATTTATTCCGTCTAGTGTACCAAAATTCTTATTAATTTGTTTAATAGCTCGATCAACCTTGTTTTGTTGATTCCCCATTTTAGAGTTTGATTTTTCTAATATTCAATGTTATTTTATAAACTTCAATATCAAATCCTAGTTTCTTTAATTCTGATTTGTATTTCTCGATTCTATTACCTAACAATTTAATTTTCAATTTGAGTGTTCTCCGCTTACATATTTCACACATCGTTGATTGATGGCAAATCAACGTCTATTTCACTTAAGAATTCTTCATACTTTTTTATTCGAACTGCCATCATTTTAAAAATACCTCGCGAGAGTGTATCACAATTGTAACTAAGTAATAATACTATTTGTATATAAATATATGGTAGTAGCGTGCAAGAATACATGCGCACATATGGCCACAATCATTCAATTATTATAGAAATTATTAAATATATTTTATTACTACGTCACCATATTAAGTTTGTGTATTACCTAAATTCAATAAAAACATGCAAAGGATGAATCTAACCACATATAGTTCAAAACAGGAAGTGAGAGATAATGCTGTTTACGAAGTTATTTGTTTGTAGATAAACAACTGTAAATAGTATTATCTCTTACATCCTGTTATGCATAATTTATCTACAAATATTTTGTTCGGTCTTGCGTTTTAGAAAATAAACATATTTTTGTTTATTGAAAAAAAATATCAAATTATCTTCTGAAACGTTGCATTTACTGGTATATAAAATACAGCGGTCAGTATTGTAAATGTCATTCAACATTGTGTTCTACTAGAGCGTACATCATTACATTATTCTACAAGTAAGTACATATTGCTTTTTAATATTTTTTTTCGAAACGGTATTATAGATACTTCTAAGATGTTTTGAATGTGTCTAGTATTTATAAATATCTTTTTTAAACTAGACCGGAAGTAGTAGTTTACAATTGTTTTACTAATGCTTGAATAAAATAGAATATTTCTTATTCTAAACTTCAGTAAACACTGCAACCTCGTTGAGAGTACATCGTTATTGTTTCTAGTTAGAGCTCTTATTATTAGAACAGTAAGTAATAATTATTTTTTAAAAATTTCTTCTTCTTCAATGTAGTTTTAAATTTGTTTTTTTAATATTTCATTATAAACAGTATACAGTGGTGTTTAATATAAACCGCTATAGCAAATTTTATATTTACGAGTGTACTCTTGATATCTCATTAGATTTTTAGTAAAATCGGTATATATTAACATATGTTTTTAAATTATTTTGGGGCGTCTTTAAATATTATAAACAGTATTTTTTGATATACAGTGATGCTTCATATCAATCTGACACATTTTTTCAAGATAATTTGAATTATTATATAATAATTTTTCTTTAAAATTCCTAATTATTATTTCAATGTTGATTTTTATTTTTTATTTGTTTGCAGAAATGAACTGCCTAATATGCGGAAAAACGTTCTCCCGAAGGGATAGTCTGAAGCGGCATGTAAATGCCCTCCACCGCAATTTTATTTGCGGTATTTGTGGAGAGGGCGTGGACACATGTGAGCATGTTGGTGGACCATCTAAGAAGAGGGTTAAAGTAGATGTTGTGCCATCCACAAGCTCTAATAGACTTGCGGATGCTGCTCCATCTACTAGTCGAGATGTGTCTCAGGTAAGCTGTTGTGGGCTGAGTTTCCCTAATAATTCTCTATATAGGGGACATCTCCGCTCACAGCAGCACTTGATTAATAACACACTTATGCTGCAGGATGGAGTGTTTAAAATTAATTCATCATTCAAAAACCGGGTCGCGAGCTACAAAATTTTAGGTAAACAAAATTTAGATGTTGTTAATTTTCTGGCAGATTTGAAAATTAAAGTGTGCCGCCTGATTAAAGACGTTCTGGCTAGGGCTGTATCGGGTATTAAGGTGCAGTTAGAGCTATTTGCTCATTATGTTAAAGCGATAGCAGATGAGGAAATAGTCGACTTAAAATCATTTAATACCCGATACACCATTGTCACCGAGTCTTCGGACTTAGAGGACGTCTTTGACCAGGCGGCTGCTATTATAAAGTCGAAGTCGGAAGAGTTTTCGGAGAGAGGGAGTAATTGGGCATTTAAGATGGTCTCACATTTAGAGGTTAACATCAACACATACCAACCTCTTGGGGGATCATCTTACTTGGAACTACCCCCCTCGATCCGAAACAAAAAAGCGTGCGTCAACATTCAGAACTCCGATGACGCATGCCTGTGTTGGTCGATTGTTGCGGCACTCCACCCTGTCAACAAAAATGTGGAGAGAGTGGGTAGTTATCCCCATTACTCCAGCGTCCTAAATTTAGATGGTATTAAATTCCCGGTAAAAATTAAGGACATTTCAAAAATTGAGGAAATGAATAATTTAAGTATTAACGTTTACGGTTTGGCTATAAATGATGACACAAAAAATCATGAGGTGGTGGGGCCGATTTATTTTACGCGGAACAGGAAAGCTGTTCATGTCAATTTATTACTTTTGGAAGACGGGGTCAAATCGCATTATGTTTTAATAAAAAATCTTTCCAGGCTAGTTTCATCTCAAATAAATAAGCATGACGGTCAGATACACATCTGCGATGGGTGTTTAGTGAGATTCAGTACTGTTGAAAAATTAAACACCCATCAACAGAATGATTGCAATCACGTTTACACCGTACTACCCTCAACTGATGCGCGAAAAACTAAATTTGGAAATATGATACCACAAAATATATTAAGATTTGATGGTTATGATAAGAAAATGTCCGTTCCTTTTGCTGTTTATGCCGATTTTGAAAGTATTCTCCAACCAATTCACACATGTAGCGGTGATCCAGCTAATTCGTATACAAATAAAACATTCAAACATATTCCTTATAGTTTTGCATATCAAATTGTGTGTTCGTTTGATGTGAATTTAAATAAATTTGTCACGTATGCCGGTTTAGATTGTTCAACGGTGTTTGTTGAAAAATTGATAGAAGACGTTAAGCTAATCTATGAAAACTATTTAAAGACTATCGCGCCGATGAATCCTTTAAATAAAAGCGAACAAAAATTATATAATGAGGCCGTGATTTGCCACATATGTGAACTATCTCTCAACGGAGATAGAGTGAGAGACCACTGCCACATTACGGGAGCGTTTCGAGGGGCCGCTCATTCTAATTGTAATCTCAACTTCAAAATTCCGAAATTTGTCCCTATCTTTTTTCATAATTTGAGCGGGTATGATAGTCATCTATTTTTGAGAGATTTGGCGCAACAAAATTTAAATATTGATGTGATTCCGATTAATAAAGAACGGTATATTAGTTTCAGCGCGAAAGTTTTGGTCGGTGATTATACTGATAAATCGGGCGAGAAAAGAAATGTTTGTATAAACCTACGGTTTTTAGATAGTTTTCGGTTCATGGCGTCTTCTATTGATAAACTAGCGAAAAATTTAGACCCACAAGACTTCAAAAATGTTAGACGGGCGTTTCCCGTAGATTCCGAATTCAATTTAATTAGAAAAAAGGGTGTATTCCCTTACCAATATATAGACACCTTTGGGCGATTGTTTGAACCGGCCTTACCGGCAAAGCGCGATTTTTTCAATTCTTTATGCAATGAGGATATTTCGGTTGCTGAATATCAACACGCACAAACTGTTTGGAATACATTTGGATGTAAGAATTTATTAGAATATTCTAATTTATATTTAAAAACAGATGTTTTACTTTTGGCTGATATTTTTGAAAACTTTAGAAAAATTTGTCGTGATACATATAGTTTGGATCCAGCACAATATTACACCAGCCCTGGCCTGTCTTGGGATGCTATGTTGAAGCATACCAAAATTGAACTGGAGCTACTCACTGACATCGACATGCATCATTTTGTTAAGCGGAGTATCAGGGGTGGGTTGTGTCAGGTATCTTTGCGGCACGCTACAGCAAATAATAAATATATGTCTAGCTATGATGCGAGTGCTCCAAGTTCCTATCTAGCTTATTGGGACGCGAACAATTTGTATGGGTGGGCAATGTCGCAGTATCTACCATTCGGCGGGTTTAGTTGGGTTAGTCAAGATGAAATTGACAATTTAAATATCTCAGGGGTCGCTGATGATTCACAGATTGGTTATTTTTTGGAAGTAGATGTCGAGTATCCTGTAACTTTGCATGATGAGCATAACGACTTACCTTTTCTGCCCGAAAACATGGTACCTCCCACATCTAAATTTCAAAATAAAAAGCTGATCGCTAACTTACAAAATAAAGAGAAATATGTCATACACTATAGAACATTAAAGCAAGCGTTACATTTCGGCCTTAAAATCACCAAAATTCATCGTGTTTTGAAATTCAACCAGTCAAACTGGCTTCAAAATTATATCGACCTAAACACCAGCCTACGTCAGCAAGCTAAGAATGATTTCGAGAAAGACTTCTACAAGCTTATGAACAACTCTGTATATGGTAAAACCATGGAGAATGTTGATAAGCGAGTAGATGTCAAATTGGTCACACATTGGGAGGACCATGGTAAAAGTCGCGGGGCTGGTAGTTTAATCGCGAAACCAAATTTTAAGAGTATTAGCATCTTTTCGGAAAACTTTGTAGCTATCCAGATGGAGAAGTTAAAAATTGTATATAATAAACCTATTTATATTGGCTTCTCCGTCTTGGAGCTTTCGAAATATTTAATGTATGACTTTTTCTATAATTTTTTGAAACGCGAGTATGCAGAAAACGTTTGTCTGTGTTATATGGATACGGACAGTTTCATATTAAAAATTGAAACAGATGATATATACGGTGACATTAAGAAAAATATTTCAAAATTCGATACTTCGAACTATTCGGCCAATAATGTCTTCAACATAGCACCTCAAAACAAGGCTGTTTTAGGTTTATTTAAGGATGAAAACGCGGGTAATATAATGAGTGAGTTTGTTGGATTGCGCGCGAAAATGTATACCCTATCGGTTGAGGGTAGAGAAATTAAAAAAGCGAAAGGTGTAAAAAAGACTGTAGTCCGGGATGAAATTAGTTTGGCAGATTATCGCGGTTGTTTATTCGAACAAAATTTAATATTAAAAAAACAGAACCTATTTAGGACTAAATTACATAATATCTATTCGGTCGAACAAAATAAACTAGCCTTATCACCTCACGATGATAAACGCTGGATTAATGGGGATGGTATCCACACTCTGGCCTGGGGACACTATAAGATCGATTTACCACCTCCTTAGCTGGTCCCCTGCGCATTCCTCGGATGGAGTTGATTTGTCGCTTCAAATTGAGTAAGTATCCCCACTAATATTTCACTAAATCAGTATTAGTTTGGTTGCATTTGAGTTCACACATATTTTTATGTTCTAATATTAAAATGGAAGCTAGTAAGAACACAAATTATATAAACTTATATCTATATATTTCTTTTTAATTCTTTCCAGAAACTTACAATGAATTTATTGATAATTCACTTAAAATGATTGATGACAACATCGTTAAAGAAAAACAACTAATTGGACAGTCATCATACTTCCTCAATAAAAGTGGTTCCAAGTGGCTCATCATCGGCCTTAGCCCAGCAGCTGGATTCATACCTATCATTCAAATTCGTTCCCCAACAAACTGCATATTCTTCACATTGGAAGAATGGGCGGAATTTTGCAAGACTGAGAGTTGCAGCCCCAATCATCAAATTGAAATGTCGACATATAAAACGATTAGTGTTATACGAATAAGTAGTCGAAATCAGCAGATGGTATTATCAAATGATACATATAATAATTTATTTAATTTACAACCACTAATTAAATGTAAATTATCATTTTTCGCTGATAGTGAGTTCCCTAGTTTTTATAATACATTGTTGAAATCTTGTATAAACTTAAGCGGTGATCTATATAGTAATATTGTTAAATTAATAGAGGGTCAGTCAAATTCATTAAACGCTTTTCTAATGTTAGAAGTGCTACATACTTCTTTTACTACTCTTCATTATGATTTTGAAGTAATGAAACTAGGTGATATTGCTAATTGGTATACCAATACTGTTGATTGATTAGTCCATAATTGTGATACTAGATAATAAGTTTAATTGTATATAAAAATAAATTTTGTTAACAGAATCTAATCTTTTATTTCCTTACACCCTTGTTTATTTTGAAACGTCCTGTATATTCATATTTTATTAATACAAGTATTATACTGTATATGTATTTAATTTTGGCCGCCATCTTGGATTCGCCATCTTGCTTTTTCTAATTTTTGAAACACCCTACATTAATTTTAAAATTTTGGTGGCCATCTTGGATTCGCCATCTTGCTTTTTATAATTTTTGGAACGCCCTACATTAATTTGAAAATTTTGGCGGCCATCTTGGATTCGCCATCTTGCTTTTTATAATTTTTGAAACACCATTTGAAAATTTTGGCGGCCATCTTGGATTCGCCATCTTGCTTTTCTAATTTTTGAAACACCATTTGAAAATTTTGGCGGCCATCTTGGATTCGCCATCTTGCTTTCTGATTTTTGAAACGCCCTGTATATTCATATTTGACTGCTACGTCACCGAGTACCATGCTGTATATGTATTTATAATTTTGAGACACCCTGTATATTGATTTTGCGCGCCGACAACAGCGCCATCTGCAAACACACGGTGGCCGCGTTCGGAACTAAAATTAGTGGTGGGGGATTGAGTGGTGGGGGGTGGAGGTAATGTGGTGGGGGGTGGAGCCAGAACTGTCCAATTTACCCTACTTTTGTCACACGGAAATGAACATTTAGTTAATAATTCGATTTAAGCTTTTATTGCATGATTTTCTTGGTAATAAAATTTAATTAAGACCAGTCGCAATTCATGTGTTTCATTTCGCAGTCCTAAAGTTTATTAGCCGCAATTTTAGCTATTATATCCGGTGTCAGGAATAGCATATCCTTGTGGAAATTTCATGAACGGCAGGAGATACCAGATAAGTTAAATATGGGATACTGTTCGTCATATAAGAGGTAATTTTACAATATGTTTTCAAGGTTTACCTCTACTTTGAGAAAAAGATTTAAGCAACTGAAAATGTGGATAAACCTCTTTTTGTACTGAAAGCTGTTTCTTCTATAATGGTTAAACCAAATATGGTACATTTGAGTATGTATTATTATATGTTCAAGAAAATAGTATATAAACACATCAATAGTTTTAGGTAAACAATGGCTATAGTTAATTTACGTTAACAGACGAGGTGGGGTGTAATTAACGCGACGACCATGTTGCCAAATTTCACTTATTTTTGTATTTGTCAAACCGCTTTATTTTTAGGTTAGGTATCAAATGTCCATCTGACTGTTGTGAAGGTTAAAATACCTTAACATTACATACATTAAGATAGTATTCATGGCTGTGAAGTGTACTACAGTAATAAATAATTAATATTAAGGAAAGTTTACAAAAAAAGCTAATGTAAACAATAGTTTTAATCGAAGTTATCAACAAAATCACTACAATTATTTATATTAATTATAAATTGTGCAACATCTTCTCTTTCGAAACCAACCTCCCTCTTCCACGATTTTTATTTGGATTTATTCCTCTATATGCCTAATATTTTAATCCCAACTTCAGCAGTTACTTGGCACAGTGCTTCACTCCATAATTTAAAGCAATCTTCCTCTGATTTACCATATTTCCGAACGTGATTAGCATAATTTGTTTTTCTAGTACCCCATAACATTTCAATCGGGTTGAATATACAATGATATGGAGGAAGTCGAAGAACCACGACATGGCTATATTTTTCTGCTACTTCGTCAGCTTCATATGTAGGTAATGATTTGTTTCTTTAGATGAAATCATACTTTATCAAATAATAAGATAATTATAAAATATACTAAGCGTTCAACCAGGTCCAACAACTGAATTTTTAATGCAGTGCTGTCATAATGAATGTTGTTATTGTTAAGCCACTGCCGAATTTCAAGTTTGGTGGATGATGCAGTTGGGCTTTTATTTTTGGTAGTACTATGGCAACTAACATTGTCCATAACAATAACGGAAGGATTTTCTAAATTTATTAGATGCCGATACTCAAACCAATGTCTCTATTCATCACTATGTTCCATATTTTACTATTTGTTGAAAATATTAGCTCTGCACTAGAAATAAATCCATCAACATTTCCAGCAAATAAAACTATATATCTAAAAGAGGATACAATACACATTTCATATGCGTTACATTTAAAAACAATCGTTACTTTTTCCACTAACTTTAGCTGCTTTCTTTTTTTAAGGCGATTATTCAGAGAGTTGACAGTGATATGTTCTTCTGTAATTAATTCTGACTTAAAATTTGATTTACAAAGTTTTTTTATACATACTGTTTTTATACAAGTCATAAACGGAATTTCTAATTACACACTGGGTTGAGTCATCAACATTCACAATATATTTTGTCCTATGCGTTTCCGCTTAGGGCTAATTGGAAAAACTCCCACTTTAGCCATATCAGAAATTTTGTTGATGGAAGCAACATGAATGTTTAGAGCACTTGCTACTCTCTAGGAAAGAAACATGTTTAACATACATGAAACTGTAAGTACTAACAACTTACAACCCGCACAGAAGTTAAGAGCAGTAAAGGTCCATTGTTATCGGTTTTGACATAATTTAGTTGTGAAAACAACTGATTTTATAGCAATACGTATAGCAGGTACAAACGCAAAGATACCGAACACACAAAATAACGTAATGACAGCTTACAGTCGAAGACAGAAACTAAAGACACCAAGACAGTATACGCAACACGGCGAATATTCCATACAGTGCATCCAACATAATATGTATGTTACCGTTAAAGCGAATAATTCCGGTATTCTATGAAATAACTAGTTATTTCATAAAATACCGATCCACGGTAGGTAAATCATAAAATAGTTTTGTTTTTCAATACTTTAACTAGTTATTCTATATATAACCTAGTTATTCTGTAAAATAACGTAATCGTGCAAAAGAAAGTATGAAATAAATAGACGGGACCAAGATTACGACTTAAGGAATTTATTAGATAGCTTCAGTAGTTGTTAATATTACAAAAAAAACAACAAATTGTAAAAAACACATTACACAAAAGATAATAGATACTCCTACATTTTTGGAACAATATTTTTACAAAAGTAGTAAAAAAATAATTGTAAAAAAATTAAACAATATTATTAGCACAAAGAGAAATACATTTAAATGTACAGTTTTCTGTCGATAAGGCCTTACAGGGTTTTCCTATTGCTTTTCACTATTTGTCAATTATTGTGTTTCACTATTTAGCAAATGTAATTCCCACTTTTGGCAGCGCTTGTCAAAGCTGCCAAGTGGGAATTACATTTGCTAAATCGTGAACACAATTGACAAATAGTGAAAAGCAATAGGAAAACCCTGTATTATATATTAGGTACTACTATTTATTTGTGCACGGACCGCTGCCATGACACTTGGAATTGCACAGTACATTATTCTTTTTGCAAAAACATTGTTTTGTTTCACATTTTTTTTTGTGCAAGAACATTTTTTAAAGCCTTGTCCTGTGCCGGTTGACTGGGCAGTTGCCACTGCCCGCAAGGATATCTCTTCGGAAGCAACTTCTTCAGCGGATATAAGTTTCTCATCGCAAACACTAAACTGAGATCTTGCATATAGTTGTTTTATTACACCATTCCTTGTGCCCAATTTGTAATAATTGTCATCAGAAATATCTAGTACAATGGCAAGTACGGACCTAGGATCTCCTCTTCCACGGTCTACATCAGGAACTTGTACACGAACTGTTGAACCAATAGCTGCCAAGGAGTTTTTTTTATCTGAAGTAATCTTCATCTTTTTCGCTTGTTGACTTAAACCTTCTCTAGCGTCATTACGTTCATTTATTATTGACGTTTTTCTGTGACATAACAGACATCGTCGATCTTGATTCAACCCATCGGGGTTTTTAATAAATATTTCTGTTGCGCATGTAAAATGAACTGGTTTTAAACAGTCAATGCACAGCGAATAACAGTCTGATGAGAAGGTTTCTAAACAAATTACACATTTTGCTTCAATTTGTTCACAATCTTCTGTATTATCACTATTCACACTATCTGCAAGGTTCGGTTCTTCAGTTTCTTTTCCCATGTTTACCAAAACTTTGTTTAAATCTTCTTCATCTTGCAATGAATTTATTACTTCTTTAGGCAAAAAAGACGTTGTTAAACCAACTTTTGGATCTACACCAAACATTGCCTTATAAGGGGTTCTTTTGATGCCAGAATGATAGGCACGATTTTTCATAAACTGGACAAACTGCAGCCCTTTACTCCATTTGTTTGTGCCATTTTGTTGCATCCAAGTGGTAAGTATGTTTTCTACATCTTGATTTGCCCTTTCCACGCTACCTTGGCTTTGACTGTGCCTAGGCTTTCCGTGCACAATTTTTAACTCCGGCCACATATCTCGAAGACTTTCTATCATTTTATTGCAAAACTCACGACCATTGTCCGATTGCAGAATGCTAGGAGCTCCAAAAAGCAAAAATATTTCAAGAATACGACAAGCAACTTCCTCAGCGCGTTTGGTTTCTAGAGGCTTTAACACAACAAATTTTGTGAGATGGTCCTGATAGACCATGATGAATTTATAACTGCCATCAGGGTGAGATTGAAAATCAATTAAATCTACCTGACAGCGACTATTTAAATGCTCAGAAAGTATGGGTTTTACAACAACCCCTTTCTTTTCACTCTTCCTCTTCTGCTGGCATAATTCGCAGTTATCCAAAAAACTTTTTATTTGTGCCTGCGTTATATTTTTGTACTTCTTTTTTAGTTCATTAACCATACGATCTCTTCCTCCATGTCCTATTGCAAGGTGGGTGTCGTAAAGGACATCAAACAAATCATTTCTTGTAATATAAAAGACTACTTCAGAGTCTCTTTCTTTCATCGGTACAATTAATTTTTCAATGCCTTTTACTACAAGTACATCATAATGTTCCAGCAACCAATAATCTCGGGGAACTTTCTTCTCAGTTTCTTTTGCACGTTTCACATCTTCCATTAACCTCACATATTTATCATGTGGTAGTAACGCACTATTCGTCTTCGTTTCTTTTTTATTTATAGAGTCCGTAAACTTTTCATTCATTTTCCTTTTTATTTCACTTCCTTCCATGGTAATACCACTAAATATGGTTAATAATTTTATTATTATTATTGTAACAGCACTTAAAATAAAGTGCAGTGCTATATACTAACTAGTTAAAGTATCAAATTACAAAGTATTCTACACTTTAACTACCATAGATCGGTATTTTATGAAATAACGAGTTATTTCATAGAATATCGGATTACATGCTTTAACGGTAACATGTACACTAAGTCATAAAAAATGGTAATAATGTTTAGCTATTTTTGTACTTCAATATTCCTAGGTCCGAAATTACTACAACATCCCCACCTTGTCTGTTAACGTAAATGAACCATAGCATTGTTTCTTCTTGCGGACGCTAATTATTTCTTTTTCATATCTGAGTACCTCATAAGAAATAAATACTTTCCGTTCACGTGCAATATGTGTGCGTAGTTATGTACTGTAATCTGAAAAGACACTAAGAGCTTTTTAATTACAGTTTCCGACAATTTTCTCTAAACGCATTAATAAGAATTCCAAACAACGCTTATTAATCCCGCAGAATAAAGACCAGCATGTACTATCACTTTAGTTACAAGTTTTGGTCTCAAACAATCTTTTTTTGAGATTTCAAAATAGTATTTCTTATAATACGAATGAGTTGGTTTACAAACTCTTATATCACTACTTTTGCCCGCTTAATAGTTATAATATTTGTCATTGGTGTGATAACGATCCTGATATCTATAATGTAAGTCAATAGTTTATAAATATACAGGGTTATTTTTTTAAATCTTGACAAAGGCTAACTTTTATATTTGAAAAGATAGACCTATTTTCTCTTGAGGTGTAATACGATCCATTTTTATTCAAGATTACACAGAACTTATTGTCATGTTATGACAGCAGGGACAAATATAGCCTCCTTGTTATTCCTTTAATGTTGGAAAATGTAAAGTTTAGGCACTATTTGCTCGTAAACCGCCACTCTAATCAAAAACTTGCATCCTCTTTGTTTTGTCTAGAATCTCAAGATGTATTAGAAATTGTTAAAAAAATGCGGTGTTGCCATTTACGAAAATAAGTTTTTCTGAAATAGCGCCCAATCTGGCAACAACGCGTTTACTTTTTCCGCACATTTTTCTTATTTGAACTAATTCCCAAAACTTTGCTTCAGGAACTATAAGGTCTATCTTTTCAAATAAAAATGTTAGCCTATGTCAAGTTTTAAAAAAATAACCTGTATATTGTATTTGCGCAATAAAAACTCTTCTAATTTCAAATGCCTGTCACCAAACTAAAATGTTAAATGAAATGTGTGGAGTACACAAAGAGGCTAAAAATGTATGTTATTTATGACTAAAATGTACTTTAAATGTTTATCTGACTTTGTGATAATAACTACTATAAGTAGAAATAATATTCTAAATAAAGTTGCACGAGACGTTTATCGAACTGAGTTTAACTAAGTCAAAGTTTCGATGCAAGTATAATTAGAATGCATGCGGTGACATTGCTCGATTAGAATAAATAACACCAGTCGACTTTCAGTTGTTCTCCTTTTATGTTTAGCGTGCGGACGCACGCTACACATAAAACGTTATATACAACTAACTTATTACTAGTTAAATTTTATTATAAAGACGAAAGCGGATATGAAAAGAACATTTTCAGCGTAAACAGTTAATTCACAAGATATCGAAAATTAATAAAAATAACATAGGATATATCATTCGAAAAATAATCATATAGGATATACCATTCGAAAGATAATTTGTACAAATATAATGGGATAAAATTCTATAATTTCTCAAGCACCCATGGAAGTGCAGCTTAAGTGTATATTAATTTCCATACTTCATTTTTGCCTTGTAAAATCAGCTATTTCCAATGAAATGAGGTGTTCTCATCTTCCTACGCATATGTACGTTCCAAATTTTTTATACTACTATAGTTGTCCCAAATTAAGTTTTAAATACTTTTATCTTCTTAACAAAATAAATGTGTGGTAGTTAAAATTGTAGAAGTTTCGAAAAGTGTGACACTTAGGAACCACACGGGAGACACCACGATCCAGGACAGCACAAACAAGATAATGATCCGAGACGGAAAAATCCGTACTAACGCCACTATCAATAGCTTTAGAATGTGCTGAAATACAAATAAGGTCGATCAGTGTGGAGGAAAACCGAGTAACGCGAGTAGGACAGCTTATTAGTTGCTGCAGACCCATAGAATCACAAATATGCTGAAATGATTGACACGAGTGACAATTAGCGTTAAGCAAATTTATGTTGAAATCCCCCAATATAATGAGTTCATGATTATTAAGTATAAAATCATATGGAGATCCTCAAATGCCACAGCAAAATTGTCGAAGTCTGTGTTAGGAGGCCTGTACACGAGGCCAGCCACAACATCAACATTACCAACTATAATTTTTATCCATAACGCTCAAAAGCAGCAGTGGTGACATTTAAAACTGAATAAGCACGGTAAATAAGTCAGATCCTTATTAAGGCTGTTACCGCGGGTTTTTAAAGAGATGAGCGTGCCGCGGCGGAGACTCTTAGCGCAGTAACAACAAAGTCTTTATTTACAACACAAACACTCTATTTACAAAAAAGAACATATATACAATAATAATAACAATAAGCATTAACATGGAAACAGCAAACAGCATTACAATATGTATAAAAGGTGTATGGGCACTTTCACTAGCGTTTATACTGGGCATGGGTGGCACTTGTCACAGTGTTCGTTATTTGCGTGAAGCACTATGCGCACAATTAACTCACATGTGTTCCTGGTGGTGGTTGTAGGCTTCCTTTGGCTGGGCTCTTCGCAGTTTGGGAGCTCTTGGTAGCTCTGGCAGATAAGAGCTCTTGGTAGCTCTTCGCAGTTTTGGGGAGCTCTTGAGTGCTCCTGTAAATTTGGGAGCTCTTGATTGCTCCTGTAAAGTTGGGATCTATTGATTGCTCCTGTAAAGTTGGGAGCTATTGATTGCTCCTGTAAAGTTGGGAGCTCTTGATGGCTCTTGTAAAGTTGCTAGTTCTGGTAGATGTTGCCTCTTCGTTGATCGGATGTGGAATGCCCCAATGCCCAAACCGCATCCCAATTTATAGGGAGACTGCTGTTATCCGATTGGTAAGAATAACAGCGTCTCCCATTGGCTCTGATGAAAATAACGGCGGTTATCATTGAATATAGAGAGATGAAGAAATAGAAATATAGATTCCTTTTACAGGAAGAAATTTATATCTTGGGCTTTTAAATGAACTCGAACATAGACAGAAACAAAAAACAAATGTGTAAAAATTATGAAAAAAACACCTTGAACACGTTTTTGTTTACATGGTATTTTAAATTTATGGGGATACGTCCTTATATCATTTATACATAAAAAAAACAGCATAAGTGTTGTATGGTGAACTGCAACATCTGTTTTCGTCCAGAAAACGGACAGCAAAAAATCAATTTTAATGTTAAATTCCTTTCTTCATGGACGTAGGTAGAAGCGTGAGATGTTTTCAAAATTTATTCTATTGACCTTATATTTCGTAAGATTAATAAGGTACGGAGAATTTACTCGATTTGAACTACAATATAAACAAATAATAACGTATTTTGTATTTTATAAATCACCACCCACTTGTTATCCAATTATATCAATAAAATTAAAAACTTTTAAAAAATATAAAATTTGAATAGTGCGCGCGTGGGTGATGAGTCATCGGCCGCACGTGTCCGGTCTCTGAATATATGAACTATAACAGACAGCATATATTGTGATTTTCATATAACTCAACTGTGTGTATAGTAGATATGATTCAGAATGTAACCAGAAAAGATCAATAGGTATTAATTACTTACGTTTGTATTTTAGTCCACAATTAATTTTCATAGCAAATCTGTTCAATTATAGGATGTCTATAGGTGACACTAGTATTTTTGGCAATAATCAACTGCACCATGATGCGCAACATTTAGAAGTAAACGTAATTATTTTAGTTGTTAAACGTACCTAAATATATTTTACCTAATTGAAGTAAGTTTGTAAAAATAAGGTTTAGATTTTTCATATTATCCAAAGATGACATATCTACTATTATATTCATTTAATAGACTTATCTAATATTTTACTATTAATGACAACATAAAGAATTTTTGGTATAAACCACCGAAAAAGAACCTATATCTACCTGACAAAATGGTTGAACATGCAGCACACATAATTTAAGCCTATTGTACCATATTTTTATATGGTCTGCCAAATCTTGTATCTTCAAGAGATATCTAAAACGTAGAATATTAACTTTCTGTGATAGAAACACCACCGATGTAATATCCTTGGAGAATATACATATAGTCTAGTCAAACTATACCAAAAAATCTCGCATGGTTACATTAATTAGGGTAGTTTTGATTTTTTGATATGGTGTATGGATTGGTACACTGTTGCAAAGTCCCAAGTTTTCTTATTTCCCCCACCATTGCAGACATCTTGAAAAAACCGCTAAATTTTTTGGCCTGTTTTTACAAAATATCTCCTAAAGTATTAGTTTGAGCAAAAAAAGCCGTTTACGTTTTTATTAAACTAGAGAATATTTTCTACAATTTAATACAAAAACGGAATATTTAGTTCCAATACTTCCAGAGATAGACACCTCTTTGAAATTTGAGAATTTTTTTTAAAAATGTCAAAATACAGATTTATAATCGGTTTTTGCTAGATAGTAAGTAAAGTCTGACATAGCATTTATAATAGAGGTAAGTAGCTAAAGTTTAAGACCAAACTGATTCTTCCAGCTCGTTGATACAATCTTTTGAATATTTTTGTAGTTTTTTAGGAAAACACTCAATAACTTAATTCTGACAAAATCAATATATCTATTTATTATAAACAAAAAAGGTTCATTTATTGCTAAGTTTGTATATCACATATATTCAGTAGGTCTGTGAATTATATATCAATAAATTTGTAAGTAAATAAATAATTGAAAAATAATCATAAATAAATTATATACTACATAAGTTTCATCAACAAAAGTGTCAGATATACCACAACTTTACATTATAAGAAGCAAATGGTAATATTTTGTTATATAAAGACAAAATGTGCCTGGACGACAAGCCACATTTGGAGCTTCGGAACTTTAACTATTTACCTCTACTATAAATGCAGAGTCAAACTTCAGCGTAGGATTCACTACATACTTACTATCGAGCAAAAACCAACTGAAAATCTGTAATTTTTAAATTCTTAAGAAAAAATCTCTAAATTCAAAGAGATCTATCTCGGGAAGTATTAGAATACTTTGGAAGATATTTGGTAAAAATTACAATGCAAAAATTTAGCGGTTTTTTCAAGTTAGCGGCAACCGCGGTGGTGGGGGAATTAGAAAACTCATATCAAAAAATCAAAGCTACCCTAATTAATGTAACCATTCATGACAATTTGACTGGAATAATATTTATATATCTACACACACTTATAGAATTGTTTATAGGTTCATAAACCAAAAAGTTTTCAAAAAAGCTTGTTATATTTATCGTGTATAGATATTATATTTAATCCTTTCTACTAATTACCAATCGGAATCATAGTAAATTAGACGTATAAATATTATTAGTAGGAATAATGTAGATTTTCTTATGCCCTGCAATAGTAAATCTTGCTTCTTTGTTTGGGCGTACGTGTATAATATAAAAATTACTTTCGTAAGTTATTGACGTAATTCAAAGGTTCTTCTGTGCTATTGTACATTCACATATTTCAAATAAACACTTATTATTAAATACAGAGGTACATATTTTTTAATAATTTATTCATACACTATGAATAAATGAATTAGTATTTATTTAGAATAATGTATACAATGATAATTTGTGTTAAGCACCGGTAAATTTCAAAATTTATTGCATAAGTAAAAAATGTATATATATTTATTATAGGTATGAAAATGCCTTTGTAGTCCGGTCGTAGAATTCCATAAATTTGTGCATCATAGTATATTAAAGGACAAGTTTCATTTTGACGTTTCAAAGTACGAATTCAGAGTTTAAGAAACGAGTGGCGTAGCCACGAGTTTCTTAACTGAATGAGTGCTTTAATGTCAAATGAAACGTGTCTTTTATGCTATTTTTTGCAATTAGTTTTAAAATTTCTCTTTTTGTAAAAGCAAAACGAGAAAAATTTGATAATCAAGGGAAATTTTGTGGCGGTTGTCACCTTGGTTTGGCACAAGATTTAAATTGACAAGTTAATTTAAAATTGACACATTTTTGATAATTTTCAACAGAATGTTTCTACTGCACACGGTATCACTATCACTTCGAAAGATAATTCAAACGTTAATATAAATGTTTATAATAGTTGTACTATTTCAAAGATTAATTAAAAATATCAAATCTTACAATGAATTTCAATATAAAAACCTCAAACTTGCTTACAAAATGCCATATTGACATCTCCATTTCTGTTGCAATGTGACCAACTTAAAATAAATCTGTTTAAATGTTCCATTGCTATTACGCTTCTTAACTGAATGAGTGCTTTAATGTCAAATGAAACGTGTCTTTTATGCTATTTTTTGCAATTAGTTTTAAAATTTCTCTTTTTGTAAAGGCAAAACGAGAAAAATTTGATAATCAAGGGAAATTTTGTGGCGGTTGTCACCTTGGTTTGACACAAGATTTAAATTGACAAGTTAATTTAAAATTGACACATTTTTGATAATTTTCAACAGAATGTTTCTACTGCACACGGTATCACTATCACTTCGAAAGATAATTCAAACGTTAATATAAATGTTTATAATAGTTGTACTATTTCAAAGATTAATTAAAAATATCAAATCTTACAATGAATTTCAATATAAAAACCTCAAGCTTGCTTACAAAATGTCATATTGACATCTCCATTTCTGTTGCAATGTGACCAACTTAAAATAAATCTGTTTAAATGTTCCATTTCTATTACGCTTCTTAACTGAATGAGTGCTTTAATGTCAAATGAAACGTGTCTTTTATGCTATTTTTTGCAATTAGTTTTAAAATTTCTCTTTTTGTAAAAGCAAAACGAGAAAAATTTGATAATCAAGGGAAATTTTGTGGCGGTTGTCACCTTGGTTTGGCACAAGATTTAAATTGACAAGTTAATTTAAAATTGACACATTTTTGATAATTTTCAACACAATGTTTCTACTGCACACGGTATCACTATCACTTCGAAAGATAATTCAAACGTTAATATAAATGTTTATAATAGTTGTACTATTTCAAAGATTAATTAAAAATATCAAATCTTACAATGAATTTCAATATAAAAACCTCAAACTTGCTTACAAAATGTCATATTGACATCTCCATTTCTGTTGCAATGTGACCAACTTAAAATAAATCTGTTTAAATGTTCCATTTCTATTACGCAACTAGTGCTGTAATAGACCCTATTACAGCACTAGTGAAATAAATGGTATGATTACGGTACTAATTGCAAAAAGAATTATATAATTTTTTGAAGTAGACTAAATAAAATATACCTATAGTTGGTATACAATCTTCTAGTTTATCCATGTTTATGTGTGTAAGTAAAATTTGTTTGGATATTATATTCTAGAAATTTAACTTAATTTCTGATAATAGTACGAGCAGAAGCATTGTTTAAGTCTTCGAGATTATCAAGATATAAGCTAGGTACCTCTGCAGTTTTACTTATTTCAGTACAGTTATAAATACACATGTAATCATAATTAGATAACATTATAAGAAGTTAATTATATCATATATTAAATCAAGAAAGGTTTTCTCTTTTCGACCAGTTATCACAACATACATATTTCAAATAATGTCAAACATTCAAAAATTACTATAAATATACATCGCTCGAAAGTAAACAATGTGTAAGATTATTGTATAGGTAGCAAATTTATTATCGTTTTTGGTTTTTTATAGGTATATATTTTATATTACATTCCGCAAAGTGTTAAACGGTTGAATAAATAATAATAATAATATGTAACAGTTATTATTATTTGACGAAGTATTGTGAACAATTGTACTTTTGCATAAATAGAAGTAGCTATCCTTTAGACATTTTTAATAAATAATACATATATAATAAGCGTAATTTGCAGTGCCACCTAATGTGCAGAAGCTACACTAATATTCAGATTCCTGATGTGAGGAATCTACATTTTGAGGGTTTTTGTCCTCACTATAGTTGAATTGTAACCCTAAATTCACATAATATCCACGCATTCTTATTTTTGATACCATTTACAAACGAAGATATTATTTTCGTTGCAGTATTTTTTTGTTACAATGCAGACTAATTCTGTTAGGTCCAGGGGGTGCAAGAATGCTATACTTTATTTGAAAATTACAGATAAAAATATTTATTTTTAGCCCTAAAAGGGGTATTTTATTCACAGTATATAGTGCCAAAACACCCCAATTAGACATTTAAAAAACCCCTACGACCTCGAATCAAGTTTCCTTAACACAACTATGAACTTTTTATAACATCCGAACCACATCAAAACCATCCAGCGCAATGTCCGCGCTATCAATATCCCCACAGAGCCATGTCTCTGAAACCGCAATCAAGTCAAAAGAATTCCTGATAAAATAATCTTTAAATAAATGAAAATTAGCCAATAAGAAACGCACATTAATATGAGCAAACGAACGCATTGTCATCTACTGAACAAGTACTTAAGAATAAATAAAATTAAAAAAATAAACAGTCATACAGGTACAATACGTAATAAAATAAAATGCAACTGAATAGCAGTAATAATAATTTACAAATTATACAAACAATTTAACTTACCGGTCGAACAAAGTAACGTAAGTGAAAAAAAAAGTAATGCAAAAGATAATCCAAATTTTTAAGTTAATACACAAATAAATAGAATAACAAAACTACAGATATAGTTTATAAACTGATTAAATAAGCTTAGTACTATATATATTTATGTGACACAATTAACTGAATATACAAATGTCCCCCCCCCCCAAAAGAAAAAACAACCAATTCCCCAAACACAATAAGAGTCTGCAATTTCAAAAAATAGAAAAAGAATAGTGATTAAATTATTAACAGCAACAAAATAAAAGAAAGATATCGTGACTGTACGCTGTGCAAAAGCAAATTATAGCTATACAAGACATTATATTTATTTATTTATCGTATGGCTATTAGACACTTTAAAGTACAGTACAACACAGAATATATACACATAAAGTATAAGACACAATTTAAAAGGCTACAAACGACCATCTAATTTGTTTATGTAGTCTATCGACTCTGGAGTCGCTATCATGAAATCCTCAGGTCTTCCACTGTATGATCGTATGGTACATTCTGGTTGCTTGCCCCATTTGTGTAGAGAGTATGCACATCTGCCAAATGGGTGGCTAGTTCGCGTCCGAAGTAGAATGCTACACGTGCACCCTGGATAACGCTAAATGAACTAGCAATATTGGCGGTCAGATAATTTTAGGATCTCCTGACCATAAGACACATTTCACGTTTTACATTCTGCATTACCTCTAAGACATTATAAGGCAAACATAACAAAAATACATTACATTAATCAATAAATAATTCCATCTGCGGTCTTCGATGCCTAACCCTAACGGGGGTCATAGATGGAGCTGTGATTGAATATGGATTTTTTGCAGTTTTTATTATAACCCTTGATCAATAGAGAAACAAACAGAGAAATATTTATAATAAAGATAGTAATACAACAAAAAATAATACAGAAAGTGTTCCTAAATTCGAATTAAAACACCCATCTAATCTTTTGAATTCAAGTATTATTTTAATTTTGTTATTGTTAATTATTTGCTGCATTTAATAATTTCATTTTTTACTGTTTTACACTATTAAATATTTCAATATGGAAGATATGAATAAAAAAGAATTTGATAATTTATGTATATGAGGAGCATAAGTAAGTTTTTGAAATAAATATACAGTTTTGAATAATTGATGATGTAAGACGTACTCCAAGAGTACTATCTGAAAATATTTACTTTTGGCAAGGCGTTGAACATCATTAATTTTAAATTAAATATTGTTTTGCTAAACTGCATTAATTTCATTGTAATTGTGGGACGATCGTTAATGGTGTTGAGGGCACTTGAGGTACTACGTGCAAATATTTGCTTCCTGTGTATCACTGGGCATTATTAACGATAGTTGTGGTCAAATTAAATTAAAATTTCAAGTAGAAAATACGAATAGATAGAAATATCCTTGATGGACAAGTGCCAATCCATTGGGTGTACTATGTGCGAATATTTACATTCAACGATTGGTATAGATCATTTTCAAGATGTTTTCTTCTTTGCAAAGTTTTAGATCATCAAAGGCACTATGTGCGAATGTATGTCTTTGTTGAAATAAAAATTAGCTTCGTATGGGAAAAAGTTATTTTCTTTGAATCTATAAAATATTATATTAAAGGTTAAAATAGCAAAATAATATTTTTCTTGAATCGCAATAGCATATTTATAAAAAAAAATTATGTTTTTCTATACATATTTCATAATTGTGAAGAGACATTCTTTAAACAGCCACATGTTGTCAATAAAAAAATTTTGATATTGTTTATTAAATTAAAAGATGAATATAAATGTTTTATGAAATTTAAAAATTTATTTTATTAATAACCTCATCCAAATAAAAACTTAAATAAGAAACACACCAGATGAAAAGAGGAAAGATCACTGTCAGAACTCACAAAAATAAATTGAATGTTAATAGGGATTAGATTTATAAATTTATTGGTGAATATTTTAACAATATTAATGCAATCCCAGCATTCATTGAATAGATATGCAATTTTGTATCGTTAAGGCTACAACGTTACAATTGTAGTTGCATTATTGCAATGCTACAGCAATACGTATACACAGATCCCCTATGGCTAATTTTACTTGACACATGCGGTATATACAAGGTTAATCAAAAGTATGGAATGGGCGGTTTATTTCCGTAAATATAAACTTTATAACAAAATGTCTTTAACATAAGTTTTTTTTACTAATTATTCTTCATTTCTACGCCTACTCCTTGTTTTTGTATGTAAACGCATTTCCATGGTAACGAATTTTTTTTTTTTTTGATGGCAAGCAAGCGGTTTTATTGCTGGTTTATATTCCTTTTCTTTTTATTGAAATGACTTGATATTTCTTTCATACATTAGAATAAGAAAATTTCAGATAAAATGTTCATAATACTTTATTTACACTACTAATAATAAAATCAAATTAAATGTTCAAACTGAAGACCCCCTGCAGCTTGACAATATCCTGATCTATCACAGAAATTACGCAACGAATTTTGCAGCGAGTTTGGATTTATATTTTCAAATTCATGCCTAATTCTGGCTTCCAGCACTTGCAAATTTTGTGGTTTCTGTTTGTAAATTTTATTTTTTAAATGTCCCCAGAGGAAAAAATCTAGGGGACTCAAATCAGGCGACCTAGCAGGCCATTCAATAGATCCTATACGTCCTATCCAACGAGCGGGAAAGATGTTATTTAGAAACAGGCGAACATTAACTCCATAATGTGGTGTTACATTATACATCTAAACTAACATCAACACGCACAGAGATTTCAGAGATGTACGTGTTGATGTTAGTGTTAGATGTATTTTAGTAATATTGTCCACATCATACTTCACATTTGTAAATGTTCAAAACACTTTTTTATTTATATATACACATTTCTTATACATTTTTATAATTACTGACTAGATATATTCAATTTCTTTTAAAAAAAATAGATTTTTATGCTGGATTCCCCAATAATTTAAGTCTTATATATATATATATATATATATATATATATATATATATATACATAAACATATTATGTATATTATACACATACTTTGTATGAAAAAAATACATACAACTAAGAAGGTTATTATAAGTAACCTTCATTTTAATCACGTTTAAAACATAATTCTGATAAGAAAATCTTATCTCTCACAAACATTTTAAAGATAAAAATCACATATACATTTATGTCATGTTATGAATGCAATAAAATAATACTTTTCCCATTTAATTGTCGCATATACGTTCACCACTATAATAATGAGTGTCAGTTTTTCTATATTACTTATAGGAAACTTGTTAAACACAAAGGCTGATTGTTCAAATTAAATTCCATTATCATAAAAAATAACGATGAGTATTATATTCCACATTCAGCGAGTTTTCAGTTTTAGTTAGAATCTTCGTTTATGTGAAAGGTATTTGAACTAATAAGTCGCGGAAACGAGGATGAATTAGAGCTGCGGATATCCTTAAAAATTAGTAGTCAGGTACTCGAATCTAAATGTAAACCAAATGCAACAATATTTTCGGATTGACAGGTGTCGCATTCTATTAACTCTAAACCGAGAGTATTTTTTGGCAATTTGTAATGCATTTGAACAACAACACATTTACAATGGTTATATTTTCGTTGATTAGTTTTGGTTTTACGATTTGAAACTCTTTTATTGTGCTAGTACTTTCTATTCTATTATGTCTGGATTTATAGATAATATATCCTAAAATTATTTTCAACTGTAAAGGATGAGATTAATTACACCAAAATTCACATAGCATGCATTACTTTCACATTATTAAATCTGCAAGAGCTTCCTTCATTTACTCCACCACCACTCGCACCAAAATAATTAATTTACTATATGAATATCATTGTATACATATAAAGCTGATTCCTTTATGTTGAACATTTTCAAAATCCAAGCAATTTCGATGGCGTAGAAAATTAAATGAAACAAGGTATAAAAAACTTCTTTGAAATAAAAACTAACGAAAACATTAAGAAATAGGTGATTTCGGCGTTACCAGATAAAAAAAAAGTGTCAATGATTGCTGATAAAGCAGGCGAATAGAAATTTGCAATATTGAAAATTATAAACGAAGAACGGAATGAATAAGCACGTTGTATTCCGAAATTGCTTACTCTCGAACAGAAATTGTCTCCACAACACATCTGCAGCAAAAACGTGTTGGCTTCGTCTAACAAAGAAGAGGTTTTTCAAAATTTGTAACAAGTTATGAAACTTAAGTGTGTTTTTGGGATCCACCGACAAAAAAACATCTATGCTGTGGGTCCACAATGAATCTTCACCGTCGTTCATCAGGAAACGAATGGTA
The DNA here is from genome assembly GCA_963170755.1 of Amphimallon solstitiale. Classification (NCBI taxonomy): domain Eukaryota; kingdom Metazoa; phylum Arthropoda; class Insecta; order Coleoptera; family Scarabaeidae; genus Amphimallon; species Amphimallon solstitiale. Next base: position 17,408,159 of record OY720679.1, read on the forward strand.
ACGGTTTATTGGGATTTGGAAGGGCTCTTACCAATTGAATACATGGAAAATCCTCTACAATAACAGGAGAAGTCTATAAGGAAACAATCAGAAAGTTGAAAACCTCCCATACGTTAAAGAACTAGGCTTCTTTTTGCTGTGATCAAAAGGTCATGCCGATTGCGGAGTTTATAAAGCTCATCAAGTCCGTGAAGTAAACGACAAGTGCGGGTTGAAAGGGATGGAATGCCCCTACAGCCTAGATTTGGTACCGAGTGACTATTATCTCTTTCCAAGATTAAAAAAGCACCTGAGATGACGCCATTTTTCTTAGAATAGAAATTTGTAATAAGTGGTGGAGAAATTTAGTACAAAAGATTTTCTTTAAGTATTATTGAAGAAAAACTAAGGATAAATATGTGACCATTAGTGGAACATATATTAAAATATCACTTTTCTCGAAGCCCCTTTCCTTCATAGCTGGGTAAATAATATAAAAATCTCCCCTCCTGTAAACAGTAAGGTATGCATGACAATCAGTAACATTAAGGCTGGACGCCCGCTTCAAGCTGAGTTCGATTTGAAATGGGCGTACCACTGCTTTTCGTGCAAATGTAAATAAAAGACAAATGTTTAAGGGTCCGCGTGCTCTGTCTTATGCTGAGGAAAAAGATAGAGAAAACAACTTGTCACCTAATCTAATCTGCCTGTAATTTATGGCTGCGTTATGGTCTCAGATAATCGCCGGTTGGCTCACATGTTTGGCAATCGGGAAGCAACCGCCCCTAAATTATACAATCTATATTTTCTTAAACACACAAAAAAAGTGAAGCTGGATATGTAAAATCACCTGCCGGATTCAAATTTTGAGTTGGAAAATAAAATCGAAATCGCAAAAAGGTCGAAAAATCGTTTTATTGTGTAAATTTTAAAATTTTCATTTTCTTCAATTATTAATACTTATCTCGTGATATCTCAGCAATGCAGAGAGCTAGGGATCTGTTTTTTTTAAGGTTATACCCTAAAGTATTTGGATGATACTAGTGTTTTCGATTTTTCTTTATGGTGTGTAAATTTTATAAAAAAAAAAAAGTTTTAGTAGATGACCAATTTGTGTAAGGTATTTTTCAGCTATCGAGTAACTAATCTAATTTTTCAGAATTTACCCATATATATGTGAAACAAAATAAAGCCAACATTCCAAAATTATTTTTTGTGCAAGAAATAAATTTCTAGATCGTTTCAGAAGCAAATTATTGCGAGTCAAATATGATAATTATACTCCCTGCCCGCAAGCCGTGTGAGTCCTAGCATGCGCTTCTAGCAGGTATAGCGTTAGGGACGGGAAGAGATATTGCTTTTACTTTCTGATACGTAGTATAAGGGAGTATTGTGACGCTGACACTGTATATGTACACTATATTGTAAAGAAAATATCAACGGTTTCGATAAAATAATGTCCGAGTAACGATTACTTTCTTAACATACACCGATCTCAGAAATATTTTACAAACTGCGTAGAAACTGCCCGAAATGGTAGGCGGAGCTACCTCTCGACACAATGTGCGAGCGTACCACATACTCTATTTGATTTCAGTGAATTTCGCCCAAATTTCAAAATTTTGTTTTCCGTTTCGTGACCTTATTTTTAAAAATTAAGAAAAAATAAAATTTATGTATTGCTGTTGAGTGTTACATAATTTTAAATAAAGGCTTGTTTTTTGAAATTTCTTACATTTTTATTTTTATTTAGGGCTCTTTGGACAATTTCGAAGAAATTACGATTTATCCATTGAAAGGCATTTTTTTCTTAAATTAGCGTGTAAATTCGGTAAGGTTTTCATGAAAAATACGATTAGGAAATGGGAAAAACGATTTCGAGGCCGGGCGTATAGCCTTAAATGACATACACTTGTAGGAAATTTTAAAAAAAATTTATTATTTTTTCTTCATATCACAACATTTGAGACCGTTAATGCTCTTTAATTTATACTAACGCTGTATATAAATTATGAACATATTTTTGAAGTACAGAATACGAAATAACTGATATTCTACTGACAATCTGTACATAATGGAGAATTTCAGCAAAGTATAAGGTCATTTTTAATATTTAGATGCTCGGTATTAGAAGTTCCTGGACGACATGAAAACGTCTAACGTCTGACCTTATCTAGAAAGTAGATGAAGTAGTTATTATCATATATATCTAATAACGACCTTCTTATTTACGCTATTTCACAGAATAAAAATAAATGTTTCACTGAATATGTCTACAGGATTGAAAAATATTTACAACAATGTTTTGAACTTGTAATTATGTAGATATTAATATAATGTTTCTTAATGCACTTCCGAAATAAACAATATTATCTAACTGTAGTAATACTATTAAAATATACACGCATAAATAGATATCTGCAAATTAAATGTATATATATGTACATACATTAGATATAATTAGATTGACCCCAAGTGACACATTCGTTCCTTCTCCATAAGCAAAGTAGAAGTAATTGCAAGCAGGGATATACATTTGTATGTATTACTAAAGCGTAATGTATTTACCTAACATAAATTCACATTTTTCAGTATGCTACTCTAAGTTATCATATGACCTATAAGATCATCAGAAAAAACTCATAAGCAATGGAATAAAAAAAATAATAAAAATTGATCTTTCGCCTTATATTTCGTCAACAATTAACTAACTGATAATTACCTATATTTAGCACTTATGTCAATGTTATCTAACAATGTTTTTAAAACGTACTTCCTAATTATTGTGTAAAGAAATTTGATAAAACAAATTTGAATCGAAAATTTTATCTTGAATTATAATAAATGAATAGCAGTCGGTAGGTATAGCTGAGTTTTCATAACTGTTCAAAACATTTCACGTAATTTGCTATATGTTTACTCACACCAAAAATCCAGTAAGAAAAATCTGTTCCTGTATTTTCTGGAGAATAATCATCACTAATTACGAGTGATGAATCATCACTCGTAAAGGGTAATATCGTCATTCCAAATTGGGCACAGTGATAGTGATATCATCACTATTATTGTGTCCAATTTGAACATTTAAGTCCAGTCCTGCAATGTAAACGCCAACTGCCGATACCTCATAATCGACTAAGCTGTATACCTGAGTAGTAAATATTTCGAATACTTACAAAACAATTCAAAAACAAAATATTTAAAATATTGGAAAACAACATGACGTAAATATATCAGTAATATACAATTAGAATATTTTTAATTGTACGTGTATTATTTTTTTTAAATATCTTTATTCCAACATAATATTTATGTATACTATTCAGTTACTAAAACACGAGGGAAAATTAATTTTTAATGTTGGTTAATTTAACGATATAATTTGATAGGATAATATAATTAATTAGTAATATAAAGTAACAACTGTCATTTTTATAATTTTATAATTTAACATATTAAACGTCGACATTAGTAAATCTCAAAAGGATGAGATCAAAGTTCCTAAATCTTTCCCAGGACGCAAGGAGTTTTCGGAAACTAAACCTTGGCATAAACGTGTGACCATTTGTTGGGGTTACAACACGGTCAGCGCAAATGTGTTCATTAATTCAGTCGGGTAAAATCAACCGTGTTCATAAAATCGCAAAAGTAAACGGGTTAACTCTCTCTACGTGTGCAATCAATACCAAACTCTATATTTACAAGTATAATCTTCCTCTTTATTCGGTAAAATCGATAGACCGGAAGTTGCAGTTTAGTTAAAAAATCAAAACTTGCCAATATCTCGTCAATTACTAAGCTTAGACAAATTTCAATAAAAGCATTGAAAATTTAATTTGAAAAACTGTGTATATGCTAAAATGCTAAATTTTTATTTCTAAATTCCGTATGGTCTCTTTGCCTTATTGAATTGAGTCTTTTGCGAATATCTTGTAAACTATGCATACTATACATATTTATCTAAAAAAAACGAAAGTATTTAGAGCTGCATTTGGAATAATGTTTGTATAAAAGATATTCAAAATTCGGATCGGAAGTAACACTTTTACTCTTATCTAATAGCATTTCTTTGTGCATGTATCTCGCAAATTATGCATTCTATACAGATTTATTAGGAGTATAAAAGTATTTAGAGCTGGATTTGAAATAACTTTTGTATAAAAAATGTGGTGTGGCCACCACACGACTTTCTTATACGTATGTGCGTCTCAAATTATAGAGTTTTAAAATTTTTTTATATAAAAAATATTTAAAATCCTATTATAAGTATTTCTATTCTCTTAATAAATCTCTATAGAATGCATACTTTGCGAGATATTCGAAAGAAAGTGTTACTCGCTAAGAGTAAAAGTGTTACTTCCGGTCCGAACTTTGAAATTTCTTTTATACAAAAAATATTTCAAAACCAACTCTAAATACTTTTGTACTCTTGACAAATATTTATAGAATGCATAATTTACAACATATTGGCAAAAAATCGCTATTCGATAAGAGTAAAAGTGATGCTTCCGGTCCGAATTTTGAAATTTCTTTTATACAAAAGATATTTCAAATTCAACTCTAAATGCTTTTGTACTCTTGACAAATATATATAGAATGCATAATTTACGAAATATTTGCAAAAATCGCTAATCGATAAGAGTAAAAGTGTTACTTCCTGTCCGAATTTCGAAATTTTTTTTATACAAAAGGTATTGAAAATTAAGTTCTAAATTCTTTTATACTCGTAACGTACCTGTCTAAAAAGCATGACTTGCGAAAACTGATTTTCGATAAAAGTAAAAGACCTACTTTCGGTAGGAATTCCAAAAAACTTTTTTAATAAAATTCTTCTCAAATTTAATTTTGAGTATATATGAATTCCTTACAAATTTGTTTAAACTTAGTAGTTGCCGAATAATTGGCAACATTCGATTTTTTCACTGAAGTAAACTACTACTTCCGGTCTGCCGATTTTACTGAAAACCTAATCAGATCTCAAGAGGGAGATTATATTCGTAAATATAAAATTTGGAATTGATACCTATAGCGGTTTGATATATTCATATGATGTAATCAAGGCTTGCTTTGAAAAGATGATTTTAGAATAAGTACAAGGTATCTTAATTGTGGGAGCGGATTGAGTCTCGTCTCAGACAACTTGCCTGGACTTACTAGGCAAGTTGCCTGGACTTACTAGGCAAGTTGCCTGGACTTACTAGGCAAGTTGTCCGTTATTGCTAGGCCATCATTTCTCTCATATTTATTATGCTGAAGTGTTGCCTTTTAATCAGATCCTATTCTAAGGCAAGGCAGAGCAAATTATAGGCCACAATTTGGATGATTACATATACAAAGCGGATTGTGTACATTAATAAAGTTATTTTGTTAAAGTAATATTATTTCCTTAAAATATTCCTTAAAAGAAGGTTAGTCGGTGAATGTGAATAATTCGTCTCAATATTGTTGTTTTGCTGTACAATATTTAATTATTAAACATACTATGACTTGTGCTAACCATAAAAACTACTAAATATATATTTTTTACTCTTTTTTATTTTATCTATATTCTATAATTTTTACGATCTCGAAATAATAATAATAACTTTTCTAAATAATGACAAGATATCAAAAAGATTTGTTGTTATTACGTATGTATCCATAGGAAATATGTTTATTTTCTAGCTACTGACTCTATAAGTATTACAGTTTGAAAATAGTTATCTATACGATTTTTTAATAGTTGTCAGAATTAATTATATCGTTACCACTTCTGCATCCATTAAAATATATGGAAATGTTTGAAGGAGATGCACATAAATTAAACAAATTTTTGCTGAATTCTTAATTAATAATGTGTTAATAAATTTAATTGAAATTAATTATAAATGCTAAATAAATTTAGTTGTAATAAAAAATAATTGTTTGTCAAACATTTTGTATAACTTGTGTGCGGGCACCAATGGTGTTCTCTTGCTGTGTTAAAAATTGCAGAAGATAGACATTTTTCTTCTTTGAGCCTGTCTATGAACAAGAAGTAAAACATATTATCTACCAACTAAAAAATATACATCCATTTGGTGAGGACCAGATTAGTACTAATTTGCTGTAGTATTGTCCCGATGAAATAGTTAACCACTGACATCACTTATAAACCAGTTAGAAGCCAACGTCAAATTCCCAATGGAATTGAAAGGACAAACATTAAACCTATTCCTAAGGGTGATTCAGAGCAGCCTGTAAGCAACTATTGTCCCGTATCTCTACTGAGATCCTTCTCTAAAGTATTTGAGTGCTACTACAAAGCCGCGTGTGTTAAGGACTGCCGCACATACAATGACTGTAACACGGATTATATGTTGGCTAATGATTTAGCTGTGAATGATACTAAAACGGTATTCATAAAGTTTAGATCTGCAACATATGACAGGAATGAGTCAAATCTACTTAGACACGGTAAGAGTCGATAGCATTAAATTTCTAGATCATACGATTCATTATGCTTACAGGCAGTGCTCGAAATGGACCGGAACGCCGTTCCGGTTCGTGAAATCGCCGTTCCGGTTTGTGAAATCGCCGTTCCGGTTTGTGAAATCGCCGTTCCGGTTCGTGAAATCACTGTTCCGTTTCGTAAAAGTTTTCCTCATATGTCATATCGGATTCGGCTTCCTATTAAAAAACTGGCTTAAAAAGAGGTCACACGAGACTAGTTCGATCAACAATAAGAAAACAGTACTTGAAAAAGATGATCAAAATCCTTCCAGCACAAGTGGCACGAGTAACATCGACGAGAACAGTGATTTTATCACACATACCTGCTTGTTGGAATATCAGATAGTACGAGGCATTCAAAGAAAACAGTGACTGTCTCATCGTCGAAAATAAGATCCTGGGCTGTTTAGTTTGGTGCAAAGTGGATTCTTTCGCCATTCACAGTGATAAATATAAAATAGTTGGAAAACTGTGGCAAGAATGTTCAGTAAAAATGGAAAGACTCATGAGTCACAGAAATCAAGCCTATATAAAAAAATATTTGGACACAAACGTTCAGAAGCTCATAATAAAGCCATAGATTTATTAGAGCAGTCTAAAAAAAGACTATTGAAGGAGGCATTGGCAAAATGAACCTTCGTCATCCTTTTAAAGAACCACTCCAATAATATTGTGGAGGTCAGCTTTTACTCTGTGGACATCGGGAACCGGTATAGTAATTGTCTTATCTCCCCTTTTCACAGGAGTATGTATTGTATCAAAAGCTAATTCTCTTGGCCTCTTTTGTCGAGTTCACATGAGCTTCTTCTCTGGCAGCTGTAATTTGGGACTGTCGATTTTTACTAGCTATGGCTTCTGAGTCTTCTTGTCTGCGGCTGCTGTGATTCGAGACTCTCCACTCGAACTAGGTACAGCTAATATCTCTGTGTTATCTAATATCACCACATCATTAGGTGCCGTACTTTCTTTATCTATTATATTAATTTTATTGGAAGCCTCTCTGAGACCATCTTCATCTTGTACCTCCTTAATTGCATCTAGAGTCAGGCTCAAAGTCATAAGCCCTACTCGTGGTTTTGTACCGACCATTGCTTTATATAGCGATTGATTAATATCAGAATGAAGTGCCCTATTTTTCATAAATTGTACAAATCGAAGACCGCTTTCGTAGTGTTGTTATCCTGCATCCACGAAGCCAACATCCTGATTGGCCCTTTCAACAGATCCTTGGTTTTGGCTGTGCCTTGGTTTTCCGTGAACCAGTTTACACTCAGGCCAAAATAAAGTTGTAATGGCGTCTCGACGCTAAAGACGGCGGTAGTGAGGTCGACAGTGGTCGTAATTACTTTATTAATAAATATAATAATTGTTCGGTTCAGCGGATCGCTCGCAACCACAAGCTGCTATAAGAGCGTTCCGAATCAGCAGAAACTGTTAAGACGTGAAAATGTAATCAACCTTCTATCGTGCGCGTTAATCGGTGAAACGGTGGTAGAAGGGTTGTTTATATACCTTCGGCTCGTTCAATCGGGATATGCTGGATTCGTCAATCGGTAAGTATCCTCCAGAACTTGAATTGATACATTTTCAACATGACATAAACTAAACAAATGATTTATATTTACCCTATTTTTGATTGCAACATACACGACAGCTGTTTTAATACACAATAGCTTCTTCAGATTGACATATGACATAAAATAATTACATACAATCAACATCTCTTATATATGTGGTGTGATGTTATTAAGAATTCTTAGAACTAATTCATGGCTTATAACTTCAAAAGTCTAGCATTATCGGACATTTACCTATAATAACCGTTAAATAATTGTGTTATTAACATGGGGGAAAGCCTGTGTTAATGACTATAATATAGATGTAACAGTTATGAGGAGATAAGGTCCACTTTATCATTTAATAAATTATCTGAGTGTTTAAGTTTATAATCTTTAATGACTCTAGGAAATTTAATTTGAAACTTCGTTTTCCACATCAAGAATTTAAATTGTTCTTTAAAAATGTGGTTATTCTCTTTCAAATAATTCGCGTAAGTCGGATCATTTTTTTTGGTTAATATAAACGGAGTGATGTTCGGCTATCTGTTTTTCAAACGCTCTTGATATATCCCTTAGTACATGATCCACACGTTAACTTATTCATTCCCGATTTATTGTTTGGTATCTTTATTATTCTTGATAAGCAATGTTATTTATTGTTCATTTTGTAAGCAATATTAACATTCTCTTTTCTAAGAATTTTATTTTTACTTGGTCCTCCTCTAAACAACTGAATTATTTAAACTTTTGAACTGTATTATCTTTAGTGACCGAGTACATTTCTTGTATTCTTTTATTATATTTTTTTTTAAATTAATTTACCTATTAACTTTGGGTTGTATCCATTGTTATAAGCAGTTTGTTTAATAATATGATATTCTTTATTACAGTCTACAGTAGACATTGGTCATCAATACGCGGATCATGCTGTGGTAAGCTGTTAATTTGTGTTGGAATGAATGGTTTGATTTGTTCTGACATAACCGTACACAGCAAAACAAACCATCACAGTGCAGGGCTGATTTTAAATGTTCAAAATTGTGCACAATAATCCCGATATCACAACTACTGTGCCCAATTTCGAATGATGATATCACTCATTACGAGTGATGAATAATCATCACTGATTACAAGGTATGATAGGGATGGGCAGTCAGGTTTACATTGCTAGTTCTAACCTAAATGAATGATGTAATTTAAAATAACACCATAACATTTAAGTCCAGACCTGCTATGTAAACTTGACTGCCGATCCCTAATGATTAGCTTTATGTAGCGTTTACACTAGTCAAGTGAGTTGATCAAATCAGATGAATTCAAGTGACTTGCTAGCGAATTGAACATGTAAACCCCTCTTTTCATTTCATATGATCATGTCAATTGATTGCATTCTCAGTTGAAACATGTTCAACTTTTGCGTTCAAGTGAATAAAAAATCACGTGTTAAAAATGGCGGCAAGTAGATGGTCGGAGGAAAAGTCGTGCAAGTTTATCGCTGTTTACGAGAAATATGAGTGTTTGTGGAAGACCAAAAGTAATGCATATCGAAACCGAGGTACTAGGGGGGCTGCTATTAGAAATCTGATAGGCGACATGGAAGAAGTAGGCATAAACATGACCGAAGATGAGGTTAGGAACAGAATCAAAGCAATTCGTACTACCTACATGGCAGAACTGCGCAAGGTAGAAAAGGCTGCAAAATCTGGAGTGTCCATTGATGATTTGTATCAGCCTACCTGTGCGTGGTTCAAAGACGCTGACCGTTTTTTACGCCACATTGTATCCCTTCGGCCCATTTTTCAAAACATGGTGAGTAAAGTGAACCATTTACTAAGTTTGAGTTTAACAAATTAAGTAAGATTTAAAAACCGTTGCGAGGAAATTTGGTTCTTTTCAATGCTATATTTCATTGTAACTGTAACATATATGTTGTAAAATATAACAGGGATTTGTTAATTGCATTTAATTGCCATGACACTGCCCCATTTGTAGAAAAATATTCCACGTATTTCTCACGAAGATTCGCAGCATTTCGAGAATAATTATTAGTGCCTTGGTGCTGTAATGGATGCAGTGCTGATGGTAGGTTTCTCCAGGAACCTGGAGTTATATGTCCGGTCTCTAAATCTTCTGTATCGACCAACCCAGGTGTGATGTATGTAGCTGCAGAAGTTTTGCGCAACCAGTTGTGTAAAGCTGTAGTTGCTTTTACTATCGAAGTAACTGTTTCTGGAGAAACTGCAATGGGTCTTTCAAAAATTCTAAATTTAGATACCAATATTCCAAATGCATTCTCTACTATGCGGCGAGCTTTGCTCAGTCTGTAGTTAAATATTCTTTCCCGTAATGACAAATTTCTTTTTAAGAATGGTTTCATGAGATAAGGTTTTAACGGAAAAGCATCATCTGCTACAATTACCATTTCTGGTGGCATGTTTAACTTCGAATGTTCTAACCCATCATACAAGGCACTTTCTTGAAAAATTCCTCCATCTGAAGCTCTTCCTTGTGCACCAACATCTATGTAAGTGAAGCAATAATTGGCATCAACCAATGCCAGCAACACGATACTATATGTACCTTTATAATTATAATAATCAGAACCTGCATGTGGTGGATTTCTGATCACAATGTGTTTCCCATCCAGGGCACCTACACATGTTGGAAAATGCCATTTCGTAGCAAAGTCCTGTTCTATACTTTGCCACTCATTCTATGTCATAGGTACCTGTAACAAAAACAAAATGGTCTGCGATTTCAAATAGTATTCACAAATTTAATATTAAACTTGGGAACAAATTATTTCTTTATATTTTTTATTTTAGAGTGCACAATCAACGACACAAGTCACTGGAGACTCCAGTTCATCTACATCTGAACAATCAGCTGATGTTTCGGCTCAGGAAGTAGGAAATGAGAAAGAAGGTGCCGTAGACATTGTACCAGATGCATCAACATCAAATGCTCCAGCCAAAAGCATTGCAACGCCAAGTACATCACGTTCCTACCGTAATTTAAAGCGCCTGAAACGCTCTGGTAATGACACAACTGCAGATGCGATAAATAAATTACAAAAAATTTGTGAAACTGCTAGTGAAGGCGTCCAAGAGGATGAATTTGACATTTACGGCAAATATGTTGCCAACCAATTAAGAAAGATGAACATTGTCAGGGCAATGGGCCTACAAGCAAGAATAAATACTTTGCTTGTCAATGCAAGGATGGAAGATCTTAACGAGAAGCATAAGGCAAATGCTACACCTGTGTCTTCCCATCAACAACAAACTTTTATTACTGAAGAGGAAGAAGGCTTTTGCTCCCCGCAGCAGTACACCAGTTACTCAGTAACCAGTGATTCTCAGTATTCTTATGAAGAACAAGAGAGAGAACAACGTTCTCTGGTATTGGAACCAAGAAGTAATATTATCACTGAGGCACTTAATTCTATTATGTAAGTTAGTACCTAGATTATTGTACTTATTTTGTATTGCAAAATAATAAATTGCACTTATTAGTAATGAATGATTATTTACGCTTACCTTAATAAATTCCTGCAACACTTCATAAACTGCTTCCAATACCTGTACCAAGAAAGATGAAATTGTCGACTTTGGTACTCTGTATAGATATTCCAAACTTTTAAAGGAATCTCCTGTTGCTAAATATCGCAACGTTATTTCTAGCTTTATCTGGGGTGAAAGAGCTTCACGCATTGCCGTATCCTTTTTACTGATTCTGTATTTAACTTTTTCTAGTAACTGGTCGAACTGCTGCCCATTCATCCGTAGAAAATGTTTGTAATCCGTCGGCTCTTCTAATTTCAGTTCACGTAGGAGGTTATTGGAGGCACCTAGCCTCCCCCTGCGACTAATCCAATCTCTAACCCATAATCGCTTCTTTCGTTGTTTTTTCTTTCGCATATTTTCTTCTAATTTCCTAGCTAGAACTAAAACTGTCTGGAGAATTGCTTTGTTCACTTCCACTGTCGCCATTTTAAATCAAATCACTTGCATTCATTTAGACAATGTGTGTAAACAATAAATTGAATGCAAGTCACTTGAATTCATCTGACTTGATCAACTCACTTGACTAGTGTAAACGCGCCATTACCGTTAATTATCAATTCATACATGATTAGCCGATGATACATTTCACACAATGCATTTATGTAAACAATAATAAAATCATATGTACGGTAACCTAAAAAATATATTTAAACAGCACACCAATGAAAAGTTTGTAATTTGATCCACCATTTTTATTGTGTTGCACAGCGTAAAACTTATTGCAAAATCACATGAGCGGCAATGACAATCAATTCCGATGACCCGTTATAAACTTATATTATTAAATTTAAACTAATAATAATATAAGAAAATACATATAAAATATATAAATAATCGCACAAAACTTAAACGCGGTTATGTTTTGACGATTTTGATATTATGACCATATTCGGTCAGCTGAATAGAGGCACACGTAAGCCTACCTCTCTTTCATGTTGTCACCACTATCTTTCTGTCTGGACTCCATCCATTAACAAAGTATTATACGATCAATGTTCGTGATTGACCAGAATGTAAAAATTGCAAAAAGCTTTGGGTCTTTAAAGGCATTTAAAAAAAAGACGATCTTAATAGCAATAAAGTTTAGATTATGAAATATCACTTCCCCGGATTTTCCTTTATTGAAAGTTATAGAAACAGGAGTACTTAATTGCTAAAAATTCTTCCAACAAATTTGTAAGCGCCATCTTCTCGATCTCTTAAGCGACATTGACATTTGCAGTTAATTGTAAACAAATCAAAAGCGTGATCTATCCATTATAAATATAAGAATAAATACGTCATGTGGAAGAATATATTAACATAATTCAATAGTTAAACTAATTAGGTAATCTATTTTAGGTTAGGTATGATACTAATCACGTTAATCGACAATATTTTTAATTTAATGTTTAATATTAAAAATGCTGAATTAACAGCAGGAGAGAGCATCAATCTAATTCACACGGCGAAAAATCATTCATGCTTCCTACAAAATAGTAAGATATTTAAACTGAAGTTTGAATGTATGCGTATGGTCTTATCTTTTTTATGCTCTATTGTGCATTATCTTTATGCTATGTTACATGCACTAAACGTATTTTTTTATATGTCATTGTTACATGGATACAGATACATTAACTTGTAACATGTTTCCGCTTAATCTTGACCAACATTATGTAGTACAACAAAACATTTTACAGTGTAGTACTTATTTACGAAATAAATAATGTTGCGCATCATTTAACATCGAAAAGCAATAATTTAACAATTAAATTATTAGCATTATTCATAATTCAATAGTTTAGAACTCATTTTGATAGTGATACAGATTTCTAGAAATTACTCCCATATTAGAAAGGTGTCTACTTTCTAGTTTATTGAAGGCAATCAAAATATGTAATTAATAATTATTACAATTTCTATTAAAGAAGTTTTCCAAAGAATGCATTAATTTATTAAATTTTGGTGTTATTAACCTGAATTTTTATTTATATTTCTATATATTAATTTTATATTTTTGTTATATTACATAATTTAATTAAGCATATTTTTATTAATGCTTTCAAAAGTATTTAAGATCAATGAATATATTTCTGTAATATTAACTCACATTTAGTCATAAGTTTATTATGTATTTATATGTAAGTATTGTGGCGCCGAAAGTGTATATTAATGCGATAAACGCTACGATATTGATAAACATTCCCACAGCTAAAAGAATGTGTGCATGTGAAATGTGAGTGGAAATACCCGGACTATGCAGAAATCGGGGAATCACAGACATCCTCCTATAAAAAGAAAATACGCGTGGGGAAACCAAGAGTCGAAAGCTAGACACGAAGAGTCGCAAGTTAGACTTTGTGTCGAGAGGCAAACTCCAAGTAGATACAGGCAACAGTCATAAGAATTGTTGTTATTTGTAAAAATAGTAAAACATTGTTTAAAGTTGCACATACATATTATATGTGCAAAGTGTTATATTGTTATAATACAGATATTGTGCTCCATTTGCAGAACAAGCTGATTTGTCACGTCTTGGTCGTGAACACAAAGAAGATGCCGCTGAAGACAGCATAGAAGAAAGAAGTTGAAAAAAAGAAGCTTTAAAATAAGGTATTGCTTAAATGATAAAAACTTATTATATGTAAATGTATTTGATAATAAAGTATTAAATATTATAAATTAAATTTCAAAGAGAGACGAAATAAATAAATATAGTTGTTAAATAAACATCGTCTCCGAAATATAAAGTATAATGTAACTTGCTCTGTATTAGCATACTGGTATATGTATATAATCATACATAAATCTTGTATGTAGCGCACGTCGTAAATTCTTGTATTATACGATCAATGTTCGTGATTGACCAGAATGTAAAAATTGCAAAAAGCTTTGGGTCTTTAAAGGCATTTAAAAAAAAGACGATCTTAATAGCAATAAAGTTTAGATTATGAAATATCACTTCCCCGGATTTTCCTTTATTGAAAGTTATAGAAATAGGAGTCCTTAATTGCTAAAAATTCTTCCAACAAATTTGTAAGCGCCATCTTCTCGATCTCTTAAGCGACATTGACATTTGCAGTTAATTGTAAACAAACCAAAAGCGTGATCTATCCACTATAAATATAAGAATAAATACGTCATGTGGAAGAATATATACATAATTCAATAGTTAAACTAATTAGGTAATCTATTTTATAGGTATGATACTAATCACGTTAATCGACAATATTTTTAATTTAATGTTTTATTATTAAAAATGCTGAATTAACAGCAGGAGAGAGCATCAATCTAATTCACACGGCGAAAAATCATTCCTGCTTCCTACAAAATAGTAAGATATTTAAACTGAAGTTTGAATGTATGTGTATGGTCTTATCTTTATTATGCTAACTCTATTGTGCGTTATCTTTATACTATGTTACATGCACTAAACGTATTTTTTTATATGTCATTGTTACATGGATACCGATACATTAACTTGTAACATGTTTCCGCTTAATCTTGACCAACAAAACATTTTACAGTGTAATTACGAAATAAATAATGTTGCGCATCATTTAACATCGAAAAGCAATAATTTAACAGTTAAATTATTAGCATTAATCATAATTCACTAGTTTAGAACTCATTTTGATAGTGATACAGATTTCTAGCAATTACTCCCATATTAGAAAGGTGTCTACTTTCTCATTTATTGAAGGCAACCAAAATATGTAATTAATAATTATTACATTTTATATTAAAGAGTTTTTAAAAGAATGCATTACTTTATTAAATTTTGGTGTCATAAACCTGAATTTTTATTTATACTTATGTTTATATCTATTTATACACAATAGTACAGCCCATTTCTATATATTAATTTTATATTTTTGTTATATTACATAATTTAATTAAGCATATTTTTATTAATGCTTTCAAAAGTATTTAAAATCAATGAATATATTTCTGTAATATTAACTCACATTTAGTCATAAGTTTATTATGTATTTATATGTAAGTATTGTGGCGCCGAAAGTTTATATTAATGCGATAAACGCTACGATATTGATAAACATTCCCACAGCTAAAAGAATGTGTGCATGTGAAATGTGAGTGGAAATACCCGGACTATGTAGAAAGCGGGGAATCACAGACATCCTCCTATAAAAAGAAAATACGAGTGGAGAAGCCAAGAGTCGAAAGTTAGACACGAAGAGTCGCAAGTTAGACTTTGTGTCGAGAGGCAAACTCCAAGTAGATACAGGCAACAGTCATAAGAATTGTTGTTATTTGTAAAAATAGTAAAACATTGTTTAAAGTTGCACATACATATTATATGTGCAAAGTGTTATATTGTTATAATACAGATATTGTGCTCCATTTGCAGAACAAGCTGATTTGTCACGTCTTGGTCGTGAACACAAAGAAGATGCCGCTGAAGACAGCATAGAAGAAAGAAGTTGAAAAAAAGAAACTTTAAAATAAGGTATTGTTTAAATGATAAAAACTTATTATATGTAAATGTATTTGATAATAAAGTATTAAATATTATAAATTAAATTTCAAAGAGAGACGAAATAAATAAATATAGTTGTTAAATAAACATCGTCTCCGAAATATAAAGTATAATGTAACTTGCTCTGTATTAGCATAGTGGTATATGTATATAATCATACATAAATCTTGTATGTAGCGTACGTCGTAAATTCTTGCCTTTATTGTTTATGATTAAATATAACAAATAATCTACGTGAATATTTGTGTCAATTTAATATTTGTAAAAGCGCATTTAATTTGTCTATTAATGTATTTTTGTTTTTCTTTATGTTAAGAACAATATATTATATAAACCTTTTTCTTTGTCTGTAAAAATATATATAAAATTCATTGATTTTGAATATAAGTATTATTTAAAATTTTAAATGGTATTTTTTAAATAAATCATTTCTATTAACCTGAATCGCCCTTGAAATAATCCGAACTGAGTTGAGCTGACAAAACAATTTTACATTTTATTTTAGAATTAAACTTTACATTAAATACATTAATATGGATATAGGGGTTCCTTTTTATTATGGCGCTCAAGGTGGGGCATTTTAATTGCATTTTAAGGGGGTTCCTTTTCGCACCTTAGAAAGTTAATTTATAAGAGAGTGATGCAAGATGTGTTTCAATTACAAACATAGGAAGCTCATTATGGTAATACTTCTTATAAGATTTATATCGTCATAAGTTAATCTTATTATTTTATTAATACATTATTTGTATTATATACATTAATTATTAATAAAATAATTATTGGAAAGAAAATCACTTTTACAGGTGGGCATCCAAAGTAAAAAGCCACATGTTGTAAGCAAATACACACAATGAATAATAACATTGAGCACACACATATTGCCGTGAACTTTACCTTAGAATTTAAGACAATACTGTACATAAATATATAATGTTAGAAATAAACATGATTAATGTTGACACCAAGATATACTAGTACATTTAGATTAATATTAGCAATAAGAAAACACACTCGTAGTTTAAGAAACATTTATTTTAAAATAAATTTTATTAAGCCATACAATAACACAGGTATGCACATAGGGTATAAGCATTTTAATTAAGATTATATGTATATAAACACTATTTAGATATAAGTGAGGCAAAACCTCAACAATAATAGTAAATGTCACAAATGAATATTTATTTTCAGAAGTGATAAACCAGAGGTAATGTTTTATTTAGAAAATAAAGAACCTGACTACAGGTTAGGAACAAAAAGAGCTCTGAGTATATTATGCAAAGAACCTACATTTAAAAATGGAAAGACCCTTAAAACCAACAACCGTGAAAGAGTGATGTTAACCAACGGGACGATTGTAAGAGTCAATCATTTAAAAGCAATTAAATTATACTCAGAGAATAAAATAAGATATGCTCGTAATGAATATGAAGAGGCTTAATGCACTCATATAACTTAAAGATAAAATACATACAGTTGCGATGAAAAGGATATTAAAATAAAGTATATCATAAAGAACAGCACAGAATCGTATAATATTTCAATATACACAACAAAAAGTATTAATTCTCTTCGCAATACGAATAACAGAAGTCCTTTTCATGGTTCCAAACTTTGTGCACATACAAATAAACATCTATAACCAAAGAAATAAGCAGCATTATTATAAAAGCAATGATTCATTACAGCATATTAAACATACAAAATTCTCCAAGAACGGAAAAATGGTTCGAGGAAAGAGCAGCACAGACGGAGGGACTGGCAATTGAAACAATAACCAACTTCTTTCCATTCTTTCCGATCAAAAGCAACAAAACAAAGGTGCGAGTAAGGCTAGCGCTCGGACGAAGAATCTACCTGAAAAACAGTAAAAGTAGCAATGAATACATTTATAAGTACAATAAATATTTACGATAGCAATAAAAGAATAAAATAAATATCAATATACTTACTGTACATTAGATATAAATAAATAAAACAACAAATACCGTCGTGGGTAAATGTGGAGAAACATCAAATGTCAGAAATAAACATAATAAAAATAAACGCCAACCTAAAATTTGAGAAGAATAAGAAGAGATATGGAATAAGTATCGAGATATCCGCTAGAGGCGCCACGACGAACAATTTGAAAATAAAAGCACGCAAAGACAATCAAATAACGAGCGGCATTTATTTTCAACTATAAAAAGGGAGTTTTTACAGAAAAAGAGTTAGTTGTTAGCTGATACCTGTGACTTTAAAAACTTCCAATACACAACAAAGTGATAGCATCTTTTAATGTAGATAATACATTTATGCGTCAAGCGAGTAGTGGTTAAGTGGAGTTTTTACACACTTACCATTACTATCGCAGTGTAAATAAATAAACAAACCAACTAACAACTCACAAACTAAGTAGAAGCATACACGCTCCTAGAGGAATAATTCCCAATTGTTTTATCGTCGCCATATTTACAAGAAGTAAGCGTCACCAGTAAAATTATAGAAGGTTCAACGGAAGGAAGAATCAACAAGAATGGACAAACAATTTCAAGCAGAATTCGAAGAATTGTATGAATCTACGCAGTGAGTAGTTAATAATATTGTCATTACAATTAAATTCAATCAAAATACACAGGTTCTCTCCAAGCACTCCATTTCTTTTAAATAATTATTTATTTAAATAATAGAAAGTAAATATAGGGACACAATATTTATTAAAAATAAAGAACACTTGTCTTAATAGTGTACTGTGTGCGAATACTTGCATAACGGACCAGTGTTCAGTAAAAAAGACATTAGTAAGCACAGCTTTGAATAATAGTCAAACTTTTACAAACAGGAACGCCTAAAAGCTTCGCACTAAGAATCTAAAGACTCCGTGAGAATAGAGGTTTAGACAATTAGTTTGTGATGCATTAGGAACGTACCTGGGGTGGTGATTGATCCAAGCTTTATGTAGTACGTGTGAATGTTTGCATAAAGCCGATTAGTCAGTACCTTCATTATCAAGTCAACATAATTTGGACCTAATATACAGGCCTTTAGTAAGAAAAGAGTGAAGGTGGAGAAACCCTGTACTGACTGAATTCATATTAAAATAAACGATTACAATATTATCATGAAAACTGCTACTTATATAGTATTGTAAATAAGCAAATAAAATAAGTAATATACATGCAACAATAAATTTTAATTATTGTAATTATTAAGCAGATAATACATATTTTTATACATAAATAATCTGGTATCATAGTTATTTGAATTCCTATCCCACACAACTTTAAAATAATAATAATTAAGGAGAAACAAGTAAGGAAAGAAGTAAATCACAGTAGAACCTACGAGAGATAACAATTTATGTTGTTTTGCCTATAAAGCTAGCATAAACTACAATTTTATTTATTTATCTAACTAATAAATAAATAAATTATATAAATTTCATTTAGAGGCAAATACTACAGCAATATGTACGAACTATTTTAGAAAAGGCGGATGGTACCTACTACCATAAATTCACATCAAAAATAATAAAATAAATATGTTTAAAATTACGTGTTCATATCACTAACTTCTCCCTTTAATTATTGAATATAGTACAAATATCTGTTCATTAGATTTAGTAAATTTTAGGGGTTTCAAATTTAAATTATTTATGCATATTTAAATTATTACAAAGGATTGTGTTTGAATTAGCTAAATATTGGTTTTAAGTGAAACAGGATATATTGGGATATAATGGAAACATTTTCGTATATTCTCCCCAATACCATCCCAATGTTCAGCTTACTTTTAGATATCTACCCAATTCTTACAAAGATACGGCACCTTCTTATTTCGCGCGAGGTACTGGTGTTTGTCACCATTTAACCACCATGAAAATGAGTACTAACTCACATATGGTAAACGTTCGTCCAAATACGAGGAAGAATCCATAAGTAAAGCACAACATTTTTTCCTGTTGCAATTCCTGGGGCGTGAAACTTGGACGGATCATAGTTTAAAGCTCCAGCCGCAGTTGCCAATTTTGTCAGCAGGAGTACCTCTAACACCAGATGAGAAAAGATGGCACACGTGTTATAGTCGTCTACGTGCGAAGAGCAGAGAGGTGTTTTTTTTTTTGTGGACACAAGGCCGAAACCCCAGTGAATTTCACAGAGAGATGAAGTGCATGTATGCGGAAAACTGTATGGATCGCAGCAACATCAGCAGGTGGTGAAAATTTTTTGTAGAGAACCGGGTGAATCTTTTGGATTTGCCACGTGCCGAGTGTCCGGTAACAGCATCCAGCGAACAGAATGTCACGGTCATTGACGAGGCGATTCGGCCCGACCACAGAATCCGGTTTCACACATAGGCGAACATGCTCAACATTTCCTACAGTACATGACGTGATGCATGGCCGACTGAACTTTCGTAAGGTCAGCATGACAAGCCTGGATCACCTGGCACGGTACGCTGTAGACGGACAACCTTTTCTGCAAGGTATCGTTACAGGTGATGAGTCATGGGCGTACCACCACACGCCTGAAAGCAAAAGGTCATCTATGGAATAGAAACATCCAAATTCCCCAACAACGAAGAAATGCAAGGTGTCACAATCCGCGAAGAAAATGCTCGTGACTGTGTTCTGGGACATGTTAGGGGTACTGGTGGAATTTCTTGAACGCGGGGCCACTGTAAACTCTGTATGTTATGGACAAACATTGGACAAGTTGCGTCGTGCCCTTCGTGACAAACGCTCTAATGCTGGAAACGTCAAACTCCTTCATGACAATGCTCGCCCCCATATGGCTGCCTATTTGTATTCAATTAGAGCGGTTTGGGTGGAAGGTACTCTAGCATCCACCGTATAGTCCGGATCTGGCACCGTCAGATTATCTCTCTTCGGCCCGATAAAGACATTCTCGGCCGGCAAACACTTTACTTCCGATGACCAAGTCAAATCAACTGTCCGCTCTACTCCCAAAAGACGGACTTCTATGTAAAGAGTATTTTCAACCTTGTGCCACGATGACAAAAATGTGTTGCGAGATTTAGCGACTATGTGGAAAAATTACACTATTTTTCCACATAGTCGTTAAGTCTCGCAACACATTTCTCCCATCGTGGCACAAAGTTGCAAATATATGCCTGTGTTTTGTATGTATCCTCAGTGTGTTATGTATTACACTTTCTTCTAAAAAATGTTGTGCGTTACGGATCCTTCCTCGTACAAAAGATTTTTTACACATCTATATCAATTTTATGCTCCCTAATTATAATTCCTCTTTTATAAAGTCATAACTTTAGTTTTTAGCAGAACACAATCTAAAACTGGATGCCAAATGCAGCAATCCTGTACAAATTCAGCATATTCCCCAAATTTAATTCCAAAAATTTCATCGTAGCATTACTTTTTATTTCTTTTTATTAGTAAAAAAGCTGGTTTTTCTATTTCCAATTATTCAATTTGAAAACTGCTAACTTCAAATCACTGTCACGCTCGTTGCTCTATTACATCTAGACAGCTAATTGAAATAACATTTAATTGTAAAATTTCTGTTCAATATTTTTCAATTGGCACATTGTGGAGAGAGATAAAGAATCATATACTTATCGTTTAGGAGTGCTTACTAATTTAATTCCTCATGTATTTTATAACACGAGTTACACTTGTAAGCTCCCCACCTCATGAGATTCTTATCTCAATTATTGGTAAAATAATAATATATCAATAACTATAGTATAAGCAACGTATTAAATCATTATTATTATTTATTATACAAGGTGTCTCTAAAAGGTCTTTAAACAACTCTACCACGTATTTTTCGGACCAAAATAAACCGATTTAGCAAAACTTGGCTTAGTCAAAGTTGCTTAGTTTGTGCGCAATACGGTCCTGAAGTTGCAGTTGGAAAATTGTTTTTTTGTTATAAATTTGAAACGGCTGGAGCGATTGCGCTAAATTTTGTCACGTTTACATAGTTTTATGAATCAAGAAATTCTGTATCAAAATTGTGATAGTAATCAATCCATAGGCGGAGAACCTGCGTTTATAAATATTAAAACATTTCCATTTTCTACGCCAATGGATAAAAAAGAGTTTGTCTATAAAATTTTAGATTAAATGTCTTAAGTACAAGAAAAAAGGTACTCTTGGTAAGACTCGAAAAATTGCATCGTTTTCTCAAAAATCGCATTTTAAGATTTTAATATACATGTACATGGAGCACATAGTATGCGCTGCCGTCCTCTAGTTAATGTTCTCAAATCTTAAAATGCGATTTTTGAGAAAACGATGCAATTTTTCGAGTCTTACCAAGAGTACCTTTTTTCTTGCACTTAAGACACTTAATCTAAATTTTATAGACAAACTCTTTTTTATCCATTGGCGTAGAAAATGGAAATGTTTTAATATTTATAAACGCAGGTTCTCCGCCTATGGATTGATTACTATCACAATTTTGATACAGAATTTCTTGACTCATAAAACTATGTAAACATGACAAAATTTATCGCAATCGCTCCAGCCGTTTCAAATTTATAACAAAAAAACAATTTTCCAACTGCAACTTCAGGACCGTATTGCGCACAAACTAAGCAACTTTGACTAAGCCAAGTTTTGCTAAATCGGTTTATTTTGATCCGAAAAATACGTGGTAGAGTTGTTTAAAGACCTTTTAGAGACACCTTGTATATTATAATTATTCATCAAATCTTTTCGAAGATAACTACAATAATATATAAAGATTGTAGGCGAACGTAAAGAAAACAAAATTGTTGGAAAATGTTAAGGCACAGATCATTATATATACTGTGATTAAATTCTAAATATATTCAAAAAATGTAAAAGGTATAGAGAAAATTTTAAAAATAAGCAGAGCACCGACCTCAAGTGATGGTTTTGTTCTTGTACTTTTGAAAATAACAAACATTAACTTAATCAAAAATATTAACAATATATTAAAGAATAAATTAGGAAAAATGGGTAGGTACAAGGACAATTTTGTCTTTTTCTGGCCAAGGAATGTATATTATACTGTTTGTTATGCTCATTTTATCCATATACATATTTATGGTCAGGATGTGGTTAATACTTTTACATATTTACTTATTCGAACAGATTTAAATTACGAGTATTAATAATGTTTTGTAAATTAACATTATTTTAAAGCACAATTAACGGACAAGAATAGTCGAAAATGTCGAAAATAGTAAAATTCTTTTATTTTCTTACGTATCATAAAATTACTAGTGTTTTTTTAATTTAGTTATTATTCGTCTATTCTTAACGTTTTCTAGATATGAACTTTTGATTTGAAATAAATTCAGTGATAACTTCTTACTCTATTTTTTAATATAATTTTTATTTTTTTAGGCTAGCTTCAGTCATTCCAAAAAGCATTTTTGGAATCTGTTATCGACTGATTTATACTGTTACCAAGTGGAGGTTTTATAATTCCAGAAATAGATGACAGTCATTTTGTGCCAATTTAAGTGAACAAAGTAAATGCAGGTCATTATTTATAACTTCCTTTGTTCGGTCAGCCCTTTCTAGTTTATATTATTTTATAGCTGTAGCTTGAATTTTGGCTTTTAATTGTAATTTGTCGCAATGTATTTCAAAGTTTGTGTTTTGCTCGTTCTTGTCTTTGATATATAATCCTAAGATATAAACTCAAACATAATTAATATGATTTGTAACTATTTGTAAGCATCTCTCACACAAACTAGCATTGAAGTAAACGCAAAATTACATACACTGATTCTTTAATAAATAGAACGATAAATATAAGGATTATAGAGACGTGATAAATATTAATATCAATATTCATATTGTTAATATAGAACAGGAAAATTAAGTGGATTATGAGGGTTCAACCTGTTATTATTGCATTTTTACAACTATCTGAACACTTCGTAAATAGTGAATAGGCAGGCAATAAGTCGAAGTTTAAATATATAATGTCTATAAAGATACTACCTTCTATTTTCTCTTTTATGAGTTCATGATTTTCTGGATTCAAATCTTTTATACGGACCTGAAGTTATTTCTTTAAGAATATTACATTATCATATAATATCAAATATTGTGTTAATTTATTGGCACTTCTAAATAAATCTAAAATAGTCACAATCAAAAGCTACTTTCGAAATGATGTAAATCTAGAAAATGGAGAATAGTCATAGTCTTTGCTTTTCTCTGTATATACCTACAGGAAAAGCGAGCGATATTTCCTACTTTTAGTAACGTATGATAGTTGATGACAAATGATTCAATAATTTATTGAGAGATTCTATAAAATAAAAAATGTAACTCAAAAACCAGATGGTGACAGACCAACGCACACCAATAAAGAATAACAACAAACAATAACAAGCAACTAAAAGTATTTCAAATATGGAAGAATGAATAACTCGTTGCCTAGCAAGTCTATTCAAATCGTTACACAGCAAGCACAGATTTTAAAATGAAACATATCAGTTAATTCTTAAAAAGGTCTTCATGCATTTTCTTTACTACTCTTTCCCCCAAAGGTATAAAGCGCCAGCCAATCCCTTGAGGCCCTCATCAGCGAAGAATGGCATTATGTACTGGCATGGAAAGAGCCTACTTTAAACATTTATTTGAAGACTTTTTACGTAGTATATGAAGGTACTGTCATAATAAACATTTCTGACCTTCTTTAATAATGAAATATTGGTTTTTACAAACAACTTCAGTGAAATAATAAAATTTTATCAATATCTCGTCACCTACAAAGTTTAGACGAATTTCTAAGAAATATAATTGTACTAAAAAAATTCCTACTAAAAGTAAGCTTTTACTCTTATCGAGAAACAGTTTTTCGCAAATATCTCACAAATTATGAATTCTATATAGATTTATAAAGAGTACAAAAGTATTAGAGCAGAAATGAAGCAATTCTGTTAAAAAACCTGAATATTCGGTGCAAAAGAAACACATTTACTTTAATTGAAGAGCACTTTTATGGTAAATATCACGCAAATAATGGATTCATCACAGACCAGTGGCGGCTGACGAGCACGTTTTGCTGGAGCAATTACATAGACAAGACTGATTCGTTTATTATCGATGATATGCTCAGCATCTGGGAGTATATCACCGATAATAAACAAATCAGTCTTGTCTATGTAATTGCCCCACCCAAACGTACTCATCAGCCGCGACTGTCACAGGCAGGATAAAAGTATTTAAAACGTTTGCATATTATATGCGGACCAAACATATCTACAACAAAGTCGTGTGGTTCTCACACTTCATTGTTATTTTACTGAAACGTTTGCATGTGTTGTTATGTTACTGTCTATGTAAGCAAACGTTACCTATATCATTTTTGAGAACCATTCTTTCACTACAGTAAATTATTTTATTTATAAATAAGGAATAGGTTTAACAATCTCCATTAAATCAACCAGCCTATGAAAGCTGTGATCCTTATAACGGTTGTAATCCTTCCGTTTATTGGAGCCCTCTTATTACATTTTATCTTAAACTAGGTATGTATAAACTACCATCCATAAACGTTGACCCACCTGTATATGTATTATTCCAAGAATAATATTATATAGAATTCAATATGTATCTATGTATTTGTAAATACAGGGAAAAGCATGCGGAAAAGGCCGTTTAACAATTCAGGTAAAGGACTTATATAACGACCATCTTCCTGGAAATTTATATGATAGTCAGCATTTAATATCAGTAGTAGTAAAAGAGATATCTGTATTTCCAGAAATATTAGTATTCATTCTATTTTTGTGTTGCTTCATACAATGTATTCCTAAGTATGTGCACAATATTTTATTATTTAATCATGTAATAACTAATAATAGGAAAGGAATGATCATTTAATACGTGGAAGTAATAGTAAATTGCAAGATTGCTTAAATTAAAGCGTAGGGCAGTGTACCTACTAAGAAATAAATAGCTGTGCATACAAAAATGATAGAATTCATTGTTCAGTAATACAACCACTATACAAAATTGAAGCCGAAATTAGTCAGGTACAGCAACAATCACGATATTGTATATTTCGTAGTAGATAGCTAATTAAAATTTTTCAGTTACAACGTCTCTATGAGCTTGTTTTTTTTTTTTAGTATAACACTGATCAAATTAAGTAACAGATTAAATTGAATGTTGCATAAGACGTACACATGACTTTTCAATATCTCAGAGGGATCATTTGACCGGTCCAAAGAAAGATATGAATTAAAAATTGTAAAATACCAGTTCTGACGATTTTGCGCTTCCCGATCTCTCAACATCTCCTAACAGCTTCAACCCCTAAATAAGGCATTATCGACCATGACATATCATTATGAGCTTCTGGCGTTACTTCAGTTATTTCGTCTTCGATTACGTCAATGAGTAAATAAACATTTATGAAAACACTGGCATTGTTTATATTTTAGAAATTAGGCAAATAAAATTATTACAAATATTTCCATGAAGGATCAATATAAAACTTTTTGTTTGATCAAGCAAGTTAGATTTCTCAGGTTTGACTTGCACTTGCCAATGTTTTATTTTTTAAATAATAAGCGATGTCTTTAAATGTATCTGTGTTATAGTAGAAAAATATTATATTAAATACTATACACACTAGACTACCAAGCTTTTACACAAAGTCAATAATGGCAAAAGTAAGCAACATATGAAAATTACATTGCCTTGGCGCTAGTCAGTACCGGCTTAACTCTGGTTACGAAAAAACGTAGATTGAGTTGTTTATGCCTCAAAAAGCGACAATTCTTCTAATCTGATAGGTTGCCACGCTTTAGAGAGAAAATAAGTAGACACATGTGACAGAAAAACGCATTATATTAAGTAGAAGTGTCACTACGACAAAGCTTTATACCAGGAAAATAGAATGTACGGCATCAACCTCTAGCGGAGAAAAAAAAGGACATCATAATAGTTTCTCACCGCAAATACTAGGGCTCATAAAAAACGTTGTTAAGGCACTGCATCAAGAAGGTTATAGCTTTAAACACCTTCGAGAAAAGTTCCTAAAAATAACAGGAGAAGAACTAAAACAACATTTTTTGTTGGACCTCTAATACGATAAATAGTAAATGCAAAAAAATTTCAAGCTGTGTGGATGTCCATTGTACAAGCTTTCTGGAAACCCAAAAAGCAGAAAATAACAACACTTTAGTAATGGACGTGATACAAGCATATCATTTTACTGGGAGCAATATATCACTTAAACTGCACATCCTACATTCTGATTCGACCATTTGTCCGGAATATATTGGGCGATATTTGCGATAAAATAACGAGTGCTTTCACCAAGATATTTTAAGAATGGAAAAACGGTATCAGGGCAAATGGAATTCTGTAATTTTAGCAGATTACTGTTGGACGTTAAGAAGGTAGACTATGAATATTATTTGTAAGAGACAACGTCACATTTCTAATTATAAAAATTCGAAATATATATTAAGTTGCATGTTACAAACAGAAAGATCTATTCATTAAAATCCAAAAAAAAATAAGCTAATTTGACCATCTACATTTTATTAAAATAAATATCTCTATGTGTTCCATAAGAAGCAATATACGTCATTTCATACAAAACCAAGTCATAACATTGAAAAAATTATTTGAAATAAATAAAATCATAAATGTTAAGTCTTCATAGTTCCGAAAAATCGACAGAATTTTTTGAAACAAGGGTTTTGGATGAGTATTTTAAAATTGTATAATGTATATGTTATTAAAGTGCATTTTCAGAAACAAAACTTAAGTGGGCTTACGCAGAGGTGCCAACTAACTGGCGTGAGGTAGGACGGTAGGGGTTGGCGCCATATGCGCTAATGTAAATTCTGGACTGGTTTTGTCAAGCAATAGTATCGCTTTCATTTACGAAATATCAAAACGAAATTTAAAACACAAATAAACATAGGCACAATGCATGTTCGACTGGAATTAGTTTTTAAAATAAAGTTTCTGAAATTGTGTTATGATGTTGTAAATTTTGCCAACTTTGAAAGTGAAGTGTAGGAGTAAATAATTGGAAAGTACTCCCAACGAAATCTTAATTAATCCTTTGAATTCAATTTAATGCAAAGACATAATAAGAAAAACAAAAATTTCTGGCATTTCTTTTATTTGAACGAAGACCTTACAACGGCGGAATTTACATTAGCGCATATGGCCCACCCCATTCCGTCCTACCATACGGCAGTTAGTCGGCACCTCTGCGTAAGCTCCCTTAACCAAAAAGAAGATAATATACTAAAATGCCAAGCATATTAATTAAATGAAAAACAATGTATACGCGCTTACATATAAGAAACAACATTAAAAGTTTATAAAGCAAATATGTTGTTCACATAGCAGACATCAATATAATAAATTATGTTTGCTATAAAAATAGTGTAAATATTTCATTTATAACTAAAAATATTTCGTGGCTACATTACGTTTGAATACTGCATACTATATTTAATTCATTTATATCGCGGTGTGACTAACCTTTATCAAAAATAAACAATATTTCATTCATGTATAAAATCAGAAATTTGTAATCTACCTGGTTAAATCGATGTATGTATATTATTATTATACATACACGCGGCTGAAGTCAACCCCCACCCTGATCTAAAGATAACTGACGCAACACAGGCGGGATATTTCAAGGTAGGGACCTAAATACACGCGAATCCTACTCACCTAATTCTGCATAACATAGTGCACCGATCATTGACAGCAATCCAGACATTATCCAAACGATTATCGCTTGTCCTACTGAACCGGAATACCTCAGGACACCCTTAGGAGATACAAAAATACCAGAACCAATTATTACGCCGACGATGATTGCGACACCGTCTTTTAACGCGAGTTCCTTCTTCATTTTAACACCTTGCGAGGTGGTCTCCAAAGACGTTTCGTTCGTCTTTTTACCCATGTTGATTTTTTTTGAACTGATAATTTGAAAGAATTAAGGATACGAAAAAAAAACGAGGGTGAACCACAAGAAATACACAGACGCGAACTAAACGGATGTCATGCCGTTCGTCGATCGACCACGTGGTTACCAGCGCGAGCGGTAAGCGTTTATACTCCCGACTTCGACTGTGTTCGAGTGGCGACGCTCACCGAATTTGAATCGGCAAATGCAAGAGAATGGTAGAATCAGTGACGTGCATCAACAATAAAAAATACTTTCATACAAAAATATGATAAACAAATACATCAAGTCAGGTACTTGTTATGATAATATATACCAAATAAAGTGATATGAACGCGTGTTGACCTTATTAAAGAAGTTTAGACGCAAAGTTCATGGGTTTAACGTCTATCAACAATATCAACATCTGGACAAAGATATTGCATCATTTTCTTTTTTATAGTTTAAGAAATCCGTGCTCAAATACCTTTCTATTGTGCAATAGTCTTTCGACGGGTGCATTAATTAACAATTGTTATCTGAGTCCTTTGGATCAATAAAAATATTGGCATTTACTTAGCAGCAAGTCCTATCTTTTTATAATATCGATGCAATATTATGATTTATACGCACGTTACTTTCTTTTACAGGTTTATTCTGATTTTGAATTTTTGTTGTTATTCTATTATGAATTAAATAACGTACGAGTAATTACTTTACTAAATAATAATAATAATAATACCTTTATTAAGCTAATAGCTTTTTTCAGTTAAAAGAGAGAAGAGAGATATGAATCAACCAAATATCATCATAAAAAGATAGATCAGAGACAGGAGAATACAATAGAAGAACTGAACAAGCCACGTCAAGCAATTTCTTTATTAAAAGTATGTAAAAGAAATTAAATTCTTCTTTACATAGATTCAATCTCAGGTGAAAAGCCCTTTGAGGGGCAGACTTTAAAAAATAAAATAACCCCAAGTGGGCATAATATTTGTTATACATTTTTTGTCGGATTTCTTTGGATTATGTGTCGACTGTTATGTAATTTACAAGAAACGAAAGACAATTTTTTGAAAATTTATAAAAAAATTTGAAAAAAAAAAAAGGTGGTTTACAAAATGTACCACTGCACACTTAAGACAATTTATGAACCATTAAACTTTTCAAAACAATTTTTAGTTTTACTTAAACACTCCCAATTTGAACGAATGTCGTTTCTTTTTGAACTGCAAATTACGCCGCGTTTTCTACTTCTTCGAATGGGCCTGTGTTCCGCATTTTGTTGTTTTTGATACAAAAGGTTTATGTTTTTTTTTATAAGGACAGTATGATTTATATTTGCACCTGATGATTCTCTTTTCTTGATTGGTACAATTATCAAGCTGTCCACGATAGAGTCTAACATTTTTCATGGTTACTTTAGGTAGATTTATTTGTTTACGTAAAACGAATGCATTTACAACGCACGCATCAATTAAATAAAAAAATATTCGATGCCACCACTTGGAACTTTTTCGATGTTTTTGTTTTGATCGAATTTATCGACAAAATTCATGTTTACGTTGTAATCGACTATCATTCTGGGACAAGGAATCATTTCGGCAGTTCCATCTTTTTTCCTCTTCTTTACCTCCAGAACCTCCTCATGATGGTGATAATTAGATAATAAATGTACACTTCGTTTATCCTTCCATTTAACAGCTACCAAACCCAAGGTTCCTAAAGTAAATAGGTTGCCTATTAACTATTCAAGGCCGTCATTGGTCGCCATATTGCGCGTCATCGTGCCTACCCAGTACCCATATTATGCTGTTAAAGCCATTGTTGTGTGTTGATTATTACGTTGTTTTTGGTGTTTATGTCGGTTTTTCATTGTAGTTTCGTGTAATATTAGTTTTTAAAGAAAGACAATTAATAGTGTGTATTGTGTTTTATCGAATTTAACATATTAGATCTTCAGCAGGGTAAGTCAACAGTTATAACCTTAAATTAAGATCATGCAACATGTGGGCATTTATTGAATTGTGTGAATTTATATTTTTGTATCTACTTGTATTTCTTATTTCACCAGATGCCTGGAGGAAAAATATGTAGTGTTGCTATTTGCAAAAGCAATTCGAAGAAGAAACTGGGGAAAACATCATGTTTTTTTCGTTTCCAAAGGACCCAGAAGTTAGAAAAGAATGGATTCGAAAATGTTACAGAAAAGATAGCTTTTCTGTGGAAAATAAAAGAGTGTGCAGCAAACATTTTAAGTCGGATGACTTTGAAGATGAGATGAAAGCCAGATTAATGGGCATTCAAGCTCAAAAGTTGAAAAAGACGGGTAATACTTACAAATGAAACCCATTTAGGAAATATTTACGCATTTATGTTTGTTTTTAGCGATTCCTTCATTGTTACTGCTCCCCCAGACCAGAGTTCACACAGAAAAACCTTTGTTGTCAAAACGATCTGAAAGAGCAGAAAAAAAACAGAGACAAGCCTGGGTGGAAAGTTTAATTGGAGAAACAAGTAAAGTTGGTGAACATGGTAAGTGCTAAAAGCTTTAAAATTGCATAATATACAATATTCATTTTAGAGACAGAGCCACAAGAGGTAGAGGTCCAAGAGCCACAAGAGAGGGAAGATGTCTATGCTGAGCCATCCTGTAGCAAAGACTCTGATATGCTTGAGCAGCTACACATCCTGCAGCAAGAGAATGTTTAGTTACGGGGTAAAGTGCTGCAGCAGGAAGAAAACACTGAAATGCTTAAAAAACGAATAATGGAATTGGAGAAACAGATTAAAGAATCTGACTGCAGTTTTGAAGATAGGGCCAAAACAGCTTTTATGCACTTCTTGACCCCAAATCAGATTGCAATTGCTTTGCAAAAAAAAACGAGAGCCCGTTGGACGACTGAGGAACTTGCCAGAGCTTTTACGATGCGATATTTGGGAAAACGAAGCTACATCTATTTACGAGAAACCTTAAAATATCCTCTTCCTGGAATCTCTACACTTCAAAAGTGGGCAGCCAACATTAATTTGAGAAGTGGAGTATTACATGATGTGCTTCGAATTATGGAAACCACAGGCAGGGTTCGAATCATTTACCAAAAAACCACAGTTTTGTCCTTTGACGAAGTGAAAGTTGCAGCTCTGTATGAGTATGATCAAAAAGATGATGAAGTTGTTGGACCTCATTCATACATGCAGATCATCATGGCTCGAGGACTTTTTGACAGCTGGAAGCAGCCAGTATATATTGGATTTGATGAAAAAATGACGAAAGAGTTGTTGGAATCCTTAATCAATTTATTGCATCAAATTCATTATAATGTAGTGGCATGTGTGTCAGACTGTGGCGGAGGAAACCAGGGATTATGGAAGGCACTCAATATTGATGTGGATAAAACTTTCCATCCACACCCTGCAACCCAGGAACCAATTTTCTTTTTTGCTGATGTTCCACATCTTCTGAAACTAACTAGAAATTGGTTTATCGATACCGGATTTGTTCTTGAGAATGGGAGACTCATTAATAAAGAACCAATACAGAAATTATTAGTGGAGACAAATACTGAAGTGAGTTCATGCCACAAGTTGACAGATTTACATGTCATTTGCGATAAAACACAGAGGCAAAATGTTAAACTTGCTGCGCAGTTGTTTTCCAACACTACTGCTACTGCACTGAAGTATTATAAGCCTGGTGGAGATGATGACGCTTCTAATGAAGATGTATCAAATTTTGTACAGTTAGTGAACAACTGGTTTGATGTCATGAACTCCTATACACCATCACCAAAAGTGTCATCAAAAAAACCATATGGTTAGACATCGAACAGCAAGACTACATTCTGGACACAATGAAATCGATTGTTGCTAATATGCTGTGTGTTGGAAAAAGAACTTTGCAAGTTTTTCAAAAGGGTGTGATAATGTCCACATCATCATTACAACAATTATTCCTTCATCTCAAGCAGAAGTTGGAAATAACTTATATATTGACCCATCGTCTAAATCAAGACTGCCTGGAAAACTTTTTTTCTCAGGTAATAATTATTTCAACATCTGAAAATAAAAGATTTACATGTATTTATTATGCTTCTAGTTGCGAAGTCGAGGTGGCCTACATGATCACCCATCTCCACTCAATTCATTATTTAGAATTCGAATGATCTTATTAGGAAAAAATCCTGGAATGGTGCAATCCCACACAAATGTTGAAACAAGCAGATACTGGTCCTGAAGAATATTTGGTAGCTACTGCTTTGAAACAAGCAAGTATTACCAATATTTCTGTGGACCCAGCTGTGGATCCAGCAGTTGCAGGACTTCAGAGTATATTGGATTACGACAGTAGTACCACCAGTTCCAGCAGCTCATCGTCAAGGGCGTCAACTCGACGAGGAGCAAGTGAAAAAGACGGGCTTTTGTATTTGGCAGGATACATAGCTAAACAAAATTTAGCTGCGTTTCCCCATCTGGGAGAGTACACTTACAAGATGGAAACCATAAACATGCATACGTATAGTATGCCTTCGTGGATACAGAGTTTATCATTTGGTGGCCTTATCCAACCATCAAAAGAATGGTCGTCACAAGTAGAAAATTTGGAAAAATATTTTCTTAAATTTCATAAGGAGACAATTAGCAAAGGAAAACATGTTGTTCGGAGAACACTGCGATTTATTTTGAACAAGGTATCTGATGTACCAGAGGTGCTGGTTAAATCATTTTGTCGGCTTCGAATACTGATACGAATACGGTACCTAAACGAAAAAAGGGCAGAACTGAAGTTCCGTAAAAGGAAGGGATCTCCTACAAGATCTGAGCGCAAAATAGCAAAAAAAATGAAAAAAATTGTCAATTAAAAGTAAAGTAAATTAATTTTTTGTAATTTGCAATATATAAAATTGGATAAAATCAAGTATTAATTATTTTCTTCCTTTGAAAAATCCTTTTTTCTAATACATGTTCATAACAATTCATTTAGCTACTTAGCAACGAATCCTCTAAATAACCATTTAATGGCAATGCAGCTTTTTTTTAAGCAAGAAACGTCGATTTTATAGTTAGGTTTCCATAACAAAGCTGTAGAGCAGTTTGAAATGGGCAGGCAGGATGACGTATTCCCGCGTATTTTATGCAAGTTTCTGATTGGCTGGAAGTTAGTAGGCAACCTATATACTTTAGGAACCTTGTACCAAACCCTTATTACTAACGCTGAAGTCAAACTCCCCTCTTTTCAAGCCTTTGTCTGGAGTAAATGTGGGCATAAATTGTCTAATAATATTTACAGTTCCACATGCATGGAGATGTTTCTGCTGAAGCTCTTCCATTAACTTCGGCGAGGTAAAAAAAGATGTCGAAATAAGCGTGATGACCCTTATTTTCTAAGCCCTCACACAATTCGAGTACGACACGACGTCCCAGACCTGCTTCAACAACATTTCCCTTTTTTCCCGTATAGATATCAAACTTTAAGCAATATCCGCTTCTATCTGCTTACATCCATAACTTGTAACCTCTTTTTATCGGTTTCTTCGGCATATATTGCTTTAACGACGATCTTCCTTTGAGTCTTATCATGGATTCATCTATAGCAACTTGTCGAGAAGGTAAGAAACATTCGAGAAATCTGGTGTGTAATTGTTTTATCAAGGGTCGTACTTTGTACAATTTGTCATACATTGAGTTTGTACGAGGTGGCATATACAAATTGTTGTTCAAATGAATGTTGGATAAAAGCCAGCTGAAACGTTTGACATGCATTAGAGAAGAAATAAAGTTATCATGTAAATGTTTATCCGTAGACCAGTAATCTCTATAACTAGGTAGTCTTTTGATTCCCATCAATAAATTTATCCCTACAAAAGTTTTTAGTTTTTTCTTGTCAGTAGGCTGAAATTTGCGCAATCATATCGTTGATTAGCATACAAATTCGTTTGAAATACAATTGAATCCCAAAAATCTTCTGTAAAATATTGATTAAATAATTCACCAGGAGACGGATCGTCCATATCAATTATAAATTGGGCAACACCCGAGTCTCCTATGAAAGGAATGTGTACCTGTGAGGGAACGTTTGCCTTGCTCCAAGTGATATCTGGTACTGGCTTTTGTCGCTTGTTTTTAGCAATTTTAACTTTTTTTTTTGAGAATTGTGTTTCCTAAAATGGCTTAGCGGTATATCCATTTCGCTGTCACTGTCCATTTGTTCTCCTATTTCTTCTTCGATATTTTCAACAACTTCTCCTTCATTATCTTCATTTTCTTGATTTTTTTTGCTCCTGCTCTGAGTGATCTGATTCTTCAACTTGTACTTCATCTGGTTCACATTCATTATCTGCCTCGTTTTCAGAATCATCACTTAGAAACGACTCTGCATCAGACGGAATGGTTTCATAGTACACATCATCATTAGCATATAAAGCTTCATAAAGTTCTTCTTCAGTAATCTCTACTAATTTCAGCGAAATTTCTTCTACTTTCCGAGACATTTTCTCATATCTGTTAAAAAAAAACACATACCTACTCAATTACGATTGTGCGCGGTGGTGCAATTTGAAAACACTTGTAAAATTGGAAAAAAGCACTATCAATATTGATTGCCTTATTATATAATACTAACTAGAAGTTGGCTACAAAATAAACAATCATAATCATTTACCGGTAACAGCCAGATTTGCGAAATAACAACAAACACTGTTGGGCAATTCACTGCTTTCAAAAACTAACCTGAAAATTAGATCGCATGAATTCAAACTACAACTGACAACAAAGTATCCAAAACTAACACTGCGCGACGTCTCATAGGAAAGAGCGCAATCTCAACTTTGGAAGAGGATAGTAGTACACGCTGAAAACCACTGCAAACCAACGCAAATAAATTTTAAAAAGGCGGTTTAATTTTTGATACCACCTTAAACCATTTATACATATAGACACGCCGTTTTCTGTCCCGCCTTGAATACGAACTGAAGCAAAGATAACGCAGTCATGTGACGTCACGGGTGGGCTTGTTTCTGCTGTTGTTGTATGTCTAATGTTCGTTTTAACGTTATAGATACAGTGTTAATATTGATTAAATCGTTCAAATTTTAATTATGGTACAATCCTGTAGTGCATATAACTGCAACGTTATTCATATTTGTAAACTTACTGAAAGTGAAATTCGAATTTTAGATAATGCCAACAAATTAAAAGAAAAAAATTTAATGCCTAAATTATGTATAAAAGTTCTGAGCAGTGTTCATGGCACAATTTTCAACAATTACAAAGAACACATGTATGACCACGATGTCGACAATAATCATATTGTAAATTTAACTAAAATTATTAGTTTTAATTATTGTAAAATTCGGCTATATCATCAAGGTGAATGCATGAACAGATCTAATAAATTAAGAAACAAATTAAATAAAACAATTTTGTTTTCTGGACAATAATTGAAAATACAAAATCATTTTAATAAGTATTAAATAAATCAATTTCTTTTACTTTCTTATACGTAGTATAAGGAAGTATTGTGATGACGAAAATTTTCGACCTCCAGATTTTTGCAGATGTCCACGTTTTGAGGTTCCCTGATTCCAAAAAAGTGGGTTTTAAAAAATGTCTCTGTGTGTGTGTGTCTATCTGTGTGTCTGTCTGTCTGTGACCACGATAGCGGTCAAACCGCTGGAGATATCAATTCCAAATTTTGTATTTACGTGTATAATCTCCCTCTTGAGATCTAATTAGTTTTTCAGTAAAATCGGTAGACCGGAAGTAGTAGTTTACTTCAGTGAAAAAATTGAATTTTGCCAATATTTCGTCAACTACTAAGTTTAAACAAATTTATAAAGAATTCATACGTACTCAAAATTAAATTTGAGAAAAATTTTATTATAAAAGTTTTTTGAAATATCTTCCGGAAGTAGGTCTTTTACTCTTATCGAATATCAGTTTTTTGCAAATATTTCGCAAATCATGACAGATACGTTACGAGTATAAAAGTATTTAGAACTTAATCTCCAATACTGTTTGTATAAAAAGTTTTTCAAAATTCGGACCGGAAGTAACACTTTTATCGCATAGCAATTTTTTGCAAATATGTCGTAAATTGTGCTTTCTATATATATTTGTCAAGAGTTTAACAGTATTTAGAGCTGGATTTGGAATATCTTTTGTATAAACAAAATTTCAAAATTCGGACCGGAAGTAGGACCTTTACTCTTAGCGAGTAGCATTTTCTTGCAAATATCTCACAAAGTATGCATTCTGTGAGATTAAGAGACTAGAACTATTTAGAATAGGATTTTAAATAATTTTTGTATAAAAGAATTTTAAAAATTCGGACATATTTACTCACAGATAAATGTATTTAAAGTTTAATTTAGAACAACTTTGCATAATTTGAAATTTATATCCGTATAAGAAAGTCGTGTGGTGCCCACACCTCATTTTTTCTTAATAATAAATGTATACCACAAATTGCTTTGAGTTTTATTTTTGAATAACCAAAAGTAAATGAAATTGACTGGTCTTTACAAAAATTTATAGTTATTTGAGGTAAGTACGATAGGGAACGATAACGAAATTTCTGGGTTATATATTCAGATTTTGTTTTACAAATATTCTTAAAATATCAAGATTATAATGTTTTTAAATAAATATTCTTCGAATAAGAAGATTGGGGTTTTTAATAAATTAAAATGAAGGATTTTCTTTACTTTTGTAGTACAAAGTCTGGGTATGTAGTTGCATCGTGCCCACCCGTGACGTCATCCGCGTAGAATTATGTTTTCTTCACTGCTTGAAAGTTAAGGCGTGTCTATATGCTTAAATAGTCTAAGTATACCACCACACACCTTGGCCAACATTTTTAGAGGTATGTTTTTTTACCCTTCGCCCCTCAAAGAGTTAACACGCAATAACTATTTGAGTAATAACGTTCATTGTTGTAGTATGAATATTTAGTTTGTATATAACTTCACTAAAGTGGCTGTCAATCCAATATTCTGTCATTTATGCATATTTGTCAGTCATATAAGATTTTTATCGTTTCTTTTCCCCTTGAATATTAGAAACTGTCTTTCTCAAGGTAATAAAAGGCGTTGTTACTGTAAGTTATTTTTTTTTGTGTTTATACGAATATCATTACCATTTTTGCTTAATTTTAAAGTTGCGTTGAAATCAACAATGCCATTTATCGAAGAACAAGATAACTTTATTGTGGAGGCTTATTTTTCTAGGTGTAACAAAAGAAATCATCCAAAATGTTTTCAATTCTCTAAAGACGTATAAATGTGTGCCTACAAAATGAAGGATCTTATTTAGAACATATGCTATAATATTTCTAAATATGTAATGTTATATGCAATATCGATCTTTGTATTAAATTATTTGTTATATGTAATATCGATCTTTGTGTTAAATTATTTTTAATAAAGATATTTTCAATTATTGAATGTATTCCTTGAGTTATTAAAACAAGTAAACAAAAAATTCTTGAAAGTAGTTCACACGTAAAATAATAGATGTCGCACGGGCGAAATACAATCCAGAATATGATATATGCGGCAAATACACCATGACTATGAAGCGGCACGGTCAACGTTTTAACATCTCTCTGTATATATTGTATAAATATGTCCACTCGCAGGTAGAAGGAAATACAATTTTGAGTGAAGCCTTGCATCATTTTCTAAACTAGCCGGATCTTAATAAAATGTAAAGACACACTCGGATTCAAGAAAGTTGATCCCTGCGTCACGAATATATAATTCTATCAAAGAAATATGTCTACATCCAAATAAATAGTATCTACTTGTATAACAAGGATAGAATAAGCGAATGCATGTGTTTCCAGTGCGACGCAAGCACGACATACGATTCATAAAATTTATTTGAGCAAGACGGAGTGATTACATCGCGCTGTATTATTTCATACATTTCCGTTTAGCGTTTTGTCACCGTTTGTCTTTGACATTAACGCTTTGACATTTCTTGTAGTTTGATTTCATTTCACAATTTGATGTAATTCTTCACCATTAAGTTGTAGAGATGCAGAGAAATCAAGTTACAAGTTGGACCAAATATTTTACACCTAAACGTAAAATCCACCTCTTATATTTATAGGATGTAACTTCATTTCATGTAAAACATGTATATATACATATAACAATTTCGATCGCATTTATTTGATGTAAATAAATTGCATTTATTGTTTGTTTTGTACCCACGTTATTTCTCAATAAAGTTCTAAGACTATTGAGTGTATATTACAAATTTTTAATGAATGATAAAGTTGATTATCTAATTATACATAGCCTAAAATTAAATCGATCAATCTAACCGGAAAACGTAGATTGCCATTATTATAATTTCCATGTTCATTTTATAGTTTACAGTACTTATCATGATGGCGAAGTATTGATTTGAATCATACAATATTAAAAACTGACGCAGGGATCTGAATTCAAGTTTATGTATACCGGTAAGTTTTCGGGTGAAGCAACGACAGAGGAGTGTCCAAGTCCCCACTATCACTCGCTACAGTTATCGTATTCCCCGACGCGAACGGCTGTAGTATACTACTACCACCGCTCTGGTTAACGGAGGGGAGTACATATACGTAGTCGTTCAGTTGTGGGGACTGATACATGCGCTATACAATCGTTGCGTTACCAGAAAACCTACCGGTATACAGATTGTCGTAGTTAAAAGCATATGCATCTTCAAATACACACACATAAACATGTACCTATGTATAAGACCGGTGGTGTGGGGAGATAGTGGGGAGATCGAGAGCGGGGAGAACACATTCGTTCCGTAACTTTAGAGCGTGCAGTATCTGAGCAATCTCGCAAATATTAATACCGCTGAAGGAAATAGAGCGATTGATTTGAGAACAAATTCTTAACGCCATACAAATGATTACTCCTGAAATGCTATCGAATGTACGAAATGGGTTTTATAATCGTTTAGGGTACTGCTTGATGCAAGAGGGACAGACATTTGAACATCTTCAACATTAAATTTTGTATAGTTCATTTAATATTTTGTTTCGTTTTAAATGTGAGAATTTTATTTAATTTTTTTATAAGAATTTTATTTTAGTTACAAATTTTATA
Organism: Amphimallon solstitiale; assembly: GCA_963170755.1. Classification (NCBI taxonomy): domain Eukaryota; kingdom Metazoa; phylum Arthropoda; class Insecta; order Coleoptera; family Scarabaeidae; genus Amphimallon; species Amphimallon solstitiale. The sequence continues at coordinate 17,448,218 of OY720679.1, forward strand.
GAGTTTTGTTTCAGTTCAATGTTAATACATCAGTTACCAAAATATTATACAAAAGCCGTAAAGAGCGTAGCAATTCCTTAAAGCAAACGTCTACACACTAACTTTCAACGTTTTGCACTAAAGCCTCGGTACCCCGGTGTCCCGATATGAACTGATCTGTACTCCCCTACTATCGTACCCCTCCAATTCATGTTTGCATGCACTTGTGTGCGTGTTTGTGTTTCCCTATATCTACTTTTATTTCAGTCAAACGGTATACATACATACATGTATTGGTATTTTGATAAATGAATTGCAATCTAATGAAGCTCCGTTTTTCCGCAGAATATTTCCCCACAGGTTCTTGCTAATATTTATTTTCCATTTATTTAGTGATTAGATAATACTATTTTATTTATATATTAAACATGTTTTCACTTAAGTCATTATAGCTACACGGTGGTAGTCCTAATAATATAAATTCTGATTCAACATGTGTTTCAGTTTATCATGTAAAAAACTGTGATTTATCTACTCAAAAGAATGTCAATTGCCACTAGTGATTAACCACTGCCCCATTCTGTATTTCAGCCACCTGCAAAGTTTGCAGGTTTTGCACATATTGTTGTAGCAAATTTAAAAATTACACTCCCGAGCCACTATAAAATTTTAATATAAATTTATACAACATGCCTAAATACAAAAATGTTAGGATAGTGTTCAAATATAACAGTGAAATATGGGCACAACTTTCTTATACTACGTATGTGCGTTCCTAATTTCTCAAGAATTTTGTATACAAAGTTATTCTAAATTAAGTTTTAAAAACCTTTATTTTCTTAATAAAATTCTGCGAAATGCATAATTTGCAAGATATTTACAAAAAACTGCGTTTTGGTAAAAGTGGAAGTGTTGCTTCCGGTCCAAATTTTGAAAATATTTTCTAGAGAATGCACAATTTGCGAGATATTTGCAAGGAAAATGCTGTTCACAATTCTGCGACATGCATAATTTGCAAGATATTTACAAATAAACTGAGTTTTGGTAAAAGTGAGTGTTACTTCCGCTCCGAGTTTTGAAAGTATTTTCTATAGAATGCACAATTTGCGAGATATTTGCAAGGAAAATGCTGTTCGCAATTCTGTGACATGCATAATTTGCAAGATATTTACAAAAAAACTGAGTTTTGGTAAAAGTGAGTGTTACTGCCGGTCCGAATTTTGAAAATATTTTCTATAGAATGCACAATTTGGGAGATATTTGCAAGGAAAATGCTGTTCGCAATTCTGCGACATGCATAATTTGCAAGATATTTACAAAAAAACTGAGTTTTGGTAAAAGTGAGTGTTACTTCCGGTCCGAATTTTGAAAATATTTTCTATAGAATGCACAATTTGCGAGATATTTGCAAGGAAAATGCTGTTCGCAATTCTGCGACATGCATAATTTGCAAGATATTTACAAAAAAACTGAGTTTTGATAAAAGTGAGTGTTACTTCCGGTCCGAATTCTGAAAATATTTTCTATAGAATGCACAATTTGCGAGATATTTGCAAGGAAAATGCTGTTCGCAATTCTGTGACATGCATAATTTGCAAGATATTTACAAAAAACCTTAGTTTTGGTAAAAGTGAGTGTTACTGCCGGTCCGAATTTTGAAAATATTTTCTATAGAATGCACAATTCTGGAGATATTTGCAAGGAAAATGCTGTTCGCAATTCTGCGACATGCATAATTTGCAAGATATTTACAAAAAAACTGAGTTTTGGTAAAAGTGAGTGTTACTTCCGGTCCGAATTTTGAAAATATTTTCTATAGAATGCACAATTTGCGAGATATTTGCAAGGAAAATGCTGTTCGCAATTCTGCGATATGCATAATTTGCAAGATATTTACAAAAAAACTGAGTTTTGGTAAAAGTGAGTGTTACTTCCGGTCCGAATTTTGAAAATATTTTCTATAGAATGCACAATTTGTGAGATATTTGCAAGGAAAATGCTGTTCGCAATTCTGCGACATGCATAATTTGCAAGATATTTACAAAAAAACTGAGTTTTGGTAAAAGTGAGTGTTACTTCCGGTCCGAATTTTGAAAATATCTTCTATAGAATGCACAATTTGCGAGATATTTGCAAGGAAAATGCTATTCGGAATTCTGCGACATGCATAATTTGCAAGATATTTACAAAAAAACTGAGTTTTGGTAAAAGTGAGTGTTACTTCCGGTCTGAATTTTGAAAATATTTTCTATAGAATGCACAATTTGGGAGATATTTGCAAGGAAAATGCTGTTCGCAATTCTGCGACATGCATAATTTGCAAGATATTTACAAAAAAACTGAGTTTTGGTAAAAGTGAGTGTTACTTCCGGTCCGAATTTTGAAAATATTTTCTATAGAATGCACAATTTGCGAGATATTTGCAAGGAAAATGCTGTTCGGTGAGTAAAAGTATTACTTCAGGTCCGAATTTCAAAATTGCGTTTATACGAAAGTTGCTTCAAAGCAAGCTCTAAATACTTTTATACTTCTAATAAACCTGTATAGAATGTATAATTTGCCAGATATTTGCAATAAAATGCTTTCCAATAAAACTAAAGGCGTGTACTTCCGGTAGGAATTTTAAGAAACGTTTCATATAAAATTCTTCTAAAATTCACATTATAGTTGTTTTCTATTGTTTAAATATTTATATAATTAGTACTAATAAAATATGGCCTGTAGCCATATAAGCATATGCAGACATACGAATTATTCATTTGATTGCGTTCACTAGAATCTGTCAGCAGTATATCCGTATCAGTTTGTATGTTGTAATAAATTAATTGTCAACATTAGTATATATTTTTTCAAAGTGACCTTTACAGATAAAAAGCAGTACCCAGTCATTTAAAAAAAATGTAAATATCTGTGTTATGCCCAGAATGTGAAAATAGAGACACTGAAACAAGATATAAAGACAAAATTATTAGTATTACTTATTTGGTCATCTCAACGTTTCTATTTAATACCTAAATTCTATTTAATACCTAAATTTATAGGCCTACGATACTGTCAGAAATTTAGAAAATTGCTATAGCAAATTGCGGAAAGGAAAATTGAGATATTTTGTTGAACCAATTAGATGGCTGTTCATGTTAACCAATTTTTGTATTCCAGATACAATATTGAAATGTAGATTTGTTAGACGAGGTTATGCACATAACTTTTGTAAAATTAATTTATATTCTGATCTATACAAATTTGACAGAGTTTGTATTACTAAATTAATTTGACATGACAATGTGTCAAAGGTGAAGCATTTTCAGTTCAAATCTAATTAAAAGTAATTTCTAGATATGTATGTTAATGTTATTCAATCATGGGACCATTAAACACAAACTTGAAATCATCATATTCATTATTATTGCTAACGCCATTTAGGAATTGGGATTATTACAATATATTAATAAAAAGAAGAGAAACCACTAAATTCATTGTAGAGCAACCGTAGGCACGAATTTGAGACTCGTCATTGTCAGTATTGTGTAGCCAAAAGATAGGGTTCGCTCTTGTTATATTCTAGATTGTTATATACTACGCACATCTGCTTCAGAGTGTAATTGAATTTATTTATATGTAAGATTGGACTATCTACATTTGTTAGACACCATCGTTTTCTATTTAAAGGCTAATTTAATAAACAAACAAATAATTTAAAAAAGTCTCGGTGTGAGGTAGCTTTCATCCCCCATCTGCGTACATTGCCGAAAAGAATTTGCGTCTTCTTGAGACTGTAAAATATGTTAGAGTAAACATGTAATATTTTTTAGCTTCCAAGACATTTAAAAAAAATATATGAACTTGCAAGTTTTGAAGCGGCTGGTTCCCAGAATCAAGCGACTGGGCCAATAAAATAATTATATTGTTCTTAAGCCGGGATCAGATGACTGGAGTACTTGACAAGTACGCCAATATTTGGGCACTTGGCAAGTACACCAGCCCACTGGTCGAATAGACAAGTGAATGCACTCACACGACGTTAACATTTGCAAATGAAAACGCGTCAGCAGCTGGTGCAATGTTGGCGGAATGAATATAAAAAAATATAGATGAATAATTTACGAGCGATGGATACCGGTCATCCTGAAAATGTTATCGTTGCTTCTGCAGCTTTTGTGATAATGAGTGGGTGTTACTTACAACTACGGAAGAAAAGGAAGATTGGTAAAAAAAGAAGATGGTGGATGTTATCTTTGCATAGAAGTCGAGATCGGTAATTAGTACATTAACTTTTGTTATTATACCCATTGTTATATCCCTATTATTTATTAAAATAGAATGTCTCGCTAAATTTCTGTGGTGATGTATGTGATAATACCGAGCGATCAACAATTATTTTAAAAAGATTAATAAGAAGAGTGGTTGTGAAATTTTATGGAGATCTACCTAGACAATGACATATGAAATAAACGTTCTGCTATCAAGAGGTTTCACAAATATGTATTTTCTGACGTTTATAGAGTGTTAAATTTAACATAAATAATTGGACACCGCTCGGTAAACTCAAGTCATCCAATCAATACTCATTACTTCTTTTTGTTATAGATATAGCGCAACTTACATGCTGCAGGATTTAGAATGACCGCTGAGGATTTTGAGTTTCTGTTAAACAAAATAGGCCCCTTGATAAAGAGATCTGATACTAATATGAGAAAAGCAATTCCTATCCAAGAAAGATTTGCTGTTGCACTTAGATTTTTTGCCACTGGTGATAGTTTTAAAAGCTTGTCTTATCTATTTAAATTTTCACCACAAACAGTATCCGAATGTGTTGTTGACGTATGCGATGCTATAATTCATGTTCTGTGGGATCAAATACAAGTAAGTCTTATTTTTACACGTTTGTATTTTACTTTCAAAATAAAAATATAACATTCTTAAGTAATAACTAATAAACAGTGGAACAAAAAAAAATACTTTGTTATGGTGGTACAATTAAAATACAAAGTATAAATAAATTTAGAACATTCTGATTAAATAATAAATAATAAATGCAAATCTTTACATATTGAAAAAAAGACGAGGAGAAGCTGGGGTCTCACTAGATTGTGACTCCTCAGACGAAAGTTGTGAGGCACTTGGTGAAGGCGAGGCTTGAGGAGTATTATGATCATCAGGATAATAAGGTGTTGGGGATGGTGCTGAAGAATGTTGTGATGATGACGAAAGGCAGCCAGATTGCTGAGCATTGGGCGAGAAATTATTCACATAGTAACGAATGTTGGAAGAACATTGTTGGAGGGTAGTATTATTCTTATTATTATTACTGTTCGCCGAATATGGATTGTATGTCTGTCTACCAATGTGCTGCATAGTGGCCCGGAATAACAAGTTGTCAATTTCATTCATCGCCACAACTCTGTCAATTGGGTCCAAAGCTTCCAGCTTCTGAGCCACCAACTGCCCATAAAGTGAAATTGAACTGGGCGTCGATTTTTCAACATTTACCGCCTTTTTTAAAATGTTGTACGCCTCGTCCATACGTCCCTGCACTTCATCTATAGCCTTTCGTTTTTGATTAGTTTTCGTGTTTCCTGGGACCTTAAAGTGCTTGCTTGGCGCATTATAATTACTAGGTCCTGATTGCGGGTTTGAAGTAACAGTTTCCAGGGCAACATTTCCTTCAGTAGTTTCTTCAGCAGTATTTGCATACTCCACTGATTCTACAGGGATTTGTTCAAAGGGTTCATCCACATTCAAATTGCCCAATTCCTAAAGGAAAAAACACATATGCATCATTACCTAACTTTAATTCTTAACTTCACGGTGAAACAATACACTATTCATCATTTTTTTACAGATGCCAAAGACTGCCGACGCATGGAAACAAATAGCACAAGAGTTTGATACAAAGTGGAATTTTCCACACTGCCTGGGTTCTCTAGATGGCAAACATATTGTCATCCAATCTCCAAGGAAAAGTGGAACAGAATTCTACAATTATAAAAACACCTTCAGTGTCGTTTTAATGGCCCTGGTTGATGCTAACTACTGTTTCACCTTTGTAGATATTGGATGTCAAGGTCGTATTAGCGACGGGGGTGTATTTCGTAATACTGTTTTATTTAAAAAGCTTGAAGCTAACACTCTGTTGATACCTCAAGATGAACCACTACTGCATTACACAGAACAACTTTTTCCATATGTATTTGTCGCAGACGACGCGTTTGCTCTTGGTCCACATTTATTAAAACCATATGCAGGACTGTATGAACAAGGTAGTGACGAAAGAATTTTTAACTACCGTTTGTCACGTGCTCGACGTGTTGTTGAGAATGTATTTGGAATATTAGCATCGGTCTTTCGAGTTTTCAGAAAACCTATGTTACTTGAACCAGCAAAAGTTTCAAAAGTTACAATGGCTTGTGTTTTGTTACATAATTTTTTAAGAAAAAGCAAATCTTCTGCTTCCATCTATTCACCACAAGGTACTTTCGATTTAGAAAAAGATGGTGAAATTATCCCAGGCACATGGCGGCAAGATCAGCAAAATATGACGTCTTTTTTGCCGCTTAAGAGAATACCAAGAAGATCAGCTCGTGAAGCGCAAGAAATAAGAAAGTCGTTTTGTGATTATTTTAAAAGTGTTGGAAAAGTTCCCTGGCAAGATAGTTATTGTTAAAACTATATGAAGGTGCAAGTAATAAAGTTTTTTTTTCTATATTTACCTCTGTGTTTTGTGTGTCCCTTGGTTCACAAGTTCCTTGCAAAAAATTTGCCATTTTTTCATATGCAAACCAGCTTGGTTTAAACACCTCGTCTGCACCAGTGCCTGTTCCCGATGTAGCCTTCACTTTCCTGCAAAGGGGGCGAAAAGTTGCCATCAAACTTTCCTTCTTTTTTTTCAACTCCGCTATAGTACATTTGATACTCATTGTGTCTTGAATCCTTTTCCAGGCATCGTGAACTTTATTACGGTTTTTATGCTCAGGATGTTTAGCATTCCATATTATTGGTTCATTTTCATACAACGTAAGAAATTCCATGACTACTTCGTTATTAGACCACTCCATTTTAATAACTTAATAACACCACGCACTCACTTAAACCCCTTCTCTGCGCTACAAATGTAGAATGACTAGTAATTTGGCGAAACAAACCAGATTCCTCCATACAGTCGTCTGACCGCTTTTACAAGTATGAACTTGTCAAGTGTACCAATAATTGTGATTCCTTTGACTCGTACCTAAAAAACCGACAGGCGATGGAAAACAGACCACTGCTCACAAGTGACCAATAATTGCACGAGTGAAGTGCTCACACGCCTTGGCAAGTATATACCAGTAACAAATATTTGTCAAGTACGCCAGTCGTCTGATTCCGTCTTTATACGAATATACTCCATCAGTCCCATGAAGTTTCCGGTGTTCTCTTGAAACCTTTGGTATCGGCTCACTTGCGCTCCCACCTGAAATCGACCTATTTGCGCTCTTACCCTAATGACAAGAAATTATAATGATATCTTCGCCGGCCGACTTTCGCTCCCGGTCTCTTGGGATATATACATGTATAAATACATAATACTTAGGATATATATTGTACATAGTGCCTTTCATATTAGATGACCTACCTTATTGAGGCGAGTATATGAAAATTACTTATTGTAGGTTTTTATAAAATATATATATGTACTCGCTTCAATAGGGCAGGTCATTTAATATGAATGTATATATACATAAAACTATACAAGAATTATTTTTTTATGTATCTCTAACCTGACCAAAACTGTTTGCTACTTCAATTCGTATTTTTATTATATAATTACGTGACTATGTATAGAATACCTCAAACCATTTTTTCTTGAGTATTTTGCCAAATTAATAATAATAATAAAACAAGCAAATAAACAAGAGAATTATAATAGTCAGATAAATGTTAATAAAACAACACTTTCCTTCACATTTCATCCAGACTTAGGACTGGCAAAGTTTAATACATAAATATAAACTTTGGTATGTTTAAAAGTGTGTAATATGTCTTTCTTTTTTGAATAAAGAAATCGTCAATATTTATGCATTTTGTAGAAAAATATGTCATTATATGTAAGTAAGTATGTCTTCCTTTTTGAATAAAGAAATCGTCAGTATATTATATGTAAGTTTGTTACTTTATTCTAGCTTTTGAATATAAGCCATCGTTCTAAAGAATAATCCTATGTCCTTCGTTTCTTCATATTTTTTTAAAGTTTTTGAAATTCTGCAATCAACTAAAACATATCTTCTATATATTTACTTTTATTAAATCATATAAATATCATTTTCATATGAACAGGGTCTGAGAGAAGAGGATTATGTATAAAATGAACATTGATAAATTTCAACGAGTTGACATTAACATTTTGTAATCTGCCCAATTAATACTAATAATATTAATTATCAATATTTATTATAAAAATTTTAATAAAGATTAGGAAATACAATCACACCAACAGAAAATATAACAGTAATTTTTATTAGCTTTTAGAACAAACACAAAAGTTATAATATTTCTCTTATACATATTTTCATATTATTATTATTTTAATTAAATAAAGTGTTATGTATGTTTTCTGCATACTTGTCGCAAATATTTTAGTTCGAAAATCCGTCACATTTACTGGTAAATACGGAGTGCAAGTAACGCAAAATCAATATGTGAAAAACTTAATTAAAAATATTACACAGAGAAAACTGTATAATACAATCTAGATTATAGAAAAAATATAATACCAGGTATAATAAGTTTCACTAATACTTATTAATCCAGTTAATTGCCTCTATAATACAAATATAATACGATGTGGATAATATAAATATAATACAATGTCTTTAACATTAATTTATTCAACAATAAAGTTTTGGCCTGTATAAAAATGTAAGTGGTTTCAAATTTCAAATATATTGAAAAAGACAATAATCCATACAATGAAAAGGAATAGCTACAGAAAAATATAACCTCAAAAATTGCTTTAAACACTAACCATCCCACAAACAGTGACGGTTCGGACGCAGCTCTTTTTTTGTTGTTGAAAGTTTGGAATAACAATCGAAATATGATGTGGTGTACCTATAGTTTCCTAAATTGTTTTATTTTGTGGATGACCACTCAATATTCGTTTATTTTGTATGTACATACACAACTTTGCCGATGGTAACACGATGGCAATTAAATCAATATGCAGATGACAACGGTGTAATTAAAGAAAATCGGGTAATTTTTTTATTATTGTAAAGTATTTTTTTGTATATAGGCTGAACCAATCGAGACAACTATAAAGGCTGTGTTAATTATCTTACTTCCAGTCAATTTAATTCAAAAATATTTCAAGTAAAAAAGAAGACGAATAATTAATAGTATTGTAGCGTTTTCGGGGTCGAAATAAAAAACTTGTGCAAATGTTTTAAAACAGTCTGTATATTTACACACTTAAAACTAATCACAATATAAAAATGTAAAATAAATGTATGGCACTTAAAACTACTACAAATAAATTAACACACGTATTTATTTCTATCACTACTATTGATGTCAGTAATATTTATGTATTTTGTGAACTATAATAAAACTGCACTACTCACATTATTTATGTTTATTTGAACTGTACGAATACTATTCAACGAATTCCTATTGACGGAATGAATTCCTTATCCCAGCGGCGGCATTTATATTTGCAGACAAAAGGTCTAGAGATACACCAGCAAATTCTGGCTCTCTTCTACCATATTCCAGACTTTCTGTCGCTAACGCAGTACATGAGGCTGTTGATTTACGACTTGTTTACCGGTATGTTTTTTTGTCGTTGCCCGGAGGTCTGCTTCTTTTGTGGGCTTGTTTCGTTACAGTATTATGCGTTATAATAATCTGTATTAAGAGATTCATATTAAATTTGTATAATACTGTGTATTACATTTTTTTACTGTCACTATAGGTAATACAAAATTTCATACCTAGTATTATATTAATAATAGCCTGTATTATACTGTTTTCTCTGTGTATAATTAGAATAATCAGATTTAAATAAAAGTACATCATTTATATATTATTCTTAAGCACACAATAAGATGATAAAAACGTTACTAACCTGAACCGATTTCATTAGGGCGAATTTGTGTTTATATTAATGTATACATATATTTATACCAAACAAAGTCCTATATGAAAATAAAATCTACTAAAGAGCAAATTACTAAGCAAAAACTGCGGAATAAAGATAACACAATAATCAAACCATCATTGTATGTATGCTATGGAAACAATAAGCCTGGCGAAGAAGCAGTAGGAAAGTCTTGAAATATCAGAAAGGAAAATAGAAAAAGAAGCATTCATAAAGTTTTACAAGAAAGAGGACATGACACAGTATGAAAGATTAAATAACAGTCAACCGTATAGTGGGGTCACATATGGAGAGTTGGAATGGAATCTGGGCGGAAGAAGGAAGCTTGAGCCCCACATAGTTACAAGATTTGAATAGGGTTGGAATCAGGAACTAGAAAATAATGACAGAATAGAAAACTATGGAGATAAGTGAATAAAATTATGTAAATAAAAGGAACAACATAAAGATCTAACCTTAAGGTAGTTTAACTCGTGAAGGGATGTACCGTAATAAGGATATAAGAGTGAGAATAATAATATACTTTTATACTTTATCAATAAAATGAAACATATTTCTGAGTGCCATTGAAACTTGAAAATCATATAATTTCCTCAATTGACATTATTAATTATTATTATTATTTTGAGAAACTGAATTATAATAGTTTTGCCGTCGGTATGATTCAAACATGCAAACAATTTTTATATGTACTTATATATATATATATATATATATATATATATATATATATATATATATATATGGGGTTATCATAAAGTAAGGGATATACTTTAACTTATTATAACTTTTTAACAAATCAAGCTAACAACAAAAAGTAAACGAAATCTAGTTGCCTAAGGAATGGGATTTGTTGTATCTATGGAAAACAAAAGCGTTGTCATGACAGTTGTTGACACAAGTGTTAAAAGTAAATCATTCAATTTGGAGTTTATTTTCAAATTAAAACTCAAGTAAACGTAAAGTTTTAACGACTGTAATAGCATGGACCTACGAACAAGAATTGGTTTAGTTCAGTGTTATTATGAATGCGGCAGAAATTACACAGCTGGATTACAAAGGTTTCGCACGAGAATGGGTTTGAGAGCGGGGCCCTGTCGTATGAAAGCGTACCGCAATTTGATACAAAAATTTGAAAGAACAGGTTCTGTAATTGACCTTCCGAGATCAGGAAGACCAAGCATTAGTGATGTCCAAGTTGCAGAGGTTCTTCACGAAAATCAGGACATAGCCTGAGGTAATCCACTAGCAATCAGCAGTGCAAATGCGATATCCAAGCGATTGCAAATGCCGTACACCACGGTCTGGAAAATTTTACGCAAAATTCTAAAAATGTATCCATATAAACTCAAAATGCTGTTTGAATTAAAGGAGGCAGATTTGGCTAGTAGGTACGATTTTTCTTTGCGATTATTGGCTCAGATGGAAATTGAACCCGAATGGTTATCCCGTATTTTATGGACAGATGAGGCACATTTTTCTCTGAATGGTGGAGTCAATACTCAAAACTGTAGAATCTGGTCTGCAGAAGATCCACAAGTAATTGTTCAAGAAGGTCTTCATAACAAGAAAGTCACCGTTTGGTGCGGTTTTACAGCTGATTTTATCATTGGTCCGTATTTCTTCGAAGAGCTACAGAATGGAGAAGCCGTATCTGTAACTGTTAACGGTGAACGATACTTGCAAATGTTAAGAGATTATGTTATTCCACAGCTGCAAGACGAGCACCACAGAATTGAAAACATGATTTTTATGCAGGATGGAGCACCTCCGCACATTTTCCGACCAGCTAAAGAATTTTTAACTAACGTTTTTCAAGATCGCGTTTTAAGCAGACATTTTGCAAATTCATGGCCACCAAGATCACCTGATCTTAACCCAGCGGAGTACTGGCTGTGGGGTCATTTAAAAAATTTAGTGTTTAGAAGAAGACCAACAACGCTACAAGAATTAAAAGACAATATTACGGAGCAAATTGGTGCAATTCAACCAGAAATGTTAAGAAATGCAGTGTACAATTTAGAGGAACGGTTGCTGATTTTACAAGATCAAAATGGAGGACATATTGAACATTTGCGGTAACTGGGTTTGGGCATACAAAATCCCATTATTTAAACAATTAAATTTCGTTTAGTTTTTGATATTAACTTAATGTTTTAATTTTTATGTAAATTTATTCTAATGGAATTTTTAATTATTTCAAATAACTACACTTTATTAATCGATTTAATATTTATACACACTGTAATACGCAAAATGAATAATAAACCTGTATTCTACGCCACTGAATACTACATCTACTTTACTGGCGATTCGTTTCCCCACCACTTTGCGCACTTTGTAAAGGAAATAATAGAATGCGACTCCCTTCATTAGTAAACCGGCAGCTAGCCAAACAGTTTCGTTTGGTAAATATACATGCATTCTGTTCTGGAATGCGCTCGAGGACTTTCCCTAATATTCATCACAGATATCTTTCATAAATCGGTTTGCGTTTCAACCGCAAACACCGGATGGCCATTTAGCACCACTCATTATATCAAAGCGCTGTTGGTTCTTTGTAATCGCGGAACCGTAGACAATATTGATTTAAATGTTTTTAAAAATGTAAATAAATTAGACGCAAACGATTTTCTTAAGGATATGTGCGGTCATAATAGTCATGCATACGAAAGACTAACAAGCAAACTGAAAGATTTAGCAATACCATTTTTCTATTCCGGCAAATATTTCTAAAAGAAATTTAAATAAATAACCGCAGGTACCATACATTAAAATCTTTTTGGATTACATATCAAAAAAGAAATTATTACGGATACTTAAAAAACCAAGAAAAGAAGAGAATGTTTAGGTAAATTCCCTTGTACAGCAACCGTAAACACTTCTTTCAGACACGTTGGTCATCTTCAATAAGGTATAGCCAAGGAATAAGGTGGGATAACCTTCAAGTTAGAAACAATAAACGGAAGACCTGGATGACAGACCACCATTTACAGTTTATGTCAGAAGATCCCCAAATTTGAAGACAACAACTGCCATCACCGGGGGGAAAACATTGTCACCCGTGTGCCATCCTAACGCAGGAAAGATATATCAAAAAAGGAATTATATCGAATACTTATTGTTGTTCTCAAATCTAAAAATATTTTAACAAAAGTTTTAAATGGCGGGCATCCTAATGGTCTTCCGTTTATTGTTTCTATCTCCAAAGATTTTAGACAGAAGCTGCAAATTGCTACTATCCCACCTTATTCCAAGGTCACCGTATTGACGTTGACCAACGAGTCTGAAACACGTGTCCACAATTGCTCTACAGCAGACTTTACCAAATGTTCTTCCTTTCTTATGCGTACGTACATATAAGCATAGCATAAGAATGGCTGTAGAGCAGACGTGGCTTACGTACAGTTATTTGCCCGTAGTGGATATCGGTGAGATTTTAAAGGAAAGTAGTAAGTCAAGATCAAGATCAACTTTAGGCTGAAGAATAAGTTATGACATGGTACTGTGTGATAATTTCACTGATCTTGACACTACTTTCCTTTAAAATGCCACCGATATGGCTTACGTACAGTTAATGTTATTTGCCCGTAATGGATATCAGTGACATTTTAAAGAAAAGTAGTAAGACTAGGACTTTAAAAATTTGCCTTTGTCCAAACCTTATACGTTTTCCTTTACGATTTTTTGAAGGACCCAGTAAAGCGCTACCACCATACTATAAAATATTAGCGATTACAAAAAGAAAGTTAATGAAAGTGACAAAATACCTTCATAAAGGGAATATTTTACTTGCGCCTTCTAAAAAAGGACTATTTTTTAAGAATGTTAATAATAAACAATAAACTATGTAAAATACAATAAATAAATGTTTGACAAAATAAGAAAAACGCGATTACTTTGAGGTTTAAATACATAAACCGAGTGTTTCTTTCCACATTCCTTTCTCATTTTTTGTTTGAAAATTCGTTCTTTCAAGAATGCCTATGATTGGTGCTTTTTGACAACCCTGGGTCAAAATGGCGCACATCATCATTTGCAATCATTCTATCTTCCGCGCATTTGTAAGAGCATTCTCCCTTCACTATATCTCTGAACTATACTCATTACCCAAACACTGTTCATATTATTTAATCAACATACACTTTCTTAGCTATAGCGTACTGAGAAAACTTACAAGTTTGAAACACCTGTGCTGCGTCTACCTACACCAAAAAGTTTTCATTTTCACTTTTATTTTACACACTCATGTATCATTTAATGCTTAGGTTGGCTTTTTCTGCCATGTGGTAAAGTTGGATGTTTTCTCCAAGAAATTGAGAATCTTCTGAGAGAAAATACACAAATAAAGAAACTGCTTTTCTATTTTTCATTTTGTTATTGGTTTACTATGTTTATTAAGAGCGCTCCGGATGGTAAAAATATTTCGATGCTCGTTAACCCCTCTCCCCTTCAGACTGCTGTAAGTAGCCACAGATGTGGCAATTTGGCAACAGCGAGGATTGGTTTGTAAAGAGTGGAAATCGGTACAAAATTCATCGTTGATTTATACTAACGACAACCAAATATTAGGAGAATGAGACGATTCGTCTCTTCCGTGCGTTTAGTGATATAGATACGAGTTGATAAACAAAAAGGCATAAAGGATAAACGTAGGGCGCGCACTTATTGAGTCGTTTGAATCAGAAAAATATAGATAATACACACATAAAATTAAAATTTGGTGCAGAAAATTTCGATCCGAACCAACTAAGAAACAAATGAAAGGTTATTCAACAAAAATATATTACATTCAACACATTGCACATTATTGTTTTGATAGTTTTGACTTTTTCATTTTTCGAAATACCGCGTAAATATGTGTGATCCGAGAATCAGTGTAATAATAGTTATTTATATAAGAAGGCTATAATTTATTAGATTATGGGCCGATAGAATGTTTTAGTTATTACGATATCAAAATAAAATAAAAAATTATAAGAAAAAAAGAATTATTCATGACTGTTAAATAATACGTTCACTTGCTACCTATCAATAGATACATAATCCTACATTCATATATTCAGAGTTGAGATGATTTAAATCATTTGAATAAAATCAGAGTTTAAATTATGATTTATTTAAATCAATGTGATTTTTATTTAAAAAAACATGATTTTTCTTCTTGTAATAGTCTCTTATAGTTTTTATTATATTTATATAATTATTTTAAGCAGAAAAATAAAGAAATTCGTCTTACATTTATTTAGTAACATTACATAAAAATTTTCAAATACAAAGAAAACATAAATAAACATAAGAAAACTGTGTGTTTCATATTAATAAAAAAATACTATTTTTAGCAATGTTGCATTTCTTAATTCTGAATGGACAAGCCCATATGATGAAACAGTTCTTTCGACATCTGCAGAAGAAGCGTTTGCATACAAAATCGGAACAATGATATTCAATGCTTGATTAATTTCTGGAACATTCTTCTGAGATCTCCACCATTTTTTATGTAAATAGATTAAGACGCTTTTATAAAGTATCAGTATTCAAAATTTAAAATAATCCAAAAAATACGGTTTTTTTTTATAAAAATTTACGATTGTTTTCTAGGGGGATTTCTAATTGGAAGGCCTCTTGTTTAGCGGGGATCCAGCAATTCTAGTAGTAAGCACATGTAAAAAAATTCTTCAAGTTTGGGAAGCATTACATTTTTGAAAAAATCCGAATCTCTCCATATCTACAAAATAAAGTTTTACATGTTGCTTTTGTACCGACACAAACTTATACTTTCTTCTTCCACCAGCATGCCATGCTTATTCCACACAACAAAATAGCACATTTTTCTTTTAGTTATTGCTAATTGACTTTGCACTTGATAGTAATAATCATGGCTTCTTCTTAATTTTAATTGACCCATCAGGGTTCGCGCCCAGGTAGAAATTCTCCTTGTCGATAAATAAACCACAGTCAATAATTTTTTCGATATCATATCGCTCTCGAAAAGCAGCTTCATTTGATTTTTTCAAATCCTGAAGGAACTGTTCCCGTTTTCGGTTGTATTCCTCCATTGAAAAATCATCTCTTACTGATTCATTAGCCTCTGGGCCATAATCTTTATCACAAGTCACTACAGAGTGTCTTTTCCTCTTTCTGGTGTTAAATATTTGTCGTTTCACTGACTTTAGTCGCCGTTGTTTAATTTTTTTATATACCGTTTAGTATAAGAATGGGGACTTGTTTGAGTCAAAGCTTTATGTAATACTCTATGAAATTCACCACCCGAATTGAAAGAAATGGAAGCAGCTTCACAACGCATTTGATG
Source organism: Amphimallon solstitiale (assembly GCA_963170755.1). Classification (NCBI taxonomy): domain Eukaryota; kingdom Metazoa; phylum Arthropoda; class Insecta; order Coleoptera; family Scarabaeidae; genus Amphimallon; species Amphimallon solstitiale. Next base: position 17,464,645 of record OY720679.1, read on the forward strand.
TGAGCCTTTTAACGCAAAGTTTATTCGCTTTCCTCCCGTAAATTTGCAGACAATGCTGTTGTAATGTTGTGTTGAATTGTTGTCCATATTCAATATTAAACTGCGAGTATTGACATTCAGACGCTGTAAACATGCTTCTGAAAAATAAATTGAAAATCGGCAGTTCGTTCTACATACTGCTATTCCCAGTAAATGACATTTTTTATCACGGTCAGTTGTTCCTATTAAGAAAACAGGGAACCCCTGCCAAATCAATTTATACGTTGCATCTGCGTGGATAATGATATTCTTTTTTACTCCATTTTCTAATAGAATTTTACTGGTTGCCATGAATCTAAAAACACCGACGTCCTCATCGGTTGTGAAATTACGATAAAAGCTTTGCTTCGTTCATTGGGGACAGCACTATTCTTAAGAAGCCAACTTTACAGTTCACCAAGAGATATTGTTGGTGGACCGTAAATGGTTTTTCTTAATTTAGCCAGAAATATTTTTATTTGGTTTATATTTGGTGGTGGATTATATTTCTGGGCAAGAACATCCAAAATTGCTTTCGGTTTTATTTTTTTTTGGTAAAGAAATCCTTGATTTCGTTCTTTAGTTTGTCGTTCATTTCGGTACCGGCCTTTGTTGCAATAGAATCACAAGAATGACTTACTTGCGATCGAAATAGGAGAACATTTTCACAGGATGAATCCAGAATTAATTTAATACCAGTTGCACATTGTTGTCCTCGACATTTAACTTTATTACATCGAAAATACTTAACTACACCAGACTCAGTGTTGTTTGTGTTTTTTAAGCTCCAACAAGTTTCCGATTTGACAAAATCTTCTGCATCGTTACGGTTAATGAAGGTTCTTTCGTAATTCCATGTTATGGATCTTTTCTTCGCAAGTTGTTGCTCATTTATTCGAAATAATGTTCTTTTACTCATTTTAATGCGCAATTACTCGTGTTAAGTTGAATGTATTTATTTAATAGCTTATTGATTTATTACTGTAAACAAAACAATTATATAGTGTCCAGAGTTATTTTTATAAAAAGGAACTATTTTAGTAAAGATTCATTTTGTTATCTGAAGGGTAATTTTTTTTAAATAATGGGCGCTGATGTTTTTGTTGGTACGCATAGATTTTGTAGTGTTAAAATAAGTTCATTCACTTAAAATGAATTGCAAAATTTTTTTTACTACAAGTTCTCAAAGGATCTGATATTTAGAAATGGATTAGTAACATTTAAATAATGCACAACTGTAAGCTGCATTTATTTTTAATAATGCTCGTTTAAACTGTAGTGTTATTAATAGGGGTGCTTTGATATTTTTTTTGTATTTCTTTGCTAGTTTATTCCACCTTCGTTATTTGTTGTAATGTTTATTAAATAATTTTATCTGTATTTGTGAAAAATCGAAAAAGTAATCTCTCATAAGTCTGTTCTTGATTCTCCTTGTGAGCAGAAATAGCACATTCCAAAATCAAATATATTAATTTATCGATGAAGAAATTGTTTCCTTTTAATTGGTCCCAACATCTGGTCTTTCAAAGATTTTTTAAATAAATGGTTAGCAAATGTAACACTAGTACTGTTTTTCAAATAGTAAAATATCAAAATCAAGTTTAAGTTAAAAAGGTCCTGTTATTTAAATTTCTGGAAAATGAAATGAAATGATTTTTTTTATAAAAAGTATAAGATTACTGAAATTACATATACTTATGCATATTTATAAATGATTTTTATGCTATACCATTGCAAAAATATAGATATATTGCCCGGTATGTATACAAAATATGTATTATATATTATTATTATTTATTATATGTATTTCAAACACATACTACTCGACAACGTTCACCTCGTGTCTCCGTGTACTCTATGTCTGACATGTCTATTATAAGCCAGCCGTCATACGTGAGAGTATTCTAACCATATGATTCTAACTCATGCACATCTTTTAAAATCGTATATTGCCGCGTTTGTGCACAATTTCGCGGGCATGCGGATTAGCTCAAACCAGTGCATTTTAGAATCGTCTCACGAGATTTATGTTAGCAACGTTGCCAATGAAGTTACGAAAATTGATATACACCTTGCCTTCGCCACAGAGCAGCACCTCCCCGGTTCAAAATTTGCTAATCGTAAATTACGTTTGAGCAATTTATAAAACATTTAATATAGCTGATATGCGGTATAAATATTCTACAATAATTCATTCAATTTGTCTATCCATTTAATTTTTTTTTTTAGTCACTAATAAAGAAATAAAAAATGTTTTTTGTTCATTTTAGAAAAAAAAATAGATACACATATTCAGTATTACTTTTTAAACATGTTTGTGAAAACCGTTTTCGATTTGATGCAGAAATAAGCTGGAAAAAAGGAAATCCGTAATTCAAGCCGTCCGGTGGCCTCTTAAGATTTTTATTTTTCATTGCACATCTTTTTGACTAAAAAAATTAGTCGGATAGATCCAAGTAGAAGTTTATGAGGGCTGAGATTTTCTTCTTAAAATGAAATCTCTATTTCTATATAATATTTGAAATATATGTGCAATTTTAAATACAGTTAATATCAGTTCACAACATCTAAATTCAACTGTTTCTACATATTGCCGTGATCTCTTGCATATTAATAAGATAATAAGTAATAGCATTAAGATTTAATTTAAGTATATAAAATATAAAAGAGACAATAATAATGTTTTATTGTATTCCAAGATTTAACATGAGTATATTAAGTTGCATACATTTTAAAGTGAGAAAACATAGACATAAAAATGAATTTATATTTACAATTTAGATATGAGACAGGTATAAAATAAAAGACGAGATAAAATTTAAGATATATAAATTTCTCTTATAGAAAATGCAATAAGATTGTATGAAGAAAACAAAATCTGATATGCACGGGAGAAAAATATAATTGAATAAATTATGTAAACTTGAGAACGTGCATAAGGTAATAAAACTTTATTAAATAAATCATGCAAAAAGAATAAAAATTTACCTTAACTTATGACTATATAAGTAAATAAATAAAAAAGGATATAAATAAAGATATTCTGAGACCATACAATCTGCAGTAGTGTTTTTATAAACGACAGCTGGCAATAATAAAATACATTCATGAATTCGTATATGTAGTATTGTTTCATAAGCTGTAGAGAGGTTTAGTACGGTTTTGATGACCTACAAAAAGAAAATATAATGTAAACTTGGTTTGTAGTTTATTACAGATAAATATATCACCGTTGGAGAAATGCCGGACAATTTGTGAGAAACTTTTAAAGTGCAAACGGACAATTCTCGGGGTGTTGACATTTGGAAGTGAGGGAACTGTCAAAAGACAACAAGTGCGTGTGTGTGTGTGTTCGAATCACAACGGCAACCTGAAAAGTAAAGAGCTCAATGAAGACGCAGGGTGACAACTCAAATGGTAGTTTCTGAGGATGGCGTTGAGAGCGGTCACGTGTTTTCCCGGGGATATAAATTGAAAACAAGAATCGACAAGATTCATTCATTCATTGATTGATTCACGGATTAGCTGGTTATCTGAAAAGAGAATAACAGTAACTTAAAATCGTAGGGTTAGATACACCACGATTCATATTTATTTCTTTTGTATTAGCGTATTAATTTTTATTTGCATTTAAGTTTCATTCATTTATTTTCTTTGGTTAATTGTCTTTGTATTTTTAAAAATAATGGAGATGCAAATGGCCGAATTTGAGAAGTTTTTCAATGATTCAAAGTAAGTTTGATACAAAGAGTTATCAATGTGGCTATGCGTGTATTGAAATATAACGTGCAAATGTATATTCAATATAACGTTGTGCAACAAGGATAATAAATGTTTTCCTGTAATAGTAATAAGCATTCATTAGTTTCAAGTTTACAAAAATGAAATTATTAATGGTGTTGGGTGTTAAGAGGATATAGCGTGCAAATGTATATTTTCTGGCACTTTATTAGGCATCATTAATGTTTACGATAATTTTTGATTATAAATTAATTACTTAAAATTAAATTTTTAATAAGGAAAGTGTTTCTGGGTAGCGGACTCTGAGATGCTAGATATAACACGTGCGAATGGTTATAGATAGTAATCAGATTCAAGCTTTTTCTCCGAACATTGACCATTGCGAAGTTCTAAGTTTGTCAGAGAATTACGTGCGAATATAATGTCTCTGATGGAATAGAACTAGCATAAAATATAAATAGTATACAAAAGTTAATTGAATTTTATTTGTTTTGAAACAGGAAAATATTTTAGATTTCTATTTGATTAAGTATAAGAAAAATATATTCGTACCATAAAACGTTACAACCTAGAACAAGGTACAAACGTTTTCTCTTAATTATGTTTCTTTTAAATAAAATGGTGAATATAGTATAGCGATGCTATCTATTATGTAATAAATGTTAAATAAATTATACAATTATGTTTTATATGGTTTCTGGTTTTCGTTTAAATAAGCTATAACCTTATCCCAATCAAAAGTAAAACAAGAAATTTGACGAGAGAGGAGAAATTTAGATACACTGATAGAATTCACGTATACTTATAAAGTACGTGCTGTTAAGATAAATAAAATATACATTAAGGATAATAAAAATTATCATCATCTTTATTATTTATGTTGCTGGAACAGCACACAACATAATTTATTTGGCAAAGCCTAATGTATGGCAATACTACAATTATCATATTCCAAATAGTCATGTTGCCACACCAATATGTATAGTATATATATAATTCAAGAACTTAAACAACCTAAAAGTTGCATAGATTCAAATATATATATTTAAATTCAAACGAGTTCAAATATTGAAGGAGCAGGTAATAACTTTTTCATTATCAAAATTATCGCACTACTAAGCCGGGTCTAATTGCATGTAGAATGAAATACTAATTGTCATTTATGCCTACATTATAGAAGAGATGAGAAGAACCTTTGTTTGAAGTAAAATTGATACTAAAATTGTAACAATGCATATATATGAATATATTGCTAATCCCATTAATACGCACTTATTAAGTTGTATGTATATAATCATATGATGAAAACTGACCAATTTGTTCCATTAAAAAATTAATAGGTACTCGCGCAAATGATGAAAAGGTGTCGCAAATTGTTTCTAGAAGTTTATCATTTAGGAATAAAGTGTGAAGTAATGATGTTTCTAATTTAGATATATGTATTTACTTTTGTGTAATCTAGAAGAGCTTAAGATTGTGAAATAAATGTAGACATTTCGTCATTGCTATATCTCTACAGCAGTGACGAAAAATAGTAAGCGCCGATAATATAATGGGTGTATTTAATTGATTACGGACTGGCCATTTGCATTTTAGCGAATTTTACGTTTTACTATTTATGCCCCTGCTTTGAGTTCAACATAATTGTCAAATTTTATATTATAATACCATATGCACATATTAAGTGATTTATAGCAATTATTTTAAAAATCATTGGCTTTAAGAGAATATAAAATTAAAATTATAGGTTATTAATTCCATTTCTTCGTATTGTGAATATTATAGATGCATGATCATGTAATTGTACATTAGACAGTACTCTGGCGGTAGAACAAACGAAGATAGATATCTCCAAGTAACTAATTTATTAACGTTTCTAAATCAATTAAATGTACCCATTACAGTAGTCAGAATATATAGAAGATAATAATTATAATAATCCCTACTGTTGACCATATTTAAAATATTCTTAAATTTTATTAGAGGGAATAATATTTTTAATATTTTTTGCATGCACTAGTGCTAGTGGGACTCATAATAGAGCCATTGCTTATTATTAAAGCTGCAAACCCAAGGTTTTTAGAAATTCCAAATGTCCTGTACACATGAACATTCAAAATCAGTTTGGATAACTTTTAGCATTTGCAAACACTAGTTTCATTATTAATTTTTACGACAGGTACATTTTAATTTTTTACTTCCTAGATCTTAAACTTAAGTCAACTTTATTTACTTGTAGATTGTGTAACGGTAGGCCCTGTATATAATGAATAAAATATAAATATAATATAACATCCAAAATATTTATATTAAGGTAAATAATGAATCAACACAGATCGGGAAACATGTATTATGCATTTATGTGTATTAAATTATTATATCCCTGTTTAAAATGTTCCTGTATAAATGCTGTATATGTAAAAGAGAAATAGTGCGTAGGTGTATCGGTGTGAAAGAATGAAAAACACAAGTGGCGTCAATATTATCGCAGCCAGCCATGAAGTTATGCGACATAAATAAGAAACCGTTTGTGTGCAACCGACACGTGGAACCTTGAATGTGATGAAGAAATGTAAAGCACATAGGTGGCTCGGGGAATTCCCTAAAAGAATACGGCGTGGCGTGCCTTAAGCAAGGAGTAGGCAGACAGACGCTCCCTAGCCGGCGATATAAGACGTTCCCTAGTCGGCTCATGAAGAGGTTCGCAGGTCGTGTAGAATAACACTAGACCGCACCCAACAAAAGGGAACGATTTCATAGGCTAATAATGCGTATAAGAATATAGAAATTCTGCGCATTAGTAATAAGTAAAAGAAAAAGCCTATTGAGAAAACAGTTATAAGTTTTAATAAAACCAATAGTGTACTACGTGAGGTAGAAGTTTTATTAAAAACAAGTGTGTGCTCTAGTACGAGACAAAGAAGACGACGAGTTGAATCTACCCTAGGAAAAGCTGCCCGGTGAAGACCCTGTGCCAGCGCCACAACATCGTATCAGGTACCCAACGTTGTTTGAATTAAAGGCCTATATCATGCATGTTTTTTTTTAAAACAATTAAATTAGCATTTAATTAAATCCATAGTATACTGTATAGGTAAAGCGTCATTGCACTGTTGTTAATTGTATTTGCTCATGTTGTACCATTTGAATTGTGTTGTGTTTCTATAACCTTTGTTTGTAACCTGATCTGTGTTGATAGTGTTTTTTTTTATCAATATATTAATAATATTTAAATATCCTTTTGCGTGTTATTTGTCTACCTCACTCTAAGAAATTTGGAATATAAAATAGAAGTAATAGTACATGCAGAAAAATAATCTTAGTGTCTAAATACCTGAACCGTCTTGAAATTAAGAGTCCTATGCTAAACCGAACTATTTACCTGAGCTAAAGTACGAGGAGTGTTCATTAAATTTATTCATTTCATCAATAAATCAGTTTTATTCAATTTAATTTCACTATTAAATTTAAGTTTATATTATTTTATATTATTTAAATCCGTACTATTACAATTGAAAGGTTTCTAAAAGATAAAAGTCTCCCGCTAAAAACTTTACTTCTACTAGATAAGACACCATCGCATCCAAATGAAAATAGATTAAAAAGTGAGGATGGACAAATTGTAACTATGTCCCCCCCCCCCCCTCCGAATGTCACACCACCAGCCAATAGACCAACATGTAATTAGACTCACAAAATTGTACTACAGAAACAGATTTCTATCTACTGTAGTAGAAATCAACATGAATAATGGTTCCAACACTTTAAAAAAGTTGAGTATAAGAGACACAGTTATTAACTTAGTGGTAGCTTGAAATCATCTTAATCCCAGATTTATAAAAAGATGTTGGACGAATATTTTAGGAGTTTCAAATGCAATGATGATGACGAAACTGTGCCACTCGCTATTTTGAAACACCAATGATATTGAGAATTCAATGTCCAAATCTCTTGACCTTCTGCATAAACTGGCATTTCGGATTAGTCCCATCTGCACACAATACATACGCAAATTTCACCTAATTGTATGTACAATAGGTGTATTTGAAGAATCTGAATTGAATGAAACAATTGAATTCGAAATTTATGTTGAGAAATGTAAGGGGAGGCGATCGAAAAAAATTCTGAACCATGGACTAAGTTAACTACACAGATAACGATTTAAACGCTTGAAATGTTTAAACAGAGCAGAATTACATTATAATAAAAAATCTCTAGAAACAAACAGAAACTTCTGAAAAATAGAACTATTTTTTATTACTGTTTCTTTTCTATCTCTTGCTATTTTTTAATTAGTATTAGCATATTTTATATGCTTATTTTTTTAATTATGTTTATTGCATATTAGATATAACCTTCGTTGACGTGAATAAATCGGTAATGTGGACAACCAATGATTTATTTGACTCACACAATCGAGTGTCTAGTGTATGTACGAAACAGCGTTTTTAAGATCGTGGAATGGGGGAAAATGAGAAAAAATAAATATACAATATTCTTTTATTTATGTTTTCAATATATTCACCTGCAACCCTAATACATTATTTAGATTAATTAGCTTATGTATGAATTAATTAAAAAAATGTTTTATTTTTATCTGAAAAATAAACCGAAAGTGCCTTTACTTCTTCATCGCTTATAAATTTCTTCCCACGCAGCTCTTTTTTCATTTTAGGGAATAAGTAAATCACATTAGCAGCCAGGTCTGGACGATAGGGTGGGTGATTCAAAATGAATCACCCACTTTATGTAGGACAGCTCACGCTAAGGACGGGAGCATTGACGTACAGAAACAGGACCCTTTCATCAATTTTCCCCTCAATACATCATCTCTGCCTTCATTCATTACAGAGGTCCAAAGATGCACGAGAACATTTTAAAAATGGTTTTACCAGACACTCCGGTCATTCTTGCGAGTTATATCTTGCTTACCTTCACATTATTAATTTTCTGACTTATTTAACAAGTTCTGTAATAGTTTGATAAGCCGACTCGGTAGGAGGCCGTCTTCAAGTAATTCCCTATCTCGCTTAAAGTGACTGTTTCAGATGAAAACCATAGCTTCTGCCCGCACAAGAATCCCCGTAAACCGATGACATCTCTTCCAGTATAATATCTTTTATAAGGAATTTGAAAACGGCCCGATATTTGATCTGCTCTGTATTTCACACTTTCTTCCTGGTTAAGTTGCTTGGTCGACGATAAAGTCTACTAACGCGGTTGGGTTAAAACCTTATATTTTATGAGTGAATGAACACGTTACGACACAAAAGAGCTCTCCCAGTACCATCCAACGCCTGCATTCCGCAAACTTAAAAACGCTCCGTCGTAAGTAGTTAATTAACTAAGAATTACCTCATACAGATGGATAGTAGAGTACATTATTTTCTTATAATCAAGTATATAGAAGAACAATATCATCTAGCAAATATACACTTGAATTAATTTTCAGTTGAATAATTGTACCTATCAGTATAAATGAAGAAAGGGTCTATCATCAATAAATCTTTTTGTAATTTCACATTCATTCAAACCGAATTCAGAAGCAGCACTTTACAGTAACGCGAAAATCATTCTGTAGAATCTGCTCAACTAATACTTATTAAAATTTACGAGCAAAATAAAAGTATTCACAACTTTTATAAAATAAAAGAAAAATGAGTGGGCTTAAAACCACACATCAGAAGTGAAAACTTCATCAAGGCTCTCCCATGTAACGGTCACCGAAAGAATCGCCAAATTGAAGACGTAATAAACGACCACAAACACCCCCGTATCCAAAATTTCACAAACATTCATCAATTTTCAAAAAACTCTTCCGCCATTTCGTTTTTTTTGTCATTTTAACTTTGAATTCGTGATCGGCGACCTCAACCACCCCCGTATCCAAAATTTCACATCCATACGTCAATTTTCAAAAAATTCTTCCGCCATTTTGTTTTTTTTTGACATTTTGACTTTGGATTCGTGATCGGCGATCTAAGACACCCCCGTATCTAAAATTTCACATTCATACCACAATTTTCAAAAAACTCGTCCGCCATTTTGTTTTTTTTGACATTTTGACTTTAGGCTCGTGATCGGCGACCTAAGACACCCCCGTATATAAAATTTCAGTTTCATACGTCAATTTTCAAAAAAATTAATCCGCCATTTTGTTTTTGTGACATTTTGACTTTAGAATTGTGATCGGCGACCCCCAAAACACCCACACTTAAAATTTCTCATCCATAAGTCAATTTTCAAAAAACTCGTCCGCCATTTTGTTTTTTTTTGACATTTTGACTTTGGAATCGTGATCGGCGACCCGCAAAATCCCCGTATCTAAAATTTCACATTCATACGTTAATTTTCAAAAATATCTTCAGCCATTTTGTTTTTTTTGACATTTTGACTTTGGAATCGTGATTGGCGATCCCCAAAACCCCCGTATCTAAAATTTCACATTCATACATCAATTTTCAAAAATATATTCCACCATTTTGTTTTTTTTTTTGACATTTTGACTTTGGATTTGTGATCGGCGACCTAAGTCACCCCCGTATCTAAAATTTCACATTCATACGTCAATTTTCAAAAAAATCTTCCGCTATTTCGTTTTTTTTTGACATTTTGACTATGGATTGGTTATCGGCGATCTAAGACACCCCCGTATCTAAAATTTCACTTTCATACGTCAATTTTAAAAAAATCCTTCGGCCATTTTGTTCTATCTCGACATTTGAATTAGTGATGGGCGACCGTAAAAACTCCCAAGTGCCTAATTTTAATCAGAAGAGAGAGAAATTGATTTCAGCCGGCTCCGCCCACTGTGCACGTTTGCGTAATCGTTTAAATAAAATTATTTCGTAGTAGGGGCACATAAATGTCGAAAGCAATCTTCCTTTTCCCCTTTAAGGAAATACACACGTTCTGGAATTATCGTATTTTAATTCATATCATTATTAAAATATTAATCGAACCCAGTATAGATAAAAATATCAAGTCATGTGGGAGATCGTTATATATTGTGTGGAGATGCAATTCGCCGGACCGTAATACATTGATCGCCAGTGCATATGAGAATCTGATATTTATTTTTCGCCCGTCCGGAATACATTGATATCAGTGCACATTTAAACGGCCATTTTTCTTACCAAATCCTTCTTCAAACGACCTTTAAATTGCCGGTACCTTCGATTGCGTGCGGCTGCCGACTCGAAATAAGCATACAAAAGGTCCCAAAAAGCCGGTTCCTTAAGACCCCGAGTCATGATGAGCCCTCGAAACCTTCAAAATTTCGTATTACACGCTTAAAAGTGAATCTGTGGTGCAACTCAGTTCGCCTGTCAGTTTGACGTTTCTCGGGATTTTTGATTGTCACGTGAATCGTTATAACGTAAGCCATTTTGCTGTTAAAACATCGAGTGCACGCTCTTCTTTAAAAGCCCATATCTTTACAACCGCTCCACTTAGGAAGAAAATCTCTCCGTCGACCGCAAATTCAATGTCGCCCGTACACCAATGCCAAAGGGCAGCTTTCAATTTCGCGTATCCAGAGAGGAGTTCTTTGCACAGTTTTGCCGATTCTTGTCGAATTTACGGTTCGTTTGGTAACCATGGCGACTGGAGCGTTACATAGCCGAGCGCGACGGCTCAATCTCGTTCAGTGCCCACAATCAACGCGCCCATAGAAGTTTACACTTCAAAAAAAATATATGGAATAGTAATACGGGGGTGGTTTGGTATATAACTTGGTTCGCATACTAATAGATGGCGCTAACGTTATCTGTATTGTATACGTACTAATAAAGTTTCCTTCATATGAATGTATATCTCTAGTCTTAAGTCATTCTGACAGTAATTCGCTGTTTGACAGTTACTTAAACAGAAGTATTTCGAGCAAAATTGAAAAATGGATAAAATTGGAACTCGTGGTGTGATTCAATTTTTTCTTCTGGAAGGGAAAACAGTGAAGGAAATTTATGAGAGGATTTTACCTACATTGAGTGATTTATATCTGCCTATGAGAGTGTTCGAGTTTGGTAAATGAATTTAAGTGAGACAGAACAAGCATTGTAAGGGCACCACGTCCTAGAGCCGAAATCGGCGGTGACACCCGAAATCATCGATAAAATCAATGATTTGATTTTAGCCGACAGATGAGTGAAAGTGCGCGAGTTAGCAAAAGCTGCAGGCATCACAACTGAGCTAGTTCACATCATTTTGCCTAAAGAATTGCATATGAAGAAACTTTGCGCAAGATGGGTGCCGCGTCTACTCACTCCAGAACAAAAGAAAATTCGCAAGCAAGTATCTAATGACAATTTACAAATGTTTGAGAAGAATGCAGTAGAGCTTTTGCGTCGTTTAGTGGCAACGGATGAAATCTGCATACACCACTATATCCCAAAAATGAAATAGCAGCGCTGGAAGGGTGCCGGAGTCAGTTTTTGGGACGCAAAAGGAATTCTCCTAATTGACTAACTCAAAAAGGGTAAAATACCTTTCGGATAAAATGACATATGTTCTGCCTGGTAGGTCCATTCTTAATACATTTAAAGTCATTTTTACATTTTGTGTATAATTAGGTTCTGTAGCTTTATACTCAAACCATACTTCTTGTTTGTCTTTTCTACAAAATAAAGTTCATTGATTTATTTAGTATTTGTATTATATCTCTTTTGTCTTTATTTTTAATATTTAAGTTTAGGTACTTATTTATAGTGTATTAAGGGTCCTATATAGTGGATCTGTCAACAATGGAAAAATAGCAGATTTTAGATGCAAGACATTTTTGTTGATTTTAAATTTGGAGAAAACCTTTCAACGTCAACTTATGAAGAATTTAGTAATCTACCCCACTGAAGAATCAAATTTAGAAAAAAATTATCGGATTAAATAAAATTAATTAATATGTCAAAACATTAAAAAAATCCTTCAGAGGAGATTTGTTTGCTTGGGTTTACGTTATTAATTGAATAAAAAGCTACCCCACTCTGCACTTATTTTTCGTTCAACTATTATTTACTTTGTTTTAAATGAATATAAAATAAATTAAAATTAGACAACCCACATTACAATGAATTATTATTCTAGTAAAAATCTTTCCCGCGGTTACAAATGTGTAAATATTTGGTCATAAATGAATTTTTATTCGCTTAGATATTAAGTTATTATTTCAAATATTTATTATATATATTTCCTATGTGCAACTTAATTTGGGACGACTGCAAGCTTGAATCCATTTCAAACGCCTGATAAAAATAAAAATATTGTAATAAACTTTAAGTATGTACATTAATGCAATTCTTTGTACGAAAAAATTAATTCCATAATTTCCAAACGAATGTTACAATAAAGATATTAATGTTTACCTGTTTATATCTCCTGGAAAGTAAAAAAAGCTTATTGTTCCGTCTGGTTTAGACTCACGGCTTTTAACCACACAATAAAAACCACGTTTAATACGCAACATTTTCAAGTTTTTCCACCACAACTAACCAATAACTATAACCATCAATACATTAACAACTCAACAAATTTTCAATTTACTTCAAAAAACACTATTATAATTTGGTTATAACGCACAAAACAAACAGCTGACGTCTAGCAACAGTCAAACGGCCATTTTGAAAATATACATGCGCATTGAAGAGTTTTGAAAATAATATCACAGTGTCGTTTCTTTACCGTAAGGGTAATATTCTTTGGTTAGAGGTTAAAAGGAACTAGGTCAAAATGAACGAGATCAAAATGAACCTACCTTCGCCAGAACAAATAATTATTAAGAAGTCGAGTAGTTGATTGTTTTCAGCTTGTTTACTTATTATTACAAATAAGAGAGATTATGACGTAAGACGCACTACAAAACAGATAATAACCAAATTATATTTGATATAAAATACAGCCGAGCATGTGTGGGTCATTCTGAACCAATTTCACAGCTGGTCCTGAGGGAGCGGTGTAAGTAACACCAACGTCAAGAAGATCATAACGACACTAACAAAAGGAACAATCGGGGGTAGTAAAAGTTGCATTTAAGGTAACTCTGTACTTACTCTGACTCTGACGGGAAAGCGCTTAATAGAACTTACAGAAGCCATATAAGGTGTCAGTGATGCAATTCCACCACAAAATATCAGAAATACGTATACCTACAGCAAGTAAAATAACATGTATTTAAAAATAAGTTTATTTTTATACTTATACAACAAAACATAATTTATGATTACTATACATAATTTAAATACTAACACAATAACAATAACAGCAATAACTAAATTCCTACAGAATAACGAATAACATTTTTTGTACTAATTAAAAAGAATATAAAAATAAATAACGCAATCACAATAAAGCAGTAACAATTAAACTCCAAAGGAACAATGAATGAGATTATCCAGATATTATCTTCAATTTCATGATTTCCTTAATCTGAAAACAAACTTAAATCAAACATTTAAAAAAAATGGAGATTAAAGAAACTAGCAAGGGGAATATTTCCTGTCCCCGACAGCCAAACGTGCATACATAAACGTCAATATTAATATGACGTTTATGGCGTATACATATTGACATCGATTAAATATTTTGTCCATAAATCAGTAGCCATTTTTGTGCTTTAGTGTGGTAAGGTGTTTTAGTGTTTTTGTGCATAAATCAGTATGGAGCTTTATAATTTTCAACAACAAAATTATTAAATGGTGTCATTTAGATTATTCTAGCACACGATGTATTAATTTATTTAAGGAAACGTATATATCAATTTGGCACTATTGTAAAGAAAAATGAATATAGTAGCTACAAAATCCAAAAAGGAATATTTTTCCACAAGACAAGAAAGCACGAATGGAATTTTGTTAAACTATTGTTGACAAATATAGTTTAAAAAATGACTATTTCGTTCAAAATATGCTATTTACGGTTACGGATGAATCGACGTTTCCCATATATGGCCTTAACTCCTCGGTAAGTCGTTCTTGGTTCATAGAAAATCGGCATATAACTTACGATGCTACTAGCAAATTAAATGAGTGGGCTGGAATATTATAGGCAAACATATTATAGGCCTGCATTCATAGGTGGAAATTTAAATGCCGGAAAGTATCCGGTTCTTTTATATAACCTTGCTGTGTTGTCTCTGTATCCTATTAAAGATATCATCAATATCGTATGGTTCCAGAATGATAGTTATCAAGTACATAATTCTACAACTGTAACGTGTTTACCAACAGGTCCAAGAGGAGGAAATATACCATGTCCAACTACAGCACCTGACTTATCACGAGGGTTCAGCAGTTAGGTTCTAACTGCTAGGAGAGTGCATTGGCAGAATTTATATCACGGTGTGGACATTTGGCCGGGAGAACGGAAAATTACTCGTACTTGTTCGTAAAGTTCCCCCAGCACGCTAGTTGGTATATTGGCGCCAGAATCTCTTATAATATGTCATTTTTATAGACCGGACATACGGGGCCGAAATTACGACGGACAAAAGGATATATATATACCGGGCTCTTTTTTTATCATTACACATAGCATTTTCCCTATGTGTAATGATAAAAAAAAATGGTCAATGCATTAGCGATATAGTCACTGTATAGTAGACAACCAGTTATACACTAATGAAGAATTTACGTATAATTAATTTTTAAATCAGGTTGCCATGACGGGAAAAACATTTTTTATGTCTAATATTTCTGAATTTTTATTCAAACATAAGTCATAAATTAAATACATTTTATTAAAAAATAGATAATTTATTTATAAATCATGGATAAATACAACAGAAATGAAAAGGTGGCTATAGTAATGTGGTACCAGAAAAATAATAGTTTAAGGCAAGTTAGAGACATGTTTTCCGTCAATTATCCAGACATGCCTATACCTTGTGCAAACAATTCTGAACTTTTTTAAAAAATTTCAAGAAGATGGTTGTGTTCTAAATTCTCACAAAAAAAGAAATAGAACCAATCATATTCGAACAGAAGACATGAAATTAAATATCCTGTGTTACGTAGAGGAACGGTCTGTAGGATCTCTTTTAGATGTAGCTAAACATTTTGGAGTATCGTACAGTTCGGTATACAAAACTCTGAAAGAATTTAAATATAGGCCATACAAAATATCAAATCATCAAGAGCTTTTCGAAGAGGATAAGATAAAACGAACTGAGTTTTGTGAAATAATGTTTAACATGTTAAATGAAAATCAAGAAATTTTAAATAAAATAATTTTTACTGATGAGGCTACATTTACCGTAAACGGTGAAGTCAACTCTCAGAACTTTCGGTTTGTACCCTACATTTATCCATGAAAAATTATTAAATTTCCTATCCATTAATCCATTAGGTACTGGTCCCGTACAAATCCTCACGCTCAAAACCTGACCCGAACACAGTACCCTCAAAAAGTTAATGTCTGGACTGGAATAATAAGCGATAGACTTATTGGCCCATTTTTTATTGACGGTAACCTCACTGCAGTGAAATATTTGAATTTGTTGAGAGACCATATCATTCCATCAATTGAGATGATGAATGTTGATGAACCCTGGTTCCAAATGGATGGGGCCCCGCCACATTCTACTAACGCTATCAGGAATTTTTTAAATAACTTATTTCAAAGACGGTGGATTGGTAGATTTGGTCCCATACTATGGCCTCCAAGATCCGCTGATTTATCTCCAAATGACTATTTTCTTTGGGGTTACCTAAAAAGTAAAATTTACAACAATGTACGAATACGCAACATGAATGAACTAAAAGAGCGTATACGTACTGCATGTAATGGAATAAGGCCAGAATTTATTAGAAATACACTTCGTTGCTTTCAAGATCGCCTTGCTTATTGCCTTGAAAGACAAGGTGGACATTTCGAGAACTTGTTATGATATTAGACTTCACATTTATGTTCGTTTAATTGTTATAATAAACTAATTATTTTGTTCCAAGTGATATTCTGCATTTTCTTTATTAAAAACATAACCTAATTCTTCTAAGCTTTATTTTGCTCTGTATCGCCCAGTATTACCAGTACAAGTATTATTGCCGAATCAAATACTTTCGCGCTAAATTTTAACAGTTTCGTAATAAATCTAAAAGGTTTTATGTACGCTGCAAAGTTTAATTTTTAAGTAAGAGAAACGGATCTCCAGAATATTATTTTATTTGTATCGGCCAGTGGGAAATGGCGGGAAATCCTTAATGTAGCAATTATGATGTTGACGACGTGATATATTTCGAATTTTAAAATTGTAAGAAAAATTGTACAAAATTAGTTATTTACGATATAATTGTTAAAAGTGCTATTTTATTTTGCGAGTAAGATTTGCGACACGAGGGTGATTAGGAACTGGAGCAATTTAAAATAAGCAAAATAAAATAACATTTTAACACGTGTATCGTACAGTGTTTCTGCTACAAACTCAATTTTTATTTTAAAATTTTAATAAACAGTTTAACGAAAATTGAATGATAAAAATCTTATGACAGCTCACTGTTCCTGCTAGTCAAAATACGAGTGTATAACTGGTTGTCTACTATCCAGTGACTATATCGCTAATGCATTGACAATTTTTTTTTATCATTACACATAGGGAAAATGCTATGTGTAATGATAAAAAAGAGCCCGGTATATATAACATTACGCAGTTATTGAATAGCACTATTCATATGGTGAACTGCAACATCTGTTGTTGTCGCGAAAACGGCCAACAAAAAAGACGATTTTACTCTTAAATTCCTTTCTTCATGGGCGTAGGTACAAGCGTGAGGAGTTTTTAAAATTAATTCTATTTACTTTATATTTCGTAAGATAAATAAAGTACGGGGAGTTACTTGGGTTTTTTCATTGTTTTGACTGTTAATTATATACCAACTTCGTAATTTTTGTAACAGTTCCCGTTTAATACAGTTCCATTAATCTACTTCTCCCAATTACCTTGAGGTAAGTGTGCACTGGACTTCGTTAAGTTTCAATAACATTCGCATACATTATAACATCTGTAGTGTTGCTTAATTCTTTTATCGAAATTCCTACCCATTTGGCCTGTATGCTTTTGGGCAATCGTTACAATTTAATTTATATATTCCTGATTTATTTCTTTTGTTAGTTTTAGGCTGGATGACATTCTGGCCTGCTTCACAGGAACAGAAAGACAATTAAACCAATTTCTAGACTTCATTAATAATTTACATCAGAATATTAAGTTTACGATTGAGAAGGAATCAAATAAATGTTTAAATTTTCTAGACTTAACAATTTTAAGAGAAAACGATAACATATATTTTAATTTATCATAAACCGTCATACACAGACGTCATTATTTATAATAAGTCGAATCATCCAATTAAACAAAAACTCGCTGCCTTTCACTCCATGATTCACAGATTAACTTCTATACCACTAAATAAACAAAATTTCCTCATAGAATTAAATATTATAAAACAATTAGCAATAAATAATGGATACAATCCCCAATTAATAGACCAATTATTAAAGAAAAAGAATTATAAGAAAGCAATAGAGATGGTTTATCCAAACAAAAAAGAAACAACCAAAAATTATAAATTAATAACATATGTAGGAAAAATTAGTGAATAAATAGGCACAGAATTACAAAAAATAAATTTAAAACCAGCATATAAAACTAATAACTCACTAGGTAAATTCATAAAAAACAACAAATCAAAAACTAGAAAAGGAAATAAATCAGGAATAAATTAAATTGTAACGATTGCTCAAAAGCATACATTGGCCAAACGGATAGGAATTTCGATAAGGGAATTAAGGAACACAACAGATGTTATAACAACAAAAATATGGAATTAAATTATGCATGTCACCTGTTGGAAAATAACCACAAATTGAATAGTAATTTTGAAATTTTATATTCAGAAACAAAAGGCTTCCAATTAAACTTACTAGAGGCTCTTGAAATAAACAAACATAAAAATTCAGATATATTACTCAATGAACAACTAGATCTTAATAATTCGCCTCTTTTGAATATGAATTGTGAGAATCCAAACCCACATTAAATAAATACCTATAACAGACCTTAAAATCATAAACCATTTACATAAAAGCTATTGTAAGAAAATACTTTTAACATAAAATAGATAATAAAAAGTCATTAAAGTAAATTACAGAAATTCCCCACAGTATCCTAGACATTGTAAGATCTGAACACTTGATTTTGTAGAAAATATATAGTTTATTAGTAATTCAATATCCGAAGAAGCTGCAATGATAGCGAAACATGTCATATATTTATTGTAAATTGTGTTTTACTCCGTCACTATTATTAAATATATCTATATGTATTAGGTTTTATAATTATGTAATTAATAAATTTTATCATTATTGTGTATGTTGAACACAAAACTACCACAAAAAAAATCTTTCTATAGTATGGAATACTGAATAAGGACACAAGGCTATAAGAAAACTATAGAGCACTTTTGCATATTAATGAACACTCTAAATCAACAAATAGAAGTAGGAAAACTTTCCTACAAAATTAATATAAAAACAGGATAATATTATCAAGAATGATTCAAAGTTGAAATTGAATATAAAATGTAGAGGAAAGTCGGAAAACCAAGACACCTAAAAAATAAACCGGAGTATAAAAACAGTAATATAAAGTGAACCAAAATCACAGCAAGAATAGAGGGATATGAAAAATAACAGTGGAGTATAACATTAAGGACACGAAAAAAGTAAAGTATATAGTGAAAAAATTGGAAAACATAATTTCTCGTGCATAGAATTGACTAATTAATCGTATTAATTAAGTAAAAAGTATTTTCTCTTCCATACGACGATTTAAGTTTCTTCTTCTGCAAGAAGAGAAACTAAAATCGTCGAAGGGCTATGAGAAGAAAAAACATTAATTTCAAGGGTAACTTATCTTTTCACATGCCTGTATACTAAGACTGTAAATAATATAAGTATACATCACAATTCACCCGTAGCTGTAGAATGTTTGCAATAAAGATGAGTTTGAAACTTTAGAAGTCATCAAAGAGTATATGGATGACGTTTTCTGTTCGACAGTCAGATATTTTTTACACTCAAATATTTTTACTTTCTTATACGTAGTATAAGGAAATACCTATTGTGATGACGAACATTTTCGACCTCGAGATTTTTGCAGATGTCCACGTTTTGAAGTCTCCTGATACCAAAAGAGTGGTTTTTAAAAAATTTCTATTGTCCTCTCTCTCTGTGTGTGTGTGTGGCCACGATAGCGGTCAAACCGCTGTAGATATCAATTCCAAATTTTGTATTTACGTGTATAATCTTCCTCTTGAGATCTAATTAGTTTTTCCGTAAAATCGGCAGATCAGAAGTAGTAGTTTGTACTTCAGTGAAAAAATTGAATTTTTTACTAAGTTTAAACAAATTTATAGAGAATTCAAATGTACTCAAAATTAAATTCTAGGAAAATTGTATTAAAAAAGTCTTTCGAAATTCCTACCGGAAGTAGGTCTTTTAGTCTTATTGAAAATCAGTTTTTTGCAAATATCTCGCAAGTCCTGCTTTTTAGGCAGGTACATTACGAGTATAAAAGTATTTAAAACATAATTTTGAATGAAATACCAATGAAATTAATTAAACATTGTGCTCCTGAATTCGCAGTCATTTTGGAACCACTAATAAACATGTGTTTACATAATGCAATTTTTCCTAATGTTTTAAAAAAGTCAGTCATCAAATTAATATACAAAAAAGGACAGAAATCAGAACTCAGAAATTATAGACCTGTATCTTTGTTGACACACTTTTCAAAAGTGTTTGAAAAAATTATATACGTACGATTATATGACTTTTTGGAAAAATGTAATATACTCTGCAATAATCAGAACGGATATATCAAGGGACGAAGTACGACTCGAGCAATATACCAAGCAATAACGGAGATTTTATATGGTGTAAATAATAGCGAAACTACGATGGGCGTCTTTATGGACCTTGCAAAAGCTTTTGATAGCGTGGATTATAGGAAACTACTCGTGAAGTTGGAAATATACGGTGTAAGGGGAAAAGCTCTCGATTTAATAGAAAACTACCTGCGAAACAGAAAGCAAGCAGTAGTATCTAACGATAAAAACAAACAAACATCTGATTGGTTGGAAATCGAGAGAGGAGTACCACAGGGGTCAATACTGGGCCCGCTTCTGTTCTTGATATATGTGAATGATATCCCGAGCGTGACTCCACATGCAACGACCATGTTCGCCGATGACACATCGGTTATTATCAGGACATCAAAAGATGAAATCAGTGGTGAAGTGGCTTCAACATTGGGGGATTTTAGTGAGTGGTTTTCCCAAAATAACCTACAACTAAATATAGATAAAACGAGATGTATTGAGTTCTCGTATTTTAAAAAAGATGAAAGGAAAATTAGTTGCAATGATACTGAACTTACAACTACAGAAGGGGTGACATTTCTCGGTCTATACATTGATTCGCAGCTGAACTGGAAGAACCACATCAATTACCTAGCAGGGAAAATATCCTCATTTAACTATGCGCTGCGAGTGATATCGGCGTCGGTAAATAATACCGCTAGCCGGGCTGCCTATTTCGCATATGTCCATTCACGACTGAGATATGGTATTGTGTTCTGGGGATCCTCTGTTGAGGTGCAGCGGTTGTTTATGTTGCAGAAAGCTTGCGTTCGGAGTGCGTTCGGCCTGAAGAGTAGTGAATCATGTCGAGGAGTCTTCAAGAACAATGGAATACTCACTTTATTTGGAATAAATATATATGAGTGCGCGGTGTTTGTGAAAGATAACTTTGCCTTTTTTCAAGAGCAGGAACTGTCACACTGTTACAATACAAGAGGAATAAACAATTCGTATTTACTCCTTCCTCAGACGAGAAAGACATTAGTTAATAAAAGTGTCATTTCACAAACAATAAAAGTATATAATCGCCTCCCGACAAAGTTGAAGCAGATGCCCAGAGAGAAATTCAAAAGAAAATTAAAGAGACTTATTATAGAAAAAGAATTCTACAACATCACTGACTTCTTTTCGAGTCATTTTTCAAACTTTTAAACTGTTGTTATGTTGTAACACATTGTGTGTGTATATGTTTTCGATGTACTTGACGTGTTCAATGTATTTTGTACAATATATGTAATTTGAATGAATAAAATCAATCAATCAATCAATCAATAATTTTAAATACCTTCTGTATAAAAAAAATTCAAAATTCGGACCGGAAGTAACACTTTTATCAAATAGCGATTTTTTGCAAATATATGGTAAATTATGTATTCTATATATATTTATCAAGAGGACAAAATTATTTAGAACTGGATTTGCAATGTCCTTTGTATACATGAAACTTCAAAATTCGGACAGGAAGTAACAATTTTACTCCTATCGAGTAGCACTTTTTTTCGAATATCTTGCAAAGTATGCATTCTATAGAATTTATTAAGAGAATAGAAGTATGTATTTATAATAGAATTTTGAATAATTTTTGTATAAAAAAATTCTATAATTTGAAACGCTCATAAGTATAAGAAAGTCGTGTGGTGGCCACACCTTATCTTTTTATAGTGTATTAAGTGTAGGATAGTTTCATACCTGGTCGTTGAAAGGTTGATTTTTTAAAAATACCCGCAGTGTTTGTAGAGAACTGTGTACATGAATTGATTTATTATGTAGTGTTTCCAGCCAGTCTTTCAAAAGTGATATAAAGAGTCCAACTTGTTCTTTCTCTTTGAAAACGTGATGGCAGTGCATGTCCATATAAATCACTGTACAAGTTAAATGTGCAAGAAAACAATACTTTTTTAAAAATCTAGTTATCGTATCGAATATTGCAGAATAATTGTCAGGATACTCTAACTGTAATAAATGCTGATAGATATCGAGAATGTCTTCTTTGCTCATGCTTACAACCCATTTTGAAGCTGTATCAGTAAGGAGTAAATTTATTAGAAACAAAGTCTTCAGAATTCTAGCAGCAGATCCTCGAAGTAACATCTTGAAATCTATACCAACGGAATATTTCGCTTTAATCGAATGTTTTTTCTGAAAATAATAACATATTATAAGTAAACTAAAACATACTAGTGGTATAAAATTAGTGGTTTCTTGATAAGTAAGGCAAACTAATAGCAAAATAGGAATACAAGCTGACATTAAGAGCTTCTGCCAGAAGATACTCAATTTATTGGGGACAACAACCAACTACGCCACATAGTAGACAATCACTTTCTTAACTGTATTGATTGGTGAAAACTATATCAGTCAGTATAGTTAAGAAAGTAAATGTTGATTAAATAATATGTGTAGTTTTAAAGCCTTACCCTTAAGAATTCCAAACTCCAAACAGCCTATCCATGTCCGCAGTACGGACCAACAATACTGTCTAAATGCCATATTTCAGCCAGGTAAATTAGTAAAAACATTACATTTTTCGTAGGCAATATACCTATTCAAGAAACGTTTTAACCGTTTTTTAATATGTTAGTTACAAATAATTTAATATATAATATAATGAATATATATATATACAGACTGACGGTGTATTACAGTATTAAGTAATTCTTGATTAACAAGAAATAAGTAATTAGGGGAGGGTGGGGCAAGACGGGCTGTGGAGGCAAGACGGGCTACCCGAGTCAATTGTCGAATCGAACACGACAGGTTCTGAGAATGAGGTGCATTAGATGCGTATCCCATTGCTCTTTAGTCACCCGAATGCCGTTGAATGTGTTAGGTTATGTTAGTGAACTGCTCTCAAAAAAGTGAATTTACGTAAGTTCGTAATTATTTTTGCTTCATTTTTAACACGTGATTTGGCCACAGAATTACAGTGTTTTTAAATAACATGTAGGTGTTTAGAAACACAGTTTATTGGGCTTTCACCTGATGAATTATACGGGGAATTGTTTCAATGATTTGTCACAAAAATTTCGTCGACTTTTAAATTTGCCAATGGGGCAAGATGGTCATACGGTAGCCCATCTTGCCCCAATGTTTTCCGTGTTTGATGTTTTTTTGATTTGGTTTTAGAATGGTGCGGACATATAAACGTAAGACTGATAGGGCGCAATGGTCAGAAGACAACATGAAAAATGCTATCAAAGCAGTTCTGGAAGAGCGAATGGGGACTTTGTTATCTTCAAAAACCCATGGAGTGCCACGAACAACATTACAAAGGAGAGTTAATTTTGCTCGAAAATATCCAAACATACCACAATTAATGAAGGTTCCTTTGGGTCCAAAGACCACAGTGTTTACCGTCGCCGAAGAAAACGAACTTGCGACTTATATTGTAGACATGGAAAGTAGACTTTTTGGTCTTACAACCAGGGATGTAAAAATCTTAGCGTACCAACTGGCAATAAGAAACAACAAAGCTCATCCATTTAAAGAACAAATGAGAATGGCAGGAACAGACTGGCTGTCTGGATTTTTAAAACGACACCTACAACTAGCAATCAGAAAACCCGAAAGTACATCCGCTGCTAGAGCAGCTGGTTTCAATAAAGTTGTAGTAGCAGACTTTTATAAACTTTTAGGAAAACTGTATGACAAACATAAATTTGCTGGTAACCGCATCTACAACTGTGATGAAACAGGTGTTTCAGTTGTTCCTAAAAGCAGATGCAAGATTCTAGCTTTAAAAGGTCGCAAACAAGTCGGTGCACTAACGTCTGCTGAGAGGGGAGCAACTATAACCGTAGAGGTATGCTTTAGTGCCACTGGTCATTATTTACCTCCCATGATGATATTCCCGAGAAAGCGAATGAAACCGGAGTTGATGGTTAATGCACCTGAAGGAGCTTGGGGTGTATGTAGTGACTCGGGATGGATTACAACAGAACTTTTTTTTGGGTGGTTGAAAAAGTGTATTACGTATACCGGGGCCACAAAAGAAAATCGTGTGTTATTGCTAGTAGATGGTTATGCTACACATACTAAAAGCGTTGATGTTATCGACGAAGCTAGAGCGAATGGCATTGAGATTTTATCATTCCCACCACATATAACGCATCGACTTCAGCCCCTTGACGTCGCTTTTATGAAACCTCTAAGCACGTATTACGATCAAGCAGTAACATCATGGCTTCGTAGTAACCCAGGTCTTGTAGTTAGCACTCGCCAGGTGTCAAAATTGTTTGGTAAAGCGTTCATTCAATCAGCTACAATGTTGACAGCTATCAATGGGTTTAAAAAATGTGGAATCTGGCCATACGACCCACAGGTATTTACAGAATCTGATTTCATAGCTTCTATGGCTACAGATATACCAGCCATTGAGAACTTGTCCGTAGCAGCTCAGCCCAATACAAATGAGACCGTTCAATCCAACCAACAAAACAGTGAGAAGTTGAAAGCATTACAGCCTATCCCAAACAATATAAATGTATTAAATGAAACTCCAGGCCCCGATCAAGACAGCAATAAGGATAAGAACAAAATGCAAATAGACCCAGCAGATGATCCTCAACCAGGCTGTTCTTTCTGGCCGAAACAGCCATCACAACCAGTTCAGGAGACAGTATTCGCATTAGCCAGTCCAACGCAAGTTCTTCCAGTGCCAATAACTTCACAGAAAAAACGAGTATCTCGAGCACGAGGCAAGACAACAATAATTACTTCATCGCCGTACAAGCGAGAACTTGAGGATGCTATAAGACAGAAAAAAGAACTTGCTCAAGACAAAGAGAACAGAAAAATTGAAAGACAAAGAAAGAAAGATGAAAAACAAGTAAAGCGAAAACAAAGAAAGCAGTTGATAAAAGTCAAAACTAAAAAACTGAAATCTACCAAGAGGGTTGTTTTTTCATCGTCAGAGAGCGAGGATGAAATGGATAACACCCCATGTTTCTATTGCAACGGTGGTTACTTTGAATCAATTGAGGGATGGATAATGTGTTTGATGTGTGGAAAATGGGCTCATTGTAGCTGCGCCGGTGTTGATGACGATGACCCTGAAGCGACTCACGTCTGCGCTTTATGCATACCTGACAAATAGATACTTTACTATCGGTATTTCTTTGTGGTTCATCTTACCCCATGGGTATAGCCCGTCTTACCCCGTCTATGGGGCAAGATGACCATTTGACATTTTTTTATTTTTAT
Source organism: Amphimallon solstitiale (assembly GCA_963170755.1). Taxonomy (NCBI): domain Eukaryota; kingdom Metazoa; phylum Arthropoda; class Insecta; order Coleoptera; family Scarabaeidae; genus Amphimallon; species Amphimallon solstitiale. Next base: position 17,490,510 of record OY720679.1, read on the forward strand.
TTTATTTTTTATTTTATGGACTAAAATATTTCTTCCTAATTATTGTTACCTTAAAGTAGTATTGTCAAAGATGTTCATTAAATTTTTTAGCATTTTAATAATGCAAATTTTGGATTTTAATGATTGCTTCACCTTAAATAGCCCATCTTACCCCACTCTCCCCTACTTACGTAGGATCCTACGAACCCTAATTCTGTCATCCAAGACAGTAATTACATATTTCTTGTTATGGGGATATTAAAGCGGTAGAGAAAGCAAGATATCGAATTTATCAGTTTTTTTACTATTGTTCAAGATAGACATGTTAAATTTTCTGTACAACTCCAATATAGATATGAGTACACGGAAAGGTTGTCAAATTATGTAATTTTTTGTCACAACCATCTATTTTTTTTTATTCCAAATTAGAGTAAAATGTACGTGTGTTTCTCGGTCAAAATCTGAAATAATTAAATGAAATTGATCAAAACGGATGTAATTCCCGTGTAGACCAATGTTTTCTTGTGAGATATAGCTTTTTGAATTGCGGAAAAAAGTTTAATTTGAGTAATTAAATTAAGAAATTCCGGAATGGTGCGGTACTGAATTTTTGTATTTTAGCAGCGCCTTCAGCTGTATTTTTTCTCTGTATTCGGGTGACGGGAAACAACACATTCATTTCAAATATTTTGTATTATACAGAGTGTTCCATAACTTGGTGGCTAACCATAGTTATAGTTTTTTAAATGGAACACCCTATATATTATTGCATTTTGTATTCCCCGTATAACTTTTAGTTAAAAAGTAATAAGGTAGTATAGGCCTAAAATCTAAAGTTTTTGACTTATTCCCATTTTTCTGAAAAATTCAATGTTTATATAAAATTATATTTCTCGAAAACGACGCATTAGATGGACAAAATTTTTTGCATTATTGTTTACAATAAGAGGTCTTGATAGAAGCCTTTTTTACTTTCTTATACGTAGTATAAGGAAGTATTGTGATGATGAAAATTTTCGACCTCGAGATTTTTGCAGATGTCCACGTTTTGAGGTCCCCTGATACCAAAAAAGTGGTTTTTAAAAAATGTCTGTGTGTCTGTGTGTGTGTCTGTGTGTCTGTCTGTGTGTGTGTAACCACGATAGCGGTCAAACCGCTGTAGATATCAATTCCAAATTTTGTATTTACGAATATAATCTCCCTCTTGAGAACTGATTAGATTTTGAGCAAAATCGGCAGACCGGAAGTAGTAGTTTACTTCAGTGAAAAAATCGAATTTTGCAAATATTTCGTCAATTACTAAGTTTAAACAAATTTATAAAGAATTGAAATGTACTCAAAATTAAATTTGAGAAAAATTGTTTTAATAAAGTTTTTCGAAATTCCTACCGGAAGTAGGTCTTTTACTCTTATCGAAAATCAGTTTTTTGCGAATATCTCGCAAGTCATGCTTTCTAGGCAGGTACATTACGAGTATAAAAGTATTTAGAACATACTTTTAAATATCTTTTGTATAAAAAAAATTTCCAAATTCAGACCGGAAGTACTACTTTTACTCTTATCGAATAGCGATTTTTTGCAAATATGTCGTAAATTATGCATTCTATATATATTTATGAAGAGTACAAAAGTATTTAGAGTTGGATTTGGAATATTTTTTGTATAAATGAAATTTTAAAATTCGGCCCGGAAGTAACACTTTCATACGTATAAGAAAGTCGTGTGGTGCCCACACCTCATTTTTTACATTTACTAACTGCATGTGCAGGAAACTGGATTAAAATTACATGACACGTTTTTGTATGAAAGTCAATTTTTTTAAATGGAACACCTTGTATATCAGTTCATTTTTGAATTTCTTATTAAATTTCACATCAAAAACATGTAAGACGTTAATACTTCAAAAATGACTATTACTGTTCGCAAACATATAATCACACTTAAAACTCACACGCACACACACGCGCGCGCACACTCACACACACACACAATCACATACACACATGTACTTATGAGTGTATACCTGGGTGGGGTTGGGTGCGATGGGTCAGGGGGTGATGTGATGTATTGCTATCAGATGGCCTCACACACAAGTGAATAACACTTTTGTGAGGTCAAGATGTGTAAGGAATTATTATAATGACAACCTTGGGGAAAAAAACAATAAAATAGTATTAGTATTAAAAATTAAGAAAAATGAAATTAATTTATGTTATAAATTATATTATAGGGAATGTTGTTATTATAAATTGTATTTTGTGTTTGGAGGAGTGTGTAAATAAATTATTATTATTATTATTTAGAGGTCGGTACAGCACTTGCCACTTTAGTTATTGACGAAATCTTTAACGGGGCCGAAGTTAACGTAACAAATCGATGGAAAAGCTTTATATACACAACCTATACACTGAAATGGCTTAAGTGATTTGACAAGCTTAATAGTTTCAAACCCTATGGTCGCTCACTGCAGAAAATTAATTTATAATAGACAGCCATAATCGAACAAAGCTTGATGATGTGTACTCCGCTAGTTACAACATGGATGCTGATATTGTATGTCTCACAGAAACATGGCTGAACTCGAATATATCTGATGCTGAGGTGCTTGACCCATCTTTTGAAGTTTTTCGAGAGGATAGAAATTTTGGGGCTGTTGGGCGTTCCTTGGGTGGTGGTGTTTTGATTGCTGTTAGAGATAAGTTTAATGGTAAACGTCATGATTTCATTCAGATACAGAATTTAATTCCTTTAATTGATATTATTACTGTCAAATGTAAATGGGGCGCAGTATACGCTTATTTTATAAACATATATGTCCCACCCGATATTTCATGTGATGACTATGAGCTGTTCTTTGAAACATTAAGTCTCGCGCTTCTCGATAAACAACTTTTCATATGTGGGGATTTCAACTGCCCCAGCTTTGGTGCTTCGCCTCTTGATGATCGCAAGCAGTTCGCTCTTCGACATTTTATGGATACGTTAAATCTGGTACAGTATAATGGTATAACCAACTCCACTGGAAAGTTACTGGACCTTATCTTTTCCAATATTTCTGGTCAAGTTACGGTTGAGCATGATGTTGTTCCTCTTGTTCGTGAGGATGTACATCATCCTGCCTTAGATACAACTCTGAATGCATCCTTTGTAGACTGCATCAAAAGTTTTCCCTCAAATAATAATCTGCGTTATAACTTCAACAGAGCAGATTTTCCATCCCTATACAATGCCATTGCCTCGATTGACTGGACATGTCTTGATGCTCTCTACAATATCAACGACGCTGTTGACAGGTTTTATGATATGATGCATACGACAATTGCTTCCTATGTCCCAAAGTTTGGATGCTCACAGCGTGCGTTTCCGCCTTGGTTCACTTCTGACATTAGGAGGCACTTGAAACTCAAGGAATACTACTTCACTAAATGAAAATGCACGGGGTCAGTCAGTGGCGGCTCCGGGCGTGAGCAACCCCACAGACAAGACCGACTCGCCCATTATCGGCGATGTACTCCCAGATGTCGAGCATATCACCGACAACAAACGAACCAGTCCCGTCCACGCAACTGCACCGTCAAAAGGCGCTCACCAGCCGCCACTGCGGGGTCTATATATTTCCGAAATGAATTTTCTAGACTTCGGTGCTTGCTTAAAACAGAGGTTGGAGCGGCATATAGGGTGTACCAGACTAGACTTGAGACTAACATTGCCCGAGACCCGAAGCTTTTCTGGAGTTTTGTGAACAGCAAACGATCTACTTCTAGAATACCTGGATCTTTAACACTTGATGACGATATACTTGAACAACCGCAGGATATTGTTCTGATTGTTCAGGCTTTTTCTGACATTTTTTCTGAAGTCTTCAATTCTCCTAAGCCCGACCTCACGGCTCAGTCTGACTTTGATGTGAATACTGTCTCCTTTGATATTGGCTACTTCACTGCTGAGGAGGTGCTTTGTGGTTATGGGAAACTGAAGTCAACTATGACCTCCGGAAATGATGGTCTTCCCAGTTTTCTCCTTCGGGATTGTGCTTTAGTGCTATGTTCTCCACTCACCATATTATTTAACTTATCGCTTCGCACCGCTACTTTCCCTGATCGCTGGAAGATCAACAAAATTACACCGGTGTTTAAAAAGGGTGACCGTAGTAACATTCGTAATTATAGACCTATTAGCATTATATCAAACTGTGCTAAGGTATTCGAATACGTCATATATGGGAAGTTGTATAGCTGCATTAAACCACTTATTTCAGTCAACCAACATGGTTTTATTGCTGGAAGGTCAACTACGACAAATTTAGTTGAAATCACTCAATATATAAGTGAGGCTTTAGATGCTCGTCAGCAAGTGGACGTCATTTATATTGACTTTATTAAAGCGTTCGACACAATCGATCACACTCTGCTATCTGCTAAACTACAATCCTTAGGTGCTTCCACAAGAACTCTTGCTTTCTTAAACTCGTATCTGCGGAATCGCTTGTTCTATGTAGCTTACAATGGATATATATCCAATATTTTTACAGCCTGCAATGGTGTTCCTCAGGGATCTAATTTGGGCCCGCTATTGTTTAATGTATACATCAACGATCTCCTGATGCTGCTTGAGTGTAAGGTTCTTGCATATGCGGATGACTTAAATTTTTTTAATGTGATATCTACTCCTTCGGATTGTTTAGTGCTGCAAAGAAATCTTACATTAATTAATGAATGGTGCAACAATAATAGAGTTTGCTTAAATGTGGACAAATGTGCAACTCTCTCCTACTCTAAATGTTTAAACGTTCTGTCGTACCCTTATGAAGTCTCTCAGAACTGTGTTTCTCGAGTTTTGCAGTTCAGAGATCTTGGTGTGCTATACGACAGCCAACTGTCCTTTGGTCCGCATATCAGCAACTTATATGCTTCCGCCTCCAAGTGCCCGGGGTTCCTTATTCGCTCATGCAGAGCGTTTAACAACTTGGAAACGTTATCTATTTTATTTTACTCCTTTGTACGATCCAAATTGGAGTATGCATCCCTGGTCTGGTTTCCGCATTATGTATACCACCGTCTCATGCTTGAACGTATACAGAAACGTTTTCTGAAATATATGTCGCTTAAAATCGATGGTGTTTACCCACAACACGGCATTGATTATGACTATCTACTGAACAGACACGGTTTCAGTTCTTTGAGTGAAAGACGGAACAGGGCGGCTTCATTGTGAAACTGGTCAACAATTGCATTGACTCACCTGCACTTCTTTCTCAGGTGAACTTCTTAGTGCCCAGGTACGCTGCTAGGTCGACGGGTACTTTCTATGTCCCGACAGGTCGGACAAATGTTCTTCTGAAATCCCCGCTCTGTCACATGTGCACAAATGCCAACCTTTTGTGCGCTGACCCATTCTTGGGGAGGTGATGATGTATTGATATATTTATACTTTTTTTTTTAATGTATTCTGTATTTTTGTATTCTGTATTGTATTCTGTATTTTATTATTATCTGTGCATCGTATTGTGAATTATTTTAAGTCACTGTTAATTTTTTTATATATTACCCTGTAATTAGAATATCTGTTGGGTATTAAAGGAATAAATAAATAAATAAATAAATAAATAAATAAATAAATAACTAAATTATTATTAACGATATTAGTGACCCTCACTGTTCGTCACATATTTAGGAAAACCACATATTTTGACATGTCTAGCATTAAGCATTAAATACTAAGAAATCGGTGTGTACCGAAAATCTAGTCGAATGGAAACGTAACGATAGTAATATTACACAATTTTAGCTTAAGTAATATTATAAAATAAAACTTTACCTGTAGTTTAATAAATATAATCAACAACTTAATTGCAAACAGAGCAATATCATCATCATCTTTCGATGCAGCTTCATATATTTTCACAAAATAACTTTTATTCCAAATAAATGCTTCAAGCGCTTTTGAACAGGTTTTATTCATTGCAAGCATTTTCGCAGTATACGCGCATGCGCCAACAAAGGCCTCTTTTTTTGTTAAAGTAGGTAACACACTTGAAAACACATCACAATAAAATAGTAATTCCTTCTCTGATCGAGGTAGGCCGGGCCCTGCTTGAAAGAGATAACCCATAGTACTATGACATCTTATAGAGGGAAGCAACTGATGTTTGATTTGGTTTGCCAGAAAAGGGCACCGCAATTGCGAAAGTAAATCAGCAGCTCTAAAATAAATGATTTCATATAAATGTCCAAATTTAGTTAAACAGTAAATTATATTTGAATTATACCTGTACTGTAGAGTTTCACTCTGATCGTTTAATACGCATTTCAACAACAGGTTCGTCGTGTTTGTATTTTTCAAAGCATCAATTAAACATTTTCTATTCTTGAAATTAAGCAGACTGTATTCTATTATATGCATTTTTAAACTTAACCTATTTGAATTTAAAAACCATTGTAGTTGTATTGAACTAGGAGTAATTATATCAATTATATTTTGTGATTGTTCTACAGCATCCAAAATACTTTTTTCCACTTGTATGCTATTAATATTACTGTTCTGGTATTCAAAGAATACAGGATACAACAAACATAAAGCTTTCAAAATAATAGTGGGATAATTGTCTCTACTGAGACATCGATTTGTTACTTTACATACTATATCTTCTTTAGTAATTTTGTTTCTATAAAAAATAAAGAAATAATACAAATAAAAAGTCACGTACATATAAAGAAAGATAAATTAAAAAAATAAGTATATATAATTATTATTGTTCCACTAGACGTAACTAGGTAGGCATAATGTCTAACCAGGTGACGTAAGTTAAGGACCTAACATGGAAGGCGTACCTTGCGTTAGGACTTTAGAAACGGTAGGAACTGCGAGGTAAACTAAATGGCAAAATTCTTTCTGATTCAAATGGTTACTGGATTTAGTAGCTTCATTTTCAAATTTATCATTGTGTAGTTCGACAGAGGCTTAAAAAATTAAATGTCGATAAAACTTTTATTCTGTCGGCTATATTTTTTTTAAGTACTAATTAAAATATGTTACAATTAAATTAAATCGTACTTTTCACAAAATGGTGATATTCGACATCTTTTTGTTTGCTTTGTCACTTATTTCCATTAAATGTAATATATACATACAGTCAATTATTTATATTCTGAATAACTAATTGATTGGAGAGTTACTTGTTGAAACTTCATTTTAATAATTAATGAATAAAAAACACAAATTTTAGTTTCAAAAATATTGAATGTAGACACTACATATGTTTCACCACACTGTGGCTTCATCAGGTGATGAAAATATACAAATTCAATTTCTGTTACAATGTCACTTATAAATACAGAAAATAGATGACACAATTATTGTTGTTAGGTAGAGGTATTCAATTACAGTTTTAAATTTAGTAGGGGGGAGCTATTTAGGTCCAACTTATCGTTTAATATTATACCTATTTTACTAAATTTATTTATTTTTAGACTTTCCAGTAAGTTAAGTTTTTTACTTTTTTCTTGAATACCTATGTAAAATTTAAAATTTATGATTCAATTCCAGGCAGTGGTTAGCAAAGGTCGAATCTGTTTTCTTATCGTTATAGCTTCTTTCATGTTCTTTTATCCTGGCTTCAAAAGTCCTCCCTGTCTGTCCGATGTAAACTTATCACAATCATCTTCACATGTTACCTTATAAACTTCTGAGTTCAATTTTTTGTTTGTTCTATCTTTCTTATATTCAATAAGAATATATGTCATTTTTTAATACCATTACTAATCAGAATGCCGTGTAAAAACATTAAAAAACCAATAAAGCGCAGTGTACCAAACAACAGTTAGAAGCAGCAATAAATGCCATAACGAGGAGATAATTAAGAATCGTTCCTCTGCTAAATTTTGCATAACACACGGAACCTTACAAACACGTCTAAAAAGAGCAAAACCAAGTAGAACACGCACCCCAATCATAGATCGTAAAACTACTTTCTCCCATCAAGAAGAAAAAGATATCAGGTTATCTCTTTCTTAAGAAAGTTAGCAAATGCTCAGGTGCATTTGCTAACTCTAGCCAAATGTTTCACGGTCTGACTCTAAAAAAGCTGGCTAAAGCAGTATTTCAGTTAATAGAAAATAAAAATATCGGACAAAAATTTAATAGAACAAAACGGTTGGCATGAAAGAATTGTTTCTTAATTGTATGAGGAGATGTCCATCAGTTAGTAAACGAAAACCAGAAGCCAATAGCTTAAATAGGATAATGGCTAGATATGGCAGAGACATGGTAGTGATTTTTTGAGGATTTGAAACTAGGAAGGTGGGTAATAAAGTTCCTGAAAATTAGCACAGATGGCGCTGCCACTTCAAATCCAACACTGTGCTTGTCTAGAAACACCATTCTGAAGTCGCACCCTAATTTTCAGACTGATCTGTCAAATAGTTTTGTTGTGATAGGCATTTGAAACAGACGTTTATGTAAAAATGAAAAAAGTGAATATCGTGTGCTCATTAAACACTATTTTTTACGCGAAAAAAAAACAACACGCAAACCGAAAGAACCTTGAAAAGTATCATAGGGACTCTTCACCATCGATTGGAACCATCCACCACTGGTTTATTCAATTTGGGTACGGTCGTACCACCACAAGTGACGGCGAACGTTCTAGTCGCCAAATTGAGGTCACCACACCAGAAATGATCGATAAAATCCACGGTATGATATTGAACGATCGGCAAGGGAAGGTGCGCAAACTTGAAGAGGCTACAGGCATATCACATTGACCAGTGATTTCAATTTTGCATAAACATTTGGATATGAAAAACCTTATTTCGAACAATCAACAACCAGGAAATGTTTTAGCTGTTTTGCTTTTATGTATTTGTTACGTTTATTAAGTATATAGTAGAAACGCGTTACATTCAGTTGCACGTCAAGATCCATGACGACTCGCCTTGTATATGTTACCCGATCTATTTTTATTTCTGTCAGTGACATTTGATATAACCAAAGAAAAAAATATTCACAATACAATAACTATAACGTAATATATTTAGTAATTGAAATGCTCTAAGACTTCAGTCTTTCTCAACTTATTTATTATATTGATTTAGATTGTCGAAAAACCTTAAATGTTTCATAACGTATCCATAATAAAATTTAAAATAACCAATACTTACGCTACTCACATTAAATTTAACACATGATTATAAAGAAGTTTGTAAGAAGCCTCGACTGTTTACAAAAACCTTTCGGCATTATATTCAATGGACCCAAATAAATAATAAATACACTTCAAAGAAGCACTGTTTTTAAACAATTTATATCAAAGCAAAAATAAACATGAAAAGACGCGTTAAGTTCAGTTGCACGTCATCGATGACGTTTACATGTTGTCATAACTGTATTAGAGAAACTAAAAAAAGTTACTTTGTTAAATTATACTTGAGGGCATTTATTTCATTACATATTTTTAATAGACTAATAGTTCAATTCGGTGTTGACAGATAAATCATATCTGTCAAAAATACGGAAGTCTTAGAGCATTTCAATTACTAAATTTATTACGTTATAGTTATTGTATAGTGAATAATTATTTTCTTTGGTTACATCAAATGTCACTGACAGAAATAAAAATAGATAGGGAGATGAATTCTACATATCGCGGGCATCATGCTAGAAGGGCGTACTAACATTTAATACGAAATCACTTTTTACGCTCACTGTGTAAGTAAATGCACGTTCTGCTAAAATAGCAAATTTCCAGCGGTCATATACCTATATCTCTAAATACTTGTTTAATATGTAGCTTATTTTGTGTTTAGTGTTTACAGATATATTTGCTTTTTAACGTAACCCTATGAAAAAAATTTGTGATGTTTGAAAACCTAGCAGGATAGTGGTGAATAGGACCTCCACGAGCCAGCTAGAATTCTGCCAAATATTTCATTACTGTGGAAAGTAGCTTCACCCGTAAATAACATATTATCAATAGGAATTCCTGGACATTAATTTTAATTATTACCCAATAGCAGAACACTCATTCGTAAATGATTTTCATCATTTATCATTTTGAATAAGCAATACCACCAGTAGTAATGAAAGTGACATCTGTCCTGGAATGTTCTTCCAGGGTAACGCTGTTTCTAAACTCTCTGGGCTAATAAATAATTTCTTTGACATTCCTTCAGTACCAACATACCGTATTCAAATAAGACATAAAATTGGCATATATTATATCAAACAATGACAATAGCTCAGCAATGGTCACTTCTAAAGTAATAACGTCTTATATGTTTTTGGTGTAAATTTAGCAAGCAATTCAAAAGTGAAGCAATATACCGGATGTTCCATTTGAAAAAAATTACTTTTAGACAAAAATGTGTCAAGTAATTTTAATCAAGTTTTCTGCGCATGCAATCAGTTATTAAAAAAATGAAATATGCTTGCTTTTGGTCTTTTTATTATTAAAAAAAACTACGAAAAATTGTGGCCATCTGATACCTCGTCCTCGAGATTTAATGCAAAGTTGTGTAATCAAACATGAAAATGTAAACTAAGAGGTGCTAGGTAGCCATGGACATATATGTTTCTAACTTGTTTGTTTTCTTAGTATGGCATAACCAAGAAAGTGTGTGTTATTAAATATGTGTATTATTACCTTTAGAAGGACAATTCCAAAAAAATCCATATTGTCCATAGTGTAAAAACGCACTCGTATTGTGTAAATGCCAATTCTCATCCAGGCAATTAGTAAATATATTAAAATTCTTAGCCAAATATAAAATAAATCCAAACAAATCTCTGTCATCATGACATTGATTGATTAAATAGTAATTAATAACAAACAGTTTCATTGTAGTTAATATTGATAAAAAAATAGCATATAATAACAAAAATGACCATTAGGAAAGTAAGTGAATTAAGTAGAATAATTGGAAAATCTTCAATTTATCAAAAACGACATCCAACAACATTACAAGTGTTTAATGACAAACATAAACGCGAATTGTGTAATTAAAAGTGAAAAAGTAAACATTTAAGCATAGAACAGACGCTATTATCTATGTAGAAGCTCCAGATTTATCATGGACAGCATTTAATTCTACTACACAAATAATATTGACGCGAATTGTTGTTACGTTTTTTTTTTTGGTTGTATTTTACCCTTTTAATGGTTTATTTTAGTGACGGAATACGTAATTAGTTTTTGATTTAATTTGTGTCGTCTTCCTACTACTACTGCCATCTGGAGTAGAAGTGCTTAAGATTCCTGTTTCACGCGTCTGCCTTGCTGCAGGTGTGTGTAACGTATACGGGCATTGTTGGGTAGATGGCGTCTGTTGTTAATTTAATTAAATTGTTACTTTTTATTTTGTCTAATTTCTTTTTTTCTGAACTTCTTGGGCCCAGAGTTATGCAACAAATTATTAATAATTATTTTCCATTGATCTATGGTTATTTGAACCTGTATTTTTGCCGTACGTTTAAAGTATTAGTTGGCTCGTTCGTTCTTTTAGGGCGTTTGCCATAGTTGGGTTGTTTGGTCGGGTTCTGACACGTTAGGCTTTTTCTCTTTGATTTGTAACGTTCGTTGAGAAGGTTGGACACGAGAGAGCAGAATCTTTTCCCTTGGCTGCCTTGAGAATATGGAAAGTTAAGTTTTATCGTCGATAATCGCTTCCAAAAGCGGATTTTATTGTGATTCTCGAGGTTTATTGGTAAATTTTTGACGTTTATTTGAGTCTTACAAGGATATTTCTTCTGCTTGGGAATTGTTTAAGCTGCTCTGCTGGTGTTAGGCCTGATTAAAAACCTTATTTGAGCATTTTGGTGTGGAATTAATACGAGAGAAACACGTGCTAGTAATTTTCCAACGTCCAGAAATTGTGGTTAGATCTTGTGGTGAGGGCACATTTAAGGTGCAGTTTATTGGTACACTGTAGCCTTCGAACGCTATCACTTGAGGTGTCGTAAACCCAAGATAGGAGGGCATATACCTGGTATCGTGTGGATCCGAAGGATTTGTCGTGTTTGGAAGCTGTGGATGTGATGTTTTAAGGTATTGTGTCTGTGTGAATCTTTCTCTGATATTATCCAGAGGGTAGAATTTAATTGACTTAGCAGTTTGACAAAATTTGTGTCAATAACGTACAATTTGAACAGTGAATTTCAATTTTCCGGCCTAATTAATCAAATAAGTAATCGTAAATTCTTAATCTAACTTCTTATGGCCTGTGAGCCTTTATGTTTTTTTTGAATTAATTAATTTAACGTAGTTATTAACAATAGTGACCCCATTTGGAGGTTACTTTGACATTTTTGGAGACGTTATGTAGCCATTTTTATTTTTGGATTTAGAAATTGAATTAAATTTTGGATGTGTGTGGCAGTGTGGCCTCACAGCGAACTTGTGTAAATTCGTAGATAATTTTTGATGCATTTAATCAATGTTTGTAATTTAATTTTGGTGTAATTCCGTAAGGAATTAATGAATTTTATGTAATTGCATATTCTACTTGTAAAGCATAGTTAACTAGCGCTATTTCTTTATAGAATTAGATATTTTACAACTATAAGTCTGATTTCTAACGTCGAATAGATTGTCGAATGCCTCTGGTATACAGAGTGTTTCATTTTGGTTGACGTGTTGCATTATACGAGCAAACTGTTCGACTTTAGAGGGACTTTTGGCAAATTGCCTTATAACTGTGTACTTGTAAGAATATTGTTGGTGAATCATGTTAGTTTATAAGTTGTTCTTGTGTTCACCTTTTAACTTCTTTTAATTGAACTTCTAAAATTTGTAATATTACGTCACGGAATTTGCAACGGAGTTGCGTGTGTGTTTCATTTCATTGTTTTTTTTTTGCCTTGTTCTAATTATCTCGTGGGAATTAGAGATTGTATATATAGTTTTTTTTTTGTACAAGTACTGGAAATACGCTGTTGAATCTGAGAACTAATTTTAATAAACTGTTTGTTAAGTTGAATGAGTGTGTATTGGTCTTATTTACTTATCACTTGGGGGTTTTATATTGGATCTGGTCCGGGGTCTGAATATCTGTTGGGCTCAGCACATTATTACGGATAGGCGCCCTGACATCATAACCTTCGACTTAGTACGGTGTTCGAACTCGCCCTCCCCGACTGTAGCTGGAGGCAGTGCTGACTCCCATATTTAACATCGACCTTTGGGGAAGTAAGAGGTAAGACTGGGTGGTATATGTTGGTGATTAATTAATAGACAAGCGTCCTTTGAAATTTTAAAAAGAAGGTTAGTTACCGTGGTGGTGCTTAATTCACTACCTTCTTTGAATTTAATTACGAGAGGGTAGCATTGTATAATAAAAAGGAGTAAATGTAAGAAATATAGGAGTAGAGCAGTCGCATAGAATTCATGTAGATTGATCAGAAAATCCAGATTTATCATAGACAGCATCTAAACTCAATTGCATTTTTTGTATATTTGGCTAAGAATTTTAACATATATATGTGTTATTCACAGCTTTCTATTAAATTTGTTTTACCCAGAGAAATACGAATAAAATTAAAGCATTTACAAAACCAAAATGTCTTAGAATGGGTACATGATTAATAAAATGGTCCTTAAATTTGACAATATTTATCTGCGCAAAAAAAGAAGTACACCATGTTCGAATATAATTTTAAATGTGCAATTTATTACTTTAAACAACTAATACTAATATTATTATAATATTTTTTCATGTTTGTAAGCATTAAAGCGTTATGGTAGAAAGTTTCTGAGACGGTCCAACGATCCAATTTCTGCCTATTTTTTAGCATTACAGATATATATATATATATATATATATATATATATGTATCCGAGGTATTATGTCACCTCAAAAACGGATAAACTCTAGACTTTCACACTTCATATATGACGGACTGTCCTCCACTTGCGGAGGTCATAACGAATTGCGTTGTTTTTAACGCTAACGTAATCTAGAGGGGGCTAGATGCTTAATTTCAAAAATTTTGTTTGAGGTCATTTTGACCCCCATTACCTACAAAATTTTATTTTAGTTCAAGCATAGATCACTGGCGCTAGTGTTGATTTCATATATAGTCACGACTCGCTCGTAGTTACCTCCGTTATTTAGAGAGTATTTTGTCTCCTCTGAAAATTGCAACATCGCTATTTTTGCTTGTAATTGAGTTTAAACGTTAGAATATATAGTATTCGTTCTCCCCTAATGCGTACAGTCTCACGTGTAATAAAAATGAATAGTAGTTTGATGGTTGAAATGGCTGTCACCGCAAATAAGTATTATACACATATTTGTTAATTATATATTAACTTTCCTTTATTGTTTGGTAGGAAAAAATAAAAAACAACAAGATAGTGAAATTAACGACAACATTTGTTCTGGTACTTGTCTGAAAATAAAAAAACGATTTATATTTTGAAGCTAATAATTTCAGTTTTCAAAAAGTATATGTAAGTGAAGTGTCCTGCTATTTATTTATTATTAGCAATTATTAAAGTAAATAAGTAATTACATGGAATGTAAATATTCTATATGAATATTTTACTTTAAATAATATATGCGAAGGAAGCCATATTAAAATTTTCAAACACAAAATCCAGGAGACATATTTTATATATGTACCTACTAAGTTTTATTAGAATATTAAAGTACTTATTATTATTAATAAGTACAAGTTGTTCTGGAAATGTGACTGAAAATGAACCGGTTGTGAATCAGATAAAATAAGTGCCCTAATTTAAATAGAAAATTTTTAACGTTATTCTAATCACTAATGAAGTTAGTTTACGTTCTAAATAATTAATTATTTTGTATTTCATTATTTAACTTGTTGTATTGCATATGATATTAAATATTACAATTTTTAAACTACTGATAATAGGAATGGAAAGAAAATACTAATTTTAATATACTACCATCCACTAATATTAAGAACATGTCCCAGACTGCACCGGAGAAAACATAAGTTGGAGATATTAGCAAACCATTCTTATTAAACAATACAAAAAGTACACTTCAGACTATCTAGCAAAAAGTCATCAAGCAGATGACAACATTTTTTGGAACAGACCTCCATTCATCGAAAAGTGTATCAATTATTTCGGAAACTATTATAAACGATTCAGTAAATGAAGATTCCGATGTAGAAATATCTTACCAAGAGCCAATTAAATTGGACAAAGACGTATCCTCATCTTCCTCTAATTCAAAAATGCCTAGCAATTATTATCAGAAAAAGTTAATGTAAGTTGAACTATAATGAATTCGCCATTTATATACATATATTAGAAGTGCAAAATCCGATTCCCATATATTTCCAATTTTTGTTTGAAATTGAACTCCAATTTTAACTAAGTTTAATATTATTTTTATAGTTGATGAAAAACTCGAAAGTATAATTTGCGAGAAATTATATTACTCATCAAAGTGGTAAGTTGCTGCAATTCAAAAGTAAGGCTTCAGAGTTGATAGCGTTGTTTTTAGATAACGATTGTATATCGAATGAAGAACTATGTACTATGTGAACGCAGCAACACAAATACTACACTCGATAACACAGGTATACACATATTCAGATAACACTTATTTAGAACAAAAAAAAATTTAAAGTGCAAACAATCTAATGACTAAGCGAGGAAATTCTTTTTAATTTTAAATATTTCTTAGAAGAGAATGAGATGAATATGGCTAGTCAAAATATGAAAAAGAGAATAAAGAAAAAATGAGGTGTGGGCACCACACTACTTTCTTATATGTTTTCCAAATTATACAAAAAAGTTCTTCTAAATTAAGTTTTAAATACTTTTATCTTCTTAAACAAATAAGCCTGTGAGTAAATGTGTTATCGTACTTAAAGTCCGAATTTTTAAAAATTTTTTATACCAACATTATTTAATATCCTGTTTTAAGTACTTTCAGTCTCTTAATAAATCACTACAGAATGCTGCATACTTTGCTAGATATTTGCAAAAAAGTGGAACTCGATAAAAGTGTTACTTCCGGTCCGAATTTTGAAACTTTTTTAATAAAACAATAATTCAAAATCTAGCTCTAAATACTTTTGTACTCTTGATAAATTTATATAGAATGCATAATTTATGAAGTACTTGTAAAAAATCGGTATTTGATGACAGTAAAAGTGTTACTTCTGGTCGGAATTTTGAAAAAGTTTTATTCAAAAGGTATTGAAAATCAAGTTCTAAATGCTTTTATACTTATAATATATCTGCCTATAAGACATAACTTGCAAAATATTCGCGAAAAACTGATTTTCGACAAGAGTAAAAAACCTACTTATGGTAGGTATTTCGAAAAAAATGTAAATAACATTTTTCTTGAGTCTACTTTTGAGTACATTTGAATTTTTTATAAGTTTGTTTAAAATTAGTAGTTGACGAAATATTGGTAAAATTCGAGTTTTTCGCTGAAGTAAACTACTACTTTCGGTCTACCGATTTTACTGAAAATCTCGTCAAGTACTAAGTTTAAACAAAATCATAAAGAATACAAAAGTATTAAAAAGTTATTTTTAAAAGATTTTATTAAAACAGTTTTCAAACTTCCCACCGGAAGTAGTTCTTTTTGTCTTATCGAAAAACGGTTTTTTGCAAATATCTCGCAAATTATGCATTCTATATCGATTCATCTGAAATACAAAAGTGTTGTAAGTTCTGACCGGAAGTAACACTTTTATCGAATAGCAGATTTTTGCGATTATTTCGCAAAATATAGTAGTTTTTTGCAAATATCTACCAAATCTTGCATTCTATAGAGACTTATTAAGAATACAAAAGTATTTATAGTTCAAATTGGAACAATTTTTGTATATAAAAAATTCCAAATTCGGATCGGAAGTAATATTTTTACTCGTATCGAATAGCTTTTTTTGTGTATATTTCTCAAATTATGCATTCTATAGAGATATATTTACACAATGAAATTAGTTTCAGCTGCATTTGGGATTATTTCTGTATAAAAAAAATCCAAATTTAGACTGGAAGTAACACTTTTACTCAGAGCCTTATTTTAATAAGAAAGTACCGAATTTATAACTTTATTTGGAACAACTTCTTTATGCACATTTCGGATGTATATTATATCGTATAAGAAAGTTGTGTGGTGCCCACAGGTCATATTTTAAATTTATTTTAGATTGGACAAATTGTGAAGTCGGGTTGTTAGAAAAGACATTTAGGTCGCATATTAAAAAAGGGTGCCTACCCAGCAGGTCAAAATATTAAAACGTTTCTTCAAAAACTAAAATGAATAGGTCTGTGACGATGGTCAAAGATACAACACCTTACTAAATTACATAAAAAATTACTGACATAAAGCTTGTTATAATTACCAGTGCATTTTTATATTGTTGTTTATATTGTAAAATCTGCCTTAAATAAAGTTTTAAATATGTCTTATTTAAATATATTTTGTTTTATTAAATAAACACTTATTTATTTGACTACTGTTTGTATATATAGTGAAAGGCAGCGCTAAGAGACGCCATATTAGAGTAGCTGACATTTAAAACAGTGTTTTAAATACATATTTCAAATACAGATTTTCTTCAATTACATGTGCATTAAAACACATTTATTAGTATTTATACTTCCAATTTTCGGTCGAGCATGCGAGCTCAGTACTATATCGGGAATAATGAACGTTATTTATTATAGTATACACTGGATACTCGCTGCACGATCTGGCGTCCACGAAGTGGCAACATTGCTTGAAGTGACTGAGTAGCATTTGTTAATATTGTATAAGCATATACGCGGAGGTCATCTCGTGTTTTATTTATATCCAAAAAATTTTAATTACAAAAAGTTACCCCTCTTTTGACAAACGTAATATTTTGGTCCCCCTCACTATCTATAAATCGATTTTATGAGTCTCACGTAATCGGTAGAGCCGGAAGTTAGGTCGCCTCATTAACATAACGGAGGTCACAACTTAACAGGTATACATATATATATATATATATATATATATATATATGTTCTCTTTCAGGTTTCCGCGGGTAGTAGTATGTGTTGTCACTGGATTCCGGGTTTTCTTCCGCGTTTCCACTGCTTGGTCTTTGGAAAGACCGAATAACAAGAAGCAGAAGCAGACAGTTATCGCAGACCTGAAGATGGCAAGTGTGATTTTGCCGAAACGTCGTCAAGAAACCAGCATCGGTCTTTCCAAAGACCAAGCAGTGGAAACGCGGAAGAAAACCCGGAATCCAGTGACAACATATATATATATATATATATATATAATATATATATATATATATAATGAAGTAAAGAATTTAATGGGTTAACTCCGCTGAAAATGCAACTGCGGACACGTGTTTCGAACTACTTGGTTCTCGTCAGCGCAGTGTAGCCAAGGAATAGGATGGGATAACCTTGGAGCTGAAAAACATCAATCAGAGACATACACAGGGGACAGCCTACCAATTGAGGCTTCAGCTAGAGTGTCCTCGATATTGAGGATGAATCTAACGTCGCTGCGAGGACACTCTAGCTGAAGCCTCAATTGGTAGGCTATCCCCTGTGTATGTCTCTGATTGATGTTTTTCAGCTCCAAGGTTATCCCATCCTATTCCTTGGCTACACTGCGCTGACGAGAACCAAGTAGTTCGAAACACGTGTCCGCAGTTGCATTTTCAGCGGAGTTAACCCATTAAATTCTTTACTTCATTATTCCATTATCCGCAATATTTCTTTTCTTTATATATATATATAATATATATACTGGGGTGTCTCTAAAAGGTGCGGAAAAAACGCTACCACACATTTCTGAGGTCAAAATATGACGATCTAACCCAACTTACCTCAGTCCAAAAGTGGATGCTTTCGGAGATACAGAGTGTCAAAAGTTCAATTTGGTTTTAGTTTTTTATAAATAATTTCTGTAATAATTGGTATATTGTCACAATATTTGGGTAGGGGGGGTTCCGTGGGGTAAAAAATTTAAATCTGCTCTCATTTTCATTGCAAAATGTAGAGGGCGCCACCTGCGGCATATTGTATCCATTTAAAACGTAATAACTTTTTTGAGACACACTGTATTTAACTTTTAAATAAAAATTCTTATTCTCCAATGTTTTTTACCTAGAAAAGGTATACCAGGTAGGAGTTGATTGGAGCAGCCGTTTATGAGTAATCTGGATATAAAACATTCATTCCGTATATGGACACATATGCTTCTGTAATTTGGGTGTTATTCTTGTGGCAATTCAATGCAATGGTGCATCCACTTTTGGACTGAGGTAAGTTGGGTTAGATCGCCCTCAGAAATGTGTGGTAGCGTTTTTTCCGCACCTTTTAGAGACACCTGTATATACAGGGTTATTCACGCTATACGGCACGGAATATTGTGGCCAAAATACGTGACTTTCAAAAAGTTTCACTTTTGGGATATATGGGGGTCTAGTATGGTTACTTTTTAAAATTATTTTTATATTATACAGGGTGTCCCATAAGCCCTAAAAGTATCAAAGTTGTGTTTTTTTAAATGGAACCCCCTGTATATTATTGTATTTTCGGATTCTCCGATCAAAATAAGTGTCTGTTTTAATAAGGTTTACAATACCTAAACCTTAAGGTTTTTTAAATAATTTGAATTTTGCCAAAATCTAACCTAATTTTCATGTTTCAAATACTTAAGAAGTATTTAAGTTATGTAAGCGAAATTTACAGCGAAGTGTAACAATATATCATATTTTATATCCCAATCATAATAAACTTGCCATCTTATACAGGGTGTCCAAAAATTAAAACTAATCAAATAAGAACTTTAAGTGGCTATAACTTGATTAATTTAAATAGAACGCCATATTTTTTAACTTACCAGGAAATGTACTTTTTAATTACCTATCGAATGGTATTAGGGTGTTCTATAGCTAAGTCTTCGCGTTTTTACAGAATACGCCAAATAATCGTTTTTTGTACCATTTGGTGTTTTTTAAATAAAAGTTCTAATGTATCTAGTTGCCTATGGTATTTAGAAATGTCAGATAATTTACAATTATAAGAATAATAATGACGAATATCGTTACAAATGTTCAGAAACTTGGAACGTTATTTATAATCTAACAGGCTATAACAGCAATAATGGTAATAACATATCAACGATAACATAAAACAGAAGCAAAATATTTATAACAGATGTTCGAAATGTCGACCGTCCATTTCCAGACACTTACATATTCTTTTTTCAAAACCACTGCTAACTCTGGACAACATTTGCGGAGTTACAGTTTCAAAAGCGTCTCTTATGCGTATTTTTATATCGTGTGGTGTTGTCGGAGGCGTATTGTAGACAATTCCTTTTATGTATCCCCATAAAAAGAAATCTGGTGGAGTTAAGTCCGGGGATCTGGGGGGCCAATTTTGAAATCCATTTCTTCCAATCCACCTGTTTTGAAAGTTGGCATTTAAAAATTGCCGAACCTCGCGATGATAATGAGGCGGAGCTCCATCCAGTTGAAGCCACATGGTTGTTCTGATGTTTAAAGGGACTTCTTCTAATAATACTGGAAGTTGGTGTAAAAGAAAATCGAGAAACATCATACCATTTAAAGGTCCTTCAAAAAAATAGGGTCCAATTAAATATTGGCCCAGTATTCCACCCCACACATTAACGGACCACCTATTCTGATTTCTCATGACTCTGTATTCATGCGGATTCGAATCAGAATAATAATGGAAGTTGTGTCTATTCACGAGACCATTGTTATGAAAAATACATTCATCACTAAATAACACATTTTCAAAAAAAGTTTTTATTTTCTGCCACTTTATCTAACACCCACATGCAAAATTCAGTTCGGTTGTCAAAATCATTTCCATAAAGTTCTTGGCAGAGCTGGATTTTATAAGGATGAAATCTGTGTTTTTTAAGAATTCTTGAAATACTTGCTTGACTAATGTTAGTATTTTCGGATATCTGATTTTGACTAACATTGGGATTTTCGATAACTGAACCAACTACCGTAAAAACATTTTCTTCATCTTCAGTGACAGGTTTTCTTGTAATGGGTTTTTTATAACTGACACTTCCACTTTCCTGAAACTGGTTTAATAATCTCTCAAAAACGGCTGGTTTAGGATGATTTCTTTCCGGAAAACTTTGAGCATAAACTCGAGAAGCCAATAAACAATTTTGATGACATTCTCCTAGGATAAAAATCATATCAATACGCTCTTCTTTTGGGTAAATCTTCATTTTGACTAAGCAACACCACAACAATATTCAAATAATAACGATCTAAACTTCCACAATTACAAAAAATAATACCACTATAGCAAAAACAGACTTTGCAGACTAAACTGACAGACTAAATGAATTTATGTGACATTTCTAAATACCATAGGCAACTAGATACATTAGAACTTTTATTTAAAAAACACCAAATGGTGCAAAAAACGATTTTTTGGCGTATTCTGTAAAAACGCGAAGACTTAGCTATAGAACACCCTAATACCATTCGATAGGTAATTAAAAAGTACATTTCCTGGTAAGTTAAAAAATATGGCGTTCTATTTAAATTAATCAAGTTATAGCCACTTAAAGTTCTTATTTGATTAGTTTTAATTTTTGGACACCCTGTATAAGATGGCAAGTTTATTATGATTGGGATATAAAATATGATATATTGTTACACTTCGCTGTAAATTTCGCTTACATAACTTAAATACTTCTTAAGTATTTGAAACATGAAAATTAGGTTAGATTTTGGCAAAATTCAAATTATTTAAAAAACCTTAAGGTTTAGGTATTGTAAACCTTATTAAAACAGACACTTATTTTGATCGGAGAATCCGAAAATACAATAATATACAGGGGGTTCCATTTAAAAAAACACAACTTTGATACTTTTAGGGCTCTTGGAACACCCTGTATAATATGAAAATAATTTTAAAAAGTAACTATAATAGACCCCCATATATCCCAAAAGTGAAACTTTTGAAAGTCACGTATTTTGGCCACAATATTCCGTGCCGTATAGCGTGAATAACCCTGTATATACAGGATGAGTCATTAGTAGCCGCTTCTTCGATTGCTCTTTTGTGTTTTAAATAAAAGAAAAAACAATGAGTGGAAGATCCATGGTTGCTTGTGGCGCATATTGTAAAAATACATTAAGCTCTGGCGCACTTCCGGTTTCACCAGAAATGCACAAAACTTAATTTTTTTAAATGACTCACCCTATATATTTTTGGATTTTCTTGTACTGCTTTAAATTGTCTGTTCGAATGTGTTTTCTTTTTCAAAATTGAGCCAATAGTTTTTGAGTTATTATTTTTTTTTGAAAATATTTGTCCAAAACACGTGTTCAGAAAAAAATCATTTTCACATTGTTTTTAAAAGCAAAAACATTAACTTTTGGTGGTGCTTGTAGCCAAGAAACTTCTGCATCATTTGGAAAAGTTGCACCCGACAATACCTCAATAAACTTTGTTTTTTCAAAGCCTACTTCCTGAAATTTTTACATACCAAAAACTTATTTTTTTTTAATGGAACACCTAGAATTTTATTGAGGCACTTTGTTCATTTTTTTATTCTCTTTCATTTTTGTTAACAATGTCCTATACCTATCTTTTGTCATTTCTGAGATAATCATTATAGGAGCAATTAGCGGTCAATTAAAGTACTACGAGCGCTGTTGTTCTATGCACCAAAATATTCGTTCAACCAATGGAAGCCAGGGATGTCGCCCGACTTCCTTAGTCAACTGTCAAGCAAAGTAAATGTTATATCCAACTATCCCAAAAGTAATAATTTTATAGAATGAAGAGCATCGCATTTTAATTTTTTAATTCCGGCAATGTCCAGTTGCAGTATTTCATTTTTGACACTGTTGGTTAACATCGAAATAAAATAAAGGTTATGTTTACTGACATATTTGAAGATGTCTTCAAAAAGTTTTGAAAATCCGTTCGTAGATAGCGAATATACTCTCCTCCATTAACATTTTCATCAAAGAAATAAGGTCCAATTATGTAACTACCCACTATTCCTCCCCACAGTTTTAATGACCAACGATTTTGAAAGTTTACAGGTGTGATAAAGTGGGGGATTTTATGTTGCATTTATAATAATGGAAATTGTGACAATGAACGTATTCACTTGAATAGAAGGTTTCGTTGGTAAACAACAAAAAATTGAGGAAGCCAGGGTAATTTATCTGCTGCCAATTGACAAAAATGTAAGCGATTCTGAAAATTTCTTTCATCTAACCCTATGTATGAATATGCTACGGGTGAATGTCGTATTTCATAATTATTCTGGATTATCATATTTGACTAGCATCTAACTGCCGACTAATTTTTGTAGTACTAGTATGGGGGTGTTCAACTACACTCGCAAGTACCATAAACGTCTTATCCTCACCAGATATTGCTTTTTCCGCTCTTTCTTTCATATTCAATGCTTTCTGTTCACTCAAACCGGCCACTTTATATTTTCGTAGGTTTCTGGCTTCGGTTGACTTCTACCAGGGATCGCTGTGCACGAAGTCTGGATGCTAGCAAAGACTTTCTTTCAGATTCACCCAAAATGTCAATCATATCTATTAACTCTTCATAAGAATAATTCATTTGGATGATAACTAATAGCGATGCTTTTATAAGTTTGACATAAATGTATACCGACTTTCTTTAACAGTTGACTCAGGCAATCAGCCGCATTCCAGCCTTTATTGGAGCAATATTTGGGTGCAGAGAACGGCGCCCGTAGTTCTTTAATTGACCGCTAATTGCTCGTATAGTGATTATCTCAAAAATTAGAAAAGATAGGTATAGGACATTGTTAAATGAAAGAGAATAAAACAAGGAATAAAATGACTCAATAAAATACTGGGTGTTCCATTTAAAAAAATTAAGTTTTTGGTATGTGAAAATTTCAGGAAGTAGGCTTTGAAAAAACAAATTTCTTGAGGTATTGTCGAGTGAAACTTTACCAAATGATGCAGAATTTTCTTGGCTACAAGCACCACCAAAGTCAATGTTTTTACTTTTAAAAACAATGTGAAAATGATTTTTTTCTGAACACGTGTTTTGGTCAAATATTTTAAAAAAAAATTAATAACTCAAAAACTATTGGCTCAATTTTGAAAAAGAAAAAACAGTTGAACAGGCAATTTAAAGCAGTACAAGAAAATCTAAAAGTATATAGGGTGAGTCATTTAAAAAAATTAAGTTCCGTGCATTTCCGGTGAAACCGGAAGTGTGCCAGAGCTTAAAGTATTTTTACAATATACGCCACAAGCAACCATGGATCCTCAACTAATTGCTTTTTCTTTTATTTAAAACACAAAAGAGCAATCGAAGAAGCGGCTACTAATGACTCACCCTGTATATATATGACAAATTGATATTTTGGGTTATTTACCGCGTTAATTCAAATCAAGTGTACATATACGAAATAATTCCATATCATTTATGCATATACGAATTATTTCGTATATGTACACTTGATTTGAATTAACGCGGTAAATAACCCAAAATATCAATTTGTCATCACATAACCGCGAAAACGTCATTTTTGTTATATATTGTACTAGGTAATATCTCATACATATCAGTTCAACCCTCGAAATAATTATTAAATCTTATTACAGTTTAAATGTCATAAATTGAACCGTATATGAAATGAAATAACACTCTAGACATGTTTTGTAAAAATTTACTATTATTTAATGAACAACCCTCGTATTTGTTATTTTTATAATCCCTTTATTTATTTCCTTATATTCCATTCATTATATGAAAGTGTTTTATTTATATGCCCGACTAGCTTTATATTTTATCTTTATATAAATTATTTTACTCTATCCTAACTCTTTATTTAATTTACAGTATTTAACTCTGCCTACAATTATATACTTTTATAAATCTCAATAATCCTTTTTGAATTACTTATTTTTTTCTCTAAACTAACATTTTATAAATTACTGATTTCTGTATTATTTTTATACATTCTATACTTTAAATAATCCAGTTTACTAACAAGTGTTCAATAAAACACCTAGATGTCACCACTACTCATTCCATTTCAATATATCAAATGACATTTATTTCTTTGAGGTTATAAATTAACCAAAATATTTCCTATAGTTGAGAATTTGACTATGATAAAATAAAACGATATTCTACTAATAAATAATATGTTTATATTCAAACTTCGTGTTTTTTTTTTTATACGGGACAATGGTTAACAATATTTTAATATGGAAACTGAATATTTGACGTTTAGAAAATATTTACTCCAAGGTGTATAGTTCCAAATCCAACTAAATAATTCAGGTACGTACTCTGATCTTATTTATTATTAATATTCAAAAATTAAGTAATTCTTTCTATTACTTACTTTCTCAAATTAATTTAAACTATTATTATAATGTGTTCAAAACTATTTAATGGCTTGATAACTCCATAAATTTGTATATAAATGAAAATTATTCATATCTTGACATAATACTGGATAGTAGAGAATTAATATAACTTATGTTGTTTATAACAGATGTACTTGTTGTAATAACTATTAGTTCAGTCTATTTCAATACTGAATTATATTGCAAATAATTAAATCTTTTCCAACATTCACAAAATGTTATCTTTCTTTAATACTGACACAAATAAAATACTAAAATGGTAATACTTAATTGCTTTCTTCTTTTAGATGAGTACTATCCACTTCCTGATGACGTTTTTGGACGGATACCACTTCTCTGATGTTGTTAAACTTCAATCTTGTTCAAACTCTTGAAGGAAAAATACCAACTATCCTGTACAGGAACTTGCTCGATGTGGGAATAAATTGTCCTTTCGATATGAAGCCAAATCTCTTCGTGCACAGCAAATTCTCCTATGCACCCGGAAACTTGTGAAATTCACCAACCTTTATGGATCTCTTGTGATAATCTGCCTCTTTTGAACACCAGTACTTCTGGAATCTGCTACCTTTTATAATAACCGGAACTTGAAGATTGCTTCAACCTTTATTGAATTTCAAAACTCTGGTACTCAATAACCTCCTGAAAACTTCTATGATCCCGGAAACAACAACCCTATTTCGTATATACCTGGATCTTGTACAAATTGGTAAGTACTATTATTTTTTTTTATATTAATTTATTCGTAGTTAATGTAGTTCACTCAGGACACACTTTTCTCTTTTATAATTAACTGTATTCGTGTTTATTATCAGAAATTATCTACTTTCTGAAAAAACACGTCTACCGTTTTTTAGAATTCGAAAAATTCTCTTCTTTAAACACTATTTTAGGATTCTTATCGCGTTAATATCAGAAAAGATATTCTCTTTTCCAAAAACACGTCTACCGCTTTTTCGAATTAGAAAAAATTCTCTCGTTTATTTATTCATTTCCCTAGTAATCCTTTCTCATTTTGTATTCTCCAATCAAAGTTTTACAACAGCAATAACAATCAACAACATAGCTTTTAAATTCTCTAATATACCTAGAATACTTCTTAAAATTGTATTATCTGATTATCTAAATTCTTTTCATAATTTTATCAACCCTTCTTTTCATATTCATATCCCAATACCTCTCTACATTTATATTTCTGAACACATGTCAAATAATGACAGTTCCTGTATTTCAAATTATTCCCGGGAACTGTTCTACAATACAATCTATACACCTTTCAAAATAAGATTCTAAATATTTTTATCACCTCATAAACGTCAATTACCCAAGTTTTTACAAATTTATAATACATTTTACAAAATAACAACTAATATTCAACTCTCTTCTTTCCAGAATATTTTGAACTTCTAAGAACAATGAACATGGTCAACCTTTCCATATACAGGTGGTTATTTATAAAATTCGAATACTTGTTAAATGCGATAAACCTCTTTTATGATTAACTCAATAAATCTTATTTTAAACACATCATAATAAATTTTTCTACGTTTATTTAATTAAATTTGGTAACTTTAATAACTTTCCATATTATATTGTTAACGTATGCCTTTATACTATAACAATATATATATATATATATATATATATATATATATATATATAAATATATATATCAGTTGAAGATATAAATAAGATAGTGTCTAAACAAATGCGTATTAATATCATTTTAAACGACCTGAAACATACTTACCGGTTCTTCAAACATAGCAAATAGTTTATTATAAGAATAATGTCATCATGAAAATATGTCTTTAAATCTTGATTGTAATCATCATTCATTATCGGCAACTCTTTCCTTTTACTCAAATCAGTGATAATATACCAAAATATTTGTATAACATATGGATACAGCAATTTATCTGAAAGTAATTCGTAAAGAGAAGAAATCTTTTCTCTGAAAACTTCTGTTAATTTAAAGTCATTATCTTCTTTTGTTTTGAAAGCCAAAACTATACAGTCGAGTAGGTAACTTTTTTGGTCGTGACGCATCTGAAAAATGTATTTGTCAAGAATACTGCACAATGGATAGGGTAAAAACTCACTTTGTCAACTAAATCCGGACTTTCTTTGTAGATCCATGAGTACAACATGTTTTCTCTATTTAATACAATTTGTGGCGATGCTCTGAAATTTTTTAACTATTAATTAATATTTTGAAATAACTTCAAATCTTATTTTAAGATTTATCAAATTTATTAAGAAAGAATTGGATTTTTCCCATATAATATACAAAACTACTTCGTTTTGCATCTTTGCCTTTTGGAAGTAAATTATTTGTTGTGGTCTTAGCTCGCATCTTGACTTCATTCGCATCTTGCTTTTGTCTCAGTTTGGGAAATTAAGTTCATCTCTTTCTGAATTACATTATTTTTTCATTGTTCCTATTTTTTAATCCCTCTTAGTACTGAACTATATAGCAAAATAGCATCAGATGCATACGCATATATCACAACAGTTTTATCGTCTTTTAAAACAAAAGCTATTTGACGTATTCCAACATCTTCAAAGTCCGTTTTTAATATGATTTAATCAACAGTATTACATTTAAAAAATATTTTGTCCATATACTACAATTACAAGAGAGAGGGGGGTTCGAATATTCACATGCTATAAAGTCGGCTTCAGAAAATACAAAACGTTAACTTGCAGCATTGCTCAATGGTGTGACTTTTTTAAATGCTCCGAACCGCGAACCCAAGATATAACCTCACGTATTGGATTACTACACATCATTAGCTGATCTCTAGAAGCTTTAAAATAGCAACATCTATAGATTGTAACATTGTCATTTTCACGTGCAAATAAAATAAATCAAATACCTTTCACGTGTGATATGAAGTGTTTTAACTACTTAACAAAAAGCTTGGAGTTAATACAGCTATAATCTGATATTTTAATCAAACATCTAAATAGAGCACCATTGACAAGTGCCATATATATCCCCTTGCTTTTAAATCTTATCATGGGTGGAACAAAACTTTTAAAAGCTATAGTGCAAGCAACGAATGTCGTACTGACTATTTTTGTGCACTAGACAATGTGCCAACTCGATGTTTTCTTTTAAGTGCAACAACTTTTGAACACTTTTTCTGCACAATTAAGAAACCCGATTCATATACATTATTGATGGATAAAGCATTTATATTATTACCATCAACAATTTTCTCCAGCAAATCATCTGCCTGACAAATCGCACCGGTGTGATTTAAGTAATTCGTCAACGGTGCGATATAGGAAATTTGTCATTTTCTCATAAAAGTATATTTATAACAAAATAAATAAGAAGAATGAGTGTGCTTAAAACCACACGGCAGAAGTGAAAAATTCATCAAGGCGAGGTTAATAATAAGAAATACACGCGTATAATATTCAGTAACGTACTAAATAAAACGTATTCGCACATTTATTACATTTACACATGTACACACGCGTATAATACTCAGTAACGTATTAAATAAAACGTAAACCTCAACCATCCCCGTATCTAAAATTTCACATTCATACGTCAATTTTCAAAAAATTCTTCCGCCATTTTGTTTTTTTTGACATTTTGACTTTGGATTCGTGATCGGCGATCTAAGACACCCCCCTATCTAAAATTTCACATTCATACGTCAATTTTCAAAAAACTCGTCCGCCATTTTGTTTTTTTTTGACATTTTGGCTTTAGATTCGTGATCGGCGACCTAAGACACCCCCGTATAATAATAATATTTCACATTCATACGTCAATTTTTAAAAAATTCTTTCGCCATTTTGTTTTTTTGACATTTTTGACTTTGGAATTGTGATCGGCGGACCCCACATCCCCCGTATCTAAAATTTCACATCCACACGTCAATTTTCAAAAAAACTCGTCCGCCATTTTGTTTTTTTTTGACATTTTGACTTTGGAATCGTGATCGGCGACCTAAGACACCCCCGTATCTAAAATTTCACATTCATACGTCAATTTTCACAAAAATCTCCGCCATTTTTTTTTTGACATTTTGACTTTGGAATCGTGATCGGCGACCCCCAAAACCCCCGTATCTAAAATTTCACATTCATACATCAATTTTCAAAAAAATTTCCGCCATTTCGTTTTTTTTGACATTTTGACTATGGATTGGTAATCGGCGACCTAAGACACCCCCGTATCTAAAATTTCACTTTAATACGTCAATTTTCAATAATACGAAATACACGCGTATAATATTCAGTAACGTATTAAATAAAACATATTCGCACATTTATTACATTTACGCGAGCGGCCATTTCGTTTGGTCGGTTCGGACGTATGTGTATGTATAAATAGACGATATAAATACTCGCTTACGGTCCCGCGCTTGGTCTGATGGTAACGTGTCGTCTTCATACCCGTGCGGCTTGAATTTATTTATTCATTTAAATTTCAATTTAATTGAAATTAAATACCTCTACATATATGATATATTTATTTATCTTGTTCCCTTAGCCGACTTTACCCGAACGAGCGTTACACATATCCGAGCGTTACATATCCAAGCGTTGCAGTCAGTCTTGTTCAGTGCCTACAATCAGCGCAACGCGCCTAAAGAAGTTTACACTTCAAAAACAAATCGAAAAGTTGCTTTGAGCTCTTACTTCAATAAAATACAAGTCTTATTCTCATCGCAGATGTGAGAATACTTATTTTTATCAAGGTGTTCTTATAAAGCAAACAATAAATTGCACTGTCACACGCTTAATTAAAATTACACCCACAACTTTTCAAATTATAATGGTTACCGTTATGAATCACCGATTTTAATAATATTTGCTGTTGAGATTAGAACTACTGTAAACTTCATACAAATTTGCTAAGTTTTTTAAAAGTTTTAAGGAAACCAAGAATGACGCGATTTGGGAGCCAATGGGATATCGACAATTTTACCCTACTCATTTGGCGTATCAGTGACACATTTTATTTCTATAGTGTGATAGGGCCTTCTACGTCTATGTATACAGACGCCAAAATACTCCTTCCAGCTATTTTCATTCTATTGATAGTCAATTATGTTAAATAAAGTTAGTTATTATTTAAGTGTTTAATCCAGTTAATCTTTAAAGTGTTAAATACAGCTAACCCTTGTGTCTGAAATATTTTATCTATTATTTGCTGTTGAGAGCCCCTCCCCACTTCAACCTCCACTACTTATTACTTTCTTATACGTAGTATAAGGAAGTATTGTGATCATGAAAATTTTCGACCTCAAGATTTTTGCAGATGACCACGTTTTGAAGTTCGCTGATATCGAAAAAGTGGTAAAAAATGTCTGTGTGCGTGTTTGTGTGTGACCACGATAGCGCTCAAACCGCTGTAAATATCAATTCCAAATTTTGTATTTTGGTGTATAATCTACCTCTTGAGATCTGATTAGTTTTTCAGTAAAATCGGTAGACCGGAAGTAGCAGTTTACTTCAGTGAAAAAATCGAATTTTGCCAATATTTTGTCAACTACTAAGTTTAAACAAATTTATAAAGAATTCATATGTACTTAAAATTAAAATTGAGAACAATTTTATTTAAAAAGTTTTTCGAAATTCCTACCGGAAGTAGGTCTTTTACTCCTATCGAAAATCAGTTTTTTGCGAATATTTCGCAAGTTATGCTTTTTAGACAGGTACGTTACGAATATAAAAGTATTTAAAACATAATTTTCAATATCTTTTGTATAAAAAAAATTTCAAAATTCAGACCGGAAGTGCCACTTTTACTCTTATCGAATAGCGATTTTTTTGCAAATATGTCGTAAGTTATGCATTCTATATATATTTATCAAGAGTACAAAAGTATTTAGTGCAAGATTTGCAACATTGTATACATATATGAAATTTCAAAATTCGGACCGGAAGTAACACTTTTACTCTTATATATCTTGCAAAGTGTGTATTCTATAGCGATTTATTAAGATAATATAAGTACTTAGAATAGGATTTTTAATAATTTTTTTGTAAAAAAATTCTTAAAATTGTGTAATTTGAAACGCTCATACGTATAAGAAAGTTGTGTGGTGGCCACACCTATTTTACTTTCTTATACGTAGTATAAGGAAGTATTGTGATGATGAAAATTTTCGACCTCGAGATTTTTGCAGATGTCCACGTTTTGAGGTCCCCTGATACCAAAAAAGTGGTTTTTAAAAAATGTCTGTGTGTCTGTGTGTCTGTGTGTGTGTGTGTGTGTGTGTGTGTGTGTTTGTGACCACGATAGCGGTCAAACCGCTGTAGATATCAATTCCAAATTTTGTATTTACGAATATAATCTCCCTCTTGAGAACTGATTAGATTTTGAGCAAAATCGGCAGACCGGAAGTAGTAGTTTACTTCAGTGAAAAAATCGAATTTTGCAAATATTTCGTCAATTACTAAGTTTAAACAAATTTATAAAGAATTCAAATGTACTCAGAATTAAATTTGAGAAAAATTGTTTTAATAAAGTTTTTCGAAATTCCTACCGGAAGTAGGTCTTTTACTCTTATCGAAAATCAGTTTTTTGCGAATATCTCGCAAGTCATGCTTTCCAGGCAGGTACATTACGAGTATAAAAGTATTTAGAACATACTTTTAAATATCTTTTGTATAAAAAAAATTTCAAAATTTAGACCGGAAGTACCACTTTTACTCTTATCGAATAGCGATTTTTTGCAAATATGTCGTAAATTATGCATTCTATATATATTTATGAAGAGTACAAAAGTATTTAGAGTTGGATTTGGAATATTTTTTGTATAAATGAAATTTCAAAATTCGGACCGGAAGTAACATTTTCATACGTATAAGAAAGTCGTGTGGTGGCCACACCACATTTTTTTACTTTCTTATACGTAGTATAAGGAAGTATTGTGATGATGAAAATTTTCGACCTCGAGATTTTTGCAGATGTCCACGTTTTGAGGTCCCCTGATACCAAAAAAGTGGTTTTTAAAAAATGTCTGTGTGTCTGTGTGTGTGTGTGTGTCTGTGTGTGTGTGACCACGATAGCGGTCAAACCGCTGTAGATATCAATTCCAAATTTTGTATTTACGAATATAATCTCCCTCTTGAGAACTGATTAGATTTTGAGCAGAATCGGCGAACCGGAAGTAGTAGTTTACTTCAGTGAAAAACTGGAATTTTGCAAATATTTCGTCAATTACTAAGTTTAAACAAATTTATAAAGAATTCAAATGTACTCTAAATTAAATTTGAGAAAAATTATTTTAATAAAGTTTTTCGAAATCCCTACCGGAAGTAGGTCTTTTACTCTTATCGAAAATCAATTTTTTGCGAATATCTCGCAAGTCATGCTTTCTAGACAGGTACATTACGAGTATAAAAGTATTTAGAACATACTTTTAAATATCTTTTGTATAAAAAAAATTTCAAAATTCAGACCGGAAGTACCACTTTTACTCTTATCGAATAGCGATTTTTTGCAAATATGTCGTAAATTATGCATTCTATATATATTTATGAAGAATACAAAAGTATTTAGAGTTGGATTTGGAATATTTTTTGTATAAATGAAATTTCAAAATTCGGACCGGAAGTAACACTTTCATACGTATAAGAAAGTCGTGTGGTGGCCACACCTCATTTTTTTACTATTCTTAGCTATCTTACGCTACCAATTTAAAATCCATAATCATTCTATGTATTCTAATATGTAATTGACTAATACACGACTTTTTTCCTAAATAACTTGTCTCATGGAGACTCTTTTTCCGACATTGGCATATAATTCTATATAGTAGTAGTATAGTGAAAAATTTGTATTATGTAAGACTAATCCGAGACTTAAGGCTCCGGGTTACCCAAATTATAGGTATATGCTACTACATGCAAGCGTTTATTTCTTTTTACTTGCTTATTTGGTAACATGAAACAATGCATTATTTTTTCAAGCGTGAGAATTCTCCAAAACTAGTGAGGGGAAAGGTAAACAAAACAAAGAGTGACTTAGTCTATTGACAGACAAAAAGTATCACTAGAGAGCAATACTCAACCCTTTATCTAAATAAAACTTACTTTCTTATACTACGTATAAGAAAGTAAAATATTTCAATATGGTTAGCGTTAGGTAGAGGGAAAGATTAAATAGGGTATAATATATATTAGAAATCAAAACTCAAATATTCTATACAATTCATATATTATATTAAATGTACTTTATTAACATCAGTTCCTCTCTGAAACGGTACGTCCCATGTCACATTTAACAGAACTGTAATGATTTTTTTATTAAAAATATAAACTTGTTTTGATTGGTATCTATTCTTCCTAATTTTGTTGCAACATCATTTTCCGTTCGTAAGAAGCAGCCAAATGCTTTGATCTTCCCAAATAGAAAAATGTCTCTATAATTTGTATCTACATCTGTAATAGGTAGTTTTCCTTTCTCCTTTCAATGTACTGCGGAAATTCAAGAAAATGTAATTATAAATATTATTAATTTTTATAGATACACTTGAAAACTGTTTGAAAAAGTATATTGATTATATCTATCTGCAGCTACAATATCCAAAACCAAAAAAAAAATGCACTAGATAATAATAAATGAACTGCCATTATGCAAATAATATTTTAATACCCAATATTTAGACATTTGTTGCCGCCCTCTGGAAAACTATTGATTAGAAGATGGAAAGAGAGATAAAGAGCTGTTTCAAAATAATATTTTGTCTAATATGTAATGTCGGCTGTCCAATTTTATCAAACCTGATCACGGTCGAAGTAACTGCTTCCGAAATGCTAGCAATCAGCTGCCAAAATTTTATTCATTGTGCGAGTAGCCCAATCATATTCCAGGCAGACAATATCGAACACATTTGTTACAGCTATGCTACAGGCTTTACAAACATTTTTC
The DNA here is from genome assembly GCA_963170755.1 of Amphimallon solstitiale. Taxonomy (NCBI): domain Eukaryota; kingdom Metazoa; phylum Arthropoda; class Insecta; order Coleoptera; family Scarabaeidae; genus Amphimallon; species Amphimallon solstitiale. The sequence goes on from OY720679.1 coordinate 17,524,777, forward strand.
TTAATATCATGATAAACAAAAAATAGGTCCACTTGACGACTCAAAAGATTTAATTATTAATTCTTCTAAGTTTTTTATAATAAGAAATAAAATTTAAAAGATAATGAACTATAAAATAAAGCAATATGTATACTCACTTTCCAAAATCCTACTCATTATAAATTTACATTCAAAAATAGGAAAACTAATAGGAAATGCAGTTTTATATTGTTGGAACCAATATATTGAGTTTATCTTCGAAATGCTCAGGCATATAGCATTTTAGCTGATGATTGATCTTTCAATAGGAGTCTGTTTCTTTAATAACCAGAAAATGGAAATTCGTGAGGAGTTTCTAGGATTCGTGGCGATTGATAAAATGAATGCTAAAACTATTGCTGGTGCAATAGAAGCATTCATCGACGGTATAGGTTGATCCTGAGAGGTGTGTTGGACAAAGGTATGATGGTTGCTCAACAATGGCAGGTAAAGACGGAGGCGAGCAAAAAATATTACGGGAGAAATTTACTAAAGCACTTTATTTTCGTTGTTCTAGCCACAAGCTAAACCTTGTCGTTAATGACCTCAGTCACGTCACGGAAATACGAAACACGGTTTCAACGATAGAATACATAATCAGCTTCTTTCGTCAATCGGTGTTACGAAGGAAATATGCACCTTATATTCCCCCTTTAATGTTGTTCATTTTATATATTTAAGTTCATGTAATATTACACTTTTGACAATGTATGTCATTTTCATGATATCATTCTTCATGCTTAAAATCTTGTGTGTGCTCAGAAAAGTAAAAGCCATTTACTATTCTTCATTTTTTGCTACGCCTTTTACTAAAAGATAAGAACATGTATTTACTTCGACCCCTAATATGTCAAGAGCTTGCCCATCCCTCTCTGAAAACCTGGTTACGCCATTGGACGCAATTGAACCTAAACAGCAGCTTGTAGTCTGCTTGAAGTGGTTGATCTATTTTTCGTCTTCTTTATGTTGTATAGTATTGTGATAAAAATGTTCGACAGATGTCAATGTTCTGAAGACCGTTGATACCGAAAAATTGGTTTTTGCAAATATTAGCTTTCTCTCTCATTGCATGTGTAACCACGATAGATATAGAGTATAGAGCCATTATATTAATGGTCGCACTCGCTACGTCGATGTGTGGCCAGACCTTTATTATTTGGTTACACATCAACTAAACTGTTAAAACAAAGAGCGAAAGTGTTTTCGCGATACCTTAAGAATTACATTATAAATAATTAGCAGCAAGTCGGGAGAAACAAGGAAAACTTTAAAGAGATAATGGGTGAAATGACAGAAATGGAAATGCTGAATTATTAATTGAACTGTGCAGAAGCATTGAAATACTAATAGAAGACAATATTTGAACATGAAACATGTGATAAGGTAGCATGGGTCGAACAGGAAAATTGAAAATCAACAACGCTTAAACAAATTAAAATAAATTACAGATATAGAACCTTAAAAAGGCAAAATTAACAAAAGATCGAATGAGAAAAAATATCAGATACGAAAAAACCCATGATTTTGGAGAGCAATGCAGTTGATAACTAATAAACAATGGCGTAGATAAGGCGCCCGCAGAGCCCGCAATGCGCGGGGGCCCCCAAAAATTCAGGGCCCCGCACTAGTAATGAAATTTACAAAACTATTTCTGTTTTATCCTTCATGTATAAAAAATGTGTATGTTATTTTATATGTACTTGTTTTCTAGTGTTAAAAATTATAACAGTACGTGTATTTGTATTTCTTACTCTGATAACGTTCGTCCAGTTTTATTTTTTTATTGTTCGTATTTCTCTTTCAGTTCCAATAAAATATCACATCTGGTATTGACAATTTGCTCTTTCTTTAAAAGAAATGAAATATCTCTACTTATATAGAAACCCACAGTATGACTACATTTTCTGCCTTAACACAGGTCCATATAAAAAAAATGAGGTGTGGCCACCACACGACTTTCTTATACGTATGAGCGTTTCAAACTATACAATTTTAAAAATTTTTTTATACAAAACTTATTCAAAATCCTATTCTAAGTACTTTCATTTTCTTAATAAATCTCTATAGAATGCATACTTTGCAAGATATTCGAAAAAAAGTGCTACTCGCTAAGAGTAAAAGTGCTACTTCCAGTCCGAATTTCGAAATTTCATGTATACAAAAAATATTGCAAATCTAACTCTAAATACTTTTGTACTCTTAATAAATATATATAGAATGAATAATTTACGACATATTTGCAAAAAATCGCTATTCGGTAAGAGTAAAACTGTTACTTCCGGTCCGAATTTTGAAATTTTTTTTATACAAAAGATATTGAAAACTATGTTTTAAATACTTTTACACCCGTAACGTACCTGTCTAAAAAGCTTGACTTGCGAAATATTCGCAAAAAAACGATTTTTGATAAGAGTAAAAGACCTACTTCCGGTAAGAATTTCGAAAAACTTTTTAAATAAAATTGTTCTCAATTTTAATTTTAAGTACATATGGATTCTTCATAAATTTGTGTAAACTTAGTATTTGACGAAATATTGGCAAAATTCGATTTTTTCACTGAAGTAAACTGCTACTTCCGGTCTACCGATTTTACTGAAAAACTAATCAGATCTCAAGAGGGAGATTATACACGCAAATACAAAATTTGGAATTGATATCTACAGCGGTTTGACCGCTATCGTGGTCACACACAGACACACAGACACACAGACACACAGACACACAGACATTTTTTAAAAACCACTTTTTCGGTATCAGGGGACTTCAAAACGTGGACATCTGCAAAAATCTCGAGGTCGAAAATTTTCGTCATCACAATACTTCCTTATACTACGTATAAGAAAGTAAAAAGGTTCATGTTTTTACCTAACTTTTGACCTGCACATTCTTACAGTTTTACAACAGATGTCACAAATGCTTTCTAACAAGTAGGTAATATATAGTCCGTATAAAATTCATGAGCTAAAAAAAAATTGCAAATTCATTAGAGACAGACAACGATAATAATTTTGCATTTTACATCCTACTATGAAGTTATATGACTATGTTATGCATATAGATTGTAGGTACATAAACTAATACATAAAACTTGAAATTACGAAATTATGAAAAGGCACGTTTATTTCATAAAACTGCATTTGCACATTTGGTTTAATGACCTAGTTGTAAAAAAATATTTTACTGAATAAATACGAAAAATTATTTCCATTCCTTCAGTTTTATTTTAACAGCGAGTTTGTTCGAATTGTGATAATAAATTCTATTTGTATTAGTGCATTAACTTTTGTGACGAATTAGTGATTAGCATATGTACGTATACTAATTTAATTTTATCAAAATTTAACTAAGTAAATTAACGTGTACCAAAGTGTATAGTTCGAAGTATTCAAAATAAGATGAGCGAAAGAAAATATATGAGTGGTGCACAAAAACGAAAATTGAAACAAGAAAATGTTGTAAAATTGCGTAAATTACCGAAGATTAGCAGTTTTTTTGAAAGTGCTTCAACAGCTAGTACATCTGCATCAGATGAAAATGTTGAACCATACGAAAATGTTATAATCGAACAAAAATTAGATATAGTTCTGGAAAAAAATGAAATCGATTGCAATCAGGAGGATTCAACATATTTTAACACCGACAGAGCCTTATTTTCGGAATCACTTTCCGACGACTTAAAAAGAAAAATTATTACTGCAGGGCCAAATAAGCCTATGGGACCGTTTCCAAGGAATAAAGACGATAATAGAGCGTTCAGTAGTGATTATTATACCATTAAAACTAAAACTGGTCAAAAAATCGATCGCTTTTGGTTATGTTATTCCCAAAAGTTGAATAGTGTTTACTGTCAACCGTGTTGGATGTTCTCTAGTAATGAAGCATCAGTAAATTGGTGTAAGGGCACAATTAATGACTGGAAGGGTTTAAGTAAAAAAATTAAAATCCACGAGGGAAGTGATGCTCATTTGCAAGCATGCATAGTTTATAGTACTTGGAAAAAAAACAAAACCATTGATAGTCAAATAAGTGGTCATGAAAAAATTAAAGAAGTTTTAATAAGAATATGTGATGTGATAAGAACATTATCAATTTGCAATATGCCATTACGAGGACATCGAGAAAATGTTAAAGAAATTGGAGCAACTAGTGGTAACTTTTTAAATATTATTGACTTGATAGCACGTTATGACCCTGTTCTAAAAGCTCATTTGTCAAGCACTAATATTCGAAACAAATACTTAAGCCCCGATATTCAAAATGAAATAATTGTACATTTGGCTAAAACCGTTTTAAAAAAATTAACGAAAAATATTAATAAAGCTCCTTTCTTTTCCCTTATAATTGATACAACACAAGACATATCCAAGAAGGACCAACTAAGTCTCGTTATAAGGTATACAAGTATGAAGAAAAATTCAAATAAACAAAACACTCTAGAAATAAAGGAATCATTTATTGGATTTATAGAGCTAACCGAACAAGATTCACAGAGTTTAGAAGCTGTTGTTCTAACTACTTTAGAAAATTTTCAAATTAAAATAGAAAATTGTCGAGGGCAAGGATACGACGGGGCTGCTAATATGTCTGGAAAATATAATGGTTTACAAGCCAGAATTAAGAATCGAGTTCCTACAGCTGATTATATTCATTGTTCAGCTCATAATTTGAACCTAGTCTTAAATGATTCTGTCAAAAACATCATTAAACTACAGAGTTTTTATGATCTTTTGCAAAGCATTTATGTGTTTTTTAGTGAAAGCTTGCCACGCTGGCATGTCCTTCATCAAGCTGCACCACATGGAAGTAAAATTAAGTACACACTGAAAAAGCTGTGCGTAACAAGATGGTCTTCTAGATTTGAATGCTTACTGTCAATAAAATATAATTATCAGTCTGTAATGCAATGTTTGTCAAATTTTATCCTGGTGTGCAAAAAGCAAAATGACAGAAATGAAGCAAAGTCTCTGCAGAATAAAATGGATAATTATGAGTTTATTCTATTGCTAGTTTTCCAGAGTAAAATCCTCGAAACTGTTAATTTAATTTCAAAGCAACTTCAGAGCCCTTCATGTGATTTAGAAGAGACGTGCAAATTGCTCAATAATGGTCAAGAAAACTTGACAGAACTGCGACAAAGTTTTGATAAATTAGAAGAAGCTAAAAATCTAGCAGAATCTTGGAATATTCAGCCTATGATAAAATATAAACGCCAGAAGAGAATTAAGTTTTTTGATGAATGTGAAAACGACTGTGTAATGCCTAACCCGATAAAAAAATTTCAAGTAGAAGTTTTTAATGCGTCACTTGATATTATTATCAACCAATTATCTAGAAGATTTTACTCCATAAATGAAGTTGTAAACCTTTTCTCGTTTCTTAATCCCTCAAAATTTGTTAAGTTAACGAATGAAGAAATAGTGGAATACGGAAGACATATTCTGAGCAAATATGGAATTAATTTTTCAGAAGATTTGCCGATTCAATTAATTAATCTTAAGACTGTTTTGTTTAATGAAATTGAACAAAAATCTTCTATTAAGGACTTAGCCAATTTATTAATAGTGGAAAATGCATGTTTAGCAACTAGTCTTCCAGATCTATGTACACTATTTCAGTTATATTTAACACTACCGGTAACATCAGCAACAGCAGAAAGATCGTTTTCGAAATTAAACTTAATTAAAACCTATTTACGCAGCACCATTAAACAAGTTCGGTTAAGTGCCTTGGCTGTTATAAGTATTGAACATGAACAAAGTAGGGTCCGTTGATTTGGAAGAGTTAGTTGAAAATTTCCTACTATTGAAAAAAAGACGTTTCGGCATTTTGTCTTCTAATTAGCATTTTTTGTGTTTCCAAATGTATTATTATAAAATAAATAATTAAATATAATTTAGATTTTTTTATTATAAAATAAATTTATTATAATTACTCCGATATTCACATTCTATGCTACTATCTCGAAACAAGTATTTTGGAAGGGCCCCCTAAAAATTTTGCGGGGGGGCCTAAATTTTTTATCTACGCCACTGCTAATAAATATAAATATCCTAAATAGTTTTCCTGTAAAATGTTGCTATATATGCTGTACCGTCTATCTTACAAATATTTAATATATGTAGTAGTTATTTGACCACAATTTAATCATCAAACATACAAGATTCAATGATAGATAGTCAGAACGATCTTTGTATCCCAACCAAAGAGTGAAAACATTTTTTAAAAAATGAGGTGTGGCCACCACACGATTTCCTTATACATATGCGCATTTCAAATTATACACAAGTTGTTCTAAATTGTTTTTATACTTTTATCTTAGAAAAATAAATCGAAAAATAAGTTTTAAGAGTTTTTTTTGTACAAAAAATATTCAAAATCCTATTCTAAGTACTTCTATTCTCTTAATAAATCTCAATAGAATGCATACTTTGCAAGATATTCGAAGAGAGTGCTAAAAAAAAGTGTTACTTCCGGTCCGATTTTGAAATTTCATATATACAAAAAATATTGCAATTTAACTCTAAAACTTATGTGCTGTTGATAAATATATACCAATTGCTTGCCTGCAAGTTGCGCACTATGTGATAAAACGACGACGCCGAGAGTGTCTATGAGTTAGTACGAGAAAGCAATATACAAACTGTTCTTTTGGTCGAGTGTAGTGGAGAATTTTAGTACATTTTCACTGAGGCTAGACTGACTCGCGTTTAATCACTGCAACAAGGATAGCAGCTGGACTTGCGCATTTCGTTTGAATTTTGTTAACGGTCGATGTCTAGTCGACTAGCACATTTTTAAATCGCGTTTCGTCAATCTAATTTAGAACAACTACGCGCCAAAATTATTGAATTTTCGAATCATGTTACCCCGGCAATGTTAACAAATGTCCGTCCAAATTTTTATAATTGGCTGGGTTACTACTCAGCTCAAGAGGGAGGCTTATTTGAGTATTTAATAAATAATTAAGTACTTGTAGAAATTCATTTTTCTTTAATAATTCCATTCTTAACTTCCAATTAAAATCATTGTTTTTGCGTTTAAACTTACTGAAACATTTTGTTTAGTTTCATACAAATTTATTGTTTACTTTCAGAATTTTAGTTTGTTTCTTTTTCTATTTTATAATACTACGGAATTATTTACTTTTTATCTTAATAAGAGTTTTGCTATTGTTACGTTTTCGTTTCTTATATCAGCTATATTTCTTATCTTTGATATTTTAAGAAAAAAATTATTATTTTTAAGTTTTTAGAATTGATGATCATTTCTTCTATTTACTCATGCAATTTGAGTAGCTGTGATGAAATCCGTTACTAAAATTATTTACTACGATTATCTGATGCTTCAACAAGTCTCTACTTATAAATCATCTAGGTAGTGCTTTTTATTGTTTAATATTATTTCTATCTTCTCTAAAGCAGTACAGTAAATGACTTTATTCTTGGTTAAAGAATTTGTTATGAACAGTAACAGTAGCAATTTTCACGGACTAACGTAGTAACGCTTTCTGCGGTGTCGACTTTAAGGGTGCGTTTTAATCTTGGCAAATCCATTTCGGTTCGGAACTAAGATTTTCCTGTATCTTAAATACTACTAGTAATAATAGGATGTCGCCACGGTATGCATTCTAAAATTAAATAGCAATTGCCTCCAAACATTTCAAGGTCATTTTACCTGTTCAATTTCTACCTCTACAATTCTACATACGATTTGTAAATTTGGTCTGTGCGACTTTCTTTGCAATTTTATTTTATGCGTATGAATCAAATCGACACTTGTCAACTTTCAAGCAGAATTAGGGAGAAAGACGCGCGAACTTTAAGCATTCATTTGAATTTATTTGTAAACTGAAAAACTTAATACATATATATAATATAGTTTGACATATCCTCAATAAAATGTTGATTGCATTATTAAATACATAATTTAAATTAAATTACTTTTTATACATTTACAGTCAGTTACATTTATTTTATTTATAGATTTAGTTATTTTTTAACAAATTCTTAAACGCTGAAGGTACGTGATACTCATCCATTCGACTTTCTTATTTCATACAAAATTATACAATAAATAAACAGCATTGTGTTTGCGTGGTGCCAAATAAAACATTTTCTTTTACTTGATACATTTGTAATTATTACAGACTACTGCATCTGTGCGGTATCATATCTTTGTTGATCATATAGAATAATAATATGCAAAACAGAAATATAGTCATATTGTCTTCACGCACTATCATTAGTTCAACATTCTATTAAATATGTCTTACCCGATAAAAATACGGGTAAAGATAGTATTTGCAAATCCTAAATGTCAATTTGCCCGTTCGTTTGATTTATATAGTCTGAATTTTCAGTCTTTTTATTTAGTTCATATTTTAACTTTTCAATTCAAATATCGTGCCGAAACGCTACTATTTTTAACAGATTGTATTGGTTCCTGGGTAAGCAAATTTAACAAGGAGATATAAGTATATGGGATATCTGTTATATTTTATAACATAACCAAGCCGTAATCTGTGAACACTCTCTTGCATTTTTGTTTTGATTTATTATATTTTAGTGTGTTATTAAACACTATCTGTAAGTGTAAGTACGTCACAAACATTAGATAAGGCGCTTCCAACCAGACCGTGAAATTCACCACCCAAACAGCGTCAAGTATTAGCACAATAAAAACGATAAAAACAGTTTTAAATATGTACAAAATTTTAACTCAAAAACAACAACCAAAATTGAATAGCCTAGCAGCATTTTTCGAATTTCGCGTGTTTTATGTTTGCACTGGGCGCAATTGAATAACATATAGAGGTGTACTCATTATATTTCACTACAAAATTAGTTAATAAAAATATAATTTTGCCATTAAATGTTTCTACATCTATTTTTTGACCAATCTTTTGTTTGAGTACACGGTGTGTCTAGTAATTTCGCAATAAAAAGTGAATTAGCCCACCTGTATTCTACTCGATTGTCTTCCTAGCCAACTTAAAACAACCGCGAAATTCGAAAAATGCTAAGGTAAAGGTATTACTTTAATATTAATATATTATAAATAATGAGGCTATTATAATATTATTGTTATTATTAAAAACTAAAAACCCGGCGAACTGACCTCCGGCATTTCAAAGTTTTGAAAATTGCTATTAAATAAAATGTACCTATATTTACATTTTAAGTAATTAGCAACAACTTTAAAAAAATTTTGAAAAAAAATATAGAAGGTTCTTGTCAACAATTTCTTCTCCACTTCGTAAATATAAAACGGCTACTAGGCTTTTATCGGCGTAAAAAAATCCGTAGGCATCTTTCAATTAAAGATAACAGAAAACTCCATATTTTAAAATGATACAATTTGATTAAATTGACAAATTAAACTATGTAGTTACTTTTTATGATTTGTGGTGCCAACCTGTGATGCCAACTGCTCATTGTCTATTACGTACTTTCAAATAACTCGTAACATACTAAATTTTATAATTAGTAACCGCAAAAATTGCTGTTAATTATAATTTTAGATTATAATAAATAATTAAAGTATCGTATAACACACAACTAACCTCTAAATAATTGCAAGATAATAGCGCCATCTATACTATATGTGCTACACTATATGGCGACGTAAATGTAATAGATATCTGTAATGTATGTAAAGACCCTCCAAAAATGTAAACAAATTTTATTTCATGGATCACTTAAAAAATTACACATATATTTAGCTACTGTTACCAATTTTACCTTCCAAATATAAATACCGAGTGTACTTGCTATATTACATATCAATTTACTGTGTAATTTTTAAATGTAGGCACTTTTTGTAGTACTTGCAAAACCACTGTCTTCCCATTTTATTTACGGCTTATATATTAACTTAATTTGAAAATGAATACGACCGTTCACTTCTTTTAACCTTTATCTTCATGCTTAATGCATAAAATTTACATGCTTTGATTTCTTACGCCTGAAAAAATGGAAATAAAAATGGTATTTTTTGGGTACATTTCTCTCCCGCCAAAACCTTATCAAACGCAGCCTTAACGTAGCTCTAATGTTAGTAACAGAGGCTACCCCCTTATTCTCCCACTTATAGTCGATCAGCTTCTCTAGTATATTCATCAGCAGGTAGATCGCGTGCACACTGTATATAGTCTGTTTTTAAATTGTACGGAGTAATAAAAAAATAAAAATGTGACGTAATTGTTCCCTTATTGGCTGAATTCGAAAATACCGCCAAAAAGATGAGCCCAACACACACCAACACAACAAGCCACAAATGTAGTATGACGTTTAAAATATGATTCATATTTATGCGAATACATACATATTTTAAGTTTCATTCCAAAAGGTTCTTTTCATATATTTTTTAAACTGTTTTATCCGAACCAATCTCGCGGTGTTATTCCTGTGGAAGGTAATTACAATCACATATCTGGTTATGTACAGTTCTGTGCAATAAATTGGCGTACACTTAATATACGCTTATGTAAATATGACTTTTGTTTGAATACCTGTCATGTATGACAAATTGAATTGACGCTATAATTCCATTTGTCAACTTAACTTAAGCCATTTTCACAATGGCAAAATAATGTCAAAATTAGCAATAAGACGTGTACGCCAATTTATTGCACAAAACTGTACATTATAAAAATGTTTTGTTGTTTTTAGGTTATATTTGATTTCGCTTGTGCGATATTGTATAAAATGAATACAAACAATACTGGGGCCACCCGAAAAAGACACGCTTTATCTGTAAAAGATAAAGAATTTATTAAATTCTTTTCTTTCTAATATCTTTTTATAATTTTATTTTATGATATAAACTATTAAAAAATAAATAATTAAATGAAGTGATGGAAATCTCTTGGTGAAACATGTCGAAATATAAGCAAGTAATAACAAAAAATTTTATTTGTGAAACAATACCAAGTGTGTTTTTTGTTATTACTTGCTTATATTAAAAAATATGTAAAAATCGAAGTGTTTGATATACCTAGCTATGTGTAAAATCTGACAAAATACGATAGTTGAGGTATATTATAGGAGATATTATATTTATTTGTAATACCTACTATAATTTAAACAAAGTATGTGTCTGTTTAAAAAAACAGATTTAATTTCTATTGGAATACATTATTTAAACACTTTGTCATCTTGATTTATTTTAGGTATATGATGTAAGTACAACGGTTCAAAATATTTTTTTCATACAATTCCATACATTTTACAAAAAATATTTAGTGTATATTTCTTTACGCTTTAATTAATATTAATTAATAATAATATAATACATATTATATTCTAAAACACATGAAATTATATTATATAGAAATCATTTAAAATATTTGCAACATATGCTTCCGAAAAAATAATTTTGATTACATATTCTGAATTTCAAAGTATGCATACAGTTTTCTGTTTATAATGTGAACTATACCGCATAGATGTCGCAGATTCCGTTGGTGTTGTGTGAATATGGTTTGCTCCTCCCATTATTTACGTCACTCCGTCGTTCAAAAAAAAAGGCAGTAGAATGTATAATTTACGAGATATTTGCAAAAAACCTCTATTCGATATGAGTAAAAGTGCTACTTCCGGTCCGAATTTTAAAAACTATTTTATACAAAAAGTATTGAAAATCAAGTTATATTCATAATGTATCTGCCTAGAAGGCATGACTTGCCAGACATTCGCATAAATGTAAATCCGAACGACTGCAGGCTTGAATCCATTCAAAACGTCTGATAAAAAGAAAAATATTGTAATAAACTTTAAGTAGGTATGTACATTAGTGCAATTCTTTGTACGAAAAAACTAATTCCATAATTTCCAAAAGAATATTACAAAAAAGATATTAATGTTTACCTGTTTATATCTCCCGGAAAGTAAAAAAAGCTTACATTTTCAAGATTTTCCACCACAACTAACCAATGATCAATACATTAACAAGTCAACAAATTTTCAATTTACTTCAAAAAACGCTACTATAATTTGTTTATACCGCACAAAACAAACAGCTGACGTCTAGCAACAGTTAACGGCCATTTTGAGAATATACATGAGCATTGGAGCGTTTTGAAAATGATATAAGAGTGTCGCTTCTTTACCGTAAGGTAATATTCTTTGACAGTAGTTTCTCTCGCCGTCGGCACCTTTGATGTTTGTGTCCCAAAATGGTACTGCGCATTCACGCACGCGCAACCAGAGGCGTAGTCAATTTTTCTATTCAGGAATAAACCAGTGGCGCAGAACCAAATCGTTTATGAGATAATTATGTTAATCTATTTTTAAAATTATGAAAAAGCTATATCAATAATACAAAAAAACGAGGATAAAACACTGCTTTTTAATAAGTACATATTACACACGCATTTAAAATGTAATACATTATACGTACAACACAAAAAAAGGCTACTTTAACCTAAAGATTACTTAAATTTCTTGACACAATTCATCAATGGTGTTGTAAAATTGTTATTTTATTTGAATTGCCACTAACTTTGAAATTTCTATTGCAAAATTTCAAAGTATAAAAAATTCCTACACGAATAAATAGCTTTATCAAAAATTCAGTAGGAAAATTTTCGCAGGGATGTTTATATGATATTTCCTCCAACTTCTGTTTTATTTTAAAGCTAACATTTGGTTCGAAGGAAAATGAAGAAGAAAATTCACAGAAGGGTTTTTCCTAATGCGGTATTTATATATATACTGAAATTATGGTCGGGCGTTACCAAATTAGTAAAGCTGTTTCACAAAGTTAGGACATGCCTTAAAATAAGTGTAAAATTTGAATTCATTAATTTTTGTGTTTTAAACGTATAATTGTTGGAAAACTACGCTTTTCAGTTATATTTTCCCATTGTCGGTAATCAATCTTCGAAAATTAAATTTTGCGTTGGTGGTGGTGGATTTGTCATGAAGTTTGAGTAATTATTCACAACTACAATACACAATATGCACATTTTAACAGTTGAGGACATTTTAATGCACGTGGGGATCTTACCGCATTGGTTCTTTCGAAAACTTTAAAAAGCTTAATTTAGAATTGCTCGAACTATTCTTGCACAGAGGTGCACAACAATAATGGGGCATTTTTGTTCCAAGTATTCGCGAAACGAAACACTACAATTATTGTTAAAACGTTATGCTGCCTGCACACTAATTATAAAAAACAATTTGTTTGTCAAAAATGTTAGAAGTACGTCAGCATCCATTAAATTATATGGAAATGTTTCAAGGAAATGCACAATAATCAAACAAAAATTTTTGACACATTTTAAACACAAATTCTAAATTAATAATGTGTTAATAAATTTATTTGACGTTAATTATAAATGCCAAAAGAATGTATAATTTAGTTTTACATATGCCTTGTTTAATTTGTGTACAACCACCCATTAACTTGTAAAATTAGTGTTCATAATAAATTGTTTGTCAAACATTTTGTATAATTGGTGTACACCCAGTATAACTTACATTAACGGCCATTCACAAACCGCATGCCGAGAAGTCGCATCAAATAATCCCGCCAACTCAACAGCAGCTGATGGCTGACTGCTGCGCACTCAGAAATTGTCACGCACGCGTCGGTTTGCCGGTGGACAATTATTTCCCTCGAGAGAAACTACTGATTCTATTACATCGCTATATACTGTGCTACAAATGTACAATCACGCCAATGCCTCACTTTTGCTTATGCTATGACCCTGGTAGCAAGAACATCATTGATTTGTCTGGAAACTTTCAATTCTTTTACTGTTAGGTTGGGGATGTTTGTTCTGTCAGTGAATATGACTTTATTTCAAAAAGCTGAATTTATGTTTCAAGTTCTTGAGTACCTAATCAATAATCTTTTTTCTTTTCTAATTCAAAGATTGATGACACTTTATTGCATTTTATTTCTGTTGTAGGGATTTTTTTAATAACATCTTCCGTATTAAGAGCATTGATTAGTTTAGAGCAGTGGTTCCCAAACTTATTTTGCCTACTGCCCACTTTGAGAATAAATTATTTTTTAGCGCCCCCATTTTTTCACCTACTCAAAAACCACTATAACTTCAAATTAAATTAATTATTGTGAGCTATATTAGCGGAGATTAAACATTCATTCTAAACGAGACTTTTACTATGGGTTATAGTAAAAGTCTCGTTTAGAATGAATGAGTTAACTTGAGACCTGAGCGTAGTAGGTAGTACACAACGGCGCTCAGGTCTCAAGTTAACTTTTACGGGCTACACCTGCCAATGAGAATGATTATTGAAACGCAACTTTATAGTATTCAGACAAAGTATCTTTTATTCAAAATTCAAAATAAAACAAACATAATCGATTCTAATATAAAAACTAATGTGAAGGATGAATCTGATGCTGTTTAATAAGTTTGTTGATATCAGGTTCCAATTTACTCAAGAACAGCCGCAAGTCACCACGTTCGGTAACATGCAAACGATTTCTCTTTTTAGTAAGCAGCGTTGCTACAGCACTAAATCCACGTTCACACAAATATGACGATGGGAATGCTATCAAGAATCGTTGAATGATTGACCACAATCCAGGGTACAATTGCGGGATCGGTTTTTGTAGCCAAAATTCTTGGTAGCCATTTTTGAACTTGATTTTTATTTCCTCGTTCGTTGTCAATTCTATAAGTTCTTCTTCCAGATGTGGTGATATTGCTGTGTTGACATTTGAAAACGGATCCAACACCCAGTCTGGTATTTCCAAGTTCAAAATATCCTGGTATCGTTCGGTGAAGTCAATGTGGAGCTTTTCCAAATGTTGGCAGTAGGCAAACAAGTCGTCGTTACTGCAGGATACTGATAAATTCGGAAAATTATGAAACTCACGTCTGCCCATATTCTTTTTGTGTAGAAGCAGTTTGGCTGCGAAAGCAGCAACGACATTTTTTGTTTTAATTAAATTTAGTTCATCGCCTTGCAGTTGGAGATTCATGTTGTTGAACAATTTATACAGGTCTGTCATGTAAGCTATATCATTTTTTGATGTAATGAGCTTGTTGCGCAATTCTGTATCTTTAGTTTCCAAAAACTCTATCACAGAGTCAAACAGGTTGTAAAATCGAGTCAGACAATTGCCTCTTGATAGCCAACGAACTTCGGTATGAAACAACAAACGGTTGAAATCTTCGTCATTAGTAACACAAAGCTGATGAAATAATCTATCATTCAAAGAGCAGTTACGGATTTTATTGACTGCTTTGATGACATATTGCAGTGATTGAAATAGTCGTTCACTTAAATTTCTAGCAACCAAATGTTGTCTATGAATAACGCAATGTACAGCAAGGACATCTGGAATTTTATTTTTTACGTACGCTATGAAGCCTTTATGGCACCCTGTCATAGCCGGAGCGCCATCCGTAGCAACTGATATAATATTTTTCAAGGGAATCTCTTTCTCATCACAAAACTTTTCCAATGTATTGAATATGGTTTCGCCTTTTGTATCGGTCTCTAAATTTCTAGCAAACAATAGTTCTTCACATATTTTCTCATCTTTAATAAACCTCACGTAAGACAGCAACAATGCTTCATTAGTTGGTAAAGTGGACTCATCGAGCTGAATTGAGAATTGACTAGTCCTCAGATGATTGCACAATGATTCTTCTATGTTTCCGGCCATTTCATCAATTCGTCTTTGCACAGAATTATTACTCAAAGGAATTTTTCCGATAATATCTGCGGCCGGTTTATGAAGCACAGTAGTTATTACTTCCTTTATTGCTGGCAAAATTAACACTTCTCCGATGTTGTGTGGTTTGCCTTTTTGAGCAATTAACAAAGAGATGTTGTACGAAGCTCGAAGTCCGTCGTCATCTTGCTTAGCAGCCGCCGAAAAGAGTTTTGCTACACTTGGCCGAGTATTATGCTTCTTCTCTAGGTCTTGAAAATATGCTACATTCTTGTCTTTCTTATCTGGATGCATTTTATTCAAATGATCTTGAAGTCTTGAAGGCTTCATTGCTTCATTCGAAAATGTTTTTAGGCATAGAAGGCACAAAGGCGACGATGGGTTTGTAGGATTTTCAATGAATCCGAATTTAATATATTCCGCACAGTATTGCCGTCTCTTCTTTTTTACTTCCGACATTGTTTTGTTTTGAGAAATACGTAAGTATAAGTGTTGAACTTAAGTACTGCTTATCTATTACGCGCGAAACCGCAAATGAAAATAAAATAAATATTACGTTGTTTATATAGGATTGCATAAGCAGCACGCACCGACAGGAATAAGACAAACATGCATAAACTCGTTTATCTCATTCGACGCTCAATCGTACTCAACAAGTAAGAACAAGTATTCTATGAACCAGCCGATTGATACAGTTGCCTTTTTATTTGTTTGTTTGTGTCTCTTTTCGTTTCGAAACGGAGCGACCGATTGATATGTTTTTTATTTTATTTATTCAATAAAACAGGACAGATATATGAACTACTCGGAGAGAAATATCGAACCGAGTTGGTTTGAGCAATCTCTTAATTAATATTAGTTGATGTTCACAAGCTGTAGTCGAGAGTAGGGATGGGACATCGGTGGGTAAACATCGATATCAAACATCGATGTTAACATCGTTGATCAACATCGATGGTTGCAAAATATCGACTACCAAACATCGATGTTTTTAAACATCGATAATTATATTTATAGATTTATTTTTTGGCAGTTTAACAAAAACTTTATTATAACTTAATTAAT
Source organism: Amphimallon solstitiale (assembly GCA_963170755.1). Classification (NCBI taxonomy): domain Eukaryota; kingdom Metazoa; phylum Arthropoda; class Insecta; order Coleoptera; family Scarabaeidae; genus Amphimallon; species Amphimallon solstitiale. Next base: position 17,541,517 of record OY720679.1, read on the forward strand.
TTACGTCCTTAACAAAATGATATAAAAGATATCACTATTCAAAAATAATAATAAAAGAAATATATACATTTATAATATGTAGTTAACTTTAGAAACTACTCAAAAAAAACTATATAAAAAAACAATATTATGCAATTACGCATGAAACAACCACATGACTTAAATCGTCTGATACTTAAAAAATATATACATTTACGTGTATCAAAGCTTTTTAAGAGAACGATTTTTATTTGGGATTTTATAGTCTTGCATTTTTTTTTGACTACGCTGGCAAATACCGAGATACATATGGATATGGTTTTATATTTCTGATGTGTCATCTTGCATTTAATACGTGTATCGTCGTGTATGATTGTACGCACTAGGGAATTTCCCGAAGAAGTATACATCGGTAATGTCTATCTCCCTTCTTTTTCTATGAAAATACGTTTACCTCCTTCACTTATTCTGCATGCATACATAATTTAACTTTTATTCTGCACATTAAAAGTACTATAAATTTATGTATTTAATTATATATTATTTAAATATTTATACTGAGTAATATTTAAAAGAGCCTAAAATGAAATATTCGAATTTATATGATATAGCACTGTGTAATTTAATAATTCTTTTATTCGTAGACAATTTTACATCCTCGTAGCCTGTATGTGAGCTGTTAATTTGGAAACATTTTTGTATTTGTCAACAGAGGACGCTGTTTTATTTTGTGATTAGTGCAAATACATTTTGTCAAGCTTAAAAGTTCGATGTTCACTATATTTCTTCTAACATCGATAGTTTATCGATAAATCTAAATTGCAAACATCGATGCAAAAACATCGAACATCGATCCTAAAATATCGATGTTCAATGAACATCGATGTTTATCGCCCATCCCTAGTCGAGAGTCGAGAGCTCAGTCGGTGTCTAAGAGTCCTCCTAGATTCTAGATGAAATTACAAATCGCCCCCTAAGCCTTTACACAACGCCCCCATTTTTTTTCTGGGTCTCTTACCGCCCCCCTTTAGACCTGCAGCGCCCACAAGGGGGCGTTATCGCCCACTTTGGGAACCTATGGTTTAGAGGATAACAGATAGAATTTTAGTTTTACCTACGTTGTGGTCAGGTATAAATAAACGTGTTCTGCAATTATAACGACAAATTTAAAAAATATCTATTCCACTCTAGAAATAACTAACAAATTTGAGATATAGGCCGCATTTTCGGAATAATGTTTTAAATTTATCGATAAGTAAGGCATCTAAAAATTCATTATCTTTATGTTACTATTATTAAAATGGATATATGTTTGAACTTTCAATATTAAAGTAAATAATAAGTATATATCAAACGGTCAACCATCATGAATAAGTTGCTAATATGTAAGGTGACCAGAACGTCCCGCTTTTTTGGCTGGAAATTCCCGATTTTTAACAATTTGTCCGGCATCCAGAGTCCCGCGGCGTTTTAAAAAAGTCCCGATTTTTGGAAAGAATGCACGGCAAGCTTGGGAACGGCGGGAGAACGGCAAGGCAATATACGGTCAATGGTCTCCCGCTTTAAATCTGGTTACCTTATAATATGGTGTATCTTACGTATCGACGGTCCTCCATACATTATTAATTTGACAAAGGCTGTATAAGGTGCTTACGTCTTTTACTGTTGAAGTGGAAAACCAGTTTTGAATGTCTCAGACTAAACGAATTTAGCCACAGATTAATTTACATTTAAGAGCTGCATGTACAATTTTTCCATTTTTAAGGTTCTCTGGATTCAAATTTCGATATTTATAAAATACAAGAAGGGCAAAATTCAATTTAGATATTATGTTACAGTAATGAGTTTATAATATACTAGGTATAATCATATAAATAACTTTTACCAAATACGAGAGCGTTAATGCCGGGATTGTAATGCATTTCACTAATTTACCTATACTATTTAATAACTTTGTTAAAAGGCCGTAAAAATATAATTATCATATAAGATCAAAAATGAATTTGATCTTAGTTGATAATAATATGGCAAAATTGAATTTCAGATCCTTATAAATACAAAAAATAATTATTAGGTAGGTATAACAAGTTTTAATAAAGTTCAGATACACGTTTGCTGCATGAACATTCATGAAATTCTGCCTCATATATGAATAATGTTGAAACTATAGTTTCAACATTATTCATCAAATTTTCTATTATTTGATATTTAGAAATAACGGTAAAGCGACCAAAATTTTCATGGGTGTACTTTAATAAAATGAGGTGTTGGCATCATACAACTTTTTTATACACAAGTTGTTAAATACTGTTTGTCCTCTTAATAAACGTGTGATAACAATAATTTGCGGGATATTTGCAAAAAATCCGATAAGACTAAAAATGTTACTTTCCGTACAAATTTTGAAATGTCTTTATACGAAAATGTATCTATTATAAATAGAGCTCTAAATCATTTTGTACTGATAAATCAGTATGCAATGCATAATTTACTAGATATTCGCAAATAACTATTGTTCAATAAGAGTAAAAGACCTACTTCTGTTTGTAATTTCGAAAAACTATTTTATATTTCTTTTGGAACTTTAGAACGCGGCCATCTACAAATATCACTTTATTTTGAAAAATAAAAAGAATTAAATATATTTAAAAATAACCACTTAGCATGTAATACAAAATTACAATAATATTTCTATATTATAGTTATTAAAATAATACGATCTTGATAATAAATAAAATACAAACCGTAGAACCGCTGCTGTAAATAAACACATCTCGTACCAGTCATTTTTCAGTGAAAAGAAGCATTCCGAAATACAGCGATCCATAATTTCAAAGTTTGAAATATATAACAAAGTGGGCATTGACATCAATTCTGTAAGCAACAAGGCTAAGTCGACTTTTATTTGGTAGTTGGCACGCGGACTTTCTATTAACGGAAGAATAATTTCACCTATTCGGTCAATGGAAATTTCAAAATCGCTAAGACTCATAATTTTTACTCTATAAGAAAAAAATCATAGGTAGTTATTACAAGATAAGGTGCCCCTATCAATTTGAGCATACTTAAAAAATAATTCACGTAAAAATTTAATCAAATCCATTAATTCTTGAGAATCATCCTTTTTAGAAAAATATGACATCATTTCGAGAACATATTCAATCGTATAAAGCAATGCTTTATTCGTATTTTGCAAATATTTGCTGTTTCTTAAAAAATGCCTTAGTATTTTTAACAAAAGACTAGAAAAATAAATATTTAAGGATATTAATATTATATATAAGTACATTGATGATTTACACTGCTTACCTAACTCTTTCTGGTGGATACTTGTTCATAGATGAAAATGGAAAATGCATAACTAACCTGTCGCAGTTACTATCTTTATTTGATTCAATCCATCTATATATTTCTCGCAAATCTTTGTTATGTGATATGTCAAATAATAGAGTAGCATCCATGTTAAAATTAATAATCATATATAATAGATATACTGCCTAATACCCGCATGCGGCCATGTTTTAAAACAGTTAATTCTAAGCCTCTTTGATATATCACCTCAAGAAATTATTTCGCAAGGGAGCATAAGCTGGAAAATTTAACAATAGAGCAAATGTATATTGAATGAAAATTTATAAAGATGATTAGTAATTAAGTTTGATAGGTTCAATTACTTTATTTGCTGCTAAATTTACATTAAAGTGATTTGCGTCCGAGTATGCTAGCCTGTCGTTTATATATGTTCGTCAACAGATAAACTAACATTAACATTAATTGAATTATATATCTATTCTTCATTGGCCACTAAAATGGAATGAACGTTTTTGTAAGGTCAATTATCTACAATGTGCATAATCAAAGGTATTATTATAAATAATTAGTTTTAATGAAGCTGTCGTCTCGATTTTATAAATTGACAATTAAAAGCAAACCTATTTCAGTAACATTTTTCTAGAAATATTTCAATTTCAATGAAAATCCGGAACAAACTAAATATGCTAGATACCTTAAAAAATGACAAATTAATATCTTTATATTTCCTTATTATGGCTAACAATTTTGAAGACTATCGTGTATTGCGCTCACAATTAATAATAGCAATTTAATTTTACTTTAAGTATCTCTGCTTCTGCTTTCCTACAATTATATAAGCAGGTCAGGTATTTGATATATACACTCATATGCTTTTTGCCCAAGCTGAATTTGCTTACATCGAAAACGGAAAAATTCTGGACCGCTTCATTGAAACAAGCGACTTTAGAACTTATTCATCGTACGACATATTAAACAAATAACGTATGACTGTATCTATCTTAAAGGCATGTGAATGTATAACCATTATTGCTAAAGAACCAGCGGAATCTTTATTAACAATGACTTTTAGATAAAAAAAAAATACAACGATTTGAATTCTATAGTATAAAATAGAAATTTTTAATATATAGATTCCGACCACAAACCGGTATCCTAACATAAATGGATAAGCAAATTGATAGATGCGCATGAAATTTGTATGCCAAATAGAATATTTCAGATCGTCGATCTTTATCTCGGGACTTACGAGTATGACAAAACTTTTACATTCGTATGTGAAATCACTAATATTGCCGAACGGCGACGTTAGAGACTGGCTTTTTGTTTATATTTTTGGTTTATTTTCATTAAACGAAAATGCGAAACTTTTTCGTGCCTTTTTGTGGTAATAAGGGAAGCATTGACGGAGTATGCTACCTCAGATCACTGATTTTTTAGGAGTGATGAAGGATATTTATAATTCATTTTACAAGAGTTTATGAAACGGTGTAAAAGTCGAGTAAAGAATTTGTTGGTTTTATAGATTAACAAAACCCTGTCTTCCTACAGGGAAGTTTTATCGACAGTTATATATGTTCTGACGATTTTGAACTTGACGATTTCATTAGTCTAAATGAAAAAAAGTGTTGAAACGATGTTATACATACATTAAAACTAAGACCTAGTGGTTTCAGAAAGACCTTTTTAAGTGAGCTTAATTTAATGTCATTATGATACATCCTCAATTCAATATCTTTCAGAAGAGAAAAACCGGCATTTTAGTTGCCATATGCACCTCTTTTGGAAGACACTGAGGACTGCATGTATCAAAGTCTGTCTCCAATAAGTGATTTACCAATGACACAAAACAGTAAAGCAGACACTGTACGAAATGTGTCAGCTTTAGTTGGAGAAGGCAACATGCCAGAACATCACTTACCTTTGCTCTCAGCAGACACTCAAGAACTTACAGGGTCACATAAGAAAGACTATGTAAGAACTTACAAGTATCATAAAACAGTAATTTTGTTTATAACCATTTATAGTGTCTCCCTGAAAAATGGTACGAATTGAACACTGCCAAGAGAAAACTAAAGGAAATATCAAAAAATAAAAAGCTTGTCCGAAGATTTAAAAAAATATAGTGCATTTGCAGTCATCATCAGAGAACCAAGAAAACTTGAACTTAGTAGAAAGTAATACTTTGTATCCTTAGGTACACACGTTTGATTTATCTATTTTACATGAATCACGTTTCACGCTCCATTAGTGCTTTCGTCATAATCGCCATTTTGTTGAGGTAGGTCAGTTAAGTGGATCTAAACAAACCTGAAGAAGCATCAGCATTTGATTTCTAACATTCTTTTTGTTGTTGTATCATTATCCGAAGCAGGAGAGGTAAATATATAATGAAAAGGCTTATAAATATTTATCTAGTAGGTATATATATATATTATCTATAAAAAAGTAATATGGCGAAATAGGTTTGTTTAGATCCAGTCGGATCCAGTGCTACTGTGCAGTGGTATGGCCTGCATCATTAAAATGTCCTATGTGACGTACGACTAATGGAGCGTGGGGAACTTTCCAAATTAATACCTTTTGTAACCAATAAATATTTTAAAAAGAATTTTGAGTATTTTCTAAATCTCCCATAATAAAAATTTAATATTTTTCCAAACACAGGTTTTCATTTAGCCATGTTTTGTTACATACCTCCAAAGATGTTAGGCATTTAAAGCGAACACTTTTGTTATTGTGCATGTGCGTCAGCCCCGTCCGCAATTCATTAGCTGTAGTATTAGGAGCACAATCTGTAACATGCTACTGCTGATTCATCAATACATTATAATAAATATTTGATAACTACGAACTAATCCGAATGTCAATATCACATTTATGAGAACTGCTAAGCACTATACATTTGGTGTCTACTGATCCGAATCAGCGGCTAAAGAATCTACCACTTAGTAAAGCATAATTTAATTGCAACCTTATATAGTAACAATCGGTCATTGAAATTAATTTTACCTAAATCTGTTTTTACAAAATTCCTTTCCTGTACACAACACAATAAGAACAATTAAATTTAGTAATCATCTTCCATTTCACTTAATTTCTATTAAATTGTAGTTCTAATGTACACTTCCAAAAAATTAGTTTCTAAATTTGTAGATTAACTTTGTATCACAATTTCTCGAAATATGTGCTACTAATAGTACTATTTAGTATATTCAGCCTCCGCAAAAATAGGCTTCTTCAAAAATGTTTGAGAACTGCTATAAAGGAAACTCTTACCTATACAGAAACCGCTTTCATTTAAATGTGCTTTTTATCATTTTACTACGACCCATGAATTTTTCGAAGTACCTATTAAATATGAGTAAACGGGATTTTTTATTTAAAATTTGGAATATATTTATTACTGATAGTATTCACAAGCATCAATAAATAGTGCAATAAATACGGACACCATGGAATTCCTGTTTTAATTAGTGGAAAGGCATGATTTTAAATAAAAAACAGAAAAATCACAATATTTATTGTTTTAATAAATAACATACTGATGGTTGAAGAAAAGTATTTATTAATTATCATTGCATTATGTACCAGATTTTTGTTCTGCTATATTGGATTCATCTTCCTTACTCTTATTTGGTTCATCTGGTTTCATAGCAGGGAAAAGTAAAACTTCCTAAAAATAACCCAACATAATTGAGATAGTATATGAGGTAAGAATTATTTTTTACTTAACATAATATAGACAGAAAAATTAAAATGTTTATTTTATGTTCATAATAAGATCATAAAAGGAAGTAAACTTCAATAAAGCTCCAGTACTTTACCCATCTTTAGCAAGAAATTCAATGCACAATTAAATAATGCATGTTAATTATTGATCACGTTACAAAAACAGAATTCTACCTATCATGATCCCTATAAAAATCATTTTTCATAATACTTACCTTAATATTGTTATTATCTGTCAAGAACATTGTTAAACGGTCAACTCCAAGGCCCCAGCCACCTGTTGGTGGCAAACCATATTCTAGAGCAGTACAAAAAGTTTCATCAACTAATTGTGCTTCATCATCACCAGCAGCTTTATCCCTTGCTTGTTGTTCAAACCGATCTCTTTGAACAACTGGATCATTCAATTCAGTATAAGCATTACATACTTCCTTTTTCATAATGAAAAGTTCAAACCTTTCTGTTAATCCTGGGATAGATCTATGCCATTTAGCTAACGGACTCATTATTTGTGGATGCTCAGTAATAAAACAAGGATTTATGCATGTTTCCTCAATAAACTCCCCGACTAATTTATCTAACAGACGTGCTGTAGTTCGTGGTGCTGGACATTCAATATTGTGTTTTATGCATAAATCACTCAAAAACTTGTTAGTTTCAGGTGTTGTTAATTCAGAAGCTGGTGGTAATTTAATTTTTAAAATACTTTCTAATGTTGGTAACATTGATACTCGCTTGAAAGGAGGTGTGAAATCAATTTCAACATCTTCTCCATCTAGTCCATCAGGATGATATTTAATTTTATATGAACCATAAATGGATTTTACCATTCCAGATACCAAGCTTTCTGTTATACTCATTACGTCATTGTAATCAGCATAAGCCATGTAAAATTCACATGTTGTAAATTCTGGATTATGTGTGAGATCTATACCTTCATTACGAAACTGCCTTCCTATTTCATAAACACGATCAATCCCACCAACAATCAACATTTTATGATACAACTCAGGTGCAATACGCATATATAATTGCATATTTAGATCATTATGGTATGTTACAAATGGCTTAGCTGTAGCTCCACCTATAATAAACATTTTTCAATATATAATTAAACTATTTAATATTATTGCTAATTACCAGGGATCATATTCATCATAGGAGTTTCCACTTCTAAAAATCCTAGGTCATCAAAAAATTTACGAATGTATGCAATAATTTTTGCACGCACAAGAAAAATATTTCTCACTCTATTATTCAGTATCAAGTCCAAATATCGTTGTCTAAATCTTGTTTCCTTGTCCTTTAGTCCAAAATGTAAATGTGGTAACATATGTAAACATGGAGATAAAAGTGTTAGACTTATCGGCCTTATTGACAATTCCCCCTTCTTTGTTCTAGTTGGAACACCTTTTATGCCTATAATATCACCTCTACGTAATTTATCTGTATCTTTCTTAAATTGTTCCTCACTAATATAATTTTTTGCAGTTGCCATAACTTGGAGTTTTAATCCTTCACCTCTCAAATCATAAAATATTAATTTTGCACCAGACTCTCTTATAGAGTGAATTCTTCCAGCCATAGTTACAATTTCATCTTCAAGTACCTCTTCATTTTGCAAAGATGTATATTTAGCAATGAAATCTTCAAGGGAGATACTAACCTGAAATTTATGGGGATATGGTTGATCATTTGGTCCTAAATTCTTCAACTGTGCTATGGCTTGACTACGTAACTTAAAATATTCATTTGGACTTATATCTTCCTCCAATTCCTTTTTTGTTTTTGACTGCTGAACAGGCTGTTTGGCTACTTTCTCTGCTTTTTCTTTTGCTTTCTGTTCTGCTTTTAGTCTCCTTTTCAACTCACTGAAAAATAGGAAAAGAATAATTAATGAAAATGGAACGCGATTGTTAACGGTACCTTTTTGTTAACTGAGATAAATAATTCCTAAATGTATTCTTACGAAATAATGCGGTAATATGCATCATTTTATAGGTTATCTTAGTTGCAATTTATAAATTCTGCATGAAAGGAATATATACGAACTACCTATTAATTAAAAACTTACTTTTTAGATATATTTTCACTACTCTCATCAGCCATTATTACAAAATACTATATAATAGAATTCGACTATCAAGAAGTAGACAAACACGTGTTTATACTGTTTATAGAGAATGCAAGAGAAATGAGAAATGCAAACGTGGTGATAGAAATTTTGCCAACATCAAATATTATAATGTATTCATATTATTAGTAAATCATACTCAAAATTAAAATTACTTATTGTAATCATAATATCCATGCTACATAACATTACATATAACATGTTTTTATTTGGTTATCGCTAAATAGATATACAGTATGATACAGAGCCGATCGAAAATATTCGCACATGTTTATCTTAATTACTTCCAAGACCCAGAATATTTTTTTATATATACAAGTTCAATATTTATTTTTATGCACGCTTGCTATGCTAAAATGTTTCCTTTTTACCTGCGAAATAACATGAAATAAGTGTTATGAAAAGACGATTATTCGTGTATATTTACAATTAACTCATAAATAGGATTAAACATAATTTTAAAGCTGTAACAAAACGAATAGCACAAAATTGCAAAATATGAATATTATTTAGACAGTCCTAATAAAATTGCTTTTTTTAAATATAAATTTTACGCCTTTTCAATTTATTGATGCATGTATTGATTGCTAAAAGGATTATGCTACGATACAGTATCTTGCTTATTGACATTTCTCAAAACTTTGTGATAGTTGAATCGTTTTGGCAACTATTCGGCATGAATTAAAGACGATACGATTCAATGCCATTGCAAAATCCCAACGATCGAAACAATTTCAGAACAATAATATTATGTTAAACCAATTAATTAATATCTAAGCGTATATAGCTTCCGCTAGTAAAATATTATTATTTACAACCATACGCATAATGTTGGCATTTCTGACTTTTTAAAAGTTTGGAAGTGTAACTTTGTTCACGTTTACTTCCCGTCCTCTATTACTGCCCTCATTTACTTCCCACCCTCTATTACTGCCATTGAGGAAAAATACTATGGTGACGCTGTAAAGCATCTTTGCTGTACCTACTCTCAAAACGGGAGCATTGGGCGGGGCTAAGTGTGGGACCAATATGGCTGCCTCACCTAGTCCAGACTATTCAAAATTATAATCTGTAATCCCACACCTGTCAGGTCTACATTGCACTAACCTATGAAATGATATTCCAGACGAATTCTTCTTATCAACGCCGTCTCTGCTGTTGCAGCTACGTAGAGCACAAGAAACCATAATATCTTTTTTAGTATGCATGCATCATAAACCAATCAAAACACACCCATAAGCGTGCATAATCGGGCCTTTATCGCACGGCGTGCGTATAAAGGTTGCTTGGTAACAGCCAATCCCAAGCGTTTAATAGTCCATTGAAATGTCAGGAAATGTCAAATGACATAAGTATAGGTACATGTCACTCGATAATATGTATTGAAATTATTGATTTGATTTCTTCTAATTAAAATTATTGTTGCATTTATACTAAAAAATATCGTATGACACAGTGCATAATTAGCTTTTAAAGCACTCGAAACTCGTTACTCGTGCTTTAAAAGCTTGATTATGCACTAGTGTCATAATATACTATTAATATTTAACTTATTATATAACTCTAATACACGATACACTTAACAAACAGTCAACTTTTTACCAACACTACCTGTTTGACGTAAGTGTAGTATCAATATGGCGGACCTGTACCCGGTTTGACCACGTGACGTCGTCTTCCTACCTATTCTTTTTCAATGATGAATGCTCTTATTTCCCAACCTCAATGTCAATCACAAAACTGTCAACTCGATATGTCAAAACTTTATCGGAATTTTTATCACAAATAATTATTAATTGTATGGTTGTAAATAAAATTAATTGTTACATTAGAATTATTAGAAGCTTGAACCCATGTAGATAGACCGCCCTGCTATTGCTGATATGATGATATACACAGCCGTGTCTACTTAAAAAAGACGGCTGTGTGATATAGTGATTTCTTGTCCTTCTCCATTAGAGCTAAGATATCCGAATAGCTACGGGAGGACAGTTTCTCTCAGTTCCAGTGGAGTGCAGTCCTTGAAGACTTCTACTCAACATTTCTTTTATAATCTATTCACCGAAAAGACTGACTAATAATTACGGTTGTAAATAAAATAGTATACAAACCTCAGTGAAAAGTTTCATTCCTGTCTCGAGATAAAGGTAACCGTTTCCCGTATGGTTAACTACTTAATCTCTCGACAGTAATGAAACACTTTCCATCTCGGTAGCGTCGGTAGGTATGTAATGTACTATTACCTGAAAGCCTGTTACAAACTAAATAAGAAAGAATTAAGGATATTATGTATTAATTTTCCATGCCGTTACTTTATTTAATATTTGGCCATTCTGTTTAGCAAGCAAGCATTGTTGACAAATTTGTATTATTTGGATGACAATTATAACACACGTCAAAAGGTAAATATGGCGATGTCCAAAGGTGTATGACAATTTTGCAACATATCAAATTTGATGTCATTATAATTTATTGGCGTATGTCGGTTGTGAAAGCATTTCAACCTATGAGGAAAGAATAGAACAGGAGAGTCTCCTTAAAAATAATATTTGTCCAAAATGGTAACTCAATATGGCCGCCGCAATGCATAGGCGTGCATAAATGTTATGTATAGGGTACTTCGTATTTTCTCGATAATCGTTCAAAATAGGTTCATAGTCCAATAATAATTAAAGTAATATCGTGAGTGCCTTATTTTATTCATTTTAATACAGTAACATTTATTCTAACTGTATTAAAGAAAACATTAAAAAAATATGCCTAGAATATGTATGTTACGCCACTGAACACATAATCAAACATACCGGATATATGACAAGTTATTCAAAATACTCATTTTATAAATTATGATTGGTCAATATTGCCATAATTGACCTGCCTTAAAGTGGTAACTTCCGTCTAAATAGTACCTATTACCTCACCAATTTATTATCTCTCCTGTTCTATTCTTTCCTCGTAGATTTCAGCCATATGTATCATGTAATGAGTGTCTGTAACTGACTTACGCATTGCGATTTAGACATTTTTTTTTTATTAAGTCGGCAACTTGGAAAGGTCTCCTTCATTTCTTCTGCTGCCAGTGTCGTGCCTAAATATTTAACGTAAATCTAAACACAGTTTTATAACCATATACATATATGATCATTTTGATAGGTAACAATGTTTTCATTCAGCAGACGGATCGAGAACCGATCTCGCTCCAACCGTTCACTTCACAACAGTTGAGTGTTCGCTGGACAGGACCGCTCACCTTTATGTCATCTGGTACTTTTCATTGCTGCCATATGTTAAAATTATAGAGATTAAACCGAATAAACAATAATAATAAATTGTTTTTCTGCATTAAGTTTTGGCGTAGTTTTTAGTCTAAGGGTTGGTTTTTCCAACCCCGAATAAAATACTGGGTGAACTCCAATATTTTAATACATCAATTTCTGCACAATACCTTTAAATTGCAGTATCTTACTTTTCTACTAACTTTCTTCAAAATTATGTATTAGGTTGGTCTTGGAATGCATCAATGGCACATGCGTACAAAATACGCTCACTAAGTGAGCGTAGAATTTTTCCGCTCACAAAAATGGCGGCCGCTCCTGAACATGTTCAGAGTGAGCGCTCGTCTACTGGACATGATCATTGAACAGTTGCGCAACTGTTGTGTCTGCTGAATGAAAGCATTGCCTATATGTCGAAATAGCGTATATAACCTGCAATTTCGAATTCATATTACGTAAAAGTTGATTATTTTATGACGATAATTAAGTACATACTTACTGCTTAAAAAACCTTAAACTGCGCTTATGGAATTTTAATGTCAAATTTGACGATTAATTTAAGTTCACGCAAGGGTGGAAATCGTAAAACGTAAAAATCGCTTAAATTCTAATGGCGGTGGCGTACATCAATAAATTACAGACACTATACTTAAAGGTACCACTATAATGTGCCTACTTATTAATATTAAGTTGGGAAGTATTTCTGCGCAAGTAGAATTGATATATTTTCTCAATATGTAATTACCCAGTAGAATAGCGGCTTGTAATGTGGTAACGTATTTAAGAGTATATAGTTGAAGTGCGATAGATAATCTTTTTGAATCTGTTGTATTTGTCATTTTTTTAAAAAGGATTGCCAGTCTTGTTGATTTTTTCTGTGAATATATATAATGATTGTATATATTTACAATAGAATTAGAAAACCCACAAACAGAAAATCAAAAATATTAATCTTGCAGGCAAACTACAAAATGAAGCTTACTTCTGACTTTTTTCATGTTGTTAAATAATGAAAGTACCTTAGCATTTCTCACAACACAAATAAAGACATATTCGTAAACTATATCTATTTATCGCTGCATTTTTAAACGCTTAAAATGAACGAACCAGTGGCGGACTAGCATTAGAAAACACCAGCGAGCACAATCAAAACTATTTAATTTGTTTTCCAGTGTATGAGGGTCTCACTTGTAATGTGGGGCAAGTTAACAATTGGCTAATTGACAACTTGAATCGTAAACTAAGATTTGTAAAATCCATTATTTCCGAATATGTCAATCTACATCCGTGTGACTAGCAGTGCGATTATGCATACTAAACACGACAGCAAACCTACAGCCTTTTAGTGATTCTCATAAACGTACTATTGACATTCTGATTGATTAGTTCGTCGAGAATGATCATACGTGTCGAACATTTGTTCGTTCTCAACGAAGTCGTCGAAGACTGCAGATTTTGTGTTGTGTCGACTTCAAGTTACGTGACGATAACCCGAAATCTCACAGCAGATTATATATTGTCTACACAATTTTCTACTAAAAATTTACTTGCCCTATGAGCAGAAAAATCTATCACTTTTTCGCACATATCTCAAGAACTAACGTATAAATAGTTTAAATAATTTATTTGAAATTAAAAACTTCTAAACAATATAGGTTTTCAAGCTTTATTTTCAAACAACTAACAGAATATCTTATTCAACAGCATCTTCCTGTAAATTACCACCCATCTCAGTTATTACTTCTTTCTCCAATCCACCACTCATCAAAACTTCTAAAGAACCCACACCCTTTTGGCCCTGTCTATTGAAGACTGCCTTGGAAGCTTCCCAACATTTTATGGTCGATTCCATAATATTCACAAACTGTTGGGCGTCAGGAAATAAACCCGTTAGAACTCTATTAAAAAAAATTTTCAATAAATCAAATTATACACTTATTTCCACAAACCTATAAGCAGGTAGACATACGTCTTCCAGAAATTGTATTTGGAGATCTGGTATCGAAGCCTTTTCTCGATCCATCATTAATGGTGGCACATTACCCATGTTTTTTTCTATATCCCCTTGATTAAAGAATTCTTCATATACCATTTGGGCAACTTGTTTGGCCATTATGAATCCCTAATCACAAATGTTATTCAAAATGTTCATGATCAAAACATAATTAATGCTAATGCAGACGTACAACGTAAAGTCTAAATCAAATATTCAAAGATGTGGAGAGAATATAGAGGAAATTAATAATAACTAGTACATCAAAGTCATAGACAAGGATAAACAATTAAATGTCGCAAGGATAAGTGCACATTTAAAAGTTATTAATTTTACGAAGTGAACGCCATTTAAGTAATTTAGAAGCGTTAGTTGTCAAATAATTGTGTTTTATGAAATGTTTCGATACATAATCCATAGATGATATAAAATTTAGACGTCGTTCATTTCGAGAAAATCCAGAACGTAACGAAAAGCTGCACAAACCACTAACGGGTTTATTTCTGTTAAATATACATTCTATCGCTGTTAAGTAAATTCGCACATAACGTAGAGACGTTATCACTTTTTTTTAAATGAACGAGCTCTACCTTATATATGAAAATATATACCTACATACTATACGTTTAATTTTTTATCCTTGTCTATGGTAATAATTCAGTGGTTTCCTACAATTGTCAATGAAAATAATTATCTTTTGAAATATTTTTACGACAGGTAGCTTAAAAAATATGAAGTTCTCAGTTTGCAGTTAAAGAATAGCTATACTTATGCTAGTTACATTCGTGATATATGCACGTATTCAGTAAGTAAGATTTGTGGTTTATATTAATTTTAGTGCTTTCTAGTGTTAGCTAGTATTTCCACAAATGTTTATTGTTGTAAGAGATTCTGAAAGATTATCTACTCTGCTTCGATAATACATTACATGATTGAGATTTTAAAACATGTATGTTTTGAAGTCTGATAGGATAGAATAAAAGTGATTTATCTCATGCTCGGCAGTAAAAATGACAAGAAAGATGATATCTACGCTCGTGTTATAACCAGTTCGTGATAAAAAAAAAACTTGTTTACCGATAAATTAGAATATTACTTTAAAATTGCGGCACTTACCGGGATAGGCAATCTTTTTAATCTCTCTTTTTTAGTTCGCGGAATGGAGAGGTAAGATGATAGTGGGAGAGCTCTTTCGTGTCGTAACGTGTTCAGTAAATTATTAGTACGAATATAAAGTTTTAAGAAAATCGCGTCAGTAGTCTTTAAACTATCGTCGACCAAGTAACATACTCGGGAAGAAAGTGTGAAATATGGAGAAAATCGAGTATCTCGTCGTTATCAAGTTCCTTAGAAAACAAGAAACGTCCGTTTATACCATATTGCAAGAGATGTCATCGGTTTACGGGGATTTTCCCCAGGGAAACGCTATGGTTTTTAAGTGAAACAGTCGCTTTAAGCAAGCTCGCGAATCACTTGAAGATGACCCATGTCCGCGGCGGTCTATCGAAGTAACCATTAAAGACTAAAAATTAATAATGGAAGATGATCGGTTAAAAAGACTGATCAGATACACCCATATTTAAAATTCGTCATGTTCATCTTGGCATGATTCAAGTCAGCCTATCTAAGATGAGTACCTAGAATGCTCACGCCGCACAGTGGTCTGAAACGCCCGAAAAGCTGGTCAAAACTCGAAAAAGGTTCGGATTTGGCTGAAAATCAGTATGCTTTAGTTTTTTTACTTTCTGATTGTAGATTTGAGGTAAAAATGGTAAATTGCAAAATGGGGAGTTTTAAACTGCCAGTTTTATGTTCAAAAATACCATAAAATAATATAAAATTCGGCTTAATAAATTTTGTGTTGTTTCTCATTATACTCTTTATAATTATACTTACGATAAAGACAATAACAATTATCATAACAATAGTAATAATGATAATAATGATAATAATAATAATAATGATAATGATGATAATAATTATGATTTTTTCTTGGTAATTGCACTTTAAATAATTCAAAGTGACTTCTTCTAACTTACTATTTGGTTCGGATCGTGCGCATATTAAATCTCTTCAAGATTAATTAAAAATATGTAATTATGATGTGACATATACATGTGACCCGTCACATATGTATAGGGCCGCGCAACCAAATACAAATAAATCAATTGCGAGGAGAATCGCAGAAAGTCGCACCTGAATTTTCGATTTTCTAGTTAGTTAGACATTCATCTGGGAAATGAATCAGCGAACAACGCGGAGTCTCGCGGAAACATAACTTTTTTGACAATTTCGGAAAATTTTTAATAACAAATTATAAAAAAATTTGTTTAAAAAAAGTAAAGTGTCAAAACATTATACCAATCTTCAGGCGCATCCTCCATCTTCTTGTTGAAGATATTTGCATGTTCACGAATTTTTGTGTGCACTTCAAATGTTGTTTTTCTCGTTTATTGTTGAACGTTGCACGTAGCAAGTTTTGACAACCGCAACTTTCACACACAACTACACGTCCCGTAGGCGCGCCATCTATCTGCTATTCGAGAAATAGACGCACAGGCACCTCGTTGACCGACTACCACACAAGAAACTATTTGAAAAAAAAATGATTTTTTAGGTTTTGACCAACTTTTTGGACGTTTCAGACCACTGTGCGCCGCCGGAAAAACAACAGCACGTGGAATGTTCCCATGTGTTTTTGGACCTGTGTAATAAAGGCCGGGATGGTATAGTGAGTCTTCTACGACAGTAAATTCGACTTAGAGCTGCCAGAGTGTTGCGGAGTAATAGCTTTCGCGGACGATACGACGTTGCTTGTTAAGGCGCGGCCATATAACAAAGAAAACTAAGCCAACAGCGCACTAGCGGAAACCTTAAAGTGGAACAGGATAAATAAACTGACATTTAATGCGAGTAAATCGGAAGCTTTGTTTTTCGGAACATCGGGACAGCAACGTACAACATTTAAGGAAGAGAATGACACAATTTATTATAAAGAGAGTGTGAAATATTTCGGCGTCATAATAGATGAAATGTTGAACTTCCAAGACCACGTGCAGTACACGTCAAGTAAGGCACGAGAAGTCACCAATAAAATAGACGCGGCCGCGAAATTAACATGGGGTCTTAACGGGAAGGCGGCAAGCCGCGATAGAACCAGCGATGCTGAACGCAGCGTCGAGAAGGTCCAAAAAGAATAGGGACGAAGAGAATATCGGTAATGAGGAGTGCAAACGCATTCGCAACCACGTCGGCAGAGGCGGCAGCGACAATGCGGGTATGCTACAGGCGGACATACAAGCCAAGGAACACGCGAGGCGCAGACACGTAACCCACTCGGATAGGGAACCCTTCGCGGCGTTCACCGGATTAGATATCGAACAGCTAAACATGGAATGCAGCAGGCGAATAACAGAGATTCATACCGCGCAAATCTGAAGAATCAACAACACGCGACACGATGGCGATCAAACGCGAACGGACGGAATTAACATATTCACGGTCGGATCCAAAAGCGACGACGCAACGGGCGCGGCTTTAGTGGTATACGCAAGAGAACACGAGATTCATAGCGGGAAAATTGGGTTGAGCGACATTTGCGATAACTAGCAGGAGGAACTGGTAGCGATCAACGCGCTCAAATATGTTAAGGACGTGCGGATAGCGTAAACGACGCTACACGCGGACAGCCTATCTGTGCTACGAACACTAAATGGCATGCGACGAACAACGGGCCCTGCTTTTGGAAACGTGGAAGTTACTAAGTGAAATAGGCGTCCAACTTAGATGGACTTGCGCGGTTGATTTCATCACAGGTAACGGAACTTCAAGGCCTACCTGCATAAGATAAGCCGCAGAGGTCACCCCAACTGTGGCTGCGGCGCTGTCGATACGGCAGATACTTCCTCTTCGAATGCCCATTCATCGAGGGTTGACGGGAGACGACGGCGAGGTCCTCGTTATTAGCCGAATATGGGTGGCCGCGACGGGCTAAGGACATCAACGACGACGAAACCATAGAATGGTGACAGTTTTTCAGCATCGCGGCTTGAGAATTTTACGAGACTGCGATCGCGGACCATGGAATGGCCCAGCCAGAAGACGGCGAAACACACAACACGGGGGACCCATAGAGTGTAGCCGAACTCGAGAAAACCCACACACATCCACAACACGTGCAGTTGGCAAAGCTAAGTACCTTTACCATTTTCTTGCAGTTCTTAATTGTAATGAATCGTGAGATAGTGAGATCATAGAGACCACACACAAAAAGACGTACGCACACATAGAGAGAGAGAGAGATACACTCACACTAAGGTGAGCGAGATGAATCTGAGAAAGAATGATCCAGCTTTTAGTTGAGATAAAACATTTTCTTATGAAGGCATACACAAGCTAATTGAAAGATCTGAAAATTGTATAAGGGCTTCAGGTGAATACATTGAAAAATACTTTTTCTCTCCCCCCATTCTGTTAACTTAAAAACGCCCCTTCGTAGTTAGGCGATAACTTTGAAGAAAATAACAATATCGCTACGATGTATTCTACAGATTATGACCATATTGTAGCGATGTCCTGTGACGTTATAACTTAGCGATCCCAACGAAGGTATCGCTATGAATTGATTATCACTATAATAGTTATTCTATTACTAATATATGTATTTTGTTCTTCGGTTGACGTTTAAAATATGTGCATATTATTTAAAAAAACTCGAAAATATATTTACAATTTTTGTAGCAAATGCTAACGTCTCTAGTATGTTATGTAAGAGAGTGTCGCAGCAACACTCATATTTAGTCATCTCAAATGAGCAGTTCGGCTTTAGAGCCGGACTTTCTTGTGAGCTCCAACTGCTTCGTCTTACTGATGCTATAAGGGATGGCCTTGAGCAGAAAGCCACTACCGCCGCGATTTTTCTGGATATTGCTTCCGCCTTTGACACCGTCTGGCACGATGGGCTGATCTTTAAGCTCTCAAAGATGGGCATTAGCCCCGGGCCTGGTCGCCTTAATGCAATCTTATTTATCGGGCAGAACGTTTAGAGAGGGTGGAGGACTGCCTGTCCGACCTACACCCCATTCTAGCTGGGGTTCCACAGGGAGCGATTCTCGCCCTAGAGCTATTTTTGCTGTACACGGCCGTTCCTCGAGTTGCGGGGACTGAACTTGCTATCTATGCGGGCGACACCGTCATCTACTCCACCGCCCGCAACGAGTCCTTTCTTTTCAAAAGGCTGCAAGCGGCGGTGGACGAGACCCTGGCCTGGGCGGCCAGCTGGAGGTTGAAGGTCAATGAAACGAAATGTGTGGCAGTTAGATTCACATCCAAGATCAAGCCGCACGATGACAATCTATACGTCGGCGATACCTTCCTCCCCTGGTCGTCCCAGGTCAAATACTTGGGTCTGGTCCTGGATAAAAGACTCACATGGAGGCTGCACATAGAGGCCGTGTCCAATCGGTTTCTGGCGGCGAGGAATGCGATCATGTCTTTAATTGGACCTCTGAGTCCGCTTGGCCTGGGCACCAAGGTGCTTCTCTTCAGGGCCGTCCTGAGACCACAATTATCCTATGGGGCCCTCATGGGCAAACTTGAGGCTCTCCAAAGCAAGACACTAAGGCTTATTGTTGGAGCCCCATGGTTCGTGCGAAATGCACAGATTCGCGCGGACCTGGGTCTGAAGAGCTTCGCTGATCACGTAAGGGGCCTGGTTTCTGACACCTGGGATAGAGCGACCACCTCCTCAAATCAGCTGGTGTCAAATCTTACTGCCTCTTCTCAGGACAGGCCCGTGCGCAGAGCTCGGGTCAAGCGGCTCAAAGATCTACTTCGCCCACCTTAGGGCGGACTCATGCCCTGCCTGATCGACAACAACACACCTAGGACCCTGTTGGTTAACTTACGACTAACCCAGTCATCTTTCGGATTTCGTTCAGCTCTCTTCACCTCAACTCCTCCTCTCGATCCCCAACACAAGTCAAGGGATGCCTCCAAATGTTTATATTCACCTTTCTTTGAACTCAGAAGCCAGATCTTCATACTGGCCAATTTACAGATATATCCAAAAAAACCCTCACGCCTGATATTTAGGGGCGTCAATCGGATAAAAGGGCTTCAGAGCTTTTGCTCCGCCCTAGCACGAGAATTTGGGACCCACACACATTCCTATTTACGCCACACTTCACGGAATATCGCTCTTTACTCTCGCTAGTTGTATCTATTGCTATTCTACAGAGTAATCGTCTTTTAGAATAATCTGGTACATGGATTCCGGAGCCAGTACGGGGCATAGTGAATTTACATATGGTTAAACACAGACCATCAGTCACGTAGAAAATTTTCCAGCATCGATCGTCATAAGATCGAAGAATCGGTAGTGCCTGAGAGAACAATGCGGAAGAGGTTGTATGAATATAAATCACTGTCCAGATAGCCGTTAATATCGATCATTGTCAATTTTGCCTTTGTGGTGTAAAATATGAGGACCAAGGGGCAAAAATAACATTGCATACTTCATCCAAATGTCAATAACACATGGTTGAGGATATATTTATTCAGTGCTTTTGCGGTATTACCCGACGTGCAGGTTTTACATCTGGAGTTAATAATATTTTACGCTTTAACATTTCCCAATAGTTTTACAGCAGTTAAACGGGGCGATTGCGGGTATCTCTGGTGTACATGCAATATTTACCAAATCTCATAATACTTCCATAAGATCGCTCAGTCTATTATCTGCCATCATTTGAATGTAACTAAATATTAGTACACAGCATAGCAGCATGTCGTGGTCATGACTCAACTGGTACTCTGGCCTGGTTTGCTAGACGTTTTCGCCAATAATATGTGTTCATCCAGGTCACAGACCGTAACCAGGGACAGCCGCAGCTGAGTTAAATATATTGTACAACTATTTATTTGTCACTCAATGTTGTCAGTTAGCTTAATGGAAATTATCCAGTACTTATAAAGAAAACACCCGCTTAATGCATCTTTTGAAATGTTCTGTTTAATTAATTGAATACTTAAACGTAAAATTTGCTAAAATGCTAATGCGGAAATCGATTAAATACACTTATTATTATTAATAAACGGGTATAGTACACATACAATATTCAACAATATATTATGGATCCCATAAAAAAAAAACTATAAATGGCCATGCAATATAAGACCCACTATCTTAATCTGTCCTTTCTAAATCACATTAAATATTTCCTAACTCGTTAAAGATCATTTTCAAATTAAAGAAAATAGTTATTTATGTAACAAGTCAGTAAAGTGATACTTTATCGAACGAGTCTGATTTACGAGCCAAGCGAGTGAAGCGAGCGCGGCGAGTAACAGACGAGTTCTTTACTAACGTGGTGCATACAAAATTTTATCGCCAACCGTGAAAATTGTTAATTTAAGAAATAAAGATATAATAACTTATGACAGTGACAAACGATTTATTTTTAAAGTCATCAGTCATGGCTACGGTGACAGATATTAGCGGCAGGTAAAGTACTTTATTGTACCGGGTGGCCAACTAAGAATGGCCGCCGGCTATATCTCAGAAACCTGTAGTCATATTGCTTCCGGGTAAAAAAATTTCAAGTAAAAGTGCCCAAGAGAAAATGCTGGAAATTATTTTGGAGTTTGTAAAATGTCCGCAAGGGGGAGTAACAGTCAGGATCAATGCTAAAATTTAGAATTTCTTCATATTTTTACTAATTAAGGGGTATTGAAAATTTTTAAATTTTATTCCTTACACATTCTTTAATACTTTTAGTCTTGCACATTTTTCACTGTCTAGTGAAATAAAGTGGTGGGGGGCAGTTCAGATGTTTATTTAAATAAACTAGGATTACTCCCGTTTGGCTTAACCGATTTGAATAAGTTTGATCTCATTTAAAAGAGCCTTGTTTGCTCTACAAGCTGAACTTGTGTTTTTGTATCTTGGACTTTGCTGTCACCGGTAGATGGCGTTAACTGAAATGTAAGCAAATATTAGGCATTTTTTCAAAAAAGTTAAATACAATGATATGTTTCTTTTTACATAAGCTAATAAAGAATTAAATCCTCTACATTTCGGTAAAAAACCAAATTTGTATGTTTTTTAGAACAGGAGATATTGACAAAAATAGATCAAAATTCATAAATTCTCTTCTTTTACTGGCCTTTTTTTCATGAAGCTAACAATTTTGAGCTACATATATTATTATTATCTAATATATTATTATTATTAAGAAAAAAAAAATTGAAAGACCCTGTTTAATAAAGCAAGATTATTTTTAGTACTTATTTTAATCCAAAAGATGTACCATTGAAAATAAAAAAGTAAGCTATGAAAAAATAAAACAATAACTTTGTGTTAAAACGACGAGTTGTGAAAATAATAAATATTATTGTCAGTTTTTGATTGGTTCCGTTTCCTTTTTTGTGTTTGGGAGAACTTCTTTTTTACTGAGATGCGGTTAGCGAATGAAGAGGCATTCGATATGATTGGTGTCTATTTCGAATGCATTCGAAATTCTACAATTGCTTCCAGAGTGTATGCTACGCAGTTCCCTGGAAGACATTATGCGAGCAGTGTTTTTCGTAGGTAAGCGGAAAGGCTTAGGACTACCGGAAATATTAATCTTCCGGTGTATAGAAGGCAACCTACTGGCGGAACCGAAGAAAATGCTATAAGAGTATTAGAACATATTGTATTTAATCCACATGTAGTGAACGAAACCACAAGTAGAGAGTTGGGCATTTGTAGAACTACGGTCCAAAATATATTGAAAGATTTAAGTTAAAAATAAAATCAACTTTATTTCGAGATTTTTTTGTAAGGCCTTTGTTAGATTTGCTATATCTCCTACAGTTTGTTTTAATACTTTTAAGCATTAAGCATAACAGTTGTTTTTAACGTTCCGTACTCGGTTCCCTTAAGTTTAACTCATACATCCATCTGCCTATTTATTGTCTGTTTACCGGTCACAGCCATTTTTATCCGATACCGTTTATATAGACCACAGTAATACTATATAATAGTAAGTTACCTAAACAGTGTCCAACAAGTTTGGATAAATTTGATCTCGCAGTTTCGTTCACGTTTGCCATATTATTTTCAGGATGATCCTTATTACATCGTTCTTCATCAAGCTTTAACGGCTGAAGATTTCGATCGCCGGATTGACTACTGTCAATGGCTATTAAATATGGTAGCGGTAACCCCCGAAATTCTTTCTCGCGTACTATGGACGGATGAGGCAACATTTAGTAGCAATGGTGGTGTGAACTTGCACAATATGAACTATTGGTCCAGGACAAATCCGCGTTGTATGCAGGAAGTTTAGCATCAAGGCCGCTGGTCGCTAAACGTGTGGTGCGGTATTCTAGGAGGTAAAATTATTGGACCCGTTTTCTTTAACCGACATTTCACTGGAGACGTTTATTTACATTTTTTTATGAATGAGCTGCTCCTTCTAACTGAAGATGTCCCTCTGGACATTCGTCGTGATAAGTTTTTTCAGCACGATAGGTGCCCGGTGCATTTTGTGGCAAGCGTCCGGGATTTCTCAGATCTGACATATCCTGGCAAGTGGATTGGACGGGGTAGTATATTTTCCTGGCCCGCCAGGTCACCAGACCTCAACAACCTAGATCTCAAACACATGCATATATACCTATACGTTTTACGTATAAAGGTGTATATGTAAGTCACAGTAATTAACCTAGATTTTTATATTTGGGGGAGAATTAAGGACATTGTTTTTGAAAACCGGCCTACAACAAGACAAAATATGCTGGAGAAAATTATAGCAGCAGTACGAAATATATCGGAGGCGGAAATTGAAACTTCTGTTTTATCCACGCGGCAAAAGTTGCAGGCTTGCATTAACAATGATGGGCGGCATTTTGAATAATTAGGCCGTCATTAAAAATTTTGCAAACCAATCTATACAGTAATGTAATTGTAGTTATTTTAGTGTTTAATATTAGCTTTATTCTGATAGTGTTAGTATTAATTGTTAGTATAGTAAATCATAGTATATGAAAATTTTAAATACATGTTTTTCGAACGTTTCCATAAAATTAAATTTATGTAATTTTGGTTTCTTAAACAAGAACTAACGAAATGTTATAAATTTTTTTTATTTAATATATTTTTATATATTTTGCATCGGTGTTACAGGAATGCCTTTCAAATTTCTTCCGCTTTTGTGACATTTTATTATTTGGTCTGCGTGTTAGAATTCTACTGAATTTATTATATATACGAGGGCGTATTTTTATGTTACGTATATAATAAAAAGAAGACAATTAAAACAAAAGAATTCATGCATTATCATCTATTTTTGCCAATATCTTCTGTTCTAAAAAACATACAAATTTGGTTTTTTTACCAAAATGTACAGGTTTTAATTCTTTATTAACTTACGTAAAAAGAAATATATCATTGTATTTAATTTTTTTGAAAAAAGGCCTAATATTTGCTTACATTTCAGTTAACGCCATCTACCGGTGACGGCAAAAGTTCGAGATACAAAAACACAAGTTCAGTTTATAGAGCGAATAAGGCTCTTTTAAATGAGACCAAACTTATTCAAATCGGTTAGGCCAAACGGGAGTAATCCTAGTTTATACATTATTTCACTAGATAGTGAAAAATGTGCAAGACTAAAAGTATTAAAGAATGTGTAAGGAATAAAATTTAAAAATTTTCAATATCCCTTAATTAGTAAAAATATGAAGAAATTCTAAATTTTAACATTGATCCTGACTGTTACTCCCCCTTGCGGATATTTTACAAACTCCAAAATAATTTCCAGCATTTTCTCTTGGGCACTTTTACTTGAATTTTGTTTACCCGGAAGCAATATGACTACTGGTTTCTGAGATATAGCCGGCGGCCATTCTTAGTTGGCCACCCGGTACAGTACGATAAAGTGTTTCTTTACCTCCGTAAAACGCTATGGTAACGCATAACTTTACTAACGGTTGGCGATAAAATATAAGATCCGATCTTCAATAATGTGAATTTTGAGAAAATGAATATATATACACACCTTAGTTTGATCTGATAAATCACCACAAGTCATCAGCAAAGAGAGTAACACTTTCTTATGTTCCAAATTACCTTTAACGTAACCAGTCTGAAAAAATACGTCAAAACAGTTACGTTAAGAAAAAAAATCCTTCCTACTAAGAGACAATACCGCTAAAATCTCGTGCATTTTAGGTAAAAGTTTAAAATGGTTTGCTAAGTCTGTACTTAATATACAATCCCGGAGTACATCGAGACAACGCCGGAAGCTTTGATGATCTAGGCTTTCCATAAAGTTACATCTCTGTAAAATTGTTGAAAACAGTTATGGTATATGTATATTACTACTCATATTATATATACCTGAGTATTTAAGATACAAAGGGTTTGAGCTAAGTGATGCCTTTCCATAACAGAACCTTCACTTGAGTACAAGTTTGCCAATGGAGATCCGACTTTCATTTGGAATGAATTTGTAGTACCTCTGTGATCTATATCGTGTCCTAGACAAGCTGTTAGTAAAGCTAGAGCTTCGAGTGGCCTACAAAAGGAACATTTTAAAAAACTAGAGTAAAAACTACTTTACATTCAAACTTGTAAACTATTAATTACCCTCACAAAGGAATATGCCCAACTCAAAAATTCAACGTAAATTGAAACTGCAAACAAATGCGAGCCTATGGAAGATTGTTCGGAACCATACGTTCATCCAAATTCACTTTGAGAGGATGAAAACACCCTTCAAAGTTAAGATGGTTTTCAGGTTTTCAAAAAGAAAAAGTAATGTACTGAATATTTAATAAAAATTATATATCAGCTAGAAAATAAGGACTGCACTCTGTTACCCTTTAATAGTGAAGATATTCTGCAGCTCAGTGTTATAAAGCTTTTGAACTAGTATAAAAACTTTTGTGCATTGAAAACTCATTTAAAAATTCATACAGAAAACAAGAAATTTAATACTGATAATACTTACGTTAAATAACCATGATCTAACATTTTAAAGTTTCGTATAGCAACATAGCAGAAATGTGTAACACACACTGCATGCATCCAATTATGATATGGAGTATCTCTATATCCCTTCTGTACATATAGTATAAATCTGGCTAATACATCTTTGTTTATGTCAAATTTACTTATTAATTTTAAATGTTCAAACATTTTTAATACATAACACGCGGTTTCAGACAAAGGTATAACACGAGGCGTAAAATTAAGCTGTTCAAAGTTTGCTATATTATGTGGATTTCTGCAGCTTAACATTCTGGTAACCGCTGAGTCATCCACCTTCATGTGATACATCATCAATTCATTACTTAATTGTGTTCTCATTTGAGCCTCATGCGTTTTTTTATATACCAAACTATGCATTATGGATAATCCACAGTAAATACTAAATGCCATTGCGGTTTCTTCATCTTCTGCTGTAAAATCACCCTCCTTTTTATTACACAATTGGGCTACTCCAATAATGCCTCGTTCATCACGAATTGGAAAGCACAAAATATTTCTGGTTGTAAATCCAGTCTTTTTGTCAACACCATTGTAGAACAAAGGATGAGTATACGCATTCTTTATATTTAGAATTTCTCCTGTTGTAGCAACATGACCTAAAAGAAACAAATTATTTATACACTTACTATTGTTATGACAACTTAAAGAATTTAATGTAGTAAACTAAATATAACAAATAATATTAGAAAAAGCATTATTAAATGCAAATTAATTAAAACGTTGATTAGTCGATTAATAAGCGAGGTACTAAGAAAACATCTAATGGTTACTAATGAACTCAAACTCATAAAATATCAGTGTTTTTTAGGAATGAATGAGGGAAGTGGATTGAAATAGGAAAACTGAACTCTAAAATCTAGAACCTATTCAGGTAACAGGAAATAGAAAGCAACTGCAAAGAAACTAGTTTTTGTGTTACGGTGCACACCCTATTTAAATATTTTCACTACTTAGTCAAAGTTTGTACACATTGTATTCATAAGTATTACTTTGTCTAGAATAAATTAATTTGGTTTATTAATAACATTTAGAATGTAAAAGATTGAAGTTCTTTCTTATATATTTTTGTCTCTAAAAATATTTACTTCTCCTTTACTTATGTAGAGAGTGTCCCATTAAGAGCGCAATATTTAATTTTGTTATAAAATGCTTCATATATTCAAAAATTTTATTTTTTTTTATTTCTGTATAAAGTACACACACTACGGTTAAGCGTGGAACACAATATCAAACACATGTCCGCCACGACTCTGCTAGCACGCTCTTGCTCTTTTTACGAAATTCTCGATGACTTTTGCGCATAATTGTGGTTCGATTTCGCCAATAACACGTCTAATCTCCGCCTTCAGGTCAGGAATTCTTCGTGGATTGTTGGCATAGACACAAGATTTCACGTACCCCCAAAGAAAGAAGTAGCACGTGGTCAAATCGCACGAGCGTTGAGGCCAATTCCGATCGCCATTGCGTGAGATGATTCGCCCAGAAAATTTTTCTCGCAACAAATCCATTGTTCCGCGCGCCGTGTGACACCCAATTTACAAATTCTCGACGCTGGCCATGGTCTGCTGGCTTGAGTTCTTGTAACAACTGCATTTTGTACGCGTGTATATGCAGATCTTTGGTTAGTATTCGGTGCAGTGTGCTTCTCGACATGTCTAACTGTTGAGAACGGCGACGAATCAATGTTTTTGGATTTTCATTATCACTTTCACGCACTATTGCAATATTCTCGATAGATCGGGTGGTACGACGACGACGTAGAGCTACTTTTATGTTTACAGTCGAACCGGTTTCCTCGAATTTGTTAATTAATCTTTCCCTTGTTGACAGATTAGGTGCATTTCGTCGACCGAAAATTCCACGAAGCCTATGAACTGTTTCCGCATAACATTCTCCATACTTACAGTGTATTTTCACAACAACAACCCGTTGTTCCGTCGTAGAATGCTCCATGACTACTAATCGCAATAATAGGTTTGTTTTTGTTTCGCTAAGAACGATTCCAGAACAGTTCACGTCATGCGCAGAATTATGTTAAGTGTTTGGGTTTCCGGAACTGTTCTGGAACAAAAAACGTCGTGTTTTGGTTTGTGATTGGCAGTTCTGGAACCGTTCTAGAACTGTAGAACTAATTCGGGCTAAAGGCATCGAATCGTTACAGAATCGTTCGGAACCGTTCCGAACAGTGTACTATGACGCATCAGTTCTGCGCAGTAACAGAACTGTGTTAGAACCGTTAGTAATATTAAACACAAACAAACCTAATGACAGATGAAGGACATTATAGTTTCAGTACCGCCAACCTAACTAAACGAATGTAGGGCACATTTTAAATATTGCGCTCTTAATGGGACACCTTTATATACCCTGCCTACAATTAATACCGCGTTAAGTATATGGTCGGATTAGTTCATTTCGTTAAGTATTAGAGCAGACCAGTTAAATTCCCAAGAGTGAAAAGATTAGCGGATGACGACCATGTACACACTGAAATAAGCAACCCACGAAGGGTATTAGTACAGAATAAATTCCAACATAAAAGAGTCGACAGATTACCGCAACAGACAGCACGAGACACTAGAACACAGAACAAGAAACAAGACGAAAATTGGCCTAAAATGTTCTTACCGTACGTAAAGGGAACAACGGACAAAATTGCTAAGAGACTCCGTAGGTTTGAAACGAAAACAGTATTCACAACGGATCGCAAGATCGCATATGTGCTAAAAACACCTAAAAGTAAAATAAATCTAGAAGAACAAGGCGTTTATGAAGTACCTTGCAAAATGTGTAATGGCAGCTACATCGGCCAAACGAACCGGCGAATAAGTGTACGACGGGAGGAGCACAAACTCTGTTGCTAAGAAACAGCACACATCCTCGCTGTACCAACATCATGCAGACACAGGACATGACATCAATTTTGACGGGACAAAAATGTTAGCAAGAGTCGAACATATGAATAAACGGATAATACGTGAAGCTGTAGAGATAGAAAAACGACCCGATAATTTCAACAGAAGAGATGATGCGAAAAGGCTGTCGGACATTTGGAGAACAGCACTAATGGAGCGACGTATTCATCACAGTCGCTCAACAACATCTACACCGCTGGAGGGAATAAATGAGGACGCTCCCCACCACCGACTCGACGGCCCAATAGGGACGCGGCATGTAGAGTGGCACTCACTCCAACTACCAACGCCACTATACAAATAAATGCCGAAAGGCGAATAACACGTAGTCAGACGAAGATCGAGAGTAACATACGCCTGAAGATGATAAATGAGATTTTATCAAAACGTTGCAGCGGTCCTTCTCAGGACGCCAGCACTTCCACGCGGGAAGGAACCCGAAACAACGCGATTACACATTACAACCGCGAAAATCTGCGATACCATATATATATATAAAACAAAAAGGAATTGCGGGAATGCGGTCTGTATTAAAATTGAAACTCAATCGTTCACACTCAATATTTCGATATGTATTGCATATCATCATCAGGAGTGAAGCTACAATGAACAATTTGATAAAAATTACAACAAAAACTCTAATATACTTTTTTTAGAGGCCTATCACATCAACAAGAATAGACAAAGTATTAATTACAAGTCAGATACGGATAAACTTAGTGTAATTTACATCAATATTTTAAATCTCTAATGCAAATGTATTATGTTGCTTTTTGTTCTGCGTTCATTCGTTGGTTTCCTCTCTTTTTTGTTCTTTTTTCTTTTCCTTCATTTTTCGCTTATTTTTATCAGTATTGTAGAAAAAAGAAAGAAAAAATTGTTGTGTTATCATCGTGACAAATTCGTTGCTCTTCATTCCGTCTCGAACGTTAGTTATATATATGTGTATTTTGAAAGAGTTTTAATATGTATAAAGACGAAATGATATGTAGAAATAGTAAATTTCGTGATCTTTCTCTTATGATAGTTGCCAGTGACTGACTCTATGTTGTATGTTTTGTCTCCCTTTTATTTTTATTTTTTTATAAGACAGTATTTTAAATTATTAGAGTTTTTGTTGTAATTTTTATCAAATTGTTCATTGTAGCTTCACTCCTGATGATGATATGAAATACATATCGAAATATTGAGTGTGAACGATTGAGTTTCAATTTTAATACAGACCGCATTCCCGCAATTCCTTTTTGTTTTATTGTGTTGTACGGTCGATAACAATTGTAATATATATATATATATATATATATATATATATATATATATATATATATATATATATATATATATATATATATATATATATATATATATATATATATATATATATACAGGGTCGGGCAAAAAGAGCGGAACACCGAATTTATGGCTTAACTAGCACTTTTTCGAAAATTTAACCTAAATTAAAGTTTTTGTATACTTTATGTATTATTTAGTGGTGTTTGCAGATTTTCCGTTTTTGTCACATTTTTGGAGATATGATGTCACCGGATAGTATTTTAAATGAATCACCCTGTATTTATATTTTTTTTTGAGTAGATATTTTTTTCCTGAATTCACTAATACCAGGTTTAGTGGGTCTCTGACTTATGGTTTCATAAGAAAAAAATAAAATGTAATGGCACCTAAATATTTATTTAATAAAAAACGAACGACAATAACTAAAGATTCTAAAAAAAGTTAATGCTGCATTAAAAGTTCATGTCACCTTTAAGCGAGAAATGAATTTCATAATCATTTGTTAAAGTTAATGGACGTTAATGAATAGAATCTTTAGTTATTGTCGTTCGTTTTTTATTAAATAAATATTTAGGTGCCATTACATTTTATTTTTTTCTTATGAAACCATAAGTCAGAGACCCACTAAACCTGGTATTAGTGAATTCAGGAAAAAAATATCTACTCAAAAAAAAATATAAATACAGGGTGATTCATTTAAAATACTATCCGGTGACATCATATCTCCAAAAATGTGACAAAAACGGAAAATCTGCAAACACCAATAAATAATACATAAAGTATACAAAAACTTTAATTTAGGTTAAATTTTCGAAAAAGTGCTAGTTAAGCCATAAATTCGGTGTTCCGCTCTTTTTGCCCGACCCTGTATATATGAGAATGCAATTACGGGTTATATTGGTCAATAAAAGGCTATTATGTGCTCTTTTGTTTAATCCTCAATATTTCGTTATAAATCTAATAACATCTTCAGAAGGAAACTGTAATAAAGACTACTTAACATTTGAAACTAATATAAAAATTCACAACACTTAGAGACTAGAGACAGCACATTGGCAAAAAGTACATATAAGAAAATTGTATAATTTAAAATGACATTGACCAAAGTGTCAATATTAATTAATATGTCAGGTATAAGCAAGAAAGTGTTGATAGATTTAAAAATTAAGATATCTGTGTGCATTATATTTAATTTTAAATTTAATTAACATAAACAGCTATAACAACGATAAAATGTAAGAGTAAATAGTACTGAGGTGGTTAGTATCATGGAAGACCATCAGGTGACAGACCACCATTTGCAGTTGTTGTCCTCAAAACCGAGGATCTTCTAGCTGAAGCTGCAAATGGTGGTCTGTCACCTGATGGTCTCCCGTTTAGCTTACATCTCCAAGGTTATCCCACCTTATTCCTTGGCTACACCGTACTGATGACGACCAATTAGTCAGAAACACGTGTTTACGGTTGCTCTACAGCGGATTATACCCAA
The DNA here is from genome assembly GCA_963170755.1 of Amphimallon solstitiale. NCBI lineage: Eukaryota > Metazoa > Arthropoda > Insecta > Coleoptera > Scarabaeidae > Amphimallon > Amphimallon solstitiale. The sequence goes on from OY720679.1 coordinate 17,573,679, forward strand.
TATTTTTCTTTTCTTTTTCTGATATATACCGTGGGTTTTTTTTATCACTGAACATAGCACGCGATAACACCTATGTTCAGTTTTAAAATAAACGCGTCAATGCATGGAACATTATGCAACCAACATTGCGTTATGCATCTAAGATCGGTCAATTATTTGTTTGGACAAACGTCAAAATCAATGTCATAACAAAAATGACATATTGAATATTTCAATATTTCACATTTTTATTCACCTAATTTAAAAAATGTATACAAAAGATGATAAAATAGAAATTTTAAACTGGTATAAAGCTGGAAACAGTTTAAGGAAAGTGCGGGATCTGTTTTCTGTCAAATATCCTGACAAGCCCATACCATCTATCGGAACAATTCAGGCGATTAGTAGGAAATTTGATTCTAATGACTGTATAATAAATACTCACAGAAATAAAATTAAAACTCCTCATCCTAACAGAAGCATTAAAATTAAATGTATGTTACATTGAAGAAAGCCCCACTACAGCATTAAGTAAATTAGCACAACAATTTAATATTTCGAAGACATCTATATTTAAAATTCTCAAAGAGTACAAATACAAATCTTACAAGTTTTTAAATCACCAACAATTATTTGACGAAGATAAAATAAGACGTGTTGATTTTTGCGCAACACTATTTAATTCATTAAATGAAAATGATATGTTGAAGAAAATACTTTTCACTGATGAAGCGTCTTTTACATTAAATGGTTCTGTTAACTCTCAAAATTATCGGTATGTTATAACAGCACCTTATTTGATGACTTAATTTTGCATTATTAGGTACTGGTCACGGACGAATGATCATATTCAAAATTTAACATACACAGTATAACGCTAGAGTTAATGTATGGGCAGGTATTATCGGCACTGAACTTGTGGCACCATATTTTATTGATACAAATTTTAATTCCAATAAGTTCTTGGAATTACTTCGTACACGAATTGTTCCTCGAATTGAAAATTTAAACATTGAGAATCCCTGGTTTCAAATGGATGGAGCCCCAATTCATTCAACTGCAGCAATTACAAATTTTCTGAATTCAAGTTTTCCTGGTCGATGGATAGGGAGGCGTGGTCCGATAGTTTGGCTGGCCCGTTCGCCAGATTTATCGCCGAATGACATTTTTCTTTGGGGATACCTTAAATCTAAAATTTATAATAATGTAATTTTAACTAACATTCAAGATTTAAAAGCACGCATAAGTACATCCTGCGACGAATTACAAACCAAACCGGAATTTTTAACTCACTCTGCAAGAATTTCATAATCGACTCGCATATTGTATGGAATGTGAAGGTGGATATTTCGAACATTTATTAAGCATTTTAAATAAAAAAATATTTTTTTTCAATGTGTCTTAAAATTCATTATAATGAGTGTTAATTAAATTTAATTACTAATTTTCACCCTTTGTTGACACTGACAACTAAAATGCCTTATTATGACAAGTGATGACACTCGCAATTATCGCAATGTTGGTTGCATAGTGTTTCATGCATTGACACGTTTATTTTAAAACAACATAGTTGTTATTATGTACTATGTTCAGTGATTAAAAAAACTCACGGTATATATAGTTAAACGGAAATAACGACCGCTGAATATTGTATGAGAATAATGTAATCACAGGCTATATTGGTCAAATAAAAAGCTATTACGTGCTTTTTTGTTTAATCCTCAATATTTCGTTATCAATTGATTAACATCATCAGGAGGAAAAAATAGAGTTAGCACATTGGCAAAAATTACATCTAAAAATATTGTATATCACAAAACATTAAAAAACAGATGGTTATAGATACATCTAAAAAAACACAGAAACATGCAATTGATATAATTTAGACTGACATTGACACTCTTGTAAATGTCAGTCTAAATTATATTCAATTGCATGTTTCTATATTTTTAGATATATTTATAACCATATACATGAATATATATACAGGCTGAGTTGTTTTTCATTATTTGTATGAGGATCTCGAAAACCATAAGATAAGCCTCATTAAGATACGTTTTTGTCAATTTAAGAAAATGCATGGTTTACTAGATATTTGCAAAAAATAGAAATTCTCCAAAACCTTTTAAGTGCTATAACTCTTCTATTCTTAAAGTTAGAAAAAAAAATTTTGAATATTGTTTTTAAGAAATTTAATTTCAAACAACGACATCTTCTTAAATTTTTAATTTTGCTTAGCATTATTGAGTTAGCAAGCAATGTCTAATTTTTTTAAATGGAAACCATAGTTGGCTATGACATATTCTAGTAGTGCATTTTTTTCTGCTTGCAATGATGTAAGGGTTGTAGAACTTATTTTAAGAAATAACAGCACAATACACTATTATTATGTTTAACAAAAATCCTGTCTTGCCATGGAAAACGCGATATTAATAATTGAAGCATTATGTTTCCTTCATTGACAGTTCGTACATTAGGGTTACTATAGTTGGTTTTGATAGTGATTTAGTTGCTTTACAAAGTTAGTTATGGTGTACACAAATCTTGAGAAACTTGATATGATTGAATGTTACATTATTTGTAACAAAAATAGTAAAGAAGCCGCCGAACGCTTTTTTTTATTGTATTTTGATCGCCCTCAACCATCGTTAGACACCTTCAAGAATTTATACAATAATTTAAACCTAGAAATAAGGGTAATATTATATACCTCACAACGCACAGTAGTAAGAATTTTATCAAAACATAAGTACCATCCTTATAAAAAATTAGTTGGTCAAACTCTACACCCTGGAGACGAGGATAACGTTTTTGTGCTTGGTTCGTAAATATGTGCCATGAAAATAATAACTTTCCGATGCAGATCTTATGGACCGACGAAACACGTTTTACAAACTGCGGCATGTTCAATCGCCATAATGTACACCTGTAGGTGCAAATAAATCCTCACCGTTTAGAAGAAAGACGACTCCAGATTAGGTTTGGCTTCAATTTATGGTGTGGTGTTATTGGTTCGCAACTTGTTGGGCCATTTATTTTTAATGAAACTTTAAACGAATATCGATATTTGCAATTTCTTAGGGAAGATTTCGACAATATCCTAGATGAATTAAATTTACAGACCCGTACAAATTTACGGTGGTTTCAACACGACGGTGCCCCGCCTCACTATCAGGCACAGGTCAAAAGATATTTAGATGAATTATTTCCAAACTCGTGGATCGGCAGAAATGGTCCTGTTTTATGGCCTGCACGTTCCCCAGATCTTTCACCGTTAGATTTCTTCGTCTTTGGAGCAATGTGTATATGTGCGATCATATGCAACCCAAGAGGAACTATTGGAAGCTGTTATTAATGTATTTGATAGCTTAGATGGGCGCAAAATTAGGAGAGCTATTAACTCAGTGTTGAAAAGGTGACATATGTGCGTCGATAATAATGGTGGGCATTTCGAACACTTAATGTAAATTTATCGTGTTACGTGTTGTTAAAAATTAATTCGTTTAGCGTTTTTATTGTTTCTTGTATTACGTTGTATATTATAAGTTTCTTTTCTTTTCCATGGCAAGACATGATTTTTGTTAAACATAATAATAGTGTATTGTGCAGTTATTTATTAAAATAAGTGCTACAACCCTTACATCTTTGCAAGCAGAAAAAAATGCACTACTAGAATATGTCATAGCAAACTATAGTTCCCATTTAAAAAAATTAGACTTTGCTTGCTAACTCAAAAATGCTAAGCAAAATTAAAAATTTAAGAAGTTGTCGTTGTTTGAAATTGAATTTCTTAAAAACAATATTCAAAAAGTTTTTTTCTAACTTTAAGAATAGAAGTGTTATTGCACTGAAAAGGTTTTGGAGAATTTCTATTTTTTGCAAATATCTAGTAAACCATGCATTTTCTTAAATGGACAAAAACGTATCTGCATGAGGCTTATAAAGATGCAAATCTTTCTCCATTTAACCTAATGTGTATCTCTTATGGTTTTCGAGATCCCCATACAAATAATGAAAAAAAACTCACCCTGTATATACATATATTAGATTGTGGAGAAAGGAGCCACACAAAGAAGCAACTATACACATTAAGGGCCGGTTTTTCCAACTCCGCTTAAAATACTCGTTTAACCAATAATTGATTATTAAGTTAGTCGTTATCTCTAACCGGAGATTTTCAATGTGACGAACTACACCGGTTATTTAAACAGTGTTTAAGGATGTATTGTACAAAGTTGGCAACATATTTGCTAGTGCGTACTTTTGTATATTTTGTTCTGATAATATTGGCGCCATTTTCTATATTTGAATTTATTGTTTTATTTTTTAAAAGATTATATTCTATATGATTAGAAATTTCATTTTACTAAACAAATGTAACTATATATTTTGTGAATACAGCATCAGGGAATGTATGTGTACTTAGCACAAGGAATGCATAATTTGAGAGATTTTTTTGTCTTGCGTAAGACTAAAATTGATACTATCAGTCAGAGTTCTGAAAGATCTTGTTGTTCAGATTAACTTTTATACTTTTAAATTGTTTATAAATTTTCTTAAAACTAATCGTTGACATAATATTCTCAAAATATGATTTTCGTACTAAAGTGCTACTTCCAGTTTCCGAATTTCACTCGAAAACTAATTAGAACTTCTGACTAAGACTAAAAACGTAAGTTTATAATGGCGTGTTGATAGCTTTAGGCGTTTAGAAGTAATCGTATATAGACACAGAGAGACGAAAAAACTTTCTCGTTATCACTAGACCACAAATTGTGGAGATCTATCAAAATCTCGAGGTCGAAAATTTTCATCATACTTAATTATACTAGTATACTACGCATAAAAAAATAAATTGTTCATTTTAACAAGATTTTTGTTCCACGCGTTCTACAATTCCTTTTGAAAATTTAACAAAAACACGCACTTTTGTACTCTTTATTTTGAAATTTATCTTAATATTATAAAATTGCATGTACAATCACTTCATAAATATATGTCGTACAATTATAAGCACTACCTATCACACAAACACAATATTCTGTCCAGACATATTTGCAAAATATTCATAAAAATTATATGAATTAATTTCTTGTAATAATTTTCTTATTCAAAAAGAATACATTATTATATTAATAGCAAAATACCCATTTATAAAATAGAACACCTAATATAGGAACTAGTTTATTATATTTTATCGTACAAAATAAACTGTCAAGAGGCGGGATCCAAACAATCGGCCTGATTCTATAAGAAAGTGTTTAAGAATTTATCACCCATTTAGGTGGTTATTACTCAAGGTCAATGATTATGACTACAACTAGCCACTTCTGCAATTCTGTAAGGACGTAGTTACTAAAGTTTTAGTCACTGAATGCTAAAAACGTCACTATTTCTAATCACCGTAAATTTCTGGTTATTAGAGCATAACGACAGTTATTTGTGAATCATAGTTGTTTACAAGTTCAGAGAAATTTTAAATCATGGACCTCGATTTGTTTCATATACACTTTTTTAATGTTTTTGAAGAAATATATAGAAGGTAGGTGTGCAATTATTGTTATTTAATACTAATAAATAGTATACACCTTTGTATATTAGAAGAGTTAGACGACTTCGATACCGAAGATTAAGGGATGTTTCGAATCCATTTGCAATGCCAGAAGAAAATTTTATCAAAATGTATCGTTTACCCATTCAAGTAGTACAGGATATATTAATACTGCAAATTGAAAATCACATACAAGTCGGAGTAAGAGCTTCTTATGTACCAATACACCTGAGGGTAAAGAGAAAATTTAATATACAAAATAAGATATACCACCTGTATCTGTTTGTAGGTATTAGCTACATTGCATTTATTGGCACAAGGTAATTATCAAGCAAGTATTGGAAGCGATAACCTCATTGCATTATCACAAAGTACTGTAAGTAAAATTGTTACCGAAGTAATTGAAATAATTGCAATACAAATCTTCAACCAGTACATAAAATTCCCAACATTGGGAAATGAAGTGAATATAGTGATGCAAGGGTAAATATTATAATATAAAAGAAAAGTAGCTATTTGATAGTTGTATTTTAGATTCTTTCAAAAATTTAACTTTCCCAATGTAATTGGAGCAATAGATTGCACTCACATTGCTATACAGTCACCACCAGTAAATAATCCTTTAGAACCAGCATTGGCATATTTCAACCGGAAAGGATACTATAGCTTGAACGTCCAAACAGTAAGAATTGAAAGTAGTTATGAAAAAAGTAAACTGTTTTTTTTTTTTTATAGATTTGTGATGCAGATCTTAGAATTTTAGCTATTAATGCTAGATTTCCTGGAGCTACTCACGATGCGGCAATTTGGGCAACCTCATCTATAAATAGGTACCTGCAACGACAATTTGAGCAAGGCGAAAATCAAAAATGGCTGTTAGGAGATTCAGGATATCCACTGAGTCCTTATCTTATGACGCCCATATTGGGCATTAATCCGAATGATGGTTCTCCAGAAGCTCGATATAATCGGTGTCATGCCAGAGCACGCAACACAATCGAAAGATGCTTTGGAGTATTTAAGCAACGTTTTCGATGCCTGTCAAAACATAGAGTTTTGCACTACAATCACAGGAAAGCTGGATTGATTGTGTATGCATGTGCAGTATTGCATAATATATTAATCGAGAGACACATAGATATTAATGTAGAAGTTGATGATGATAGTGATTCAGATGTTGAGAATGACCCGGACATAAATTTAAGTATGTATATAAGTAAGTATGCTTTCTCATTTATTTTAATTTCATATATGGCTGTTGTAGATGCTGATATCCTAGCCGCAGGCAGAAATGTAAGAAATGCTTTAGTAAGAAACTTTTAGCATATAGTTTTTTTTTACTAAACATATTGTTATTATAGCTTTTAAATAAACTGTTTTATAATATATAATTAGTTTTCAAAACATTCTTCACATATTCCCAAATAATTAGATGAGCTTACTCAAACTCTGCAGTTCAGGGAAATTGGGCTGTAAAGGGGAAAATTAGTCTCCGCATATATATATAAAAATCTATTATTTTATTTTTATAAACATTTTAAGTACATAAAATATTAACTAAATATGTATTCTTTTATAACAAAATAAATAATTCCTCAAGTACATAAGAAACAAGTAAATACCTTTAATAAAAATTTTATTCTTTATTTATATTATTCATTATGAGAATATTAGAATAATTATTAATAGCTTCAGCCAACACTTGTATGGAATCAGCAAAATGAGTTATGGCATTACTTAGCTTGTTTGATCCTGCTGCATAACTTTTAGCAGATTCATGAAGCACTGATACTGATGATGTATAATTTCTCACATTTGCCTGATTTTTATTTCTTAACACTTTTTTCCCAGATCTTCTAATAGGTAATTGATGCTCTTCTATATTTTCAATGTCATCAAAATCTAAACAATTATAATATGAATAATTATAACAATATAAATTATAACAAATAGATATGCATACCGTTATGAGAAAATTCACTATTGTCATCTTGGATATTTATAACTTGCTCTTCAGATTCAATGTTCACTTCATTCTCAGTATTGTCAGGAATTACATTTAAAATAATTGTTTCATTTTCTGGTTCCGCCTCTTCAGGCATACCAGAACATCCTGTTACAGATACCCACCCCAATAAGTTGATCAGTTTTTCTTCGACATCTGTTAGGGGCTTCACTTTATTTTCCCCTCCTCCAGTGGCCTGTTGTTCTTTTCGATAGTCGCGGGCCTTTTTTCGGGTCCGACACTTCCACTCAACAAAAAATCGCCTCCATTCCTCTCCTGTTTTTTTAGGGCCTTGCATATTATTCAGTTTAAGTGCAACTCTATCCCATAGCTTGTTTAAATCTTTCGTTTTCAATGGGTGTTGTTTTAAGGTTAGTAATGTTTTATTTTCATCAACGGATAAAAAATCAACCAAGGCACTTCCGTGGTCCAGTGTCACTCTGGCTCCTCTGTTTTTTTTTAAATCAAACTGCATGGTGGCCACTTAATTTTAAAACGAAATCACGATAATCGAACAATAATAAATACCAGCTGACCACTATCATCACAATCATAATCATGATATTAGCAACAAACTTCAAAATTGTTTTAAAGAGAAACTTCAGTTAACACATTTCATCTAATAATAGTAACGGTAATTACAACGTCAACTTTTAATAACCGTTATTACCTCGTAACTTATAGAATAGCATATTTTGAAAAAGTTATTATGACGGTGATTAAAATTTTACTTTTAATAACGTTATTAAGATAATCACTTTAATAATAACTTTCTTATAGAATCGGGCCAAATGTGTTAGTCAGCCGTATGGTTATATTCATTCTGGCTACATCGCAAAGTTTTGCGATGTTGCCAGAATGAACGGATCTCGTCTTTGCCTAATATATCTATATTGTTTGATATTGGTTTGGATGACAATTATAACAAAATGTCTAAAGGTGTGTGAATATTATTATTTATAAAACTTCTGAAATGGCTTTTGTAAGTAGCATTAAGTGACAAATAAAATTTTGCAAGATCACAAATTTGACGCCATTTTAATTTATTAGCGCATATAGGTTGCCAAAGCTATAAACTATACCTGCAATTCCAGCACTTCTAGGAACTTTTACTTCTTTAACATCAGTGGTGCCATCAAAAACCTTGGCAACCAGATTTTCGTGAGTTTCATCTATTAAAAATAAGGAACATCTTTCAGCATTTACTAGGTTCCTTGCTTCAGACATGATCTCTTTTAATAAATCTGTCAAATCTTCTAAGTGTGAAAACAGTTTTCTCGCTACATCTAGTAAAGTTTGGCATTCCTTTTTTGTTTTTGCTTCTTCTTCTGAAGTAGTAGTATTTAATAAGACAGTACGACAAAATCTAAAGGCCTCATTAACTAAACATACAATGAAAGGACTGTCTTTGTTTGGATCGACTAGACATACCAAGATCAATGTTAAACCTAATAAAAAAAAAAACAAGATACTATAATTTAGTCTAAATCTCAAATTAAATGTGTTTATTATGTTAAGTATATTTGTATAGTTTAAAATAACTTGTGCATATATGATGTAACACATACTTGAATTCTCTGGAGTTAATATAGGAACTGTAATTATATTACAATGTTTATATTCAACAATTTCTTTCATAATCTCTTGAAATATAGGATCAAGGTCACCCACCGCTGCATATTTAGGAGATGTATATTTTTCATACATAGAATCAATAATAGCCTTAGAAATTTTAAACCTTTTTATTAGGTCTAATTTTTTTGTACCAACAACTTGCACATAAGCTTCTTCATTAGTTAGTGAGATTAAAAATGTCTGTTGAGATTCAGTTTCTCTTTGCAGCTAAAATAAATATTAATACGACTAAATCATATTATCTTATAATTTACAGAAATAATTAATTTACTCACATAACTATTTATTTTCCTTTCTAAACCTCTTGAATTATTATCTTTCAGAGATTCTACAAAACATAATAATTTTGATGGATCAGATACCTCTAACTTAACTGGTACTGTTGATTTTTCCAATATAGTAGTTCTGGCAGTACTACGGCAATATGGTGGAGGTTCCATTAAATTATGTCTGACTTTCTTCACTGTCTTGTAGACGGGCATATATTCCATTAGAAGTTAATGAAGTAGACTAACTAAAAATTTAGATTATCAGCCAAATCAATTACAGATTAGATAAGTCAGATTTAATAGGGTCTTGATTTTATTATGACAATCAAGTACTTACTGCATATCAATAAAATGTATCAATTGCAATCTACCACATTTATGTAGATTATTACTGTTACATTCTTGTACTATTCGCATTTTTGAACTGAATTTTTTGATATCCCTGATATTCTGTTTTAGAAATATAAATATTTGATAACATAATTTCATTTACATATATTCCCATTGTTTTCTGTAATATTCATCTTTAGCAGTACAGAGTATATTAAAACAGGTCAACATAAGTCATTACACAATTTGCGTTTTATAGTAATACCAAGATACTGATCAATAATTTTTAGTTTTACAATTCGTAGGTTATTATCGATCGTACACAAAAAGATTTGCTTGCATTCAGCAGCAGTGCTGCCGGAGCCATAGGAGGCAGAGGATTGGGTCCAGGGTTGCCGCAAGCCCGTTCGAAAATGTACTGATATTTTAGTTGAAAACGTACTGAATTCGGTAAAAATGTACTGAATGGCGGGAAATTTAAAAAGTTTGTTATAAAAGGATATTTGTTTTATAACGTCATTGTAAAAGAGGTAGTAGAAATACAGATTATAGTAATATAAAAAAGAAATTAATATCTTAATCATAGCAGGGATGTTTACAGAATGGAAATTAAAACGTACAGACGCTATATTTTCATATTTATTTTGTCTTTATATAGTAATGATGATTTTGTTTATACGAATGCATATTATGTGTATTTGTATGGATATCTTGGTATGCATGTTTTATGGAAAGAACGTATAGGAACAGACCTCTATAAACGCAATTATAATATATAGAGTTGGAAAAAGAAATACGTAGGTATTAAAATTTTATTTCAATATTAGAATAATATGATTCAAAGCGCCTGTCATTGGCTGCGTTCTTCACACAAGGCAGCCATGATACCAAGCGCAATCCGTTTGCGATTTGTAGTGCTTTTATATGTCCATGTGATGAACGACAATTGTCATCCATGATACAGGCAACCCCTTCCACAATTCTTTTCTGTTTGAAATTTGAAATTTCATTTAATTTGAGAATTGAGGGTTAGTTGGTAGAGAAGTGTTCATTGTTCATTTACTGTTTGTTTTTTGTATAGTAAGGTGTATATATAATAAAAAGATTATTCTATTATTTATAAGAAAATTCAATACTTTATACATCATGGACATAAGATATCTCTTATTTGATGTAGATTTAAATATTAATGGTATTTTAAATGCAGCATTACATTTAGCTGAGCCTATCAATCAAATCAACAATCATGAGAATGAAGACCATAATGAAGATGAAGTACCTACTTGATAGGAATGTTGTTAGAAATACAAATTATTTCGAAATAACTATTCCTAATTATACCGATCATCGTTTCCAGAACATTTTAGAATGTCGATGTATTTCGCTGTTATCTGTTATCGAATAACATATATTTTGCCACAAATAAGTTTTCGTTTCCATTTTATGAGGCGAAAATGTTTAACCAATCGCAGGCACTCGAACACGTTTGCAGCGTACTTACAGCGTAAAATGGTTATGCTTGCTAAGATGGCGACCGCTTTGCAAACGCGTTTGCATCATGGATGGACGTTCTTCACACCGCTTGCTAGCGGCTTGCCAACTGTTGCCTGTGTTGGGTGTGTGATGAACGCAGCCATTGATAAGTTTCGTTTTCTTTTCTTCTCTTAATAACAGCATACGACTTAATTCTGTGTGCTAAGGGTTTTATAAGTTCGCTGAATACTAAACTTCGGGGAGAGGTGATCAAGTATTGTGCTTACTTGCAAAGCCGCCGAATGAACATATTTTGTTTGTTATGTTTACTAATAGTGATTTTGTTAATTGTATACGTATGCACATTAACAAATTTTGTAGTAACGAAAACAAATACTTATTGTATAGTAATATAAATAGAATTAATTTCAATATGAGTGTGTGATATAATTACGATTCAAATATTATCTAACGTCATTAGAACGTTCTGTTAATTTCTTTAAAAAAAACTATTTTCTATTAATTTTTATCTTCGTAATTTCGTACTGAAACTAACATTTTTGCAGAAAGTAGTACTGACGTACTGAATTTTAAAGTTTTGTACTGAATTCAGTACAATTGTACCGAAACGGCAGCCCTGATTGGGTCTGCCTTACCCGCATAAGCGAATGAAAAATACCCGACTTTACCCGACATTTCAAATAAAAAGCGCCAAATTTAAAAGTGGTCTAAAGTAATTCGAATGTAAGTAAGATCTTCAACCTCCCATATCTTTAATGCCTCCTTTTGTCACCATTAAAGACGTTAGCGTTGCGGTGCCTAACGCATTTCTGTGGTCTGTCTTGATATTTTTCAAATCATTGAACATTCTTTCAACAAATGCGTTTGAAAAAGGCAGAATAAAAAGTAAGGGAAGCACTACTTTCATATTGGCGAAAAGAAGAACATCTGCAGCATTTTTCAATTCAAATACCATTTTCCAATAAACTTCACAACTTAATAGTTCACAATCTAAACCATACTCCATATGATTTAAAAAAAAAACCATGCTGCTTCCATCCCATGTCTAAAATTAGAAGATTTGTAAATTCTTTATTTATTGGAAATCTTTGTACAATTTTTTGCAGCGATTTTATTTCATAGTATTGGACCGTTTTTGGTTCAAGAATTCTTAAAATGTTAAAAATTGGATCAGAAAAATCAAATCGCGTTTTAATGTCAGGGACAGGCTCTACATAAAGATTTAAACAACTTTTGAGAAACTGATCAATTTCAGTTTGGGATGCATAATTTTTCAACATTTCAAAATATTTGTGTGGTCAACAGCTAAAACATTTGTCTCTTTCAAGTCACTGAAATTGATAAAATTGCTGCATAAATGCATCAACAATCTTTCTGTAGCGTTTAGATTTAATGGACAATAAAATACGTATTGATATCTGATGTTGACTAAATCGAGTTAAGGAAAGGAAATTTTAATTGTTTTATATGAAAATACCCAATTTTACCCGACAGTCTGATTAAAATACCCGCGTTTCGGGTAAAATACCCGCAGTTGGCAGCACTGTTCAGCAGACGGATCGGGAACCGTTCCCGCTCCAACTGTTCATTTCACAACAGTTGTGTGTTCGCTGGACAGGACCGTTCACCGTTCACCTTTATGTGACCACCTTCCATTTGGTACTTTTCACTGCTGCCATATGTTAGAGTTATACAGATTAAACCGAAAAAATAATACACATATATACTTATATATACAATAAACAATAATAATAAATTGTTCTTTTACATTAAGTTCAGCAACGGTTCAGCGTAGTTTTTAGTGTAAGGGCCGGTTTTTGCAATCCGAATTATACATACTCGGTTAACTTCAATATTATATTACATTAATTTCTGGGCTATAGCTTTAATTTGCTTATTTTACTTTTCTAGTAACTTTCTTCACAACCTAGAGTACAGAACAACACTGTTGTGCAGTGTTGTTCTGTACGCTACGGTGTGTAGACAGCGCGATTTTTAATCAGTGCTACTGATGATGACAACTTAGTTGTTGAAATACGTATTTAGCCATTTTTGTGCTTTAGTGTGGTGAAGGTGTTTTAGTGTTTTTGTGTAGTTTCAAGCCACAGACTCCAAGTTTAATTTCTTCAGTAACTTTCTTCAAAATTATGTGTTAAGAGGAGTTCACACTGATGCATTTAGTTGCAGCAATTTATCGCATGTGAAAAGTTGCACGTATTAAAGCATGTTCTATTTTCTGAAAAAGTTTCATGCGTTTTTTTAGTAACTTTTACGTTGCCAACCTGTCTTATGAAATGTAACAAAGTAAATGTGTTATTTTTCATCACTATACATTGAAAATGATGACATATAATTATTTCATGTTGGTAGTACCACAAAAAAGAATTGCATTTGTGAAAAATTGCTTGTACTTTCTGATCAGTGTGAACCAACCGTGCAACTCTTAAAAGATGCACCGTTCATGCAACTTTTCACATGCGATCACATGCGATAAATCGCTGCAACTAATTGCATCAGTGTGAACCCCCCTTTACGTTGTTGGAATGCATTAATGGCGCATACGTACAGAATACGCTCACTATGTGAGCGTAGAATTTCTCCCAAAGTGATTGGAATATACTAGAAGAACTAGAGCAAGTATGACTGCAGTTTGTAGGCGAGGTAAGTGGTCGCAACATGTATAGGTCAGGAGAGGCGAGACGAGAGCGGGGACGGATCGAGCAGACAACACAGCAGTGGCGGGTAGAAAAAAGGGGCATAAAATAAAATACACTCGTGCAATTCATAACAATTAGTTTTTAATCATTTTTATACGTAATTAAGAAAAAAATAAAACCGAAAAAATAATGTAAATAGAATAAAAAATAACATAAATCGTCTATTGATTTTTAAATAAAACTGTTTTTGTGAGCCAGCTCCTCACTTTCAGAACATCTGTTTGGTGACGTTTAGCTTTATGATGCATTCTAATTTTAAAATATGTTTTTAAAGTTTTATAAAGCCATAATTATTTAATGGGGCATCATTGACAATATGTTCACTAAACGCGGAGAGAACATTTTCGGGTAGATTTGGAATGTTCTGTGATTTAACAGTGTCACAGGACTTCTTGTTTATTCAATTTTTCTCTCCGCATTGGTAAACCGAACAAATTTTTCAGCAACTTTGCAAATATTGTTAATAAAAGGAGAAGCTAACAGTATCAGTGTCTATTTTTATATACAATGCAAAAATATTTATATTCTCCAATAAGCAGATGTCTTGAATTATTGAATATTATATTCTTCCCATACAACATTGATAGTGTTGATTAGCTAAATTAAAATTATAAAAATTTCACTGTATGTAAGATACGAACTTAGAGGTTTGCCGCACTCATCGAACTTATCAACTAGATTACAGCGGAGACATAAGTACGAATCATTTTTAACGTCTTAAATTGTATTGAAGTCGCGTTTCATTATTAGCACATCCATTTCGGTTTATATCTAAGATTTTCGTTTTTCCAAGTTTTTATAAACACATTTTTTGTGAAATGGGATACCATGAAAAAAACGCTTTCTTTACATTCTACCTCAAAGATGGTCCGGAAGTGAGTGCTTTTGACGTTTTGTCTGCCACATACTTAATCGTTATTTACAATAAAAAGTTCATATAGGAGCTTTTCTGGAAAAAAATAAAAAAAGTAAGATATTAATAAAAAAATTGATAATATCAATAACAGTCAATTGTAAACTGTAGCATTGAAATTTGCTTCCAATTAATGGTTTGTTTGAATAGTCCTGCAAACGTCTAAGTTCATATCTTACCGACGGTACAATTTTTATAATTTTATTTTGCTACTCGTAATTAACACTGTCGATTGCGAAGAAATAATTTTCAATAATTTAAAACATGCGTTAATTAGAGAACATAAATATTTCTAGATTTTATAAGAAAAACAGGCACTGTTACTGTTACAACACAGACTTGTTTTTGTCCGATTTTTGTTTTCTGTACAACATTGTCTATATTATTAAAAAAACGTCTACATGAAAAGTAAATACAAATCATGGAGAGAACATTTCCCATAATAATAATAATAACAACTAAGAAGTCGGACAACTCCTAATTAATAATAATAATAATATATATTTACTCCAGAAGTAAACTTAATATTTAATTAATTCTGGCAAATATATTAAAATAATTACTAATTTTATATAGGCGGAATATTAATAAAACTTGACGTATAGTGTTCGATAATTTTCTCCAGGTAAAACTTCCCATTGAATTGGAAGAAGAATTAGGAAGTTTTCTAGGCATTTTGCTTGGGTATTGCTATAATTGAACGTTTTAAAATTACATTATATACAATGACGCTTAACAGCATTACGCCTCTCAACTGAATTCAAATAATTTGAATTTGAATAATTTAAAACTTTAATATTGCCAAAATGGTTGCTGTAAATATTAAAGTTTCAAATTTGTACCCAATATTCAAAGCAGGATGTTTTGCATTAAATTAATAGAATGTTTGCAACGTGAACTAAATTTAATAAATCTATATTCGCAACTAACAAAAGTTGCATATTCTACGCCTCTGGATTAGGGACAACTCGATCACATCCAATCACCGCTCTATATTTAAACCATGTTAAGCACGTAATGTGGAATTCTTGAACAAATTAGCTATATGATCGAGTGGATGTCTTTTCGTATCGACGTTTACACAAATAATACAATCGCACCATTTTTACTATTTATTTCGCGTTAAAAGTGCTTAATTCGCGTTATTACATATCACCAAGCACAAACACTTTTAAAATAAATGCGTGCAGAATTTAACGAAATTATACGAACCAAGTACGAACACGACATTTTGACCAATGGCAGCACGAGGTCGGACCACCTTAAGAACTATAATCGCTTGGCAGTGTACCAATTCCCCTTTCCCCACCTGCATTTGTCGCGACCAAACATTGCAGCTTGATACTTCCTCTATTATATTCCAATCTCTTTGATTTATCCGCTCGCAAAAATGGCGGCCGCTCCTGAACATGTTCAGAGTGAGCGGATGTCTACTGGAATTGATCACTGAACAGTTGCGCAACTGTTGTGTCTGCTGAATGCAAGCATTATTATCCAATTTCGAAAATACATGTCATATGCTGCCTCTTACACAAACTGGTTTGAGAATGTCGATAAGTAAAGGCTGTATTACACTTATCAATTTATTGACCAAGAACTTGAGCAAGTTAAAATTGACGACAAGTCCTGTCAAGTCAACTTAATCAATTTCTTGACCAAGAACTTGTTGAATTAGAACATATTCTATTTTTCTTCTCAACTTGGTCTAGTTTGTAGTGATTTCTAATAAAATTCATGTTATAAGTTTTTTGCCAACTGTGTAAAATGTAAACACAAATTCCATTTTAGAATATCGTTTAAAAACGACATGTTAATTTGATACTTCTTGAAATAATTGTGTGCGTAAATTATTTATTTTCTTTTGCATCTCATGTGGAGTTATTTTTACATTAAATATCAAACACAAATCTTCGGTAAATTTATTCATTTTTTTATTTCGTTCTTTTGCACTATTGGTACTATGACTTGTCTCACACCCGGCAGTGTAAATTACTTTCATTATGCTTTATATAAATTATAAAAATGCAAGAAAGAATACAATACAATGTACGCCCATGTTATAAATTTGTGACATCTAATTTACTGATAAATTTAGAATCTTAGGCGCTTTCCCGTTAGGATCAGAATAAGTACAGAGTTTCCTCAATCGCAACTTCTACAACCTCGCGCGTGTTCCTTTTGTCAGTGTCATTTTGATCTTCGTGTCACTGGTGTTATTTACCCCCGTCCTCTCAAGGACCAGCTTTGAAAGTGGTTCAGAACGACCCACGCATGCTTCGTTATATTTCATATCAAATGTAATTTGGTTATTGTCTCTTTTGTAATGCGTCTTACGTCATAATCTCTCTTATTTGCGATAATAATTAAAAAGCTCTGAAAATAATGAACTACTCAACTTCTTAGTAATTAATTAAAATACGGCAACAACCGCACTTTTGAGGCTACTACTGACCCATCGCGCGTATTCAATCGCCGAATTGCGGCAATTTGAAATAAATACACTTGCGTATTTACATCCTTGCTTTTTTATATAAATGTTTATAATACGTTTAATATAGTAATAAATAGGGGACAGACACGAGCGGTTGATGACTCATCGCCCATGGGCGCACTATTGAAATGTTGTATTTTTAAAGAGGTTTTAATTTTATTTATATAATTGGACAACAAGTGGCTGGTGATTTATAAAATACAAAATACCTTATTATTTGTTCATTTTCTCTTCTGTAAGTCTTGTTCTCTTTGAATTAAGTACATCCTTGTAGATAGAAAACGTCCTTTCTACATCGTAACTGGTTATATGTGCGTACTGGAAATATTCTTTTATTTCAGCGTATTTAGCACAATTGCCGCAATGTTATTAAATCTGGATTTCTATTAAAAACTGCGTCTAACTTTTGCCGAAAGTCACATCCAAAGTTACTTAGAATTATTAATAGCCACATCTAATGTGGTTAATCCATTTTTTAATTTGAGATTCGATTTTCAAAATATGTGATTAGTTTAGGCAAATTTCCAAAGTGTTCCGGAAGGAATAACATCTGATTTTTTAAATTTGGGATTTGTGTTAGTTCCTTGCACTCAGAACTACTTCGAGCATCGTCATTTAAACATTTAACTAAATTTTGTAAACTATCGAAATTCTCTGCGTATGTTTTAGCAAAGCTAAGTGACGAACGTGCGATATTTTGGCATTCTGTAACGATATTTTACAGACTTTGTAATACATTTCGGAATCACTGACAATTCATTTTCATATCAGAAAAAGTAATATAAACAACGTTCTAGATCTAAATAAATGATAACTAAAAATGTACGCGTATACAAACGAAGTTGGCTGAAGACAAGGCAAGGCCTTCACCGATATTCCGAAGACGTCCGAACGCAAGCGAAGTTTGCCGAAGCCAAGGCAAGGCCTTCACCGACATTCCGAAGACAGCCGAACCCATACAAAGTTAGCCGAAGTCAAAGCAAGGCCACTACTGACATTCCGAAGACGTCCGAACATAAACGAAGTTGGCCGACGACAAGGCAAGGCCTTCACCGATATTCCAAAGACGTCCGAACCCATAGGAAGTTGGCTGAAGACAAGGCAAGGCCTTCAACGACATTCCGAAGACGTCCGAACCCATACGAAGTTGGCCGAAGTCAATGCAAAGCCACTACTGACATAATTAATTAACTTTTACTTTTGGTTCTATCTTAAAGAATTTTCTTTTAATTTTTCCTCTCTCCCTCAGTAATTAGTGGGCTTCTTTTTGTTGCAAGTATCGGCTGTATCATTTTAAATGTTTCCGTAGTTCTTGAATCATCCGTCTGGCGTTGCTTCTGGTGTGAACGTTCATTTTGAACGCCTTCTTCTCGCCTCATTTTGACTGTTGCGTTTATTGATAAAAGAAGCAGATTGGTTTCGATCAATATTCACTGTTAATTTTTGGTAAATTTATACCGATACCGTACCGTAGTAATTACACTGTTAGCGGATTCATGAGCAGTGACTATTCTATAAATTGGTTTAATATCCCGTTTTTTTCGACTTTATGTCGGTTGAATGTTACGATCTATTTCCTCCAAATCTGGTAAGATTCTTTTCTTAGTTTTCCATCGTGTAGTAATGCTTTAATGTTTATCGTTTTCCTTTGTCTTTTAGCTTCTTATTTTGCTCAGAAACTCTCGTATATTCCATTATATGTGACCGGAAATTGAGAGCACTTTGTGAACCTCCATCTTGAAACTTGATATTTTTATATAATTGTCCTAGGAAAGAGAATTTATCTACCGAATCCGAAGAGCTAAGAATTTGCTGTTTTACACGAAGTTATTTTTCCTGGAATACTGAATAGAAGAGTCATTTCCAGTATCCCTTTTCGTAGGAGTTATACCACGCCTACCCGTTTTTTCTTTAAGGTAAGTCTTTTACGTTGTTTTTCCTTATTATTTGAGGCTAATCTGTAAGTAACGTTAGCTTAATTTGTTGTTTAAATTTTAAAATTTATTTCTATATATATCATAAGGTTCATACGCTCTGAAATTTAATCTTTCTCCACGGTGCCAATTTGTGCCCGGGATTGAATTATGTATTTTAATTGATTGTAAGTTTTGCGTTGAACAGAGTTGTAGAACGTTGTTTTAATTCGCATTTAAGTTTCATTTAAGCCCTTTTAGAACCTATTGCCAGTTCGTAACCGATTTGGCAAAAGAATATGTTCGATTTACGAGGGTTATCGTATAAATTGTCATTTAATTTTCATTTCAATTTTAAGTTTATAGGCCTTAAGCCGAAATTTTGATAGATTGTTTTCATTTTCAACCATTTGTCATAGATTAAATTAATTTTAAGTATATTGATATTCATATACCGAGTGTTCACGAATTGACACATTTGGAAATCCTTTGCAAAGGTGAGATAATTGATGTTAGAATTATCAAACTTGTAACTGTTTTTCATATTACCTATACGATATACAGGCTGTCCAAAAGTAGGGGACCTCTGTCATTTAATTTTGCATTGTCACTTCTTTTTGTAGAATATTACCTCTCGTAACCTTACGTAATTTATTTGTCTTTTTTCCCTGTTGTTCAGTTAACTCTCCAATTTCAAATTGTATAATTAAATTTTATAATTAGGCAACGGTTTGGATTATATTAAATTGTTTGTTGTTTGGAATTTGTGGTTTGTCTTGTTTTTTTCTACCTGAGTATTTAAACTGATTTTTCTTTTGGATCAAAGACCATTTTGGGGCAGGGAATATTACACATAGGGAGATGGCGTCCGTAAATTCATCCATCTAAGATTCTGTGTAAATCCACGGCCCGAACAAAGACGATTGAGTTAGAGGCAGTTCCCTTCACCATCTTTATTATCTGTACGCAAGGGTAGTGACAGGTAAGGCATTCCTGAAGGTGTAAGCATAAACTTTCCGAAACTTTGGTGGTTTAATAAGCGGCCATACAATTATTTTAGCTTGGCCATTACTTGCTATCAGTATCGAAGGATAAATAATTTCTAGTTTCCGTCGACGCTATTTTTCTGCGCCTTTATTGATTTTGACAATTAATATTTAATTTTTAATTTAAATTTTGGAGGACGTAGCAATCTTTCAATAAATTTGTTGATATGTTCGCAGAATGTCTATCAATTTCCGAAATTTTGTCCGGCTTGGGTGATTCTTATTTGGATGTCGTTGTTGATACACTTTCTGCTTGTTAATTATTTTCACCGCACTCAAAATAAACGCGAAACATATCAAAATGTTCTTCATTGTTCAGTTTGTAGAGTTTTCACAAACTATGATTTCAATTTGATCGATTGTGCAGTTGTCATTCATCATTTTTGGTTTCCAAGGAAAACTGGATGTCATTAATTATTTCAGCACTAATATGATTTTCCCAAAATCTTGCGCTTACGTTTGTACGCACATATCATAGGCTCATTGTCATTGTAACGAGAGTTTTTGAAGGCATTTTTTTAAATGACGGATGTTATTTTTGCTCAACACATCTAAACAACATCAATTTTTTTTTCGGAATTTTTATGATGTAAGGGTATACTTGAGATATAATGTAGTATTATATATTATTAGAAGCACTCACAAAAACTACGTAGTCTAATTTGAAGAAAAAAAAGGTGGTTGCAGGGGATCAAAATTGCGTTGAGCTAGTCACCATTTTATTGGCGCATTTTATAATCTATTTACAACCATTTAATTTGGCGTATCGTTCATTAAAATCTTCCAGTAAATATATTATTATTAGTATTAACTCATATTGTTTTTGTAGGACACTGTATAAATACTATTTAAACAATAAGGAAATTGTAAGAAAGGCATTTTCTCAAAAAAAGTAATTTCTACATACTTGCTTTTTGTGAAACCTTACAAAACATTGCATTGTGAAAAACTAAACACAAATCTTGAAATTCGTGCGCATATAGACTAGATAAGCAATAATATACCTGCGAATTGATTCAATATCTAAGAAGACTGTTAAAAGTTCTATCACTTCAATATTATACCTATACTTAATTCATTTTACAACTGCTAAATATATGTTTTGCAAACTTAATATCTTATTGTATTTTTATGAGTTATATAGTGGAAAATATCAATTGAAAGGAGGCAATTTGAATTCAGGTTAGACAAATATAAGAGATGTATAATGCGCCTGTAATTGATTTACGCCACCGCCATTTGCTTTTTTACGTTTTACAATTTCCACCCCTGCGTGAAATCAAATTAATTGTCAAATTTTACATTTAAATCCCATAAGCACAGTATAAATGGTAAACTTTATCATAATATAAATTCGAAATAATAATAATAATAATAATAATAATAATAACTTTATTGTCATGAAATTTCACACCGGAAATATTGACAGTGTCACACATACATATTGTATAACAAATACACAAATACAAAAGAATCATTGTAAAGGACAATACTTACTTTCTTAAAACAAACGAACATAAATGGCATGTTAGCTTTTATCATTCATAAATTCTTGTATTGAGTAATAAGCCTTACTTACTAAGAGCGTCTTCAGTTTTTTTTAAATATATTTAAATTATTCCACTCACACAGCTCGCTGTTTAAACTCATCATTTTATTAAAACATTTGGCTCCCATATACCTCGGTCCACTCTGCGACACCGCCAATCGACAGAACGGGAGTGATATGTCTTCTCCATTCCTTGTGTTTTGATTGTGCTGGTCCTTCCTCCTGATAGGAGACTGCTCCCTGACAAATACTAGCAGAGAGTATATATAGAGGCTGGGCAGCGTCATTATACCATGCTTACGGAAATGTTCCCTGCAAGACGCACTCGGTCCCAACCCCAGAATGCTACGCAGTGCCTTCTTTTGAGATATGAAGACATCGTTTGCCCCACTCGCAGCACCCCAATATATCACCCCGTACGATATTCTTGACTGGATCAGCCCAAAGTATATAAACCTCAGCACGTCCATAGAGACGGTACCACGAACGCTCCGCATAAGGAAACATCCCCTCCTGATCCTTGGAATCATACTCTGAATGTGTACATCCCATGTCAGCTTCTGGTCGATGTGTACGCCCAGAAATCTTGTGCTAGTCAAATTTTCTAAGGACACGTTCCCAACTCTTATCAGCAAGCTGGAGAGCACCGTCTTATTCCTAGGTAGAAACTGGACGATGTGCGTCTTCGTAGTGTTGAGGGATATACCATTAGCCCCACACCACTCCAACATGTCTCTAGCGCATTCCCCAGCTGCCGCCACCAAATCCTCCTCCGTCCGCGCCGACACCACAACGCTCGAGTCGTCCGCGTAAAGCACTGGAGAGCCCGACGCGCCAAGGGCCAGCGGCAAATCGTTCACGAAAACATTAAAGAGCGTCGGCGACAAACACGAGCCCTGAGGCACTCCCGCGCTCGTGAATTCTAAGTCGGACCGCACACCATCAATCTCCACCCTCTGTGCCCGATCCGCTACATAGGATCCCACCCAATCCAGCGGGACCCCCCGAACGCCAGCGGCCGAAAGCTTACCAAGCAGCAGCCCGTGATCTATTACATTAAAAGCGGGGGTCATATCGAAGAACATCCCCAATACCATCCTCCTGTCCTCCAGCGCATCATGAACATAACCCAGCATCTGGCCCACCACTGACCGAGTCGAGAAGCCGGAACGGAATCCATTCTGACACCCCGATAACAGGCCATTGCCCTCCAGGAATGCCGCCAGTCTCGCGTTAAAACATGATTCAAACACCTTGCCAAAGTGTGACTGCAGCGCCACGGGTCTATAATTCGAAAGCGACTCCACATCACCTTTATTCTTAAAAACCGGGATAACTCGCGACTCCTTTAGCATCCCAGGGTAAACACCTTCACAAAAACTCCTATTTATTATCGCCGAGAGTGGTTCGGCAATCATGTCCGCAATTTTTGTTATTATGAACCCGGGGATATTGTCCATACCCCACGATTTTTTCTTACATTTTTCATTGATCACTCTACAGATCTCGAAGGGGGTGGTGGGATGCAAATAAAAAGTAGGTCCCGATCCGCTCCCCACTCCGGAGCCACCCGGCGAGCCAGCGTCGCCCCCGATATTGCTGAAGTACACATTGAACAGAT
This sequence comes from Amphimallon solstitiale, assembly GCA_963170755.1. NCBI lineage: Eukaryota > Metazoa > Arthropoda > Insecta > Coleoptera > Scarabaeidae > Amphimallon > Amphimallon solstitiale. The sequence goes on from OY720679.1 coordinate 17,597,192, forward strand.
TGCACTTGTCCATAGTGTCCGACACCATATCATCTTTGCTATTCCTGACATCTCCAATAGGGGTTCTTGTCTTTTTATTATTATGCTTACACATTGAACAGATTGCACTTGTCCATAGTGTCCGACACCATATCACCTTTGCTATTCCTGACATCTCCAATAGGGGTTCTTGTCTTTTTATTATTATGCTCATTAATTATGCCCCAGCACTCCCTGTTTACGTTGCTGGCTTCCATAATTCTCTTATTATTATATGTTTTCCTCTCATATGCTGCACTCCTACTGTATAGCTCTTTTACGATCTTGTAACGGCTTTTATAAAATTCACTGTTTATCTGCTTACTAATTCTTTCCATCTCGTGAACCAGTCTCGACAGTTCCCGCAGTTCTGGAGAAATCCACTCATTCCTTGCACTCGGTGCTGCCCTCATGCGGGTCTTCAACGGAAACGCAGCTTCAAATGCTACGTTTAAATGGTTCGAATAAGTGATCCACATCAACACCAGACGCGAGTACCACATCCCAGTCAACCGCCGCAATATATTGTCTGAATAGCCCTATATTGTCATCACTGTAGCATCTATGTCCCGTCACCACGTCACCCCGCACATCACCCATCTCAGTCATTGATATAATCTGATATGTATGGTCCAAGATGCAACTGTCTACAACCAACGTGGCACGCCCGATCATATTCGTAAAAATGTTGTCTATGCAAGAAGCACTTGTACCCGATATACGCGTGGGTTCCCATATTGTTGGATGAATATTGTATTCTAAAAATGCATTTACCAGGGCTGAACCCCTTCTATCGGCACCGTTCAATAAGTTCACGTTAATGTCTCCACATATTACGTAATTTCCACCAGTCTTGTACAGGCGGTCCAAAACTGTACCGAGATCCCTCAAAAAGTCGTCAAACTCCGCATCCGGCGACCGATAAAGCGCACAAACCACAATGGTGCTGCCACCGCGTTCAATTTCACAACCACAGATTTCAAGCACTTTATCCCGGCTTATGTCATCAAAGTTAATAATTCTCGCGTTTATTGTTTTTCTTGCGATAATGGCAACACCGCCCCTCTTGAATTTTTTCCGCGAATATGTGGCGACAACCTTATATTCACCAAACGCGAATGTGTCGAGTTCGATACCGCACCAAGTCTCATTAAGGCATAGCACATTTATATTATGTTGAGTCAATAATAATTCTAATTCAAAAAGTTTATTATTAAAGCCCTGTATGTTGAAATTCATTATGTTGAACCCGCAGCCTTCACTGTTCGATCGAAAAAATCGCTAGATGCCGTACTGTTCAGCGTCTCACTCCTAGGAAAATAATAGCGATTCACCCGCACTCCCTCGGGCCACCGGTCACTGTCCAACAGCTTCTCCCTCGCTTCAAATGGCACGCGCACCCGGAACGATGCGAATCTATCTCTGCTTTTGAGGAACAATTCTTCGCATTTAACACTCTCACATACATCTAACAGTGCATTCTCCAGCACGCTCTCTGTTACACTTTTGTCCAGTCGCGTAACAAATATCCATGCATGTCTTTCGGATGCTTTGAGTGTAGAGCGTTTACTTGTACCTTCAATAAATCTGTGTTTATGTTTATGTTTTTTCCTGCTCTTATTTTCAACCAATGATCTAATACTATTATACTACTAGATGCAGTGTACGCTATGTCTTACTGATTAGGAAGTGACCCACACCATAGGAGAAAGAAGGAAAATATATGAGCGTCGAAAGTTTGACAAGGATGAACAAAATTGACCGTTTTATGTGGGCAAAATTCAAATATATTGCTATAGCTTGTAATGGCTTATAATGTTTAAAAGTATTATTTTGTTAAAAATATGCTATATTATGAGGAAAGTAAAGGTATTGCAACTTTAATAATCAAAAAGATAAATAATTAAATATATATTATTAATATGGTATTAAATATATTCTGTTTAATAACATTTTAAAGGTATCTATGCTAGTTGCCATTCTTCATTAAGGAAAGAAAATTAAATAAATGACTTTTAATGACTATGAGAAAACTATATGATTTTGTTCTTCTAATAATACCTATTTTAGCATGTGTGATGATCATTCAGTTTTTATTTAAAACAGTAGTATCAGAAAATTTTTTTAAAAATCACTATACAGATATCAGTTGGAAATTTTGAATTGACCACTAGAATTTTTCAAAATATTACCTTCTGAAAAAATAAATATAGAAACTGACAGCTTTTCTTAGGTGTTCCTTACAACTTCTGATATATTCAAAATAAAAGACAATTAATGCTTAATTTTTTATTAAAATATATGTACATATAATTAATATGGATTAACAAATACGTAAATGGTAAATATGTGATCGAAGTAAAATGGAGAAAGAAATATTAAAAATACATAAAGCTAGAATAACAACTTGTATTATTTCGTGAGGGGTTTTTTCTGTGACTAATTCAAATACTTCAACATTAGTTATATTTGGGGATTCTGAGCTATAAGGTAAATAGAACATTAAAAATATCTAGGTAGAATAATAACTACAAATAGAAATCTTACTTTAACAGTTCTTTGCTTGGTGCATCAGTAATTTTTAATCGTTGAGATCTGCTATTACAGGGAATTTTTCTCAAGTGAGCAGGAAAATTGAAAATACTTTGAATTGCATTTTGGGGCAAATATTTTCTTCCATAACTTATAACAAAATCTTCAGGAACAAAATGCTCTGAACACAATCTTGAATATTTTGATGGCTTAAAATCCTTTCGTTTAGTACAAATTATCCACTGCTTGCATAGTACTCGATTAGATTGAAAACTAAAATTTTTTATATCAAATTTACAAATCATGTATTTTATTAAGAATAGTTAACCTGTGAAATCATACGTTCATTCCCTTTTCTGCCCTATTAGTACAACCATACGCTGCACATGACATTACCATTGTGTCTTAAATATGTGACTCCAAGCACTGCGAAGCTGGTATATATAATATTCAACAATTTAAAATATTTATTTCTAATTTTGTTACTGATAATAGCACTTTTAACCAAATATATATGACACTAAATCCATGAGAACAACACTGTTAAATTATAAGCTGAAGTTAACAATTGCCAATATTCTTGATGATTCTCAATTTATATACATTACCTATATGCCTATATCAAACAAAAATGAAATTCCTAAAATGTATCTAATTACAATCACAATTTTATAAATAAAAATAGTTGATTCAATCATCATGAATCCACAGTTGTCTTTATGCTCGTATTTCTTTAAATAAAAATAAAGTCAGTGGTGTATGAAATAAAATCAATACTAGAAGAAATCTATTAATAAAATACATAATCCAAATTACCAAAAAGACAAATAAATATGTATAAATCAACAAAATTGAGAAAGTTTATATACAAAACAATGCGATATCGCCATGTTTTGCCCACAACTAACGGTTTTGTATATCTGTCTCCTTTGTATGTAGAGGTCAATTCCTCTCTCTCTACAGCCCATCTAGTAGTTCTATATTATTAGATCATTGTTTTCAACCAAGATAAAGTCGTCGCTCTCGGCCATTTTTTCTTCCCCAGTGGTGTTGGGCGAGTCATGTTTTTCCGTACCAGTTTTTGTTGGTTGTTTGTTGATAGCGGGATTGCTTGCTCGCAGAATTCTGTTTATAGTATTTTCTGCGCCGGCCTGTTGGTCTCGATCGTTCCCGAGTGTCGCCGTCTGCCGTGATATCCTCGCTAGTTTAGGTTTGAGGTTAGTAACTTGATTTTCTAAGGATAATGTTTTCGTGTTTTGTATGTTTACATAACTAGGCTGGTCATTTATTACACCCACCAAACCATCAATTTTGACAGCTTATTAATATAATTTATCATATAGGCAATGTTATAGCTGCACGTAAGCATGAGCGTATGATTATAAAGTGATAGGTACTTATATTGTAAATAAATTTTTAAGCACGACACTGGCTGTAGAATAAATGGAAGAATACGTTTCTGGCTTGCCGATTTAATAACACAAAACTTCTAAATCGTCCATTACAGACACCAATTACATAACGAATGTTTTTTAGAGTTTTGTTTTGCAAATAATTTGCAAAACAAAGCTCAAAGCTTCATAATTATTATGAACGCTTTTTCCAGCGACAATCAACTTGACAGCTGATAGTTGTTTCGTGCTCAGTTTGGTTTGCCATTTCATCATGAATAGACGTATGCCGGAGCAACAATTGCAAATTGTGCAAATTCATATCAATCACTATGAATGAGTGTATCTGAGCAAGTAATTATAATAACCATGGATCTTTTTAGCACCACACATACTCTAAGTGATAACGCTCATCCGCATATACGTCGAACAGAAGTTGCTGCTGCTGTAGAGCGTAGTATTATAGAGAACCAGACTGACTCGATCTGCCATTGTGCATAGCAATTGGAGCTGCGTCCATCCACACTATAGAAGATTTTGTCGAAAGATCTTGGTTTACAAGCTTACGAGATCCAGCTCGTGCAAGAATTGAAGCCGCTGGACCATCATACGCGCCGTATCTTCGGTGAATGGGTAGAAAATCAGATTGCTCATAATCATAATTATTTCCACAAAATTTTGTTCAGCAACGAGGATTATTTTTAGTAAGATGGTTACATCAACAAGCAAAATTGCCGCATTTGGAGTGATATTTTGATGCTGTTTCATTCATAAAACTGTTGGTCCACTTTCAAAGCTGGTGGTCCATATTTGTTTAAAAACGATGCCGGCCAGAACGTTACAGCCATTAGAGAGCTCTACAGATCTATGATTATGGATTTTTTCGTTCTTCAATTGAATGGTAATAATTGGAAGAGCTGTGCCAATAAGACCCGCAACATGCCTCTCATAATCACTTCATTGGAGAAAACATTCGACGAGCGCATAACTTCGCGTAATGAAGCTGTGAATTAGCCTCCAAGATCATGTGATTTAACATCTTTGGATTATTTTCTGAGAATATGTGAAGTAGCTAGTCTACTCCAATAATCAGAGACGATGGTCGATTTGAAAACCAACGTTCACCGCGTTGTTGCCGAGATACAGCCCGAGCTGCTCGAAAGACCGCAAACTAGATTGTCAGATTGCGCTTTGTTCGCACAAGCCTCGCCCATATGCCCGTAATCATATTTAAATAAGAATGGTATAGAATTATCTTTTCAATAAACCAAATACTATGTCCATTACCACGGTTTTTATGTGTCTTATGTCATCTTAAATTCTTACCTCTAAAAAAAACTAAGGGTATATTTAAATAAGATATATAATCGACAACAAAATTAGCGTTTTGTTCGTCATCATTTAACCTAATATTCGATTCGATAAGATTTCTGAATACCCGGAATAGAGTTGGGACATCGTTTGAAAACATCGATGTTATCGATATTTAGCATCGATAAAAATTAACATCGATGTTCAAAAAACATCGAAAAAAAAACATCGATATTATGAAGTCACATATATGACTGCTTATAAGCCCAGTATGCGATTCAGCCTAAATAAGATTTCATGTATATGTTTCAAATGACAATGTTCAGTATTAAGGATTAAGGAAGAATAATGATTATAGATTAATGAATAATAATACATACAGAATAAACTTCAATATATTTATGATATATAACATAGTTTTAAAATGATTCATATTCAAACAAAAATATTATTACATTACTTAAGACTTATTATGTCTTTCCCCAATAGGAATCATCTACTGACCCCAAAAATATTATTTTATTGGCGCTTTTGCCTGACAACCTATTTCATTCACATGTAATTATATCACCTGCTTTTGAAAATAACCTCTCTGAAGGTACTGATGTACCTATCACAGAGAGATATTTTTTGGCAATTTGATGCAGTGGTGAATCTAGTCTATAACTATCTTTCCACATAAGTAATGGATTGTCACCAAGACGTCCACATGGTGTGTTTAAATATTGAATTATTTCAGTGTCACTCTTATCGGAATCTTCAACTCGTCTTTGCTTCGCTTTCCATGAAGCATTAACTTTTTTTCGGTGATGACTCCAAAGAGAAAAATCTTCTGAAATAATAAAAATATTCATGCTTCATTTGTATCATTTTTTTAATATTTAGTAATCACTTACCTGTAGATTGATTATCAGATGAATCAGACTTATCAGATTCTGGAGCAGAACCATCTTTTTCACTTTTGACAAGATTATTTAACATTTTGATAGCTCTGGCAATAGCTATTGGATCTTCTAAATATAACTCTTTAAATCTGGGATCTAAGATTGTACTTAAAGTTAAAATTGGCATTCCCTGTTCAATATTATCGAATCTTTTCTGCCATTCGGATATTAAGGACTCTTTTAGTGCCTTCTTCTGATTTAGGTAGAACATCATTAATTTTATCTCGTAAGTTTTTACTCATTGGAATCAACATGCTACCAGTAACATATTTTACTGCTGACATTTCTCTAGTAGCCACTTCAAAAGGTCTCAGACATTCTATTATTTCCCTTAAAACTTCACATTCTTTAGCACTAACAATATCTGGTGCAGTAACGTGTTTGCTAATAATTTCATTAACGCTTGGTCTAAGTTCTAGATACCTCTCCAGCATATAAAAAGTGGAATTCCATCTTGTAGGCACTTCATTTAATAATTTATTTTTGTTGCAGTTTGGTAAAGCATAGCGAAGCTCATCGCTTGCAACTACGCTATGTTTAAACCAAGTTACTGTAGCTTTAACTTTATTTATGATTGTAGTCAATTCTTTTACATTTGTAACTGCTCTTGTGCAAATTAAATTGATCATGTGGGCAAAGCAGTATATATGCTTGCTTTTGCCAAAGGTCATTTCCACAGCTTTAATTATATTTGCTCCTCCATCTGTTACCATTGCAGTCACTGTTTCTTTTTCGATGTTCCATTCTGTGCAAATATTATCAATTATTTGTGCTAAATTTTCTCCAGTATATCTTTGTTTTATTTCATATAAACCTAAATTAATTGACTTTAACTCTGTTGCATTGATAGGTATGTAATGGATAGTAATTCCTAAAAAACTTCTAGTTTGAAATGTTTCTGTCCAAACATCACATGTTAACGTAACAGACTCAACATTGAGTATTTCATTCTTGATTGCTGATTTTACAAAGTCATATTTCTCATCCAGCAACTTTTTGATAGTGTTTCTTGAAGGAATTGAGTAAAGCGGAGCAAGTGTTTTAATTAAATGTTTGAAACCCTGTTTTTCAACAATTCGAAAAGGTTCGTTATCTTTACAAATCATGTAAAGTATTGCATCTGTAATTTTGTTATATCGGTCTCCCCCTGCAGTAAATGATGATATTGTCTTAAAGCACTCTTGAATATTTTCTTTAACACTTTTTTGTAGTATCTGTGAGTTATCTGGGTCAGCAGTAAGAATAGATGCACTAGGTTCAGATGTTGATGTGGAATTATATACATTTGAATGCTTTGATTTCACGTGCCCAGCCAAATGTGTGGTATTACCAGCTGTTTTGAGCACTTGTTTACATATATTACATTCTGCAGAAGTAGGTACCATCAATCTTCTTAAAATACATCCATATTTTACTTTTAGGAGGCATTATTTGATTTATACAAAGTCTTTGGTTACTTGATATGATACTAACACTACCACCAAGATCAAAACAAACTACAAAAAAAGACAAATTACAAATTTTTATCAATTACTATTGTCACACACCAATGAAGTTTACGAAAGCACGGAAACACGGAAAGCACTAAGATGGCAGTAAGCAGCAGCCACCGGTGTCTAGTATTCGACACGAGACGGAAGTTAGTAAGTTCCGGTTAAGTTGGAAATTGTGAGAGATAAACAGATCCACAAAAGCACGAATAGAGAAAGATAGGTACATATAACTAACATGAAGATAGAATCTTAAAAAATATATAATTACTCCAAATCACTGCAAACCCAAATATACTTCCATTTATTAAAAATAGGAACCGATATATTCTTTAAAACATCGATGTTATCGATACATCAATAAAAAAACATCGATGTTTTTAGATCGATACATCGATGTTTTCAAAACATCGACATCGATGTCCCAACTCTAACCCGGAATCGCATTCATTCGACATGCCGTTGAAATTGGTGGAAATTCGAACGTAAAAATTTTAAATTCGCCGGTCTTACTTTTGTAAAACATTTAATTCTATGAAAAATTGAGTAGTAGGACTAGAGGCAATTACCATTTTTGTTCATAGATAATAAATTATGGGCAAAATATTAAATTAATATACAACTAATAAGTTATACAACTTTAACCAACAACGCAATTAGTATATTTTCCACTTAGAAGCGTTTCGATTATAAACAAACACAGACAAAATATTCAATAAATAAATATTCACAATCGTATAGTCATTAAAATTAAAAGTGTTTGGCATACAAGGTTATTAATTTATATAGTCAATATTTAGTCATTAAAATGAATTATGTACAACACTTTTATTTGATTTTCAATATATTTAACAAATGAGAAATTGGATAGCAGTGAAATGACGTAAAATAAAGTATATATTGTGTCTGTCAATACTCGTACGTCAAAGCATGCATATTAAGTGTTAACGTCACGTCGTCCATCACTATTATTTTTGAAATGGTATACAGTTTGACCCAGAAAATATTTCCAGTGAGGGATCTCGCTATTGTGGAATACAGGATACGTAGCAGTAAAACTAGTTGAATTCTTCGCAAGTATAATCCAATTTGACTTTTTTAAATTTACAAGTTAATGATTCTTTGTAATTAATTTGTTAATTGCACGTTCTTAACGATTTTTTTTAAAACAAAATTTGACTATTACATCAAATATCTTTTATAATTTTCCTTTACGAGTGCAATTTCTTGATTTAGGTTTTCTTATGGCACGCCAAGCAGGCTTTAAAATAATAATGATGTGTTTTGTTGCCCTGTTTATAATGAAGTAGAATATGAAATTAAAAGTATTCTTTAAAAATAACAAAGAAAACTATACATATATATTGTATTGATTCTAAGTCCTCTTATAAACATAAGCACATTTCTACTTATACAATAACAATATTACATGGGTCCGCTCCAGCAAATAAGACTGTTTATGCAGTCCTACAGGGTTGTTATTGTTAATTTAACATTTTTATTAACATACTAAAAGCCATTCGCTCTCAAATTTGACGAATTGAGGAGCGAATGATCTGAGAACCTAGCTATCTACGGTGGGAACAAAAGTGTCACGCTACGGGGACTACGGTCCCATATCCCGTAGGCTATTTTTCATGTCTCGGGTGAGAGAGCAAAGACCCGAAAAGAATTTTTGAACATTTTCGGTCGTGTAGAAAATCATGCTGCATCAATTTTTTCTCCGTAAGGAGGACGTGTAGACCGTTAAATTCCTCTATAGCCTACATGAAATTTCGAAATTCAATATGGAGATCGGCAAGCACAGCTGACCATGACACCTTGAATATCACGTTAGGTTGAGTTAAATGTTACAGTAAACGTCAACATTGAAATGTGAAAGACCACCTGACGTTTTATTAACGTTGGCAAGCGCACGAAAATTCAGTTGCAGGTTATGAACTATCGAAACCATTAATCAATTTCAGTTCGCGATGACACAATGTCGGAACTAGACAGAATAGTGTCAGTCATGCGGAGCGCTTCAAGTAAAGGTCGAATTTTGACAGGCGATAAGTTTAGAGTAGGTAATCACATTTAGAAGAAAGACCGATTACACGAGCTATGTCGTCAATTAAGGTGAGAAGAATTGAAACCACAAGATCAGTAACTTCATACGAATATGTATCGAGTAACATTTACAGTCTTAAACGTTTGCATGTTTTGTTCGTTAAATACTGGAAATATCCAAATAGATTGAGAGAATCAAATGCGAAAGCACTAAAGTATATACTAAATGGCATTAATTTCATTGATCATAAATTTAGCATTTATTCGAAGAAAGTTGAACTCAAAAGAAGAGATCCGTCTTTTGAATTTTTCGATATGCAATCTTTAATATGCCATGTTAGTATGTAATTAAGCTTAAGTGTAAGAATATTCACTTAAGTAACGGGCAAGCCTTTTTTATTTCTTTTTGTGGTTAGGTTTACTATTTAAAATTTTCCTGTGATAAATGTCAATAAAATATGGTTAGTTTTAAGTTGAATTATATTAAAGAATTTTTGTAGAAACATAGTAATTGCACTTTATTTTTTATCATAAACAATAATAAATACGTTACAATTTTATTCCTGTAAAACATAATTCCATAATTATTTCACAAAATGAATACGTTCTACAAAAGTTGTTCGAAATGTCCACCAATATTCTCAATGCATAGATCGACACGTCTTCTCATATTATTGAACACATTCTGGAGCGTTTCTGGTGTGATATTTTGTAATTCTATTCTAATTTCCTCTTCAAGTTCATCGAGATTATGCAATCCGTTCCGAAACACTTTATTTTTTAGATGGCCAAAGAGAAAAAAGTCCAGTGGGGTTAAATCAGGAGAATTGGCTGGCCATATATTTCGACTAATCAATCGGTCACCATAGTATCCTTGCAAATAATTAATAGTTTGTTGTGTAGTATGTGCAGTTGCCCCATCTTGTTGGAAGTACCCCAGGGTCAATTCATCTTCGTGAAGACTGTTAATGAAGGGTTCCAATATTTGCTCTTGGTATCGTACTGCGTTAATTGTATCATGGAAAAAAATTGGTTCAATAATCCGTCTCTTCGACATTGCAACACAAATACCAACTTTCATAGGATAGAGAGTATTTTCAACAAAAACATGTGGATTCTCTGTGGACCAGGTACGGTAATTTTGAGAGTTGACATACCCCGACAAATGAATCCAAGCTTCATCCAATAAGAAAGTGCGATTCAAGTCTTCTTCATGTAGTATTTCATTAAACCAGTTGCAATAATTCAATCGTTGCTCAAAGTGATTCAGCCATAAATGTTGTAGTACAGAAACTTTATATGGATACATATTGCCGTGATCGTTATAGTTTAAGAAATATGAAAATTGTTAAATAGTTAAGCTTTAGAATAAGAACATTAATTTTTAGTTTTAAATATAGTTTAAGATAGAATAATCACAAAGTCGCAGATTTAGTAGGCGAATAATGAGTTGCATAACCTTTAAGGGGCAATGTCATTATAAAAGAAATCTTTTTCACAAGATAACATAGTAAGGGCATTTAATCTGTCTTCTTTCATTGTATTTCTCAGGAAAGTTTTTATTCAGCCGTGAAAACTGGCGTTCCGCTTCAGACGTTGTCATTGGGATTGTAATGACAATTTTTAAAAGCTTAACACCCAAAACCGCCGTATCTAAAATTTCACATTTATACGCCAATTTTCAAAAAATCTTCCGCCATTTTGTTTTTTTTTGACATTTTGATTATGGATTCGTGATCGGTGACCTAAGACACCCCCGTATCTAAAATTTCACATTCATACGTCAATTTTCAAAAAAATCTTCCGCCATTTTGTTTTTTTTTGACATTTTGATTTTGGATTTGTGCTCGGCGACCTAAGACACCCCCGTATTTAAAATTTCACATTTATACGTCAATTTTCAAAAAATCTTCCGCCATTTTGTTTTTTTGACATTTTGATTATGGATTCGTGATCGGTGACCTAAGACACCCCCGTATCTAAATTTCACATTCATACGTCAATTTTCAAAAAAATCTTTCGCCATTTTGTTTTTTTTGACATTTTGATTTTGGATTTGTGATCGGCGACCTAAGACACCCCCGTATCTAAAATTTCACATTTATACGTCAATTTTCAAAAAATCTTCCGCCATTTTGTTTTTTTTGACATTTTGATTATGGATTCGTGATCGGTGACCTAAGACACCCCCGTATCTAAAATTTCACATTCATACGTCAATTTTCAAAAAATCTTCCGCCATTTTTTTTTTTTTTGACATTTTGATTTTGGATTTGTGATCGGAGACGTAGACACCCCCGTATCTAAAATTTCACATTTATACGTCAATTTTCAAAAAATCTTCCGCCATTTTGTTTTTTTTGACATTTTGATTTTGGATTTGTGATCGGAGACGTAAGACACCCCCGTATCTAAAATTTCACATTTATACGTCAATTTTCAAAAAATCTTCCGCCATTTTGTTTTTTTTTTGACATTTTGATTATGGATTCGTGATCGGTGACCTAAGACACCCCCGTATCTAAAATTTCACATTCATACGTCAATTTTCAAAAAAATCTTCCGCCATTTTATTCTTTTTGACATTTTGATTTTGGATTTGTGATCGGCGACCTAAGACACCCCTGTATCTAAAATTTCACATTTATACGTCAATTTTCAAAAAATCCTTGGACCATTTTTTTTGACATTTCGACTTTGGAACGTGATCAATGACACCACAAAAACTCCAAAGTGCCGAATTTTACTTTAATCAGAAGAGAGAAATTAATTTCAGCTAGCTCCGGCCACTCTGCATGTATGCGTAATCGTTTAAATAAAATTATTACATAAGGGCACATCAATGTTAAAAACAATCCTTTTCCCCATTAAGGAAACGGGGCATACGCGTTATGGAATTATCGTATTTTAATTCAAATCATTATTAAAATATTATTCGACCCCTGTACATAGATAAAAATATTAAATCAAGCGGGACCGTTACGTATTATGTGGAGATGCAGAACCGACAGCGGTAAGCAGACTGGGGATCTTGCTCACAGGCTATGTATTATACGATATGGAAGTAGAACATTGAACAAAATACAGTTCTCCCCACCTTCAATATGTTAATGGCTTAACGGAGCAACGGTAGGGCTTTGCTCATGGGTATGTTTCTCTCGGTGGAAGGGGTAAACATTCGAATTGTTTACATCCGTGCTCTGTTAGTCGTCATTATATCTGTGACGACGATTGATGCATGTAGGTTGTTACGCGCGCCGCACACGCCACGTTCCTGTTCAATAACTATGAATACGTAATAAATAAATACTTTCACAGTTAGTCGCCGCTTGGTTTGTTTTGTTTCAAAATTCCAGGGGGTGCAATTGCTCACTTGCTCTCATTAAAGAGCCGCCACTGGTTTGAATATACAAAAACAGAACCAAACTTCTCGCAAAGTGTTAGAATAGCATTAAACATTTTAAGAAATGGACCACTGTTCAAAAATAAAAATGTATTAAAAGTAAATAACCGAGAGAGAGTGATGTTGAGAGATGAAGCCGATCTTTTGAATTAATAAGTTGTAAAAATTTTGAGATCGTTTGCGAATAATAATAGGGGTTTTTGAAACACTACGTTAAATTTATATTTGTTTTGAATGTTTTAGTTCATTTAGAATTCAAATATTATTTTAATTTTGTTATTGTTAATTATTTGCTGCATTTAATAATTTTATTTTTTTACTGTTTCACAATATTAAATATATCAAAATGGAAGACATGAATAAAAAAGAATTTGATAATTTATATGAGGAACATAAGTGAGTTTTTGAAATAAATATACAGTTTTGAATAATTGATGATGTAAGACGTACTCCAAGACTACTATGTGATGTGAAAATATTTACTTTTGGCAAGGCGTTGAACATCATTAATTTTAAAATAAATATTGTTTTGCTAAGCTGCATTGATTTTATTGTAATTGTGGGAAGATCGTTAATGGTGTTGAGGGCACTTGAGGTACTATGTGCAAATATGTGCTTCCTGTGTATCACTGGGCATTATTAACGATTGTTGTGGTCAAATTTAATTAAAATTTCAAGTAGAAAACACGAATAGACAGGAATATTCTTGATGAACAAGCGCCAATCTACCCAATAAAATATTTACATTCGGGGATTGGTATAGGTCATTTTCAAGATATTTTCTTCGTTGCAAAGATTTAGATCATCAAAGGCACTATGTGCGAATGTATGCCTTTGTTGAAATAAAAGTGAGCTTCGTATGGGAAAATTAATCTTTTTTTTTTTTGAATCTATAAATAGTATTATATTAAAGGATAAAAGTAGCAAAATAATATTTTTCTTGAATCGTAATAGAAAAAAAAAGGAATTATGTTTTTCTATGTATTATAATTGTCAAGAAACATTCTTGACACAGCCACATGTTGTTAATAAAAATTTTTGATGTTGTTTACTACAATAAAGATGAATATAAATGTTTTATGAAATTTAAAATAAAAAATGAGGTGTGGCCACCACACGACTTTCTTATACGTATGAAAGTGTTACTTCCGGTCCGAATTTTGAAATTTCATTTATACAAAAAATATTCCAAATCCAACTCTAAATACTTTTGTACTCTTCATAAATATATATAGAATGCATAATTTACGACATATTTGCAAAAAATCGCTATTCGATAAGAGTAAAAATGGTACTTCCGGTCTGAATTTTGAAATTTTTTTTATACAAAAGATATTTAAAAGTACATTCTAAATACTTTTATACTCGTAATGTACCTGCCTAGAAAGCATGACTTGCGAGATATTCGCAAAAAACTGATTTTCGATAAGAATAAAAGACCTACTTCCGGTAGGAATTTCGAAAAACTTTATTAATACAATTTTTCTCAAATTTAATTTTGAGTACATTTGAATCCTTTATAAATTTGTTTAAACTTAGTAATTGACGACATATTTGCAAAATTCGATTTTTTCACTGAAGTAAACTACTACTTCCGGTCTGGCGATTTTGCTCAAAATCTAATCAGTTCTCAAGAGGGAGATTATATTCGTAAATACAAAAGTTGGAATTGATATCTACAGCGGTTTGACCGCTATCGTGGTCACACACACACACACACAGAGAGAGAGAGACACACACAGACAGAGACACACACACACACAGACACACAGACATTTTTTAAAAACCACTTTTTTGGTATCAGGGGACCTCAAAACGTGGACATCTGCAAAAATCTCGAGGTCGAAAATTTTCATCATCACAATACTTCCTTATACTACGTATAAGAAAGTAAAAACTGATTTTATTATTAACCTTATCCAAATAAAAGACTAAATAAGAAACACACCAGAGAAAAAGAGGAAAGATCACTGCTAGAACTCACAAGAATAAATTGAATGCTGATTTTTAATGATATTTAATGCAATCTCAGCATTCATTGAATATTGTTGTAACCACACCAATATGTAAGTTTGTTTTCAGTGCCTTATGAGCACTTCCATAGGAAATACCTATAATTTAAATACATAATGCTGCATAACAAATTACATTTAAGTTAATTAGATCTTTTTATCAGTTTGAGCAGACAACTTTCGTACAGATTTTGTGGGACTAACTTGCATTCGCTGCCTAATGTCTGCGACATCTTCAGTTAAAACTGTTGGTGCTTTTTCGGGTTTATGTTTACAAACACTTCCCGTCTCCTTAAACCTTTCAATCACTCTATTGCGATGACGAGGGAATGTGTCCAAGTTTCTTTCCAGATTTCCATATTCTGTTACAAATTATTGAAAACGCGATTCCAATGAATATGTCCATAATCCATCTCGCAATGTTCCACTGCGAAAGTGCGACATTACAATAAAAATATCCTGTTGTATCGTAAAAGGCATGGTATACCAGGTATTGTCTTGAAAAAGACAGAAAAGCGACAATAAAACAATAAAAATACCAAAAACACAGCTGAAAAGTACAAGACACTTCAATACGTTATGATTTTGACATTTGACATGTAAATTTAGTATGGGCAATTCACGGAAGTAAATATTTCCTAGTTTTTGATAATACTGGGATTTTTTTATGGCCAACCCAGAACAGTTCAAAATGATCTCTTTGTACATCTTTTGTTTTAGGTTAGGTATGTTCAATTGATTCAAGATCGCTGCCATAATACCAGAAAAATGGATTCATTATGCTAATTAAAATTAATCCAACAGTGTTAACCTAAATAAATGTTAAGTAGTTTGAAAATTAGAATCCAACTCATTTTTTTAAATCCGCTGCTGAGAGAAATAGATAAATATTCTTTTTATACTCATATACTTATGAATAGTTATGAATAATACATGTAATTTAAGTCAAACTCTTCACCGATAATAAACGAATCAGTCTTGTCTATGTAATTACTTCACCTAAACGAACTCACCAACCGCGGCTGAATATTATTTCGCCTATTTACCTCTCCGAACACTATGTTGATTTCAAGCTAGAGAAGGTGGACAAATGCAGAAAGATTCTGTAAGGAAAATTGCCCTAGACAAATCCATGATTGAATCGGAAAACCACACCATTCATATAAAATATAATGCCATACTCAGTGGTGTAGCTAGAGGGGTGCGGCGGGGGCGGCCCGCACCGGGTGACACCCGACCGTGAAAAATA
The DNA here is from genome assembly GCA_963170755.1 of Amphimallon solstitiale. Taxonomy (NCBI): domain Eukaryota; kingdom Metazoa; phylum Arthropoda; class Insecta; order Coleoptera; family Scarabaeidae; genus Amphimallon; species Amphimallon solstitiale. The sequence goes on from OY720679.1 coordinate 17,613,591, forward strand.
TAAACTTACAAAAACTCCAGTAGGTAGAATATTACCACAAAAACAATTTATACACATACCTACTGTCTGCTGTTTTTATTTTCGTAGGTCTATGGCACGATCGGTCTGTGATTTCCGCAAAGTGTTTTTTTCGGTTGGGGATTCCCCTGAAATAGTCCTTGGTTGCTGCTTGTGTCGTTTCTAATTTGTTTTGTGAATTGTGATTGACGTGGAGTGAATCATTATTATTTTTTTCTACTCCCATACTTTAATTGTATTATTAGATATGCCGAACCTGTACTATAATGATGTTCATTACGATACAGATTTTCATTATGTTACAAGTTTACATCCAATAGGAATACAGATTTTTCATTACGATACAAGTTTATATCCAATAGGAATGCGACATTTCAATATTCAAACAATATTCAATATGGCGACTGCATATCTGACAGATATACAAATGAAATAAATGACAGTTCTCTGCAATTTACAAGCAAGTACTTAAAATTTGTGCTTTTTTGAAAATATAAACGGTAAAAATGAGGGATAATGACAGTGAAATGTAATAATTGACTCCACCAGAAATTATGGAACAAGCCTTAGTAGCCACGAACAATTTATTACCAGCCAAATTCACAAAAGCGTACGGAAAATTTTAACCTCAATTTATGAAATGGATTGTTCAAAAAATATGTTTTATTATGGGGTCGTAGAAAAAATAGTGTATGCAACTCGCATTTAATGGCTATTAAGACACTCGTATTCATTACAATACTCGGCTTCGCCTCGTATTGTAATTCTCTTACTCGTGTCTTAATAGCTATCATTAAATGCTCATTGCATAATATACTATTATTGAAGTATTATAAAAGAGTTGTAAAGATATCTTTCAAAGAAACAAGGTAAGTGGATTGAATAGTTCAATAATTTTTTTGTAATAAACGATAACGAATATACGCAAAATCTGATGACAGTTGTTGCGGAATCAATCGATAACTGACTGGAAAAGATCAAATACGTAACTTCGAAAAAACTTTTTTGCACGTTTTGAGTATTAAGTATTCTTTTTTATTGTATTTAAAGTCGAAATTTTCTTTTTGAATTTCTCAAAGTTGCTTATCAGATTTCGAGTCGTCGATTCTGTTGAAACAGTTTTTGAACATAAGGCCACCCTCGCATAACTAGCGCCACCAATTAAAATACCTCAATACATATATCCAAAATCTGGTTTGAGAATTACTGAAAGTAAAGACACAATATTTTTCAATAATACTTGTATAACCTGAAAAAGTATCGTGCAGTTAGTTACGTTAGGATAGCCTCTTCATGGTATATTTATTCGTTTTTGTTGTGAAATATGTACAAATAAATATATCTAGAATGTATGACTACGATGATACCTACTAATCGAAAATATTTTTTAGAGTACGTATGCCAAATACCTAAAAAGACGAATATGCCCCGGGGAATTCATACATCTAAAAGAAAAAGTGGGTTTCTGCAGAGAAAAGCCAAACAAGCTAAAATGGATGTAGTTCTGAGCATATCTGAATCCATCTTTAAATATATGTTACAAAAATTGTTGACATGCAAAGTTCATCAAAAGAAACTGATTATCACGTTGATGCAAGGAATGATTCAGATAATATTAGCTCATCTTCAGGAATTAACAGCGACAATACAGAATTAGTGATAACCCATGAAAAAGACGAATCAGAAAAAAAACTGAAAATGACAGTGATAATATTAATAATGCTTTTACCATCGAACACAGTATTTGCATCGATGAATCACTTCAGGACTTGAGAGGTGTCTAATGTTGGAGTATACGCGTTCCCGATAATGTTCGCATTATGATCATAAAAAAAGGTAGTGAACATTTTCAAAATAAAAAGTGATGTTCGCCATCTTTCAAAAGAATGGTTTTATATAGTGATGGCTAATAGTGAAAAAATTCTGCGGTCATGGATGATTTATTCTCCTATAACTAATATGCTGTACTGCTTCTCTTGTCGTTTATTGGCTGTTACCAATAGTACTAATACAAAAGTAAAATTGACGACTGGATTTCAGAAGTGGTGGAAACTATATCCCAAAGTGGCCGATCATGAAACATCAATTGAACAACTGGAAAGTTTTGAAAACTGGAAAACTTTGGAAATGAGGCTTCAATTGCATAAAACAATAGATAACGCAGCCTTGCAATTAATGGATACTGAAAAGCAAAAGTGAAAGCATCTTTTATCTAGATTATTGGATATAACTTTGTTTCTGGCTACACAAAACTTAGCTTTTCGTGGACATGATCACAAATAAAGGCAATTTCTTAGAACTAGTCAAACTACTGTGAAAGTATGATATAGTTTTGAAAGAACTCATCTTGAATTTGGAGCATGGTAATCACCAGAAATATCATATTGGTCGCCAGATATACAAAATGCATTCGTAAATGTTTTAGCGAACCACGTACAATTTAAGATTGTCAACAACATTAAATCGGCTAAATATTTTGGAATTATGTTTGGTAGTACACCTGACATCACATACTGATCAAATGTACGAGATGTTAAGTGTTTGTACATAATATGCAAACACTTGAAATATGTATGAGGGCATATTAATTCTACTCTTATTCTTGTTTTGCCATAACTAACTTTCACTTTCATACATCAAAGTGAAAGAATGTATAATAAAACAATACTATTATTATCATAATATTGTAACTTGATAATTAATTAGTCTCATTTATATTAAATAAATAATATTATACTTTACGTTTATCGGAATTTTATTAATTTTGACAGTTTTCATTCTTGGGGTGACACCATCAATATCCGCACCGGGTGTCACCCATGCTAGCATGGGTGACACTGGCCATACTTCCTATCCTATGTCTAATAATAGACACTAGAGTACATATTAAATTATATAATGAAAAACGAAGATGGATAAGAAATAAGAAATGTTTATTATCTACGAACACAACGATTGTTTACGTTGAAGTTTAGAATAAAAACACCAAAGCAAACATAGATAAATGCATTATTGTCACTATAATAAGTACATACATACCTCACAAAGAGAGATATATTTGTTTAGAATTTTCAAAAAGTCAGCCATCTGCAAATGTGGATCGAGAGACAACATTGCTTCGCTTCCAGTTTTCAAAATTTTCCAGGTGTTCCATTGATGTTTCATGATCGGCCACTTTGGGAGATATTTTCCACCACTTCTGAAATCCAGTCGTAAATTTTGCTTTTGTATTAGTACTATTGGTAACAGCCAATAAACGACAAGAGAAGCAGTACAGCATATTAGTTATAGGAGAATAAATCATCCATGACCGCAGATCTTTTTCACCATTAGGCATCACTATATAAAACCATTCTTTTGAAAGATGGCGAACATCACCTTTTATTTTTAGCCCGTTCCTGGATACAGTGGCAAACGGCCCTTCTCTGTTTTGGAAATGTTCACTACCTTTTTTTATGATCATAATGCGAACATTATCAGGAACGCGTATACTCCAAAAATAGATAGATATATTATGTTGAGTGTGGTAATGCTACACGACTAGGAATTAAGTTGGTATTAGTCGTCTAAGAACTATGCACGATGCAGTATGTAAAGCAGTTGTTTAAGATATGAAATGTTGTATTATGTTTATTGAATAAAGTAGAATAAAGAGTGTTTGTGTTTTATAAAGAGTAAATAATAAAATCTATAGGTTATGGGCCCAGATATATTTGAAAAGCTGTATTAATACAAGATTTAAGAAAAGTAAAAACCAAGAAAAAGTAAGATGGCTGACGTTAGCGTCAATAACAACTTCAATATTGAAATTTTGAATTCAAACAATTATCACACATGGAAGTACAGATTGAATATTTTATTAGCGGAAAAAGAAGTTGTGGAATGCATTAAATAAGAGTATAAGGAAGAAAATTATCCAGAGGAGGAAACAAAAATGAAAGCAAAAAAGAAAGACGATAAATGCAAATCACTAATCGTACAGTGCATAGGCGATAACCAAATAAATATGTTAAGAGATGTTGATACTGCATATAAAATGTGGAAAGTGCTTGAAGAAAGATATGAAAAGAAAGGAATACCAGGACAGTTAATATTGAAAAGAAAATTAATGACTATGAAGTTTAAAGAAGATGGAAATTTAGAAACATTTTTTGTAGAGTTTGATGAAATCGTTAGACAACTAAGAGTATCTGGAGCAGAATGCAAGGATCAGGATTTAGTATGCACTTTATTACTTGCCATGCCAAAATCATTTGAAACAATATTAACAATATTAGAAAACATGTCATCGGATGAGTTAACATTAAATATTGCTAAATCTAAACTAAGAGCAGAAATAGAACGTCGAAAAGCTCAAAATACATGTTACGGTAAATTGGAGCAAGCTAAACCTGCAACTTTTTGGACAAATCGAGATGGTTTATGTCATTTTTGTGGAATGAAAGGACATTATAAAAATCAGTGTCGGAAGTTTATGCAGCATTGTGAATGGAATCAAGGAAGCAACTTTAGAGGAAGAGGTAGCAGTAAGTCATTTCGAGGTAGAGATGTACAAAGTGTCAATCAGAGCCAAAAAGTGTATAATCCAGGACGTGGAGGATACAGAGGTGCAGGAGGAAGCGCTTATGGAAGAAACATGGATACTACAAACCAGAGTAGTGATAGAAGAGGCAATTATGTTGAAAATGAAGAAGGTATTTGTTTTATGTCTAATATAGGGGACTGTAAAAGTGTAGATAATAAGAATTTATTATTTTGTGTAGATTCTGGTTGCACAGACCATTTAGTAAATAATAAACATTATTTTTATGAACTGTCAATGTTAAAAACTCCTATAAGAATAGCAGTAGCAAAAGGTAACAATTATATGGAAGCTATAGGTATAGGAAATATTAAAGTGATTAGTAGTGTGTATGACGATCAGATGGAATGTACAATTCAAAATGTATTTTATGTTCCAAATCTAAGAAAAAACTTGTTATCTGTGAAACGTTTAGAAATGGCCAACATTAAAGTAGTTTTTACTCAAGGTCAAGTAAATTTATATAAAGGTAGTAATTTGATAGGCTTAGGTTACAGAAATAATTTATATGAAATTAACTTTAAAGTTCAAAATAATGAGAGTCTCTATATAGAAACTGAAAATGAGAATTTACAATTATGGCACAAGAGATATGGACATATTTGCCCATCTAATTTAGAAAAACTAATAAAAAATAACATGGTAGAAGGTATCGAAAATTTAAAATTCAATAAAATAAACTTTTGTGAAGCATGTGTTAATGGTAAAATGACTAGATTAAGTTTTGGTACACGTAGCAAAGCATCAAGAATATTGGATATAGTACATACTGATGTATCTGGTCCAATAACACCCACATCGTATGATGATGGCAAATACTTTGTGACCTTCATTGATGGCTATTCTAGTTTCATGCATGTATACATTATAAGAAAAAAGAGTGAAGTTTTTGAATGTTTTAAAGAATATTGTAAATTGGTACAAAATAAATTTGAGAGAAGAATTGCAGTTCTTAGATGTGACAATGGATCAGAATATATTTCAGGAGAATTTAAAGAATTTTGCAAGGAAAATGGAACTATGTTGGATTACACTATACCATATACACCTGAACAAAATGGTAAGGCGGAGAGATTTAATCGCAGTTTAGTTGATAAGGCTAGGTCCATGCTCTATGAAGCACAAATGCCTAAAACATTTTGGAATGATGCAGTTCGAGTTGCGGCATACATTATGAACAGAAGTCCTAGAGCAGATTCAAAAGTTACACCAGCAGAAATTTGGACTGAAAAAAACCAAATGTAGGAAACTTGAGAGTGTTTGGGTCAACAGCTTACTGTCACATACCAAACCAATTAAGAACTAAATTTGACATGAAATCTGAAAAATGTATAATGATTGGATATACAACAACAGGATACAGATTATGGAATATAGAAAAACAAAAGGTGATTGCAGCTAGGGACGTTGTTTTTAATGAAAATGAATTTTATTACAAGCCAAAGATAGTAAGATCACAAGTTGAAGAAGATGATGAAAGTAGAAAATATGAAGATGAAAAGGAAAATCGGGAAGAATTAGTGGAAATGGAAGAAGCAAAAGAAGAAACGGAAACGGATGAAAATAAAGAAAAACAAGAAATTTACCGAAGAGAGAATAAAAGAGCTACTAAAATTCCAGAGAAATACAACGACTATGAGTTATATATGGCATTTGATGCAATGTCTTTTGTAGAGAGAGTACCGGAAAATGTTGACGAATTGAAGGATAGAAATGATGAAATACACTGGAGAAGAGCTATGAACAAAGAAATTGATTCAATAAAAAATAATGATACGTGGAAGGAAGTTGAAATGCCCATGGATGGGGAGATATTGAGTACCAAATAGGTTTTTGCTTCGAAACAATTGGAGGATAAAATTGAAGACTGATACAAAGCTAGACTAGTGGTACGAGGATTCGCTCAAAAAGAAACTTTCACTTACGACGAAACTTACTCTCCCGTAGCGAAAATGACGACGATAAGAACTTTACTTTCAGTTGGAAATCAGAGAAAATATTTCTTTCAGCAACTAGACGTAAAAGACGCGTTTTTAAATGGCAAATTGAAGGAAGATATTTATATATATCCACCAGAAGGAATACATTGCAAAGAGGGATATATCTTAAAATTAAATAAATCGCTTTATGGTTTAAAACAAGCATCAAAGTGTTGGAATAATGAAATAAATAAATTTATACTCGAACTCGGGTTTAATAGATCAGAGAACGACTTTTGTCTATATACAATGAACATTAGAAACAATGATATATATTTACTACTATATGTAGATGACATTATTTTAGCAGGACCAAATTTGAAATTAATTCAAAAATGTAAGAATGACTTGATGGGAAAATTCAAAATGAAGGATAAAGGAGAACTTAAAAACTTTCTTGGATTAGAAATAGACTATGAAAGAGAGAATGGAATAATGAAACTAAGCCAGAGAACTTATATCAGAGGAATTTTGAAACGCTTTAATTTTGAAAACTGTAAACCATCTTCAACTCCAATAGATTCAAAATTAGGACTCAACATTTCGGAACAGAATAGAGGAAACAAACCAGTGAGAGAACTAATAGGATGTTTGATGTATTTAATGCTGGGATCTCGTCCGGATATAAGCTCCGCTGTGAATTTCTTCAGTAGATATCAGGACAAAAGCACCGAAGAAGTATGGATTTATCTGAAGAAAGTGCTGAGATATTTGAAGGGCACAATTAATGCTAATCTGGAATACACAAGAAATACCGAGCAGCAGCCTTTAGAATGCTATGTGGATTCGGATTGGGCAAAAGACACAAATGATAGAAAATCAGTGAGTGGCTATTTAGTGAAGGTATTTGGAAATACAGTTGCATGGGTGACCAGAGAGCAAAGCTGTGTGGCACTTTCAAGTACTGAAGCCGAACTGGTTGCATTATGTGCAGCAGTACAGGATAGCTTATGGTATAAAAAACTTTTAAATGATATGCGTATTGGAGTCAAGACATTTAAATTATACGAAGACAATCAAAGTTGCATTGCTTTGATAAAAAACCCAGAAATATAACATATAGATTTAAAATTTAATTTTGTTTGTGAGAATTTACAAAATAACAATATTGTTCTTGAATACCTAAGTAGTGAATGTCAATTAGCAGATATGTTGACCAAAGGTTTATATAAATTTCAATTTTACCGAAATTGTGAAAGTATAGGTTTAAGATTCAGAGAGGGCTGTTTATTTAGGTTTAAGGAACAATGTACATAGAATAGTTACATAGAATAGTTAAATAGAAGTGTAGTATTAAGAGAGGGTGTTGAGTGTGGTAATGCTACACGACTAGGAATTAAGTTGGTATTAGTCGTCTAAGAACTATGCACGATGCAGTATGTAAAGCAGTTGTTTAAGATATGAAATGTTGTATTATGTTTATTGAATAAAGTAGAATAAAGAGTGTTTGTGTTTTATAAAGAGTAAATAATAAAATCAATAGGTTATGGGCCCAGATATATTTGAAAAGCTGTATTAATACAAGATTTAAGAAAAGTAAAAACCAAGAAAAAGTAAGATGGCTGACGTTAGCGTCAATAACAACTTCAATATTGAAATTTTGAATTCAAACAATTATCACACATGGAAGTACAGATTGAATATTTTATTAGCGGAAAAAGAAGTTGTGGAATGCATTAAAGAAGAGTATAAGGAAGAAAATTATCCAGAGGAGGAAACAAAAATGAAAGCAAAAAAGAAAGACGATAAATGCAAATCACTAATCGTACAGTGCATAGGCGATAACCAAATAAATATGTTAAGAGATGTTGATACTGCATATAAAATGTGGAAAGTGCTTGAAGAAAGATATGAAAAGAAAGGAATACCAGGACAGTTAATATTGAAAAGAAAATTAATGACTATGAAGTTTAAAGAAGATGGAAATTTAGAAACATTTTTTGTAGAGTTTGATGAAATCGTTAGACAACTAAGAGTATCTGGAGCAGAATGCAAGGATCAGGATTTAGTATGCACTTTATTACTTGCCATGCCAAAATCATTTGAAACAATATTAACAATATTAGAAAACATGTCATCGGATGAGTTAACATTAAATATTGCTAAATCTAAACTAAGAGCAGAAATAGAACGTCGAAAAGCTCAAAATACATGTTACGGTAAATTGGAGCAAGCTAAACCTGCAACTTTTTGGACAAATCGAGATGGTTTATGTCATTTTTGTGGAATGAAAGGACATTATAAAAATCAGTGTCGAAAGTTTATGCAGCATTGTGAATGGAATCAAGGAAGCAACTTTAGAGGAAGAGGTAGCAGTAAGTCATTTCGAGGTAGAGATGTACAAAGTGTCAATCAGAGCCAAAAAGTGTATAATCCAGGACGTGGAGGATACAGAGGTGCAGGAGGAAGCGCTTATGGAAGAAACATGGATACTACAAACCAGAGTAGTGATAGAAGAGGCAATTATGTTGAAAATGAAGAAGGTATTTGTTTTATGTCTAATATAGGGGACTGTAAAAGTGTAGATAATAAGAATTTATTATTTTGTGTAGTTGTTTGCAGTTGTTTAAGATATGAAATGTTGTATTATGTTTATTGAATAAAGTAGAATAAAGAGTGTTTGTATTTTATAAAGAGTAAATAATAAAATCAATATATTATTGTAACTATAAAAAGTACATAAAAGTCAGCCATCTGCAAATGTGGATTCAGACAACATTGCTTCGCACATAAATCCAAACAGAGTAAATGACAGAACAAACGCGATATTTAATTGTTCATATAAAAGGCTCAGCTTACTCAATTGCAATAATTCTGTTAAAACTTGCGTGGTTAGATTTAAACTTTATTTAAAATGTTAGTACATTATGTGGTTTAGTTATCAATAATGATAAATATGCAGGCATGTATTAATTATTACTGTATTACTTTTAAGAAATAAAGAAATTAATGAAGGATGGATAGCAATTATCAACAAGATTGAGTATCTATACGATCAAGAACAGTATGTTAACATACAATACAATTATTATAAATCAGTGGGAATTTATGGAATCTTATTTTAATGCATACACTTCTTGTTGTTTCTATAAATTTGATTTAAAAGATTGATAGTGTACACTGTTTTGAATGTGCAAATATTTCAACTGGTATATCGTACTACATATTAATTAACAAATACTCCTATTAATTTAATTTATGTAGTATTGTATGTATACTTTTAATTAATAATAAATATTACAGAAATAAAATTAATTACTAGGTTTTGATATTCTTTCATTCATACAAATATAAGTTATGAACATTGAGAAATAAATCTTTGTTTATTTATTTTGATTTTATTAAAACACCTATACAAAACAGAAGAGTATAATTGTAAGGGAAATATGCTGTACCTTTGAGCAAAGAAAGTCAAGAATTTAAAGAAATGGGCAATTTTGGAAGGCTAAAAGAGAATAGATTACGTTGCTGAACACACAATAACCCTAAAACCTATATGCTAATTCATATCAGCATAAAGCTATATTCATTATGTAGTAAAGTTACTCGTGATGTCACTGATGTTCTGAACATTTCTCATATTAATGCTCCAATTAAATATATACAGACCACAGCAATACGTATATTTGTCGTTTTGGAATTCACATACCAGTGGCAGTCTGACGTAGGCTCCGGGGCATCTCGCGCGACTGCCCCGTTTGTATTAGAAATCGAGCGATGAAACTGGCGCGGGTAGCGCTCGTATGTAGGCGGCGGGGCACTACTCTATGGTGCCGGGTCCGGGTGGCGGTCCAGTATGTAATATACAACGGTGAGTGTATGTTGTAATTTCTATCCGTGCAAATGCAACTATGAATTGCGTTAGTAACATTAAGACAGAATTAAAAAATCTAGGTCTCCCTAGACCAGATTTATTGATTAAACTAGAAGATCACAATTTCAAAACTAATAAAACCGTGACGAGAAAATTCAACAGAAGCTCTTACAGTTTATCAGACTGGTTGTGTGGGTGTAATGTGCAAAATGCTTTTTTCTATTTTGGTGCTATAAAGTTCACTTTACGACATCCGTTTTGGTTGCAAAAGTATTTCTTTATCGCATGCTAATTTTGTTGTTTTGACATTGGTAACAAAAAAAAAATGGAACTAAATTATATTTAAATGTCAAAATGTAAGCCTTTAATGTAACAAACATGTGCAATAGAAGTTGTACGAAGAATAAAAAGCACACATGCTAACATTTTATTTACTAATTAACAATATAAATTGTTAAGCAGAGTTGGATGATAATCTCATAGATAAGTTTTCTGATGTTACTATTGTAATTTACTTCCAAGGTTGAATAGTACAACTGTTATAAAAGTTTTTTTTTTGATAATATGTCGAGACTATGTTGACGAAAGATTTTGTAAATTGTCTTCTGCTATTTTGTGAATCTCTGGGGGCGTGCAAAATAGAAAAAATCAAGTGAACGGTGTTTTTCTACTTTGAAGAGAATAAAAACATTTTCTAGAAATACCATGCGGGAAAGCAGACTATATGCCTTAGCAATGTGTTCTATTGAAAAACAATTACTGACACCAACACCAAACTTCAATGAATGAGTTATTAATCATTTTGCTGATCGTAAGGAACGGCGGATGGATTTTATTTTCAAACAAGTTAATTAAATAGCATATTGAGTTTATTTTTTGTCTGTACTTAATTTTTGATATTAAACAGTCTGACCCCCCCCCCCCCCCCGATGCCCTCCCGTCCCAAAAAATCACGGGCCGCCACTGTCACATACCCTATGCAAGATAATATTTAAACACATGGATTTGTTTCGTTTAGAAAAACTTAACCATATTGCCAAAGATTTATTATTCGTGAAATAATAATGAATAGGTCTATACAGTTATTAGGTATTTAAATTCCATTGTTTCAAATAGGGGATAGCAATAGCAATAGCAATAGCAATCTATTTTTAACTTATTTTTTTATAATTTGGAAGTGCTAGCTGTAGCTAGTATGTTCAACTGAAATACCTTGTTATCCCAGTCGTGTTTTTGTAGATTGTAAATTTTCCTAATTGGCTATCGATTTAACGTTAGAACATTTTCTGTATAATTTAGGGACCAAATTGTAATTTTGTCGCTGTGTTATAAACCAAATATTATCAGCTTTATCAAATAAATGAAAAATAAATATTTTAAGTATTTATTAATTACGTTTATAGAAACTTGAACAAACACTTTCAAAAAGAATCGTTTTCAAATAATTAAGAAAACTTTTACGCATTAAATTGTTAAAAATACACTGTATATACCTACGCATGCATAATGAATAATTAGACTGAAACAATGGGTTTCCCCATTTACACATTTAGATATGTACATGTTATTTACACATTGATGTAATTAATAGTATAGGCGAGAAAGGTTTCTTGCTGGAATTCACTTAAACGAAAAGTATTTTATATATCTCTACTCATCCTAATATATTACCGTAGGAAGTAAGTAAAATTATACATTTTTGCATTTCCATAAAAGAATAATGGATAATTGCGTCCGAAAAAAACTTTTTCCAAAATATCACAAGACCGGTTTGTTTATACAATGCTCCAAATATGTTATAAATAAATAGTCATGTCCTCTTAACAAATCTGTGCGAAAAGTATAATTTGTGATATATTAGCGAAAAACTGCTGTTGGATAAGAGTAAGACTACTAGTTCCCAACTTCAAATAGTTTTATAAAACTGGCTTGTCTAAAAATTCATATCTTGCGAGATATTTGCAAAAAACTGTTTTCTATAAAAGTAAAATTGTTACTTGCAGCTCATATATTGAATTTTTATTTATACAAAAATTATTTCAAATACAGGTCTATATACTTTTGCTGTATATAATACATAATTTGCGAGATATGAGAAAAACCTGTTATCAAGAAAGCCTAAAAGTACTACTTTCGGTCCGACTTTTGACATCTTTTTCTATACAAGCAATGAGGTGTGGTCACCATGCACCCGATCACATTTTATACATGTGAGCGTTTCAAATTATACAAAATTGTTCTAAATTGTTTTAAATAGTTTTATATAAGCCAAATTTTAAGAATTATTTTATACAACAATTATTCAAAATCCTGTTATAAGTACTTCTATTCTCTTAATAAATCTCTATAGAATGCATACTTTGCGAGATATTCGAAAGAAAGGGCTACTCGCTAAGAGTAAAAGTGTAACTTCCGCTCCAACTTTCGATTTTTTTTTATATATAAAAAGTATTGAAAATTAATTCTAAAAACTTGTATACTCGTAACGTCTAAAAAGCATGACTTGTGAAATATTCGCAAAAAAACTGATTTTGGATAAGAGTGAAGATCTACTTCCAGTAGGAATTTCAGAAAACTGTTTTAAGAAAATTCTTAGATTTAATTTTAAGTACATATGAATTCTTTATAAATTTGTATGAACTTAGTAGTTGACGAAATATTGACAAAATTCGATTTTTTCACAGAAGTAAACTACTACTTTCGGTTGCTACCCCCACTTCTTGTCAGGATTATCCTGGCAGAAAGGAAGGCACAAGTGGCGCTAACGGCAACTAGAATAATGTCATCCGTCGAAAATTAGAGATGTGCCCGATTGTCGGAGATTCACACCTGTAGCTTCGCCCAAATAAATTTATGAAAGTTTTGGAAATTGTGTATCACCCTCAACCTACCTTACCTTACTTCTCAAGTGCGCGTTGGAAAAGATGGGGTGGAGCCTGTGCCTCTAGCTCTCTGTTTTATGGGACATAGGTCACTCAGATTACTGAGGTGGATGACTAGGCGCCAACAGTCTAATTTTTAATCAGGACCACTCCAAATGTCACTTATCCCGACAGCAGAAATAATTTTTGGGTGCACTAGGTGTAGCAAGTCATTCATACACGGTAAAATCAACAAAACAAGTTTATTCAATGTAAAACAGGATTACCAAAAAATATGTATAAGTTGAACCCCTACAGAGGGAACACTATATTTTCGAATAAAAGGTGTAATGAAATTATAATTTACCCAGTACAGCGTTTTAAAAGATAGGTATGATTAGTCAAATGGGTGAATCGCCCTGTATATATATATATGTATCATCAATAAACGTATTTACATGAACACAAACCACTACTTAAAATGGTATTTAAATTGCCAAGGTTGCTAAAATGCAACTAAGTCTGAATTAAGACATGTAATTTACCAATGTGCTTTTAAAAGAAAATGAAAATTAAGATATATGTATGTTCACACTAGATTAAATTTACAGTAGCAATAAAATGTATCATTACAAAAAAACATCAAATGGAGATAGTAAGATCTTACTTTACAACTAGTTACACAAGATGTCTCTACAGCATTCGCACGTTGTAGGTGATATATATATCTCAATTAAACACAACTAACTATCTAATGCAACGTACATAACAACTGTAAATCATGAAAATTAACGCAAAAATTAACAGATTCGCTGAAGGCACAGAATAAAAGAATTTACTTTGGTAATTATTCAAATCGTTAGCCTCAAACCTTTTTATCGGCTGGTATATGCTTAAACGAGTTAAGAAATTTATAATTAAACATTTGCAAGTTCCAAAATTACGCAACAATATTAGTATAACGCTTCAACGCTTAATTAAACCATGGGTTACAATTATAAAATACTGGGTACAGCTTGAGCCTCCGATAACTGACACTATCGGGCATAGATTAAGAAAAAAACTGAGAAATGCTCTTAATTTAATTTTATAAAATAAACTTGTATAACCCTAATCGATATTTAAATGTTCTAATGAAATACAACTCTTCCGAGGGTCGGAATAAAAAAAAATAACACAAAAGATAACCCTGACTGGAAGGTAAAGTTCCTCGGTATGGGGATTTCTAAGGGTGGTTTTCCCTCGAAGCAATCACATAAGCCATCGGTAGAGTCTGCTAACTTCCATTCACAATATGAATGTAGAAATTGTTCTTATAACTCCAAATTTCCATCCAAGATAAATCATTTGTTAAAATGGCGGTATTCGGGTCGATAAAAAAAAGGCATGTGTCTTTCAACGTTCACCATAATGCGGCATGTAGCGAAATTGTGTCACCCAAGGGTAAAAGCTAAATAAAACGGACGGAAACGACACGAAAAGCATGAATGAATATTTTTAAAAAAAAAGAAATACTAAACTCACCAGCCATTAATCTGTCTATGTAGAGATATCCAACAAATTTGAAAATAAACGAAAAGAATCGTACTTCTGCTTGAATAATCCGCTCTCAAGTTAGCGTAATTCAACGTTAATGGTTCTTAATTATATCGCAAAATTTGTGCAGAAGATACTTCAGACAGGTAACAAGCTGCTTATAGTTCGACGATCAAAATGAAAGTGTCTTACCCCTTTTTAAGGGGAAAATGGCTTAGCTGTCCTCTTACTTGAAACAACCAATCAGAATGTTCCACACGAAGAGTGCTATTCGGTCTGTAAGGCGGACACAATTATTCGTTAAACAACAATTAATTAAAAGGATGAAGGGAAAGAAACAAGTAGAGGATGATTTAAAAAAACAAAATGGAGAATAATTAACCCTAAAAATTAGAAAATATCAAACTAAATTGATAATATTTCCGAAGGCAGCGCATAGATCTCTATCAACACGGACTAATCCGTTTACTAACAGATGGCCGCACGGATATTAAAAATGGGTTTCAAAATAAAAGAAAATGTAGATTTAAACAACAATATTCCAAAACGAAGGAACCAAACCAATTTAGATTGCGTAGAAAAATAAAATTAAAATTAAATTACGAGGTAATATGCAGCTTGCTCCAAAATTAAATGAATTAAAAATTCGACAATTATTAATGTGTTCAACTAAGAGGAAAAAACAAATAGAGTGAAAGAAAAACAAGGTGTAACACGGTCTGCCGATTTTACTGAAAATATAATCAAGAGGGAGAATATACTTGTAAATACAAAATTTGGAATTGATAGCTATAGCGGTTTGACCGATATCGTGGTTACACACACAACACTGGACACACACACAGAGAGAGAGAGACTTTTTCGATATCAGGGCATTTCAAAACGTGGACATCTGCTAAAGTACTCAAGGTTGAAAATTTTCATCATCACTCATACTACGTATAAGAAAGTAAAATGACTCAAAATCAAGCCTTAAAAACTTTTATATTCTCAACATATCTGTGTAGAAAGCACGACTTTCTATACCGAGTGGTGCAATAGTGTGTCGGCGGAGCTTAGTATGAAAACTAATAACGCTGTAGCAATGAGACTTTACGTACGTATGTAGTATGCGCCTGTGCATTTTCTAATTTTATTTACAAATATACAGGCTGTTTTCGCAACCACCTTCAACTTTTTTTATTTTACATACATTGCTATACTTTCTAGATATTATAATGATAGCCATTCAAACTATCCTTGCAATGATATATGGATATGTGCACTTTAGACTGTTAGTTTTGATTTTATTGATAATTTTGTTAAAATCTTGACAGTTGCAGCATCTAACATTTTAAGCTGTAGTCTGAAAATGGGTAGAATGCCTCACGTAACTCATGTGTTACTAATTTATGGACTAACACGTTATTTGTCTTGAGGTTGAACAAAGTGAAAGGGTGTTAAATATGTACATATGTCGTGTCTAAGTTATCGATATTATTGGTTATTTTCTCGTTTTTTTTTTAAATCTAACCTATAATATTTTTATAAGCCAGCATATTCCTTGTAAAATCGCATTTAAAATGGTACTAATAACATACTTAGTACTTATTTTTAGTATTTTCAAAGTTATAACTAAAGGGCGGAATATATGCACGTCAATTCAGTTAAAATATGCGCATATATATGCATCGTTTTTCTCTGAAATATGCAACAATATGCATTTATTTGTCAAAATATGCAATTATATGCCTTGAATATAACATGGAAAAATGGAAATAAAGAAACGCCGACTCTTACAAAAATTATTTATTTTAAGTAAAATTAAAAGAAAAACATAATAGGTACAATTTTCAACCTGAAATAGTATAAAATGCATTTATAACGATATATTTTTCAAAATTTTCCAATAAAAATATTTGCCTTCTGCCTGTAAGAATATGTTTGTACAAAGAAAAAGTTCTTTCAACATCTACCGATGTGATCTGGCAATATTTTAATTTGGGTAGTAAGTTATAAGGCCAAGGTATTACTTCGTTGGATGGTTTACTATCAAAAATATTTTTGACTTCCATTAAATACTTAAAGCCTTCATTCTTTCCCACAATAACTTCGAGTTTCCTTCTTACTTGATTTCCTACATCACCGGGAACTTTTTTGCATTTGTCGGAAAAAGTTTCAACAATATTAATTGATTCTCTTAAACTTATATTCCTACTTTCTAACGAAGTTATTATATCTGGTACAAAACTAAAATTAACCTTAATAAAAACAAGTTCCTTAACTAAATTTACATTTTTGAATAATGCTTGACTTTGCACTACACACTGCGAATTGTCTTCTAAATCTAAAACTATGTCTTTAATGGCTTCAAAATGGTCTGCGTAGAATATCGCGGCCTTAATCCATGTTCCCCATCGAGTAATTACGGGCTGTGGAGGTAAACAAACTCCTGGCAATTTCTCTCTATAGATCTGCACTCTTAGAGGTGCTTTCAAAAACACTTTCTTTACATTTGAAATTAATTTGTTCACCAAGATATATGCTGTTCTAATAATTTCTGCAACTCTGTTTATCCCGTGTAAAAGACAAGTGACATGTACCATATTGGGATAAAATATTTTTAAGTTTTGGCCTACTTTAACCATATACGACGCTGCGTCAGACAAAAACACTAAAAACTTCTCTACTGGAACTGGATTTGGTAAAAAAAAATTTGATAGAGACTGCTGAATAAATCGAGTTACGGTCTCATTATTTGTTTTGTCTAACTGTTTAGAAGATATTAAATATGGTTTCCCTGGCTCATTTTCTTGAAGCCCTCCAATCATAAGATGTGCGATATATCGACCACATGAGTCTGTGCTTTCATCAACAATAATATAAAAATGTTCATCGCCCAGTGTAACTTTAATTTCTCCCATTACGGTTTCGTATACTGTTTGCACATTCTTCTTTCTAAGTGTGGATTCGTCAGGGATGTTTTGATTACAATATTTTTGCAAAAAATCTCTGAATTGTATATTTTGCAGTTTCTTCAAAGGTATATTTGCTGCGACTAAAGCTTTGCATAAGTCTTGATGAAACACCTCCTTTTCACTCTTTGGTTTGACATTTTGAAATGCGGTTTGCACACACTGCTGAACAGGCACTGATTTATTTTTCTGCAACTTAGCTTTATGCATAGCTGTTTTCAAGTGTTGATCAATTTGGAACTTCTTTTCACAAACAATGATTTTGGCACAAACTTTGCAAAACACTTTATCCCCACTAAACTCCAACACAGGAAAATTTTTAATCCACGAAGCGGCCTTCGGCATTTTAGGCGTTTGAAATAAAATATTTTCGAAATCACTCTTTTCACACTGGAATCTATCGACAAACTAAATTATACAATATAAATATAAAAGAATAGACCACATCTGCTCTCCATTAGGCAAGCTGATTACTTGGAAATTCCTAAACAGGGTCGCACTTAATCTTTTCATAAAACGAAAAACATAAAAATATGCACACAAATTTTATTTTTGCCGAAATATGCAATTTTTTGTGAAATTTGTTAAAATATGCAAAATATGCAAATATATGCACTTTGCATATATTCCGCCCTTTAATTATAACCCCTTAATGGGATATACTCATGTTTATAACATGCAAAATTCGGGGCATTTAATAGTTGGTTGGCTATGAAAATAAAACAATGTACTTTTAACAAACACCTGTTTTTTAAATGCTTTATCATTAGTTTTAGAATTACATTTGGAAAATTTTCCATAATAAAACAATCTTAATTTAAAATTTGTTCAAATATATTTCCATTCTGCTTTACACATGCTCTCAACCATCTCTGTATCGACAGACTCACATTCTGAGCTAAGTTATTCTCATTTAATTGAAGAAAAACGTTTCTTATTCGTTGCTGCATGTTCTCTGCCGTTGTAGGAGGTGTTGCGTAAACAATGTTTTTTACAGTTGGCCACAGAAAGAAATCACAAGGTGTGAGATCTGGTGATCGTGGTGGCCAACTTATCAAACTTCCTCTCCCAATCCACTTATTGGTGAATACCCTATCTAAATGTGCTCTTGCAGCAGCACCATAATGTGCTGGTGCACCATCATGTTGGTACCACAATCTCCTGATGACGTTATCTGGGAGACATTCTAATAGCAATGGTAAATTATTTTGTAGGAAATTTGTGTAGATTGCACAATTTAAAGTATTATTAAAAAAACACCATAATAATGTTTCCTATGATGCCTCCCCATGTGTTAACACTCCATTTTTGTTGATATAAAATGGGCTGAACAAAATGTGAGTTTGTAGTGTCATAATAATGGGTATTTTTTCTGTTTGTTGTTCCACAATTAGCAAATGTTGCTTCATCTGTGAAAAGCACATTATCTAGAAAAGTTATATCGTGTCGTAATTGTAAAAGTAGCCATTCACAGTAAACTAGTCTCCTTTCAAAGTCCGATTGTAATAAGCCCTGACGATTTTGAACTTTGTAAGAGTTAAACTTATGTTTTTTTTAAATCCTTTTTACAGCAGTGACGTGCAGATTTTCCTCAATAGACTGGACGACTGTCACTTCATTATCTTCTGTAATCATAGTCTTACTTCTTTCATGTTCGACGTAATTCACTGAACCCGTTCGAAGAAACCTTATCAACAAATTTTCGTTTTACTATCCGGTGCTCTTCGGTCGGGATATTCCATCGCGTTCTTGATGCTAAAAATGGATTTCTGTTGCTAGCGCCAAGAGCTATCATGTCTATGAGCTCCTCTTTCGAAAAATTCATTTTAAAGCAAAAACAACAATAAACTATTATAGTATCTAAATAAAAAATAATGTCAATAAAACGATATAACTGATAAGGAAGGTAAATACAACACGTAACAACTACTAACAAACAAAGAGAAATTAATAATTCACTAGCCGAACTTAATTTATAACAATAAAACGCAATTACAGCAACGAGAAATTACAGAAAACGACTTTTTATGGACTTTTGAAGTAGAGTTTGGTTGCACAGCCCTTTTCTTTAAAACCAAGGCCAACCAACTATCAGATGCCCCACATATTGCATGTTATAAACATGAGTATATCCCATTAAAGGGTTATTACTTTGAAAATACTAGAAATAAGTACTATGATATTTGTACCATTTTAAAGGCAATTTTACAAGGAATATGCTGACTTATAAAAAACGAGAAAATAACCAATAAAGATCGATAACTTAGACACGACCTATTTAAAATTAAAATATAAGTGGTTTCTATAACTAATTTTTATTTTTAATTAGTATGCTATTTACGATGTATATGATATTCTTGAATACTTTGCTGTGTTCGTTGGAATAAACTAGCTAGGCTCTAGTGGTGTCGAACTTTTTAAAAAATAAAAATGAGTTATGGAAACTACTTATATTGTAATTTAAAAAAAATACAGAAGCTTTAGTGTTGTAGTGAGAATTTTAGTTTAAGTCAATTGCGATATGGACCTACAAAAAAACAATAATTCTTATACTTATGAGAATGTAATAAAATTTCGGAAGACCAATGATTAAACGAAAAATAAAAATTTACATCCTATTCTACAGGAGCATTTTCAATTGACAGCCGAAAGTACCAACGAAAAAAACCACAATATATTTATATATATCTCGACACATGATCGACGACGGTGAACTTCTCTACACGCTAAAAAGTACATTTTCAAATCACGAAAAACAAATTCTCAAAAAAATTATATTCATACGAAATATAAATTGCTTCAAACGAATTATATTATGCTTATGTTAAGTATATTATGGTTCACGTGAATGCAATTTTTCTCAAATTAAAACAAAATTTACTTCCCTATATACAAAACAGGGAATTCTTGATTTGAAACAGATTTACTCAACTCAAAATAATAATTTTTAGCGTGTACATCTGTACGATCATCTTTACTTCTACATATTTATGTGTACGCATACGAACTGCACTACCATCGATCTTCCGCATTACTGCGGAGAAATCTTTGACTACGATACGACTTTGACTCCATCGCTTCCAAAAACAGATCGGCGATCATCTCAACGTTCTGTTCCCGATAAGTCCTGCGCCGGCTTGACATATGGATCGAGTGAAATCAAGGATCCTGTTCCACCAGTTGGCTTGATCTCCAAAAGTAAGTTCGTTTCTCCTTTCTAATATTTTATTTTCGTGTCTGTCGATAGTAATATTAGCCAACCGAGCTATCGACTTTTTCCAACCTGTACAGGAGAACAGGCGATATCGTAGAAACGATTGCGACACATCTTTTTTTTTTCTTCAGCTATTTCACAGTAAGTATAACGGTACTTGTCCCGTCCCCTTTTCTCTTCAGTTTCCGTTGACCGTAGTGTCAGTGTTGGTATATGTTAATGCTAAGTCCCTTGTATGTATATTCTTTCCCTTTTGTACATTCTATTTACTATTTTATCTTTCTGTAAATAAACCTGTAAATAGCACTTGCAACGTATTCCTCTTTACCACCGCCCCTAGTCTAAAGTGTTGTAGTAAAGTGATTGGGCTCCAGCAGCAGCGTCCTGTGTATGTATATTGAAGAAAAACGTGAACTACATTTTTTTTCATTCCATATATTTCTTTTACCACCCCGAGAATGCTCACCGGGTAACAGTTACATTTCAAGCAATCAAAGAAGCGGCTTCAAAACCGTTGTACCTACACAGACCCGATTGCCAGAAGCGTTTCTGTTTACAAACTGACGCCAGCGCAATTGGAGCACCCGCTGCCTGATACAAAGAGTACAATGGCCACAGAGAAGTGGTCAGCTACGTTAGTCTTAGGTTCATCCTTCATCAATGCCGAGCAAAGGTATCACGTGAATGATCAAGAATGCCTTGCGGTCATTTGGGCTATCAAATGATAAAAGCCTTACCTGGAATACAGACCGTTTACTTTAAGGACAGGCAATAAAGCGCTGACTTGGCTTCAACCATTCGAAGAAACCAAATCTAAGCTGATGTACTGGCCCTTAATCTTGCAAGAGTTTACCTATACAATCGAACATGTTCCGGGTAGGGAAAATGAATTACCAGATGCTTTATTCCGAAGCCCAGAGAACAACACGACGCCCGTCGATTTGGGTGATGTCGACCGATCGATTCTTTCCGTAAACCTAAATTCGCCCGAACCACAGCAGGATCAATACGTTTTTGTCACCGACAACGAAGAACCTTTGATTCACATCAACCAAGACACAGGAGGATCCATAGACTCGGGAAACTGTAGCCAGTTTGAATCAAGACTTTGTAGCTCCAGAACATCTTATACATAATATTCCGGAACGGTCTCCTCCAATACAAGTGAGTGATAAAAAACTAATCATCAACATCACAACTATCACACCGCGGGCCACCCGGGAGCGAAAGAAACAGAACGGGCTATCCGAGGATACTATTAAGTACTGGAACAATACATTTGAAGTCATATCTGCAAATTAGTGAATTAGTGAATTTAATTGCAAAACGGGATGTTATTAAGAGCCAGTTGACAAAATTCACAACATTTGTTACGAACTATAAAGCGGACGATGATATCAATTAAATTAAAGCACGTGTTAATCGATTAAATAAAATATATGATGATTTTTCCAATATTCAAATGGGTTGAAATTATTGATTCTAATATTAAGAATATGAAACAGAAAGAGACAAGGTAGACAAACAATATTTTAGCACCCTAAGTAGCATAAATACCATTCTAGAGAACCAAGCAGGTACGAACACACAAGGCACGGTCTCAACTAAGCAGAATTCTAATAAAGGCCGACGAACAAACTTGCCCTTGCTAATAATAAATTTACCCTCTTTTAAAGGAATCTTTTCAACTTGGTCTGCATTTTATAACAGTTTTTAACCCCTAATACACGACAATATTAAACTATCCGAAATTGAAAAATTTCACTATTCAAAATCTTGTCTTTTAGACGACGCGGCTAGAACAATTGAATGTCTTACTAACTGAAGATAATTATACAATCGCATTCGAAACTCTAGAAAAAAGATACAATAACAAGAGACTTATAGACCAAGAGCGCATGTTTGTGTTACAATCAATCTGATACCAAAAGTTTCACATACTTGCTTACAAAAGTAAGATGATCTGAAAGTAAATGTTAAAGCGCCAAAAAACTTAGATATCTCTATTGATTAATGGGACGCAATAATTGTGCCTATCATGACCTCAAAGTTAGTTTTTTCCAAAAAGAGAATTTGAATCAAATCTGAATTCAGATATTACCAAATTAAGCGATTTATTGACCTTTCTAAAAAAAGAAATATCAACATTTAGAAGCTCTAGATGCAATGAATAATATATCGTTATATTCTAGCAATAAACATTACAATTTATCTCACAATTCAAGTTCTAATATGTGTTAATATGCAACATAGCCCAAACGGTTTACTACGTTAGTCAATACATATAATAATAATCAACCACATCAGAAGTGTGTCATTTGTAAACTTGTAGGGCACACAATTTATCAATGCGATAAACTTCTAGGACAATCAATAGCGGATAGATTTAATACTGTTAAACAACTTAAATTATGTACAAATTGTCTTAGAGCTAATTACCACGTACAGAATTGTAAATTGACCATGAGGTGTAGACAATGTCAGAAGCAACATTACACTCTTTTGCGAAAGATAATTTTAACCCTCCACCGATTATTAATAAAAATATTAGCTGTAAAGATGCAGGGGAGATTACTGTGCATCATGTACTACAACGGAATAATCAAATTTTGTTTTCTACGGCGGTGATTTGTATTCCAGACAAATTAGGCATTCTACTAAAGGAAACAAACGTCCCTATTGAAGGAGTCAACCAAATACTAAGTAAAATCACAAAATAAGCCAAGATCAGTTAGTCAAATCAAAATTTACCTTTATTTAGTTTTTCTCTATCTAATTTAAAATTACCCTAAGAAATTATATTATCTGATCAGAATTTAGTATACCTATCCGCACCAGTAGATGTTTTGTTGGGAGCAGATGAAGGGAAATCAGAATCACCCTGCTTTAATACAAACAGATCTAGGCTGGATTCTTGGTGGCTGTTTTAGTTCAAATTATTATAATTCCATAGAAAATACAAGCACTTTATGTAATTTATCAATCAGCCTGGAAAAAAACAATGGAGAAATTTTGGAACATAGAAAATATTTCGAACGATAATTTAAAAACGAATGAAGAATGTATGTAGAGGAAATAAAAATTGCAGACTTATGGGTTCGGTATAAATTAAATTAAAAACACTATTTCGATGTAATATTGTCATTTCGATTTATTACTGCGTGTATACTTTTACATATATGGACATTCATAATAAAGATGGTAAAGGTACGGTTATAAATAAGATATTGTTTTTAAACGTGCTGTAACCCGTTTTCATAGTGTAATAATTATAAAATAAATCAGGCTTAAGAATATGCAAACCATAATTTTAATACAGGACTATTTGATCTCGTGGATGAGTACTTAATAAACGACATTAAATATATACCGCATGTGTCAAATTTCATTAGCTATAGGGATTCAATGGTTGCATGCGATCTATACGTATACATATAATACGTTGCAACATGGTGCCTCTACTGTCCGTCACCAGTGCCGACAACAACCGACATCACAACGATTTACTCCGATCTTTCCACTTCTCCCGACCAGATTTTACATCAGTGTTTAGCTGCGAACACGTTGCAAAAGCCGTCTTATTACTGGAACGGGAAACATCAAATGTAGTAGTTTATTATTATTTTCAGAATCCTTTTTTATTTACCTTTTTTTTAATTTTATTAGAATTACGCTTTTGTTTGTATCATGCAGCGTGAACGCAGCTTAATAATTCTCTGCATTTATTGAAAAGAAAAAGAAAAACAAATCCTTCCAAGGCATAAATATTATTTCTAAACGCATTACAAACACCCAACCCGGTGGTCGAATAGGTACTGCCGCTAACCAGTGTTGCTAGGTGAAATATTATTTAGTCCCTAGGTTGAACTGGTAAAAATCCCTAGAAATCCCTAGATTTCCCAAACTTTCCCTTTTATGCAACCAAAGGGGATTACGTTGTATTATTGGGTGCATAATAATACCACAAACTTTACAAAAACTGATTTATTTAGTGTTTTAATAACAAAATAAATGAAAACGAACATAGTTTATTAAGAGTTAAGTATATATACAGTACAATTCAAAATAAATGGCATCGCGGTAGGCGTTGGAAATTCAAATTTACGTTGGCAGCAAGACCCTTGCTAACACTTGCTAATAATACCCTAGTTTCGACTCTGTTGGTATCCTTCGCTGTCATCGTTGGTATCGTTTTTCGTTTTAGATTGTTTAGTAATTTTTTTGACATAACATAAAGCCCACTTTAGACAATCCACGCCTACTGCGATGCCACTTATTCTGAATCATTATATAGGTATATAAACTTACATTAATTAAGATTTATGAGTACATTTTGTTGTTTAATTTCTTTAACAAATCAGAATCTATGTTAAAATTAAAACAGTCTTCATTTTTTAACAATGTTTTGGTATGTAGAATGCCACTCAAAGTTTATGTGGATAATTTATTTCGAATCTTGGTCTTATTCAAAGATATTACTGAAAATATTCTTTCCACAGTGGCACTTGAATGTGGCAAACACATTATTTCAAATACAAACTTTGAAAGAGTGGGAAACATCGACGAATCATCAGCTAATTTAACTTGAGACACTTTTGTCCAAAATTCGACCAAGTTAAGATTTTTAAAATCGTTCATGTCGATATTTCGAAGTTGACGCCACTCTCGATCTAAATCATTTAATTTATTCTGTGAAACGAGATTGGGAAAATATATGGCTAAAGAAGCAATTGAATTGTGTCTTTTTGAAATCACTTGTTCTGGGCTGAGAATTAATAGTTCTTTCAAAATTTTTGTAGATATACTCTTTGCATCAAATCGTTTGTAAATTTGACTGCAACTTTCAATTAAAAATTCCAAGCAAGTCTTGCGGAAATTATGCAGTTCCACTTTATTTAATCCATGTGTATTATTAGAAATCGAAGCAGTAACATACGCACCTAAATATAGTTCTTCAATTGGTACAAAATTTTGGGGATTTTTGTACTGAATTTCGTCTACGGTAGTTCTTTCCAAATGGTCTTTTTTGATATAGCAGTCCAACAAAGTTCTAAGGACATTTTCGATTTTATTGTATAATGTATGAATTTGAATATTTTCAGATTGCATTTCTAAATTTATATTATTAAAGAATGGTAGAAGATAATCTAAAAAAATAATAGTACAATTTCACTGAAGGATCTCTTAATCTGATCAAAATTGAATTTGCTTTATCAATATTTTGCGTAGTTTGATCTGTAAAATATAATATTAGTGCGTCATATTGCTCTAAAAGCCGTTTTACGACTTGATGCAAAGATAACCATCTTGTCTGAGATGGTTGAAGTAACTTGTGTGGTTTTACATTGGCAAATTGTTGAAATTCACCTAATTCAGTTTGCCTTTTGTAGCTATGTTGAAAATAGCTATAAATATCTCTTGCAAGTTCTTCAATCACCTTCGGCAATTTTTTACAAGCATAATTTGCACATAAATTGAAGGAATGACAGGAACATTTCAAAATGAACAACTGTGGAACATCGATTTTTAATTTAACAGAAAGGGAATTATGAGCACCCATCATTGCACTGGCCCCATCGGCACTAAAACCGATTAATTGATTTTTGTAATCAATATTATATTTAGCAAAAAAAATTATGATTTGTTCATAAAGGGCGTCTGCAGTAGCGATTGGTACAGGTAGCAAAGCCAAAAATAAATCTTCTATCTTAATATTATGCACCCTAACGACTAATGCCAAACTTTTTATAGAACCTTTGTCAGTAGATTCATCCACTATTAAAGAAAATTTTTGTTTTTTTATAAGATTTAATGTTTTTTCGAAACCATGGCAACCTGTTACTTTATTTACTATTGCAGTAGCTTTAGTTCTATTATTTGTATACTGTTTTGCAATTTCGGAATCTGGAAAACTAGTTCTTATTATTTCTGATAAATGGTCCATTACATTGAATGACAAATTGTGCTCTGCAACGAATGCTGCCATTCTAATCTCGGCCTTTTTAATATTATTTTCTAAATTAATATTTGTTTGAAAAGTTGACATTGTTTTTAAAGTTTGTTGTTTTAAAAGAGATTTTGCTTTATTTTTGTGTGACGTAACTTCCGAATGTCGCAAAAGTTCAGATTTTCCACATACCAAGTCTTTACAACATACTTTGCAAAATGCGTAATTTGGTCGTTTCTTGCTTTTTTGCAGCCAACCTTTGAAAGCGTCTTCTTCTTCCCATTTAGCTTGATATTTTTGGGAATAAGACTTCCTTTTCATTATTTTCTTTTTCAAAGCAGTGGCTTCCTCGGAAGAAGACGGGGATGGAGATCTGCTAGGTTGGTCGAACGTCTTTGAAGTTGAAGGCTTAGGATCCATTTTACTGTTCTAAAACATGGAAAAATATACTTGTAAATACACATAATTTTAAAAGACACAATAAAAATATGTATATTAATTGATTGCATGAACATAATTTATACTTAACTCAGTTTTTTTAACATTCAGTGCAAAATTGTATTAAATAAGAGTAAATAAATAAAATACATACCTTATTTTATCGAAATATTCACTAAATTAACAAATTATAACAACTTTAAACGAAAATTATTTTCACAAAATATGAAAATATGTATCTAACACCGCAACGATGATGTAAAAGTATGAATTCAAATTTGAATAATGGAAATGGCGTATAAACCGGTCGAGGCAGTATTTATAACCTCGGGCGAACCACGTGATTTGAATCGAGTTCGGGGATTTCCATATTTACGAAAAATTAATTAAAAGCTATGTGTTTAAAATCAAAATTATTTTGAAACTTTGGTGTTAATAAGAACATTTTACTAACAGATGGCGCTATTAAAATTGTGTGTTGGGTTGCGTGTGTGTGGAGGTTTATGTATTTTCGAGTGTATTTTACTGTGAACTGTCACCTCCAATACATTGCAGTACTCATTTTCTTCAACAGATGACTTTTGGTTCTGTTACGAAGCATAAATGAAGCAAAGTAATCTGTAATCTTGAAATAAATGTTCGTGTCTGTGGTAGAAAGTCATTAACAAATTTAACTTTTTGAAATTATGTTAATGAAATTAATCAGATTTTTAGGAATTTATTGATATTTTTTGAAGTCTTGGAAAAATCCCTAGATTTGGAATTATTTAAAAAAAAAAACCTTTATCCCTTCACCACTTCGAAAATCCCTAGATTCGGGAAAAGTCCCTAGACCTGGGAACACTGCCGCTAACCACGCTAACTTCTATTTACGTGCATGCATCGGTCGTGCTTGCATTGGAAAGGAAGGAAGGGGTACTGTACTATGTTGCCACGTACTGTATGGATAATCGCCTATGGCTAATGAAAATTGACACATGCTGTATGTAACTAGCACAGATGTTTATGTTAGTACTCTTTCAACTCAAATTTTATTATGCATTATTAATTATTTGTTTAAATTAATAAATCGAAACGTCAACATTACATCGAAATAGTTGTTTGATTTAATTTATACCGAACCCATAATTATAGATATGTATACACATATCTGTATTTTTAAAGCAACTTACGACATAATTCCAACTAGAAAAAAAATTGCTATAATTACAAGTTAATGTATTAAACATGTATTCAGGTTGAATTAGTTTAATTCATAGTAGTAATGAAATTTCACATAAAAATATTTGAAACACAAATACTGATTACAATATCTGTATGTATGTACGTACGATACCTTATATAAACAATGTCCCACATATTGAACATTAGTAGTATACAGGGATAGTTAAAAGTATGGAGACGGCGATTTATTGTCGTTAATATTCATTTTAGAGAATTATGTTCAATATAAAAGTTTGTTAGGATATTTTGATCTACATTTGAGAATATTTGATTTTTTTTTTCTTCAATTGTTTTTTAGTTACGCCTGTTTTTTTAAATGGGAACTAGTAAATTTTACTCTATCATTCGATAGAGAATTTTTTTCTCTTTACAATAATATTTTTGTTTTTTTAAAATTCATTTTAATAACTTCTTTATAAGAAAAGGCCGGTTCAAGTGTTTCACAGATGTTCGGTACATCGCAGATAGACAGAAGCGATGCGATAAACAAACTTGAGCGACATAATTTTATCAGTGGTTATTGTGTACGTTAAATCTTTGACAGAAATAATTCATTTGTGCAATTTGTTGCTGTTAATATTAACAATGGCGAGTTTAAGTGAACATGAACGAATTGAAATACTTATGATGTTGGGTTATGGAGATAGACGCAGAAGTTTACAAGACGTTTGTAATTTATTTAATGATACGCATCCAAATAGAAATCCAATTTCTAAATCCGTTGTTGGTAAAACTTTAAGACGCTTTGAACAAACTGGTAGCGTTAAAGATTTGCCAAGGAGTGGTAGACCTAGAACAGCAAAAAGCGATGATAACAAACTGGATATTTTATTGGCTGTATCTGAAGATCCTCATTTATCAACCAATCAATTAGCGGCCAATTTCAATATTTCGCAGTCATCGATCGTGTCATTTTTAAAAAGTGAAAAGTATAAACCTTATAAGGTACACCTTGTACACGAGTTAACGGAAGATGATTTTGATCTCCAATTTTCTGAAGAAATGTTAAATATTTGCAATAATAATGAAAATTTTGCCAACAATATTCTTTTCTCTGATGAAGCTACTTTTTGCCTTACCGGTGAAGTAAACAGACATAACTGCAGATACTGGTCATCGGAAAATCCCTTTTGGTTTTTGGAGCACCATACGCAGTACCCCCAAAAGGTTAATGTTTGGGTTGGCATTCTTGGCGGTCATATTATCGGTCCCTTTATCAATGGCAATTTAACTTCGGGTCTGTATTTGCAGTTATTGCAAAATGAAATAATACCTGCTTGTGCTACGCTCTATCCACATGAAAACAATGAACACCTGCCCAATGACAGTATCTGGTTCCAGCAAGATGGCGCCCCACTACATTATGGTGTAAATGTTCGTCAATATCTGGACAACGTTTTTCCCCACAGATGGATTGGAAGACGAGGAACCATTGAATGGCCAGCCCGTTCCCCAGATTTAAGTCCTTTAGATTTTTTTCTTTGGGGATACGTAAAAAACAAAGTTTACGAAGATAACCCCGATAACGTCGAAGATTTACAAATCCGAATTACCAGAACGATACAAGAAATTCCCCGAGATTTTTTACAGAACTCTGTTCGGGGTTTTGTAAATCGATTGGGTCATTGTCAAATTACTAATGGACGACAATTTGAACACTTACTTTAATTTACTTTGTTATTAATTTGTTTAATTTTTCTTGTAAAAGTTATTAAAATGAATTTAAAAAAAACAAAAATATTATTGTAAAGAGAAAAAAATTCTCTATCGAATGGTAGAGTAAAATTCACTAGTTCCCATTTAAAAAAACTGCGCGGACAGGCGTAACTAAAAAACAATTGAAGAAAAAAAAATCAAATATTCTCAAATGTAGATCAAAATATCCTAACAAACTTTTATATTGAACATAATTCTCTAAAATGAATATTAACGACAATAAATCGCCGTCTCCATACTTTTAACTAACCCTGTATAGTAATAATAATAATTGATGGTTCAACAATTTCTGAATCATCTTTAAGCAAACATACCAAACAGGAAAAAAGTTGCAATTTCTTAAAGAATTGAAAAATAGTGTTACAATTTAAAATAGTTTGAAGAATAAAAATAACTAATAATGTATATATAATCAAGCACATTTTTATTAAGTATTGAAGGTGTAGGCTTGTCATTAGTCTTTACAAATTGATCTTTAAAACATTAATTTGATTCTGTGTGACAAGTAGTGTATTTTTATATCACAATTTTGTGTTTGTAGTTAATAACGTATTTTAGAATACCTATACACAAAATTTATACGTTATTTGAATTGCAAACGTAACATTTTGCTTTCTTTGCAAGTATTTTCATCTTTATTAATTCCTTCAATAACATTATTTAGATTTGCTACAAAATGAATGGTTAAAATCAATAAAAAATTTGTTATCTTCACCTGAGCTTTATTTTACAAAATCGAAAGTTTAACCTTTTTGTAAATATAAGTTTGTTATTGTTATCTGTTCTATGATACCGAGTGATACGAGTGGAGATTTTTATATTATCTATCTTGCAATGACGACAACAAGTTATGATCGCAAATGTTCGCTGTAAAGATGCTGTGAAATGTTGATGTTTACTGACAAAATTTGGTCACACCCAAAGGGTTTTATTATTTTCGTTTAGCCTCAATTATCAAAAACTGAGTAAAATTTAGTTAGAATATCGAAGCGTAATTAAATTCT
This sequence comes from Amphimallon solstitiale, assembly GCA_963170755.1. NCBI lineage: Eukaryota > Metazoa > Arthropoda > Insecta > Coleoptera > Scarabaeidae > Amphimallon > Amphimallon solstitiale. The sequence continues at coordinate 17,644,878 of OY720679.1, forward strand.
TGACGAGGTAAGGAAATGGACCAAAGATTGTATGCCAAAGGATAAGTGCGCAAGGGGATCATATGGCGTCATATTTGACGATACAATTTTGGTCCAAACTATTTCGATAGGGTAGGTAATCAATTGAACGTGAATGAATATGTGGAAAACCACCAATCAAACCATCAAGGAGTTTTAGTGATTTTCAAGGATTACCGATGAAGATCGAAAGTTACATTATTAAAAATGTTTCACGTTTAGGAATGAATAGGGTTTCACCGCGTTGAATTCTCAAATTGCTTATTCTTATTTACTTACAAAAACTGTATAGACAACATATTTGCAAAGAAAACTTGATGGTTTGGCTGCCGAAAAAGAGGAACAATTTTAAGAAGTAATGAAAAGTGGATGTAGCACTGTGATTCACAAAACAAGAATTTGTGGAGTCAGTTTACAAGGGATTTTCACCGCTAAAATTTCAAGAACGTAGAATTCACCAGAAAATCTGATTCGAACGATGTTTTGGAATATAGCACAAATCTTAATAATTGAATACCGAAAAAAACTTTACAATAAAAGGAAACGTCTATAAGTAAACAATTGAACACTGTCTTACAGTAAAAAGATCACACAAATTTAATCAAAATATTATCTTCATGACAATTGTAGGGTTCAGGAACCTCAACAAGTCCTTAAATTAATAGAGCAGTGTGAATGTCCACCCTACAGCTCAGAGTGGTTTTTATCGTTTTTCCTAAATTAAAAAAGGACTTGGGATGACACTGTTCTTCTTGGAACGCATACCTAAAAAACCGGTGAAGAATTTTATTTGAAGGCATAACCTTATTGGAAAAACGTTGGAATAAATGCCTTACCGCAAATAAATCAAATGTTGAAAAGTAAAATATTATTTTTTCTCAACGCTCTTGCATAACAGCTAAGTAGGTAACCTAGTATAAAAATCATTATAGATTTGTTATTTATTATTTATTCGTTATCGAAAGAATTACATCTTGTGTGATATTTCCTTCTAATGCTGAATACATTCGTGTCTTGAGACATTCTATTTTAGATTACATCTACTATAATCATATTAAATTAAAGTAATGCATCATCATGATGTTTACATCTACCGTTTGACTGAAATAAAAGTAGATATAGGGAAACACAGACACGCACACATGTGCATGCAAACATGAAATGGAGGGGTACGATAATAGGGGAATACAGATGAGTTCATATCGGGGGGACACCGGGTACCGAGACCGAGGCTTCAGTGCAAAACGTTGAAAGCTAGTATGCAGACGTTTGCTTTAAGGAATTGCTCCGCTATTTTGGTAATTGATGTATAATGTATTAACATTGAACTGAAACAAAACTATAAATATTGTAACTAAAATAAAATTCTCACATTTAAAACGAAACAAAATATTATAATGAACTATACAAATAAATTTTGCACGTCTTTGTACGAATTATCCTTCGCATACCATAACACAATCTGTATTCTTTCCTCGACAGCTAAGGGCATTTTATTTTAATATTTGCGAGTTTGCTCAGACAAAATGTAAGTTCACGCTCTAAAGATACGGAACGAATGCCATGTGCGCATGGTGTTCGCGCTCTCGGTTTACCCACACCACCATAAGACCGGTGGTGTGGGGGGCCACATTCTTGAACTGTTGTATACATACATACATAGGTACATGTTTATGTATGTGTATTTGAAGATGCATATTAACTTTTAAATACGACAATCTGTATATTTTGTATAGCATCTACACATTTTCGTTTTACAGGTTTCATTTTTATTATTGGATAATTAAAGAACACCAATTTATAAAAAAATTTGTCAATTATAAGCAATTGAAATCGATATTGTAATATTCGTTATAAAAATAAAAATCGTGTCTGGATATATCTAAACAGCCAGTTTAATATAGGTACCTTAAAACCTGTGTCGAAGATATTGATAATATAAAGTGTAAAATTGTCCACATATTTCTTGGTATGAAATTTTTTGGAATCTTTGTGACCTTACATCCTGTTGATTAAATATGTATTGTTTTTCGCTATCATTGGATTATATGCTATTGCGGTGTCACCTTTTGTTATGTAATTTGTTTTGTTTTTATGACCACTTGATAATTACTCGTACTTATTAAGGAATGCGAACTTAAAAATTAATTTACTACTTGGCCGTTGGTATAATATACCATATTATATAAATATAATTATTTTTGTATATATTATATACAGTCGGGTCCGCTTATAACGATGGCGCTGGTTCCAAAAAAATTTGTCCGCTATATGCAAACGCTCGCTATAAGCGATTCTTACCAGGTTTGTAACTACATATTTATTTGACATAGAATGTATATACATATATGTATATACAGGGTTTTCAAACTTAAGTCGGCACTATCGCTATCTTCGTTATTATTGGAGCTACGAAGTCGCTTAAATAGGCAAACTAGTAGTATTTTTTTCGCTCATTACGATGGTGAAAACGGAATAAAAATTGAACATCGCTTTCGCGAGTTATGTCGATAAGTTAAATTTTTTCAAGTGGAACACCCAGTATACAATATTCTCAATCGATAGGAAATTGAATTCTGAACAAATGGTGTCCTATGACCTTTATCCTAATGTCAAAAATGACAAAGCTATTGATGATTTTTCAAATTCGTCAAAGTGGCTGATATTTAGAGTGTGTGAAGTTAGCCCCCCTTTTTTCGAATATCGGAAATCTGACGGTTGTTCCAGGTTGTTCTAGGTTTGTTCTAAATTGTTCCAAAGTATTTCAAAAAAAAAGTCAAAATTGGCCGAGATAATTGAAAAAAACGACTTTTTCACCCAGCCCCCCTTTTTTCGAAAATTGAAATTCTGAAGGTTGTTCCAGGTTGTTCTAGTTGTTCTAAACATTGTTCCAAAGAATCTCGAAAAAAAAAACAAAATTGGCCGAGATAATCGGAAAAAACGAGTTTTTGCCAGCCCCCCTTTTCTTGAAAATTGTAATTCTGATGATTGTTCTAGGTTGCTCTAGGTTTGTTCTAAATTGTTCCAAAGTATTTCATAGAAAAAATCAAAATCAGACGAGAAAATGGGAAAAAACCAAAGCCAAAAGTATGAAGTCGGACCCAGTTTTTGCAAAAATTAAAATTTTGACGGTTGTTCTAGGTTGTTCTAGGTTTGTTCTAAACATTGTTCGAATACGTCAAAACCGTATCTCTTATATATCAAAAGATATGGCAAAAAAACCAAATCCAAAAGTGTGAAGTTAGCCCCCCTTTTATCGAAAATCTAACTTCTGACGGTTGTTCCAGGTTGCTCTAAGGGTGTTCTCAATTGTTCCAAAGTATTTCAAAAAATAAATCATAATTGGCCGAAAAAACGGCAAAAAACTTTTTTTTTCTGGCGGCCCATTTTTCGAAAATCGAAATTCTGACGGTTGTTCTGGGTTGTTCTAAGTTTGTTTTAAATTGTTCCAAAGGATCTCAAATAAAAAATCATAATTGGCCGAGATAATAGAAAAAAACGATTTTCCCACGGACCCCCGTTTTGCGAAAATTCAAATTCTGAGGGTTGTTCCAGGTTGTTCTAGATTTGTTCTAAACATTATTCTTATACATCAGAACCGTATCTATTATATTTCAAAAGATATTGCAAAAAAACGTTTTTAAAGAAAGTGTGAAGTTAGCCCCCCTTTTTTCGAAAATCTAACTTCTGACGGTTGTTCCAGGTTGCTCTAGGTGTGTTCTCAATTGTTCCAAAGTATTTCAAAAAATAAATCATAATTGGCCGAAAAAACGGCAAAAAACTTTTTTTTTCTGGCGGCCCATTTTTCGAAAATCGAAATTCTGACGGTTGTTCTGGGTTGTTCTAAGTTTGTTTTAAATTGTTCCAAAGGATCTCAAAGAAAAAATCATAATTGGCCGAGATAATAGAAAAAAACGATTTTCCCACGGACCCCCTTTTTGCGAAAATTCAAATTCTGAGGGTTGTTCCAGGTTGTTCTAGATTTGTTCTAAACATTATTCTTATACATCAGAACCGTATCTCTTATATTTCAAAAGATATTGCAAAAAAACGTTTTTAAAAATGTGTGAAGTTAGCCCCCCTTTTTTCGAAAATCTAACTTCTGACGGTTGTTCCAGGTTGCTCTAGGTGTGTTCTCAATTGTTCCAAAGTATTTCAAAAAATAAATCATAATTGTCCGAAAAAACGGCAAAAACCTTTTTTTTTCTGGCGGCCCTTTTTTCGAAAATCGAAATTCTGACGGTTGTTCTGGGTTGTTCTAAGTTTGTTTTAAATTGTTCCAAAGGATCTCAAAGAAAAAATCATAATTGGCCGAGATAATAGAAAAAAACGATTTTCCCACGGACCCCCTCTTTGCGAAAATTGAAATTCTGAGGATTGTTCCAGGTTGTTCTAGATTTGTTCTAAACATTATTCTTATACATCAGAACCGTATCTCTTATATTTCAAAAGATATTGCAAAAAAACATTTTTAAAAAAAGTGTGAAGTTAGCCCCCCTTTTTTCGAAAATCTAACTTCTGACGGTTGTTCCAGGTTGCTCTAGGTGTGTTCTCAATTGTTCCAAAGTATTTCAAAAAATAAATCATAATTGGAGGAGATAATAGGAAAAAACGATTTTACAATGGGCGGAATGCACTTTCCGAACATTACTGTGTTGAAGGAAGTTTTTGTATGATGCAGTTCTATTTAAAGAAATAAACATCTAATATAGCAATAAATATATATTTTCGCAAGAAATATAATGTTCATTTATTACAAAACGATATTGTTACCAAATGCTGATGAAGTATTTCAAAGAAAAAATCAAAACCGGTTATGAAAAAACGATATTTTTCCCCAGTCCCTATTTCTTAAAAATCGAAATTCTTACAGTTTCAAAGTATTTCAAAAAAAAAAAGCGCTGGATATGGGTACCCAACTAAAATCAAACAAAATGGGGAAGTCTATCAGGCTCCCTTTGTTATTTTATTTTGTCTAGTAATAATAAAAATAAAATACTGATTTTGAAGTTTGAAAATTTTAATTATAGTAAACCACTACAACGTTATTTTGTCTAGCCGTGGTCTGGCCACTTTTTTTCATGGTTTTTGCTCCGGGAATGCAAGCACGTGTAGACATTCCTATCAAGTATGCTTATTTTTTGTAGCCCCTCTTCGTAAACATGTTGAAATATGCTGTCTAATTTTCTCACTAAAACGATTCAAAGGCTACTATTACTTTATTTGGAAAAAATATTATATAGGTACCTATTTAGATAATATAAGATAGTATATCCGTCAAAGAGTAGCCGATTTGGGAAAGGCTGTTTTACAATACCAAATTGATAAAAAAATATATTATTTATGTCAATGTTATCAAATAATATAATAATATCAATAAATAAATTTTACAGAAAAAATATATATTTTAGATTTTAGGGATAAACTAAAGCATGAACTCTAATAAAAATAAACAAAGAAACATCAACCTAGCAGCTCATGAGAAAAACACTAATCTTTTTATGAGCAAGGTATAATCATTCTCAATATGTTTATGAGGTAGTTTTTAATCTACATTAATAATGTAACTAACGTCACTGTTCTAATATTATTTTATGTTAGGAGCATCAGCATTTAGTAACAATATTGTTTTCAAACAAATGAATTATATTACTTGGGAAAATATATGTATATTTACTGCTTCTGCTTTATTCTGAATCACAAATGAGTATTATTATTCATTTTAAAATATAGATAATAGGTAAAATCGATTTACCTATTATCTTGGGCAATTTCGATTTTTTCTTTGTAATCCTTTGGAACAATTTAGAACAACCTAGAACAACCGTCAAAATTTCGATTTTCGAAAAAAGGGGCGCCAGAAAAAAATTGTTTTTTGCCGTTTTTGGGCCAATTATGATTTATTTTTTGAAATCCTTTGGAACAATTTAAAACAAACTTAGAACAACCCAGAACAACCGTCAGAATTTCGATTTTCGAAAAATGGGCCGCCAGAAAAAAAAACTTTTTTGCCGTTTTTTCGGCCAATTATGATTTATTTTTTGAAATACTTTGGAACAATTGAGAACACACCTAGAGTAACCTGGAACAACCGTCAGAAGTTAGATTTTCGAAAAAAGGGGGGCTAACTTCACACTTTTTTAAAAACGTTTTTTTGCAATATCTTTTGAAATATAAGAGATACGGTTCTGATGTATAAGAGTAATGTTTAGAACAAATCTAGAACAACCTGGAACAACCCTCAGAATTTGAATTTTCGCAAAAAGGAGGTCCGTGGGAAAATCGTTTTTTTCTATTATCTCGGCCAATTATGATTTTTTCTTTGAGATCCTTTGGAACAATTTAAAACAAACTTAGAACAACCCAGAACAACCGTCAGAATTTCGATTTTCGAAAAATGGGCCGCCAGAAAAAAAAAGTTTTTTGCCGTTTTTTCGGCCAATTATGATTTATTTTTTGAAATACTTTGGAACAATTGAGAACACACCTAGAGCAACCTGGAACAACCGTCAGAAGTTAGATTTTCGAAAAAAGGGGGGCTAACTTCACACTTTTTTTAAAAACGTTTTTTTGCAATATCTTTTGAAATATAAGAGATACGGTTCTGATGTATAAGAATAATGTTTAGAACAAATCTAGAACAACCTGGAACAACCCTCAGAATTTGAATTTTCGCAAAAAGGGGGTCCGTGGGAAAATCGTTTTTTTCCATTATCTCGGCCAATTATGATTTTTTCTTTGAGATCCTTTGGAACAATTTAAAACAAACTTAGAACAACCCAGAACAACCGTCAGAATTTCGATTTTTGAAAAATGGTCCGCCAGAAAAAAAAAGTTTTTTGCCGTTTTTTCGGCCAATTATGATTTATTTTTTGAAATACTTTGGAACAATTGAGAACACACCTAGAGCAACCTGGAACAACCGTCAGAAGTTAGATTTTCGAAAAAAGGGGGGCTAACTTCACACTTTTTTTAAAAACGTTTTTTTGCAATATCTTTTGAAATATAAGAGATACGGTTCTGATGTATAAGAATAATGTTTAGAACAAATCTAGAACAACCTGGAACAACCCTCAGAATTTGAATTTTCGCAAAAAGGGGGTCCGTGGGAAAATCGTTTTTTTCTATTATCTCGGCCAATTATGATTTTTTCTTTGAGATCCTTTGGAACAATTTAAAACAAACTTAGAACAACCCAGAACAACCGTCAGAATTTCGATTTTCGCAAAATGGTCCGCCAGAAAAAAAAAGTTTTTTGCCGTTTTTTCGGCCAATTATGATTTATTTTTTGAAATACTTTGGAACAATTGAGAACACACCTAGAGCAACCTGGAACAACCGTCAGAAGTTAGATTTTCGAAAAAAGGGGGGCTAACTTCACACTTTTTTTAAAAACGTTTTTTTGCAATATCTTTTGAAATATAAGAGATACGGTTCTGATGTATAAGAATAATGTTTAGAACAAATCTAGAACAACCTGGAACAACCCTCAGAATTTGAATTTTCGCAAAAAGGGGGTCCGTGGGAAAATCGTTTTTTTCCATTATCTCGGCCAATTATGATTTTTTCTTTGAGATCCTTTGGAACAATTTAAAACAAACTTAGAACAACCCAGAACAACCGTCAGAATTTCGATTTTCGAAAAATGGGCCGCCAGAAAAAAAAAGTTTTTTGCCGTTTTTTCGGCCAATTATGATTTATTTTTTGAAATACTTTGGAACAATTGAGAACACCCTTAGAGCAACCTGGAACAACCGTCAGAAGTTAGATTTTCGATAAAAGGGGGGCTAACTTCACACTTTTGGATTTGGTTTTTTTGCCATATCTTTTGATATATAAGAGATACGGTTTTGACGTATTCGAACAATGTTTAGAACAAACCTAGAACAACCTAGAACAACCGTCAAAATTTTAATTTTTGCAAAAACTGCGTCCGACTTCATACTTTTGGCTTTGGTTTTTTCCCATTTTCTCGTCTGATTTTGATTTTTTCTATGAAATACTTTGGAACAATTTAGAACAAACCTAGAGCAACCTAGAACAATCATCAGAATTACAATTTTCAAGAAAAGGGGGGCTGGCAAAAACTCGTTTTTTCCGATTATCTCGGCCAATTTTGATTTTTTTTTCGAGATTCTTTGGAACAATGTTTAGAACAACTAGAACAACCTGGAACAACCTTCAGAATTTCAATTTTCGAAAAAAGGGGGGCTGGGTGAAAAAGTCGTTTTTTTCAATTATCTCGGCCAATTTTGACTTTTTTTTTGAAATACTTTGGAACAATTTAGAACAAACCTAGAACAACCTGGAACAACCGTCAGATTTCCGATATTCGAAAAAAGGGGGGCTAACTTCACACACTCTGATATTTCATAAACAAAATTCGTTTGTTTCATAAATGTCATCAGAATTATGATGTCAAATTGAAGTTTTGCTAGTGAACACTTTACGTTTGTGTTTTTTGAGGAAACAATGCCTTTCACGCATTCAGAAAAATGTGATATGGTGGAATGTTATATCGTTTGTCAAAAAAATAGCCACCGAGCGCGTGAACGTTATAGTGCGTTGTTTCCTATGCGTAATTTGCCAGATAGAAGGTACTTTTTGCTTTTGTATCGTAAATTTAGATCTAATGAAAATGTGTTCAAGAAAACTAGAACCAAGAAACAATTTATAATAAGTGAAGCAACGGAAATTAATGTGTTAGTTTACTTTGAAGCTCATCCTAATAATTCAATTAACGATTTCATGCAAGAAAGTGAACTATGTTTGGGAACTATTCATAATATTCTCAAAAAGTATAATTTTGTGCCGTACAAGTATCGACCTACACAGACATTGGTACCAGGAGATCAAGAAAGGCGCATCCAGTTTTGTCAGTGGTTCATTAATAAAATGAGAACCAATGATAATTTTTGGCGCTTAGTTCTTTGGAGTGACGAATCAACTTTCTCCAATAGGGGCATGTTCAACAGAAAGAACAGTCACTACTGGAGTCGCGAAATCCGATGCTATTGCGTCCTTGTAACCCGCAGAGACGTTTTAGTATTAATGTTTGGTGCGGTCTAATGGGCTCAACAATTGTAGGCCCTATATTTTATCAGGGCGCATTAACTGGTGAGCGGTATGCCGAAATGTTAACCGCCACACTTCGCGACTTCTTGGATGATCTGACTTTAATTGATAGACAGCAGATTTACTTCCAACAAGACGGAGCTCCTCCCCATAACGTTCGCCAGGTAGATATCCTATTACACGAATTTTTTAATGACAGATATTTATCAACCAACGGCCCTATCCGTATGCCTCCTCGATCACCAGACATTACGCCGATGGATTTTTTCTTTTGGGGATATGTGAAGAGTGTGGTGTACAACAGGCAGTATGATAATCTTGACGATCTTCAGCAGCGTATCGTTCATGCTATCAATAATATTGATGGTAGAATCATTGCCAGAGCCACTAGGAGCGTTTACAAGCGGGCTCAAAAATGCTTGGAGTACGAGGGAGGTGTTTTTGAGCATCTAGTTTAAGTTTTGTTGTATTTTTTAAATATTTATAGGATTTGTTATTATTACTATTATGATTACCTAAAATAAACAATACTTCATTGATATTCCCCTTGCTTTTTATTTCATTGCTAATACAAAGTTACAGCTAAGACAGACATGAATTTGAAAAGTCATCAATAGCATTGTCATTTTTGACATTAGCATAAAAGGTCATAGAGCACATTTTGTTCAGAATTCAATTTCCTATCGATTGAGGATATTTTATACTGGGTGTTCGCGAACGCGATGTTCAATTTTTATTCCGTTTTCACCGTCGTAATGAGGGAAAAAAATCCTACTAGTTTGCCTATTTAACCGACTTCGTAGCTAAGACGATAGCAATAGTGCCGACTTAAGTTTGAAAACCCGGTATATACAGGTTAGTTAAAAGTATGGAGACGGCGATTTATTGTCGTTAATATTCATTTTAGAAAATTATGTTCAATATAAAAGTTTGTTAGGATATTTTGATCTACATTTGAGAATATTTGATTTTTTTTTCTTCAATTGTTTTTTAGTTACGCCTGTCCGCGCAGTTTTTTTAAATGGGAACTAGTAAATTTTACTCTATCATTCGATAGAGAATTTTTTTCTCTTTACAATAATATTTTTGTTTTTTTAAAATTCATTTTAATAACTTTTTTATAAGAAAAGGCCGGTTCAAGTGTTTCACAGATGTTCGGTACATCGCAGATAGACAGAAGCGATGCGATAAACAAACTTGAGCGACATAATTTTATCAGTGGTTATTGTATACGTCAAATCTTTGACAGAAATAATTCATTTGTGCAATTTGTTGCTGTTAATATTAACAATGGCGAGTTTAAGTGAACATGAACGAATTGAAATACTTATGATGTTGGGTTATGGGGATAGACGCAGAAGTTTACAAGACGTTTGTAATTTATTTAATGATACGCATCCAAATAGAAATCCAATTTCTAAATCCGTTGTTGGTAAAACTTTAAGACGCTTTGAACAAACTGGTAGCGTTAAAGATTTGCCAAGGAGTGGTAGACCTAGAACAGCAAAAAGCGATGATAACAAACTGGATATTTTATTGGCTGTATCTGAAGATCCTCATTTATCAACCAATCAATTAGCGGCCAATTTCAATATTTCGCAGTCATCGATCGTGTCATTTTTAAAAAGTGAAAAGTATAAACCTTATAAGGTACACCTTGTACACGAGTTAACGGAAGATGATTTTGATAGGAGATTACAATTTTCTGAAGAAATGTTAAATATTTGCAATAATAATGAAAATTTTGTCAACAATATTCTTTTCTCTGACGAAGCTACTTTTTACCTTACCGGTGAAGTAAACAGACATAACTGCAGATACTGGTCATCGGAAAATCCCATTTGGTTTTTGGAGCACCATACGCAGTACCCCCAAAAGGTTAATGTTTGGGTTGGCATTCTTGGCGGTCATATTATCGGTCCCTTTTTCATCAATGGCAATTTAACTTCGGGTCTGTATTTGCACTTATTGCAAAATGAAATAATACCTGCTTGAGCTACGCTCTATCCACATGAAAACAATGAACACCTGCCCAATGACAGTATCTGGTTCCAGCAAGATGGCGCCCCACCACATTATGGTGTAAATGTTCGTCAATATCTGGACAACGTTTTTCCCCACAGATGGATTGGAAGACGAGGAACCATTGAATGGCCAGCCCGTTCGCCAGATTTAGTCCTTTAGATTTTTTTCTTTGGGGATACGTAAAAAACAAAGTTTACGAAGATAAGCCCGATAACGTCGAAGATTTACAAACCCGAATTACCAGAACGATACAAGAAATTCCCCGAGATTTTTTACAGAACTCTGTTCGGGGTTTTGTAAATCGATTGGGTGATTGTCAAATTACTAATGGACGACAATTTGAACACTTACTTTAATTTACTTTGTTATTAATTTGTTTAATTTTTCTTGTAAAAGTTATTAAAATGAATTTAAAAAAAACAAAAATATTATTGTAAAGAGAAAAAATTCTCTATCGAATGGTAGAGTAAAATTCACTAGTTCCTATTTAAAAAAAACTGCGCGGACAGGCGTAACTAAAAAACAATTGAAGAAAAAAAAAATCAAATATTCTCAAATGTAGATCAAAATATCCTAACAAACTTTTATATTGAACATAATTCTCTAAAATGAATATTAACGACAGTAAATCGCCGTCCCCATACTTTTAACTAACCCTGTATATATTTGTTTAGTATAATATGTATAAACAAGATACAAATTCTTAATATGGAATACATATTAACAAAATTCATACAAACGTATGTACTTATATGTATACAATGTAATGTTCATTTTAAATAGTCTGTGATCTTTTTTTGAGTTGCACTTTTCTTCAACAAAGAATCTTCAATTCCTTTTTGTACAAAATCAAACTGTTGCTTCAAGTTGCTTTGGAAATTATTGAATTCCAAATAAGTGGATACGGTTTTTATTGCACTAAGTACTTGTTGAGCTGTTGGTTGTTCAAATATGCTTTCTGACTCTTCCTCTTCTTCTTCTGATTCCGACTTTTCATTAAATTGCGTTTTTGTAACTGCTGCTGCAATTGCAATTTCTGATGGGTACTCGCAAGTTACCAAATAATCGTCGACTTCTTGAAATGCATTAATTATGTCAGCGTTTAAAGGCCCTTTCACAAGATCATTTGTGATAGCCCAGCCACTTAAACTAAGGGAGTCTTCTTCATCTACAGCTTCTGGATCTTTATGCTTTAATATCCACTGAGCCAAAGGAATCTCATCATCATCATCAAATTCCGAATAAAATCCAGCGTGTTTATAACAATTAACAATAGTTTTTTGTGAAACACGATTCCATGCTGTGTTTATAGCTAATATACCATCCAACAAAGTAAAGTTAAAATCCTTAGCTTCATCCAAACAAGAAATCATCCTGCATAAAACCATTTTCTTATAATGTTGTTTGAGACAGGCGATAATACCTTGATCCATGGGTTGTAGGGCTGCCGTTGTGTTGGGTGGAAGAAAAACTAACTTTATGGCACGTAGGTTTTCAATTGCAGGATGGGCTGGACAATTGTCAATCATTAACACTATGTTTCTGTTCTGTTTTTGTAGTTCATAGTCCCAGTTTTTTATTTCCTTTTCGAAAATCTCTGATGTTACCCATGCTTCCTTATTAGCGGTGTAATTAACCGGTAACACTTTGCAAGTTCTAAAACAACGAGGTGCTTTAGATTTTCCGATGACCAGCAACTTTCTCTTTTCGGTTCCTGTCATGCTGGCACAGACAAAAACGATGATTCTTTCTTTGCTTTTTTTGCCTCCTTGACACTTTTCTTTTCGGAACTTCAGTGTTTGGTTTGGGAGAATTTTATAAAAGAGACCACTTTCATCCCCATTAAAAATATCGCTGTCGGAATAACCTCCTTATTGTGGGCCAAACATTGTCTAACCAGTCCTTTGTTGTTGCAGCAGAAACACTTGCGCCTTCTCCATGGATTTTTCTAGATGAAATATGGTACTTCTTCTTAAAACGGTCTATGCAGTTTTTTGAACAAGATGTTTCATTATTGGGGAACAGTATTTTGGAAAATTCTTCTGCTTTTTCTGTATATGCACGGCATGCCAGTAGACGAGTTATGACAAGTTTGGTTACATCGGGCCTGCATTAACAGCCGAAGAATGTGTCGACTCCTCGTTATAATCGCAGCGGCAAACAGAAAATTTGCTCGTACTAAAAGAAGTGCTCGTTATATCCGAACTCAAATTGTATTAAGTTTAAGGAACAATTTTCCGTACCACTGAAAATCACTCGTTGAAACCGGACGTTCGTTATAAGTTGTACTCGTTATAAGCGGACCCGACTGTATATCTTCTCGAGATGATGTCCTTATATATGTACCTACATACATTTTGCATTTTTAATAAAGTATTTGTACTTATATTTACATCACCTGGACGTGTGTTCACCAATGACCTGCATAATATAAATGGATGAGCAATGCGATAGGATGCGCGTGAAATTTTTATGCCAAATTGAATATTTAGCTTTGATCTTACAAGTATGCGCAGTCCCTAGTCTTTTGACATTCGAATGTGAAATCACTAAAGTTCCGGACGCCGATTTCAATAGACTGGCTTTTTGTTTACATTTTTAGAGTATTTTTATTAAGGATAATGCGGAAGACATTGAAAAGGATCATAATTATACAATTCCCTACATACCATTACTGACATTGTGATCACAAAATGTTGTTATTTCTGGTTTTGTTGTCAAACATTTGGAGGGACATCTGTCGATAATGCTAGTTTTCATCTTTTGAACAGAAAAAATCATGGTGGTTTAATACGTCCTTCACAAGATGTCACCAAAATATGTAAAATAGTTGAAGTCCAAGTACGACATATTCTTGTACAAAACAACAATAAACTTCCTGCAGAGGCAGCGTTTTTTGAGCTATTTGTACGTTCAATTTCTATTACCTTGTTAGTAGAAAATAAGTACTTTGTATCCTTAGGTACACATATGTTTGATTCATCCATTTTACATGAATGTCACGTTCCTCTTTTAATTAAGCACGTTGTCCGATGTTATATACAAAACTCCGCTGTTATAGCATTGCAAAGAAGCAAAGAGAAGTAGAACGTGGGGAACTTGTAAGAAAAAAGCTCTCCAAATTAATACTTTTTTATAACCAATAAATATTTCAAAAGGAATGTATTGTTTTTTTTTTTAGTATTTTTTTAAATTTCTCTTAATAAATAAATATTTAATTATTTTCACATGAATTTTAAAGTTCTGTTACATACTTTCCAAAGATTTTAGGCATTTCAAACTAGCCCCTTTATTGTATGTTATTGCGCATGAGCGTTAGCCCTGTGCGCAGTTCATTAGGATAACAATCAGTAACATGCTCTTGCTCATCCGTTTATATTATACAGGTCAATGGTGTTCACACATTCAACAATTCGGTTAGAGCACTGTCTTTAGACTTTAGAGCAACCTAGACAAGTTTGACTCGAGTTACAACATTTCGTTAGCAACTGCGTACCTGTGAAAAGTAAGGGAGCTAATTTATCAATGTACATCTAATTATGTATTATTATGTATAGACAGTATATCAAAGTAAGGTTCATTAGTTGTTTCCAAAGAAGTGTTATCTTTAGTTAGTAATTTATTTACTTACTTATCCCGAGCCTCTTCTACTATGGTGTCGAGGCGATGGTCTATCTCCACCTCTTTCTGTCCTTCGCATCTGTCTTGGCTTTGTTCTAGTTAAGCCCTTTTCCTTTTAGCGTGTCTGAGATTACACTGTTCCATATTTTTCTTAAACGGCCTTGCTTTTTGTATTTTCGTATGTCCGCTTCCCATATACACATGTCAAGACCACCTCGGGAACTACCACCATATCCTCTGTTTCGAATAACTGTATAAAATATTCTATCCACCTCCCCGTGGATCAGTTGCCTCGGCGATAACTTCACCATCATTGTTTACAATATTTCTTATGAGGTCAGATTTCTCTTTTATCAGATTTTTTATAGTGCAATATAACCAAGCAGTTTGTTTCTTATTGTTTTGCACAAACTTATGCAGCTACATTGTTAATTACTTTTTAAATTCTTTCCACAGTTATTTCAGTACCATGCATTATTTCTTTCGATTGTGCATCAGAAGAGTGTATTTATCGATTTCTTCGTGTTATAAACATGTATTATTAAAAAAAATGTAGCACAATATTCTATACAAGTTTATAATATATTTCCAATACAATCCAAGTAAATTACAAAATGTAATTATGAAAACAAGAAACTGATACTAATCAAGTAACTGAAAACTACAATGTCAATGGTTGTTTGGAGAGATGTTAGAGTATAATAAAATATATCAGTCAATTGCAAAGTAACAGTGAAGAAATTTAAGAACAAATATATAGTTAAAAGGAAATAACGATCGCTGAATATTGTATGAGAATAATGTAATCACAGGCAATATTGGTCAAATAAAAAGCTATTACGTGCTCTTTTGTTTAATCCTCAATATTTCGTTATCAATTGATTAACATTATCAGGAAGGAACTATAATTAAAGTTGTTTAACATTTGAAACTAATAATATAAAAATTCATAACACTTACAAAATAGAGTTAACACATTGGCAAACAGTACATCTAAAAATATTGTATATCACAAAACATTACAAAACAGATGGTTATAAATATACTTAAAAACACAGAAACATGCAATAAAATAAAAATCTATAACTACTTTCTTGCTTATACCTGACATATTAATCAATATAATTGATACTCTTGTCAATGTCAGTCTAAATTATATTCAATTGCATGTTTCTGTGTTTTTAACTATATTTATAACCAACTGTTTTTTTAATGTTTTGTGATATACAATATTTTTAGATGTACTTTTTGCCAATGTGCTAACTCTATTTTGTAAGTGTTATGAATTTTTATATTATTAGTTTCCATCTCTACCAAAAGTTGCCTCATCGGTGAATAACACTGAACTGATGAAGAATCAGTCTGCTGAAGAAACCATCAACAGCAAGCTTCTCGCTGAGGGTAATCAGCTGGAGAGAGACCTTGCACTCGTTGTAAATGATAGGGATATAGAAGTTGGTCACGAAGTGTCCTCCAAGCAGCCATGTGATCAACATTCAACATTTCCGCCAACTGTCTAGTGCTAATATTGGGATTTTTAGCAACACGATCTAAGACAGACTCTTCCAAATTAGCTGTACGACGAGTACGTGGTCTTCCTTAATCCGCAAGTGGATCTTACGCCATACAGTTCCAGTTTCACCAAGTCGCTCGAACTATGCGGCAAATATTTTATGATTTGGTTGGTGCCGGTTTGGGAAAGATTCCTGGTAGAGCCTTGCGGCTTCTCGACCATTGCCATTGGCACGACCATACATCATGTCTGCTCTTTCACGATATGTATAATTCGCCATTACTCCGCCTGAAAGACAAACATATTATTAAATACTTATTGTATCTATATCTCATAAAATGTGCGTTTGCGGACATATGTTGATAGGAACTTTTATTCATGTTTTTATATGGAAAGCTTGCTGCCATAGTTTGTCCCCTTACTTACCCCCTGTATATATTTAAGATAAAAAATATATTTAAATTGAAACATAGAAGAAAAGAGAGGAAAAGTAGGATATTTGAGCGAATAAAATAATTAAATAATGTAATAAAGATCAACATATCTAACAAGATTTATAAACAGACTGAATAACAAGCATTAATACATAAGTGTATTAAATTTTGATAAGAAACATCTGTATATTGATATTATGTTATCCTCCAACAGTACCTAATTATTATATATACAGGGTATTCCACGAGAGCCGTTCGTTAGAAGTTTTCGTGGTTAGAAAAAACTTAGAATTCTGAAATTTTGGGTTCCAGGGTTATTCAAGATTCTCTTTCATTTTAAAATATTTTCAAGATCATACTACTTCCGGTTATACCGGAAGTCGCCATTAACTTCCTTATTTTAAATGGAACACCCGGTATATTATTTCATTTTTGTATTCCTGAGAAAATTTCATAGTGGGTTTTCATCAGGTTTCCCTATACCTATTTTCAATTTTTTCATTCCTGTGCTTCCGTCTACCCCAGAAGCGATTTCCACCAATCGAAATTGGTTAAAGGGGCAATGCTCAAAACATCTGTCAAAATTTTCAAAAAAATCAAGATATCTAAGAAAAAATTGAAAATAGGTATCGGGAAACCTGATGAAAACCCACTATGAAATTTTCTCAGGAATCCAAAAATGAAATAATATACCGGGTGTTCCATTTAAAATAAGGAAGTTAATGGCGACTTCCGGTATAACTGGAAGTAGTATGATCTTGAAAATATTTTAAAATGAAAGAGAATCTTAAATAACCCTGGAACCCAAAATTTCAGAATTCTAAGTTTTTTCTAACCACGAAAACTTCTAAAGACCGGCTCTCGTGGAATACCCTGTATATCAGAAAAAGAAAAATATT
The DNA here is from genome assembly GCA_963170755.1 of Amphimallon solstitiale. Lineage (NCBI taxonomy): Eukaryota > Metazoa > Arthropoda > Insecta > Coleoptera > Scarabaeidae > Amphimallon > Amphimallon solstitiale. Next base: position 17,662,463 of record OY720679.1, read on the forward strand.
GGGTATAATCCGCTGTAGAGCAACGGTAGACACGTGTTTCTGACTAATTGGTCGTCTTCAGTACGGTGTAGCCAAGAAATAAGGTGGGATAACCTTGGAGATGTAAGCTAAACGGAAGACCATCAGGTGACAGACCACCATTTGTAGCTTCAAATGGTGGTGATGACGACCAATTAGTCAGAAACACGTGTCTACGGTTGCTCTACAGCGGATTATATCCAATATTTTTCTTTTTCTGATACTTTATGTATCCGCGATAATTCCTTATTCTTTGATTTACATTTCCTGGGTCTCGGATGGTACGCAGGTTGACATTGTCTTCCTCGTGGCGACGTTAGTTGTTGTCCTCAAAACCGAGGATCTTCTAGCTGAAGCTACAAATGGTGGTCTGTCACCTGATGGTCTTCCGTTTAGCTTACATCTCCAAGGTTATCCCACCTTATTCCTTGGCTACACCGTATTGATGACGACCAATTAGTCAGAAACACGTGTCTACGGTTGCTCTACAGCAGATTATACCCAATATTTTTCTTTTTCTGATATTTTATGTATCCGCGATAATTACTTATTACGTAGCCTTTATTTAATCCTCAATATTTCGTTATGAATTGATTAACATCATCAGGAGGAACTATAATTAAAGTTGTTTAACATTTGAAACTAATAATATTTTTATTTTATTATATTATTCATAACACTTACAAAATAGAGTTAGCACATTGGCAAAAAGTACATCTAAAAATATTGTATATCACAAAACATTAAAAAACAGATGGTTTTAAATATACTTAAAAACCCAGAACCATGCAATTGAATATAATTTAGACTGACATTGACAAAAGTATCAATTATATTGATTAATATGTCAGGTATAAGCAAGAAAGTAGTTATAGATTTTTATTTTATTGCATGTTTCTGTGTTTTTAACTATATTTATAACCATCTGTTTTTTAATGTTTTACAACGAGTGCAAGGTCTCGCTCCAGCTGATTACCCTCAGCGAGAAGCTTTCTGTAGATGGTTTCTTCAGCAGACTGATTCTTCATCAGTTCAGTGTTATTCACCGATGAGGCAACTTTCGGTAGAGATGGCATCACAAATTTACATAATCAGCATATGTGGGCAGATGAAAACCCACATGCTACATTTCATGCTAGACACCAACAACAATTCCAAATCAATGTATGGGCTGGTATTGTTAGTGATGTTTTGATTGGTCCATATGTATTACCACTATGTCTTACGGGCGATGTGTACAGACATTTTTTGGTACATAATCTTCCAGACTTATTAGAAAATGTTCCTCTACAAATAAGAATTAACATGTGGTACATGCACGATGGAGCTCCGGCACATTTCGCTCGATCAGTTCGTGCTATCCTAGATGAGGCCTACTCAAACAGATTTGGACCGGTGACATGGCTTTCAAGGTCTCCTAACCTCAATCCATCAGATTTTTATCTATGGGGACACTTGAAATCTTTAGTGTATGCGGTTCCAATTAATAATGCAGAAATATTACGTGAACGCATTTTTGCTGCTTGTGATTCTATTCGTAATCGCACCGGGATATTTGAAAGTCAATGATGCGGCGTGTCCATGCATGCCTTGAGTCAGAAGGAGGACACATCAAACATTTAATTTAAATAATACTTTTCGCAATCGTTTAAAAAAATAAATCGTACGTTATGTAGTAAAAGAATGTAACTATGTTTTGCATTATATCTCATAAAATGTGCATTTGCGGACATATGTTGATAGGAACTTTTATTCATGTTTTTATATGGAGAACTTGCTACCACAGTTTGTCCCCTTACTTTTGTTACACCCTGTATATATTTAAGATAAAAAAATATATTTAAATTAAAATATAGAAGAAAAGAGAGGAAAAGTAGAATACTTGAGCGAATAAAATAATTAAATGAGTGTTATGTAATAAAGATCAACATATCTAACAAGATTTATAAACAGACTGAATAACAAGCATTAATACATAACTAAGTATCTTAAATTTTGATAAGAAACATCTGTATATTGATATTATGTTATCCTCCAACAGTACCTATTTATTTTATTTAAAAAAATAAAAATTATTACTTATTGTTCATACATTTCATATGAATGCATCTGTCATGTACTTATTTATTGCTAGCAAGATAAATAGGCTTATTTGATGAGAGACGTATAAGATTAAAAATGATAATATTTTCTATTTTAATTTAATGAATAAAATTTGGTATTAAAGTTAAGATACATATACACGTATACACAACATGTATTAAAATAATGCTTTAGGTGTGTTGACAATAATTAAATAGTTACTTTGAAGCAATTAAAAAATGATCAATGAAAATTAATTACAAAAATTACTTTACAAACCTAAATACAGCTAAATTACATCAGGTACAAAAGAAAGATTAACTTAAGACTATGGCAACAGGGCATCAAAAACTGCCAAAAAATGAATTTTATTTTAAGCATGAATTTAATAAAACAAGTTCCAAAACATATTCGAAAATTTGCATTTTAGATATTAGTGCTACCTATAAAATATACAAAAGAAATATGTGAATATTTGAACAGTCGAATGCTCTGTTACGATGTAATAATAGATTCGAGACATGGATTGTGTAAATTATGACATTTTATTGCATAAATTACAAATATATTGGGCACAACTAATGAAACCCTAAATATGTAATTATTTATTTGATAGAACTTAAAAGGTATTGTAGGAAGGGTGAAATTCTATAACACAAGATATAAGGTTGATAATTCCACAGAGTTTTGTATTAGACCCTATATTTTTCTTAATATATATTAATAAAATGCCAAAATTAAAAATTACATCCTTCCAAAAACAAAACAAGATTTCAATTGTGTTTCAAATTTGATGACTTTAAATAAACTTATTATTAGGGCGCGGACTCGTACGGTTGATGACTCATCGCCCATGGGCGCACTATTGAAATGTTGTATTTTTAAAGAGGTTATAATTTTATTTATATAATTGGATAACAAGTGGCTGGTGATCTATAAAAGACAAAATACCTTATTATTTGTTTATTTTCTCTTCTGTAAGACATGTTCTCTTTGAATTAAGTACGTCCTTTCTACATCGCAACTGGTTATAGGTGCGTACTGGAAATATTCTTTTATTTCAGCGTATTTTGCATACATAATTGCCGCAATGTTATTAAATCTGGATTTCTATTAAAAAGTGCGTCTAACTTTTGCCGAAGGCCACATCCGAAGTCACTTGGAATACTTGTGAAATTATTAATAGCCCACGTCTAATGTGGTTAATCCATCTTTTAATTTGACATTTCGATTTTCAAAATATGTGATTAGTTTAGGCAAATTTCCGAAGTGTTCCTGAAGGAATAACAACTGATTTTTTAAATTTGGGATTTGTGTTAGTTCCTTGCACTCAGAAATACTTCGAGCATCGTCATTTAAACATGTAACGAAATTTTGTAAACTATCGAAATTCTCTGCATAAACACTATTTCTGTGTATGTTTTAGCAAAGCTAAGTGACGAACGTGCGATATTTTTGCATTCTGTACCGATATTTTACAGACTTTGTAATAAATTCATTTTCATACCAGAAAAAGTAACATAAACAACGTTCTAGATCTAAATAAATGATAACTAAAAATATACGCATATGTTATTGAAACTAAACAAAATCCAGTGCATACTTACGTCTAGATAATTGGGAGAAGTCAATTCAATAAACCGGTATAAACGGACTATTACAAAAATTACGAAGTACGTAATTAAGTCAAAACAATGAAAAAACGAAACTAACGTAAGTATGAATGAAAATTTAATTCTCTTGCGAAATATAAGGTAAATATAATAACTTCTAAAAACCCCTCACGCTCCTATCTACGCCGATGAAAAGAGGATTTTACTCATAAATTCCTTATTTTATGGGCATTTTTTGCTCTCATTCTCGGACACTTCTCGGGCGTAAACAGATGTTGCAGTTCACCATATGAATTAGTACTATTCAGTAAGCGTATGTTGTTCACATTATTTCTTTGCTCCGTTGTAACTTCGTCGTAGTTTAAACTGGTCATGTCCGCGCCTTACTTATTATCAATAACGACAAAACCTCTTGGCTTCACATTGCGAAAAAGTGAAATTCTACGGTTTTTCAGATCGGTGTCTATAATACACGCAAAAGTGTGAAGTAAGGAAGCTGCCTTCACGCTTTCGGAAAATTGAAACTTTGACGGTTGTTCTAATTTTACTCTAAACGTTGTAGGCAACAAACAAAATCTAAATTTAAATCTAAATCTAAAAAATCTAAAGTCTAAAATTAACTTTCCTTTTATTGAACATCAAATATCTGACGGTTGTTCTGGTTTCAAATAATTTTGCAATCTCAAAGAGAATATCAAAACCGGCAGAGAAAATCCTCATTTTTTTCGAAAATTGTAATTTTGGTAGTATTAAAAACCCACATCTCTTATAGATCAAAAAGTTGCATATATTTGGAAAGTTCAAATTCTGAGGATTCTTCCAGATTTTCCTAGGTTTGTTCTGAGTTTTATACGGTTTTTGTTGGAATATATCTATTGCGTAAAAAAGTTGACTGTACATATATTAAATTTAATTATTTTTTAATTTTCCGTGTAATAGTTTTTCTTAATATAATTACTAATTAATCAGCAGCAAAAACACAACTAGTTTGCTTATTTAACTAATTTAACAGGATCAGTAAAGGTGGGCACTTAATTTGTATCTCCAGGTATATTTAAAAGAATACGAAATATCTATATGAAATCCATTGCTACGCGTATGTTTTTATTTTTGTGCAACAATATTCGCAATAAGTATATATCCGCTTTCGTTTAGAAAACCAATCATGACTTCCGGCAATTTTTCGACATTTGTTCCATACTATGCGCTAGGTTTATATTGAAATATGACGATATTGTTATTTCAACAGAAATCATTATTAACCAATTTCTAGACAAATCATTCATAATCTTGATTTTATCATATATCGTACATGCCATGCAAAGGAAGTAATCTATTTTTTGTAATATTGCAATATAATTGTACATTTGCATTGATGTATACATACATTCGTAAGCATAATATAATGTATGTTGAACACAGTTTGTATATTGTTCCTGTGTATTACCATTCTCCTATACGAAGGAAGCGCGAGTTATTTCACTAATTTTTGTTGGGATATTTATTTTAATCCAAATATTGACCTATAGAACATTTTTTCCCGCGCAAAACGAAATGCTCGATAACAAAAGTACCGCATTTGTTACGTAGTAATAATCCTCGTAGTAACCCTTTTCCCTCTTCTCTTTCTTTTCCTTGTCTTCCTTTATTCATGTACCTTCATTTACAATTTTTTAATTCTTTAGTAATTAATGTAATAAAGAACTTTAAGAACATTTCCGTGTTTTATTTACTTTGTTTTTTTATTTGCTAATTGCAATTTCCGTTCAGTAAGATAATAATAGAACATTAATCACATTGTTTATTTACTTACTTAATAACATGCTAATGTTTACGGGGTTAATCTTGGGTCCATTTTATGAGAGACTCCATATAAACATATGTTCTAAATGTCTTAACTTTTGAACTATAGGGTGCTAAAGTTTAAAAAAATTCAATCATGTGCATCTCGCTAGACCACTTATGAGAAAAAACTATTTATGTAACTTTGAACAACAATTTATTTAAGAGAATAACGTAATCTACATACATTTTGAAATGGTAACAGCAAATTATCCTGAACGCACAAAGAAATACGAGAGACCACATTTGTTCAGAAACGAATGGGGAATTAAAAAAAATACTTTAAGAGGGCCGTTTACCAACAAATAGAAAATTATGCAACTTATATCACTCGCGGGACGGATAGACGCAAGGGGGTGTATTTAGGTGGAGGTAGACGATATTCGGTGCTGTCACAGAGCTTCGGTTTTATTCACAGATTCTGTCATAGATAAAGGAATGCTATAGATGGGAAACATAATGTATAAAGAATGAGTACTTACGGAACTGTTGATGTTTTATCATAAGCCAATTTTCGCTTGCCCATAACTGTTATATTATTATGCACTCGAATATTATAGGTATATATGACATTTAAATGCGAGTGACAGTTTGTAATTAAACTGTCACTCGCATTTAAGTCTGCAATAGCCGACCGAATCCGATAGATTTTCGTCTTCGCTAGGACTGGTAGAGATACCGTAAAGTGGGGATTGACGACGCGATTAGCGTGGAAAAACCTCGTGTAAAATGTGTGTGACAATGGTTACTGTTTAATGTTTTTTATCTTTAAAAATAAATACATAAACTTGATTTTTTCTTTATATCGTACATCAAATGTGCAGCTGGCGCGTAGAGGTCGTTTTTTTTCTTTTGTGTACCAGCCTTAGTTAGTAGACATTAATCAAATTCATGCATTTTTGTGGTTATTTCTAAAACACATAACTTTCTTAAGAAAATAAATTAGTATAAAAACTGACCTTGACACTATCAATTTATGCCTTTTGCATCACTAAACCAAATTTGAGATTCTGAAATTACAAAATAAGTTTAAAAAATGCGAAACGGCGATACCTTAATTTTCGATAGGTAAACGCTCCTCTTAAGAAAAAGCAATGGCGTAACATATTGCTGTGTGCTGTACCAGCAACATAATTATAAAAATAATGATAATTTTTATTATATTTGATATATTCACTTCTTTCTTAACAGCACGTACTTTGTAAGTACGCGTGAGTTCTGGCAGTGTATTCAGCAGCTTCCTTTTCTCCTGGTAAATCTCTTGCTTATTTTTGTTTAGGGATAAAGTTATAATTTGTATTAAAGAAAAATCTAAGTCTATATAAAATCATACTTGTATATTTTATTCAAACATTAGTAATATATAGCATCGCTATACTATTGTTGCGTTTTCGGGTTCCAATAAACAACTCGTGCAATTATTTATTTAAAACAGTCTGTATATTTATATAATCAAAATTATTTAACAATATAAAAACATAAAACTAACTTAACACACTTAAACTACTACAATTTAATTATCACAGGTATTTATTTACTACTACTATTATTTATATCTCTGTCCGTATTTATTTATATCACACTATTTATATAAAACGGCACTACTATATTTATTTCTACGCTACCACTACGGAAGGACTTTCTTTATCCCGAACTACTCCGCCCGCAATGAATGAATCCCTTAATGAATGTCCCTTTCTCTGTATCGGCTGCTTTTTATACCGGCACACAAGACTCTCGTAATACTCGGGAACATTCCATCTTCCTCTCGATATTTGCCAGAACATACGTCGGACATCTGTGAGATGACTCACTGCATTTACGATATTTACCAGCAGCGAGAGAGATGATTTATGGCAGTGTGTAAATAAGAGCGTTTTTATACGTTGCTCGGTCTGTCCTTTTTTTTGCGTGTGACAATTTCGTTTTTATCGCGCCGAGAGATCTGATTCATTTATTTAATGTAAACACATTTCGTTACATTGCCCCCTTTTTAAAAACTGCGTTTCGTCCCGAAACACACTATTCCATGTTCTTGACGCTGGCGGATGACGAAATCCACACCGGGACCCACGGGTGCACCCAGCCGTCTGATCGGGCCGACAGCCGCACACGACCATTTCCATACCAGCACGCCGAAACATCACCTCCAGCATGTTTCCTGCGATTTTCCACTCCAAACGGTCTAATCCGCAGCCCAGCCTCGGAATTGCCAGCCTCCCCACACCCTGCTCGAGTGCACGTCCTCGTAGATCGACAAGGGATTCCCATAAGCTGGCTCTCTAGGTTTTCCAGCAATTTGTCGCACATCCGCCACTTCACCGCCGTCACGTCCATGGTATGGGGCAACTGGTTGAAACACACCATCCCTGACTCACTATGAGGTGTTAGTCTCATGCGATAAACGACGTCATCTATTTGCTCTATTATTTCGTATGGTCCCTCCCAGTATTCTTGGAGCTTTGGGGACAGGCCTCGGCGACGCTGAGTATTTTACAACCAAACAAGGTTCTCTTCTCGGTAACCATCTCTCTCTGCTTGCACGTGGTAACGATTCTTCGTCCTGTCGCTGACATCCTGAGTGTGATGGCGTACTCGCTCGTGGACATCCTTCAACCTTCGCCAGGATCCACTGGCGCAGTCTTCTCCATTTGGGGTTCTCCACAACACACTTGAGTAGATCATCCTCTACCTTCAGAGAGTCCCATTGAGCCCAGTAGGATTCCAGTCCCTGTGAACGAGGAGCCACTTCTTGCCAAGCCCGTCCGCGACCAATTCCCTTCCAAACCATCAATGAACCAAGGTCTTCATCAGCTTCTTGACCAATCCGCAAATTGTCAGGATGCCACTGATCGTCAACCACGGCAGTTCTGAATGTTTTGGCCGATTTTTCTTCTAGTCTGTTACTATTCCTGCAGTCTTCTAGACGTGGTCTTCTTGCAACAGCATCAGCGATTTGGTGTTGCACAGATGCACTTCGCGCTATTTATTTTGAGGCTCTACGATACTGAGTCGACGATTGCCTCTTCTCATCGACCCGTTTCATTTTTCGCTGCTCCGCTATGGTTTTCTTGGGCTTCTTCGCGCATTTACTATGCGCATGGCCCATTTCCATCTCCATTTCCATTTCCAATTCCAACATCGGAGCGTTCTTCTCTTAGGTTGCACCTTATTCACCAATCGTCGGACTACCTGTCCCAGGTGCGCATGCCCATACTTCATCTCAAGACGCTTGATCAATTTAAGGTAGTCTTGACACTCTTCCGGAAGTACGGTCTGCAGAACATCACTGGCCTGTCCTCTTAATGACACAATCAGACCAGTAGCTTCCTTCGGGGACGTCCACCCATTTGCTCCTGCAGCGGCTTCGAATTGTTTCCGGTACGACATCCATGACGTCTTTCCATCGAAGGTGGGAGGTTTTACCTTTACCTTCGCTGTTCGGGCAATCTCCAGGCTTCCGCTTGAGATATCATGGGGACCGCAGTCGTTCATGGCTGGCAACTGAAGCTGAACCCCAAACTCGTCCCCCATTTCGAACACGCGCTCCTCAACTTTCTGTTCTACGGCTTCGATGGCCTCAGAAAATTCCTGTCTCCCATTCGATGAATTCTTTTGAATGTTTTCCTTGAAAGTAGTCTCGAGTTGTTTTGAATTACATGCAATTTCATTTCTTAAAGCTTTTGACTTATTTGCAATTTCATCTTTCAAAGCTTTTGAATTATTTGCAATTTCATCATTTAAAGTCTTGAAATGTTTTACAACATCTTTTATAGTCTTCATATCAGTCTCGAATTGTTTTGCAACTGCATCTTTTAGAGTCTCAAATTGTTTTGCCATTTCAGTTAATATCTCATCTTTTAAGATTATTAAGCTTGGATCAGCCTGTATTTGAAACAAATATTTTTCGGGATCCTTACCTTCATTTATTAAAAGGTCACGAAGCCGGTCCTGGAGAATTGATTTTTTTTCAGACGCATCTGCGTCCCTTTCTTCCAATTCTGCCCTTAACTCGGAGACCTTTAATTCTTCCAAACGTTTAGTAGCCATTTATTTATTTATTTATTATTTTTTTTGCACTTTTATATTGTTTATCCCACTTCTGACACCAATTGTTGCGTTTTCGGGTTCCAATAAACAACTCGTGCAATTATTTATTTAAAACAGTCTGTATATTTATATACTCAAAATTATTTAACAATATAAAAACATAAAACTAACTTAACACACTTAAACTACTACAATTTAATTATCACAGGTATTTATTTACTACTACTATTATTTATATCTCTGTCCGTATTTATTTATATCACACTATTTATATAAAATGGCACTACTATATTTATTTCTACGCTACCACCTTTCTCTGTATCGGCTGCTTTTTATACCGGCACACAAGACTCTCGTAATACTCGGGAACATTCCATCTTCCTCTCGATATTTGCCAGAACATACGTCGGACATCTGTGAGATGACTCACTGCATTTACGATATTTACCAGCAGCGAGAGAGATGATTTATGGCAGTGTGTAAATAAGAGCGTTTTTATACGTTGCTCGGTCTGTCCTTTTTTTGCGTGTGACAATTTCGTTTTTATCGCGCCGAGAGATCTGATTCTTTTATTTAATGTAAACACATTTCGTTACACTATATTCATCACAAAAATTATAAAAAAACACATAATTGAAAGAAAACATTTATACCGTATTCTCGGTTGTAATGTTTTGTAGAATAAATATATCGATAATGCCAATCAAAAAAAAAATATTATCCTGTTTTAAAACAAAGAAACTCAATTAAATGTCGATAATCTGTTAATATTGTGCTAATTCTATTACATCAGAAACATTATATATGCACGTAATGCCCTGATAATTCTAGAACTTCGCAATGGTCAATGTTCGGAGATAAGCTTGAATTGACCACTGGCAACAACCATTCGCACGTATTGCAGCCAGCGTTTCAAAACCCGCCACACAGAAACATTTCCCTTTTCTAAATGTATATTTTATTTTTAAGTTTGAAATCAAAAAATGAATTGCGAGGAAGGTATTTGAAAATAAACATTCGCACGTTGTATTCTCTTAATACCCAACACCAATAATAATCCTTTCTGTGTTATAGAAAAAAAGCTAACGAATTATTATTTACAGGACAATATCTATTTTATCCTTACTGCTCAACGTTATACTGGAATAAATATTTTCACATAGTATTCTTATAAACGCATTGCAGAATTGATATTTCTTTATAATTGAAAAACTCACTTTGTTTCATTAGACATTTCTTCAAATTGTGCCTTAGGCATGTCCTTTTTAAAATACCAAAAAAATTATCAAAAGGAAAATTATTATTACAAATGAAATTGAAATAAAAATGAAATTAATATATTAATACAAAATGAATAAATATATATCAAGTCGTAGTGTATTTTACCCTACGCTTGGCTTTTTCAAAAAGTCTTTATCTTTCGAAGTCGAAATCAGAATCTCATCTTGTTCATTCCTGTTCTTTGAACTTATACCCGAAAAAAAATATGTAACGCTCGTTACGCCATCCATCGAACTAAAATTTAGGTTGGCATTGATACATCTTCAGTGAGATCTCTGCCCTCAAGTTGCCGTCGTGACACTAACACACGCGCACATATTGTCTTTGGCAGTTCCCTTCACTAAATGTCGACACTTGAAATTGTTTGCTTACTCAAAAGTCTTTCACTAAATTATTCGGTATCTTCAACGGTAGGTATATTTTTCTTAATATAATCCCTCCTTGTATTTGTTTATAAACTTGTTGCCTTTCGCATCATTTGTTAGATACTTCCTTCTCCCATTCGCTAACATAATCCTTAATTTTTTCTTTTTAGAAGAGACTGGACTCGGTAAAATGGGAAACACATTGCAGATAACAAGAATTCTTCTTCCCATATCATTTACATTACAACGGTCAGTCGTGTCCACTACGTTGTCTTTCATGTCTACCCAAGACTTTTCACATGGTAATATATTTATCTGCAAGAAACTATAAACAAATTTTATACTACATTTCTTTTTGTAGGTCTCCAAACCATACAAGTCTTCACAGTCTATGAAACTTCTGTGTTACACATACAAGTTCATGAATGTACATTTTTATTCATTCAGTTGTTGTTTATATAAAACCTTATTGCTGGCTATATCGTGTTAGAATATTTTTAACTTATATCCTTTTTTTTTATAGTCATAAGTTTGAGGTAACTTTTACAATTTTTTTAAGCATGATTTATAAAAATCCCTCTTATAAAATTTATTACATTATGTACGTTTTAAATGCATTATTTATTCTGTAATATTTTCTTCTCGTGTAAGACGAATGTGATCTCATTCATACAGTTTTATTGTGTTTAAATGACTCATTCTCTTTTATTAGCTTTAAGTACTTTTTATTTACTTTGTACTTATATAATACTTAATTCTTTGAACAAGGGTCTTTTATTTAGAATGTTCAATGCAATTTTTACGCCTTGAGAAAAGTTAGGTTGCGTTTTGTTATACACAAACCATATCTTCTGTTCATCTTTTCTAGAAAATAAATATATTGCTTAGACTTATTGCTACCCTCTTGTAATTAAATTAAATTGGCCGAGGCCTTAAACAAAACGGTACCCAAGAATTCCAAGAAGGTAGTGAATTAAGCACCACCACGGTAATTAACCTTCTTTTTAAAATTTTAAAAGGACGCTTGTCTATTAAGTAATCACCAACTTATAACACTCAGTCTTACCTCTTACTTCCCCAAGAGTCGATGTTAAATATGGGAGTCAGCACTGCCTCCAGCTACAGTCAGAGAAGGGCGAGTTCGAACACCGTACTAAGTCGAAGGTTATGATGTCAGGGCGCCTATCCGTAATAATGTGCTGAGCCCAACAGATATTCAGACCCCGGACCAGATCCAATATAAAACCCCCAGGTGATAAGTAAATAAGACCAATACACACTCATTCAACTTAACAAACAATTTATTAAAATTTAATCTCAGATTTCAACAGCGTATCTCCAGTACCGTACAAAACCGGCTATATATAAAATCTCCAACTTCCAAGAGATATTTAAATCAAAGGCAAAATAAAACAATGAAAGTGAAACACAAGCGCAACTCGGTTGCAAATTATCAGTGACGTGATATTACAAAATTTAGAAGTTCAATAAAAAAAGGAAAGGTGAACACAAGAACAACTTAAAACTAACATTGATTCACCAACAATATTCTTATAAGTACACAGTAATAAGGCAATTTGCCAAAAGTCCCTCCAAAGTCGAACAGTTTGATCGTATAATGCAACACGTCAACCAAAATGAAACACTCTGTATACCAGAGGCATCCGACAATCTATTCGACGTTAGAAAACAGACTCTAAGTTGTAAAATATCTAATTCTATAAAAGAAATAGCGCTAGTTAACTATGCTTTACAGGTAGAATATGCAATTAAATAAAATTCATTAGTTTCTTACGGAATTATACCAAAATTAAATTACAATCATTGATTAAATGCATCAAATATTATCTATGAATTTACACAAGACCGATGTGAGGCCACACTGCCACACACATCCAAAATTTAATTCAATTTCTAAATCCAAAAATAAAAATGGCTACGTAACGTCTCCAAAAATGTCAAAGTAACCTCCAAAATGGGGTCACTATTGTTAATAACTACGTTAAATTAATTAATTAAAAAAACATAAAGGCTCACAGGCCATAAGAAGTTAAATTAGGAATTTACGATTACTTATTTGATAAATTAGGCCGGAAAATTGAAATTCACTGTTCAAATTGTACGATATTGACACAAATTTAGTCAAACTGCTTAGTCAATTAAATTCTACCCTCTGGAGAATAACAGAGAAAATTTACACAGTCACAATACCTTTAAACATCACATCCACAGCTTCCAAACACGACAAATCCTACGGATCCACACGTTACCAGGATTATGCCCTCCTATCTTCGGCTTACGACACCTCAAGTGATAGCGTTCGAAGGCTACAGTGTACCAATAAACTGCACCTTAAATGTGTCCTCACCGTAAGATCCAACCACAATTCCTGGGCACCGTAAAATTACTAGCACGTGTTTCTCTCGTATTAACTTCAACCCACAATGCTCAAATGAGGTTTAAATCAGGCCTAACACCAGCAGCTAAATTTGAATATAGAAACGACACAAATTAGGATCGATTAGACACGTGGAAAAATATACTTACAGCAGCTTAACAATTCCCAAGCCAGAAGAAAAAAATATCCTCGCAAGACTCAAATAAACGTCAAAAATTTACCAATAATCCTTAAGAATCAACATAAAATCCGCTTTTGTTAAGCGATTATAAACGATACAACTCAACTTTCCATATTCTCAAGGCAGCTAAGGGAAAAGGTTCTGCTCTCGTGTCTAACCTTTCGCAACGATCGTTAGAAATCAAAAGAGAAAGAATCTAACGTGTCAAACCCGACAATTCAACCCAAACACGACAAACGCTCCAAAAGAAGGAACGAGCCAACTCATACTTTAAACGTACGACAAAAATACAGGTTCAAATAACCATAGAAAAATGGAAAATAATTATTACTAATTTGTTGCATAACTCTGGGCCCAAAGAAGTTCAAAAAAAAAGAAGTTAGTCAAAATTAAAAGTAACAAGTTAATTAAATTAACAACAGACGCCATCTACCCGGCAATACCAGATTTACGTTACACCCACCTATGCAAGGCAGAACGCGTGTAATAGGAATCTTAGGCACTCCTACGCCAGATGGCAGTAATAGTAGGAAGATAACACAAATTAAATCAAAAACTAATTACGTATTCCGTCAATTAAAATAAGCCATTAACGGATAGAATACAACCAAAAAAAAAAACGTAACAATTCCTCCCTTACCACAAAAGGTTATTTACTTGTAAATTACCGTTAAGCCAAGAGTTATGAAACCAGGAACTGGACTGTGCGTAACACCACATATAACATACGATACAAGGAACCAAGTTAAAAATCGACGACGACTAGGCAAAAAGGAAGACGAATGTGCGCGACCATGTCCGACAGCAAACGCAGCATCACCAAACGCTTGACCAAAACCACCACGCGGTCCTTCGGCATTCAGCCGGTACGAGGAATTAACGAGGGATAAATAAAAATAAGGAAAAAAAACAAAGATGTCGAGATTCTGCACAGAATGGTGGAACTACTAAAAGACACAGACGGCACGTCCACGCGACAAACGTACATTCCGGAAACACAACAACTGAAGATCGCCAAACAAAATAGACATAGCAAAAGAAGTTTAAAGTCTGGACCGGCGTTTTCCCGACTGAAACGCTGAAGGCGAGCGATAAGCCATAAGGCGAAAGTCAATATCAAATCCTGGAAGTAACATTTTGACAATAACACTAGCAAAAGAAAGTCGCCAGGACACGACCCTTGGAAGGCTGAGAACTATCAAATAAAGACCGTTCTTCTTTATACCTTCGCAAATAAACGTCTAATCAGGAAGAGAATGTCAGTACGACATATACAACACGATAGAATAACTATCAAATGCAAATTCTAGACCATACGATACGTAACATAATCCCAAAATGGTAAAGGTTCTAGAACTGCTATACGGTACGAAGTCATAAAATCGTTATTACTTAATCGTAAACGATACGGAAGTCATATTCGGTACGGAACGTCAAAATCAGTACGGTAGAGTCGAGATCGGAACAAAAGTCAAAATCGGTGCGAAACACATAACTATCAAAGTTATACGGAAGTCGGAAATAACTTAACTAACATAAGTTATACGGTACTCAAAGGTAACATACAGCGTTACACGAAATTAATCCACCCAAATCAATCGTCGCTGTGTGGGCTATCGACAAAACATAGGGAGAACATCCCAAATCAGAACACGTAAGGAAATACGTCGAACCCACGACAACTAAAATTGAAGATGTTAAAAGAAACGGGGGACACTGAGAATTTTTGGGACGCCTTTTACGCCCAGGCATTAAACCCACAGGTATATTCGTTAGGCCTACCTGCAAACCGAAGACTTGCAAAGATTAATCGTCGTTAGGTTGTGCTTTAAGATGTTCAACACTCCATGTACCCGGAAGTAAAAACTACAAGCTCGGAGATGTACTTCCTGGATCGATCACCAAAATTAAAGTCCAAGAAACATTAGCAGATTATCAATAACTACAATAAACCCAAAATAAAAGTCTGCTAAATTCACCAAAGAAAACACAAGTGGCTCATACAACACCACTAACTGGACTATAGATCGTAACAGAGCTTATTCATGATGATAATTGACAACCGAACTCATACAGAGGATAACGAACAAAGTTCGCTACAGGAAATCAAAAGATTTCAAGACATACAACACACAAGTGTAAAAGTTACTAAGGACCACAAAACTAAACAATACATATGGGAAAACTCTAATAACCATAAAAGGAAAGATGGATAACTACTATCTCATGAAGCAATTAAACCAAGGTAAGAATACAATTACACCCGTTGACTTTTGACGTGCAGATACAAATTATCCCACAGATGTGGTTGCAAAACGACACTCCAAAACGACACGACAACCCTCCACCCAGCTCAAAAATCCCGAATTACACGGCAACAATACGGTACTATACGATAAATTAGGTGAACAGGTAGAAGGCTCCACACGATAAGCCAAACTGTAAAAGTGAAATTCAAACAGGTTTACACTTCACGAAGATAGGGAAAAAGGGTCGAGAAAATTTAATTATCCCAATACGTAACTACAAATATTTCTCAAATTAGACAAACGAGAAAAAAAAAGATCCTATAAGGGACACTCACACACACTTTAAAAACATCTCTTTTGAACATTGACCGCCAAACTGCACACATGGGGTACCAAATTTGTTAGAGTACTCGACATAAGAAACATTGTAGCGCAATCTATCCACAACATAACAGAATGAATTAAGGGCATCAACAAAATTAACGACAACAACGGCATGAACGGTACGGAAAGGGTTATCGAAAATAATACGAAAATATACCAAACATCATAATTCATTCCAATCAAACATGCGATACACAAATTGTAAAAGTAATATTCACGAAAGGTCAAGACAACTGAAGACCACACAAACACAGCCAAAGCCAAATCTTAAAAGCGATTCAAATTATCCGCAATAACATTAAGAAGTGACAAATCCCATATAATCCCATATTATTATTATTAAACAACCTATTACACGATATATATTATTACTATTAACTCAAGGGCGATACAAAAACAAAAAAACTATGAGACTGACTGCATAAGCGATGACCCACAGTGACGAAACAGATTCGAAAATATTAATTCTACTAACTAACGAAATAACTAAGTTCAAAACAAATGATAGTTTAACACATACAAGTCATACTACGAAAAATACTAAAATCACGAAATATTATCAAACAAATCCAATAAGTACTCTAAACATTCAAACTAAACAATCAACCGCCATTTTGAAGGTCAGAAACACTATGCCGGTAGCCTACACAAGATACACAAAGTTGTAAAATACAAAGTCACCACACAAGACTTAAACTCGAAATGTTTTACAGAAATATTACTCAAAAATATTTAAAAGACGAAAATTTCTCACAAACAAATTGGCCCTATACTTCGCAATTGGTTCTCAGATTTCCAATACTGTTATTTAACAATGTATACGGTAAGTGCTCAAATGTACGAAAATATTCAAATATACGGAAGTATTCAGATATACAGAAACGTTCAAAAGTACGGAACATACATTAGCGATAAAGTTTTAAAATATTCTAACATTCTGTAACTAAGGGCCAAAAGTACACATAACACTCAAAATCACACACAACGTAAGACGTAACTGTGATATAAGCTGGGATATACTTTACTTTACTCAAAACAAAATATGACAAGGTCTTCAAGGCTAAAATTAATTAACTCCGGAAGATGATTCAAAAGTTTCTGAAATTCCCAAAATCCAAAATTCTTGATTTATTAAAAAAAAACTAATTTTTTTTTTCCCCTTCAAAAAGGCCTCACAACGTTGGCCGCTAAAACCCTTTTCTAAGGCCCCACACGTTGGGCGCTAAAAATCCTTGCTACCCTCTTGTAATTAAATTAAATTGGCCGAGGCCTTAAACAAAACGGTACCCAAGAATTCCAAGAAGGTAGTGAATTAAGCACCACCACGGTAATTAACCTTCTTTTTAAAATTTTAAAAGGACGCTTGTCTATTAAGTAATCACCAACTTATAACACTCAGTCTTACCTCTTACTTCCCCAAGAGTCGATGTTAAATATGGGAGTCAGCACTGCCTCCAGCTACAGTCAGAGAAGGGCGAGTTCGAACACCGTACTAAGTCGAAGGTTATGATGTCAGGGCGCCTATCCGT
This sequence comes from Amphimallon solstitiale, assembly GCA_963170755.1. Taxonomy (NCBI): domain Eukaryota; kingdom Metazoa; phylum Arthropoda; class Insecta; order Coleoptera; family Scarabaeidae; genus Amphimallon; species Amphimallon solstitiale. The sequence continues at coordinate 17,680,455 of OY720679.1, forward strand.
AATAATGTGCTGAGCCCAACAGATATTCAGACCCCGGACCAGATCCAATATAAAACCCCCAGGTGATAAGTAAATAAGACCAATACACACTCATTCAACTTAACAAACAATTTATTAAAATTTAATCTCAGATTTCAACAGCGTATCTCCAGTACCGTACAAAACCGGCTATATATAAAATCTCCAACTTCCAAGAGATATTTAAATCAAAGGCAAAATAAAACAATGAAAGTGAAACACAAGCGCAACTCGGTTGCAAATTATCAGTGACGTGATATTACAAAATTTAGAAGTTCAATAAAAAAAGGAAAGGTGAACACAAGAACAACTTAAAACTAACATTGATTCACCAACAATATTCTTATAAGTACACAGTAATAAGGCAATTTGCCAAAAGTCCCTCCAAAGTCGAACAGTTTGATCGTATAATGCAACACGTCAACCAAAATGAAACACTCTGTATACCAGAGGCATCCGACAATCTATTCGACGTTAGAAAACAGACTCTAAGTTGTAAAATATCTAATTCTATAAAAGAAATAGCGCTAGTTAACTATGCTTTACAGGTAGAATATGCAATTAAATAAAATTCATTAGTTTCTTACGGAATTATACCAAAATTAAATTACAATCATTGATTAAATGCATCAAATATTATCTATGAATTTACACAAGACCGATGTGAGGCCACACTGCCACACACATCCAAAATTTAATTCAATTTCTAAATCCAAAAATAAAAATGGCTACGTAACGTCTCCAAAAATGTCAAAGTAACCTCCAAAATGGGGTCACTATTGTTAATAACTACGTTAAATTAATTAATTAAAAAAACATAAAGGCTCACAGGCCATAAGAAGTTAAATTAGGAATTTACGATTACTTATTTGATAAATTAGGCCGGAAAATTGAAATTCACTGTTCAAATTGTACGATATTGACACAAATTTAGTCAAACTGCTTAGTCAATTAAATTCTACCCTCTGGAGAATAACAGAGAAAATTTACACAGTCACAATACCTTTAAACATCACATCCACAGCTTCCAAACACGACAAATCCTACGGATCCACACGTTACCAGGATTATGCCCTCCTATCTTCGGCTTACGACACCTCAAGTGATAGCGTTCGAAGGCTACAGTGTACCAATAAACTGCACCTTAAATGTGTCCTCACCGTAAGATCCAACCACAATTCCTGGGCACCGTAAAATTACTAGCACGTGTTTCTCTCGTATTAACTTCAACCCACAATGCTCAAATGAGGTTTAAATCAGGCCTAACACCAGCAGCTAAATTTGAATATAGAAACGACACAAATTAGGATCGATTAGACACGTGGAAAAATATACTTACAGCAGCTTAACAATTCCCAAGCCAGAAGAAAAAAATATCCTCGCAAGACTCAAATAAACGTCAAAAATTTACCAATAATCCTTAAGAATCACCATAAAATCCGCTTTTGTTAAGCGATTATAAACGATACAACTCAACTTTCCATATTCTCAAGGCAGCTAAGGGAAAAGGTTCTGCTCTCGTGTCTAACCTTTCGCAACGATCGTTAGAAATCAAAAGAGAAAGAATCTAACGTGTCAAACCCGACAATTCAACCCAAACACGACAAACGCTCCAAAAGAAGGAACGAGCCAACTCATACTTTAAACGTACGACAAAAATACAGGTTCAAATAACCATAGAAAAATGGAAAATAATTATTACTAATTTGTTGCATAACTCTGGGCCCAAAGAAGTTCAAAAAAAAAGAAGTTAGTCAAAATTAAAAGTAACAAGTTAATTAAATTAACAACAGACGCCATCTACCCGGCAATACCAGATTTACGTTACACCCACCTATGCAAGGCAGAACGCGTGTAATAGGAATCTTAGGCACTCCTACGCCAGATGGCAGTAATAGTAGGAAGATAACACAAATTAAATCAAAAACTAATTACGTATTCCGTCAATTAAAATAAGCCATTAACGGATAGAATACAACCAAAAAAAAAAACGTAACATTATTTTGTCTTTATTTTGTACCTACTTATTTTTAAATACTTATTTAGCCTATAATGTAATAATTTTGAAAAGTATCATATTGAATAACTCTTCTACATTTAAATATATACAACCCATCATACACTTGTGTTATTAGCATTGCACAATGTTGAAAAATTTTTTTTTTAATGTAATAAAGTTTTTGATATTACTATTTCTTTTATTTTTAATACTTAAAGTAGTTCTTAATATGTACTATTTTTATTTTTAATATGCAAGAGACCACGGCAATATGTTTATTCAACAAAATTTAAAAAAAAACCGTACAGACACCACAGGTAAACATTGTAAAACTCATTGTACATCAGAAAATGCATCTTGATACATAAAAGGCGTGTACAAAAAAATATCTGGGGTAATACCAAAGTTAAAAAAAAAGATTTTTTTAAACTTCATTACCCTACAGTTCACAAGTTAAGACGTTTACAACATATGTTCATAAGAAGTTTTTCACAAAATAGACCCAAGAATAACCACCTTAAATATTAACATGTTATCAAGAAACATAATATGATATATACAGTGTGAGTCATTAGTAGCTGTTTCTTCGATTGCTCTTTTGTGTTTTAAATAACAGAAAAAAAAGTAGTGGAAGATTCATGGTTGCTTGTGGCGCATATTCTAAAAATACTTTAAGCTCTGACACACTTCCGGTTTCACCGGAAATTCACGCAATTTAATTTTTTAAATGACTCACCCTATATATTTTTAAATTTTCTAGTACTGTTTTAAATTGCCTATTCAACTGTTTTTTCTTTTTCAAAATCGAGTCATTAATTTTTTTTAAAAATATTTGACCATAATACATGTTCAGAAAAAAATCATTTTCACATTGTTCTCAAAAGTAAAAACATTAACTTTGGTGGTTCTTGTAGCCAAGAAAATTCTACATCATTTGGTATAAGTTGCACTCGACAATACTTCCAAAAGCTTTGTTTTTTCAAAGCCTACTTCGGGAAATTTTCACATACCAAAAACTTTTTTTTGTAAATGGAACACCCGGTATTTTATTGTGGCATTTTTGTTAACAATGTCCTATACATATCTTTTGTAGCTTCTAACTATAGGAGCAATTAGCGATCAAATAAAAATCTTCGAGCGCTGTTGTTCTATGCACCCAAATGTTCGTTCAACCAATGGAAGGCTGGAATGAGGTCCGACTTCCTTAGTCAACTGTTAAACAAATTAAAGGTTAAATCCAACTATCCCAAAAGTAATAATATTATATGAGATACCACAGCCAGTTTATCTATCTATTTTTAAAATTAAAAACTTTCTAATCAGTGTTACAGCTGAAAATTATAATAAGGATTTTCAACATTGAGAAAAAATAATTTTACATAATTAATCTTTTAACTAATATAATGAATTAAAAGACTCGAACTCATACACCCGCGGTTGCGCAAAGGTAAGCACACCTGACTAGAGATCAAGAGGTCGTGGATTAGAATCTCACCAGTGGGTGAATTTTTAAAATTACCTAAGTACCTAATGAAATAAATAATTATCAGTGCTAAAGCAGAAAATTATAATAAGAATTTTCAGTACTTAGAAAAATTAATTTTAAAATTATCTAAAATTTAGTACAGTGTAACACTGTCTGTTACCAGAATGTAAATAAGAACATTAAGTGATACATAACCGAGTTTCAAAGCACTCAAAAATATATATTGTTGCGTTTTCGGGTTCGAAATAAACAACTCGTGCAAATGTTTTAAAACTGTCTCTATATTTACACACTTAAAACTACACACAATATAAAAATATAAAATAAATGTAACGCACTTAAAACTACTACGAATAAATTAACACACGTATTTATTTCTACACTACTATTTATGTTTGTAATATTTATGTAATAAAACTGCACCGCTTATATTTATTTTAACTGTTCAGTAAATACGCGCGCGGAATTCATTCAATAGTAGTATGAATTCCATTGAAGGAATAAATCATTCCGGTACAACAGCCGCTTTTATATTCGTATACAAAAAGCCTAGAAATATGCCAGAAAATTCTCTCTTTCTTCTCAATGAGTCGGGATTATACTAGCAAAGATTCGGACTTTTTTTTTGCCTGTCTACGTCGTACTACGTATATGATTTACGACTTGTTTACATCGCGCCGATGTTTGCTCTTCTATTTTTTATGGACTTGTTTTCGTTACAATATAAATACTAAACCCAAAATGAAGAGATGTATATAACTATAATGAAGAACCCAAATGCCGCATAGTTAATTACAGTGGTTAAACACACTTTATTTAAATTTTTTCAAACTGATTGCTTTTTAGTTTGCGAAATCTTCGTAACCATAGTTTTTGGATAATAGACATATTATCCAAAAAGTATGGTTACGGACAGAAATTGACAAGTATTATGAATTTAGAAGTCAAGCATTTAGAGATGAGAAATTTGATACTGTAAATTTGATGATACATGCAAATATATTATATCCAGGCCATGAAATGTTTTTTATAAAAATATTTCCCAAATGTTAACTGAATCAAACTGAAATAATTACTGTAAATATTGTATTTTTAATTTGTTACATTAATTTTAAAATAACTCTACAATTAATGTTTATTTCGATTAGGATTACAATAAAAAAAAATTACACTAAATTAAATAAATAGTTGAAAAACGGGTGTAATACAATCTATGCTTGTTCTACTATTGCATCCCATCAACAAAACAACAAAGCACACAACACCATACACGTTGTTCAATAAATTATACATGATTCAAATCATACTGCTGTACACTATGTGTTCATAAACCAAATTACAAAAGTATATTGAACTAGAGGCAAGACAGAAAAGTAATGTAAAATTTATCCAAATAAAAATACAAAAATAAAAGTAAAACTATGAAAAAGTAACATAAAATTACGCAATATAAAACAAATTTAAGAAATAAATAATACACATATTTATGGCTGGGATAAAATAACTACAAGATAATTTAATTAAAAACTATAATTATATGGAAATCAAAAATGCTTCTAAAATAAGACTAAGATTTCTTTTAGTGACTTGAATTATTTTTCAAACATTAAATTTCAAACGTTAAATATTTTCTAATATATTCAACTCTTACTTACATAAATAAAGTTTATGTTTTTTCTGCTACAGTACTTCCTTCTGAAGAAGTGGAAACCGATACGTGAAGAATGAAAAAATGAGCTGTGGCCACCACACGACTTTCTTATACGCATGTGCGTTTCAAATTATACAAAAGTTATTCAAAGTTCTATTCTAAGTACTTCCATTCGCTTAATAAATCTCTGTATTAAGCATATCTTGCGAGATATATGCAAAAAAGTGCTACGCGATAAAAGTAAAAGTATTACCTACTTCCGGTCCGAATTTTGAACTTTCTTTTATACAAAAATTATTCCAAATCTAGCTCTAAATACTATTGATAAATCTATATAGAATGATAATTTACGAGATATTCGCAAAAAACTGATTTTCGAATAACATAGTCCGACTTTTATACAAACTTGGCAGCTGCTCTAATTAATTTCTTCCAGCACATGCTACTAGCCATGTTCTGGCTCTAGAAAAGATAATGCTAAATTTTGATCTACATTGTTCCACTTCTCATAAGGAACATCCAAAATAGCTGAAGATTGTTAAATAAGCAAATTAATATTGAGTTGCAAGAGCGACTTAAATTAAAATGCATATTAGAAACATAAACGAATTTTAAAAATGTAACAATACGTCCGAAAACTGGTGGCCGGTCATAGACACAATCCTAAAAATGAGGTGTGGCCACCACACGACTTTCTTATACGTATGAGCGTTTCAAATTATAGAATTTTATGCATTTTTTTTACAAACATTATTCAAAATCCTATTCTAAGTACTTCTATTCTCTTAATAAATCTCTATAGAATGCATACTTTGCAAGATATCAAAAAAGTGCTACTCGCTAAGAGTAAAAGTGCTACTTCTTACTAACTTACGACATATTTGCAAAAAGTCGCTTTTCGATAAGAGTAAAAGTGGTACTTCCGGTATGAAATTTGAAATTTTTTTTATACAAAAGATATTGAAAATTATGTTTTAAATACTTTTATTTTCTTACTTGTCTAAAAAGCATGACTTGCGAAATATTCGCAAAAAACTGTTTTTCGATAAGAGTAAAAGACCTACTTCCGGTAGGAATTTCGAAAAACTTTTTAAATAAAATTATTCTCAATTTTAATTCTAAATACATATAAACTCTTTATAAATTTGTTTAAACTTAGTAGTTGACGAAATATTGGCAAAATTCGATTTTTTCGCTGAAGTAAACTGCTGCTACTTCCGGTCTACCGATTTTGCTGAAAAACTGATCAGATCTCAAGAGGGAGATTATACACGTAAATACAGAATTTGGGATTAATATCTACAGCGGTTTGACCGCTATCGTGGTCACACACAGACACACACATAGACATTTTTTAAAAACCACTTTTTCGGTATCAGGGGACTGCAGAACGTGGACATCTGCAAAAATCTCGAGGTCGAAAATTTTCATCATCACAATACTTCCTTATACCTACGTATAAGAAAGTAAAAGGAACCATATTATTATTAATTTCACAATACTATACTACCAACCAGATCTTGAATTTTCCCATTAATTGATTTGTTTAATAACTTTAAAGATGCCTACTAATTTTCTAAATTAAATAAGCGGCATGGTAGGCACTTAATTTGCACCAGTCTGCGGATAGCAGATATCTGTTCATTAACACTCAAATTTAATAACAACTAAGACTAAATATTTTTTTCTAGAACATATCGTTTAAGGCAATAGCACAATAAATACCACAAGTACTAAAAATAAGTTAATTAAAAAGTAGTTATATAATTGTAACGTATATAATCTACGCATTTTTATAATTTATTTATATATATTTTTTCCATTCTCTTATAATTTTTGTAATTTATTTATTTGTTTTTTAATTAGATTGCATATCAAATAAGAGTGTGTACACATACATATAGTGAGAGATAGGAAAATAAAATTATTTTATGGATATGGAAATATTTTAGGTGTCCTTTATTCGAAAGAGAGTGCTGCGTCATATTTTATGCAAAGCAGGAATATCTCCGTACGGAATATTTGTGACAGAAACTTAATATGTAAATTAAGTTTTATAAAAGCAATTATGTAGATATTAGTTTACACACGTATAAACCAAATGTCTTTTTGAAAAAAATATTTCTTAGATAATTTCCAATTTCGTATAGGTTTTAGATTTATTATTCTATATAAATCTGCGTCACATGCCAGTAATTATTTTTTTCTTAAGCAACGCATTGATTCTGGAATTAACTTATTTAGAGAATGTACAAAATATAGATACGTAATATTTTTATTTTAGAATTGTTTTGTTGAAAGATGAATAAATAATTATTTAAAACAAATATAGTCTAGCTCAAAATATTGCACGCATTGCACGTGATCAATTTCTGTAACTTTTCAATCAACTACCTACTTTGCCAAATAAGACGAAAGGTAGGACGTAAGGCATTTTTTATATTAAAGATACTTTTACAATTTCAAAGTTATCATTTTGTATAACATCAATTTTGTTTTCTATACAATTTCCGCATTAATAAACAAATATTGCTTCTGCGCCAGACAGAAGCATTTCATTTAGCACCATATACGCATTTAGGAAAACAAAGACACCTTCTTCTAATGATAGAAACTGATGGAAGAGTAACAAAAAAGCCTTAATCTGAAAAACCTCCAATTGTTATATTTTCTATGTAATTTTGTTATGTAATGTCACCACTCCAACTTGTGGACTCGAAAACGCAGGTATATTTACGAGGTATAGATCTAAAGGGGCCCACACACTGCGTTTTTGTTCGACGAACAAGTCTGTTCGAACAAAAACGACGAACGTCAGTTGCCCACAGACTACAGTTTTGTTCAGCAGTTTTGTTCGGCAGTTTAATAATAACATGAAAACAATATATGTACCGTTTGACTGAAATAAAAGTAGATATAGGGAAACACAAACACGCACACAAGTGCATGCAAACATGAAATGGAGGGGTACGATAGTAGGGGAGTACAGGTTCATATCGGGCGTGATATCGGGACACCGGGGTACCGAGGCTTTAGTGCACAACGTGTCTTTTAGTATGCAGTGAATTAACACAACCTTCTGTAGGAAATTGTTTCACAATCTTATGGATAGCTGGCACAGAGGGAGGTGGACGATTTTCATACGCCGCAACAAATAAATTTTGCACGTCTTTGTACGAATTATCCTTGGCATACCATAACACAATCTGTATTTTTTCCTCGACAGTTAAGGGCATTTTATTTTAATATTTGCGAGTCTGCTCAGATACAATGTACTTATGTACGTTCACGCTCTAAAGTTACGGAAAGAATGCCATGTCTGCGCGCGCTCTCGATCTCCCCACACCACCGGTGTTGTATACATACATACATAGGTACATGTTTATGTGTGTGTATTTGAAGATGCATATTAACTTTTAACTACGACAATCTCTATGTGTGTGCAGTGGCGGCGACATTAGCCATAAAATCAAAAGAGAAAAAAAGAAGCGGGCAAAATGGGCGAAGGAAAGAATTGCAATAGGTACCATTACAAAGGATTATAAGATCAGGGTGATAAACAGTTTGGATTTTCCGAAAGTGTTAATAGATGTTTACAAAATCTCTAATGTGGGGAATTATTACCTTCGGAGAATTGTGTAATAGGTGCAGTAATTTAAATCTTGTAAAATATTTGTATGTTTTAAATTACATTATTTGAATACAATAAGTTGGTGTACAGATGTTGAAATTACGTAGATTAACTAAACTTGAAATGGTAAAGATTTTACAGTTATAATAACACGACTTAAATAAATATGAATATATAATACTACTAAGAACTACACCACTGCAAAAAACGGTTGTCTTTTAAAACTGTTTACCCCACACACTTCAGATTTGTTCGACGGTTTTGTTCGACGAACATGTTCGACGGACATAAACAGGCCGAACCAGATTATTTTCAGCAGACTTGTACGCCAAAATCAACGACGGTTTTCGACCCACACACTTCGGTTTTGCGACGTTTTTGTTCGAACAGACTTGTTCGTCGAACAAATCTGTCGAACAAGTCTGTCGAACAAAAACGACGAACGTGAGTTGCCCACAGACTACAGTTATGTTCAGCAGTTTTGTTCGGCAGTTTTGTTCGGCAAAACGTTGGTTATGCTACACCACTGCAAAAAATCGTCGTCTTTTAAAACTGTTTACCCCACACACTTCAGATTTGTTCGACGGACATAAACAGGCCGAACCAGATTATTTTCAGCAGCTTTGTACGCCAACATCAACGACGGTTTTCGACCCACACACTTCGGTTTTGCGTCGTTTTTGTTCGAACAGACTTGTTCGTCTAACAAAACTGTCGAACAAAAACGCAGTGTGTGGGCCCCTTAATAGACCTTCATATTTTTCACGCCCACCTTGACATCACCAATGTGCCCTTTCTTTTATAGGCGCGCGCTGCGGGCCGTTAACTACAACATTTTAAATATAATCTCAACGCTAAAAATAATAAAGACTTAACTAACCTTGCAATAGCAACGATGCAGATGAGTTACTTTTGAAAAAACTACCTAATTTTTATTCCATGTACGAAGATGTATTGTATTATATTTTATTCGTCATCAAAAAAACTTTCATGACATGTCAAATAAGTAACAAATTCTTTTAAAGAATTTCTAAATAAATAATCACAAGCAATATAACATATAACATATAAATAAATGAAATCAGTTGTATATATAAGTGAGCAAACATAGATAATATAAAATTTCATAAAACAACATCAAAATACATTTACTTAAAAAAAAAAAAAAGAGCAATAAAATCATTATATCTACAAAGGATCAAAAACAGAGTGAGAATATTCAAGTTTTCAATGGTAATAAGTCCAATTAATAACATTCGACAAAGCCTCCAGATATTCCTCTGAAGTTGTGTGACAGACATTCCTCAACGTCGTAAAAAACATTAGTCAATAAAAAACGCCTAATTGTTTTACTAAACTTGTTCACACTTAACTCCTTAACAAAGTCTGGTATTTTGTTGTAAAGCTTCACACCCCAATAACTGAACGATTGCTGCGTCTGTTTCAATCGGTGGCGCGCTGTCACTAATTCATGCTTACTTCTAGTATGGTAGCTGTGATTATCGGAATTTCTCATAAACTGGGTCTTATTTGTATGTATATACTTTACACAAGCCATTATATATACGTTAATAATAGTCATAACCCCCTCCTCAGCAAAAACACCCCTGCAGCTGTCACACGGCCGCAACCCGCGCAGAGCCCGCATACCACGCTTCTGCAGCAAAAGGACACGCCCCAGCCCCGACGGTGTACCCCATATCACTATCGCATACGATGCTATGCTGTGGAAGTTCGAGTAGTAGGCCAATTTCGCAGCTTCATGAGTTACCAGTTGTTTGATCCTCCTTATTGCATATACAGCAGTACTCAACCTCAAGAGAAGAGTTGTTACATGTTCAGACCACGTAAGTCTGCTATCCATTATGACCCCCAGAAGATTTAGCGTTTCACCCTGCGTGGCTGATGAAAAAGTAAGTGTTTGTGTTTTTTTCCCGTTTAGTTTTAGCTTATTTGCATCACACCAGGTTTTTATTTGAAGTATTATGCGGTCCCGCTCATACACCATATCACTACCCCCCTTCCTCAATACGAAGGAGGTATCATCCGCATACAAGCATACTTTGGCATCAACATTTTCCGGAATATCATTTATATATATTATAAATAGTATTGGGCCAAGAATAGACCCCTGGGGAACTCCACTGTTGACTGATTCTCTCCTCGATATCTCATGGTTCCATTCTACTGCCTGCTGTCTATCTTCAAGATAAGACTTAAGCAGTTTGAGTGCGATACCTCGCACCCCATAGTAAGTCAATTTCTGCAGCAGCAGTCCATGCGACACGGAGTCAAATGCCTTGCTAAGATCACAGGCCACTATTTCCGGGGTTTCATAATTATCTCTAGCATCCATTATATCACTCAAAGTTCCTAGCATCGCTGTTATTGTGGACCTTCCAGATCTGTAGCCATGCTGTAATGGAGTAAAAATATCCTGTTTTTCCAGAAATGAAACCAATCTCGTGCGTATTACCATTTCCATAACCTTTGATATAGTTGGGAGAACAGATATGGGCCTATAATTTTCTTCATTATCCCTTTCTCCTTTTTTATATACAGGTGTAATTTTAGCAAGCTTCAATTGCTTTGGAAAGATTCCTTCTTTCAAGCAGCAGTTTATTATATATGTTAGTGGTTCTGCAATTTCCCTTGTTATTTCCTTTAACAAGGATACACTCATACCATATATATATATCTTTCGATTTTTTATTTTTTAAAGTTTTGATAATGTTGATCACTTCCTCAACATCAACATGTCCTATATAACACGAATCAACTGGCGATTTGTTAGTATTCTTGAGTATTTCATTCGAATCTTCCCAACTATCATCAATATGATTTCGTATACTATTTCCAACTCGAAGAAAGTAATTTGAAAAATCATCTGTAGTCAATTTTGTTTGATTTTGCGGTAAAAATCTTCCATTTTTTCCTGTCTCCTTGTTAATTATACTCCATATGGTTTGCTGTCTATTCTCCGCACTTCTAATTTGCTCTTCATACCTTCTTCTCTTTACACTCTTCACTTCCTCATTATATCTTTTTTTTTTCATTTTTGTACATCTGCAGCACATTTACATCTTTCGTGACCCTGAATATTGTATACAAAGCATCTAGAACGTTCTCTATGTTTTCACACTCTCGCGGCCTTCTATTGGTTTTTAAATTCCGTTCCCCAGTCCTATATATTTCTGGGAAACATATCTCAAAGAAGACTTCGAAAACATTGTGAAATCTTGCATATTTTTCTTGTGCATCACCACTGTTTAAGATTTAATTCCATTCCACCTCAGACAACATGTTTCTGAATAGCTGTATCTGTTCCTCATTTATCATTTTTACTTTATGAATCTTATTTTTCTTGTCAAGCAACTCCATCGAAACTTCAATTGTCACAATCTGTGTAAGATGATCCGAAAGATGAGTTTCAATCACTTTTGTTGTAATACCAAATTCATAATCCGTAAATATGTTGTCTATGCACGTTTCCGATGTGCTTATCCTAGTCGCCTCATTTATTAGTTTTGTTAAGCCAAACATATTGCTTATATTTATGAAATCGAGTTTCTCTCGTGTATTTGCATTAAAGTCAATATTGAAATCCCCCGCAAGTACTATCTTCTGGTACTGATATCTCTCAGTTATTTCTGCCAAAACATTTATAATATTTTCATTAAAAATTGCTATATCACCCATAGGCGGCCTGTAGATCGTTACCACAACAGTATTTATGTCACTAATCATTGCAGCACACAACTCAATATGACCTTTACTCATATATGTTTCCACTCCACTCAATGCAACAGCATCATAACAGCTTTTAGTCAGTATAAGAGTTCCTCCTCCTTTCTGTTCTGCTCTTAAACTATATCCACAAACTTTGTAGTCTTCTATTTTTAAAATTGATATTAGCTCCAAAGAAAGCCAATGCTCACTAACACACAGTATATCAATGTCGTTTTCCAACAAAAATATTTCCAACATCTATTTTCTGTCTAATCGATTGTATGTTTAAATTCATTATGTTTACCTTTTTACTAGATTTACTCCGATCTATATGCGTGATTGGTCCTCCCGCACTCTTTGAAAATTTTGCCGGTTAAATACAAAACAACGCACTGCCGCTCCCGCCGGCCATAGTTCAGGTTCATACACTCGCGACACATAGTCCATCGGGAAAGAAACACGGAAAGACACACTTATTTTGTTTCTTTTCAGTTCTTCACATTCGAACGGTATATCCGATGCTGTTTTCTCCAAATGTTGCAGCATCAACTCAACAGTGGTCGTAGTATCAAGTCTATACACATGCAAGTATCCCTTTTTCTTTACACTCTTTATTTCGGAAGTTGAAATTCCAATAATTGGACGAGCGTATGAGTTCTGCGGAGGTAATGTCCCACCATTTATCGATTTATCAGTATTTACCGAGACTTCCCCCGTTGCACTTTTTTCATTTGTTGTTGTTTCCACTCGTTTTATTTCTTTATCGTTTTTATTCAGATAGTTTTTTGTATTGATATCTAGATAGCCTTGACCGGTTCCTTGGATACAGAAAATATTGCGATAACATAGCAACGAAACATAAACTATTAAAAGTGTCAGTGTAAAGTTTCACGTCAAAAAGTCAAACCTAAGTTGCGCACTAAAAGTGGAAAAAACGAGGACGACCGAAATTGTGAAAATCAAAAAATTTGAGTATCGAGCCATATTAAGTAACTGTATTTGAAGGGGTTAAAAGGTAAGCAGATTTATGAAGATATACTTAATACCCTTGATGATCAATGTCCATCGTATGTGACCGTGAAAAATTGGATTGCAAGCTTCAAATGTGGTAAATTTTCCATTGAAGATGAATACCGATCGGGAAGACCAGTTTCTGTGTCCGTCCCCGAAAATGTTGACCGTCGAATTGGGCTAAAACGAATATCTAAGGCACTGAATATTTCATATGAACGCGTCCATTATATAGTTCACGTCGATTTGGACATGAGAAAATTTCTGCAAAATGGATCCCCAAATGTCTGTTTGTTGACCGGAAGCGTGCATGAGTGGAAGCATCGCGTTCGATCTGTGCTCGGTTTGAAAAAGATGCTGATTTCTTAAACCGTACTGTTACTACGGATGAAACTTGGGTACATTTCTACGACCCAGAAACAAAGCAGCAATCGATGGAATGGAGACACTCTGGTTCTCCAAGGCTTAAGAAGTTTCGTGATCAAAAATCCGCTGGAATAGTTCTTGCTTCAGTTTTTGGGATTGCCATGGAGTAATCATGATTGATTTCCTCCCTTATTCACCAGCTCTGGCTCCGACCCACTGTTTCGTCCTTCCTCAATTGAAAAAAAGTTTAAAAGGTCGTAAATTTTCTGCCAACGAAGAGGTATCAGAAGCTGTGAAGGCCTGGTTTGCAGAGCAAGATAAAAATTTCTTTTTGAAAAGTCTAGAGGCGTTACATGTTCGTTATAATAAATGAATTCAATTAAGAGGAGAGTATGTTGAATAATAAAATATTTTGACTTTCAAATTTTGTTTGCTTCTATAGTAGGCTAACAATTTTGCAATACATCCTCGTAAATGGTGGAAGCAACAGCCGCGAAATTTAAACATTTTCTTCCACAGGTGCACGCACTAATTTCACTTTTTTCCAAATATCGTTGCTGTTTCTCTCAGGCGAAAAAAATTAAGGTCTATTCGTTCCTATTCTGTAGGGTGATATAGTGTAAAAACATTTTGTTTATGAAAGTACTAACAATACACTTACAATAGTTTAACAATAGAGTTAGGTAGTAAAAGTCAGGAGATACACCACATTATACTTAGGTAAAAATCATCAGAACCAGTACTTCCGGAAAAGACCTATCATTTTTCCTTTAAACTTTAATGCATATTTAACTGTTAACTTTATTGTTCAAGTAAAATAATTCTGGAACCACAAATATGCTTAGTAGTCATTACATATACACTAGTTAAAAAAATGAGGTGTGGCCACCACACGACTTTCTTATACGTATGAAAGTGTTACTTCCGGTCCGAATTTTGAAATTTCATTTATACAAAAAATATTCCAAATCCAACTCTAAATACTTTTGTACTCTTCATAAATATATATAGAATGCATAATTTAGGACATATTTGCAAGAAATCGCTATTCGATAAGAGTAAAAGTGGTACTTCCGGTCTGAATTTTGAATTTTTTTTTATACAAAAGATATTTAAAAGTATGTTCTAAATACTTTTATACTCGTAATGTACCTGCCTAGAAAGCATGACTTGCGAGATATTCGCAAAAAACTGATTTTCGATAAGAGTAAAAGACCTACTTCCGGTAGGAATTTCGAAAAACTTTATTAAAACAATTTTTCTCAAATTTAATTTTGAGTACATTTGAATTCTTTATAAATTTGTTTAAACTTAGTAATTGACAAAATATTTGCAAAATTCAATTTTTTCACTGAAGTAAACTACTACTTCCGGTCTGCCGATTTTGCTCAAAATCTAATCAGTTCTCAAGAGGGAGATTATATTCGTAAATACAAAATTTGGAATTGATATCTACAGCGGTTTGACCGGTATCGTGGTCACACACACACAGACACACACAGACACACACACAGACACACAGACATTTTTTAAAAACCACTTTTTTGGTATCAGGGGACCTCAAAACGTGGACATCTGCAAAAATCTCGAGGTCGAAAATTTTCATCATCACAATACTTCCTTATACTACGTATAAGAAAGTAAAATATAGATCAGAGGTACCTACATTTTATAACGTATCGCTTAGCATGAATCACCTATAGATTTACTTCTAATAAATATATATTTAGGATTACCAGTGTGATAACGATAAACATCAGCAATGTCTTAAATCACGTGTCTCCAACTAAAAAGTTATATAAATAGTTCATGTTAGTAATAATTCATATTTGTCGACGTACCCGAAAATAAAATATAATAATATATCATCAAGGAATAAAAATTGACAAAATAAAATTAGGTAAAATAAATAATGATCTTGAATGCTGTCAATTTTCATGCCAACCTAATTTGCAATTAAGCATTGTATGGACTTGTATATTCTCATCTCTGACAGTCATTCAAATTAATGCAAATTGTTTGAATAATTACAATGATTTACAGAAACGTGTTCGTTATCCAAATTTGCGAGAATTTTAGGTGTACGTACACTTTAAAATATTTATAAACATAAAGCAAATAATAATGTTATCTCTTTCATGAACTAAGTTGCGATTTTTTAATTCCTAATCAGACAAACGTTCCGAAATAGTGAAACACTTAAATATAAATGCATTTAAACTTTTAAACACGAATAATTCATACATCCTATACAGAAATAACATGGAGATGAATTATTACTGATTATACAGTCAGAATGATTCACATGTACCTACGAATGTATGTATCTTGACATTTTCTCGGAACCCGTAGAATTTTATCACTAATAAAATATTTTCCATAGTGTCAATTTCTCAGAACCTATAGATTTATGCACATTTGACAAGGAGATAAACTGTGATAACGCACTTTGCTTTACCGATAGGTAGTTTATAAAACCGTTTTAGAATTTCATCCTGTGCATGTTTGTATACACACTGTTACACACCTGCAAATACCTAATTGTTGCCATTCACTTCATTTGAATTATAATTTGAATTTTTAAGAAATGAAATATATACTAATCTGTACAAAGTATAACAGGAAGCAATGCGTTTACATGATCAGTTGCAATTTCTGTATATGGATTACCACCACAGATGATAAATTACTGTGATCTTACTGTCTCTTTTACCTGCAGAAATGTACATAAATGCCATTGTTGACTTCTTTCATAGATTAAAATTATTATCATTATTGTAGACACTATAAAGTAATTAGTTATCTAATATTTATAAATTCTGATTTGTCTGTAATTCACATTTTTACTATAATAATTTCCATTAAGCGTTTTCTCAAGTCGACTTCTTAAAAATATCGGCAATGTTATACAATTAAGACCTTCTCCCTTTTTTCCAGATACCTACTTCAGATTACTTCACATAAAGTACTAGCTCTTAGCTTTCGTATTTATTTTCTTTTAAAATATATAATATTTATAGTTATTAGTAATCTAGACTAGTTTCGTGACTACAATTACCTTTATATTGCCTTATTAGGCTAATAAATACCGCTTTCTCATTGAATGAGTATCTCAGGTAATACACCTATGACCAGCTAAGACCTCTTTTAGCGTCCCGTAATTACATTATCTGTTTTTGATTTACTTATTGTTTTATATTATTTTAATCTACGTAATCTCAGCATTCTGATTAATATACCGATCCGTAAATTATATCAATTTTTGTCATTTCTTGCTGTCGCGTTACCGCTCCTTTTTTCTCATTGGCCAGAACCCAAATGTCCCCTTGTCCCACAGGTTACTTTAAAAAGGCCAACTTTCTTATGAACGCCCTCTGTTACTTTATTCTCTCGGTTACGTCGAGACCTCCATTCTATCGACACTTAAAAAAAGAGGTGTGGCCACCACACGACTTTCTTATACGTATGAGCGTTTCAAATTATACCATTTTAAGAATTTTTCTATATAAAACTTATTCAAAATCCTATTCTAAGTACTTTCATTCTCTTAATATATCGCTATAGAATGCATACTTTACAAGATATTCGAAAAAAGTGCTACTCGCTAAGAGTAAAAGTGCCACTTCCGGTCCGAATTTTGAAATTTCATGTATACAAAAAATATTGCAAATTCAACTCTAAATACTTTTGTATTCTTAATAAATATATATAAAATGCATAATTTATGACATATCTGCAAAAAATCGCTATTCGGTAAGAGTAAAAGTGGTACTTCCGGTCCGAATTTTGAAATTTTTTTTATACAAAAGATATTTAAAATTATAATTTAAATACTTTTATACTCGTAATGTACCTGCCTAGAAAGCATGACTTGCGAGATATTCGCAAAAAACTGATTTTCGATAAGAGTAAAAGACCTACTTCCGGTAGGAATTTCGAAGAACTTTATTAAAACACTTTTTCTCAAATTTAATTTTGAGTACATTTGAATTCTTTATAAATTTGTTTAAACTTAGTAATTGACGAAATATTTGCAAAATTCGATTTTTTCACTGAAGTAAACTACTACTTCCGGTCTGCCGATTTTGCTCAAAATCTAATCAGTTCTCAAGAGGGAGATTATATTCGTAAATACAAAATTTGGAATTGATATCTACTGCGGTTTGACCGCTATCGTGGTCACACACAGACAGACAGACACACACACACACACACACACAGAGAGAGAGAGAGAGAGAGAGAGAGAGAGAGAGAGAGAGAGAGACATTTTTTAAAAACCACTTTTTTGGTATCAGGGGACCTCAAAACGTGGACATCTGCAAAAATCTCGAGGTCGAAAATTTTCATCATCACAATACTTCCTTATACTACGTATAAGAAAGTAAAAAATGAGGTGTGGCCACCACACGACTTTCTTATACGTATGAAAGTGTTACTTCCGGTCCGAATTTTGAAATTTCATTTATACAAAAAATATTCCAAATCCAACTCTAAATACTTTTGTACTCTTCATAAATATATATAGAATGCATAATTTACGACATATTTGCAAAAAATCGCTATTCGATAAGAGTAAAAGTGGTACTTCCGGTCTGAATTTTGAAATTTTTTTTATACAAAAGATATTTAAAAGTATGTTCTAAATACTTTTATACTCTTAATGTACTTGCCTAGAAAGCATGACTTGCGAGATATTCGCAAAAAACTGATTTTCGATAAGAGTAAAAGACCTACTTCCGGTAGGAATTTCGAAAAACTTTATTAAAACAATTTTTCTCAAATTTAATTTTGAGTACATTTGAATTCTTTATAAATTTGTTTAAACTTAGTAATTGACGAAACATTTGCAAAATTCGATTTTTTCACTGAAGTAAACTACTACTTCCGGTCTGCCGATTTTGCTCAAAATCTAATCAGTTCTCAAGAGGGAGATTATATTCATAAATACAAAATTTGGAATTGATATCTGCAGCGGTTTGACCGCTATCGTGGTCACACACAGACACACACACACACACACACACACACACACACACACACAGACACACAGACATTTTTTAAAAACCACTTTTTTGGTATCAGGGGACCTCAAAACGTGGACATCTGCAAAAATCTCGAGGTCGAAAATTTTCATCATCACAATACTTCCTTATACTACGTATAAGAAAGTAAAATCAGTCCAAGATTCACACAAGCTAAGTATGAATCGCATCGTTCGATACATTTCACATTTACTTGTAAATAAACAAGAGATTGCTCAAAATTATACGAAAGTAAACTACAAAACGCAATGAAAGATTTATAATGTTTGCGGTTGAAGTTTAATTCCAATATCTACATTATGTAACCACATTACAAAAGTTTCCATGCGTTTGTAAATTTTTCATGCATAGACATCAATCTCTAAATAAATTTATTAGGCCGGATCACCTTATATTATTGAATAACAGCCCACAAATGGCGCATCGTTGTAATAACATATCGCTTGACCCATATTCCCTATAATAATAAAGGTGGGCTAAAAACGAATGAAAGTCAAAATAACAACACACTTCGAAAACTTAATTTGCGCTTTTTATTTTCTATGAAAGCGAAATACAATACAAACAAACAATAAGACAACAATTGATTTATTTAATAACATTTTCATAATTAGTACTTCCTTTTTCTTTTAAGGTACATTTTCAAGAATAATAACACAGGTCAACACGAAATTTTCATCGTAGATAAAATGATGTGGGTTTTGTAGTATTTTGTGTGCTGATTTCAAATCTGACTTTAGTTTTTCTCTATCTCGTGAAGTTTTTATGATGAAGCAAATTTAAAGTTGGCAACATTGTGCAGTTAGCCTTATGTTATGATAATAGAATAAGGCTAACTCATAATTATGAGTGTAATAAATGTTTTTTTTTTCGTTTCAGATCAACAAATCATGCCTAGAAAGTGCAAAAACCATCCAGATATGTTCTGTTACGTGTGTGGTTCGTTCAGACCTAAATCACAATCTCGTAGAATAACTGAGGACCTTAAGAAAATCTACAAATTGTATTTCAACTGTGCACTGGGAGATCAGGACAAATCTTGGGCTCCACGCATCATCTGTTCCAGTTGTTCCAACGGATTACGTGATTGGCTAAACAGGAAAAAGTCAGCGATGCCATTTGCCATACCAATGGTGTGGAGAGAACCGCAAAATCATCATAGTGATTGCTATTTCTGTCGTGTGAACACTGTTGGGTGGTAGACTAAAAATAAGCACAAAATAGTATATCCAAGCATGAATTCGGCAATCAGACCAGTTCCCCATGATCAGTCATTGCTTATTCCTGTTCCACCATCTGATGGCCTTGCTTCGGCAGAAGATGATCTTATTCCAGAGCCTCTTCAACACGTGCGTAACAGTCCTGAACCACATGATGAAGACTATACTGTGGTTGACGAAACTTGACCGCAGGCATTTACACGAGATGAATTGAACGATCTTGTGCGTGACTTGAATCTATCAAAAAACAAGGCAGAGCTTCTTCCATATAGGCTTAAACAGAAACATTTGTTAGCAAAGGGTGTGAGTATTACTCATTACAGAAAACGAAATGAGCACCTGGTGCCATATTTTATTTCTGACGGTGACCTGTGCTACTGTCATAACATTGATGGTCTCTTTAACAGTTTATCACAAGTTCATATTGCTTCAGAGTGGCGTCTCTTTATTGACTCTTCTAAACGAAGCCTGAAGGCAGTGTTACTGCATAATGGAAATTCCAAACCAAGTATACCAATTGCTCATTCAGTTCACTTAAAGGAAACATATGACAATATGAAGAAACTGCTTGAATGTACTGAGTACCAGACACACCAGTGGGATATTTGTGGTGATTTAAAGGTGATAGGCATGTTGATGGGAATGCAATCAGGCTTCACTAAATACTGGTGTTTCTTAAGCCTGTAGGACAGCCGACAAACCGATCAGCATTGTGTCAAAAGGGACTGGCCGGTGAGGTCAACATACGAACCAGGGACCAGCAGTGTGAAGTTTACGCCTTTAGTCAATACACAAAAGATATTACTTCCGCCTCTACATATCAAGCTTGGCTTGATGAAGAACTTTGTGAAGGCGATGGCTAAAGCAAACTCACAAGGGTATCAATACTTGGTTCATAGATTTCCACATCTCGGCTCTGCTAAACTGAGGGAAGAAATATTTGTCGGCCCCGATATTAGGTCCTTGTTACACGATGAACGGTTTGACCAATCTTTGACACAGTCAGAGCTTAAAGCTTGGAAAGCATTCACGTGGCTATGTGAAAACTTCCTTGGTAACCATAAAGCGAGTACATATAGAACTGGTGTTGAGAATCTTCTGAAGGCATACCATGAAACAGGGTGTCGTATGTCATTGAAAATCCACTTCTTGCACTCTCATCTAGATTTCTTTCCAGAAAACCTTGGTATGGTCAGTGACGAACAAGGTGAGCGTTTTCATCAAGACATTCAGGTAATAGAGACACGTTACCAAGGTTTCTGGAATGAGAGTATGATGGCTGACTACTGTTGGATGCTATACCGTGACAGTTCCAACGCAGTGTATAACAGAACATCATATCGAAAGCATTTCTGAACAATCATAGATGCCAAAACAGCATTCACTATAGTAATGTCCCACAGTGTGTTCCTGAAACCTAACATCACCTGTAACTCGAAAACTGTACGTGATATAAAAAAAGGCATACAGATCAGTAATCAGCTCGATAAACTGATCTAGAAAATGTCTATTTGCTTTCTGATGATTAAAAAATTTTTTTTTGTTGACCAGTGTAATTATTAGGATGTTAGGATCATTTGTATTTTAATGAAATTTATGTTTTACATTTTCCGCCCCTGATTGAATCAACATAACATTTTTAGCTTGAATTTAAAATAATTGTGAAATGTAGTATTATAATCTCATAAGTTCTGTTTAAAGAATTTTTTTAGCAATGATTTTGAAAATTATCGACATAAAGTAATCCTCTTTAACATACCTATTTGAACATATTACAGAATATTTATTATAGTTGCATGTAAGCATAATCTTGTGATTATAAAATGTTGTTTATTTGTAAACTAAATACTGAGACACAACTCTGGCGGTAGAACAAATGAATATAAAAAATAAATAACTACAAAATTTCATTGCGTAGATCAATTACAGACACTTGTTAGTATGCATTTAAATTTTGCAAATCATAGATCACCTTGCGCAAGAAATAGGTGTATTCGTCATTTGCAACCAACACTTTATACCCTTTCTTCCTATACGTCATGGGCTTATGTTGCGTTGTCTTACCTTCAACTTCCCAATAGATTGAAAACTGACCATGCAAGATCATTTTGAGCTCAGGCAAGAGACAAATTAGTACTGTGTCAGAACTGCCAGATCCCGATGACTAAAGTGGATGAAATATTCAAGCTTTTTTTTTGGCAATATCTGTTGCTGTACCAGAAGTGATGTGCGACAGAAAGCATAGTTGATGGCCAAACTGTTTGTCCATTTCCTGCGTATTACATCATACTATACAATTTAGTAACACCTAGTAATCAATACTGGTGGGGATTCAGATCGCCCACTTACATAAATTAGATCAAGACCCCCTTGACTAATCTTGATCGATATCCTGTCTTCGGGCGGGTAACAAAGGCTATTTCGGTATAACTTTTGTTTCAGGACCGTAGATAGTACAAATTCTGCAGAGTCTTAAAAATGTTGGGGAGAGTTCTTTTCGCAAAGTGATTTAAATGTGTTATGGATAGTTGCTACCTTAGTTCACTAGTAGTACATGATACATCGTGTCAGACGACTGCATTTATCGGCATTACTCTTGTACGAGTATCAGTAGGCAATCGGACGTGATTTTCGACTAACAAACACATCACTGTGCATCAATTTCTCCGTGAGTAGAAAGGGCCAGTGAATCATAAAATTTATTTCATAACACCACATCTCAATAGTAAACACGGTATGTTGGGCAATCTTTACATCAACTACACTCAGTGCCGTTCCTAACTCTTTTAGCGCCCCGTGCAAAATAAAATTTGCCCCCCCCTCCTTTCTCCTTACCTAACCTGCCGTCAATAATTGCTTTATTGGAAGGCATTTTTTGCCGCCCCGTACAAGTGCACATTCTGTCATCCCGCACGGAACGGCCCTGACTACACTTCTCCAAGAACAGAAGGTACTTATGCTTAGTAATAATATTAATGATCGTACTGTATTTATTATTTATGAAGTTTACATTAATTATCTCAATACATGCATCAGAGCAAAATGTATTTGAACATTATAAATATGCGTGTATTACATATATTTGAAAGAGATAGAGAAATACAAGGGAAGTAAGTAATAAAACACGGGCGTGTGGGAACAATAAGTCTTTATTATTGCCTTAACATTGATATAATATCGTAACGAAATATGAAGAGGCAGACCAGGCGACGACAAAAAAAACAGGGTCGTAAATCACACACATCATCTCGGCGCGTCGTATAAAAACGATATGTAAACAAGTCGTAAATATGTCATCTCACAGTTGTACGGCGTAAGCAAGGAAGAGTCCAGATTTCCACTGGTATATTACCGAACTTACTGGTACATTTCGAGAACTTTTCATGCAGGTGTATACAGGGCAATCCAAATTAAGTGTTCACCATTGGTAACTTTGTTATTATTAAAGATACAAGATTGTTTAAATTAGCAAACTTGTAGTACTTTTAACGCTCTTTAAGATGGAAGAATAAAAAAAACAAATGAGCAACGCGTTTTGGAGTTTTGCCGAAAAATATTTTTTTTCAAATGGAAACCCCTGTATATTATATCATTTTCTGCTAGAACTTTAATTTTTAAACAAAAAATCTTATAAGAAATTTTTTACTGAGATTAAAAATACTTGAGTTATAATGAATAAACGAAAACAGCTAAATTAGTTTTATAAACTTTATTTTATACATAAACTTATCAATAAAAGAAAATAAAAATCACTGATTTTTTCATAGAAGATGTTCAAAAATACCACCTTGTAGTTCAATACATTTTTGTACACGCTTCCGAACTTCTCGAACTGCCTTCAGTATGGCCCTACCATCTATTTGGTTTATCTTTTCACTAACTGCAATCTTTAGGGCGTTTACGTTTTCGTACCTTTGCTTATAAATCTGGTTCTTTAAATAACCCCATAAAAAAAAATCAAGCGGCGTTAAATCTGGCGATCGGGGAGGCCACTGAATAGGACCATTTGTTCCTATCCATGAAGTGTTATAAATAGTATTTAGAAATTGATGAGTACCTCTGTAGTTGTGCGCCATCCTGCTGAAAATGCAGATTCTGTCTACTTATGAGATCCAGATCGTCTAAGAAATTATTCAAAATTTCAGTCAAAAATTCTATGTACCTTTCACCAGTTAGAGTGCCCTCATAAAAGAAAGGACCAACAATCCATGAACAGATTAAACCGCACCAAACATTAAAACTGAAACGGACTTGTGGACGTCTTGGATTTACTAAAAGAAGATTTTCCTTTGACCAGTAATGATGATTTTTTTTATTGTACATTCCAGAATTTGAGAAATTCGATTCATCGGTCCATAAAAGATAACGAAAGTTGTTTACATTTTGGCGACAAAAGTTAAGATACCAGTGGCAAAAAAAACATTCTTCTCTCTGGATCCCCTGGCAAAAAAACCTGAACTGGTTTGTACTTATAAGGAATGAATTTGTGTTTCTTCAGAATCCTATGCACAGTACCGTGACTCAAATCAGATTCATTGACAATATCTCGTATGGAATTCTCACGGTTGGCCTCAAAATATGCGATAACTGCAATTTCCGTGGCCTCGCTTTTTATAAAAGTCCTTTTTGTCCTTGTTTTGGCAAAAACACTCTCATTGCCTCTAAATTTTCGGTAAAGTCAAGTATTTTTAATCCCAGTAAAAAAATTTCTTATAAGATTTTTTGTTTAAAAATTAAAGTTCTAGCAGAAAATGATATAATATACAGGGGTTTCCATTTGAAAAAAAAATATTTTTCGGCAAAACTCGAAAACGCGTTGCTCTATTGTTTTTTTTATTCTTCCATCTTAAAGAGCGTTAAAAGTACTACAAGTTTGCTAATTTAAACAATCTTGTATCTTTAATAATAACAAAGTTACCAATGGTGAACACTTAATTTGGATTGCCCTGTATAAGGCGACTGGGTCACCGATGGATGATTCATTGCGGGATTCATTGCGGAAAGAGTAATTGCGGAATAGTTTCGGAAAAGTAAGTCCTTAAGTAGTCTCGAGTGCGAAGAAATAAATAAATAGTGGTAGCCAAAGAAATAAATATAAGTCGTACAGTAGAAATAAATAGTTCTTTAAGTGCCATGTTATATAAATAGTGTGATATAAATACGGACGGACATACCGCGCGATCATTTAAATTCTAAATTAGAGCAGGCTGTAAAATTTAAATTAAGTTGGTATATAAGTACTAATTTACAATTTGAATTGTCAAAGTGACGTTTGAAAATGTTAATTAACCAGTAATTGACATTCTGGACAACCTAATAAAAAAAATCCCGCCTGCTCTAATTTAGAATTTAAATGATCGCGTGGTATTAGTAATAGAAATAAATAAATACAAGTGTTAAATTAAATTGTAGTAGTTTAAGTGTGATACGTTAGTTATATATTTTTATATTGTTATATAATTTTAAGTATACAAATATACAGACTGTTTTAAATAAATAATTGCACGAGTTGTTTATTGCGAACCTGAAAACGCAACAATATATTGGTTTTGTAATAAATATATTATTTATACATTACTCAACATTTACATACAATATATACAAGTCACACACGTTTGCACACACACACACACACACACATAAACACAAACGCGCGCGCCAGCGCACGCACACGTACAAACAGACATAATATCCAAAAGTATCAAAGTACATAACTCTATAGGTAAACAGCAATCCAACAAAAATAATACGCTATACACTCATCTCCTTCTATTGGTTATATAATATTTAAATTCTTATAAAATAAGGCTTCGATGAGTGCACAATTTCTGTTTTAGGGATAATTCATTGTTTACTCCTACCGTTGATTGAAGGAATATATAAAGATGCGCAACGCTATAGTAAAATTGCGTGTCTTTCCGTTAAGTCGTCCCGCAAATCCCTTGCCAAGAAACATCATCGCTGTCTTGGGCTGTTTCGAATCTCTACCCAAACGACTGATGCAGTCGCTATAGATCTCGGATCCAGTTTTGGCTACGCTCAGTGCTATGTAGTGGCGCATCTTTATGTATTCCTTCAATCAACGCTCCTACATATAATGGGGATCGATTTGTCCTAATTTGATTGGGAAATGCTGCTACTAGAGAAACAATGATCGCCTTCAGCAGACAAACATGTTGTGTAGCGGTCGTCATTTTAGTGACCGGAAAAATTCTACGCTCAAAGTGAACGTATTCTGATCCACATGCGCATTTACGCGTTCCAACACCAACGTAACACAAAATTTTGAGAAAGTTGCTAAAAAAGTCAGACAAACTAAATTGTCGCGGGCCGCAGGTTTCCCACACATGGCATCCGACATTTTCGCGAACCCTGCTTCATTTTAATACTAAAATTAAATTAATTTTTGAACACAATAAGTTTTCTTACATATTTAACATACATTTATCGATGATTAAAAAAATTTGTGAATTATCATTGCTTGGGAAGAGGTAATATCATAGTCGAAAGTTTAAGGGAAATATACCCCCGGGTAAATGGTAATGTTAATTATTATTATGTTCTACGATAATGTTATATGTGTAAGATGGGATGTGTAGAAATAAATTTATTATATTGGACTTACGTACACTAAAAACATGACCCAAATATAATGCAGAAAAATAATTTATTATTATTGTTTATTACATTTAGCAGGACGATCACATAAAGAAGAACGGACCTGTCCAGCCAATACTCAACTGTTGTCAAGTGAAGAGTTGGAACGAGAACGGTTTTCGATCCGACTGCTGAATGCGACCAATGCTTCAAACATCATTTACTACTATTTTCAGATGCGTATGTTGCAAGACTATAATCCACTAGCGTCTAGCCCCCGGGATGCAACTTCTGATTATAAGTAGTGGGGACGTTGAAAGGACATCGTGACAACGACGATCTCGGTCAAGAAAAGAACTCACGTCGCAGTCGGACTTTTGAATACACACTAAACATAGTGAAATACACATATTTCGCACATACATCAGCGCACACAAAATAATTCATTCTCCGAAAACTACGGGATTTTACGGGTAGGTCCCACCATCGTCAGCTTGCTAACGCGTATACCAGTCATCCATACCATAATTAATTAATTTCAACCACAATAACTATTAATAACTTTCATTTAAACATTCAACAAAATGGAAAACAAACCACACAACATCGAACGCATACACATACATCTACACAAAACTTTGTACTCGGCACAGGAGTCCGGGAAGACTCTGATTTCCTCAACAATTATACACTACAAGTAGGACGCTACCTCAGCGTGCAACTTATAAACACGGCTTCCAAGAGGAGCCCGCGCAGCAGTCACAGGACATCGTGACAGTGCGGGTAAATTCAAGCATTGCGTTGATCATTGGGGCTAGACGTCACGGTAACTTATCGTTTCTCAACGCGTGTTGCTGTGCTGACAATTGACAGGGACTGACAGAGTCTTCAAATTGAATATGAATTGTATTGACGATATTAGACATCCTAATAATAACAGAGCTAAATATTAATAATAATTAATAAATCATGGAAGACATCCAATAATACATAACCCGAGTGAGCTTCCGTTATTTGTGTAGCATCTTTGAAGAATAATTATTAATTATGGAAGAGAAAGACATGAATAATCATTCAAAGAACATGTGTGAACGAATAAATCTAATCTTAAGGTGCATGTGAAAAAGTTTCACCGTGATAAAGTGGATCATCCTTATAATTGCATCAGAATCTGATGCAATTATAAGGAGCTTTCACAAATTCCTCCGCAAAAAGTCTAATTTCAAGTAGTAAATTAGTGTGTGGCGCCAATTGAAGCAACGTTCGCGGTACTTGATAGTTCAGCGAGTATAATGCAAAATGTTAAGGTTATTACTTCCCATAATAGAAAAATTAATAAGCAAACGAGGTTACTGTCTACCAAGAAAAACGGAAAAAATAGGGATAAACTAAGTTTGCAAGCTCCAAGTAACACCGAAAATATTGCTTTATCCTTAATTCCCGCTTTTTGTCACAAATAATTATTGTGTTGCTACTCATAAATATTAAATATCCATTCAGACTTTAAAACAATGTGCACGACCAAACACATTGTGTACATTTTTAATTATAATGGCAATTTTAATAATTAGTTATTTAGTTAACCTGCTTTAGCCTGTAAAATTTTGTAATTATGATTTATATTATTTTTGTTTTATTGTTAAATTATCAAATCGTATTATTTCAACAACTAAATAATAACATAACATTTTTCCGTTGAAAACTTATTTGCCACCATACATTTCATTCTTCAATAATTCTAAATCACAGAGAAATACCAATTTATATAATATACAGCTTGAGCGCGCGGGGTATGATCACCCGATGCCAGTCGATATTCTTCGGACGTATATTCGGAAAATGATCTCCGCTAGCTGTGTTCGCCAGATATAGATATATAGATTTATTTTTCCAGAGTTGTTATTTCGATATATTTACTGGAGAGAATCTCTAATTTTAATTTCTATTTCAAGGGTCGTTTTTATGTTATTTTATGGTATTCCTGTTATACTTATTTATAGTTTTTTTTTTACCATGAAATTTCTATTTATTTATTTTTCTCTAGACATCTTAGTTTATTCTGCAGATGTTTCAGGCGGATTGTTTTTATTTCATTCTAAAACCCAGTTGTACTGCTATAACTTTGTACACAACTACATTATTATTTAATTTCATAAGGATAATCATAATTACGTTATAAGTATTACAATCTTCGCGTTATTATCGACTTAGTTATCTAAGCAATCGTCATCACTTAAAGAGAAAATTTAATTTGTTCTTTTTGTCAATCTGCAAAAAAATAATCAGATCACTATGAGTTCGAATATGAGCAGGCAATGCTAGTATGTTGTGCCGTTACTCTAATATGTTTACGTATACCATCGGGTGATCATACCTCGCGCGCTCTTGCTGTATAAGATGATATTATTATAAGCAAATACACACGTATTTTAAATGTCCAACGCAATGCTTGAATTTTCCCGCACTGTCACGTCATTTCAACGTCCCGACTACTTATAATCAGAAGTTGCATCCCGGGGGCTAGACGCTAGTTGTTATTATTATGTATATGTATGTAATAAGAGTTTAAAATAATATCGAATAATAGGAAACATTTAAAACTGAGCGAGAAATTAGAGATATTGGAAAGCTTAAGTAAAGGTAGATATGTAACAGATTTGGCTAAACAATTTGGAGTGGCTAAATTTACAATATGTGCTATAAAGAAGAGGCGAACATTAATTTTAAGAAAAACTAATCAAAATGTTTAAGGTATACGTAAATTTAAAACATTAAAAAAATATACCTACATATTCAAAAATGGAAAAAGCACTGTACAAGTGGTTTATTTCATTGCGAGAGAGAAATGTTCCCGTTAGTGAATTAATGTTAAAACAAAAAGCTATAAATTTGCAAAAATCAATCGATGTATCGTCAACATTTATTGCAAGCAATGGATGGCTTAATAGATTCAAAAGACGGCACTACGTAAGGCTTTTAAAGATTTCAGGAGAGAAATTATCATCACAACCAGAGTTAGTTGATCCATTCAAGAAAACATTGAAGAATACAATTAAAGATCTTGACCTGTTACCGTAACAAATTTATAATGCGGACGAATTAGGTCTTTATTGGAAACTACTACCCGATAAGACGTATGTATCTAACATGGAGAAAAATGCACTTGGTAGAAAAACTGAAAAACAAAGATTAACTTTTTGGCCTGTGCAAACGCGTCCGGAACACACAAATTAAAACCTTTAATAATAGGAAAATCAAAGAAACCCCGATCATTTCGAAATTTTAGCTGTCCAGTACATTACAAGCATTCTAAGGCAGCATGATGACGACCACCATTTTTAAAGAATGGTTTCATGAAATGTTTGTTCCAGAGGTAAACAAATTTACTTATTTATAATTAGATCATAACACTTCATTTTACTTTTTAGGTTACAAAATTTTTACAAAACCAACAATTACCGATTAAGGCCTTATTATCATTAGATAACGCCCCCAGCCATCCACCTGAGTCAGACTTAAGAAGTTCCAATGGATTGATCTCCATTATGTATATGCCACCAAATGTGACACCCTTCATCCAACCCATGGATCAAAATGCCATCAGAATTACACAACCCATGGATCAAAATGCCATCAGAATTACAAAATTATTTTATCGCAAAAATTTATTGACCGATTTGTTATCAGAAGACAAAGAGTTTAGTGAATCATTGAAAAACTATTCTCTGAGAGATGCTGTTTTAAATATAGCTATGGCTTGGAATAATGTAAATACTGCAGTTATAAAGTGCTGGAATAATATTTTAGACATTGATGATGATGATGATCAGGAAAATATTCCACTAAGCGTTTTACGCTTTCGTTTAATTAACGACGAAGCCTTTAAAGCAAATCAAGATATAGGACATGTTTTACAAAATATCACTCCAAATGTAAGTAAAAAGTTGCTAAGTAAATTTTAATTATAAAATTGATATTTTTTGAGACTCGTTGTAATGATGCTGACACTGATGAATGGAATTACGACATATTACAAGAAGCCACTGAGGTAGATGTTATTGATAAAAGTGATTTGGAAGAGGACAATAATAGTCATTTGTTAATGTGTAATATCACCAATGACGACAAATTAATTTCGACAAATCATGCTCTTAAATCTGTTAATGATCTTATTCACTAGGTGGAAGAAAATGATGAGAATGTTGAATTTTTACAGTTACTAACTCTGCATAGTTTAAAAAGTATATTAATTGAAATTAAAGTAAAGAAAAAGTTAGAACAATCAAAAATAACTACGTATTTTAAACCAAAATTATAAGTTAATAAGTTTTTAATATGAAAATGACGCGTATTATTATTGCCAAATTATATTATTACTAGGGAGCGGAATCGAGCGAGTCATGACTCATCGTCCATGGGCGCGCTATTGAAATGTTGTATTTTTAAAGAGGTTTTAATTTTATTTATATAATTGAATAACAAGTGGATGGTGATTATAAAATACAAAATACCCTACTATTTGTTCATTTTCTCTTCTGTAAGACTTGTTCTCTTTGAATTAAGTACATCCTTGTAGATAGAAAACGTCTTTTCTACATCGCAACTGGTTATATTTACGTAATGGAAATATTCTTTTATTTCAGCGTATTTAGCATACACAATTACCGCAATGTTTTTAAACCTGGATTTCTATTAAAAACTGCGTCTAAGTCACTTGGAATTATTAATAGCCACATCTAATGTGGTTAATCCATTTTTACTTTCTTATACATAGTATAAGGAAGTAATGTGAAATTTTCGACTTTGAGATTTTTGCAGATGTCCACGTTTTGAAGTCCCCTGATACCGAAAAAGATGTTTTTAAAAAATGTCTGTGTGTCTCTATGTGACCACGATAACCGCTGTAGATATCAATTCCAAATTTTGTATTTACGTGTCTAAGCTCCCTCTTGAGATCTGAGTAGTTTTTCAGTAAAATCGGTAGACCGGAAGTAGCAGTTTACTTCAGTGAAAAAAATAAATTTTGCCAATATTTCGTCAACAACTAAAATTAAACAAATTTATAAAGAATTCATATGTACTTGAAATTAAAATTGAGAACAATTTTATTTAAAAAGTTTTTCGAAGCTTCTACCGGAAGTAGGTCTTTTAATCCTATCGAAAATCAGTTTTTTGCGAATATTTCGGATGTCATGCTTTTTAGACAGGTACGTTACGGGTATAAAAGTATTTAAAACGTAATTTTCAATATCTTTTGCATAAAAACAATTTCAAAATTCAGACCGGAATTACCACTTTTACTCTTATCGAATAGCGATTTTTTGCGAATATGTCGTAAATTATGCATTCTATATGTATTTATCAAGAATACAAAAGTATTTAGTGCTAGATTTGCAATATTTTTTTAAATATATGAAATTTCAAAATTCGGACCGGAAGTAACACTTTTACTCTTAAGGAGTAGTCCTTTTTTCGAATATCTTGCTAAGTATGCATTCTATAGCGATTTATTAAGAGAACAGAAGTACTTAGAATAGGATTTTGAATAATTTTTGTGTAAAAAAAATATAGTATAGTTTGAAACGCTCATACGTATAAGAAAGTCGTGTGGTGGCCACACATTTTTTAATTTGAGATTCGATTTTCAAAATATGTGATTAGTTTAGGCAAATTTCCAAAGTGTTCCTGAAGGAATAACAACTGATTTTTTAAATTTGGGATTTGTGTTAGTTCCTTGCACTCAGAAATACTTCGAGCATCGTCATTTAAACATGTAACGAAATTTTGTAAACTATCGAAATTCTCTGCATGAAAACCATTTCTGTGTATGTTTTAGCAAAGCTAAGTGACGATATTTTACAGACTTTGCAATAAATTTCGGAATCACTGACAATTCATTTTTATCTCAGAAAAAGTAACATAAACAACGTTCTAGATCTAAATAAATGATAACTAAAAATGTACGCGTATTGCTATGGTTTTTTTTATATATTATGGATAAGTAAAATTAAATAAATTGATTTATTTCAAATTTATTTTTCTGTGGGGCAAATGTTTTAGTACACACTGTATTTTGGTTTCTGTTTAAGAATTTGGGAGGTATAGTAGTCTTTTGGTAATCTGTGTATATTAATATTTATTTTGTTGTTATATGAATTTAAAAGAAAAGATGCCAGAAAGATTATTTACGCTCAACTTGATATTATATTATAGTATAGATGTGCGGAAGTTTAGTTAATGTGGAAGGGATGCGTGGCTTTCACTGGCCGTGGTTTTAATGTTGAAGGACATTAAATTTTGGTCTCCCGTCATGTGCAGTTGAATTAGAGATATTTTATGTTTGAATAAACTTTGTTATAATTTTCATTTTTATTTTAAGGAGCCAAGATTTAATCAAGTTTGTGTACTAGTTTTATTGCTGTTATACAAGTTAAGTATTTACTTTTAAGAAAGAGAATATTCTTTATTATAATAAGAGAAAATTTTGATTTTGTAAAAAGTAGACTCATATCTTTCATTTTGTTTTTCCTACACGTGTTTGAAAATATTTTATATTTATTGAGAAGCTATTAAAGTAGATAATTTTCTTTACTGTATCACTTTGCTATAATTTGATGTATTTTAATTATAGGTAATTAATTTATTTATTTTAAGTAATTATTATTTTGTATGGACTTTGTGAATAATTTTCAGTATTTAATAAGGTAATTTTTGTCGCGTTTGCAAGTACAAGTTTTTTTTTTTGTTTTTTTATAATAAATAATTATTTCTGATCTGTTTTTCAATTTTATTAAAGATTTTAGAAAAGATAATTAAATAATTATTTCATTTTTTTTTGTCTTCAAGTAATTTGTTGTTTTTTTATACTGTTTCCTAAGATCACGATTCCTGACGTGAACATAGTACAGTTTCGCCGAGGGAACCTGAGAGAGAGAGAATTTTGTTTTCTGGGCTATATCGCGGAAACCCTATAACAATTGTACTAATATCATAGCACAATTATTTTGGCGGCAACCAACGTGGGGCAGAAAAGCAATTATTTTGGCGGCAACCAACGTGTGGCAGAAAGGCAATTATTTTGGCTGAAACAACGTGGTTTGAAAATGGAAGGAAGTGGAAATTTACAAGGCGCTCAACAAAATTTGGATGTGTTAAACAAAATGGAGGGAGAAAAGAAAATGGAATGGAGGCAACCAGCAGGGTATGAGAGTGATGAGTCACAGGAGCAGAGCCAGGGTATAGAGTCTATCTTAAAGAAAAAAGAAGAGGGAGAAAATAAAATGTTGATGGATGATATTGGAAATGGGAGAAAGAATGGACAAGATGGAAGAAAGGATGCAAAGAAATTTTGAGGTATTTATGGCAAAGTTTGGACAGGTGGATGGACAAATAAAGAAAATAGAAGAAAATAAACAAGATATTGAAGAATTAAAAATTAAAGTTGATGTAATGAAAGAAGAAATGTTAAAAAGAATGAATATTATTAAAGATAAATGCATACAAGTGCTACAGAGAAATGTATTAAATGAAAAAGAAATGGAAAAGGTGGAAGAGAAGATAACAGCAATAAAAAATGAACAAATTCGTGGAAATGGTGAAATAACAAAATATATTCCGATGCCAGTATTAGATGATGCTTTGCCTAAGTTTTATGGATCAACATCAATAAATCCGATGGGTTTTCTGAAGAATTTGAAGGCGTGTTTGGAGAATGTTCCAGGAGATGGTAGAAAGCTGCAGATGGTGAGAAATTGTTTGGAGGACGATGCTCTTATCTGGTGGGATATGATTTCTGACGAGGTGATGACGTTCGAGGATTTTGAAAAGAGATTCACACAGCAGTATTGGGGACAGATGGCACAAATGAAGGTGAGAAAAGATTTATTATTTGGTAATTTTAAGAAAGGAGGTTCAGATAATCGTGAGACATATATAATAAAAAAATATTCAATTTTAAAATATTTAACTCCTGCTATGCTAGAAATTGATTTGGTTACACAATTAGCATGTCATTTTGATTTTGAAGTAAGTCAGGCAGTGGCCATACAAAATATAAAGACCATTAGTCAATTTATAGAATTATTGAGGAGATTAGATGATGCTGAGTATGGAAATAGATTTCAAAGTTTTAATATGTTAAAATATGATAGAAATGGTATAAGATATAGAGAGCAAAGAAATTTTAATGATAGAGAAAGAAATTCACACAATTATAACATGACAAATAGATTTGTGAGACCACAGGTAGAAAATAGAAATGTAAATTGGAATAGAGAGAATGATTCAAATCAATTAGATAATAAGATGTTGCCACATATAAAAGTTACTATGGGAGGAGTGAAAGTAAATTGTTTAGTTGATACGGGGAGTGAAATTTCAATCTTGGATGATCAAATAATAAAAAAATTAGAAAGTATGAATGCAGGTAAATATATACCTACAAGAAAAATTACAATTGTGTCTGCGACGAAAAAGATAATAGCAATGGTAAATAAAATTTATGTAGTTGAATTTATGGTAAAAGATAATAAGTTTTTGGGAGAATTTATGTCAGTCAAAGGTTTACAAAGAGATGGTATTATTGGAATGGACCTGTTAGAGAAAATAAAGGCAGTAATAGACATTGAGAAAAAATGTATGGTGGTGGAGAATCAAGTAGTTTCTTGGTTTCAGCAGGATGAAGTAGATGAAGAAAATGAAAAGGTTATAAATAATATGGAAATGGTATATGAAGTAAAAGAAGTTATAAATAGTATAAATGGTGAAAATTATGAAGAGGTTGAAGAGGTTAAAGAAATAGAGTCCAATAATATGTGTATCGAGGTGCCTGAAGATGTAGATTTACTTGAAATTAATGTTGAAGAAAAATATAAAGAAAATGTCAAAGATATGATAAAGAAGAATATTTCCTTAGTAGATAAATTTCCCTGTATTACTAAAAATTATGTACGTTCATTAGAAGTAGATGAGTCGAGACCATTTAAAATTAAAAATTATCCAATTCCCAAAAATATGCAAGAGAAGGTGAGAGAAGAAGTAAGAAAGATGTTGCGAGATGGTGTTATTGAGAGAAGTGTCACGAGGTATGTCAATCCGCTGGTGGTGGTTCAAAAGAAGTGTGTGGAGATATTCGCTTATCTTTGGATGTGAGAAGGTTGAATGATCGCACCAAGATGCAATTTGAGACTCCTGTAACTGTGGAAACGTTATTATCTAAGTGCAACGACGCTATGATTTATACTAAGTTGGATCTAAAAAGTTCTTTTTGGTTTAGAAAGAAAGAGTAGAAAATATTGTGGTTTTATGGTAGATGGAGCTGTATACCAATTTAAAGTGGTACCATATGGACTAAGTAGCTCGTCTGCTGCTTTAATTAGAGCAATGCAACAAATTTTAGAACCTTATAAATCGTTTGTATCCCATTATATAGATGATATTTTAATATTTAGCAAGACAATTGAAGAACACATGGAACATTTAAGGAAGGTTATAAAGGTATTAGCAAATAATGGTTTAAAAATTAATATTAAGAAATGTGAGTTTTTTAAAAAGGAAATTAAATTCCTTGGATATAATTTAAGTTTAAAATATGTCAGTGTGGATGATTCTAGGCTGGAGGTTATAAAAAATTATCCTAGACCTAAGAATGTGAAAATGTTGAGAGGTTTTCTTGGTATTGTGGGTTATTATAAAAGATTTGTTCCGTATTTGGAAAAATTATGTGCACCATTGTATGAATTATTAAGAAAGAATGAAAAATTTATTTGGTCTAAAGAAAGAATAGATGCTTTTGAAAAGGTTAAGAATGAATTTTATAATAGTTTGTTATTAGTACTGCCTGATTTTTCTAAAGAATTTTTATTAAGAGTTGATGCTAGTGATTCTGCTATAAGTGGAGTTTTAATTCAGTTAGATGATGAGGGAAATGAAGAGCCTATTTGTTTCATTTCAAGGCTATTAAAAAAATATGAATTAAGATATACTGTGGGAGAAAAAGAGTTGCTTGCTGTAGTGCATGCTGTAAATAAATTACGTTTTTATTTGTTGTCTAAAAAATTTATTGTAGAATCAGATCATGCGGCGTTGACGTCACTTTTGTCAACTAGATTTTCAAATAATCGAATATATAGATGGTCATTGTTGTTATCAGAATATTCATTTCAAATTAGACATATCAGAGGTGTTCTAAATGTTACCGCTGATGCTTTAACAAGAATGTACAATATAAAAAGTAACTTCAATCATGTAGAGTTAAATGCCTATAATAGATATGCAGCTGAGGGAATGTTTGACTATGTTGAGATCCATCAGGTCCAGCAGGATGAATGTTTTGATCATATTAAAGAGGAATTGCGAAATGTGGGGAATTATAAAGATTATATTTTTCATGATGGGGTTATTAAAAAACAGATTCGTGATCAGTATAATGTGGTTGTAAATGAAATGTATGCTCGTCAAGCAATGTCTATTATTCATAATGAATTGGGACATATTGGGACTAGGAAAGTTTGGTTAACTTTTAGAGAAGCTTTTTATGCTGTTAAGGATAGAAGTATTGCGAAAAGGGTGGTAAGGAATTGTAATCAGTGTTATTTTGGAAAGCATAAAAATTGCACATTGCAACATGATATAAAAAGTATAATAGTCAATAATAAATTGGATTTAGTAGCGATTGATTTCTTAGGAAATTTAATACCAGGAGATTATGGATATAGAAATATATTTGTTATGGTGGATATTTTTACTAAATTTGTTAGGCTGTTTCCCACTACAAAATACAATTCTGAGATTGCACTTTTATGTATTAATAACTTCGTACAAAATCAAGGAAAAATGAGACGAATTTTGGCAGATAATGCTAGTTACTTTACTAATGATAGATTTATAAATGCTTTAAATGAACAAAATATTAATGTATGTTTTTCTTCGATACGCCATCCATGTGCCAATCCATGTGAGCGGTATATTCAAGAGGTAATCAAATTTTTGAGGATGAAAACCCATGAACACCATGTAGGCTGGGTCCAGTATGTCCAACAGATAGAAGATTCCATGAACAATTCGCCCAATACCCTTACTGAAGAGTGTCCAGCGACTTTGATGAATGGAATGACTACTAGTCGGCCCTGGGATTTACATGGAGAAGTTGTTCATAATCTAGAAGAGAGAAATAATTTTGTTCGAGGAAGACTACAAAGGCAAGGGGAGATGTATGTGCGCCGAGAAAATGAAAAAATCAAAGAAAGAACTAGGTTTAATATTGGTGATACAGTTATTGTTAGAAGATACAGGGTTGCCAGAAGAAATCAACAAAAGTGTGCTAAATTGGATCTTCCTTATTGTGGTCCGTATATTATAACAAGAATATTTAATAATGTCACATATGAGCTCTATTCAATGGATGGACGCATTAAGAAGGGACGATATCACATTAGTATGCTTCATCCATACTTGAACAATCCTTAAGAAGATTGTGAGGTACTCTTCAATTATATTCTGTGTGCGGAGAAGGGTTTTAATTTTTACATTATATTGTATTTGGAGAAAACATTAGAGATAGTAAGATGTTGTGTGCGGAAAATAAAAATTTCTGAAATCTTTGCTTTGCACAGATTTAATAAATTGTTATTTTGGAGATATGCTATGGTTTTTTTTATATATTATGGATAAGTAAAATTAAATAAATTGATTTATTTCAAATTTATTTTTCTGTGGGGCAAATGTTTTAGTACACACTGTATTTTGGTTTCTGTTTAAGAATTTGGGAGGTATAGTAGTCTTTTGGTAATCTGTGTATATTAATATTTATTTTGTTGTTATATGAATTTAAAAGAAAAGATGCCAGAAAGATTATTTACGCTCAACTTGATATTATATTATAGTATAGATGTGCGGAAGTTTAGTTAATGTGGAAGGGATGCGTGGCTTTCACTGGCCGTGGTTTTAATGTTGAAGGACATTAAATTTTGGTCTCCCGTCATGTGCAGTTGAATTAGAGATATTTTATGTTTGAATAAAATTTGTTATAATTTTCATTTTTATTTTAAGGAGCCAAGATTTAATCAAGTTTGTGTACTAGTTTTATTGCTGTTATACAAGTTAAGTATTTACTTTTAAGAAAGAGAATGCATTCTTTATTATAATAAGAGAAAATTTTGATTTTGTAAAAAGTAGACTCATATCTTTCATTTTGTTTTTCCTACACGTGTTTGAAAATATTTTATATTTATTGAGAAGCTATTAAAGTAGATAATTTTCTTTACTGTATCACTTTGCTATAATTTGATGTATTTTAATTATAGGTAATTAATTTATTTATTTTATGTAATTATTATTTTGTATGGACTTTGTGAATAATTTTCAGTATTTAATAAGGTAATTTTTGTCGCGTTTGTCAGTACAAGTTTTTTTTATCCTATCTGGTCAATTAGTGAGTAGGGTTTTTTCTTGAGTATTTGTTAATGAAAGTTTTTTTTTTTTTGTTTTTTTATAATAATTAATTATTTCTGATCTGTTTTTCAATTTTATTAAAGATTTTAGAAAAGATAATTAAATAATTATTTCATTTTTTTTTGTCTTCAAGTAATTTGTTGTTTTTTTATACTGTTTCCTAAGATCACGATTCCTGACGTGAACATAGTACAGTTTCGCCGAGGGAACCTGAGAGAGAGAATTTTGTTTTCTGGGCTATATCGCGGCAACCCTATAACAATTGTACTAATATCATAGCAGTATGTTATTGAAACATACATATTATATTGCGAAATATAAGGTAAATATAATAAACAAGTAAAAATTGAAATAAATTCAAATTGAGTTCAAAACAGTTTTATTTAATTCACAACAATTGTTTCACCCTACTAGGGCTTCATCAGGTGATGAATATTATAATACAAAATATTTGTAGACGTTCTTATTTATGTCTTTTCCTAAATGAAGAGGGGGGAGTTTGTGGCATTAGGTTAAGAGCGGGAGTAACTTATATCTTTAATGTAATATTTAATATATATATACATAACAATATGATTAATAATATTAAAAATTTTTGAAAACCGATTGTTTACTGTTATTATAAAATTAAACAATTTATAAATATATATATAACTATAAGAATTATTAAGTTGATTTTAAATATTTAAATTTAACAACGGTGAATTATTCACTTCTAGTTGGTCATTTAAAATAAGGTTTAATTTGTTTAATTTATTTATTTCTAGGTTTTCTAATAAATTTAATTTTTTACTCTTGTCTTGTATATGTAGTATGTCAAACTTGTTATTGAATTTATGTTTTTGTTCAATACAGTGGTTTGCATATGTGGAATCTGTTTTTTGTAATTTATAACTTCTTTCATGTTCTTTTATGTGCGTGGAAAAGGATCTACCAGTTTGTCCGATATAAGCTTTTCCACACTCGCAATTTAACTTATAGACCCCAGATTTTAAATTTTTGTCAGTTTTATCTTTATTATTTTTAATGTGATTCTGTAATTTGTTGTTTGTACGAAATGAAATTAATGTGTTTGTTGTTTTTTGTAAATATGTTTTTATTTTTATGGAAGGTGTACCTATATAAGTCACAGAGGCAAATTTTGATAAGTAAGTTTGGGGAACTAGGATAAATTTCGGATATGATTTTTGATTTTTGTTTTTTATGAAGGAGATTATTTATTAATTCGTTTGAATAACCATTATTCTGAGCTATGGTGTAAATTCTATCTAATTCTTTATCAAAATTAATCTTATTCATAGGAACATGGATTAATTTATATAACATTGAGTGAAAAGCAGCAAGTTTATGACTAATCGGGTGGAAAGAGTTAGAATGTATCGTAATATCTGTGTGGGTGGGTTTATGGTAAATAGCGAATGCGTGTGTATCAGTAATATGTGATATTTGAAGGTCTAGAAAATTAATTGTTTTATTTTCTTCTAATTCTATGGTGAATTTAATATTATCATGCAAAGTGTTAATATGATTATGAAGTGTATTTAACTGTCTCTCCGTTCCTTTAAAACACACCAAAATATCATCTACATATCTCACCCAGTATATACAATTTTTAAATAACGAATGTTTACTAATAATATCTTCAAGGTTGTCCATAAATATTTCGGATAATAAGGGACTTAGTGGATTTCCCATTGCTAACCCTCCGGTTTGTTTATAGTAGGTCCCGTTAAATACAAAGTAATTGTGTTCTAGGCAGATGTTAAGAAGTTGTAAAATTTCAGATTTTATTACAGGGTTAACTTTATTGTTTTCTAATTTAGTTTCTATTAAGTTTAACACTTCTTTTGGGGGAATACTCGTAAACAAATTAGTGACATCAAATGAAATGAGTTTTGAATTATCTGGTAATTTAAATTTACTAATTTTATTTATTAATTCTCCAGAGTTTTTTATCGAATATTTAGGTTTGAATTTAGTATATTCTAAAATGATATTTATAAGTTGTTTGCATAGATTCAACATAGATACAACTTCTTAACATCTGCCTAGAACACGTCAATTACTTTGTATTTAACGCGACCTACTATAAACAAACCGGAGGGTTAGCAATGGGAAATCCACTAAGTCCCTTATTATCCGAAATATTTATGGACAACCTTGAAGATATTATTAGTAAACATTCGTTATTTAAAAATTGTATATACTGGGTGAGATATGTAGATGATATTTTGGTGTGTTTTAAAGGAACGGAGAGACAGTTAAATACACTTCATAATCATATTAACACTTTGCATGATCATATTAAATTCACCATAGAATTAGAAGAAAATAAAACAATTAATTTTCTAGACCTTCAAATATCACATATTACTGATACACACGCATTCGCTATTTACCATAAACCCACCCACACAGATATTACGATACATTCTAACTCTTTCCACCCGATTAGTCATAAACTTGCTCCTTTTCACTCAATGTTATATAAATTAATCCATGTTCCTATGAATAAGATTAATTTTGATAAAGAATTAGATAGAATTTACACCATAGCTCAGAATAATGGTTATTCAAAAGAATTAATAAATAATCTCCTTCATAAAAAACAAA
Organism: Amphimallon solstitiale; assembly: GCA_963170755.1. NCBI lineage: Eukaryota > Metazoa > Arthropoda > Insecta > Coleoptera > Scarabaeidae > Amphimallon > Amphimallon solstitiale. Next base: position 17,722,268 of record OY720679.1, read on the forward strand.
AATCAAAAATCATATCCGAAATTTATCCTATAGTTCCCCAAACTTACTTATCAAAATTTGCCTCTGTGACTTATATAGGTACACCTTCCATAAAAATAAAAACATATTTACAAAAAACAACAAACACATTAATTTCATTTCGTACAAACAACAAATTACAGAATCACATTAAAAATAATAAAGATAAAACTGACAAAAATTTAAAATCTGGGGTCTATAAGTTAAATTGCGAGTGTGGAAAAGCTTATATCGGACAAACTGGTAAATCCTTTTCCACGCGCATAAAAGAACATGAAAGAAGTTATAAATTACAAAAAACAGATTCCACATATGCAAACCACTGTATTGAACAAAAACATAAATTCAATAACAAGTTTGACATACTACATATACAAGACAAGAGTAAAAAATTAAATTTATTAGAAAACCTAGAAATAAATAAATTAAACAAATTAAACCTTATTTTAAATGACCAACTAGAAGTGAATAATTCACCGTTGTTAAATTTAAATATTTAAAATCAACTTAATAATTCTTATAGTTATATATATATTTATAAATTGTTTAATTTTATAATAACAGTAAACAATCGGTTTTCAAAAATTTTTAATATTATTAATCATTTTGTTATGTATATATATATTAAATATTACATTAAAGATATAAGTTACTCCCGCTCTTAACCTAATGTCACAAACTCCCCCCTCTTCATTTAGGAAAAGACATAAATAAGAACGTCTACAAATATTTTGTATTATAATATTCATCACCTGATGAAGCCCTAGTAGGGTGAAACAATTGTTGTGAATTAAATAAAACTGTTTTGAACTCAATTTGAATTTATTTCAATTTTTACTTGTAAATTATGGAGTTTCAACACGTATCTCCGTCTTCAATCAATTATTTAAATATAATAAATTTTAAAAACTCGTCATCCTTGTACCTACGCCGATGAAGAAAGGATTTTATTCATAAAATTCCTTATTTTATGGCAGTTTTTTCTCTGATTCTCTGGAGTAAACAGATGTTACAGTTCGCCCTATGAATTAGTGCTATTCAGATATAATATAAACAACACGCAGTTGTTTACATTATGTCTTTTCACGGTTGTGGCTCCGTGGTAGTTTAGCTCGCTCGATTCCGCTCTCTAATTATTACTTATTATAGTACAAGTAAGATTATGTGAATAAAGTTTGGATAACAACGTTCACTCTAGGAGACTCTACTGTAACTGCTAAAAACTCCTTTAAACTGCGCTCATAAGATTCTAATGTCAAATTTGACAAGTAATTTGAATGCATGAGGGGTGGAAATTATAAAACGTAAAAATTACTAAAATACATATGGCGGTGGTGTAAATCAATTACAGACACATTTGTTCACACATATGGTTATGTCTTCAATTGGCCGTTCATTTCGTTGACACAATTAGGTACGATAATACAGAGGTACTTTTCTGTAACAGACACTTCCTTCAAAGGAACTATCATGCAATAGCAATTATATTTTTAGCAAGCCCAATTATAAAAGGTATCTGTAATTGGCTTACGCATTGCAATTTAGAAATTTTGATGTAAAAAAATCGGCAACTTGAAAAGGTCTTCCTTCATTTCTTTCACCGCCATTGTTGTGCCTAAATATTTAATTTACAAAATAATCATAATTTTATTATCATATGATCATGCTAACATGCAACACATTGCCAATATGATGGAATATCACTAATGACCTGTAATATTGAATTCATATTCTGTTAAAGTGATAAGTTTATATCGATAATTTTTATATTATAATTTCTGCTGCAGCAGGTAAATTTTTAATTTTAAAAATTTACCCACGGGTGAGATTCGAACTCACGACCTCCAGATATTTACTCAGGTGTGGCTACCTTCGGACCACCGCGGGTGTATGAGTTCGAATCTTTTAAATCGTACTGAATAATATCAAGTAACAGATGGATATATATGTATATTGTTGGCAGTCCGACATATGTAGGTACTAAATTTTAAGTAATTTTAAAATTAGTTTTTCTCAGTGATGAAAATTCTAATTATAATTTTCAATTTTAGCACACATAATTATTTAATTAGGTAAATTTTTAATTTCAAAAATTTACTCACGAGTGAGAATCCAATCCATGACATCCCGATCTCTCATCAGGTGCGCTTACCGCGGATGTATAAGTTCTAGTCTTTTAAATCATACTGAATCATATCAAATAGCAGATGGATGTATGGTGGCTAAATTTTTAAAATCAAATAATCATTGGTACTAAAGCAGAAAATTAGATAGAATTTTCAGCACTGGGAAAATCTAATTTTAAAATTATTTAAAAAATAGTTTATGTTGATATGTTCAAGATCACTGCTAAAAAATCCTTTAAACTGCGCTTATAAGACTCTAATGTCAAATTTGACAATTAATTTGAATTCAAGCCCCTGCGTGAATTTAAATATCGCTAGAATGTAAATGGCGGCGGCGGAAATCAATTACAAACACATTACATATATAATACGTGTAAAATGCTATTTTACAATCAATGTGTATATTTTTTAGTATTTCGCAACCCTTAAAATAGACTCTCCTCAATTATTTTAAAAATAGTTAATTAATATTCACATTTAGCAGACTTATTTTACTTCTTTACTATTCTAACATATATTAATAAAAATACATATAGTACCTGTCCATTACCTTTCAAAATTTGTCATAAATCAAGCACTGATTAAAATTTTTCGCATTTAAAATTGTGGATTGGATAGTATTCCGCCAGAGGTATTGTTTTAATAGTTTAATTGTTGAATTTACAGTATAAATAAATACACGTAAAAGTTCGCCTACTAAACATTTATAATTTTACTTATTAGTTCTTCCGGTGTTGAGAGTACGTCAATTGTAAAAAAGAAATACGTCACTCAAGTTACTCTTTGCAAGTAGGTAGAACAACAATTACAAATTTCATAGATTTTACTTAGGAAACCTGCTTTCAAGGCACGTCTGAATGATGATTTCCCAATTACGAAATTAAATTCTTGTATGTTTTCATTGCAACTTTCGTTAGATTATGTAATTTAACGGGTTTATAAAGCAGTGAATTCTATGCAATCTATTCAAGACTATAACAGAAAAAAAAACATCTATATGTCAAAGAACGTTATATTATTATTATTATACGAATGCACTAAATCTGTATATTGAAATATAGTAATGCCAGGAGTTATATTTTTTAATTCAAAAGGAAGTACTTATTGTTTGTAACAAATCTAGGTTTTGGAAACTGACATAACTAGAAGTACTTATAATTATGACAAAAAGTATAATATTTCCGCCTTGTCGTCTCAATAATAAGTATTTAATTATAGCTATAAATATAATAAAACATTTGGAAAGCTTCATTTCTTTAATGAAAAAAAAATAATTGAACAAATTTTGTAGTACAAAATACATGAAAACAAATATATAATAATTTAATGTATATGTGTATAAATAGTAAATATAATAGATGTACAAATAAAATTTGTAGTTGCAGGTATTTATTATGTAAAATGCTTTATTAGGTTATCACATTTTCCCAAGACATAATTTATATTAAGTAAATAATTCACAAATATAAAATAACACATGTTGTATTAATGCCTTATAACAAGTGACTAGTTTAAAATAAATAAAATAATAAAAAAAATCTTGTTCACCCTGATATTTATAAAATAAATACTTATTCCTGAACTAATAAAAAAATGTTACGTATAACAATTAAGTAGGCCTTTTAATATTGTATATACTGTAATTTTTATTAACTAAAAATTAATATTACAGATTCAAAAGAATAATTTATTTGTAGCTCGTTTTATGTGCTAGAAATTTGTCACTTTTGATTTCACTTTTATAAATTAATTTATAAGATCTGTTTTACAGAAAATACCTTTAAGCCTTATTGCTTAGTAAACATGAATCAAGTCCAACCCATCTTAATATATAATGAATTTCTGCTACTTATCAAAAGCCCCACAAAAATAATTCATAAGTAAAATGTACTCACTTATTTGGAAAGGAATGTAATCTTAATCATACTTAAAAACTATTAATACTAATGTACTTTTGACTTGAGCAAAGGATAATCTGCTGTAATTGGGGGACTTCGAGTCTTCCTTTTTCTCTCACTATCCAAGTAAGCTTTATGGAAGAATCTTGCAAATAATACAAAATAGCTAAAATACATTGCTATTGATAATTTAATGTTAAATGGTGAAATGTGACATTCAGCATGTTGTTGTAATAGTTGATGGGCCCAAATATTTATTGCACAACCAATAACCATTTGTAATAATTGCAATGATGTAATAACCATTGCAATCTGTCTAGGAGGATTGTAACCCATTGCTCGTAAAGCATAATAAGAATACATCACAGAATGTACACAATAGTTCATAACGATGAACCATCTAGCACTGGCAGTATATTCTGTATAACTAAACCATGAATATAACAATACTGTTATATGATGATACCAATGAAGAAATATTAATGGCTGTTTTCTTAATACTATGAAAATTGTGTCACCAAGTTCGGGCAACTTACTCAAAACAAACACCCAAGTCCAAAACCCCGAAACACGATCTTGTTCAATAAAAGACGGTATACACACTGAATGATACAATCCATGATGGGTAAGTGTATGTAAAAATTCTGGTACTGTCCTGCAGGCACCCATAATGCTGAATGTGGCCAACAGTGTGTTCCAAAGGCACAATACACCTCTTAATTCAAATTTAGGACGGTTTTGCATCAAATATTGTCCTCCAAATATTAATATCATGTAGACACCAACATAATAAAATCCTAGAGTCCAATTTTCAGTCATCCACGTGCGTGTATCCTGGTGTTTGAAGCCTGATTCAAAGTTGAACATGTAGGAATAATTCGGCAACGTTACTTGTGTATATTCGTACATTATGACACACTTTTCAATATCACTATTGATGCAACACTTTCTAAATTCTCCGTCGACTGAAGAGAGTACAACTGTTGCCGCTTTGATATATACACGAACACGAAGTTTTATTTTACGCCCAAACAAGCCGCCATTGTAAACGCATGCGTTGTATTTTTCGTTTATTGCCGGCATTTTTAGGCTAATTTGTAATCGCTGTCGCTACCATAGAACAAGACATCACCGTCTGGTCTAGAAGAGGCAAGTTTGAATTAAACTGTAATTTTAAGCACAGTGCTTCGTTGAGTAATATAAATCTTTCTTTAGATTTGGAGATTAAACTATTCCCAATTTAAATTATCAATCTACAATTTAATTTTTTTGCCTATAGCTAATTAAAATAATCAGCTTCGGGTTATAATTTTATAAATTTTTTCGTCGAAAATTTAACGTTACGTAATATTATATTATCACTTTAATTATGATATGCATTAAATTATTAATTCTGTCATATACAAGAAATAAAATAGAGAATTTTTTATTAATCGACATCAAGAGATATTTAACTTCTGCAGTTATAAAATGTCAAAAATTAAGGTTATTAATAGAGTTCACCACTAATTAGGTGTGATGCGCTTTTATCATTTATAGATAGGTAATTTTATTTAATTCAATAAAGTCATCCACATTTTCAGATCGCGACGTCTAGCCATCTAGCGTACACGCGCATGCATTAAACTTCAGCAGAGTAGTTAACATAGTAGTTGATTAATTATAACATGTATATCAATGCTATTTCAATACCATGGCTGCCAACAGCCAATGGTCCCATTCAGCAGACGCAACTGTTGTGAAACCGTTGAGGCAATGTCTGCACGATTACATCGACTACTTTACGGAACGGACGGCCGTCTTTTGTAGCGCATTCTTTTATCGCTAGGTATCGGTAACACGTTGAGTAAGATGGCGCCAAGTAGATGAATTTGAAAATCAATTTTATGAAATTTCAGATGTAGATGAGATTCACAATAGATTAGCGTCGGGTAGTTGTTTTATCTAAGATAATTTTATGTAAAACTTAATTGCTACTAATTTTACCAAATGAAGAATATTTTGCGGATTACATATAACGTAAATGATCTGTTGAATGTAATATATCGCCAGTGGTGACAAGCCAAGTTAATTTTGCAATTTGTTTATATGTGGTTATTTCTAATTTATACATTTTTTAAGAGGTTAAATGAAAAAGAGATTTAATTTTCTATTAATTGAGTGAGCAGACGGTTCTTGGTGGAACATTTTATTAATAACTATTTTAAATAAAAATAAAAATAAAATGTACAAAGAGGCAATAAATACAACGGCATATATAACACCCTACACCAGTGGCGGCTGCTGCAGGGAGGGCAACGGGGCATTGCCCCCCCCCCCATGACAAATTGCCTCGTAACAAATTTCTTTTAACAGATAAATTAATTATAAATACCTAATTTATATGTAATTTTTCTGATTTGTTTGATAACAAATAATATGTTTTCGGAAGTAACAGTCCGTCTTTTCAGCGCGTTTAAAAATCGCAGTCTGACATAAGCTCCGGGGCATCTCGCGCGACTGCCCCGTCTGCATTAGAAATCGAGCGATGAAACTGGCGCGGGTAGCGCGCGTATATATGTAGGCGGCGAGGCACTACTCTATGGTGCCGGGTCCGAGTGGCGGTCCAGTATGTAATATAAAACGGTGAGTGTATGTTGTAATTTCTATCAGTGCAAATGCAACTATGAATTGCGTTAGTAACATTAAGACAGAATTAAAAAATCTAGGTCTCCCTAGACCAGATTTATTGATGAAACTATAAGATCACAATTAGAAAACTAATAAAACCGTGACGAGAAAATTCAACAGAAGCTCTTACAGTTTATTAGACTGGTTGTGTGGGTGTAATGTGCAAAATGCTTTTTTCTATTTCGGTGCTATAAAGTTCACTTTACCACATCCGTTTTGGTTTCAAAAGTATTTCTTTATCGCACGCTAATTTTGTTGTTTTCACGTTGGTAACAAAAAAAAATGGAACCAAATTATAGTTAAATGTCAAAATGTAAGCCTTTAATGTAATAAACATGTGCAATAGAAGTTGTACAAAGAATAAAAAGCACACATGCTAACATTTTATTTACTAATTAACAATATAAATTGTTAAGCAGAGTTGGATGATAAGTTTTCTGATGCTACTATTGTAATTTACTTCCAAGGTTGAATAGTACAATTAACTGTTATAAAAGTTTGTTTTTGATAATATGTCGAGACTATGTTGGCGAAAGCTTTTGTAAATTGTCTTTTGCTATTTTGCGAATCTCTGGGGGCGTGCAAAATAGAAAAAATCAAGTGAACGGTGTTTTTCTACTTTGAAGAGAATAAAAACATTTTCTAGAAATACCATGCGGGAAAGCAGACTATGTGCCTTAGCAATGTGTTCAATTGAAAAACAATTACTGACATCAACACCAAACTTCAATGAATGAGTTATTAATCATTTTGTTGATCGTAAGGTACGGCTGATGGATTTTATTTTCAAACAAGTTAATTAAATAGCATATTGAGTTTGTTTTTTGTCTGTACTTAATTTTTGATATTAAACACTCAGACCCCCGGTGCCCTCCCGTCCCAAAAAATCACGGGCCGCCACTGCCCTACACACAAACTGACCTGTTAGTTCGGCTCGAGAATGGTATGAAAAATACCGAAACATATGTCGCAAAGACTAAATAAGAATTGTGGAAAGATATTTACTTTTATTTAGAAGGTATAATTTATTTCACAAGCTTACAGCTCTGGATAGATGAGGATTTATGTCACGCATATTAATTTCATTTTCTAAAAGTTCATTTTGTGCAATATTATAAATCTGATCTTTAGCCGTCTTAGACAACAATAATGATAACTGTGAACAGCCAAGACTAATCAAAACAAATAAACAAGAACTGATCAGCTGACTTCTGTCAACTTTGCTAGCAAGTAGCACATCCAACAACATAAGATTAAATTTTGAATTTCACTCAACTGTTGTCGATGTAGCGTACGCTACCTATGGAGCGGAGCATGTGCTTCTGCTGAATGCAACCAATATATCAACTTCTAAAGAGGGGTTCACACTGATGCAATTAGTGCAGCAATTCCAGTTTTATGAAAAGTTGCACGAAAATTAGCGTTCACACTTTGCAATTTGTCGCAGCAATTTATCGCATGTGAAAAGTTGCACGTATTAGAGCGTGTTCTATTTTCTGAAAAAAATGCATACGATTTTTTAGTAACTTTTACGCTGCCAACCTGTCTTATGTAATGTACCAAAGCACATGTATTATTTTTCATCACTATACCAATAGGTCCAGCCCGCGACGGGCCATACATAGGCAACAATATACGTATGGAACGTAATGCTATGTGGCAACGTGTGTACGATACCACTCCGCGTGCGTATTTTCGAATCCTATTTTGAGTGACTTTCTTAAAATTTGAATTTATTTTGCAGAATTATTGATTTTTTTACTTTTATCTTTTAGAAAACGTTATTGTTTTTTTATTACTTAAAATTACTTTTCCGTAGCAGCTAAGAAAACAATAATAATAATAAATTGGACCTTATTATGTCTGAAACAAATGGGCAAATTACGTATACAGAACGAATATGCAAACGACCATATCCTTACGCGGTTTAAGTCTTACTAAATTCTTAACTGCAATGTGCTTCAATTGAAGCTGCTGCGGGTAGAGGGGTTTCGGTGGGGGTTTCGGTGTTGCCACTCATTGCTGACTATGGCCCGTTCCGAGGTGGACCTATCTTATATTGAAAGTAATTATGACATATAATTATTTCATGATGGTAATACCACAAAAAAAAATTGAATATGTGAAAAATCGCTTGTACTTCCTGATCAGTGTAAATCAACCGTGCAACTATTAAAAATTGCACCGTTCATGCAACTTTTCACATGCGATAAATCGCTGCAACTAATTCCATCAGTGTGAATCCCTCTTAACATTTAAAACAAAACAAAATTCTCAGAAATAATTAGCTCGGTAGATTGCAAAATGTGGTTTATTCAAAAATGCATTTGTAAGACATGAGCTAAAATTATTCCGAATCGGAAGAATTTAATGTAACTCTTGAATGTTTGTGACCAATATTGGTATATTTCACTTCTCCGTTTTCGTCATCAAAAAATTCAGAAGATTCCAAAAGATCGTCTTCAAAAGATGTATGACATTTGGTTAAACTGGCAAGGCACGTCATACTACGTCACGAATGATTGAAACATTTCAAAATAGGTGCCACCTATTAAAACCAAAATGATTCATCACAACTACAAAACGTTAATTATTCCATTAGTTTATAATAATTCCCTTAATTATTAGTTAATAAAATGTATCTTTACAATAACATAAATGTATATCCATTTATTTGATATGTCATAATAATCTCAGATATTTATTATATTTCTTGACGATAGCACACCTAAATATTTTACATGGCACGCATACCTAGACCGTTGAATGTAAAATATCTCTGGAAGGACTCTTGCCCTCTATTAGCTATACCAGCAAGTACAACGGAAGTCGCCATTTTGAAACACGAAATGTGACGCATTGCTTTGTTGGTGTTTGGAATATTCGTACGTGGTTTTTGCATTTTTGTTGAAATAAAGTAATTCCCAAGTTTTGTTCGGGCATTTTAGTGTTATGGACAACAAGTTGGATGGTATTAGAGTGATATTGTAGGTGTAAATAGTGTAAATTGATGTAAATATTGTGTTTAGTGTGTAAAGACAAAAATAAACTATTATGGTTAGTTCTGCAGCTTGTAGTTGCTCTCGGAGCAAGAAAAACAAGAGTTTGAAAATTACATTTCAGACGTGAGTATTTCTTTTCGTTAATGTCACATAAAAGTTGTGTTTTTCAATATTTAGTGGCAAACCGGCAAACATCAAACTTGAAGGTTGTGTACATAGGCGTACGTCGTAATATTGTATAAATGCAAAATTTGTGCAGAATGACTTTTTTTGACTATGCATTTAAAAAGTAATGCGATAAAAAAATTGGTCAACTATTTATCGCCAATATAATTTTCCCAGTTTTCCATCAAAGTCCCATATAAGAGCCGCCTGGGTGGAGTTCATGGAAAAACCAAAATGGATACCAAAGGGCACTAGTTTTCTGTGTTCACTGCTGAAAAATGCTTTGATCGATCATCACAATTAAAAGTAGGGGTACCGTACCACGTTGACACGTATTGTATGCATTGATCGCCTATGGCTAATGCAAATTGACACATGCGGTATACCACAAATTGCTTTGAGTATTATTTTTGAATAACCAAAAGTAAATGGAATTGACTGGTCTTTACAAAAATTTATAGTTATTTGAGGTAAGTAGGATAGGGTACGGATAAACGAAATTTCTGGGTTATATATTCAAATTTTGTTTTAGAAATATTCTTCAAATATCAAGATTATAATGTTTTTAAATAAATATTCTTCAAATAAGAATATTGGGGTTTTTAACAAATTAAAACGAAGGATTTTCTTTACTTTTGTAATACAAGAGGCGCTTTCTTGCGACCAAAGGATTGCTAATCCAACAAAACTGACTTGAACGTGGATTCAAAATCCACGATCAGTCAAACATTATCGAAAGAACGTTCATGCGCAATCGCGAATAAATACTGTTTACGTTTACACAGTTTAGCTGTTTATTTGTATGCATAGTTTATTATATTTATTTATATTATACAATGTATAATACTTTTCTAGAATTTCGTCAAAAAAAATGAAATTGAAAATCAAAAAACAAATTTAGAGCGCTATCTCCATTATAGTAACTAATTACAACTATTAATTAACTATATATTACCTGTTTTTGCTTGATTTATCTCATATTTCGTCAAATTTACTTTAAATTGTATTCCAGTAGAATGTGTTATACATACTTTATGTAGATCTTCTGTAATGGGTTCTAAAATTTCTATTTGTTCAGACATGTTTACTCAAAATAATCATCATTTAAGGTTAGAATTTACCGATTCATGGATTCGAAATCTGCTAATCGTAAAATAAGACGGATTCTGAGGGGTAAGGGGATTCCGCTCGGATTCACGAATCCGGTTTCAGAATTCAAATAAACGCAACCGTTCGTTCGGTTTGACTGAAATCCGGATCATTGGATTAGTAATCCTTTGGTCGAAAGAAAGCGCCTAAGGTCTAGGTGTGTAGTTGCATCGTGCCCACCAGTGACGTCACCCGCGTAGAATTATGTTTGCTTCACTGCTTGATAGTTAAGGCGTGTTTATATGTTTAAATGGTCTAAGACGCATACAATGACATAACCTTAAAATGTTATTAAAAGTGACGTTTACCAAAAAGTAAAAGCTTCTCAACAGCTAAAAGATTGACGAACGATTATGTGCATCGCCAGATAAATAATCAAGATGTGTCTCGATATGCGCGATCACAACCTGATTACAACGTGATCATGACATCCTATGCATACAAACGGTCGGCGGCAAAGATCGTTTACGTTAGGGTGATTAGGTAAACTGTAATAGAATCACAAATCGCAGGTGTTTATTTACTTTTACGTTTCTATTTCCGTTAAATCTGTTTTGGCTGCATTTATTCTGTTTTCATTTGAATATGCACAATTTCGTCGCTTGAATGCAGAATTAGTCTAAGACCAAAAGTTGCCATTTTGTGATTTTGATACCATATAATACCTTATAATTCATTTTCTTAAGGCTGTATTACACTTACGAAGTTCTTGACCAAGTTATTGGCCAAGAAATTGTCGGCAAGTTCTTGATCAAGTTATTGTTGACCTTGCCTGTTTTACACTTACCAATTTCTTGACCAAGTTTTTAGGTGAATTAGCAGTACCAATAGTGCAAAAGTACGAAATAAAAAAATTAATAAAGTTACCGAAGATTTGTGTTTGATATTGAATGTAAAAATAACTGCACAAGAGATACAAAAGAAAATAAATAATTTACGCATACAATTCTTTCAAGAAGTATCAAATTAACATGTCATTTTTAACAGTATTCTAAAATGGAATTTGTGTATACATTTTACACAGTTGGCAAAAAACGTTATAACATGAATGTTACTAGAAATCACTAAAAACTTGACTAAGTTGAGAAGAAAAATAGAACATGTTCTAAGCCACCAAGTTCTTGGCCAAGAAATTGACCAAATCGACTTGACAAGTGTAATACACGACTTGTCGTCAATTTTAACATGATCAAGTTCTTGGCCAATAACTTGGTCAAGAACTTGGTAAGTGTAATACAGCCTTAAAGTTTCAAATTGAAAATCCTAAATTACTAATATAGTTTTTAGTAATAATAGTAAATAATGTATCTGTTTGAAGTAATAATAATAATATTGTTTTTAAACACTCTGTATAATTTTTAGATTTCAACTTTAACTTATCTTAGAGTCTGATGCTTTGAGTAAACAATAAATACAACTTAAAATAATAATATATAAGACAGAAATAGTTAAATGTCTCTGTTAAGTTATGTATAGGGAGTATAACAGTAAGTAGCCTTCATTTAGCCTATAGTATCAAAATATGCCATAATATACAAGTGTTCCATTTAAATTTTCATAACGTTGGTACGCAACTTTTATTGAATCACTGATAAGTGTAATACAACCTTTACATGCAGAAGTATTCAAACTCCAAACATCTGGATAACCCCCAACCAAGATATAATGACAAAGTCTGAATTAGTTCGGAAAGGACAGTAATCCAAAGCCACCTATAAATTTATTACCATTGGAAACATTGCATGCGGTATGTATAATATTTATATAATTTATACCTTGTTTAAAGTGTATGTGTGAATTACATAACCTAAACTATATTTTTAGGTAATAAAATTTCTAAAAAAAAACCATCCCTCTACAAAAGTGACAATTCTCATGTTGAAATCGGTCAATTTAATGCTATCTAATAATCTGTTTCTGTCAGAGACGTCCACTTATTTTTGTAATACACAGTTTTACCAAAATTTATCGTCAGAAATGTTAGAAAGCATCCGTCTTCGTAAAGATTTTGTTCTGGAGGGCAGTCAAGATGAAGATGCTAAACGTGATATCATCAATAGAAGCGTTATCTTGTTAGGTAGTAGTATGTTTATACCGAAAACGACAAACATACAACACCCGAAATTGATACGTCTGCAAGAGCATCGAATTACGTTGAACAAAGTAGTCTGTACAAACACTCGTATTCTTCAGATTTTGACCCTATCGAAAAATATAATGAAAGTGATGATCCTAACTTTGAGCCTTGCAGTGAAAGTAGCAGTAGCGAAAATTGTGAGAATTATAATGAAAACCTTAGAAGCGATGAGAAGGTTCGGCATGTGAGTAGAGAAAAGACCAGAAATCCTCAAACCTGGAGAAGAAATATAATAAAGAAATCTCGAAATAGTGGCATATACAAATTGGAATGGAAAATTACAAGCGAAGAGAACAGTAAAGTAGGCTTGTAAAAAATTTGGTCTTTATCTGATATTAATCGACAAAGAGATTTCATTTTCCAATTTGTCTATATAAAAGAAAAGGAAAGAATTCGCAAAGGTCAACAAAATAATGGTACCGAAGATATTGAAAATAAAGAAAAACCGCGTAGGGGAAAGTTTACGTATAAATAATTCCTGCAACGTGGGAATATAAATATAGATGCCTGCAAAACATTTTTTCTCAACACATTGAATATTAGTGCGCAAATGGTGCAAAGAGTATTTGTTAAAATAGGAAGCGCAGGCGTAGTATTAGAGGATAGAAGAGGAAAAGCATGCACAAATTCGAAATTGGATGATTCAGTAAAAATTTCCGTTAGAAACCACATAAATTCCTTCTAGACTGTCGGTAGTCATTATTCTAGGAAAAGTACGGTTCGAAAGTATCTCCCTGAAACTTTAAACATTGCAAAAATGTACTGCCTGTACCTAGAATTTTGTGAGGACAATAATATATCTCTAGTAGCGACAGAGAGCATCTATAGACAGATTTTCAATACAGAATTTAGTCTGTCATTCTTTAAACCAAACAAGGATTTGTGTGAAACATACCACAAGTATGATAATCTTTCAGAACAAAGTCGAAGTGGTATTGAAGAAATAGAATATACACAGCACATTGGCTCGCCAATTGAAGAATAATAATAAAGAAGGAATATCTCGAAATTCAAGATTTTGTGCCACTGTATTTGATTTACAGCAAGTATTACCGGTGCCAAAACCTAATGTTGGTTTAACGTACTATAATTTAAAACTGTCATTTATAATTTTACAATATTTAATTTAACCACATAAAGTTGCCAATGCTGTATGTGGTACGAATGCATCGCTCATCGAGGCTCATCTGAAATAGGGAGCTGTTTGCTACAATATATTGAAAATCATGTTGGAAAAGGTGTTAAAGAATTTGCGTTTTATTCAGACAAACAAACAGGTCAAAATTGCAATAAACACATCTTTTCTCTTTATATTTACTTAACCCAAAAACATTCGATTAAAATCCGTCATATATTTTTGGAGCGCGATCATACTTAGAGCGAGATAGATTCCGTGACTGACAGGACTCCAAAGAACGTGCCGGTATATACACCAGATTTCGACAGTAAGACTAGCGAAGAGAAAACAACCATATGAGGTGTATGAACTAACAGAATGATTGTATATGATTTGGAAGATTTGCAAAATAGTATCGCTATTAATTTTGATAAAGATCAAAATAGAGAAAAGGTTCAAGTCAGTAATTTTAAAATAAAAGTAACAGATGCAGAGATTCCCAATTGTTTACTGTGCAGACAACGTACGAGCAAGAGGAATTTAAAACAACAGATTTAGGATTTATATCAAAGAGGAAGAAGAAAAGCTACTATTAACTAGTCCGTTCAATTAAAACAACTTTTCAAACAAAAAATACCTCTTTCAAAAAAGAAATGTGCTCATTTACAGTTCCTTTGCGCGAAACAAGTTATAAAACCTCATTGCTATGACTTTTTCAATAACTTACCTTTCTCTGCTGAACGCACCAGAAACGACTCGGATGATGAATAAATAATGTTCGTGTTAGACTTGTTATATTTCACTCTAAAAAAACAAGGAAAACTATTTTTGTTTATTGTGCATTTTATATTTCAGTTTATAAAATAAAAGATATGTACAAATGCTCTTGCTTTTTAATCAGAACTATTCTGTCATCGTTCTTCAAGTATACTAAGTTTAAGTTTTTGGACATACAATTGCTTTAAACTATCTTAGTATCCTATGTCCATACTTTTCTATATTTCTTATTTCACAGTGTTAAACACAAATGGCATGTCTGCGTTATGTATATTTTAACATACAAATGATTATAATATTTACGACCAAATTCAGTTCTCCTAGAAAACAAAAAAATGCTCTCCCGTAAAATTTACATTTTGTGACATATGCTACGTCTGTATTCAGGCGACGTTATACCAAATAGTACCGTGATAACTTTTTTATAGCCATTGATCCTTGAATGATTTTATGTGCCTGTGTGTATGGATTTGTGTATACATACTACTTTGGTGTGATCACATGAACCCAACGTGATCACTGAAATCTGAATCTCTTCAGCGATTTGAGTATAGGCATGTGGTTTCTGTAAGTATATTGAGCAACTTGTTTTAATTGCTTTTTATATATCCCTTCTCTTACATTTATTTGCCTAATTACTTTATTGGTGACATTTAAAATATGTGTCTTTGAACACGGAAGAAAAATGAATTATCTCACATCCGGTAGTATAATTAGTTTTATAATGCCATATACAAAAGTGCAAGAAGAAACCAAAAGTTCTAGACATCTTTTTGATAAATTTAGAATTTTATTCTAAAAATATGGCACATGCCTAAAACGAAAGATAACAAAGCGAATCTCTCATTATATTTTCTCTGAATTAGTATTATAGTTGCAAATACCTAAGTAATTAAATGGTACCTACACCTACTAGGTACTCTAAATTTTTAATAGTACGCAAACATAAACCTGACAGAAAAAGCACAAATAGGACAGTAAATTGCGAGGCTGCTTTAACTTGATTTTAAAAAGAATAAATATACAAGGCAGGTTAAGTTCTCACTTCAATTTTGATATAAAACATTCATATAATTCTTACTTTTACTGAATACAACTTTTAATCACGGGCGTAAAGGACTAGGTAATACTTTCGCTTGTGGATTTTATGGTCTTTGAAAAAGAAAAGCAGAACGTAAAAATTAAAACTATATTTTGCAACATTCAATAAAAGAACTGTTTTTAATGATAGATAAAATTGGAAGACATATTATTATTATATTATCAGTTGCTGATGCATATAAAACAAATCTGAAACAAAATCAAACGTCACTTGAAAAAGTCAGAAATAATACCGATTTATGTGTATTTAATGTAGTTTATTTTACTAACTATGAAAAACAGCGGAAGAGTTTCTCGATTATTGTTTTATTGTAAAAAATTAAATTTTACATCGGCGTTTTACAATATCGTGAAGTGCAATAATTGTTGCCATGCCTTCAAGAATTTGATAAATATTAACTATTTTTACTGTACGTCTTATCACCTCTTTATTAAACAAAATATATTCTCATTTATTAACAACAGATACCGTTACGCGTTAACAATAGTTGTACCAACCGGGGGGTTCTAAGTTTTCTAACTTCTATGACTTTTCATCTAATGATTACAAAATATTTAGCAATACCATTTCTTTCGCAGAAAACCAACAGCAGTAAAAGCTTATTCCACTACAACTTCACATAATGCCAGACAGAACCTTGGGCAGTGCCTGCTTTAGAGATTAGGTACACCAGAGAATATCGATCAACGAGAAGCGACAAAAACGTTTAAAGTGTGTCCCTTCTTCTTCGGTGGGCAATTCGAGCGTGGTTGTCTAGTCGTCATTACCACAAATGCCAAAAGGGTCCTAGTCTGCCGTCTGTCTTCTGTCCAATGGTTGTAGTGTACTTGGATATTTACTGCCTAAATTCAACGAGACCATAGCAGGGCACGAAACAATAAAGGATCCGACTATAATGTGCTTCTCGTTGATCGTTATTCTCTGGTTACACTGCCCTGAGCCAAGGGGATAATTGTCAGCTTTTTTTTTGTCTAAACTAAATAATGTAATAATAAATAATAAAAATTTCTTTGTGTTTTAAAATCATATATACCATAAAGAAATTTTAAATACATATTGTATTTGTTTAATAGCTTCATATGTTTGTTTTAGTCTGTATCGAATTGATTTGTTCTGTTTGTTTCCGTTCTTCTAACTCTGTGCCGTGGTAGCTATAACTCTAAATTCTCGTTAGCTAATTCTTTTACATTAATAATAAAATGAATTGTGATTATCCGATCTAAGATTTTCGAAAAAATATGTACATATTTTTAGATGTTATTTAGCTTTACTTTTTTTTTTATAGATGGGTCACCATATTCAGATATCATAAGCTTGCAAATAGGATTAACATGATTTAAAACTTAAGTAACAAATTACAACAGAACACAGAAATTTAAAATGTTTCTTTTTTGTGTTATTATTTCAATAAGAATTAATAAGTATCTCGTTTTCATTTAGTGTCATATTTATTTGGTTATTTTTAATAACAATAACTTTTAAAAACTTTGTAAACAATAGTTTATTTATGTCACAAGGCAGTCCAGTTCCATTTTTCAGATGTACTGTATTGGATTTCCTTGGGTCGTCATAACTAACGTTACGTTTTCGATAGTAAAGCAGTTATGTTCTCTTTACATAGTGAAGAGTGGAAAAATACCTTTTTTGCCTAGTTGCACATTAAATTTTATCTGAAATCCTTCGTAATAAGGCAAAACAAATCTTTATTTTACTTTTGAATGTGAAGATACAATTATTACCACGTTCCGTTTTCAGCTGTCAACTAGTGACAACTTATGCAAGCTAACATACACCAAAATCGGACAATAATGATTTACTTTATTGTCGATTTCAGGTAATAGTTAGTTATGTTCCAAGTCAGTAAAGTGATTCTTTATCGAACGAGGCTATTTATAAGCCAAGCGAGCGAAGCGAGTAACAAGACGAGTTCGATAAAGGCACTTTATTGGCGTGGTGCATATAAAATTTTATTGCCAACCGTAAAAATTTGTCATTTAAAAAATAAAGATGTAATGACTTATGACACTTTATGACAGCGACAAACGATTTGTATTTAAAGTCATCAATCATTTGACAGATATTAGCAGCAGGTAAAGTATTTTATCGCCAACCGTCAATAAAGCGATGCTTTACCATAGCGTTTAACGGAGGTAAACAAACAGTTTATCGTACTGTAAAGTATACTTAGTACTTTACCTGCCGCTAATATCTGTTTGTCGCTGTCATAAAAAGTTATAAGTCATAATATCTTTATTTATTAAATTACAAATTTTTGCGGTTGGCGATAAAATTCTGTATAGACCACGTCAGTAAAGTGCCTTTACCGAACTCATCTGTTACTCTCCGCGATCGCTTCACTCGCTTGGCTCGTAAATCAGAGTCGTTCGATAAAGTATCACTTTACTGACTTGTTACATAAATAACTATTATTTTACAGTATGATAAAGTGTTTATTTACCTCCGTAAAACGCTATGGTAATGCATCGCTTTATTGACGCTTGGCGATAAAATATATTTTATACCGTTTTCAAGATATTTTTTTTTGCTGTGGCCCTTTAATGGAGTTAGTATTTTCCAGTTCGTGATGTATCAGATAGTTATTACACAACACTGTAAAAATAGAAAATAGGAACACCCACATTAGCCCAGAATTGTTCCCCTTACTTCCATCTTATTTAGTTTCAAATATGTTACAAAAAAAACCTCGATGAACTTGATCGCTTGGCTCCACAAGTGGCGAATTACCATAAAATCAGGCAAGTCCCAAGTAATTATCTTTGCGAAAAATATGAAGACGACCGACCAAATACTTCAAATACAAGGGCATTATGTACCCGTAGAGCCGCAAAATGAATTATCTGGGAGTCCACCGAACCACTTCAATCCAACGGTTGTAAACGATATAGAAGATGTAGATTGTAGCTTCCGATAGGTAAAAACAGCTCTTCCCCCTCGCTCTCTCTCTCTTTCCCAAAAAGAAAACACTTCCTCTAAAGACCAGACCTGCGTCGGAGAATAGATTGACACAATCTAATACCATCGACATTTTTCGGGGTTAGATTAATATTAAAAAAATTATGGGTATAGAAATATAAAAACTAAACAGCATTGTCATTGTAGAATTAACATTCAAGATTAGATCGCCTCAAAGTTTTGCATCACCTTATTCTTCATTTTTTCCTGTTTCAAACTTTTTTATTATCATTTTTACCTCAGAGAGTCATTTACTAATATAATAGAACACTAAATTTTTGTCAGCCTCACGATTACGAGGATAAAACAGAAAGCTAACTACACAATTAATGTCAAAGATGACGGCTGAACGACAACACCCCCAATCTGGAAAATTGCGACTGAGAATATTATCGCCGACCCTTTTACAAAATCCAATCAAGGAATCGCTGTGGAAGTTCATGGGTCATATCACGGATTGACCCGACTACTATGCGAATTGCTGCATTCTGAATGTAAGGCTACGATTTTCGATGAATATTTGTATCTATTTCAAATAATAGATTAAATATTTCTCTACGTTCTATGCGGCTATTCTTTTTCTGGTGTTTGTATTATTGAGTCGGAAATTCCAATTTAGCAAAATTAATTTAGTTGTTGTTTTTGTTCATTCCTTTTTTTTTTAAATTTGTTTATTTTATTGTCCGAATGATTGAGTGGGATATTGCTAGATGCTGGTGGTATATTACGTAGTCGCGTTTTTCAACATTGTTGCGTGTATGTTATGTGGGCGGTACCATTTTTTCGGCGAGATTGGTTTTTGCATCGCTATATACTACTACTATATATAATTTTTCCATTACATCATATCTGTATTTGTTTTTATTATATATTTTTTATTACATAACTTAGTAAGTTTTCATTTACTAGGAAACAGCGATAAAAAAAGCAAATCCTTTGATTCGATTAAAATTAGATTAATACTTACTAATAATATCTCGTACTCATAATATAAATTAGTATTTTATACTTTAAATCTGAAAACACCCGTCACTTTATATTGAAAAAATGATAACGTCCAGTGGCGGCCCGTGATTTTTTGGGACGGGAGGGCACCGGGAGCTGAGTGTTTAATATCAAAAATTAAGTACAGACAAAAAACAAACTCAATATGCTATTTAATTAACTTGTTTGAAAATAAAATCCATCCGCCGTTCCTTACGATCAGCAAAATGATTAATAACTCATTCATTGAAGTTTGGTGTTGATGTCAGTAATTGTTTTTCAATGGAACACATTGCACAGGCACATAGTCTGCTTTCCTGCATGGTATTTCTAGAAAATGTTTTTATTCTCTTCAAAGTAGAAAAACACCGTTCACTTGATTTTTTCTATTTTGCACGAGATTCGCAATTGATTTTTTCTATTTTGCACGAGATTCGCAAAATAGCAGAAGACAATTTACAAAATCTTTCGCCAACATAGTCTCGACATATTATCAAAAACAAACTTTTATAACAGTTGTACTATTCAACCTTGGAAGTAAATTACAATAGTAGCATCAGAAAACTTATCATGTACAACTTCTATTGCACATGTGTGTTACATTAAAGGCTTACATTTTAACATTTAAATATAATTTGGTTCCATTTTTTTTTTGTTACCAACGTCAAAACAACAAAATTAGCGTGCGATAAAGAAATACTTTTGAAACCAAAACGGATGACATAAAGTGAACTTTATAGCACCGAAATACAAAAAAGCATTTTGCACATTACACCCACACAACCAGTCTGATAAACTGTAAGAGCCTCTGTTGAATTTTCTCGTCACGATTTTATTAATTTTCTAATTGTGATCTTCTAATTTAATCAATAAATCTGGTCTAGGGAGACCTTAATGTTACTAACGCAATTCATAGTTGCATTTGCACCGATAGAAATTACAACATACACTCACCGCTGCATATTACATACTGGACCGCCACCCGGACCCGGCACCATAGAGTAGTGCCCCGCCGCCTACATATATACGCGCGCTACCCGCGCTAGTTTCATCGCTCGATTTCTAATGCAGACGGGGCAGTCGCGCGAGATGCCCCGGAGACTACGTCAGACTGCGATTTTTAAACGCGCTGAAAAGACGGACTGTTACTTCCGAAAACATATTATTTGTTATCAAACAAATCAGAAAAATTACATACAAATTAGGTATTTATAATTAATTTATCTGTTAAAAGTAATATGTTACGGGGCAATTTGTCAAGGGGGGGGGGGGGGTTGTTTGCAGAGTATAAAATGTTGCGGTTTAGTGTTGGAAAAATATACTCAATTTTACAGACGTTTTATTGATATAATCCGTGTGAAAATTAGAGATTAATAAAGTGATGACACCACCAGCATGACCAGCATATTGAACATTGAAACTGATAGTCATTTATAATTCCTAAAGATATGTTGGTGGTATATTTGGTGAAGCAATTGGTTTTACAACAATATCCCAAGCGTATTCTATTGAATTGTTATTCTCTGAAGCCTCCATTCCTTCTATGCCATCATCAGTCCAGTTATTCAAGATGGTTGCTCAATGACGACTAGCAATATTGTCCGTAAAAGTTCTTCATCTGCTGCTCCTATATAGGGCAACATAATGTATCACAAAATGTCATCTAAATATCTCTACGCAGTGGGAGTTTTATTTTCTCAGATTGAGACTTTTACCTGACAAATTGTGGACTATTACTGTAGCGAAGTACACTCCAAGTCAGAATAACGTAAATGTCGCAGACACGCCCCTCATTATGCACCTACCACCGAACATGTTCTATGGGTTCTTTTATGCTCCGTGGTAAGTGGAATACAATTCAACGCTCTTCAGGCATGTAAGTCAAACGTATACATACGATTTCTTTGTGTTTGCGTTGACAGTAGCCTTTCAGGCTGGATGCACGCCAATTATACAATATTTTTGACAAACATTTTAAACACTTTTTTGGCATATTATTAATTAATAAATGCATTTGCAGCTATTAATGGATAAGTAGGTTTTGCAGATATTTTGATTCAACAACATAACAATTTGAGTAATTTTGTGTGTATGACGCCTTCAGATAAACAGTTTGGCAAACATTTTGTATATAATTGGTGTGCGGTGCAGTGCCGGATCCAGAAAATTTCTTAGGGGGGGGCAAGTCAGCACCATGCCCCGCCCCTGTAGCTATTTTTTACTTTTAGGTAATGCAGTAATAAATATCAGGAAAAAAGTAATAAAAGTAATTCAATACTATAACATTAAAAATAAAACCCACCACTATCCTCTTGCACAAGCAATAATGGTCTTCGCAACTACCTTTCACTATGCTTTAGAAAATGTGTTGTGTGCAGATATTTTTACAAAATTATTTTCCTTGATTTTCTTTTAGAAAATGAGTTAATGGCATCTTCATAATTTATTGAATTAGCCTCTTGGCTTTATGTAGACAGTATTACGAGGTTTCTGAATCTCTTTTAAGTCATTGTAGGTCTGAGATAGTTTTTAATTATCTTCAGCAGTCGCGGGTGGTAAGTACGATTTGGTGAAGCAATTACATAGACAAGACTGATTAATTTATTATCGGTGATATGCTCCTAGATTTCGAGCATATCATCGGTAAACTCCTCTCGCAGCTCGTTGATGTAGGTGGGAGCGTTAAGTAAACTCTTAAGGCTACACACATTTGGGAAAGCATCAGTCAAATAACTTTCTTGGATTAGGTTTAGAAGATCAAGTTGATTCATTTCTTCAAAATTTCTTCTAGAGAGAAACTTCTTCCATCATCTTGCGCCATCTCTCCAGGCATTATTTTCCTTTTTGGAATTCTGCGAGTTTCCATAGTTACTTCAATTTTTTGTGCTATTTCTTTGGCAATCTATCCATTCATTTGCTTCGTTTCTCTGCCTTTCCATAGTTTTGATTAGACATTCCAACATTTGTATTGTTTGTGATAATATTATGTTATGTTTCTGTATTTCCTTGTTAACTCTGCTAATTTCTTTTAAGATATTTGCCCAAGCAACTAAATACGAAATAAATCGGAAATCTTTCAGTGTACGAATGAGGCTGGAGGCCTCAGACTTTGTTTCTGGTGTATACATTTCTTCTTGGTTCAACTTAGTGAGAGCGCTAATTACTCCGTGAAAGTTTTTTACAAGAGCATGTACAACCTCAGACTTAGCAGACCATAGAGTATCGCTGGTTCCTTTTAAATTCGTTTTGTGTGTTTCTTCATGACTTCCCACCGTTGTGTTGATGAAAATAAGTGTATAATCTCTGGATTACTCCAAATACGTTCGCTGTATTAGGAGATGTTGATGCTGCATGTAGTCCCATCAGATTCAAGGAGTGGGCTGTGTACGGGACAAATGTTGCTAATGGGTTGATATCCAAGAATTTAGCTTGAACTCCTTTAGAAACACCACACATGTTCGACCCATTATCATATGTTTGGGCTCGACAATTTCTTGTTTGTAATCCATCTTTCCCAGCTTATGAAATATTGTATCTGCCAAGCACTCCCCAGATTTTCCAATAACTGCTATAATATCAATGAAGCTTTCTCTGATTTCAAATTGGCCATTTTTGTTCTTAGCAACATATCGGATTACTTGGCTCATTTGTTCTGTGTGTGATTTATCAGGTGTGCAATCAAACAACACTGCATAGTACTTTGCGTAGTATATGTCATTCAGGATCTTTTCTCGAACATGATTTCCCATCATTTCAGTGATGGAAGATCACGACAACGAAAAGTCTGTCTTTTCCCGCCACCCCTCATCACTATAAGTCACAGGCCACTTTTTCCTCTCCTAGCTATCTGCTTGTTTTTTGGGCAATGAAACATTTTGTACCAATCACATCAACGCAACGAGCGCTCTTCTATTATTGAAAATACGCTTGTTTTACTTTTACGTAAAACAGTGATTGGATATACCTTCTGTAATTAATAATTTAATAATACCCCACCAGTATAAACAGAAATTGATGTGATGATTTTATGTTTTTATTTATGTAATTATAAAAAAAGGTCAATTTTTCAAATCCATTTTGCCGCCCTCCGGAGATGCCGCCCGGGGCAGTTGCCCCCTTTTGCCCCCCCCTCAATCCGGTACTGGTGCGGTGTGTTCAGCCTTATATGCAGTAGCCGTAGCGAACTCATATGGGTGGCATTAGATTGCGAATTCGATGTGCTATTTGCGATAGATATCGATCGTCTCTCTGTGTTGTGGACGTTAGCCGACTTTGTCCTTGCAATTGCCGAACACCTGCAAAGACTGGATATTATCCTTAACTCACTCTGAACACTTAAGATATATACTGTTGAGTTCTACCATTTTCCAATTCACCTATGGTCCTCCAAGCATCTATCTCAGACAGATTCTGGTGAGTTTCCAACTCAGGCAAATCTCAAAATGGCATATACCGTTATTAAATATGTATTCGGTTTCCTGTCGGACATGATTGAAACTACTTAAGTCTTAGACTTACACAGTTGTCGTTGAGTATTACTTCTTCCATTCAAAAGGGGGTATAAAACTGCAGCTGCCCTACTTAGTCTGATGGAAAATGTGGTTTGGGCTTTGAACAGGGGTATGCCTGATGCGGTGGTGGCTCTGGATTTTACCAAGGCTTTCGATACAATTGATCATGAGCACCTGCGTGCTAAAGTAGAATATTACGGTTTCGATTATATGGCTATGTTTTTCTTTGGCAATCATAGACTGGTAGTTGTAATAAAACATTCTGTATCTTCTGGCATTCCGCAAAAGTCTGTTCTTGGCAACCTCCTTTTAACTATCTATATTAACGATATGTTACCATTGCCACGGTACTCATACATACAGAGGTATGATGATGACCATTGTCATACTCTGCTTTCATCCTCATTATAGTCACACGGCTACTGTTCAGAGTTCCAGATATGTTGCCTAGAATAGTCACTTATAGAGTTAAGATGATCGTTTATCATCGCTCTATAATTAACCATTATTCTTGGCAACATAATTTGCATTTTAATTTAATTAAATCAGATGCGCTGCTCTTCTCTTCCGCATGCGAGTCTTGTATTCTAATACACATATTTTAAGCACTAAAGTCAAAAAACTTTTGTGTGATTATGTATGTTTTTTCATACTGTGACTGGATGCATTATCCTTCTTTGACGGCGCAGATGAAGTACATAGTGCAACTAATTCAGAATATGTGTTGTAAATATACAGGGTGTCCCGAAACTCTCCTGACAAACGAAGACCGGAGATTCCTCAGATAATTTTAAGACAATTTAATCCAATTCACCCTAGTCCGAAAATGCTTCCTAAGGTCATAGGCGTCCGTTTTGGGTAGGTAAACGGTTATTTTAACGCATAACTTTTTTGTCTTTAACTTTTAAGCATTTGTGACACTAGATTATTAAATTTTCAGGTATTATAGTACTAAAAGGTACTCTTACTTTAAGTCGGTAGGATACACCGTTTTCTAGAAAAATCGATTTGAAAATTTTTCGTTTTTTCGTCATTAAAATTCAATTTATTATTTTTTGCACTAGTTCGCTCTGAACTGCCAACAGAAATAAAACCTACGTTTTTAATTGTCAAATTGTTGTCAGTTCGCGAAGTTGAAATGACGAAAGATGAAATGACGAAAAAACGAAAAATTTTCAAATCGATTTTTCTAGAAAACGGTGTATCCTACCGACTTAAAGTAAGAGTACCTTTTAGTACTAGAATACCTGAAAATTTAATAAACTAGTGTCACAAATGCTTAAAAGTTAAAGACAAAAAAGTTATGCGTTAAAATAACCGTTTACCTACCCAAAACGGACGGCTATGACCGGTACTAGAAATTCGCAATTGATGGAATCGATTCATCTCTGGAGGATAAATGAGCATACCAGTTTTTGTTTTTCTAAATAGAAGCGTTCGGGAGATATTAAAAAAAAACTAATTACAAGGCGCCATCTTCAAAGAGCTCTAGCTCCCTTAGGAAGCATTTTCAGACTAGGGTGAATTGGATTAAATTGTCTTAAAATTATCTGAGGAATCTCCGGTCTTCGTTTGTCAGGAGAGTTTCTGGACACCCTGTATAGCTGGTTTCAAATAAATATAATACGATGAATAAAGCCACAAATTATCGAAAAGAGATTGGTGCAGGGTGGAAAACAGTAAACTTGCGGCTCTTTATCTTGTTAAGGGCCTACTATTACTGGCAACCGACTAACTTTACGAAAAATTTCTATTTTTGGGAAGTATACAGAACATAAATATCAGGAATAAACGTACTCTCACAACGCTTCGCCACACGACAGTCATGTTTCTAGGATCTTCTGCATTTTGTATAATAAACTTCTACAATACGAAAAATAAATTTTGATGCTGTGTTAGGCATTGTTAACATAATTGTTCATCTTTTGTTTTATTCCACATTGTTCTTTACGATGTATTTTTTTGTATATTCATATACCTTTTTTTTTATTTTTTTATTGCAACCTCTTATATTCATATGGTTTTACTTAATCTTTTGCTTTCTTTTGGGTTTTTTTAAATATTTGTATATTTGTAAGACTTCTTTGAAATTGTTTTAATTTTACCGTATTGTCTAGGTTAAGTGAAGAGTATCTTTAACTAAACCTCACTTAGTTGAGTACAGAGTAAGACTCTGTTTAGGTACTTCTATACTAACTAAACAATAAAGTCGATTTATTATTATTATAACTTTACTTTTATACTTCCTGATATTGACTGGTAAATTGTTTACAGAACACCAATGAGAAATATTTTCAAGACAGTTTTTAAGTAAATTACAGTATATATCTCGCAAAGCAATTTACGATCATCAACACAGAGTAAACACTGTGCCACTAACTGCTCGGTGATGTTGTTAATAAGCACAACGAAAATTAACAAACCTTTGAGGGCCTTGCTAGGCAGCAACGTATTCATAAGAAGCGTGGCTATTGTGAAATGCACGAGGATGTCTGTTCGAGAGATATGACAAAAAAAATTAAACCAGGGTCGAGCAGAATCCAACGAACTGAGTTTGAACAAGTGAATAGAGTGCTCACTGCAATCAAATACTTTAGGAAAGTGGGGTGTATAAGACGTGGCATGCTTGCGTTAATTGAGAGCTTTCAATAAAATTTGAGTAAATTTACAAAGGATAGTGACAGTGATGCGCCTTGCGGTAAAACCGTGTTGATAAGCTGAAAGATATGTTGATACACGACGAAGTAGGAGAATAGACACATTGTTCAAAGACCTTCGACAATATTGCCACTGGACGGTAATTAGTTATGTCAGAACAATCGTTAAATTTAAATATCGTCAGAATGCAAACATTTGTTCACATCTCGGGAAAGGACGAAGTTTGTAGCACCAGTTTGAAAACCTTAACCAACGGATCTTGCAGAGCAGGAGAACAGTCGTTAATCAAAAAGTGTTGTATTTGACCATGGCAAGTGCTACAAGTGTCTTTGAATAAAACCGACAGTTACGGGGCTAGTAAAAACACTACTAAAAATCATTCAAATACTTGACGATTAACTACGGCTTGTCCCAAATGTCAGAGGAGACGCGTTATATTCAATGTACAACATGTAAACGTCATTGATGACGTTTACATGTTGTCATAACTATATCTACTAGTAACCCTAAAAAAGTTACTTTGTTAAATTATATCTGAGGGCTTTTATTTTATTAGTTTAAACAGAAAATTTTATAAATTGATCGTAATATACGCATTCATGGCAAATAAACACATAATCTTCGTTTCAATATTAAATTTCTCTCTTACATATTTTTATTAGACTAATAGTTCAATTCGGTGTTGGCAGATAAATCATTTGTCAAAAAGGCGTGTGTTTTGTATATTTTTCCTGTCAAATTTTCGTGTTTATTTTTGCTTTGATTACGTTATGAAAGACGGAAGTTGATAAAGACTGAAGTCTTACAATTACTTTGAAGCATTACAATTACTATAGTTATTTATGTACCAAGTCCGTAAAGTGATACTTTATCGAACGAGTCTGATTTACGAGCCAAGCGAGTGAAGCGAGCGCGGCGAGTAACAGACGAGTTCGGTAAAGGTACTTTACTGACGTGGTGGATACAAAATTTTGTCGCCAACCGTGAAAATTGTTAATTTAAGAAATAAAGATGTAAGATGTAACTTATGACAGTTTATGACAGTGACAAACGATTTATTTTTAAAGTCATCAGTCATGGCTACGCTGACAGATATTAGCGGCAGGTAAAGTACTTTATTGTACAGTACGATAAAGTGTTTGTTTACCTCCATAAAACGCTATGGTAACGCATCGCTTTACTGACGGTTGGCGATAAAATATATTACGTTATAGTTACTGTATTGTGAATATTTTTTTTATGAAATGTCACTGACAGAAATAAAAAAACACCCGGCAACATATACAAGACGCGTCGTCATGGACGTACAATGACGTACAATTTAATGTAACGCGTTTCCCCCCCCCTCTCTCTCTCTCTCACTCTCTCTCTCTCACTCTCTCTCTCTCTCACTCTCTCTCTCTCACTCTCTCTCCCTATAGGTATAATTTTTAACGATTTAATTATCATAGTGTATTAAGTTAAGTTATCTGTTTCTGTAAGGCGAGGATATCTAAGCTACATTCAATACCATCTAGAATCTTGCTTATAGTCGTCACACGGCTTGGCGTATTGCCCCTGATATACAGGCTGTTTCACTTGCTAGTGTTTTGGTTCTGCAATTTAGCGACCAAGCTGCTCGACAACTATAGGTTTAACAAGAATAGTTTGTTTTTCGCATTTATTAAACCTCAAAAATATGAATTTTTCAAAATTAATTAAGTCAAACCTTTTGTATTTCATTTTATCATTTAAGTTAATGTTTTATTCTATAATTTGACTAGGACTGCTCACACGTTTATTGTATTTAGATTTATTGTTATTCAAGCACAAGTTTTATTTGCTGTTTCTTAAATAAGCGTCCTATCTGTGTGGGAATTTAAGTTTTTGGTGACTATTTCATAATTTCGTTGTTGTTTAATAATTTTTGATGACTATTGATGTCATTCCCGTAATTAGTCTTTGCCGTTCTGGTGTCTGATAACACACACTTCCTGTTCTTCGGAAAACTTGAAATACATTTTCTAATGGTCGCCTGCTAAGATATTTTTGAGCCTGCTAAGATATTTTTGAACATAAACTCTTGGTGCTAGCAAGCAATTTTCGTCACACTCTCCGATTACTAAAATCATATCTACCTTTTCGCTTTGAGAGTAGGTTCTCATTTTAAATAATTAAAATTATTTAAACGACGTCGAACAGCGACGATTTCTTAACTAATACGGAAGTTATTTTTCTTTAATATTAGTCAAAACAAAAATGTTGTTTTTAATCAGCCTGTATAATTTTTAGATATCAACTTTTAACTTATCTTAAAGTCTGATGCTTTGAGTAAACAATAAATACAATACAAAATAAGTGGACTTCATTCAGCCTATAAAATCAAAATATGACATAATATACAAGGTGCGCAACATTTTATTGAATCACTGTGTATATTTCAAAATAATTTTAAAACGTGTTCCTAATAAACCTACACAACTCTTGATAACGAAAATGTTAAAATACTTTGCCACTTTTCGTATATAAACCGAAGGAAATGTGGTGCGCCAGCCTGTATATACTGGGTGTCCCAGCGGAGCGGTAAAGTCCATTATTGGTATCTAATAATGTTGATAGGGAATAACTTTTAATACAAAAATTGTAGGTAATCATAAGCTCTTCAATTTAAAAATATTTTCAGTGTGTTTGAGAACGGCGAACCAACAGAAACTTATGTTTTTTAAATGGAATGCTATGCATTCTTTTACATTTTATGGTAGCCCTTGAAGGGCTGATTAAATTGACACCAATTTGTATTTGTCGATTTTCAACTGTTTCTGAGATATGGCGATTTTTCGTTAAAAATTGTACTATATTTGAAGAGTTGCTATGAAATAACGATTGATAATAAAATATCTATTATGGGCTCAATTAGTAGAGATATCTGTTCAGTATGTGAAATTACAATTTATTTCGATATATCTACGCATGTTTTTTAGAATTATATACCATT
This sequence comes from Amphimallon solstitiale, assembly GCA_963170755.1. NCBI lineage: Eukaryota > Metazoa > Arthropoda > Insecta > Coleoptera > Scarabaeidae > Amphimallon > Amphimallon solstitiale. The sequence goes on from OY720679.1 coordinate 17,752,529, forward strand.
CGCTAAAGTTAAAAAAATCTAAAAAAAATTTTAATGTAACACCCTGTATATTTATATTTCATTGAAAAGTACTTAATATTTACTAATTAAAAATATCATTTCGCCTGTGGTCGATATTGCAAAAGTTATAGGATATTATATCTGAATAAACCCGATTGCGACTTAAAAATATGAGTTGCCATGACTTGCACTACGAGTATAACTAGAATTAATCGAAAAGAGTTACTTCTAATATTTTTCTTTTACAAATAAGTAATTTTTATTAAAATTTTTAATCTCATGAGAAGTTTGGAAGTTAATGAATTAGCAATAGTATAAAAAAATATCGCAGTCGAGGTGTTTCAAAAATTGTTTAAACGTCAAACTTAGATATGTAGTTTCAGTTTATAAGGAAATAAGTAAGAGCAAAATGAAATATATAAAATTGGAATTAATAGATATGGTATATGTTTTGGGGGAAAGTGATTGTTTGCTGGCACAAAGATCAGAAATCTACTTTCCCACTATAATAATAAATAATTTCTTCGCGAACGACAAATGCTTGCGATTCTTTTTACTCAAAATTTAATAAGTATTAGTAATCCATACCCAAATAAACATGTTTCCGTTAACTCTTTAAGGGATATGCAAAGAGATACTTACACACATCAACATAATCTAAGGATATCAATTTTTATTTTATTTGCTTGATTTTACTTCCGTTAATATTGTCTTTTGTTGTTTAGTTTGGTTGCTAGGTAACCTATAAACAACTATCTGTCAAAAGTATCCATTAAACAAGTACAGTTAATGCTAAATCTTAAAATGTTTTGTATTTTAACTTTAGTGTGTTGCTTCTGCCGCCATTTCTGCGTTGTTACACAAAAATTAGTACCCATTGATAAGTGTAAGCATAATTTGCGTTAAAAGCAAACATGAATGAACAAAATAGACGTCGTCATTTGCATCCTGACGAAATGAATAGGGCAGTTGGAATGCTGGAAGTTGGAGTAAGACAAGTTGACGTAGCGGAGCGGCTAGGTACAACACAGAGCGTAATTAGCCGACTATGGCAACGTTACAGAGATACAGGTAATCCCAGGGAACATCTTGGAAGAAGACGTGCCACCACTGCTATTCAGGACCGGTACATTACTCTTCAGGTTCGCCGACAGAGTTCACTAACTGCTACTGAGTTAAAATCGCGTCTCCAGGCAGTGCATAACGTGACAGTCCACAGCCAAACGATCAGGCGTCGTTTAAGAGAAGTCAATCTTCACTCCCGACGCCCCCTTAGGGTTCAACCATTAACCAGGGGAAATCGAGGACATCGAGTAAACTGGGCTCGAGAACACTTAAACTGGACTCGAGAACAATGGTCGACTATACTTTTTTCTGACGAGTCACGATTCGGATTAAGACCAGATACCCGCAGATTAAGAGTCTGGCGTCAGCCTGGTAATGCAGCCAAGGCTACAGCATGCCCAAGAAGTGCACAGCTACAAAGGTGGTACTGTAATGATATGGGCGGGAATTATGCTGGGTTGGAAAACTGATCTCGTTTTTCTAGATCAATTCTTAAATGCTGAGCAATATATCCAGAATATTCTTGAACCTGTTGTTCAGCCATTTGCAGAAGCGTTGGGCCGAAATTTAACCCTTATGCATGACAATGCACGACCACATGTGGCAAGAGTTGTTACCGATTGGCTCAATGAAGCAAGAATTGAAGTTTTGCCACGGCCAGCTCAATCCCCAGACCTCAATCCCATTGAGCATGCATGGGATATGCTTCAGAGAAGATGCCTGCCACATATGGACGCTATACAAAATCGACGGCAACTGCAAGAACTTTTTTCAGAACAGTGGAATCTTCTTCCACAAGAAGACTTGGACAATCTTATTCTGTCTATGCCAAGAAGATGTAGGGCGGTTTTAAACTCCAGAGGAGGCCCCACTCTTTATTAATTCCTTAATCTTCAAATTTTTTAATTCAATATAAGATTAATTTTGAATTGTTGTTTAGTTCCATTTTGTAGAATTTCTAATTTCTAATTAATAAATTATTATTAAAATTATGTTAAATATTAATTTAAGTTAATTTCATTCATAGCTTATTTTACATTTAACTTTTGATACAAAAATGGGTAAAAAGATGCACTAAATTCTTTTTTTTAAGCAAATAAGAAATATCCTTAGATTATGTTGATATGTGTATATCAATACTAACTGCATTTTATTTGATGAAAAAGCCAAAAATTAAAAGCTGAAATTATACGGAAAACTGAAATTATAAAAGAAAAAATCAAGCAATCTACATACGTAGATACGACTTCGTAAAATGTGTATCATACAAATGTTGTTTGACAAATAGATAGAAATTGTAGTAAAACCATTGTACAAAATAAATATGTACCAGAATGCAGTTCAACTTAACCCTGAACCCTTAGTTGCAGTTCGAGCTAAGGTTGTCAGGCTGAAAATTTTTTGGTGCAGTTTGGGTGGACCGGGATATACAACTAAAAATATCCAAATATGCGACTGCCATCAATGACTTGCTTTTCAAAAATTGTTAACAAGATTTGAAGAAACTGGTAGGATACCGTATGAATAGACGGTTGCTTTTCAACTGAAGTTATAATAATATAAATCTAAGTATGACTTCTCTAATTTTAGAGGAATTTAAAACTTAGTCTAAGAATGATGGTAAACAATTTTTTGACACAGAGCGGCTGCGATATTTTGCTAATTTATTTTTGATTCATGAACTTCCAAACTTTTCATTTCATAAGTTTTAAAATTTTAATAAAAATTTGTCATGATTATGCTTTCATAGTTACGTTATACTGTCAGTTTGTTTATTTGATTCTTTCACTGGATTAGCCTAGAGTAGTAAAGGCATTTTCATTACAATTTAATCCAGTGAAATGGACAGATTCCTGAGGCACGAAAGATTTGAATGTGATTCGAATTCGACAAACGCTGCTAATAAATGGACTCACTGGTTAAGGACATTTGAAAACTTTTTGGAAACGACTGGATCCAAAGAAGGGTTGAAGGATGTGGATAAACTGAAGCTGCTTGTTAATTACATTTCACACTCTGTTTATTACTATATCAGCGAATGTAAGACCTATAGCGAAGCTATTGCAAAATTGAAGGGAATTTACGTCAAAAAGAAAAACGAAATATTTTCAAGACATCTTGCTACAAGAAGGCAAGAAAATGGTGAAACTATAGACCAGTATGTCCAAGTTTTTGATCTTATTAGTAAAGACTGTAATTTTAAAGATGTTACTGCAGAAGAAAATAAAGCTGACTATATACGAGACGCTTTAATTAGTGGATTGTTGTCACCTCAGATCCGTCAAAGATTACTTGAAAACCGTACTCTCAGTTTAGATAACGCTATATCTCAAGCACGTTCATTGGAAAGCGCCCACGATCACTCCCAATTGTACTGCTTTGATAAGAAATTAGTTAACTCGATCAATTCTAGGAAAACTGTTACTTAGGTCCCTTCAGATGAAGAAACATTTTTATTGGAAGCTGCTGCTGTAACCCAGCGTTGTTTCTTTTGTGGAAATGCTAGACATTCACGTGCGGCTTGTCCTACTCGCGATCAAGTCTGCACTTACTGCAAGAAAATAGGACATTTCGCAAAGGTATGTTTGAAACTCAGAACTACTAAGAACAAAACCTCTACTAAGACTCCTACTTCAACTTCTGCTTTTATACTTGCTTCCACTCCACGATCGCTTGATTCTCTGAGAAAAGCACTTGTAAATAACAAAGTTAATAATGTAACTGCGACCGCTCTTATTGGTACTGGAAGCTCCGACAGCTACGTAGGCTATACTTTTGCACTGAAAAACAATTTGAAAATACATGCTTGGCGAGGGCATGTTTGCATGGCATCAACTTTGTTTTTGTCACAACTCAAGGGATATTCTGTCGCGAATCTTGAATTTTTAGGACACAAATACAAAAATGTCAAACTCTCGATTTTGCCAGATTTATGTACGGATGTAATTGTCGGACAAGATTTACTGAGACATCATTCACAAGTTGATATTGTTTTTGGAGGGTTCAAACCTCCACTATCGATATGTTCTTTGATCTCAGCTAGAATTGATCTTCCATCACTTTTTGGAAATTTGACAACCAGCTGTAAGCCAATCGCTACAAAATCTAGACGATATTCTGAAGACGAAAATTTATTCGTGAAGATATCGAGAAGCTGCTAAATGATGGAATAATTGAAGAGAGCGGTTCACCTTGGCGAGCACAGGTATTAATTTCAAGAAACGAAAATCATTAAAGACGTATGATGATAGATTATTCACAAACTGTCAACAAATTCACATTATTAGACGCTTATCCTATTCCGAATATTGAACAACTTGTATCAAAAATTGCAAAATATGAAGTTTTTAGTACCATTGATCTCAAGAGTGCATATTATCAGATACCTATCCGGGAAAGCGAGAAACCTTTGACAGCATTTGAAGCAGCAGGACGATTGTACCAGTTTGCTCGCATACCCTTTGGCGTTACTGACGGCGTATCATGTTTTCAGCGGGTAATACACGATATAATTAGAAAAGAAAATTTGAAGGGTGTATTTGCTTATCTGGACGACGTTACCGTTTGTGGAGAAAATAAACTGAAACATGATGACAACTTAAATCAATTTCTAAATGCAGTAAACAAATATTGTTTGATACTGAACGAGAACAAATGTCAATATTCTAAAACGTCTATAAATTTATTAGGATATCTTATCGAACATAAAACTTTAAAACCAGACCCGGAAAGATTGAAGCCTCTTTTAAACTTACCTGTACCTGAAAACGCGCCCGCATTAAAACGAGTTATTGGAATGTTTGCGCGAAATGGATACCAAAATTTTCAAATAAAATACGTAGACTAGTAAAAGCAAAGGAATTTCCTCTAATAGGCGAAACTGTGAATAATTTTGAACAGCTTAAAAACGATATTGCAAATGCTTTTTTATGGACCGTCATTGATGACGTACCATTGGTGGTCGAGACTGATACCTCTGAATGTGCAATTGCAGCGACTCTTAGTCAAGCAAGTAGACCTGTGGCTTTCTTCTCCAGAAGTTTAACACAATCTGAACGCCGACACTCTTCAGTTGAAAAGGAAGCATACGCAATTGTAGAAGCATTACGAAAATGGCGACATTTTTTGATGGGGCGTTATTTTAAGCTCATCACTGACCAGGAATCAGTGTCATTTATGTTTAATAAACATTCCAGTAAAGTCAAAGACGAGAATATTATGAGATGGCGGTTAGAATTAGCTTCATACAGTTACGATATAAAATACCGTCCAGGAGCTGACAATACAGTTCCTGATACTTTTTCTCGTATCTGCGCAGCAAGTAATGGTATCAATAAATTGTTTGAACTCCATTCATCATTGTGTCATCCGGGAGTAAGAAGAATGTATCATTTAATACGATGCCGAAATTTGTCCTATTCTTTAGAAGAGGTTCGTAAGATGACTTCATCTTGTCCCATCTGTGCAGAAATAAGCCAAGATTCTTCAAAAATAAAAATTCCCATTTAATGACGGCTACTTCAGTTTTTGAACGACTTAACATTGATTTTAAGGGACCTCTTCCAAGCTCTTCTAGAAATAAATATCTTCTTGTGATTATCGACGAATTCTCTAGATTTTCATTCGCATTTCCATGTGCGAATATGAACTCTTCAACAATAATCGAGTGTCTGGATCAACTATTTTCGATCTTTGGTTTACCTGCATATATTCACTCAGATCGTGGGACATCATTATTATCTCAGGAACTAACTACTTATCTTCATTCTCGAGGGGTAGCCACAAGTAGAACGACACCGTACAACCCCGAAGGCAACGGTAAGTGGAAAGGTACAATGTAATTATTTGGAAAACTGTAAATTTGGCACTCAAGACCAGTGGCGGCTGCTGCAGGGAGGGCAACGGGGCACTGCCCCCCGTGACAAATTTCTTTTAACAGATAAATTAATAATAAATACCTAATTTGTATGTAATTTTTCTGATTTGTTTGATGACAAATAATATGTTTCCGGAAGTAACAGTCCGTCTTTTCAGCGCGTTTAAAAATCGCAGTCTGACGTAAGCTCCGGGGCATTTCGCGCGACTGCCCCGTCTGTATTAGAAATCGAGCGATGAAACTGACGCGGGTAGCGCGCGTATATATGTAGGCGGCGGGGCACTACTCTATGGTGCCGGGTCCGGGTGGCGGTCCAGTATGTAATATACAGCGGTGAATGTATGTTGTAATTTCTATCGGTGCAAATGCAACTATGAATTGCGTTAGTAACATTAAGACAGAATTAAAAAATCTAGGTCTCCCTAGACCAGATTTATTGATTAAACTAGAAGATCACAATTTGAAAACTAATAAAACCGTGACGAGACAATTCAACAGAAGCTCTTACAGTTTATCAGACTGCTTGTGTGGGTGTAATGTGCAAAATGCTTTTTTCTATCTCGGTGCTATAAAGTTCACTTTACGACATCCGTTTTGGTTGCAAAAGTATTTCTTTATCGCACGCTAATTTTGTTGTTTTGACGTTGGTAACAAAAAAAAATGGAACCAAATTATATGTAAATATCAAAATGTAAGCCTTTAATGTAATAAACATGTGCAATAGAAGTTGTACAAAGAATAAAAAGCACACATGCTAACATTTTATTTACTAAATAACAATATAAATTGTTAAGCAGAGTTGGATGATAAGTTTTCTGATGCTACTATTGTAATTTACTTCCAAGGTTGAATAGTACAACTGTTATAAAAGTTTGTTATTGATAATATGTCGAGACTATGTTGGCGAAAGATTTTGTAAATTGCCTCTGCTATTTTGCGAATCTCTGGCGCGTGCAAAATAGAAAAAATCAAGTGAACGGTGTTTTTCTACTTTGAAGAGAATAAAAACATTTTCTAGAAATACCATACGGGAAAGCAGACTATGTGCCTTAGCAATGTGTTCCATTGAAAAACAATTACTGACATCAACACCAAACTTCAATGAATGAGTTATTAATAATTTTGCTGATCGTAAGGAACGGCGGATGGATTTTATTTTCAAACAAGTTAATTAAATAGCATATTGAGTTTATTTGTTGTCTGTACTTAATTTTTGATATTAAACACTCAGACCCCCGGTGCCCTCCCGTCCCAAAAAATCACGGGCCGCCACTGCTCAAGACTCGAATTATCAGTGTTGAAAAGTGGCAAACTGTTTTGCTAGATGCACTTCATTCTATTAGATCGTTACTTTGTACAGCTATAAACTGTACTCCACATGAACGTATGTTTAATCATCAACGCCGTACTACTTACGGTACTTCCTTACCCACATGGCTTTTTCCAAATAATACTGTTCTATTAAAGAAGCACGTACGGAAAAGCAAGTATGATCCATTGGTTGAAGAAGTACAAATAGTAGATACACATCCAGAATATGCTTTCGTCCGGAATCAAGATGGAAGAGAAACGACTGTATCTTTAAAGCACTTAGCACCGAGAGATAATCTATCCTTAATTTCTGAAGACAATGTATTTGCTGAAGAGGTCAATGATATTAGTGAAGATAATACTGAAGAAGAGAACATTCAAGAAGACCAAACAGAACAAAATTTCAATGGTGCGGTGTCCGATGAAACAATGCAAGAATTTCCTCGACGGAGCTCAAGACTACGCCGACAACCCGAAAGATACAGAATTTCCTCAACGGAGCTCAAAACTTCGCCGACCACCCACTCCAATGAACATTAAGGGGGGGGGGGGGGGATGTTATGATTATGCTTTCATAGTTACGTTATATAGTCAGTTTGTTTATTTGATTCTTTCACTGGATTAGCCTAGAGTAGTAAAGGCATTTTCATTACAAAATTACTTCTATATAATTATAAAAAGAAAATATTAGAAGTAACTCTTCGATTAATTTTAGTTATGCTATGTAATTAACTCAGGGCAACTCATATTTCTAAGTCGTAATAGGGTTTATTCAGATACTATATCCTATAACTTTTGCAATATCGGCCACAGGCAGAAGAAATTACATATTGTTAATTAGTAAATTTTAAGTACTTTTCAATATATAAACATGCAGGGTGTTCCATTTATTTATTTTTAGAATTTTTAACTTTAGCGAATGGTATGGAATTCTAAGGAACATGCGTAGATATGTTGAAATAAACATTAATTTCGCGTACTGAAAAGATATCTCTACTAATTGAGCCAATAACAGGTATTTCATCGTCAGTCGTTATTTCATAGTAACTTTTCAAAAGTTTTACAATTTTTAACGAAAAATCGTCATATCTCAGAAACAGTTGAAAATCGACAAATACAAATTGATGTTAGTTTAATCAACTCATCAAGGGCTATCATAAAATATAACAAAATGCATAGCATTCCATTTAAAAAGAACATAAGTTTGTGTTGGTTCGTCGTTGACGCTGGGACACCCGGTATATCCTTTCATTATCCCGTTATATTTTGTACACTTTTATATTTAAAATTTTCACTTCATATCAATTATTGTACTTATCAAGCAGATTTTTTTGTATTTAGTTGATTATCACCTGCGAAGTTCGAAACAAATGTCCAAGTCTTATTTTGTAATAAAGCTAAAAAATTAACCAATGTACCTACATTTATTAGTTTAACATGTTTCATCAAGTGCACAGCGACATTTCAATCAATTTAATTATATTGAATATTATTTCTTAACTTTAGTGAGCAACGTACATTGCGGCGTTGTCACATTAATTTTACGTTTCATCCGAAATCATTTATTTTATCATTAATAATGCTGGCAACAGTTACCAAAAATATTCAAAATTATCATCTAAATTCGGAGATGAAATAACGTAACACCTATTATAAATATGTACTTACATATAGTATGCACTAATAAACTATCGTAGATATTTATTAAGTTAAATAATTAACATCGTTTTAAATCCACTTATCCAACGTTTATTAATTATGGAAATCACTTAATTTAATTGGGCTTGTGCTATTAACAAATGTACGAACTAATTTATGTTAATTTGCCTATTAGAAACATGTAAATGTAATGGAATTGTAAAACTACGTCTTATCTTTATAGAAATTTGATTTTATATTAATAATTCTAAAATTGTAAATAAGGGTGGATTATTACTATCCTGATAACCACGAAAGCGATTCTGTCAGCAAACAGCAACTCGTGTTCAATTTAGAGTAATAGAGTGGCTGGATCACCTAAATTTAATAATAGATGTTTATAGAAACAGGCTTCAGTAAAAAGAACAAGAAGTTCAAACATATTTAATGCGAATTTAAGAGAGCTTTTTAGGAACATTCGTGTTCTAAGATATTTATGAGCTTGAGATGCTTTTTACATATGCATTGTTTGAAATTATTATTCAAGTTATAGCGAATGTAACTACTAATAGAACATTTATATTAAACTCAAAATAACCTGTTCTTTTTTCCTGTTTTTTTGCGAGTATATTTTGTTAATTGAAAAAGTGAATAAGTGCTAATTCGTGAACAAGATTACATTTTGAAAACGAGAATTGTGCATTATTTACGTTTATAATTTAACAAATAAAAAATTCACTATAATGGGATGGACAGGTATAAAACTAGTTACGAATCTGCATGCATTATCAAAGAATTTGATTTATAGAATATTAATTATTTTATATCAAATGTGCACGTAAATTATGTATACATAATATACTGGGTGGCGCCTGGGATTGGGTGATTTTGAATCGATCCGTACAATGCGTTTCTAACTGTCGGAAAAACAGATGTTGAATTAGATATAGAAACAAATAAAGTCTTAAATGAAGCAAATGCATGGTTTCAAAACAATGAATTAAAATTGAATAGAGAGAAACACAACATCTGCAGTTCTATGCGAAATATGAGCAATCTTCGGAAAGTGTGGGACACCTGGGCTTAACTATAAATTGCAAACTAGCCTGGAGCTCCCATGCATCTAACTTAGCGAAAAAATTGACCACCGCAGTATACTGTATCAGAAGATTGAGAATTATATCTACATATGAAACGGCCAGAACGGCCTACTTTTCTGACTTTCACAGCAGGATCATGTGTGGAATTCTGCTTTGGCGAGGATCCCCATCTGCTGATAGAATCTTCCTGCTCCAGAAGAAGGCACTGCGGGTACTTTGTGATCTTGTATATAGAGAAAGTTGTAGACAGTCTTTTGTGAGCGAAAGAATATTTACTCTGCCATGCCAGTAGGTACATACTAACTTGCATAAAATAAGTTCACCAACACCCACAGTTATTTGTACCAAAAGGAGTGCATCACCACTATAATACAAGAAAAAGAAATGAAAAGCTGGTTCCATACCATGGCATTAAGACTACTCAGGGCAGTGTTGATTACTGGGGTCCAAAGATGTACAACAAAACGAAATCTGTTTTGGGGTTCAGATATATCAATAAATAAGATTAAGCAGTTTGTGCTGGACCATGATTCCTTGGAAGAATTTTTAAATTTTGTAAATTAATTAAGTTACATTATAAGTGGATTCTCTCTTATACATAATACTAATCTACACTTGCATGTACCTATATATTATGTTTCACATATTATTATTATTGTTTGACTTTCATGTAATGTTTTTATTACAGTGAATAAAACTATTATTATTATTATTATTATTATTAATGTCATAATGGACGTTTGTAATACTGTGATACTGTCATTTTGTTCCTTATTGTTTACCATTCCAGTTGCAATGCTGTGGGACGGGATAGCAACGTGTTTTTGCAGTAAAAGCTTATTGGAAAGACAATAATTGTTTTGAAGCTGCGCGATGAGAATTTGGGCGTCATTTCCAACTTGGGCGTAATGACCCGTTTTCTTTAGCTCACGCTGTGAAAACATGGGTTAGAAAATTGACAAAAATAGGATCCGCCTTAAATAAAAAGCGTCCTGGATCAAGAACTGTTCGAACGCCAGAGACAGTCCAAACAGTAAACGCCGCCATCCAGCAAAGCCCTCTGCGCTCGGTACGGCGACATTATTGAAACGCTCCTCAGCAATGAAATTGCTGTAAATGAGTCCACTTGGTTTCAGCAAGATGGCGCGACAGCTCGTACGGCAAGAATATTCATGGCTGAATTACAACATCTCTTTGGGGAGCGTCTCATTTCGAGGAACGGCTACATGAATTGGCCTGCCAGGGCGCCTGATTTATCAATTTGTTACTTCTTTTTATGGAGGTTTTTGAATGATGCCGTGTATGATTCTCCTTCTCACACTATAAGTGAACTAAAGGTTAGAATTCGTGATAAGATTGCATCACTCGGCGTTGGATGTTGCAGAGGGTTACGTTGAACTTGCATTCACGACTACAAGAATGTGTTCACAGAGGAGGACGTCATTTACAGTATATTATCTTTAAAAAATAACTGCCGTATGACTAGTTTATTTAATGGTGTAATAGGTAATAAGGGTGATATTTTAGAATGCAGATGTGAAAGAAAATAAACAACAGCAACGTTCTCTATTTTCTTTCCCCCTCGGACACCTTAGCCTTATTATTGCACGGTATGTACGATCGTTCCTGGCAGGATCGTCATGCCATAATAAGGCGAAGGTGTCTGAGGCAGGGCCCTGTGGGCGCTAACTTGCAAGAGTAAGAAACATCATAAACTTAACAACAATATTTGTGTACTATTTACAAGTGACTATACAACTAACGTTATGACTATTACGATAATTGTACTAACTCTCTAATGTACTAATTTTATTCTTTCTTAATCTATCCTGCTATTTATATACATCGATCTTAACCTACTTGTGTTATTTACTAAACATGTTATTGTACTCAACTCTACTTAATTATTAGTTTATAAACACTGATAAGTAGGTGCACTAGGTATGAGGCCATATACGGCAATTTCCGCGATGTATAACAACGTAAAATATCGCCCTCATTACCTATTACAATGGTATGGTTTTAGCATTCTGATGATAATGTATAAATATAAATACAACGCGCCATCTGAACCCACAGGATAAAAATAAAGAAAAAAATGATGATAATCCGCAATATTTTTTTCTTTATTTTTATCTTGTGGTTTCAGATGGCGCGCAGGTGGACAATGTCTATGTCTCTGATTGATTTTTTCAGCTCCAAGGTTATCCCAGCCTATTCCTTGGCTACACTGCACTGACGAGAACCAAGTAGTTCGAAACACGTGTCTACAGTTGCATTTTCAGCGGAGTTACACCATTAAATTCTTTACTTGATTTTTCTATGATCTGCAATATTGTTTTCTTTATTTTTATTCTGTGGGTTCAGATGGCGCGCAGGTGGACAATGCCTACCTCGCGGCAACGTTAGATTCATCCTCAGTATCGAGGACATTCTCGCTAAAGCCTCAATTGGTAGGCTGATTTTTTGGCCTCATACAATGTAAGAAAACTTGCCATCTAAATATCAGGAGCAAACAATATTCCACAGATAAAAACACTGCTGATTGGGAGTGGCTTATGGGGTTTACAAAAAGAAATCCGTCATTAACCCTGAGAACCCCTGAGACCACTTCTGTTGCAAGAGGGGCTCGTTCATTTAACAGAGTACAAATATCAAAATATTTTGAACGGCTATCAGATACTCTCGAACAACATTCATTTGAGCACGCGGACATTTGGAATGTAGACGAATCTGGCTTGTCAACGGTTCCGTCAAAAGATATCAAAATGTATGCAAGTAAAGAACGAAAACAAGTGGGTGTGTTGAGCAGTGCTGAGCGTGGACAACACCTAACCGTAGGATATTGTATGAATGCAATTGAAACCTTCGTACCTCCGGCACTGATTTTCCCCAGAAAAAAACATGAAAATGAATGAATGGATCATGCACCATTTGGAGCAATTGGACTGACTCAAGAAAAAGGCTGAAAAGGTGTTCTTGGAATGGCTTTAGCATTTCGTGAAATTTGTGAAACCAAGTACAGAAAAAAAGATGTTGTTATTGGTAGATGACTACTCCAGTCATGAAAATCTTGAAGTTACACCTACGCAAAAGAATATGGTATAGCACTGTTTTGTTTGCCTCCGCACTGTACTCATCGAGTACAGCCCCTAGATGTCAGCTTTCATGCACCTCTTCGTTCATACTATAATTAGGAACTAAGTAGCAGTAATAGAAAGAAAGGCAAATATGCGGTTCTTAATACCACTCTAGAAATTAATTTGGCAAAGCAGATAGTTGCTGAGAAGGAAGCGGCAGCATTGAGAAAATCTGGTCGTGTCGTAAAGAAACGCCTAGTATTTGAAGGGGATTCATACGAAGAGGTCATTGACATGGAAACTGTGGATTATGATGAGGAAGACTTTGCATGTATCTATTGCAATAAATTGTTTTCACTTTCCCGTGTCCGAGAACATGGCTCAGATGTCAAAACTGTAAAAAGTGGCTCATGGGGAATGTACAGGTTCGCCTAAGTTTGCAAAAAGATTTATTTGTGACATTTGTTTCGACTATATGTAAGTAATTTTAGGTACGCCATATTACCTATACAGTTGTGGGATCGCACTTGAAATGATTTTAATAAATATATATTACAAAGAAATCCTCTTGTTACACAATCTATCAAAATCATAGTTCATTACATAAATGATCTCAGTATTGATTTCAATTTTTATTAAATTTATAACTCTATCGGTTGTCGATTACAAGTGGCACTTAAAAAAAAGTATGCCGTCTCCGTAACACAAACACGAAAAGGTGTATACAAGTGTTATTTTCATCAGCACATAAAGAACTGGATTTAACTGTACTGATGAAAATAACACTTGTACACACCCTTTCGTGCTTGTACACTTCTTTTTCATACTTGAGGCCTTTTTGCTTAAGTATATTCACTTTTTTACTGCCTCCTTCGGGGCATTTTCTCCATTAGCTAGTCTACAATTGGTTTAACAATCTAGATACTTAACTACTACACACAATAACTCTGTGTTTTTATATTAGCACTTTAAAAATATTTATCTCTACATTGCCTAAATGGCAAGATAGACCAGGATACATTTTTTTCCCAGTAGCATTGGAAAATTACTGAATTTTAATAAGTATCTATTTAAAAATAATTGATAATAAGACTAACATACCTCTGTAATTATAAAATAGAATAACATAATTAATTAAAATTAAAAATACGAATTATATTGGTGACTTGTAACTTATAATATACAGAGTGTATTATAATATGTATTTTTTTAATAATACAATAATAAAACTTAGTTTCTTCCCTAAAATTATAGAGTCCTTACCTCGAGCTAATACTTTTTTCTATTGTATAATAAATAACTATTAATTTAACCAGAAATTGTAGTCGTAGATCAGAGCTGGGCAATTACTTTACAAAAAGGAATTAGCAATTACAAATTACTTTTGAAATCAGTAATTGTAATTAGTAATTAATTCCTTTGCCTTTTCAAGTAATTTGTAATTGTAATTACTTGAAAAATCGTGAAGTATTTGTAATTTGTATTTAAATACTTTTAGTTTTTTAAAAGTTCAATTACAAATTACTTTTCCAATTGCAATTACTTTTTCAATTACAAACTTTATTTTCAATTATAATTCCTTTTCCAATTACAAATTCCTTTATTTAGTCGCAACGGTTTTGTCTATATCTCTAGACAGGAATAAACTTGCGTTTGATATACTTCAAAGTGCCATTAAAGGTTTAGATAATAGATTTAGACATCTTTTAACTTTAGAGTATACCTATGCACTTTTAGGAGCAATTACACATCCTGAGTTTAAACTTGGTTTGTTTCCGTTAGTCGAGTCAACGTCTGTGTTATCTAAACATGATATTAAACAACTGCTTATTTCGGAGTGTGAATTATTTTCTTTCAAACAGTCCGAATTAATGAATGTTACAGATATTGGTACCGATAATTATAAGAAGGAAGTTAACAATAGCAGTTTACTTGATTTTAATGAAGGAACTGAAGAAATCACACAATCATCTGACACTGAAAATTACGGAAAATTTCAATTTCAAGTCATTTTGTTTGGTCTTCTTCAATAAGAATAAGATATTTTAACAAAATGAAAAAAATATATAAAATGGGGTTGAAATATTATTATGTAAAACCAACCTTTAACAAAAAGCACTGCATACAAAAATACACTACAATATGTGTGAAATGAAAACACTGAACACCTACGCGTGACATTTCCTGGTTTAATAATTATTTTAGTAGCAATAATTTTGAAGAAATATATATGATCTTTTATACTACCCCAAATTTGTCACCCCAGGGTAAGTAATCTACCCTAAATTACCTTATTTTCATTCCTAGTTTTATGGTGCAATTTTTTGTTACTAATTATTGTAATCACATATTTTATGTTATACTTGGATAGTTGCTTTATTTGTTTTTTTTTTATATAATAAATTAAGTTGTTTTTTGGGTTGGAATATAAGTTGATTTCTTTCTCATTTCCTATTTTAAGTTCCGATTTGTATATTATATACAACAAAAGACTAATAACACAAAAAAAACGTTTTTCTTCGGATTTTATAAACAAATGTAATTGTAATTGTAATTAGAAAAGTAATTGTCAATTACATTTTATTTGTAATTGTAATTAATTCCTTTTAAAAAAAAGTATTTTATAATTGTAATTAATTACTATTTGAAAGTAATTGTCCAGCTCTGTCGTAGACCCACTAATATCTTATAAAAGTAGCCAGGCGGACTGTACTAAATTACAACAAAAAATTATGAATTTGTCGAAATTAAATAATATATTTCTTGATTTAACAACAATATTATAAAGTTTAACAAACATGTTGTTAATATGGGCACATATTTTTGTTAATCATGCAAATTATTTTAATGTGTTTAGATAATTTTATAGATATATGTGTGAATATAATATGAGCGAAAAAGGTGTTAAACTACTAATATATGCTAGTTCAAGTAATGAAAGTTGTCATTATTAACTATTATTATTATTGTTGTTGTTTATACAATATTTAACGGTCTAATATAAGTAAAAACGGTGCTACTTTAACTATCAATTAATGCTAGTTGAAGTAATATTGGTTGTAATAAATTAATAACATATTATATGCGTTGCTTATACAATATTTAAAAGTTGTCATCAGGTAAATTGACGATAATGAGTGCCATTAAGGTGTAATTTATTTCAACAATATTTTAAAATATACAGAGCGGCAACAAAACAATGAACTTAAACTTAGTACATGATTATAAATTTATAGTAGAACTTAGCTAATAATTGCCGTGTACGAAAAAAATAATGTAGGGGTTGTCTTGGATAAAGCATGCATAGATTTTTTGTATATTAACTGTTAAATCAACTTCAAATTCATACTTATACACTACCATTGAGACAATTACCTCTGTGCTGCCGTTGTTTTAATAAATTCTTTGTCTATTTTAAAATATTGTTGAAGTTAATTCATCCATTATACATTATGGGCATTTTCTGCTACCAATTTAGCTGATGACAAATTTAAATACTGTATAAACAACACAAGCTTAAATACTGCTGCCGACATTTCGTCCAGTATCCTGAGGGTCAACTACATGGCTTCTTCTATTGATGCAATAACCTGTTTCAGGTTATCGCAGTACGGCTGCCACAATTCAAAACACAGTATCCAACAATTTTGTTAAAAATGCATTTTTAAGTCCTGTAGATACTGTGTTTATTGCGTGTCTTTTTCGCTAGCTAGAATAGCTGTATTTATTGAAGTGTAAACTTCTTTGGGCGCGTTGCGCTGATTGTAGGCACTGAACGAGACTGACCGTCACGCTCGGATATGTAACGTTCGTTCGGGTAATGTCGGCTCGAGTCGACTAAGGGAACAAGATAAATATATCATGTAGAGGTATTTAATTTCAATTACATTGAAATTTAAATGAATAAATAAATTCATGTCCCCGAGCAGATTCGATCCCGAGCCGCACGGGTATGACGCCGGCACGTTAGCATCAGACCAAGCGCGGGACTCGTAATCGAGTATTCATATCGTCTATTTATATATAGGGTGAGTCATCTAAGCGGGTAAGGCCGTTTATGCCTTTATGAGTAAAGATATTTCGAAGCGGTTTTTTCCTTGTGATAGCTGTTCATTAGGAGCACATTTTAAAAATATTTTGTATTATACAGAGTGTTCCATAACTTGGTGGCTAACCATAGTTATAGTTTTTTAAATGGAACACCCTATATATTATTGCATTTTTGAATTCCTCGTATAATTTTTAATCAAAAAGTTATAAGATAGTATAGGCCTAAAGTGTAAAGTTTTTGACTTATTCCCATTTTTCTGAAAAATTCAGTGTTTGTATAAAATTATATTTCTTGAAAACGACGTATTAGATGGACAAAATTTTTTGCAGTATTGTTTACAATAAGAGGTTCTAATAGAAGCTTGTTTTATTTTTTTACAGTTACTAACTACATGTGCAGGAAATTGGATTAAAATTAGATGACACGTTTCTGTATAACAGTCAATTTTTTTTAAATGTATGTAAGTAAATGTATATCAGTTCATTTGTGAATTGTTTATTAAATTTCATGTCAGAAACATGTAAGACGTAAATACTTTAAAAGTGACTATTACAGAGTTATTGTCGTTTTTTGATATGCTTTTGTTAGTTTTTTCAAAAAATTAAACTTTTTCAAATGGAACAGCCTGTATATTATTTCATTTTTGAATTTCTTATTAAATTTCACATCAAAAACATGTAAGACGTTAATACTTTAAAAGTGACTATTACTGAGCTTGTCTCTTTTTGATATAATTTTGTGAGTACTATGCTATATTAATTAAACCACAAAACTGACAAAATTATATTAAAAAGAGACAATAGCTCAGTAATAGTCACTTTTAAAGTATTAACGTCTTACATGTTTTTGATGTGAAATTTAATAAGAAATTTAAAAATGAAATAATATACAGGTGTTCCATTTGAAAAAATTGACTTTTTTGCAAAAACTAACAAAATTATATCAAAAAACTACAGTAGCTCAGTAATAGTCACATTTAAAGTATTAACGTCTTACATGTTTTTGATATGAAATTTAAAAACAATTCAAAAATGAACTGATATACAGGGTGTTCCATTTAAAAAAAATGACTTTTATACAAAAACGTGTCATCTAATTTTAATCCAGTTTCCTGCACATGGAGTTAGTAACTGTAAAAAATAAAACATGCTTCTATTAGGACCTCTTATTGTAAACAATACTGCAAAAAAATTTGTTCATCTAATACGTCGTTTTCGAGAAATATAATTTTATACAAACATTGAATTTTTCAGAAAAATGGGAATAAGTCAAAAACTTTACACTTTAGGCTTAGGCCTATACTATCTTATTACTTTTGGACTAAAAATTATACGGGGAATTCAAAAATGGAATAATATATAGGGTGTCTCCGTTTAAAAACCTATAACTATGGTTAGCCACCAAGTTATGGAACACTCTGTATAATACAAAATATTTTTAAAATGTGCTCCTAATGAACAGCTATCACAAGGAAAAAACCGCTTCGAAATATCTTTACTCATAAAGGCATAATCGGCCTTACCCGTTTAGGTACCTCACCCTGTATATACATACGTCCGAACCGACCCAACGAAACAGCCGCTCGCGTCACTGCTATACTCGTTCGGCGACCGTTACATGGGAGAGCATGACGCATCAGTCGTATAATACGTTACTGAATATTATACGCGTGTGTACATGTGTAAATGTAATAAATGTGCGAATACGTTTTATTTAATACGTTACTGAATATTATACGCGTGTATTTCGTATTATTAACCTCGCCTTGATGAAGTTTACACTTCTGCTGTGTGGTTTTAAGCACACCCATTTTCTTGTTATAGTTACGGAGATAATTCTTGCCGAAACACAGTATCTACAGCACTATTTTTGGTTGCCTACATCAAAACACTCCAAAAGGCATTTTCCAGTAATATAATATGAGAAAAACACAGTATGTGGTACTTACCAAAGATTATAAACCTACAAAGGATTGCTCAATCAGCTTCGGACGTGATCGGTCATACTCGGCAGTGACGTAGTCACCGGACCTACGAAATAGTTGAAATATAATGTCTTACGCTTTTCACAGATTTCATAGCATTGCAATATTTAAAATAAATAGTAGATTATTAAAATAATTAATCAGTATTTTCAGTAAATCTTGGGTACTGGTAAAAAAATGGATAAAATAAAAACTAAATTTTTATTTAAATTTTAACTAAACTTAAGAGACAATTTTTTTAAATTTCTTTGCGGTCTTTCTTTCAGAAGCCACAATTTTTCTTTTTCTGTTTTTGATTTTTTTTTCTTCTTGCTTAATATTTTCATAATTTATTTTAATAATTGTTCTAAGTTTTATAAAATTTTGAACTAAATCTAAAGGGATGTTTTCCTTCTGATAAATAAAGTTACTCAGCTGTTTGGTAACCGAGTGTTTTTTCTCAAGTTGAGGTCCATGGTACTTGAGAAAATATTTATTCATTTTTTTTACTTTTTGGAGCCATGACCTCTTAGGTTTAATTAAGCCTCCATACGATAAGTGTTCAACCCATGAGGGTAAATTATACTGATGTTCCGTGAGTAATAATTGGTGTGTATAATCGCCCAGATCAGGATATTTATCTTTGAATTTCTTTGCGATATATCCAGCAATATACTCTAGAGCATCGTTGGCAGTCTCTAAATTACTTGAATCGTTGGAAGAAGTTGAAGAAGAAGAGGATATAGATAAGTTAATTTCGACTAAATTATTATCTGAAGGATTTAATGCTATCTCAGCTTGTTCAAAGACTTTTGCTGATAAATATTCCTGAGGCTCCGCCTCTTCAGTATTCACATGGCTACTAAGAATGCCAGGGTTCTTCCCTAAAATAATCATACGAATTCTGTACAGTGCATTTAACGGCGATGGATGATCATCTGCTCCTCCTCTACTTCTTAGTTGGAAAAAAAAGTTTTCTAAACAGTCCTGGTTTAGTCTGTGTGTGCATATATAGGCAGCATTAAATTCTTCTTTCATTGAATTAAAAAGACCTTTTAATGATTTTGTAGATATAATTATTCCTTTTTGAAATGTCTGTATACTTGTTTTACCAATGGGTTTCATATTTTCTATTAAATCGATAATTTTGTCCAAATGTGCTACCTGACTTTCTAAATTGATTCCAAAAGCATTTTTGGACGCTAATTTATTACGAGGTGCGTAACTATTAAATATGTCAAACCATTGGTTTATATCGCTAATGAAAGTAGCTACATTTACAGCAAGAAGAGGATCATTACCTGGTTTATAACGAGCAAGAGCTTTTGCAGTCGTTTCTGATAACAATTCCGCAGCCAAACGAACATTCTGTCTTTGAGGTCCATTGCATTCCAAGTGTTTTTTTGAAATTTTGTAACAGACATTGAGTTCTGTGTCTGTCACTTTCAATAGTTCCTCCAATGGATTCTTATTTATCAAACTTCCATCTTTTAATTGAAAGCCGGTATCCAGTAACCAATTTCTAATTAATTTCAGGAGATGTGGAATATCTGCAAAGACAAATATATCTCTGTTGGTAGCGGGATGTTTGAAAGATGTGTTGTTAATGTCTATTCCTAAGTCTTTCCATAAACCAACATTTGTACTGCCGCAGTCACTAACTATTGCTACCACTTTAAAACCCTTTTCAGACAATTTGTCTATAATAGAGAATAAAATATTCGAAGTCATTCTCTGATCAAAATCAAGAAAAATAGGCTGTTTCCAATTTGAAAACAAGCCCCGTGCCATAATACACTGCATATAATTATGTGGACCCAAAATTCTATCATTTCCAACGTCATATTCTACGATATTTTGTACTTTTACTTCATCAAAACATAACACTACTGTTTTTTCAAAATCATTCATGGATTCTCCTGCTAATTGCATAAATTCCAAAACGCTTGTTAAAATTCCATTAGTAATCTTCAATTTACTTGCCCATCTTCTGAGAGAAGATAAACCAGGAAGGGGAAAGTGAAGTTTATCTTTAACATACAGATATGCCTTCTTACTATAATACCGTAGAGTAAAAGCTGATGCAGCTTCTTCGGAAGTCCAGTTGACTCGTTTCCTCCTATTTAATAACATGTTCATTTGATTTTTGGTAAACATTTTTTTTACAGCGTCTGTTTCTTCTTTCTTATTTTGGCACAGTTGTTGACATTTACTTTTGTAATGGCGTAATTGGTCATTCAATAATTTTATTTTTTTCCCACTGCTGTTCTTCAATAGCTTATGTTGCTTTTCAAGTTCATTATATTTTGTCAGTAATTCATTATTGTCATATTTTATTTCATGTGAACGCTTTTCTTCAGATGTTCTTGACATTATTTCTTGAGAGAGATGCTCATCACAAACCTGTGAAGTTGAAGCCTGGGGGTTAATATCAGATGGTATACTAGTTTTCAAAATATCCTCAACTTCTTTTTGCTTCTGTCTCTTTAAAAGTCTTTCGCTTCTTTGTATTTGTTGTGTCTGATTTTTTTCTTTCTTTTCAAGAGGTAAATTTACTGTTGGGACTGCTGTCTTCTTCAGTTTTCTTCTTACTGGTAATCCTAAATTAAGTAATCTGTAATGCCATTCTTAATATGTATTTTTTTTATATTTACCTAATAGTTCATTCTGTAAATCCCTTTCGTAATCATTAGACGTAAAGTGCACAGAACAAATTTGGCTTGTGTTGGGATTGAATTTATCGGCTCTTTGGCATCGTCGAATCCATTCTTTTTTTATAGTTGTGGAGACCAAATTATTTGCGCGAGGAAATTCATGGTAAATGACACTTTCATTTTTTGCTTTGGTTACAACTCTGCTATTGTTGCAACCAAATACGGCGCATCTACGACCCGGCATAGCGCTTATGTTTTCACGTGGTTTTCACTACCTATCAATAAAATTAAATTAATTGAAAATTTTAATAAAGAGTGGTTTTATTACTAACACAATAAAAACACAAAGTCAATCGCGAAATATAGATTTAAATCATAAAATAAAGCAAAACAATCTCATTAATTTGGCACGTGCAACACACGCCTATGTACTAAAAACACTGGAAACGTTACGATTTGAAGAGCATGGTCCAGTTGTGACGTCACCGCAGTGCGCGCCGTGAGGGGGGATATGCTAACGTTACAGCATAGGGAATGAGCAATCCTTTGTAGGTTTATAATCTTTGGTACTTACTGCATATTGGAACCAACATCCACGCTGAATTTTTGACAAAAAATTACCCGTATTACAGTATAGGTATGTCGTTTATTCCTTTTAAACACACTTGGATACACAAACGACTCCGTTATTACAGAATTGTGCCTTGCGATGACGACGAATCCTGCGTGTAGAGGAAACCGAGGTGGCAGCAGCAAAAAAATGTGATCGAGAACTTATAAAACATCATATAGAGAGTTACAATCCATGTGTGTCATTATTGACGCAACAATGCACCTAACATTACATACCTACCTAGAGATCTTACACTTAAAATGATGTATGAGGATTTCAACGAAAAATATCCAAATGTTTGTAAACTTGAGATTTACAGACAAACTCTTAAATCCGAGCACATTTCTTTTTGTATGCCTAAATCAGATAAATGTGTTGATTGCGAAATGCTTGAAAGGGGATAAGAAGATACCATAAACTCAGATAATAATATTATCTGGTAAAATTATCTGACGAATTAAAACTGCATAAAGAAAAAGCTTTCAAAGTAAATGCGAAATATCTAGAAGATTCGCTTAGTGATTTTAAAGAAACCATGCGAGTGTACTCAATGGACCTTCAAAAAGTTATACTAATCCCGAATATGCCCTCAACTAAAGATTTCTACTTTGTAAGTCGCCCCGTTGCCTTTAACGAAACCTTTGCAGCATTACAAAAAAACGGTCTAAATAAATACCAGTTATTGTGTCGTGTGGCATGAAGCTATAGGAGGTAGAAATGGTTGCAATATTGTTAACGCAATTCTTACACTTTTTGAGCAAGAAAGAGATGTTCAAGACTTTATTCTTTGGGCCGACAATTGCTCGGCCCAAAACAAAAACTGGATTTTATTCACAGCTCTGGCAGCTATTGTGATTAAAGCAACTGAACCTTAAAATATGACAATTCGGTACTTAACAAACGGCCACACACACATGACGGCCGATGGGGTTCATGGCAACATCGAAAAATGAATTTCTCGGTTAAAAAGCATTTATGACATTAACGATCTAAAAAATGCTATAAGGACATCGAGAAAAAATGTTCAAGTAGTTGAATTGGAAGTATTTCGCAAATGGGACAAAAAAAGGCAACCACGGAAAAACAACGATTCACTTAAAGATTTGGTGCTGAACTCACTTGTAGAAGTTAATTTTCAAAGAGGTTCCAAAGAAATAATGGAAATGAATGATGAATACAAAAAAATTGATTTTCTCCAAAAAAATGGTAATATTGAGAAGTACATGCCAGATTTCGTGGACATCAGAGGAATTATAAAAGAAAAAAAGGAAAAGATAATACAAGTTCTCGTTCCCTTGATGCCAGCCAATAGAAGATTATTTTGGGAAGACCTCCCAGTGAACGCCAAGTCAAGGGATTTACTTCAAAATATTGATATAGAGGAGGACTTTTAAGCATTGTTTGGTTTAATAGTTATTTACGTATCAAGTCCGGAAAGTTAGCTTTTACTGGATGAGTAAGCGAATACAGAACGAGTCCCTGGTAGCTTACAAGCCAATAAAAGCACATTTGTTTTTGCAATCGTACTGTTATAAACACTTAAAATTTGAATCTGGAAAGTGCCATTTTACCGAACCGGTAAAGAAACATTCAACGGACCAGTCCGATAAAATGGTACTTTCCAGATAAAAAAATATTAACGTAAAGTGCTCATTACAGTACGACCGCATACAAAGTTAATACCGGTTTAAACTGTATTACTTAAATAAAAATAACATTTGCAGATACCACCTTCCTTAATTTTTGCAACCTATCCATTCCAAAACACAGCATCTACATTTTTTTCCAAAAAACTCACCAATTTTAAAATTATTTTTTACACATAAAATTATATGCATTTATAGTATTCTAAACCGTTAAAATTGCATTTAAAACTATTGTAATGAAACAAGCCCACAAAGAAGCAGACATCCGGGCGACGACAAAAGGAGAGTAAACATTGGCGCGACACCATCATCCACATGTGTATAATGTGTGGGCGACGGAGGGTCTGTCGTATGTTCTACAAATATCGAGAGAAAGATGGAGTTTTCGCGAATGCTTCCAGATGTTTCGTATGCGTATATAAAGGCAGTTGAACCGATGGATGGGTCATTCCGGAATAAGAAATTCCTTAGCTAGTCGTCGCGCGGAACAGACCAAAGTAAAAATAAATATAAGAAATAAATAAATAGTTCCTTGAGTGGTAGTAGAAGGTTAAACATAAATATAAGCAATACAAAATAAATATAGTGGTGCAGTGTTATATAAATAGGAGTGATAGAAATAAATACGAGTGTTCATTTGTAGTAGTTTGAAGTGCGTTACATTTATTTTATATTTTGATTAGTTTTATATTTTTATATTGTAATTAATTTTACGTGTGTGAATATACAGTTTTAAATAAATAAATTGCACGAGTTGTTTATTTCGAACCCGAAAACGCAACACTATTTAAGAGCCATACATTGAAAGTTTTCATTAATTTACTCAAAACTTTAAAAATAATTGTTACTGTGTTTTGGAATGTGGCAGCCGAGTATTTCAACCCAGAAATCAAGAGGGTATCAACGACAACCTTGGAGGCCTACGGATGAGGAAAAAAAGAAGTTTTTGAACTAAAGAATGATTTAGTATTTATAAATAATTAAAGAAGTATTTTGTTGAATGGCTGAAGTAGCTCGTAAAAGATAAAGTGTTGCTGTTTACAGACATCGACGACACAAAAATTATTATTTGAGTTATTTATATCAAATGCTTCAAAATTACCGTAGAGTCTATTTGTTTCCAGATTAAGGGTTTACTTTTTTTTTTTCCTTTTTTGATGAGACACATTTTACCAGATGAATTAATATAATTAGTAGGTACAAATGCATTTGCATCATAGTCTGTAATAAAGAGAAACACTAAATAGATTGACACTATATATTTGTTTAAACTTAGTAATTGACGAAATTTTGGCAAAATTCGATTTTTTCAATGAACTAACTACCGGTCTACCGATTTTACTAAAAAACTACTCTCTCTCTCTTTCTCTCTCTCTCTCTCTCTCTCTCTCTCTCTCTCTCTCTCTCTCTCTCTCTCTCTCTCTCTCCCTCTCTCTCCCTCTCTCTCCCTCTCTCTCTCTCTCTTCCTCTCTCTCTCTCTGTGTGTGCGTGGGTGCGTGTACGTGTGTGCGTGTGTGTATTTGCGAGTATAATCTCCCTCTTGAGATGTGATTAAATTTTCAGTAAAATCGGTAGACCGGAAGCAATAGTTTACTTCAGTGAAAAAATCTAAATTTGCCAATTGCTCGTCAACTACTAATTTTAAACAAATTTATAAAGAATTCAAATGTACTCAAAATTAAATTTGAGAAAAACTTTATCAAAAAAGAAAGAAATTCCTACCTTTACTCTTATTGAAAATCAGTTTTTTGCGAATATCTCGCAAGTCATCCTTTCTAGACAGGTACATTACGAGTATAGTATTGAAAACATAATTTTCAATGCCTTTTGTATGACAGAAATTTCGAAATTCGTACCGGAAGTAACACTTTTACTCTTATCGGATAGTGACTTTTGCAAATATGTACGTCGTAAATTATGCTTTCTATATAGCTTTATTAAGAGAATAGAAGTACTTAGAATAGGATTTTGAATAAAAAGAATCTGAAAATTGTATAATTTGAAACACTCATAACGTATAGTCGTGTAGTTTCCATTACGGCTTTGTAACTAACTGCTGTTCGAGGATCATAATCCTTTTATTTCTGTAACGTTTATATTTTTATCGCCAACCGTCAGTAAAGTGATGCGTTACCATAGCGTTTTACGGAGGTAAAGAAACACTTTATCGTACTGTACAATAAAGTACTTTACCTGCCGCTAATATCTGTCAGCGTAGCCATGACTGATGACTTTAAAAATAAATCGTTTGTCACTGTCATAAACTGTCATAAGTTATTATATCTTTATTTCTTAAATTAATAATTTTCACGGTTGGCGATAAAATTTTGTATGCACCACGTCAGTAAAATACCTTTACCGAACTCATCTGTTACTCGCCGCGCTCGCTTCACTCGCTTGGCTCGTAAATCAGACTCGTTCGATAAAGTATCACTTTACTGACTTGTTACATAAATAACTATTAACAACTACGATTTTCTAATGAATTCAGTAATGACATTACATTACAGCGGATTGAATGTATACGTACACCAAGAGAAATAATTATCCGTACACTTCGCGGAGATATAAAGTGGTATGGGCATGTTAGCCAATACCAATGCATAATAAATACGCTCATACCACCTTATATGTCAGCGAAGTGAATGGAAAGTTATATCTCCTGGTGTACATAAAAACAAGCTTCTGGTCTGATAGGCAAACTGTTTGTGTTTAGTTTACCTTGTGGTATTTTTGCTGTTTTATGTATGAACCAGTCATGCAGTGGCGGCTCTTTAATGAGAGCAAGTGAGCAATTGCACCCCCTGGAATTTTGAAACAAATCAAACCAAGCGGCGACTAACTGTGAAAGTATTTATTTATTACGTATTCATTGTTATTGAACAGGAACGTGGCGTGTACGGCACGCGAAACAACCTACATGCACCGATCGTAGTCATAGATATAATGACGACTAAGACTAACAGCGCACGGATGTAAAGACCCCTTCCACCGAGAGAAACATACCCATGTGCAAGCGCTACTGTTGCTGCGTTAAGCCATTAAACATTACATTGAAGGTGGGGAGAACTGTATTTTGTTCTAGTTCCATATCGTATAATACATAGCATGTGAGCAAGATTCCCGTCGGCTCAACGCTGTTGTAAGATGAATTTCGTGTCTGCGATGCATAATAACACGTTTTCGCGGTTAACGTATGATGAAAAAATCGCAATAAAAATTTTAAACGGCCGATGCCTCAATTATGTTTAGGAAATAAACAATCTGTTAAAGGTAAAGACGTTATAAGAAAATTCAAAATGAATATTTATCAGAAAAATGAGTGGATTTGTGGGTGTGAAATTAAAAATACTTTGTTTTGTTTTCCGTGTCTTTTGTTTGGTGGTGAACCGTCTTGGTCAAAGAACGGAATAAAAGACTTAATTCATCTTAGTGCTAAAATTACGAAACATGAAAATTCCGAAGGGCATTTGAAAAATATATTTAGTCTAAGAATGTTAGGAAAAAATAACATTCAGAATGTTTTAGATCATCATATAGAAAAGCAGTTCAACAACACAATGAACAGGTAACAAAAAATAGGCATGTGTTAAATTTAATAATAAATTGCATTAGATCTTGTGGCGCGTTTGAACTGGCACTTCGGGGTCATGATGAACGGCAAACGTCGAATACCAAGGGCATTTTTCGGAAATTGATAAATTTTACGGCAGAATTAGATAAATCGCTCAGAGATCACATCGAAGCAGCACCGGTTTTTAATT
This sequence comes from Amphimallon solstitiale, assembly GCA_963170755.1. NCBI lineage: Eukaryota > Metazoa > Arthropoda > Insecta > Coleoptera > Scarabaeidae > Amphimallon > Amphimallon solstitiale. Next base: position 17,780,290 of record OY720679.1, read on the forward strand.
GAATTTATAAATGATTTCCCAAATTTTAATGAAAAAGTGATAGAACTGTTCTGCAAGTCAAAGACACGCAAAATGGACTTCGTTTATCGTCAGATGTAATCAAACTGTAGTGTTATATTTATTATTCCCTCAAAACAAACTGTACAATGAACAGTACCTGTCTGGAACAGTATGTCGTTTTGAGGTCCCCTGATACCAAAAAAGTGGTTTCTAAAAAATGTCTCTCTCTCTCTCTCTCTCTCTCTCTCTCTCTCTCTCTCTCTCTCTCTCTCTGTGTGTGTGTGTGTGTGTGTGTGACCACGATAGCGATCAAACCGCTACAGATATCAATTTCAAATTTTGTATTTACGAATATAATCTTCCTCTTGAGAACTGATTAGATTTTGAGCAAAATCGGCAGACCGGAAGTAGTAGTTTACTTCAGTGAAAAAATCGAATTTTGCAAATATTTCGTCAATTACTAAGTTTAAACAAATTTATAAGGAATTCAAATGTACTCAAAATTAAATTTGAGAAAAATTGTGTTAATAAAGTTTTTCGAAATTCCGACCAGAAGTAGGTCTTTTACTCTTATCGAAAATCAGTTTTTTGCGAATATCACGCAAGTCATGCTTTCTAGGCAGGTAAATTATCAGTATAAAAGTATTTAGAACGTATTTTTAAATATCTTTTGTATAAAAAAAATTTCAAAATTCGGACCGGAAGTAACACTTTTACTCTTACCGAATAACGATTTTTTGCAAAATATGTCGTAAATTATGCATTCTATATATATTTATGAAGAGTACAAAAGTATTTAGAGTTGGATTTGGAATATTTTTTGTATAAATGAAATTTCAAAATTCGGACCGGAAATAACACTTTCATACGTATAAGAAAGTCGTGTGGTGACCACACCTCATTTTTTAATTTTGAAATTATGCACTCCCTATGTGAACCACCCCGAGCCGCCACTGCAGTCATGTATGTTGTCTAGACGTTAAACTTGTTAATATTTGATGAATCGCCACCTATAGTTTTTATTCTCGATAAGCCTTTGATATTATGGGATGTTTCGAATTATTCCTAAAAGGGAAAGTCAGTTGACTTGAATCAAAACATCGTGGCGCCGGTCTAAAGAACTAAAACCATGCTCTGATTTAGCGGGATCGAATGAGCTCGTCGAGGTATCATGGATGTCTAGCATCGCCGAGCTTCAGCGGTTGTCCAACAAGTTTTGTTCATAAAAGTAAGTAAGGTATATAATCAGATTCATTTTTCTTTCGGGTATAGACGCTAATTGTTAATAGGTGTAAGATAACGTATTGAGTAATTACTGTCTCACATTTGTGGCCAATGTCTTCTTGTCAACATTTTTATTCACTAAAAGGTTCTTTGAAGAAGTAGACAGCAAGACTTTCTTTTCAGCAAATGGAAACCAAATCAAAAAATCATCCAAAGACACAAAATCTAATAAAATAGTCTAAAGAATGAGCCCCTTATTTTCTGGCGCGTGTTTAGTAAATTGATTGTATAAGAAGAAGATAACTTGGCCACTGGGTAGGAACCTAAGACGATGGCAAGGCAACATTATTTTCCTCATGGAGCAGAAATATATAGAATGTTGAAGAAAATATACAGAGAAGACAACTTCTAAGTCACTGATACAAATGGCAGAGGAATAAGAATATGGGTTTCTAGACGCCATTATTGTTTATGAAGACTCTGGTTTGAAACAAGGAATTTCGCTTGTGGATAGTTTTTTAATATAAAATAGAATCTTTATTTAAACAAAGCATGCAGACATAAAGAACATTGAGAATTAATTAGGGATCTGCAATATAAAAGAAGCTATATCGCATATTAATACAGAGTGTATATAAATGATTGACAGGCGTTTGAATTTCCTGTTTTCTATTTTTTTGCTTTAAGTTGATGCCAAGTACTACTCAAATTTTTGAGGCTGTAAATATTGTATATCATAGGCGTAACATAAAAAAATGACAAAAGGAACAATTTTAGTTAATTTATTAATAGATAATTACAATAAAATTGTTTTCTACAGTTCATATTTAAATTGTACTCCATCGTAATTTCAGATTAGACTAGTTAATGAAAATTATTACAAAAGTACAACATTTGTTCAAAATTATTACAAAAGTATATCACTTATTCAAAATATTTAGCTTTTAAAATTTTAAAAATTATAACATCTGATGATCGAGGAGGCGAGCGGTCTCTACTCATCAATCTGTCCCCGAAAAACTGGTGCAGATAATCTAATATTCTCTGTGCAGTGTGAGCTGTAGCACCATCCTTTTGGAAATGACCACGTTGCAACCCATCATTATGAAGTTGTTCAATAAAAGGATTTAAAATTGGATTTTGGTAAGTATTCGTATCAATATTTTTATGAAAATACACTGATCTTTTGGGGATGTAACGAAGTCTCTAGGAAAATATGAGTATTTTCTGCAGACCAAATTCTATTGTTTTGTGAATTTACATATCCACTAAGATGGAACCATGCTTCATCCCTGAAGAAAGTAATATCCAATATATCGTCATTGTTTAAAACTTCATTGAACCATTCACAGTACTGGGCACGACGAGAAAAATCCAGAGGTAGCATTCATGAGAACAGTTATTTTGTATGGATGTAAATGAAGAACTTTCTTGTACGCCTTTTGACAGGTTCCAAGTGATAAACTTGTTTGGGCTGCACCGAAAAGATTTTTTTCTATTCCGGTGCTATAAAGTTCACTTTACGACACCTGTTTTGGTTGCATAAAGTATTACTTTACCGCACGCTAATTTTATTTTTTTGAAGTTGGTAACAAAAGAAAATGGAACCAAATCGTATTTAAATGTCAAAATATAAGCCTTTAAAGTAACAAAAATGTGCAATAAAATTGTACAAAGAATAAAAAGCACACATGCTAACATTTCACTTACTAATTAGCAATATATATTGTTAAGCAGAGTTGGATGATAAGTTTTCGGATGCTACTATTGACATTTACTTATTATGTTGATTAGTACAACTGTTATAAAAGTTTGTTTTGATAAATATGTAGAGAGTTTGTGGACGAAAGATTTTGTAAATTGTCTTCTGCTATTTTGCGAATCTCTGGGGGCGTACAGTTATTTATTTCGTCCTTTTTGTTGATAATTTGAAATAATTTATTGTATAAATCAGTCTGAATTTTAAACACAATTACATATAGCACCACCTATATTCAAATATTTAAAACGTTCTATTTAAAAATCAGAGTAATCAACTTCAAAAAAGCAAAATTTCTAAAATATTCGAACAAAACATGTCTCTTATTTTAAGCTTTTTTGAACTTTTAATAACCGAAATAGAAAAAATAGTATAAAATACACGTTTCATAAGACATTTTGCGCACTTGTTCTTTAGAAAACTCGCCTAGCGGCTCGTTTTCTAAACTTGAACGCGTGCGCAAAAATCGTGTCTTATGAAACTTGTATTTTAATATACTATTTAGGGCTTGCATCCATTCTTTGACTATTATATGCAACAACTTGTTCAGTTAGAACAGTAGAACGTCCTGTAGCTTGCTAAATTAAAAGAATCGGTATTGTATTTACTTTTGCAAGATTAACATAAAACGCTAAATAATTTTATTATAAGAAATGGACAGGTAATACGTGCATTAATGTTAATTAAAAAGTTCCAATTGTAGTCAGAATCAACATGAAAAAAAGTAAACAAAAACGAGTTATTTCCAAGGTAATTAACATAAATTATTAACGTCACCTATGAGCATGTCACAATTTAAAATTTATTTCGTCATTCCAGTAGATGAACAAATTATTAAATAAAGCAAACAAAAAATGTGTCCACTCTTTTTATGTCTGCAAACTTTTTATAAATTAAGAAATAAAACAATTATTTGGCGGCATTTCACGATTTATTTCTTATTTCAAGTGCCAATGGGGTCGCGCGCTTCTATTCTATTTACATCAAGGATATAGGTATTATTAATTAGTAAATATGGAATTAGCATCATGGGGAATAATCTTGTTTGAATATTCTGTGGAAAATTAGATACGGAAATCATTCAATTGTGGTATATTTGATGAGTACCTACTATGTCTATTAGATATTATTTTCTGTTTGTATAGGTATACGTAAGTGATTCCGAAGAAGAATGCTTATCTTGTGCAATATTTACTTATTATTACACTCCTGGCAAGGTTTACGTTTGGCATTTCTTTCTAATTAAATGTATGCATGTTGACGTAGTAGTAGACCTTAACATCAAAAATTAAAATCATTAAGTAATTATAAGGTTAGATAACATGAAAATGAACAATTACTGTTGTGTAAGGGTTTTTATTATTTAAGATTGGTAGCGATTGGTAGTTTTAGACTAGAATAGGGTTTTTGTCAACGAACCAGATACAGAGATAATGGCTTCTAGTAGCGCCATACATATGTATAAGATTTAATATCTGTTACTGTAGCATTGTTAATAAAGTGTTTTAAAATGAAAAGTGTGTTAACGTTTAATTAAAACGAACCCACATAAGAAACAACAAAACATGGTGTCAGAAGTGTTAATTAAAACGTGATAACAATCCTGATAACATACTAGTTCCCGCCAATAGATAGGTAACGAAAACAAAATGGAGTGCAAACCACCAGAACAATTTTCCATGGAAGATTCAATTAGTAAATGGCCGAAATGGAAACAAAGGTTCGAGATTTTTATGCTAGCATCAGGAAAAAGTAAAGAACAGGAAGATGTAAAAATTGCCTTACTGTTACATACAATAGGAGAAACAGGTCTGGATATATACAATACCTTTCCTAAGGATAATATAAAAACACTAGAAAATGTCCTACACTGTTTTGACCAGTATTTTCTACCCAAGAAAAATATAACAATGGAAACATTTAAATTCAATAATATTATTCAAAAGGAAGATCAAACCATTGATTCGTTTATAACTGAATTAAAAAAGCAAGCTGCTAACTGCGAATTCATGTGCTCAAAGGACAACTGTAAACAGTCATATATTGACAGAATGTTAAAAGACAGAGTAATTCTAGGAATTAATGACAAACAAATACAGCAAAGATTAATTAGAGAACCTGACATGAGCCTTGAAAAAATACAAGAATACTGTAAATCTGTAGAATTATCCGAGCAGCATATAAAATTATTAACTCCAGAAGAGCGAGTCAATGCAGTTTCACTAGCACTAATTAAATGCAAAAGATGTGGCTTTGAACACACCAGAGGGAAATGCCCTGCATACAACAAAACTTGTGCTGTATGTCAGAAGAAAGGACATTTTGCAAAAATGTGTCGCTCGAAAGATAAAAATCAACTATCCACATCAAATTTCAAAAATTCTAGAAAGGATGCAAAAGATAAAAAAGAGAAAAATGAAAACCCAAGATACGAAGAAAAAATAGAAGAAATCCAGACATCGAATGAAGACAATTCAAATATTCTACAAAGAAAAACCGAACTAAATCAAGACAACTATGTTGAAATTTATGAACATAAAGAAAATTCTTTGAATGTATCATGTTGGTATGAATATGTTTTAATTAATAATTATAATATTAGATTTAAATTAGATTCAGGTGCAGAATCAAGTGTATTACCACTAAAAATTCTCAGCAAATTAAATATTCAGAAATCCTCTATTATTCCAACTAAAAGTATTATTCTTTCTTATGGAAATTTCAAAACTAATGTACTAGGTGAATTAATTTTAAAATGTAGCTATAAAGATAAATCTTGCAATTTGAAATTTCTAATTGTAGATCTTGATTCTGAACCGATATTAGGATTAACAGACTGTATAAAATTCAAATTAATATGTCGCTTAAACGCAATTGAGAATAATTTACTTGATAAGTTTACGTTATTACCAAATAACAAAAATGACCTTTATGAACAATTTATGGAAATATTTAATGGTCTTGGCTGTATACCAGGATTCGTAGATATAAAATTAAAAGAAAATGCAATTCCAGTCATTCAGACTCAGAGAAAAGTACCATTATCACTACATAAAAAACTTAAAGAAACTCTAGATGAATTAGAAGAAAAAAGTATAATTTCAAAAGTAAATTATCCTACTGAATGGGTAAATTCTTTAATGATAGTAGAAAAACCCAATGGTTCCCTTCGCTTATGTCTTGATCCCAAACCACTAAATAAATTTATTTGCAGAGAACATTTTATAATACCCAAATGTGATGATATTTTAAACAATTTGGTAGGTAAGACCATGTTTTCGGTCATAGATATGAAAGATGGGTTTTGGCAGATCCAACTTAATGAAAGCAGTTCTAACTTATGTACTTTTAATTCCCCCTTTGGTAGATATAAATTTAATCGAGTACCCTTTGGCCTAAATTCAATACCTGAAATATTCCAAAGAAAAAATATGGAAATATTTGGTGATATACCTGGTGTAAGTATATATTTTGACGATTTAATCGTTACAGGTTCTAATGAAATAGAACATGATAAAGCATTCAAAACTGTCCTAGAAAGAGCTTTAAAATACGGAATTAAATTTAACTTTAGTAAATTACAATATAAACTAGAAGAAGTAAATTTTTTGGGCCAAGATATCTCAAAAAAAGGTGTTCAACCCTCAAATAAAAATATTAATGCTGTCTTAGCTCTAGAAATACCAGAAAATAAGAAAGATTTACTTAGAATTTTAGGACTATTTAAATTTTTTTCTAAGTTTATACCGAACTTAACGCAATTAACTTTTCATATGAGAAATTTAAGTAGAAATGATATCAAATTTATTTGGACAGATGCTCATCAATCCGAACTAGATACTTTAAAAACTTTGATCACAAACAAACCAATATTAAAGTTATTTGATGAAAATAAAAAAATTACTATTCAAACTGATGCTTCTAGTAAGGGCATGGGTTGTGTTCTGTTACAAGACGGATATCCCGTATCATTTGCATCTCGATCTTTGAATCACGCAGAAGTCAAATACGCTCAAATTGAAAAAGAACTCCTCAGCATAACGTTTGCTTGTGAAAAATTTAAATTTCTAATTTATGGCAGAGAGATAACTATACAGACTGACCATAAACCATTAATCCCGATATTTAATAAGAGTTTGGATAATGTTAGTGCTCGTTTACAACGAATGTTGTTAAAGTTATTAAAATATAAGTTAAATGTTGAATATCTCCCCGGATCGAAAATGTACGTAGCTGATACTTTAAGTAGATCCTACATTAAGACAAATACACCAGTAGATGAAGAATTGGAGTATATGGTGCATTCACTTTCCTTAAATGTCCCTATGACTCCAGAAAAGAGAGTAACTTTTCAAAATGCTATTGATAAGGACATAATTCTGTCAAGAGTTAAACATTTTTGTTCTACAGGCTGGCCTAAGTCCAATAGAGCTCTAGATGGAGAATTAAAATATTATTTTGCTTTAAGGGATGATATATTTCTCTCAGATAATCTATTGTTTTATAATACTAAAATTATTGTACCTTCACAATTAAGAAAGGAAATGTTAAAATTAATTCATGAGGCCCACTTTGGAATACAAAAATCTAAATTACGCGCTAGACTAGTAATGTTTTGGCCAAAAATGTCAGCTGATATTGAAAATTTTATAAATGAATGTGAAATATGTCAAGTAAATAAACCAGCTAATAAAAGAGAGAATCTTATAACACACGAAATTCCAAATCGACCCTGGCAATACTTGTATTCTGATTTTTTTGAGTATAAAAATCAAAACTATTTATTAATCGTAGATTCTTATTCACATTGGATGGAAGTGGTTCCTACTTCTGGCAAAGCGGCAGAAACTGTTGTTAAAGTTTGTAAAGAAATATTTTCAAAATTTGGTGTACCGGATAAATTCTTTGGAGATAACAATCCGTACAATAGCATATGTTTCCGGGATTTTGCGAGAAACTGGAACTTTGAAGTTGAATTTTCTAGTCCGCATCACCACCAATCGAATGGTTTAGCCGAAAAATACGTGGACATAGCAAAAAGAATGTTAAAGAAAATGAAAAATTATGATGATTTGCCTAACTTTTTATTAGAGTATAGAAATACCCCATTACCAAGCATAGGTTATTCTCCTTCTCAACTACTTTTAAATAAATTGGTAAAAACAAAAATTCCTACAGCTATAGAAAATTTAATGCCTAAAATTATAGAAAGCCCTACTGTTACAGATAAATTAAGGAGTAATTCTAAAAAACAAAAAAAACACTATGACAAATCAGCAAAAGATTTACCTCCTTTGAATATAAACGAAAATATTTTATTTCAAAAAAATAAAAGATGGGAAAAAGGTAAAGTGGTGGAAAAGTATAATGATCGTTCCTATATTGTTAAAGATTTGAATAATAATAAATTTAGGCGTAATCGGAAGCTAATTAACAAAACAAAAATAAGCTTCAATAAAAGTAATTTTTGCCCTAACTTGCATTATGTTTACGAAGACCTTCTGGTTAGTGAAACAGATATTAACGATGTTAACCCTGATAATGTTGTAGTGCCTGTTGAAACTATTATTAATCTTGATGATACTATAATAAATAGTGTAATTGATAATGATGTAAATCCTAATCGTAGTGACAATGATGTATCTATAGATAATGGTATTATGAATGTAAATGATAATGACTTATCTATAAGAAATCAAAATAGACCTGTAAATGCAAGAAGTATGAGAACTTCTCGGCCGCCTCAAACCTTAAGTGACTATGTCTTATATTAATGTATTAACTTAAAAAAAAAAAAAAAAAAAAAATAAAAAAAAAAAAAAAGAAAAAAAAGAAAAAGCGTGTTGTGTAAGGGTTTTTATTATTTAAGATTGGTAGCGATTGGTAGTTTTAGACTAGAATAGGGTTTTTGTCAACGAACCAGATACAGAGATAATGGCTTCTAGTAGCGCCATACATATGTATAAGATTTAATATCTGTTACTGTAGCATTGTTAATAAAGTGTTTTAAAATGAAAAGTGTGTTAACGTTTAATTAAAACGAACCCACATAAGAAACAACAAAACAATTACAACAAATACTTTTTACTTATATATCTATTTTGACCGCTAAAAAGATAAATAATGCTGGTGATATTTAAAATGATCTACCAATTTAATTATATTATATATACCTATACACATGAACCATACACACGTATATCTGTATGGAAAGTACTAGTAATATTGATGTTATTAAATTATTTAGGGCCGGTTTTTCAAACGCCAATATAAAGTACCCGGTTAGCTAATCATTGATTAAGCCTAATCGTTGATTATCTCTAACCGGCGTTTTTCAATGCGAAGAAATACGCCGATTATCTAAACAGTGTTTAAGGATTTGTTGTACAAAGTTGGCAACATATTTGCTAGTGCATTTGGTCTAAATTAGCATATTTGTTCTAATAATATTGGCGCCATTTCCTACGCTTGAATTTCTTATTTGGCTTATTTAATATTCTTAAAGATTTTTGGTATAATTTGAAATTTCATTTTAGTAAATAGACTGTAGGCATTTATTTTTTAAGCACATATTTAAAATTTCTATTACGAAATAAGTAAGAAACACAGAGTGATGGGGGAGAGTGGGGGAATGGCGCCACCTTAAGGAAAAATGTTGATTTCATCGTGCAAAAATTGTGTTTTGTGTTTGATTTTACGAAGTTAGGTGGTTTAACGATTTTTCTACGGTTTGGTTAAGAAAAAATCGGTGGTCGTTCTAGAAAAGTGTATTTTAAAAAATGTCGAAAACAAAGTGCAAGTGGCGGAATTGCCTCGTGCATGAGGGGTAATTTCGCCACGGCAACGGTGAGGCAATTCCGGCAGTGATGAGTGAATAAAATAATCTCTATGCATAAGGTTTATTGCACAATATATATGATTACATGCTTAATGACAATATGATTACTGGCAATAATCACAAATATACGTTTTTCCCTTTTCTTTCCCACTACAAGCTGCATGAGCCCACTTGGAACAGGAGACACACCTAAACCATAACTCATTTGATTTTCCAAATTCATTGCAGATAATGCAGATATTTTCATCAGCTTCTGGATCATAGTACAGACTAGGCTCCAAATCGACCAGCTCATCATAGTCGCAGAGATTCCTCACATCTTCTCGAACGTAAGGTTCCGTCTTCCAGACTTCTTTATTATTTTCTTTTTGTGAAGAGCTGCGGCGGATGTCTTTACTGTTCTCTTAAGCAAGTTGGTTTTCCTCTTTTTTTCTAGTTTTTTTTTGCTCCATTTGTTAGTATAACTCATTAGGAGTGGCAGTTATTATTTCGGAACGCTGCTTCTTTCTATTCTGTCGGGTTTCTTGCATCTTGGATGTTGAAGTCGGTACTGGTGAGAGTTCTTGGAAGCTGACCTTCATCTTCTTATATATATATATAAAATAATTCTTCATTGATCCATCCATTGTCGGAACATTTGTAAACAGCACCTTCTGGTCCACCTTTTTCTATCAAAGGTGTCATTCTTTTACGAGGATATATAAATAAGGGGGGAATGAAAGTACCAGCAGCGTTAACTGCGCAGCAAACTGTTATCTTTTTTCCTCGCTCTAGTTGCAGCGCCAACCTGTTTCTGACCTTTAAGTCCCAGAATTTTTCCAGGTTTTTGTACAGTTGTTATACCTGTTTCGTCAACATTAAAAACCCTCGAAGACGAAAAATTGAATTTGTTCATTACAGTTTCTAAGTTCGCATAAAATCGATTAACTTCCGTTGTATTAAATGCAATTATTCTGCTCAAGCTTGTTGATTCTGGTTTTCTTAAACTAATCTGAGGATTTCTCCTTCGAAAGCCCTCTAATCAGTCGAGCCCTGCAATTTGACTGGCAGTATTGAACCTATGTTTCATTTCATTCTTTTCGGCATATTCGTATGCTAAACGCCGAAGTTCTATAGGGGTTAATCCGTAAAACATTTTGGCTAAACGTAATACGTGATTAGTCATTTCTTTCTCCTGCTCGGCACTGAAAATTGGTTTGCGGCCCATGAAATTCTTCTTACTGTTTCTAGTTTTTATCCTATCTCTTAAAGTGCTTTTTGGGATACGAAATGATATCGCAGCTTTTTTCACAGACATGCCAGAGTCCACGGCTTTTATTGCCGCATCTAAGTCTGCACCAGTCCATTGAGCTCTTTCTGTTGTTCTTTTCCGATTTCTAACCATCTGAAAATAAATGAAGTTTTAAAACTAGGTGGGTACTGGTTAGCCACGAACAACGGGGTAAGTCGCCAATGGCGAAATTTCCCCAGCCCAACATGACGGTCTAACCCTAAATGTATCCTGAATATTTGTTAATTAATTGAACATAACCTAAACAACAAACATGCGTTTAGATCTATGCGAAAGACTCCTAAAACGTTCAGTTTCTAAGTGATCATCTTAAAAGTTTAAATATGATAAAATCAGAATAACTTACCGTTGATAAATGAAATGGAATAATTAGATGAAAACTGCGAATTTCACGAATCTTTCAACAGCTGACAGAGAACTCGGTGAAAAGGCGCCAAAACATTACACCTCACTAAAACGAGCTACCTTTAGATGCCGGGACACTTCATTTGTTTCCAAGTCATAGTCAACCAAAGATTTAAAGGGTGACGGTATTACCTCGTATGGCGGCATTCCCCCACTCTCCCCTACTGAAACAAATTTATTGATTACTTACTGCTATTGAGAAATAGAAAAATATTGAGGAGAATTAAAAAAGTAATACATTATAATACATACATATATTCATATAAAATTAACAGTTACCAAAAATATGCAAAATATAGTACATGTAAGAAAAACATAAAAGTGGGAACAGTTTGTTGAAAAAGAAAAATTTGCATCTACGGTCTTAAGCTGACTTATCAATCACATCCGAGTGGTATAAGGTATTGCACTTTCCATTGCCATGCCTGAGAGGATTTAACTTGCCCCAAATTTCTCTAGTCCTAATAAACCCAGATACTTTTACTGAAAGATCATATATCAGCTGTTTATTAAAAATAATACATTTAAGTAATTTTATGTCCTTTAATCAAAGGAGGTTGATTGAGAAAACCATGTTTCCAATTGGTTTACGCGTTACAATTTAAAAAATGATATGTTCTGGTGCAATCGGAGTGAGCTTGACAGTGCCAGTAATAAATATTAGTGTAGAATTTAACTGTACATCAACTTTACAAGCATGTATATTATTTATCCAAACCCAGTTCAACCAAAAGTACTTAAAGTATCTGCATAAGCTCTCAATGTCAACCTGCCAGCTTCTGCAGAAATTCTTCCATGTTTTCAATTTCATATGTAATTCTTCAATATAGTTTAATATGTTAATAACATATCTAGACTGAGTCCAAAATATGTTCGACTGAAATTATGTTTTAATAAAGTGTTGTTAAATGCATTTACAAAGAAAAGAACAAATGCAAGTGTAAATTGCCACAGGAACTTCTTCATTTTCAAGCTAAAAGTTACACATATTCAATATTATGCTATTTTTATTTTTAATTATACTGTTAATTTTATTTATAGAAGAAGCAATACAATTACTAAATCACTGATGTGAATTATTATTTCCAAAAAATACGTTTACACAGTAAAACAAATGCATATGGAAACATCAGCAGTGAATAAGAACAAAAATCCAAATCTCCTAGGTTATGCGCATGTGTGGGTCATCCTAATCACTGTTTAATATTTTATCAGGTACTTCAAACACGGTTAAAATTTGACCGATTAACGACGTTCTTAATCAATGATTAGCGCTAACCGGCGCGGCGTTGGAAAAACGCAAATTTGTACCAACCGGTGTTTTAATCAATGATTACGCTAACAGGCATTTTAATCGGAGTTGGAAAAACCGGTCCTTAAAAATATAGAGAGCTACGTTTTCCATATAAAGTAGATTTAAATGAACCTTCACAAACAAAACGGTCAGAAATGAATACAGCTAATAATTTAAACGATTCAGCTAAAATTCATTCGTTAGAATTAATTGTAAGAACTGATATAGAGACTTTCACAATTTATTGATATAACACAATACACAACATCAACAATACACAACGATTAATTTGCCAACATAGTGATTTCATCACATACATATTGCTATGATATGTATAAATCTGAATAAGTTATTGATATCAACGATGTTCAATGACATCAGTCACATCACCAATGAATATATACACAATGAGCATAGTTATGCTAATACTCATTAGCATGTTCTACGTAATTGTCGGTTAGACATATTATTCATTTTTCAGTCTGCAAAGGTGTCCCTTTTGCTTATTACCTTTGACTCTTTATACACAGGGGTTACAGAGCCTTTTCTTTAAGATTATTCTCTCTTATTTTGTATAGGATAGATAGGTGGTTTATTAAAAATCAAACTAAGAAAAATTAAACATTTATTTTCTCATAATTGTATTTATATTAGCAAGAATTAGTATTGAATCGGAGGTTGATTTCATTCTAGTAATGTAATTTATGATCCAATGAATGACTATCTTCATTCATAGATCTAATTAAAATCTTTATATACACTTATAATATTCTTCAATTATGTTGCTGTTTCATTACTGAAAGACAATAATATTATTGAATATGCCTGACCTTCTCATTGCCGAAACATTCGCACATTAAAAACGAAGTATGTTTGTCTTTCTACACAAATAATCCTCTAAACCGGAATTTTAAGTTAACAAAAATTATAAACGTATGTTTCTAAAACAATTAAAACTGACATTCTGTCAATCTCTATTGATTTATATAAGTACCTACTATTGTATATTTAATTACATTTGTTGATCATATAGATCTTGAAATTCCTTTTAATAATCTTTATTCAGCTTGTATTTTATTTCTTAAATTCTAAATTACAGTAATATTTAGTAGTTGTTTGCCTGTTTTCTATTATTGATATCTACACCCATAAGGCAACAATTTTTTTCAAAATAAAGTTTTTGAATAAAAATAAGGAGGTGTGGCCACCACACGACTTTCTTATACGTATGACCGTTTCAAGTTAAACAAAATTGTTCTAAATCAGTGGCGGCTCGGGGTGGTTCACATAGGGAGTGCATAATTTCAAAATTAAAAAGTATAATACAAGAACGCTTACCCAATCTTTATAAGTTTCACCGACATACTGTTCCAGACAGGTACTGTTCATTCTACAGTTTGTTTTGAGGGAATAGTAAATATAACACTACAGTTTGATTACATCTGACGATAAACGAAGTCCATTTTGCGTGTCTTTGACTTGCAGACCAGTTCTATCATTTTTTCGTTAAAATTTGGGAAATCATTTATAAATTCCTTTTCACAAGATAACATAGTAAGGGCATTTAATCTGTCTTCTTTCATTGTATTTCTCAGGAAAGTTTTTATTCTCTTCAGCCGTGAAAACTGGCGTTCCGCTTCAGACGTTGTCATTGGGATTGTAATGACAATTTTTAAAAGCTTAACACCCAAAACCCCCGTATCTAAAATTTCACATCCATAAAAAAAAACTCGTCCGCCATTTTGTCTATTTTTGACATTTTGACTTTGGAATCGTGATCGGCGACCTAAGACACTCCCGTATCTAAAATTTCACATTTATACGTCAATTTTCAAAAAATCTTCCGCCATTTTGTTTTTTTTGACATTTTGATTATGGATTCGTGATCGGTGACCTAAGACACCCCCGTATCTAAAATTTCACATTTAGACGTCAATTTTCAAAAAATCTTCGGCCATTTTGTTTTTTTGGATATTTTGATTTTGGATTTGTGATCGGCGACCTAAGACACCCCCGTATCTAAAATTTCACACTTATACGTCAATTTTCAAAAAATCTTCCGCCATTTTTTTTTTTTTTACATTTTGATTATGGATTCGTGATCGGTGACCCAAGACACCCCCGTATCTAAAATTTCACATTCATACGTCAATTTTCAAAAGAATCTTCCGCCATTTTGTTTTTTTTTGATATTTTGATTTTGGATTTGTGATCGGCGACCTAAGACATCCCCGTATCTAAAATTTCACATTTATACGTCAATTTTCAAAAAATCCTTCGGCATTTTGTTTTTTTTTGACATTTCGACTTTGGATACGTGATCGATGACACCACAAAAACTCCCAAGTGCCGAATTTTACTTTAATCAGAAGAGAGAAATTAATTTCAGCTAGCTCCGCCCACTCTGCATGTATGCGTAATCGTTTAAATAAAATTATTACATAAGGGCACATCAATGTTAAAAACAATCCTTTTCCCCATTAAGAAAACGGGGCATACGCGTTCTGGAATTATCGTATTTTAATTCAAATCATTATTAAAATATTAATCGACCCCTATACATAGATAAAAATATTAAATCAAGCGGGACCGTTACGTATTATGTGGAGATGCAGAACCAACAGCGGTGAGCAGACTGGGGATCTTGCTCACAGGCTATGTATTATACGATATGTAAGTAGAACAAAATACAGTTCTGCCCACCTTCAATGTAATGATAATGGCTTAACGTGCAACGGTAGGGCTTTGCTCATGGGTATGTTTCTCTCGGTGGAAGGGGTAAACATTCGAACGACGACGATCGGTGCATGTAGGTTGTTACGCGAGCCGCACACGCCACGTTCCTGTTCAATAACTATGAATACGTAATAAATAAATACTTTCACAGTTAGTCGCCGCTTGGTTTGTTTTGTTTCAAAATTCCAGGGGGTGCAATTGCTCACTTGCTCTCATTAAAGAGCCGCCACTGTTCTAAATTGTTTTAAGTAGTTTTATCTTCTTAGAAAAATAAGCCAAATTTTAAGAATTTTCTTTATATGAATGTTACTCAAAATCCTATTGTAAGTACTTCTTCTCTTAATAAATTTCTATAGAATGCATACTTTGCGAGATATTCGAAAGAAAGTGCTATTCGCTAAGAGTAAAAGTATTCCTAGCGGTCCGAATTTTGAAATTTCATTTATACAAAAAAAAATCCAAAATCAGCTGTAAATACTTTTGTACTCTTGATAAATATATATAGAACGCATAATTTACGACATATTTGTAATAAATAGCTCGATAAGAGTAAAAGTGTTACTTTCAGTCATAAGTTTGAATCTTTTTTTTATAGAAAAGGTATTGAAAATTAAGTTTTAAATATTTTTATACTCTTAACGTACCTGTCTTAAAAGATAAGAGTAAAAGACCTACTTCCGGGAGGAATAAATAACAAAATTCTTCTCAAATTTAATTTGGAGTACATATGAATTCTTTACAAACTTAGTACTTGAGGAAATATTGGCAAAATTTTATTTTTTTACTGAAGTTAACTACCGATTTACTGAAAATCTAATCAGATCTCAAGAGTGTGATTATACTCGTAAATACACAATTTGAAATTGATAGCTATAGTGGTTTGACCTCTATCGTGGTCACACACACACGCGCGCACACACACACAGAGAGAGAGCTCTTTCTTAAAAACCGCTTTTTCGGTATCGGGGGCTTCAAAACGTGGACACCTGAAAAAATCTCGAGGTCAAAAATTTTCATCATCACAACACTTCCTTATACTACGTATAAGAAAGTAAAAGTAATTTAAGAAAAAACAAATGCTAACAAACATAGCGCTTGTTAGTGTATATGTTACGGGAAAAGTTAGATTAACGGTTAAACTTAGGTTTACCCGGGTAAACCGCGAAATACCTAGGAAACGTGGGTGATGTACGAAATATAACTGAAATTGGACATGTTTCGCGCTTTACCCGGGTAAACCGCGTTCCACCCATTTTCACTTGGTTAAAGTTGGGTGTAACAAAAACAACAAGGTCATAAATGTTTGAAAATAGTAGTTTATACAACGAGTCAATAATGACAGTTATTATTCCCGAGAGCTGAATTTACTCCCGAGCCGCGTAAGCGGCGAGGGAGTAACTCAGCTCGAGGGAATAATAGTCATTATTGCGAGTTAGTATACACTACTTTATCGACGACTAACTGAAAATTACTAAAAAAAATCAAAATAAGTAAACGAAAATGTCAGATTACTATATCAATATGACGTTTGATGGTTAGGCAGTCAGTAAAATGGCCGGACTTGTCTATCGTTACTATGACAACGTTAGGAACGTTATGTTCTTATTGGCGGAATGCAGTGAATAATGGTAACGTTATGGCCCATTATATGTTCTTATTGGCGGAATGCAGTGAATAATGGTAACGTTATGGCCCATTATTCACTGGTCGCATTTCATTATTCCCTACGGGTATTATGAGTGTTATTATTAGCCAATATTGATTAATATAATACATACTTTATTGTTTAGTCGTCGATAAACATATTTATTTAAAAACACATTTTACGGATAAAAGTAAAAACACTAAAACTGTGTACTGTCAAAGTAAAGAATACTATTATAATCTATTTGTTCAAGCAAGACAAGCTGCCATGACATTTCGAGTTACAAAGATTTCCAATAGCTTTACATTTACATTTGTTGGTCATGAATTTAGCTTTACAGTTGCAACGTTTATAACCTTGACCTCCAAAAAGTGACTGTTCATTTGCAAGTTGTCCTAAACTTTTCTTTTCGGTGATACACTCTCCAGATCTACAAGTTTCTGACTACACAGTGTGACTGACTGTGGCGCGGTTTGCCATGTACTATTTTAAGGCCACTCCACATGGAACATAACTCTTCAATAACACGGTTTGCAAATTCCCGGCTGTTGTCCGATTGTAGTATAGGTGGGGCTTCAAAAATGCAAAATATGTCTATCAGGCTCTTAGCAACTTCCTCAGCCCTTTTCGATTTTAATGCACGTATTTGAATAAATTTTGTTAAGTGGTCTTGATACACTATAATAAATTTGTATTCTCCATCTGTATGGGATTGCATGTCAATCAGGTCCACTTGACAACGACTGTTCATTTCTTGGCAGATTTTAGTTTCTTTTGGCAACCTTCACACAAACGGAGATATTATTTAATAACATCTTGAGTTATATTCTTGTACTTTTTCCTGCATTCACTTTCCATACGATGTTTACCACCAATGTCCAATGGCCAAATGTGCATCATGCAAAATATCAAACATTTCATCGCTTGTAACGTAATACTTTATGCTAGATTCACCCGATGCTACACGAGAAATAAGCTTTTCAACACCTCTACAACAGAACATATGTCAAACCGCTTCAAACGTCGATATTGTAGAGTGGTTTTGGTTTTAGCATTTTTTGCCAACTTGACTGATTCTAACATTTCTTGGTATTGTTCATTACTAAAATAAAAACTGTTTGCACTTTTCGAAGACACCAACTCATTGAAAACTTCATTAAAATGCTGTCTTAAACGCACATATCCACTGTCTTCGGTTGCCATTTCCGAACTGACTGCACGTGGTGAAAGAAGACTTAATAATAATTTCTACATCCAACTTTAACCACACAAAACCGGATAGAACGCGATTTACCCGGGTAAAGCCAGAAATAGCTATAATGTCGGTTATATTTCTTACTTTAGCTATGTTTCTTGGGTATTTCGCAGTCTACCCGGGTAAACCTAAGTTTAACCATTAATCTAAGTTTACCCGTAACATATACCTACACCCGCAAGATTTCAATTTATTAGTACGTCTGCTTTGTATTTAGGGGCACAAGGAGATTTATCTTCTCGTCGTCAAGCGATCTTTTACTTTCTCATACCACTGTATATAGCTATGTAATAGAAACAGTAGTTTCTCTCGCGGGAAATAATTGTCCACCGGCAAACCGACGCGTGCGTGAGTGCGCAGTAGTCAGCCATCAGCTGTTGAGTTGGCGGGATTATTTGATGCGACTGCTCGGCATGCGGTTTGTGAATGGCCGTTAATGTAAGTTATGCTGGGTCACAAATTATACAAAATGTTTGACAAACAATTTATTATGAACACTAATTTTACAAATTAATGGGTAGTTGTACACAAATTAAACAAGACATATGTAAAACTAAAGTATACATTCTTTTGGCATTTATAATTAACGTCAAATAAATTTATTAACACATTGTTAATTTAGAATTTGTGCTTAAAATGTGTCAAAAATTTTTGTTTGATTATTGTGCATTTCCTTGAAACATTTCCATATAATTTAATGGATGCTGACGTACTTCTAACATTTTTGACAAACAAATTGTTTTTTATAATTAGTGTGCACGCAGCATAACGTTTTATCAATAATTGTAGTGTTTCGCTTCGCGAATACTTGGAACAAAAATGCCCCATTACTGTTGTGCACCTCGGTGCAAGAATAGTTCGAACAATTCTAAATTAAGCTTTTTCAGGTTTCCGAAAGAACCAATGCGGTAAGATCCCCACGTGCATTAAAATGTCCTCAACTGTTAAAATGTGCATATTGTTTATTGTAGTTGTGAATAATTACTCAAACTTCATGACAAATCCACCACCACCATCGCAAAATTTAATTTTCGAAGATTGATTACCGACAATGGGAAAATATAACTGAACAAAATGCCTTCACTTATTTTGTAGGTTATTTGGGACACAAATGTTTTAAAAAGCGCAGTTTTCCAACAATTATACGTTTAAAACACAAAAATGAATGAATTCAAATTTTACACTTATTTTAAGGCGTGTCCTAACTTTGTGAAACAGCTTTACTAATTTGGCAACGCCCGACCATAATTTCAGTATACAGCATGTGTCAATTTTCATTAGCCATAGGCGATTAATTCATGCAACACGTGACAACATGGCACCCCTACTTTCCTCTCCAATGCGAGCGCGACCGATACAAGCTCAAGTTATAGCAGTAACTGTTGGACCACTGACTTGGGTGTTTGTAATGCGTTCAGAAATAATATTTACGTGTTGCAAGGATTTGTTTTTCTTTTTCCTTTCAGTAAATGCAGATAATTATTAAGCTGCGTTCACACTGCATTACACAAACAAAAGCGTAATTCTAATAAAATTAAAAAGAAGGTAAATAAAAAAGGATTCTGAAAATAATAATAAACTACTAGATCAGGAGATCGCGGCGGCCATTTGATGTTTCCCGTTCCAGTAATAAGACAGCTTTTATTGCAGACTAGATCGCAACGTGTTCGCAGCTAAATATTGAATGTAAAATCTGGTCGGGAGATCGGAGAAAATCGTTGTAATGTTGATTTTTGTCGGGATTGGTGACGGACAGTAGGGGTGACACACGTTGCCACGTATTATTTGTATACGTATAAATCGCACGTAGACATTGAATCCCTATACCTAATGAAAATTGACACATACGGTATATATAAATACCGCATTAGGAAAAAGCCTTCTGTGAATTTTTTTTTCATTTTCCTTCGAACCAAATGTTAGCTTTAAATTAAAACAGAAGTTGGAGGAAATATATAAACATCCCTGCGAAAATTTTCCTACTGAATTTTTGATAAAACTATTTATTCGTGTAAGAATTTTTTATACTTTGAAATTTTGCAATAGAAATTTCAAATATGTAATGCTTATAGAAGTATTTGAAGCGGAGAAATACAGAGTCTGTTGGTATTACGTAATGGCATATGGCATATCGCTAGTAATAGTTTGTATATCTTGTGCAATATTCCTGTAAGGATACGGGAACGATAGTTATTGTTGGCTAAAACTAGATAATTCCTTCATTTATAGTTTTGTAGGACCGGTAATATTAATCCTGCTGGTAGGTATAGCATGTTAGACAAATTAATCAAGCACATCAGAGCTATAACTACTGTCATGTGTTCGTATAAAAAACTACTCTGAAATGTCATCTTAATGGCTTAATTGACAATCATTTCATTTGCAGATTAAAGGGCGTTTATGGCCCGAAGGTCTTAAGCCGAAAAGAAGTCGTTTGGTGCAAAAAATTGAAAGATGAACGAACGGACTTGTTTGATGATCCGGAAAAGAACAGAGGCAGACCAAGTACCTCACACACGGATGAAAACTGCTCGATTCTAGGTTTGATTAGGGAAGATCGTCGCATTAAAGTTCGTGAAATTGCGAAAATGACTGGCAATTTCTAAGATCTGTGTCCATGAAATAATATGCGTCCTAAACTTTCGCAAAGTTTCGTCTCGCTGGATGCCGAAAATGCTCTCCGAGAACCACAAAACCAATCCAATGAGTGCGTCACTTCAACATCTCACCCGATACCAACAGCAAGGGAATTCTTTCATTGAAAGCATCATTACCGGAGATGAAACCTGGGTTTATGAGTTCGCCCCAGAGTCGAAACAACAGTCCATGATGTGGAAACATTAAGATTCCCCAGTTTATAAAAAATTTAAAATCCAACCATCTGCCCGCAAAACCATGACCACCGTGTTCTGGGATAGTGATTGCTCTGTGAATTCCTTGAACCGCGCACAACCATCAACAGCGACAGATACTGTGAAACTCTCCAGAAATTGCAGAAAGCCATTAGAAGGAAAAGGCCAGAACGATTAAGGCAAGGAGTTAAACTTTTGCACGATGGCGCAAGACCGCACGCGTCAAATCAAACCAAGGAGTGGTTGACACAGCGGAAGTGGGAGGTGCTCCAACATCCGCCATATAGTCCCGATTTGGCCCCCGATTTGGATTTTTATTTGTTCGGACCGCTGAAGAAATTTTTGGCGGGGAAACGCTTTGCGAATCAACAGGAATTGCAAGACGCAGTTATGGGCTACTTTAACCGACTTGACAGGCAAGACTACCGTGACGGAATGTTCAAACTACTGTCACGCTGGGATAAATGTCTCAATCTTTATAGAGAATATGTCGAGAAATAAACAAAAGTGGGTAGTTTTTTTGTAGAATGTTTAAATATGTATGTTTACTTCAATTAAAGAATCGTATTTTGCCAATATTTCGTCAACAACTAAGTTTAAATAAATTTAAAAAATATGAGAAAAATTTTATGAAAAAGGTTTTTTGAAAGTCCTATCGGAAGTAGGTCTTTTACTCTTTTCAAAAATCAGTTCTTTGCGAATATCTCGCAAGTGCTGCTTTTCAGGCAAGTACATTATGAGTATAAAGGTATTTAAAACATAAGTTTCAATATCGTTTGTATAAAAAAGAAAAATTAAAATTCGGACCGTAAGTAACACTTTTATTCACACGCATACGTATAAGAAAGTCGTACGGTGGCCACACCTCATTATTTATGTGCTAAAACAACTGAACATCGCCGTTATAGAGTACCCTCTGTCTTCCATTAAATTTCTGTTGGTGTATCTGTGCGAAGCAACGTTGTCTTCACTGTTAATTCATTCTTATACCATTTAGTAGAACATATTTTGGACAAGCTGTTAGATACGGAAATACTCCAGGTAGATATAATGTGTCTGTAACTGATTTTCGCCGTCGCCATTTGAATTTAAATTAGTTGTCAAGTTTAACATTAGACTCCCATAAGTGCAGTTTTGTATGCTTGCTTAAGTAGAAGTCATTTATTCTGAACAACTCATTGATATTAATTAACTACTGCAGATAGATAATAACGAACGCGATAAAATGAATAATTTTTACATCTGCATATACCTACATGGCTACAGGCGGTCGTATTTGTTAGTAAAAGTCACTTCTACTGGACAAGTCTAAAGACGAAATGGTAGTTTTAAAATTCCAAAATATAAGGTTATATTTATTTTGACTTCCTTCCACGTTTTGAAGTCTCCTGATACCATAGAATGGTGTTCAAAAAATCTCTCTCTCTCCCTCTCCCCCTCTCTCTTCTCTCTCTCTCTCCCTCTCTCTCTCTCTCTCCCTCTCTCTCCCTCTCTCTCTCTCTCTGTGTGTGTGTGTTGTATTTACGTGTATAATCTTCCTCTTGAGATCTAATTAGTTTTTCCGTAAAATCGGCAAACCAGAAATAGTAGTTTTTACTTCAGTGAAAAAATTGAATTTTCCCAATATTTCGTCAATTACTAAGTTTAAACAAATTTATAAAGAATTTAAATGTACTCAAAATCGAATTTGAGAAAAATTGTATTAAAAAAGTTTTTCGAAATTCCTACCGGAAGTAGGTCTTTTACTCTTATTGAAAATCAGTTTCTTGCGGATATCTCACAAGTCATGCTTTCTAGGCAGGTACATACATTACGAGTATAAAAGTATTTAAACATAATTTTAAATATCTTTTGTATAAAAAAATTTAAAAATTCGGACCGGAAGTAACACTTTTACTTTTATCAAATACCAATTTTTTATGTATTCTATATATATTTATCAAGAGTACAAAACTATTTAGAGCTGGATTTGCAATGTCTGTTGTATACATGAAATTTCAAAATTCGGACCGGAGGTAGCACTTTTACTCCTATCGAGTAGCACTTTTTTGTTTCGAATATTTTGCAAAGTATGCATTCTATAGGATTTATTAAGAGAATAGGAGTATTTATAATAGGATTTTGAATAATTTTTGTATAAAAAAATTCTTAAATTTGAAACGCTCATACGTATAAGAAAGTCGTGTGGTGGCCCCACCTAATTATTTTAATCTGACATTTGATATTACAGCGTTAACTGATAAAAATTCCCATACTTACATAAATCTAACTAGAAATATCAGCTCCCAGCCGCCTAGACTGCCGCTTGCGAAGCTTATTATTTTCACTCTGACTTTGTACCCTTAGTTTTGTTCCATTTAGACGTGTAAAAAGACAAAGAAATATTTCTCAAAGTACAACATTTTATTGTCATTATGTTTACAACGTAGAATTATCAAAAATTAATGTTCAATTGAAAAAAATGGAATTAAGTATTTTGCAATAAGCAAGAAAGATTCAATTCGTGCATGTTTATTAATTTAAGCATAAGAAATGAATAAGAATGAAACTTGTTTATGAAGGCAAGACTTAATAAGCATTATAGGATAAGCTAATAGACTACCTACACACTACACAAATTTAACATTTCTTACGTATGACATGAACTATATGAAATAGTTTACAAAAATGATAACTAAAATAATTTTAAGTGCTGAAATAATGCGTTCTTAAAATGGCTTGGCTTTGTACAAATGCAGATGCAAATAGTTCGAAACTCATGTACCTAATGACATCCATAATGCTGTATTGATTATTACTGATTAATGAAAACGAGTTTTTTAATGACAGAATAGCATCAGACCTTGGTGCATATCGTCGAAATTTGCCGCCCTCTTGGACGTGCTTCCCGCGTGCAGTGCACGCTATGCACGCCCGGCTACGGCGGCTCTGGGCCTCTGGAAGCTTTATATTCTTTTCACGTAGTTTTTTCAAATATCATGTTAAAAATATACATACAGCAAAGCATTTAAATGATAACAAAACGTAGTTATTTTAATTTATTATATTATCTATACCATTCAATACTTATAGTTACATCGCAGTTACTATTTAACTTTACATACAGAATTTAATCAAATTAAAATTATAACACCAATACATATTTAAAATAGTGTAGTGAAATAACGCCGTAATATTACTATTAAGTGCACGTTGAGAAAAAAAACATCATCTTATACAAGAGCCGGCTTTTCCAGCTCCGATTATAATGCCGGTTCGCAATAATCATTGATAATGAATGTTGTTAATCGGCGAAGTTTTAACCGGTGTTTGGAGTAACTGATAAAATATTAAACTGTGATTACCATTTTTTTACACTTGCGCATAATCTAGAAAATTTGAATTTTTATAATTATAGACAGTGGTTATATTTTCGTATTCTTTTCTTTGCTATATGAAAGTATTTTTTGGAATTAATTATTATTTTTATCAGTGATTTAGTTACTAATTGTATCTCTTCTTTTCTACATGAAATGAAGAAGAATTATGCTTATACTTTTTAGCTTAATACAGAAGTATAATTAATAAAAGCTAGGAATACATAGTCTTTCAGACAAATGTGCTTTGGAAGTTTTTTAAATCCACTACAATTCTGGAAATTTGGACACACGTCATTAACATATTGTAACGTTTCCGGGTTCGCAATAAACAACTCGTGCAATTTATTTATTTAAAACAGTCTGTATTTCACACACGTAAAATTAATTACAATATAAAAATATAAAACTAATGTATCACACTTAAACTACTACGATTTAAATTAACACATGTATTTATTTCTATTACTAATATTTATGTAAGACTACCGTATTTATATCACTTCTATTTATATAACAACGTACCACTATATTTATTTTGTATTGTCCTTATATTTATGTTTACCCTTCGGCTACCACTCAAGGAACTATTTATTTATTTCTTATATTTATTTTTACTTTGGTCTGTTCCGCGCGACGATTACTTAAGGACTTTCTTATTCCGGAATTACTCATCCATCGGTACAACTGCTTTTATATCTGTAGATAAAAGTTCGAGAATATACGGGCACAGTCCGGCTTTTTCTCCACATGCCGAGAAGTATTCGAGAGACCGTCGTTGCAGTGGATATGTGAGATAATATATTTACGACTTGTTTACATCTCGTGGTGTGATTTACGACCTTGTCCGTTTTTTTATACGTCGCCCGGTCTGCCTCTTTGTTGTGGGACAAATTTCGTTGCAATATTAACCCATATTGAAAGACTACAAATAAAAATGTGGACGACATTCTACAAAAGCAGGCAAGTTAACTTTAAGAGTATATGCAGACATTATAGGAATTTGAAAATAAAATTAGTTGTAATGGTAATATTTTTAATAAGCAGCTAATATATGATCTTTCAGTAAAAGAACTGCTTTTCTCACCCTGTAGAAATATCGTGCAAGTTAAATTATCTCAATTATGGCAATGGAAGGTGCAAAATCTAATACCATTAGAATGGGATTACTTGTCCAGCGAGATCGCAGATGCAGACCTTTCTTTTTCAACAAATTATATTCCTACTCTTATGATTTTGTTACGTCATTTAATTTACATATTTTTAAGTAACTGTTAATTTCATATAAATATATCTACATATGTTGTTTTAGTTCTTTCATTTTCCACAATACATTAGTATTTGTCAATAGCAGTAATCAATAAATTTGTTTCAATATCACTCATATCTGTTGTACTGTGCTATTTATTTCATATTAGAAATTTTAAAATGTGCTATTTACGCAGAAATCCTCAGATGCTATATTCATAAAATAAATGCCTACAGTTTATTTACTAAAATGAAATTTCTAATTATACAGAATATGATCTTTATAAAAATAAAATAAAGGCACAAAGCATATAGAACGAATATAAAAAATTGCGCCAATATTACTAAAATATAACACAACAATTTAAATCAAATGCCTTAGTAAATATGTTACCGTCTTTGTACAATAAACCCCTAAACACCATTTTGGTAATCGGCGTATTTCTACATACTGAAAAACCTCGGTTAGAGATAATCAATAATTAGGCTTAATCAATGATTAGTTAACCCAGGGAATTGGAAAAATTGGTCCTTAGTTGTATTTAATTTACATTGACATCTCTGCCTAAGTACCTATGTTTCATTTTGATTTTTCTATGAAATCTCTAAATCATTTTGATATGTACTTATATACTTAACAGTCTTATTACCTTTTTATTATGATTTTCAAATGAAAGTTCTGCATTTCAAAACTTGTAATACTGTGTTCCGCAGTAGAATTTAAAGATGTGGACCTGAAGAGATGATACTTTAAAAAGGTATACCTTTATATATTTTTAATATACCAGGATTTTTTATATATTTTGGTAACATTTTATTGCAAATATTTCATTACTACTATAAGAATTTTAGAATAGCATTTTCTACTACAGCAATAATTTCTACATTGACTTACTGGAAGACTTCGCTTTATCTGGTTTAGATTGGTTTTTGCTTATCATAATATACTTATTTCTCATATCAGATATTCCTATGCAATATATTGATACATTATTTATTCAATTTAGATACATGATTTTTTTCAAATATGTACTAGGTACATACATACATAATTATTATTTTAGTATTACAATATTTGCATCGTCATCCATTAACAGTAATGTAATTTTATTTTATTTAAGTGCGATACACCATAAACACCTATTTTCACACATATATAAACATCACATTTACATGAATACATAATACCTTTATATTGTGATGATGAAAATTTTCGACCTCGAGATTTATGCAATGTCCATGTTTTGAAGTCCCCTGATACCGAAAAAGTGGTTTTTCAAAAATCTCTCTCTCCCTCTCTCCCTCTCTCTCTCTCTCTCTCTCTCTCGCTCTCTCCCTCTCTCTCTCTCTCTGTGTGTCCCCTGTGTGTCCGTGTGTGTGACCACGATAGCGGTCAAATCGCTATAGCTATCAATTCCAAATTTTGTATTTACCGTATAATCTCCCTCTTGAGATCTGATTAGATTTTCAGAATTTTACCAATAGTTCGTTAACCACTAAGTTTAAACAAATTTATAAAGAATTCATATGTGCTCGAAACTAAATTTGAGAAGAATTTTATTATCAAAGTTTTTCGAAATTCCTACCGGAAGAGGTCTTTTATTAAAAATCAGTCATGCTTTTTAGACAGGTATGTTACGAGTATAAAAGTATTTAGAACTTAATTTTCAATACCTTTTGTATAAAAAAAATTCAGAATCCGCGCCGGAAGTAACACTTTTACTCTTATCGAATAACGATTTTTTGCAAATATGTCGTTAATTATGCATTCTATATATATTTATCAAGAGTACAAAAGTATTTATGGCTCGATTGGGAATATTTTTTGTACAAAAGAAATTTCAAAATTCAGACCGGTAGTAACACTTTTAGCGAGTTGCACTTTCTTTCAGATATCTCGCAAAGTATGCATTCAATAGAGATTTATTAAGCGATAACAAGTACTTATAATAGGATTTTGAATAACTTTTATATAAAAAAATTCTTAAAATTTAGCTTATTTCTCTCTAAGATAAAACTAAAGCAATTTAGAACAATTTTGTATAATTTAAAACACTCATACGTATAAGACAGTCGTGTGGTGGCCACACCTCATTTTTTTTAAATCAATATTGAATTTCTTTTTTAATAAATCATCAAAATTCTATTTCTATATAACCTTGTCTCTAACTATAATGAATGGTTCATGTCTTTACTATATTTACTTGTCAAAATTAATTTTAAAATTATCCTGGGAATGTTTATTTGATTCATTTTACTTTCTTATACGTTGTATAAGGAAGTATTGTGATGATGAAAATTATCGACCTCGAGATTATTGCAGATGTCTACCTGATACCGAAAAAGTGGTTTTTAAAAAATGTCTGCCTGTCTCTCTCTGTGTCTGTGCCAGTGTGTGGCGGTGTGTGTGACCACGATAGCGGTCAAACCGCTATATTTATCAATTCCAAATTTTGTATTTGCGAGTGTAATCTTTCTCTTGATATCTGATTAGATTTTCAGTAAAATCGGTAGACCGAAAGTAGTTGTCTACTTCAGCGAAAAAATCAAATTTTGCCAATATTTCATCAACTACTAAGTTTAAACAAATTTATAAAGAATTCAAATGTGCTTAAAATAAAATATGAGAAAAAAATTATTGAAAAGGTTTTTTGAAATTCCTATCGGAAGTAGCTCTTTTACTCTTATCAAAAATCAGTTTTTTGGGAATATCTCGCAAGTTCTGCTTTCTAGGCAGGTACATTACGAGTATAAAAGTATTTACAACTAAGTTTTAACCTTTTGTGTAAAAGAATTTTAAAAATTCGGACCAGAAGTAACACTTTTACTCTTAGCGAGTAGCAATTTTTTCGAATATCTATAGAGATTTATTAATACAAAACGCCGAATTTCACAGGTAGGATAATAACATCATTGTTTTGCAATCGGTTGTTCTAATTCCAAGACGTTGAGAGTATTCAATTTGAACATTTAATTTAAAATCACAGTGATGTGTTCAGTTTCTTTTTCAATTTTAGTAATTTTTTTTATTCGCCACCTGTGAAGTTCAGTGCTTTTCTTTTAACAAATGAAGGAAATTTTACAAAAACATAAAATTTAAATAGATTTTTTTGACATTTAAAATTTGTAGGTAGACATATCTTACATCGCAGCGTCATCTATCAAAATTTTAAAATGACATGATCTTAAAGTTAGTAGTTTTATAATGGTTTTGTTTTGTTTCATTTTTTTTATATGTTATAGTCTTAAGGGTGTCGGATTGTTACAAACCAAGCCCTACGTTGGTTAAGCCAGATAATGCTATGGTATGAGGATTGGGTAATTTAAATATCAATTAAGACTGTTCTTACGCTGGGATTGACTACCACGTTGCAAGCGTTCAAATTCGTGAATTTTTGGTTCTAGTTGGTCTTAATATATTGCTTAAAGATCAATAGATGACTGTATAGTGATAGAATTTAGATATTAATAACTGAATTAATGCCATATTCAACCGGAAATCACGTTTTTCGTGTAAATAAAAAAGCCAGTTTTAAATCTATTTGAAAAAAAAGGAAAACTATACAATCATGCTTTCATATTTGCTGTAATCAATTTTCCACGAACCCGTTAATAATAATAAGATAAATACTGATGAATTATACAGCATGAGACCTTGATATTACTAAGAAAAATGTATTAAGAAAGGTAATGATAATTTTGTTTTACTTGACTGCTTCCTGTATATGCGATCTCTATTTTAAATTATTTAATTGTTTTAACTGTAACACGGAATGTGTCTAAAATAACTTCGTCTATTGGTATTACGTTATTTATTATATGTAAGTCACAGTATTTATTAAAATAAAGTTGGTGTTTTACCAATAAAATCCTGAATTATAAAAACATAAAATATAACTTACATTTAAAATAGATTTGGTAATTTTAGATATACATTTTTTTAAATAATAAATGTCATTAAAAATTATGGTCACTTTGCAAAAAAAAACTTTCAATGTCATTACAAATTTCATAATTTCTAGATTAAGTTAGCATGAATTCGGCATGCAGGCTCTCTGCCAAGTGAGTACCGTGTTTACTGAATGTAGATCAAAAATGTGATAGAACGCGTATTTCCAACGACAACTTGAAGCTCTTAACATCAAGTAAGTAGATTTTTTTGTATCGCTTCTTTATGATGGATGAAACTTCGCCTCCATTACTATATGTCAGAATCAAACCGGCAATCTCAGTAGTGGAGGCGTCGTGTCACTCTTTCGAAAAAGAAGGCCAAGACGTTTCCTTTGACTGGAAAGGTGGTGTAAACAATATTTTAGGATTTGAAGGGGATATTTTTTATCGACTATCTCGCAATAGGTACAACTATGAACAGTACATGTTATGTATGCTGCCCTTCTCGATAAAGTGAAAGCTGCTATTGCCGAAAAAAGGCTCACAATAGCTCGAAAGAAAGTGTTATTTCAACAGAACAGTACACCGTCGCATAGCATTTACATTGTTCGAAGAATTACAATTCCAGATTGTGCCCCGACTACCCTTTAACCGGGAAAATTTCACTATTTTTAAACCTCAAACTGTTTCTCTCCGGAAGAAAATTTATAAGAGGCGAGAAAGTTGTTGCAGAAGTAGAGCAGTATTTTGACGATCGTGATGCTAATGATTACAAAACTGGTAGAATGGCACTCCAGCACAGCTGGCCTGACTGTACAAATGATAAGAGGGAGTATGTTGAAGAATTGTTTACATATCTTCTTTTCGCTTACCAGGCTGTAACTGTATCTTTGTTGTATTTTTTCCAGGGAACAGATACAGCAAAGATACAATTCCAAACGACGGGAGATTTCGGTTCAATTTGCTGGAGAAATCTTTAACAAGTTTTTCTCTTTGGACGTTGCTGTTGTCAACACTCCAGATATCCTTGACATAGCAATAGCAAGCAATATTCCAGACCACATCCACATCCACACTGAATCAGCCCTTTCCTCCGATCACAACCCCATCATCCTCCGTTGGGGCACTGAACAGAACGAATACAGCTATAACACCAAATATACAGATTGGAATACATACACTAAGACCCTAGCCAACACCATCCCCGCAGTCCCAAAAATCAATTCTGAAGCCCAAATGGAAGAAGCAATATCCACTCTTCAAACAAAGATCCAAAAAGCCACAAACACCGCAACGGTCACAAAAACAAAAACTCACAGATCGCAATGCTTACCATCTCACATCAGACAACTGATCCAGAATAAAAATCAACTCAGAAAACGTTATCACCCAACCTTGGATCCTCAAATAAAAACCCGCCTCAACACGGCACAAAAAGAAGTCAAGGAAGCTATTAGAGAACATAAAGAGGACAAGTGGAAACACACATTGGAGGAAATCAACAATTACCCAAAAGATCTATGGCGGATCACAAGAGCGCTCAAAGGGAAGGACTCTGACATCCCACCGCTGAAAGTAGGCAAAGAAATATTCATCACTAACATCGATAAAGCAGAAATCCTGGCAGACCAGATTGAAAAACAATGTTCCCCAAACTGGAAGAATGTAAACATGAACCACGTCGCCCACGTCCACAGGACAGTCAACAGAAAACTCAACCAAGTAAAGCCCAATTCAACTGATTTCATCACTCCGAAAGAACTAAATTCCATAATCAAGAAAGTAAAACCTAGAAAAGCCCCAGGCCCCGATCAAATTTCAAACAAAATGCTCCAAAACCTCCCGTTCAAAGCCGTAATGTTCCTGTTGTCAATCATTAACGCCATATTTAAACTTCAAATTTACCCTACCTCATGGAAACAAGCATCCATTATCATGATCCCGAAACCTGGAAAAGACCATTCGCAGCCTGGAAGCTACCGACCTATCAGCCTACTTTCAGCGGTAAGCAAAATTGCAGACAAGGCAATATTAGCGAAAATCACGGAACACTCTTACAACAACAACATCATCCCTCAAAAGCAACATGGATTTAAAAAGCATCATTCAACCACAACGCAACTAGCAAGAGTCACAGAATATCTCCATGACGCCTTTTACAAACACAATACGACAACAGCCGTTGTTCTTGACATCGCCAAAGCTTTCGAGAGGGTGTGGCACCAAG
Source organism: Amphimallon solstitiale (assembly GCA_963170755.1). NCBI lineage: Eukaryota > Metazoa > Arthropoda > Insecta > Coleoptera > Scarabaeidae > Amphimallon > Amphimallon solstitiale. The sequence continues at coordinate 17,812,311 of OY720679.1, forward strand.
CGCTCATCTACAAAATGATCTCCCGACAATACCCCCTTCATCTTATTCACATTATATCTTCATATCTCCACCGGAGAACTTTCTCAATCAAAATTCACAACGTACACTCTACCAATAGGATCATCTCAGCAGGAGTACCCCAGGGTTCAGCCCTATCTCCTCACCTCTACTTCATTTTTACTTCGGACGTACCAAAAACCAACAACACCCTTCTTGCCACATATGCAGACGACACCGCAGTTCTTGCCACCTCCATTAATCCCTCAATAGCACTCAAAAACCTTCAACAAGCAATAACCAGTATAACAACTTGGTGCCACACCTGGAGGATCGCCATAAACGGCGAAAAATCACAGGCCATAGTCTTCCGAAGGAAAGTCAAACCCCTATCAGGATACTTATACATCAACCACGAGGAGGTCCCGTGGACCCCTCAAGCAAAGTATCTGGGAGTCACATTAGACCGCAGACTAACCTTCGCAAACCACATTAAGAACGTCTGCAAAAAGACCAAATGCGCCAGAGGAAGAGTATGGCCTCTACTAGGAGCAGCCAGCACACTGTCAAGCAAATTCAGACACCTGATCTACATCCAAATTCTGAGACCCATGCTCACATATGCAGCCCAAATCTGGAATACCGCCGCCCCAACTCACCTCCGTGCCTTGCAAACAATTCAGAACACTACCCTGAGAATGGTCATCAGAGCCCCCTGGTTCATCAGAAACTCTCAAATCCACCGAGACACCAATACACCAGCAATCGAAGAGTTCATAAACTAAATAACTACCGACTTCTACCAGAAAATGGATGACAACCCCAACTTCACGCCGTCGCCGGAGATGCAGTATGATCCGCAGGTATACCTCCCACACAAACGCCCCCGCGTCGCCACTGTTAATATTCCTCGCTAGAGTTCAGCCGCCATTCTTCTAAAGCCAAGATCAAATCATACTCAGATTAATAGTTAAAGGCCAGAGGCCTGCCTTAACATAACCACAAGAAAAAGAAGAAGATGTTGTCAACACCCTGCTACGGTTAGAAGAATGAATGGCTATGAATCTGTCCAAAAAAAGATTAAATGTTAGTAGAATAATATATAAAGTCAAATTTTTTAGTTGATTATTAATGCTACAACAGTACATTTATAATGCTCAGTAGGTATATTTTTAACATACTATATAAATCTCCTAGCCCTACATCTTGTGTAAATTATAGCAGGATATGAAATGATTGTGAGTTATGATGCATTTAACAAAATATCCGCTTTCATACTGAATTAATATATGGTATAAGTTGTTATATTGTAGATTAGCTGTTTGTTGTTCACTGTTTGTTGTATTTTAAAGTAATACCGGGAATCGAATACGAATAATTCAAATATTCGAATAGTTGAAATTAAGTCGTATCCAATTTCTAAATGTAACAAACAGGTATTACTTTCTTATACCACATATAAGAAAGTGTTGTGATGACACAAATTTTCGACCTCGAGATTTCTGCAGATGTCCACATTTTTATAAAAAGCATTTTTCGAAATTAGGTCTTTTACTGTTACCGAAAAATAATTTTTCGCGAATATCTCGCAATTCATGCGTATTATACAGATCTATTAAGACTAGTTAAAGAGTATGAAAGTGTTTAGAGATAGATTTTGAATAATGTTTGTATAAAAAGATATTCGAATTTCGGACGGCAAGTAGCACTTTCAGTTTAGCTAATAACAGATTTATCGAAAGCACAAAAGTATTTACTGTATTTAGAGTTTGATTTTTTTTTCGAAGTTCATAAATATTATCACAAATACCATCTGGCGGCCAACGTCAGAAAATTGTGATCGTAAGAATTGGTTTTGAATAAAATATTAGTGGAAAAGCCCATTATTGGCAAATGTATCAATATTGTTGGTCATTTTGAGCATTCTAACATCGTGACAACTGCATTCACTCACAAACAAATTCAACTGGGTTTAGAAAAACACAAGAGCTCGGGCAGGACATTTAATGTTACTGTAGATGAATGAACGCTATCATTGAAAATATTGTTCAAATATTGGTACCTTTTGAGTTGACTACAACTTTATTGTCATCAGAATCTCAACCGAGGATTTCAAGAGTGATGCCAATTTTACAATCTTTGATGGAGAATTTCATTTCAAAGATTGATAAGGATAAACCAGAAGAATTAAAAGAAATGAAATCACTTGGAATATTTGACATTAGTACATTTCTAGATCCAAGGTTTAAAAAGAATGAAAGATTTTTTTTGGATCTCTGCTTAAACAAAAAGGCACCTAAAGGATATCTTGGAAAACGAAGGGGAGGAGTCATCAATTGAATTTGGTGAAGATAACATGATTCCAGCCAAAAAAAAAACGCTTTGGATATTTTGTTCCCCAATGAACAAGTAGATTGTGCCAACAAAGTCGATATATATTTTTCGGAATGTTGTACACCAAAAAACATGTGCCCGTTACATTGGCGGAAAAACAATGAAAAAAATATACAGAGCTATCAAAACTGTACTGCTCTTTCATCCCGTCTGATTGGCGTACAGCTGCTACTAACATCACTTCAGATCTGGATTCTTTATATAAATCTTCAATTAACCATTGTCTTCATTTAAATCCCTCAAAGTCTCAAGTTATTTTGTTTGGACCTGCAAAAGCCTGCAGAAATATTAGCAAAATCATTAATATTTCAATAAATGACGTTCAATTGCCTGTGGTGATTGAGGTTAAGAGTCTTGGACTCCATTTGGATAATACGTTCAGATTTCGAGCTCAAATTTCCAAATATATAAAAATAGCTTATCTCAACTTGAAAAAACTCTTTCCTTACAGGGATATTTTAAATAAGTCAATAAAAAAATGTCTTTGCGACACTTTCGTTCTGTTACGGTTTACATATTGCTCCGCAATTTATCATGGGGCCCTGGATCAGCTAACACAGGGTCGTATCCAAAAAATACAGAATGCGTGTCTTCGGTATATACATGGCCTCAGGAAGTATGATCGCGTTAGCCATAAGCTTCGCGAGACGGGGTGGCTTAACTTGCATGACCGCGGGGAGTGCTTGGCTCTGTCTCTCTTCCATCGGATAATGCTGTACAGGTCTCCTCCATACTTATATTATAAAATCAGATATCGGTCTGACGTGCACAGCATTAACACAAGATTTCGTGGATTAATTTCTCCACCCTTGCACAGATCATCCCTGTTTCAGAGATCATTCTCGTTTCAGGTTTACACTAAGTACAATGCCTTGCCTTTACATCTCAAGTTGTTGCCGCTGGAGAGATTTAAGCGCGAGCTTAAGTTTATGTTGATGTCGCGATAGCTTCACTTGACACTTGCTCCTTTCGTTTTCTAATTTTGATCATGTACACATAATCATTCGTAACTTTCAGTTCTATATTGCAATTTATCCCCTGTTTTTCGTCTGCACGGTGCCGAATTTCTGTCTTGATTTAGTTACATTTTTAGTTAAGTTTTTAGTTAAGTTTAGGTTAGGACTAGTTTTTTTTTTGTTGAGTTTACCATGATCGAGACTCAAGGAAAATAGAACAGCTATTCCTGGATTTTCCTTGTGATTGTACATTAAAGAAAATTAAAGAAAAAATTATTAGGCATTACCATATATATATATTGTGGTAGTTCACTAACTTGGATGAGTAAGGATATGATGGAAGTACTAATGTTAATAAAATATACTGTATATGTTCTTGTAGTGAGTATTAAAAAAATAAAAGATGGTAATATTTTATGGACCAAACTATAATTAAATAAATAGATGTGAGAATATTTAAATTATACTTAAAATAATTGTGAGAATATTAATTGGGTATTTCCCTATAGTTTTTGTGAACCGTGTAAAGTTGGTTGCATATCGGGTTATGTTGAAGTTCGCCTTGCATCGAGTGGTTGGTTGCCTATCAGGTTTCTTTGTTGTAGTAATATTTCCCATTTCTGAAAGTAGAATTGTAAATGTTACTTGTTGTATTTTTATATGTAATATTATTTGTTAAAGCTTGTTTAATTAACACTTTTGAAAAAATAGAGAATATTAGTATGGATTTTGAATCATAAAGGTTGGAAAATGATGTATAGTTACGCGCTAAAATTCAAATGTAAGAAGTGTCAGATTTTGACATTTAAAATAAGATAGTTAAAGTATTGAGTATTTGGTTTGCCGAAGGGTATAAAAGGTTGTGAAAATTAAAGTAAAGAATTAAATTGATAAATTTTTGGAATTACAAAAAGGTATTATAAATATTCAATTACAAATAAAACATATTTTGGATTATTATAATGTGTGGAACAATATGATTGGATATTATAGAAACTAAGGAATTATTGCCAGGGATATGGGGAATAAATAGGGAGATTCGAAAATAATTTGAGAAAAGCGGTAGATGTGTTTTCGGAAAACGAAATTTTCCTTCCGAAAAACACATAATTAAAAGATTCATCATTATACAAAAGTGTAAAAGAAGTGGTTAGGAGATAGTAGAAAAGAAAGCAGATATTTTTTAGAAGAAAGAATTTCGGTAACGAATAAAGAAATAATTGAAGAATATTCATACTTGAGAAGAAAGCGAAGAAATATATAATTACAATTTAAAAATAAACTTACTGCATTGGTAAATATTATTCCATATTTGGCGAGAGATTTATTGTATTGGAGAGTTGGTGAAGTTCCAGAAGTTATACAAATAGTTTAGTCCAGGACTTGAAAGATACGAGATATTTAACATAGCAGCTAACACAGGTATTCCAGTCCAGTAGAGGAAAGGCAGGTTTCAAAGGTCTTCACGAAAGCGTTCGACGGTTAGAGATTCTAGTTGATTGCAGAGGTTGAAGGTATTACAGGATAGCAGTCATTACAGTCCACATTCCGAGCTTTCCAGACAATTAGGAAAAGGAAAGGATCTCCCTCATTGATTCCAGGAAATGTCTTCGACAAGCTAAAAAGAAAATCGTTTGGTGTATAAATAAGAATACCAGTTCAGTAGTAATAACAGGTCGTATAATTCTTTGAAATAATTTGAATTTATCAGTTTCGAATTGAAAAGTATATCAAAATTTAGAGATCTATTATTTATACGTACATTATAACTGTGTTGATAATCAAGAAAAGATATTTTGTAAGTTCTGTGCACAACATTAATTTGTATCATCATTTGTATAATTTTTAGAAGTAAAAAAAAACTGATCGGCAAACTAAAACTGATTAATTTGTGTGGGTATTTGATTTACATACAAAAACTATACAGTATTTTTAAAATAATATAATTAATATACTTACTTGTATATTTTTCGATCCACGAAAGGTGTATTTTCATGCACATATAAATTTTCAAAAGAATGTTTACGTAAACAAGCTTGTTACTTCCATGAATGTCTTATTTGGTTGTGTGTGTTGAGAACTACCATATAATTTATAATTTGCCTGATTTATTAAACAAATTAGTTTGATACATTTGTTTTAATTTGGTATATAAAGAAGGTTTTTGAATTAAATTGATGAAACAGATATGACGCTTAGAACCGTAACCTATAAATAGAAAAAAAACAACTGTCAGTGATTATATTATTATTTGAATAGTATGTTAATATATACCTTGAGATTGAGTTCACAGTAAGTATTGTTATTTGAAGATAAAGTTGAAATACACATCATAATTCACTAAAGAATAACTGTTTTGTAAACTGTGATTTATAAAGTTAAGAAATATAAAACGTAAATATCCTATGATATAGGCAGATATTGAAAAAGTTACATATAGGCAACTGTTTGGGTTTTGATGATTCAAGGGAAGTTAGCAACATATGAAATAATTAGTTTAAATATTTTATATAAGAACTGAGTTAGTGAGGGCATAAATAAAAAATTACCTGAGAGAATTTGAAAATAGATTTAAAAAGTACATAAAGATTTCAATTTTATATATAGACGAGAATAAGTACAGGTTTCAAACACATAGTAAGAATAAATATTATTAAATTTATCTGAGTGTAATCGTATCTTTATTAATTAAAGGTATTGTTACATTTTATGGCGTGCCCAACGTGGAGCGATTAAAATAAGACTCGCAACAACATATTTCAAATATTTTATTAATTATAATAATAACGGTAACATTAGTATCCATTTTACAAAGGTAATAAAATCAGTTTAAAGTATATCAAGGTATAAGAAATTGTGTACTATAATAATTTAGAATGAATACAAGATCCAAGAGTAATTCTGGATTGTATAGAACGGAATTTTCTAGTGATAGTGAAGAGGAGGTAGGACAGAATGTGAATTTACTAGAGGGAGGAGAAGATATGTCACAGGTGCAGGTAGAAGGTCAATTGACTGGAGAGTTACAGGATAGAGGTGATAAGGTGGAAATTCAAGGAGAGACTTCGAAAATAGAAATGTCGACACCAGTAGTAGATTTTGGATCAATTTTACAAATGTTAAAACAGATGAATGAAGATAATAAAAACATGAACGAAGAAAGTAAGAAAAATTTAGTGGATTTGAAGAAAGAATTAAGTGGAAAACTTGATAAGACGAGTGAAGAGAATAAGAAAAATAGGGATGAGGATAAAATGGAAGCTAAGAAAAATAGAGAAGAGGATAAAAAAGAACTAGGAGAAAAATTGGATAAGTTGGAAAAGGCGAGCATTGATACTAGAGAAGAAACTAGAAGAAATCTGGAAGAATTAAAGAAAACTCTATTGAGAGATACCGAAGAAAAGGTTATAAAACTTACTACAGAAATGGATTCAAGGGAAGTGAAAATGCGCAAAGAAATGGATGATAAACTGAAGAATAAGGATACTGAAGTTAAAACTCTTATTACAAATAAAGTACAAGAGGTTGAAGGTAAAATTAAGGTAATACAAGAAAATGTAAAACAAATAGATAAGAATAGTAGCGAGAAATATAAGGAGTTAGCGAAACGCATACGGGATGAAGTTGATCTGGTAAATAAAGAAGTCTCCGACAAAACAGAAAAATTAGAAGAGAATTTTTGTAAGAAAATAGAAAATACAGAAGATAGATGTTTAAAAGAAATAAAATTATCGACTGATACTACTATTGCGCAGAAGTTGAGTATGGAAGATATTCTGAAAGAATGTGAAGAACAGAAGACGAAAATACAAGATCTTTTATTAAAGACTCAGAATATTAACATCCCTCATGTAACATGTCCTCCGGTTTACAATGTTTTAAATAATGGTATCAGAATTGAGAATATAACTCATTTTAGTGGGGATAAAATGTCCACTCATCCAATGGCCTATTTGACAAATATTCTAAGATATATAGAAGAGATACAGGATTTTAGGAGCCAAATGAATATTATTAGAGCGACTTTAAACAGTGGTGCAGCTGATTGGTTTCAACGGGTTGAAGACAATTGCGATGATTTAAGTAAGTTTGTGGAATTATTTAAAAATAATTTCTGGAGTGAGACGCAACAAAGCAGGGCACATCAGAGGTTGTTAACAGGAAGATATCAACCAGGTAAATCTTCGAGGGAGGCTTACGCACAAAGAATGTTTAACTATTGTCGATACATATCTCATTTGGACGAAAAAACTATATCTCAACATTTATTACAACACTTTATTCCTGTTGACACACATGCAATTATTTGTCAGAATGTCACGGATATGAATGAGTTGATTAATATTCTTAGACGTTTAGATGATTATACAGACGGTGTGAAATATAGGGAATCTCGTCAATTAAATGGAAGAAATGATATTCAGAATAATCAGCAACGTATGTCAAATAATAGTGGTGTGAATAATCATTATGTTCGTAATAATACCCCTTTTCAACAGAATACTTATCCAAGGAATAATCAACCTAGTAGTAGTCAGAATAATTATTTTGGAGCAAGACAACCTTACCAATTTAATAGTCATCAGAGTAATAATTATAATAGAAGTTATAATACACAAGGGAATGGTATCTCAAATTGGAACAATAATCGAAGTATATCAAATGGAGGGAATGGAAGACCGAGTACAAATAGGAATAATCCTTTTATTAATCAATCTGCAAGACAAGTTCCTCATAACAATGACTATCAAGAACAAAATAAAAGGTATTATGGAAATAATAATTCTAGACAGGTGAATAATATACAAATGCAAGATTGGAGAAAATCAGATAGGAGATTTACTGGTAGTCAGGTTCATAATCAAGATAGAAATGAAATTGGAGTTGGTTTGGAAGAAAAAAAAACGCCAATTTTGGAAATGAAATTGGATCCATATCAGAATGCTATCCCGGGAACATCTCATTAATAAATAATTTTGTTAATAGTAGTGTTAGTTGTAATATAATTAGTAGTAGTAAAATAACAGGAATGGGGAATGTTCAGAATGGTTTAGATATGGGAAATATAATTAATAATTTTGAAAGTTTACCTTTTTGCATAATTAGTATTAGAGATGTTAAATTTAAAACTTTGTTAGATTCTGGTGCTGAAATATCACTCATAAAGGAAGAAATGATAATGGATATACCTGAATATTCTAAATATATTATTAAAGTCAAAAATACTAATGTTATGTCTGCGAATAGGGGAAAAATGGGTTGTATTAATAAGCGGTTATGTATAGATGTAGTGATTAATGGACACAAATTTATTATGCAATTTTATCTGTTAGGGAATTTGTTTTATGATTGCATATTAGGGATAGATAATATGAGAGCGCTGGGAATGAATTTAGATTTTGAAGAAAACAAGATTAAAATTGTAGGAAAGGAAATTTTATTAGATAAGGTTGTGGATTTAAAAGAAATAAACGCTTATATTGAATACAAGGAGGATATACAGTACGAGGTAAATAATGTCATTATAGCTGATCGTGCAGAGAATGATGATGCTCAAGAACATTTGGAAGGAGCAATGTTTGAATTACCTAGATCGGAAATAAATGACGAATATGGAAATGCTGTAATAATAGAAGATAAACAAGAAGTTAAAGTAATAAGAAATGTAGCTGACATTCAAACTTTTATTTTACAACAAAAATTACCAGAACCTTGGATTGAAGAAAGTCTAATAGAAATTTTAGCTAAGAATATAAAATTAATTAATGATGAAGTTGTTTTTGCTAAAGATTATGAGCATCGATTATTGATAAATGATGATTCGCCGTTATCGTGTAAAAATTATCCTATTCCGTATTTTTTCCAAGATCGTGTCAATGAGGAACTTAGAAAATTAGAAGAAGCTGATATTATCGAGAGATCGAACACCTATTTTATTAGTCCTGTTGTGTTGGTTAAGAAGAAGGACAATTCTATTCGCCTTTGCATTGACGCTCGTTTAATTAATTTAAGGATCATGCCTGAGCATGAAATACCACAAAATATTGATGTTTTACTTACAAAATGCGGTAATAAAAAATGGTATAGCAAATTAGACCTTAAGAATGCATTTTGGTTAATAAGATTGGACGAGAATTCTAGGAAGTACTGTGGATTTAACGTAAATGGAATTACTTACCATTTTAAAGTATGCCCTTTCGGCATAAAAAGTAGTCCTGCCGGATTGATTAGATTTCTACATAAAATACTAGACCAATATGAGAAATTCGCCCTTCATTATTTAGATGATATCATAATATTTTCGGATGACATAGAATCTCATATAAATCATATAGAGATTATTATTAATACATTACAAGTTAATGGTATGAAATTAAATTTATCTAAGTGTCAGTTTTGCCAAAAAGAAGTCAATTACTTGGGTTACGTTATTAACCAACAAAATATTTTATTAGATCCTCAAAGATTAGAAGAGATACAAAATTATCCAAGACCTAATAAACTCAAAATGTTGAGAGGATTTCTTGGGTTGTTGAATTACTATCGGAAATTTGTATCTAATTATAGCCAAAAGACAAGTACGTTGTTAAATCTACTAAAGAAAGGAACGAAGTGGAAGTGGACTGAAGAATGTGAGGATTGTTTCGTACAGTTAAAATCAAATTTTGTAGAAAATCTTAAGTTGTATCATCCGGATTTTAATTTAGATTTCATCGTACGAACAGATGCATCAAGTGTAGCCGTAGCAGCCGAATTAGTACAGATCAAAGATGGTATCGAGGTTCCAATATATTTCGCGTCAAGAACTTTAAAACCGTGCGAAAGGAAATTTGGGATATCAGAACTCGAGATGCTTGCTGTCATTTATGCTTTAACTAAGTTACGATATTACCTCATAGGGAAGAAATTCAGATTGGAGACAGATCACAAGGCGTTGCTGAATATTATGACTACGAAATTAAATAATAACAGGATTTACCGTTGGACGTTATTAATACAGCAGTATGATATGGAAATTATATATAGACCAGGTAAAGAAATGATTGCAGCTGACGTACTGAGTAGAAAACATGGTGAAACAAAAACAACAAATGTACATATAAACTTAGTAAGATTGGGATCAGAAGGTATTTTTTCAGTACAAAGAATCAGAGAAGCTCAAGATACACCTGAGTTGGAGATAATTAAAAATAGATTACGGACAATAGGTACATATAAAGGAATGAGAATGAATGAAGGGATAATTTTAAAGAAGATAGGCGATCTGGAGGTATATGTTACGAATGAAGAACACACGATTAATATTATACGACATTTACATGTAATGTATACACATATAGGAGCTAGGAAATGTTGGTTAATGTTCCGAGAAGCTTATTATTGCCGGAATGACGAGAAGATAATTAAAAGAGAAATTAAACGGTGTGAAACTTGTATTTTAGCAAAAGAAAAGAATTATACAAATCAGAATATAAGTTTAAGTATTATTGCTGATGATAGATTACAATTAGTAGCAATTGATTTTATTTCAAATCTGATTCCGAGCACGAGAAGATATCGAAATATTTTAGTGTTATGTGATATATTTTCGAAACATGTGCGATTAATACCAACACAGAAATGTGATACAGATACTGTATTACAGGCGTTACAAGAATATATAACTGAGTATGGGACTCCAAGAACAATATTATCTGATCATGCAACATATTTTATGAATCAGAGATATCATGAATTTTTAGATGAAAGAAATATTAAATCTCATCACATATCGATACGTCATCCACAAGCTAATCCATCGGAAAGGTATATAAAAGAAGTTCTTAAATATTTACGGATATTACTCGAAGATCGACATCATAAATGGGCCAGATGTTTAAAACAAATTGAATTTGTAATGAATAACACACCAAGTACCGTACATGAAGCTTGTCCAATAACTATTTTCACAGGACAACCTCCACAAAGGCCTTGGCAAGATGATGAAATTGCAGAAATAGGAGGCAGATATGAACAAATTAAACAAAAATTAATGAGACGAAAAATTAAATGGGAGCAGAAGAAAAAAGAAAAACAACGTAAATATAAGGTGTATAATGAGAACGATAAAGTTATTGTACGCGCGTTACGAGTAACGGATAGAAGGAATAAAATTATAGCAAAACTCATAAGGCCATATTCGGGACCGTATTTAATATATCGGAAAATAGGATTAAACAATTATGAATTAATTGATGAAGAAACGGGATATCTTAAAGGAACTTATCATATTTCAATGTTACATGATTATATTGATGAAGTATAATTGTTAAAAAAAAAAAAGGGCATGGCGGTACTGAAGGGCCAGTTACCGTTGGTAAATAGCGCTACCACCCACCAGAGCTACACTGTATATAATAAAGCCCAAAATTTAGGGGCATGGCGGTTGAATTTCATAGGGCGACAACCGTTGGTAAATAGCGCTACCACCCACCAGAGCTACATCAAAATTAATAGAACCAAAATTTAGGGGCATGGTTAATGTATTTTGTTTCTATAAAAGTATGTCATAAAAAAAAAACGGGATATAAGTATGTGCATTTAATTTTTTTTTATAATTGAGTTAATCATGTAAGAAATTTTAGCTAAAATGATCTAACAAAGGTTTATGTATTTTATTTCCTTGCTCTAAATTAATTGAATCAGGATAGAATTATTTAGACGAAGAAGAGTTGTAAAGATTAGTTAGTATGAAGAAATTAGTAATATTTAATTTATTTTCCTCATTCCTTACATTATAAAATTTGTAAATATAAGTGTTAGAGGAGTATATAAGTAACTTTACAGTAAGTAAAGAAACATACGAGTATAAAAATGTGAAGAAATGTATAAAGTAGATATATGAAAGATGAGTAAGAAGGAACCTTATTAAAAAAAAAAAAATTTTTTAAAGGATATTTATCGGAGTAATAAAAGCATTTAATGGTCAAGAAATATTAAAGTCATTAAGAGTTATAAAAAAAAAAAATGTGATATACAAATAGAAGAAGCCTATAAAATAAAATATGTATAGAAAAGATAATAATGAATGCTTGCTATGTATAATAAATAATAAAAGGGAAACATAAAAATATATGGAATAATTTATAGAGATTATGTATGAAAGGGTAAATAAAACCCAAAATGATAATAAATATATAGAATAATAATGTATAAAAGAAATATGTAGGTCACGTACGCCTTAAAAAACGAAAATATAATTTGTGTACTTTCCAAAAGTGAAAGTTTGAAAAGGTAGACGAAAATGTCTATTATAGGTATAGGGTTTTTGTTCAGCTAGGAACAGTTATATAAAATAAAATAATAAAGAATAAGTGAGCATATGTAAAGCATATTTTGTAGAGGCTATTAAATATCTGAAGAAATAACAGATACAACTTAAAAGTAATCACCAGTAAATGTTAAAAGTAGTTTCGATTATAATATTGATAAGAATTTTTAGAGGGTTTAAAATCATGAATAGGATAATACAGAGAAGGTATAAGATTGGATAAGAAAAGGAATAAAGTTACTTATATAGAAAGCATAGAAATGTTAAAAGATACATTTTATGACATTATTGATGAAGACAAATGGATAAAGATGTAAATTTTGAATATGTTGGTATAAATTAGTATATTTATGAGAATAAGATTAGTTAAAATGGTTTGTTGTAAATAATTGAGAGTTAAAAATGAAAATAGATACAGTGAGGTAAATAATTATCTTATATACCAAATATTAAGAAATGTACATGGATTTATATGAGAATGTATAGTTATGCTACAGAAGTAGTACAAATTGAAGTACATCATTTTAGTATAGATTGTTGAATAAATATAAATTTATATATTCTATAGAAATTTAGATTTATTAAAAAAGGGGCATATGTGGTAGTTCACTAACTTGGATGAGTAAGGATATGATGGAAGTACTAATGTTAATAAAATATACTGTATATGTTCTTGTAGTGAGTATTAAAAAAATAAAAGATGGTAATATTTTATGGACCAAACTATAATTAAATAAATAGATGTGAGAATATTTAAATTATACTTAAAATAATTGTGAGAATATTAATTGGGTATTTCCCTATAGTTTTTGTGAACCGTGTAAAGTTGGTTGCATATCGGGTTATGTTGAAGTTCGCCTTGCATCGAGTGGTTGGTTGCCTATCAGGTTTCTTTGTTGTAGTAATATTTCCCATTTCTGAAAGTAGAATTGTAAATGTTACTTGTTGTATTTTTATATGTAATATTATTTGTTAAAGCTTGTTTAATTAACACTTTTGAAAAAATAGAGAATATTAGTATGGATTTTGAATCATAAAGGTTGGAAAATGATGTATAGTTACGCGCTAAAATTCAAATGTAAGAAGTGTCAGATTTTGACATTTAAAATAAGATAGTTAAAGTATTGAGTATTTGGTTTGCCGAAGGGTATAAAAGGTTGTGAAAATTAAAGTAAAGAATTAAATTGATAAATTTTTGGAATTACAAAAAGGTATTATAAATATTCAATTACAAATAAAACATATTTTGGATTATTATAATGTGTGGAACAATATGATTGGATATTATAGAAACTAAGGAATTATTGCCAGGGATATGGGGAATAAATAGGGAGATTCGAAAATAATTTGAGAAAAGCGGTAGATGTGTTTTCGGAAAACGAAATTTTCCTTCCGAAAAACACATAATTAAAAGATTCATCATTATACAAAAGTGTAAAAGAAGTGGTTAGGAGATAGTAGAAAAGAAAGCAGATATTTTTTAGAAGAAAGAATTTCGGTAACGAATAAAGAAATAATTGAAGAATATTCATACTTGAGAAGAAAGCGAAGAAATATATAATTACAATTTAAAAATAAACTTACTGCATTGGTAAATATTATTCCATATTTGGCGAGAGATTTATTGCATTGGAGAGTTGGTGAAGTTCCAGAAGTTATACAAATAGTTTAGTCCAGGACTTGAAAGATACGAGATATTTAACATAGCAGCTAACACAGGTATTCCAGTCCAGTAGAGGAAAGGCAGGTTTCAAAGGTCTTCACGAAAGCGTTCGACGGTTAGAGATTCTAGTTGATTGCAGAGGTTGAAGGTATTACAGGATAGCAGTCATTACAGTCCACATTCCGAGCTTTCCAGACAATTAGGAAAAGGAAAGGATCTCCCTCATTGATTCCAGGAAATGTCTTCGACAAGCTAAAAAGAAAATCGTTTGGTGTATAAATAAGAATACCAGTTCAGTAGTAATAACAGGTCGTATAATTCTTTGAAATAATTTGAATTTATCAGTTTCGAATTGAAAAGTATATCAAAATTTAGAGATCTATTATTTATACGTACATTATAACTGTGTTGATAATCAAGAAAAGATATTTTGTAAGTTCTGTGCACAACATTAATTTGTATCATCATTTGTATAATTTTTAGAAGTAAAAAAAAACTGATCGGCAAACTAAAACTGATTAATTTGTGTGGGTATTTGATTTACATACAAAAACTATACAGTATTTTTAAAATAATATAATTAATATACTTACTTGTATATTTTTCGATCCACGAAAGGTGTATTTTCATGCACATATAAATTTTCAAAAGAATGTTTACGTAAACAAGCTTGTTACTTCCATGAATGTCTTATTTGGTTGTGTGTGTTGAGAACTACCATATAATTTATAATTTGCCTGATTTATTAAACAAATTAGTTTGATACATTTGTTTTAATTTGGTATATAAAGAAGGTTTTTGAATTAAATTGATGAAACAGATATGACGCTTAGAACCGTAACCTATAAATAGAAAAAAAACAACTGTCAGTGATTATATTATTATTTGAATAGTATGTTAATATATACCTTGAGATTGAGTTCACAGTAAGTATTGTTATTTGAAGATAAAGTTGAAATACACATCATAATTCACTAAAGAATAACTGTTTTGTAAACTGTGATTTATAAAGTTAAGAAATATAAAACGTAAATATCCTATGATATAGGCAGATATTGAAAAAGTTACATATAGGCAACTGTTTGGGTTTTGATGATTCAAGGGAAGTTAGCAACATATGAAATAATTAGTTTAAATATTTTATATAAGAACTGAGTTAGTGAGGGCATAAATAAAAAATTACCTGAGAGAATTTGAAAATAGATTTAAAAAGTACATAAAGATTTCAATTTTATATATAGACGAGAATAAGTACAGGTTTCAAACACATAGTAAGAATAAATATTATTAAATTTATCTGAGTGTAATCGTATCTTTATTAATTAAAGGTATTGTTACAATATATATATATCTTTTCTTTCTCAAAATCACTTGTTTTTTTTTTTTTTAATAAATATATGTTATATTTCAAGCTTAAGTTGAACAGCAGCTCTGGTTGAACCTGAGTAAATTAAATGTTATTTCTGTGTTTTGTATTTTTCATTGCCTTTTGTATTTTTAGTTACAATAAAGACATTATTATTATTATTATTATTATTATTATATGATAAACGACATCTTCGCATCCCCGCCACTTCGACGCCCTTGGAAAACTCCCGACCTTATTTTAAAACACTATTTCCTGTACTTGGGTGTGGAACCTGTTGGAAATAAATAAATAAATTACATATATGTAATATGTTTGACTATGTGACTAACTAGATCCAAACTGTGTACTGATCAAGAATCGGCGGATACTCTATATGTAGATTATTGTTAATAAATGTGTCACATATGTAGGTGTTTGGTTTGCAAATGAATGCAAAATTACCCTATTTTCTGACGTCCATTCAAATAACTGAAATTTAGAAATTATAAGTTGGCATATAGATAAATCATATGATTTATCCGTGGTATAACACATTCTAATCCGTAGAAATAAATTAATTGTATTAACATCAACTTTATGATTATAATTATTAAATATTAAATGACATATGAAGGAAAGAATACAAAATGTTAACCTATTCACATTTATTAGACACGTGTATTTACATACATACATACATCAATAATAATAATAGCTTATTACGTATGTATGTACCTACTTGAAACTGTTTTAAAACTTGGTACGTAGTTGTTATAATGCTATACTATACGGATAGCTGTGGTATTAGTCTCGTAATAAAAAGCAATGTCAATACTTGCCTGCTTTTATTTCTGTTTACTTTTTTCATTTACTATTGATGAAGATTATTACATGATTACATATTGTTAGTCATATTTATAATTGCAACATGGAAAAAAACTTTCAACTTTTATCATACTAGTATTTTACAGAAATAGATAGGTATACCCATGGCTATCAAATAATATGTATCTACAACAACGTTGTAAATTTGTGATGGTATCCTGGAAGTTGAAAATCCATAGGTATTTAATAAATCAATAAACGGGTTCTTAAGCTATTAAGATTGTCTAGACCACAGGAGTTAAACAAAACGAACATTATCAACGTTTTAAAAATGTCAATTTCTTTTTTTCCCACTTAATGACTATTATGACATCTTACCGTATCATTCGAAATAAAAATTTCATAATAAAATTGAGGTAGATTATTATACTTTGAATAAAACCATAGTTAACAACAATTAGAAGCTAACCGTTATCGTTTCTTCTGACATGGTAGGTTTTGGGGCAGACGGAGCAAACACTATGATGGAAGTTAATAATTTATTAAAAACTCTTCTTTTGCAAGACATTCCCGATTTGTTCATAATGAAATGTATTTGCCATTCCTTGGCTTTATGTGCCGCACATTCTTGCGAAAATTATCGGATACTGTAGAAAGACTGGTTCGAAACACTTACACATATTTCCAGCACAGTTTTAAGCGCCAATCATAGATCAAAGAATTTCAAAACTTAATGAGTATAAGCCCCACAAATTGATACACCCATCGCAGAGAAGATGGCTTACATTAAGTTCGGCGGTTGTAAGAATTTTAGAGCAATATGATGCCCTTAAAATTTACTTCAGAGCCAAAGTCGTTGATAGAGAATCAGATGCAGCAGACATCAATGATACGCTACAGTGTCCAATTAACAATTTATACTTAAGTCTTTTAGAGTGCGTTCTTCCAATTTTTAATGATATGACTTTAGAGTTTCAATCTGAAAAACCAAATATTCAATATTTATATTCCCGAATGTCTGACGCGTTCAAATTGTTATTAAGTTTTTATATTAAACCATATATTTGAAAAACACAACCCTTGGTTGTTTACAGTATCAAAATCCACAAAATTATGTTTTAATCGAGAAAGTTTATTTTGGACCACAAGTAGCAGCAGCATTTGCAGAAAATATTTTAACGGTCACTGAAAAGCACAACTTCTCCGAAAACTGCCTTAATTTTTATGTTGAAGCCGCCCACCAAATTTTTAAACGTTTTCCATATCACTCAAAGAAGTAAAGATTCTTAAATTGGCTACTATTCTTAATCCGAAAAAAATTGCAAGTATTGAAAGTATAGGACCTTTAGCATCGCTATTTCCAAGCAATATTAATAATATTAATAATGTAGATAGGGCGTTTAGTCTTAAAAAACTCATCTGAATATAATTTTACATTAAAGGAGGAAGAATTTTGGGAAATTGTGTGTAATTTTGAACGAGGAGACGGAACTCTAGTATTCCCGGAATTTTCAAGTTTAATTTCTTTATTATTTACTTTGCCTCATAGCAACGTATGTGTCAAAAGCCAGTTTAGCGCTGTAAAATTAAATAAAACTAAAGTACAGAACCGGTCAAGCTCATTTATTCTAAGTGGTATTATACACAGTAAAGAGTTAATTTCGAAATCAGAACCAGATATTTTGATTTTAATGTACGAACGTAGTTAATAAGTAAACATAATAACAATATGTATAAAGATATACCTACTATGGAATAATGATATTATAGTTAGTGATCAAGACATTTAAGACTATTTCTATTGTATATTACTTGTTCCTAAAAATTTTTCTGAATTTGTTTATCTACTTGTCGTTTTTGTTGTATTCTATTTTATTTGAGTTTAGAAGTGTTTTATTTATTTTATTTTTTTCGAAATAAATGTCTACCTACATATACCATGTGCTTGCAGGCGTACTAACTCATACAAACTCTCGGTGTCGTCGTTTTATCTCACAGTAAGCCCTATACGCAGGTCGTCGGTAAGCACACTGTATATCCTTTACTGTGCCTTCAATTAAATTTTAATTTAGAGTAGCCTGTGATTTCAATATTAATTGGGAAGACTGTGGGGTTTTCGATAGTCAAATTTTGACAACTGTCATATGACAGATTAAAATTTACAGTGTTCCCAAATTAATATTGAAATCAATGGCTACTATAAATGAAAATTTAATTGAAGGTACGGTACTTCTATGTAGACACAGTAAAAGAATCGGGTGATTTTTTTTGAAATTTGGCAACTTTTTATATAAAAATCTGGTGATATTTATTTTTTTCACCTGACAACCCTGGAATCGGCTCGCACTCTATTACAGATGTTTTAAGAGTTCGATTCGATCGCGCCCAAAATTTAAACTTAGTTCCCAAGTGAACCGTGATCCAATTTGTTGACATTTACTGAACTAGTTGTCTCGGTTCGGTGCTGGATTCGGCTCACTGAGCCGGTTTGTTCGCGAACGACCCAACTCTAATATACCGGGTGGTGCAATAGTGTGTCGGCGGAGCTTAGTGTGAAAACTAATAACGCTGCAGCAATGAGACTTTACGTACGTATGTAGTATGCGACTGTGCATTTTCTAATTTTATTTACAAATATACAGGGTGTTCCAAATTTTCGCAACCACATTCAACTTTTTTATTTTAAATACATTGCTATACTTTCTAGATATTATAATGATAGCCATTCAAATTATCTTTGCAATGATATATGGATATGTGCACTTCAGACTGTTCGTTTTGATTTTATTGATAATATTGTTAAAATCTTGACAGTTGCAGCATCTAACATTTTAAGCTGTAGTCTGTAAATGGGTAGAATGCCTCACGTAACTCTTGTGTTACTAATTTATGGACTAACACGTTATTTGTTTTGAGGTTGAACAAAGTGAATAAATATACAGGGTGTTAAATATGTCGTGTCTAAGTTATCGATCTTTATTGGTTATTTTCTCGTTTTTTTTTAATCTAACCTATAATATTTTTATAAGTCAGCATATTTCTTGTAAAATCGCCTTTAAAATGGTACCAATAACATAGTACTTATTTCTAGTATTTTCAAAGTTATAACCCTTTAATGGGATATACTCATGTTTATAACATGCAAAATGCGGGGCATCTAATAGTTGGTTGGCCATGAAAATAAAACAAAGTAATTTTAACAAACACCTGTTTTTTAAATGCTTTATCATTAGTCTTAGAAATACATTTTGAAAATTTTCGATAATAAAACAATCTTAATTTAAAATGTGTTCAAATATATTTCCATTCTGCTCTACACATGCTCTCAACCGTCTCTGTATCGACAGACTTACATTCTCAGCTAAGTTATTCTCACTTAATTGACGAAAAGCGTTTCTTATTCGTTGCTGCATGTTCTCTGACGTTGTAGGAGGTGTTGCGTAAACAATGTTTTTTACAGTTGGCCACAGAAAGAAATCACAAGGTGTGAGATCTGGTGATCGTGGTGGCCAGCTTATCAAACTTCCTCTCCCAATCCACTTATTGGTGAATACCCTATCTAAATGTGCTCTTGCAGCAGCACCATAATGTGCTGGTGCACCATCATGTTGGTACCACAATCTCCTAATGACGTTATCTGGGAGGCCTTCTAATAGCAATGGTAAATTATTTTGTAGGAAATTTGTGTAAATTGCACAATTTAAAGTATTATCAAAAAAGAATGGACCAATAATAGTGTTTCCTATGATGCCTCCCCATGTGTTAACACTCCATTTTTGTTGATATAAAATGGGCTGAACAAAATGTGGGTTTGTAGTGTCATAATAATGGGTATTTTTTCTGTTTGTGGTTCCACAATTAGCAAATGTTGCTTCATCTGTGAAAAGCACATGATCTAGAAAAGCTATATCGTGTCGTAATTGTAAAAGTAGCCATTCACAGTACACTAGTCTCCTTTCAAAGTCCGTTTGTAATAAGCCTTGATGATTTTGAATTTTGTAAGGGTGAATCTTATGTTTTTTTAAAATCCTTTTTACAGCAGTGACTTCTATCCCGTGTTGTTTCGAAATTATCCTTGTAGATACGTGCGGATTTTCCACAATGGACTGGACGACTATCACTTCATTATCTTCTGTAATCATAGTCTTACTTCTTTCATGTTCGACGTAATTCACTGAACCCGTTCGAAGAAACCTTATTAACAAATTTTCAAACGTTTTACTATCCGGTGCTCTTCGGTCGGGATATTCCATCGCATATGTTCTTGATGCTAAAAATGGATTTCTGTTGCTAGCGCCAAGAGCAAATACCATGTCTATGAGCTCCTCTTTCGAAAAATTCATTTTAAAGCAAAAACAACAATAAACTATTATGGTATCTAAATGAGAAATAATGTCAATAAAGCGATATAACTGATAACAAGGTAAATACAACACGTAACAACTACTAACAAACAAACGGAAATTAATAATTCACTAGCCGAACTTAATTTATAACAACAAAACGCAATTACAGAAAAGAGAAAATACAGAGAACGACTTTTTATGGACTTTTGAAGTAGAGATTTGACGTTTGGTTGTACAGCCATTTTTTTTTTAAACCAAGGCCAACCAACTATTAGATGCCCCACATATTGCATATTATAAACATGAGTATATCCCATTAAAGGGTTATAACTTTGAAAATACTAGAAATAAGTACTATGTTATTGGTACCATTTTAAAGGCGATTTTACAAGGAATATGCTGACTTATAAAAATATTATAGGTTAGATTTTAAAAAAACGAGAAAATAACCAATAAAGATCGATAACTTAGACACGACATATTTAACACCCTGTATATTTATTCACTTTGTTCAACCTCAAAACAAATAACGTGTTAGTCCATAAATTAGTAACACAAGAGTTACGTGAGGCATTCTACCCATTTACAGACTACAGCTTAAAATGTTAGATGCTGCAACTGTCAAGATTTTAACAATATTATCAATAAAATCAAAACGAACAGTCTGAAGTGTACATATTCATATATCATTGCAAAGATAATTTGAATGGCTATCATTATAATATCTAGAAAGTATAGCAATGTATTTAAAATAAAAAAGTTGAATGTGGTTGCGAAAATTTGGAACACCCTGTATATTTGTAAATAAAATTAGAAATGCACAGTCGCATACTACATACGTACGTAAAGTCTCATTGCTGCAGCGTTATTAGTTTTCACACTAAGCTCCGCCGACACACTATTGCACCACCCGGTATAGCAACATCGAAAGAAAAAAATCAAACAGGTTGTCTGTTACTTATGTTTTGTTGTAGAAACAAAGGCGTCTAAAAATAACCGATTTGCGGTATTTGAAATAGTTTTTTTTTAGAAATATACGCGAGAAATGCAAGCTTATTGCGTATCCTACTGCTTGGCCGATGTTGACATGAATGCATATACCGACAGAACATACCCCATTTCTCTTTTCTACGTCTATTATTATATATAAATACAAATAGAATTTGAAGAACTTCATTTCGGGCAAATGCAAACCAAGTACGGCAATATTGTCATAGCAAATATACCGGGTGTACCAGATAAGCGAGAGAGTCCATTTTTAATATCAAATAATACCTATAGATAGATACGGAAAAGCTTTTCATACCAAAATTTTAGATAATTATAATCTGTACAATTTAAAAGTATTTTCATTTATGCAAAGTGTTCGAGAACGACGAACAAAGACAAACTTATATTTTATTAACGGAACCCTATACATTTTATGATAGACCTTTAAATGCTGATTATAACATATATTTGTTCTCGTATAACTCCATTTAACTCCTTCTGAGATATGGTGATATTTCTGCGAAAATTGTATAGCTTTTGAAAAATTATTATGGGTTCATTTACCACCTATATTATTCCACTACTTGAATTTAACGTTTCTTTCGACATTTCAACGCATGTTTCTTAGAATTACATACAATTTGCTGAAAATGACGTTTCTTACAAAATGAAATGGCACACATGTAGTCAAACGTATTAAAAATTTAGTATTCAAAAATACCTATTTTCTTTTGTTTGTGAGCAATATTGCAAAAATTATAGAATGTTATCTCTGAATAAGTCCAATTAGGATTAAAAATATGAGTTACCATGACTTGCATTAGGTCGAGCACAATTTCCTATTCAAATCTTGTCCTTGGGCCCAGTGCTTCAAAGAAAATTGTGAGGTGTTTTATATGTAGGGAGGAAGATCGTTATGCATCTGCGTGCCAGTAGGCTAAGAAGAAATTATGTTTTGGATGCCATGAGGAGGGGTATTTCAAGAGTGACTGACCGAAGAAGACAAACCAGCGTGAACTGATAGTGCAACTTTATTGGTGGAGCAAGAACCGAAAATTCCTACCTAACAGGTTCCTATTAGTTTTAATTTTGGTAATGAAAAATTTGGACACGAGCCATCTCGGCAATTTTAATCCCCGGATTAATTTTTGGACCCAGGCGACTAGCCAACTCGTCACCGGAGGTAGAATCGCGAGCGATCATCTCGTCACCCGAGACTAGCCATCTCGGCACTTTTAATCCGCGGCTTAATTTTTGGACTCAGGCGATTAGCGAACACATATACCTTCATAACCATAACAGATAACAGATTTGACAAAGTAGTGTAGAAAAATAAAAAAGCATAGTAGAATAAAAATACTTTTATTCTTTTCTTCAACACATCACATGTTTATAAACTACATTTAGATCTGAAATTCATTTACAACTTACATATACCTTCATAACCATATTAGATTTTACAAAGTCCTGTACAAAAATAAATAAACATGGTAGGATAAAAATACATATCTAATTCTATAAAATCGTGGGTCATTAAAAAAGCATAAATACCTTCAATAAACATAACTGATTTTACAAAATCGTTGGTCATTAAAAAAACATCTATGCGCAACTAATTTAACAAATTCATATTCATCAATTTTTCCTATATCTAAATCATGCAGCTTTTGTTGCACAAATAATTCTGCTTGACGCACAGCTTTTTTCTTAATTGGTAGATTATCATTTAAACTTTGAATTTTTATATAACAATGTAACAAGTTGTAGCAAACAAATGCAATCGTTTTACAGGAGAGTCAATTTATAGCAAATTTCAAAATATTTTACCCAAAGTTTCATGATAATAAAGATAATCCTATTAGTGGTTAACAAAAGCTATTTAAGTGAAAGTGACGAGATCACCGGTTTCAAAGGGGTACCTTCAAAGTTACCTGACTTTCTTTGGTGACCAGTTGGCTAGTTTAAAAGGGTAGGGATTAAAAATAGTGACGAGTTCACCGGTGCCCAAAAATCTAAATTGTTTGCTGTTCTCGATAGTCGTAGTGGGATATCGTTGATAAAAGACAAATATGTTCCTAGCAATTATAGTCTATGGACAATCGGAGAAAAATATGTTTGTCAATATTGAAATAATTATAGGTAATAATTAAAGGTGTTTTTACATTAGTAGTTGCCTGGGGTTATAGAGGGAATATAATTGGTACATTATCTCCCTTATTTCACTTACAGATATTATTGACGGATGTAATTTATGCATACTAGAGAATATAATAGCATCCTCAAATTTCATTAGAATTTTAAAAATCATATCATTATTTTGCGTCAATAATAATAATAATAATAATAAATGCATTTATGAATCTTACCATGACATATTTCTACATACAAACACACATACACATAATAATTAATAATAATAATAATATTAATAAGTACATGCGGCCATATATGCATGGATACATATACAAAAGAAAAAAACATACAAATATACGGAGAAGATTAAAATGCATGTGTTCAGACTGACCAGCAAATTTGATCGTCTGTTATTCTGCACATGCCCCTCAATGCACATTTCACGAATCCGTGTCCATAAAGCGCTCGCCTTTACTCATTCGCGAAATATGTTTTTCCGCTCTTGATTCGTAAATAACTATTACGAACCAAGTGCGGGAAGACTATTTTCCCGCGTGAGCGCACTTTGAAAGCACGAGCGACCGCAAGAAGCGAGTGCTTTTAATTGCGCGAATGCGTGGAAGATGTCTTCGGGCGGGATCTTCATCGCGTACAAAGCTTCCTCAGTGAATTTCCTTTTCCTTTTTATTACATCTTTTGACAATTTACTTCCCTTTGCGTTTCAATTGTTTGGCATCAATCTTTGTTACCCTTTCCTTAGAAAACTTCGGTTTGAACTTGTTTCTGAATTCTTTTCGTGTCTAAATTTTTTGTCTATAATTTCTCTTTCGAATCTGTTTCCGTTAACTTTATTACGAGCTTTTTCTTTGACATTTTCTAATAATTTATAGATTTGTTTATTGATTGCCCTTATTTGATCGGCTGTATTTTGAATAAATTCTTGTGTTAATTTTTGTGTAATGTGATTTTATGTAGTTTGTAAAATTCTTCCATTATTATGTTATCAAATTCCTTCCCCGAATCTGCAATGATTTTACGAGGCAGGCCTTGGTGGCTAGAACTGTATAAGATTGTTTACAGCGGTGTTTGAATTTTTATCTGAGACTTCGTAGCTTGTCCGTATTTTGAGAAATGATCAATAATTGTTACTATGATTCTATTATTCATAAATACTAGATCTATGTGAATTTCTTCAAAAGGTCTTCTAGGCGTATACGTATAAGATATAGTCTGTTTTCTGGGCGTCCTATCGTATTTTCCTAATTGACATGTTTCGCAGTTATTAGTAGAGTAATACTTCATTTAATTTTGTTTTTATTGTTGTTCGTCTTTTTCCTCAATGTCTTCTACAATTTTAGATATCTATACCTTTAAGTTCGTGAACGACTCTTGGATAACCGTAATTATTTCTCTTTAGTGTTTTTATATTTGAAATAAATAACATTCTTTTTTTAGACGTTAAACATTCTTTTAGTGCCTTAAAAGTATTTTCTCTATACGTAGTTAAAAGAAATATGACAAATTCTATTTTTTTCAAATATTTTAAAATTTTAATTATAGGTGTCGTTATATTACTTGTGGTATCTAATATAATCTGGTGGTCTGCCGTATTTAGTATTGTTTCTGTATAAGTTATTGAAATTTCCATATTACCATTTGTTACCTTAATTTTGAACAGTTCTGTATATTCCGGAATTTTGTTTCTTTTATTTATTTTGGTAGGGCTATTGTTATGTTTTCTGTTGTTTTGACGTTAGCAATTATCGCTTTAAATTAATTTTATCCATCACTTTATCATATTTAGTAGTAATGCATTTCAGTATTTTTAATTTAAATATGAATTAATTTAAATTCTAAGTTATTGGGTTGTTCCGCCATCTTCTGGCAAGCTCGGTCTTTAACGTAGAACAGACATATAATAATAATAGATCTCTACTTCGCGGGTCTATTACAGCAAGTCAAAGTCAACTCAGGTATGTGCAACTCTTATTACGCATGGTCTATTGCATGTTTTATTCTAGCTGATACATATACAATCGTAATTACGCTAATATGGTGACTTCGAATTTAAATAGTAATTAAGTACTTTTTACTTCTGTTTTGTCTTAGAGAATTTTTCTTTAATTGTTCCTTTCTTCCCTAGTAATTAGAAGGCTTTCCTTTTGTTTACAAGTATCGACGGTATAATTATACATGTTGGTACTATTGCAATTTATAGTTCTCGTTTTGGCCATCGAGTGCTATTATCGTAGTTAATTAAACGTCTTCTCGTTCATTTGCATTTTATTGTTTGATTGATTTAGAAGCACATTGATTTACGATTGCTATTTATTCACTGCTATTATTTGGTGCACTAATATCGTTATCGTCTCGTGGAATTACGCTTGCTATGCGGACTATCGCAGTGATTTTAAATTTTGGATGAATCTTTGTTCCCGACGTTCCGTCAGATAATTTCATGCAATCAGTAAATTGATATATGGTGAGCACTTTCATTTAGTCTTTCCGTTGTGTCGTTTTGTTTTTAATGTATGTCGTTTTCCCTTGTCTTATAGCTTCTTATTTTGTGCAGAATTTCTCGCATATATCATAAGTTACTGTAAATTAAGAGGACATGATAACCGCCATTTTGAATTATTGGTATTTGAAGATTCCCTTGTAAGTTACTGTAGAAGATAATTTAACTACTGAATCAGTAGTGCTAAGAACCTTGGCTTTTCTTACACGAAACTTATTTTTCCTGGAAGGCCGAATAGAAGAGATATGTCCAGCTTCCTTCCGTATGTGTGAGGCTACGCCTTCTTTGTAAGATAAGATAAGTGTTTTGGTTTTTTCCTAATCAAGTGTGTTAATCTGTAAGTTACCGTTAGCCTTATTTGTTGTTTAATATTAAATTTAATCTCTTTATATCATAAAGTTCTCTCGCTCTGAAATTTCATATATTTTCTCGTTGCCAAATTTTGAACATTAAGCTAAGCCTTAGTTTATGTAAGATTTGTGTTGATTAGAGCTAGAGAACGTTAATTAAATTTTCAAGTTTTCATTTGAGCATTTTAAATCTATTGCCAGATCTTACCCGGTGATGGCATAAAATAGTTCAGTTTAAATTTTGGAGGCCTTAAGCCGAATTTTCATTATTTTGTTTTTTTTATACATCCATTTGTTATAGTTTCATTTAATTCTTAAGTACATTAATATTTATACCATGAGCTTGCCGGCGACCTGCGGATACAGCTTACTGTAAGATAAAACGACGACACCGAGAGTTTGTATGAGTTAGTACGAGAAAGCAATATACAAACTGCAGTACAGCTGCTATCTATCCTTGTTGCCCTGATTAAACGAGAGTCAGTCTAGCCCGTCTAGCCTCAGCATAAATGTACCCGAATCCTCTCTTTTCCAACACTACACTCGACCGAAAAGCAGTTTGTATATTGCTTTCTCGTACGAACTCATACAAACTCTCGGTGTCGTCGTTTTATCTTACAGTAAGCTGTATCTGCAGGTCGCCGGCAAGCACATGGTGTACAGTGTGTCCATGTATTGACGCAATTGTAAATTCTTTGTAAAGCTGACATCTCGAGCTAACGCTAAGTATTAGATTTTGAAACTGATATTGATAATACATGTGCGATATACAGGCTGTCCAGAAATAGGGTTCCTCTGTCACTTTAATTGACATTGTCTTTTATTTTTATTCATGTTAATAACGAATTAATATCTCTCGTAATCTTATGTAAATATTCTTTTAATTTTTAATTTTATAATTAACTTTATATCTTAAACAACTCGTGGGAATATTAAATTGTTTGTTGTTGGGATTGTCGGTTTGTCTTATCTTTTGCTACCTTGAATGTACTTAAACTGATTTTTCTCCCGGATTAAAGATCATTTTGAGGAAGAGAAAATTACACATAAAGAGATGGCCTCCGTATATTCATCCATCTAAGATTCTGTGTAAATCCACGACCCACAAACGATTGAGTTGGAGGTAGTTCCTTTCACTATATTTATCATCTGTACGCAAGGGTAGTGACAGGTAAGGCATCCTTGAAGGTGTAAGCATAAACATTCCGAAACTTTGCTGGCCTTTTAAGAAGCGATCCAATTATTTTGGCTTGGTCAATACTTTTTGCTATCAGTGTCGAAGGATGAATAATTTAGTTATACGACGACGCCATTTTTCTGCGGCTTTGTTTGATTTTAACAATTAATTCAATTTTACTTTTGGAATGGCGTAGCACATTGCCTGAATGAATAGTATTTGCATCGTTATTAATTTAATCTAGATTTTGATTACTAATTTGTGTAGCCTGATTGTCTCTTTGTATTTCTTTAATATTTCGTCTAGTTCATTTAACATACTTCCGTCTATCGTATGTACGTAATTTTCTGTAGTATTAATTTTTATTCTCGTTAAAGTGTTTACAGGCCCATACTATGGCTAACATTTCTTTTTCAATTCGAATAATTTATTTCAGTTGGGTTTACTGTCCTAGAAGCATACGCTACAGGATGACCTTCTTGTGATAGTATGGCGCCTATAGCAAAGTTTAAAGCTTCAATTGTTAATCCAAATTGTTTTTTGGAATTAGGTTATTTTAACACGGGATCATTACATAATAATATCTTACATTTGTCAAAAACGTCAATAAATTCTGCACGTAGCACATTGCCTGAATGAATAGTATTTGCATCGTTATTAATTTCATCTAGATTTTGATTACTAATTTCTGTAGCCTGATTGTCTCTTTGTATTTCTTTAATAATTCGTCTAGTTCATTTAACATACTTCCGTCTATCGTATGTACGTAATTTTCTGTAGTATTAATTTTTATTCTCGTTAAAGTGTTTACAGGCCCATACTATGGCTAACGTTTCTTTTTCAATTCGAATAATTTATTTCAGTTGGGTTTACTGTCCTAGAAGCATACGCTACAGGATGACCTTCTTGTGATAGTATGGCGCCTATAGCAAAGTTTAAAGCTTCAATTGTTAATCCAAATTGTTTTTTGAAATTAGGTTATTTTAACACGGGATCATTACATAATAATATCTTACATTTGTCAAAAGCGTCAATAAATTCTGCTGCATTTTTGAGTTTCTCTTTCCGTAAGCATTTAGTTAATAACTTTGTAATTTTAGCAAAATTATTAATAAACTTTCGGAAATAACCTAATAAACCTAGAAATGTTTTTATACCGCGTTGTGTATTTAGGGTTGGGAAATTTTTGTTTACTTCAGCCTTTTTGGGTTTAGTTTAATACCCTTAGATGTAATAAAATGCCCTAAATATTCCGTCTCTTTGCACAGGAATTCGCATTTGTCCAATTGTAATTTAAAATTTGCGTTTCGTAGACGGTCACAAACTAGTTTGATGTGCTTAAAGTGTTTGTCTAGGGAAGGTAAAAATATAATGATGTCATCTAGGTATACTAATCAAAAGGTGTTGAAGATATCCCCAAATGTGTGGATACCTGTCGTCAACTGTTTTCTCGTTAAGTGCTCTATAATCGATTACCAAACATGTTTTACGTTGACCGCTTGCTTCTTTTTTTTTTTTTTACTAAGTTCACAGGAAACACCTGGGACTTTGGCTAGGTCAAATAATATTATCCTCTAGCAGTTTATTGATGTGATCTTTAGTTTCAGATTTAATTGCATGAGGGAAACGTCTGGCTTTTTGAAAGACGGGATCGTCGTCTTTTCTTTTAATTTTATGTTTAATGTTACAATTAAAGGTCAATTTATCTTCAGGTTTTTTTAAAAATATCAATGTAATTTTTACATAGTTCTAAAATTTGTGATTTTTCTTCCTCATTTAAATGACTAGTTGTAATCGTTCCATTTAAACGTTGTACGGTTTCTAAATCGTTACAGAATATTGACAAATAAGAAAATTATCTATATATATTATCATTGGAAACTGCAAATGGTGTTGCTCTTAAAGGTCTCACATGGACTTGTATTTCTTCAGGTAGATTTAATAAATAAACTTCCAGCGCTGTTTGGACATAAATTCCGCACGTTGTGCTTTATGCGTGATGTCCGTTGTTTGTGTTAATTTCGAATTCAATTTAGACAATAAATATTGTATTGGATGACCCAACGAAATCGAATCCGCTTTATAATGGATTGAAGTGTTATTGAATTCTTGGACAAGTTGGCTAAAATCGCGTTTGTCCGCAAAATAACTGTATATTGCCTTTTTAACTTTCTCCCACGTATTTTCATTTAAATGGTTATGTCAATAAACAGAACTTCAGATATTGGGCACAAGAAACCCTAGTTTACTGCATCAACGTCCTTTACATAGCGAGAAAAAAACAGTTTGGTATGGAATGAGTTCATTTGGGTTTTCGAGCCATTCTCTTTCCAAGACGGCAACGGAAGAACTGTAGCGGTAACATCTCAGCGTTATATGGCCATGCTCAACGATTTTCTCTTACCAGTGCTTCGATAAAAAAACGATGAATTACGCTCGTTACGATTTCAACAAGATGGAGCGACATTTCACACGGCACGACACGCAATGGAAACTGTACGCTGCTTGTTTCCCAGAAAAGTGATCTTTTGCTTTGGCGACATAAAATTGCCTTCTCGATCACCTGATTTGACGTCATGCGACATTTTTATGGGGGTATTTAAAACATAAAGAACCAAAGAGAACCTCGCAGCATAGACGATTTAAAAGAATCAATCATGACTGCGATTCGACATATCCATTACAAATCCTAACGAACACTATGGAACTTTTCAGGCGACGTGCAGGGATCTGTATTCAGATAAATGGAGCCCATCTTAGTGACTTATTTTTAAACAATAGTACTCAGATAAAATGCTTTTCTATGGACTTTCCAATTATGTGCATTTTATAATGCACACAATAAAATAAATACTTATTTTATTACCTAAAATTGTCTAAATAATTATGCCGCACCCTGTATTAGGTATTTTTTTTATTAATTTTGTCCCGTTCTTTATTTTGACCTGAGTATATTATGCGCACATTCTTCATGTATGGATGACGTATATTAAATTTTACTTGGAATGAAGTCGGTATCTTCTCATTTTGTTATTGAAGTGATTATCAGTTTCCGTTTACAGCAATTAAACAGTTTCCGTTCTAATAGGCGATTCCGCTGACACCAGTTATATAATCGAAGTACATTTCAAGGTGTTTTCAACATTTTCTCGTTGAAAAATGCATTAATCTATTATTTAGTGTTGGACACTATTGATAGTTCGGACTATTGATAACTATCGACATTTCGGACTATCAATAACTACCGATAGCAGTAAAACTCAAAGCATAATGTTACGTATAAGACACATCGACATCAGCCAAAAAATTATGTATAGGAATCTTTGAAATACATAAATACATATATTACAAAACATAAATAACGTATTGTACTAAATGCAAATATAATTATTAATTATTACAAATATCTAAAATCAGAGTAAAATACGGTACAATTTTTATTTTTGTATTTTATTTTTTTTTGTTCTGTAAAGTTTGTCGTCAGTGTTTAAGCTGTCATTAGAAAAAAATAATTGAGGAATGTGTCTGTTTATAAAATTATTTAAATTTAAATTCACTCAATTATTATTCATTTTTATTCAGTAATTTCGAAAGATTTCTTTGGAAGATTGATTTTTATTTACAGAACATACCGTTTTTTTCTTGGAAGGAATAAGTAACGGGAATTAATAAATCTATTTACTGCATACACATAAAAATATGTATAGATAGAAATAGACCTCGTCCACATTCAATAATCTATGTACGCTATGAAATTCTTTTTTGAAATTAAGTCAAAAAATTTTCAAATTTTCATTGATTTAATTATTGGGGTAACTGGTATTACATACAAACAATAATCAACGATAGAATATAAAATACAATTGTTCCGATTTTAGAATTAAAAGGAAATTTAATTAATTATGCATTTTCATGGGCTGTGCCTGTGTTCGAATGCATAACAGTTTTCATATGTTGCCTATATTATCAACTAACACTGTAGTTAATATTAATTAATAATTTTCTTCATTAGCATAAGCTTTAACCCTAAAATCATAGCAATTGTATTTTACAGCTCCGGATATTAATTATTGAACCATAAAATTGACAATACTAAATAATTATTTAGTAATTAATGTAAAATACAATATTCTATGATTTTAGCATTAAAGGTCCATGCGAAGGTATAATTTTTTTATTCAATATTAATTGCAGTTTTTAGTTCTTAACCGAGACTGTAATTAATATTGAATAAAAATTTTATGCATTTGGCTGTGGGAATGCATAAAATTTTTATTTAACATTAATTACGATCTAATTTAGACTGTAATTAATATTAATAAAAATGTTATTTATTGTTAATTACTATCTTAGTTAATGACTAAGACTGTAATTATCATGAAATAAAAATTTTATGCTTAACCTAAGTACCTACGAACTAAGGGCCGGATTTTCCAAGTCCGATTAAAATGCCGGTTAGCATACACATTGGTCACATTCAGCAGGTGCATCGGAAACCGCTCCCGCTTCAATTGTTCACTTAACAACAGTTCAGTCTTGGCTGGACAGGACCGTTCTCGTTTATGTGATCACCTTCCATTTGGTACATTTCACTGCTGCCATATGTTAGAATTATACAGATGAAACCAAATAAACAATACTAATAACTTGGGTTTTGCATGAGTTTCGGCGTAGTATTTAGTGTAAGGGCCGGTTTTTCCAACCCCGATTAAAATACTCGGTTAACTCAAATATTAGAATACATTTATTTTTGCACAATAGCTTTAGTTTGGTTATCTACTTTTCTAGCAGCTTTCTTCAAAATTATGTGTTATGTTGGCGTTGGAATGCGTTAATGGCGCATGCGGACAGAATACACTAAGCGCAGTATTTATACTGTGCACTAAGTGAACGTTGACCCGCTCACTCCACATCATGTTCGGAGTGAGCGTATATCATCTGAATCCGAACACTGAACAGTTGCGCAACTGTTGTGTCTGCTGAATGCGCATTGATTAAAATAGTAAAATACAGGTTAGCACAAATTTGCGTTTTGCTATTACTGGTCAGCGCTTATCATTGATTAAGGCTGCGTTTGATAAGGTTTTGGCGGGAAAGAAATGTACCCAAAAAATACCATTTTTATTTCCATTTTTTCAGGCGTAAGAAATCAAAGCATGTAAATTTTATGCATTAAGCATGAAGATAAAGGTTAAACGAAGTGAACGGTTGTATTCTTTTTCAAATTAAGTTAATATATAAGCCGTAAATAAAATGGGAAAACAGTGGTTTTGCAAGTACTACAAAAAGTGCCTACATTTAAAAAATACACAGTAAATTTATATGTAATATAGCAAGTACACTCGGTATTTATATTTGGTAGATAAAATTGGTAACAGTAGCTAAATATATGTGTAATTTTTAAAGTGATCCATGAAATAAAATTTGTAACATTTTTGTAAGCAATTACATACATTTACAGATATCTGTTACATTTGCATCGCTTTACAGTGTAGCACTTATGGAATAGATGGGGTTAATATCTTGAAATTATTTAGATGTTAATTGCATGTTATATAATAATTTAAGTATCATTATAATTTAAAATTATAATTAACAGCAATTCGTGGGGCTACTAATTATAAAATTTAGTATGTTACGAGTTATTTAAATATACCTAATAGACAATGAGCAGTTGGTATCACAAGTTGGCACCATAAACCATAAAAAGTAACTACATAGTAGTCATAGTTTAATTTGTGATTTTAATCAAATTAATCTTTTAAAATATGGAGTTTTCTATTATCTTTAATTGAAAGATGCCTATCCTTTTACTAGAGAGATGAATTATGCAAATCAATTAAACTTGGCTGCTTTTAATGCCGATAAAAGCCTAATAGCTGTTTTATATGGCTGGCGGTATGGCATAGTTATACCGCAAGATCAAAAATTATGTTGATAAAGGTTTGCCATGGAATGTAAAACGTCCGTCTTAGATATTCTTTTGATAGTTCTGATAAATTATCAGGTTAACTGTTATACTGACATTTGACTGACATAAAATTTGTAAATATATGTTTATTTAAAATGATTTACATGTTTGAATAACATAACACGAAAATTATCCAAACATAAACGCTTACTGTATTCCCAGATACCATTAACTAGCACACCTGTTCTAAAATACGCTTCAATCTTGTAAGTTTTGTGTCCTGTGGTGTACACCATAATTGAAAACCTACAAGATGTCAGAGAAAATATAATGACAAATATTAATGACAGTGTGACAATGATATAACAGACATTAACAGATAAACGTTTTACATTCCATGGCAAAGCTTTATCAATAATAGTATATTAAAATACAAGTTTCATAAGACACGATTTTTGCGCACGCGTTCAAGTTTAGAAAACGAGCCGCTAGGCGAGTTTTCTAAAGAACAAGTGCGCAAAATGTCTTATGAAACGTGTATTTTATACTATTTTTTCTATTTCGGTTATTAAAAGTTCAAAAAAGTTTAAAATAAGAGACATGTTTTGTTCGAATATTTTAGAAATTTTGCTTTTTTGAAGTTGGTTACTCTGATTTTTAAGTAGAACAAAGTAGAACGTTTTAAATATTTGAATATCGGTGGTGCTATATGTAATTGTGTTTAAAATTCAAACTGATTTATACAATAAATTATTTCAAATTATCAACAAAAAGGACGAAATAAATAACTGTACGCCCCCAGAGATTCGCAAAATAGCAGAAGACAATTTACAAAATCTTTCGTCCACAAACTCTCTACATATTTATCAAAACAAACTTTTATAACAGTTGTACTATTCAACATGGTAAGTAAATGTCAATAGTAGCATCCAACTCTGCTTAACAATTTATATTGCTAATTAGTAAGTAAAATGTTAGCATGTGTGCTTTTTATTCTTTGTACAATTTTTTTGCACATTTTTGGTACTTTAAAGACTTATATTCTGACATTTAAATACGATTTGGTTCCATTTTTTTTGTTACCAACTTCAAAAAAATAAAATTAGCGTGCGATAAAGTAATACTTTATGCAACCAAAACGGGTGTCGTAAAGTGAACTTTATAGCACCGGAATAGAAAAAATTTTTGATCTCGCGGACACTCGCGGTACTTCCTTGTTAAATTTCCTTAGGTAGGAACCAATACACTCTGTTAAAAATAGTACCATTTTGGCGCGATATTTGAATTAAAAATTGCGCTTTCAACGTACCTATGACCAAATAATGCCTTAAAATATGTAGAATTTCTCTTATTCAAACTAACAAAAAAAAATCCATTCTAAAAACTGCCCAGGAGCTAAAATACAAAATAGAAATAAAACAAAAACTCTAAATTCAAACTATATATCAAATCAAGCGTATATTTAGCAGGTAAAACATATTTATTAGAATGCTGAACTAATGGGTACGTTATGAAGACAATAATATGACTATATTTCTGTTTTGCATATTATTATTATTATTAGACATGATTAACAAAGATATGATATCGCATAGATGCAGTTGCGTGTACGAAACGTATCAAGTAACAGAAAAAGTTGCATAACGCAAACACACTGCTCTTGAACATTGTGATAGAGTTGGTTGTTACTTGTTGGAATTCCATTTTAATAAAATGCACAAAAACACTTGAAATAAAACAAGGTGTTTCAAATTTCCAAAAATTGTATTAACAAAAATACGACTAGTTTCGCACACACTGTGGGCATTTTTGTTAATACAATTTTTGGAAATTTGAAACACCTTGTTTTATTTCAAGTGTTTTTGTGCATTTTATTACACTGCTCTTTATTTATTGTATAGTTTTGTATGAAATAAGAAACTCGAATGGATGAGTATCACTTACCTTTAGCATTTAAAAATATATTTAAGGATAACTAAATTTATAAATAAAATAAATATATAAAAAGTAATTGAATTTAAATTTTTACAAATAAATTCAAATGAATGGTTAAAGTTCGCGCGTCTTTCTCCGTTCAGCATGCAAGTTGACAAGTAAGTATTCATTAGATTCATACGTATACAATCAAATTGCAAAGAAAGCATGCACAGACAAAATTTTCGTATGTAGGTATAAATTCAATCAGCAGGTAAAGTGACCTTGAAATGTTTTACGATCGTTTCTTTAGAATGTTTATAATTGTTATAGTGGCGCCATCTAATTATTGCTAGTAGTACTTAAGAAACATGAAAAGCTTAGATTCGAACCGAAATGGATTTGGCAGGATTGAAACGCACCCTTAAGGGTGCGTTTCAAAGTTGACAAATCCATTTCGGTTCGTATCTAAGATTTTAGCGTTTCTTAAGTACCACTAGTAATAATTGGATGGCGCCACGATGTTAATTCTAACAAATAAACTAATTCTGAAGATCTTAAAACATTTCAAGGTCATTTTACCTGCTTATTGAATTTCTACCTACAAAAGTGCAGACTTTCTTTGCAATTCGATTTCATACATATGAATCTAATCGATACTTGTCAACTTTCATGCTGAAGGGAGAAAGACGCGCGAACTTTAAGCATTCATTTGAATTTATTTGTAAAAATTTAAAATTACGTTTCTTTTATTTATAAATTAAGTTATTCTTAAACATATTCGCTAAAGGTAGGTGATACTCATCCATTCGACTTTCTTATTTTCTTATTTCATATATATTTATATTTTGTAATTTATATTAATACAATGTTGTTCTCTTATTTTGGAAATAAACTAATATTATTATTATTATATAAAACCACACAATAAATAAACAGCAGTGTGTTTGTGTTATGCAAAATAAAACATTTTCTGTTACTTGATACATTTAGTACGTAGCCTGCATCTCTGTTGATCATGTCCAATAATAATAATAATAATAATATGCAAAACTGAAATATAGTCATATTACTGTCTTCATAACGTACCTATTAGTTCAACATTCTAATAAATATATTTCACCTGCTAAAAATACATGTAAAGTTAGTATTTGCAAATCCAAAGTGCCAGTTTGACAGTTGATCAGTTTTTTTCATGTTTTTATTTTATTTCTATTTTGTAATTTGGCTCCTGGACAGTTTTCAGAATGGATTTTTTTTTGTGAGATTACTAAGTTCGAATAAGAGAAATTCTATATACATATTTTAAGGCAAATTTGGTCATAGGTACGTTGTTACTTTATATTATAACTTTTCAATTCAAATATCGCGCCAAAACGGTACCATTTTTAACAGAATGTATTGGTTCCTATATAAGTAAATTTAACAAGGATTTATAAGTATGCGATATCTGTATATTTTATAACATAACCTAGCCATAATTTGTGAAGCTGTGAACATTCTCTTATTATATTTTACTGTGTTATTATACACTATCTGTACGTTTAAGTACGTCACGAACATATTAGTTAAGGCACTTCTAACCAAACCGTGAAAATCGCCACCCAAACAGCGTCAAGTATTTTTACAATAAAGATGATAAAAACAGTTTTAAATATGTACAAAGATTTAACTCTACAAACACCAAAAATAAAAAGAACAGTAATTGTAATAAAAATCTTCAAAACTAAGTAAGGTAAAGGTATTATTTTAATGTTAATATATTATAAATAATGAGGCTATTATAAAGATTATTGTTATTAATCGAAACTAGAAAACCGGCGAACTGACCTCCGGAAGAAAGAGTGGGCAGGAATATGTGATTTGAACTAGCGATGCGCACGATATATTGGTTTGTAAAAAAGTATCGATGTTTTCTTTTCGATAATCGTGATTGAAATCGATATTTTTTTATTTAATAATATTGACTGTTATCGATTTTTTTATTCGATAATATCGTTTAATCAAAAATGCCATACTACTTATATCCTGGTAAACAATCTTTGACATTTTACACATTTATTTTACATTAATATACAAAAGAAACTGTTCATATTATACAGAATACAATAGAATATATTTTTAAGAAAGAAGTTGGAAATTTGAAAAATGCCTACTGCTGTTTCGTAGAAATTATAATCCGGAAGCGGCAGCGGAATATTGCATTTCATAGACTTGACATCTCGTATAATTCGCCGAATCGCCTTCATGGGGTGTTTGTTATCTTTATCACAATTACTATTTCCTCAAAATTGTAAAGAAGATATGTTTTAAGATGTTTATTTTTTACTTGTATTTATGTATGTGTTTTATACAACTAGAATTATATATTTGAGTTTTGGATTTCTTATACGTTATAGATACAAATTTATATTTTGTTTGTCTTTTTATTGGTTTTTTTTTTGTTTTTTGAGTAAATATATATTTTAAGTTAAAGATTTTATTTGTTACTAAATGGCTTGAAAAGCCACAGCAAAGAACTTTTAATATAAACATGATAAAACTGTCGATATCAAGGTATATCGGTATTCTTCATTCAATATTTGTTTAAAATCGATTTTGAATTTTTGATACATTATTCGATTCTAATATCGATATTTTTGTCAAAAATACTATAGACATGGTGTGCAGTTTCTATTTAAAAAATAAACGATTTCAAAGTTCTCAAAACTGCTAACAAATTGATTTACATAATTCATCTCATTAGTAAAAGCATAGGCATCTTTCAATTAAGGATAACAGAAAACTCCATATTTTAAAATATTGCAATTTCATTAAACTCGCAAATTAAACTATGTAGTTACTTTTTGGTTTTGTGGTGCCAACCAGTGATGCCAACTGTTGATTGTCTATTACGTACTTTCAAATAACTCGTAACATACTAAATTTTATAATTAGTAACCGCAAAAATTGTTGTTAATTATAATTTTAAATTATAATGAATAATTAAAGTATCGCATAACACACAACTAACCTCTAAATAATTGCAAGATAATAACGCCATCTGTATTATATGTGCTACACTGTTAGGCGACGTAAATGTAACAGATATCTGTAATGTATGTAAAGACCCACCAAAAATGTAAACAAATTTTATTTCATGGATCACTTAAAAAATTACACATGTATTTAGCTACTGTTACTATTTTTACCTTCCAAATATAAATACCGAGTGTACTTGCTATATTACATATAAATTTACAGTGTAATTTTTAAATGTAGCCATTTTTTCTAGTAGTTGCAAAACCACTAACTTCCCATTTTATTTACGGCTTATATATTAACTTAATTTAAAAAAGAATTCGACCTTTCACCTCGTTTAACCTTTACCTTAATGCTTAATGCATAAAATTTACATGTTTTGATATTTTACGCCCGTAAAAATGGAAATAAAAATGGTATTTTTTGGGTACATTTCTCTCCCGCCAAAACCTTATCAAACGCAGCCTTAAGTATGTCAGTAATCGGAGACATTTTAACAGCGGTTGTATTTTCATACCTATGCATTTACTTGCTGTATAAAATATTTTTTTAGAATTAATTAGTAGTTATTTTCATCAGTGATTTAGTAATTGTATTGCTTGTTTTATAAATGAAATCATCAATATGATCTTGTTCTTCTTCTTTATGAATATACTATTACCCCCCTATAATAGGGACGAACAGTATAATTAACAAATATAAATAAATACAAATATTTATCTGTCATAAAAGAAAGCGTGTAACTTTTAGCTGACTACAGAAATATGATTAATTGACAGCTACTACAGCTATTTGTGATGACGACAAGTGAGTCTTGCTGCATTTCTGAACTTGTCCCATTTCGTGAGAATCCTAATTATTCTATGGTAATTTATGTTTTCGTTTCCTTTTTTCTGAAAATGAGAACATGCAAGAAATTCTACAGAAGCTGACAGGTTCACGTTGAGTAATTTATGCAGACACTATACGTATGTACCAGTGGCGGCCCGTGATTTTTTGGGACGGGAGGGCACCGGGGGTCTGAATGTTTAATATCAAAAATTAAGTACAGACAAAAAACAAACTCAATATGCTATTTAATTAACTTGTTTGAAAATAAAATCCATCCGCCTTTCCTTACGGTCAGCAAAATGATTAATAACTCACTCATTGAAGTTTGGTGTTAATGTCAGTAATTGTTTTGCAATGGAACACATTGGTAAAGCACATAATCTGCTTTCCTGCATGGTATTTCTAGAAAATGTTTTTATTCTCTTCAAATTAGAAAAACGCCCTTCACGTGATTTTTTCTATTTTGCACGCCCCCAGAGATTCGCAAAATAGCAGAAGACAATTTACAAACGCCAACATAGTCTCGACATATTATCAAAAACAAACTTTTATAACAGTTGTACTATTCAACCTTGGAAGTAAATTACAATAGTAGCATCAGAAAACTTATCATCCAACTCTGCTTAACAATTTATATTGCTAATTAGTAAGTGAAATGTTAGCATGTATGCTCTTTTTTTTTTCTTTGTACAATTTTATTGCACATTTTTGTTACTTTAAAGGCTTATATTTTGACATTTAAATAGGATTTGGTTCCATTTTCTTTTGTTACCAACTTCAAAAAAATAAAATTAGCGTGCGATAAAGTAATACTTTATGCAACCAAAACGGGTGTCTTAAAGTGAACTTTATAGCACCGGAATAGAAAAAAGCATTTTGCACATTACACCCACACAACCACTCTGATAAACTGTAAGAGCTTCTGTTGAATTTTCTCGTCACGGTTTTATTAGTTTTCTAATTGTGATCTTCTAGTTTAATCAATAAATCTGGTCTAGGGAGACCTAGATTTTTTAATTCTGTCTTAATGTTACTAACGCAATTCATAGTTGCATTTGCACCGATAGAAATTACAACATACACTCACCGTTGTATATTACATACTGTAGTGGGACTCTGTGCACTATCGATATCCACTTTCGTCTCGTCTTGGTGAAAATTGGTACTCTGTACAACATTTTTGTCGTCGATCTCGCTTCCCCTTCCATTCGCCCACTATCGTCTTCAAGCGAAGCCAAGGGATGACTCGTTTAAAAAGAGACGTCTCTCGCTTTGCAACTTCCTGCGCATGTAAGAGAAAGGCAGAAAATAAACTAGGTACTAAAGTGTAGTAATATAAAGAAAATAATTTGGGCAAGTTATAAAACATGTGGATACCGCAAGTAAAAATATTTTTTTCAAAAGAATTGCTATATCATTTTATTTCTATTTCGTACACCTTCTAGGTAAGACGATTTTTATATTTGCTTTACATTTGATATTTTCATTACTTTTTGAATTTATTAAATATGAATTAGTAATTCTTTGAAATATCTGCTTAAAATATATATGGAAAGTTTCGCTAAATTTGTGTCATTATTTTACATTTGATATTTTCATTTCTCTTTGAATTTATTAAATGTGAATGAATAATTCTTCAAATATCTACTTAAAATATATGTGGAAGGTTTTGCTATATTTTAGCAATTATTTTATTTATAAGTATAAACATATATAATTAGCGGTCGATATATGTATAATACATGTTATGTACAAAATATTTATGCAAAATCAGCAATATTACAATCTGATTACAACTAGCACACCACGAAAATATTACTAAATACAGCGAATCTACAACAGTAAATGTAATGAATTTGCTGATTATACTTCCCGGTAATGCAAACAATTTTGCGATTTCAACAAATTCCCTAAAACACTGACAAATATTTTTAAAGAAGGTAGTATTCTTCCGATCTTTGCCGAACGCGTATCGATAGTTACACAGAGTACCATTCAAAGCGAGAATCGTTAGCGATAATCGATATCGATAATCGATTCAAGTCGTTGGAAGTCGAAAGTACACAGAGTCCCACTACTGGACCGTAGAGATGAGAGCAGATATTGGTCACAGTGATTTTTCACAGTGATTTCGTAATCACTGTTTTCACCGTTTGCAAATCACAGTGATTAATTTCGTATTTATTATGATGAAAAGGGTTCTTTTCAATAGAGGCAAATAAATATCTTTTTCAAGTAAAGAAATATTTCTGCCTGCGATTCTAAGATTTACTTCACTTTAAATAATATATTCAATTTGACATAATTACGTTTCACTATAGCTGTTGAGGTTCAAAGTGACTTTCAATGGCCAAACTGAATGGAGCAAAATTATTAAGTTAAATATGGTACACTGACCAATAATTATATAACAGAATCTCACTATTCAAACCTTCCAAAAGGAACAATAATTAAACTGTGCCACTTATCTGGTCGTAGCAGGGGAACTCCACAAAAAAAGATAAATTCCAGTAATAAATCACCCTGGAGTCTGAATTAGGGCCGGTAG
This sequence comes from Amphimallon solstitiale, assembly GCA_963170755.1. Classification (NCBI taxonomy): domain Eukaryota; kingdom Metazoa; phylum Arthropoda; class Insecta; order Coleoptera; family Scarabaeidae; genus Amphimallon; species Amphimallon solstitiale. Next base: position 17,854,543 of record OY720679.1, read on the forward strand.
ACACATGTGGGATTCTTCCTGCACACGGAATATCGGTAGGAAGATAACTTTTACTCTAAACTACCCCAGCATTCAATTTGCTATGTGGGACAAAATGGCGACAGGAATCTTGAAATTCGCAATGGCCGGCAAAGGGACGTTAATTGATTATTAATCGGCACAGATCAGTGCCGTTCTAGAAGCAAAAGTTAAGAGAAACGAACGAATATGTTACTAAAAATCTAAATTAACGTTACAAGCAAAAGAAAACTCACCAGCGGAGGTAAAATGTTGTCTGCAACAAAATCCAATCGACGATCGATAAAGAAAACGGTAATTTATATATACTCTTTACGACAATCCGCCTATATTCAGCGTAAATCTAAATTCTATACGGCAAATAACTAAATTAATCTCAATGCAAAGAATATAGCAGACACCAATCACTCTGCTTTTACGACGATAATCATCAAGATCAAAGTACGGGAAGATCACTACCTCTCTACCTTCATACGACAACGCCAACTACTTAACGCAGGAAAGTGCCATCTTCCTATCGACAAATAAAACGTTTGTCTGCACTCATGAACCACCAAGAGTTTCTATTTTACAAAATTCAACATGGAACACATAATTACAAATATATTAAAAACAAAAATGTACGAGATGGAGCGTACAATGAAAATAAAAGAATTACACCGGAAATGAAATAACCTCCAACATTAACTAGCGTTAAATCTGTTCCACGCCAGATGGCGTCAGCATGAGTCATTTGACACAAAATAAATGAAATGCGGATTATAATTATCCCTTAATTAACATAAATAAAATAAGACAACATCCTGATTATTCCCAGTGAAAAGTGAAAATAAATTGAATGGAGATATACAGCTCATTCGAAAGTAAAAAAACTAAAAATTCCAAAATATTAATACATGAACCATAATGGATAAAAGATACAGGGAAAAAGAAAATGTAACATTTCCCCCCGAACTCAAAAGAAGTAATTTACTTGTAAATTACTTAAACAATAAGCTGATACGACACACGATAAGGTTCATAAGTACGACAGACGCCAAGGTAACCAACAAGAGAAAACGATATATAATTGAAAAGTAGCAAGGACTAAAATTGGGGATAGTCAAATGAGTGTGACCCTGGTCGATACCCCGAAGCGGCAACTGACTCATCCACCGAACCAAAAACATGAGTCCTTCGGCAAGTCGGCCGGAAAAAGGAAAGGTAAATAAAATTAAAAGTACGCAATCTGAATGAAGGCGTCCCCCATGTTGCACGCGAGACAGCACAGTTCCCAACCTGTACGCCCCGAAGAATACCTAAAGTAGGAATAACGAAAAGCTGCTTATAGCACCGAAGAAAGCACAAACTGATAGGGAATCATTACTATCAGCGGCGACACAACACAACGAACAACAACCATCAGAGATGCCAATCCTAAAGGGATCAAACACTCAAACAAAAAAAAACAAAAGGACAACTAAAAATAGGTTTATTACTACACGTTAAAAGGATACAAGCGGAATTAAGAAAATCGGAAATAAAACAGAAGGGAAAAGTTGCGCTCGGTGAGTCTCCCACCGACACTCACAAATGAACTATTGGTCCAAGGCTGGAACCAAGAAACAAAAAGAAATGTGGACGAAAGGGCTAAACAAAATAGGTAAATGCAAATGAGTTTAAGGTCTCCGCCAGCCTAGCGCAGACTGAAACACTGAAGGTGGTCACAAAAACAAAAAAAAACAAAATGTCAAATCAGAATTCTGAACATAAAAACGCGAGTACGATACGGTGGAACTGTCAGGTCTCAGTTCCCAAGACGGTAAACAGTAAGGCAGCCGGAATTTATTGACTGGACCAAACTCCGTCAAACGAAAGGTTGCATAATCCGGACAAAAGTGTGCCACAAATCGACACATACGGTATGATAGAATTAACTATCTAGGCAAATTCTAGAACATACGGTAGGAAACGAAATCCCAAAACGGCAGAAGTTTTAGAAAGTGCTACGATACGAAAGTCAAAATCGGTAGTACATCGTTTTAAACGATACGAAAAGTCATAATCGGTACGGAACGTCATAGTCGGTACGAAAGGGTCGAAAACGATACGAAAAGTCAAAATAGGTATTAAAATAGATAACATATAAAAATTACATGGAAGTCGAAAATAACTTACAAAAGTTAGACGGTATTTATCCACCCAGATCAATCGTCGTTGTGTGGGTTATCGAATAAAAACATATGGGAAAGTTTCCGAGATCAGAACACACAAGAGATACGTCGAACCCACGACAACTAAAATTGAAAATGTTAACGAAACGGGGGAAAACAGAATTTTTGGAACGCCTTTTACGCCCAAGCATTTAACCCACAGGTATATTCTTAAGGCCTACTTGCAAACCAAAATTTACAGAATTCAATCATCCTCAGGTTGAGCTTTAAGGTGTTCAACGCTCCAGGTGCCAGGAAGAACATCACCTTCACAATTCTTAAGCTCATAAGAGTTATTCGAGACTCGTCGATGGATCTAAAGGGACCAATAAATTTATCTGCTAGCTTCGCAGAATAAAACTTAGCAACATCAGATAAAACAAAGTTCTTACGCCAAATCAATTGATTAGACAGGAACGATACGGGACGATGTCTAAGGTCGAAACGAGCTTTGGATTTTTCATAAGCTCTCTGCAAACAAATCTTAATGTCGCGATAGAGCCGCGAAAAGTTAGAAGATCGACACATAAAATCTTCAGGATCTCGCTGAAACGGTTCGACAACATTATTATCATCCGCAGGTTTATGGAAGCTACGTTCACCAGTAAGGAACATTTCCCTGTCAGAGTTTACGAAATAAGGGGTATGACCAAGAACTTCATGTTTTGCCGTACGAAAGGCGATGAAGAGTGTTATACATTCCCAGATGACCAGAAGTTGGTGCATCATGACAAGACGAAATGATCACGGTACGACGTTCTTTAGGAACGACAATCTTCCAATACTCATCTTCATTATCAAAATATTTATTAGAAGGACGAACAAATTTACAGAGATTACTATTGAGAATTTGAAAAGTAGGATATTTAGTTGGAGTATCCTTAACGGCTTTAAGAAGTCTATTATACCATTTATCGGAAGATACAGTAGGAGTCGAAATAGCGTCCACGACAGGAACTGAACGCGAAAGTGCATCAATACAATAACTAGTCACTGGAATTATAAGTGTAGATGTCATTATAAATTTAACTAGTCTGTAAAAAACGGAATTGCTAACAGCATTTTTACGGCATTGTTAAATTTAAAATGTACCATCTACCCTTTTAATGAAAATAAGTTTGCAAGTTCTTCAGAAAATCATTTCTAACATTCGTATAGCCCGCCGTTCAACAATTAGTTCTGCTTTATATGGTAGAGGGCATAAAATTCAATCTCATTTGTTAGTATTGTAGAGTCCATTCTACAAGTATTTTTTACCTATGATGTAAACAACCCCGCGCTGACATGACTGATAAATCGTTCCCAAAACAAACCGAACATTTAACACACATTTGCTCAACCTAATTACGGATCGTTTGTTATAAGCATGAAATAGCAATAGTACTGACAGCACTTTTATTCGATTTCGGAATGTATTCCAGCTTGTCTAATATATTCATCTACAGGTAGACCGCGTGCACACTGTATGGAGGTATATCATTGGGGTATTAACTGTAATAATTGTCCTCCGTCAAACCGACGCGTGCGTGAGTGCGCAGTAGTCAGCCATCAGCTGTTGAGTCGTGGCGGGATTATTTTGTGTTGTACGTATAATGTATTACATTTTAAATGCGTGTGTGATATGTACTTAATAAAAAGCAAGTTTTATCCTCTTTTTTTTTGTATTATTGATATAGCTTTTTCATAATTTTAAAAATAGATTAACATAATTTTCTCATAAACGATTTGGTTCTGACACCACTGGTTTATTCCTGAATAGAAGGATTGGTTGCGCGGGCGTGAGGTGCGCAGTACCATTTTGGGACACAAACATCAAAGGTGCCGAAAGCGATTGAAACTACTGTATCTCTACAGCTCTATACTGTGGTATTACGTACAATAAGACAAACGAACATAGTATAATAGTACCACGCGATCATTTGAATTCTAAATTATAGCAGGCGGGATTTTTTTTTATTAGGTTGTCCAGAATGTCAATTATTGATTAATTAACATTTTGAAACGTCACTTTGACAATTCAAATTGTAAATTAGTACTTATATACCAATTTAATTTAAATTTCACAGCCTGCTCTAATTTAGAATTTAAATAATCGCGCGGTATTATACCGCATGTGTAAAATTATATTGGGGATAGGATATATGTATACTAGGCACACCGGCAACAACGCCCAATCGTGGCCGTAGTCATGCTTCAAGGAAACAAGGTATGCTTTTGCGCATCTCTGGATGACGCGCATTTATCGAAAAAAATGTCACTTGACAACTCTGACAGAAGTAACTGACAGAAAACATTATATTATTTGGTTCCAACAGGACGGTTTTCCTGCACATAATGTGGTCAGAGTAAAGCATTTTTTAATGAATACTTTTCCTGATCGTCTCATTAGTGGAACAGGAAACATTCGTTGGCCTCCGCGATCTCCTGATCTATCGCCAAATGATTTCTTTTTGTGGGGATACATCAAAAATAAAATATACAGTGCACAAGTTGGCAGGCTAGAAAACTTAGACATTTTGAGAAGGCTAATCATAGAGGCTTTTGAATCCGTAACAGTCGATGTGATTCGTAATGTGCGAGAAAATTTTTATGATAGGCTCGGACAATGCCTTGCTGCTGAAGGAGGCATTTTTGAACCTATGTAAAAACAGTTTATTTTTTAGTATTGTTTAGAGTATATTTTTTATCTTCATTAGAATTCCGTTCTTAATAAATTTATATAATAATTTACTAAGAATTAATGTTTACTTAGAATTGTGCTTTTATTTTCTTATTGTGAAACTGTGTTGTATTGTCTGTTTGTTAAAAAGGACTTTATTGAACTGGTAGTACTAGAGGTCGAATGCGCGTCATCGAGAGATGCGCAAAAGCATACCTTGTTTCCTTGTACCATGACTACGGCCACGATTGGGCGTTGTTGCCGGTGTGCCTAGTATACATATATCCTATCCCCAATATTATTTTACACATGCGGTATATAGTCGGGTCGTTTTCGCAACCGACACGGCAAAAGTACGAACTTAAAACGCTGATTCAATACCACTACAAATTCCAATCAACCGGAACAATTTTAGAACAATAAAATTCAACTAACTAATTAATATTTTAGGATAAATAGCTACGGCTAGTAAACTACTATTACATGAAAGTCAGTTAGAAATTAAATATTATAGACAGAATTATTAAATATTACTTTTCTATATCAATATTTTATTTAATACATGGCACTTGTTCATTATTGTATTATAGTTTAAAGTTGCTTGGTAAATTAAATTCTGATCAGTAGCAAAAGATTCAGCTTACGAATACTGAACATTTGAAATAGGTACTTTAAAATATGTTTGAATTGTTTAATTCTGCATTAAATATAATCTTTAACAACAACAAATTTATACTAGTTTAAAGCTTAAGTAAACAATAATGATGTGTTTAGCTTCATCAAAAATGTTTGATTAGCATGCAAAAATTATGTTGTAATCAATGATATACCTACGAGAAATGTTTCAAACAAGTTGCTTTTAGAGTACACCAGTGATAATGGTAATAATCATAGTGAACAGTAAGAATCTGGCAAACAAATGTTTTTATAATTAGTGTAATACTTTTCTGACCTCGCTGTTGCATGTAAAAATACTTTAATTTTGATGCATTTAATGGAAAAGCAATGTAGCACTAATAGTAAGGATACTGCTGTACAATTGTTTTTGTTACTAAATATCATTATTGTCTGTAGTAAAACTAACTAGAACATAATTATTAAATACATTCCTGAATGTTTAAATGAATTTCAAAAGTTCAATTTTCTCTGAAAATCTAACCTTTTTTATATTTATATCTAATTACTAACAGCAGACAAGTTCATACAAATATAAAATAATCATTATATTCTCCTTTTCAATAGTACTTAAGCAAATTTATTATCAAATCAATAGTAACATATTAGAATTATGTGGGTAGTGCTAAAACCACAAGCCTAATTGATCATTTAGGGTTATAGTGTCAAAATTAATATTACTTGACAGATCAAATTTTGCAACGTCTCAAATTTGACGCCATTTTAATTTTGGTGGCGAATGTCGGTTGCGAGAGCGATTCTTAGTATATATGCATGGCACATAATAGCACAGTATAGCGCTATAGAGATACAGTAGTTTCAATCGCTTTCGGTACCTTTGATGTTTGTGTCCCAAAATGGTACTGCGCACCTCACGCCCGCGCAACCAATTCTTCTATTCAGGAATAAATCAGTGGCGTCAGAACCAAATCGTTTATGAGAAAATTATGTTAATCTATTTTTAAAATTATGAAAAAGCTATATCAGTAATACAAAAAAGGAGTATAAAACTTGCTTTTTTGTAAGTAGATATTACACACGCATTTAAAATGTAATACATTATACGTACAATACAAAATAATCCCGCCACGACTCAATAGCTGATGGCTGACTACTGCGCACTCACGCTCGCGTCGTTTTGACGGAGGACAATTATTTCCTTCTATTCAAACTACAGTTTCTAGCTATATACTGTGATAATAGGGAGTTTATATTTATCAAATTTGTGTTTAAAATATGAATTGCCATAACCTCAAAAATAGCACATTAATATCTAAGGGCTTCTCAAAATAATAATCTAATTTTATTTACCGATTTTGAGTTTCACAGAAAATTAAGAGTATCAAGATATGCTTGGCAGTGGCACAGATGGAGAATTTATTTAATGCTCATTAAATATTTTGTAAGCATGTACAATATAATCCTTATATTTATATTCCATTAATGTTATAAGATCTTATTTGGGTTTCTAATTAGAACTATATATTTTATAATGTTTAGGATTAAAAATTAATTTTTGGACCATCTGTATCATTTAATATTGAAGCAATTCAAATTTAATATCCAAGTACATATTGACATTACAAAAAGGTCCCGTGATTTACGTAAGAAATGGATTTCGACTTAGAAAACGAGGACAATACATTAGAAGAGGACTATTACACTTCATTAAATGTCGCTAAAAATGTAAGTATTGTAATATTAAACTTCTTAAAATCTATTACTTTATTATAACCTCAATTAGATATTTTTTCTCAAATCCCCATATAGGCAACGAAAGAAGAAATAAACAATTCTTATAGAAGGCTTAGTCGATTTTATCATCCAGATAAGCATGTAGATCCGAAACAAAAAGAGAAAGCTGAAATTATATTTAATAAAATTAAAAATGCTTATGAAAGTAATTTGTAAATATTTTATAAATTAAGTTAATTTTCATTAATAATATTTTGTAGTATTATCTGATCCACACAGAAGAGCAATATATGATAGTTTAGGTGTCAAAGGATTAGAAACTGAAGGATGGGAAGTGGGTCAAAGGACACGAACACCAGCTGAAATTAGAGCAGAATACGAACAACTAGCTGAAGAAAGAGCTGAAAGAAAAAAACAGCAACAGACAAATCCACATGGTGCTATAACTGTAGACATAAATGCAACAGATTTGTTTAATCCATATGATGATCTTGGACTTGACGAATTAGACATGTGATTATCAAAATATAGTTTTTTAAATTTTATAAGGTGATTTTTATATCAGTATTTCTAGTGATTCTTTATTACCAAGCATTGAAATATCTGGTATGAGTTTCAATCAGTCGGTAGAATTTCCATTAACACAAAAAGATACATGTACATTATCAGGTCAGTTACACACACAAAACGGAACAGGAAGTGGTGGTATGAATTTGAGTTGGAGACATATATATTCACACAAAAGTTGGGCTGAAGTAGAATTAGTAGCAGGTAAGTAAACTTTATTACTCAAGTTAGGCAAATATATAATTATGGCTTAGAATTAAAAATTAAAGTTTAACTATAAATTACCCCATTATTCTATGAAAGTGAATGCTACATAATATATAATTTATTTAGTTATAATGTAATTAATTAATTTTTTGTAAGTAGCATTAATAAAATAATATACATTATTTTATTGTTTAAAACTTTTCATCGTGATGTAGGTAATGGTCCTGCATTATCCCTGAAAGCATTTAGAACACTGAGCAAACGATTTTTTTGGAATGGTGGCACTATACTGCAGTTTACACCACAGGGTATCAGACCGGGAATTATGTCTAGTAGGTATTAAAATTGTGATAGTATTATCTCCTTCATTTCTCTTTACCTTCTTATTCTGTTTGGTACGGATGGGCTGGCCACAGAACACAGTCATCCATCCAATAGTATTGTCTCTGTTATTTATCTCTGTTAGTTCTGCTACTGACAGCGTAATTAAACTGACCGGAAAAAAAAAACCGCCCACCCATCTGATACACGTTTTCTGTTTGCACATGTAGTTTATTTATTTAGTTTTTAATTCGAAAATTCGACTGGCCTGCTTGTAGTCTAGATCTCAATCCTATTGAACATTTATGGGATCAACTCCAGATGCGTATTCCCCAACGCGTAGTCGTACCAGAAACTCTGCAAAAGCTTAGATTTGCACTTGAAAACAAATTTCAGGAAATTCCGCAAGACTGGATAAGAAATTTAATTAATTCAATGCCGCAACGATTACGTGTTTTGATTGAAGCTCGTGGAGGACAAGCACATTATTGATATTAGATTAGAATTAAGAGTTACCAATTTTATTTTTAGAAGTTAAGAGAGATCTCATGTTTAAACTGTTTTTCTTATTTACTAAAATTAAATTTACTTCTGTCAAAAATTGCCTAAGTACTTGAAAAAATTTGCATATGTTGCACATACAATGAATAGTTCTTGGATTCAATCTCAATAGAAACTTAAAATGATTGTAGAGCTGATTATTCTAAAAATTTCAGATGGGCACTTTTTTTGCCGGTCAGTTTATATTGCCAGCTAATGATAATACTATCAATATTAAAAAATAATTGTCATAATTAACTAAGATATGACAGTGATACTAATCAAATGAATAAATTATATTAGAGCATGTGAAGCACTTGATTCAATATCTTGATTTTCATGATTGGATTCATATATTATAATAAATAACAATGTTTACCTTGTTTTTTATTACTTTTTTTGCATAATCTACATAGTTTCTGTCTATTCAATCATTCATATATTAATTTTTGTACTATTAATTTCTTGTTTTAGCACTTGCAATGCAAATTGATAAGCATTCAGTGGGCTATTTAACATACCATGGAGGTATTAGATCCTTGATTTCCACATCAGTAATACGAGACACAGGTATGGTGGTAATTTTATTTACAGTTAGGAAGACATAGATTAATATAATATTTCTTGTGGGTTTACCTATAGAATCAGCACAATATAATTTGTCCATTCAAGTCGGCCTTCCTCATTCCTATATTTCTGTAAGTTATACAAAGAAGCTCCTTAATCAAGAATTAAAGTTAAGATTAGCAATAAAGTAAGTCGAATAAAATATTTTTTATGTCATATTAAAAGAACTTAATTAATTTTGTTTCATGGGGGCAGAGGTGGAACGTTTGGTGGCATTTTCGAGTACGGAATTGAAAAAAGAGTTTCAAAACATAGTAACCTTTCAGCTGCGGTCGCTGTTGGTATGCCAACTGGAGTAAAATTGAAAATACGGTAGGTAATAACTGAAATGTTGTATTCCTATTATTATTCATGATATATTGAACAGTATTAATTATCTATACTTTGTTCGCCGAACGTATGTCTTTAAGTAATAGTAATAATTACGGCGCGAAATCGAGCGAGCTAAACTACCACGGACTACAACCGAGCAAAGAAATAATGTCAACAACTGTGTGTTGTTTACATTATATCTGAATAGCACTAATTCATAGGGCGAACTGCAACATCTGTTTACGCCCGAGAAGTGCCCGAGAATCAGAGGAAAAAACTGCCATAAAATATGGAATTTATGAGTAAAATTCTTTCTACATCGGCGTAGATAGCCTGAGGGGTTTTTAAAATTTATTATATTTACCTTATATTTCGCAAGAGAAATAATGTAAATATGTAATATATATATAATGTTATTTAGTTTCAATAACATACGCGTACATTTTTAGTTATTATTTATTTAGATCTAGAACGTTGTTTATGTTCCTTTTTCTAATATGAAAATGAATTGTCAGTGATTCCGAAATTTATTACAAAGTCTGTAAAATATCGTTACAGAATGCCAAAATATCGCACGTTCGTCACTTAGCTTTGCTAAAACATACACATAAATAGTTTTTATGCAGAGAATTTCGATAGTTTACAAAATTTCGTTACATGTCTAAATGACGATGCTCGAAGTATTTCTGAGTACAAGGAACTAACACAAATCTCAAATTTAAAAAATGAGGTGTGGCCACCACACGACTTTCTTATACGTATGAGCGTTTCAAACTATACAATTTTAAGAATTTTTTATACAAAACTTATTCAAAATCCTATTCGAAGTACTTTCATTCTCTTAATAAATCGCTATAGAATGCATACTTTGCAAGATATACGAAAAAAAGTGCTACTCGCTAAGAGTAAAAGTGCTACTACTAGAATGCATAATTCACGACATATTTGCAAAAAATCGTTATTCGGTAAAAGTAAAAGTGGTACTTCCGGTCCGAATATTGAAATTTTTTATACAAAAGATATTTAAAATTATAATTTAAATACTTTTATACTCGTAATGTACTTGCCTAGAAAGCATGTCTTGCGAGATATTCGCAAAAAACTGATTTTCGATAAGAGTAAAAGACCTACTTCCGGTTGGAATTTCGAAAAACTTTTTTAAGACAATTTGTCTCAAATATAATTTTGAGTACATTTGAGTTATTTATAAATTTGTTTAAACTTAGTAATTGACGAAATATTTGCAAAATTCGATTTTTTCACTGAAGTAAACTACTACTTCCGGTCTATCGATTTTACTGAAGAACTAATCAGATCTCAAGAGGGAGATTATACACGTAAATACAAAATCTTGAATAGATATCTACAGCGGTTTGATCGCTATCGTGGTCAAAGACAGACAGACATTTTTTAAAAACCACTTTTTTGGTATCAGGGGACTTCAAAACGTGGACAACTGCAAAAATCTCGAGGTCGAAAATTTTCGTCATCACAATACTTCCTTATACTACGTATAAGAAAGTAATAAAAAATCAGTTGTTATTCCTTCAGGAACACTTTGGAAATTTGCCTAAACTAATCACATATTTTGAAAATCGAATCTCAAATTAAAAAATGGATTAACCACATTAGATGTGGCTATTAATAATTTCAAAAGTATTCCAAGTGACTTCGTATGTGACCTTCGGCAAAAGTTAGATGCAGTTTTTAATAGAAATCCAGATTTAATAACATTGCGGCAATTGTGTATGCTAAATACGCTGACATAAAAGAATATATCCAGTACGCACATATAACCAGTTGCGATGTAGCAAGGACATTTTCTATCTACAATGATGTACTTAATTCAAAGAGAACAAGTCTTACAGAAAAGAAAATGAACAAATAATAAGGTATTTTGTATTTTATAGATCACCAGACACTTGTTATCCAATTATATAAATAAAATTAAAACCTCTTTCAAAATACAACATTTCAATAGTGCGCCCATGGGCGATGAGTCATGGCTCGCTCGATTCCGCGCCCTAGTAATAATAAATACCACAGTCAAGTATTGTGTTTGATATGAGGGAAACTAAATATTCAACAGCAAGACTTGCTGTTGATAAATATCTACACTTAGTGTAGATATTTATCGTTTATGTTCATAGGAAATGTTTAATAATATTATGTATTCTTGCAGCTTTCTCTGTTTGAAATAAACTGAACTTTCTCTAAGGTTATCTGCTGCAGTTCAACTTTCCATTTAATTATCAAATAGAGTAATAAGCAATTGAAGTGTTTAGTACAGGATCTCTTGATATTATTCCTATTAAGTTCGAGTTAATATAAGAGTTAAGGAATTTTTACAGTCACAAAATTTTCATTTGATGTTATTATGTCGATCATGTAGTTTCCTGAACTTGTTTGTCCTATGCAAGATATATTTTATTGCAGCTAAGATGTAGACATAGGGCAGATAAATATTGGAATCTATAATTAGCTGTTTGGCAGTATGCCATTAATTTCATGTTATATAGAGATGCTATACTGCAGTTTTTGTTTTATGAATGGTTTACTATGGGTGTACTGCTGCTCTAGGCTGGTATACCATGCGAGATGAGTATGTGACAACTAGCGTGATATATTCTTTCAATATTTGATGCGTTCCTTTACTGGATACAATCTCCCGATTAAATAACTTGATGTGCTTAATATTTTGCTACATAGTTTTTCGGTATACCATCGTCTATGCAGTGTCATTTTCAGAAACTTCGCAGTTTGAGCGTAGCTAGTCTTCGCCACTGATTTAATATGGTCATCTTTTTCCTGTTAAAATGCAGATTGTTATTATCGAACCATGTCTGCGATTGCTGCATCGAACCTCCGTGTTTGTGGATCCTGTGGTCACAGTCCTGTTCGCTTACCAGACACACTTCGATAATCTTAGGTTTACTGGGAGATCATCAAACTGTATTATAAACAGAATGGGCCCCAGAACTGAACCCTACTCTCCTTCTTCGATGTTGTATGAATGAGCGTTACTTGCTGTCTTCTATTTAATAGATATGATTAGATTACTTTCAGTGCTATTCTTTTAATATAATACGCCATTTTTTTCAATAATATCCGATGATCTACTATTTCCAATGATTTACAAAAAAAGGTGGCAGTTAATGGGTCTCCACTATCTGTAACATCTGTTATCTCATTGGTTAAGCTGATTATGGCTATAAAGGTTGACTTGTAATGTTGATAAAATGGAGATGTTTGTGGTTTACAATTTTTGCATTGATTCTAACCATTTGAAAAACCCTTTATAAACTTTACATATTGTAGGTTAACACGAGCTAATCAAGTTTACTCATTTCCAATACATCTTTGCGAAGAAATCTTACCAGCACCCATATTTTACGCTACCGTTGTGCCTGTAGTTGTTTATATTATCGTTAAGAAAGGCTTCGTTGAGCCCTTCTTAAAAGAACAACACACAAAAGAAGTAGAAAAACAAAAACAAACCAACAAAGCTAAATTGTTGCAAAAGAAAAAAGAAGCTGAGGCAGCTATGGATTTAATGAGAGCGACCTACACAAGAGTACTTGAGGATGAGGAATCAAAGAAGGGTTTAATTATTGTAAAGGCTCTATACGGAAAGATAATATCAGGTATGTATTTTTGATGGTTATGAATGAAAAGATGTTAATAACAATAATGTTTTAGAATCAGGTGATGCTAAAAATGACCAGGATTCAGAAGAAGTCATAGAAGTTACAATACCTTTACAATGTTTAGTTAAAGATAGTAAATTGGTTTTACATGAATTATCTAAGGTTAGCTTTTCCTTTTATTATTATGCTACCATTTTCATTTATGCTTCTGACTTATGATGCTTGTTATAAAGTAATAACAAGTATTAAGATTGATAATCAACCTATATTTTGCGATTTATGTTAGTGAAAACATTAATTTATATTAGAACCATAAGACTTAAATTATTTAAATCTTTATTATCCGAATGTCCTCAGCTTTTGGTTACATATGGAGAGTTCTCTGTAAAACTATTTGTGAGAAGCCATAAGGAAATTATAGAAATGTACCTATTATGAAAGTAAACATGACTGCCTAGTTGAGCATACATGTTTATAGTACATATATAGATTAGTGTTTGATATCTGAATAGCACAACTACATCTGTGCATCACAGTACATTTCTATACTATAGTCCGTCTCAACCCTATTATGCAGTACAGTTCTTATGGCAATTGATTTCATGGTTGCCAAATCGTCTCATTGTATAATGTCATTACAGTTCTGGAACAATATCTGATATTTTTTGTAATCAAAATGCATAACCTATACGACTGTTTGTCATTCAAATGATGCATACAAAAAAATAATAAGTAGAGAAATTAAATACCTGGGAATATACCTGGATATAAAGCTCAATTATAACACACACATAGCAAAAACGATAACCAAAACCAAACAAACAAGATGCCAACTATGGCCTCTTATAGGCAGGAAAAGCCAGCTGAACACGAACAGCAAAATTCTACTTTACAAACAAGTATTACGTCCAATATTCACATATGCATGCCCAATATGGGTACATATGTGCAAGACCAACATCAAAAAACTGCAAATAATACAAAACACCAGTCTTAGAATGATACTAAATGCTCCATGGTATATGAGAAATAATCAAATAATGAATGAAACAAATACCCAACCATCATTGACTACATCAAGGAAAGAGCGCTCAGCTTTGTAACGGTAGGCTCTGTATATCATAAATAAAATATAAAGATAATAACATCAAAGCTATTTATGTTAAGGTAAAATTACCAAAGGTAATAGTATCATGGAATTAAGGTACATAATTAAACAACACAGATTGGGAAACATATATTATTCATTTATTTGTATTAAATTATTATATTCCTTCTTAAAATGTCTCCATGTAAATTCTGTATATATTTGTGGTGTTAAGAAAAAAGAGTGCGTAGATGTATCTATGTGAAAGAAACACATGTGGCGTCAACTTTATCAACGCCAGCTAAGAAGTTATGCGACATAGACAAGAAACGGTTTGTGTGCAATCGACACGTGGGCAACCTCGAACGCTACATATTTTACGGAGTGCTTTTTCTCATAAACAAGTTAGAAGAGAAGTAAAGTACCTAAGTGGCCCGGGGAATCCCAGTAAAGAATACCGGGAGACGCGCCTTAAGCGACGAGTAGGAAAAAAGACGTTCTCCGACTAGCAAAGAAGCAGGTTGGTAGGTCCCTCATGTCGAATAAATAAAGCGACCGGACCCAACCCAGTTAATTATAAACGCACCAGAAGAAATTTCCTGGCGTTTATAATTTTATAGAGAACGATCTTGCAAGTTAATAGTGCTAATAAAAATATAGTGATTCAAAGCATTATCTAAAAGTAAAATAAAAGCCAGTGTGTGTGCCCTAGTTCGATATAAAGAAGACGGCATTTCATCTATCCTGGGGAAAGCTGCCCGTGAAAACACCGTTTCATCGTCATAGCATCTTCATAAAGGTACCCAACGTATAATCAAATTAAAGGCCTATATCATGCATGCATTTTATGAAACAATTCAATTAGCATCTAATTAAATCCATGGTATATTGTCTAGGTAAAGCGCCATTGTATTGTTGATCTATTATATCTACATATTTTGTAACTATGCGTATTTTATATTGATATATACAAATTTAATTATATTTCTCTTTGTAACATTTGTTTTTGTAACTTAATCTTTGTTGTTTGTGTTTTAATCAATATATTCATAGCATTTAAATATCATTTTGCATCTTATTTAGTCACCTTAACATAAAAATCTGAATTATAAAAATAGTACGTCTATAAAAATAATCTTAGTGTCTTAATACCTGAACCGACTTGAAATTAAGATTCTCATGCGAACCGAACTATTATCTAAGCTAATATCGAGGAGTGGTCAATAAGTAAATTAATTACTTTATTAATTACAGTCAACTTTAAAGCCGTATTATTACAGCTTCTATAACCAGATGGAAAACCACTCAAATCAAAATCTTAAAAGAGCACTTGCATATGATGGAAATGAAAATTTCAAACACAAAAGACCTAAAATGGTTCTACTTTAATTCTTAATCAAAATAAAGATAAACAATAGCTAATTAAATTCAACTCCAACATTCCAAGATTCACCGCACTCAGATGAAGAGTAAAAGACTAAATAGTCTAACTCAAAGCCACAATAAAGAAGAAGAAAGAAGAAAAAATTAATAGTAATATAAAGCACTAAAAGGGGAGAATATATGGGAAGATGGATTAGTTAAAATATTTGTAATAATATAATCCTTTGGGATTGTTTTGTAGAAAATTATTTAAAATCTAAGTGAATATAGTAAGCCAGAAGTAAATAAATTAATATTTCAAAGAAATACTTAAGGTATACGATTTTCTTCGCTACTGAATATTGACATCTTAATATACTATCCACTATAAATTCAGACAGACAAAGTTAATCACAAATTTATTTATCATAAAAAGACTCTTCCATTTATAAAAACAACTTAAATAATACATATTTATGAAAAGAATAACAATAACCACACATACACATATACTTTTATTTTTTAATATGTTACATGACTTATATAGTCTTATTGAATATTATTATATTAATCTACATTCCGTTATACACATTTAAAGACACAAATTCCTCTCAAATTCATTTTGCAAATACATACTTTACCATTTATAAGAACAAGTTAATAATATATGATAACATTTATGAAAAAACTAACCATGACCATACGAAGGAGTAGGTACACATATTGTTTTATTTTTCTTCTTCAATCACTTAAAGAATCTTGATCTGTTGATGAATGTGTGACGTTAATTATAAACTCTTCAACATTGTCTTGCAAGTTATTTACTATCCACATTTTGCTCGATGTCTTTTACGTGGCCAATGTAATTCTGCCAGTTGTTCACTGTTACATTCTGATAACCCTCCACAATTAATTGTTCAATATCTTTGTTTGAGTGTCGTTTTGTGCATTTCAAAGTAGCGCTTAACTTGTGCCCACACCATTTCAATTGGGATTAATTCACAATGATAAGGTGGAAGCCGAAGAACATAATGCCCTTTATTCTTTGCAAATTCATCAATTTTGTTTCTGTCATACTGAGACCTAACCTCTGACACACAAGCCAGTAAATCTCTTTTTAACATGTCATTATCTAGTGGTATATTATTCTCAGTAAGCCATTCAATAATTTGGTCTTCTCCGTGCTACTTTTGGAAACTTTTCTAATTTTCTCGTGTGATATGAGGCATTATCGAGACCAACAACCGAGTTCTCTGGTATATTTGGAAGCAATTTATTCTTGAACCAATCTCCATATGTATCTACATCCATTTCGCTATGAACATCAGCAGTATTTTTCTTACAAAGAAATGCACATTCAGCACCAACAACAAAACCTTGCTCGCCTCCAGCATGAATTAGTGCAAATCGAGGCCCAAGACCACTTGGTGATTTTAAACCAGTGCTGAGTCCTTGTGTAAAAGCTTGTCGACTGCTTTGAACAGTAGCGTCAGTCCACTTTTTATTTACCGAGTGTCCTGCATTCACCAAAGATTCATCGGTATATACTCTAGTTCTACCTGAAAATAAAACAATCACAATCAAACACAAGCAAATATAAATTGCGTAATCAACATAAAAGTATAACAAATTAAATGATAAACTATACCTTCGTCTCTGAATTTTCTGATGTCTCGTAAGTATTTATGTGTCCACCTAATGAAGTCATCTTTTTCAATAACAACACTCTTTCGTCCCATTTTTTGAAATTCAAAACCCAAATCATGTAGCAATCTGTAAAAAGTATACCGATGGGTCCAGCTCGGAACGGGCCATACTCAGCAATGAGTGGCAACACCGAAACCCCTCTACCCGCAGCAGCAGCACATTGCAGTTAAGAATTTAGTAAGACTTAAACCGCGCAAGGATATAGTCGTTTGCATATTCGTTCTGTACGTAATTTGCCCATTTGTTTCAGACATAATAAGGTCCAATTTATTATTATTATTGTATTCTTAGCTGCTACGGAAAAGTAATTTTAAGTAATAAAAAAACAATAACGTTTTCTAAAAGATAAAAGTAAAAAAATCAATAATTCTACAAAATAAATTCAAATTTTAAGAAAGTCACTCAAAATAGGAGCACGCGGAGTGGTATCGTACACACGTTGCCACATAGCACGTTCCATACGTATATTGCTGCCTATGTATGGCCCGTCGCGAGCTGGACCTAACGGTATGTATATGTATATAGGTTATCAGGTTTATCAGAATTATAGATATAGGTATGCATACTTACTTTTAAACGCTTGAAAAAGATAATGTGCTTTCTAAAAGAACGATTTAACAGAAATTATATATAGGTAAATTAAAGACAATATAAAAGTTTACACACTACGGCAAAAACTGACAATTGACAGCAACGATTACTCATATACCCATATACTTTGCATAATAGAACTTGCAACAAGGCAACTGGATATAAAGATGGCGTTATTAATACCCGGTTGCACCGACCTCTGTTAAAGTAGTATTAGTTAATCTTGATTAGCAAATGCTCGGTTAGGCGTATTTTCGTTGCACGAACCACGATTTGTCCTAACAGCGAATTACCTAACATGGGTTAACAAATTCGACGTTAGAGGTCGATTAAAGTTAATGTTAACCTAAAAATTTCTTGTAAAGTAACATTGGACGTTCGTGTTTTTGTTTATCTTGTGTCGAGTACTGTAAATAATTATAATAATCATGTCTAGTGATAGTGATAATACAAATATTACATCATCTGATGAAGAATTACTAGAGTTAATAAATATGCTGCCAAGACCAAAACTGTATCGAAAAAGAAATAACCCCATGGAAGATTTCGACGATGTGGACTTTAAAATAAGATACAGGTTTTCAAAAGAAATAGTTCAAGAAATGATTACAATATTTGATTTGAATGATTTTGAATATAACAACAACAGAAATCATCCTATAACAGCCAATTACACAGTTGTTATTAACATTGCGATTCTTCACAACTGACACTTTCCAACAAGTAATAGGTGATCATATAAATATTCATAAACAAGGATTTAATTGAAAGGACTTTTGGTGTCTGGAAAAAGAGATTTCCTTGTTTGTCTGTTAAGACTTAAACCTCAAAAAGTTCTACCTATTATTGTTGCTACCGCTGTGTTACACAATTTAGCAATTGATTTTAATGATACTGTTCCTCATGGAATTGATGTTGCCAATGATGCAGTAAACATTTTGAATGCTGAAGAAACTAATTCCCAGCAAGAAAGGCATTAATTCACCAACTTTTTACGGAATAAAACAAGTTATTTAAGGTACGTGCATAAATATAATTATATTGATATGAGTACATTATTCAATTTCTTAATTATTTGAATTCAAAACTGACTTTTGCAAAATTTCTAACTTTAATTTTTTCATATTCTAGTTTGATTGCTTCCTGTTGACCGTTTACAGTTTCTTGTTCTAATTTTTCTTCCTCTTGCATCAATTGAAACTGAGTAATTTATTACATACTTCCTGTTTTTTCTTTTTTAAAGTAAGAATTTCAATTTCAATATTACTTTTTTTCTGTACAGCATTTTGTTTGCAAGATTTTTGTTTTGTGAAATTTTGAACACAATCATATATATCATTTAATTTTCTTTTCTTTTTAGGGGGAATTTCGGAGGCATTATGTTTAGAAACACTAGTTGTATATGGGCTTCCGTCTACAAATGCTGTGGAATTGTTTGTCGAGGGAGGTTCCATTGCGGCTTCACTTCCAGATGCTATTGCAGATGCTACGTTGGCTGGTTTTGTTACAGGTTCATTTCCTTCAGGAACAGCAACTGGTGCTGTGATATCAAAATCTCATATGTTATCTAAAAAAATACTAGTGTATTTTTGAAATATATATATATGTATATAAATAAGATGTGATTACTTTTTTTATTTGGTTTCTTTATTTAGAGTATAGTGTTTTATGAGTAGCCATTATAATAAATATGTTGGCTATTTTAAAACTTAAACATAAGTGTAATATACTTACCACCTAAATAATCTGCTAAAGAATCAAATGGATTTTGTTTTGGTTCAATTTGTGGCTTGAGCAAACTATATAGCCTTACTTGTGACGGGTCTAATTTTGATGTGTGTGGTGTACCACCACCCGTTTTATATATTTCCACCTGAACAAGAAAATTTTTATATCAGCTTAATTTGTAAATTAAATTACTTGAAAATATAAATACTCTGATTACAATTGCTTTTACTATACAATAAATATGATTATTAGAATGTATATTGAACAAATAATATTTATGTTTACACTAACCTGTTCATCAGCATTCTGCTCCCTTAATTGATATTTAGTATTGTTGTAGGCATTCTTTAATTGTTGCCATGTTCTACTTTCATTTCTTGTGGATGAATTAAAAGCTTGAGCGACTATCCCCAATGCTTTGGCTTTCTCTTTTAATGAAATTCCATCAGTTTTTTCATTTTCAGTAATATTGAAATATTGTTCGGAAACAATAACCAAAAGCAACTCTTTATCCATTTGAGTAAAGTTGGTTGACCGAAATATACATACACATGTTATTTCAAAGAAATCATTGTTAAAGTACCAAATGTCTTTATTTTAAAAATGGTTTTCAAATTACTATAATAATATACCCTAATAAAACGCAGATATGTTTGAAAATTCCCATGATAAATGTACACAAATTTAAATCTTACTTAAAATACACAGACCAATCACGGCATGAAACGTCAGACATTTTAATGACGTCAGATTCTTGCGTTGTCAAACGCTCTGTTAACTAATCTACGTTAACTTTTCGTTGGTGCAACGAGAAAGAAATTTAATCCGGATTAACTCTTAACATAGCGTTAACTAACATAGGTTAACAAACTTAACAACGGATGTTGGTGCAACCGGGCATAAGAGACGACTAAAGATAATAAGAGATGCAATATCCCTATTAAACCAGTACTGCATAATGGGGTTGAGACGGACTATAGTCACATGATAACAGAGTAAAAGTTAAATATAATATTCAATGTTCATATTTTGTTGAGTTACTTTGACAGTTTGTTTATATTGGACTTAACAAAATGGTTGGTGTATTCTCATGTAAACTCCACAATCGTTGTGCATTTGTAAGTCTTAGTTTCCGGTGCAGAACCGCTTCATAGAAACGATAAACTCTATGAGCATTTGTGCTGCACACTAACAACTAAGACGTATACCGCATATGTAAAATCATATTGGGGATAGGATATATGTATACTAGGCACACCCAGGGGTAGTGCACTTCATTTACTACACCTTATCAGTGTTTTGGTTAAGGGAGGGTTTCTTAGAGGGCAACACTATATACAGGATCGAAAACATAACTCTCAATATAGTTGGCTGAGTTGGCGAATTTTGTTAGAGTTGTTGTTGTCATGTGATTTTTCTCCGCCATTTGCAATATTGTGAGCATTTGTGAGTAACTGTCATTGTTAAATAAGTTGGTCTTCTCCACAAGTGCATTTCGAAACATCAAACCGATGATACTACTTTAGAAAATATGGATGTACAGGCGTTACCGTCCACCTCACAAGCAAGTCCCAGTGAAAGATCAGAAATTCAGTATGTGTCATGTATTTGTAAATGTCATTTATACTATTAAAAATGTAACATTTTCTTAATCATATTAAATATATTGTATAGTCTATTTTTTAATTCGGAGGAGTAAAATGAAAAGGCGCGTTTACACAATGGAATTTTGGAAAATTTCTTTTTGGCGGCAGTTTTAAAACTAGCGACGATTTTATATAAATTGTAGTCAAGTAATTAATTAAAAATTCATTAAAAAAAATAGATAATTTTAATTTGAAATAAAAAGGAATCAACATCGTAAGTGAAATGCTTAATAAAAAAGTTTTAAAGGTGATTTGTATATTTTTAAATTTAAAAAGAAAACAGATGGTTCTTATTCTTATATGATTATTTACAAGCAAAAATTTAGACAAATATTAATTATAGCATATACATACATATAAAACAACTATATAATTATTCACTATTTTTTATTATTATATACAAGTGAACAACAATTTAGACAAATGTTAATTATAGCATATACAAATGAAACAGTAACAATTTATAATTATTCACTATCACTTTCCATTTCACTTGAACTATCTTCACCCACTGATATAGTAAATGGCTCGATTATATCATCGACCAACCCATCTAACTCACACATTCTTCTTTCTTCATTAATCACATGGCCTACACATTTCTTCCGTAGTGATATTCTGGATTGCTTTTAGTAAAAGTATCTTCGACTTCTTATATTGCCATCTACCCAAACTCTTTGTTTGGTATGACCTTCGTTTAGCCATGTTTCATCTAAATAATAAATTGGCCGATTTTGACGACGATAATATTTAATTATCATCAAATATCTTCTTCTCCACCTAATTATATCATCACGTTCTATCAAAACACTCTTTCGATTTCTCTTCATATACCTACAATAATATATCATATTTATTCTAACATATCAAAGTACGTAAAATATAAATTTGAGTACTTATATACTCGTTTTTTTTTCATATT
Source organism: Amphimallon solstitiale (assembly GCA_963170755.1). Lineage (NCBI taxonomy): Eukaryota > Metazoa > Arthropoda > Insecta > Coleoptera > Scarabaeidae > Amphimallon > Amphimallon solstitiale. The sequence goes on from OY720679.1 coordinate 17,877,046, forward strand.
AATTAGAACATTGGCACTGACCTAAAGTTTATTATTTTCATCAATTTGTATAATGTTGAACGGCTCACCTGTGGCAAATCATCACGCTGTTTGATTTCATTCAGCACTTTATCAAGTGTAGGAAGCTCATTTTTATAAAAAAAATTGTGAATTATTTTCCTTATAGAATTCTTGACGGTTTCACCATAATCAGCAATTAAAGAGTGCCTTCCAGAACTTTGCTTGGGTGGGATAACTTGTCCTTTCTGCTTATATTCTTTTATGGTACGATAGACAGTAGACCGTGCCACTCCTAAAAACAAGATAACATAATAATATATACCTAATGATGGTAATGTACTATAATACTAACCTACCATACTCGATATTCTTGCGACAGTAGCAGTAATTCTCATTCTGGGGTTATCAGCACATAATGTTGTGAATATATTTACTATATTCAGCTTCTCAACAACAGATAGATGTCCTAAGATCACAAATTTTCGCCTTCTCAACGGGGATATTTGCGATCAAGAAGTGCTTGCTACTTCCTCCATATCCAAGAAAAGCGCTATGAAAATGTTTTACACGGAGAATATATCAGTCGATTCAGTTCTTATAAGAACTATTTTACTATTATAACGCAAATTGAATGAAAAAAATTGAACAGAAACGCACTGACAAAATTAACGATATATACAACAGCTGTTGTAACAGTATGGCGGCCGTAAACATGTAAAATTTCCATACTGTAATTCTTCCCGAAAACTGACAAATAGCAAGCCTCCTTTTTGGCGCTTCAATTTAAAAACACTCCTCCTAATTAAAAAATAGACTATAGTTATAAGTTATTTTTTGTATATGATTTACTAAATATATATAATACTTATAGGTAAAAATACATTTGTTTTAATCTGTTTCATCAGTAGCACTTAGATACAGAGAAGATTTTACGATACTTCACTATTTACGTATACTAATTTGTTTTTCATGAAAAATTAGCATCAAATATTTTGACGTTTAATGTTGCAGACACATGTTAATGTCCAGCAAATATAACGCCAAAAAATATTGATGCTAATTTTCACATAAATTTCATACTTTAATAATTTGCAATCAAGAAATTCAAAGTTCCCGCTCATTAAAAAGTTATCATTCTCTACAGATTCCTACGATGAATTCTACCAAAAGTACCCGGAAGGGAATTACAGATGGTGCTGATGTTTGGTTCACTTTTTAGTGAGAGAGTAGGCTATCTATTCCCTCTCTTTTATCTATGGGCACACCGGCAACAACACCCAATCGTGGCGGTAGTCATGGTACAAGGAAACAAGGTATTGTTTTGCGCATCTCTGGATGACGCGCATTTATCGAAAAAAATGTCACTTGACAACTTTGACAGAAGTCACTGACTGAACTCACTAACAGAAGTAACTGACAGAAAGCATTTTCCAAGACTCCCTTTAACAACTAAAATTGTATCTGGAGAGATCGTGTCGAACAGCGTCGTTCTGTGTTTGTGAGAGGAGGGGTCAATGGTAACAATGCCTCGCTACACACCAGAAGAAAAACTGCAAATTATTAAATGGTACTATAGTGGTCATTCTGCAAAGGATTGCATAAATTTATTTCCGCAAATATTTGCAGACAGACCTGTACCCTGTGAGCAAAGCATATTACATATTTTGAATAGCTTTGAAAAATTTCTTTGTTTAAATAATTGCACAAAGTGTAATCCTAGAGAGGTAAATCCACTAGAAGCTGAGGAACGAGAAGAGCGGGATATAATGATTTGTAGCACTCTCGAAGTAGAGGATACGCTATCTACCAGAAGTGTTGCTGAGGAATTGGGTGTGAGTAATAAAACCGTCGCGAACATATGGAAGCGAAATAAATTAAAATGTTTCAAATACTCGAAAACGCAAGAAATATTTCTCGATGACAATTTTAGAAGAATGGAGTTTTGTGAAACCGTAATGGAAAAACAAATGAAAATGAGAATTTCATCACAAATATTATATTCACAGATGAATCGTCATTTCCATTAAATGGAAACCACAATCCTTCTGTTGTTCGACATTGGGCTCGGAAAAATCAGCACAGATATTTTGTTAAACACACCCAATATCCCCAGAAAGTGAATGTCTGGGCAGGTATTTTGAGTGACCATTTGCTTGGTCAATTTTTTATTGATGGTACGTTAAATGCGGACAAATATCTCGATATGCTACAGAATCAGATACTTCCCGCTATTGATAATACCGGAATAGATCGAGATATTATTTGGTTCCAACAGGACGGTTGTCCTGCACATAATGCGGTCAAGGTAAAGCATTTTTTAATGAATACTTTTCCTGATCGTCTCATTAGTGGAACAGGAAACATTTGTTGGCCTCCGCGATCTCCTGATCTATCGCCAAATGATTTCTTTTCGTGGGGATACATCAAAAATAAAATATACAGTGCACAAGTTGGCAGGCTAGAAAACTTAGATATTTTGAGAAGGCATCATAGAGGCTTTTGAATCCGTAACAGTCGATGTGATTCGTAATGTGCGAGAAAATTTTTATGATAGGCTCAGACAATGCCTTGCTGCTGAAGGAGGCATTTTTGAACCTATGCAATAACATTTTATTTTTTAGTATTGTTTAGAGTATATTTTTTATTTGCATTAGAATTCCGTTCTTAATAAATTTATATAATAATTTACTAAGAATTAATAATTAGAATTGTGCTTTTATTTTCTTACTGTGTTGTATTGTATTTCTGTTAAAAAGGACTTTATTGAAATAGTGTCCTGTGAATTCACAACTTTATTGGTAGTACTACAACTACTATATAAAGCATAGCTGACTCGTCCGCCATTTTGGAGATAGTTTTAAGACGGTAAATATGTCTGCTAATAGCAAATGTTGAATAGAACTTGGAATAAATGACTTTATTAAGCCAGTTTAGGACGTGAAATAATGTAGGTATAATTTTTTACAATAGTCGTATATTTAAGAAATACCCAGAATATACAGGGTTATGATAAAGTAACGCACAAAATTCATAAAACGTACAATGTTCATTTATGAAAAAAATGCAAAAACACGTCAAACAGTTTATTTTATTCCGCGTCTTTTAACACAAGTCAAAAAAATAAAACGTCAAATTTGTCAAAGTTATGACATAAATTTTTTTTTTAAATATGAAGCTTGGTTTTTTTTACTTTTTTTGATAAAGCTTGTTTTTCTGCATTATAAAGAAATAATTGAAGTAGGGGTCACATAAGAAAAAATTGAGAAGACTTAATGGAACGAATTAGACATGAAATAATAATAATAATAATAATAATAATAAATCGTCTTTATTCGGCGGAGTCCAACTACAATGACTCGTATAACTCCGCAGATGATCGAAGACTCTGTAAATCAGGTCTACCATCGTCTTGGCCTATGTCAGATAGTGAACGGGACACAGTTTGAACAATTCCTGTAAGAAATCCTTTTGATTTAATGGACTGATTAGTTAATTTAAATGTTATTACTATAATAAATTTTATTTTGTTTTTTATTAATACTCTCAGTTTTTTCTTACGTGACCCCTACTTCAATTATTTCTTTATAATGCAGAAAAACAAGCTTTATCAAATAAAGTAAAAAAAAATCAAGCTTCATATTTAAAAAAAATATTGATGACGTCATAACTTTGACAAATTTGACGTTTTATTTTTTTGACTTATGTTAAAAGACGCGGAATAAAATAAACTGTTTGACGTGTTTTTGCATTTTTTTCAAAAATGAACGTTTTATGAATTTTGTGCGTTACTTTATCATAACCCTGTATAATAATAACTAAAAATAAGTACGTAATATGACTGACATTTATCTCCAAAATGGCCGACGAGTCAGTTGTCCTAAATATAGTAGCTATACCATTAGTTACAACTACTATATAAAGCATAGCTGACTCGTCCGCCATTTTGGAGATAATTTTAAGGCGATAAATATGTATGCTAATAGCAAATGTTGAATAGAACTTCGAGTAATTGACTTTATTAAGCCGGTTTAGGACGTGAAATAATGTAGGTATAATTTTTTACAATAGTCGTATATTTAAGAAATACCCAGAATATACAATAATAACTATAAATAAGTACGTAATATGACTGACATTTATCTCCAAAATGGCCGACGAGTCAGCTATCCTAAATATAGTAGCTATAGGTAGTACTAGAGGTCGAATGCGCGTCATCCTTCGATGCGCAAAAGCATACCTTGTTTCTTTGTACCATGACTACGGCCACGACTGGGCGTTGTTGCCGGTGTGCCTAGTATACATATATCCTATCCCCAATATGATTTTACACATGTGGTATACGATAATTTCATCATACACATCTACTTCTGTTATTTAATGATATTGTTGATAAAGGCTGTATCTCAAATATATCGGGTTTCAATTGTTCACAGATTACATAGTAATTATAAGCACTCTCACTTTCGCTATAATATACATATTACTGACTACATCGACAAAATTCTCCAGAAGAACAATGCAAACCGTATTTAAATGTCAAATATAAACGTTTCAGTGTAAAAACCATATGCAATAAAAATTATACAAAGAATAAAATATAAACTTGCTAAAACGTTACTTAAACTAATTCAGAATATAAATATAACAGAGTTGGGTGGTAAAATTTCTCATACATCATGGAAATTTACTACGAAATAGAAAAAAATAGTATAAAATACACGTTTCATAAGACATTTTGCGCACTCGTTATTTAGAAAACTCCCCGCGGACGGCTCGTTTTCTAAACTTGAACGCGTGTGCAAAATACATGCCTTAAGAAACTTTTATTTTAATGTACTATTATATTGAAAATTAAATATTTGAAAATTTCTTAATCGCAATGTGTAAGTCAATTACAGACACCCATTACATACATATCCAAAAACTAAAATAGAGTATTGAATTGTGTTATCTTCTGTTTTCAGAGTCAATTGCCCGGGTTTTTTGATCCAGCCGTTGGTGAGGAGAAGTCCCTGTTAATCATTTATAATTACAGGCAACAGTTGCACGAAGTGACTATACGAGATTTAGACTCTTTGAGAATACCAAAAAATTGTAAGGGTATATATATATATATATATATATATATATATACCGGGTGTCTGTTTAAGCTCGGCCACCGGCCATATCTCGGCAACTTATCGTACAACCTCGCGAAAATAATCTTGACAGTAAAATGGACGACGGAAATTTCAACTAAAATATTTTTAAGTTTCCAAAATGATCGCAAGGGGGCGCAATTCTCAAAATAAATTAAAAATTCGATAATTTTTGATTAAATTCTAGATTAAGATAGATTGAAAAATTTTCTAGCAAAATTTTTAGACGTTTTTATACAACTTTCATTTGAAACTTTTTGATCTAACTCCCATACGAAGGGGAGAGGGGTATATCTGCGTACAAAAGTCGGTATAATTTTGGTTTGCGCCAACGGATTTTAATGTTTCTGGGCTCATTAGATAGAGAATCTTACAAAGAATTGAAGGACATGTAGCACGAAATTACGTGGTCGTCAAAGAAAATAACGGGGGGCGCTGTTCTCAGTGTATGTATATTACTTGTTTTTTATTTAAAATTTTAAATGGAACGGCATATTTTTAATATAGTAATATTGAAGCACATAAAAAACCGAAGAGAATGATGAAAACCGGAAGTTGCTACCTTTTTTCTTGACGAAGACATAGTCATAGGAAGACAATCCAAAAAAATAAACAATTTTTAATATAAATTTATTTATTTATTGTGAGTAATAACTTTATTTTAATTTTAAGTGTCACTAGACAGTGTATAGTTGGCTTTCACTTGAATTTTCATCATAGTCTTCCATAAATGTATTTATTTCAATCTTCTCACCGGTTTTTTACTTGCATGTGTTACATTAGATTCTCTTTTTAAATGCTTTCATATTCTCTAGCTATTTTTAAATTTCATGTCTTGCCTTTTTAGACATTGAAATAAAATAATAATAATAATAATATATCTTTATCACCCAACTGATGTAGGTACATCTAATTATAGGAAAACAGCAAAAATAATTTCCATAACTCATGAACTAAGTAGACAATAACGAGAAAAAAAAACAATATAATATAATGCATTAGTTATAATCAAATCATTCACTCATTAGTAACGAAAGGGTACTCAAATTGATATCTAAATCATCCCCGCCTGAAATCAAAGTAAATAAAAGAACCTATTATATACCTAAACATATACAAGAAAATATATTGACCATGTAATGTAAAGAAAAAGAAATATTTAAATCAGAAAGTACAAAAAAAACAAGAAAAAACTTCAACTTAACAAATGTTCAAAGTGTTCACCTTCATTTTCAATATACGTTTACTTGTCGATTAGTAGAGAGCAGAGTTACTTCCATTTCGTAGGCAGCAATTGTTGTACTCGGGTTTTTGTGATAAACTATGTCTTTTATTCTGACCCATAAATAAACATCAAGAACATCTGGCAAGGTGAATAAAAACTCAATAATGTCTTCTTTCGGGATAATTTAGGGAATATTTCCCCGAAGCAAGAATGCATTCACAAAGCATTGAAAATACATTCTGATCATGTCATAAGCTTCAACGTTAGTATACGACATTTTACAAACTTAAGAATTATGTGCAGGGGTCCAAAACGGCCTAATTCGCTAAATACGTACAAAAAGTTTAACTAGAAGTGACACTAATATCTATGCATTTCGATTTTCACTATTATTATTTTATTTCAATGTTGGAAAGGATAAGAAATGATATTTAAAAAATAATAGCTACAGTATTTAAAAACATTTAAAAGGAGAATCTAACGTAACTAATGCAATGAATTAAAAAATCGATAAAAAGATTGAAATAAATACATTTAGCGAAGAGTATGATGAAATTGCAAGTGAAAACGTACTATACACTCTCTAGAGACCCTATTAAAATTAAAATAAAATTATTACTCCCAATAAATAAATAAATTTATATTTAAAGAGTTTTATTTTTCTGGATTGTCTTCGTATGACTATATCTTCGTCGACAAAAAAGGTAGCAACTTCCGGTTTTCATCATTCTCTTCAGTTTTTTATGTGCTTCAATATTACCATATTAAAAATATACCGTTCCATTTGAAATTTTAAAGAAAAAACAAGAAATATACATACATTGAGAACAGCGCCCCCTGTTATTCTCTTTGACAACCACGTAATTTCGTGCTACATATCCTTCAATTCTTTGTAAAATTGTCTATCTAATGAGCCCAGAAACATTAAAATCCGTTGGGGCAAACCAAAGTTATACCTACTTTTGTACGCAGACATACCCCCTCCACTCTCCGCTTCGTATGGGAGTTAGATCAAAAAGTTTCAAATAAAAGTTGTATAAAAACGTCTAAAAATTTTGCTAGTAAATTTTTTAATCTATCTTAATCTAGAATTTAATGAGAAATTATAGAATTTTTAATTCATCTTGAGAATTGCGTCCCCTTGCGATCATTTTGGAAACTTAAAAATATTTTTGTTGTAATTTCCGTCGTCCATTTTACTATGAAGATTTTTTCCGCGAGGTTGTACGATAAACGGTTGCCGAGATATGGCCGGTGGCCGAGCTTAAACAGACACCCGGTATATTTATTACGCTTTGTGACACTTTTTTTTTGTTTCAGCTCATAAATGTGGGAATGCCACGTAGTATTTATTTAACAATGCAGAAAGTAGTTTGTGAAGAGATTGGAAGAAAATCATAGAAAATTTTAATCTAACACAATAAAATATCGTGTCTGTTTATTTTAGAACCCGAAAAAATATGTTTCTTTTGTTAGAAATATTCTTTGGTCATATTTTGTATATATGATTGTCAAGAATACTGTTGTTATTAGAGCTGACTGTCGTCTATAGTTTTGTTTTTTATTTATAATAACAGTTCATCTATCAAATTATAGTAATGTGAAACTTTTGTAAATGGAAAATGACTAGATTACTTCGGGCAACGAAAATGTCTGGGATATATATTCAATCAAAGGCTTGTTACCTAAAACCAGCATGAAACCTTTCTTTTCATTAGAAATGTGTTTATGGTGAAGTAACTAGGAGATAGGTCAACATAAGTTTTTAGAACGGAGCCATTCCGTGGTACTGCAATTAAGAGTGAAGTTTTTTCGTCACCTACTAGAAATGCAGTATGCCTCTAGTTCACAAAACGCTAGGCAACTTTCACATTTAGCGCGATAAACCTGCATTACTATAGGTGTATAAGATATCGTTAAAAAGGATCACAGAAGTTGATAAACGTAAAGAACAAGAAACATTAAGAATCAAATCTATTTTGATGTCGCCATTTGAAGTCTGAATGGCTCTTGATAGTTATTTTTAAGCTATAAAATTGTCAAATAATATCGAAAATAAATTTATTTTTTAAGAATGTTAAATATTAATCTATTTATTTAACATTGTTAAAAAAGAAATTTTTCACTTAGCGATTTAATACTGACTAAAACTCTCTGAACTTATCAGTAGACTTGGGAATAAGTAAGTAAATTTAAAACAATTCCTCACAATATCACAATCGTTTGTACTATTCCAGGTACTCTAGCTGTTTAATATAGAGTTTACGGAAGACATATTTCTAAATATGTACCTCATTATTAAATTTAGGACATATACATTTGCTTTTCGATAATTTAAATGCTTTCAAATAAGAAATTAAAAAAACATTCTAAAAAAATCTAAGTAATTTTGCCATTGGTCACGTGATGAAAGGCAAAAGTGTCAGTTCCTCCTTTTTTTATTAAAAAATGTAATAAACCTCGGTGTTTATTAGAGCGCAAAACTCTGTTGGCTCCATCCATTATTCGGTTACTGGGGGTTCCATAAACTATAAAATTGAGATCTTACATTAGGAACCTAAAATTTATATGTCCAAAACTTATTACAGCGTTCAATTTCAAGCCACTTTTTCATCGAATGCTTGTATGACCCAGATGATTAAAAAATGAAGTATATATTGTGAATTATATATTTAGACACGACTCTGGTGGTAGCACCAAATAAAGGACGAAGTTTCCAAGTTGTCGATTTACAACCACGGGCTTTTCCACTTTTGAATCTTATTTTAGTTCCTATTATAAACACTAAGCGCTAGTAGATATACGAAGTTTACCGAATACGAATCGTCATAACGAAAGATAAAAGCGGGTTATTCGTGAAAATCCTAACCAAAGATATAGAAATTAATAAGATAGGCCACTCTTAATACTTTTCATAGTTGACAGCGCTATGTGGTTGTAATACAAACTATGACTCTTACGTCACAAAACCGCACGAAAATAAAAATCTAAAATTAAATATATCATATGTTTCTTAATAACATGCTAATATTTAAAGGTGTTATTCTTGGGTCTATTTTGAGAAAAAAACTTCTTATGAACATATGTCCTAAATGTCTTAATTTTTGAACTGTAAGATGCTAAAGTTTAAAAAAAAACTTTTTTTTAAACTTTGGTATTACCCTAGATATTTTTGTGAAATTTTGTACACGCCTTTTATGCATCAAGATGCATTTTCTGATGTCTAATCAATTTTATAATTTTTTTTGTACAGGTTTTTTTTTAGCATGTTATTAATAAACAACCTGTATAGTAGTATAATATATCTTTAAGTATAATATACAGATTCATTGAACATTACAAAAGTTATACAATGATTAACATGAACAATTCATATTCAAATTGCAACATGTAAATTATTGATGGAACTTCGTAAATACCAATAAATCCATATATAAAATGAAACACCTTTATCAGCATAATTTTTGATCTCGCGTTACATAGGGAATGAAGAAATGAAAATCCAAAAAATTAGTTATTATTGTATATTACACAATACATAACATACATTAAGAGGACCGAAAACTAAGGCATCGCCGCTTTGCATTTTTTAAATTTATTTTGTAATTTTAGAATCTCAAATTTGGGTTAGTGATGCAAAAGGCATAAATTTATAATGTCAAGACCAGTTTTTGTACTAATTTATTTTCTTAAAAAAGTTATGTGTTTTAGAAATAACCACAAAAATGCATGAATTTGATTAATGTCTACTGACTAAGGCTGGTACACAAAAGAAAAAAAAACGGCCTCTACGCGCCAGCTGCACATTGCATGTAAGATATAAAGAAAAAATCAAATTTATGTAATTATTTTTAAAGATAAAAAACAGTAAACATTGTCACACACATTTTACACGTCGTTTTTCACACCGATGTGAGGTTAGGTGACTTTACGTTCAGCGCGTAAAAGTTAAAAGTTGACCAACTTTCAAGGTTGTTTGCGAAACACTACCCAAAGGGATCGTTCATTATCCGGTTTCAATTACATTCGCGTTAGTTTCGCGCTCATTGTACTCCATCCTTAACGTGGAGTAGACTTCTCCCATTATAAGAAATACATGTACGTCATAATGGGCTATGAACGAAAGCGCGTTCGGACGAGTCGCTTGCAAATTTGTGGGTAAGGTCTGCTCTCATAGTGCGCATCTTACGAAGTGACGTACATGTATTTCTTATAATGCGAGAACTCTACAATGAGCGCGAAACAAACGCGCTCTAGACGCGAACGTAAGTAAAACCCGTTGTCGGATAACGACGCTGCGTACAATGAACGCTTCCTTTGGGTAGTGTTTCGCAAATAACCTTGAAAGTTGGTCAACCTTTAAGCGTGGAGTACAATGAGCGCAAAACTAACGCGCTTTAGACGCTGAATAACTGTCAAAAATACGATGATCAATAGAAAGTGGTTACAATATACGCATAGCCAGCGCGTATACGTCCATTGTAGACTCTTCATCATAACCTTAAAATACCATTACATAATTTGTCAAAATAAGTGAGTGATGTCTGAATTTGAGGTTTTTTTTTGTGTTTTTATTTGCTCTATCAGCTATACCTACTAGTTTGTGATTTAAATTTACAATATTCACCACGAAGACGTTGGTGAGTAAGACCAGCAAACCGTTCAAGGGGCAAGGATGGCTATTTTATAAACAACTACTTAAAAATAAAAGCAATAGACCCAGAAGATTTTTTCAAACATACAAGAATGTCACGTCATGTTACATATATGATAGGTTGTTAAATTTATTTCAAGAGGAATTAAGTAAACATTCTATAAGGAAGCCTGCAAATGATTCGTTAAAGTTGAAGTATAGGCAAAACTACCCTTTCATATTACCTGTTAGAAGCAGTTTTTTGACAATTTTTCCCATGCTAATGTTTGTTGACAGTATTTTTATAATCCCGCTCTTTTTTATTAAAAAGAAAAGGTTATTATTTCACTTCCTCAATTAACTTTTCATTTAACGTTAAAGATGTCACAGACGTTGTTTTAAAAGACAAGACGAGACCATAAAAAATGTAATAACACAACCTGTTGCTGCAATATTGCATCTCAATTATATTTAAACACACTGAAGTGAAGTTAGGCGACTTTACGTTCAGCGCGTAAAACTTAAAGCGTGGAGTATAATAAGCGCGTTTTGACGTTTTTCTGCGACAGCCAACGTTAATCAAACGTCAGGTATAATTCTGACGTTTAGTGTATACATTGAAGTCAACCTAACGCGGATGTTTGATTGTCGTCATGTGCCGATTGACCACCATATTGAATACGGACATTTCTAGTTATTATGCATTTATTATGTGTATTGCATGACTGGCGCACTATGCTATGCCTTTCGTCAATTTTGACGTTTCCCGGCAAATGCCATCGCGAACTAAAAATTGAGTCTATTTTTAAAGTAGCGAGACGAATTTCTGAACATACCCCTGTCCCAAATTACATGCACGAAAATCTTGAAAACAGTATATCGAGTATATGATAACTATTACTGTTGAGCTCTGAAAAGAACTGGTAAAGTATATAATGAAATAATGGAGAAATAATAGAAACAACAACAAGGCTTAACCATAAACAATGTCAGTGGACAGAATGTGGGCAAGATTGATACGGTGTCATTTGGCCTTGCTTTCAACCAATGAGATTTCACTGTCAAAGTGGCCTGTTCAGAAATTCGTCTCGCTACTTTAAAAATAGACTATAAAAATTTGCAAGTGTAACTGCTTTTTAGGTTATAATACTATTGCTGGTGTTACCCGTAGAATTTTATCGGATTTTTAGATATAAAGTTGTGATATAACTGTTTTAAATCATGGAAGAAAGTGCAATTCTAGCAGATATTGAAAACGATGGTAAATCTTAAAAACATTGATGAAAATCATTTCAGTCATAATCATTTTTAATTTCAGAATTTTTAGGCCAGTTCTTACCTAATGTTCTTAAAAATTCCTTTCAAAATACATTGTCTATAATAGAACAAGTAAATAAACTTGGAGAGGGCATAAACCGACTAAATAAAGAACTTAATAAGCATGTTTTGCTTAAACATGGAGACTTGTTGCGTCAAGCAAATCATGCTACTAGATTACAGGAAGTGTTAAATACTATGAATGCACATGTGCAAAATTTGTTTGCAAATGCGGAAAGATTAAAAGTGCAGGTTAAGAAATTCCATTTAACTTGTTTGATGTAGTAAGAAATATATTTTAAAAAAATTTCAGATACATCGACCATATAACACTTTAGAATGTCATACCAAAATGTTAGCTAGGCTACATTTAGCAAGCCATATATTAAGACAAGTAAATAGAATACAACAACTAAATCGTAGATTATCTACAACAAATGATTACATGCAAAAAGCATCAATATTACAAGAATTGGGTAATAAATAGTATTTTATTAAAAGGATAACATGAAACCAGCAATATTAAATTTGATTTAGAGCAACTTGCTGCTGATCAAGAATTGACAGATATAGATGCCATAGCAATGGAGCTAAGAAATATCAGGGAACAGCGACAGCAAGTATATAAGGTTGCTACAACAGCATTAAATAAAGGTACAATTAATGAAAATATAGCACAGACAACAAATGCATTACAGGTAAATATATATTTTAGCAATATTTTGTTTAGTAAAGCAATGTATATATTTTATTTATACTGTTAATATGTTTGCTAAGTCAGTAGTAAATTGAAAATTTAAACTTAGGTATTCCTATTATAAGACATTTTATAACTTCGTATTATGTCAGTTCAGTTTTATATATGTTTAATTGTTTTGTCATCATAACAGCTTTGCTTGTTTTGGTGAATGAATTTGTTTATACTATGTTTCAACTTGATTTTTCATGATACGTGTAAGCCTCATGTTTGTATGTTAAACATAGTATATAAAAATAAAGAGTGTACAAACATGTTCTAATTACTTTCTAGATATTTAATAATTTAGGAATGCTGAAAACCTCCCTGGAAAGTGAAATAAATATTAGTTTGAGTGAATGCCGGGAAAGCTTAAAAACTTCATTTGACTTAACTGGCAATTTGAATATGGGTGTAAATGTAAATAAAATAGGACCTGGAAAAGCAGCAATGTCTTCATCTCAAGGTTTCCGTCAAAGAGTTTGGACAGATTTAGAGAAGGCATTTTCAGAAGAGATTTATTCTCAGTGCAAAAGGGTAATGCTTATATATTCCAATGTGCAGCACCATCATTATTTTTTTTAATTTGATGACATAAGTTAGCAATCTCACAGAAACAAAATTGGGTTCAAACATAATCCATATAATAAACGAATTTTTATGATTGGTATTCATTAAATTTTTATATCTTATGATTTTTAAATTTTGTGGGATTATGATTGTGAATTTGCAATTTGTGCAATGATTTGTATCAATTTTTGCAGCTATACTGAACACATGTTTTCACAGTATTTATTACATATATTACTTTATATAATGTAAATTTTCCGGCTAATCAATACCAAATGCCTTAGGTAAAATTTTTGGATTCTACATTAGATAATATAAATATAATGGTGCTAAATCATTCCACTGCAAATAAATTCTGGGCTGAACTAGGAAAATGCATTCAAGAAGAAATAAGGAATACTCCACCAGCAATTCAACAAATGTTAGACGAAGATTATCCAAAATTACTCAAATGTTATTGTGAAATGACCAAAAAACTGAACTTCTCTTCGTATTCATTAAAGTATAAAGACTCTTCAAAACGTATTAACTTAAAAGAACTGATTTATTTCAATTTGTAGTCGGACAATATTTGAAACATGCGAAAATACTTACCTATCAAATTCACTGAATCGTATTCTGGAACCAACGCAAACTATGTTTAAGGCAGAAAACATTGCTCCAACTCACGATGAAATGGACTCCTTAATAAGGATAATAACTAAGTAATGTAAGTTATTGGAAGATATAGAATTATAACATACTTTTATTTTAGTGAATTGAGTGTAACTCTTGTAGAAGATCATTTGAATGAAAAAGTTGCAAAGAATGTAACAGTCTGCATCAAAATGTATGCAGCTAAAACTGAACAGCAGTTATCATCTGCTTCAGATACCGCACAAGTTATAGGTGAGTTATGTTGAATTTTATTACACTTGATATATAAGACTACAAAAATTTCTATAGTTTTCAGTAGATATAACAATAATTTTAAATTGTAAGAAGAGGAAAAATGTATCTTTTATTTTTTGTGTTATTTCGTAGTAATGTACAGTCACTTCATAAGTAGTATGTTGACAAGAGTTTATATTTGTGAATATAGAGAGGAGCTCTTTCTCTACTTTATATACCACGTGCATCGCGTTGTATACGTACATGTTTCTGTGCTCCGCAGTTATTATAAAGTTTATACTGTTAATAATTATCGGTTGTGTTTGTAATTGATATCATATTAAAGTTTAAAATCTGATTTTTCATTTTGTACATATTTTATATTTCTAAATCTCTTTGTTTATTGTGTAATTGCATCGGTAAGTTATCTGTTTTATTCTCCCATGTTTCCGTTTCTTTTTTTCACTACAGCTTTTTCGTGCTGGTTCTTTTTATCTGCACTTCTTTCTTGTTTATAGTTTTGCCTTGATATATACATCAATATTTAAACTTTTTTTTTCCCTGTGTACACCGTTCGAGAACCTGTCCGCTGCCTACCTTTTCCTTTGTCTTGTTTTACATAAGTCTTCAGTGACGGGCACCTCTGGAGTGAAGTTTGTCTCCCTGTCTTATCCTTGTAATTACTTTTAATTTTTTATTTTTGTTTGATAAATATGCCTACCTGTGCGTGTTGCGGTGGCTCTGATGATGCACATAAAATTATCAACTGCTGCGTCTGTGACAGACAGTACAGGAGTGATTGTGTTAATGTCTCTACTGCCGAGGCTCGCAAATTACACCTAAAGACGGGCTTTACTTGGACTTGTGGAGGCTGTATCGGAATGGGTAGCGATCTTAACAGTTTGAGGGCTGTTCTTGTTTCTCTACAGGAAGAAATCAAAACTCTTAAACAATCCATATTGGAAACTACATCTAACTCATCGTCTTCACTTCTTGATTATGAGAAGATTATACAGGAGATTTCGGACAGGGACAAACGCAAGGCAAATATAGTCATATTCGGCTCACGTGAGGCGGGTTGCAGTAGTAATGCCGAACAGCTGGTTGTTGATAGGAAATTGATTCGTGAAGTTTGCTCGGAAGCTCAGATTGTCGACGAGGATATGAGGATTTCTAGATTGGGCAAGTTTGGTGCAACGGGTCCTGGTCGGTGTCGTCCGATCAGGGTTTCTTTTGCTTCTGAAGCTCGTGTACACTCTATTCTTTGTAACATGGCTAAAATTAAATCCAAGTTTCCCAATATATCAATTTTTAAGGATCGCACTCCAATGCAGCTTCAATTGCATAAGGATGCCAAAGCTGAAATGAGCAAACGTTTAAGTAATGGTGAATCTAATTTGAAGATCAAGTATATTAAAGGCATACCCACCGTTGCTTCTTTAAACTGAATAATCTTCCACGCCTTTGAATATTTATTACCAGAATACCCGTGGCTTACGCACTAAGACACATTCTTTTTTGCCGGTATTTGTGAGAATTTCTTTGATGTAATCGTTATAACTGAAACTTGGCTTGATGATTCGTTTTCTAGCTCTGAGCTGTTTCCTCCGTCATATTATGTTTTTAGATCTGATCGTAAATTCTCATTAATAAACAGATCAATTGGTGGTGGAGTTCTGCTTCCGCTGAGTGACACGATTTCTTGTCAACTTGTTGATACTGCTGCTGTCTTGCCTCTTACCCCGTCTATTGATTTTATTCTGTGTAAATGTCGTATTCTGGCTAACCATTTTTACATAGCTGCAGTATATATTCCGCCCAGCACTAATCTACATGATTTCGAAACTTTCTTTGAATATCTCGAAATCCTTTTAGATGGCAAGCCTATCTTATTTATCGGCGACTTTAATCTAACACAATATGCAGTTAACCCTACTTCTTGCTCGAAATGTTCTACTTTTTTGAACTTTTGTGCCTCGCTACGCTTACAACAATACAATTCTGGTGTTAATTGTGACGTTAGGCATCTTGATTTGGTCATTTCAAATATTCCGTGCTGTGTTAGTGTGTCCCCAGATGAGTCTCCTTTTGTTCCCTCTGACCCATATCACCCGCCCTTGTCAATAACGTTAAATTTTTCCTTATCTGCTCGTAGACCACACCTATTTCCATCGAATACTAACTTCAGATATAATTTTCGTAGGGTGGACAATGCTCGTTTGTTGTCTGATCTGGCTGAAGTGGATTGGACATTTTTAACTCATATAAACGATGTCGACCTTGCTCTTCAACAATTTTATAATACCATTTACAACGTATTGGATGCTTCTGTGCATAAGTATTGTTCTGGTAATGTTCAGTCATCTTATCCAGAATGGTATACTTCCAACATAATTAAAAATCTTAAACTGAAAGATTATTATAGACGTCATTGGAAAAGATCCAACAATATATCGTACTATAATGAATTCAGTCGACTAAGAGCTCTTTGTAAAAATGATATTGCTGCTGCTTACTCAAAATACTTGGATGAAATTCAGTCCTCAATTCTAACTAATCCTAAAAACGTTTTTAAGTTTTTACAAACCAAGAAATGCAGTTCCAGGATTCCCAATGGCCTGTCTTTTCTCAATGTTTTTCACGAATCTCCGCAGGACATCGTGGATGCTTTTGCTGAAAAATTTCGTACTTCCTACCATAACAGTACACCTTTTCATGACAATGCACCCAGTTCTTCAGTAAATCATTTACCTGTTGTTCTTCCATTAGTTTCTGAATCGGAGCTAATTGACATTATGTCCAAGTTTCCGCAGAATTTTAATTCTGGGGATGACTTAATTCCTAATTTTCTTATTCATGATGCCAGACATATTTTGGCGATACCTTTGGCTATTATTATTAATCTATCAGTTCGTTTATCTGTTTTTCCTTCCTCTTGGAAGCGTGCACGAATATGTCCAGTGCACAAAAAAGGTGATAAAACGCTTGTTGACAATTATAGACCGATATCTATTTTATCTAACCTTGCTAAGATTTATGAATCCTTTCTTTACTCATGTATATATCATGGCACTAAATCATACATCTCATCTGACCAACATGGCTTTGTCCGTGGTCGATCGACAGTTACAAACCTTATCACCATTTGTCAATATATAAGTTGTGAACTTGATGTGCAGGGTCAGGTGGATGTTCTTTATACCGATCTTAGCAAGGCATTTGACACCTTAGATCATGGTATTTTACTCACCAAATTGTCTGTGTATGGTTTGAGTTCCTCATTACTTAGACTTTTGGAGTCGTATTTACTCAACCGAAGTACATATGTTTATTACAATGGTTTCAAGTCCTTCGAGTTTGTTCCACAGTCTGGCGTCCCTCAGGGCTCCAATCTGGGACCTTTATTATTCATTCTTTTTATTAATGATTTGCTCACCTCATTATCATGTCCTACACTTGCTTATGCAGATGACATTAAAATTTATCAATCCGTCAGGACCTGTAACGACGTATTGCTTCTGCAAGGGAATTTGAATATGATCAGCGAATGGTGCATGCGTAATGGTCTGGTTCTGAATGTTGACAAGTGTTGCCACATGACTTTTACTAGGAAGCATAGAATTATTCCATCCACTTATGTGATTGACGATCACAATCTTTCTAAGGTCAACGAATTTAAAGACCTTGGTGTAATTTTTGACAGCCGTCTAACATTTATCCCACATATTTCAAATTTATGTCTTGCTACCTCTAAAACCTTAGGTTTTGTTATACGTACCTGCAAGCATTTCAACAATATCGGTTTACTGAAAACTCTATTCTTTAGCTTTGTTGCTAGCAAACTTGAGTATGCTTCCCCAGTCTGGGCACCACACTACACTTACCTCCAGTTAATGGTTGAGAAGATTCAGAGAAGATTCCTGAAGTTTTTGTCATACAAAATTGATGGCACTTATCCTATGCGCAATATGGATTACGCTACGCTTTTGGCACGACATGGAATGCAGTCCTTGACATCGCGTCGTGAAAGACATGGTGCGCGTTTTATTTAGAAGCTAGTGCATGGTCTCATTGATAGTTCTTACATTCTTTCCTCCATAAATTTCCTTGTTCCGCGTATTTCTTCCCGATCTTCCCCTACTTTCTCCCTTCCTATTCCTAGAACCAACTTACTATCTTTTTCCCCTGTAACAACTATGTGTCGCACAGCTGAGCTTATTTATGGTGATACTTTTTTTTAATATAATTTACTTGTATTAACGTCTTCTTTTGTATAATTTCTATTTCTAAATGTATGTATACAATTTTTGTTTGTCCTGTTATTGGATTGATTATCCTTTGGGCAATAAATAAATTATTATTATTATTATTATATACACATTTTATTTTGCTTTTTGTTTGATTGTTACTTTATGCATTTAGTATCACAGGAAATGTTCATTATATCCCCGATGTCGATTATTCGTGCAATTACATATGTAACTATCAAGCAATTTATTAAAATTTTCTAAACAGTGTATTACATTACATGCTGGCATTACGGACATTCACTATTGTATCTCGATCTATATCATTCCAGTAATGTTGATAGTCCATTGCAATCAGTGTAACTCTTATGAAATACTTAAATCTTAAATTATGAATTAAATATATGTATATGTTATTTTCTATTAATTAGTTCTTAACTATAGTCTGTCTCAACACTCAACCTTATTATGCAGTACAGGTCATATGGCAATCAACTGCATGGTTGTCAAATTTTCTCATTATATGCTATAAGTTTTGTTCAAACCTCAAGTTCTGAACAGTTCCGTAACCGTTCTAGAATTAGTAGTTCGGATAATAATGCGCATGTCCGGTCAAATCCTGGTTCTAGAAAGGTTCGAAATCCTGAAGGTCCGATAAGTTTTAAAATTGGAATTTTAGGGCAATTTGTACTACCAATGTTAGTAATAGATATATTAAAAAACACCAAACATATGGGTAGAAATATCAATCGTAATGAACATTTAATAGCCTATAATAATATGCCTAATGCATCCAACTACCAAAATTGCGACAGGATTTAAAAAGTAATGAAGAAGTTGTTCATAAGAAATACATGTTTCTAAATTTTGTAATGGATATGTAATATATTTATTTATATTAAAAAACACCAAACTGGTGAACAACTATCAATCGTAAGGAACATTTAAATGTTACTGCATCTGCATCTAACCACCAAAATTGCGACAGGATTTAAAAAATATGAAGAAGTTGTTTAGAAGAAATACATTTTTCTAAATTTTGTAATGGATAATTCTGATAATCTGGGTAAATAAAACACGGGTTTTTAATACAAGCTGTTATTAATAATTGGCACATGCATCAAATGCACACATACACATTAATAAATATGTATTACATAACTATAAAATCAACAATCATAATGGATTTCAACAAATATATTACAATACATTTTCAGTGTTCAAAGCCAGTTCCTTTTCTTTTCGTTTACTTATTCATTTAAAGCAAAAGATTATGCCCAAGATATTTTTTAAGATCATTTTTAATCTGTGAAGTAATACACTCTTTTAATCCATTTTGGAGAATATTGGGAACTGAAGCCTTTTTGGTAATTTGAATTGTGATACCTACATGTTTTGGTACTTACATCAATCAGACTTTGAACGTTTTGTGTCATACAAGTCTGGGGGCACATTAACTTGCAATTTATTATAATTTTCATGACGTAACAGGCTGATACAAATACATACATATAATATATTGTTTGGATATCTAATATATTGATATCACAGAATCCCTTTATTTTTCTTAAATCTCAAGGGGAACACATTGAATCGAAAATTATAAGTTTAGAGTTTACATACTAAGTACTAATTGTTTAAGTTTAACAAATATGCCGGTTTGTCTACGAATATGATAATTATAAATTAATATTTCACAGGTTCGCAACTTCCTATAATTGTACCATTACGTGGACTTTATTCTTCGAGAAAGAATCACTTGCTAGACTCAAAAACATGGTAGTAACTCAAGTAATTTCTAAAACAATACGAGGGACACTATTTATGTATTGAGAATTGGCAACACTGGTATTGCCAGGTGAAATTTGAAGTTGTCATCGTAAAGTTTGACATTTTTGACGTTATAGGTAGTCAGAAAGTTTTGACGTGCGAGCAATATTTGTGTTTTTTGCAGTGTTTAAAATTTCATCTCAGCCAAAATATGGAATTAACTCGCGAAAATTTTCGAGCTATGATTTATTATGACTTTCGACGTGGTCTAACTCAAGAACAATGCATCAATCAACTGAATTCAACTTGTGGTGATGAAGTGCCATCCACACCCACTGTTTATCGCTGGTACATTGAATTCAAACGTGGACGTAGTTCGCTCACGGACGAAGTTAAAGAAGGTCGTCCAAAATCGGTCGTTGTGCCGGAAAATATCGATGCTGTGCGAAAACTAATTGAAGAAGATCGTCATGTGACATATCAAGAAATCGAGAGATATCTAAGCATTAGTATGACCAGCATACATAAGATTTTGCACGAACATTTGTGTGTTCGGAAGCTGTGTGCGCGTTGGATTCCACATTTGTTGAAGGATGCTCAAAAAAATGCTCGTGTCGATTGGTGCCGTAAAATGATTTCAAAATACAACTGTGGTGCATCCAAAGCGGTATACAACATCGTCATAGGTGACGAGTCGTGGATTTATTCTTATGAGCCAGAAAGAAAAGGCCAGTCGGTAGTTTGGGTGTTTCAATGTGAAGCAACGCCAACAAAAGTTGTTCGTTCTCGCAGCGTTAGGAAGCAAATGGTGGCGTTTTTCTTCACGAAAACTGGTCCTGTGGCAACTGTGGCTCTTGAAAATCAAAAGACCGTTAATTCAGCGTGGTATACGACCATTTGTTTGCCTGAAGTTTTCGGTAAATTGAGAGAAACCAACCCAAAACGACGAATCATTTTGCATCATGACAATGCGAGCTCACACACATCACATGCAACAAACGAGTATTTGGACACACAAAAGATCGAATTGATGGATCATCCGCCTTACAGCCCCGACTTGGCACCTAATGACTTCTTCTTGTTTCCAGTAATTAAAGATAAACTGCGTGGACAACGATTTTCATCGCCCGAAGAAGCGGTTGAGGCCTTCAAAACGCATGTTTTAGAGCTACCATCTTCTGACTGGACAAAGTGCTTTGAAGGGTGGTTCAATCGCATGCAAAAGTGTATAGATCTTAAAGGCGATTATTTTGAAAAGCAATAAAGGTATTTTTCATCAAATTCATTTGTTTATTCTTTCTATTCTCAATACATAAATAGTGTCCCTCGTAAACCACCATTTGAAGAAATTTGAATGTTTAATCACATACTTACTTATAGCTGTTTACATTGGCTATTACAAAATTGATATAATAGGTGTGAATAAAAACACCTAAAAAAAAATGAAAAATAAGTTTGATGAACCGAATCACACCAATACTCTAATAATATCACAAACTAAAATAAAAAACAAAAACAAATAGGTACTTGAACGACAACTTAAAAACTAACCTACAAAAACTCCAAACCCGTAAGTTCAACATAAATACGATAAACATAACCAGAAAATGCGAAAGCTGATATGACAATTACGCATGCTCCGGATTTATCAGAATTTCAAATATTAACTTTGTTCGCGGGTCTGATTCCGAACCAGTTCAGAACTAATTCGGGATTGTCGTATAGCGCATGCCTAGTTATGGATCGGTTCAGGATTTTTTTTTACCGCGAACGATTTCGGAATAGAATACTAAACGCAGCAAATCTCAAATGTAAGTATCTGTGAACCTAACCTAGCTTAAACTTTTTTTCTTGTTCTGTGGCGTAAACCCATAATTATTCCAAATTCAAAGACCTTTTATTAAAAATTGAAAGTAATATCAAAATGAGTGAGGCCGAGGGAGGTAAATATTCATTTATCTATTTACTTTTCTATTGTACTAATTGACATTGAACATTGTTAGAAGTATAAGCCGGTCTTTCCAACACAGACTGAGGAGGTGGAGGATCATAAATGGACGCATCAAAATACATTGATTTTTCTAGATCTATATAAAAAATACCGGAAGCAGGTGGGTTCACTAAGGATAAAAAATTTAAAAAGAATGTTTGAAGAAATCTCCAAAGAAATAAGCATTATCACAAAAACAACAATCTCAGAGACTAATTGTGAAAACAGGTGGAAAGTTCTTGAACGAAATTATAAGAAGTATATAGACAACACTAAGCAAACTGGCAGGGGAAGGAAAACGTTTGAATATGCTGAAATTATGCACAGCATACTAGGGCAAAAGAAAAACATTCATCCAGTCCTACTTTTGTCTTCAGACACAATTAATAATCCAGGGACATCCACACAAGAGAATGAAGACAGTATGATTAAAATGGAAACAGATACAGAACTAAATGTGCAAGAAGAGACAACTTGTCCAACTGTTTTAACCCCAGGTTCAACGCCGGTACGAAAACAAGAGCCTGTGAAATTTCGAAACAAAAGCAAAAGACTCAAATTTAATATTCTTAGAGAAATTAGAAGTGACAGAAACGAGTACTACAAAAAAAGACGGACATTGAAGAAAAAAGCTGGCAGAAAAGAAGAGGAGAAATGATTTATTAGAAAATCATAATGTGTTGTTGCAAAAGTATTTAGACCAAAATAAGTACACACCTATTATTGACTGACCTATGATTAGGGCATCTTTTGAAGGTATAGTTAGCGTTTTTGTTTTTAGACTTTATTTTATTTTACTTTCTTATACGTAGTATAAGGAAGTATTTTGTAAAAGGTCGGTTAGTACAAATTTGTGTTTTTCCAACATCGATTAACGCTAATAATTTATTAAGAACGTCGTTAATCGGCCAAATTTTAACGGGTGTTTGAAGTACCTTATAAAATATTAAACAGTGATTAGGATTACTTATACATGTGTGTAACGTAGGATATTTGAATTTTTTGTATTATTGACAGCTGTTGTGTTTTCATATGCATTTGTTTTACTGTATAAAAGCATTTTTTGGAATTAATTAATAATTATTTACAACAGTGATTTAGTAATAGTATTGCTTCTTCTATAAATGAAATAAGCAGTATAATTAAAAATAAAAATAGCATAATATTGAATATATGTAACTTTTAGCTTACTACAGATATATGATTAATTGATAACCATGAATATATTATTTTTTTCTGATGAGAACAATTGAGTTTTGGAAGTTTTTTAATTCTACTACAATTCTGGGACTTCATCTAAATTTGTGAAGATTCTAAGAACCTGTCGCAATTTATACTTGCGTTCGCTCTTTTCCTGTTTGTAATTGCATTTAACAGCACCATATTAAAACATCACTTTAGTTGAACATATTTGGGCTCATTCTAGATATGTCATTAACATATGAAACTATATTGAAAAACTACAAATGAAATTGAAAACATGGAAGAAATTCTACAGAAGCTGGCAGGTTCACGTTGAGAGCTTATGCAGAGACTTTGAAGTACTTTTGGCTGAACTGAGTTTGGATGAATAATATACATGCTTGTAAAGTTGATGTGCAGTTAAATTCTCCACTAATAATTATTACTGGCACTGTCAAGCTCACTCCGATTTCTCTAGAACATATTTTTTTTTAAGTTGAAATCATGTAAACCAGTGAAACAAGGTTTTTCCAATCAACCTTCTTTAATTAACGGACATAAAATTGGGTAGAATGTATTGTTTTTATTAAACAGCTGATATATGATCTTTTAGTAACAGTATCTGGCTTTATTCATCCCACAGAAATTTGGTGCAAGTTAAATCGTCTCAGATATGGCAGTGGAAAGTGCATTGTTTTGTACCATTAGATTGTGATTGACAATCCAGCTTAAGTTTTTTCATTTTTCACAATATCTTTGTATTTCTCAATATCAGTAAGTAATCAATAAATTTGTTTCAGTATCACTAAAGTTTGTTGCACTTTGTTATTTATTTCATAATAAACATTTTAAATATGTGCTATGTACACAGAAATTTTCATATGCAGTATTAACAAAACAAATGCCTAGTTTATTTACTAGAAAGAAATTTCTAATTATACAGAATACAATTTAAAAAAAATAAAACAAGGGCAAAGAGCACAAAGAACAAATTTAAATGTAGGAAATGGCGCCAATTCAGAACTGCATGGTTCGAACAGCCTTTTTTTCAAATGACATGCGCTCTAGTTCTAGAACTATTCAGAACTGGAGGTCTGAACAAACCTATAATCGGCGTATTTCTTTGTATTTAAAAACGCCGGTTAGAGATAATCAATGATTAGATAACCGAGTATTTTAACCGGTGTTGCAAAAACCGGCCCTTAATGTCACAAACGTGCTGTAGAAATTGTACCCAGAATACAAAAGACACCTGCTAAAATTTTATTTAGACTAATTAACAATATAAATAATTAATCATAGTTGGATGGTAAAATTTCTAATACTGTCATTGAAATTTACTTCTCAATACTGTCGGTACTAAAATATTTAAAATGCTCTGGTTAAAAATCAGTGTAACCAACTTCAAAAAATTAATTTCTAAAATGTTCGAACACATGTCTCTCATTTAAGGCTGTTTGAACTTTTAATACCCGAAATAGAAAGAATAGTATTAAATACATGTTACATGCAACATATTGCGCACTCGTTCTTTAGTAAAATTCGTCGCGAACGGCTTATTTAATAAAATTGAACGCGTGCACAAATATGAAATTTGAAACTTGTATTGTAATATACAGTTCTATCTTTATAAAATTCCTGCAAAATTTGCATATCTCCCTATGAGATGTAGATGGCAGTAATTCTGGGCGTAAGCATACTAAACTAATTCATTATAATCCGATTTGGACACATTATTAAAAATAAATAATTTAATAATGTTCTTATATGTCATTGTTTAATCATTCATACAATAGCCGTTTAATCATTCATACAATAGCCGAGATATTTGCTGTGACAATAAAATCTAACACACTATATACTGTTTCACACACACGTTTGACCTACGATTATCTGGCATGCGGCTTCCCGTGCATAACACGAAAGGAGTTGCCAAACCGTACTTACCTAACAGATATACATACGGGAGTCGACAAGTAGACCTTCAGCGAAACCAAATTATATTCAATCATAAAAATAATAAATCTGAAGGAATTCTTATAATATTAACTTAAGATACTTTTTCAAGAATATTACGAATGGGAATAATACCTAAAAATGAAGATAACAACCTCTGCAACATGCACACATACATACATTATATTGGAATCTTATGATCGTATCGGCCTTTCGTCTAGCGTCGAACAGTACTTGCCCACATGTGTATAAATATTGGCAACAACGTTCGTTTCAATACATGGACTTTTAGCTCGCATGCAAGGTAAAAACAGACCGAACCTGCATGTTGAAAAGAGGGTTAACAATTGGAAACTCACTGATCATTTACTGAAGGTGAAGTTAATACATATCTACCTAAACGTAATACATATAACTTGTGACGAATATATTTCTTAAATATGATCGTTTGTTTTTATCTATGGTTTCCTTATGATAATTCTTTATTTGTGTATGTGAAGTTTAATTGTTTTTCCACATTTAACAAGGCACAATTATTAATTGTTAGCGAGTTTGTCGGCCATTCGACTAATAATGCTTGTCTGACAATTTACAAACTTATTAAATATCTGTAACAATACATTTATATGATAAACAAACAGACCTAAAATAGAATAATAGTACATGCCCAGTTTTAACCGGGTCACAGGAGGACGACATTGTATTATGTTTTCTATTACGCTATGTTAGAGCGAAGCTTTCCTTGTCTATAAACATTATAGTACCTAGATTATATATATCAATGACTTAATACTAATCGACGGAGCTTTGCACTCTAAACTTAGAACATTAGAGACAGACAGTTTATTAAATCTGTAACAAGATAAGGAAGTTACAATGACGTTTGCCTTTAATTACGTGATCATACATTAATTTTAAAAGTGTAAGTTTATTACAGTCATAACTACTTCATATTTATATAAAAAAAATAAGGAAGTGAACGGTTTGTTATTCTTATTTCTAATTTGAAAATATTTGAGTGATCTAAAGAAACAATATTTCCTAAATTTAAATAATGAAATAATTAAATCTTTATATGTAATTACGTACGCTTTGTAGTTCTGCTATGAATATATATATATGTTAAAATAAATTGATATTGTATGCGGAATTATTGTATATTTGATTACTTGATAGTAAAGGGATATGAAATAAAACACACACACAAAATTTTATGTTTATTGCTGTTTCTTTTTGCAAAAAATTAAAAAGATCTGATACATGTAGCGAAACAATACGTGTTTGTCCATAAATTAAATAATAAGTGCCATTTCAAATTATTGAATCAGTATAAATAATATGTACTGAAAAAAAAACAATATACATGAGCAATATTCAATGACCTTTGGGCATAATTTCAGAATTTAAATTGTAATTATTCCAGTTTTGAAAAAGGGTGACAAGAATATGCCTATTAATTTATAGAGCTATAGAGCACTTGCAAATAAATTCAGCATATATTTCTAGAAAAGACGTCTTAGGTGATTTATGTGGTTTAGCTATTAAAATATATTGTTTTGTGTTTGTGGTGAACCATATGTAGGTGGTCGAAAGCACTTAATTGAAACATTTGTATATTAATGGAGATTAATGGGGCATAACTCTAAAATTATTTATATTGCAGAAGAGTACCATGAGATTTCTAGGTTTTCTAATATTTTCAATTTACAGTAGCCGCCCGATTATCCGGAACCGCATTATCCGAAATTCGGATTATCCGAAACGAAGTTGAAAATCGTTTTCGCCGTATTACCCGGAATAGATTTTAACTTGCCGCCGCATTATCCGAAATTGCACGTGTTTCTTTCTTATTCTTTCTTAGAAATAATAAAAACTTGTTTTGTTTGGATCTTCGAGTCGCCTAGTCTAGATTTTGCCAGTAGCCAGTATCAACTTATAATTCTATAGAGCTATACGTTAGTTAAAAATGAATAAAGTGGGAAAGCGTAAAAGAAAAGTAGTCACAATTGCCCAGAAACTCGAAGCAATTAAGCGTCTTGATAAAGGGGACTTGTTAAAGAATGTTGCATCAGATTATGGCGTAGGAGTAAGCACTGTAGCAGAATGGCGGAAAAATCGTGATAAAATAGAGCAATGGAGTAGTGTTCTAGCGTCTCCAAATGTTAAACGCAAAAGCATGAAATCTGGCGAATACAACAAAATTGATGAGGTATTGTATCTCTGGTTCACCCAGCAACGTGAAAAAGGAATTCCGCTGTCAGGTCCAATTTTGCAAGAAAAGGCAATGAGTATTAGCGAAGATCTTCCAGTGCTCGAAGCACCAGACACTTTTACTGCGAGTGATGGTTGGCTGGGAAGGTGGAAGAAAAGGCATGGTATAAGAAATTTGAAAATTTGTGGTGAAAAACTATCAGCTGATATGTCAGCTGTAGACAGTTTTAAAGAAAATTTCAAAAAAATAGTTGAAGAAAATGGTTATGTTGAAGATCATATTTACAATTGTGATGAAACTGGCCTCAATTACAAGATGTTACCCAGAAGTGCTTTGGCTTCAAGAACTGAAGCGGCTGCACCTGGTTACAAAAAAAGTAAGGAACGTGTGACAATTTTAGCTTGTGCCAATTATTCAGGCAGACATAAACTTCCTTTAATGATGATCGGCAAATCTGCCAAACCAAGAGCATTCAAACATGTAACTCCTAATGCTCTACCAGTTTACTATAAGAACCAAAAAAGTGCCTGGATGGATGCCGTTTTATTTAAAAATTGGTTTTTTGAGCAGTTTGTGCCAAAAACTGAATTTTTTTTAAAGAAAAACAGACTTCCAAGAAAAGCTTTGTTATTGCTTGACAATGCACCTTCTCACCCGGACGTCAATGAGTTGAAAAGTGGGGACATAAAAGTTATGTATCTGCCACCAAATGTCACTGCGATTCTTCAACCCATGGACCAGGGAGTTTTAGAAAATCTAAAGCGCAATTATCGGCGAGGTCTTCTGCAAGAAATATTACAGCAAGTAGAGGACAATAACAGTCTTGTAAGTTGTCTGAGTAAAATTAATTTAAAAAACGTTGCATACTGGATTGCGAATGCATGGAACAACGTTAAAAGCATTACGCTTCAAAAATCTTGGTCAAAAATTATTGAACAAGACGAGAATAGTAATAACGAAAGACCTGTTGAAGATCAGCCCGCTGAAGAAAATGTATATGAAATCATTAGAAAAATTGAAGGGTGTGAAAATGTGACAGAAGAAGAAGTTGAAAACTGGGTTACTAGTGACGAGCTGGAAGAAGAATTAACAAACAATGAGCTTATTGAAATTCTAGATAGCCAGCAAGAAAAGAGAAAAGAACTGGATGAAAATTTAGAGGAAATGGAAGACGAAGTTCCCAGAATTTCCCACAGCGAAGGAATGAAGGCACTTGAAAAATCTCTTGCATATGTGGAACAACAGCCCAATGCAACCGCAAGTGATGTTTTGCTGATTAAAAGATGGAGAGATATTGCGGCCAGAAACAGAGGCAGTATAAAACAAACGCGTATTGATTCATTTTTCAAATAGCTACATACTTAATACATAATAATAATATGTTCCTCATATATCTAGGTTCTTAATAAAGAAATTCTAACAATTCTGTCGTTAATTTACTTTAATATGATCAACTCAGAAATAAAATATATAACCTCCGTATTATCTGAAATTTCAGTTATCCGAAATGACCTGGGTCCACATTATTTCGGATAATCGGGCGGCTACTGTATATCTAAATACTCAGACACAGGGCACAATACACTATACCGCATGTGTCAAATATCATTAGGTATAGGGATTCAATGTTTACGTGCGATCTATACGTATGAATGTAATACGTGGCAACGTGGTACCCCTACTGTCCGTCACCAATGCCGACAACAACCGACATCACAACGATATTCTCCGATCCCGACCCAGATTTTACATTCAATGTTTAGCTGGGAACACGTTGCGGTCCCTGACCATCTTATTACTGGAACGGGAAACATCAAATGGCCTCCGCGATCTACTGATCTCTCTCCAAATGATTTTTTTTTGTGGGGATATTTAAAAAATATTGTTTATACCCATGAAGCTGGTAGAGCAGAAAACATAGTTGCCTTGAGAGAAAAAATAATTCAGGCTGCTAATTCAGTAACTGCTCACATGTTAGAAAACGTAAGAGTAAATTTCTACGACCGCCTAGGGCAATGTCTTGCTGTGCTGGGAGGAATCCTTTCTTATTTATTTTATTATGGTTATTTTTTAATTTCATTAGAATTACGCATTTGTTTGTGTCATGCAGCGTGAACTAAGCTTAATAATTCTCTGCATTTACTGAAAGGAAAAAGAAAAACAAATCCTTGCAACTCGTAAATATTATTACTGAACGCATTAGAAACACCCGAGTCGGTGATCCAATGCTTACTGCTAACTTGTATTTGCGAGCCTGTATCGGTTGTCGCGTCGCTGGCATTGGAAAGGAAAGTAGGGGTACCACGTTGCCACGTATTGTATGGATTGATCGCCTATGGCTAATGAAAATTGACACATGCGGTATAAACGTATGCCACTAAATTTATACTAATAATAATAATTAAAAGAAAATACATATAGCAGATTTATATAGCTGCACAAAACTTTTCTCGCTGACGGTTTGATATATTGTCTTTGGTCGGTCAGCTGATTAAAGGCAAAACATAAGCCAGTGTCTACACTCCATCCATTAACAGGTTATTATAAGGTCAACAATATACACGTTGGACAACCCAGGTTCTCGGCATGATCTAAATATCGTATATGAAATGGTGTAGGAAATAGTCGTGCGGTGTTGCCGTCGCAGTTCTTAATTCACCCGTCCCGTGTTTAATATTTCAGTATGGATCGAGACGCTGTGGGGTATGTTGTTGCCGATTAAGTAAATATTACGTAAATGCTAATCAATAATAATGCATGAAGCGATATTTCTCATATTAATGATGTGTTTATCTACATTTTTCTGTCAATTTGTCATTACTTCAATAATTGACAGATAAATGTACATTACAAATGATCGTGTCAGACGGGCTATTACACGTAACCATTAAAAATATTGAGTTTCACATTTCTTTGTGATGCCTACTTATACAACAGATGAGCGAATAAGTATCATTAAATGGTATCATTCT
This sequence comes from Amphimallon solstitiale, assembly GCA_963170755.1. Taxonomy (NCBI): domain Eukaryota; kingdom Metazoa; phylum Arthropoda; class Insecta; order Coleoptera; family Scarabaeidae; genus Amphimallon; species Amphimallon solstitiale. The sequence goes on from OY720679.1 coordinate 17,907,864, forward strand.
TCTCCAAGTGCAGAAGCAGTCGTTGGGCGTTTTGTGTTTTCGTATCCCGATCGACCAGTTCCAAACCATCAAACAGTTTTAAATATCGTCCATCGTTTCGAAAAGTCCGGTTGTATTACTGGCTGTTCTAAATGCAACAATAGCGATCGGCAGGAACGTCCTTTTTCTGGCGAAAGAATGGAGCGGGAGGTGCAAGTATGTACATTTGTTGAAGCAAATGAACCGTTTTCGAGCCGTCAAATATCCGAAAACGTGAACATTCCAAGAACTACAGTTAGGAATATTTTGAAGCGACATAAATATAAGTGCTTTAAGACACAAAAGAGTCAGGAAATTTTCCAACATGATCAAGTTAATCGCCTAGACTTTTGTGAGGCTATGAGGGAAAAATGCGACGAGGATGATAATTTTGTCCGAAACATCTTGTTCACGGATGAATCCTCTTTTTCGCTTTATGGTCGCCACAATCCGTCCATCGTCCGATATTGGTCTCGGGAAAATAAACATATCAATTTAACAGCAAAAACACACTACCCACAGAAGCTAAATGTCTGGGCAGGAATTCTGGGTAACAATATTATATGACCATTCTTCATAAATCGCACTTTAAACGCCCAGACATACTTGCAATTACTGCATCATGATATTACACCTGCTGTACGCAATGTGACTGGTAATCTTGAGGAAATTTGGTTCCAACAAGATGGGTGTTCGGCCCATAACGCCAGAATAGTATTGGAATTCCTTAATTTAAATTTTCCTCAACGCCTCATTTGCATCAGGGGCAATATACGCTGGCCACCTAGATCTCCTGACTTAACACCCGATTTTTTCTGTGGGGATTTTTAAAACAAATGATCTACGGACATCAACACGAAAGGCTTAAAACATTAGCAGAGTTACAAATGCGAATTACACAAATATGCAACAGCATTTTACCCCAAACTTTAATAATGTACGTCGAGAATTTTATGATAGGCTAGGTTACTGTGAAGCGGAAAATGGAGGGATTTTTGAGCGCTTCATTAAATAATATTAGAATTTTTTATTAATTTTTCACATTATTTAGAATCAATTTGTTTTGTTTACTGTTTAAGATTTAGCTTGTATTTATTTTCTTTAGAATACATTTTATTATATGACAAAACGCTCCTTAAATTTTTAAAATATGAAAACACTTTGTCAGTATTACATATTGTAAATATCTACACCAATATTTTATTAATATGAGAAATATCGCTTCATGCATTATTATTGATTAGCATTTACGTAATATTTACTTAATCGGCAACAACATACTCCACAGCGTCTGGATCCGTACTGAAATATTAGAAATATTAAACACGGGACGGGTGAATATAAAAACTGCGATGGCAACACCGCACGACTATTTCCTATACCATATTTAGATCATGTCGAGACCCTGTGTTGTCCAACGTGTATATGATAATGATTCATAGAATTTACAACGCAGCCGGATGTAAAGACATATTAATAATAGATTAATAATAAGATATGCAATATTGCTATTACATTTGTGCTGCAGTAAACTTTAGAAGGACTGTAGAAAAAAACTCGATGAATTGGTTACGGATATTAACAATGCACATAGCCTTTGTTGTAGTAAACTTATGTTTATCATTTCATAAGTAAATAAAATACAATTTTATTTGTACAATGTGATCATGTATGTTTTAGTAGTTACTAATTGTATATTTGTTACATTATTTAGCTGGAGCTCCAAATGCAGGACAACACTTGAATATTCAGTTAGCGAATGCGATGTATTATTTTCACACACAAATATTGCGAATATTGGCAAATATGAAGGAAACACTTTCATGTAGTGTTGTTGCGTTAATAACTGATAGTCTAAGTGCTCTTGATAATTTAACGTCGGCCATTATTGAACCTTTAACAAGTAAGTGAATGTATTCTATATATAAGCAAAATAATACATGTGAAACTGTCTTTTTAGATTCTATTAAAACTGCAATTGAAGCAATCTTAATTACAATACATGCTGAGCCAGACTGGGCTAAATATCAAGTGCCTGGTAATCGACCAACCATTCCTTGTAGCTTTTATATGAGAGAACTTATTGAATTTATTAATCGAACTTATAATATCTACTTGTCCCCTTTTGATAATAAGGAAATTCTCAATATTAAGTAATTTTACAGCATTATATATTTTATTCCTTATTTCAGCTCATTTTTTTTTGTTTAGATGCAATAGTATTGTTATACGGACCATTGAATTATTAGTGAGGCATTCATCGATACTTCGGCCTATGTCAGAGGGAGGGCGTCTTCGGTTGCAGTCTGATTATAACTATTTAGAGCAAACATTAAAAGTTATATGTCCAAATCTATCAGATTTGGCAAGCTCTTATCGTTTATTAAAATCCATGTGTTATTTAATAACATTACCGCCAACTGACATCGTCGCGTCTCAAACATCTGGAAGTACAGTACCGCATAGCACAGCATTTCTCTTATTATTTTCGCATGCAGGTCCGGAACTGGTTAGTCCACATGAGACAGCTGGTTGGACAATTGAATCGTTTTCCGAGTGGCTTGATTTGCATCCATCAGAATCTGACAGGTATGATCACGTTTTTATTTTAAATAAATAAACTTTGATATATCTTTAATTACAGATTGAATGTAATAGGCGGGGCACTTCAGCGTTATGTTAAATTCATCACTCAAAATAATTCTACGAATTACGATTCTGTTTATCCTATAATGGCACAATATTACGAAACTCTGAAATTGCACAACCTATAGTTTTTATATTAAAATTTTTATTTAAAATAATAGAAGTATTATTTATCTAATATTCCCACTATATTCTGTAGTATCATTATCATTTTTATTGTTAAATAAATGTAGAGTAAAAGCCTGTCAGAAAGAACAGTTACTCTTTATGAAATACCAAATACCAATTAGTGTGACAAAAAGATGAAAAAATTTATGCTATACATGAAAGTAATTATTCATCTAGCTTTATATTTTAAAATGTCTCCAGTACAGTAGATTTCATAGATATCTATTAATTTAGAAATCAGTATTTCACTTTTCTCCCTTACCAACTATTAAGATTTTAAATATACAGCTCTACACTATAACACAGACAAGGTTTAAACTTGATTAATCTGCAGAATCCATGCGTAAGAAATACCCCAGAAAAAAATCGATGGTTATTTACAACTCGATAACACGACATTATGGAAAGCGCATACATTGTCGGTTTAAGGAGTTGCGAGATATGTAACGGTAGGCCCTGTGTATCATAAATAAAATATAAATATAATAACATCAAAGATACTTATGTTAAGGTAATGATATCATGAAATTAATGTATATAATTAATCAACACAGATCGGGAAACATATATTATTTATTTATTTGTATTAAAATATTATATTCTTTCTTAAAATGTCTCCATGTAAATTCTGTATATATTTGTGGTGTCAAGAAAAAGAGTGCGTAGATGTATCTATGTAAAAGAAACACATGTGTCGTCAACCTTGAATGCTAAATAAACAAACATGTTACGAAGTGCTTTTCTCACAAACAAGTTGGAAAAGAAGTAAAGTCCCGAAGAGTGGCCCGGGGAATCCCAGTAAAGAATACCGGGAGACGCGCCTTAAGCGACGAGTAGGCAGTTAGACGTTCCCCGACTAGTGAAGAAGCAGGTTCCCAGGTCCCTCTTGTCGAATAACTAAATCGGCTGGACCCCACCCAGTTAATTATAAACGCATCAGAAGAAATTTCCTGGCGTTTATAAGTTCACAGGGAACGATCTCGCAGGTTAATAGTGCTAATAAAAATATAGTAATTCAAAGCACTCCTTAAGTAAAAAAGAAAAGCCTAGTGAGAAAATAGATATATTTACAATAAATCAAATAGAGTGCTACGCGAGGTAAAAGTAAAATTAAAACGAGTGTGTGCGACAGTTCAGGCCAAGAAGACGTCTATCCTGGGAAGCTGCCAGTATCAACGAAGGGGAACGCCGCTTCATCTTCATAGCATCATCATAAAGGTACCCAACGTGTCATCTCATTAGAGGCCTATATTATGCATGCATTTTACGTGACCAATAATTTAACATCTAGTTAAATTCACGGTATGTTGTCTATGTAAGGCACCATCGTCTTGTTATTATATTTGCCTATTTTGTAACTTATGCGTATTTTGTATTGATACATACCATTTTAATTGTGTTTCGTTTTGTAATATGTGTTTTGTAACCTGCTCTTTGTTGTTTGTTTTTTAATCAATATATTCATAATATTTAAATATCATTTTGCATCTTATTTAGTTACCTTAACATAAAAATCTGAATTATAAAAAAAATAGTACGTCTATAAAAATAATCTTAGTGTCTTAATACCTGAACCGACTTGAAATTAAGATTCTCATGCGAACCGACCTATTATCTGAGATAGTAACGAGGAGTGTTCAATAAATTAATTAATTTCACTATTAAATTCGAGTCTGGTTAAAAAACTTAAAATTTCTCTCACAAAAGAACAATTTAATTACTTTATTAATTACAGTCAAGTTTAAACACGTACTATTACATATGGTGCCCAACTTTAGGGTTGTACTAATACATATGTCACCCAACTTTGGGGCAATTTTATTCATTTTTATTGTAAAATAAAGCCGTACTATTACATTATGGTGCCAAACTTTAGGGCTGTACTATTACAGATATCACAATAAATATTGTAAATATATGGTTTAATAAGTGCAAATTGTGTTACAGTCCTATGTGAATCCTATTAATAATAATATTAATATACATATCAGTAGATATCAACAAGACTACGTTGTTGTTATTTATACTATTTCCATGAAATTAACCATAATATCTAACAGCTACTACTATCTAACACTGTGACACTTTATTCAGTCTAAAAAAGGAGTAGATGGCGCTACAGTCTGATCAATTATTTATATGGGGATGATTAGTATTCAAGAACTATTAATTATCTTGCAAATTATAAAAGAAAACCTTAAGACCACTCACATATAAATTATATTTGTAAACATGAATTGTTTCGGACTTCCTTATTTAACTTTGTAAGATAAGGGCAAATGTTTATTATACGGGCTATAAAAAAAAAAACAAGCGTGTCCGCAAGTAAAAGTAATTTAAAATTTTTCACATATATTTAGGATTACTAACGTAGTTATTATGTTTTGGTGATATTAAGTAATTCTGTAATTTAACCGGCTAGTTATAGTTTCTCAGGTAATTATTCTGTATATGGCATGAGATTTCATCTCGGGCAATAAAGTCAGTCCATTAAGGGGATATTAAAGTCAATTTGTATTTGGGAATTGACTATAATTGCTTTTGGAGGTGTTGGCCCGTAGGAGGAGCCAAATGCAAGCCATCTCATTATCATATATTTGAAATGAATGTGTTGTTTTCTGTCACACGAATACAGAGGAACAACTGAACTATTCAAATCAACGTATCAGAATATCGTGACAAATATGATGGTTGATTGTAATAGCAAAAAAGAGTCTGTTGATACAAGCAATAGGTTTTTATTTTTAGTTAGTCATGAGGATGTTGATAAGGATTACATGGATGTATTACATGCGATTGAACGTGAACCTGAAGTTGACTTATCAAATGAAAATATTTCAAAGTAGGCAGTTCCAGCAACTATTTAAATTATTATTTGTATTATAAAGCAAGTTATATACAGGATGTTTCCAAATAAGTGCAAAAGTTTTTAGAGGGTGATTCCTTGTCAAAAATTAAAGGGGGTCTTTCATGTAATCAAAAGCTCTTAGGCTTGTATTTGGAAACATCCTATAAACATAAACACATACAGAGCTGTTCGTCATAAATTAATTGCGTTTTGAGTTTATTTTAGAATTGAAATAATAAAAGAGAGTGTACATTCTGAATACTGTGTTTCTGGTAGAAGAATAACTGATGTTGAACAATTCTTTAAATCAATTGTGTAGTTCAAACATAATTCATTGTTTTCCTGCAGTACTGAGAATTTGAAAATAAAGGAAAATAAACTTGGTGTCAATAGTATTTTTTATTTACAATGTACAATGTGCGAGGAAACATCATCCGTAAGCATAGATAGTACATCAAAAAATTCGCTTGATATAAACAAAGCAGCAGTCTTGGGAATGATATCCCCAGGAGATGGTTTTTCGCAGCTGGAGGAAGTTCTTGCATTTTGTAACATCCCTTGTATGAGTTTTCCAACGTTTGCTGCAACTCGGGATGAAATTTCTCCTCTCATTAGTAGCAGTGCATTTGACTTAATGGAGGCAGCAGGAATGGAAGAGGTTCAACTCGCAAAGGAAGTAGGAGACGTGGATCAAGACGGCATTCCACATATCGCTGTAATAGCAGATGGAGCCTGGTGTAAGCGTTCATATCGGATGAATTACAGTGCGTCATCAGGTGTTGTTACTTTCCTCAATTTTGTTTGACATGTATTTCCATGAAGACATTGAGAACATAATATTTCATTTTTAGGGAGTTATTATTGGGCAAAAATCCAACAAAAATTTATATCTTGTTATCAAGAACAAATATTGTTGTATGTGTTCCCGTGAAGAAAAAAAAACAAGATGTCAAACCTCATACCTGTTTCAAAAATTGGTGCAAAACGTCCACTGCAATGGAAGCAGAAATAATTGTAGAGGGTTTCAAAAGCAGCATTGAAATGCACGGGCTGAAATATAAATATCTTATAGGAGACGGGGATAGCAGCGTAACAAGAAAATTAGCTGAGGCCCGCCCTTACAAAAATTGTCTTGTGAAAAAAATCGAATGTCGAAATCATCTGTTACGAAATTTTCGATCTAATTTAACAGATTTATCTTCAAAAAGAGTAAGCAGTAAACGGCAAATTGTTAATTTGGAGCAGAGACAGTTTCTAAAGTCGAATGTAACCAGATTTGGGATTGCGGTACAATGTGCTGTTAAACACTTGATTAAAGAAGATATTTCACATGAGCAAAAAGTGAGGGAACTGCGTTCTGATATTCTCAATTCATCCAAACATATATTTGGAGAGCATTCGAGTTGTAAACAATATTTTTGTCAAGGTAAGTATTCTAGAAGTGGATTTTTCTTAGTGTATCATTTAATATATATTTTGTGTAGGTAAGGATGAACGCAACTGGGTGAATGAAATGACGGAAAGTGGTCTTTTGCAAGATGTCGAAATTCTGTTGTACCGCTTAGTGCACAGTGCTGATAGTCTTCTCCTAAACATGGATAATAATGCTGCAGAGTGTTACAATTCAGTTGTCGCAAAATTTGTGGGTGGGAAAAGATTGAATTTATTCAGCAGAGGTTCATACCAAACTCGATGCGAAGCAGCATGTGTGAGTTTTTCAGCAGGATCACATAATTATCCTGGCATAATATATAAGGCAATATCGCAGAAAAGCCCTTGATAATTCACCAAAAAATGTAGGCGCAGGAGAGAAAAGCAACACCTCTACCTCTAAAGTACGGGATCTATTACAGTTTCTAGGCCCAGAGGTTAATAACCCTGAAGTAAGAAGATTGGGAAAGTACGACTCTACTAAACTGGAAAATAAGCGTCCTCCTAAGGTTGGTCTTCAACCTGGTATGGTCTTGAATGTTTTGAAAAAGTGCCGACTACTGAAAGATAACCCCACATTTGCAAAACTATTTATAACTCGCGACCATACACCACTGGAATAGCAGCTTTATAATAGAGTTAGGGATGAGCTTAATGAGCGCAGGTCCAAGGGGAAAGGGATATCAGAATTAAATACATTAATGGTATTCCTAGCATTGTTCCACATTTAGACTGACTGAACCCAACAGGACCCATCCATTGTAGTTTTACTATCAGAACGTTCGTGGTCTCCGAGGGAAGACACATGCAATCCTGACCAGTATATTCATTCACTTTCGATGCTATTTTTTTTGACCGAAACATGGTTGTGTGGTTCCATTCCAAACAATGAACTTTTTCCGCTTTCATACCATATAATGAGATGTGATAGAGACACAGATTTTTTTTTGATTTCCTTGTTTGTAAAGTTTATTTGTGCGATATTTCTGCATTGTTCGTTGTTCTATACATTCCTCCAGATGCAAGTTTAAGTGACGTGGAGCAGTTTCTTGATATGCTTGAAATACTCTTGTTGGATAAGCCTCTACTGATAGTTGGTGATTTCAATGTTCCTACTTTCTGTGACAGCTCCGTGCATAATGACAATAAATGCAATCTGCTTGTATCGTTTGCTAAATCTCTTGGCTTAACGCAGTACACCACTATCTTAAATGCGAATAATAGAATTTTTGACTTGGTTCTATCTAATATAACTTATGAGTTTAATGTATTACAGGATTCGGTGCCACTCGTTCCGGTTGATTTGCATCATCCTGCTCCCCGGGTTGATTAATTGTTGCATACATAACTGTTCCAACCAACTTTCCAATAAATAATAACAAGCGCTATAACTTTTTTTTAAAAAAAGCAAATTTTCACAAGCTTTACTCAGAATTACTCTCTGTTGATTGGCCCTTCCTTCAAACCTTTTGTGACGTTAATGAGGCAACTGATATGTTCTACTGTGTAGTCTACTCTATAATGGACACTTGCACTCCCTGTACCAGCAACAACAATAAGCAATATTTTCCCCCCATGGTTTACACCATCTATGATAAGATCAGTGGATTTGAAGCTATATTATCATCGGAGATGGAAGCATACTGGGAATAATTTCTTCAAACGTGAACTTCAGCGATTACACAGATCTGTTAAAGATGATATTGCCACGGCATATCAAACCTATATTAACAGTATTCAGCATTCTCTCATTGGTGACCCTAAATCTTTTTAGAAATTTGTACGATCCAAACGTGGGAGCTCCAGAATTCCCGCTAATCTCTTCAATCGCGACATCGAATTCGACGACCCTCAACGAATTGTTGATGCTTTTGCGTCTGTTTTCTCTGGTGTACTCTTGCCAGGTGCTGGCAGTTGTAACATTGGAGATATGCATTCAAATTTGCCGTCTCTGAATATTGGGAGAATTGCATATGATGATGTACTGGAACAGCTGAAGAAATCAAATAATAGCTTACCTCCGGACATGATAATATTCCCAGCTTCCTGCTTCGTGATTGTGCGTCTTTGCTCAGCCTCTTTGCAAAATACTTAATTTATCTCTGCAGACATCTGTCTTTCCTCAGTCAGAAGGTAGCTTGTATATGTCCTATACACAAAAAGGGATATAATACCAATATTAATAATTATAGGCCAATATCAATCCTACCAAACTTTGCAAAGGTGTAGGAGGCTATACTATATGAACATATATACACCAGCATCAAATCATTTGTCGCCGTGACAACATGGTTTTATGTCCAAGAGGTCTACAACTTCGAATCTCGCCACAATATCTCAGGCTTTATGTGTAACACTGGACGATGGGGGGCAGATGGATGTTATTTACACTGAGTTCTCTCATGCCTTCGACACCATTGAGCATGCCGCTCTCCTGACCAAAATGAATTTGTTTGTTTTAGCAACTCACTGTTAACACTTCTTGGTTCTTACCTTGCTGAAAGAAGTAACTTCGTATACTATAATGGCTACAAATCAAGGGTGTATGGAGTTCCCCAGGGGTCCAATCTTGGACCCTTATTATTTATCATCTTTGTCAATGATTTGATAACTTCAATCGATTGTAATGTTTTGGCTTATGCGGATAATTTAAAAAAATTTCATCGTATTGATGGGGCTCAGGATGCTCCCTTTCTTCAAGAGAACTTAGAGCCAGTCACACATTGGTGCTCTTTAAATAAATTGAAGTTGAACATCGACAAATGTCATTTTCTTTCGTTGAAAACAGGTCGATTTTGTTTTTATCCCGTGCACTTTATAACATCGTGAATTTAATTCTGTCGTCATCTGGTTGCGCGCGGGCGTGACGTCATTAGTTTTTTCAAATGGTAACCCGCCACATTTATTACCCCTTGTCGTTAGGTATTCCATTGTGCATGCAACGGTATAAAAAGTTTGGTACCTTACATAACAATTTTTGGGAGAAAAATGCTTTCGAATTTCAAAAAATTAAAATTTTATTTCTAATGAAAAACTAATCAAAAATTATTTTAAAAAATCAGATAAATTATAATCCGAGGTTTATCTTGGATTGTCGTCAAACAAGATACCAAAAAAATGTCAACGGAAGTGTTCAAATTGTCCGCCATTGGCCATTTGACACTGGCCGAGACGGACGTACACGCTTTCTACGACATGTCAGTAGGGGACTTGTGCCGTTTCTGGGACCCCCCCCACTCCTACTACCCCCCTCCCCCCTCCCCGCAAGATAGGTAGAACCCTCTACCAACCCAACTGATATGGCGCCCCCTCGCGGCCGCCAACCCAACTAAAAATTGCAGATTTCATCATTACCAACCCAACTAAAATTGCAGATTTCATCATTACCAACCCAACTAAAAATTGCAGATTTCATCATTACCAACCCAACTAAAAATTGCAGATTTCATCATTACCAACCCAACTAAAAATGGCAGATTTCATCATTACCAACCCAACTGATGTGGCGCCCCCTCGCGGTCGCCACCCCAAAATGGCAGATTTCATCATTACCAACCCAACTGAAGTGGCGCCCCCTCGCGGCCTCCAACCCAACTAAGAAATGGTATCTCCCATCACTACCAACCTAACTAATGCAGCATCCTCTCACGGTCACTAGCCAAACTAAGGTGACGTCAGACAAAATGGCGGACCATCAAGATGGTCTTTGCTTCTAGAGAATTCCTGAATAAATTACCAGGCTTGCTATCGCGCTTCTCAATGTACTTTAAACAGGTCTAAACATGTTTCCAGCGGAAACCGCAACGGCTGTCTGCTTCTGTGATAGCCGCATGCATGAAATGTATATCTTACTTATAAAATAAAATAAAACAAACAATATATTTTTTAAGAGAAACAATTTATTTATTATTATTTATAAATTAACAATATTATTTTAAATTAGCAATATCTCCAAGTTTCATGACCTCAAAGTCATAGTAAAGCGAATTATAGCTAATATGTAGCACTTCCATCATAAGGAAAGCGTTAAATGAATTACAATGATCAACAAGTAATTTTGATACACATTTTATAAAATGTTATGAAATTACTATTTACTAAAAATTCTAATTTACTCTTAATGAGCAGTCGCAAATTAAACAAATTGCTATAGGTATCGGAGGACAATACCAGCTGCTGATTGCGACTGCTTAATACAATTACACTAGTATCTCTAAATGTTGACGTTCGAATTTGATGATTCGGACTGCAACCTTCTGTCTTACAAAATTCTTCCCACTCGTCCAATGTGAAGAATACACAGCTTGCAGGCGATCGAATCTGGATGGCGGCATGAATCCAGCCGCCGGACTAAGGCCGATATTCACCCATTTCGAACCGCATTTGTTGAGGAAGTATGATGACTGCCCAATCAGTTGTTTTTCCTTAACGATATTATCGTCAATCATTTTAAGCGAATCGCCAATAAATTCATTATAAGTTTCTGAAAATAATTAAAAAATATATAGATATAAGTTTATGTACATAATAATTTTGTATTCTTACTAGCTTCCATTTTAATCTTAGAGGTTAAAGAATATGTGTGAACTCGAATGCAAACAAACTAATACTGATTTAGTGGGACAAAATTACAGTGAGAAGCAAACAAAAAAAGGGTGGGGGTACTTACACAAAAAGGGTGGGGGTACTTACCCAATTTGAGGCGGTAGAGCAGCTGCACCCGAGGCATGTGCAGCGACCATCTAAGGAGCTGGTGAGTCGATTTTATAATGCCCCCAGGCGAGAGTATGAATGCCATCCTCATTAACCCTGCGTTTATCATCGTGAGGTGATAGGCTCAATTTATTTTGCTTGACGGTATAAATCTCATGTAGTTTGATTTGAAAAAGATTTTGCTCTCTTAATAAAATATCATTATTCGATAAACAGTGTTTGTAATCTGCCAGACTAATCTCATCCCGCACAACGTTCCTTTTAACACCCTTAGCCTTTTTAATCTCCCTACCCTCAACCTCTAAGGCATACATTTTTGCGCGCAATCCGACAAATTCACTCATTATATTACCCGCATTTTCGTCTTTAAATAAACCTAAAACAGCCTTGTTTTGAGGTGCTATGTTGTAGACATTATTTGCCGAAAAGTTCGATGTATCGAATTTTGATATATTTTTTTTCATGTCGCTGTATATATCGTCTGTTTCTACTTTTAAGATAAAACTATCCGTATCCATATAACACAGACGGACCTTTTCTGCATATACGCGTCTCAAAAAATTGTGGAAAAAGTCATACATCAGGTGCTTTGATAGCTCCAAGACGGAGAAGCCGATATAAATAGGTTTATTATATACGACTTTCAGCTTCCCCATCTGGACAGCCACAAAGTTTTCGGAAAAAATACTAACACTTTTAAAATTCGGTTTCGCGATTAAACTACCAGCCCCGCGACTTTTGCCATGGTCCTCCCAACGTGTGACCAATTTGACTTCTACTCGCTTATCAACATTCTCCATGGTTTTACCATATACGGAGTTGTTCATAAGCTTGTAGAAGTCCTTTTCAAAATCGTTCCTAGCATGCTGACGTAGGCTGGTGTTTAGGTCGATATAAGTTTGAAGCCAGTTTGACTGGTTGAATTTTAAAACGCGGTGAATTTTGGTGATTTTAAGGCCGAAATGTAATGCTTGCTTTAACGTTTGATAGTGTATGACATATTTCTCTTTGTTCTGTAAATTCGCGATCAACTTTTTATACTGAAATTTAGACGTGGGAGGCACCATGTTTTCGGGCAGAAAAGGAAGGTCGTTATGCTCATCATGCAAAGTTACAGGATACGTGACATCTACCTCCAAAAAATAGCCAATCGGCGAATCATCAGCGACCCCAGATATATTTAGATTGTCAATTTCATCCTGACTAGCCCAACTGAACCCACCGAATGGTAGATACTGCGACATTGCCCACCCGTACAAATTGTTCGCGTCCCAATAAGCTAAATACGAGCTAGGAGCACTCGCATCATAATTAGGCATATATTTATTATTTGCTGTAGCGTGCCGCAATGATACCTGACACAACCCACCCCTGATACTCTGCTTAACAAAATGATGCATGTCGATGTCTATGAGTAGCTCCAGCTCAATTTTGGTGTGCTTCAACATAGCATCCCAAGACAAGCCCGGGCTGGTGTAATATTGAGCCGGATCCAGACTGTATGTATCCCGACAAATCTTCCTGAAATTTTCAAAAATATCTGCCAAAAGTAAAACGTCTGATTTTAAATATAAGTTTGAGTACTCTAATAAATTTTGACATCCAAACGTATCCCATACAGTTTGCGCATGTTGATATTCAACATCCGAAATATCAACATTCGTTAATGAATTAAAAAAATCGCGTTTTGTCGGTAAGGTCGATTCGCTCAATCGCCCAAAGGTATCTATGTATTGAGAGGGGAATACACCCTTCTTTCTAATTAAATGGAAATGTGAATCTAGTGGAAACGCCCGCCTAACATTGACAAAGTCTTGCGGGCTCAAATTTTGTGCAAGCTTATCGATAGAAGACGCCATGAACCGAAAACTATCTAAAAACCGTAGTTTTATATAAACATTTTTTTTCTCGCCCGATTTTTTATCTGTGTAGTCACCAACCAAAACTTTCGCGCTGAAACTGATATATCTTTCTTTATTAATAGGAATTACGTCAATATCTAAATTTTGTTGTGCCAAATCTCTTAAAAATAGATGGCTATCATACCCGCTCAAATTGTGAAAATAGATAGGGACAAATTTCGGAATTTTGAAGTTTAGATTACAATTAGAATGAGCGGCCCCTCGAAACGCTCCCGTAATGTGGCAGTGATCTCTCACTCTATCTCCGTTGAGAGACAGCTCACAAATGTGGCAAATCACGGCCTCATTATATAATTTTCGCTCGCTATTATTTAAAGTTTTCATCGGCACGATAGTCTTTAAATAATTTTCATAGATTAGCTTAACATCTTCTATCAATTTTTGGACAAACACCGTTGAGCAATCTAAACCGGCATACGTGACAAATTTATTCAACTTTGCATCAAACGAACATACAATTTGATATGCAAAACTATAGGGAACGTGTTTGAATGTTTTATTCGTATACGAACTAGCTGGATCACGGCTGCATGTGTGAATCGGTTGGAGAATACTTTCAAAATCCGCATAAACGACGAACGGAACGGACATTTTCTTATGGTGACTATCGAAACGTAAAATGTTTTCGGGTAGCATATCTCCAAATTTTGTTTTACGCGCGTCGGTTGAGGGTAGTACCGTATACACATGGTTGCAATCGTGTTGTTGATGGGCGTTTAATTGTTCGGATGTTCTGAAATTAATTAAACACCCATCACAGATGTGAGCTTCATGACCATGTTTATCGATTTGAGATGAGACTAGCCTGGACAGATTTTTAATTAAAACATAATGTGATCTTTTTCCATCATCAATTAGGAGTAAATTGATGTGGATATCTTTTCTGTTTTTAGTGAAATGAATTGGCCCCACCACCTCATGATTTTTTGTTTCATCATTAATAGCCAAACCGTAAACGTTAATACTTAAATTGTTCATATTCTCAATTTTTGAAATATCTTTAATTTTAACCGGGAATTGAATACCCTCTAAATTTAGGACGCTGGAGTAATGAGGATAATTACTAACTCTCTCTACATGTATGTTTGCCGGGTGGAGTGCTGCTACAATCGACCAACACAAGCATGCATCATCCGAGTTCTGAATATTGATGCATGCTTTCTTGTTTCGAATAGAGGGTGGTAGTTCCAAATAAGATGATCCCCCAAGAGGTTGGTAACTGTTGATGTTAACCTCTAAATGCGAGACCATCTTAAGTGTCCAATTGCTCCCCCTATCCGAAAACTCTTCAGCTTTCGATTTTATGATGGCAGCAGCCTGATCAAAAACATCCTCTAAGTCTGAAGACTCGGTGACAATGACGTACCGAGTATTGAAGGACTTTAAGTCGACTATTTCCTCATCAGCTACGGTTTTAGCATAATGAGCAAATAGCTCTAACTGCACCTTAATACCCGATACGACCTTGGCTAGAACATCGTTAATCAGGCCGCGCACTTTAGTTCTCAAGTTCGATAAAAAATTTGTGATGTCAGCACTCTCATCACCTAAAATTTTGTAACTCGCGACCCGGCTTTTAAATGAGGAATTAATTTTGAACACTCCATCCGGCAGCATAAATGTATTGTTATTCAAATGCTGCTGTGTGCGAAGATGCCCCCTATATAGAGAATTATTAGGGAACATCAACCCACAACAGCTTCTCTGAGGCGCATCTCGACTGGTAGATGGCGCAGCATCCACAGGTCTATTAGAACTTGTGGATGGTGTAACATCTACTTTGGCCACCTTCTTAGGTGGTCCCGCAACATGCTCACATGTATCCACACCCCCACCGCAAGTCTCACATTGAAAATTGCGGTGAACTGTGTTTACATGCCGCTTCAAACTATCCCGCCGGCTGAAGGACTTGCCACATATGATGCAATTCATTCTATGAAAAAGCGAATTAAAAATAATTAATATAATAAATTTAAAAGAATAAAAAGGTATTGAAACCTAATTTTTAATATATCTAAATTGCTAATTTATTTGACTGATCCGCGTATATTTAACTAAAAATACTTGTATTATTCGGAATTTATTTAAATTATTTAAGAAAATCTCTTTAAAGAGCTGTGTAAAATAATCGACTTAATAATATAAATTTACGTACCTAAAAATTTAAAAAAAGAAGCTACTAAATACAAATAAAATACTTTGAAGCACCCTGGATTAATTGTATATAAAAATAATATTCAATAAAATTTACACCATTAAATTATTAAAAATAACCTTATAATTGATAAAAACAATTTTTAAAAAGTCCTATAAAATTTTAGAGTGGTAGAAAAACTAATGAAAACTATGATCCGCGTATATTTAACTAAAAATACTTGTATTATTGAGAATTTATTGATAAAACCCTTTAAAACCTTATAAAATAATCAATTTAATAATATAAATTTACGCACCTAAAAATTTAAAAAAAAGAAGCTACTAAATACAAATAAAATACTTTGAAGCACCCTGGATTAATTGTATATAAAAATAATATTCAATAAAATTTACACCATTAAATTATTAAAAATAACCTTATAATCGATAAAAACAATTTTTAAAAAGTCCTATAAAATTTTAGAGTGGTAGAAAAACTAATGAAAACTATGATCCGCATATATTTAACTAAAAATACTTGTATTATTGAAAATTTATTGATAAAACCCTTTAAAACCTTATAAAATAATCAATTTAATAATATAAATTTACGCACCTAAAAATTTAAAAAAAAGAAAAAAACAATATACAGAAGCTACTAAATACAAATAAAATACTTTGAAGCACCCTGGATTAATTGTATATAAAAATAATATTCAATAAAATATTAATAAAATATACACCATTAAATTATTTAAAAAATAACCTTATAATTGGAAAAAACAATTTTTAAAAAGTCCTATAAAATTTTAAAACTAATGAAAAATATTGCAAGTTAATATTATATAAATTAGGCTTTCTAAATACCTTGTAGTAAAACACAAACAAGCACTAAAAAAACCGATGTTGACTCTTCGAAGATACTGATTATAATGAAATTAAAGATGCCGATCTACGTATATATAGATACTCATCAGTGACGTATACATCCATCTGCGTCAGGTTCCCACACCAATTGATATGTTAATCAATTAGAGAAAACCCTTTTTTACCACACGCATACGTATATGCGTGTGACCGGAGGCAATTAAGCGCGGCTGCATTCCGTTCCCATGGGTGACTGTGTGTGGTCTATGTACAGCTGCGACGACCCTTTTTTCCCACACGCATATATATATCCGTGTGAACGGAGATAATTAAGAGTTGCTGCATTCCGGTCCCACGCTCGAGCCGTGTTCTAAGGAATGTACTTACATTTTTTACCGTCGCATACCTGCATCGAATGGTTGCGGTCCGGGTGACCCTTTTTAGGGCAGGTGATGGTTAATTAATGGAATTGTATGAAAAATCTCTCGCTTGCATACCTACATCGGATTGATGCCGTCTCGGCGGTCCTTTTTTTACATGTATAGACATGTTCATACGTATACTATTTTTGCTATAATATTAGTATTAATATATATAGGTGGATTGAAATAAAAATAATAATAAGGTTAAAATAATTCTTTATTTTTTAGATAATTGCATAGAGTTATAATATTATTTTGCGTGCATATACATTCTTCATTAGTTTTATTATTATGATAAAAACAATGATTGACATTTTTAATAAGCTTTGGTACATCATTAAAATATTCCAAGTTAATTATGTCAATATCAACATATTGCTTAAGTAGCTCCTTTTTTTGATGTCCTTTAACATACACTCTATTATATGAGTTACAGATATTTTTTAACAAGTTAATAATGTCCTTAAAATATACATAACCAGTAGAGTATTCTATATTTAAATAATTATTTTCAAGCCATCGAACGGTCCTCTGGTCTTTCTTCGATAATAGATGGAATTCAATGCTAGGTTTAAATAAAAAATGGATGCTCCTTTCTCCGTCACTTATGCTCATCTCTTTTGGATCGAAATGTTGAATCGCATAACCTTGTATGTCTATAATAAGGAATGATTGAAGTTGATCTCGAGTGTCAATTACACCTCTTTTAGCCATGATGTCTCGCGATTGACTGAATGTTATATAATTTTCTTAACAGTGCCTGTCAGTGCACTATATTCAACGACACAATCTTGTAAAATTAACAATAAACAAGAGGTGTCCTCGCTAAACGTCTCCTGGCACTGCATCTCAAGCTTAACATCGACGGTGGATGATTTTAAGCTCTCATTCTGCTTCGAACAGTCTATTACGTAAAGTGCTGAATCGTGGAATTTCTCATAGCTCATGAGGGGGCCGCGAGTGTTTCCATAATAGCTCGATTGAAATTTTGTGTACATTAGATATGCTTGGGCATATAGTTTTTTGCTCATATCTATATTCATATCGCTATATGGGTAATATTCTGAATTTAGATGTAATTTAATATTTGTGATTGAAGCGTGATCAAAGCCTGATGCGTCTTGCTGAAAAGTATCTTTTCTGTTGCGCTGAAACGCTATAATAGCATATCTGGGTTTCTCTAGATTAGTGCTAGTTTTAACAGGCCAAATGTCAGTTTTCGTTGCACGCAAAGCTGGAAGTTCATATAATTCCCATTTACGAAATGTTAAATATATCGGTTTATTGGTTTTAAGGGTGTTTAAGAACTTTAAGCGTGTCTGATCATTTACGCTTACATGTGGCACCCGCCATTCAATCTTTTCAATCTCGATTGAGGCCTTTTTTGTACCATCAGCGGTCTTGTTTTGATAGCAGTTTTCATCTGTTTTACTTCTAATTAGGACTAATTCTTGACCGACGTTAATAATAACCCTCCTGTAATCGGAACAGAAGCCTAAAAGCATGCTCAATGGAAGGCATGCGTTGAACTTGTTATTGGAGAGTGTTGCTTGCTGCTGTGCGAATGGTCCCCACCCGGCAATCGACAACATTCGACTTTCATCTTCATTATATGAAACTAATGCTTTCATCGTAGAACTGATTCCTGGCTTCATTGCGCGATCGATTTCTACACCATTAAGCTCATATCGAATCTGATCAAACAAAAAAGCGTATGCATTGTTTGTTAATTCAGGTAGACCCGTACCATTATCATCAGGTTTAAATTTCCCCTCTATGTATATATAACTCTCGGAAGGTAGTGTGTATATATCTTGATTTTGAATACTTATGCGAACTTCATCATTTAAGTTGAAATTGTGTGTTCTCGGATAATATGTGTGATACTCTTCTTTCGTTATAACTTCGTCAAAATGCACACCTTCAAATATTGATAGCTTTTCCTCCATTTTTTACTCGAAAGCCTAACGATTGTAAAAATATTATATTGGCCGATGTTAACTGCTTGAGTTTAGATGTTGAAGTGATCTTCCGTTGTGGGGGTGAGGAAGTTATATAACGTTTACGAAATGAAAGGCCCATTATGAAACTCTTTTTAATTCTAATCTAACAATGATTTGCTCGCCTCTAAAGTTTACGGTATCACCATCTTGATCGAGCAGTGTTAATGTGATATTATCGATACGCTTAGAATTAATTGGTAGATATATTATATGCTCGGGCGCTATATTAATCGAAAACCCAGCTTCAACTTGTGGAGAAAATTCGTAGAGCGTGTGGGATAAACGACTATCGTTGTAGGCTGATGTTGTGATATTGCACTCAATTCTTATTGTCGACACTTTTATAATATTAACAGGTAAATCCGATTCATGTTTTTGATCGGCTGGTAATAGCTTCCCACTAAAGCCTAATATGCTTCCTATAGAGTCTCTAGGTCCAAAATTTATTTCATATTCGCTTTTAATTTCACACTTTATTGTATTGTTGTTTGGTTTGAGGGATATTGCACCTCTAGGCATCGCATTCATCAAGAAATCGGCGATATCACTTATCTCATAAGATCCTGTGGGAATTGTAATAACTTTGTCATTATCATAATAAAATTTGTTACAGCCCTCTACAATGTTGGGGATCGAATTGTAGCTATTAAATCCTATTATACCCAGAACATATTCATAGTGGGGATTCAATTCAATAGGCGGATAATAATCAACAGAAAGCACGGATTTTGTGCCCTTCAGGGTGAAAGTGTACGACATGACTAATATATTGATATATGGACATACGATTATATATTATTTAGTAGGAATTCTAGACATAAGTGACCACAATTGAATGTATTGAAATTTTGGTATCGCTTATGATTATACATTATTTTATTAGGTCCCTTTCTATTAAAATATTCTATCAATTCCGGTGGAGGCTTTAAATTGCCAAACGAATCATAATAGTATATATTAGAACCTCTCTTCTTATAACAGACCCAATGTGTTCCCGGTCCTTTAATGCTATCCAAATTAACGACTGCGCTTTCATTTTTGTTGGGTGATTTTGGTAGAGTATCCCTCATAAATACACCTCTAAAATGGTGAATATATTTCGCATATTTCAAAATATCATGATCGGTTAATGCTATTTGAGGCAGTCGACTTATTAGTTTTTTGATGGTTTTAGATATAAACCTAAGCCTCGCTTATATGGCTTCAGATATAATCCTTTACCTTTTAATGCGATAGCTTCCATAGTTTTATTATGCCTTTCAGCTTCCCGTAATTGACTTCGAGCCGCTTTCGCTTTGAGTACTGCTTGTGTTATACCACTTACACCGCCTGCCAGTGAGCCGAGAGCGCTTAGCCCGGCGAATATTGGTATGAGTGGCAATACGCCTCCAACTTTCGGTATGGGGATTATTCTGGGGGTTTTAATATGTTTTCGACCTCCAGCCTCTTTGATTGCAACCTTAGCTGCTGCCAATGATGATTTAGCACCCTGTTTAATATCACCCCCGAATCGCTTAAGAGCCTTCTTAACATTGGTGCACACTATTTTCTTAAAAGTCTTTTTCTTTAAGCCCATACCAAATTTTCTTTTGGTCTTCATTGCGTTAGTCACCAACCAGGCTGCTGTCTTTTCACCAACACTTGCGTCTGCTGACTTTACACGATTCCAAGCTTTTTCTTGCAATATCAAATCTGCCTCGTGTCGATCTTTTAAATCTTTATGTTGTGAATATGCGATATCGTGTTCCCGACAAGCCGCATCCAATGGATTAATGCCGGGATCACCTCGTGCTAAACGTTTCTGGAGCTTTGTACCAGGACCACAATACATGTACCCACCTGGCAGGTGAAGCTCTATAGGCAACTTGTTGATTATCGAGTTCACGACACCTCCGCCCTCTTTAAAAGTTAGCATCGAAATGAATTAGGTTTATAAACACCCAACAATTTATATATAATTCATTCACCATGAGACTTGTGAAGCAGAAGGATGCACTTGAAATAATCAACTTGGATTTGGACGTTGATGAAAAGGGCAAATTTCGGAAACATAGCAGCCTACTACCGAACTCCATTAGAGCGCTACTTTGCGGTGCATCAAACTCTGGGAAAACAAATCTCATGCTATCGTTATTATTCAATGAAAATGGTCTCAAGTTCGAAAACGTATACATTTATTCCAAGTCTTTATATCAAGCTAAATATAGGCTGTTGGAGAATGTTTTAAATAATGTTAAAGATGTGAAATATTTTCCTTGTAAGGAGAATGATGATATAATAGACCCCATGGAGGCTGAGAGAAATTCGATATTCATTTTTGACGATGTGGCGTGCGATAAGCAAAACAATATTAGAAAATATTTTTGTATGGGTAGACATAAGTGTGTTGATAGCTTTTATTTATGTCAAACTTATACTAGTATTCCGAAACAGCTAGTTAGGGATAATGCTAATTTTTTGGTATTATTTAAGCAGGATAATACGAATCTACAACATATTTACAACGATCATGTTGGAGTTGACATGTCATTTGAGCGGTTTAAATCGGTTTGTGGTGAGTGTTGGAAAGATAAATACGGATTCCTGGTGATAGACAAGGATAGTGATTTGCATAATGGTCGTTATAGGAAGGGTTTTGATTGCTATATATGCTGGTGAATTATTCATTTTATTCAGTTAATATATATCTGTCTGCAAATAATCATGCGCAGGCAGGCAGTTAATAGTAGAAAAATGGATTATGAAAAATTGAAGCGTGATATTATTAAGGCAAGTAAAGTTATTAGGAATAAGTATATGCAATTGAAGCTTAATCGTTCCGATGAAGATTATTTAATACGAAAAATGTTTAAGCCCATTACTGAGAACCTAGAAGGTTTGAGCACGACAATAAAACAGGAAACACAGACAATTAAGGAGCCCATAATGAATATTACAAACACTTTGAAAAATAGAGGAAAGCTGATAAAAAAACAAGAGATAGAAAAGAGTTCTTCGATTAGTCCATTCGATGAGCAGTCTAATCCATTGGTGGAAGAGGACCGGCAATCACATAACACGTTTTATGGGGATCTTAATCCTTTACCGAGAGAGTTTGTGCGAGGTCTTTTTCAAGACACAAGCAATGTATATGATACAACGTATGGTGTTATATTCGAACCCGAAACAAATAGATTGAAATTGGGTGGGTATACATTATATCTAGATGGTAAAGACATAATAATCAATAATAAGCTGTTTACGGGTTCTCATGGTCTTTATGAATTAATATTTAAAACTAGACCAAGTAGATATAATGAGGAGGATTTATCACATTACTATGATATTTTACAAGAAACTAATGTGCATCGCAAACTGTTCCAACCCAAAAATGACTTGAGGGGGACTAGAGGCCACAAATGGCGTGAAATAATAAAACCTCTTCTTGCTAAATATTCCAGTTCGACTTCAGAAACATGGTCTGGCGGGCATATAGGCAGCATGCTTGTTTCCAACACCAATGATAGATATCAATATGTCTATTGGGATGACATAAATGAGCTCGTGGATCGTCTTAAACTTTTGAGGGCCTCTCGGGATTCTGGCAATGAAAGTACCCATAATGAAATGCAGTCGATCATCGAGGAGCTTAAAGAATGCGGCGTAATTGAATAAATATTTAATACTCTCATTCTTTTCCTCAGTATCGTCATGAGTGTAGACAAATTTGGCCGATATCTTAGCATCGGTAAAGCTAGCGTTAAACGTCAAAAGCCATCTCTGCCATTAACAGAGGAAGGTGATGTTGATATTGGCGGTAAACGTATTTGTCGTGTAGCAGATCCTATACACGATCAAGATTCTGTTAATAAGCGTCACCTATCTAGAATACTTGGCGTAATAGATCTAAGGATTGATAATGTGGTGAGTGATATTCAAATAAAAATAGACGCCTCGAATTCCAAAGTGGTTGAGGATATTAGTGATATCATACAACATATGCAGACTGCTGTTGAGAATAGAATCGAAAATGAACTAGACAATTTAAGGAACAATCTCGCAACAAACACTGGGTTAGTGACAAGATCGATAAAATTAAGAGGGAATTGGATGAGAACTTGAATGCATTTAAAACTAATTTAAATAAAACTGTTAATTTGGATATATTTAAGGGTATTGTTAATGTTAGTGTAAATAATGTGCAACAGTCGATTAATGGGAAATTACACCAGATGCAAGCTAGTGTTGAGAAGAAGATTGATGCTAAATTTGATGTTTTAAGAAAAAACCATGCTACAAATTCTGAAGTTAGTAAGAAGATTGAAAAAATTAAGAAGGATTTGGATGGTGAAATACTTGCACTGAAAAATAATTTAAATAAGGGCGTTAACTTGGATACAATCAAAGGGATTGTCGAAGTTAGTGCAAATACTCTACAAGCTGAAACTAATCAAAAGCTGTATCGAATGGAAAAAAGTGTTGAGAGTAGAATTGAAGCTAAACTCAATGCTAAACTAGAAGCTATAAGAAAAAAACTTGAAAAGAAATGAGGGAATTCCCCACCACTGTCACCCCGACCGCTCCCAAGACCATAGAGACGAAACATAATTTTAATTCATTTACCATCGCATTGTTCTACCTACATGATGTATTAACACGCTGAACAATAATTGTTAATTATGAATAGTATTAAGCGTCATTTAGTTGATGAGCTGCATAGGCCGGCTCGTAGATTCTTTCCCAGACGTCGCTTCATTATTAGAGGGTTTGACGATGTTTGGCAGATTGACTTGGCCGAATTTATACCACATGCTCGAGAGAATGGTGGGTATAGATATATACTTGTGGTTATAGACTGTTTCTCGAAATTTTTATGGACTCAACCCCTTAAATCGAAAACCGGTCTGGATGTATGTAATGCTATGGAAGGCATTCTACAAGACACTCGACAGCCGAAAAATATACAGTCCGACAATGGTAAAGAGTTTTATAATACTCGATTTCAAAATCTCATGAAGAAATATGGTATAAACCATTATTCAACATATAGTACAATGAAAGCGTCTATTGCCGAACGTGTTATTCGTACGCTAAAGGGTAGATTATATAAGGAATTTACAATGAGAGGTAGCTATAAGTGGATAGATATTTTACCCTCCGTGACTGATACGTATAATAAAACAAAGCATCGAACAATTAAAATGCGACCTTGCGATGTGACTAAAAAGAATGAGAAGCTCCTGCTTTCTACTATCTACAATGATGTGCAAACAGCTGTGAAGCGGAAATATAAAGTTGGTGACATCGTGCGGATAAGTAAATTCAAAAATGTTTTCTCGAAAGGCTATCTCAGGAACTGGGGTAGTGAATTGTTCAAGATTATTAAGGCTAATGCTACAAATCCGCCAACATATATGCTGGAGGATATGAATGGAGATCCGATTTTGGGTTGTTTCTACGAACATGAATTGCAGAAAACTAAACATAAAGATGTATATCTGATTGAAAAAGTATTACGTGTAAAGGACGGAAAAGCTTATGTAAAATGGTTAGGGTTCGATAATTCGCATAATAGCTGGATTGACGAGGATAATGTTTTGTAATTTTATTAAAATTGTATATTATGATTATATAGAAATAAAAAGTATTAATTCTATACATGCACGCATTTTTATTTAAGGTGAATTACATATCTGTATTCTAACATCCTGTATAAAGCGATATAAGAAGTTTTTAATCGTGAGAAGGTATAAACGTTCAGCTGCAAAACATTATTCTTATATATAGTCGCATTAAAAAAATATGACTTCTATGTCTACGCATTTCTTTAAGTGAGATGCACTTTATATATATCTAAAAGGGGTATTTTAAGGAAAAAATGTTGGATGCTATATTCTCTTTATTTAATAATGTATATTACATATATTTATTTATAAAATTATATAAAGTGTACAACAAAAGACCTAATCATATATTTTTCCATATTCTCCATTTTATAGCTTTATTTTACTAATATTTGTCACCAACGCATACATTTCTAAATCAGATTTGATTTTTTCAATTTCGGATATAAACCTCATAATTCTAATGTTCAACAAGTCTTTCTTCTGTCTAAGAGCCCTCCGCCTGCTTTCAACGGACATTGTCGACTGATGTATTTCCAGCAAGTCTAGACATGTTTAGGCGGGTCTGTACATGTTAGCTACTTGCGAAATGCTTCTGACTGGCAAATATTACATATCCACCACCAGTCGCGGCCAGCTCGTCATTATAGTCCAATTCAGGATGATTATATTGAGGATACCAACTCATTAACATCTTCCGTATGTTCTTATTTAAAGTCAATACAGTCGATGTTTCTATGTCGAATACGCAAATTTCTGCATGAAGATCTAAATCAGGTATTCATACTCACTATAAATGTACCACTTCTTAAGTTGGGTCATATTTGGGTTACAATATTCCAAAACGTTCATTAATTCATCGATATCAAAATATTGCATGTTTTGATATGCGAATGCTGCTATGAATAAACACTCGCTTTGCGTTAATTCTGAAGATAATAACCAATCTCGCACTATGATAGGTATTTCAATACCATTAGCAGACAAAAAGTTGTCATATTTCTCATATTGCACCGCCATTATACTATATAGAAGGTGCTACACCGCTTTGCAATTGATACTGATGATATTACATTCGAAATTCTTATATATTTAATATTTAGTTGGGGTAGTATCCATCAGGGGGCGCTTTTTATATTTTCTGCGCATGCGGCTATCACAGAAGCAGACAGTCGTTGCGGTTTCCGCTGGAAACATGTTTAGACCTGTTTAAAGTACATTGAGAAGCGCGATAGCAAGCCTGGTAATTTATTCAGGAATTCTCTAGAAGCAAAGACCATCTTGATGGTCCGCCATTTTGTCTGACGTCACCTTAGTTTGGCTAGTGACCGTGAGAGGATGCTGCATTAGTTAGGTTGGTAGTGATGGGAGATACCATTTCTTAGTTGGGTTGGAGGCCGCGAGGGGGCGCCACTTCAGTTGGGTTGGTAATGATGAAATCTGCCATTGTTAGTTGGGTTGGTAATGATGAAATCTGCAATTTTTAGTTGGGTTGGCGACCACGAGGGGGCGCCACATTGGGTTGGTAATGATGAAATCTGCAATTTTTAGTTGGGTTGGTAATGATGAAATCTGCAATTTTTAGTTTGGTTGGTAATGATGAAATCTGCAATTTTAGTTGGGTTGGTAATGATGAAATCTGCAATTTTTAGTTGGGTTGGCGGCCGCGAGGGGGCGCCATATCAGTTGGGTTGGTAGAGGGTTCTACCTATCTTGCGGGGAGGGGGGAGGGGGGGTAGTAGGAGTGGGGGGGGGTCCCAGAAACGGCACAAGTCCCCTACTCACGTCGTATTGTCTCTGCACCAATATTTCGCATTTCCTCGCGGATACGATGTTTCAGATCATCCAAGTTATTTGGCTTATTGGTGTACACCTTTGATTTCACATGACCCCATAGAAAAAAATCAAGTGGTGTGAGATCTGGCGAACGGGCAGGCCATTCAATTCTTCCCCTTCGTCCGATCCATCTCCCGGGGAAAATTTCGTCGAGGTAACTCCGAACACGCCACCCAAAATGTGGAGGTGCTCCATCTTGTTGAAACCAGATTCTGGGGTGAGGCTTGTCGGGGGTGTTTTCATCCGGAAATAATTCTACCAATGTTGGCACTAGCGTAAATCTTAGGAAATGTAAGTATGTTTCAGCGTTTAAATTTCTGTCCAAAAAGAAAGGCCCCACAATGCGATCTCCCACTATTCCCGCCCATACATTAACTTTTTGGCGGTGTTGGGTGTGCTCCTCTCGAACCCATCGAGGATTTTCGCCCGACCAGTACCTACAATTGTGGCGATTCACTTCACCGTTCAAGGTAAAAGTTGCTTCGTCACTAAAAACCACATTGTCGACAAATCCGGGATTCTCATCGCACCGTAGCATGATTTGTTCACAGAACCCGAGTCGGCGGTCTAAAGTCATCTTCATTCAGTTCCTGAACCCGATTGATTTTGTACGGATGAAGTTTTTCCTTCTTCAGCAATTTGGCTACTGTGGTAAAATCGACTGCATGATCCCTGGCAATGTTCCTTGTTGAAGTGTGGGGGTTGTCCTGAAGTTCCAAGAGAATATTGACCCTTCTATCTTCCTCAATTCTTGGTCGACCTTGACGAGCCCTGTCTTTTACACTACCAGTTTCAGCAAATTTTGCGACAATTTTGCTCACCGTTGACCGCGAAATCGGTGCGCGGTTTGGATTTTCTGCATTGAAAAACTGACAGGCTTCTTCATGGCTACGTATTTTATCACCACAACCAACAATAATGAGAATTTGAATCCGCTCTTTTTCGCTTAAATTCGCCATTTTCGCAATGCACGTTCAACACTACCAATGGAGCAAGTATTGTGAATGGATAAGTTCAAACACCAAGTAATGAACTGTCAATATGACGTGTCGTAGAAAGCGTGTACGTCCGTCTCGGCCAGTGTCAAATGGCCAATGGCGGACAATATGAACACTTCCGCTGACATTTTTTTGGTGTCTTGTTTGACGACAATCCAAGATAAACCTCGGATTATAATTTATCTGATTTTTTAAAATAATTTTTGATTAGTTTTTCATTAGAAATAAAATTTTAATTTTTTGAAATTCGAAAGCATTTTTCTCCCAAAAATTGTTATGTAAGGTACCAAACTTTTTATACCGTTGCATGCACAATGGAATACCTAACGACAAGGGGTAATAAATGTGGCGGGTTACCATTTGAAAAAACTAATGACGTCACGCCCGCGCGCAACCAGATGACGACAGAATTAAATTCACGATGTTATAAAGTGCAAGGGATAAAAACAAAATCGACCTGTTTCAGGGTTTTTCCATCAAACCGAAGATAACAGAAATATTAATTTTGTTCCAGACTTTATCTACACCCTGTATAATTGCTATATTAATGTAAATGAATCAGTACAGCGCAGGTTCCTAAGGTATTTGTATTATAAACTAGATGGATCTTACTCTCCTCGTGGATTTGACTGTAAGTTGCTCTTGGATCGACATGAGGTTGGGTTGCTTGAAGCAAGGCGACACCTGCAATTGTAAAAAATATCATTCTGTTTAAGATAGACTCTCCGGATTTGTTAGCAGAAGTTAACTTTCAAGTGCCTCGTCAAAGCTCAAGGGTGAATGAAGCGCTTCTGCTTCCCCACTGCCAAAACGAATATTCTGCTGAGGGCTCCTATGGTGCATTCTGCCAGGAATTTCAATAACCTTGCTGATGATATTTTTCATTAGTTGTATATACTTTAATAGTTGTTGTTGTCAATTTTCACATATGTATTATCTTTATGATTTGTTTGTATTATCTGTATTGGGGTGACCTGTTGGGTAATTTAATAAATATTATTATTATAAATGGAAGGGATAGAGACCATTTGGCTGAAAAAATGGGGAGGGTTCTAGAGAGATTTGATCCATGGTAGAACTACAGGGGACTCTCCTTTTCTATACAAAAATCATGTATTGTATGAATTTCTAGAGGTAGAAAATCATTACGCTCCCCAAATATTCAATTTTCAGGTTCTATCCTTCCTCAAAAAACCATACCTAGGAGTGTGGTTTGACCCTAAATTAAATTAAAGATTTTTTGTGAAATCATCGTCTTCTTGTGATTTCATTAAAAACCACTCACAATACTGCGCTCTTGTTACAAAATCAGCGTCATTAATATGTTGAACAGGTTGAAATTTGTAAGCATGCCACTTGTTCTTTTTCAAAATTCGATGTATACTCACTCTGGATGCACCAACTTCAGCTTCTGCATCCTTTAAAGAATTACTAGGATGTGCTGTAAAGTAAGCAAGTGCTGTTACCTCCACATTTTCACTATCAACAACAGGTTTTCTTTTGGTTGTTTTCGGCAAGAATAATCCGAAGGCAATGCAATTTTTTAAAAGATTGCTTGGGATACTTTTGGTAGGTCTTGACCGATTTGAAGATTTCTCTGCATAAACACATGTCCTGTCGATTACTTTATTACATTCACCATATGTTATTATTAGATTTAAAATATCTTCATTATTAAATCCAGATCGCGACATTATTATTATTATTCAAGTATTCAGAAACGAAAGACAAAGAAAACGCTGAATAGCACTAGTAAATACCTTACTGATGACAAGTAATATAATTGCAACTTGTTTTTATTTAATCACATGAATTTCCATAGCCTAACTGATTATACAAAATAAAACTTGAAATGAATTGATACATTTTCCAAAATAACTCTGAAACTAAGACGTTTAGTTATTGGGAAGTAAATACATACTGCCTCTAATGTTGAACGTGCAATCCAATGAAGTTGAAAAAATGTAGGTTGCTATTTAAAAATAACAAGATATTGATATTTTCTGGATGAAATGTTTTACATGATTTTCTGATCTTTATATATACTTTCCAAAATGATTACCTAAAATTTAAAATATGTGCATGCATTCAATTATTGGGAATATTATTATGAGTAATAGTCTGCAGCTGTCAATTTTTTTACAAAAATTGAAATACTTCAAAAATGGCTAACTTTAGAGGCAGAATTTATGAGACAAACTATCCTTAAAATTAAGTTGGAAATACGAATCAATCAAAAAAAATGGGGCATTCCATTTAAAATAAGGAAGTTGATATCCATTTCCGGTGTAACCGGAATAAGCAAAAATTCAAAACTATTTTAAATCGAAAGAGTTGAAGGCGAAACTAATATTTGCGAAATTTCAAAACTCAACTCTTATTAGTTTTCTATATTGTTCTAACGAAATCTCGTTGTGATATACCCTGTATATAGCAGTTAACTCTGCTGTAAAGATTGATGCATAAGCGCAAATGGATGCTGAGTAAGTAAATTTCGTAGAGGGAGTGATATACCGGGTGTCCCAGCTAAGACTTTTGACTCATATATCTCCATTATTATTGAACGAATTCTTATAAAATTTGGAATATAGACAATTTATTAAGTGAAAAACCGTTGCGCTATACTGAAACAACCTTAGTCTTTAAAACGTCAATTTAATAACAAAGAACGACCAAAAAACGAGAACACTAAAACAAAAATCACATGAAAATGTCATAGTAGATGTTCGAATGTACCACCATCCGCTTCAATACATCTCTGTAAACGAATCCTAAAATCATCAATTACGTTTCGCATCATCATTTATTGATGCAAATGCTTCTCGGATTCTGTTCTGCAAATCTTCAGGAATTGTAGGCGGTGTTGAATCAACTTTTGTTTTGACGTATCCCCACAGGAAGTAGTCACAGGGGGTATTTAACTTCATTTTTTTCTGTAGAGGCTTGATTTTTGGTGCTTAACCATCTAAAGATATTTTCGTGGAATTTGAAAAAAAAGAACGATGAGCGAAAATTACATTTTTTAACTTTCACTAATTTGAAAAGTAACAGAACAATCCTCATTCAATAAAGTATCTACATTTTAAATTTCAAAAAAACTCGTTCAATAATAATGGAGATACATCACCCGAAAGTCTTGATAAAACGACGACACCGGGAGTTTGTATGAGTTAGTACGAGAAAGCAATATACAAACTGTTCTATTGGTCGAGTGTAGTGAAGCTGACTGAACAAGCACATTTTTAAATCGTGTTTCGTTCATCTAATTTAGAACAATTACGCTCCAAAATTATTGAAGCTTCGAATCATGTTACCCCGGAAATGATAACAAATGTCCGATGAAATTTTTATAATCAGCTGGGTTACAGCTCAGCTCAAGAGGGAGGCTTATTTGAGCATTTAATAAATAATTAAGTACTTGTAGAAATTCTTTTTTCTTTAATAATTTCATTTTAACTTACAATTAAATTCATTGTTTCTGCGTTTATAGTTTATCTTACTGAAATATTTTGTTTAGTTTCATACAAATTTATTGCCTTTTTTCAGAATTTGAGTTTGTTTTCTTTTCTATTTTGCAATACTACGGAATTATTTACTTTTTATCTTAATAAGAGTTTTGCTATTGTTACGTTTTGTTTTTTTATATCAGCTATATTTCTTATTTTAAGAAAAAAAAAATATTATTTTTAAGTTTTTAGAATTGATGATCATTTCTTTTATTTACTCATACAATTTGGGAAGCTGTGATGAAATCCGTTACTAAAATTGTTTACTGCGATTATTTGATGCTTTAACAAGTCTCTACTTATAAATTATCCGGGTAATGATTTTTTATTGATTAATATTATTTCCATCTTCTCTAAAGCAGTACAGTAAATGACTTTATTCTTGGTTAAAGAATTTGTTATTAACAGTAATAGTAACAATTTTCACGGACTAACGCAGTAACGATTTCTGCGGTGTCGACTTTAACGTAGCTCTAATGCTAGTAACAGAGGCTGTCCCCTTATTCTCCCACTTATAGTCGACCAGCTTGCCTAGTATATTCATCCGCAGGTAGACCGCGTGTACACTGTATACAGGGGTATTGAACGTAACGAAAGAGCTGATGCATTGGCTAAGATGGGTAGATACAAACTATCGTATGATATACAGATAACTTATACTGATCTTCTTCCTGTTTTAAAGGATGAATTGAGGAATGCATGGCAAGGATATTGGCGGGATTATTCTATTTTGAAAGGTAGATACTACCATCGGATTCACGGCCGTATCCCTAATTCACCTTGGTTTTTAGGATTCTCTTTTGTCTCAAGGGATTTTGGAGCTACTATTTGTAGGTTTAGATTTTTTCATAATTTGACGCCGTCTCATTTATGTCGTATCGATGTCTTAGACTCAGCTAATTGTAGCTGTGGTGGGATGCGTGATAATCATATTCTATTTAATTGTGAATTGAAGTACTCCGAACACAGAGCCAACAGAACAATAAATAAACTAACTAGTGAATGGTATCAGAAAAGAGTTTTCCGAACTCAAATTGGAGAATTAAGAAGACATTTATTTTGTAAATTTGACTGTTTTTTTCTCTGGAAGTTACGCCGAATAAATACCAATAGAAACTATAATACACTATATACAATATACGTTCTCTATGACTATAGTTTTTCCACCGTTGGAGCGTGGTGTTGATCATTTAGTTCTTCCAAAAGGCAAGTAATTTTTAACGCTCTTAGAAAATGAAAATGTAATACAAGGAAAATTGTTTTCGAAATACATAATCACAATTTTTCATTTATAAGTTAAAATTGATGAGTAGTAGAAGTAGATTTAGTAGAATTTTGGAGAGGTTACCAGAAAAAAAGTAGGTTTTTAAATGTCAAAATTGCCATATTCTTTTTGTAATTAGATTTTTATCTGTTGGACAAATAAAGGTATACTGTTATTACTAAAATGCTGTAATTTATTACTAATAATGCAGCTTATCACTGTATAATTGGTGGAAAAAAATGACATAAAATATGAAACAATAATAGGTAAGAACAAAGAGTTTAGGACATATTTATTTTTTTACAT
This sequence comes from Amphimallon solstitiale, assembly GCA_963170755.1. NCBI lineage: Eukaryota > Metazoa > Arthropoda > Insecta > Coleoptera > Scarabaeidae > Amphimallon > Amphimallon solstitiale. Next base: position 17,940,551 of record OY720679.1, read on the forward strand.
GCGTTCCTTGGAAATTTGTATTCCATATTTCTCTTATTAATATGCATATGTATTCATTTATTAGGCTGTAGCGAGGTCTCGAGCAAGTATCGGATAGGATCTTTTAGATTTCATCAGCTAAGACTTGGAGCAGGATTATATAGTATTTTATTCTTAATCAGGATTACATACTGTTTTATTCTCAATCAAGATACAGATACCAGGAATAGCTTGACTTCTACTAACTATGTCCTATAATAAATCGGCTTACGCGATTTATTAGTTAAAATTTTATATTTTTGTTTCATGCATTTATTTAATTATTTTGTATTTTTCCCAAATCATTCCGGTCAATATTTCGTAAAACCCCTCTCCTTAAATTAAAAAGGGCGGCACAAGAAATCTTATAAACTAAAACCACACCTATCGTCTATATACATGGACCAATGAGAAATGTATACATATTGCTAAAAAGAAATATATTAGTTCTAAGTCTGTCAAGGGAAATGAAATATACAAGTACCTTTAAAGGATGCATAAATATTTGTTAAGGGAAAGTAGTAGTGTGTGAAATAAAACTATTAGGTATGAGTGATATACGCAACTGTTGGCACCAGCCACTTTAAAGCAGACGGTCAGTAGATATCTGTTACATGAGTTTCAAGTAATTTATTATGGGGTGGTTTGGAAACTCTAGTTCTAACAGAGCATAGACCACCCGTATAGAACAACATGTGCTAGGACCGGACCTATTTAGTCAAGTGTGTTTTAGACGTTCTTACGTTGCCGAAAAATATTAGATCGCCCACCGTGGTGTCTAAATTATATTAGTGACAAAAACAAAATAAGAAGCTACATTGAAAGGCGTACCTTCAAGTAACATATGCAAAATAATTTCCACCAATAAGAAATAAAAATGGATTCGTTAACTGTATACAGGGCGTGACATAATTAGATCAAGAACTAATAAAACTAGGTGCAGAAGAAAAATAAGGGAGTTTTGACGGAGTTCCGGCCGGGGTCCCGGCGGAGCTCCGACAGTTCCGGCAGAAGTTCCAACAGTTCGACAATTCCGCAAAGTTGTTGAATCATCCAAGGATCTCAACCTCGACTTGAGTCATCCTATAAAACAATCGCAGTTTTAAGTTGTGTGTTAAGAATTCGGTCTAAGAGAGTATGAACTGCCTATAAGTGTGTAACCAGTTGAATTTATGTTATTTTGTTGTTGTTTCCTTTTTCTGCGTTATATGAATTATGTTCAAGCTATTGTAATAAATAATTAAATTCACCAGTGATTGGTTTGTGAGTTTGGTTAATTGGTGGCGGTGTAGACGATAGGCTGGATGACAATAAGGTCGGTAAGTCGTTAATATATTTTTTTTTGTTTTGTTGTGGTTAATGTTAAATTTAGGGAAAATCATCAGCGGGATGAATATAACTTTGCGTAAATAAGATTTCAGAGGCCGAGATAGCGCCAAGTACATTCTTTTAGTTTTGTTTATTTGTTTAATGTTTTATCGCATTGTGTAATGTTATTGTATGTTAAGAAAAGTACCTTAGCACTATTAAATACTTAGTTTTATTAGAAATACATGTTTTCTTTATCTCAATCCCGTAACACCCCACGCTTGAAGAGATCATAGTTACTGGACCAGCTCGACGCGTTACTCAACAGCACGTGACACCTGAGTGGGAAAAAAATAATATAATTATTATATCTAATTAATGTAACTATAGTTTACATTTGGTGGCAGCGAAAACAATATTCTCCGATACCACAGGTGCAGGCTGTTACAGTCCTAACTTGCCACATCCTAATAATTAAATCCTTTACCAGTGCTTGTGGTTGAGACCCTTGTCCAAATTTCCAAAAATGATGTAAAATTTCCCAGTGAGTGACTCTAAGGGTAACCGAACATGTACTAATATTCAAGGGAATGCAACTTTTTTCTTTATTTTTTAAATGTATGTGTTATGTATAGAATGTTACCGTTATATTTTAAAAAGGGAAATTCCAACACGTGGAACACCATGTATGTTCAAACCATTAAGAGAAGTAAGGACAAGTAACTATGACTAGATTAAATGACTTCAGAAAAAGGTAATTAGGTTATTGGTAAAATATTGTTTAATTTGAAGAAAGTCCATGAAAATTGGCTAGCGTCACGATGTAGGAAATACATATCAAAAAATGCAAATTATTTAACACAATATATTTTAATATATTAGAATGTATAATTGTAAGTACTATCTAAATATAAATATTTAATTTACACCTTAATTACCTATAAATACTCAGTTGAAGAATATTTTGTTACATTTCTGGCGGACGCCGTGATACCTTTTAAAATTGCAGTATTTTCAGTTTTCAATTTTGTTAGACTTGCAGATTCGAATTTATTTACAATTTTGTATTTCTCCTGAACCACAGATAAAAGGTTATTTAATAAAAAATCGACATTCTTGATGATGAACTGGCGTTGCTAAAATAAAATATTCATAGAGCAATTAGGCTACACTGATTTGCTTGAGTTTTATAACATGAAATTCCAAGGCATGTTTTAAAAAGAGAAGCATATTTTTAGTTAGTTGTGTATCTATGAATTCGCTGAGAATACAAAAATTTACCTCTATTTGTTTTTCAATTTTTAATGAATATTCCATGTGTTTAACTTGTGCTTCATAAACAGCATACAGAGTATCATCTATTGTGTGTAGTAAGTCGGCAGTTTGTATTTTTAAGCAATCATCAAGTAACTTGAGAAATAATTTCGTAAATGATATTGTATTCGAAGTTAACTGAAGCCAATAATCCCCTATAATATGAAAATATGCAACATACTTGCAAAAAACATATTATATCTGTACCTGTAACATAATTGCTCATATTAATGCCCAAATCAGAATATTCCTGCATGAACCGTGCCAGAGCGGATTTTGATTTTAAATTCATTGGTATCCATTTATCCTCTTGAGATCTTAATTTTATAGTATCAATAAATTTGTCTTTTGAATCTCTTAATGCTTTAGTTAAGGGAGATCTCAGTGATCCATCAAGTTGATAACATAAATCAATGCCATATTTACATAACTAAAAAATGGAAAAACAAAAAAATCTGATGCAAAATCATTGGTCACATTCAGCAGATGCAACTGCTGTAAATACATCTGCTGGATGATATTATTGAGTAGATAGCCATCTATTGTAGCATATTTTATTATCGCTACGTAAAGGCATTTTTTAACGGTTGAGATAATTCGATTGTTAAATTAGTGCTGGTAGTTATATTTTGATTATTTTCCAAAACTTCGCTGGTGTAATAATACTAATTTGGTATTCTTTAGTAACTCTCCACAAAAATTCGTTATAAGATCAGCTGATTGACAATTTTGGTAGCAAGTAGTAAATCTAACACTGGGCCCTTACCACGCCGCATCGACATCGACATCGCCTTGATTACTCTGTCAATCGGACATTTATCGAGGAGAGTGCTGTATCAGTACCACGCACTATCGATAAGAAAATATCGACAACTCTTCGTTCAAGATCGGCAGATCGACTTCTCACAGCGGACCGATCTAAAAACATCGGGCGTCTGGCAGTCAATTTAAATGTTTCCTTCGATGTATTTGAAATTTAAATGTATGAAGTGTTCGCGTGCGCTATATTAATTAGTCGTTTTTAGATAGTGATTTAAGAAATAATTAATAGCAAATTTTAATAAATAGTTAATAGAAATTAAAAGTATAATAATACTAAGTATAATAATACTAATATAATTTTTCTATTTTTTAATAATAAACGAATACAAAATATGCTGCCGGAGAACGTTGCTTTGGTAATAAATGAAGAAGAACGGGAGCGACGAGAAATTTTACAGAATTTTCAAATAGAACGAATGCTAATGAGAAATGTTACAGAAATTTTTGCATGAGGGAAGGCAAATTAGAAATAATGTAATTAGATAATATTTTACTGATTAAATAGATTTAATTAAATTTAATAAAGTATATATAAAAAATTGTAATAGAATATTGTATGTCATTTGTTTAGGAAAGTACTAAAAAAGTGATAACAAAAAAGAAGAATAAAAAACAAATCAAAAAAAAATTTAAAATTATTCTTGAGCATACTAAAAGTCACAGATATATACAAAAATAAATGTCTGTTATTATCCTCATGAATTCATAAAATATTATGATTATGTGAAATAATAATATCCTGTCGGTGGTTTACAATTAAATAATAATATTACTTTAATAATTTCAATTTCTTTTAGAGGTATTTACCCGCTTTGTAGGGTATATATTTTACTAATATTATTAAAATAATACTTTATGAATGGAAAAGTTGATAATTATATTTAAACAAGCTTGAAGTAACAAATAGTTATCAATTAAACTTATTCTGTTTCCATTCTCGACAGCGAAACGATTAGTGAAAACAGCTCGACAAACTCCTGTCGAGATCGAAAACAAAATTTGGGAAGGGGAAGCGATGTCGATGTGGCGTGGTACCAATTTCTGTCGATCATTGCTACCTATAGATCAAGGGTACGGTGCGGTGTGGGGGACGTATCGAGGCGACTCTCTTGTCGATGCGGCGTGGTAAGGGCCGTACCGATGAATCTGAGCATGGAGTTGTTAAATGCGACCATTGATATATGACAATTTTACAAATTATATGAAGTATATTATTGGCTTAAGAGCCTTTAACTGATACTTTTTATTTCGAAGGAACACTTACTCTTTCACATTGGGATCTCACAAGTACAACACATTCCGTTAATGTTGATAAGGACGTTTGCGGAACGAATGCTTGCTTAATAAAATGACTTGTAAAAACAGATAGTTCATGACTAGCCCATACAACGTATGCTGAAATAAACAAAAAGTATGTTATGAAGACATTTCTCCTTCTATTTTAACAAATGGCTTTACCTGATGCACAGCTTGGCGAATCGAGGAATGCTCTTAAAAATTCTTCTGTCATATGACACATATTTGTGAACACCGCGCTAGATAAGTGTCGGACATACGTGGTTGTGGACCCTTCCCTTTTAACTCGTTTACATTGAATTTTTAACATACTACTGCATAATTTCAAAAATAAATCGCATGCCTAAAACGACCTTATTTAAAAAATAATAATAAGTAAAACCCAGTCTTCACCTGCATAGACCGGTCCAATTGATTTAGTAAGCGCACAGCTCGCCTGGCTGCACGTAATCCTCCTTGCAAAGATTTATCATGACTTACTTCTAGTTCTTTCATTAGTACGTCAATTAAAGCACTTTTACGTTGGTCAACCTGTAAATTTTTAACATGTTTGACATACATTTGTTTCGTTCAACCTAACAAGTTATGTATATATACAATTATTATTAGTGATGGACAAAACCGTATTATTTCAAATGTTCAAATGTGAAATTTTGCAACGGGAGTTTTTGGGGTAGCTGATCACGAATCCGAAGTCGAAATGTTTAAAAAACAAAATAGCGGATCCAATATTACGGAAAAATTTCGAAAATTGATGTTTGTGAAATTTTGCTTTTATGGTTTTTGAGTTCGCTAGTCACGAATCCGAAATCGAAATTTGAAAAAAACAAAATAGCGGATCCAATATGGCGGAAAATTTTCGAAAATTGATGTATGTTTGTGAAATTTTGCTTTTGGGAGTTATGGGGTCGCTGATCACGAATCCGAAGTCGAAAGTTTTAACAAAACAAAATGGCGGAAGGGTTTTTCGAAAATTTATGAATATTTGTGATATTTTGATTTTGGCAGTTTTTAGAGTCGCTGATCACGAATACGAAGTCGAATTTTTTAAAAAACAAAATGGCGGATTCAATGTAGCGGAAAGGTTCTTTGAAAGTTGATTGAATGTTTCTAAATTTCGTTTTTGGTAGTTTTTGTGGTGGGTTGTCACGAATATAACTTGGTGGTTCTTCGAAACGTGACTGAATAGCGCTTAAATTTAATACAGTAGCCGCTCAATTATGTGAACTAGTTAAAACTGTACCTGTTCACAGAAGCGAAATGTTCACTCAAGCGAAAGTTTAAATCGTTTATTTATATATTCAGTAACGTCAAAAAGAACTTACAAATGAAGAATATACATGTACTACATAGGTACATACATACATAAATACGTAATGATTTAAAGAAGTCAGTTTTGTTTGCTAAAAAAACCGGCTAATTTGGTTTCAACCTTCTTTTGACTAAAATTGACTTTGTAAAGCGGGTATCCAAATATTTTAAGAATATTGCCTTGCTCAAATCCTTGTACTCCGCCTACGTTTTGAATAAAATTGAATACGCTGCTCCTATCTGGAATCCCATTTATGCACACAACTCGCTGGCACTGGATCGTGTTCAACGTAAGTTTTTAAAATTTTTGTCATTTAAAATCGATGGTATTTATCCGGAAAGGGGCACACCTCAGGCTGATTTACTATTACGCCACAATCTTGCATCTCTACAAGCAAGAAGAGATGTTCTCTGCCAGAAGTTCTTGGATAAACTCATCAGAGGCGACACTGACTGCCCCTTCATGCTCGAAAGATTATTGTTGGTTGTTCCACGAGTTACATCGGGATACAGCTCAACGTTTTTGATGCCATTTGCGAGGTCTAATGCAATGAAACTGACTCCAGCATATCTTCTTGCCAGGGTGGGTAATGGGATGGAGTTGGATTTATTCTTGTGAGGGTGTGGGGATTCTCAAATAAAATATTGGTTGGTTTATATATGTGTATGTTTATGTATGTGTATTATAATATATGTATTTATTTACTGTTTTATATAAATTTTCTCTGTTATTGGGTATAGCCTGTTGGGAAAATAAAGAATTATTATTATTATTATTATTAAATATCTTTGAACAGCGATTTTTTTATTCTTCGCAAAGTTAGTACATATTCAGAATTTAGTATGTTTTGTTCTGCCCAAGAAATCACTATATTAAGTCCTTGTAAAGCTTCGTTGGTGTGGATGTTAGTTGGCATTGGCTTATCATCCATTATTTCATCCACATTTTCAATTTCAATTACATCCTCTTCAAGTTCTTCTATGACATCCTTATTCCAGTTTTCTATGTCTTCACGGGTGTATGTTATGCTTCCGTTCACTTCCTGTAGAATGCTACAGTTTCTTGAATTGTCACTGCTTCGACGGTGTTCTTGTAGAATAGCCAGTGGAACATCTTCTGAATCAGAGTCGCTATTGAAAGAATCTGATAACATATTTTTCCAACACTTTCATTTCTTCTTTCACATTCTTCCATGCTAATGCAAGATGTGTGACAGCATCTTTTAGACTCAAATTTTTAATGTCAGCTGAAATATCATTGCTCTCAGAAGCAACTATTGTGGATAAAAGGCTTCTTCTATAAAACAATTTTGTTAACCTAATGACATTCTAGTCCATGGGTTGTATAAGAGCTGTTACATTCGGGGGCATGTATACAGTAAGAATTTTTCCATCATCAGAAACCAAGTTTTTTGCTGGCGGATGACTTGGAGCGTTATACAAAAGTAAAAGAGCTTTCTGTGGTAATCCCTTTTGTTTCAAAAGTATTCGAACCTGCTGGACAAATGAATGATGAAACCAATTTTCAAATAACGCCGACGTCATCCAAGCATTTTTCGTACTTGCGTATTCCACTGGAAGTGAAAAGTTCTTATAGCATCTTGGATTTTTGGCACGTCCAATCACTAACGATTTGATTTTATGTTCACCGGTTGCATTGGTGCATGCATGAAAAGTAACTCTTTTATCCGTTTTTCGACCAGGGGCCGATCTTCTTCAGACGTAACCAAGATCCTTTCTGGGAGTAGGTAATTTCCAAAACAAGCCTGTTTCATCGGCATTGTATAATTGATCATTTGTAGCTCCTGTATTTTCTTTCGAAGATAAATCTTGAATGGATCTACATGCTCCGGATCAGCTGATAACTTTTCTCCCAAAATTTTTAAATGTCTTATTCCAAATCTTCGTTAAAATCTTTGGTTCCATCCGTCACTAGCATTAACATTAGGGTTTTCAGCGATCGTTTCATTGATAGCTTTTGCTTTTAAAAGTTCAATCGAAACCTTTTTAAGTCTTTGTGTACAAAACCATGAATATAATTTTTTCCCCATTCGTGACATCTTACAGGATTTTAAAGTTTTTCTTTCCTGCATTTCACTGCGCTTTGATGTGACTTTGAAAATGTCTTGTTTTTTATTTATGATGGCACATACTGTGGATTTGGCAATCCCGTACTTTTTAGACAAATATGTTACACTGCCTTCATTTGTAAATAAAACCATTCCTTACACTTATACTCCCTTCCAATTTTTGTATGTATTCGAAGTACCTACTATTTCCACTGACATCATCACAATTTGCTAACACATTTCAAACGACTGATCACTTTGATTTCATATTTCTAGCAGCATACTCTTTGTTGCTGCTTATCCTAACTGTATTGAATTCAAAATGGTATTCTCGAGATATTTTTTTGTATTATTATTTTTATTCTAAAATAAAAAAAAAATGGAAGAGAGCATAAAATGGTCTTATTTACAATATCACAGAATTATTTATAATTTCAACTACAAGTGATAATTATTTTTTGTACTCACCACCTGTAAAGTGACATTTGGCGCATGTATCGCTCGACCAGGACAGAGTATTTCCCGGTCGAGCGACTGTAAAAATTGAAAAAAACACTGGTTCCTTGGGACATTTAAAAAAAAATCTAACTTGATAGTAATAAAATTTAGTCTATAAAATAATACTTCCCTCGACTATTCTTCACTAAAGTTGGGGAAATAGGAGTAATAATTAAAAATTCTTCTAATAAATTTGTGGCGCCATCTATTTCATAAGAAATTGTAATTAATCCAAAAAACGCAATAAATGTACTATAAATTTATAAATATAAGAATAGATACCTCATGTTTGCCATGTAACTTAATTTTAAGGAAAGGTGAATAGTAGTTACGTACAGTACACGGACCGAGTCCTGACCGCTGGTAGTGTTACCTTTCAGCTTATAGGAATTACTCAAAATAATGTTATTCGAATTACCTGAGCTCTTATAGCTGTAGTACTCTAATACGGGGAGACGTGGCGTCCTTCCTTCAGGATGGCACTACACTTATTCACTGGGTGTTCCAGGATAGGGTTTATATTAGTGTCGGGTTTAATGAAAGAGTTGTTTCAAACCACATGAATTTATTACCACAACTCGGTCACTAAAAACAATAGCCACGCAGGACTATAAAGAAATGGCTTAAGGCAACACTAAATATTAAGAGATATTTACATAGATTGATATTATATACACTGTCTACTGAGACACCTTGACCAAAGGGCTAATGATCCCACACACAGGGGGATAAGACAAAGGGGGTGGTCGCTAGATACTGGCAGTTTAAAATAGAGAGGGATATTTGAGACACTCAGTTGGGGTTCTAGGGGATAAGGCTCCCTTCGGGGTACCTAGTCAATTAACGCCTAGAATGGGTAAGGCTGCCTTCGGGTACCAAACCAACTAACTACTTCTGAGTGACGTGACGGGGCTATCTTGAGATTGCCAACCGTGCAAGCTTAGGAATCAGTTCAGTACTTACGGTTGTAACAATGGGTACGACGTGAGGTCACTTTAGCCACACGTCACAAGTCACTGGGGTGGTGTATCGGCACAGGACCTACACTTGGATAACGATCCGTGGTCTGGATCTTTGTTGAAGCACTAAGTGGCACTCACAACTTCAACAACCTCTCGTATTTGGTTGGGTCACTTTCTTCAACAACCTCTCTTTTGGTTGGGTCACTTTGTTCAACAACCTCTCTTTGGTTGGGTCACTTTGTTCACAGCCTCACTAACAGGTCACGAATGCTCCTTGGATGTTGGTGGAAGCACGCAACTGCTGTTGATTCGGACTCTCAGTCCTCCTCGTAAGTGTTCGGCTTATCCTTTTTAGGTCCTTCCTTGTCTTCGGGTATCTTCGGGTCACCTCGGAAACGTTCGGGTTTGCTTCGTCTCGTTCGTGGAAGCCTTCCTACGCCTTCGGGTATCTTCGGGTCACCTCGGAAACGTTCGGGTTTGCTTCGTCTCGTTCGTGGAAGCCTTCCTACGCCTTCGGGTATCTTCGGGTCACCTCGGAAACGTTCGGGTTTGCTTTGTCTCGTTCGTGGAAGCCTTCCTACGCCTTCGGGTATCTTCGGGTCACCTCGGAAACGTTCGGGTTTGCTTCGGCTGCGTTCGGCTTGCTCGTAGAAGTCGTCCTACGTCTTTAGTTCTCCTCGGGTATGTTCGGCTTTGCCTCGGAAACGCTCGGGATTGCTTCGAGTCGCTTCGGCTTGCTCGTAGAAGTCGTCCTACGTCTTTAGTTCTCCTCGGGTATGTTCGGCTTTGCCTCGGAAACGCTCGGGATTGCTTCGAGTCGCTTCGGCTTGCTCGTAGAAGTCGTCCTACGTCTTTAGTTCTCCTCGGGTATGTTCGGCTTTGCCTCGGAAACGCTCGGGATTGCTTCGAGTCGCTTCGGCTTGCTCGTAGAAGTCGTCCTACGTCTTTAGTTCTCCTCGGGTATGTTCGGCTTTGCCTCGGAAACGCTCGGGATTGCTTCGAGTCGCTTCGGCTTGCTCGTAGAAGTCGTCCTACGTCTTTAGTTCTCCTCGGGTATGTTCGGCTTTGCCTCGGAAACGCTCGGGATTGCTTCGAGTCGCTTCGGCTTGCTCGTAGAAGTCGTCCTACGTCGTCCGTTATCCTCGGGTAGGTTCGGCTTTGCCTCGGAAACGCTCGGGTTTGCTTCGAGTCGCTCGTGGAAGCCTTTCTGCGCCTTCGGGTATCTTCTGAAACGATTGAGCACGTTTCAGAGATCTTCGGGAAAACTTTTCCCGGCTTCGGCTTTTCGTCGGATGCGTTTGAGCTCGCTCGTAATGTTCGGCTCGCTCGTAGAAACTTCCTGTGCCTTCGGGTATCTTCTGAAACGATTGAGTACGTTTCAGAGATCTTCGGGAAACTTTTCCCGGCTTCGGCTTTCGTCGGATGCGTTGCTGTTGTCGCTCTAAGTCTTTAGAGTCGACTCGATTCAGCAGCTAGAGCTGACTGACTGACTTAATATAAAATTTCTTAGCTTTTATAACATTTTCAACGACGTAAACAAATGACGCTGATGCAGGTGTTCTTTCAAAGACGCATTCTATTCGTTAGAATAACGACTCTTTTGATTGGGCAGAAGCCCTTGCTTCTCGTGTAAAATATTTTTCACTTGATAAATTTTCGAACAAAAATAGTGGGTGGAGCCTGTGAGATGTATTCAAGTAATTTCCACTTAGTGCATTGGTGAAAAATTGGTAGGTGGAGCCTGTGATCGGTAAGTTCATCATTGGTCACAATAACGACTGTTTGGGTTGGCTAAAGATTTTTCAGTATTATTATATTTATTAATACTGTTAGAAATATATGGGAATTTTATGGGAAATGTGCATCGTCTGTTATGTTTGTTGATAACAATTTCATTCACGGATCGAAATGATTTTTAAGTCCGCACAATCTTAGTAAATATTAATAACAACAATATAGAATGTTTATTAGCTCAAATTTATCGCAAGCACGTCGTTTAATTCGTTTCCAGGAGACGGCAAAGGTAACAATTCGACCGCTCCCGGGGAAGACGTTGCTTGAGGTTTGTTTGAGCACATTAAAATTTAACCTAAATAAAGTCTCTATGGTCGCTTATATCTACACACGCGAAGGAGGGTTGTTTCGCGATTTGTTCTAAAAAGGGGGGGGGAGGTATACGATACACAATGGTTTTGGGTTTTAACTCAGCCTTGAACACGTCACTAGTTCACACCCAGGTAACGGCGTATTAACAGTTTGGCCGCTCCCGGGGAAGACGCTGTTCGAAACCTGTTTAAGCACACACTAAATTACCTAAGTAAAGTCTCTACGGTCGCTTATAACTACACACGCGAAGGAGGGTGTTCGCGATTTGTTCTGGGGGAGGGGCGTACGGATGATTCACTGGGCGCTTCCAGTTGCTCCGGGTGGGCGGCCTGGGTCCTGTGTAGGAACCTTTTCGGGGGGCTCATTAGTTGGGGCTATGTCTCGTGGCCCGTGTGTTGGGGGAGCTATGTCTGGTGGCTCCTGGGGTGGGGCTATGTCTTGTGGCCCGTGTGTTGGGGCCACGTTGGGTCGTCGCATGGGCCGTACCTGGTCCAAGTGAAACTTCACTAGGCGTGCGCCTGAACGCGCGACCCAAATAGCTGTAGGGCCGGCGTTTTTGACCACTGGGTACGGTCCCAACCAACGTGGTCCGGTATGTTGGCCAGGGGGTAAGTGGGCTTTCACCGTTACACTCGCCTGGCCGCAGTTCAAGTGGCATTGGGGCGTTGGCAATGACATACCTTCGCTCCCGATGCCTCAGTGCATTAGCCGGAATATATCGGGTCCGTTTGGCGGCTGGTACTGGTGGATTCACCTGCGGGTCTCGCCATTCTCCGGGTCGATGCATCTCGAAGCGTTTGGGTGTCTTCGGAAGTGATCGGTTCGCCCGTGGAAGTCTTAGTTCGGCTTCGGGGGACTTCGGAAGTGTTCGGTATGCTTCGGAAATGTTCGGTTCGGCATTATGTCGGCGGATTGCATGCTTCGTGGTAGCAGTAGTCGTGACAGCCTTTCCTTCCTCGAAGAGTTCCCCGAAGTCATTCAGGGTTCGTTGGAAGGTCTGCTTGTCTACTGCCGCCCAAGTGGTTGCAACCATGTGTGTCTGCATGGTTCTCGTGGGGCGTTTTTGAGGGCCCCTTGTATTGAAGGGTAGTGCTTGGCTTATCTCTGTGCCCACATGTATGCCCCTCTGCGTAATATCCATTACTGCCTGGCGTTCCTTGAGCCAGGGCTCTCCAGGATGAGGGCGGCTCGCATGTTTGGCACTAACGTCGCATTATATGCGAACGTATGTTACGAGAGGAAGCCTTTAGGTGCTCTTGTGATGAGTCCAGAAGGTGGATTCCTCGTGAATTTCGGGTTTTGTTCGAAGCCATTGTCTCCCCCCTGAGTTCGTCGATGCTTTCTGCACCGAAAGTTTCAGTGTCTAAGGTACGTGAAACTTTGCCACACTCACGTTGGCGCGCCAAAATGTTACCTTTCAGCTTATAGGAATTACTCAAAATAATGTTATTCGAATTACCTGAGCTCTTATAGCTGTAGTACTCTAATACGGGGAGACGTGGCGTCCTTCCTTCAGGATGGCACTACACTTATTCACTGGGTGTTCCAGGATAGGGTTTATATTAGTGTCGGGTTTAATGAAAGAGTTGTTTCAAACCACATGAATTTATTACCACAACTCGGTCACTAAAAACAATAGCCACGCAGGACTATAAAGAAATGGCTTAAGGCAACACTAAATATTAAGAGATATTTACATAGATTGATATTATATACACTGTCTACTGAGACACCTTGACCAAAGGGCTAATGATCCCACACACAGGGGGATAAGACAAAGGGGGTGGTCGCTAGATACTGGCAGTTTAAAATAGAGAGGGATATTTGAGACACTCAGTTGGGGTTCTAGGGGATAAGGCTCCCTTCGGGGTACCTAGTCAATTAACGCCTAGAATGGGTAAGGCTGCCTTCGGGTACCAAACCAACTAACTACTTCTGAGTGACGTGACGGGGCTATCTTGAGATTGCCAACCGTGCAAGCTTAGGAATCAGTTCAGTACTTACGGTTGTAACAATGGGTACGACGTGAGGTCACTTTAGCCACACGTCACAAGTCACTGGGGTGGTGTATCGGCACAGGACCTACACTTGGATAACGATCCGTGGTCTGGATCTTTGTTGAAGCACTAAGTGGCACTCACAACTTCAACAACCTCTCGTATTTGGTTGGGTCACTTTCTTCAACAACCTCTCTTTTGGTTGGGTCACTTTGTTCAACAACCTCTCTTTGGTTGGGTCACTTTGTTCACAGCCTCACTAACAGGTCACGAATGCTCCTTGGATGTTGGTGGAAGCACGCAACTGCTGTTGATTCGGACTCTCAGTCCTCCTCGTAAGTGTTCGGCTTATCCTTTTTAGGTCCTTCCTTGTCTTCGGGTATCTTCGGGTCACCTCGGAAACGTTCGGGTTTGCTTCGTCTCGTTCGTGGAAGCCTTCCTACGCCTTCGGGTATCTTCGGGTCACCTCGGAAACGTTCGGGTTTGCTTCGTCTCGTTCGTGGAAGCCTTCCTACGCCTTCGGGTATCTTCGGGTCACCTCGGAAACGTTCGGGTTTGCTTTGTCTCGTTCGTGGAAGCCTTCCTACGCCTTCGGGTATCTTCGGGTCACCTCGGAAACGTTCGGGTTTGCTTCGGCTGCGTTCGGCTTGCTCGTAGAAGTCGTCCTACGTCTTTAGTTCTCCTCGGGTATGTTCGGCTTTGCCTCGGAAACGCTCGGGATTGCTTCGAGTCGCTTCGGCTTGCTCGTAGAAGTCGTCCTACGTCTTTAGTTCTCCTCGGGTATGTTCGGCTTTGCCTCGGAAACGCTCGGGATTGCTTCGAGTCGCTTCGGCTTGCTCGTAGAAGTCGTCCTACGTCTTTAGTTCTCCTCGGGTATGTTCGGCTTTGCCTCGGAAACGCTCGGGATTGCTTCGAGTCGCTTCGGCTTGCTCGTAGAAGTCGTCCTACGTCTTTAGTTCTCCTCGGGTATGTTCGGCTTTGCCTCGGAAACGCTCGGGATTGCTTCGAGTCGCTTCGGCTTGCTCGTAGAAGTCGTCCTACGTCTTTAGTTCTCCTCGGGTATGTTCGGCTTTGCCTCGGAAACGCTCGGGATTGCTTCGAGTCGCTTCGGCTTGCTCGTAGAAGTCGTCCTACGTCGTCCGTTATCCTCGGGTAGGTTCGGCTTTGCCTCGGAAACGCTCGGGTTTGCTTCGAGTCGCTCGTGGAAGCCTTTCTGCGCCTTCGGGTATCTTCTGAAACGATTGAGCACGTTTCAGAGATCTTCGGGAAAACTTTTCCCGGCTTCGGCTTTTCGTCGGATGCGTTTGAGCTCGCTCGTAATGTTCGGCTCGCTCGTAGAAACTTCCTGTGCCTTCGGGTATCTTCTGAAACGATTGAGTACGTTTCAGAGATCTTCGGGAAACTTTTCCCGGCTTCGGCTTTCGTCGGATGCGTTGCTGTTGTCGCTCTAAGTCTTTAGAGTCGACTCGATTCAGCAGCTAGAGCTGACTGACTGACTTAATATAAAATTTCTTAGCTTTTATAACATTTTCAACGACGTAAACAAATGACGCTGATGCAGGTGTTCTTTCAAAGACGCATTCTATTCGTTAGAATAACGACTCTTTTGATTGGGCAGAAGCCCTTGCTTCTCGTGTAAAATATTTTTCACTTGATAAATTTTCGAACAAAAATAGTGGGTGGAGCCTGTGAGATGTATTCAAGTAATTTCCACTTAGTGCATTGGTGAAAAATTGGTAGGTGGAGCCTGTGATCGGTAAGTTCATCATTGGTCACAATAACGACTGTTTGGGTTGGCTAAAGATTTTTCAGTATTATTATATTTATTAATACTGTTAGAAATATATGGGAATTTTATGGGAAATGTGCATCGTCTGTTATGTTTGTTGATAACAATTTCATTCACGGATCGAAATGATTTTTAAGTCCGCACAATCTTAGTAAATATTAATAACAACAATATAGAATGTTTATTAGCTCAAATTTATCGCAAGCACGTCGTTTAATTCGTTTCCAGGAGACGGCAAAGGTAACAGTAGTCCTTGATCTATAAGTCGTGCAGACTTACAGGTCAGTGTGTGACTGAGAAAGTATTCGGAAAAAAGAAATGATAACATTTGTTCATCATCGTATACATTAGCCGGACGAAAGAGTAAATGCAGATAAGAAATTGTAATATACTGAAAAGAGATACATATACAGGGTGTCCAGAAACTCTCCTGACAAACGAAGACCGGAGATTCCTCAGATAATTTTAAGACAATTTAACCCAATTCACCCTAGTCCGAAAATGCTTCCTAAGGGAGCTAGAGCTCTTTGAAGATGGCGCCTTGTAATTAGTTTTTTTTTAATATCTCCCGAACGCTTCCATTTAGAAAAACAAAAACTGGTATGCTTATTTATCCTCCAGAGATGAATCGATTCCATCAATTGCAAATTTCTAGTACCGGTCATAGGCGTCCGTTTTGGGTAGGTAAACGGTTATTTTAACGCATAACTTTTTTGTCTTTAACTTTTAAGCATTTGTGACACTAGATTATTAAATTTTCAGGTATTCTAGTACTAAAAGGTGCTCTTACTTTAAGTCGGTAGGATACACCGTTTTCTAGAAAAATCGATTTGAAAATTTTTCGTTTTTTCGTCATTTCATCTTTCGGCATTTCAACTTCGCGAACTGACAACAATTTGACAATTAAAAACGTAGGTTTTATTTCTGTTGGCAGTTCAGTGCGAACTAGTGCAAAAAATAATAAATTGAATTTTAATGACGAAAAAACGAAAAATTTTCAAATCGATTTTTCTAGAAAACGGTGTATCCTACAGACTTAAAGTAAGAGTACCTTTTAGTACTAGAATACCTGAAAATTTAATAACCTAGTGTCACAAATGCTTAAAAGTTAAAGACAAAAAAGTTATGCGTTAAAATAACCGTTTACCTACCCAAAACGGACGCCTATGACCTTAGGAAGCATTTTCGGACTAGGGTAAATTGGGTTAAATTGTCTTAAAATTATCTGAGGAATCTCCGGTCTTCGTTTGTCAGGAGAGTTTCTGGACACCCTGTATAGAAAATGTATTGCACTTCGATGTGTAACGCTTGGCAATTTTTCCAGACTGCTCGTGCTTATCTAATATTATAAGAATCCAGTGCGCATCTTGTGGGAAGGGCATCTCACCGGTCAACTCTCAATCTGCGAGCTGTACATGAAATGCTTAAATTAATTAGGTAATCCTATTTTAGGTTAGGTATGATACTAATGACATTACTTAATAAAAAAAAATTAATTCAATGTTCGTACAAAAAATACTGTTCAAACCACTTGCGTGAAGACATCTTCCACGCATTCGCGCAATTAAAAGCACTCGCTTCCTGCGATCGCTCGTGCTTTCAAAGTGCGCTCATGTGAGAAAATAGTCTTCCCGCACTTGGTTCGTAAATAACTATAATCACATGCATATTTGTAAATGAGTTTCCAAGGTTTCTTTATTCAAATATTGATTTACAATTAGGTACTTAAGTTTCAAAGTTGTTACGAAATAAAAAATGTATTTAATATTTTACTTGGTTTATATAAAAATACTGTATATTTCTTGTAATAACGACCACACAAAGAGATATACTTTTTTATTATAATGAAAAGGTATAGGGACTCTGCGATTTGCCGTCAATAAATTCCGGGCTTTCTACAGGCATCACTCATTTCAGGACCACAAACTGATCCTCTAAAATAGCGGGAAGCAGTTTTGCTCAGTTGTGACGTCACATATGACGTTTCATACGAACTGATCTGACTATCACTATCATATCAGCATTCAACATTAAAAACACCAATTAATAAGGTTTCATAAATGACTACTGTATATGAACATTAAAGAATATTTAAACAAAATCACGATCTACAATACATACTTAAAATATTCTTTATTTCTGTTGGGTAATTTTTTCAAATTAAATAAAGACACAAATAACCTTGTGACACAAAGAAGGTAGAATAACTGTTAAAATTGTATAGGCTTGTACAAAGAAGTTCTATTTGCGTGTTTGTAAACATGCATTTTTTGCAAACATTTTTATAAGTCAGTGGATTAGTGGTAAGAGAAATTGATACTGTATTGGACATTTAAATATGCCTAAATGCCTGTGTTTGAACTTTTATCCGAAAATAAAAATTGTTCTCATTGCCTCTTACCTACTGTGGGGGGGATACAACTCAACAGTTCTTCACTAATGGTGCAAAGGTGAAGTAACAAAACCATTGAACATTTTATACACACACACACAATTTGTTTCATTTGTAATGCTTAATTTATAGCAATGACAAGAAATGAATTAATCCATTTTTACCTTCCTTAATATGTCTGTAAATACATGATCTTCCTGGTTTTGTGGTATTACATAAGTAGTACTATAGTCTTTAGCTTTCTCTAAGAGAGCTAAGGTTTCTTCAAAATGTCTTTGGGCTACACAAACATCCAATTCATCTGGTATTTCCAAAAACCATTCTGGATGAATGGAAGATTCTTCATCACTCTCTTCGAAAGCTGCAACTAAACTTTGTAAAAGCACTTAATTATATTTTGATGAAAATACATACGATTACTATATGGAACATCAATTGATGATGATCTTGATGGGGATTTGTCAACAATATTTGATTCTTTTTTGTTTTGTTCTTGGGATAATCTTTCCTTTTTAGCTTGATCTAATTTATCTAACCATTCTTTCTGTAATATTCACTATAGTATAAAAAATTCAATAAAATAATTGAGGAACAACCTTAACAGCACTGGATTTACATTGAAATACACGGGAATGTGGGAATGCTAAAAGTTTAATAGCTTGCTTAACATTGCCTAAATCTCTGATATTGACAACAGCAACACTTCCAAGATCATAATATATTTCAAATTTAAGGTTTTTTATTTCTCCACTAAAATTATGTCCATTATAAAAGAATTAGTATTACACTTTATCTTACTCATTAATGTTACAAATGGCAATGAGTATTCCATCAGAAAAAAGGACACCATATACACTTTGTATTGGTATATTTTCTACAGCATCTAATTCTGTCAAATAACTTTCATATAAAACTTTTCGGTTTGCTCCATCCAATATTTCCTTTAATTATTTTATTTAGCAGACATACTATACTAATAAAATCAGATATTTACCGAACAGCCGTCAATTTTATCTTTAAGTGCTGATAATTTCTGTTTCCTCATTTCCTCCTTCTTTTCCTCATTATCATCTTTACTTGTATCAGTTTCAACAATAATATGACTATCATCACCTAATATAGATGTATTGTATAATGAATTCAACAAAGATTTCTGTTCGGTTAACAAATGATTCAATTGGTACATTTCACTTTCCAAATCTAGAGAAAAAGGATATTAGTATATATTGCACTAATATGTATTTACTGACAGCATACGAGATATTTCCTTGGCTGTATCGATAAACTGCATATAGTTTTCATAAACATTTTTCTTTAAATTACCACTAGTTTCTTCAGATAGTGCTTGTACTTTCTTACGTAGGCGAGTCAACTCATGACCACCAATAAAATTTAAAGATAATTCTCGGACATCTGTATTAATTTGAAAATGTAATTAATAGGTACATAGTATATATTCCACTTATATTTACACTTATCTGGATTAAATTCATGAGAACCCAATAAATTTAAACTTGGTTCACCCATATCTGATATTATTTATACCTCTTTAGTTCAATTATTTAGCTTTTTTAACCTCCACGAATTTCATGATTTCATGTGACACACGCAAAACAAATTCTGACAAGACTCATGACTGAACGACGAATATTTCGTTCTTGTCATGTTTTTCTAAATTGCCTATAAAACTTCCACTGTGTTTAGTTAACCTTTGATTTTGTTATTTATTTGTTAAATAATGTTTATGTATTTTAATTATAATACAAAGCGTTTAATTATTGTAGCTGAACATCCTGTTTCCCTTTTTCAAAATTCAAATCAATTCAAATGTCATCTTACTAATTGAGTAACTGCTAAGTTCGCTGAATGCTGAATGAATGGCTGAATGTGTAGGTACATGTATGTGTATTATGACAGTATACAGGGTTATGATAAAGTAACGCACAAAATTCATAAAACGTACAATGTTCATTTTTGAAAAAAATGCAAAAACACGTCAAACAGTTTATTTTATTCCGCGTCTTTTAACATAAGTCAAAAATATAAAATGTCAAATTTGTCAAAGTTATGACGTCATCAATATTTTTTTTAAATAGCTTGTTTTTCTGCATTATAAAGAAATAATTGAAGTAGGGGTCACATAAGAAAAAGCTGAGAGAATTAATAAAAAACAAAATAAACTAGTTTTTGAATTTATGAAAAGAAACTAAATATTAAAAGAATTAAAACTTAAAGTTACCTATAATAGTAATAAAACAACTGTTTGTCAGTGTCAGTCTTACAATTAGTGTCATACCAATTTTATTATGATGGCTCCTTTAACGGAAAGAGAAAGGATAGAAATTCTAATGATGGTAGGTTACGGCGATAGACTTCGAAGTCATGAAGAAGCATGTGTTTTATTTAACAAAACACATTTTGAAAGACCTCCAATTGCTAGAAGCACAGTAAGCAGAATTGTTGCAAAATTTAATGAAACAGGAAGCGTAAGTGATGCTCCAAAATCTGGAAGACCGGGAATAAGCGACAATGCAAAGTTAGATATTTTGCTGTCATTAGAAGACAACCCTCACGCAACTATAGCAGAAATTGCCTTACAACAAGATGTTAGTCAGTCGTTTGTAGTAAAGTTTTTAAAAAAAGAAAAACTGCACCCATACAAAGTTCAACTTGTTCACGAACTCTCAGAAGATGATCCGGACAGAAGTTTGGAATTTTGTGAAATCTTCATGAGGTATTGTGACGAAAATCCAAATTTGCTTAATAGTGTAGTATTTTCAGACGAGGCAACGTTTTATTTAAGTGGTACAGTAAATCGACACAATTGTCGCTACTGGGCTCGGGAAAATCCCAACTGGATTCAGACAAAACACACCCAGCGCTCCCAAAAAATTAATGTATGGGTAGGAATCGTCAGGGGAAAATTTATTGGTCCTTATTTCTTTCGTGGGAATTTAACAGCTGAGCGATATTTGGAACATCTTCGTATGGCAGTGCTTCCGAATCTAATTGCGGCATTTCCGGATCCAAATAATAGGGAAAACTTGGATCCCAGTATTTGGTTCCAACAAGATAACCAGTTTGAAGGAAGGTGGATTGGAAGACGTGGACCAATGGAGTGGCCACCTAGGTCACCTGATCTCACCCCCCTTGATTTCCTTCTGTGGGGACATTTAAAAAGTAGGGTCTACGTTAACCGACCAGACAATTTAGAAGACTTAATGGAACGAATTAGACATGAAATGACTCGTATAACTCCGCAGATGATCGAAGACTCCGTAAATCAGGTCTACCATCGTCTTGGCCTATGTCAGATAGTGAACGGGACACAGTTTGAACAATTCCTGTAAGAAATCGTTTTGGTTTAATGGACTGTTTAGTTAATTTAAATGTTATTACTATAATAAAGTTTATTTTGTTTTTTATTAATTCTCTCAGTTTTTTTCTTATGTGACCCCTACTTCAATTATTTCTTTATAATGCTGAAAAACAAGCTTTATCAAATAAAGTAAAAAAAACCAAGCTTCGTATTTAAATAAAATATTGATGACGTCATAACTTTGACAAATTTGACGTTTTATTTTTTTGACTTATGTTAAAAGACGCGGAATAAAATAAACTGTTTGACGTGTTTTTGCATTTTTTTCAAAAATGAACATTGTACGTTTTATGAATTTTGTGCGTTACTTTATCATAACCCTGTATATTGTGTACTGTGGCTTTCATTCAGCAGGCGGATCGAGAACCGATCCCGCTCCAACCGTTCACTTCACAACAGTTGAGTGTTCGCTGGAGAGGATCGCTCACCTTTATGTCGTCATCTGGTACTTTTCATTGCTGCCATATGTTAAAATTTTAGAGATTAAACCGAATAAACAATAATAATAAATTGTTTTTCTGCATTCAGTTTTGGCGGTTTTTAGTGGAAGGGTTGGTTTTTCCAACCCCGAATAAAATACTGGGTGAACTCCAATATTTTAATACATTTATTTCTGCACAGTACCGTTGATTGAAGGAATACATAAAGATGCGCCACTACATAGCTCTGAGCGGAAAGACACGCTATTTTACTATAGCGTTGCGCATCTTTATATATTCCTTCAATCAACGACAGTACCTTTAATTTGCTGTATCTTACTTTTCTAGTAACTTTCTTCAAAATTATGTATTAGGTTGGTCTTGGAATGCATCAATGGCGCATGCGTACAGAATACGCTCACTTGAGCGTAGAATTTTTCCGCTCACAAAAATGGCGCCCGCTCCTGAACATGTTTAGAGTGAACGCTCATCTACTGGACATGATCACTGAACAGTTGCGCAACTGTTGTGTCTGCTGAATAAAAGCATATACAACAGTACATTCGCGCCCTCTCTTAGGGAATCCTCCAAGGTAGTGTCTATGTGTGATATTTCTCTTCTACAACACACGCGTCATAGTCTTTTCATAAATTTGCAATAATAATTTTAGAAAAAGAATTTGCGTAAATTAAATAACGCCTATACCATACGTAGGGGGCTATTATGACTTCTTACATACCATAAAATAAACATTTAATGATTTCAGAACTGGCATTTGCATAATTATAAAACCGGCCGATAGGTATCTATTTTATCTTAACGCCCCCCGCTAAAGTTCTCACACTATTTTCAGTAAAAGAAACTGTCTAGGAAAATCTAGGGAATTTTTAGAATGGCTTCTGGGGATTTCCAACTCTATACTACTGGCACCACTGCTGTGTACACCGTTGACTGTTGTGGATTATATGTCAATTGTATAACAATTGCGGACAATTTTATATTTTGTTTATTTAATTCTTTATTTAACTCAATTCAGAAATTGATAAGTAGATGCATTATGATTTGACTTACTTAAACAGCTTTAAGAAAATCCAGGATGGTAATAGGACGAAAATAGTGGTATTGGAATATAACCTAACTCACCTGTGATTTTATAAATAATTTTATACTATTTACAATGATAAAGTAGACGAGGTTTGGTTTGAATATACAAGTTAATATAATGGCGAAAAATAATGATAGCGATTTGTATGGTACTTCCTTTTCTGCAGAATCTATTAAAGTTATTGCAGAAAGTATTGGTATAGGGTGTTTGCCTGATGATGCTGCTAAAGAATTGGCAGATGATATATCATTTCGTGTAAAGCATATCATTCAAGATTCAGCAAAGTTTATGCATCATGCAAAACGTACAAAATTGATGAATGTAGATATTGATAATGCACTGAAAATTAAAAATATAGAAGTAAGTACAACTTATAAGTTGAAATACAAAATGCTTTGATTTATTTGTGATTAAAATGTGTATTTTACAGCCTCAATATGGTTTCCATTCATCAGAAACATTACCCTTTCGTTTTGCTTCTGGTGGTGGAAGAGAATTACATTTTATAGAAGAGAAAGAAGTAGATTTAAATGACCTAATTCAGAATGTAAATACGAAGGTACCATTAGAAATTACTTTACGTTCTCATTGGCTTTGTATAGATGGCATTCAACCAACTATACCTGAAAATCCTCCACCAGTTGCAAAAGAAATTCAGAAGGTAGAAGTTTAATTAAGATGTTAATAGGTGATTTATAAGTGGAGTTAATATTTTAGCTTGAATCTGTAGATCCGATAAAAGTAATTAAACCTAATAAAGAAGCATCTGGAAAACCAACAACAGGCAAACAAAAACTAAGAAATGTGGAAACTGTTCAAATTAAACAACTTGCAACACATGAGCTTTCTGTGGAACAGCAACTTTATTATAAAGAAATAACAGAAGCATGTGTAGGGTCAGATGAAGGAAGGAGAGCTGTAAGAAATTTTGCTATTGTTAAAATACCTATGCATTTCCTGTAATTGTATATCGTTTCAGGAAGCTTTACAAAGCTTGGCATCTGATCCTGGTTTACATGAAATGTTACCAAGAATGTGCACTTTTATTATTGAAGGTGTTAGGGTTAATGTAGTGCAAAATAATTTAGCATTGTTGATATATTTAATGAGAATGGTGAAAGCCTTGTTGGATAATCAATCATTATATTTGGAAAAATATGTAAGTACATTCTAAGTATGTATACTTTTGAAGTATTATGGCTAGCAATACTAACATTTGAATGAAGAGATTCCGAATATTTTAATAGCTTGATTTTTTTACAAGTGTTGCTACTTTAATGGCAGTAATAAAATTAACCAAGATTTATTGGCTCATAAAACTTATAAAAGATTACCATTTTGTTAACTTTCAGGAGAGATAAGGTTTCTTCTAATCCATTTTTAACACCAAAGAATGAATTATTATATTGTGCAGATACAAAATGATGTATAGTTGCACCAACCTCTGTTAAAGTAGTATTAGTTAATCTTGATTAACAAATACTCGGTTAGGCGCTACGAGAAAAGAATAGAACAGGAGAGAGTCTCGTTAATAATAATAATATTTGTCCAAAGTGGTAACCCAATATGGCCGCCGAAATGCATAGGCGTGCATAAATATTTTATTTAGGGTATAATTCAAAATAGGTTCTTGGTCCAATAATAATTAAAGAAATATCATGAGTGCATTATTTTTTCAATCCTTCTTTTCTTTTTAATATAGTAACATTTACATATGTTAACTGTATTAAAGAAAACATTAAAAAAAAACATGCCTGGAATAAATATCTTACGCCACTGAACACATAATCAATATACCGGATATATGACAAGTTATTCAAAATACTTATTTTATAAATTATGATTGGTCAATATTGCCATAACTGACCTGCCTTAAAGTGGTAACTTCCGTCTAAATAATACCTATTCCCCCACCAGTTTATTATCTTTCCTGTTCTATTCTTTCCTCGTAGGTTAGGCGTATTTTCGTTGCACCAACCGCGATTTGTCCTAACAGCGTGTTACCTAACATGGGTTAACAAATTCGACGTCAGAGGTCGATTAAGTTAATGTTAACCTAAAAATTTCTTGTAAAGTAACATTGGACGTTCGTGTTTTTGTTTATCTTGTGTCCACTACTGTAAATAATTCTAATAATCATGTCTAGTGATAGTGATAATACAAATATTACATCATCGTCATCATCATCTCATGAAGAATTACTAGACTTAATAAATATGCTGCCAAGACCAAAACTGTATCGAAAAAGAAATAACCCCATGGAAGATTTCGACGATGTGGACCTTAAAATAAGGTATAGGTTTTCCAAAGAAATAGTCCAAGAAATTATTACAATATTTGATTTGAATGATTTTGAATATAACAACAACAGAAATCATCCTATACAGCCAATTACACAGTTGTTATCAACATTGCGATTCTTCGCAACTAGCACTTTCCAACAAGTAATAGGTGATCATATAAATATTCATAAATCGACAGTGTCCAGAATAATAACCCGAATCACAACAAAAATAGCATCTAAATCAAGAAATTATATTCAAATGCCTCGAACAAGAGAAGAAATTTTAGAAAGCATGACAAATTTTCATAAAACTCGCGGTTTTCCTAGGGCTATTGGTTGTGTTGATTGGACACATATTAAAATACTATCACCTGGTGGAGAGAATGCGGAAATATACCGAAATAGGAAGGGCTGGTTTTCGATAAATGTGCAAGCAGTGTGCGATACTCAGCTGCGAATGAGAGATATTGTTTCCCGGTGGCATGGATCTGTTCACGACAGTACGATCTTTAATTCAAGTGCATTAAGGGCACAATTTGAGGCTGGTGAATTCTTACATGGATGGTTACTTGGTGACAGTGGGTATGCTTGTAAAGATTATTTATTAACACCAGATTTAAACCCAACTTCAGCAGCAGAAGAACGATATAATATATCCCACATACAAACAAGGAATCTAATTGACTTTTGGTGTCTGGAAAAGGAGATTTCCTTGTTTGTCTGTTGGGTTAAGAGTTAAACCTGAAAAAGTTCAACCTATTATTGTTGCTACCGCTGTGTTACAGAATTTAGCAATTGATTTTAATGATACTGTTCCTCATGGATTTGATGTTGCCAATGATGCAGTAAACATTTTGAATGCTGAAGAAAATAATATCCCAGCAAGAACGGCATT
Organism: Amphimallon solstitiale; assembly: GCA_963170755.1. Lineage (NCBI taxonomy): Eukaryota > Metazoa > Arthropoda > Insecta > Coleoptera > Scarabaeidae > Amphimallon > Amphimallon solstitiale. The sequence goes on from OY720679.1 coordinate 17,966,515, forward strand.
AATTCACCAACATTTTACGTAATGAAACAAGTTATTTAAGGTACGTGCATAAATATAATATATTGATATGAGTACATTATTCAATTTCTTAATTATTTGAATTCAAAACTGACTTTTGCAAACTTTCTAATTTTAATTTTTCATATTCTAGTTTGATTGCTTCCTGTTGACCTTTTAACCTTTCTTGTTCTAATTTTTCTTCCGCTTGCATCAATTGAAACTCGTGTAATTTATTACATATTTCCTGTTTTTTTTTAAAGTAAGAATTTCAATTTCAATATTATTTTTTTCCTCTACAGCATTTTGTTTGCAAGATTTTTGTTTTGAGAAATTTTCAACACAATCATATATGTATATCATTTAATTTTCTTTTCTTTTTGGGAGGCATTTCGGAAGCATTATATTTAGAAGCACTAGTTGTATATGGGCTTCCATCTACAAATGCTGTGGAATTGTTTGTCGGGGGGGGGGGGGGGGTTCCATTGCCGCTTCACTTCCAGATGCTATTGTAGATGCTGCGTTGGCTGGTTTTGTTATAGGTTCAATTCCTTCAAGAACAACAACTGGTGCTGTGATATCAAAATCACATTTGTTAACTAAAAAAATACTGGTGTATTTTTGAAATATATATTTATATATATATATTCATCTTACTATCTATAGAGCGTCCGTACATTAACGAATTCCTATCATTAGAGCGTCCGTGTACAATAGAGCGTCCGTATACGGACGCTCTATTGTACACCCATGTTAAATGTTTGTATTGCATTAGATACACATTGAATATGTGTTTGGCAAAAATCGTGGTGGACGCCCTAAAAATAGTAAAGTGGCGTAAACGTGTATATTACTGGTTCACAGAGTTGACCACCGACGGCGCTGCTGTAGTTAGTGTATATTATGTTGAATATACGTTTCGTACACTTTACCGATGATAGAGCGTCCACTAAACTTGGCAACTTAGCGGACGCTCTATAATCGATAGAATGTTCGGAGTATATTCTCTTCTCTGAATCGTTAATACAAATACTTAAAATAGAAATCGCAGATAAGAAGGGAGACACAATTACTATGTTGTAATGGACATACAACCGACGGTTTGCGTTTGAATTGTCCAATAATATCCTGGCTGGTATACGTAGCCAATAAGAATTTATTATATTACTTGATACATATTTTTTTGGAAGAAGACGTAAGAGTTCTATTAGTTTTTTTTATTAATGTTTTTCATTTTTCATTTACTATATTATAATATACAGGCTGATTCAAATTAAGTGCGCACCATTGCTAACTCCATTATTATTCATTCTAGAAAGTTGGTTAAATTAGCAAAGTAGTAGTGTTTTTAATGTTGATTACTATGCAGTTCATGAATAAACAACTGAATAACGCATTTACGATAAACATTAAAATTTCTATTTTTTTTAAATAGAACACCCTATATATTTGTAAAAATATTGATTAATAATTTAATTTGTGATATAAAATTCCCTATGTGGTCACACTGCTATAGATATCAATTCCAAATTTTGTATTTACCAATACAATCTCCCTCTTGAGATCTGATTAGTTTTTCAGTAAAATTGGTAGACCGGAAGTAGCAGTTTACTCCAGTCAAAAAATCAAATTTTGCTAGTATTTCGTCAACTACTAAGTTTAAACAAATTTTTAAAGAATTCATATGTACCACACCTCATTTTTTTTTCATGATTCTGACGCAGTGGTAATACTTTATAATTGTAATAATTTTGTATGTTTCTTATGATGCTGCAAAATATAATTGTAAATGTGATGTATAGACAATAATGATACAAATATGTGAATATAATTAAAATATTAATAATGACAAAAATAATGATATAGAAATTTCCTTTCAAAATGAAAACCTAGCAGAAAGATCTCCATTACACGAAAAGTCGCAACAATCCAAAAGAGAGAGGTTGTACGTTTTTTTTTTATAAAACAGAAAATTTAACCAAAAAAACAAGAGAGTCCTTCAAAATAAAGGTTAAAACTAAAAGTGTTAAAATATAAGTTGGATGTAATTAATAATGGATTGTTTAATGGTAGTTCTTTAAAAAATTGCTTTTTACAATAAAATATATAGAGATAAAAACAAATAGACCTACTGTTTAAATCTATATAACCTGCACAGCTATAAGTAAGGATCGGTAGTCAGTGGTTCGTTGCAGAACTGGACTAAAGTAAATAATGTAATTCGAAATTGTGCACAGAAATAGTGATATCATCATTATTACTATGTTTTGAAAGTAAAATATCCAACTCTAATTTTGCATTTTTTGAAGTGGCCCTGGATTCCTTTAAATGTGATCCCACCAACATACATCTAAAAAAAACAGGTCGAGTTCGCGCAGACATGTGTGTTATATTATCTTTAAAAAATATATCAAATATAGAAACTGCACCAAATTGCTTGCCTGCAATTTGTTTTGCCTTGCATTGTCCTGACAACCACAGAAAATTCTGTGTAAACTGATAAACCTCCAGATCAAATTTGGCAAGTTTTCAGTGTTCGATAAAGTTAACATCTTTAATGAAAGCTTTGCCCAGGCACCGCCTTGATTCCTTAGGCTGCGTGCCGCATCATTGCCGCGTAGTAGGTATAATAAGGATAATAGTATATTAAAATACAAGTTTCATAAGACATGATTTTTGGGCACGCGGCATTAAAAGTTCAAAAAAGCTTAAAATGAGAGACATGTTTTGATCGAACATTTTAGAAATTTTGTTTTTTTGAAGTTGGTTACTCTGATTTTTAAGTAGAACATTTTAAATATTTGGATATCGGCGGTATTATATGTAATTTTGTTTAAAATTTAGACTGATTTATGCAATAAATTATTTCAATTTATCAACAAAAAGGAGGAAATAAATATTTGCACGCCCTCAGAGATTCGCAAAATAGCAGAAGACAATTTACAAAATCTTTTGACAACAAAGTCTCAACATATTTATCAAAAACAATACCAGCACTTTTAAGTTGGTGTAAAGAAAATAATATAGCGAATATTACTGTACGTGTCAGTCAATGCGAAGCAACAGGAATTCAGACAAAACGTAGTGTGTTCTCAAAATCTGCCTGGAATATCCATTACTGCACACGAATCTTGTAGTGTTATGTTAAACTTTTATAACAGTTGTACTGTTCAACATGGAAAGTAAATTTCAATACTAGCATCGCAGAACTTATCATCCAATTCTGCGTAACAATTTATATTGTTAATTAGTAATTTAAATGTTAGCATGTGTGTTTTTTATACTTTGTACACCTTCTGTTGCACATGTTTCTTACATTAAGGGCTTATATTTGACATTTAAATATGACTTGGTTCCATTTTTTTTTGTTACCAACCTCAAGAAAATTAAATTAGCGTGCGATAGAGTAATACTTTATGCAACCAAAAGGGGTGTCGCAATGTGAACTTTATAGCATCGAAATAGAAAAGAATAATTATGATACTAATTAGATTTTTACTAATTTTCGATTTTTCTCGTCAGCACCTATGACACTATGGACGGCATTTCTAAGATCTTACTTAGTGGAAAGAAACGAGACTTATAATCAATGAGTAAGTCAGTCAGTGAGTGCTCAAAATAGTGATGCTTGGATGCCCGTATAACTTACGTGAAATAAATCAGTCATGTACCTCAAATAGTATGTAATGTATTTTGTTGCGATAACTTAGCCTGGTGCACTTCATGTGCTTAAATAATGTCATTGGCATATTTTTAGTGATAACGGTAAGCTGTATGATAGTATAACTATTTTGACTGCTTACATAAAAAACATATTCACAAAAATAACATCAAATACAGATTTATTATATTCACTTTATTAGCTAAAAAAATAGTAAAAGCAGCACTTATTAATTGTATGTGTTACTTAATCTAGACGAGTGGTGAGAAAAAAATAAGAGCTGCCATGGCAACTATTGTCGTATTGCTATTTCTTCCAATAAGAATAATGTTGTAATTGTAATTTTTAGTATATTTATTCTTAGAATTCTTAATTATATCTTTATATAAGCTATCAAATCAAGAACTAAATAAGGAATCAAAATATCGCATACAGTTCAGAATGTATCAATAAGAAGAATTCAATAACATATAGAAAATAAAATTAATGTATTTATTTCCATATACAACATGGAAAAACGTAGACTTGAAAATAAAAACGTACCTGCTTCTAGAATTTTTCAAAAGTAAATAATTATCGAAATTACTTCTTACTTTTTACTCTGACACGTACTAGTTTGCGTTATGTTTTGAGAGAGAGAAAATGCAATAGTATTAGTTAGTTATTCTTTAAAATATGTAGAAAATGCATCTTTAATCTTAATGGTTACAATAATAAACGAAGAAAATTGTCCATTTTGTGTCATCCCTTGTATACAGTTAACAAATTCAATCCAAAAACGCATGAGAAATGCAGCAATTTTAAATTCCAAGTTCTCTCTTTTTCTATTTATATTTTAAAGCTACTAAACGATCAAACAATTTTTATGGAAAACGAGTTTCTTGTAACACATCTATTTATAGACAAAGTAAACAAAGACGTACATGCACGTTCATTTAATAGCGGGTTAAGTTTGGCAACATTACCGGACGCTCTGTTATCTATTAAATGAAACTCAATATACAAAAGGACGCTCTAAGATCGAGAGAATGGTTATCGTATATTTTCTTTCGGACGCTCTAACATCTGTAGAATGAAAGGACGCTCTATTGATAGTGGTGTGGATGGAAGCTCACGTTACTACAATGCGGAATCAAATATACGCCGAGATGTATATCCACATAATGCACTATTAGTATTCTCGCTATGGTATTGGTTAGGTAGCGGACGCTCTATGGTCGTTTTATGAAAGGACGCTCTAAAGATAGTGAGATGTATATATATATATATATATATATATATATTTAAATAATATGTGATTATTTTTTTTATTTGGTTTATTTATTTAGAGTATAGTTCTTATGAGTTTCCATTATAATAAATATGTTGGCTATTTTAAAACTTAAACATAAGTGTAATATACTTACCACCAACATAATCTGCTGAAGAATCAAATGGATTTTGTTTTGGTTGAATTTGTGGTTGAAAAGACGGAGTAGCAGAAATCTGAAGCTAGATTGTGTAAAAACGTACTCTCAAAATATCAAGTCTTTATTCGTGCGCAGACGGCAGAAAAAAAATAATAAAGAATTCAATTGGCCTTACGCCGACCCTGGACTAAATATCCACCTGCTTTACTTTCACAATCGGTCCTTTTCAGGACCACCATATTACTTGTGTTATAAAAAAAGGAGAAGGAATAGATGCTTTATAATAAATATCAAACCATTAATTACTTTAATTTTACACCTGCTAGAAAAAAAGAATTACATTCTTGATATTTACTGTAATAAAGGCTAGAAAAACTAGGATTTATTTATTCTAAAATAATAATAATCAGCTGTTTCCGACTACAAACACATTAAAGAGCAACAACCTTCCTATTTTAAAAATAAAAACAATCTTTTATTGTCTGCAATAAAGTGTGTCGCCCATCTGGGTCAACAACCGACTACATAGCTGTGTTATCTAAACGCATCGGGCAAAAAATATGTTTTATATGAATGAGTACGCTTTAACGTTTTTTTCCCGTTTTATACAAATAAAAGCGTATTTTTCTATGAATGCGTGTTCGTTTTTATTTACAAATGAGCATTCTTACGTGTATTTATAAACATACATTCTGTGCCAGGTCCGTAATGTAATTTTTTATCTAAAAAACAACATAGAAAATTAAGTTTTTAATTTCTTTATTATTGCGGTATATTTGGGCCTGTTTCTGTTCGGACTTTACATACCTGCTACTCCGTCTTTTTTTTTCTGGGACACCCTGTATAACCTTACTTGTGACGGGTCTGATTTTGATGTATGTAGTGTACCACCACCCGTTTTATATATTTCCACCTGAACAAGAAAATTTTTATATCAGCTTAATTTGTAAATTAAATTACTTGAAAATATAAATACATACTCTGATTACAATTGTTTTACTATACAATAAATATGATTATTAGAATGTATATTGAACAAATAATATTTATGTTTACACTAACCTGTTCATCAGCATTCTGCTTCTTTAATTGACGTTTAGTATTATTGTAGGCATTCTTTAATTGTTGCCATGTTCTACTTTCATTTCTTGTGGATGAATTAAAAGCTTCAGCGACTCTCCCCCATGCTTTGTTTTTCTCTTTTAATGATATTCCATCAGCTTTTTATTTTCAATAATATTGAAATATTGTTTGGAAACAATAGCCAAAAGCAGCTCTTTATCCATTTGAGTAAAATTGGTTGACCTATCACGTTTGTCCATTGTATTGGTAATTTGTTTAATTATTAATAGAATGTTACACTTACTTTAGAGGTTGAAGTACAACTAAACTTCAGTAGAAGATTAACAACCAAAGTAAAGTAATTTCATAATATACTCCCTACCTAATATTTTATGATAGGAATTGTACACAAAATATGCATAGACATGTCATTTCAAAGAAATCATTGTTAAAGTACCAGATGTCTTTATTTTAAAAATGGTTTTCAAATTACTATAATGATATACCCTAATAAAACGCAGATATGTTTGGAAATTCCCATGATAAATGTTCACAAATTTAAATCTTACTTAAAATGAATTAAATTAACGGCATGAAATGTCAGACATTTTAATGACGTCAGATTCTTGCGCTGTCAAACGCTCTGTTAACTAATCTACGTCAAATTTTTGTCGGTGCAACGAGAAAGAAATTTAATCCGGATGAACTCTTAACATAGCGTTCACTAACATAGGTTAATAAACTTAACAACGAATGTTGGTGCAACCGGGCATACATCTAATTCTTCAAATTTTAATTCAATTCAATTGCAGACTATGAATTGGTAGCAAATATGTTTTTTTCTATTTTAATAACAAATGAGCTATTATTTTAATATTAATACTGGTAGTGATTTTGACACCCCTTTAGTTTGAGATTATTATAGATGTACATATATAAGATAACAAAGATGATGTAAGATGTGAGCAATGAAATTATTTATTTCAGATACTAAATATACCTGAAAACAATATTATATTTATTTTATTAATTTTATATTATTATTATGGTTTTAGTTACATGAATTGATACCGTCAGTTACAACTTGTATAGTGTCTAAACAATTATGCATGCGACCTGAACTTGATAATCATTGGGCTTTAAGAGATTTTGCGTCACGTTTAATGGCACAAATATGTAAAAATTTTAACACATCTACAAATAATATACAAACAAGAGTGACAAGAATGTTTAGTAATGCGATTCAACAAGGTGATAAATTAGCTCTTTCATCTCTGTATGGTGCTCTGGAGGGACTGTCTGAATTAGGGCCTGAAGTAATAAAGACATTTATATTACCTCGAACAAAAAGTATAGGTAAGCCTCATTGATCTTTTTTTTATTATTATTAATAATTAATGCGAATATTTATGCAGCTGCAAGAATAGAACAACATTTAGAGGGATCACTTATTTCTAATTTGGATAAAATAGCTGCTGGGCATATAAAAACATTGTTAGTGAAAATTTTAGCACCAATTATTAAAAATTTGAAGAATCCCCCGGATTACTTGGAAGAGTATAAGGTTGAATATGGATATTTAGGTGCAGCTTTGCAGAGTGCAGTCATGAAAGCAAGAGTACAGCCAGCTACCACGACAACCAACTCGTCTAGTGTAACAAATAATACTATTACATGTACTGGTGCTAATATTGCAAGAACTGTCACAGCCACATCAGGAATTGTACAACAACAGGTAACTTGATAATAGCAGTAGCTTCCTCTTATGTTTTTGTGAGAGTCTGCTACATGTTAACTCTTATATGGTATGTTATGTGAGGTAATTTTGGAAATTAGTCATTTTAGTATACATGCGTATTCAAAGTAGGTTTGTAGAGATTTTATTGTTTTAAGCAGTTCTTCAAGAAGATGGTGTAAAATACTTGAATTATTGGTATTTTAACAAGCTTGTACGACAGACATTTTGAGGAAATAATGACAGATTTTAGCAATGGTTGTACCCTAGCCTCATCAGTTAAAACTTTTTCTCATATCATTACGATTTAGAGTTAAATCTCCAAGACTTTCTTCTAAGTTTTTTAGTTTTCACTTTAAAATTTCATTAAAATTGTTATATGAATTTAGCATTTTGCTAATAATTTTTTTAATTGGTAGAAACTGCACAGTTCATTTAAAACTGTTCTTTATTTAATTTGATTTAATTAATTTTTCCAGAATAGTGTTTTTAGTATAGATTTGAAAGGTATAAAAAAACAAAAAAGGTGAAGTTTGGAAATCTGGTGTTAGTGCATGCTTTTAGTCAGCCTTTCTAAATCTTTTGTTGAAAGTTGCCCCTAATGGCGCTATATTTTATTATTCTATGCATTTGTATTATTTATAAATTGTTGGGTAGTAAAGGTCTTTCTTAGAAAGAGATGTAACTTCCAATAACAAACAAGCCTTTAGTGGTTGCAACAAGAGGAGGAATGCCACAATTCCAGTCTTAGACTACATTAGAATAGAGTTATAACACCGGTACAAACAATAGTGGTTACTCATGACTCCAACTGAAGGGGCGTGGTCCGAAAATAATAGCGTAAATCTTATCACGAAATGGAAAGTGAAATACATAAATCCACTACTTTTTTGAAAATACGCTTCTTGTATTCTTCATAGATACGAATGTCCTTAATACATTCCTATTGAGATTGTGAATGTTTTTCACTAAACTTTTATTTATCAACATCCTCATTTAGTCATCATTCAGTCATTTAGAGAACCGTTGTCTATAACTTTTCCTAAAAATCTTGATTCTTCTTTGTTGAAAGTGAAGCCTCCACGTCTGGAATTGTCTTTGATGTTCTTGTAATTTATTATAAGGGTTTTTTCTAATTTCAGGAAAAATATCACTAAGATTATATTGTAGTAATAACAAAAGGAAGTAGTTGTGGAGAATTATTTAAAGTCCGATAGCAAGTAAATAATTTTTAATTCTATTTATAAATGACGTTTCTGTAGAAATAGTTAAGCATTGTCAAATAACCAGTGCATATGTTAATGTAAATTACTGACCCTACATTAGCTTGCAGATGGTCATAGTGTGACTGTATGAGAATGTGTGATATAATTTCATGACACATTTCTTAGGCATATATACTTGGTGGCATCTACTTCTCTTTGTTGAATCGAAATCTTCTTTGGTCATTATTTGAATAGTGTTTGTCTCATTAGTAATGCGTTTAATGTATCTTTCAAAGTGTCATATATAGTATTTTCATCGTAAGATTGGGTGCACGTCATCAATGACGTTTGCACAATGTTGTCAAATTGATACATATATAATATAAAAGTAATATAAACAACTGTCAAATTAGAAGTATAGGTACGAATACCAATTAGTCTATTGAAAGTTTTTATTGAGGCTGATGCATTAATTACTAAAACAAACTAAACGATTAAAAAATATGATTGTATTACATAAACAAACATTACTTCATAAAATGATCCACTAATTTTCGATTTTCAATGGCAATTTTATCGCTAACTGTAATTATTTCTAAGCATAAAAATCGATATTAAAAAAAAGTATAATAATGCTTTAAAGATTTGTCAGAAATATATGAAAAATGAACTTTAATAATAAGTAATAAATAATTAAACGCAGGAAGTAGACTTTATTACTATATTAGTGACAGATATTAAATACAAAAGCATAAAAAAAGTAATATTATGTTCAATCTAACAGTTCATCTTCACTTGAACTGTCCATATTCACATTAATAATAAATTCCCCAGGATCTTCACGATCAACTCCAACTTCCCTCTCCCACCATTTGTATATTTCATTCTCTGTGTGTTATATTGTTTTTCTCCAAGTCTCTGGTATGACAGATTTTAAGGAATTTTGCCATGTTTGTTGTACACTTTCTATACATTGCCCATGCTCTCCAATATGTCCAGCATAATAACTTTTTGTTATACCCCAAATGTGCTCGATGGGGTTAAAAATGCAGTGATATGGTGGAAGACGGAGTATCATATGACCATACTGTTGTGCAAGCTGATATACTTCATAAACAGCGCAAGGTTTATTTCTGTAGAAAATTAAACTTTATAGATAAAGATATATTAAAACAGTTTGATGCTACTCACTTGTCAATTAATTGAAGCAGTTGAATTTTCAATAAACTCTCATCATATTCAATATTGTTTTCCGTTAACCACTGTTGAATGGCAGATTTGGTGGATGCAGCTGTGGGTGGCTTATTTTAAATTGTAGTATGGTAACTAGCATTATCTAAAACTATTGCAGATGGCCTTTCAAGATGGCGAAGCAGTTGGTGCTCAAACCACCACAAATAGTTAGTTCGGTTCATCTCTCCATGATAGTCACCAGAGGTATTTGCAGATGGAAATACAAGGTCTGCACCATCAATAAAACCATTTGAGTTTTCAGCATGCAATACAATAAATCTAGAATATATGCATATGTAAGTAATTAATTAACTAATAGAATCAGTTTGTTACCTTTTTCCACCAATTTTTGATTTGCGAACGCTTCTTACATCCTCATCTTGCCATGATCGTGCCACCGTGCCATCTTGAAATATCCATGTTTCATCAGTAAAAACAAACTGGTAATCTCCAGACTGTTTTATAAGACTATATTCTGATAAAAAGTTTACACGTTTCCATTAGTGCTCGTTTTGGATCATCCTTTTTGTAATGAAAGCCTATATTTTGGAGGACTTTCCACAATGAAGTTTGTCCACCTGTGAAAATATCCCTCTCACGAAGTACAATACCCAAGGATTTGAGAGTAATATTTTGCTCTGTAATTATTCATAAATTAAGTGCATTTTAGTACAATACATATTTTAAAAAACTTACTGTTTCTGTGCATATCATACACAGCATTTCTTATAGCGCACTCAGCAAAGTTGTCAATACCAACAACAGGCTTCCCTTTGTCACGCTTACGCTTGGGACTGACAAGCACATTTCCTTTTTTGACCTAGGATGAAATTTTACTTACAGTTGCCAAGCTTACACCCAAAGTTATAGATGCTCGTTGTAAACATATAAATAATTGTAGTACAGTATATGACAAAAATTTGTGCTGTTCACCTCTCGTACTGAAGATAAAGGTAATACAAGTTCACCATGGTCACGTTCTGCTTCAAACTGTGCAACTGTAGATGGAATCATTGATTTGCAACGACTACAACATAGCATAACTGTATATGAATAAACGTCTTTTAGTTATGAAAATAACTGTTTTGTAAAAAGCAGGATTAAAAAACGGCAAAAATTAATAAAGAACACGTGTGAAAATATTTGGCGCGCTATAACCTAAATGACAGAACGGTATTTGACAATACTGCCCTGCTTACTTTCAGTACAGACAACTGTTAAAAGTGCGGTAGAGTTGAGTAGAGTATTAAGGTTGCATTTATAAGAGATGGCGTTATAGGTACTTAGTATTTGGTATATTTGTCATTCCAAAAGTTTTGTTGATGACGTGCACCTATTCTTACGATGAACATACTATATATACTTTTTGCGAAGTAGGTAAAGGTATACAATATTTATTCATTTATTTATTTATCATTGAAGTTGAATACTACCCTTGCTTTTTGACTGGATTTGATTCCGAACTACCTTTATACCTTTAGAAGAATTTGTGACAAATTAATCCAAAATAAATATTATGGTTCTCTGATCTTGTGTAAGATAAGAAGCAGATTTCTTATGCAGAAATGACAGTTATAATGATAGAGTTCAATATTATAGCAGGTATTTTTTCTAACCTGCAGTTTACTATTGCTTTTAAAATAACAGGCTTATTCGAAGAATTAGGGAAAAAAAAAACAAGAATTTCTGATAAAAGTCCATATGGGGCACCACATAGATTTATGCTATCATACATTTGATTTGGTATTGTGCTGATTTGTCTTTTTCCGTTTTAATGTATCAAAGTTCCTACAATTAGTTTTATTAAGAACAAATGTAAATATCATTATTACGACTTGGTAACAATTTATACCATACATAGTTTGATGATACTGAATAGCCAATAAATAGGAATTACTAATTTGATTATAAATTTCCTCCTTACAATCAACAAGCATACTATCTAAAATATCGTTTTGTATTATTTTAGACGTCCCATGAAAACTATAATGTTTTGCAGATGTTCTCGCAATATAACATCTAATCTGCAGAAAAATCGACCAATTCTCTAATGATATAGAGATTCTTCCTTTTCACAATGTGTCAATTCAAAAGCAGAATTTTGCGTTTCAAAATATATCGTTCTTTCTAATTTGTTCATTATGTTCAATATTAGTTTTCTACTATACTGAATTAAAGTTACCTCATATTTAATTCGCCTACTAAAACTAGTTGTGGGCATTATTTAAATATTAAGATTATATAAATCCTTTATACCATTTTACGTCCAATGCCTATCCACTCCTATTTTCGTAAGATTGCAAAATATATGTGAAAAACAGTAGAATAGATTCTAAACTTTATTGCATCATATCCTGTTATTTTGATTGTACTTATTTATCGAAAATGCTGCCTGTTTTTAGATTTTTTTTCTCACTAATTGTATCAATCTTAGGTCAGACAATGACCTGTCTGTGTTTTTAAGTTTACCTTCTCTTTCCTTATTAAGTTGATTGACTGTTGTGATTTATGGCTGGAGAAATACCATTAATACTGAGACTTGGCCGCGAGCTTATAGAGACCATAAACTACTTATTTCAATTGGTCGAGAATTGGTCGGTTATTCGAGATATGCCACGTTATTATGGCAACCTGGTCCGCTTGTTGGACTTCGCCATTTTGATGAAGCAATACAATATAACATGCAAGCGGTCCGAGAGACATATAAAAAGCTAAGTAAATATACAGTATAGTATAGAAATAAGGCCATACCTTTTATTATGAAGATGTGTGATTTTTAGATTTTTACAGGGGTGCTGCATGGATATGCGGCCATTATAAGAAACCACCTTCAGGTACTTATTTTCAACCTGAGTCGAGTTGATATCGAAAAATTATTATTGATGTTTTAGGCGGGAACTGGTAGTTGTAATAAAGTTAAATGAACATTTTTATATAATAGTTCAAACTACATTTTAAAAGACTAATGAAAATGATTACCTGATGAAGAAAGGTGGATCTTGAAATTAAATTGTGTGTGTATATAGTCAAAATTGTTATATTGTGTTTCTTTTTTTTTTGTATATTAGAATAAACATTTTTTTTTCACTTGTTTATTAATTTTTTTTTTGGTTTAGAGTGTTTCAACTCCTGGGAGAACAATTGTAATGAATCAGGCAGGCAGAGTAACTACAAATACAGGAAATCAGAAAATAGTTTTCTTGACACAGAGACCTCAAACCCCTAACAATGTTCAACAGCAAACTCAGCAGAATAATTCAAATCAACAAAACACTGTAGTTAAATTTGTGTCAAACGCCAATACGCCTAACACTCAGAAATTGGTATCGACACAACAGAAATTAGTTGTCGTTTGTATGCCCAATTCTACCCCGAATAGTGTTACAACTGTTAGTACGCAAAATACAAGTGCTTTATTAAGCCCTGGAATCAGCCAGGCAAATCAGCAATCAATCTCGGTTCTTCCCAAACAAAATTTTATGCAACAAAAACCAAAACAGGAACTTATACAGATGGATATCGAAGAGGATGTTTCTCCACATTTTGTAATAAAAGATTAAGTAGTAAAATTATAACTTTTCATACTTTCCCTTTCTTTATGCATTTTTTTTTTGTTAATTATAGGCTATTCTAGTTCTTTTATACCCTTTTTAATTTCAGAAGAAATGTAATAATGATGTATTTATTATTCTGTTCACTATAAAATAAAATACTTATAATTTTATTGTCGAGTATTTTAGTTTTTTAGTGTGTCGTGAGTATATATACAGTAATGCAGTCTTTAACTGGTATCTGACACTGAATGCACTCGAAACTGTTTAAAATGTTAGCGCCTTAACTCAAGGACAATTGATCAAAACTCAATAAATTCAAGTAAATTGCAAAAACTGGGATACTAAAAATGTTTTAAAGAATAAATAAATATTACCATACATTTTATTTAATCTTGATTTGTGAAACCCAGGTATTTACGTCTTTATTGACACCATGGATATATTACAATTTGATTGATTTATTATGAGATTTATTATTATTTGTGTGAGTGTTAAGTTCTCATAAAAGCCACGAAGATCCTTGGGATGTAACAGGGTAGGTCTGCTACGTCTTAAGCTTTACGGTACACCAGGATGGTAACGTGGCAAGCATTATACTCCAATCTTCAGGCATTCATTTTCAAAAGGTTAAGTTAGGTTTTAGAAAAAAAAGCTGTTATTCGAGACAGGATAGAAATTCAATTTGTGTGAGTAACCAGTTGAAATATTCTTTCTCTTCTGCTAGCATTTGGCTTAAAGAAAGCATCTTCTGGAATATGGTTATTGGGTGGCATTATATTTACAATAACTTTATTAGTTAATTTTGAGAAACCTGTTAATATAATTTAAATGAAGCTGAACTCTCTTTACTGATGCTATTATACTTGCTTTCGGACACTGCGTTTATAGTTATGCCTTCACTTGATTTTCTTTCTTTCCTTTCAGTTATTATACTATAAAGGTATCAATTAAATCACATTAAATAGGTGCTTTAATTGCACTTATTTAATAAAGGTAAAATATGAGAAAATATTAGTTTTTTTATCTAGGAAAGGTCTATTTCGTCTACTCCTTAGTTTGATATTAATATAGGTGTAGATTGCCGAAGTTGGGCTCCCGCCTCGACTATCGTCAATATATGTACTTCGATGTCAGATCTACTCAGGATATTGGAAATGAGTAAATGGAGATACTATGGATAATAAAAGGCAATCGGTGTATAGTGTTAGTCACGTTATTGTTTTAGTGTTCGATTCTATAGCCCTTCAAAGCCTGCTAGAGGAAGTATTACATTACATTATCATTACTTACGGCTATTTGTATAAAATCTGAATTACCTCTTGGTTACATTGGAGTTATTATATTTTTGGTGGAATCATTTATTTTTGATAATTATGTATTTTGCATGATTTAATATTATAATGCATTTTATGTTTCTTAGGTAGTGACCTATCTGTAATAATCTAAAAATCGCGCCTGTTTATGTTAAATTGTATGTATGCTGTGTGACTCCGAGAAAAAACGCTAGTTGATATCTTGGCTATAATCAATGCGTTATGCTTATAATTTAAAATATGTAAAAAATGGTTTACTTGCATTTTTTACGATCATGCCTCAATTATAATTTACTAAATTTGTACGATTTATTCATTGTTTTTTTACGTTTATATGAATTCTCACGGAGAAATAAATTGTTTGTTAACGTTATGAACGATAGGGCTAACTATATGATAATATTAATCTAAAAATTGATATAATTCAATTTAATTTAATTTTGGCAAGGGTCGAAAAATTGTCACAATTGTATTTGAGATGCACACATGACTGAGTGATAAGGCACTTACCAAGTTCTTGACCAAGTTATTGGCCAAGAAATTGTCTGCAAGTTCTTGATCAAGTTATTGTTGACCTTGCTTGTTTTACACTTACCAATTTCTTGACCAAGTTTTTAGGTGAATTAGCAGTACCAATAGTGCAAAAGTACGAAATAAAAAAAATAATAAAGTTACCGAATATTTGTGTTTCATATTGAATGTAAAAATAACTGCACAAGAGATACAAAAGAAAATAAATAATTTACGCATACAATTATTTCAAGAAGTATCAAATTAACATGTCATTTTTAACAGTATTCTAAAATGGACTTTGTGTTTACATTTTACACAGTTGGCAAAAAACTTTATAACATGAATATTACTAGAAATCAATAAAAACTTGACCAAGTTGAGAACAAAAATAGAACATGTTCTAAGCCACCAAGTTCTTGGCCAAGAAATTGACCAAGTCGACTTGACAAGTGTAATACACGACTTGTCGTCAATTTTAACTTGATCAAGTTCTTGGCCAATCACTTGGGCAAGAACTTGGTAAGTGTAATACAGCCTATAGTTCCTAAATTCTCTTTTGTTACTTAATTGTTACAATAGAGTGCAGACTTTAAATTGTGCACATAAGGTATAAGCATCGGGTCTGGACACATGTTCCCTTGATTTGATTAGTCAATGTCGTTCCTACTAGAGAAAAAAGATATTTTCTATGTCTATCTCCATTACTTTACGGATTATTTACTTGATATAGATGTATTATATTGCGCATACGATTTACAGATTGACACCAACATGAGAGAGAGTGCGAGGGAGAGGGAGAGAGAGGGGGGCGAGAACTGTGGTTTTATGCTCCTAATAGTATTTTTTATATTACACCTCATCCATATAACACTAAAAAGTAACAATCAGGTAAGTATATTACCTGCGCGGTCGATTAAATTGTGATTTACCGTATATTTTATATAAACCACCCCAATTCTTTGCCAGGACTCTTATCTCACCTAGCGTCCTGTCACTCTGTTGGAGTCAATGCTGTACACTCGTTTGGTTTGATAGTAATACTTTTAAGGGTATTTCACACGGTGCCAGTAACTAAGCCGAGTTATTCAAAACCGAGTACTGGAAGCGAGTATTTTGCAAGATAGCAGCGTCTACACGCGTTCTAGTAAAAATTAAAGACTACTCCATTCAGTCTAAGAATGGAGCATTGGGAAAGATAGGGCTTAAAATAAACGTTTGTGATTGGTTGAAATCGAGTGTGCATTTACACCGGCAAAATAATCGCATTTAGCTCGTTCTGTCAAAAAATTTGTTTACTGACAGAGACCGAGACTGAGTTTTGTTCAAAGGAGTTTGTCGATTTCCGTATTTTACATAGTTATTTGACATGTTTGTGAACCTTCGCGAACGCTACGAATACTGCTTGAAACTGAACGGAGGGCATCTTGAACATCAGTTTTATCGGGAACGTCGTCGTGAATAATGTTTGCAACGCTATATAATGAAAAGTAAATACATAAATAATAAATAATAATCGTTTCATAATTTCAGTACTGTCTATTTTGCCGCATACCGTAGTAAATACTTCTTAATAACAATTAGAAATATACTTCTTATTCTATTCAAGATTTTTGTTTACGTATTCAGTGTTTCATGTTTTGTGAAATAAAAGTACTTGTACATGTTTATAAGAGATTTTTTTAAAAAAGATATGAAATAATACCCTCCTTATTGCTTTATGGTCTGTTATATTAAAAATACAATTTTATCAGATACATTTACTTTTGTGGATTTAATGAATTTCCATTCATTTTAATATAAATACTTCTTCTGCGGTATTTTTAATACATGATCTCACATTGCAGTTCATTATTTGCTGTGTTTGTATACAAATTCATTATAGCTGCGACAATCTACAACAATAAAATTAGATATTGTAAATACGATAATAATTGAAATATCTGCTAATGGAAATAGTATCTAAAATTTATTGGATTTTAACATGAAATATTGCCTTTTACACCTTTTACTCACATATTGATAATGATACCTACATTCTTGAATGTTGTAAAATGTAAGCGTTCTATTTACATGTAGACACAACGTGTTATTCAATATTTTCCTTATATTTTAATATTTTTTGTGTGAGCGATATTCTGTTTTGGAAAACTTATCAAGTACTGATTAGCTGTTTCCCTTTTCATGTTTGTTAGTATGGTGCATGAGAATGTCTCCAGCATGTTTTAACATACTTCTACAAAAAATATCTTCTGTCTTCTACCATACAAAGATCCCACAATGAGGAAGGCTATACCTGCCAGGCAGCGTTGCCAACTATCTTGGAACCGATTATAGTACAGAGTACTAAAAATTATAGTACACTCAAAAAAAATATAGTACATAGAAGAAATAAGAAACAAAAATATGTTTAATTTTTATTTTACTTATTACAATTGAACGTAACGAACTAAACAAGACAAGATGCAATACAATTCAAATTCTCTGTGTATAATATAAAAGTAAATTTAAAAGCCGGTCCAAGTTAGCGATAAAATTAAATCAATAGTTGAAATTAAGTTCTATCTCAGTATCTTAGTCAGACATGTCAGAATCTTTTAGGTATGTACATGAGTTATTTCTCTTTGCAGTTTTAATCATGTTAACTATACTAAATATTCTTTCACCCTGTGCATTAGAGTGAGATTTACCACAAATTTGGCTAAATTTTGGAATTCAAAAACTTTGAGAACATTTTTATATTGTAACAAGCGCTACCAAAAATAGCTATTTGTTCTTCATTTCTTATTTTCTGTTGTGAAATTGAGGGTAACTTTCTCCATTCGTTATCAATTAGTTATTCTATATCAGTATTATAGGGAAGAAATCTTTTAGCATTTTGAAATATTGGAAAGAAACATGGATTTTTATTTCTAAAACTATTAGAATGCGAATTTCATGGAATAAAGTAGTCTAAATTTTTTAGAAGTGGATCATTAAAACTAAATCTGCTCTTAATTTGTTGACATGTGGAAATCATTAATGATCGACAAAGACTCAGAAAATGTGTAATTAAATGAGGATTTTTTTACTTTTTCGTTCTGAAGAAGGTCCATGACATGTATGCCGAGATATATATTTTTAATGTTTAAAAATGTTGTTTCATTTCGTAAATCCCAGTTACTAATATATTCGAAATATTTGGCGTTTCATGACTTTCACGGTTCCTATCCAAAGAGTGGCTTTATTTATGTATATTGTAAGAAATATGAAATTATAGTATAATGTGCGTACTATATTCACTTTGAAATTTTATAGTACATCGAGTTGAAATTATACTACAAATACTATAATTATAGTACGGTTGGCAACACTGCAGTGCCAGGTTCAAACTGGAAGTAACATTAACGTATATGGCAGCTTCAGAATCTGCAACAATTCCTTGTTTTAAAACCTGCTTATTCAAAATTTGTACCCGAAGTCTGCGATGCAATTTATGAGGCTTTGAAGGAATTTATTAACATAATAAGAATTTATACCATAGTCGTCAAATTTTAATTTCGGTTTGCACCTCTATCATATGCAGAAGATGACCTTATGATATGCAGCGATGCCTGCTTGCTAACAGTGGTGGGAGAGCAACGCAGTGGCGGGGAACCGCCTTACATTTCATAGCACTCTTTTCTTCTTTCTACTTTCGTATCAGAAATTAAAATATGTCGACCCCGGTATAATATAAAATAGGTACATGCTTAAAAATACATGTTAAAACATTATTGGTATACGTTGGTTAAGCATGTACTATCCATTGCTTGACAAATGATGTGCTGGTGCTATGAGATTGGGAATCATAGGACGAGACCTGATCTTTTAATCTTTGCCAGTTCTTGATTATAGGGCGAGTTTAAATTTTTCGTTTAATTTTTTACATCGGTCGCTTTAAAATCCGTGCTTCGTGCTTCTACAATTTTTCTATGGCAAATTCTTTAGCCTGTTTATTTTTATACAATTGAACTTCACATTGCAAAGGCATTTCTGTTCTGTGTATAACAAAAATTGTAGTGTCTTCATTCCATTTATTAGCCATGGTATCGTAATAACCGGTACTAACTTAATTTATAATTCTGGAATGATCACTAAAAACCATGTCTACACATTCTAGACAGTCGAGTAAAGGCATAGTGGGGGTAGGCACTCACTCCGGTAAATAGGACTGCTTTCTATTCACTCGACTAGAATGAACACTGGAGCGAGTATTGGAATGAATCACTAACGCCTCTTTACATGAGACGAGTACTAAAATCCAGTACTTGGTTTTAGGAAAGTCTTTATATTGTTTTTGGTAATTAATTCTAGAGTAATTTGATCGAATAAAACTGTACCCACATAACACATCACAAATTGTAATGACCAAAGGTACTTCATTTTATATGAAAAATGAAATGCCAATTACTAGAAAACTGGTAACATCAGGTAAATAGAAATCTAATACATCATTGTTATTATCCAATGAAGCCCTCATGAACAGAGCGTTCATGAGGGCTTTCCCAAAATTGAATATGGGTTTTTAACTCTTGGTATATGTATTATGATTAAAATTTTATGTCATTTAATAGTCCAACCCTTTTGCTGAATTTTAAAATAGTTTAATGTATTTTCGGTATTTTTGTCTGAGGAATTGAAATATCTCATTAAAAACAGATCATTCCATTAAACGAAAAACATAACTTTGATAAGTACTTCTCTCCGTATTGTTCAAAATAATTTGGGTGGTGCATATAAGTCTCCGTATCTGCCACAGCAGAGGGAATTATTAAATTTTTACCACTTTCTATACACATATCGCGTCGTTTGAGATCACCTTGTTATATTCTAAAGTTGCAACATCACATATTAAATACAACAAATTTATTTGATGGCATTTCAATAGAGAATGGTACATGATGTCTTTAAAGAGTGAAGTTGTGAGATAACAGGAATGGCTTTTTAATATGGTCCCGCGTGCACGCATCGAGTATATCCTATTTATACAGATGTCTGGATTCATTCGAATATCTTGGATATGGTTACTTGAATTTTAACGAAATTTGCCGCATACCGCATGTCAAATATCATTAGCCATACGGGATCAATGCATGTAATACGTGGAAACGTGGTACCCCTACTGTCCTTTCCAGTGCCGGCGACGATCGATACCACAACGATTATCTCGCAAATACAAGTTAGCAGTCATCATTGGACCACCGACTTGGGTGTTTGTAATGCGTTCAGAAATAATATTTACGAGTTGCATGGACTTGTTTTTCTTTTTCCTTTCAGTAAATGCAGAGAATTCTTAAGCTGCGTTCACGCTGCATGACACAAACAAAAGCGTAATTCTAATAAAATTAAAAAATAACAATTATAAAATAAAAAGATAACCATAATAAAATAAAAAAATAACCCTAATAAACTAACTAAAAAAGAATTCTGAAAATAATAATAAACTATACAAGGGGCTCAAAAGTTCCTCC
This sequence comes from Amphimallon solstitiale, assembly GCA_963170755.1. Lineage (NCBI taxonomy): Eukaryota > Metazoa > Arthropoda > Insecta > Coleoptera > Scarabaeidae > Amphimallon > Amphimallon solstitiale. The sequence goes on from OY720679.1 coordinate 17,987,686, forward strand.
CTGCATAGCAAGACATTGCCCTAGGCGGTCGTAGAAATTTACTGTTACGTTTTCTAATATGTGAGCAGTTACTGAACTAGCAGCCTCAATTATTTTTTCTCTCAAGACAACTATGTTTTCTGCCCTACCAGCTTCATGGTTATAAACAATATTTTTTAGATATCCCCACAAAAGAAATCATTTGGAGATAGATCAGGAGACCGCGCTGAGATCATTTGATGTTTTCCGTTCCAATAATAAGATGGCTAGGGAAAGTATTCCCTAGAAATTCCTTTACCCTGATTGCATTATGTGCTGGGCAGCCATCATGTTGAAACCAAACGATTTCCTGATTTATTCCAGTGTTTTGAATGGCGGGAAGTATTTGATTTTGCAATAATTCGAGGTACTTGTCAGCATTTAATATACCATCAATAAAAAACGGTCCTATCAAATGGTCACCTAAAATACCTGCCCAAACGTTTACTTTTTGAGGATATTGGTTGCGGTTTGCAAAATGCCGATGTTCATTTTCCGTAGCCCAATATTGAAGAACAGGGGATTGTGCTTTCCGTGCAATGGAAAAGTTGCACATCGGGTCTCGATGTATCTTATCCATAACGGATTGCCAAAACTTCGTTCTTCGAAAATGGTCCATCGGAAATATTTCTTGGGTTTTCGAATACTTAAAATATTTCAAACCATTACGTTTCCAAATACGTGAAACATTTTTGTTACTTATACCCAAAACTTCGGCAGCCCTTCTAGTTGATATCGTGTTGTTAGTTTCCACAATATTACAAACTAATACATCTCGCCGTTCACTTTCTTCAATTTTTTGTGGGGATATCTCTCTTGGTTTGCATTTCGTGCAGTTATTGAGACAGAAAAATTTTTTAAATGTATTAATAATCTTATAAATTCTTTGTCTGCAAGGTAAGTACAGGACGGTCTGCAAAAGGCAGCGCAAACATATTTATGCACTTTATTGCAGAGTTATTACCATAAAATCATTTTACTATCTGAAGCTTTTCAGCGGGTGTATACAGACTCATTATAAATTAATTTTACTGAATGATTTATTGCACACCGCCACGTGTGCGCAGCTAAATATTGAATGTAAAATCTGGGTGGGGAGTAGTGGGGACAATCGGGATCGGAGAAAATCGTTGTGGTGTCGGTTGTCCCCTGCATTGGTGACGGACAGTAGGGGTACCATATTTCTCAAGTTTTGGACGTGCAGGTTTCAAGAAGTTCCATCCATAGAATATTAAAATCAAAAAAAATATCCTTTTAAAATTCCTTTGCACCAAGAGTTGTCTGAAGATGACATGATTAATAGATTAAATTTTTGTTACTTCATGTTGCAAACTATTGAAGATGATCCTGATTTTATCAGGAGGATGCTTTTCTCTGATGAATCAACGTTTAAAAGCAATAGTGTTGTAAATCGCCACAATATGCGTTACTGGGCAATTGAAAATCCGCACTGGGTCCGGCATGTTGATAACCAGCGTGTTTGGTCACTTAATGTGTGGGGTGCTGTGATCGGAAAGCATGTAATAGGGCCTCACTTTTTTTATGGAAATTTTAATGGCGCCATGTACCTATTATTTTTACAAAATGAATTTTTCAATTTAATTGGACATTCCATTGGACGTATACATCGAAATGGAATGGTCTTTTTGCAAGATGCAAACATACAACTTTTGGACCTCGATGGATAAGAAGGGGTGGCCCAATACCTTGGCCAGCCCGATCACCAGACCTCACCCCCTGTGACTACTTCCTGTGGGGATACGTCAAAACAAATGTTTATTCAACACCGCCTACAACTCCTGAAGATTTGCAGAACAGAATCCGAGAAACATTTGCATCAATAAATGCTAACATGATGCGAAATGTAATTGATAATTTTAGGGTTCTTTGTTATCAACTTTTGTTATTAAATAGACTACTTTCAGACCTGAAATTCAAAGTTTTAACGCTCTTGTTGCCCCGAAAACCCCACTTAACCTTTATTGGCAGTTTAGTGGAGTATCTATGGGTGTTCTTTGAGTTTAATTGTTTGCACACTGTAAAGACATTAACAATAAGAATCACTGAAAACTGGAGAGTCTGAAACCAGTACCTACCTTGCATTTAATAAAGGATGCTGCCTTTAACTCCCCTGAATAACAAGAAATAAAAGCTAGTTGAATTCACGTTTTAAAGACTATGGTTGTTTTAGTATAGCGCAACGGTTCTTCACTTAATAAATTGTCTATATTCCAAATTTTATAAACATTCGTTCAATAATAATGGAGATATATGACCCGAGAGTCTTAGCTGGGATACCCAGTATTATAATAAAATGCCTCAGAATATCACGTCATATTTAATTACTGACTCAAAGTGCAAGTAATAGCGTGTAAAAAATAACCGTTTTTCCTCCCAAAATATTATAACAATATAGTGAACAGTGATTCTAAGATTCAACATATAGTTGCGTTTTTCTATTTAATGAAAATATCAAAAAACTGTCTATAATGAATTTGCTAAAAATGGGCATATAGAAGAAAGTTACAAGTTACAGAAGCAATGTGCTAAACAGTCCTCCAGGGCCAACGTGTTCTATCTCCGGCCAAAGTCGTTTCAACGAAAATGGACGCCAAACAAGTCTACTAGATCTAAGATTAAAATTTTGAAAATTCGCCACAACTAGTCATAACTATGGTTAATAAGCGGTACATAAAAAATGCTGGTATAATTTTAAGCACATGTCACTGAAATTCTACGTACCAAAAATTAACCTTTTAGCACAAGCAAAAGATGAAATATAAGTGGACTATCACTACTAGATATATGATAGAAGATGGCAACGCATCCATTGGCATTGGCGCATTAAAAATACATTTATTAAAAATTAGATTCAAACGGCGTAAAATGACGAAATATATGTAGGAATTATCTAAAATTTAAACCAAAAATTATTATTATAATGATGAATACAAGTTTGCAAATTATAATTTGGTTGCCAGCTTGAGACGTTTTCTGCGGACTGCGACGATGTCTTGTTCGTTTCCGTAGCATACACACATTTGGGTTGTTTGGCCTTCGAAATTATGGTGTTAGCCGTCGGGAACTTGATATCATCTTGGAGTGGCTCATTCGTTGCTGTGGGGAGTCCATATTCCGCGGACTGCAACGGTGTCTCATCAATCTTCACAACGTACATATCTTCGTCTTGTTCGACACTCGAAGTGTTGGTGTCGCTTATTGGGACATGGATATCACCTTGGGGTTGCTCATCTGCCTTTGTTGTGGGACAGTCTTTGGTGGGTGGTGTCGGTATCTCATCGACCTTCATTGCGTACCACATATATTCGCTCTCTTCGAAGTTTGAGGTGTTGGTGTCAGCGGATGGGGCCTGACTTTTGTTTATGTAGGGTGCGTAGTCTTCATCGCAGAAGAATTTTATTAGGAAACGTTCGCTAAGATCTTCCATTGTCCAGAAGGTGCGCAGCCAATAGGAGTACCATTCCTCTGCTTCTTCTTTTAGATAAGAGCTGATCTCGCAGTCGATATCTTTCGCATCGTCAAGGGTAAATAGCTGTAGATAATCTTCCAACATTTCTACGAAGACTAAGGCGTTTTCGTGATGGAGCCCACTGTAAGGCTGTGGTGGTTTGGTAGCCTGTGGGCTACGGCAGTCTCTTGTGGACTTTATTGTTGTCTCTTCGACCTCCGCTAAATACACATATTTGGTTTGTCTTGGGTTCGAAGTATAGAGGCTTTAGCAGGTAGGGTCTGGACTTTACCACCTTGTGGTGACTTCTTCAGGAAGATTGCGAAGTCTTCTTCTTCAAAGAATTTCAATCGGAAGCGTCCGCAAAATTCGATAATATCTCAAAAGGTGCCTTTGTAATGGCGGTGCCACGCCGCGGCTTTCTTTCTTCAGTTGCCATAATAAAATATTTTTATGGCAACTGCTACAATGTAATAGTTAACCTATAACTTCTGTATGAAATTTGGACTTTCGAGTCAGTTTGAAATACAATGAATGTAGTAATTAGTCTGTGACTATACAATTTATAGAGTTAGGGATCTATCATGTTTCAGCTCAGCTAATACTTAAACTGTGCATATTGTTATGGTGTGATAGTAATGGTCTAATGGTTCGGTCCTGGCTCACCAACATATAGGTCACGGATTTGATGAACCTTTAGCACATTAATGTCGGAATAAAAAATGACACTCGCCATTAAGGTTTTAGTAAATTGTGATGCCTACCTTATATAAGTCTACCAAACATATAAACACAATTCACACAGTTCTTAAGACATGTTAAAGGCGAATCACATATTTTTTTATAAATAATACATTATTGATTTTGAATTAATTTATTATTTACATGTAACAGCAACATTTAAATACTTAATAAAATAATCTTAGTTAATATATAAACACGGTTTATTCAGTTAAGTAATTTTGGCGATAATTTATTTATATATTACATCAATTATATACAGTAACATTATATACAATAACATTTGGCAGTGCGACATACATAATAAATTAGAGAAAAATACTTTTTATTACTACGAATTTATAAATTTTATAAAAATACATTACTATAGAAATAATTATTAAATATATTATATGACTCAAGGAAATGATTTGCAAATATTTTGCAATTTGTACCATTATTTTTATACTCGTATCTTCAATAGGAACATTTATATTTGGATGGGAAAGTATATATGTATAGATCTCAAGTCACGGGGCACGAATTTAGTGAAACGTTTATCAGTTCTTCCATATCTACCCAGTCCACGTAATTGTCTCCAATTTTAACATTTCTCATGCATCCTTTGAAATTTTCTTTTATTTTTAACGTACCAGTTGGAGCTATATCTAAAAGAAGAGGAATGTATGTATAAGAACATATGTCAAAAAAATATGGTTGTAAAATGTCATGTTTACCAGGTAAACCTCCAATATATAAGGGGTCTTCTATTTCATCCATTAATCCCATTTCTGAAATTACCCAACTTTTACTAACGCCATCTACGTTGACTGTTAATTCTGTAGAAAAGAGTGCGGTCACGTTGTGCCATTTGTTGTCACATAAGGCATATGCCGAATGGAAATTTGTTACATTGGATACCACACCATTGCCCATATCCACGGACATGACAACGGCGCCGTTTTGTAATTCCAATGACAGGGCCGGACTATTACTCACTGTAGAGACACTCATTAAAATGCCATTTTGTTCCCTGGTTCTGAATTGAAATTTTAATTCAAGAAAGTTTGTTACTTTAAAATATCTGTCTGAAATGTAAAAATAATATTATGAAGCAGAGAATATACAAAGCTTTTGAATAAATGTGACTCAATTCTTAAGTTAAAGAAAATCGAAATTATAGGTCCGTTTTTATTACTTTTTAGTTACGTGTTTATGAAATGTGATTAGGTAAACGAACAGAACGTATACTAGAGAACAAATAAAATCCAATCGTTTCCAATGAATAGAATAATGGGTCTTGATGGCCCACGGAGTGAGCCATCAAGACAATTTAGTTTTGGGTACCTACTCGTTTTATATAAACTGAGTTGGTTATGGGCAAGAAATAATGTTATAGTAATTCGAAAAGAGACCAAGATATGAACCCTGTATATGTGGATTTATAACATTCTATCCACAAATTATCACGGCTACAGAAAATAAATTGCTAAAATTGATATGTTTGTTCGAAACTGTTGAATGGATTAACTTTTTTTTTTAATTTGAGATGTGCATTCTACTAATTAATATCCATTGCTGCTAATTTTTTCACTTGCATTACATGGGTACTAGGTACGAAATAAACAACCAACTTGTTTTTTTTTTAATAGCAATAGGAGTCAAATCTGACTTGAAAGAAATAAAAATCAACCGAACATGTTTTATCTACAAAATGACAGGATCAGCTGTATTTTAACATCTTAGGAAGTCCAACTGAATCAAAACTGAATAAACAATGGGATAATTAAATTATATTATAATTAAATTTATTATTTAAAAAGGTTTAATGCAAAAAGAAAAAAAATTGGGTGTGCTTAAGACCACACGGCAGAAGTGAAAACTTCATCAAGGCGAGGTTAATAATACGAAATACAACTTTTTTTTCGTTCTATATTCGTTTACATTTACATTTTCCATTTCCCATTTTCGTTCTATATTACATTTAAAAAATATATATGATCAAGTTTTCACTTCAAAAATTCATACGTACGCATGTATATACAAATATTATAAATCTCATACGAGTAGCCGAGAGTGGTCTAATGGTAACGTGCCGGCCTTATACCCGGGTGGCTCGGGTTCACATCTGCACGCGGTCAAGAATTTTTCAGAAAATAAAAATACAATATTCCCGTATTTATTCTAAATTTCAATTTATTGGAAATTAAATACCGCTAGTTAGTGCTATAATACAAAGCCGAGCGCGACTCCGACTTTACCCGAACGAGCATAACGTTCCGAGCGTGACGGCTCAGTCTCTTTCAGTGCCCAACAATCAATGTATCAAAGCGCCCATAGAAGTTTTCACTTCAATAACAAAGCATAAAATTAAAATTAATTCATTTTAGTAGTTATGTTGCGATCTAAAGAGATTTGGCTTAATGATGATATAGGATTTTTACAAGATCTAACATGAGATTCAAATATTCATTACACTTTTTGAACGCCCAACTCTTATAAGTTTCTGTCTCATTAAACCGTTTCAGAGTTTTTGTTACTGCAGATTTACTAATCGGATCCCGTTTAGGATGGCTAACGTTAAAAAGGGCACATACTTCTACATGACTACGCCTTCTATCGCCATAGCTAATCATTATAAGAACACCTATTCTTTCTCTTTTGCTTATTTTAACCATATTTAACAAAACTTACACATTGACAGCAGATAAGACAATGTTTAAATTTTTATATTTTCAATGAATTTTGTAATATCACTAATATTTTCACTTCTGGTGGCAATGTTTTGACAAGAGTGACATACCCGACGATTTCAGAAAAAAAAAGAGATGTCGAATTATGTCAAATTTGACCCCTATTGCTATTAAAAAAAATCAAGTTGGCTGTGTATCTTGTAAAGTAACAATGTAAAAACAGGTTAAAAAATAAAGAAAAATTGGTATTAATTAGTAGAATACACATCACAAATTTGAAGTTAATCCACTCAATAGTTTCGATGATATTAAGCCGATATGTAACTTTGTGCTTGTTTGCTTATAAGATGAAAAGATATGTTCTATTTTCTTATTCTTGGCTAACCTCTTGTTTGCTATAGTTAACTAATTTCTTGTAATATCTTTCCAAGCGTTCGAAACTTATATGTAAATTTTAGCTTTCATGTAGATCCCTAAATACAGATCTAGAGTTTAGCGTTTGTGCAGCAATTAGCCATGCAATAGGTAATAAATAAACAGCGACTTTTTACCTTTGCCGTGTACACTATGCAAACTAAAGAAAACAATCGTCGAAATAAATTTGTATTGACTAGAATAAAAAGAAGGATTCATTTTCTTTTGACTTACCATAAATAACGTAGCTATCGCCACCAAAATATGAACCTCGCTCTATACTAGAAAAGCAAAGACCTATTTGGTGATGGTGGATAAAACTTTGTGGTGCTTGATTTATTTTTAACTCCTTAATACAACCTTTGAACGCTGTAACTTTAGAGATCTGGAAATGTATAACATTTTTCATTAGAAATGGATTCGACTATTAATTGGCGATCAGAATAAACTTATAGCTAGTGCCTATATTGGATGTTGTGAACAAGTATCATATCTCAAATCATTTTAGTAAAAATTAGTCATTTTATGTTAGTATAAAGTATAAACTAGCCGTTACCCTCAGCTTCACCCACAATCTACACTATTATAAAACTGTAAGTGTCTGTTTGTTATAACTCGAGATAAAATATGGACCAGATATTAGGTCTAATTATAAGCTTTGAAACACAACAAGTTTTATCAAAGTCGGTCCAGTACAATACAACGTGTTATGTTCATCTTTGATACACTCAGTATTTAATGCTGTCAATTCGGAGCATTTCTGTGTGGATATAACACGTTGTATTGCACGACTGACGCTATACTCTCCGTCATTCTGACTTCTTTTCAAGTATCATCGTGATCTGAAACTGATTGATGGTTTTGAGAGTTCATAACACACAACTGAATTTTCGTGTGGCTGCCAATGTTAAACAAACGACACATGGATCTTCCACCCTTCAATTCGGTCACTTCTTGTACCATTCAGTCAACCTAACGTGAACGTTACGTTGTCATTGTTAGCTGTTCGACCGACCTCCATATTGAATATAGACATTTCGCGCAGACTCTAGTTATTGTATTATACAGGCTGTCCCAGAAATAAAAAGACGGAGTAGCAAAAATCGGAAGCTGGATTGTGTAAAAACGTACCCTCAAAATATCAAGTCTTTATTCGTGTGGAGACGGCAGAAAAAAAATAATAAAGAATTCAATTGGCCTTACGCCGACTCTGGTCGACTTGCGGTATAGAATTGCACACATGCATGCATTGGCGGCTGGTCGGTAATAAAATCGCGCGGCACACGACAAAAACGTATGTATTTTTGTGAATAACATCCATTGTCAAACAGCACAATGGATGTTATTTAAAAAAATACATAAGTTTTTGTTGTGTGGCCCGCGATTTTATTACCGACCAGCCGCCAATGCATTCATGTGCAAGGGCGATAGATACATATATGTTCAGTTTGTTATTAGCCGCCGATGTGAGTTGACACATAGTTATCGACATGGCTTTTACGACGCAAGAATTATGGGATATGGTGTATCTCTACGGTGAAGTAGGTGGAAATGGAAGAGCTGTTGAACGTTTATACGCCGAACGTTTTCCTAATCGCAGGCGTCCATCGTATCAAGTGTTTAGGTTACGCGAACAAGGCACACTACTCCCACGCTACGAAGGCAGGGGTCGTGAAAGAACACGGAGAGTTTTACATGCGGAAGAGCATCTCCTGGATGTGGTAGATAGGGATCCAGGTATAAGCACGCGATCTCAAGACAAGTAGGAGTTTCCCGATCGACAATTCATCGACCCCTCCGCGAGAACTTGCTGTACCCATACCACCTGCAACGGGTTCAAGCTCTAGCACAACAGGACCGTCCCGTCCCGCACGTGTTAGATTCTGTACCTGGTTTCGACGAAAACAAGCTAGAGATGTGGACTTTTGTGCCAGCATATTATTCACGGATGAATGTTGTTTCACCCGAAATGGTGTGTTAAATTTTCATAACGCACATTATTGGAGCGATGCAAACCCGCATGTAATACAGCAGGATCATTTCCAACATCGCTTCTCAATAAATGTTTGGGCAGGAATTGTCGGTGATAGTCTGCTTGGACCGCACATACTACCTGCACGACTGACCGGAGAGAGTTATTTAGAGTTTTTGCAGAATACATTGCCGGAATATCTCGACGATGTGCCTCTGCAACTTAGAAGACAACTCCGGTTCATGCACGATGGCGCGCCTCCGCACATTTCATTGGTAGTGCGCAATTACCTCAATGTTTCATATCCTCGATGGATTGGACGTGGAGGACATACACCATGACCGGCGCGCAGTCCGGATTTCAATCCATTAGATTTTTTTTTATGGGGGTATATGAAAACATTGGTGTATGATGGGGATGAGATTGCCACAGAAGAAGATCTTCGGCAACGTATTTTTACAGCTGCAAGGCGTATACGTGGGGAACCAGGTACCTTCCAAAGAGTGCGTGGAAATCTTCTCCGACGGATTGACGCTTGTCTTCGTGCGCACGGCGGACACATAGAGCACTTTCTATAAATATCCACCTGCTTCACTTACACAATCGGTTCTTTTCAGGACCACCATATTACTTGTGTTAAATAAAAGGAGGAGGAATAGATACTTCATAATAAATATCACACCATTAATTACTTTTTACACCTGCTAGAAAAAAATAATTACATTTTGATATTTACTACGATTTATTGAATTTTCTAAAATAATAATAATCAGCTGTTTCCGACTACAAACACATTAAAGGGCAACAACCTTCCTATTTTAAAAATAAAAACAATCTTTTATTGTCTGCAATAAAGAGGGTCAGTCGCCCATCTGCGTCAACAATCGAATACATAGCTGCGTTATTTAGACGCATCCGGCAAAATATATGTTTTATTATGAATGAGTATGATTTAAAATTTTTTTCCCGTTTTATACAAATAAAAGCGTATTTTTCTTTGAATGCGTGTTCGTTTCTATTTACAAATGGGCATTCTTACGTGTGCCAGGTCCGTAATGTAATTTTTTTATTTAAAAATATAACATAGAAAATTAAATTTTTAATTTCTGCGTTATTGCGGCATATTTGGGCCTGTTTCTATTCGGACTTTACATACCTGCAACTCCGTCTTTTTATTTCTGGGAGACCCTGTATAGCTTCACTCGCGTATGACATGTAAAAGTATATAGGTATGTGAAAATATGTGGTTTATTCTTATATCTCGAGATAAAATATGAACCAGATTTAAAGTCTAATTAAGAGCTCTTAAACACAAAAAGTTTTATCAATAAAGGTCAAACAGACAATTACAGTTTTGTATATCTAGAAAGGTTAGAAAGAAGGAAGATTGCAAATTAACATAAATTTATGTATATTTTCATAAGCACACATTAAAAAATCTATAAGATTTGAAGTAATTGGTCTTACTTAAGTTGTAGTTGTAGGGGGGGGGCTAAATTTATAGTTTTTTAGTTTTGTTTCGTTTACACAATGCATGTAAACGACAGGTTATCTTAGTTATAAGAGCAGATAAATAATGAGATTGGACGTTTTAATGATTTCCGCTATAGTGCATTTGAATAATGAAAAGCATCCGATGCAGGGTTTTCTGCTCTCTTTAACGTCTCCTTTATGTATTAATGATGTACCCACTCAACAGTACTTCTGCCTAATAGGTGGTGGTGAAGTAAGAATTTCATGGAACACAGTTACATAGTCATATACTAAATTACACTAGTGGTCTGTATTAATTTAATAACTTACGACCCCAGTTGGGCCGAGTATCACATTAAAATGTGTTCGGATACTTCAAATCAAAATTAGCCTTAGATTTATCAACTTTCTTAATTTTATGTGAGTTAGTAAACTTAAATAATCCATAAAAGAAATTAAATTAAGTATTGCGGAACGAAGAAAAAGCACTTTAATTTGCACGGTGAGTTTTTGTAGTCCGCAAAAAGCGCTCTATCTGATCAAATGATGGGTTAAAAATACTTCTTTATATTGTCGTAGATTTGTCCCATATCACCATTTTTGAAGAATTAGCATAGATATATTTTTCTTATTTAGATTTGAATAGCCGGCTGACAATAATTTTTTTTTTGGAGATCGATACCTCTCCTGCTCCCTTTAACTATTGGGGATAAATTTAAACATATCTTTCCTTCTAACTGCGTAATGCTGAACAAACTACGCCATTATTAGTATATTATGCAATGAGCATTTAATGCTAGCTATTAAGACACGAGTAAGAAAATTACAATACGAGGCGAAGCCGAGTATTGTAATGAATACGTGTCTTAATAGCCATTAAATGCGAGTTGCATACACTATTTTTTCTACGACCCCATAATAAAACATTATTTTTTGAATATTCCATTTCATAAATTGAGGTTAAAACTTTCCATGCACCTTTGCGAATTTAGCTGGTAATATATTGTTCGTGGTTACTAAGGCTTGTTCCATAATTTCTGGTGGACCCAAATTTTACATTTCACTGTCATTATCCCTCATTTTTACCGTTTATATTTTCAAAAAAGCACAAATTTTATACAGGGTGATTCTTAATATATGCGACAAACTTTAGGAGCTGATTCCTGGGGTTATTTTGATCATAAAAGTTCATAAGAACATATGTCCAAAACCGCTTAGTTCAGAAGTTATACAATGTTTAATAGAAAGTTAAAATAATAAATGGTTTTATTATAAATGTCGATGAACTAAGAAATCGTATTATAGCAGCTTTTGAAACAATTCGAAATACCCCTGGTATTTTCGAACGGACTCGCCAGTCAATACGACGGAGGATAGCAGCTTGTAGTACAGTTGGGGGCGGTCAATTTCAACAGTTACTATAAGTTAATTTTGTTTTACTAATTATTTTGGTAATTTATAATAAAACCATTTATTATTTTAACTTTCTATTAAACATTGTATAACTTCTGAACTAAGCGGTTTTGGACATATGTTCTTATGAACTTTTATGATCAAAATAACCCCAGGAATCAGCTCCTAAAGTTTGTCGCATATATTAAGAATCACCCTGTATACTTGTAAATTGCAGAGAACTGTCACATTTATTTAATTTGTATATCTGTCAGATATGCAGTCGCCATATTGAATATTGTTTGAATATTGGAATGTCGCATTCCTATTGGATATAAACTTGTATCGTAATGAAAAATCTGTATTCCTATTGGATATAAACTTGTATCATAATGAAAATCTATATCGTAATGGACATCATTAAAGTACAGGTTCGGCATATCTAATAATACAATTAAAGTATGGGAGTAGAAAAAATATTTTATACATACAATCCACACTACGCTCCAGTACTGAGTTACTGACAAGCAAACGGTGAGCTTAGAAGTTCCATAGTTGCAGTACTAGATAATTTAGTACCTATCAAGCAGAATTATGATACTACTTATCTTTTTAATAAACTGCCGTATGACTAATAGGATGTTCTTCGCGGACTACCAATTTTAAAAATAAGCTAAGGAGAATGTTAACAAACAGTTGTTCTACAGTTGCAATGCAATGAACTTGAAATATGTGTCTTTTACTCAATTAATTCCTCGGTGTAGAGATAGACCTATAGCAAAGAATATTTGCTTTGTATGAATATCTGTATTATATCTGTTACATGTGTATTTTTGTTTTGTATTACTCAATTCATATAAAAGAATAAAATGTATTGTAGTTTTCATCATTTTATGTAGATTTTTGGACGATCTGGGATACAATTCGTGCAGCGAAGATCGTGAGAAATATGCCCAGTACAATGTATCATATCGAGACTGAAATTTGGAAGTTACAGTATCATGGTATGGAGTTGCATGTTGATATAACGATGTATGTTGCAGCTGTCCATCATCAGATTATATCAAGACCATAGATTGCTGAGATAGAAAATTTGTGGTCTTCTTTATAAAGAGAAATATAGCTATAAACTTGTTGAAATGGCCAATACCAGCAAAAAAAGAAAGTTCAATTATGTATTAAACTAGTTAATAAAGCATTGTATAGAATACATTTGAGCTGTTTTTTAATTTACAACCTCTTGCCTACTTCTATATCTATAGGAAGGAGCCTAATAAGTACATATTCACATAATGAACAATTTATTTAAAAAGTATACTTTTCTCTTTAACTTACCAGTTGTTTAGGTAATTTTTGTTGTAAACCTTGTGGAATGCCACCTATATAAACATCTCCACCAACTTTATTTTGGGGAATTTTCTTTGGTTTTTCTTTCTTTCCATCGATCGCAATTGTTATTTTTCTTTTACGTTTCTTTGACTTATTTTCTATAATTAATTTGTGCCATTCGCCATCGTCGAGTTTCTTCGACACATGTAAAGATTTCTTTCTTTTTCCTGCTACATGAAATGCGATTGATCCCTCTTTTAATTCTATGAAGTTGTAATGCTTTACGTCACTCTGAGGAAAGAAAATTATAAGCAACTATTTGTTAAACTTATACCTACTACTGAAATAGTTGGGGGTATATAACCTACCTGCGCGAAAAGAAGTAATCCATTTTTATAAAATGTCCTAAAATCAAGTTCAATGCTGAAGTCGGTTTTCCAAAACTGTTCTTTTAAATAATATTTTACGTAACTCTCGGCCATGTCTCCAAATTTAGCTGCATTGAGTTCTAAGGAATTATTCGTATTTTTATCACATCCTTCAATGCTTTGTTGGTCCTTAATCGTGTCGAAATCTAATATTGGACGTGATTTCAAATTTTCTTTGATCATTTCATCATTTTCTATAAGTGTAGGGCGCTGCGGTCTGCCACGACCAATTTTGACGCGAATAAAATGGTCTATTGTATTTATACCAAAATGTATTAATCTGCAAAGCAAAACACGAGATTACTGCATAATCTATAAAATATCATATTTTTTTTTATTTATAAAGAAGAAGAAGATTGCAAAGTTGTCATATATCTTTCAAGGTCCAAGTCCTTATGATGTTAAAAGATACGTGTCTTCGGAACAGACGGAACATAGCGCAATAAAAACGTTATAAAAATGAAATAATGTAAGATTCATTTAGTAGGTAGGTCTTTATTATCCATTAATAAAAATCCGTATGTAACAAACGCTCATGAATCTTTATATTCATCCTAATAATAGTATTTTGATCAAGGTGTCTAAAATAATTTTTATTTTTTTTTATCGTTTGAAAAAGTATGTTTAAAGATAGTTTTTATAATGAATTTATTTGGGACAACTGGGTTTAGATAGAATTTCATACGCTCTTTTTGAGCTACTTCTGTGCTTCTCTGTGTGTAGCGCTAGCGCGTCCTGCAACTCTGGCGTTGACTAGAAAGTATACATTATCATTGCTGAATTAAGTCAGCGCAGGGCTTGTAGCAAATGTTAAAAAGAGGCCCTTGGCTTGATTTAGGATATAAAATAAAACAGCACATTTTAAATTAAACTTTTCTCAATTTAATATGGGAAAATTTGGAGATAACACTTTTTATGACTTTTGATGTCGAAAAAGAACGTTAGTGGCTGCAAGTAGTAATAATCGAAGACAAATGAAAGCGTAAGATTATACCTACATTTGGGAAACACGATTCTAATGAATTTTCCATTAAGTCTACATAATTGCAGTTCCAGAATATAATATTGTTTGCTGTTTTAGCAGCAGCTACGCCTGTCTTATGTAGTTCAGTGAACTACACTAGTGTTATACAGGCTTTCTTCCAAATTGTCTTGGTAAGCACTGACGATAATTGGGAGCTCATTTCAAGATCTCTTCTAATGTAAGAGATTTTAATTGTCGAAGTATTCCAAATAATCTAGAAATTTCTATACCACTACGAAATGTTTGAGAGCCTTCCAGTAACCTCTAGTGAGTTCAAGAATGTTACATAATCTTCTAGTAAGTTCTAGAACCTTCCATATTTCCATAGATTTTCACAAGGTAACTGATAGTCTCCGATACTATCTCCATCACACTTGGTAATCCATCATACAAACTCAACTTAACCATAACACACACGCTCCACTGAACCGCAACACTAAACACATTATAAACCACCCAACGCCAACACACGCCAGTTTGTTTCAGGTATCGGAGCAGTAGACACCCTGAAGATGACACTTAAGATAGTGGACGAAACGCCAGCAGTAGAAGCAGAGACAACGACGCGGTTTCAACCCAGAAACCAAGAAGGAATATGTATTGTTACTTCATATATTTGAGTAAATTGTGGAATTTTAATATAATGGAGTAAACGTATAATGTAGAAAATGAAAATATCCTATAGAAAAAGTCAAAAGTACGAGATGTGTTTTTAAATAAGTAGGTACCGTTTTGATATAAAAAAAAAAACAATTTTATAACACTTTTATTTTTATATGAAACCTAGGCATCACCTAAAGCACTTTTCGTATCGTACGACTAGGTTCTGAATTCCATTCATATAGAAATCTGCCGCCTGATTTACTAACCAATTCTGTGTTTAAGCAACTGTTTTTGTGGTCGTCATTGTGCAGGCCAGTTATCATTCGTGTAGTTGTAAATGTCAAACTTTGATGTATATTTTTAATTAATGACATTAGGACTTGTGTGTTATGAACATGCTGTTTCCGTGTTGGGTGTAGCTGTAGTAACATTCAGGAGACATTTCTTTTCACACGTAAGGTTTTTACGTTTTCCAAGTTAATGAACTTTACCTGCAAATTGCTTAATTGCACGATTAATTCTGCAGTAATTGCAGATTTTGTTACAATTAATTTTCAGTTTTAATCGCGTACCTTTGTTGTACGTACTTAATTTTTAACGTACCCTGTAGATATATCGTTATTTCTTTATTTGGGACAAACATTTGTTTAGATTCCATACTTTTCGAATATGTTAGGGGCTGTAGTGTTGATTTGGTTTAAGTCTATCCTGGTACCGCCATCTTGTGTGATCTAATTGAGTAGAGCGATTTCGCGATCGATCGTAGTTATGCGAGATCTGTATCTCATCAGGAGTGGTAGTGCTGTTTTACAGTCATAGATGGCGTATGCATGGTTATTCGTATCTATTCTCGGTAATTAACTATATTATTGATTTTTGTTTAGTTTAAGCAATGTTTGGGTTTTCTTGTCTTTTAGTTTCATTTGTAAATTATTATGTTCCGCTTGAAATTGCCGTTGAAACCCTAAGAGTTATGTTAAATACTGTGATTGTTTCCTCCATGTTCGCTTAGATGTTGCCTCTGCCGCAATCTTTAGAACGTTGTTAATTGAAATTTTGACACGTTCTCTTCCGTTTCAACCGTCTTACAAACAAGATTGAATCGCGCAAAAACAGCGTTTTCTCAACCAGTGCTTGGGTAATTAATTTGGAATGTTGAATTTGTATCGTAATAAATCACTAATTAAGGTGGATGTTTTCATAATTTCTCAAGCTTAATTTGGTTATGACGTTATTGAAGAAACTTTGTAAGAGGATATTTTTTCCTTCTGGTTGAAGAAATCTTTCGCTGATTTTTGCGATTGCCGCCAGGTAGAACTTTAGGCAGGCATTTACGTTTGGAAATTCTGAAACACGTGTTTAACTTGTGAGATAGCTTTGGAAGAATTCCGGAAGGTTTAAGACGTGGTATCCTTTGGTGACAACAGATGTATGGTGCAGTTTCGTAGATATTACTGCAGCCTCCTGCGTTAATTCCTGATGACTGTTGGTAGCCAAGGATGACTGGAGTAGACATTTTTCTGTAACTAATGTGGTATCGTTGAAGAATTTGTAACCATAGCTGTGTGTGTCTGTGTGCAAAATTTAAGGTATTTCGACTTTGTTTATTGCTGTTTTGCTAAATATTGCCAGTGTATTGCACAGTCACTTAGTGCAATCAGACACAATCAAATTTGTGCAAGCTTACGTGCAGTTGTTGAGCAGAACGTACTGTCTAACTTTGTTTTCCGGTCTAACTGTTCATTAGAGTCAACGTAAGTCAACGTAATTACTAGTTTTATCTTATAGTGGCATATGAGTCACTGAGATTTAAATTTCTGACATTTAACGATTAGTTTAACTAGTAGTGGTGGCCTTATTTTGAGGTTACGTGTCGAATTGGCCCTGCTACATAACATCCCAACTAGTATTGTGTAAATTTATTGCATTGATTTTTTAGTATATTTAATGAACAATTTCAATATATAGTGGAGGCAATCCTTAAACCGTTGCACGTCATTACTCGTTAATGACGTCATATACTGCAGCGTAGTCAAGTCTGTTTGAAAAATCATATGATTTGCACGCCATTTTAATGTACACAAATTTGACATATAAATATCTGAAAAATATAATTGTGTATTGTAAATTTTATAATTTTTTGGGTGGTACGGTTTTTAAAAAATGAATGACGTGCAACGGTTTAAGGATTGCCTCCACTATAATTATGTATAATTCATACGATTCTTAACTTGTTGAATTTTATTAACGTTTTCTTTTGTAAGACAATAGTTATCTGGCACTGTTAGTATTAGATACCATTTAGAGTCTGTTATTTAGTGTCAATCAGCTTGTCGTTGGCCTCTAATATACAGAGTGGTTCATTTTTGCTTATGTGTTGCTGATTGCGACCAAACTGCTCGACATTGGGGAGACTCCCTGGCATATGTTACCTGTGTAATCATTTTTCTTTTAGTTTTAAGTATTTTCTCATGTATTTAATTGTACTCGAGGTTTTGCCTCATATGACTTAATTATTTTGATTACTTCAAATCAGTATAACAGTTTGTCAAGTGTAACTTGAATTTATGGCTCACATTTGGTGGCCTTCTTGATCAATTAATACATACGTACAGAATTTTAAACATTTGTAACTGGTATGCACTTAGGTGTTTCTTATTTTTAATGTTTTTTTTATTACTTTTATTTGCACTTAAATTGTAAAGACATTACGTTAGTTGACTTGAATGATAGGTTGGCTAAGCTCTATCTTATCTTGGACTTTGGGCAATCTTTTTTTTCATACAGTAAATAAACCTGTTGTTAAGTTTCTATGAGTGTGTTTGGCTTTGCTGATCATTATTCCTGGGGTTTAATAATAGACTTGTTCCGGGTCTATCTATCAGTTGCTGGTCAGTATAATTAATCGGAACTGGTGCCCTTATTATATAACACCTTCACTTGTTGAGTGAACGAACCTACTCCTGCCCGAATGGTTAGCGGCAGTACTGACCATCATCTTCGACATCAACCTTGGGAAGAGTGGAAGGTAAGGCTTAGTGAGGGATAAGCTGGCGATTAAAAAATTAATTAGTATACAAGCGTCACTGTTTTAGTTATCAATAGAAGGTGTGTTATCGTGGTGGCATAATACCTTCGGTCCTCTTGCATATTTTATATCTTTAACGCAAGAGTGTAGCAATTTCACGGGGTGAATCATTGAAAACGTGGTCAGTTGGGCTGGGAAAAAATGTTGAAATGTGTACCTGGTCCAGACTGCGGTGAAAAGGTGAAACTAATGCTGTTGCTCTAGCACCACTGAACAGACCAAGTAAAGTGGTACGTTTGTATGTATGAGATATTCCGCAAATTCGAAAGATCCATAATTACACACAATGTCGAGTCGACCTATTTTCACTTCACTTTTTATATTTATGATAAGATATGAAGTTGCCATTGCGAAAAGGGTGCGGCGTGCTGATGAAATTCAAGTAAATCTACAACAAGGAACGGACTCTTTTTTTTTTTACAACGGTTGCTCCCCTATTTTATGTTAAACTTGACGATCAGTTTTCAATTCTGGCTGATCATTTGGGAAATATCAGCACTTCACAACCATCGGCATATTTTGGTAAAGATAATTTTATTAAATATTTATTTCAGAACAAAAATTTTCAACCTTGGAAAACTAGGTACATTGTAATTTTACAAGGATCATTAGTGCGACAAATGATATTGTTCTATCATCAATAAATATTTTGCACAATTTTTATTTTTTATTTTAAATACGTACTTTATTATTTATTCGAGTTTGGCAAACTACCGCTTTTGCGGCGCCTTCGAAGTATATGCGCGAACCTTGTGCATATGGTGCAGCGACCACATATCAAAACAGTAGTCACTTAAAAATCACGCATCGTTGTTGTTTCAAGAAAACAAATCAGGTCAGAACAAAAAGTACAGTCTGCAAATTTTAAAAAGAGTAACGGTGTAAAGCAAGGCGGCGCACAGAGTTTGGCAAAAACAATTATAATACTCTTTGGAGATTGTTGCAGCCTATTTTAATTGAATACTATAATCACGCATATATAAACATTCGATTATGCTTTTAGTAGCTATCCATTAGCGAGGAGTTATGAGTGCATATTTTGAATACGAATTTCATTTTCAACTCCTACTTTTTGAGAAAATGACATCTGAAAAAGTTCTAAATTTACGTCTATCGCATGTAATCACGTGCGATAGACGTAGAAGACGTAGTAAAAGTAACAGCAAATGTCTCTAGTGGATTGTAGAAACTTTATAATCATAAAGTTTCTACAATCCACTAGAGACATTTGCCGCAAATGTGCGCATCTAAACCACTGTGCGGCGCTATGAATTCATAATTTTCCATTTGTGCCGTTGATGAAATACTAGAAGCATATAATAAAAAGAGATATATAAAATGGCATGATTATGCTCCTCAAGAATATAGAGCAGAAATCAATATAGAAAGATCCAAGCAGTTATTGATGCAGATCAACATGTCATAATAAGTGTAGCTGAGAAGAACATATATACATTGGCATCGTCATAAATAACCAATGCAATATGATGAATAACTACCTAAATAAGAGATTTAGGTCTCCTGATAGAGTGTTCTACTCGTTAAGTAGGAGCTTCCTTAATCATAGAGAAATGTTGCACAAAACGAAAATTACAATATGTATGTATATATGACACAATTTACGTATCAATACCAATGAATGAGGTTGGGTATTTCTCAAAAGAATAAACTACAAGCAAGTGAAGTGAAATATCTTCATACACCACTTAACTTCTACTGGTAGGGGAGAGTGGGGACGGCTTGGACACTTTTTTTGAAACTTGCATTTAATGTAGATTATAACTTGAGAGATCAATGTTAAAGTAAACCATATCTTTAAAACGAATTCGCTTGTCTTTTGTTAGCTTTGGTAAACCTATTACAATATCATTAAACAATACTAATGCTGGTAGTTCATCCGACACAATAAATCTATTTGAAGCCAGTTGTGGCTTCAAAAATTTAACTTCATAGCCATCTACGGTTTTCTTTATAATTTCAGCAACAAAATTTCTGGATGTCTTTTTGAAATTATCCCTAAAAACTTTTACAATTGCATGTCCTCCTTCTTCAATTAAAAATTTTCCATCATTTTCTTCTTCATCTTCTTCGTAATTGAGGTCATCTGAAGAGCTGTCGTTTAATTCTAGTTCTTCCTCAGACGAAGAACTCTCTTGTACAACTTGACATTAAAACAATGGGTTAAAATTCCATATTTAGGCAGTATAAGTATGAAAATTAGTAATGTTTTAAAGAAACTGGATTTTAAAATAGCCTTCTATAATAATAACACTTTAAAAAGTCAATTAACGAATAATAAAACAGCGAATCCTAAACTAAACAAATCAGGAATTTACAGAATTAATTGTAGTGATTGTAGTAAATTTTATATAGGTCAAACAGGGCGAAATTTCAAATTAAGATTCTCAGAACACATGCGAGCCGTTAAATTAAATTATGAAAATTCAAGTGTAGCTAACCATGTTTTAGACGCGGGACATCAATTTTCAATAGACAATTTAGAAGTACTGTATAGTTTAAATAAAAGTAAAAAAATGAATGTTCTAGAAGGTTATTTTATAAAAGAAAGTTTACTTTTACAACCAGGCAATGTTCTTAATGAACAAACAGAACTCATAAATCACCGCTAATAAACCCTAGCCTTGTAAAAGGGTCTTTCCAGATAAGCCATGACCTTCTCATAATTTTCTATTTTTGTACATTTTATTTACATTTTTGTTAGAAGTAGGTAGTTACAGTATATTAAATTTTACTTTAGTCTCTCGAGAACTCCTGACGATGCCGCAAGGCGAAATGTACATCGAGTATTTAATTATATTTATTTGTGAAACAATACCAAGTGTATTTTTTGTTATTACTTGCTTATATTTCGACATGTTTCACCAAGAGATTTCCATCACTTCATTTAATTATTTCTTTGTCACTTTTGTGACCTTCTTTTTATCTCTTTTTTGAACCATCTCTTCAATCTCCTCTTTTTCTGGTGTGTCTGTTGCAATTTTGCATCTGCCTTTTTTTCTTCTGTTTGTAGTTCTTTTTCTTTCACTAGCTTTGGGAAACGGTCTTATAAATTCAGGACTTGCAAGCAAGCTTCTTTTTCTTTTGTACCTATCTTCAAAATTTATCGTGTCTGTAATTGGAACATTACGATCTGCTCTATTTTCGTCAATGTCAGTTGACCTGTCTTCGCTTGCGTGTGAAATATCTTGATTTGGATCATTTTCCATGCTAACAAGTGGCCGTTCTTGACTTGTATTTCTCAGCGTATTCATAAGCCAGACGTCTTGTAGCCTTAGGAGTTAGCCCATGAAACATGTTAATAAATATTCCTGAAGTCTTTCTTCCATGTCATTTGTGAATACTTGAGTTGTTACATATTGCGGTTTGAAAGAAACATTTAATATTCCATTCATTTTTACTTTATTTACATAGTTGGAAAGATGAGATTTTTTACATTATGTAATTCTGCACTTTTCCTAATTGACATGTTGTTCTCTAAAACATCTTGTATAGCAGCTGCCAAATCCCCTGGAGGAAACTGTCTATTTGTTTTTCTTACATACACACGAGGCATATTGCAATCTGAAACAAAAATTACAATATAATTATTAGACTTTAAAATGATAAAATTACTATGGGAGCATTTGGACAAGTTGGGAAGGATATGGACACCAGTGTCCACATCCTCCTGAATAGGAGGAGCAAAATAAAAATGATCAGAAGTCATTGTATACAACGTTGAACTCAATTTTAAAGTAACAAAATATCTTCTAATGCAAGGTGTTTAACGTATTATTATAATTAATTAAATCAAATTTACGAGTATGAAATTATTACTTACCAAAGCACTGAACAAACTTACATTCAACAACACCAAAACACACAAACTTTTCCTGTTCAAGCAACCGTTGAGCGATAACGATTGAACTGGGATGTGAGGTTATAATGTTTGTTTTACCACAAATACTGCTCATGTGCAGTCACAAATTACAAAACGGCGGGAATTATGAACGTGTCCATTTCCTCCTGTAGTTCAAACCGTCCCCAGTACTCTCCCCTATATGAAGACTGGATTTAAATGAGTAATGTGCTTAATTCGAAACTGGGCACAGTAATAGTGCTGATATCACTTACTACAATTTCGAACTGCATTATTCATTCAATTTAGTCCAGTCCTGTAATGTACCCCTGACTGTAGTTATTAAATTATTTTAAAATATGTAGTGAGCTATATTTTCCATATAAAGTAGTTCTAAATGAACGTGCATGCGCACGCGCAAGCACACACACACACACACACAGTAGTAATGTCATCACTATTGCTGTGATCAATTTCGAATTACATTCTTCATTTAAGTTCAGACCTGCAATGTATCCCTGACTACCATTTTCTACTTATATAATACAAAATTCTAAAGTGTAATTTACCTAAATGGTTCTGTTCTATCTATGAAGATATCACTGATTTCTCCATTAAAATATTCGTCTGGACTTGTAACATTAGGCATACCTCCAATAAATATAGGTACACTTATTTCATTATCAGATGCTAATATTTCTTGTTTGTCTGCTCTGGTATTATCAATTCTCAAAACATAAGCCTGTGAACTTCTTTTTATTAATTCTATTACATGGTAATCGTCATCGTTGAGCTGCTTTTTTGAGGATAAAGTTTTATTGTCGACGTTTATATTTAGATAGCCGTCCTTTAAGACAAATGTCGCCAAGTCTTCTATACTCATAACGAAGGAGTTGTTACTCGTAGTTCTAAATACGAAGACCAAGCTAAATGTGGGCTTAAATTGTTGAGGTTTGAGTTTCAAATAACCAGCACCCTCGAGCCAAACTTTCCTAAATTCCAGCTGAAAATCAAACAGTTTTTTATCAGTATAGCTTTGTATCTCAACATACTTTCCTACAATTATTGAATTCATAATAAGGCACTATGCAATTGGCATAGCTATTACTGTACAATGGAATGTGATTAGCAAAGAATTAAAATGGTTGGCGAAAATCACGTGTTGGGTTGAGCAAATTTTGAGAATGTTCATGTAACAGCGCAAACGTGCATCAAACAAATTGGTCCTAATATTTATCATACACAATACATATTTGCAAAATGACACGATATGAAAATACTTTCAGAAAATAAAATACTTTATTAACTGTTATATTGAACTAGACGAACTTTTTATTAGTTTATTGCTTTTATCCTAAAATTGAAACAGAACAAAGAATAAAAAGTTATTTAGTCAGTCGTGGATATTTAAATTCGTATTCTTAGCTGTGAAGGTAATATATCTGCTTCTCGAGATATTTAAGGAATTTGATAATTGTGTCGGATGTCGAGTAAAAGTATGCTGTTTTTCTAAATTGTTTAAAAATGAATTTGGCGCTTAACTTTGGCGCCCAATTTATTGTGAAAACATATAAATAAATTCTTTAACATAAACCCAAGACAATTTAATTAAATCCATAATTACCGTAATTGAGATTGTTTGCTGTTGTAGTTGCTTTAATAATCTTAATACTCACTGGCTTATCTGTAAATTGTACTCCATACTGATGTTGTGATTTACTCGTCTCTGCAAGCGCAATGAACTGGCTTAATTTGAAGTTTTCGATGTCGCCCAAAAATGACAAGTGCGTGTGCAAGGAAACGGTAGCAGAATTCTCCTCTAGAAAATAATCAGGCGACACTCCACCAATGTATAAGTTTGTTCTTTT
Organism: Amphimallon solstitiale; assembly: GCA_963170755.1. Classification (NCBI taxonomy): domain Eukaryota; kingdom Metazoa; phylum Arthropoda; class Insecta; order Coleoptera; family Scarabaeidae; genus Amphimallon; species Amphimallon solstitiale. The sequence goes on from OY720679.1 coordinate 18,012,036, forward strand.
AATTTTATGTAATTGACTTTGACTAATAATTCTGTAATCTGTAGAGTGTTCCTTGTCAACTACTAATTTCGATGTTTCAGTCTCACCATCGAAAAATTTCACGACATCTATATTATGCTTTATGCCATCATTATATTTCTTTTTAGTTTTTAATACAATAGGTTTTATATCACTTCTATTGTAATGTACTTCGTATCGAATGTGGCCGTCATGTAACGTCAAAGCAAGAAATGAACCCTGTCAAAAGAAGATGGTTAATATAATATTGCAATGTAACATAAGTTGAGCAAGATTTAAATATATTCTTCTTATATGTTTTTTAGGTTTTGATTTTTATAATCCTCTAATAAAGTCCATAAGGTATATAATTTGAATTTAACTTACTGACTCATGATGCGGCGATAAAAATAACAATGCATTTTCGTCAAAAGTAGTAAACCAGAAATTAATACCAATAGCTCTTGGATTAATGTTTCTCGTGTCTTTGATCATAGAGAATCCTTCACCATTAAATCGATACGTTGGTGTAGAACTGATAACTACAGACCTGCAAGTTAATTGAATGCCAAATATTATAAATTCCACAATCAATGTCGAAGTATACAAGCATACCTGCTACATCCTTCGCATTGATTAGTTTGTTCAAATTGCCAGAGGCCAATCTTTTTGCCGTTAAATGTAATGTCATGAATACACCCCGGCAATCCTCTTAAATCTGGAGCATTGCCTACTTGAATTAAATTTGCCGGACTAATATTAAAGCGGATATTTCCGTTTTTAATTGAGCTTGCTTCAGTTTGGTTGTTCACAGTTATTCTTACGATATTAAACATTCTAAAATGAAATTATCTTAATTTATAGAAATAATAAGAGCATGCACTTTTCGAGAAATACCAACCTCTCTACATTAATATTGCATTCCTCTTCTGAAGTGTTGATTACCATTTTAGTTTCTTTTTCGGTTGGGCTCAACTTGAGCAAAAATATGACGCTGTATTTGGTAACAATCAGATTCATAAACTGACCTTCGCTATTATACACGTAAAACAGAGACGCTGATTTTTCCATATATGTTGAATTCCGTGAAAATTTAATCCTCAAATTTGTTACCAAAGAAGGTTCTAGATTATTTAATTTGTACGATCTTGTGCAGAACTGTCCAGACATTGATACCCTTATCTAAAAATCAAATTTTTATATTTATGAAAAAATTATAAAGAGTTCCTGGAAATATGAGCAATAATCATAAATCATTTCTTGATTTGCTAGCTTAAGTAATTATAAGATATTCAACGGAAGAATAAGGACTCAAGGAGTGATAACGAGAAGATGTGTAGAAAATAAACAAAAGGACATCAACGGAATTTTGTGGGAGCAATGAATTTTAAACAAAAGAAACTATACTAGGTGATTTCTTCTAGAAAAAGAAAGTCAAACAGGGCTAAATTAAATAGGAAGTGTGAGTTTTATATTATCTACCTAGGCATAATGAAAACAAGTGGTGCAAATTTTGATGTCAAGTTGCTGTGATATTTTGATGTTTACTGATCAAATTCGGTTCACGTTTTGTTGAGTTTTGTTATTGTTTTGTTTTTGTGTAGCCCTAACAAACTAAACATGGGAAAATTCAGCTAGAACGTAGAAGCGTAATCGAATTATTGACGATGGGTGCAAATTCACTTAAGAATATTCACCACAGGGCGATTACTGTATATGGGAAGGATTCGTCATATTTACCGATAAGATTATGGTCTATATAAATTCGACGGGGTAGGAAATCAATTGAGTACGAGCTAAGATGCGGAAGGCCTGTTAAAACAAAAACCAACGAAAACATCAAGAAAAATGAGTTTTTGCTCTTAGCAGACCGTAGAATAAAACTTTCAATGATTACCGATTGAGTAAGGATATTGGAAGGTTCAGTATTAAAAATACGTTAGATTTCGAATTGCTTATTATCGAAAAAAACTGTGTTGGCAACACCTGTGCGAAGAAAGCTAGGTAGCTTTGGTTGACAACGAAGACCTGTCTTCGAGAATTATAACGTGAAGTGTGAGTGTATCAATGGTCTCCATCGACAAAGCAAAAATCCATGCAGTGATTCCAGAATGAATCTACACCGTTAAAAAAGACGAGAGCAAAGAATTCATCAGGAAAGCGGATGGCAACGGTACTTTGGAATATGGACGGAATTTCACTTATTGAATACATGAAAAAGATTCTATATAATAAGAAAAGTATATAACGAACTATCAGAAAACTGAAAACTGCCACACAGAAAATAAGGCCCCACGCCTGTGATCAACATTATGCTGTTTTATGACAATTGCAGAGTTCACTAAGCTTGCAAGTCCGTCAAGTAATCGACTAGTGCGGCTTCGTAAATATGGAACATTTGAAAAAAGCATGAGGGGAAACCATTTTTTTTGATGAATACCTGTCAGAAGTGACAGGAGAAATTTTTGAGGGCTTATAAAACAATTTGTTGAAGGCATAGCCTTATTGGGATATACGTGAATATTAATGGATCATTCGTTAAAAATAAAAAATGCTTTTCTTGAAACTCTACCTTCATAGCTAGGCATATAATATAAAATAAGCTAAAAAGGAATAGAATTGATAACGAAACAACTTACTAACGCTGATAGTTAAAAAAGGATAATGAAGTTACGTAACTCTGTTACGTAACTTCATTTCTTCACTGGTGTAAAATATTGCATGGCTTTCTTTGATATCTTATCTCCTCGCTGTTAGCAGAAATAATTATTGTTTGCATTCTTAAACAGCAAAAGATACTAGGTGAGATATCGATCTCTGAATAAACAAATTTTATAAACAATAATATACAGGCTGTCCAGAAACTCTCTTGACAAACGAAGACCGGAGATTCCTCAGATAATTTTAAGACAATTTAACCCAATTCACCCTAGTCCGAAAATGCTTCCTAAAGGAGCTAGAGCTCTTTGAAGATGGCGCCTTGTAATTAGTTTTTTTTAAATATCTCCCGAACGCTTCTATTTAGAAAAACAAAATCTGGTATGCTTATTTATCCTCCAGAGATGAATCGATTCCATCAATTGCGAATTTCTAGTACCGGTCATAGGCGTCCGTTTTGGGTAGGTAAACGGTTATTTTAACGCATAACTTTTTTGTCTTTAACTTTTAAGCATTTGTGACACAAGATTATTAAATTTTCAGGTATTCTAGTACTAAAAGGTACTCTTAGTTTAAGTCGGTAGGATACACCGTTTTCTAGAAAAATCGATTTGAACATTTTTCGTTTTTCCGTCATTTCATCTTTCGTCATTTCAACTTCGCGAACTGACAACAATTTGACAATTAAAAACGTAGGTTTTATTTCTGTTGGCAGTTCAGACCGAACTAGTGCAAAAAATAATAAATTGAATTTTAATGACGAAAAAACGAAAAATTTTCATATCGATTTTTCTAGAAAACGGTGTATCCTACCGACTTAAAGTAAGAGTACCTTTTAGTACTAGAATATCTGAAAATTTAATAATCTAGTGTCACAAATGCTTAAAAGTTAAAGACAAAAAAGTTATGCGTTAAAATAGCCGTTTACCGACCCAAAACGGACGCCTATGACCTTAGGAAGCATTTTCGGACTAGGGTGAATTGGGTTAAATTGACTTAAAATTATCTGAGGAATCTCCGGTCTTCGTTTGTCAGGAGAGTTTCTGGACACCCTGTATATATATATAATTAATTTAAGTTTCCTGACCTTTTCACATATTCATGTGTATATATATAATTTAATTTCTTGGACGATTTAGAGGTCATACTAATTTTAAATTATTTTAAAATTAGTTTTAATTGTTAATTAAGTAATTTCTAATATTTTTAAAAATTACCCAGCAGCCCAGGATTCGAAACCAGAATCTACTAATCACTAGTCAGGTGCGTTGCCAGTTACGCTACTGCGGGTCCGGCTTCGAGTCCTTTGAATCGTACTGATATACATATTCATATATATATCAAGTAACAGATGGAAGTATTGCTGGTATACCAGAGTATATAAGCACCGAAACGTCCATGTGCTGTATGTATGTATTATAATTAATTTAAATTTCCTGTCCTTATTCACATATTCATGTGTATATATATATTTAATTTCTTGGGCGATTTAGAGGTCATACTAATTTTAAATTATTTTAAAATTAGTTAGCAGTACGATTTAAAGGACTCGAAGCCGGACCCGCAGTAGCGTAACTGGCAACGCACCTGACTAGTAATTAGGAGATTCTGGGTTCGAATCCTGGGCTGCTGGGTAATTTTTAAAAAATATTAGAAATTACCTAATTAACAATTAAAACTAATTTTAAAATAATTTAAAATTAGTATGACCTCTAAATCGTCCTAGAAATTTAATTATATATATATACACATGAATATGTGAATAAGGTCAGGAAATTAAATTAATTATCATATACAGCACATGGACGTCTCGGTGCTTATATACGCTGGTATACCAGCAATACTTCCATCTGTTACTTGATATATATATGTATGTATACAGATTGGCGTAGTTAAAAGTTAATATGCATCTTCAAATACACACACATAAACATGTACCTATGTATGTATGTATACAACAGTTCAAGAAAGTGGGGAGACCGAAAGCATGCGCGCATGGCATTCGTTCCGTATCTTTAGAGCGTGAACTACATTCTGTCTGAGCAAACTCGCAAATATTAAAATAAAATGCCCTTAGCTGTCGAGGAAAAAATACAGATTGTGTTTATGGTATGCGAAGGATAATTCGTACAAAGACGTGCAAAATTTATTTGTTGCGGCATATGAAAATCGTCCACCTCCCTCTGTCTGAAATGCTATCCAATGTACGAAATGGGTTTTATAATCGTTTAGGGTACTGCTTGATGCAAGAGGGACAGACATTCGAACATCTTCAACATTTAATTTTGTATAATTCATTAAGTATAATATTTTGTTTCGTTTTAAATGTGAGAATTTTATTTAATTTTTTATAAGAATTTTATTTTAGTTACAAATTTTATAGTTTTGTTTCAGTTCAATGTTAATACATTATACATCAGTTACCAAAATATTATACAAAAGCCGTACATAGCGAAGCAATTCTTTAAAGCAAACGTCTGCATACTAACTTTCAACGTTTTGCACTGAAGCCTCGGTAACTCGATACCCAGTCTCGATCTGTACTGCCCTACTATCGTACCCCTCCATTTCATGTTTGCATGCACATGTGTGCGTGTCTGTGTTTCCCTATATCTACTTTTATTTCAGTCAAACGGTATGTATATCAGTACGATTTAAAGGACGCGAAGCCGGACCCGCAGTAGCGTAACTGGCAACGCACATGACTAGTGATTAGGAGATTTCGGGTTGGAAATTAATAATATACAAGGCAAGAATATAAAGCAAAAGAGAGTATTAATAAACACTGGCATATTGGCAAAAAAGACATAGGAATCAGGTGGAAAAGGTGGGGAATCGGGTGGAAAGAGGTGAAAATAACTGTCTAGGGAAAATAGGAGTGCTTGTCGAGGGTTAAATTTTGAAAATATTTATCATTTGATAGATTTTTCTGTAAAATAAAAATAAAAATTATTGTTAAAATAAAGGAAAAACAATAGCCAGCTTCCAAGGCATTCGGGTATGTAATTAAGTATGTTCAGGATTTTTTTATATTTTAATATATTTAATAGTCACTTACCCCATCTGCAATTTCCTTAGATTTCTTTATTTTAGATTTCAGTTCTTCCAGTTTGAGCGATATATTTCTATTTTCAAAACTAAATGCATCGGTTTCTTTGTTAAATTTAATTTCGGTAAAATTTCTAAGCATGTCTTGTACTCGGTTTTTGGCCTCATCTATTTTCCTCTGGATTTCTTTAGTTTCTAGAATTTAATTAGTTAAAGCAGTTTTGAGAGAAATTTAATTGTGTATAAAAATTTAACACATTGCTGTTCTGATAAGAAGAACTATATTACTTTTTTTTTATTTTTTGATTAAATGTCAATCTAAGTTTTTTTGTTTGTTTTTTAATTAAATGTCAATTATTAAGTCTTAAAAAATGTTGTTTTCTGTCATAATATTGATACGTAAATCTTGTTAAACGATTTGTAAATCCACAAAATTGTAACACATACGTCTTTCCTAATAAACAGGTCTGAAGAAGGCTGAAAAGAGCAGCCGAAACGTCACAAAGCTAAGAAGAGTTGTTTTTTATTACAAGTTTTTTACAAACCCTTATTCCATTTCCCTAGGAATGGTAAACTAATTTATTTATAGTACATATATATATATATATATATATATATATATAGGAAAGAGAAAATTATTGGGTAAATTCCGCTGTAGAGCAACCGTAGACACGTGTTTCTGACTCATTGGTCGTCATCGGTACGGTGTAGCCAAGGAATAAGGTGGGATAACCTTGGAGATGTATGCTACACGGAAGACCATCAGGAGACAGACCACCATTTGTAGCTTCAGTTAGAAGATCCTCAGTTTTGAGGACAACAACTAACGTCGCCACGAGGAAGACAATGTCAACCTGCGTGCCATCCGAGAACCCAGGAAAGATAAATGGTGGTCTGTCTCCTGATGGTCTTCCGTGTAGCATACATCTCCAAGGTTATCCCACCTTATTCCTTGGCTACACCGTACCGATGACGACCAATGAGTCAGAAACACGTGTCTACGGTTGCTCTACAGCGGAATTTACCCAATAATTTTCTCTTTCCTGTATTTCATGTATCCGCGATAATTCCTTTTATATATATATATAAAATCAAAATAAACCTTGTTGTACCCTTAGGTGTTAGGTTGCTATGAATAATTTAGTGTTTTAAATTAAAAAAAAATTTAATCACGTACATCGTATTCCATTTAGTAAATAAAGCTTGAGTATGGCACACCCTAGATGAAATATTCTTATCAACAGGAAGTGACGAATATGATTTGGTGCAATTTTTTGAAGTGTAAACTTCTTTGGGTGCGTTGCGCTGATTGTAGGCACTGAACAAGACTGACCCGTCACGCTCGGATATGTAACGCTCGTTCGGGTAATGTCGGCTCGAGTCGACTAAGGGAACAAGATAAATATATCATATAGAGGTATTTAATTTCAATTACATTGAAATTTAAATGAATAAATAAATTCATGTCCCCGAGCAGATTCGATCCCGAGCCGGACGGGTATTACCAATGTATGACGCCGGCACGTTGCATCAGACCAAGCGCGGGACACGTAATCGAGTATTCATATCGTCTATTTATACATATACATACAACCGAACCGACCCAACGAAACGGCCGCTCGCGTCACTGCTATACTCGTTCGGCGACCGTTACATGGGAGAGCATGACGCATCAGTCGTATAATACGTTACCGAATATTATACGCGTGTATACATACATGTGTAAATGTAATAAATGTGCGAATACGTTTTATTTAATACGTTACTGAATATTATACGCGTGTATTTCGTATAATTAACCTCGCCTTGATGAAGTTTACACTTCTGCTGTGTGGTTTTAAGCACACCCATTTTCTTTTTTTAATAATTGGAATGACAAGAGAGCTATGGAGGAATGCAGTAGAGGCGTTAACTAAGGTCTAATCGCATTCTGAATATATTCTGTGAATATCATTCAGTTAGTAGACGCACGTTTCCCGCAAGCATCTTCCATTTGCAATTCATTATAAGAACTGACATTTCTTTTCTAATTTTTAACAAAATCAAATAAACATACAACAAAATCGTCTTACCACTATGTGATGTTAAACTTTTCAGCTTGTCCATATTCTTTCTGAGGTCATACGGTATACGAATATTTTTTATATCAACAGCTTCTTTGTAAATTTCCTTCATTCGATCAGACGTTGCCAGCGCGTTGTTTATAATGTCTTTCACATTGACGTTGTCATATTCAGGTAAAGGTTCATCAATTAACCTGTTCAGTGTAATACCATTATACCAATTTTTATTTTTAATTTCATTCAATCGATTCTCAATCGTCTTCATTCTTCCTTTTATATCTGTAAATTTATTAAAACTATATTTAATAATAAACACGTATATAATATAAGTGATTATAATGATGTCTACCTGGAGCCTTATGATTCAAAATGGAAAGAATTCTGCTTTCGAGTTGAGATGCATTTGCCGATAACATATATATTTTGTCACTTAAAGAATCCATTCCTTTTGGTTCAATTTGATCTTTTAGATTATTTAAAACTCTATTTGCTTCTTGTGCTGTTTCGTTTGCTGCTTTCAGTAGATCGACGATGTTGGAATAAGCTTCGCTAGCCTTTTCGGCGTTTACTTGTTTAGCATTTTTTTCAAATATCCTGCATCATAAAAGTATATTTCTTGACAAGAGATAAATATATTTTTTATCTACATACATATTATGCTAACGGAGTTGATATAAATTTTATTACTACGTGGCTTTATTGAAATTTCTGGTATATTTGTTGTAGTACAGGACGCGGCAGCGAATTGGGCAATTTTGAAAATGTTATCGAGGGTGAATTTATTTACTCTAAATATACAAGAATACATAATAAACATAGAAGCATTTTGTTTTCAAACTGGAGAAACTAAAAGAAGTCTTTATTTTCCAAAACTAACGTCTTTTAGATCCCCACCATTCCACCGTACCCATTCGGCAAGTCTTCTGTTAACATCACCCATGCATTACCTGTTGCAGCATCTTTACAGGAACTCGTTGAATTTTGTTCTGAATTCGGTGTTTCCATTCCTGTGGTGCTGGAGAACTAAACACTTGTGATTTCAAGTAGCGCCATAGAAACAAATCAGAGGCTAAAAGATCAGAGATCCATGCTACTCGTATATTTTCATGTTTGGAGATAACATGATGGCGAAACAGGTTCCTCACAGTTGCCAGGAAACTGGTGATCTCAAAGTTTCGTACTCAGTTCTTGAAGGCATGAGCTGATGGAATAGCATTATTAATTATTATCATGAATTCTCTTCGAAATTCGCGCTGAGCGATCACGTAACTGTTGCCGTTTTTATAAAATGCCTTTACTGCATAAGCAGGTCGCGCTCTTGTCCACTGCTCCATCGTAACTAAACATGCTTCAAAGTTTTCTACAAAGTAAGCGCCGTTGTCGAATCGCGCGATTCACTGCCGCACCCTGTACTTAATTATAAAAAGACAAAGGCAAGAGAGGAAAAATGTGACACCATAATATGGTGAAGCTTCTACGAGGGATATTCGGAAAGTAAGGTCCGAATTGCCGTAGCTAATCGAATGTCGCGCGAAAATGGAAACGCGCATGCGCACTGACTCCCGACATGCCTTGCTCGTCAAACGACGCCATTCGCATTGATATTGTAACAGTGTGTTGTTTACAGTGTCCGATCAAAATATTTAAAACAATTGATCAGCCCGCCGACTGTGAAATACGGTCAGTGATTCGGTTTTTGACAGCAAGGAACGTTTCAGCAGCGGATATTCATAGACAAATTAGTGAAGTTTATGGCCCTAATGCGATGAGTGACAGCAAAGTGCGTAAGTGGGTGAGAGCTTTTAAGGACGGACGGGAAAATGTCCATGATGAACCGCGATCAGGCCGACCATCAGTGATCACAGAAGATTTGGTCAATGTCGTGGACGAAAAGATTTGGGAAGACCGGCGATTCACAATTTCAACTTTAGCATTGGAATTTCCGAATGTGGGTAGAACAACTCTGCACAAAATTGTCTCTGAAAATTTGAAATTTCACAAATTGTGCGCACGTTATCCTCACAGGCGGCGGACGTCTATGACTTAGGCATACAAAAGCTCGTAGAACGTTATGACAAATGTTTAAACAAACATGAAAACTATGTGGAAAAATAGAGAAACATGTAAGTAAATAAGAAAAGAAAAAGATATTAGGTGTCCAGAGAAATTTTGCTATAATAAAGCAGATTATGCAGTGAAGAAAACTTGACCTTATCTTCAAATACGAAGCGTTTATTAGGTTTAAATGTAATATTCTCGAGCCAAGAAGAATAATACAACTACAAAAACACAAAATTAACTCTGATCCAGTATGTGTATCTAGCTATCTTTATATGAGTCAGGTAGGCCTGAATGAGAACAATTTCAATGTGGTCCAAATTTCATAAAGTACCCGAAACAAGATCTACGTAAGGAAGAGTCAAAAGAAAGCTGCTTAACGCAAAATGAACGACCTCAATGAAACCTAGCAGTTACATACATGTGGAAGCTAGTTTAACTAACCATTTTTTCATTGGTTATTAATTGCTTTGTACTTATTGCAAAATCGAGAAATTTAAATATACAGCTTGTCAATAGAGTTACTTCAATACTTCATAATCGACGTCCCTTATTCTAGAGAAAAACAACCATCCCTCCTCTGGTAAGTTATGTGGTTGAAGTTTTAACACCGTGAAATGGTTATAAATAAAATAGATGACACCGTTCAAGCCCTACCCAAACACATTTAAAAAGCTAGAGAAATAAGATAATAATCAACAGAAGAGACCGTGATAATGTTTAAGAAAAATAAGTAATTATCGGCTCAGGACAAAACCAAAATCATAACAACAGATCGGGTACAGTTCACAAAGCTATGAATAATTTAAAAGTATACAGAAAACAAAGATATCTGCAATGACTGAGAAACAAGCAAATGTACACAGGGCAATCCAAATTAAGTGTTCACCATTGGTAACTTTGTTATTATTAAAGATACAAGATTGTTTAAATTAGCAAACTTGTAGTACTTTTAACGCTCTTTAAGATGGAAGAATAAAAAAAACAAATGAGCAACGCGTTTTCGAGTTTTGCCGAAAAATATTTTTTTTTCAAATGGAAACCCCTGTATATTATATCATTTTCTGCTAGAACTTTAATTTTTAAACAAAAAATCCTATAAGAAATTTTTTACTGGGATTAAAAATACTTGAATTATAATGAATACATAAAAACAGCTAAGTCAAGTGCATTTCTATGTATCTATGAAAACGACGATAAGTCTTTCTACCAAACGTCAAATATTAGTACAGTTTTATTAGTTTTTCACTCATAAGTTTCATTGTGCTAGTTATTATTTGACAAAAAATGATTTTTACCCATTCAGAAAAGTGTGATATGTTAGAATCTTAATTAGTGTGCAGAAAATCCTCTAGGAGGGCAAAAGAACACTACGCTGAATTATATCCACTCCGAACACAACCACATGAGCAATATTTTCTGAGACTTCACCGAAAATTTTGAGGCAATGAGAGTGTTTTTGCCAAAACAAGGACAAAAAGGACTTTTATAAAAAGCGAGGCCACGGAAATTGCAGTTATCGCATATTTTGAGGCCAACCGTGAGAATTCCATACTAGATATTGTCAATGAATCTGATTTGAGTCACGGTACTGTGCATAGGATTCTGAAGAAACACAAATTCATTCCTTATAAGTACGAACCAGTTCAGGTTTTTTTGCCAGGGGATCCAGAGAGAAGAATGTTTTTTTGCCACTGGTATCTTAACTTTCGTCGTCAAAATGTAAACAACTTTCGTTATATTTTATGGACCGATGAATCGAATTTCTCAAATTCTGGAATGTATAATAAAAAAAATCATCATTACTAGTCAAAGGAAAATCTTCTTTTAGTAAATCCAAGACGTCCACAAGTCCGTTTCAGTTTTAATGTTTGGTGCGGTTTAATCGGTTCATGGATTGTTGGTCCTTTCTTTTATGAGGGCACTCTAACTGGTGAAAGGTACATAGAATTTTTGACTGAAATTTTGAATAATTTCTTAGACGATCTGGATCTCATAAGTAGACAGAATCTGCATTTTCAGCAGGATGGCGCACCTGCGCACAACTACAGAGGTACTCATCAACTTCTAAATACTATTTTTAACACTTCATGGATAGGAACAAATGGTCCTATTCAGTGGCCTCCCCGATCGCCAGATTTAACGCCGCTTGATTTTTTTTATGGGGTTATTTAAAGAACCAGATTTATAAGCAAAGGTACGAAAACGTAAACGCCCTAAAGATTGCAGTTAGTGAAAAGATAAACCAAATAGATGGTAGGACCATACTGAAGGCAGTTCGAGAAGTTCGGAAGCGTGTACAAAAATGTATTGAACTACAAGGTGGTATTTTTGAACATCTATGAAAAAATCAGTGATTTTTATTTTCTTTTAATGATAAGTTTATATATAAAATAAAGTTTATAAAACTAATTTAGCTGTTTTCGTTTATTCATTATAACTCAAGTATTTTTAATCCCAGTAAAAAATTTCTTATAAGATTTTTTGTTTAAAAATTAAAGTTCTAGCAGAAAATGATATAATATACAGGGGTTTCCATTTGAAAAAAAATATTTTTCGGCAAAACTCGAAAACGCGTTGCTCATTTGTTTTTTTTATTCTTCCATCTTAAAGAGCGTTAAAAGTACTATAAGTTTGCTAATTTAAACAATCTTGTATCTTTAATAATAACAAAGTTACCAATGGTGAACACTTAATTTGGATTGGCCTGTATAACATGGATTTTCAGACACTGCACATTGGGAGGAATAGAAATTCTAGTTGCACAAAATTCATTAAAGCTTATTATCGTGAAATTCAAGTAAACATGCACATCCGTATCCTAAAATAGTTTCTCACATCAGTCTTTCATTCCTATCGGTATTACACTTTACTCATCGGTAAAGTGTAATAAAACAAAATATGCCTCTTTTGTGCAGTGTCCGAGTGGAAATTACAATTTTTTTCTATTTGCATGATAAACGAAAGTAATTTACATTAACATACAGTTTGTAATATTATGATTTAAGATTACCTCATAATAAAGACATCACAAAGTATAAGTGCAAGCTTTTCATACACTGTTTTCCAATTATTTTGTTGTCGATTAAACGAAATTTCGTTTGCGTTCACTTGCGATTCTCGCTGTTATACAGATTTTTATATAGATACATATATATTAATTTTGATTTTTAATTATCTACATTATAGATTATAATAACGAATATTACTTGTGAAAAGTTATTGTGACGAATAAAGACAATCCTTCTAAAGCGAGTTCTTTGAAACAATTATTTTCTTTTTAATTTTCTTCAAAATTTGTTGGCTAATGTATACCATTTGACGATGAACAAATTGGAAAGATATTACTGACCAAGATTAAAGCAACTTGTTCGACATTATATGAGCCTATGGGAAGATTACGGTGTCCAAAGAGGTTTTTTCGTATTAATGACTGATTTGTGATTATTACTTTTCTGTCACTCTTTGCACAAGATTTAATGTTTCTGGTGCGCTTATGTATTAGTTTTACCAAAAAAATAATTTGTCCGGCTAAAATCGCGCAATTTTGGCCAAAGAAGAATGCTTTCATAAAATTGTTATGTACTCAAAGAATAATATACGTATGTATCTAAATTTTGTGAAACTTTCCTCCTTTGATTAAGTAATATGTGAATACAATTTTTTGATTAAGTGTACTATAAGTAATGAAACCTACGTCTGCAATAAATAATAAGACAATGGAAGTGTTCAAAAAAACATACAGACAAATCCACGTGTAAGCCATTTAATTGCAGGTATCAAGCGAGCAATTCGAAAGGTTCGGATAATGTTCGTGTGGTATGTCGTTTTAGTTACTTAAGGGATCATCGCAGTGTAAAATTTTCAAATTTTCGAATTTTTTTTGTATTATCAGATAGTATAGATGGTTATAAACATGCTGTTCAAATTTTGGGGTGAAATTCGAAATATTTTGGTCACTACAGCCTTTCTTATTAAGCAGCTAAATTCTGCCCTCGAAACTCTGAACGCGTTTTTCTCGAAATGTAGTTTTTCAAAACAGTGTACACTTTCAAAGGAAGAGTTCTCAAGCTATCGATCTCAAATTTTAACTCAACTTTCTTTATGTTACTCTTTATCTTGCTATGGAAGCTTTTCCTATTTTTCGAAATCTCTCTATTTTTCACAACGAAAAAACTGTCAGCAAAATAGGTTGAATTCGATACTTTTTTCTTCAAATCGCCGCCATTTTGTCACTTTTGATGATAAAAGAAAAAACCTCCATAACAAGATAACGGTTTTGATACTGATTAATAACCTTTTTCCAGATTTCGTTTCAGATGAGATTTGCGGCTACAATCGTGTACACCGTGAGGACTCCTTTTTTTCGAAGACATTTTCGTCCGTTGAAAAAAATGTTATCAAAAATGTGAATAAACGTTTGAAAATTTATTTTCCTGTTCTTCGTGAGTGTTTTGATACGACACAAAAAAATCAGATTGATTAGCATATTTTAATCGTCAAAAATAAAATCGCAAAAATCAGTTATTTTTCGACCCGTCACACTGTGATGATCCCTTAAATTTGAAGCATATTTATGAAAAATATGATATTAGTGGCTTATATTGAAACATATTCGTTTACATTAAATAAAATATACAAATGTTTACTTACTTTTCGATATCTTTCACTTTTAACTGCAATGCCTTAGTATGGTGTCTAGCATCACTGAATCTTTCCTTTAAGAAGCGAATAGCAATAGTTAAATCTTTCTGTCTTTTGTCTAAATTATTCACCACGGCTTCAATATCTTCATCTATAACCTTTACCATTAATGATTCTGCTTCACTTATTATTTTGTTAGCCTTCTTTATACTATCGCTGGTGGCTTTTAGCTCAGTTTTTATTATTTTCGTTTGGTTTTCATTTTCCAGTAAAGTTTCCTTTAATCTGTTCAGTCTATGCTCATTTTGAAGATTCTTATTTTCAACAAATTTAACTACACTGCTTGTATTTGACAGTAGCTTGTTTATTGAATTGAGGAAATCAGTTATGTTATTTAGGTTGCCATTTAGAATCATCAACTGGTCCATTTGATTATTTTTGTTGATTGTTTCTAAAAAATTACTTAGGGCCATACATTTTGCTAATGTACTGTTAACATCCATTCGTGCTACCTTTTTGTGTTGATGTTGGATGTGTTTTAAAATAGTTTCCCCTTCTTCCACAGCTTCTCTCGTAGAAACGTGTTTTCTTCCAAAATTGTTTAAATTATTAATATCGTCTTCCATATTGTACGTTATGTTGGTTATCTCGTTAGCTGTATTTAATATTTGATTATTGGTACTTATTGTATCTGTTACAAGTTCATCAACTTTTAGTCTTTTTAATTCAAAAACCTCCTTAATCTTTTCCAAATCGTTGTAGCGACTTTCCACAGCATTCTGACCAATTAATTTTTTGGTCTTTTCACTGTCTGATGAATAAGCTTTAAATCTTTTTAACAAGTTTGTATATTTTTTGTCGTACTTTTCAAGCTCTCCCCACGGGGGTTCAAGTTTTCCAAGAAGAAGGTGACTAGTATTCCCGTACAAAGCATTTTCCATCCTTCCCACTTGATCCAAAAGCCTTTGCGTACAGTCATCGCAAGCTGCAAAATAATTTCAGTATTATATAGTATGCAAATAAGGATGCCCAATGTTTGTTTTCCTAAATAGCTTGCCGCGTTTACTTTTACAAATGAACAATAAAAACTTATGATAAGTATACCTTATACCATCGTAGTTATAAGAATTTTTAGTTTTACTCTGTTATTTATAAATTAAAGCAATTTTAAATTTTTAAAGTTTACTTAACTTTAACTTAACTTTCATATTCAACATTTTATATTACATTAACATGTAAAAAGTAGAAAATAAAATATTTTTCCACGTGCGATTCTATAATCTTGGATTCTATTCATTTTTATTATACGTAACCCAACAATTAGGTTTTACTTCTTATTGTTTGCACACATTTTTATAGTGAATTAGTTAAAGACAGCGGTTTTATTTCCGTGTCTCAAAAATTGTTTTGAATTACACTCTTTTGAATATAATGGAACTATGCACAGACTTTCAAAATGTGTTCTTTTTGCTATGATAAATTACGTAACGTTACTTGCAAATACATACTTTAAACCAGTGTTTTTCAACCTCTTTGAATACGCGACCCCTTTTTAAGTAAAAAAATTCTGGCGACCCCCTAGAACAGTGTCAACGAGAAAGCGTTATTACTATTAGCCAGCTACCGAGTCGCATACCGAGTCGCTAAAACTGGGAAGTCGCATACAGTTGTCGAGAATCTAATTTTACCAGCAGTCATGGATATAGTGGAAATTATGATAAGTAAGCAAGAGGCAGACAAGCTAAAAAGTATACCACTTTCAGATAATAGTATTAAACGCCGAATCGACGATATGGCCGGTGACATTCGAGAACAAACACCTAGTCGAAAACTTAAAGAAAAGCCCACATTTTGCTTTGCAGTTTGACGAATCTACTGATGTTACAGATTGTGCGCAATTTGTGGTATTTGTGCGCTTTGAAGCAGATGAAGGCATTATAGAAGACATTTTATTTTGCAAAGCACTTTCTGCGAACACTACTGGTCAGTGTATTTACGACCTGTTTTTAGAAAACACTCGCGACTACAAGATCGATTGGACAAAATGCACCGCCATTTGAAGCGATGGCGCTAAAGCTATGACTGGCAATAAAAGCGGGCTTGTTACGAAATTAAAATCAATAATGCCAAATGTTACAGGGATACACTGCTTTCTTCATCGACAAGCTCTGGCATCCAAGGTTTTATTGGCTATCCAAAGGAAAAGACACGAGTTTTGGAATTAAAAGCGGAATTGTTAGTATACCTACAAGAAGCTAAATCTGAATATGTGATTTATTTTTGTGACCCTGTTTGGCTATTAAAATTAGCATTTCTCGCTGATCTTTTCAACCACCTAAATATTTTAAATAAGAGCCTTCAAGGGAGAGAAGAAAACATTCGAACCGCAAAGGATAAAATCAGGGGATTCCTTGCAAAATGTGGTTTATGGTCAACGTCTTTACAAAACATGATGTATGAGTCTTTCCCTTGCGTTCAGAAGATTGTCGAAGAAATTGCAATGGACCAATTGGTAGTAAGTTCTCACATACCTTGCATGGTGCAGAGCTTGTAAAATTTGTAATAGAAAATATTCCGTTACTTTCCAGAACTGAACTCTCATGCTGATAGCGGGCATAGATGGATAATAAATCCTTTTATAGATATGGCAGTACATCTGGCTGATCTGCCAACGAAGATGAAAGAAAATCTTATAGATTTGGCTGCTGACGGCATGCTTAAAAAGGAATTTACTTCGCAAACACTTGACATTTTCTGGATGAAGAGAAAAGAAGAATATCCAGAGCTTGCAAGAGAAGCTTTGAAATTATTAGTTCCTTTCGCCACTTCCTACCTATGCGAACGACCTTTCTCTTCAATGGTTAACATAAAAACTAAGAGAAATAGGCTCCAATTGGAAAATGATTTAATTATTTGCGTGTCAAACATAGAACCAAGATTAGAAAAAATATTAAAGAATAAACAGGCACAGCCTTCTCACTGAAATTGTATATTTATTGTAGTATAGGACCTTTGCTTTTTACTTTTATCTGGATTGCGACCGCGACCCCCCGAGCAAAACCCACAGGTTGAAAAACACTGCTTTAAACTAAATATTGAGTAACTTCCAACCTATTCGGAAACTGAATCTTTCGAACTTTTGAGCAGTATGCGTCTACGAAATAGATCGCTTAATATGATTGGATTATTATCCGACTTATAGTTGAAAGGCAACGAGGTGAATCAAAATTCAGTATAGAGACAGCTGTTTTATTCAAGGATGACCGTGCGAGTTGGAAGGAGCAATTTGTGTGTGATAATTTCAAAGTGAAATAATGGCACTGACCAACTAATTTCAACTTTTGGTTTTACTTCCAAATGCCATATATTATTTCTATAGAAAACAAGAAAACATTTATTTTAATAAATGTTGAGTTTGAAATCTTTAAAATTAGTAATGTGATGAAATACAGTATTGTCACTAATAAACAAAATTCACAGCCTCCCTTCTTAAGTCCATACAGTAAGTTGATTTCAGGATCCATTTGCCTTGATACCGTTTTTACATTGCCAAAATATTTTAGTAGCAGTGCTCGCTGTTCATATAGCTATAACGTCGCTCATATTTTCCGGAGAAAAGTTCAAGTGAAAATAAATACTGTGACTTACATATATACATTTATACGTAAAACGTATATGCATAAATGCATGTGTTTCGACCTTTGAGGTCTCGTCAGTGGGCGTGGAGACTGTCGACAATGGCTTCAAGACTTAGTCCTTGTTCACAATGGACATAAGACATAAGCTGTACGTAACATAAACGTAACGCGTAAAGTTAAACGTATGAGAAACCAATGCAGCTATCCACAATGGCCGTAGTGCTTATGTCACCTTATGTTATGTTTACGTATTCCTTACGTGTGAACGTAAGAAATACATAAAGTTGAAATAAATTCAACTTTATGTTTTTCTTATGTATTTCTTACGTATAATTTTAGTAAAATAAGCTTTTTGAGGTTTCACAACTTAAACCGATTGGTAACGATATTATAAAAAAACGCGGAAAGCCTGTATAATCCCATACTTTCGAATCCTGTCAATTTGAATTGCGACGATTTTGTTCTGATAACGTGAAAAATACGAAGGCTTTATCGATTTTAAATAATATAATTTAATATATGTATCTACTACAAATTACTGCAATAAGTTGTAATTACTCCATATGAGTAAATATTTGTTGGTGCCATTTACATATTGAGTAAAAAAAGTAAATGTGATTTAGATGATGGAAAAGGGGCAAGTAGATATAGAACTTCTTTTATTTCAGTTGGTCAGAGCCAGAGCTGAAGCGTATTTATATCTAACAAGGCACATCGGAGCTACAAAGATGTGATATACCAAGATGTCTGGAAAGGAATAGCCGAAACACCAGACATCACAAGTATTTTAAACATTAGTTATAGCACTGGTTTACAAAGGCGTATTGAATATTATCAATGAGTGATATATGCGAAAGAGCATGGAACGTTACACATGAGAAATTGTTAATTCCAAAGTGCTGTTTCAAATATGTGTGGAAAATGACTGAAATTGTACTATGTCAAATACCTCCACATACTACTTGTGAAGCATCTCAAGGCATACAGCAATACAAAAAATAACCTACACTAAGTATTTTTACTTTAGTACTGAAACCATCACCAACGCCAAGCACCATGGTGCAGCATATAATGCTTTTGCTGTATTTATAACCTTTCCTAAATGTAACATTGAACCAAATATTCTTGAAGTGCGATTATAACATTCATTGAATTAAAATGCATTGTCTAATGCATGAATTACGATGTTAATAATTTCATTATCTGAGGACGTAATAGTACATTATAATGTAAAAAAAATTAATTAAAAACAAGTTACAAGCCTAAGATAGAGCATTTAATATTTGTGTATGTGTGAAAAAAAATTGTATGTATAAATAAAACACGATGATAAACTAAAAAACAAAGGGTTTTATTTCAAATTAAGAAACCTGTATTTGTAAAATATACATACAATGATTCTTAAAGACTTTATAATGTAATTTAAATAGATAAGCTTTTAGTTTGTGTGGTTAAATGAAGTTCATTTGATATATTTGAGAATACATATTATAAATTAAATAGGTTTTACAGACTGGATTTACTCTTCTTGTTTTTACCGGCTAAACCCACTTGTTTTCCTTTCACATTTATTTTTGTTACTTTTCGTTTATAACAATAAGGGTAATATGCAGATTATTTTCCATTCTAACAAAAATTTCAGTATTGTCAGAATTTTTAGAAATTACTAACCTTAAAACGTCAAAATAAATAAACAAAATACCACTATAGCGCATGCGCAAATCCTTACGTTTATGTATTCTTTATGTTCATTGTGAACAGTAATTAAATTTTAGGCATTATGTATCTCTTATGCAAATCTTACGTCTTATGGGTTTCTTATGTCTTATGTTTCTTATGTCCATTGTGAATAAGGACTTAAAAAGCTGCTTATGTCATTTTTGCGTGTTGAATGCAGTGAGAGTATCACAGCGACATCTAACACCCAAAAGATGACACAGAAAAAGCGGTGGCTTCTGACGGCATGTTCTGCTATACAGAGGCCTGTATGTTAATAGTGTATCTCGTGTAATAGAGCCTTATGTGGCGTCACCTATCAAAACGAAAATGAATAGTGTAACACGCCCACTGACGAGACCTGAAAGGTCGAAACACCGGTGTCTGTGCGTTCGATTGTCGGCAATGGCACTTAATGTATGTGTGTATCTCAAACACATGCATATATGCATATACGTTTTACGTATAAATGTATATATGTAAGTCACAGTATTTATTTACTGCTTGATGTTAGTTTTAACATCCATGTGTTTGCACTATTCATTTTCGTCAAGTGAAAATGTAGACTCTGTACTTTAAGAGACATATTACATTCAGTACCGTGCAATGCTTGTATCTTGTCCATAATTAAAAAGTTTCTATTTTTTGCCCCCCCCCCCGCCAAATTGACAAAAGCTTGTGTCAGACAAGCTTTTTTCCGCCCTAGTTTTTCATGAGGCTTTGTTAGGGGCCAATTCTATTTTGTAACGTTTTGTTTGTATTGCACTGTATAATAGTTATTTCTGTTCCATTATTATTACCTTGCATAATATTTATATATAGATTATGCAGGTATTTATTCGTTGCGATTATGTCTGTGCCGCCTTCTATGATGTGTACAGTGTCACTTCCTTTATTGGGCTAGTCCTCGATTTATAGATTTCTTCAAACTGTAATTCTTATTGTTCCGAATATCTACTTTAATATTTCCTTTATGGCGTTTATAAAATTGTAATTGTAATGTAGTATTTTTGGCTATTAATTTTCGTCTTATTTGTAATTTGTTCCAAATTTCTTCCTCCAGTTTCTCTGCGAATAATTAAGTGTCTTGGGCATATTGATCGGCTAACGGTCTAATATCATATATAATTTGTTCGTAAAGTTGCTAGTGTTTTTAGGAACGTATACCTAATGGTAATTCCAGTTGCTTTTAAATTGGTGGTGATCGGATTTTTAATTGGATACCTTATGTGAGATATTCGCTCCATTGCCGAGCAATTAATTTTTGAATAAGTTGCGTTTTATGAAGCAGGATGCCCTTATGCCACGCACTAATGTAACACCATCAAGGCCTGAAATTGTCGCAGAACGATCAATCCCGTTATGTTTTAATGTGGATGATGTTTTCGCACGGAAATTTAATCAAGGAGAGTTTATGGAGCTCTTAGAGTCTCAGTCTTTGGAACCACAGAGTTGTGAGATTATAGAGTTTTGAAGCCCAGAATTTTAACGCTTAAGAATTTCGAAGTTTAGATTAGATTTTTTTAAAACTCATATGTTGAGCAGTTTTAGTCCAGTGTTGGTCCATTTTTTTTGGTCAATTCTTTTTAATCTTTTGGGGTTTTATGGAACAAAGGAGGTAATGGAAATCCTACTAGGCAGAGTAAGTTACTCAGCTAAGGTTAATTTAATTTCATTTGTTTTTTATTAATGTAGTTTATTTTTTTAGACTTGGTCAATTTATTAGCACCAAACTTTTCAAGCATCCTAACGTGGATAGATGTTTTTTAAGGAAAAAATTGTTCAAATCTGTTATTAATGAGCCCTTTTGGTTGCATTCAGTAACTTTAATTTAAATAGTAATTCACGATAATCACAGAGATCTAATGCTAATTGTAAACTTCTAAATCGGCTAAATCGGCAAACATTCGATAATTTAGATTTTAAGATCTCTTTTTATACATACACATCAACGGATCCACCAGGCTCACCCATTATTTTGTTTCTATATTTATTGACTTCAATGCAACATTCTTATGATAAAAAGAGTGTAAGTAGCTGTCGGATTGCTGGTGTACAATTCAACTTTTTTTGCATTTTACTTAACACCATTACGCAATCATTAATTTCTTTAAATTTCGCCATCGTAATTTCAATCAGTTGAAATTTTGTAACTTAATTTTCACCAGTTTGATTTGTCATTAAATATTTGTAATTTTTTTTTCACCATTTGATTTATTATTAATATCCTGTAATATTTCAATTTCGTCACATTTTTTATAATTAAATCTTTTGTGATTTTCAGTTTTTACTTCATACTCTTGCCCTGTTTTTAATTATAACCTCTGTTTTGACCCACACCGTCTTCGATTGAGCTAGTGGCAGTCTGAATGATAAGGGAACACGTGTAGGTTGATATAGCTCGTGAGAACCGCTTTGGATTTCCTTTTTACGTTAAAATTTGAATTCGCAACCCGGCGCGTTAATATATTGCCACTTAGGCCCTTTTGTAATTTTACACCTGACACATTAGTTCCACGTGGAGTATTATGATCTTTTCTTTCTCCACTAAAGGCTGATGTCATACATCGTCGTCCACTTCCAAATTGCCGGCTATACTAAAGAAATCTCTAAGATTCTCATGTCTATTGCGATAAATGATAATTCGTGTTTCTTTCGCTACGAGTTTCCATTGTTGTAATTGCGACCCAAGAGGATCTGCTTGTGCTTTTGATATATATATACAGTGCCCGCGGAAAAGTCTGCACCATATGGAAAAAAAATTTACTCTTTTAATTTTTAAAATTATTGTTTTGTAGTTTGTTTTGCATAATTAGAAACCAAAAACTAACCTAAAATATTTAACATATCGCATTTGCTTCAATGCGTAAATGTCATTTAAAAATTGCCAACGTCCAAACGTGCCAGTATTTGTCAAAATATAAGAAGATGCCATAAGAAAAAGTTGTTTGTACTTTCGCGGACATCCTAAATCCAAAGTTTCGTACAAAAATTTTAATTTTAATTTTTTTTTCATAATTTTGTAAAAAAACGCCTGTATATTTTTTAAGTGTATTTTTCTCTCGAATTCTGATAAAAACCTATGTTACCATGTAATAAACAAAAAAAAACAATTTGTATTTCAGAATAAGGTATATTTTTTTTAAATAAATGATTTCGTTAAGAAAAGTGGAGGACATTCTTGGACTATTTTCATATTTTCGTATGTACTATTAAAAATAAATTAAAAAACATAATGGTCAAAAAAGTTAGAAAATAACCTTTTAAAAATGAGAACAAAAAGTAATTTTATTTCAAATAACAAAGTTAATTTAAAAAAAAAACCAATTCTAATTCTTAAAATTAAATAAATTCACAAGTAAGCGTAGTCAACAATTCCAATTTTACAAAAATACCGTTACTATACAGTTAAACTAAATGAATAAAAAAATGTTAACAATACTACATTTCTGTATGTCTCCCTTCTCTTGCAATACATTTGATGATCCTTCTAGAGAACTCTCTTGTAATGTTTACAAAATATGTGGCCGGAATTTCTAGGCAAACGTCACGTATTGTGTTTTCTAGATGTTCAATGTTTCGAAATGGTCGTTTGCGGTACACTTTCTCTTTTAGATACCCCCACAAGGAAAAATCTAACGGAGTTAGGTCAGGGGATCTCGCTGGCCATGGATACGCTGAATATCTGCCAATCCATTTGTCCCCAAATAATTGATTTAAATAACTCCTCACCGCCAGTGTACTATGTATAGATGCGCCGTCTTGCTGAAACCATAGGACAGATCTTTCTTCCAATACCATATCATCAATTAAATCGGTTATTTCGGTCATGAGAAAGTTCAAGTACCTTTGCGAATTTAAATTTTCGTGGAAAAAATAGGGTCCAATCAATCTACCATAAAAAATACCACACCAAACATTTGTTTTAAAAGAATATTGGTCCCTGCATTCGATGATAAAGTTAGGGTTTTCATCAGCCCACCATCTGCAGTTCTGCGAACTCACCGTTCCATTGGAAGAGAACGTTGCTTCGTCCGAGAACATTATTTCTTTGGGGAAACGACGGTTTTCTTCGAGCTCTCCTTGAAACCACATACAAAAATCAAATCTTGCGTTAAAATCTCGTTCTTTTAGTATATGGACATATTTTGGCTTAAATGGACGGTACTTATGTTTCTTTAAAATTTTTCTCACTGTAGTCTCTTTTGCCCTAGTTCTGTTGGAAATAGCAGCAATTGATGTAGTTTTATGCTCTACTACATCTAATAATACATGTTCTTCATGCTGCTGAACTTGCCAGTTTACATGTGGCTTCTTAAAATCATTAAGAACTGAACCGGATGACTTGAACTTATCTACAATACGACCAACAGTAGAGTGCGAAACGAATTTGTTAGGGTGTCTTTGATTAAAAATATTTGCCCTGTTGGTTCTATTTTCTCCGTGAATTAAAATGATTTCTATTTTTTCTTCCATGGATAACATTTTAAAACAAATCTATTAGAGAAATACACAAAACTGACATTTATTTAGTTGTTTATGTCTAGAATTTGCAATTATTTTCTAGGCCTACTTGTGAATTTATCGCAGTTTAAGAATAAGCTTGTTATTTCCTGCTTTAGAGATACTAAAGGAAATTTTGCTTAAAACAGACAAGGCTAGGTACATAACATGTTCTAATCTTACAACTAGTGTTATTTTCTAGGTTTTTTGACCATTATGTTTGAAAAATAAACATTTTTAATATACGAAAATATGAAAATAGTCCAAGAATGTCCTCCACTTTTCTTAACGAAATCTTTTATTTAAAAAAAATATACCTTATTCTGAAATACAAATTGTTTTTTTTTGTTCATTACATGGTAACATAGGTTTTTATCAGAATTCGAGAGAAAAATACACTTAAAAAATATACAGGCGTTTTTTTACAAAATTATGAAAAAAAAATTAAAATTAAAATTTTTGTACGAAACTTTGGATTTAGGATGTCCGCGAAAGTACAAACAACTTTTTCTTATGGCATCTTCTTATATTTTGACAAATACTGGCACGTTTGGACGTTGGCAATTTTTAAATGACATTTACGCATTGAAGCAAATGCGATATGTTAAATATTTTAGGTTAGTTTTTGGTTTCTAATTATGCAAAAACAAACTACAAAAAAATAATTTTAAAAATTAAAAGAGTAAATTTTTTTTCCATATGGTGCAGACTTTTCCGCGGGCACTGTATATATATATATAAATCTGGCACCACATTATTGAATTCAAACTGAGCAATTAAATGTGGCTCGCGTGATGCAGATGCAGTAACATCAGAATCAGTTGATTTATTAATTTATAAAGCATGTGTTTGCTTATCCCTTCCATAAAGCGTACCATACAATTAGATTGGAACAACAATGCAGACTTGTCGCTTCTCGAGTGAACGAGATAGATGACGTATAAATAAGTCTCAACATGTATTTTCTGTAACTATAGCTAAGCCAATATTTTTTTGATTAATGCGTACTTTGTACCATATGATCATATATTTCTACCCTCTAGAAGGCTATGACATTTTTCTTTTTTAAACTTAAGTTGGTACCATAAGGTAAGTTAACTTATTATACTGATGATTAAGTGTCAATTAAATACATTAATGACAGATGAATTTTATTTGTCAGAACATACCAACATAATATTTTCAAGAAATAATTTCATGGCTTGCTAGAGGGTAAATATAAATGATCATATTGTATATGCAGTTTATTTTGTGAGTGACTGGCTTACAATTCAAAACTTTGTTGGTTAGTGTAATCAGCGTGCCAATAGTGACATTAAATAGCAAATCGAGTAATAATTCAATTGTTGTGTGCTTGTTAGAATTTTTCAGAACACATTTGCGGAGATAGACTGTTGCATATGATGGATATGACAAAGTTAAGTAATAAGTTTTTTTTTATAAAAGGCTACTCCTTGGCTATATATTTTTTTAATACTTAAAAATTACTAGCTTAGCGTATTACAGGTTTAAAAGAATTTAGAGGATGCCGCTTATATTTTATACTGTAATACTTACGTACGCAAACATTGTTTTGTAAAACGTGTCTGGACTTTTCGCACGAGGAACATTTCTTTCCAGTTATTCCAGCTTTGCAATAACACTGACCAGATGAGTCGCAACCAGATTGGAAAATGCCTTGTGGATTGCATTCGCACGGCTTGCAGTTGCCGCGTTCTTCCATGGGATTCCCGTAGTGCCCTTGAGCACATGTTGCGCATTTTGGACCAACGTAACCTATAAAAAAGATGTGGTGTTATAACTCAGAACACACATTTATGTTGAAACTTACCAGGTTTGCAAACGCATATGCCCAAATTGGTGTCACAACTGATTGCGAAATTTTTGTCTTTAGTTGGACATGGACATGGGCGACAGTTGCTTGGATCGCCGAAATAACCTTCCTGACAGATTTCGCATTTACTTCCATCTGTGTTATCCGTACAATTCTGAAATCACACAAGTTCTGTAATCAATATATTTTTTTTATTTTATTTATGATAAATACCTGACATTTACACGTTTCACTGTCACATATTTTAGATCTTCCATTACATTCGCAAGGTATTGAGCGACCGATGACATGGTCTATATTAATTTTGCCGAAAATGGAAGTGTGATGATTCCGTTTTCGACAGTAACCTGGACTGGGTGTTTGACATGACGTAGAAGTATATTGGGTTGGACATTCGCACATTTCAATACCGATGGCGGGTCTATACTGACTACCTCTGGCTTTAGTTGCAGTATCCAAAGTAACAGAAACCAAACTAATAGTATAAAAACACAAAACAATAACGTTTCATTAACATTTCTTTGTTGTACTTACATAGAATGGTCACTTGTTTGAGCATCAGTCGCCTTAATAAAAATACCTGTAACGTTTTGTAAGATTACCATAAAATCCATTCTGCTGATCTTGGCGTTAGATGGAGTTCGCCACATATCTTCTTGCATATGTATCTCATATTTTTGAGCGATTTGAGGTGCCAATTGGAAGCGATTAATTTCCATCCTGTTACCTTCTAGTATTATTAAAGGATCGTTTCTTCCTGCTGGTAAATTGTTAGATCCAGTCTCTATTTTGAATCTTAAATAACCGTTATAGGACAGTAGTCTGTCGCCATTGAATATCTGCGGTAATTTCCAGTACAGGGAATTTCTCTTTCGATATAGAGTATCAGATATGATCTGATTAGAAGGTATTTGATCCCAAATATATGGTGCGTTTATACAAGTTTTAGAGCGATTAAAACAGAAACATTCAGTGCAACCGTTAGGATTGCTGATGTCAAGTCCAAAAGTTTCTTCTTTACACGTATTACATGTACGACCAACGACGTTTTTCTATAAAATGTAATTTTATTTAGTTTGTTATGCTATATACAGTATATTAACATCCCGATAGGGAAAATAAACAGTTTGAAGCAACTAAGTTGAACTCGCCTTGCAAATAGCGTAACAAATTCCGGTAGTCAAAGTAATGCCTTAATGCTAAAGAATAACTTTACAGCCATAAATAATATACAAATTTTAATGGACTGTAATTAGCATGATGTTACAGAAGAATAATACGTGACCGCTACTAGTTTGTTTATTGAATGCCATCTTAGTAACGATTGATTAATAGATATAGAACTGAATGCAGTATCTTCCAATACTTGGGATATCTAATTAATTTTTGTGGAATGTGTTACTAAAATCTTAGATAATTCTTCCTGAATGTATTAAAATTGACTAAAGCTAATGTAATCTTCATTATTGACGAAGAATCGAAATTCCAAAGAAAGACTCAAAAAGTGTGACGAAAGGAATTGATAGTATAAGAAGAACGTATTTTTTTTAAAGAATACGAGGACTTATGGTAAAGAAAAATGTGATAAAATAGATAGTATTTGTATAATAATAAACTATTACAAAACCACCCAAATAACCATTATTAATTCGCGCTTAACAAGGATGTAATTCTTAGAATTGTCTGAAGTGCCTTTATATTTACTAGTATCAGGTTGCACCTTATTTTTATAAGTCTTGAAATTGAATTTGAAACAAAAAATAATGAAAATAGACTTACTTTACACGGACATTGGCCATATTCATTGCATTGGCATAAATTAGCTGAACATCGGGTTCCTGCTTTGTTACAATTACAGAGCCGACATTTGGGGTAACCATAATAACCAGGTGCGCATTTATCGCAATTTTGACCAGCATAGGCAACGTCACAAAAACATTGTCCTGTTTGTAGATCACATTCCTGTTTTTTTGTTCCGAATTTAGAGCAATTACATTCCTGAAACAATTACGGTTTGAAAAAGAAACACATTTTTATTTTGTACTGCGTAGTATACGCAAGCATTGTGATCATGAAAATGATCAATCTTGAGATGCAGATCTTCATGCTTTAGGATGGATTCATTACGAAACACTACATTAAAATACAAGTTTCATAAGACATGATTATTGCGTCGCGAGACGGGTTTTCAAAAGAAAAAAATGAGGTGTGGCCACCACACGACTTTCTTATACGTATGAAAGTGTTACTTCCGGTCCGAATTTTGAAATTTCAATTATACAAAAAATATTCCAAATCCAACTCTAAATACTTTTGTACTCTTCATAAATATACATAGAATGCATAACTTACGACATATTTGCAAAAAATCGCTATTCGATAAGAGTAAAAGTGGTTCTTCCGGTCTGAATTTTGAAATTTTTTTTATATAAAAGATATTGAAAATTATGTTTTAAATACTTTTATACTCGTAACGTACTTGTCTTAAAAGCATGACTTGCGAGATATTCGCAAAAAACTGATTTTCGATAAGAGTAAAAGATCTACTTCCGGTTGGAATTTCAAAAAACTTGTTTAAGACAATTTGTTTCAAACTTAATTCTAAGTACATATGAATTCTTTATAAATTTGTTTAAACTTAGTAATTGACGAAATATTTGCAAATTTCGATTTTTTCACTGAAGTAAACTACTACTTCCGGTCTGCCGATTTTGCTCAAAATCTAATCAGTTCTCAAGAGGCACGTAAATACAAAATTTGGAATAAATATCTCCAGCGGTTTGACCGCTATCGTGGTCACACACACACACACACACACACATTTTTTAAAAACCACTTTTTCGGTATCAGGTGGACATCTGCAAAAGTCTCGAGGTCGAAAATTTTCGTCATCACAATACTTCCTTATACTACGTATAAGAAAGTAAAAGGGTTTTCGCGACTAACGCTTTTCTTCTTTCTCTATTGGGTGGACTGTTAGAATTATTAAGATTCATAAAGATAACAAAAGTAAATTTGGAATAATTTATGTATAAACAAAATTTTAACCGTAAGTTGACTAAGAAAGTTTCATAATTTATGTATGCTGCACAAATTTAATAAGACAACAACTTGTATAATTTTTCTCTCAAAATTCTATTTGAATGATTCAAAGTTTAACACTTTAAATATTTTTATCGAAAAGCAGTTTTTTTTTGCAAATAAATTTGCGTTATATTATAATTATTCATTTTCGTAGATTTATTAGGACAACAAAAGTATTTAGAATACAATTTAGAATAGTTATAGCTATTATATATTGTATGGATCCGCGGGAAAGGCAGATTGTGACTTTAAGAGAAAAGGTATTTCAAAACGTTTTTTCCCTTGTGATAGCCACTTATTAGGAGCTCCTTTTAAAATTATTTTGTATTGTACAGAGTGTTACATAACTTGGTAGCTGACCATAGTTATAGTTTTTAAATGGGATACTATGTATATTATTACACTTTTGTATTCCCCGTATAATTCTTAATCAAATAGTTATACTATGGTATAGGCTTAAAATTTAATGTTTCTATAAAATTATATTTCTCGAAAACGACGTATTAGATGGACACAATTTTTGATGGCGTTCTTCATAATAAACGGTCTTAATACAAACATATTTTACTTTTCTGCAATTACTAACTGAATTTGCAGAAAACAAGTTACATGACACATTTTTGTCTAAAAGTGATTTTTTTTAAATGAAACACCTGTATTTTGGTTCATTTTCAAATTGCCTATTAACTTTGCACAAAACCATGAGCTATTGTCGTTTTTGTTATAATTTTGCCAGGTATGTTTTTAATTTTAATACGGTGCATTTGTACTGGAGAAATGTCAAACAAATTATTTATTAGCCCAAAGAGTTTACCAGGAGCGTTACCCTGACAAAAGATGTCCCAAAACAGATGCCTTTGGGAGAGAAATGGATAGTTTCATTACTACTGGTAGTATTGCTAATTCAAAACCAAGGAAAACTAAATATGTGGTAAATGATGAAAATCAATCGAGAGCTCTTATGACAACAACAGAAAATCCACACGTTAGGCCCCATGAAAAGAGTCGTTTGCTGGATATTAGCCAAACCAACGTTGCGAGGACCTTAAACTGAAATAAATATCATCAGTTATGAATAGGTACATTTAAAAATTGAGTTACGCGCCCATCATTTTAAAGCTAGAAGAATCTCTTGCCAACGGCCAATAACTAAACTGAATACCCGGGCAATTCCTTTTGATAGTGTGTTATTTGCGAATGAAGCTGATTTCCATAGTAGCGAAATAGTTGACACAAGAAATTATTATTCAAACGAAAACACTTACTTCACTAATAATCATCACATCAGCATAGGTGGAGCATAAATATATGGGGAGATATTCTTGTTGATTACGTGATAGGCAAGCATTTATTTGAAGGTAGTATTAACGGAGAAGCTTATGAGTAATGTCTAGCAAACAATATAGTGGAATTATTGGAAGATGTTCCGCAAAATTTACGATGAGATGTAGGTACAACAAGACGCCAAATCCCCACATTCTATGCTACAGACACGAAATAATGTAAAGAAAATGTTTCCAAGGAAGTGGCTAGCCATTGACTAGTCTGCTGGGTCTTTGGACATCACAAAATTGTTTCTTTTTATAGGGATTCGTAAAACAGCAAATATATAGGATACCTGTAACCACAAAAGAAGTTATGAGGGAACATAATAGACAAGTATTTAGAAATATAAGTACTCAATGCCTTATTAATGTCGATTTATCATTTTGGAAGCTTGTTCAAAGAAACGAGTGAATTTGAACACTTTTAAATTTTACCTATTTTAATGTTCATATTTATTCTATTTTATAATTTCTATTCCACTAATTACTCTTCCATGCACGTAACATTTCCTATTTCTACACTTACTAAGATAAAATTATTAATTTCTTTGGTGATAGGTAGATATAATTTTCAATACATACTTTTGTATGTATTGTATTGTGTCATATCTATAACCTTATTTTTAGAAAAATTCATTATAAAATCATGCTTATTAACTGAGAAGCAACTTATTACATGTCATCCATTCAATTGTCAATTTTACGGCAAATATCATTGCTCACTACACCAAGTTGCAAAATTATATCAAACAACGACAATAGCTCAGTACTGGTCACTTTTAAAATAATAACGTCTTACATGTTTTTGGTGGGAAATTTAGTAAGCTTAGTAAGTTCAAAAATGAATCTATACCGCATGTGTCAAATATCATTAGGTATAGGGATTCAATGTTTACGTGCGATCTATACGTATGAATATAATACGTGGCAACGTGTTACCCCTACTGGCCGTCACCAATGCCGACAACAACCGACATCACAACGATATTCTCCGATCCCGACCCAGATTTTGCATTCAATGTTTAGGTGGGGATACGTGGGGGGCCGTTTTATTACTGGAACGGGTAACATCAAAAGGCCTCCGCGATCTACTGATCTCTCTCCAAATGATTTTTTTTTGTGGGGATATTTAAAAAATATTGTTTATACCCATGAAGCTGGCAGAACAGAAAACATAGTTGCCTTGAGAGAAAACATAATTGAGGCCGCTAATTCAGTAACTGCTCACATGTTAGAAAACGTAAGAGTAAATTTCTACGACCGCCTAGGGGGTAATGTCTTGCTGTGCAGGGAGGAATCATTTTTTATTTATTTTATTATGGTTATTTTTTAATTTTATTAGAATTACGCTTTTGTTTGTGTCATGCAGCGTGAACGTAGCTTAATAATTCTCTGCATTTACTGAAAGGAAAAAGAAAAACAAATCCTTGCAACTCGTAAATATTATTTCTGAATGCATTAGAAACACACGGGTCGGTCGTCCAGTGGTTACTGCTAAGTGCTAACTTGTATTTGCGAGTATGTGTCGGTTGTCGCGTCGCTGGCATTGGAAAGGAAAGTAGGGATACCACGTTGCAACATATTGCATGGATTGATCGCCTATAGCTAATGAAAATTGACACATACGGTATACAGATGTTCCACTTGAAAAAATTCAGTTTTAGACCAAAATGTGTCATCTAACTTTAATTCAGTTTTATGCAAATTCTATTAGTAATTGCAAAAAAAAATAAAATATGTTTGTATGAGGACCTTTCACTGTGAACAATTATAACAAAAATTATGTCCATCTAATTCGTCGTTTTTGAAAAATAAGATAACGTAACTATACAAAATGACGTACCTTGCAACCTATATGAGGTTCGTGACCCCATGTATTTGTTAAACATTTTTCACAATAAACACCATGACTATTGGCAGGACAAACACATCGTCCTGTTTTCGGATCACAAATATGCCCTGGTTTCTTACAATCATCGCATTCTGTAAGAGGAAAATTATTATCAATCGTTGTACTAAACTATTCGATATGGCGATATTTATTTTCGGCGTAATTTCTATGACATTGCTGTTGTTTTATGCAGTGTTTATTTATTACACTTGTATGAAATTCAGGAAATATAATTAATTATTGCTTTATTATGGATACCAGTTGTATTTACAATACTACTTTAGTAGTCAATCTAAAGCAATATGCACTTTTGTTGTGCATACTTCATATTCATGTTTGAATGTAGATTTTTAGCTTTTGGCCAGATATTACTGATAGTATAATCCTGATTATATATTAATTATAACTAATTCTGGCAAGCATATAGAGTAATAATGTATGAAATAAATAACAAATATGTGAACATCTTACGTTTGCAACCATCTTTTGAAAAACCATAGTAACCCTTAAGACAAACATTGCACTTGTCTCCTCCAATTCCTTCTTTACAGGAGCAATAACCAGTAGTATGCTCGCAGCTAAAAGTTCTAGATCCTTCGGTATTGCAGTCGCATTTAACACAACCAAATTGATTTTCCCAGTAACCGCTCTGAAACAATAGAATTTTTATGTACCTACACAATATAATCCATACATAAAACCTAAATAACATTGAAATAATGTCCTGTTCTTTTGGGAAAAGCATATTATATGCACCAATACAGCCATAAATCTATTAAACATTAAATAAATTCACATGATATTAACTCATTCGAAAAATTAATTGTGTGAGTTACAAGTAAAAATGACTACCGAGGTATGTACACAAAATACAAATGGAACACTTATTTCAGAAATAACTTAAATCATATTTTCGCGATTTTATGTTACATATAATAACATATACAGTGTGTCAAGAAAGTAAGGAACACCCTAAATATCAGCTTTAAAACATATCTCTAGCAAAAACGCTCAGACACGTATTTTTTTTTATTTTTGAAGGCGCATTTTCTTAGATTAAATTGAAGTATACAGGGTTATCAAAAAAGAAGATATGACGTTATCATGTGTTTTTTTTAATGGAATAGCCTGTATATTTTTAAGAAAATCAAAAGAGCTTCTCATGAAGATTTCAACGATATATGAGTTGTTGGGGATATCTTTAATATTTACTTGTAGAAATTGAAAAAACACTTTTGGTGGAACAACGTCATAAAATAATTACAATAGAGTTTAACTTGTTTATTTTTAAATCTAAAACAAAAATTTACTTAAGTAAATGTTCAAATTGCTGCCCGTTCACAATCTGACAGTAGCCTAGGCGAGAAATAAACTCATTCTGAACATTGCTGATTACATCTGGCGTGATTCTTCGGATCTCTTGGCGTATGCGTCCTTTTAAAACATTAATATTTTGAGGTCTATTTACATAAACTTTGCTTTTTAGGTAACCCCACAGGAAGAAATCTGGTGGTGTTAAGTCAGGGAAGCGAGCTGGCCACTCAACAACCCCACGTCTGCCAATCCATCGGTTATTAAAAATCAAATTTAGGTAGTCACGCACAGGTCGAGAATAATGAGGAGGTGCCCCATCTTGTTGGAACCAGATTTCATTACTAGGACTGTCAGGGGTATTTGGATCAGGATAAAGTTCCATAAGCGCAGGAAGAAGCTCTAACTGTAAAAAATCCAAATAGGTATCCCCATTTAAATTTCCATCAAAAAAGAAACGTCCTAAAATCCTATTTTTTAGTATTTCAGCCCATACGTTCACCTTCTGAGGGTGTTGACTTTGAGCTTCCTGCTTCCAGTGAGGACTATGTTCTGTCCAGTATCTACAATTTTGTCGGTTAACTGTTCCGTTTAAAGAAAAAGTTGCCTCATCTGAAAATAAAATGTTTCTAGCAAACATTTCATCACGTTCATAAAGTATTTGCAAGTTTTCTGAAAACTCCAAACGGCGATCAAAATCATCTTCCGACAATTCATGGACAAGATGCACTTTATAAGGATAATATTTCTGCTTATGCCAAATATTTCTAACAGTCTCATGGCTGTAATTAAAGTTTAAAGCTGCTTGACGAGTAGCACAATTCGGATTATCTTGCACTGTCAAAAGAACATTTAACTTAGTTTCATCATCCACTTTTGGTCGCCCAGTTTTAGGTAGATCCCTAACATTTCCGTACTCCTCATACTTTAGAAGTATTTTACTTACAGTTGAGCGAGTTATTGGTTGCCGATTAGGATGCGCTACATTAAATAGTTCGCAAACTTCCACTGTACTCCTTCTTCGGTCACCATAACCAATCATCATAAGAATCTCAATCCGTTCTCTCTCACTTAGACCCATTTTTATCAAAAGAAATGGCAATTATAAAACAAGCAAGGCCAAACAAACTAACGGTGGTTAGTCACTGTCTAATTAGATAAGACGTCACCTTCCATACTGACAATTCTGTCATGACAACGTTCAAAGATTAAAATTACCAAAAATTATCATGTAGTTCCACAAAAAGTGTTTTTTCAATTTCTACAAGTAAATATTAAAGATATCCCCAACAACTCATATATCTTTGAAATCTTCATGAGAAGCTCTTTTGATTTTCTTAAAAATATACAGGGTATTCCATTTAAAAAAACTCATGATAACGTCATATCTTCTTTTTTGATAACCCTGTATACTTCAATGTAATCTAAGAAAATGCGCCTTCAAAAATAAAAAAATACGTGTCTGAGCGTTTTTGCTAGAGATATGTTTTAAAGCTGATATTTAGGGTGTTCCTTACTTTATTGACACACTGTATAGCAGCGTGGAAGAATACCGACCACCTAAGTAATATTATTAATAACCTTCAAATAGCTGCTTATTTTAAATTTGTAGTACCAGTATTTTATAGTGAATTTGATAAAAGTGTTTTTGCTTTTTGTTAAATTAATTTATTTTACAAATATGTATTTGGTTGTAGTTACGGAGGGTAACTACAACCAAATACGTAGGTATGTTCAATTTCTTAGTACTTAGGTATGTATTTTTCATTTGGTTTCTTTTTGCCCATTCGCCATCCTATGGTCGAAATTACCTGCATAGGAGGTATTCGGGTAATTTCGATCATAGTATGGCGATATGGGCAAATAGAAACCATATGAAAAATACATATGTAGTGAGAAACTGAACATAATTAGTTTACAGTATGTATGTATACTTAATAAACACAACAAATACTTAACATAATAAACACATATAGTACTTAATAAACAAAACGATTATAAATATAGAACACGATTATAGCGTCATCATCCGAATTGAAACTTTTTTGACGTTACAACCGAGTAAAGCTACTCACGAGATGGGCGATTTTCGAAAACATGTAATTTAACAAATTTTTGCATAACTAATCCGATACGTAACATGCTTTATTACCTATTTTACATTACAACAAACGCAAAACTGCAGAAAAATCACATAAAGAATTTCTTTGGCAGCGATTTATGAATCGCATATTCATTCGAACTGTAAGTTACATAGTACTGTATTGTTAGATGGTTTATGAATTCTAAGAAATGAGATCATTGTTGTTGCGTACAAAGTACCTCTGTAAATCCGGAAATTCCAAGTAATTATTGTCTACTTTATGCCATGATCTTCATATTTTAAGAATTATAACATTTATTAAATAGTTAAATTATAGAATAAGAACATTAATTTTTCGTTTAAAACGAAAAATACTAATATAATAAGCATAGGTTAAAGTATTACAACAAGTAAAAATGGGTTGCCTAACCTTTAAGGGGCAATGTCATTAAGAAAATAAATATATATAAATTAAGTTTAAATATTAAAAATTTAGGAATAAAAAAAACAAACAAAAAAATAAATATATGCATTCTATGTTTTTATAGAAAAGACAAGCACAAGGTATGGTTTGAATATAGAAAAACAGAGCCAAATTTCTCACAAAGCGTTAGAGTGGCACTAAACATTTTAAGAAATGGACCACTGTTCAAAAATAAGAATGTACTAAAAGTAAATAATAGAGAGAGAGAGTTATGTTAAAAGATGGAACAATAAAAAGAGTGAATCATTTGAATGCCATTAAATTGTATGAGCAAGGCCACATTCGACATGCTCGAGACGAAAATACAAATTCAAATGTATAAAATGTAATCTCAGACATGTACAATAATCTCAATTCATGAGAGAGTTTTATGATCATATTTAAAAGTGTAGTAAATACCCGATTCCTATATCTAAAAACATTAAAAGGATATATACGGAAAAGTACTCTTTATTCAAGACGACACATCGATAAGTTTTATGTATTGATAAATGCAGAAGTCAAAATACATTTAAGAAGTTTTATATGCATAGACACAAGGGCTTCAAAGATAGCAGATCATGTATAGTTTTTAAAAACCTGCAAAGAAGAAATAACATTAATATTGTTTGTAGTTATCTGCAAATCGACATACTAGAAGTAGAGAAAAACTGGATAAAATTTGAAAATAATGGGGTGGATGCGAGTACTGTTTGTAATACAGTTTTTATGAAGAAAATTCCAGTTGTACACAACGTGTTCCCCATTGTATCCAACAAAGCTATCTACAAAAAGCAGATAAGAATAACTTTAATCAATGGGAAAAGGAAATATATATATAACAATGAAGGAGGCAATATTTTCGTATACAAGCATAATGAAGGATGCTATTAAGAAAAAAGAAGAACATACCCAAAGAAGGCGAAGAATAGCAGGTGTGCGTGAATTGTCAATAGACAATTTTAAGTAACGACATTTGTAGATACATTAACTGTTAAATGTGGAATATGTGTAGGTGATTGAGTAAACTTAAGGCAAGCAAAAATGAACCAGACGATACCAACATAAATGTTAGTCGAAGAAATGTGGCGCTGTGAATAAGTAGCTATCTTTTGTTTTAAATTATATAAGGCTGCGAAAATGAATGGAGAGGGAGATGAATCCTGTCTTTTGAACTTGTTAGACGTACAAAATTTTTGAGATCTTTTGCAATAGTAAAAAGAATAAGAGTAGGGGTTTTATACACTACTACAAATTCATTATTAGTTTTCAATGTATTAAGTTATTGTTTTTGAATTCAAGTTTAATTTTAGTTTTATTATTGTTAGTCAATTTTTTTTGCATTTAATAATTTCATTTTTATATTCTAAGATTTTTCAATATGGAGGACATGAATAAAATGGAATTTGACAAATTGTATGATGAACTTAAGTAAGTTTTTGAAATGAATATTCAATTTTAAATAATTGATGGTGTATGACGTACTCTAAAAGTACTATGTGAGAATATTTGCTTTTAGAAAGGCGTTGAGCATCATTAATTTAAATAAATATGTCTTGTTAAATTGGATTCAATTTTTTTGTAATAGTGGGAAGATATTTAATGGTGTTGAGGGTACTGGAAGTGCTATGTGCGAATATTTGCTTTCAGTGAATCATTAGGCATCATTAGCGATTATTTTAGTCAATCTTAATCAAAATGTTCAAATAAATAAATACGAATAGACAGGGATGTTTCTTGATGGACAAGCGCTAAACCGTTAAATATACTATGTGCGAATATTTGCATTTACCGATTGGTATGGGTCATTTTCAAGACATTCTCGTTTGCGAAGTTCTAGATCATCAAAGGCACTATGTGCGAATGTATGTCTTTGTTGAAATAAAAATTAGCTTCATATGCAAAAGATTATTTTTTTTTGAATCAATAAATATTGTTATATTAAAGAAATAAAATAGCAAGATAATATTTTTCTCATATCAGTATAAAAAGTATATATTTTTTATGTTCTTTTATTGTAAAAGAAAAATACTTGATATAGCCACATGAAAATATTTTTTTGTGTTTTTCTAAAAGAAAATTACAAATATTTTATGAAATTTTAACTTTATTTTTATTATTGACCTTACCCAAATATAAACTAAATAAGAGACACACCAGAGTAAAAGAAGAAAGATCACTGCTAGAACTCACAGGAATAAATGAAATGCTGTTAGGGAATAGACTTAGAGGTAAAGATATAATAATTTTTAATGCATTCTCAGCATTCATTAGAAATATTTATGCAATTCTGGTAACGTAAAGGTTACAGCAATATGTGCATGCATATGTACTTCTATTGACGTTAAACCTGAGGTTCACCAGAATTTGATGCAGTTATATGCAAAGTTTTTATGCTGTCTACTATAGGTAATTCCAGGGACCAAGACAATTATGACGCTATAGCCGAGTTGCCGCTATGACCGATGGCGTAATAAACAAGTTGTGCTGTATTTAATAACGAGGAATCAATTATATTTTTAGAACCTTTACAATAGTAAACATTTTAAGAAACGGGTAAAACACAATCACAGTGTAAGACGAACCAAATCTCTGTGTTGCTATTTTTTTTACCTATTGTCCTCAAGACTATCACCACCACAAAGTTCCTCTCTTTTCAACATCTTTAGTAATTCTAGCTCTTGAATATATTTTACCAGATAGAAGTCCATGTTCGTCCATTAGAGTTTATAACCCTCTTTCCCAATTCATTGATTCTACTTTGTAAAAAGTCTATTCTGCATAAAAGTTGTGCCAGAAACAGCTCACTCCACGACAAATCGCCCGTACAAGCTTCATCTATATCACATGTATAGAGAAGCGAAAACTTTAAATCGTACGAGTTTATTAGTCTTCAGAAGCCAAATTTACGGTACTGTTTTATTGAAATACGTAATCATACTTATAATTAAGTGACAAATAGTCTTGTGACAGAAATCTTGTTCTCTAATTGCAAAATAATTACGTAATGTTAATATTCTAAATATGGATTGGAAAGAGTTTTGGTGGTGTAAATCCAGTTCGTCCTAAAATTTCATTTAATTTTTCCCGTTAATTAACGCCGGTTTTATTTTGCATTTACTTGGTATTTACAGAGGTTCTTTCTGATATTTTGTTACAACTTATCTGACATCTACCCTTCAGTTTGTTGTCTGTGATTTTTGTAGTTGATCTATACCACTTTTAGGAGCGTGCTACCGTTATTAATTTTTTCTATTCTCATTTTCGATTTAACACCGAAACTCAGTACTGAAGATTTTACACTGCAATTTAATTAAGATTGTATTTAGTGAATACTTCACCACTTTAAGTGGGTGGCTTTTGCTATTTTGCCAAATAAACTTCACAAATTAGAAATGAATGAAATGGCGCACTTTTTAGTGGGATTTGTATTTAACATAACGTAATAGCAAATTCTAAATCTTTTTTATAACAACAAACTGTTTTGTTATCTTTTACATGAAATGAATGAAACGCAAGATTGAAATCGTCAGTTTTGAATGTCACCGTTACCGTGTGTGAGATCTCAATGGTAAGCACATAATCTGCGACATTTTAACTTAATTATTGAATTAATAATTAATTTAGTTTTCTCAACTTTATTACTGTAATGTATGGTGTATTTTCTGACTATGATACTTCAGTTATGTATTTTACTTGTTATACGCAGTATTAGGATGTATTGTGATGACAAAAATGTTCAACCTCGAGGTTTTGGCAGATGTCTACGAGAGAGAGAGAGAGAGAGGTGGGGGGAGGGATGGAGTGAGAGAGAGGGGGGGGGGAGACAGATCGAGAGAGGAAGAGGGAGTGAGGGAGGGAGAGGGGGAGGGGTGGTGGTGAGTATCTGCAAAACTCTGGAGATCGGAAATTCTGGTCCACAGCCGAAATTCTACGACTGGGACGTCTACAAAGGCATAATCAACGATAAGGTAAGACCCATATATATAATACTACTATATTGCGTGTGTTCTGTCTTGATAATGTGTAATTTTTCGCCCCAAATAAGAGAGATAGAAATAGTCACATTGCCTGTTCTGCGCATGCGTCACCTCAAAATATCCATTTTGAATTTACGAAATGACAGATAAACAGAAAACATAATTATAACCTCTGATTTAAATTGACATTTATAACTATGATGTTACTGAAAGCATACGCAAAGTTGTTTTGTATTGAATTCAGTTTTGTGCAAGTTTCGTTCATCGGTGAATTTGTAGAATTACCAAGAAAATATGAGGTAGAATAAATAAACGATGTGAAGGCTGATTCCAGTGAATTATTAACAGGAAAACTTGTGAAGTTATAACTTCTGCGTTGATTTATACGTGCTTACTAGAATACAGATCGTTTCATTTCATCTTATTGAAATGATTTTGAACAGAAAATCTAGTGTACATTGATTTGTATGTCCTTATTGGTGTATGTGAAATTATTGAATATAAATACTGCTTGTTTCATTTTGACTTACAGAAAATATATAAATTAATGTTTTATATACACAATCAAATATATTCAGGTATGTGTTATATATGTCAGATTATATTATATTTCAACATATAGTTTTGCTATGTAGTTTTAAGCTTAAGAATATAAATAAAATTACTGTATTTAATTTTTTGGCTATATGAAAGAATAAAATAACTTCTATTTTATATTTGTCTACGTACATTATTCAATATAATGTTGGATAATCAACAATGTAAAAGACCTATACATGTGTTTTTCTTTCTGTTCACGATATCCCATCATAATATATTCAAAGAAACACAGTTGCAATGCAATTGAACTGACTGTGGTTTTTACTTAATTAATTTACAATACTTACTATAAGATAACCACAATTCGTACTACTTTGGCAAATATATGTCTTCAGTATGATCGTTTGTTTGTCTGTGATTTGCACATGATGTCACGACGACATTTCTTCATTCATTAAATGGAAATTAAATTATTTTTCCACATTTAACAAGCAAAATTATTAATTATAAAGAGGTTTGTCGATTTTTAAACTATTTATGCTTGTTTGACGGTGTACAAACTATAATTAAATATTTATAGTAATGAATCTATGTGATAAATAAACAGACTTAAATTGAAAAATTATTTGTAACGCATGCGCCGTTTGGACAACGTGCCTCTAAAACGACATAGCACCATGTGTTCTATTTCACAATGTTTGAGCAAAGTTTTCCTTGTCTACACGCGAAATAGTAGTATTATATATATGGTAAGACCTAACCCATATATCGTTACAGTAGATTACCTGGAGGAGGCTGTGAAAACCACCACCAGAAACATCCAACAAGCCCTGCAACGTGCGGAAAAGAAGCGCAAGTTCCCTGACAGAGAAATCCTGCCAAGAGCGATCGTTGACAGGATCAAAGTCAAGAATCGGTTAAGAAGTGAATACCAGCGTACCAGGTATCCACCGGCGAGAAACACCTACAATCGACTCCAGAGGGAAATCTCCATCGAGATCCAGGAGTACACAATCGAGAAATGGGAGGTGGAGAGGTCGCAAGACACCGATCCACACACGATTCCAATGATACTCCGAAAAACCAGCAAACCCATCCCAGAGCTGAAGATCGGCGACCAGAGGGCGGATAACGACCTGGGTAAGGTCAACTTAATAGCAAAAATATTTGCAGGGCACTTTGCACCAGCGCCCACCATGGATCCAGACCTGAAGATGACCTGCAGACAAGCGCTGAGGGAGATAGACGAGGCCGAGCCTGGACCTCCGATAGTTATCACCCCCGAAGAGGTACTCGAGGTGATCAAGAAAATCCCACGAAGAAGGCCCATGAAGAGGACGAAGTGACCAATGCTGCTGTGAAGAATGTTACTCTGAAGTTGCTAGTCAATTTCACTGCGATATTCAACGCAGTCTTGCGCTTGACGCACTACCCCACCACGTGGAAGTCGGCCAAGGGTCGTGCCAATCCACAAGCCAGGGAAGAACCCCCAGTCACCAGAGAGCGCCAGGCCCATCTCCTTACCCAGCGTCATCAGCAAGATCCTGGAGTCTATTCTACTGAGAAGGATACAAGAACACATAGAGGTATCTGATATATTCGACAATGATTAGTTCGGTTTCAGAGCACAACATTCCACGACCTTACAGCTCTACAGACTTGCTGAGAAGGTAACCACGTCCTTCCAGAGACGAGAACACACCATCATGGTATCACTGGGCCTGGAGAAGGCGTTCGACAAAATCAGGCACGAGGGACTGCTGTGGAAGATGTCGAGGGCCGGATTCCCCACCAGGGTACTTAAGACCGTCAAGTCCTACCTCAACGACCGGAGTTTCACCACCGTGGTAAACGAAACCACCTCCGAGCCGAGGAGGAGGATGGGAGGAGTCCCCCAAGGATCAGCACTTGGACCGACCCTCTTCACGACCTACATCAGTGACATCCCCCAGCCAGAGGATCACAGAGTGAACAACGCACTCTACGCAGACGACACTGCCGTGCTGGCCAAGTCTCTCAACCCAGGAATCGCAGTCCGGCTAGCCCAAGCACAGCTGGACAGGATCAAAGCCTTCTACGTCACCTGGGGCATGGTAATCAACTCAAGGAAGTCCCAAGCGATCGTTTTCACCTGGAGACTTCTAGAAACCCCTCCGAAGCTGAGAATCGCTGGAGAAGAGGTCGACTGGAGCAGATCCATATAGTACCTATGGGTAATATTAGATAGGAGACTAACCTTTCGTCCATAGGCGGAGAAAACCAAGACCAAGGCACGAGGAAGTATGTATCAACTACTCCCCCTCCTGCGATGCAAGCAGCTCTCGGTGAAGGCGGGTGCAAGGCTGTACAAGACGTACATCCGTCCGATCCTGACATACGCCAGCCCAGTGTGGAGCACAATGTCGAAAACAACCTTCTCCAACAAACTAGAAACGATGCAGAACAGATGTCTGAGACTGGCAACTAAGTCCCCCAGGGCAACACCAGTGGAAGCCCTCAGAGCCGCAGCGGAAGGAGCTTAAGGTACACGCTAACAAACTTAACAAGAAATTTTTCCAGAAAGCGCTACTGTCTAATAACAACGAGATCGAAAAGGCGACCGCAATCAAGGAAACAGTACGCACCAAAAGAAAAACCACCACGGAGGCACTCAGACACCTGCAGTAGGTACTCGGGTAGAAGA
Source organism: Amphimallon solstitiale (assembly GCA_963170755.1). NCBI lineage: Eukaryota > Metazoa > Arthropoda > Insecta > Coleoptera > Scarabaeidae > Amphimallon > Amphimallon solstitiale. Next base: position 18,055,555 of record OY720679.1, read on the forward strand.
TAACACAACACTTTCTTTCAGCAATACAATACTAATCCAAAAGACCCAAAAACTCCCAAGTCCACCCGCAGAAACCGCTCCAAACACATTAACCAATATTCACTGAAACTCCAGACAAAATCCGGGTACGACGATCACGGTCAAGCACTCACATCGCAGTCGGACTTTTGCATATACACTTAACATAGCGAAATACACATATTTTGCACATACATCAGCACACAAAATAATTCATGCTCCGAAAAGTACGGGATATTCCGGGTAGGTCGCACCATCGTCAGCTTGTTAACGCGTATACCCATACCATAATTAATGAATTCTAACCACAATAATTATTAATAACATTCATTAAACATTCAGTAAAATCGAAAATACAAAACATACAAACATCGAACACACACACAAACATTTACACAAAATTTGTACTCGGCGCGACAGTCCGGGATATCTCTGATTTTCTCAACAAATATACACCACAAGGAGGACGCTACTTCAGCGTGGAACTTATAAACACGGCTTCCTAGAGGAACCCGCGCAACAGTCACGAGAAATCGGAAATTTTCGTCATTACAATACTTCCTTATATTAAGAAAGTAAGAAGTTACTATTATATCAATGTATAAGGAGTATACGTATATTTTTTTGACTGTCCTAAAAATATAGCTTACCTCACATTTGTCGCAAGTTCTGCCAATATAGTTGAGCTTGCATCTGCAATTTCCCGTTTTGATATCACATGTCGTGAGCTCTGAACCCCTTGGATTACAATTACAACCTAAAACAAATAATTTTTTTTAAAAAATATTTACAGAAGCACATATATTTATGTTGATTATAAAACAATATTCTGATTCAGTCACGAATAAAGCCCGTGTCTTAATATTAGTAGGCATTTTTCATTCTAATTTATTTGTAGCATGTAAATAATATGTGGTATATTTAATAAAGAATATAATAAAATCGTTCAATAATAAAATGATGGAAGGAGAGATATACCAAGACTTAAAAGCCAAAGAAGTTGAAGAAGTAATGGATTTACAATACATATTTTTGTTTAACTAAAAAAATATCATATAAATGAAAATACTCTGTAAAATACTTACCAAAAATATTAAAATAGTATATATCGGCAATATAGAAAAATTAAGTAATAAAAATAGATAAAAAAGAACAACAACTGAAATTCAAGGCGAGAGTTGCTAAAACATATATGTGTGTAACTGATTATAATAGTAATAGTAGTAAAAATAGTAAATTTGGCAATTTTGAAGTAAAGGAAGGATTTACACAGTCTCCTGTTTCTAGTATTTAATATATTCATTAGTGATGGGAGAACTCGAGTAAAAAATAATCTGTGTAAATTCGGATTTTGAATACGCACTGCTTCATTGATTCTACTTCATCACCCGTCACCTAGTGCTCGTCACCTACATTGTAAAAATGAGGTGTGGCCACCACACGACTTTCTTATACGTATGAGCGTTTCAAAATATAGAATTTTAATAATTTTTTTTATACAAAAACTATTCAAAATACTCTTTTAAGTACTTCTATTCTCTTAATAAATCTCTATAGAATGCATACCTGGCAACATATTATAAAGAAGTGGTACTTCCGGTCCGAATTTTGAAATGTTTTTATACAAAAGGTATGTTTTAAATACTTTTATATTCGTAATATAACTGTCTAGAAAGCATGACTAGCGAGATATTTGCAAAAAACTAATTTTCGATAAGGGTAAAAGACCTACTTCCCGTAGGAATATCGAAAAACTTTTTTAATAAAATTCTTCTCTAATTTAATTTTGAGTACATTTGAATTCGTTTTGAAATTGTTTCAACTTAGTGGTTGACGAAATATTGCTTAAATTCGATTTTTTACTGAAGTACACTACTACTTCCGGTCTGCCGATTTTACTGAAAGTCTAACCAGATCTCAAGAGGGAGATTATACTAGTAAATACAAAATTTGGAATTGATAGCTGTAGCGGTTTGACCGCTATCGTGGTCACACGCAGACATGTTTTAAAAACCACTTTTTCGGTATCAGGGGACTTCAAAACGTGGAGATCTGTAAAAATCCCGAGGTCGAATATTTTCATCATCACAATACTTTCTTATACTGCGTACGAGGGACAAGCTACAATTATTGAGAATAGAAAGTTTGATACAAGTTTTTATTTTATATTATATATGTTCAAAGTAATGGCCATTTACAATAATGCACTTAACCTCTCCTTCCATAGTTTAAAAGCGTTCAACCAGCTGTTCTTAGGGATACTATCAAAGAAACACTTAACGGCGATGTCAATCTCTTCTTCTGACTGTATCCAGACTCGGCTTTCTTGGCGAGTAGGAACATGAAAAAACGGTATGTACGTTTCATCACCAGTTACAATTTTAGAAATAATTTGATGGCCTCCAGCATTCAACATATCTAAAGTTTGTTGGCAAATTCTAACACGTTCTGCTTTTTGTAAATCTATCAGATGATGGGGTACAAACCGAGATACCTTTTTCAAATGTAAATGTTCGTGCAATATTGATCTCATTTGCGAGGTTCCAATCTTCAGTTTGGACTCTATCATTGCATACGTAATGCAGCTGTCCTCTTCTGCCATCTTCTTCACCGTAGCAATGTTTTCGGAGTTAACAGCAGTTAAAGGAGGGCCAGCTCCTTTTTGTGTACCACCGACTTGCAACTTCGCTCAAATTCTTTATACCATCTATAAACAGTAGCCAATGATGGTGCGAGATCCCCAAATGCTGATTTTAAACTTTCCTCACACTCATACGCGCTCAAGCCTTTCTTGAAATCATAGTAAATCATTATCCGAAGGTTCTCTCGTGATAATTCCATTTTTCCGATAACAGAAGCTTATTCTATGAACTATTTCTCAGATAGGTACTATTCAACCAAATATCACAAACTAAACTGCAATTGACGGATAAAATAATGCAGTATTTAATAAACAACAATTTGTTTTGCAAGGGTAACTAGATTTTTCAATTCTCAATAATTGTAGCTTATCCCTCGTATAAGAAAGTAAAACTGACTATTCGGTTATTTTTCACTCTCCTTGCCGCATTATTATTTGGAACTTGGAATCGATGTTTTAATGCAAATGATGCGGGTAATGAAGAAATACGACAACTGTGAACTAGTTTGTAATTTACATGTACGATTTGTCACAAACAGTTTATCGTGTCGGTATGAACTGAAATATAAGAAATAAAATTGACAGTACTAGTGGGTATTATATTTATGTTATATATATCAAACTATTTGAAAACTTATATTTATAATTTTGAAAGTACACTTTGCTTTTGTACACTATCCGATTATGAAGATCACCCGAGTAGTGAGTAACTGGTTATTGATATAATTCGATTTTCCCCATCAGTAATATTCATTAGATCATATAATTAAAGAGTGCAGTCAAGCAGTATTCAGATGCATATAAGTTCATATATCCCAAATATGAACTTATATAAAGTTGAAATTGTGGAAAATGTTTGTTACCAGAAACAAAACAACATCTCGAACAGAGCTGATTTACATAGAAAAGTGTTTTAGAGGATTGAGTATGAATATTAATAAAGTTCAAAATCATGATTATTGGAAAAGGGAGAGAGGAAATCAAAATCGAAATCGGCCAGGAGGAATTAACAAGTGAAGAAATACTGATGTATAGGTACCATAATTGATGAAAAAGACAATGAATAATAAGTTAATGATTGCAAATGCAGGAGAATTAAACTACGTTTTCAATAAAATTTTTTACAAAAAGGCAAGGTTTTGTGTATGATATTCACTAATTTGAAAAGCCTTTAATTGCGTACACTGATTTTTCAAATATCAAATATCATATGCACACAACGTTAATATCACCAATCATTGGTTCAATGCCTTGTGGTAAAGTATTTAACAAAAAGGATGTTTTCAGGAAAAATTGAAATAAAACAAGCTTTTCATAACTATTTATAGTCTAATGTTTAGGTCCGGGATGTCAAACATAGCAAATATCATGCGCTTAAAATGTGATGGCCAATTCAAGGAACCACACTTAAAATTAAAACAGGCAATTTGGAGATCCGATAAGAAGCAAAACAGAAATTTATTGAAAATAATCAGTTCAACTGACGAGTTATTCACATGTATCAGAAAATGAGAAACTTGTCAATCAAATATAGGAGACAATAATATAAAGCTGATGAGTAAAATGAAGACTAAAGAACACATGAAATAATGCAATGAAAATTCTAAATAAGATAAATAAAGCAAAGGAAGAAGTAAAAGTGTTGCAGAAATTAACTATAAATTGTTAAACTGAAACATTAGCTATTCTTTTATTTGATCACGTACGTATTGTATTGGTGTATATAGATCAATTATAAGATACCTACAACCAATGAAGCGGGTAAAATGATGTGGTCCTATGGGGAAAAATATTTTAATATGAGTTTTAGGAGAAAAATTAAAGTTTTTTTTTATTACAAAAATCTAGTTGCATTGAAACCTCTTTTGGTAAATAAAAAAAAATGGGTGTGCTTAAGACCACACGGCAGAAGTGAAAACTTCATCAAGGCGAGGTTAATAATACGAAATACAACTTTTTTTTTGTTCTATATTCATTTACATTTACATTTTCCATTTTCCATTTTCGTTCTATATTACATTTAAAAAATATATATTTATTATTATTGTGTATACATTATTCTAGTACATTTCGCTCGGTCTGATCAAGTTTTCACTTCAAAAATTCATACGTACGCATGTATATATACAAATAGACGATAAGATAATCCTCATACGAGTACCCGCGCTGGTCTAATGGTAACGTGCCGGCTTCATACCCGGCGGCTCGGGATCACATCTGCACGCGGATAAGAATTTTTCAGAAAATAAAAATACAATATTTCGCGTATTTATTCTAAATTTCAATTTAATTGAAATTAAATACCGCTAGTTAGTATTATAATACAATGCCGAGCGTGAAACGGTTGCCGAGCGAGTATAGAAGAGACCGGCAGAGACGTGTTATTTATATCTCTCTCGCTCCCTTAGTCGACTCGACTCGCGCCGACTTTACCCGAACGAGTGTTGCATTCCGATCGTGACGGCTCAGTCTCGTTCAGTGCCCAACAATCAATGCATCAACGCGTCCATGGAAGTTTTCACCTCAAAAAAAGAGTAATCATTTAAGATAAGATAAAAAACTTGAAATTATGTCGAGTTGTTGATTTTAAATATGACTAAGTCCGAATGCTACATCAGTATCGCATTACCCATGTATTAGTCAATAACCAACGACATTGCCTGACAGTCCAGCTAGCTTTATTTGTGAAAAATGTTGAAGTTAAAGCAGCGAATCTACCTGGTGAAATGTTATGGTATAGGAGAAGTGTCATATAAATATGCAATACCGTTATTTAATGAAAAATTCCAGAATGTAAGTGTAAGAAGAACAGCATTGAAGAAATTAATTGATAAGTTTGATGAAACGGGATTCGTTTCCGACAAAAAGAAGCAGGGCGTACAATGATGATGATGCTGTGACCATTATGGCTATGTAATAAGTTGCGGAACACACTGTATTGCAAACAATTTATATATTGAATAAAATTTATTCATATAAACTCAAATTTAGGCACAACTTAGAAAATGCAGATCACGGCTGGTAAGAACACTATATAGAATATCGCCTTTTTTTTATCAGAATTTAATGTTTAGTGATGAAGCAACGTGTCCGACAAATGGTACTGTTTCCTTCAAAATTGTAGATATTGGTCAAATTATAATCCAAATCTTCGTATTAATGTCAGAATACAGTATTAATGTCCGAGTGCAGAATGTTATTAAACAGAATCATTGGATCCTATTTTTTTAATGGAAATTTAAATCAACACAATTATTTGGAAATGCTTATTGCCATCATTTGCGCAAGAGGAATTGCGACGTACCTACTTCAAACAAAATGGGTGTCCATCTCATGGAACCTTGAGTGTAAGAGAATTCTTAAATTTACACTTTCCTAATAGATGGATTGGACGACATTTTAGGTAATATTTCTGTTCTACAAAACGTGAATATTATTAATTGATTGATTGGTATATTCCGATATTTGAGAAATCCTTCTTTTCAATTGATAATACTTTCAAATGCACCGAGTCACAGTGATGCTGCTTACTTTCTGGGTGGACACTAGTTTGAATGTTGCTTTCGGATGAATGTTTCATTCAGCAAAAATCTACCAACAAATAAATTACTATTTTAAATTGTGTTTTAAATATTCAAATTTTCTTTCTTGTTTATATAAACCTGCAATTTTTCTCTAATTTTAATTTTAAATACAAATATTATTTTTTTCTTAATTATGCTCTTGATGATATTCATCTTCCAAATCTTGAGAAAGCCAGAATAGTAGATAAAAATCCTTCCAAAATCTCTACTTAATTATATATTGCTATCAATTAAAAAATTTGTTATTTCCCCCAAGATAAATATTTTTTATAAAACATTTTTGTTTAAACAATTAAAAATAAATGCTTTGTAAACAATTATTATACTAACTTAATATATTTTTTTTTGTAAATTAAATTTATGTTTGATACCATCCTTTACATTTTTTTGTCACATTTGATTACAATATACATCTTATATTAATATTGTTTATACTTTGTTTGTGTGTTTTAATAACCATTATGTAATTTTAGAATATACAAGTATGCTCACAAATATTGACACATGTCAAATACTCAATAACATACTGTCTTCAATATGATAATACCATCATAGTACATATGTAAAATATTTGATGATCATCATCAATAGTTAGATAAAGTAATCAAGCCGAATATGGTTATTTACCTGGCCACTACAAATGGAGTGCAAACAATGAATCTGCTTTTAAATGCTTTTTGTGTAGCTGTGAATTGAATAAGGAATAAAATTAAATAATTAATTTTTAATGAAAATATTCAGGAGCATATAAATACAATAAATATATCATTAATTAATGGTGTTATTTTTATTAAAACTATTTTCCCAACTTCTCCTTTTAACGGACATTCTTATGTATGTTACGTACATGTACATGCATATAAGAAGAATGTTCATTTATTACATCGTCCAACAGAAAGAAACAATATAACTACCAATTGATTTCATTGTTCAACGTTTATTGTGAAAATATATAGTCAAATACTGACAGCTTTTGGATTTGGAGTGTGGGCGGTTGACAGAAGGATAAAAGAAGATCGTGACGTAACTAAATTCACGTTATGTGGGTTTATAAATGTACAGTTAATTTGCTTGTATGGTACATTTATTTAAACATACACTAGACCATCCCAGAGAACCTTACCCTTTAGTCTAAATAATCTTATAAATTTAGAAAGTATTGACATCGTTTTATAATACATTGAACGGGCAGTATTCGAATATTACGAATGTATTATTTGTTCAACACATAATTAACGCTAGAATGGACAATATTTTTTTACACACACACACACATATCATTTACTTTTTATAAATAAGTATAAGCTGATAAAAATGAACAAAACATCTCAAATCTCAAATTACAAATTTATTTAATTTTGTTCAGGTGTTTTATCGAACGAATTATATTCGTTTCCATTACTGTTTTATATAAAAATATATAATAGATGTATTTTTATATACGGAAGCACTCCAACGATCGAAAAAAGGTATGTTCTAATTTTTTCGTAATCCTTATTTTTGATAATCTTCTTTTTAATAGATAATGCCCTCAAATACACTATTTTATATTGATGCTGCTTACCTTCTGGACGATCACACTCCTTCAAGATGAATGCGTCATTCAGTCAAAATCAACTAACAAATATTCTATTAAGGTGAAGTGGGGTAAGGGTGTAATAAAAATTTGTAAGTTAAGATAGACTATGTTCTAATCTAGAATATATTAAATTGTTTAATCTCCTGTTTTGAGAGAATCTAGAATATATTAAATTGTTTAATCTCCTGTTTTGACAGAATCAAGATTGTAAAGTTACTAACAAGTCTGCAAATGAACAAATAACTAATTTCAAATATTTTTTATTTTTTGGATTTTTTTTTTATTTTAGAAACAGTTTACTACACACTTACCCAAATAGAGGGCAAGTGTGTAAGGACATGATATTTTATATTAGACATAATACTATATTAGAATGGGGTAAGTACGTAAAACTACAGTCATTCTTCTTTTGATTGGTTTTTGGTAGAAAAAAAATCCATTAACAAATATAAACAGTATAAACTTTTTATTACACACTCCCTGATCACGAATAACAGCATGAACTTTTTCTATCGTACCAACCGAAATCATGAAACACGCGCAATACAGTTTCATTCTTTATGGACGCAAAGATAAATGAGTTATGCACTTGTTTTGAAGGGTGGATGCAACATAGAACAAATGATTTGTGGCCACCACACGACTTTCTTATACGTATGAGCGTTTCAAACTATACAATTTTAAGAATTTCTTTTATACAAAAATTATTCAAAATCCTATTCTAGGTACCTTCATTCTCTTAATAAATCGCTATAGAATGCATACTTTGCAAGATATTCGAAAAAAAGTTCTACTCGCTCAGAGTAAAAGTGCTACTTCCGGTCCGAATTTGAAATTTCATGTATACAAAAAATACTGCAAATCCAACTCTAAATACTTTTGTACTCTTAATAAATATATATAGAATGCATAATTTACGACATATTTGCAGAAAATCGCTATTCGGCAAGAGTAAAAGTGGTGCTTCCGGTCCGAATTTTGAATTTTTTTTTATACAAAAGATATTTAAAATTATAATTTAAATACTTTTATACTCGTAATGTACCTGCCTAGAGAGCATGGCTTGCGAGATATTCGCAAAAACTGATTTTCGATAAGAGTAAAATACCTACTTCCGATTGGAATTTCGAAAAACTTTTTTAAGACAATTTGCCTAGAATTTAATTTTGAGTAAATTTGAATTCTTTATAAATTTGTTTAAACTTAGTAATTGATGAAATATTTGCAAAATTCGATTTTTTCACTGAAGTAAACTATTATTTCCGGTCTAGCGATTTTACTAAAAAACTAATCAGATCTCAAGAGGGAGATTATACACGTAAATACAAATTTGGAATAGATATCTACAGCGGTTTGACCGCTATCGTGGTCACAGATATACAGACAGATAGACATTTTTTAAAAACCACTTGTTTGGTATCAGGGGACTTCAAAACGTGGACATCCGCAAAAATCTCGAGGTCGAAAATTTTCATCATCACAATACTTCCTTATACTACGTATAAGAAAGTAAAATGGTCAATTACACACTTACCCCAATTCACTATACCTTAAATATACTTATGTTTCAATTTTCTTTCCTCTTCATATACATTTCCTATTCTTCTCTAATTTTTAATTACCACTAATACAATCTTTTTTCTTGAATGTGTTCTTGAGAAGAGCGCAGACATTCTGGTAATAGCCTGGATATAAATGTGTTTATTTAAAAAATATGAAGCAGTGCAATTACATATTTCGTTACTTCAGATAAAAAACATTGCAACAGTTGTGAGCTAGTCTTTATTACAAATACGGACAGGCATTATTGCTTCTGAAATTATCAAACTAACAGAATATTTGGATATAGATCAGAGACCAGATGAAGAATGACTCGAGTAGTCAATGTTTTAACGTGTTGTTTAGGAGTAGATCGCAATACAGGCACCACAATGAGGTTTGTATCTGTGGACAATATCTTAGAAGGGAAATATAACTGATCCTATGCTACCCTCTTGTATTTAAAATATAAATGGCCAAGGCCCTAAACAAATTCGGTACCCAAATTCCAAGAAGGTAGTAAGTCAGACACCACCACGGTAATTAACCTTCTATTAAACTTTAGGAAGACGCCTGTCTATTAAATAATCACCAACTTATAACACTCAGTCTTACCTCTTACTTCCCCAAGGGTCGATGTTAAATATGGGAGTCAGCACTGCCTCCAGCTACAGTCAGAGAAGGGCGAGTTCGAACACCGTACTAAGTCGAAGGTTAAGTTGTCAGGGCGCCTATCCGTAAAAATATGCTAAGCCCAACAGATATTCAGATCCCGGACCAGATCCAATGTAAAACTCCCCAGGTGATAAGAAAATAAGACCAACACACGCTCATTCAAACTTAACAAACAGTTTATTGAAACTATAAATTCAGGCCTCAACAGTTCATTTCAATACCGTACATAACCGGCTATACTATCTAATCTTTGATTTTTCACGAGATATCCAAAAACAAAAAAAAACAATGAAATGTAAATCACAAGCGCAACTCAGTTGCCAATATTAAATTCCTGAAGGGTTAATTAAAATTAAATGGCCACCCAAGGTGATCCACAACTTGAAATTATCAATGACGTACAATTACAAAATTTAAAATGGTGAACACATGAAACAACCTTAAAGTTAAAATAATTAACCAACAATATTCTTACAAGCACACAGTTATAAGGCAACTTGCCGAAAGTCCCTCCAAAGTCGAACAGTTTGATCGTGAATTGCAACACGTCAACACTGAAATAAAACACTCTGTATACCAGAGGCAACCGACAATCTATTCGACTAGAGTGCAGACTCTAAGTTGTAAAGTATCTAATTCTATAAAAAAAATTAGCGCTAGTTAACTATGCTTTACATAAGGAAATGTGATTAAATTTAATTCAATAATTTCTTACGAGATTGTACAAAAATAAATTACAATTGTTGACTAAATGTACTAAATAACAACTAAGAAGTTACACAAGACAGATGTGAGGCTACACTGCCCATACACATCCAAAATTCAGTTCAATTTCTGAATCCAAAAATAAAAAGGCTACGTAACGTCTCCAAAAATGACAAAGTAACCTCCAATTTGGGGTCACTATTATTAATAAAACTACGTTAATTTAATTAATTCAAAACATAAGGCTCACATGCCACAAGAAGTTAAAATAGGAAATTACGATGACTTATTTAATTAGCTAGGCCGGAAAATTGAAATTTACTGTTCAAAGTACACGATATTGACATAAATATTACCAAAACTGTTTAGTCAATAAACTCTACACTCTGGATAATATCAGAGAAATTTACACAGTCACAGTACCTTAACGAAAGTCACATCCACAGCTACCAAACATGATACCTTCTACGGATCCACACGTTACAAGAAATCTGCGCTCCTATCTTCGGCTAACGACATCTCAAGAAATTAGCGTATGAAGGCTACAGTATAAATCTGTACCTTAATTATGTCTTCACCGCAAGATCCAGCAATCAATTTCCTTGGAACCGTACGATAACCATAGCCGTGGTTCTTAAATCTTAACCCCAACAAAAGTGCTCAAATGAGGTCTAGGCCAGCACTAACACTAGCAGAGCAATTACACAATTCCTAGCCAGAGAAGAAAATATCCTCGCAAGATTCAACCAAACGCCAAAATTCACAAATAAACACTTGAGAAGTACTATAACATCCGCTTTTGTAAGCGATTATAGACGATAAAACTTCAAAACTCTACAACATCCTCAAGTAATGGCTAAGGAATATGCTTCTGCTCTTGTGGTGTTTAAACCTTCCTCGATGACCGTTAAAGCTCAAGAGAAAGACTCTAACATGGCAAAACCCCTCAAACGGAACACGAACAATTGCTCTAAAAGACCGAACGACCCAATCTGATATTTTAAACTTACGACATAATTGCAGGTTCAAATGACAATGGAAAAATGGAAAATAATTATAAATAATTTGTTACATAACTCTAGGCCCAAAAGAAGCTCTAAAACTAAATTAGCAACAATTAAAAAAAACCAAATCTATTAAATAAAACATTGTACGCCATCTACCCGTCAACGCATGTATACGTTACACCCACCTGCGATAAGGCAGATCTCGTGGCAATAGGGATCTTACGAAAGTCCACACCAGATGACAGTAGTAGTAGGAAGATGACATAAATTTAATCCGAAATAAATTACGCATTCAACGATAAACTAAAATAATCCATTAAGGGATAAAATACAACAAAATAATTGTAACACCTAGAACAAAATACTGTGGTTTAGCAAGCTGAGTTGTTTGCAAATGCAGCCTAATAATTTTCTAATTTTTTTTATCAACACATGTTTATTATTGGTGTAATTATATCATTTTAAGATTTTCAATGTCTTCTACACTAATTTATTATTATGGAGTAAAATTAATAAGATTTAATCAACAAATTATTTAGTCACATATTTCAAGGCAGATACGATAGCATCTTATTAATAAGAAATGGTATCTGTTCCCTTCTTAATCCTAGAACACATACAGGGGTAATTAAATACCCTGGCAAAATTTGAATCTGCCGTTAATATCACTGTTCTTACTTGTACAGTAGATATCGTCCTAATATTCTCAAGTGAGGTTAAATAGGTGCATATGTTATTTATAAATGAATAAAAAATAATCTTTGTAGTTTTTTACATGAAAGTGGATTAGGGAAAATAAATACCACAGTAAATACAAGTATTAATGTATACATTTTCTTTATCTAAATTTTATAATTTTGTTGAAGATGTCCGCTCGGAAAGTCGTAAAGTATACAGATAGAGACTTTGAAGCTACCGTATTGAAGTGGTACGAAGAAACACAATCGGATAATGAAGATAGTGAATATGAAGAAATGTCAGGAAGTGATGTGTCTGATTCAGAAAACATCGATGTAATAATGTAATTTTGGAAAGCAATGGGTATAAATTGTCAACATTAGAACCACCAAAAAGGAAATCTCAAATGCCGCAACAAAGTTGCAAAAATAGCAGGCGCACAGGGACCAGCAAAATATGTAAAACATAAATTGGAGGCATAGAAAATTTTGTTTAACGCTGATATGATTGAAAGCATTGTAATGCACACAAACTAGGAGATTGACAGACAGAAACTAAATTAAAATGTGAGGACACGATATGTGGAATTTGCCAATATGATATAGATAGATAGATATAGATATATTTGAAAATACCAGTGGCGTACAAATAGTTAGAAATACAAACATTCACACAGAAATACAATAATACATAGCACTTAACGTATAGTCAGTTTCCAAAATAGGTGTATACACACATAAATGGCAAAATAAAAAACAAGAAACAAACAAACAGACAGTTACCCAGTCTCAACGCCCGGAACGTGTGCCTTCGCCAAAAAACTCATCAAGTGAGTAAAAGACCTGTTTCGCCAAATATTCTTTTATGGCTATTCTAAAACTGGCAAGCGAATCGTACCTTCCCACAATCGGAAGAGAGTTATATATTTTAACGCTTATCGGTATATGCGAATTATAATATTTACTGGATCTTGCAAATTCGTAACGTATATAATTAGAATTTCTCGTCGAGTAATTATGAGCATCAGCATTGGTTTGGAACTTATTGTAATTGTTAAATTCATACAAGGCTGCTTCTAATATATATAGATTATAGGCTGTTGGTATACCTAGCTCTAGAAAGGAAGCTCTACATGTCTGCATTGGTAATAAATCTTTAATAATCCGAATTGCCTTCTTTTGCAACAATAACATTGATTGTAGGTGTCTATTTGAAACCCACAGAATTAGACCATGGTTTAGATGTGAATTAAAATGGGCAAAATATATCATTCTGAGGGTCGTAATGTCACAAGACTTCTTCATTCTTCTTAATATGTATAGAGCTTTATTTAGTTTGGACGTAACTCCATCAATATGCGAATCCCAGTTTAATTTATTGTTAATTGTTAATCCCAGCAATTTCCATTCCGATGCAGAATTGAAGGCTACGCCCTCCACCTCTAGTGCCTCACCCGTATTATCCCCCTCAAAGATTAGTATTTTGGTCTTTTCAATGTTAAGTACTAATTTGTTTATGGCAGCCAATATAATAGTTCTTTCAAAGTTTTTTTGATATTATGAACAAGATTATCATGATTATCCCCGGTAACAACAAGTGTTGTGTCGTCTGCATATAGCGTTATATTCCCAGATACGTACGATGGAAGGTCACTAATATACGTAAGAAAAAGTAGGGGCCCCAGAATCGAGCCCTGAGTGAAAATTTTAGCACTTTTTGCCATCCTTTATAAAGTAGGTGCAAGAAAAGATGCACATTTTGCAATACGGGAAATGTTTTCCAATGAAGGCCCTAAAATTTATAAGTGCATAATGAGTGAACCAAGGTTTAATTTTCTATTGTGTTATTTAGGATTTGACGACAAAAAAGTAGGAAATCGTTGGGATAAATTTGCACCGATAAAGCAGTTGTAGAAATCGTTTATAAAACATTGTACAGAAAGCTATATACCACAAGCATACTGTACGATAGATGAACACCTATTGGGTTTTTGGGGTAATTGTCCTTTTAAAGTATATAAAGCCTGAGAAATATGGCATAAAGATAAATACTATGTGTGATTCCAGAACATTTAATGCGTTACCTTATATTGGGCGAAGAAGATAGAACAAATAACGAATCTCTGACGAGTCAAGTAGTAAAAACGTTAGCAGAACCAATCTATGGTACAAACAGAAACCTTAGTTTGGTCAATTATTTTACATCTATGCCTCTAGCTGATGATATGTTAAAGAATCAGGAATTGATAATAGTAGGAACTGTTCGCCAAAATAAAAGGGAGATACCACCATCTTTTTTACCCGATAGAAAAAAAGAAATTTTTTCATCACAATTTGCTTTTGCTGAAAAGGAAACCTCAGTATCCTTCACACCAAAACGTTCAAAATCAGTAATATTGCTTTCCACTGTACATTCAACAGCAAGAATAGATGAACAAAGTAAAAGCCGGAGATAATTCTTTTTTATAATTCCACGAAAGGGGCAGTCGACGCCTTCGATCAAACGGTGCATAATTACACAGTTGCGCAAAAAACTAACCGATAGCTATTAAGATTCTTTTTTGTAATGCTTGATCAGGCTGTAATTAATGCTTACGTGTTTTATAACTTATCGACTAAACCTGACAAACCAAACCGAAAACAATTTTTAAATTAACTTTTTTCACAATTAGCATATAACTTTATGCAGAACAGATTGAAGGGTCATTTACCCAATGAGCTCAAAAAGAATATAGAGAAAATACTGGATATAAACACACCAGATAAAGATGTATTACCAGTCAATAAATGAAGTGTGGCCACCACACGGCTTTCTTATAAGTATGAGCGTTTCAAATTATACAAAATTGTTCTAAATTGTTTTAAACACTTCTTCTTACAAAAATAAATCTGTAAGACTGTCACATCAAGTCCAAATTTTAAGAATTTTATTATATAAAAATAATTCAAAATTATATTATACTTCTATTCTCTTAATAAATAGAATGCATACTTTGAAATTTCATGTATAGAAGAAGTATTCCAAATTCAGCTCTAAATACTTTTGTATTCTTCATAAATATATATAAAATGCATAATTTACGACATATGTGCAAAAAATAGATATTCGATAAGAGTAAAAGTGTTACTTCCGGTCCAAATTTTGAATTATTTTTTATACAAAAGGCATTGAGAATTAAGTTTTAAATAGTTTTATACTCGTAATGTACCTGTCAAAAAAGCATAACTTGCGAAATATTCGCAAAAACCTGAGTTTCGATAAGAGTAAAAGACCTACTTCCGGTAGGAATTTTGAAAAACTTTTTTAATAAAATTCTTCTCAAATTTAATTTTGAGCACATATGATTTTTTATAAATTTGTTTAAACTTAGTAGTTGACGAAATACTGGCAAAATTCAATTTTTTCACTGAAGTACTTCCGGTCTGCCGATTTTATTGAAAATCTAATCAGATCTCAAGAAGGAGAATATACTCGTAAATACTAAATTTGGAATTGATAGCTATACTGGTTTGACCGCTATCGTGGTCACATATACACACACACACACAGAGAGAGAGAGAGAGAGAGAGAGAGAGGGAGAGAGAGAGGGGGAGGGAGAGAGTGGGGGGCAGAGAGAGTGGGGTGGGCGAGAGAGGGAGAGAGAGAGAGAGAGAGATTTTTTAAAACCCACTTTTACGGTATCATGAGACTTCAAAACGTGGACATCTGCAAAAATCTGGAGGTCGAAAATTTTCATCATCACAATACTTCCTTATACTACGCATAAGAAAGTAAGAGATGAAATTTGGAAGATGCTACTTGTGTGCTAGGATTAAGGATCGCAAATCTAAAATATGTTGCGTTAAGTGCAATAAGTCCGTATGCACCGATCATAGAGTGGACCTTTGCCTTTCTCGTAAAAAATAATAGTTTATGTTTTAAAAGAAACATTATTGAACCCAAGTTTTGAACAATAATGTGTTTTAAATAATGGGCTAATATGTATGTATTCATAGTTGCAATGTTTATGTATGTATATGTTCTAGGGTTAAAAATTCACTATATATTTGAAAAACTGTATTGATATAAGTGCACATGCACATATTATTCATATCATACATTGATTTTGTAAATATTTATTGAAGTTCATCTCATTTCCCATTTGTCGTTCGATGAACTTTCAAAGTAGGTATGTACATAAAATCCGGACTACATCGATAAGCTTGCAAGCGATCTCGAACTTTTTTTTTCCTTTTTACTATTTTTAACTTACGTAATAACTGAGTCAAGCGCAATTTAATAGATACGTACGTGTCGATGATTATCTAAAATATGGTGATGATGGATTAACGTAGAAAAAAAGTGTTGACAACTGTGTTTCCAGTTCATATAAACAACTTAAGGTTAATTTAATTTTCGTTAAAGTCACTCTATATGAATTAATATAGCTGTGAATGCTTGAAAAGCACTAAATAATGTATATACAGAAAGACCTAATACGGACAAGTTCAATTATTAAAAAATAAAAAGCTTAAATGTATACTTGCAAAATGAAATATATTTTAGTACTTTTTAAAAAAATTACAGATTTAGTAAAGTGAATAACTTCCAATATTTAGGTGTAGTCCTAAACAAAACCAATTAACGATTAACAGAAATAATGAATAAAAACAGAACGATAAAATCCTGAGCATAAATACAAAAATGAGTTTACAAAATGGAAATGTGTATAAGGTAACTATAACTAATGCTTCAGAAATGACTCACATACAAAGAATAAGAAGTCCTAAGAATAGCAGAGAGAAAAATCCACAGGCAAATATTCGGTCCTGTAAAAACAGAAGAAGGTGAACTGAAAAGATTCGTGAACTATGAAATTAACCAAAACATCAAAAATGGAGACATAGTGAGGGTGTATAAAAGCACATTGACTGATGGACACATATACAGGCGATAACGGGCATCGTATATAAGCAAAATAGTTATTGGAGTCCTGACAAGGCCAGGGTAGGAATACCAAGTTCATAGATATATCAAGATCATGAATATTAGTTGATGGTGACAGAATATAGAAGAAAGGAGAACATGGCAACAACTAAAAGAACTAGCAAAAACACAAAATAAATTATAAACAAAAAAAATGACGTGTGGACACCACACGACTTTCTTATATATATATGTGCGTTCCGAATTTCTGTAAGCAAAAGTTGTTAGTAAAGGTTCTACTTCCGGACCAAATTTTATTTTTTTTAATACAAAAATTATTCCAAATTCAGCAAAAAGTACTTTTACTTCCCGTCCGAATTTTGAAATTTAGTGGGGGAGATTAAAAACCACTTTTTAGTATCAGGGGACTTCAAAACGTGGACATCTGCAAAAATCTCGAGGTCGAAAATATTCATTATCACATTACTTATACTACGTATAAGAACGTAAAAACAGAAACTAATAGAGTGATTGAATATAATCAGAGAATCTAAACGGTTCACTCATTTCGAGTGAACATTAGATTATTATCTTAAACACTGGTTCTCAATTGTACGCGACCACTTTAATTGTGATTAAATATCCTTTTGTTAGTATGTTTTAACTAGTCAACTGTACAATAATTAATTTCTGTTAGTAGTAGCTAATTTTACCAGATAATTGTGGTCCGATAAGCCACTCTATAAGTAAATTTTGTAAGGCATTGCGATCTCACAGCTATAATTGGCCTGTCCTTTCAAACTGTAGCATAATTTGTTTTACACACCCACTACACACGACGTATATAGGGTGTTACCTACCCATGAATCTTAAATCAACATTTTGGTTTAATTTTGAGGTAACCCTTCAGGCTTTTGATTGTAGTTGTTTAGGATGATCTGGCGACCTAATATTTGTGTAAATCCACAACCCACAAAACGATTGAGCTGGAGGCAGTTCCTTTCTTTATACTAACCAACATTATACACGGGTAGAGACAGGTAAGGCATCCTTGAAGGTGTAAGCGGAAATTTTCCGAAACTTTGTCAATTTTTCCTGCATCTATGATTAAATTTTGACATCAAACTTTTGACCGGGTGTAGCATTCTTATGATTTATATTGTAAAGTCTTTAACAGTTAAAGTACATAAACCTTCTTTTTCCTCTGAGCGATCCCTGTGTATTAATTTCAATGGTCTTCCAGAAATATATTCTTCAGTCTTTCTTTTCATACTTACTGATTTTTTGTCTGATCACAGTAGCATCATGATTATGTTTAAACATTGTATGAGCACATAAAATTTGATCCACACATATATAATTTTGCGGTACATGCTCTTCTTGTGCAACGTCAACATATCTCACTGTAGTTTAAACTATTCGACAATGGTAGAATTTAAAACTATCACAAAGTAATAGCATTTTGCTTTTCTCACTGTACATGAACTAATGCACAGTCCACGACGTTCACTCTTTTCGGTTAAAAGAAAACTAAAATGCCCCATAATGCTGCAATTTTTTGAGATGAGGTAATAAATTTTTCTGTACTATCTTAACAATTTTAACGTAGTTTTTGGTTATATTAGTATTACTTCGCGGAGGACTAAATACTGTATAGACTGCATTTCGGTCGGAGGATTTATCCTTGCTATCATCAATATATATTTTATTACCGTTGATTGTATTTCAAGTATAAACTATTTGATTATACTTGTAACAATTATTAGATAGCTTAAGTGGCTTTTATTTGTTTATTTATAATTTTATAGTACTAATGCATTAACATTTGTTTGTTCAGAATATTAAAATTTGTTTTTGTGAATATCTATGCAATAAAATGTTCAATTCTTTTAATGTTTACAGCATCTCAGTCAAAATCAAAGATACAACAAACTTCCTAATTTAATCAACTTCATAAGTTCAATAATAAGGAAGTAAGCAATGGTGAATACCTAACTTTGTAAACGGTGATTATTTGCTTTTTGTATAAAATCTGTCGGAATTTCCTCATAGCTACTGTACACGTTCTTTGTAACATCCCATTACTTGTTTTTATTTTCTCTTTGACTTTACTTTTACGAATTGTTAGTTTCAAGAATTGAACCACAATGTCAATTGTTTTTGCATATTTCAGCTACAACTGATTATATTATACATAAGTATTTGTATTAGAACTCTCTGAATGACTGGGTAAACTGAAAGCGTGCTGTCAAACACCCGTCAATTCTTCCCAACAGATAACGAATCGTCCACCTGGTACTTCCGCGAGCTATAAATCTTTTTAGCGTTAGGTAATTCATTCTTTCGTCGCTGTAGGTAACACGACAATATCTTTGCAGCCGTAAGAATACTCCGCCAATCTCTCCAATTACAACTACCAAGAGGAAGATAGGAGAGATAATTGGATTTGCTTGTAGAATACACACGAATTATTAATTTAATAATAGATAAATCGTTAGGATAAACAATAGGATAATACTAACATGATTGTATTTTATAAAATAATATTTGCTCACTAAATATTTGTCCAAGGCACAATAATTACAATTTAGGTATAATATTAAATGTAGCTATACCGGGTGTCAACGAGATCATGTATCAGCACACCATTTACTTATTAGTTAAAATAAAACTTTGAAATTCGGACCGTATATATGAGTGATTGGTGGGCTTCTTCAGGTACACTCAGTTTTTCTATAGCACTTCCGGTCAAACCGGAAGTGACGTTAATTTTGAATTTTTAAATACAAAATTTATTATTTCTGTTCATATTCTGTTTCTTCTAAAAATTTTCCATCTAGTACAGGTTAACTTTTAACATTTCTGTCAAAGATGGCGGTATCTGTTAAATTTATCCATTAAAGTGAAACTGCTTCAACAATTGTCGAAATGTAACAACCATCAAAGTTAGCTTTGAAAACAATTAAGAAATGTATTTTTCACATTTACACGCATTGGCGAAGGAAACATGTATTTCACGTTGAAATTACTAAAGAAAATAAGATTTTTTTTCATTTTCATATGACAGGTACTCGTTTTTTTAAATAGTAACACCTATTTTTCATTACAGTGCTATATTGGCCTAATTTTTAGCTTTCAAGTGATATAAAATATGCTGTGGTTTAGTGGTAGACATTTCACAGAGGTAGATATTTAAAGTGCCCACACTTGAGAGCATGTCTGCTACAATTATCTTTTATTTAACTCTAGTAGAAAACTGAGGAAATATATAGCTAGGTAAGGCTAACCAACTGCAATAATCTATATAATTTTAGCGCCAGTTGTTGTTGCCGTATACGAGATAATAAAGTGTGTAAACTATAATAAGTACATTATCGACAAGATGAACATCCAAAGCATACATAGAATGGTGTACTTAAATTGGATAACCAATATTCTGGTGATTCTGGTCATATTTATTAAGAAAGATAAGTAGCGAGTACTAGTAAACTACACTATGATAATGATAAGGATATTTGGAAGTTAGGAAATCTGCTGAGTTGGTGACCGAAAATGACTCAAGAATATGTAGATGAACACCCAAAGCATACACAGAATCGTGAATTTAAATGGGATAATCCATATTCTGGAGATTGTAGTCATATTTATTATGAAAGGTAAGTAACAGAGTACCAGTAAACTACACTATGATAATGATAAGGATATTTGGAAGTTGGGAAATCTGCTGAGTTGTGACCGAAAATGCCTCAAGAATATGTAGTATGTACTTTATTGTGAATTGCGAAATTTCCAAATAAAAATTTGTACACCTCTTTAGAGATTTTATACTCTTCGGTTTGAAAGTGTGTCGCTAGTTTAATTAGTTTGCTGAACTACTTCAATGTTATGTTCAACAAATATTAAGCCATTCACAATGAAAAACTAATACATTCTATCACTATCCTAGAAGAATTCCTAGAGCACAATACGTTGTCATTAATGTTACAATAGTAGTTTACGTTGGTAAGTTATCGAATCCGGTTACGTGACGGTAATTTTAATACTTGCTTTCTTCATGTTATGTATCTGAGTCTATTTGTATAACAAGAAATTAACTTATAAAAAAACTAAATCTATCAAAAGATTTTGCAAAAGTATACGTCACTGTTTTTAATTAGTTGCTACTGGTTAATGCATCTTTCAACGTGGGCGTCTTGCATTAAAGCTTATATTGCGGATTAAGATATGCAATAGGAAAATTTTCAGAAATCTACATTTACACGGAAGAGTGTTTTACTAAACACAGGAAGGAGATAAAATAATGAAAGTAGCAAAGAAACATACGTTTACAGTTTGTTACGAAAGCTGCTTTACACAAATCTCTGACATCTGACAATATGACAACTGATAACTTCATCACCGTCAAAGAGAAAACTTATTTACGGATTAAATTATAATGCGTCTCTGGAGGTATAGACATTAAGTGAGCTTATGCTCGAGACCGTTGTGAGTGAATTTGTAATGTAATTGTATGAGCCAATTATTTCTAAAGAAGTATTAGGATTATAGTCATTAGAAGCAGTAGAAATATGTACGATGTTGTGAGATTTATGCACCATTAAATATGTATTAAAGTAAGAACAATTAACTTTAAATTATGTTCGTAGATTAAGTGTACAAGGATTGACAGTTAAGAGCTCGAGATTGCTATGAATTTTAAAATAGACGCAAATCTTTGTTTATGTAGCAGTAGTTTTTATTGAATAAAACTGATTTTTAGCAATTTATGTTTTAGCTAATATACAAGGGTGACACTATATTTAATTTCATGATATTCACTAATTTCAAATTATCGTAATGTTGTTGAAATATGTTATATGGTAAATTATTATTATTATTATTATCAATGTAAAGACTATTTAATGTTTAATAGGATACTGTATTCCAGAAAAAATGATTTGCAGTTGAAGATTGCTTTCAGAGAGTTGACTACATAGGCGGGTGATTTGACGGAAAGTAAGAATCTCTCACCTATCGACATTTGTTTGTGAAAAAAGTGGTACTATTTTCATGTAGGTCATACGTTTACAAGAGACTCTTCAAATATGCAATATCCTGCGACTTTTAATTTGACAGATACAAATGCTTAATAAAGACGTTTGTAGTGAAAGTTGTAAAATGGATAAAATGTGTGGTGTCATTAAGTATTTCTTTTTGAAGTTAATAAACACAACTAAGATTATGACAGAGCAAACATTGGGGAACGATGCTTCTTTGGAGGCCACGATATGCCGCTCGGTTCCCTGCTTTAAATATGGCGACATGCGTTTCGAAGATGAAGAGTACACCATCAAAACGTGTTACCATTCTAGTAATGGTTGAAAAAAAATTATGTAGAGGGTTACATGACCAAAGAGTCATAGTGAAGGAGACTTCCAAGACTATGACTATGTCTACTGAACGTATGAACCACATTTTGCATGTATTCATGTATAATCTCCATTAACTGGGTGCCACGTCTTACTAGCCGTAAATCAAAAATGTGAAAGAAAGCAAATTTTCAACAATAATTTAATTATTTGCCTCTATTTGCAGCAGTCGATTAAGCCTGACTCTAGTACCATGTACCAGGATCAAAACGGCAATCTCAAAAGTAAAGGCCTCATGACAGTCCTCCGCTGAAGAAGGCCAACATGTTTTCTTCGGCAGGAAAGTAATAGCAACTATATTTTGGATTCGAAGGTGATACTACTTATCAATTATCTTCCACAAGGTTACACTAACTATTAATGGAACATATGCTGTCATTATAGAATTAGTGAAAGTTGCCGTTACCGAAAAGAGACTTGCAATGGATATTCCATTTATTGCATTCTTCGAAAAAACTGGATGGATTACGATTTCAAATTGTGCTCCAATGGATGACTGGAGCACAGCAACAACAATAGGGTATATTCAGTGGAACTAGCTCCTTTAGAGTTATTACCGAAACTCAGTCCGATTTTTGTCGGAAGAAAATTCAAGAAAGATCAAGAAGCCATTCTAGAAGTAGAGCAGTATTTTTAGAACCTGAAAACTGATGATTATAAACTTGCACTTTGGTACCGCTGATAATAATGATAATAATAATAATAAATTTATTTAGTTCTGTATAGTGCATAAAATGCGTAGAACACGTCAAAAATAATACAAAAAAGTATATAAACAATACAATAAAAGTATCTTAAAACATATTAAAATTTCAAATTATAAAAGTCATTGATTGTATAAATAACATTCTCCGATAATATACGATGGAACCGCTGCTTAAAAGTTTCGGGGTTAAATTTCTAAGGGATAAAGGCAGATGATTGTACACATTAATCATGTGTGGAGTGGTACCTTTTAATACCGAAGTCCTAGTAGTCTAACGCAACACTAGCTGACAGTTTTTGCGACCGCGCGTGTTGTAACTATGTTCGATTTTATGATTCTTTAGAAGTTCATAATTTTAGCGAAACAGGCGCACTCATATATATATATATACCCGGCAGGGTAAGTAGAGAAAAGTTCCTAAATGTATCTCTACATGAAGCGTTCCTTTTCAGGCGGAAAATACTCCGTATGCAAGATTTTTGAAGGACAAAAATTCGTGATGCATCCACCGAGTTCCCCCAGAAGATGATGCCATATCGGAGCCTCGATTGTATACAGCTGTATTATAATATAAATTAGCTTCTTCATTACTTGTGGGGCCTACATTTAATGCCGGTTTGTCGTGGAAATAATATGATGAAGCTGTGATTAGGAAATTCAAGAAAGCTTGTATGATATACGTCAGCTGAAGAATGACTGAATTTGTTCACTAAATTCATTGAAAATTGTTTACTTTGCTATGGATTTCTATGGTTTTTATGGTTTTTTTGTAATGGGCTAATAAGATTAATCTAGAGTCAGTTTTACTGAACAAATGTCTTCGTACATTAAATAATCTACAGCCACTGGATTATGCAGTTTTTATTTTTAAGAATTGCAACAGGTTACGAGGTATATGTTCAAACGTAGTCTATATATGCTCATATACATCGGTCGGATTTTCATAAGTATAAAACCAGGTATTCGAGTTTTGTGAGGTGTGGTTGTCTATCCACATCGTCAAATCAGCGAAAATATAGTATATAGGACAATAGAGGGGTACGAAACAGTTTGCCAATTAAACAATTTACATGTATAGTAATACATGAAAATTTCAGTATGAACCGTTCAAGAAAATCGACACGTGACAAATTCACGAGATTTGCTAAAAAATCAGCCCTTAAAATCCAAAAATGTACATTCCACATGGGTTGACTGAACAAAATACAGATCTACAATGAAATAATAATTGAAGTAATCATTAAACGTCCGTATTTAGTAAATCAATTACTCTTTTCTCATGAGGCAACGTTTTGCCTCAATAATTCGGTAAACAAGTACAATTGTCGGTTGAAAAAAATTCCATACGCAGAGTACCACATAAATGTGTAACAATATTTCTATAAGGGTAAAGTTATGTGGTAACGGCTATTTAAATATATTAAGGAACGAGATTGTATCAGAAGTTTGCAAAACCAAACAGACCTACCCAATCATCCAAGCGATAATATCTGGTTCCAGTTATATGGTTTCCCTGTGAATTCGTATTTTTTGTGTATATTCTGCACGTTGGATTGGTCACAGAGGAGCAATTGATTGACCAGCTAGTTCTTCAGGACTAAGCACACTGAATTTTTTCTTATAGAATCACTTGAAATGTATATAAATCGATCAAAAATCGTCATTAATTAGAAGGACAAGGCGAGAAATTCAATCGTATTACACCACAAACACAATCTTATGATGGAATTTACTACTGTCAAATTATAAACTAAGCAGAATATTTAAAATTTAGTTTTCATACATCTTGATTTTAAGTTAAGTACTAGTATTTTTTGTTGTTATTTTTTTCCCAAAGTAGTATATTGCTTTTAATTTAAAAAATTTAATTTATAAAGTGTATCCCATTAAAAAAAACATAAAGTTAGTCAAATGGGAGCCCCTTTATTTTAGAACTTAAAAATATTGTAACGCATACCAGCCGTCAATTGTGTTTTATTTGGTTTAAAACTGTATTAAAAAAAATCATTGTGATCGAATTAATTTAAATCGTGCCGAATAGAAGACGAAGACAAATTAATATAAGATGTAATTCGAGGGATAAGCTACAATTATTGAGAATTGAAAAATTTAGTTACCCGTGCAAAACAAATTGTTGTTTTTTAAATAGAATGAGAAATAGTCCATAGGATAAGCTTCTGTTATCGGAAAAATGGAATTATCACGAGAGAACTTTCGGATAATGATTTACTATGATTTCAAGAAAGGCTTGAGCGCGTACGAGTGTGAGCAAAGTTTAAAATCGGCATTTGGGGATCTCGCACCATCATTGGATACTGTATATAGATGGTATAAAGAATTTGAGCGAGGTTGCAAGTCAGTGGTACACAAAAAAGGAGCTGGCCCTCCTTTAACTGCTGTTAACTCCGAAAACATTGCTGCGGTGAAGAAAATGGTGGAAGAGGAAAACCGCATTACCTATGCAGTGATAGAGTCCAATCTGAAGATTGGATCCTCACAAGTGAGATCAATATTGCACGAACATTTATATTTGAAAAAGGTTGCATCTCGGTTTATACGAGGGACACTATTTATGTATTGAGAATTGGCAACACTGGTATTGCCAGGTGAAATTTGAAATTGTCATCGTAAAGTTTGACATTTTTGACGTTATAGGTAGTCAGAAAGTTTTGACGTGCGAGCAATATTTGTGTTTTTTGCAGTGTTTAAAATTTTATCTCAGCTAAAATATGGAATTAACTCGCGAAAATTTTCGAGATATGATTTATCACGACTTTCGACGTGGTCTAACTCAAGAACAATGCATCAATCACCTGAATTCAACTTTTGGTGATGAAGCGCCATCCACATCCACTGTATATCGCTGGTACATTGAATTCAAACGTGGACGTAGTTCGCTCACGGACGAAGTTAAAGAAGGTCGTCCAAAATCGGTCGTTGTGCCGGAAAATATCGATGCTGTGCGAAAACAAATTGAAGAAGATCGTCATGTGACATATCAAGAAATCGAGAGATATTTAAGCATTAGTATGACCAGCAAACATAAAGGGATTCGTCTATTCGATCTACTGTCGCTTCTTATAGATCGTTATTCTCTGATGACACCATGACAAAAAAATACATATAACTACAGCTAGGATAGTTAGGCAAAATTAAGTCTCGAAAAAGGCAAAAGAAATTATTTAAAAAAGCACTAAAAAGGTAAGAATAAAATATAAAAATGGCAAAAACGTAAAACTAAAACTGTTTATTTAAAAAAAAATAGCGTAAGTACGTATATACACTGTGTCCAGATTTCGATGCTCACCATTGGTATATCGGTTATTAAAAGAGATAGAGGAACGATTAAATGGCGAATGTTTTGCAGAATTCAATGCTCGCAACAAATCTCATTTCAAATTCATTCGGACTTTTTACAATTTTGAGATATTTTGAAAAAACCAATATTTGCCGATTTCAATTCTCGTCAATAACTCGATAACGCCTAATGCGATCGCTTTTAAACTCTAACATTATTCAGACACTTTTTTAAGACAAATTTTTTGGTGTTAACAGTAACCCCCGATTTTCACTTGTTTCCAAGTTCTTATCGCTATCTTTTGTTCTTCTTATGGCGGTCATATTGGATTTTTTATTAGTTAGATAGTCCTTAAAAATAGCTTTTCAATAATATACAACATGCCTAATAAATATTTATTTACACGAGAGATATGAACCTTTGAATAAAATTTCACTCTAATACGGAATTAGTTGGCTATGAAATTAAATGTTAGTGTAAAACAGGCGATAAATAAGCTCTGTCATTAGTCACATGTAAAAGTGCAGTGCAATTGGTGGAAGATTTAGAACTTTGTATAGTAACTATTGATAAGTAATTCATTTGTTGCCCTGTTCTTAGCGCCATCTTTTGTTTTTCTTATGGCGACCATATTGCATTCTCAATTAGTTAGATAGTCCTTAAAAAAGGTTTTCAATAATGTACAACTTGCCTAATAAATCTTTATTTGTATGAGAGATATGAACATGTAAAATAAATTTCACTCTAATACGAAATTACAAGTTCAGATTTACTTAAATAAACTGTTCAATATGCCGACCATTCTGCTCCACACACTTTTGGTACCTTGTCCTAACAGAGTTACAAAACTCTACGTAGTGTGTTTTCGTTTAATGATCTTCAGCACATCCAGCATTCGTTGTTCTAAAATTTCCCGATTCTCTGATGGTTCAAAATTGAATACTTCGTTTTTAGTGGTACCCCACAAATAAAAATCAAGGGGGGTAAGGTCGAGCGATCTCGCAAGCAATTGTACTGGTCAATTATTTGAAATAACTCTCTCATGGAAATGTTCTCACAAAAAATGTCGCACGTGACGATCATTATGGGCAGGGCAGCCGTCCTGCTGAAACCAGATGTTTTGCATGTTTTCAAGGTTAATAATTTGTCTTACGGAGGGCATTATCTCGTTCGTTAGTAGCTCTAAATATCTATTACCAGTTAAATTGTAATCAAAGATGAAATGACCTATTAAGTGATTATCTAAAATGAAAAAACAAAAATTCAAACAACAAAGAAGTTATCAATAAAAGTTCGTACCAATCATACCTTCTTTGATTTGCCAAATGTGGATTATCAATTGACCAGTGATGATAATTATGCCTGTTGAACACTCCACAATTGGTAAAAGTATTTTCCTAGGAAAATCAGTATCATCGTCACATTTTTGTTGATACCACCTAAATTGTAATCTTCGCTGATAGTCATTATCGCTTAAACCCTGTACAATTGTTGGTTTGTATAGGTGGTATTTGTTTTTCCTCAACGTTCCATGAACACTAGATTTCAGAATTCCAGTTTCTCGAGCCACTCGACGTACTGATGTACTTGGATTGTTTATAACATTTTGCAAAATATTATTTTGACGTACATCAGCATTGTTAACTTGATAGTTGGATCTTTTTTGTTCGAAGCTTCCATAGTCCACCAAATTTCTGATTATTCTGTTAAAAATTGTCCGGTGTGGTTGTGGTCTTTCCGGAAAACGCTGACCGTAATTTGTGCAAGCATTTTCAGAGTTTCTATTTGCTTTGAAATAAACTTCTAACATATCAACCCTTTCTTCATTTGAAAATGTATGTGCCATTATCGGTTCTTATCTAATCTATTCTAATCTCAATGCTTAACGGTAATTACTTATCAATAATTACAACACAAAGTTCTAAATCTCCCACCAACTGCACTGCACATTGACATGGCAACAATGACTGAGCTTATTTATCTATTTATCGTCTGTTTTACACTACCATTTAATTTCATAGCCAACTAATTCCGTATTAGAGTGAAATTTTATTCAAATGTTCATATCTCTCGTGTAAATAAAGATTTATTAGGCATGTTGTACATTATTGAAAAGCTATTTTTAAGGACTATTCAACTAATTAAAAATCCAATATGGCCGCCATAAGAAAAACAAAAGATAGCGCTAAGAACTTGGAAACAAAAGAAAATCGGGGGTTACTGTTAACACCAAAAAATTTGTCTTAAAAAAGTGTCTGAACAATATTAGAGTTTAAAATCGATCGCATTAGGCGTTATCGAGTTATTGAGGAAAATTGAAATCGGCAAATATTGGTTTTTTCAAAATATCTCAAAATTGTAAAAAGTCCGACTGAATTTGAAATGAGATTTGTTGCGAGCATTGAATTCTGCAAAACATTCCCCATTTAACCGTTCCTCTATCTCTTCTAATAACCGATATACCAATGGTGAGCATCGAAATCTGGACACACTGTATAGTATTAACTATTAACTAGGTAGGCACATGATTCTTTAAACATTGGTTTTATTACACTGCCAACTAGTCATCAGTAATTTCTCTGTATTCTCCGAAGTCAAACAAGTTCTCTTGTCGTTTAGCGTAAAATATTTCTAGCGCTTTTGCTGCTTTTACTTTGTAAGGTGCAGCGTCACTAAGTAAAAGTAAACTTTTTCGTCAGGCACTTCATTGGGATACAGTATGCCTAAAACAAATGAAATATGCATACAGCTGTGTACAACAAACTACATTTACGCAAGCTGTCATTAAAAAAAATTGCAACTGTTTGGTGGTTTGTTTTTTCCAATTGCTTTGAGGCCAACAAAAAGGCCGTACCTGCTTCATCTGTTACCAATTCACCTACAATTATATTCGCGATATAGCGACCAGTCTGTTGTTTCATCAACGCACGTCCATATAAAATTGTCTCCAATTTCAGTGCGTAGCGCTGCAATGCTCTAAAGGAAAAACACCAGTTTTCAATTAATATGATTTAATAATTAAACTTATGTATTCATACCGATTGGTAACACAAATTCAAATAATTCTTCCTCAACGTCGAATCATCCAGAATCGCTTGGTTTGTATGTTTTTCTAAAAACGACTTACATGTTCTGTTTTTTAATTTATAGCAAGGAATGTTTGCTGCAATAAGCGCTTCGCAGAGTTTCAATGTGAAGCCAGATTTAGTGGGTCCGCTTTTTGAATCCATGGGTCCAAACGCATTTGATATTAATTGTAGTTTGGAGTTTTACGCTTTGCATTAGCTACGTGCAACATTGGCTGCAAATGTTGCGTAATATGAAAACCTTTTGTCGCATTAATCTAAAATAAAGAAATGAGGTGTGACCACCACACGACTTTCTTATACGTATAAGCGTTTCAAATTATAGAATTTTAAGAATTTTTTTTTTACAAAAATTATTCAAAATCCTATTAGATATTATCAAAAAAGTGCTCCTCGCTAAGGGTAAAAGTGCTACTTCCGGTCCGAATTTTAAAATTTCATATATACAAGAAATATTGCAAATCCAGTTTTAAATACTTTTGTACTCTTGATAAATATATATAGAATGCATAACTTACGACATATTTGCAAAAAATCGCTATTCGATAAGAGTAAAAGTGGCACTTCCGGTCTGAATTTTGAAATTTTTTAATACAAAAGATATTGAAAATTATGTTTTAAATACTTTTATACCCGTAACGTACTTGTCTAAAAAGTATGATTTGCGAAATATTCGCAAAAAACTGATTTTCGATAAGAGTAAAAGACCTACTTCCGGTAGGAATTTCGAAAAACTTTTTAAATAAAATTATTCTCAATTTTAATTTTAAGTATATATGAATTCTTTATAAATTTGTTTAAATTTAGTAGTTGACGAAATATTGGCAAAATTCGATTTTTTCGCTGAAGTAAACTGCTACTTCCGGTCTACCGATTTTACTGAAAAACTAATCAGATCTCAAGAAGGAGATTATATACGTATACGTTTGACCGCTATCGTGGTCACACACACACACAGAGACACACAGAGATACACACACACACACAGAGAGAGAGAGAGAGCGAGAGAGAGAGAGAGCGAGAGAGAGAGAGAGAGAGAGAGAGAGAGAGAGAGAGAGAGATTTTTAAAAACCACTTTTTCGGTATCAGGAGACTTCATAACGTGGACATATGCAAAAATCTCGAAGTCGAAAATTTTCATCATCACAATACTTCCTTATACTACGTATAAGAAAGTAAAAAGGAAAATTAAAATGATCCCTGTATCAAATATTAATGGTGATATAAAGAATAGCTGCTTTCACTAAGGCAAAAGGGATCATGACTATAAATGAATGAAAATAAAAGAGTTAATAAAAATATAATAATTGGCACATTTACATTTTTCTCATAAACTTGACAAACAAGTCGGTTTCCATCCGTTGTTATATTAGAATCCAACTTTGCCCATTGACTATAGTTGCTTGTCTGCTGGCATTTTTAAACTTCAAGATGACTTGAAATACAGTCGATGCACTTCAGAAATAACAATGTTAACACTTTCGAAGATTGCGATAAACTGGCTGTTTCAGTAGAAAACTATCTCCTGACAATCTGGTCTGTCCCCTCATTCAAATTAAACTGGGTAAAAGCCACTAAACCTCAGAATTTGGGTATAATCTAACAAATATACAAAACTGTAAATCTCAGAATTCTTGTTCGCGCATCACGCAAAAACTACTAGACCGATTTTCATAAAACGTTCATGTAACATGAATCACACACAAATATATACAGCTTGCGTAATGAAACACTTGAAAATATCACGTTGCAATTCTGATGTATTTTGGACTTGCTATATCAAGTGTTCCATTACACAAGCTGTATACGGTTTTTTACAATTTATTTCAGAAATTTAAAATGTGTATTTTTTCAGGAAAATTGCAAGTAGGATTTTCTTTAAAATTGAAAATTTAAGTACTAAATTTCTTAAAATTTCAATTTAGTATACAATAGAAGGCACAAAAACGCAAGACAATGTCTTGAAATCTATCACCGTTTTTTTGCTTCTCTCGTTCACCATGAATCTAGTTCCAAAATATCTATTTTGCCCACCACTTTTGAAAAGCGTATTTTTTTCCTATTTTCACTATGTTACTACGGAGTTGTTTTGTCTTTTGCAAGGCCAAGACATTCAAACCACATTTCATAATAGTTATACCTAAACCAGGAAAACCAAAAACAATTCCAAACAGTTACAGGCCCATAAGCCTGTTACCATCAATTAGCAAAGTGATAGAAAAAATAATCCTACAGAAGATAAAGTACCACTCTGACAATCAAGACATAATACCAGAAGATCAACACGGGTTTAGAGAAGAACATTCAACGATAACACAACTTTCAAGAGTCACTGAGATTATCCAAGAAGGATTCAACAAAAATCAAGTGACAACAGCTGCATTTCTCGACATAGCAAAGGCATTTGATAAAGTCTAGAGACAGGGACTCATATATAAAATGATAATACACAATTACCCAACACACATCATAAAAATCACGAACAGTTTACTCCAAGGACGCTGCTTTCAAGTTAGCATCCAGAACACACTTTCCTCAATAAAACATCCAAAGCGGGAGTCCCCCAGGGCTCATTCCTGTCACCTCACCTATATACAATATTTACAGCCGACATACCAGTATCAAATACTACAAGATATTTAAATACGGCCACCTTTGCAGATGATACGGCACTGCTCTCAACATCAAGATGTCCGACGAACGCGGTACAGGAACTCCAAATGCACCTAGACAACACGATAAAATGGTTCAAACAATGGAAGATAACAATAAACGAAGACAAATCCCAAGCAATAATCTTTCAAAGGAATCGGAAAACAACAGACAACGACATAACCATCAACAATAACACTATACCATGGAGTAGAGAAATTAAATACCTGGGGATATACCTGGATATAAAGCTCAATTATAACACACACATAGCAAAAAACGATAACCAAAATCAAGATGTCAACTATGACCTCTCATAGGCAGAAAAAGCCAGCTGAACCCGAACAACAAAATTCTACTTTACAAACTAGTATTACGTCCAATATTCACATATGCATGCCCAATATGGGTACATATGTGCAAGACCAACATAAAAAAACTGCAAATAATACAAAACACTAGTCTTAGAATGATGCTAAATGCTCCATGGTATATGAGAAATAATCAAATAATGAATGAAACAAATACCCCAACCATCATTGACTACATCAAGGAAAGAGCGCTCAGCTTCTATAATCAGATGGAAAAGCACTCAAACCAAAATCTTAAAAGAGCACTCGCATATGATGGAATGAAAACTTCAAACACAAAAGACCTAAAATAGTTCTACTTTAATTCTTAATCAAAATAAAGATAAACAATAGCTAATCAAATTCAACTCCAACATTACAAGATTCACCGCACTCACATGAAGAATAAAATACTAAATAGTCTAACTCAAAGCCACAATAAAGAAAAAGAAGAAAAACGCAAGAAAACAGGAGATTCCTAAAAAAGGCAGAATACGAAAAAAGACGCAAAAAGGCAATAAAATTATTAATAAAAGCTCTAGTTTCCAGGTTCTTTTCCTTTTATATACGAGGGAGGATCGATAACTAACGCACAACACTTTCTTTAGAAGAAAGTGTCATAAATAACACACTAAGAATACATACAAAATATAGGCACATCTTTACACTATTTTTCCACATAGTTGCTAAGTCTTGCAACACATTTCTCCAATTGTGGCACAAGGTTGCAAATACCCTTTACATAGAAGTTCGTTTTTTGTGAGTAGAGCCATCTGCGGATAGTCGATTTGACTTTGTCATCGGAAGTAAAGTATTTGCCGGCCGAGAATGTCTTCATCGGGCCGAAGAGATGATAATCTGGCGGTGCCAGATCCGGAATATACTGTGGATGCTAGAGCACCTCCAACCCAAACCGCTCTAGTTAAGCACGAACAGGAGCAGCCACATGGGGGCGTGCAATGTCATGAAGGAGTTTAACATTTCCAGCATTAGAGCGTTTGTCACGAAGAGCATTACACAACTTGTCCAATGTTTGTCAATACGATACAGCATTCACAGTGGCCCCGCGTTCAAGGAATTTAACCAGAACCACCCCTTGAATGTATCAGAACACAGTTACAAGCACTTTTTTCGCGAATTGTGTCATCTTGAATTTCTTCGTTGTTGGAGAATTTGGATGTTTGGATGACCTCTTGCTTTTAGGCGTATACTGGTATGCCGTGACATTCTGTTCGATGGATGCTGTTACAGGACGCCCGGCACGTGGCAAATCCATCCTGCTGATGTTGCTGCGATCCATACAGTTTTCCGCATACACGCACTTCATCTCCCTGTGAATTTTACTAGAGTTTCTGCCTTGCGCCCACAAAAACCGAACACCACCACTCTGCTCTTCATACGTAGACGATTGGAGCACGTACGCTATCTTTGCTCCGTAGTTCGCTCTTCCACCGTTAGAGGTACTCCTGCTCACAAAATGTCAACTACGGCAGGAACTTCAAAGTACGTTCCGTGCAAGTTTTGTGTCATTATAATGTAACAGAAAAAAAATGTTGTGCGTTACTTATCGACCCTTCCTCGTACTATATAACCAAGTTTACAAACTGTCTCAATGTTGTTCAAATTTACTGTGAAATCGTCTGCTAAAATTTGCTTTATAAGTAAATCGAACTGTATTTAATGCAATACATTTTTTAAAATCTTTGTAACATATGTAGGTTAGTTGAATTAATGATCAAATAAATTTCAAAGTCATGGTAATAGCTTTTTGAAATCATTATTAAAAGTACATCATCACTAGAGTATCATACTGCGCGTCGGTAAGACTGAGAAAAAATCAAATTAGGATTGCTATTAATAAGGATTTTTTTTTAGAAAGTTTCAATTTTGACTAATAGATGGCGTAACTACCATGGGTATTAGCGTAATCCATTCTGGTTTTTAGTCATTAATACTAAATCGCTTTAATTCGAAAAATTGTTATGCGCGCTTGAATTCTTATTTTTTGTGCCTGTAAAGTAGAATCGGTGTTATGTATTATTCATCAACGCACGAGATAACTGAATTACCGACAGTGCGGTTCCCCGTGAATGGATTTTATCTCTAGACACGCCTACATTATTTAAGCTATCTACGACCACTTTGTCCTTAAGAAATGCGGTACCTATTTTGATGTTAATCCGGGCAATATTGGTAATCACTGGCCGGAGAGTAATTATAATTGGAAATGCTGTGTGACTTTGAATATGAAGACTTTGCCTTTACTTTTATTTACAGTTAATGATGTGTAAAATAATTTGAACGATACAATTCGTAAGAATGTTGTCGTATACCACAAAAACCGCTGTTTCCTTAAGATATAAAAGCCAAATTTTATGTAGATTATTATACAGGGTGTCCAGAAACTCTCCTGACAAACGAAGACCGGAGATTCCTCAGACAATTTTAAGACTATTTAACCCAATTCACCCTAGTCCGAAAATGCTTCCTAAGGGAGCTAGAGCTCTTTGAAGATGGCGCCTTGTAATTAGTTTTTTTTAATATCTCCCGAATGCTTCTATTTAGAAAAACAAAAACTGGTATGCTTATTTATCGTCCAGAGATGAATCGATTCCATCAATTGCGAATTTCTAGTACCGGTCATAGGCGTCCGTTTTGGGTAGGTAAACGGTTATTTTAACGCATAACTTTTTTGTCTTTAACTTTTAAGCATTTGTGACACTAGATTATTAAATTTTCAGGTATTCTAGTACTAAAAGGTACTCTTACTTTAAGTCGGTAGGATACACCGTTTTCTAGCAAAATCGATTAGAAAATTTTTCGTTCTTTCGTCATTAAAATTCAATTTATTATTTTTGCACTAGGTCGCTCTGAACTGCCAATAGAAATAAAACCTACGTTTTTAATTGCCAAATTGTTGTCAGTTCGCGAAGTTTATCTTTTAATTTTTTACATTGTAGCATTCAAACACAACGATTTCAATTTAAAAAAAATGGTTTTTACTAATGAAGAATACGCCGATATGCATTTAGTTTATGGCGAAATGAGGTGTAACGCTCGAGCAGCGCAACGTAGAAACGCTGAAAAATTTCCCAATCGTCAGCATCCCACTCACTCAACATTCACAGCTCTTCATCAACGATTAAGAGAAACAGGTTCAGTGGTCCCAAAAAAAATGAAACAGGGAGACCTAATGATGTAATAGCAGAACATGAAGATGTTATTTTAATAGAAGTTGAGGAAAATCCAGAAATTAGCGTTCGAAGACTATCTGCCATGTACCCCACAATTTCAAAATCTTCCGTAGGAAATATCTTACACAATGAAAATGTATATCCTTTTCATTTTACAAAGGTGCAAGCACTGCTAGAAGGAGATTTTTCCTGCTCGTGTACAATTCGCTAGATGGTTACAAAATCAGATAAATCAAGATGAAGATTTTTTCAGGTACATTTTGTTTGGTGACGAAGCTTCATTCTCAAAAAATGGAATTTTTAATGTACGTAATGTACACTATTATTCGTACGTTGATGACAATCCCCACGTTGTTCAAGAATTTAAGCATCAGCATAGGTTTAGCATAAACGTCTGGATTGGAGTAGTTGACGATTATCTACTTGGACCTGTAGAATTACCTGCTCGTTTAAATAGTGTTGATTACTTACATTTCCTGCAAAATATTTTACCTGATTTGTTAGATGAGGTGCGTTTAAATATTCGGCAAAACTTATGGTTTCTACAGGACGGCTGCCCGGCCCACTTTAGCAGGAATGTACGAGACTTTCTAGATAATAACTACGAAGACCATTGGATTGGAAGAGGCGGTCCAGTTGCTTGGCTAGCAAGGTCGCCGGATTTGAATCCTTGCGATTATTGTGTTTGGGGATACATAAAAGCATTTGTTTATTCCGTTCCGATACAAAATCGTGCACAACTCTGGCTAAGGATACAATATGCTTGCAACGAATTTAGAAATAACTTTGGAATTTTTGCAAGAATTCGGCGTTCTCTAAGCAAAAGGGTAAATTTATGCATAGAGACTAATGGTCATCACATCGAGCATCTTTTGTAACTATCTACCTTTGATACTTGTTCTTTTTTTGTTAGTTTCGTTCCATTGTAATAAATACTTTGTTTTTAAAAACCTTCAGCTAAAATTTTGTTTCAAATTGATTTTTGCTTCTTTTCCCAAACTTGTTTTACGAATTGTGTGCTGCATTTATTGAAACAAAAGATGATTTATTAAATTAATTTTCATCCATGCCTTGATAGTCCTAGCCAACTTCGTCGCTAAAAATAAGTAGGTACATAATAAATTGAATTTTAATGACGAAAAAACGAAAAATTTTCAAATCGATTTTTCTAGAAAACGGTGTATCCTACCGACTTAAAGTAAGAGTACCTTTTAGTACTAGAATACCTGAAAATTTAATAATCTTATGTCACAAATGCCTAAAAGTTAAAGACAAAAAAGTTATGCGTTAAAATAACCGTTTACGTACCCAAAACGGACGCCTATGACCGATACTAGAAATTCGCAATTGATGGAATCGATTCATCTCTGGAGGATAAATAAGCATACCAGTTTTTGTTTTTCTAAATAGAAGCGTTCGGGAGATATTAAAAAAAAAAACTAATTACAAGGCGCC
Organism: Amphimallon solstitiale; assembly: GCA_963170755.1. NCBI lineage: Eukaryota > Metazoa > Arthropoda > Insecta > Coleoptera > Scarabaeidae > Amphimallon > Amphimallon solstitiale. The sequence goes on from OY720679.1 coordinate 18,093,035, forward strand.
ATCTTCAAAGAGCTCTAGCTCCCTTAGGAAGCATTTTCGGACTAGGTTGAATTGGGTTAAATTGTCTTAAAATTATCTGAGGAATCTCCGGTCTTCGTTTGTCAGGAGAGTTTCTGGACAGCCTGTATAAATAAAGAGAATTTCTTAATGAGGTAGACTACTATATTTATTTTGCATTAATCACGTATTCATACAGTATTAATAAATATAATGCAATTTGATAGTAAATAACTATATAGAAATTAATTCGTAACGTTGATTTTATATAACACTCATAGTACTGCGCGATCATTTAAATTCTAAATTAGAGCAGTTTGTGAAATTTAAATTAAGTTGGTATATAAATACTAATTTACAATTTGAATTGTCAAAGTGACGTTTCAAAATGTTTGATTTAGAACATAAGATTTTTCTTGCTGAAAGTTATTTTAAAAACGCCGAACGACAAGAGAATGGTGAATGGACATATTTAGTACCGCACTGCAACAATGATTTTCAAAATGCCTTCCCTAATTTTCATGCGGATTATCAAAAATTAGTCCAAGAAATTTACACATGTGTGGCGAAATTTGGTAATGTTGCAACTGTAGGTAGGGAAGCTGGTAGTGGCGCGCCCAAAAAAAGGACTCCTGAGATTGTGGCAGATCTTGCAGAAAGAATGGAACAGTCTCCCAAAAAATCTCTTCGCAGATTAGCCCAAGAAATAAACCTTTCACATGGAACTTGTCAAAAAATTTTAAAAGAAAATTTAAATCTTTATCACTATAAGATTAACGTCGTTCAAGAGCTATTTCCTCGAGATTTTCCTGTACGAATAGAATACTGTCAGTGGTTTTTGAATAATTTAAATAACAACAACACTTTAGATTTAACATTTTTTTCTGGCGAAGCATGGTTTCACCTATCCGGCTATATAAACAAACAAAATATGCGTATTTGGTCTTCGGAGAATCCTCATGAGTTTATTCAATCGCCTCTCCATCCGCAGAAAATTGGTGTTTGGCTAGCGGTTTCTAGAAGGCGTATATTTGGACCTGTGTTCTTTGAAGGAACGATAAATGCTGAGAGATATCGAAATAATTTACTTGAACCGTTTTTACAAAATCTTCATGATGACGAACTTTTACATGGGCATTTCCAACAGGACAATGCAACAGCTCACAAAACATGGGAAAGTATGGCTCGAATTTGCGAGTTTTATGATAATCGAGTCATTGTATTTCCGCCTCGCAGTCCGGACTTAACGATTCTTGATTATTTCATTTATCCGTATCTGAAAAACACAGTTTACAAAAATAACCCACAAAATCTTGAAGAACTACAAGAGGCAATTTCTAATGCATGTAACGCTATAACTGTTCAGATGTTGGCAAATGCTTTTGAAAATATGAAACGGAGGGTTAACAGTTGCATTGCAACAGGGGGAGAACACTTTGAACACCTTTTGTAATTCACAATAAAACTAATTTATCTTGTAATGCTTTCATTTCCATTAAATTTAAATCGATTACACATAAGATTCACAAATGTCACAAAGTATAACATAACCGCAAATTTCAATTAATCAATAATTGACATTCTGGACAACCTAATAAAAAAAATCCCGCCTGCTATAATTTAGAATTTAAATGATCGCGTGGTATTACAATATTAAAGGAGACTAACACATCTTTATAATTTTTGTTTTCAATGATCGCATTGATGTTCTCAGTGGTCGTCAGTGTAGAATACAAACAGAGATATATACATGTTTATATATAAAAATATGAACTGTAATTCTAGAAAATTTAGAAGAAAATGAGTTAATATTTAAGAAGGAAAAATTGATAACAAGGGTCGGATAGCTGCAAGCTGAGATATTGGAAGAGAACGTTCGAAATTTTGCGGTGTAGTGAGCTCGAATCACCAAACTGGTAGAATTTATGATCTTTTCGTGTTTAAATTGGTGCTCTCTTGCTCCTGTTAGCTGTTGAGGACTTATTCAACAGAGAAAACTATACCAAAAACCAATAAAATCGTTGGTTACTATAGAACGAACCATACTTACATAGTTACATGGAAAAAAGGGTCAAATTATGTTAATTTTGGTTTTACCGCTAACGAAATATAGTATTGTATATTTTAGAATTTCAGGTTGTATACTGATGAAGAAGTTTTAGAGGTAGATAGTGGAATAAGAGCATAACCGATATATGGATGAGAGACTATTGGGAAATAATATTCTGAAAAACGTATCTGGATTTCTTATGAGTTCTGACGACTAAATGGCTTTAACTACAAAAGTCAAATACCAAACAAGGTTCAAACTTTTTGGAAGTGTCAACAAAATCTGAAACATTTTACGAATCACAGTATATTGCTAATAGATTGAATACAATAATCCGTCTGTGGTGCTTTTTCACTCAATGATGTATGAATAAATTCGTACCCAACGGCAAAATTTCTGTAATCGCACTTAAATAATGGCGGATAGCTCTGGAAGTTTATTGTCGTTGTTTACTGCTAGGTCGTAATAGAAGAACTCTTTAATAAGCCTATTGGTATAGATAGGAGATTACTAAACATGCAAAGTAGAATTAATCTGCTAAGTAAAGAAATAGAGAATTAAATACAATAAGGTATTTACTGCAGTAAGACCACTAATAAATTTCCAGAAGTATTCAGAATAGATATTCATTTGAGTATCGATTGTACTGTTACTTGATTTTTAATACTATACTATGTCTAATTCTATTTTGTCTTTATTGATATCGATTTCTTAATTAATTAAGTTATTCACATGTTTCTTCTTAAAGTGAAGATATTTTTTTAACATAGCGAATATATTAATCAATCTTTCAATGCTCATATTTCCATTTCTTAATATCAGTATTATCTCGATAAAGTAGCATCTAAGGTGACTTCAATAGATAGATACAACAACTAAATTATCACCAAAAGTGGACTCTAAATAAAAGTCGGATGCATTTTATATTTGTGAATCCAAAATACATATAATTTACTGTGGTTCTTTCTTGGGGTATGTATAACAAAGTTGTCCATATTCATGTAACTTATCTCTTCTTTATTTGAAACAATTACAGTGAGATTTACTCCTATATGCGATCAGAAATTAAATTGTAACGAGTATCTATTTACAGCGGGTACATTGCAAAGAAAATATTTTTACGCATCGATCACCGTGTATTATTGAAATGCAATTGAACAAATAGCATTTATTGTGACAGAATCTAATTATCTTAAAAATGACTATTCTATATGATGATAAGAGATCTCTTACTAAAAAATTTCAGTACAAAAATTAAATTTATAACTGATTTCTATGATAATAATTTATAATAATACAATAATCCGACAGCTTGGTTTTCGAGGGGTTACACTTAAAAAATAATGTTGTTTCACAGTATGTAAAAATTTGTAGAATTTATTATCAATTGATTTCACTTTAAATTTCGCATATGATCATTATAATCCGCTCTTGAGAAGGAAATGGAGAACTAAAAACATTAACATTATGTATGCTTATCTCAGCGAAGCCCTCTGCTTCCATGTAAATCAAAGAGACTATCGTGATAGTGTACATGCAATCACTGACCATTTTCAAATAAAATAAAACATAAATCAAGTTGTTTGTCAACGTTCTGTGTAAATAGAATCCAGTTCAGTGGACATTTAGCGGACTCTGGCTATACATAATGTAAATACGTAGCGAGAGTTAGAAAAATTTCGAAAATATGACTTGTTAAAGCGGCCTTTAATGCGAATAATTAAAGAAACTGGGCAGGGCAGTCCTATTTACATTGATCGGGCATAGAAATGGTAATGTTTAGGACATTTACGTGGCACGCTTGAAGTTATTTACGTACATTGAGCAAGATTTCACGGGAATAGACTGATATTTAAGAAACATTATTCTCGGAAGTAATATTATGTGTGGTTTGCAGCAAAACACTTAAAACTCTAAATGTATTCAACAGAAAATATAATCGGTATATACTGGCTGAATCAAAGATTTCCTTTTATTCAATCATCAAACATCGATTAAATATTAATTTGTAAATATTAATATAGTTTTATTTATATATTCTTTAATATTTTTAATCGAGTTTTACTGGTTGACTATATCCAGATGTTGTAGTTTTGTTTATTTTGTTAATACATACCTATACATCATATATTTGTGTACTGAAGCTGTAGATTTAAATTTCACTGCTCCTTATAAAGAATATTTAATATATTTATTTTGTTCAATTTCTTAAAAATTACTTCTTTGGAGAGTTCACATAAATTTGCCTATATATATTTTGATTGTATATTGCTTCAAATATATGATAACATCAGATAGATTTTAATAAAATAAAAATAAAATGCAACAGATTATTAGAAATACTATAAAGTCAATAAATAAAATTTGTATTCTGTTTTCTATCATCAGGTGTTATATTATTAAAAACATTCATCCTAATACCCTCAGGTGTTATAGTACTTATAGTAGATAGTAAATTACGTACTGTGGGAAAATATAAGGAAGGTATCTTCTGGTTAATGAATATCCTTTGCAAAAAGGTCAATTCCTCGGGGGTACGATTAGGAAGTAGTATCAAGTCAATTATTTAAAATTCACATTGCTCAGGTAAATGAATCCTTACATTAAATCATTGTAATAGCAAAAATATAAGGACCCCTATCCAATAAAAGAATTTAGACTTAAGGCGATTCTAGTTTTTTAAATGAAACAGAAATTTTAGTTTTTGATGATATTTTTCTTTACATACTGGAAGGTACAAATAACGTAGATTCACAACCAAATAAAACAGATTTTATTGGCGGCAGCCAGTCTATAATGCAGCTGGTACATATTGCTGTGACATATAAATATTTATTTTAAATAACAATATTGCCATATAATTTATATGCTGTAACAACATACTTTTGTGTGTATTACCACACGTAGGGTATAGTCTTTTGTACACATTATACTCTTTAAATTATTCTTTACACACCAAGAACTTATAATTGGTTTTGTGTTTTATCTTATATTGTTGTGTCATGTACCTTATAACTATTGTGGGTCCTGGCAATGTTTGTGGTTCCTTCTTATTAGCTGATGATTTTTCTCTTGTTCATAATTGGGAAAAGGTAATAGTTTTATTAAAAAAAAACTGTATGTCTATTCAACATAATCATGTATTTTTTTTATTTTGTAATTTAAAGATTCAAAAATATAGTTTCCTTTATATGCACACCTTTATGCTCTAAACAAGATACATAATTGAAAAATGCTCATATCATTTATACCTAATGCCGGTTGTAATGTATGTAAATCTTTTGTTTATTTATTTATTATACCAAACAAAATAAATATTTATCCTGCAAATAAACAAAAATAAACTTTTATTGTACGTTTATGAATATACTCATCGATGTTATAATATTTATGTATAGGCTTCAATTAATTGCTTTAGACAACCATTTGCACGTGTTGTATCGAGCTCTTAATCTATGCCTTGTGAAATTCTAATTTATTATTTGCTTAATTTGAAAGAAATTAATGATGTCTAGACAATACGATGAAGAAAATGCTCATTTTCACGTAACATCTCTCCAACTGACCAACACCATTAATCCTGTTTAGTTGTAATTCCAACTATATAAATTTAAAATAAACCTTACAGGATAAATTATTTACTTGTCTATTTTTCGTCCAACAATACATTGATTAATCATTCGCACGTAAAAATCAATGTCTGTCCAACAACTCGTATAATTTCATTTTCAAAAGAAATAATAAACTTACTTGTTATCAATAAATCTATTTTGAATGTCCATTATGAACGCTTCAAATGAATTCAAATGTATTAAATAAAATAAATTACTGTGACTATATGTGTTGAAGAAATAATGAAAAACTACAATATAACGAAAAAAAAACTATTCTTTAAGAGATCTTCCTTTTGTAAGTGTTTTGAGAAGTTCACTTCTCGGAGGTGTTATCAGAAAGTCCGTCTTGTCGAATCTTGTCTTCCTATTTATAGCGGCAAAAATAAACTATGTTGACCATTGCGCCCTCTAGTCCATGTTTAGGTTGGTACTGGAATACACTTTTCCCGTGAAATCGCTGCCCATATGTTGCCGCCTTGGTTCACGCACACATACACATTTTGTTCTGACAGTTCACAATTCACTTAAACGTCAATATAACCTTTCAATTCAAAGGTCCCCTCTGCTTTGCACATGATTCCCAATGGTAGGTTTATTCTTGTTACTAATACCATCCTTCCTTGTACTCGTCAATGAACCTATTACCTTGTTCATTGTTTGACACATACTTTTTCTTTCCATTTATTAATGTTAGTTTTACTTTTCTTTTAGCCGAATTGTGCCTTGGCAAAATGGGAAATACGCCGAAGATAACCATTATTTTTCTTCCCTCACTGCCTGTTCCTGTAGAGCACGTCTGTTTCTCCACCGCCTCTCTATCTTCTAACCAAGATCTTTCTGTTGGTGATATGTCGATCTGCAATAGACTTTACACAAGTTTTATATATTTTGTTGTTTTTTTGTAGGTCATTCAACCGTACACATCTGTTTTCAGTCCCTGAAGCATAGTTTTACGAACAAATCATGAACACATATACCTTTTATTTACTTATGATGTCAGCTTTTAAATACAAAAATATGTCACTGCTTATTGCTTCTATGTTTTACATATTTTTATATCCTTTTTTATTAATCTAGTAATAAGCTAAGGTAAATTTTATTCTTTAATACTATTTATTTCATAAACATTTTCATAACACTTTATTGCTTTGTGCATATAAATTACAATAATTTACTCATTTATATTTCTTGCATATCTTATTTCATTTTTTTCATATAATTCTATTGCTTTCACATGACTCATTCTCTTAATTGTTCCATCCATTAACATAACTCTTTCTCTATTATTTGCCTTCATTTCTCTTTTTGACTTAAACAGCGGTCCATTATTTAGAATGTTTAAAGCAATATTTACACATTGTGAAAAATTAGGTTCCTTCTTTTGATATGTAAACCATACTTTTTGTGTATCTTTTCTACAAAAGAAATATATTACTTATATTTATTTTGTCTTTATTTTATATATTTCTTTATTTAATAAATTTTTATTCTACATCTTTTGTTTATATATTTATTTAATAAATTTTTTATCTTGCATATTTCATTATTTACTGTTATAATAAAAATTTGACTATAAGTATGCAACTTTGTATACCTTCATGTAAGTTTTGTTGCATCGTTTTACTCAATAATATTTAAATAGGACTTTTTATTATTTTTATTTTTTATTTCTAAGCTTAAACTAATTCTTAAATCAATCTCTAAAACTATTCTTATTTTTACAAGTTTGCGAGTTCACGGCATATCCCTTGGTTATTATATTTTGTCGTGAATCGTCAACAAAGATTATTATAGCATGAACGACACATATAATAACCATTGTGACAACTCGCACAAATGATTATTAATCTTCTACGTCTATATAATCATAGAGCATAGATACGTGATTAACGATACTTAATGCTAAATTTCTTATAGCTATTGCATTATTTGATGCGTCGCATCTTAAAACAAATTCTTCATTAATATCGGGTAAATTTTCTATTAATGCTTTGCAAAAATTCTCTTTCACTTCTTCAAATGCTTTGAGAGTTTCAGGAGTCCATTTAAATTTTACTCCCTTCTTTATCATTGCAATTAATGTAAGCATGAAGGCAAAATATTTCCTTTCATCCTTTTGTACTTTGCTTCTTTCATGAGTCTTTTTAAACTTGACTCCTTTCTTTCTAATTACAAATAACATTACTAAGAATGAACAATCATTTATTGAATCATTACGTATTGTTGCCAGCCAAAAAGTACGCCTCCGATCGGTCCTTTTGAACTGTTCGATATTTACACACATTGTTAATAAAAATGTAACGCTCTGTTGAGCTTCAAAATAAGGTGAGTTTCTAGAATTTAAATATTTTGGTAGTATAGTGTCCCTTTGATCACTTATACCCCTTTTGTTTATTTCGACTACAGGATTGCTAAATGTTGATTCTGTTTTTTCTATATTTTTATCTTTTAACATTTCTTTAATTTCTAATTTGACTTGTTCTTTGTATTTATTGGGGACAGGATAATTTTTAACTTTAAAAGGTTGTTTTTCATCTACTTTTAGCCTGTGTTCATAGCCTTTTGCTAAACCAGGTTTATTATCAAATAACTCTTTATGCTTGCTGACAAGATTGCTCACATGGCTTATGTATTGTTTATCGCAATTTAAATTCGTACCATCCCTATATTGCGTGAAGTCCTCACTTTGACGATGCTTCACAGGATGTGCACACTTATTGTCTAATAAACTACTATCCATTTTATTTGTGAGATTTTGTTCAGCATTATTTATATATAAATTATTAATTAATATCTCATCTTCCTGTGTTTCCTTACACCAGGAGATTATTGAATTTTTAATATGAAATGTTTTGTTTTCCATATTTATTTTTGTACCATATTGACTTAAAAAGTCTATCCCCAAAATACAATTGCTGTTCAAATTAGGCACTATCATGAATTCTGTTAATAAATTTAAACTACCTATTCTAACATTTATCCAAAAAACTTTATCTACAGTAATGATGCGTTTCTTATTTGCATTTATTAAATTTACTTTTCTTATAGGCATACAATATCCTAATTTTTCTATATCTTTACTTATAATACTACTATCTAATAAGGATAATTGCGCTCCTGTGTCTAATAATGCTTCTATCTCTTCGTTCCCTATTTTTACTGTTATGTGTGGTAATTCCGTCGTGATTTTCTTTAGATCGTCAAAGTTATATACGTTTTGTACCTTCTTTTTCTTTTTGACTGGCCTTTCTAAAAATCCAACGAAGTCGCATTTGAGTATGTAGAATTTACCCATTCTTTATTTGTCGGTAGTTGTCTTGAATCCTTGGGTATTGCACCTTTTGATTCTGTTTTTTTCTTCGTACTTATTTCTTCTTTTTCTTCACTTATTTGAACATTGTTCACTCTTCTTTCCCTCTCAGGGTTTCTTTCTTCCTTCCCATAATTCTGTTCTTTCTCCCTCTCATTTTCATAGTGTCTTGCTTTATTGTATGAATATGGATTGTTCCCATAGCTTGGCTTATTATATGTATAAGGGTTGTTTCCATAATTCTTTTTACCCTGATTTTGATTGTACCCATTATTATTGTACTGTTTATCTTGATTGTAACGAGGTGTCTTGTTTATATGTGGATTATTTCCATTGTTGTAGTTATTATTATCATTTCTGGGTGGATCGTTTGTATATTTGATGTTTCCATAACTCTTGCTGTTTCCCTTCTCATCCACATCGTCTAATCTCTTGACCAGTTCCAGGAGTGCTTCAATGTTATCAATTCCTTGAAGTGCCACCGCCTGTGTAACGTTGTGGTCAAAGTGTGCTGCTAGCTGTGAAACAATATCACTTTCTTCAATGGCTGGTTGGATGTATTTAAGAAAAGAATATTTTCTTATGATGTAGTTTTCTCTAGAAGATCCAGCTCTGTATTTGCCAAACACTAAATCGTGTCTAACCTTCCTCTGCTGAGTCTGTCCCCAGTACTGTCTCACAAAACGAATCTCAAATTCTTTGAAATCCACTACTTCATCTATTATCATATCGTACCACTGAAGTGCATAATCCTTCAAACAACCTCTTATGAAATGTAGCCTTGACATCTCATCAGATATTCCCCTCATGTATGTTTTTATCGTTCTCATAAACGCCATTGGATTATCTTTGTAAAATCCTGAGAATTTTGGTATATTCTCTGCGCTACCAGGTATTTGTGTCAAAGATACACTAGGTGTACTAACCCCATGTACTTTGTTCTCTAACCCTTTTATAGTGTTTTCAAAGTTTAAAGTTTTGTTTTGTAGGGTCAACATTGTGTCCGTACAAACACCATATTTTATTTTACAATCTTCCACTTGGTGTGAAAGTTCTTGTATTTGCTCTTGATGTTGCACATTATTCCCTTTCACTTTATTTTCAAGAGAATTTATTTTCTCATCTACCTTATCAAAATTAGCTTGTGTTTTGGCAGATCTTTCGTTGATTTCTTTTATTAAGAATGTGCCTTTACTTTCACATTTCTTTTCGTTAAAGTTTATTTGTTTATTTAGAGTTGAAACTGACTGTTCTAACTTTAATTCTACTTTTGCATTTAATTCTAAAGTTTCTCTTCTTAACTCTGTGAAACCTTCGTCTATTTTTGAGTTTATTTCTATTTTATTTTGTTCTAATTTTTGATTTATACTCAAATTATTTTGTTCTAGTTTTTGATTTATACTTAAATTATTTTCTACTAATTTTCGATTATTCTCTTCAAATTTCTTGTTCATATTTCTATCGTTTTCTTCTATTCTGCTGAATAGTTTATTAAAAAGATTCTCAAGTTTTTGTTCACCAGCTACGCCACTGATGCTTTCTGCTTGTGTGCTACCATCAAGTGTTCGATCCTCTGATTCAGGTTTTTCTGACTCTGAATCAGAAGATACTGGACGATTGTCCCTGTATTGTGTGAATTGTGAACCTTCACCATCATTCTTATCTTTATCTGCCATTTTTATCTTATTTCTAACTTATAAATTAATAACTAAACTTATCTAATCAAATACTATTCCTCCTTTTTTTTTTTTTTTATCCCTTTCTAAACAAGAGAAATTGATAATTCATCAGTAAATGAAAATTGAGGTAATCTGTCTCTAACTTGGACACTGAGTAATTATTCTATTTACTAATAAATAAAAAAAAATGAAACAAACTTTGTACCCATTATTTGTACAAAATAAATTATTATTTTTTTGTTTAAACATTTAAAAACAAAAATTGCATTGCTTCACAACGTTAAATGTTATGTAAATAATTATTGACAAACGAGAAAATGAATGCAATGCTCCACTATGTTAAGCAACATTAATTATATATATATATTTTTTTCTTTTAAACAATTATGAAAAATAATGCATTGCCTCTCTATTTTGGGCGTTAAATAAATACATGATTAATAAACAACAAGAAAAGGAATACATTGCCCCACGTTGGGCGCCATTTATTTAAATGCTGTGACATATAAATATTTATTTTAAATAACAATATTGCCATATAATTTATATGCTGTAACAACATACTTTTGTGTGTATTACCACACGTAGGGTATAGTCTTTTGTACACATTATGCTCTTTAAATTATTCTTTACACACCAAGAACTTATAATTGGTTTTGTGTTTTATCTTATATTGTTGTGTCATGTACCTTATAACTATTGTGGGTCCTGGCAATGTTTGTGGTTCCTTCTTATTAGCTGATGATTTTTCTCTTGTTCATAATTGGGAAAAGGTAATAGTTTTATTAAAAAAAAACTGTATGTCTATTCAACATAATCATGTATTTTTTTTATTTTGTAATTTAAAGATTCAAAAATATAGTTTCCTTTATATGCACACCTTTATGCTCTAAACAAGATACATAATTGAAAAATGCTCATATCATTTATACCTAATGCCGGTTGTAATGTATGTAAATCTTTTGTTTATTTATTTATTATACCAAACAAAATAAATATTTATCCTGCAAATAAACAAAAATAAACTTTTATTGTACGTTTATGAATATACTCATCGATGTTATAATATTTATGTATAGGCTTCAATTAATTGCTTTAGACAACCATTTGCACGTGTTGTATCGAGCTCTTAATCTATGCCTTGTGAAATTCTAATTTATTATTTGCTTAATTTGAAAGAAATTAATGATGTCTAGACAATACGATGAAGAAAATGCTCATTTTCACGTAACATCTCTCCAACTGACCAACACCATTAATCCTGTTTAGTTGTAATTCCAACTATATAAATTTAAAATAAACCTTACAGGATAAATTATTTACTTGTCTATTTTTCGTCCAACAATACATTGATTAATCATTCGCACGTAAAAATCAATGTCTGTCCAACAACTCGTATAATTTCATTTTCAAAAGAAATAATAAACTTACTTGTTATCAATAAATCTATTTTGAATGTCCATTATGAACGCTTCAAATGAATTCAAATGTATTAAATAAAATAAATTACTGTGACTATATGTGTTGAAGAAATAATGAAAAACTACAATATAACGAAAAAAAAACTATTCTTTAAGAGATCTTCCTTTTGTAAGTGTTTTGAGAAGTTCACTTCTCGGAGGTGTTATCAGAAAGTCCGTCTTGTCGAATCTTGTCTTCCTATTTATAGCGGCAAAAATAAACTATGTTGACCATTGCGCCCTCTAGTCCATGTTTAGGTTGGTACTGGAATACACTTTTCCCGTGAAATCGCTGCCCATATGTTGCCGCCTTGGTTCACGCACACATACACATTTTGTTCTGACAGTTCACAATTCACTTAAACGTCAATATAACCTTTCAATTCAAAGGTCCCCTCTGCTTTGCACATGATTCCCAATGGTAGGTTTATTCTTGTTACTAATACCATCCTTCCTTGTACTCGTCAATGAACCTATTACCTTGTTCATTGTTTGACACATACTTTTTCTTTCCATTTATTAATGTTAGTTTTACTTTTCTTTTAGCCGAATTGTGCCTTGGCAAAATGGGAAATACGCCGAAGATAACCATTATTTTTCTTCCCTCACTGCCTGTTCCTGTAGAGCACGTCTGTTTCTCCACCGCCTCTCTATCTTCTAACCAAGATCTTTCTGTTGGTGATATGTCGATCTGCAATAGACTTTACACAAGTTTTATATATTTTGTTGTTTTTTTGTAGGTCATTCAACCGTACACATCTGTTTTCAGTCCCTGAAGCATAGTTTTACGAACAAATCATGAACACATATACCTTTTATTTACTTATGATGTCAGCTTTTAAATACAAAAATATGTCACTGCTTATTGCTTCTATGTTTTACATATTTTTATATCCTTTTTTATTAATCTAGTAATAAGCTAAGGTAAATTTTATTCTTTAATACTATTTATTTCATAAACATTTTCATAACACTTTATTGCTTTGTGCATATAAATTACAATAATTTACTCATTTATATTTCTTGCATATCTTATTTCATTTTTTTCATATAATTCTATTGCTTTCACATGACTCATTCTCTTAATTGTTCCATCCATTAACATAACTCTTTCTCTATTATTTGCCTTCATTTCTCTTTTTGACTTAAACAGCGGTCCATTATTTAGAATGTTTAAAGCAATATTTACACATTGTGAAAAATTAGGTTCCTTCTTTTGATATGTAAACCATACTTTTTGTGTATCTTTTCTACAAAAGAAATATATTACTTATATTTATTTTGTCTTTATTTTATATATTTCTTTATTTAATAAATTTTTATTCTACATCTTTTGTTTATATATTTATTTAATAAATTTTTTATCTTGCATATTTCATTATTTACTGTTATAATAAAAATTTGACTATAAGTATGCAACTTTGTATACCTTCATGTAAGTTTTGTTGCATCGTTTTACTCAATAATATTTAAATAGGACTTTTTATTATTTTTATTTTTTATTTCTAAGCTTAAACTAATTCTTAAATCAATCTCTAAAACTATTCTTATTTTTACAAGTTTGCGAGTTCACGGCAATATGTTTACTGCTATGTTTATACTTTTTCTTATACGTAGTATAAGGAAGTATTGTGATGATTTTTGCAGATGTCCACGTATTAAGGTCCCCTGATTCCGAAAAAGTGGTTTTCAAAAAATGTCTCTCTCTCTCTCTCTCTCTATGTCAGTGTGTGTGTGTGTGTGTCACCACGATAACGGTCAAACTGCTATAGGTATCAATTCCAAATTTTGTATTTGTGAATATAATCTCCCTCTTGAGAACTGATTAGATTTTCAGTAAGTAGTACTTTACTTCAGTGAAAAAATTGAATTTTGCCAATTATTCGTCAACTACTAAGTTTAAACAAATTTATAAAGAATTCATATGCACTCAAAATTAAATTTGAGAAGAATTTTATTAAAAAAGTTTTTCGAAGTTTCTACCGGAATTATTCGAAAATCAGTTTTTTGCGAATATTTTGCAAGTCATGCTTTTTAGACAAGTACGTTAGGAGTATTTAGTATTTAGAATTAAATTTTCGATACTTTTAATATAATTTTCTTTTAAATTCGGACCGGAAGTAACACTTTTGCTGATATGGAATAGCGATTTTTTGCAAATATGTCGTAAATTATGCATTCTATATATATTTATCAAGAGTATAAAAGTATTTAGAGTTGGATTTTGAATATTTTTTGTATAAATGAAATTTCAAAATTTGGACCGGAAGTAACACTTTTACTCTTAGGGAGATCACTTTTTTTCGAATATCTTGCAAGTATGCAATCTATAGCGATTTATTAAGAGAATGCAAGTACCTACTTAGAATAGGATTTTGAATAATTTTTCTATAAAAAAATTCTTAAAATTATATAGTTTGAAACACTCATACGTATAAGAAATCCGTGTGGTGGCCACATCTCATTTTTTAATCTTTTATTAAATGAGGTATTTGGAAGTCGGGTGGTGTTTGCAAATATGTCTCTATCAGTGTTCTATTGTGTTTATATGGGTATGATAACTACCGTGTCGGTATCAGACAAAAAAAATAATATTTAAAAAACTATTAAGCATTCAAAAAGTACAATAAAAAAGAGGATATTGCTGGATTTTGTTATGCAATGTATAAAATATACCGGTAAGTTTTCGGGTGAAGCAACGACAGAGGAGTGTCCAAGTCCCCACTATCACTCGCTACAGTTATCGTATTCCCCGACGCGAACGGCTGTAGTATACTACTACCACCGCTCTGGTTAACGGAGGGGAGTACATATACGTAGTCGTTCAGTTGTGGGGACTGATACATGCGCTATACAATCGTTGCGTTACCAGAAAACCTACCGGTATAGGGATTTTCAATGAATAATAATAACTAGGGCGCGGACACGAACGGTTGATGACTCATCGCCCTATTGAAATGTTGTATTTTTAAAGAGGTTTTAATTTTACTTATATAATTGGATAACAAGTGGCTGGTGATCTATAAAATACAAAATACCATATTTATTTGCTCATTTTCTTTTCTGTAAGACTTGTTCTCTTTGAATTAAGTACATCCTTGTAGATAGAAAACGTCCTTTCTACATCGCAGCTGGTTATAGGTGCGTATTGGAAATATTCTTTTATTTCAACGTATTTAGCATACACAAATGCCGCAATGTTATTAAATCTGGATTTCTATTAAAAACTGAAATTATTAATAGCCCACATCTAATCTCGTTAATCCATCTTTTAATTCGAGATTTCGATTTTCAAAATATGTGATTAGTTTAGACAAATTTCCTAAGTGTTCCTGAAGGAAAAACAATTGATTTTTTAAATTTGGGATTTGTGTTAGTTCCTTCCATTCAGAAATACTTCAAGCATCGTTCTTTAAACATGTAACGAAATTTTGTATACTATCGAAATTCTCTGCATAAAAACTATTTCTGTGCATGTTTTAGCAAAGCTAAGTGACGAACGTGCGATATTTTGGCATTCTGTAACGATATTTTATAGACTTTGGAATAAATTTCGGAATTACTGAAAATTCATTTTCATATCAGAAAAAGTAACATAAACAACGTTATAGATCTAAATAAATGATAACTAAAAATGTACGCCTATGTTATTGAAACTAAACGAAATCCAGTGCACACTTACGTCTAGATAATTGGGAGAAGTCGATTCAATAAAACCGGTATTAAACAGACTATTACAAAAATTACGAAGTACGTAATTAACAGTCAAAACAATGAAAAAACGAAACTAAGTATGAATGAAAATTTTATTTCTCGTGCGAAATATAAGGTAAATATAATAAATTTTAAAAACCCATGACGCTCCTATCTACGCCGATGAAAAAAGGATTTTATTCATAAATTCCTTATTTTAAGGGCATTTTTTGCTCTCATTTTCGGGCACTTCTCGGGCGTAAACAGATGTTGCAGTACACCATATTAGTGCTATTCAGTAAGCGTGTGTTGTTGACATTATTATTTTGCTCCGTTGTAACTTCGTCGTAGTTTAAACCCGTCGTGTCCGCGCCCTAATCTGAACAAATGAACCCATTTTACATTTCAAATCAAATTTTCGAATTTTTATCTATTCTTCCCACAAAAACGTGCAAGAGAATATAAATTATAATTTTCTAACACGTTGTAATTGTTCAAACTACAAGTGAACTGAAACATATTGAAATATATTCCGATTTTAATTTAATATCTCGGGGAATTTTTTTTCTTTACAACATAATAAAACCAGATGTCGGCCGAGGTCCGACGGCGATAGAGATCGCATGTAAAGGATAGAAAAATAACTCCAGCATTTGCACGCTTCAGCAAGGCCTACATTTTAACAATACTATTTAATTAACTTAAGTAAAAGTGGAAGCCAAAATTTAATGTCCGATGGTCCTGAGGGTGTACAAAACCGGTAGAGGAAAGGTCATTTCTTTCGAAAAGTCTCAACTCCTGAAACCATATTCTCTTGCTACGCCGAAATACAGTTTCAAGAAGGAGGTCAAAGTTGAAGATATGCTTAACAGCAAACAGCTAAATCAAACTAGTCGTGCGAGGAACAACCAAGATTCTCTGATGAAGAAACCAGTATATATCAAGAGGTGAATCCAGTGATAAAAAGGTGACTGTGAATAATTAGGGACAATTAAGAGTGTAGGAATTAAGGTAGAATTATAATCTAGTATAAGTTTAGTTGTACGACAAAGTGTTGATTTGCGATCCCCAAAGTTTTATTGGTTGTGTATATGCCGGTGGCATATAAACTGGAGGAGGGGGAGATGTCGCGAATCAACACTCTGTATAGTACTAGAAGTATTGCCGCGGAAACCTGAATCCTGACTTACCTAGCATCCTGTCGATCCGTTCGACGAGTTTAACGGAAGTTGATCGAACGAAAGGAATATGCGATTCAGCGAGATAACGACGGACTCTGCGTTACCAAGGTAATAAAAGAACGATATTCCGAAGAGAATACTAATTCATAAGTGATCTTCCGATAGGAGGATCACTTGTGATCCTTCGTAGTCATTCTTATTGTTGTCATCTAGTGGTTATTAGTATTTAATAAATAAGTGTGTTTTTACAAGTAGTGTTTTATTGAGACAGTTATATCTCCTCGCCTCCTTAAGAGAAAGCCAGGCCTGCGGAGAATTAAAGGTAGGTACCTTTTGCATTTGATAGTTTATAAATATAAAGCGAGTGCTCTCCCCAGAGCAAAACCCCCGTCACGGGTTTAGACCTGAGATATTAACTTTAAAGCCCACCGTGACATTGTGGTGAAAGCGCGTTAATATCTTCTCCGTGACAGTATACGTATATATAAAGTGCTAATAATTCCCAGACTATGAAAGCACTGTAATATATGTCTACTGCATTTTTCAACATAATAACATCAAACTCTATAGACTAATTTCTCTTAAATAATAAACTGCAAATTGCATCTTGAGCAAATGCAGCGGTGATGCATTGTCATCCAATATCCGAACACTTTCCGTTAATTATCCCTGACATTTCTCACGGATACAATCTTGGAATCTGTATCGTAGTAAGGATAATAGTATTATACGTTGGAGTTGTATTACCAAATACCACGAGAATCTTAAAACACAGACAGTACAACATTTTAGTGGATGGGTACATTTCAGCCTTTTTTTGACGTGTACACTACGCAGTCGTTTTTTACTTTATTAGCCTAAATAGTGATAGACTAAAATAAAATAATGAAAAACCCCCAAAAGAATTTAATTTTGTGTCAAACTGAAAATACGTGCTCAATTTGATGTGAAATGTAGCTGCTATAAAGCGTCTCAACCTTAGTATTCAGTACAGTTTCTTATGGCATATAAACCTCTTTTACTACCGTAAGCAATTTGTAATAAACTGTCTGTTTTTATTTCAAGGCAAGGCCGTCAGTTCGATTTATTATGTTTACGGTTGGTGTAAGTATCACAACATAACCATCCTGCCAAGTGTCAAATTTGTTGCGTCCTTTTTTGGTTTTCATTTGTGCATTTAAAGTTTTCTGATATTGTTCATTAATCGTTGTTTTTATACCGAACTTATTTTTCAAATGTAGTAGTGGTAAGTGAGCATTAAATACATATAATTATAAACCAAAAATAAAAGCATTTTTTACAGAGTACCTACATAGCGCCCTAGCGCGATGGAGTGGGCAGCAAAACGACATAAAGGTGAAACTTTTAGGGTCGATTCACACTGTGATGCCGTTCACGGTTCAATCTCGCTCCGTTCCCGGTCCGGTCAAATATTCTTAAACAAGAAAGAATCAGAGAATTCACACTATCGTCTCGCTCTAGTTACGATCCGATATCGCGCCGGTACCGGTTCGTCGAAAAGAATATTTGACTGAAGCGAGATCGGACCTGTCACCGACCGACAGTGTGAATACGCTTTTGCTTCAACTCCAGTCTCATCGGTCGTGCAGGGAGACGTTACATTATTTTTTATTATTATTGCTAGTAATAAAATGTGGATTTTTCAAAATCATTTCAAATGTTCCTGAGTCCATTCGACAATATTGCAAAAATTTTTCTTCATCGTCTATCAAATGACGATATAAAGTGTGGTATTCGCCTTCTTCTTTTCTCTTTATTAAACTGGGATGTATCCACATTCTTCTTCTTTTAATTTTACGTTGCAATTTTTTTTTATTTGTAAATAATAGCTATTATCTCTAATTCTTCAACTGAAAAATTAAATGCCATTTTTTGGCGAGTCAAATTGATCTGACTATTTCAAAAAACATCCTTTGTCGACCAAGGATCGAGCCAGACTGATATGAGACTAGTAGTGTGGACACAGCAAGATTTGATCAGACCGAGACCTGAGCAAGAATGTATGAGACTACTAGTGTGGATACAGCAAGATTTGATTGGCCCGAGATCGGAGCGAGATTGAACAGTGAACGGCATCACAGTGTGAATCGAGCCTTAGTCGGAGAGAAAAGCAGATGATAAATAACGTCTTTAATTACTTTTTTGAAAAAGGTATGACTCTCAATGCTGCAGTTTATGAAACCAGCAAAGCCATAAAATGTTCGGATCGCAGCATATATAAAATACGAAACGAGCAAAGTAAAGAGCCTTTATCAAGTCCAGTCTGGAAAAGGAAAACGAAAGGTGTGCAGCTAAATGCCCGTTTATGAACATATGATGAAAATGTACAGGCACTTGTCCGTCGAAAAGTGAAATTTCAGGGAAAATATCCCACCTACATTGAATACTATTCTTTCTGCTGTAAATATAGCTATAATGATTTTCCCAACTTCAAACGAGCAACGTTGCATAGATTTTTACATGATATCGATTTCGAATTTCAAAGGTTAAAACGGAAAAGCATTTTGATTGATCGCGATGATATTATAAGATGGAGACACAAATATTTGCGAGATATCAAACGATTCAGAGAAGAAGGTAAAGATTATTTATATTTGTGTTTGTGTACATTCATTATTTGCTGATGCTTCATTTATATAAATAGAAATTTCTTTTTTTCCAAGTAGAAGAGTAGTATATACTGATGAATCTTGGGTAAACATTGGACATGCAGCAACTAAGGCATGGAGTGATACCGCGATTAAATCTTCTCGAGATGCATTTTGTGAAGGCCTAAGCACGGGTTTAAAGTCTCCAAATGGTTCGGGACAACGATTCGCTCTGATTCATGCAGGTAGCGCAAATGGATTTGTTCTTGGTGCAGAGCTTACATTCATTTACAAAAAGAATACAGCTGATGCACATAGCGAAATGGATGGAGAAGCCTATGAAGAGTGGTTCACAAAAGAGTTGCTTCCTAATATACCTAAAAATTCAGTAAATGTACTTGACAATGCATCATATCATAGTAGAAATGTGGAAAAACTTCCAACTACGGCATGGAAAAAGGATCAAATTATTGAATGGCTGGTTGAAAAACAAATACCGATCGAATATGGTATGCTAAAGCGGGATTTATTATACACTGTCACTCAAGTTAAATCTCAATACGAAAAATACAAGCTCGATTTAATTGCAAAAGCGAACGGTTGTGAGATTCTACGTTTGACGCCATATCATTGTGATTTAAATCCTATTGAAATGGTATGGGAATAAGTAAAAAATTATGTTAAGATGATCAATTCAACTTTTAAAGCTAAAGATATGTCAGAGCTAATTACTAGAGGTTACAAAAATGTCACAGTTCATAATTGGCAGAATTATATCGAACATGTTAAAAAAATTGAGAATGATATGCGAATAGTAGGTGGACTGCAAGACCATGTTGAAGAATTTATTATCAATCTGGGATTTTCATCTTTATCTGATAACGCCTTAAGTGACTCTTTAAGCGATTAATTTTTGTGGAGTATGTTTCATATCAGCTTCATACAATTTCGTGCCCATTCTCTGTTACTCTGTTATTGCTTTTAATATTATTATTGGCTTAAATATTATTATTATGATATCAAAAAATACATTTTTCTGTTTCGTGTAATTACACTAAAGGTTCGCTAATCTGGACCCCAATAATCCGGATTTCCCAGTAATCCGGACGAAATTGAAATATAGGACATTTACACTATGTATTCCTTAATCCGGATCATCCATTGTCGAGTTTGCCATGTACGTCGCAGCAAGTTCAGCGCAAGCCGAAGTTGACTAAACAAGAAGAATGAGTGTGCTTAAAACCACACAGCAGAAGTGTAAACTTCATCAAGGCGAGGTTAATAATACGAAATAGACGCGTATAATATTTCAGTAACGTATTAAATAAAACGTATTCGCACATTTATTACATTTACACATGTACACACGCGTATAATATTTAGTAACGTATTATATGAATAGAACTTCGAATAATTGACTTTATTAAGCCGGTTTAGGACGTGAAATAATGTAGGTATAATTTTTTACAGTAGTCGTATATTTAAGAAATACCCAGAATATATAATAATAACTAAAAATAAGTACGTAATATGACTGACATTTATCTCCAAAATGGCCGACGAGTCAGCTGTCCTAAATATAGTAGCTATAAGTATAGCAGTGACGTATGTATATGTATAAATAGACGATATGAATAATCGATTACGTGTCCCGCGTTGGTCTGATGCAACGTGCCGGCGTCATACATTGGTCATACCCGTTCGGCTCGGGTTCGAATCTGCTCGGGGATATGAATTTATTTATTCATTTAAATTTCAATTTAATTGAAATTAAATACCTCTATATGATATGTTTATCTTGTTCCCTTAGCCGACTTTACCCGAACGAGCGTTACACATATCCGAGCATTACACATATCCGAGCGTTACACATATCCGAGCGTTACATATCCGAGCGTTGCGGTCAGTCTTGTTCACTGCCTACAATCAGCGCAACGCGCCTAAAGAAGTTTACACTTCAAAAAATTCTTATAAATAATTAATGATTCATGCAAAAGAAAGAACGGCACCGGGACGTAAAAGTGTCGGACAGGATAACCTTTCTTCCCTGTTTAAATGGTGATGGCAATTCATTTTGTCAGTACATGCATACAGTATACAGTGGGCTGAGGAAAATGGTGCTGAATAAATACCTTATTGTCCATACAATGAATGATGCACGAACGCGCAATGCAAGCCAAGCAGTGCAGTATTAAACAAACAAAACTTAATGAATTTGTTAAATATTAGTTTTATAAATTTTGGTTTTTCCCTTATATTCTCTTTACTTTTTAAGTACGATATAACGCATTGTTTGTATATGAGTTTATAAATCCCTATAATACTTAATTTGGGTTTATTTTTTAACTTTTACAAAAGGTCTCGATAATCCGGATGTTTCACTACTTCGGATTGCCCCGGTTTTAATTGATCCGGATTCTTTACTGTATATTATCTTTATGTAATAAATATGTATATCTACTTATATTAATATTATTGAGCACTTGCAAAAATTAAAATAAATTTCTGTTAAATAAGTGTGCTTAGCACATAAAATGTACATCCAGTAAATAAAGTAATTATCTTCAAAAAATGATTTTTAATGTAACAGTAACAACGGACATATGTTGCTTTTGATGAACATATGCACTTTATGCCATGTTTTTGTTATTTTTCGCTAAATTTTATGACTCATATAATTTAATTGTGATTTCGTAAATTTCATTTTAGAATAACATCCTAATCAACAAGTATTTAAAATCTCGTGTTATTATAATGAGTTACCAACCTAACTTGTCATCGATCTGACAACTATGTTGTCTACCTCCATAAGACACATACTGAATACTACGGTTGTGACGGACAATAAATTATTTAGATTTTGTTATAATTTGTGTAATATGTCAATGTCATAAAAATACATGCTAAATTTTACGTAAAATTTGCCTATTAAATTATTGATATATGGTGCTATACAGCCACTTTGGTTTACAGCCTTGCCGTTCCATCATTTTTACTTTCTTATACGTAGTAGGTATAAGGAAGTATTGTGATGATGAAAATTTTCGACCTCGAGATTTTTGCAGATGTCCACGTTTTGAGGTCCCCTGATACCAAAAAAGTGGTTTTTAAAAAATGTCTGTGTGTGTGTGTCTGTCTGTCTGTCTGTGTGTGACCACGATAGCGGTCAAACCGCTGGAGATATCAATTCCAAATTTTGCATTTACGTGTATAATCTCCCTCTTGAGATCTGATTAGTTTTTCAGTAAAATCGGTAGACCGGAAGTAGCAGTTTACTTCAGTGAAAAAATCGAATTTTGCCAATATTTCGTCAAATACTAAGTTTATACAAATTTATAAAGAATTCATATGTACTTAAAATTAAAATTGAGAACAATTTTATTTAAAAAGTTTTTCGAAATTCCTACCGGAAGTAGGTCTTTTACTCTTATCGAAAATCGGTTTTTTGCGAATATTTCGCAAGTCAAGCTTTTTAGACAGGTACGTTACGTGTATAAAAGTATTTAAAACATAGTTTTTAATATCTTTTGTATAAAAAAGATTTCAAGATTCGGACCGGAAGTAACACTTTTACTCTTACCGAATAGCGATTTTTGGCAAATATGTCGTAAATTATGCATTCTATATATATTTATTAAGAGTACAAAAGTATTTAGAGTTATATTTGCAATATTTTTTGTATACATGAAATTTCAAAATTCGGACCGGAAGTAGCACTTTTACTATTAGCGAGTAGCACTTTTTTTCGAATATCTTGCAAAGTATGCATTCTATAGCGATTTATTAAGAGAATGAAAGTACTTAGAATAGGATTTTGAATAAGTTTTGTATAAAAAAAATTTTAAGATTGTATAGTTTGAAACGCTCATACGTATAAGAATGTCGTGTGGTGGCCACACCTAATTTTTTGTTTTGAAACTTACCCTAAATTCGTTACTGCATAAGCAGGAAAACATAGTTCAGTTTCGGGATCACTCGTTGTTTGACAATTAATAAAATGCAATCAAAGGTGTAATTAAAGTAGAAAGGATCCACCATCATTTATGCATTTTGATACTTGCATTTGTAATTTTGTGAATATGTTTGAGATACAATATGCAATAATTGATAATCTATAACTCAAATGTGTGATGAATTTCCCATGGTCCATCCAAAACCATCGTAGTTGATGCATTACATGTGGCATGTTTTTTTAATTTGTTGAATAGGATAACAAATGAACGTTATACTTGCCACGAAATATTACTAAATTAATTTTTCATAAACCTACTGACATAAAGTAACTACCGAAACTGCTGGTAATCGTTTATTTGAGAAAAAAACCAAAGGATCCATTCAACATGAAAAAGAGTTCCAATTCAATTTACTAATAATCTTTTCGCAACGAAAGCGAAACAATTAATCACCCTGTCTTTAACCCATATGATCTAATTTAGTTTCTTAAATTGAATCGAATGTTCGCTTTAATTAGTTTAGAATCTACTTCGTGCGAGTAAGATAAGATATTTCCTGTTTGATGATTAATTTCACATTAGCGGCGCCATAAATTGACTATGAAGTGTTTCTCATTGTCTAAGAAATTCGCGCGAGCTTTGATGGGGAAAAATATAGTTAGATACCTTACTTCACACTATTAAGAAACTTGTACAGTTATTAGATTATATTATATTTTAAGATTGCTCTAAGAATATATCTACTCTTAGCAAACATTTATCATAAACCTAATTTAAGGAGCTGCTGTTTTGTGCATAAACATTTTCATAATAATGATTATTATATGATTATTTTAATTGCTTATATTCTATTGTTCAAAATACATCAGATTTGAACCACATTTTTATCCATTTTCATATTTCTTTCCAAATAATTATATATTTTTTAGAATACCTATAATTCGCATAAAATAATGTTCTAAAATTTCCTGTGCCTTTTGGTTGAAATTCTTAGTTTCTTAGATTCATAAGTAATGCTTGTGGGTGGAGATGTCAAACGCAGGCATGAAGGCAGACCACTTGGTAAAGTGATATTGCCTAAGTTTTCCACAAAGAATCGAATTAGAAAATGGAGTGGAGGGTATCAGAAGGCGAGACCAGCTCTGGTACTCAGATTGGTCAACAACCGCAACTGGCACTGAAGCAGACATATACCCCGCTAGTCAGAGCAAATACAATACATTGGTAAAATTGACCTCTGTGCTTCAGGCAGACGTGTATTCCATATTCCAATGTGCGTTAGGAAACAATGGGAATGCAGTCCTCTACCAGCGGATTCAAATAATGTCTGACAGTCAAGTGGCATTGAGGGAAATATCTATCCAAGAAGTGTCGTCAAGACTGATTTGGAAATGTCTTGAAGGACTAATACCGCTAGCGGGTCAGAATAAGATAAAATAAATTTGCGTGTCAGGACATACAGGGATCGAGGGGAACGAAAAAGCTGAAGAATTCGCTAGGAAAGGAATAGAGAAAAGACTCATAAGCCCAGACCGGCTCTGGGGGTACCAAATGTATGACCTGAAGCCACATGAAAGACTGGGCATATGACATCATTACTTGTTTTCTAACCGGTTTCTGAATTGACTTCGTATTGATGGCTTCTATCCTTGTCTTGGATGTGTCCATAACGAACTTCTGGCGCGATTCAATATACCGTCTTTAGAATGTAGAAGAGCTGTTGTTGGTGTCCTTTTCTTATACAAATTGCTGCATAATTGAATTGAGAGCTTATCATTGCTTTCTGATTACCATTTTTTGTACTACGATTGGTGTCTAAGTACTTGATACTCTCCTCAGGCTAGGGTACAAATGCATTTCTAAGATCGCTTATTTCCTCAATATGTACGAATAATAACCAAATATCTAGCATGTGTGATATTAATTTCACGTGTCTAAGATCTATAGCTCCCATGGCTGGGGAGCACTATGGTTGACGGCGAGTGGTTCGAGTCTACTAATGAAAATTGATTTGAGTCTAGTTATCACAATTACTTATACATAATGACAAAGGCACGCATGCACATGAGTGAGTTTTTGTTATTGGTTTCTGTTGTTATAGGTATGTTATTTAGCCATATGTTACATGAGATTCGGTAATATGGAGCAAAATCTTGTCCCACTGTTGGGTACGTTCTTTTTATGTTATTTCTTAAATATTTTCTTTATTATTATTATTATTATTATAGGTATTTTGCATAGTGTGTAAGTAAAAATTTTTCCAGTATCTGGATTGTATTCTTATCTGTTGGGCAATAAAATATTATTAGTATTATATTATGGAAGTTGTAAGGCATGTGATGTAAAGCATTTCATGGTATTGCCTTTAAAAACAGACATTTTATAAATTTCGTCTTTCGATGAGATCACAGCCATTTGTCTAAAGAAAATAGTGCCTGATATGAAACCTTGGCGTTTAGGAAAACCATAGGCTGAGACGAAGTTTAAACATTACATGAATTGATAATGCGTTTCTTCCCTATTTGTTTTGGCGACTCCAGTGAAAAGATTTTAAGTTATATGGCGGTACAGAAAAATGAATAGAAATAATTCATAGAAATATGGTTCCTCTTATGTTAACTTAGAACCTTCAGAATTTGAAAAACCAGTAATATAAGACAGAAATTTTAAGAAAGTCAAGTTAATATGAGTGAAAACAACAAATAATATATTTTATGGTTTGTCATTAAATACCCCATTTGCTTTGGCGACAAGACACAATTAACTCTTTGAATATGTTGGACGCAAATATATATTAGCATTTTAAATAATCGTAATCAATTGTTAATTAAATCATTTGTCACCTGTCGTTGATAAAGTAGATTCAGACTAGTTTTAGAAGCTTCAATGCAATTATCAAATAAAAGTTAACATCAGCAGTGTGATACAGTGTAGAAGATTTCTTTAGCACCCGTTACTGAGACACATCAGTTAATTTATCTTTTAACTCATTGTTTTCTCTTGTATTTGTTCTTATATAAATTTTGTTGAGCTTCGTCGGTTTTAAATTTTAGAAATATTCTATTGTAAATATATAAGATTTTTATCTGTTTATTGTGTTCTATCTATATCGTTTTTGTAATTTTTAAGTACTTATAGTTTTTATAAACGATTCATAATGAATAATGTTATTGATACTTAACAATGTCTATTTTAGATTGCAGACAATAAAGATATTATTATTATTATTGCTACTAAATGTCAACTTGGATTGTCTCGGTACGCGTGAAATTAATACATTATTATTAACACACAGAATAGATTAGATTTGTGAAATGGTAAAATCACTTTAAAATTTGGTAATATTTTCACAAAAATATCAATAAATTCTAGCTATGAGTTTGTGAACACTTCTTTCCGGTTCACGTGGTGTTATTATTATTGAAATGAATGATAAAGGGTCTGCTGTGATGTATGCATTTAAGATGCAAAATTAGTACGCAATTACGGTCGGTTTCAGTACTTCTTCTAACTCCACAAACAATCAAATGGTAATTGAACAGTAATTACAGTCAATTATTGCAGTGTGTGATTTTTAACGTGGAATCGCCGTTGACAAGATCTTCCTGTTCGCGCATTTGCGCTTTTCGCATCTTAATGACTTACTCACAGCGTACCACCACACCGTAATTGGCCATTGTTGATACTTATTTTTTCTTTTTGTCTAAACGCGTACAAACATGTCAAGTGATGTTCCGCAATCCGCGACAAGAATGCGAAAATAACACGAGGAACGTCAACGCAAGACGGGAATTCAAATCAAAATATTCAAAATTCCACATTGCACTACATCGTCGCGGCATAACTGTAAATAAATTGTTTTTGCGCTTCGTGGAAAACGTACTGCTCTTTGACGTGTACGTTACCGACGACGATAATCGAAACAGTCAGAGCGTACATAATGGACCCAATAAGATTAGTAGTAATAAATCAAAAGTGATTAAAAGTGTACGGGAAAGTATCAGCTGACGACATTGTGGTAATAAATTGCCGTCAACCGTGACCATACGAGCAGAAGCGGCAGAGAGTTGCAGCAATTCAGAAAGAAGCACTTCCTACTCCTTTGGTTGTTGTGGTGTACGCCGCTAGACAAGTTGACTATGAAGTTTTACCATGGTTGAACTTTTTCAAGAAAAAAATTACTGCATATTCAGTATCACGTGACAAATTTTATTACACGCGTTTTCGCTGTGTATTGTATGTTTAATTTCAAGCGAGGGCTTTATTTATAGATAATAAAATGTCGCAAACTGGTTTTTGTTCTTGAGTAAATGTAGCAGAGGAAACACTTTTTAATGATTGAAATTTTTGGCTTGGTTTAAAAAAAAAATTAAATAGTAATCATTTAAAATAAATTTTATAAAATTAATTATATCTCTACACACACACACACACACAAAAAATTAAAATTCTGAAATATTTCGAAGGACTCTTAAGACTAAAAACATGTAAACGTTTAAATTCTGTAGACGTTTTACATTATGAATGAAAAACGATTATAGAATTTAAACGTTTAACTTACCTTTGCATATACCGTGCCTTCAAATACTTTCCGCATTAGAGACGGCCATGCTTTTTTTTAATGGTTGGTGACAGTGCATAATTTTGATAGTTTGGTTATGTCATGTACGTAATAATAGGCGTCTATAATTGGAATTTAATTATGACAACTGTCAGAATTTGAAGTTTTCAAAAGTTTAGCATGTACACCAACATTGATATTTAAAAAGCTTCAAAGACAGCCTACTCTAATGCGGAAAGTATTTGAAGGCACGGTACCTAAAGCATTTCCTATTATGAGGAAAGCTCTGTAAATAATTAGATGGAACGCTAGTGGAAAATCAACTATTTTTTTTATATATATATAAGCGGGGGTCCTACAGCCTCAGCCGTTTCCCGCATTTCGATCTCCATCTCTTCCTGTCTCTCCAGATGTCTTCATCTATTGCTCTGTCTTTCATTATTTCCATAACCCCACTTCTATTCGTTGGGTTGTATTCTAGAGCTCTTCTTCGCCATCTGTTTTCCTCCATCCGTCTTACATGTCCGTACCATATCAGTTTCCTCGTTTCTATTCTTTCTGACGTTCTATGTATTCTGTTGGTTCTTTGTCTGATTTCCGTATTAGGTATATGTTCAGTTCTTGATATGCGACAGGCTCTTCTCAGGTAGTCCATCTCAACAGTGTCCACTTTTTTCTTTCCTTTCTCTGTCATTTGCCAGCATTCGGCTCCGTATGTAAGGATAGGCTCTACAATTACTTTGTAGATTGTCATTTTGGTTTTCAGTGTTGCTCTTCTAGACCACAGTATTGCGTTCAGAATTTGTACACTCTTCCGACCTTGTTGTACTCTATATTCGATATCGCGTTCTGTTTTTCCTTTACTAGAGATGATACTTTCCAAATATTTGTATTCGTAGCATCTTTTCATTTGTCTTAATTCCAAACCTGGGTCTTCGTCTGCGTTACCTATATGCATTTTTCGTACTCATCTCTGAGTTTCCTGAGCATATAATCTGCATCTTCTTCACAGCTTGCAGTTATCACCTGATCATCCGCGAAGAACAGCGTTGTCAAATCATGGTCTTTAATCTTCAGTCCCATTCCTGCGCACTTCTGTCTCCATTTGTATAGAGTGCTTCTTGGATATATATTTTGAACAAGGTTGGAGAAAGACAACATCCTTGTTTCAGACCCTTCGTTACTGTGAAGGTCTCCGAAAGAGTATTACCTATTTTAACCGTGCTTTGAGGACTTTTATAGATATTAAGCAGTGCTCTTATATATGTCTTGCTAAGGTTTGTCTTCGTCAGAACATTGAACAACAGTTTCAAGGGGACTGTATCGTAGGCCTTCTCCAGGTCTATGAATATTAGATGCGTAGCGAGGTTCCGAGCTGCTCGTTTTTCGATTATTTGTTGAAGAGTGAATGTGTTATCCGTGCATGATCTGCCTGCCCTGAATCCACTTTGTTCTTCTATCTCATTATACTCCTCTTCTATTCTTTTTTTCAATATGCGACCATACAACCGTCCCAGTGAGATAGTCACGCTAATTCCTCTGTAATTTCCGTACTCTTTTCTGTTTCCCTTTTTGTATATGGGGCTAATGTAGGCCAAATTCCAGTCTTCTGGAATATTTTGACCCTTCACCAGGCATTTATTAAAAATGTCTACTAGGATCTCTAGAAGAGCGTCTGGTCCGTGTTTCACCAGCTCAATGGGAATGTCTCCAGGCCCCGAGGCTTTTCCATTTTTCATTTGTGTTAACTCTTTTCTCAATTCTTCCTTATCTATTCTATTTATCTCTATGTTTTCTCTGAGTGTGAAGTTCTCTATACCTCCTAAAAACTCATGTCTACTTTCTGTCAGAAGGGATTTGTAGTATTGCGCCCATTTTTATTCTGAATTAGATTTATGTTTCCACCATCTTTTCTTTCTTTCCTGAGACTCCTTATGAATTTACAGTCCTGCGTCACTTTCGTTCCTCCTAAGCATCGTTCCACCTCTTCACATTTTTCTTCCCATCTCTCGTTTTTTCTCTTGGCCACTTCTTTCTTCACTTCTCTATTGAGTTTGCTATAATTTATGCGGTCTTCTAAATCATTCGTGTTTAGCCATTTATGGTAGGCGCTCTTCTTGTTATCTATTAGTCTTTCTATTTCTTCAGTCCACTATTCCGGATGTTTTCTTTTGTTTGCTTCCTGGTATCCCAAAGCTTCTTTGGCCGCCTGATGGACGCATCTTTTTATATTTTGATATTCTTCTTCAGCAGTTTCTCTCCGGTTTGAGTTGGCAAGTTTTGAAGCTAGTCTTAGTTTGTAAAGAAACTGTACCGATTCTTGTTTGAGGCTATCGATATTGTATTTTATAGTTGTGGATGTTAGTTCGTCCTCATTATTGCCCTTATTCTGATTTCTCGTTTTTCTGTGGTGTACAGTTATTTTTGCAACCACCATATAATGATCTGATCCACATTCGGCCCCGCGATACACCCTCACGTCATTAGTTTGGAGCCTTTTGTTTTCTGGTTGGATGAGATAGTCAATTATAGATCGTACCTTTTTCTTTGGCTATTCCCAGGTAAATTTATGTATATCTTTGTGTGGATAAAATCCTATTTTTTTTTTCTAAATCTAATTCGAATTTTCTAGCTACTCTATTTCGGCTACCAATTTACGGAGACGATAGAAAGAAACATTTATTGGTTGCTGATGGACCCGTAGTTTCATTACACGTGTAACTTATTTAACGTGGATTAGTGATAAAAATAAAAATATCAAACCGCAATTTAAAGTGTTTAAAAGAAAAAGAATAAATTGCAATACAATTTGGGATATATTCCTTTTTAGGAAAATTAATTAGAGAAAATTCATAAGCCACTGCTTTAGGACGCTAGCATAAGCTGGTTAGATAAGTTTAAAAAAAGGCATACTATCGCTCAAGTCTTCCAATGATTCTACTTCATTGACTTATTTTCCTAATGGTAATTTTTTTGTTATTTAGTATTTTTAATCAATATTAACTGCAATGAAATTGTTTTGATGTCAGCTACCTTCCTATTGGAATTTTATGCATGTATGTTACTGTCAATGACTGAAATCACTTGATTGTCAACTTTCGCTGGTAGATGTTGACATGCAACAGGCTATTCGGTGTATGCCCGAAATATTTTGTAATTGGTTCTAACTTGTTAGCATTCGTAGAGAATGAGTGGTGAAAGTTGAATTAATTAATGTATTGCATTAGAAGTAAACTGACAGGCATTTATTAAACAATAAAGAGAGACAAATGCTGATACAAAAATATTGGAGGGTACAAAAATATTTAGGACATTCTATATGTTGTCCTCGCGAAAATATTTCATTCGATAAAAAAATGTGAACTTCATACGGAAATGCATTAACATGAATGGTGTCCCGTGTGAACAACTTTGTCCTAATGAAAAAGGTAAGTTTATAGGTTCAGAAATATGTAAATTTTAAACTTCTTTCAGATTCTACTTATCTGAAGACGAAGATAATTGAAAAAGTGAGAATAAATTCTGTAGTCTGAGTAAATTTATGAAGGCCACAAATGCGTTCTAAATTTTATTTATCATATACATTTTTTAAAAATTCCGACCCTATATATGTGTGGTACCACCTCCAATTTCCTCTATGTAATTTAGAGCATTAACATAATTTTGAAATTAAAATATTGTAAGAAAATAATTTCACAAAAAGAAAAAGAAAGTAAACATCGGCGCGGCGACGTTAAAAACCCACTGTAAACGACCGGTGAAAGAATTGATTTTCGATTCTTTCACCGGTCGCCTGCGCAGGTTCAAAAAATGTCCCACACACGCTCAGGTTCATCTCAGGTCTACCTGCGCGGGCGTACCTGCACAGGTAGACCTCTCCGGTGGACCGTAACGTGTATGGCAGGCATAAGAAAAGGATACCTGATGTACTGCAACAGCTCCACAAGGACAGGTCCGGAGAACACTGCGGCGTACACAAGACACTCGAGAAAGTGCGCCAACGATTTTATTGGGTGAATTGCACACGAGATGTAAAGGAATGGTGCCGAAAATGTGCAACTTGTGCCGCCAGCAATGGGCCCCAAAGACGTTGATGAACACCCCATAGTAAGTCAAGGGTGGTGCGTAACAACGGCGAAGTAACGGATGTGCGACAAATTACCAGAAAACCTAGAGAGCTGACTTATGGGAATTTCATAAAAGAATATTCTGGCACCAGGAAGGCTCGTTTTGGAATTACCACGGAGAAGCAACAGGATCTTTTTACGGTACCCTGTGATAATGCCTTAGCTCACTGTATGGCCCAGGACCTATGTATGCGCAGAGGGATCGCCGTGGAATTCAAGAAGAGATATGGCGGGGTCAATGAACTGATCCAACAAAAGCCAAGGGTTGGTAAAACTCTGGAGATAAAGCGTGATGGACGATCTATCTTTTACCTGGTCACACAGGAAGTCTCCAACGAAAGGCCGACCTATCATGCATTATGGGATCCCTTGTTGATCTACGAGGACGTGCACTCGACCAAAACATAAAGAGGCTGGCAATTTCGAAGCGGGGCTGCGGGTTAGACCGTCTGGAATGGAGAATCGTAAGAAACATGCTGGAGGTGGTGTTTCGGCATACTGGTATGGAAATAGTCGTATGCAGCTACCGGCCCAATCAGCCCGTTATACAACCTAAGACGGTGGATTGCCATTTCTACAAGACAACTGAGTGCACCCGTGGGTCATAATGTAGATTCCGTCATCCACCAACAACAGGAACATGGAATAGCGTGTTTCGGGACGAAACGCAGTTCTTAAGAAGGGGGCAATGTAACGAAATAATTTCACAAAAAAAAAAGAAAGTAAACATCGGCGCGGCGACGTTAAAAATCCACTGTAAAGAAGTCGTAAATCATTCACGCAGTACGACGTAGACAGGCAAAAAAAGGCCTGAATATTTTCTGGTATTTACTACGAGCATCGAGAAGAAAGAAAGAATTTTCTGGCATGTTTCTAGGCTTTTTATATGCGGATATAAAAGCCGCTGTGGTACCGGAATGATTCATTCCTTCAACAGTAATTCATTCAGTAGTATTTGTACAGTGCAAATAAATACAGTGAATGGTGCAGTGTTATTATAGTTCAAGAAGTAAATAAATATTACAGACATAAATAGTAGTGATAGAAATAAATAAGTGTGTTAATTTATTCGTAGTAGTTTTAAGTGCGTTACATTTATTTTATATTTTTATATTGTGATTAGTTTTAAGTGTGTAAATATACAGACTGTTTCAAAATTATTGCACGAGTTGTTCATTTCGAACCCGAAAACGCAATAATATATTTCTATTTTATAACTTTTTTGAAGAGCTTCCTCAAATTCTGATCATCAAAGGTGAATCATTTTCATTTATAGAGCATTTTGCTATTTTCACCCATTAAATATGCAGTAACTAAACCAAAATAATTCCATAAATTTTCAAAGGCCGTATTATCAAAATTAAAATTTAATATCTCTTGGATTTTTTGTGTTGTAATACCATTATCTCATGTAAAATTTCCTCTTTGACTAATTTGTTAAATCATTTTTCCTTTCTGTAGATATTACTTTCGTCTAAGGCTTATATAAGTGTAAATTTCAGTCTTTAACGTTTATTGGTATAACTACAGAGCGGATGTCCCAGGTTTAAATTACGACGGAGTAAAGAAATAATGTAAACACCACGCAGTTACTGAATAAGCACTATTCATCTGGTAAACTGCAACATCTGTTTACGCCTGAGAATGAGAGCAAAAAAAGTGCATTTAACTCCTAAATTTCCTATTTTCATCGGCGTAGATAGGAGCGTGAGGGGTTTTTAAAATTTATTATATTTCGTAAGATAAATAAAGTACAGAAAGTTTACTCGATTTGAACTACAAAATAAACAAATAATAACGTACTTTGTATTTTATAGATCAACACCCAATTGTTATCCAATTATATAAATAAAATTAATCACTTTTTAAAAATACAAAATTTCAATAGTGCGCCCGTGAGCGATGAGTCATCAACCTTTCGTGTCCGCTCTGTAGTTATAACTTACTCTTATACATGGTAGAATTCTACGAATTACTATATGGAGTATGTACCTAATTTTAAACTTGTGTTTTTTTATGCAAGTAACTTCCGCGCTCATATGTTTGTAAGCGTGATGACAAACATGATTATTTTAGGTGTTTCGTTAAGAATAGTGTTTCGATAATTATTATGAAAACAGATGTTACGGGAAGATTTTGAATACCACGACATTAATGAGAGCTGGTGAAATGGAAACGATTCTTATTCTATTTTACTTGTATAAATTATTGTTAAGCGGACGTGAAATAAATGCAGCTATTCGATCTGCTATCCGTAGAGATATATCAACCTTTACCTATAATAATAGAAGTTGAGACACCTCGCATATGTCCATACATTCATCCAATACAGATATGAATATCTGATGGCTATCAATTAACGGACGGGTTTCGATTACAATTAGTTACGAAATCCAAATGTACACACATAGACCTATCATTATTCCTACACTACGGACATTATCTTCATCACTAATAATTGGTATTATTAATAATGGAATTACCGGTAATCAGGACAATGTATTGTTCAATGGAATGGCGTGCCGAATTACATTTAAATTTTACTAGAGATAAAGAGGTGAATATGTCGGGTGGCGAAAGCGTTTGCTTTATTTCTAAAGTTAACTTCATGGACATTCTAATGAAATTTTATATAATATGTAGGTATGTGATTTATGTATGTATATTACTATTTAATATGAAATTTTAACATTTCTAAAACAATACAAGAAAAAGAGTATAGTAGCTATGAAATGGAAATACATCTTCAAGTAATATTTCAAGGCTAAATCTTCAAAACCACGAAACTATACTGAAAGAAAGGAAAAGGCTAACTTAGCAAAAATATATACCTAAAATACTTTTGCAGCTCATTATGACTTAAAGCATTATTGTGACTTATTTAGCTCTTCATAATTTGATATTAGACATAACACAGAAAAGCAAAAAAAGAATATTCTTCGGCTTTTGCTTTCTTATACGTAGTATAAGAAAGTATTGTGATGATGACAATTTTCGACCTCGCAAAATTTTGCATTTACGAGTAGAATCATCCTGTTGAGAACTGATTAGATTATCAGTAAAGTAGTAGTTTACTTCAGTAAAAAAAACGAATTTTGCCAATATTTCGTCAACTACTAAGTTTAAACAAATTTATAAAGAATTCATATATTCTCAAAATTAAGTTTGAGAAGAATTTTATCATGAAAGTTTTTCAAGTAGGTCTTTTACTCATATTGAAAATCAGTTTTTTGCCAATATTTTGCAAGTCATGCTTTTTAGACAGGTACGTTACGAGTATAAAATTATTTAGAACTTAATTTTCAATACCTTTTGTATAAAAGAAATTTCAAAATGTCTCCCCCCCCTCCCCCCCTCTCTCTCTTTTAGTAGGTATTTTACTCTCATCGAAAATCAGTTTTTTGCGAATATCTCGTAAGTCATGCTTTCTAGGCAGGTACATTAGGAGTATAAAAGTACTTAAATTATAATTTTAAATATCTTTTGTATAAAAAAAATTTCAAAATCGGACCGGAAGTACCACTTTTACTCTTATCGAATAGTGTTTTTTTATAAATATGTGGTAAATTATGCATTCTATATATATTTATCAAGAGTACAAAAGTATTTAGAGTTGGATCTGCAATATTTTTTGTATACATGAAATGTTAAAATTCGGACCGGAAGTAACACATTTACTCTTAGCGAGTAGCACTTTTTTCGAATATCTCTATTTATTAAGACAATGGAAGTACTTAGAATAGGATTTTGAATAACTTTTGTATAATTTTTTTTTAAAATTGTATAGTTTGAAACGCTCATACGTATAAGAAAGTCGTGTGGTGGCCACACCTTATTTTTTCTTGGAGATTAGTGTTTCAAAGTGTATGTTGGACATTAGGCCTTTTCGTCAAAAAGTCGTTATTGTGAGTATTTTAAACTGTTTTTCCAGCTTTGCAAAATATTAGGTTAGATACACATTACTGT
This sequence comes from Amphimallon solstitiale, assembly GCA_963170755.1. Lineage (NCBI taxonomy): Eukaryota > Metazoa > Arthropoda > Insecta > Coleoptera > Scarabaeidae > Amphimallon > Amphimallon solstitiale. The sequence goes on from OY720679.1 coordinate 18,129,235, forward strand.
GGTGCATTAATTTTATGCGTTAATTATTGTTTAATACTAATAATTAGAGAGCGGAATCGAGAGAGCTAAACTACCACGGAGCCACAACCGTGAAAAGAAATAATGTAAACAACTGCGTGTTGTTTACATTATATCTGAATAGCACTAATTCATAGGGCGAACTGCAACATCTGTTTACGCCCGAGAATCAGAGAAAAAACTGCCATAAAATATGGAATTTTATGAATAAAATCCTTTCTTCATCGGCGTAGGTACAAGGGTGACGAGTTTTTAAAATTTATTATATTTACATTATATTTCGCAATATAATATGTATGTTTCAATAACATACGCGTAGATTTTTAGTTATCATTTATTTAGATCTAGAACGTTGTTTATGTCACTTTTTCTGAGATAAAAATTAATTGTCAGTGATTCCGAAATTTATTGCAAAGTCTGTAAAATATCGTCAGTTAGCTTTGCTAAAACATACACAGAAATAGTTTTCATGCAGAGAATTTCGATAGTTTACAAAATTTCGTTACATGTTTAAATGACGAGGCTCGAAGTATTTCTGAGTGTAAGGAACTAACACAAATCCCTAATTTAAAAAATCAGTTGTTATTCCTTCAGGAACACTTTGGAAATTCGCCTAAACTAATGACATATTTTGAAAATCGAATCTCAAATTAAAAAATGAGGTGTGGTCACCACACGACTTTCTTATACGTATGACCGTTTCAAACTATACTATATTTTTTTTACCCAAAAATTATTCAAAATCCTATTCTAATTACTTCTGTTCTCTTAATAAATCGCTATAGAATGCATACTTAGCAAGATATGCGAAAAAAGGACTACTCCCTAAGAGAAAAAGTGTTACTTCCGGTCCGAATTTTGAAATTTCATATATTCAAAAAATATTGCAAATCTAGCACTAAATACTTTTGTATTCGTGATAAATACATATAGAATGCATAATTTACGACATATTCGCAAAAAATCGCTATTCGATAAGAGTAAAAGTGGTAATTCCGGTCTGAATTTTGAAATTGTTTTTATGCAAAAGGTATTGAAAATTACGTTTTAAATACTTTTATACCCGTAACGTACCTGTCTAAAAAGCATGACATGCGAAATATTCGCAAAAAACTGATTTTCGATAGGAGTAAAAGACCTACTTCCGGTAGCAGCTTCGAAAAACTTTTTAAATAAAATTGTTCTCAATTTTAATTTCAAGTACATATGAATTCTTTATAAATTTGTTTAAATTTAGTAGTTGACGAAACATTGGCAAAATTTAATTTTTTCACTGAAGTAAACTGCTACTTCCGGTCTACCGATTTTACTGAAAAACTACTCAGATCTCAAGAGGGGTATTAGACACGTAAATACAAAATTTAGAATTGATATCTACAGCGGTTATCGTGGTCACATAGAGACACACAGACATTTTTTAAAAACATCTTTTTCGGTATCAGGGGACTTCAAAACGTGGACATCTGCAAAAATCTCGAAGTCGAAAATTTTACATTACTTCCTTATACTACGTATAAGAAAGTAAAAATGGATTAACCACATCAGATGTGGCTATTAATAATTCCAAGTGACTTAGACGCAGTTTTTAATAGAAATCCAGGTTTAATAACATTGCGGCAATTGTGTATGCTAAATACGCTGAAATAAAAGAATATTTCCATTACGTAAATATAACCAGTTGCGATGTAGAAAAGACGTTTTCTATCTACAAGGATGTACTTAATTCAAAGAGAACAAGTCTTACAGAAGAGAAAATGAAGAAATAGTAGGGTATTTTGTATTTTATAATCATCAGCCACTTGTTATTCAATTATATAAATAAAATTAAAACCTCTTTAAAAATACAACATTTCAATAGCGCGCCCATGGGCGATGAGTCATGACTCGCTCGATTCCGCTCCCTACTAATAATAGTTCAGTGTAAACAGACGTAATCAAAGGTGCCTTATAAAAATAAATCATCATGAAAATAATTTTCAACAACATCATGAAATGCCATTAGTTACTTATTTTGCGGGCTATTTATTGTACCCTTATAACATTATAAATAAAATAGTGTGATTTTTTTAAATCCGATTTAGAGTATGTATAATGAGCAATTTGTTGTCGAGGAAAACTATTACTTATTTAATTAAAAATTCCTATTATATGAGGGTATAGTTATGCGTATTGCTTATATAAGGCATTTTGCAACTAATTATTTTTTTAATTATTTGCACTTGCAAGAATTAGAATATTACTGTTTCAATATTATTGGTGAAAATCATACATTAGAAATTATTTCAAAACACTCTATTAAAAAAATATTGCGGAAAATCCAACGATAGATTGGTGAAAATAAGAGAAGGAAGTTCGGGGTCGTTTCAAATAAATAATTAAGTAACCTTGGCATTGTTTATAATTTCGCAAGATTTTTCTTGTATTCACAAAGTCACAACTGTTCAGATTGTGTAAGCATCTTGTACAAGTATCTCTGTTTTCCATCACAAGTAATTTTCGAGTCACAAAATTATTTTTAACATGTTATGATTTTTTGCAATCGTTTTTTTTAACTTCGTCTTTCATGCATTTTGCTAAACATAGAATGGGTGCAACTGATGGTTCAGTATACATACGACCGGCAGCTCCATTTAAACATGAAACCCGCATGTATTAAGGCTGTTCATATGGTCGGATTTGTGAAGACGCGCAGGAGTTGTGCTGCCAATTGATTGTGCCATTACTGTAGGATCTTTCTTGACGAAAATTTGTCTGTAATAAAAAGCAAGTTGGTTCTATGCTTGTATAGAATTAGATTTTCAATAACTTTCCCCACTTAAGAGAAATTCTCATGTAACAAGTGCTAAAATGACTGAATTCTAACGTGTCTATAAGAAAAAATATGAAATTATATCGATAAAGTATTTCTATAGAAGCATAGATTTATCTTTTGCAAATATCTTACAAAAATCAGAAGAAATACATCCTTCAATAAATGTATAATCAATTGTCACCGTAAACCTTGCCTTCACCAAATCTGCTTATTTAACCCACTGGAAAGTGGCGCTGCATAGTGCATCTTAGCTTCAACTACCGAATGGGTGGAGACTCCAAACTGAACGTACTATAATTATTCTAGGCCCTAGCTAATACAGAACAAGTGTGCATACAGCATGTGTCAATTTTCATTAGCCATAGGCGAGCATTTCATGCAATACGTGACATCGTGGCACCCCTACTTTCCTCTCCAATGCCAGCGCGACCGATACAAGCTCAAGTTAGCAGTAACTATTGGACCACTGACTTGGGTGTTTGTAACGCGTTCAGATTTAATATTTACGAGTTGCAAGGATTTGTTTTTCTTTTTCCTTTCAGTAAATGCAGAGAATTATTAAGCTGCGTTCACGCTGCATGACACAAACAAAAGCGTAATTCTAATAAAATTAAAAAGAAGGTAAATAAAAAAGGATTCTGAAAATAATAATAAACTACTAGATCAGGAGATCGTGGCGGCCATTTGATGTTTCTCGTTCCAGAAATAAGACGGCTTTTATTGCAGACTAGATCGCAACGTGTTAGCAGCTAAACATTGAATGTAAAATCTGGTCGGGAGAAGTGGGAAGATCGGAGAAAATAGTTGTCATGTCGATTGTTGCCGGGATTGGTGACGGACAGTAGGGGTGCCACGTTGCCACGTATTACTTGTATACGCATAAATCGCACGTCGTAAACATTGAATCCCTATACCTAATGAAAATTGACACATACGGTATAGTGATTCTGCGACTAGACCCGTGACGTTATTAATTTTATAATCGAATTCGACCGGTCACTGCTCTACAAATGACTGGTCCAGATCGCTACATAACGAACTCCCTTATTTCCTTTCTTTTACCACCCACCTCTAAACTATCAACTTCACTATGGGATCGTCGCGAACTTTTTTGTAGAGAATTTCATGTTTTACAAAAAAGGCACTATACAATTTTGCTCTATCTAGCTTCGTTTTCAAGGCGGGGGAGATATAATGTCAAAAATGAGTGACTTTCACAAGTTTAGCAGTCTTTAGAAATTATTTAAACAATTACTTTACAGCAAGATTAACCATATGCACTATTCAGTCGATTTTCCTATATATTTCCTATTTTTTGATTGTTCGTGAAGTGAGCAAAATCTTAGTTTGACTGATTCGTGCTTGAATCAATTCACACTCGTTTACATGAATTTAACTTCTCCCGGGCCTGGACAAAAATCCTGCTCCGTCTTCTTTTAAGAAGAGACAGATACAATATCGTGGTACTCTTACAGCCTACCTCCCGCTTCCACCCTCAAGATTTTGCAGGTGCCCATCAACTGGGTGAACCGCCCTGAAGTTTCAAAATATGCATACAGTGATCGTCAGCGCAAAAGTAGTAGTCCTCCATATCAAACGTACGGTCTACTGGAAAATATCTCGGGCTAGTCGTCAAACTTCCTTCTAAGTAGATAATGCTAGAAGACCTGTATGTCAATTCAATATTCAGAAAACTGTTTAATTTGTCTCTAGAATGGTATTTGATTGAAAAGTAGTGTATTTAATCTTTCAAGAGAGTTGAATACAAAAACACCTTACATAAATTCATCAATTACTCAGAAATGGTACTCTTTTTCAATGAACCTTTAGTATATTTTCCTTTTTGTATAGAATAAAGAGAGAATTAACATTTTTTCGCATTTATTTGTAGTAAAAGACACAAAGAAAGAAAACTCATATTTATTATTTCCCCAACATTTCAAACAATATTTTATAAATTATTTATCTTTTACTCTATTGGAGATTAAAACTTCTCCTAATTACCCCGTTTGATATAAGTTTATAATTATGACTTCTTATTTCCACACTCTATCGGTCTATTTAACAGTTTCCTACTTTTCTAAGTGTCAAACGGTTAAATAGATAGAAACAAAACAGCAACACTCTTCTGTTTGGTGGTTATGCAACATTGATTTTTCTAGTACAATTTCAAAATTTTATAGAAGACTAAGAACACATTGTTCTAATCAATAATGATAATTTAATTATAGAAATTTCTATAGAACAATTTCTTCAATCTACCGGCCATTAAAATATGTATGTTCGAACCATGCTGCGGAGGAAGTAGATGCACTGGAACATTGCGACCGTTTTAACTAACACAAATTATTATGCATAATGGAGAAAATTGCAATATAATAGACCACGTAGAAGGATGAGGCTATGAGCTAAATTGTACTGATGGCTGATTTTTATATACTGATTGATAATTTGAAAACTCAACAATGCGACAGGAACTGAAATAGAAAAAAACCTTCAAAGTTTCTTTTGGTGTATGTTGTTTCAATTATGGACCTATTTCACATAACCTTTTAATCCTACTGACCAACACACAGATATTAAGTGAGATTTCCCAATTATGCACGTAAAAAATGCTATCCATTGATACTAAATACGACATTATATGTCAATAATTAAAATTATAATATAAATGCAATCTTAAGTATTTGAAAATTGTATTTACTGAACATTACGCATTATTTTAGTTGATATATGCAATGGTTTCCATTGGTTTGGAAGCAATTACTCCAAGTCACTAGGTGGAAAAAAGCATATGCTATAAATGTGGGGTAGAATCGATTTTGATGTATGTAGTTTATGTATGGGCCCAATAAAAAATTCGAGTTTTCGACTTCGTGGGAAACGAGTTCAAGGCGCAATCTTGAGCCACAAATATGTGTTTTTACGATAACTCCTCAACGGTCGATCTCACGATAAAAGTAATCTTACTTTCAAATCTAATAAGTCGTAATTTATTACATTGTTTTTGTTCAGGCGTTCATTTCTACTTAATTATAATTGAATTGTTTTGGATTTTTTCTGCTCCGTTATTTAAAATGCCATTTATCGTATATGTCCCCCTTGACAAGTCCAGACTTTGTGCTCTTTAGTCATGGCGCTCTTGAGTCATAGGCTAAAGTTAGCTTTAGGGTTTTTAATTGCAAGAATCAATTCAAACTCAAGCAAGTTGGTTGGCGCATGTCATCAATCTCTTAAAATAACCCAACGTGGCGCGTCATCAGAGAAGTAGTTTTGTATTGTTTTGAGTATGTATTTGGTGTCGTATTATTAAACTCGCTTTGTTAAAGTGTGCTCGTAACTAAAAATATGTTTTTCTACTCCCGTGTTTAAAATGGAATTTATCGCATATGTTGCCATTACGCTAAGTGACCGTTTAAACACACCTTGACAAGCTGTGGTTTCTTGCACTTTAGTCACGGGCTGAAGTTAGTTTTTTTTTTTTAAATGCGAAAAACAAATGAAATGTAATCAAAATGGTTGACATACAATCTGTCAAAATAATCCTACATGGTGCGACAACACACAATTAATTTTGTATTATTTTGATTATTTAGAAAAAGTATAGTATGAATCTCGCTTTATAAACTCATGACTAAAATAGCGTTTATAAAACTTGATACTTGAATATACTATTATAAAACTTGGTAAATAATAGTAGTTCATACAACGAGTCAATAATAACAGTTATTATTCCCGAGAGCTCAATTTACGAACCGAGCCGCGTAAGCGGCGAGGGAGTAACTCAGCTCGAGGGAATAATAGTCATTATTGCGAGTTAGTATACACTACTTTATCGACGTCTAACTGAAAATTACTAAAAAAAATCAAAATAATTAAACGAAAATGTCAGATTACTATATCAATATGACGTTTGACGGTTAGACAGTTAGTAAAATGGCCGGACTTGCCTATCGTTACTACGACAATGTTAGGAACATTATGTTCTTATTGGCGGAATGCAGGGAATAATTGTAACGTTATGGCCCATTATTCCCTCGTCGCATTTTATTATTCCCTCCGGATATTATGAGTGTTATTATTAGCCAATAGTGATTAATATAATACCTACTTTATTGTTTAGTCGTCGATAATATACTATTAAAGTGTAATTTTAATACATTATACATATTCATATTCTGTATTACAGTATTACTGATGCTTAATGCGGTGTTAAATTGAATAATGTTGGTTTTCCCGTATGCGTTTAGTGGCTGCGATACCACGTAGCCTAGTATCCTTAAACAGCAAGAAACTAAGCTTGTGGAGTTTTCGGCATCTTTTATCCAAGATGGAAAACTTGTATTTTTCATTAAGATCCAAACCTAAAAACTAAAACTTCATCACTCGTCATAGTAGTTCTACCCTACCTTTTGAAGCGCAAAACTACCTACTGACTGGAGTCCTCCAAATTCTATTCATCACGCATCTTGGCAAAAGTTTTTCGGAAAATATAACGGCATATTTGATAATTCTTTACAAAAGTATTTCGATTGTCTAAGGTTAGGTTTTTTTTATACGCTCATGTTCAGATATATCTAAAAAAATATCTGATGCTATGGATGGAATATCAAGTTTTTTTTAATTAATAATACAGGAGTACAAAGAGAGTAGTGATGCCGATATGCTAAGTGTTTTTTAAAAAATAAAATGGCATATTTTATTTAACAGACAACTGGTAGGCGCATGCACGTGAAAAGAAAAACTTAGCTACTTATAGACGCATCCTGTATAAGTTTAAATTTATAAATTCTGCAAATTTGGGTGTACTTTAGCTTAAACAAGAGATTTATGTTAAGCTGAAATAAAACTAAATGCCCGCAATTGTTAATAGTGTTCTATCCTATTCATGTACTACACCTACTAATGGAGGTGGTGTAATGTACAGATGAAAAACATCGATCTTCAATTGTTATTGAGAGTACGCCCACGACAACCGACAGATCTAGATAGCAAAGCTTTATATAGCTAACACGAATGTCGGTCACCGAACGGTGTGGTGTTGGAGAAAAAATAACATCCATAAAAAATAAACCGAACATCTGTAATTAAATATTAATTAAAAATGGTGTAGGTGTCGATATTATCGGAGCGCTCATGTAATATGAAATTGCTTTTTTTACCACGGGAAGCTCCCTTGATTTATTTTAGATAAAGTCTACCAATGTACAATGTATAATCATATTCCTTTACGTGCCGTCAACTTCTTATTCAGAAAAAAAGGGAAACATCCAAGACCTTCCTTCATTTGACGATTAAAGCTCTATTAATTCTTAACGCACATGTTATAAATTAATATAGTGTTCTTTTTAATGGTCGAACGGGTTGATGTCACATAAATCTTTACAGATAATTATTGGAATTTTCTATATATAGCGAGATGAATGCGTATTGATATCTCTTTTAATGGGTTCAATTTGCATATAACAAAAGAAGTCAAAAGTTCAAAACAACATTAATTCGTCTTTCTGGCCAAATTTATCTTGCACGTTGTGAATATTTAATATTAAAATAATAAAAAATAATTTTCTCTGTATATATGTACAGCTGAGGTCACAAAAAGTTTACCAACTTAAAGCGAAAAGTCGTGTAGATATTTCAGCACGCAACAAATGATTTCCGAAATATGTATATATCTTTTACTTTCTTATACGTAGTATAAGGAAGTATTGTGATGATGAAAATTTTCGACCTCGAGATTTTTGCAGATGTCCACGTTTTGAGGTCCCCTGATACCAAAAAAGTGGTTTTTAAAAAAATGTCTGTGTGTGTGTGTGTCTGTCTGTCTGTGTGTCTGTCTGTGACCACGATAGCGGTCAAACCGCTGTAGATATCAATTCCAACTTTTGTATTTACGAATATAATCTCCCTCTTGAGAACTGATTAGATTTTGAGCAAAATCGCCAGACCGGAAGTAGTAGTTTACTTCAGTGGAAAAATCGAATTTTGCAAATATTTCGTCAATTACTAAGTTTAAACAAATTTATAAAGGATTCAAATGTACTCAAAATTAAATTTGAGAAAAATTGTAATAATAAAGTTTTTCGAAATTCCTACCGGAAGTAGGTCTTTTACTCTTATCGAAAATCAGTTTTTTGCGAATATCTCGCAAGTCATGCTTTCTAGGCAGGTACATTACGAGTATAAAAGTATTTAAAATGTACTTTTAAATATCTTTTGTATAAAAAAAATTTCAAAATTCAGACCGGAAGCACCACTTTTACTCTTATCGAATAGCGATTTTTTGCAAATATGTCGTAAATTATGCATTCTATATATATTTATGAAGAGTACAAAAGTATTTAGAGTTAGATTTGGAATATTTTTTGTATAAATGAAATTTCAAAATTCGGACCGGAAGTAACACTTTCATACGTATAAGAAAGTCGTGTGGTGGCCACACCTCATTTTTTGCTTTAGGTTAATAAATAACTTATACTCCGGAATAGTGTTGAGAAGCTGCCATACATTCTATAATACTCATATAAGGTAAAGAAACTCAATAGTTTTAGCGTTACTTTGAATCTTGAAAATATCACAGTCCGGTAAATAGGTAAGATAATTGGGAATCCTTAACTTTTGAAAGCAAATAATCTCATTGTGTACATACTGCATTGAGCATATTCCAAAATTCAGACACTTTTGAAAGGTGGTTTCAAGTCATTTTGGTGTCCATAAACGAGTATTTTGGTATTTTCGGTGTTTCTGTTTAATAAATTACTCATACATCATTAAGATGCGGTGAACTTAGGATGTTCAGTGCATTCTTGGACGAATATTTTCTCGCTAGTAATAAAAGCACCACAATTTTTTAGTTAATTCTTTATTGTCAAATCGTAATAGCTAGGGATCGGCAGTCAGGGGCACATTACTGGACAGGAATTAAATGAATAATGTAATTTAAGTCCAGTCCTATAATGTACCTCTGACTGCTCATCTCTACTAATACACATTTAAAACTAACAATGTTAAGTACTTACTTCAAAATTAATAAATATTAAATATTTAAAACATATTTGGAATTTATTATAGTTAACTGACATCTGAAAAACAATAAACTAGCAAGTTGGTTCTTACATTTGGAGTCATTACGAATGTATATTTAAGCAAATTATGAACGAGAAACATTTCTACGTGTTACTAAGAAAAGAAGAAATGTATCATGGTAACCGTTATGGCGATACGCCAAAGATTGAAAGTTGTGGAATGCTATTAAACTTATATAATCTATCACATGATTAGCGTAGATACAATTTGATTTGCATGACAAATATTTAAAGATTATCTACTGGAAGCGTTCCATTGCAATCTGTTGGTGTAGGTAATGCAAATACCAGATTATAGATGCATATTCAAACTTGCCACTTATGATTATGTAATATAATACTTTCATATTATTTAAGTTGGTAAACGTACCACATGGAACTCCTTGTGTAAGAAACACACATATCCACGTTTAAAAAAATTATGTTAGGTTATACCATTCCATAACTATATTCAATTATATTGACACAGTCAGAACGATTGTTGACGATATAAATATTTTGATTACCCGCGTTTCCTAAAAATCGACAATGTTACCATTAAATCGTTAATATATATATTAAACAGTAAAGGCCCTAGTTTCGAACATTGGGAGACTCCAGAAGATATTGAAAAGATGTTGGATGAATGACTATTATAGAAAACATAAATCGCTAAATGTGATAAAAAATACGACGCCATCAGTTGAACAAATATAGTTTGACGAAATGCAAATTGTCACCAATTGTTTCTCAATTAATTTGCAATTTTTTAAATATTAATTTGATACTTAATCATCTGTCGGATAATTTTGCATCTTTTACATTATTAATGTCATCTAAAGTGGTTTCTGGGAATAAGCATATGGGAGTCTACCTTAAATCTTCTTGTTTATCTTTGAATGTCACCGTCTTAATTTTCATTTCAACTTTTGCTACTGACAACAACATTAAAGTTGATATCATCAATTTGAAATCAATATTTCTGGTAACAAATGAAATGAATTTGGACAATGTTCACATAGAAGATCCATATGCAACAGATCATGACAATAGTCCAGATTATAGTCCACCTGCAGAATGCGTGAGGAAGAAGAATTGGTGAGTGTAAAGGTGGGTCAGTAGACAATAATAGAAACAGCGTTAATAATAATTTTTACGGTAATTATTATGTAGGCCAAATAACAGCAGATATAATGGAAATGACAACGACGACAAGCCTAAAAAAACACGCAAAAAGAAATCATGTGTAGAAAACTCGAGACAAAATATTATTACAAGACAAGAAAAAAAGGTGAACCATATAAAAATTGCGGTAATGATTCTAGCATGCCAATTAGAAACTTCATGTCAAAACTGTAGAGTGAAATGCTAGGAATAAAGTTCCGTGGATGAAAGGAAACAAATATTTACCGAATACTGGAAGTTAGGAAATATTACAACGCGACTTTTGTAGTAAACTGGTAAATATAACAGGAAAAAAAGAATACGAGTAAGCAAAAGGCAAGAACAAAACGACCAATCTGAAAGTAGAAGAAATTTAACGTTTCATTGAAATTTTAAAAAACCAAATCACCAATCCTGCATATCCTAATGTTTTGTTCTATAAATATCAACTCGATGAGGTCTTTCTTTATCAAGTTAATTTGCAAGAAAAAAGAAGGAAACTGATTAAACACAGCGTAGAAGGATATAGTCTGAAACAGCTTTATCTGAAGGAGATACCACTAAAAAAAAGGAATTTGATCATCTAATATTTCTATGTAACAAACTAGTACCACCACGACAATAGCATACTTTTTTCTAACATCTGCTTCACTTATGGAAAAGAAGATACTCTCAGTTTTTTAAAAATCGTAAACTGTATTAAAGTTTCTTTGGATATTACTGTTTTTTTTTTGTATATTATTAGTTTTGTGGTAACCCAAGTCCATAAAACTGGACATAAGACACCTTCTTATATAGAATATTGGCCTCGTCCTCTAGTTTTTGTTAAAAATACTTTAACAAAGATTGTCCTTATACATATTGCACTAAATATATAGAAGGTTCGCTAATTTTTACTGTAAAGTACTGATTAAACAAAAGTTAGGCAATAAAAACTGTCTCCTGTAAAATTTGCTTTTCATATTGTTAGATTATTCGGATATAATTTAAATTTTTGTATCTCGATGATAGTTTTCATCCATAGAATGTTTTTTTTTTTGTAGAATATTCAGTAATTCTTCCAGTGTGTCTCACGTAGCGTATTGCATTCATAAATAAGTTTATCACTATCGTTTCTCGTGTTAGATAATTTATACCGGGTGTCTGAAAAGCAATACAAGTCGTCGTAAATTTGCCATCTCGATACGTTTGAATTCACTTGCAAACATAATGAATGTCCTTATTGATGGAATAAAATATTAGGTACTTTGGTTCTTTGGTAAATTAAATTTTTTTGCAACGACTGACTTTAAACTTGATGTTTACTGTTTGCTTCCGGTGATAGAACTTTATTATCATGGTCACCACACAGTCGTTGTGCTAATTAATCAAAATCTGTATTTGTAAACCTGTAATAGATTAAAAATTACTCACTTTTGACATGTACCTTTATAGTTCTGCAGTTCACATTAAATATTGTTGATCATAATATATTTATTATAATTAATTATAATTTATATTCGTAATATTATAACAGGTAAAAAATTACTCACTTTCAAGGTGTACCCATATAGTTTAGTTTATTTATTTGGTGATACTTATCTATTAATTCAATACTAGTTTAATTGATATCATAAAAAGTGATATATTACGAACCTTTTGATTACAGGTTTCAATTTGTAAATTAATACATGAATGAATTGTAACGCGTATCTACTCTTCATAAGTATGTAAAACAAGCAATAAAGAGAGAAGTATGAAAGAATTGATTTTAGGTTGTGTAATCCTCCTACTGTATTTTCTTGCAAAATCGGCGAAAAAAATATTAATTAGAGGATCTAATTTAATAGTCGATTTAATATGTATGCCTTTCTTTATTTATGCTTTCGGTATACTATTATTATGTTATACTCATATAATAAGTATGTCCGTTTTGTTCACGATAGTTCATGGTTCATCTATTAAATTGAATGTGATTAAACTGGTTACAAAGTGGTGGTGATTGTTGAAAAGTAGTCTCTGTATAGTATCATTACGTTATTATGTTGTATTATATTAATGCCACTCTGAAAGATTGGATAAATACTACTAGTTCTAACTGCCATTTATTAAAAGCCGTTTTACGAATTTATTTTTGAAAATGTTTTCAACTAATAATTTACAGTTATTTAAAAATATTAAATCTTATATAAAAGGATAGCTTTCTACGACGATGAGATGAGAAGTTTCCTATTTACCCTATAGTAGGGCCAATTTTTTGTAATATGATTACATGTTTAAAATATTTCTTAATGATTTTGACATAATTCATATGAACTATGTACGTATTTTAATTATTGTAGAAAACAATATCGAAAAAAGGAATACTTTAACGCTGAAAGAAAAGATTTCGATCATAGAATATAATAATAAAAACAAGCTCAGTTCACGTGAATTAGCCAGAAAATTTAATATTGACAAAACACAAGCCGCGCAAATAATAACAAAAAAAGATGAATATCTAAAGCAGTGGCAAAGAAATGACAATAGTGAATTTAAAAAGCGATTTTTAAAACTGAAGGTCTCAGAATAGTCCAGTTAACATATGAATGGTCTGTGCAAGCTAGAAATAAGAATATGCCTGTGTCAGGGGTACTAATTAAGTATAAAGCCAAGGAAATTGCCGATAAATTAGACAATTGTAATTTTTCCGCTTCTACTGGATGCCTAGATAAATTCAAAAAGCGACATAATATTCATTACCGCATGATATCTGGCCAAGCCGCTAGCGCAAATCAAGAAGATATCGAAGCTTTCATAAATAGGATGCCGTTAATAATTAAAGGGTACAAACCCTGCGATATTTGTAATTTGGACGAAACAGGGTTATTTTTTCGGGCACTAGCATCAAAGACGATGGCATTAAGAGGCGAAAAATGTGTGGGGGGCATGTTATCGAAAGTAAGATTAACTATAATGTGTGAATACGGCAGGGGAGAAAGAAAATCTGTTGGTTATCGGAAAATCAACAAGTCCTCGTGCATTTAAAAAGCTTAGCATTGCTCTTCTTCCAGTCCAATGGTATTGCAGTATTTAAGAGTTATTAAGTTATAATGTTATTTATCCTAATTTTTTTCCTGTCATTTACTCGCAAAAATTTTACATATATACAGGTTCGGCCTGTTTTTAACGTTAATGCGGTTTCCCGTGTATAACCTGAAAGGAGTTGCCAAACCGTACCCGCCTAACAAATATACATAGGAGAGCCGACAAGTAGACCTTCAGCGAATGTCATAAGCTGCATGTGTGTGTAACGATGAGATTTAGATTAGTGGTTTGCCGTAGCAGCTGTGGTAGACAACGTACTTTAATTTTGCAGTATCTACTCTTGTTTGAGAATTGACAAAAGAATATGAATGTATTCCGTAATAGTGATATACTATACAACTACGCACATGTACAATAAAAATCTTATACGTAGTCATCAAATGTAATCTCTAAAAAACAGTAAATGCATAACACTACCAAAATAATAAGTAGGAGGAATAAAAATATTCTTCTAAAGGCAATAAATTTCAAAACAAAAAAAATTAAAAAATAAAGGAAATTCTTGGAAAACAAAATGCAAAAAATCAATAAATATAATTTATGGGGAAACAGGATAAGTACGATAAACTAAAAAAATAATTCTAAACAAAGGAAATTAAAATATGCTTCCAAAATAAACAGAATTCTTGAAAAACGAAATTAAAATTTGTTATTTAATTAAATGTTCAAATAATCCACCTCTTTGCTCCTGACAGTATGCAAGTCTATGATAAACATTATTTCGTACATTCGAAAACATTTCCGGGATTATAGTATTTGCACAATCAACAATTTTCTGTTGTAGTTCCCCAATATTACGTGCTCGATTGTGCTGATGACTATACAGGGTTTCTTTTACATACCCCCAAAAAAAGAAATCCAGGAGCGTTAGGTCGGGGGATCGAGGCGGCCAAACAATTGTACCTCCGGAACATATTAAGCGTTCATGAAATGTTTCCCTTAAAAATATTTGAACCAGACGGGCAGTATGGGCAGGACAGTTATCCTGCTGAAACCAAATATCGTCAAAATTCACATCAACGGCACGAACAGCAGGTATAATTTCATTTTGTAGCATTTGTAAATATTTAGCTGCTGTTAAGGTGCCGTGAATAAGAAAAGGACCAATGATGTGATTCCCCAAAATGCCGGCCCACACGTTCAATTTTTGAGGATACTGAGTACGCAAAGGTAGATAGAGATGAGAGTTTGCTTTAGACCAATATCTTGTAGCCATTGGATTATGACGTCCATGTAAATAAAAAGATGATTCGTCCGTAAACAAAATATTTGCAATAAAATTGTTATCCGCAATGACTTTATCCATTACCTCTTCGCAAAATGCTACGCGTTTTGATTCATCGTGAGGAAATATTTCTTGACGTTTTTGAATTTTGAAGCTACGGTATCCTTGCCTATTCAAAATTTTTCTTATAGTTCTCGCGGGTATATTGACTTGTTCGGCAATTTGGCGCGATAAGCATGGTTCATTATGTTCAACCGCGCTACATACTAAAATTTCCCGTTCTCCTCTTCCTTCATTCAATACGCGCATTCTAGATTCCCTATTTATACATTTTCGACAATTTTGCACACACCCAGTAGATTCAACCTCGTTTGTATAAACGAACATATTGAATTAAAACTAGAAAAACAAGCCAAAATCAAATAATATAAAATATAACTGGGAATGAAAACCAAATTAAATTCAATCATAAAAATAATAAATCTCAAGGAATTCCTATAATGTTAACTTAAGATATTTTTTTAAAAATATTACGAATGGGAATAATAGCTAAAAATGAAGATAACAACCCTTACAAATGCACACATGCCACTATATTGAAATTTTATGGTCGTAATGATCGTATCGGCACCGGCTTGTCGTCTGACTTCTCCACTACTTTTGTCGCCCACATATGTACATATTGGCAACAACGTTCGTTTCAGTACATGCATTTTAACTGGCATTGTAACGGTAGGCCCTGTATATCATGAATAAAATATAAATATAATATAACATCAAAGATATTTATATTAAGGTAATGGTGTCATGAAATTAATATATATAATTAATCGACACAGATCGGGAAACATATATTATTCATTATTTGTATTAAATTATTATATTCCTTTTTAAAATGTTTCTATATAAATTCTGTATATGTTCGGAGTGTATAAAAGAGAAAAATAGTGCGTAGGTGTATCTGTGTGAAAGAAACATATGTGGCGTCAATGTTATCAAAGTCAGCCAAGAGTTTAGGCGGCGTTAACAGAAACTGGTTTGTGTACAATCGACACGTGTGGAACCTTGAATGTTATGAAGAAAAGTAAAGTACATAAGTGGCTCGGGGAATTCCCTGAAAGAATACGGAGAGACGTGCCATAAGCAAGGAGTAAGGAGTTAGACGTTCCCCGACTCGAGAACAAGTAGGTTCACAGGTCCCTTTTGCCGAATAAATAAAAGACGGCTGGACCACACCCATTTACAGGGAACGATCTCACAGGCTAATAGTGCTAATAAAAATAGAGTAATTCCAAGCATTATTTAAAAGTAAAAGAGAAGCCTAGTGAGAAAATAGATATATTTGTAGTAAAACAAATAGTGGGCTACGCGAGGTTAAAGTTTTATTAAAACAAGTGTGTGCCGTGATTCGATATAAAGAAGACGGCGATTACAATCTACCCTGGGAAAAGCTGCCTGTGAAAACCCCGTTCCATCGTCACAGCGTCTTCATAAAGGTACCCAACGAATAATCAAATTAAAGGCCTATATTATGCATGCATTTTTCGTGAACAGTAATTTAAAATCCATTTAAACTCACGGTATGTTATCTATGTAAGGCAACGTCGTTTTATTAACATATTATATTTGCCTATGTTGTAACTTATGCTTAGTTTGTATTGATACGTACCATTTTAATTGTGTTACACATTGTAATGTGTGTTTTGTAAACTGATCTTTGTTGTGTGTGTTTTAATCAATATATTAAGAATATTTAAATATCATTTTGCATCTCATTTAGTTACCTTAACATAAAAAATCTGGATTATAAAGAACAAGTAATAGTACGTCTATAAAAGTAATCTTAGAGTCTTAATACCCGAACCGCTTTGAAATTAAGAGTCTTATGCAGAACCGAACTATTATCTGAGCTAATTACGTGGAGTGTTCATTAAGTAAATTAATTTCACTATTAAATTTAAGTTTATTCACTTTCATTGCAAAATAAGACCGTACTATTACATATGGTGCCCAACATTGGGACATTTTAGTCATTTTTATTGTATTTTAAAGACCGTACTATTACAGCATGCACGATAAATACAGGCCGAACCTGTATATCAGAGTACTTTATGGATAATACCTCAACAAGATTATGTTCAACAAAGAAGATAATTTGGTCTGATTTTATTTTCTAATCGGCACATTAAATATAAATATAATGTTCAAGAATTTCAAGAATATTACTTTTGTCTTTGTTGGATCTCAATTGGAATATGGTTCCATCGTTTGGTTTGCTCTATAGATTATAAATTCAAATGTGACAATTATGTTGAATTCAAGTAGGGGCAAAAATTATAAAACGTAAATTTCCCAAAAATGCAAATGACCTATCGTTAAATGAATTAAAGACAATCCGTTATATAGAAAATATTACACAATTTGTAACTAATGCCCATTGCTCTTGTATTGTTTACCTCAAATATATTTTTTATTTTTAATTCATTACAGAAAGTGTTAAATTAGATATTTCACAGTATAAATACAAAATAACCAGCTACAAGTTAGCTTATCCTTTTTTTTTTGGAAATATATATTTAACCTATAATTGATAAATAGGCGTACTATATATCTGTTACTTTCTTATACGTTGCATAAGGAAGTATTGTGATTTTGAGATTTTTGCAGAAGTCCACGTTTTGAAGTCCCCTGATACCAAAAAGGTGGTTTTCAAAAAATCTTTCTCTCTCTCTTTCCCTCTCTCTCTCTCTCTCTCTCTCTCTCTCTCTCGCCCTCATCGCCCTCTTGAGATCAGATTAGTTTTTCAGTAAAGTCGGTAAACCGGAAGTAGCAGTTTACTTCAGTGAAAAAATTGAATTTTGCCAATATTTCGTCAACTACTAAGTTTAAACAAATTTATAAATAATTCATATTGCTGTGTGCTGTACCAGCAACATAATTTACAAAAATAATTCCCGCAATTCCTTTTTGTTTTATTATATATATATATATATATAGTCGTAGAAAATAGTGGGTAATCCCGCTGTAGAGCAACCGTAGACACGTGTTTCTGACTAACTGGTCGTCATCAGTACGGTGTAGCCAAGGAATAAGGTGGGAAAACCTTGGAGATGTAAGCATAAACGGAAGACCATCAGGTGACAGACCTCCATTTGCAGCTTCAGCTGGAAGATCCTCAGTTTTGAGGACAACAACCAACATCGCCACGAGGAAGACATTGTCAACCCGCGTGCCAACCGACCCTGGAAAATTAATCAAAAGTGGAAATAGTGCGGGTAAATAATTTAGTCGTAGAAAATAGTGGGTAATCCCGCTGTAGAGCAACCGTAGACACGTGTTTCTGACTAACTGGTCGTCATCAGTACGGTGTAGCCAAGGAATAAGGTGGGAAAACCTTGGAGATGTAAGCATAAACGGAAGACCATCAGGTGACAGACCTCCATTTGCAGCTTCAGCTGGAAGATCCTCAGTTTTGAGGACAACAACCAACATCGCCACGAGGAAGACATTGTCAACCCGCGTGCCAACCGACCCTGGAAAATTAAACAAAAGTGGAAATAGTGCGGGTAAATAATTTAGTCGTAGAAAATAGTGGGTAATCCCGCTGTAGAGCAACCGTAGACACGTGTTTCTGACTAACTGGTCGTCATCAGTACGGTGTAGCCAAGGAATAAGGTGGGAAAACCTTGGAGATGTAAGCATAAACGGAAGACCATCAGGTGACAGACCTCCATTTGCAGCTTCAGCTGGAAGATCCTCATGCTTACATCTCCTTTATGCTTACATCTCCAAGGTTTTCCCACCTTATTCCTTGGCTACACCGTACTGATGACGACCAGTTAGTCAGAAACACGTGTCTACGGTTGCTCTACAGCGGGATTACCCACTATTTTCTACGACTAAATTATTTACCCGCACTATTTCCACTTTTGTTTAATTTTCCAGGGTCGGTTGGCACGCGGGTTGACAATGTCTTCCTCGTGGCGATGTTGGTTGTTGTCCTCAAAACTGAGGATCTTCCAGCTGAAGCTGCAAATGGAGGTCTGTCACCTGATGGTCTTCCGTTTATGCTTACATCTCCAAGGTTTTCCCACCTTATTCCTTGGCTACACCGTACTGATGACGACCAGTTAGTCAGAAACACGTGTCTACGGTTGCTCTACAGCGGGATTACCCACTATTTTCTACGACTAAATTATTTACCCGCACTATTTCCACTTTTGTTTATATATATATATATATATATATATATATATATATAATAAAAACAACGAACCACCATTATACAGGACAATATCTATCTTATCCCTACTGCCCAAAGTTATACTGAATAAACATTTGCACGTTGTATTCCAATATACGCATAGCAGCATTGACAAATCTTTATATTGAAAACTTACTTTGTATCATTAAACATCTCTTCAAATTGTGCCATAGGCATCTCCATTTTGAAATACAAAAAAAATAATGACCAAAAAAAATTTATTATAATGATTAAAATTGAAATAAAATAAAATTAATATGCTAATACAAAATTGACCGAATGTACATCTAATCGTGGTGTATCTGACCCTACGATTAATTATTTTCAAAGTATCTTTATCATTCGAAGTCGCAGTCAGTATCTCCGAAGTCGCAGTCACTAACTAATCTTGTTCATTCCTGTTTTTGAATTTATACCCGTGAAAAAAATATGTAACGCCTGTTACGCCATCCACTGAACTAAAATTTAGGTTGTCACCCTGCGTCATCTGTGAAATCTCTGCCCCCAAGTTGCTGTCGTGACTCTAACACACGCGCACTTATTGTCTTTGACAGTTCATTCACGTAAACGTCAACACTTTAAAATTTGTTTGCTTATTTAAAAGTCTTTTCACCTAAACTATTCGGTATCTTCAAAAGTAGGTATATTTTTAATACAATTCTTCCTTGTATTTGTTTATGAACTTCTTGCCTTCTTCATTATTCGCCACATACCTACTTCCTTTTTATACGCTAACACATACCATCATCTTCTTTTAGGTATATCAAGATTGTATAAAACTGGAAATACATTTTACAAATAACAAGAATTCTTGTTCCATTCGCTCGTACTATGACGATCCGTCTGGCCTGCTATTTCGTCGCTAATTTCTTTCTCAGGATCCTTCTCCATAGTAATACATTTATCAGTAAAAACTGCAAACAAAGTTTATACCATATTTTCTTTTTGTAGCTCTTCAAACCATACAAGTCTTTACAGTCTATGAAGCTTTGTGCTACACACACAAATTAATGAATGTGTATTTTATTTGCTCAGCTATCGTTTATAAAAACATTACTGCTGATTGTATCATGTCGGAATATTTTAATTTATATCCTTTTTTATTTATGGTCATAAGTTATGGTAAATTTTATCCTTTAAGCATGATTTATTTAAAATCTCTGTTATTGAATTTTTTCATTCACATTATGTATGCTTTAAATGCATAATTTTTACGCCTTGATGAAAGTTAGGTTGTGTTTTATTGCACACAAACCATACATCCTGTTTATCTTTTCTACAAAAGAAATATATTACTTAGACTTATTTTGTCTTTATTTTGTACCTATATTTAATACTTAATTTTTCTTAAATACTTATATATGCATCGTATAATTATAACAATTAATTCATTTGATATCAAAATTCCCTATACTTAAATATATGCAACATATCATACACTTGTGTTATTACTTTCTTATACGTAGTATAAGGAAGTATTGTGATGATGAAAATTTTCGACCTCGAGATTTTTGCAGATGTCCACGTTTTGAGGTCCCCTGATACCAAAAAAGTGGTTTTTAAAAAATGTCTGTGTGTCTGTGTGTGTGTGTGTCTGTGTCTGTGTGTGTGTGTGTGTGTGTGTGTGTGTGTGTGTGTGTGTGTGTGTGTGTGACCACGATAGCGGTCAAACCGCTGTAGATATCAATTCCAACTTTTGTATTTACGAATATAATCTCCCTCTTGAGAACTGATTAGATTTTGAGCAAAATCGCCAGACCGGAAGTAGTAGTTTACTTCAGTGAAAAAATCGAATTTTGCAAATATGTCGTCAATTACTAAGTTTAAACAAATTTATAAAGGATTCAAATGTACTCAAAATTAAATTTGAGAAAAATTGTATTAATAAAGTTTTTCGAAATTCCTACCGGAAGTAGGTCTTTTATTCTTATCGAAAATCAGTTTTTTGCGAATATCTCGCAAGTCACGCTTTCTAGGCAGGTACATTACGAGTATAAAAGTATTTAGAATGTACTTTTAAATATCTTTTGTATAAAAAAAATTTCAAAATTCAGACCGGAAGTACCATTTTTACTCTTATCGAATAGCGATTTTTTGCAAATATGTCGTAAATTATGCATTCTATATATATTTATGAAGAGTACAAAAGTATTTAGAGTTGGATTTGGAATATTTTTTGTATAAATGAAATTTCAAAATTCGGACCGGAAGTAACACTTTCATACGTATAAGAAAGTCGTGTGGTGGCCACACCTCATTTTTTGTATTGCAAACATAAATAAACTTGATGTTGAATTTTTCAAATATAATAAAGTCTGATTTTTTTTACTGTTTCCTTTATTTGTAATACTTAAGCTAATTCTTAATGCTATTCTCATTTTTTAAATATGCAAGGTTCACGGCAATATGTACTCGAAATTAAATTTGAGAAGAGTTTTATTAAAAAAATCAGTTTTTTTGCGAATATTTCGCAAGCCATGCTTTTTAGACAGGTACGTTGCGAGTATAAAAGTATTTAGAACTTAATTTCTCATACCTATTGTATAAAAAAAATTTCAAAATTCGGATAGGAAGTAACACTTTACTCTTATCGCATAGCGATTTTTTGCAAATATGTCGTAAATTATGCATTTTATATATATTTATCAAGAGTATAAAAGTATTTAGAACTACATTTAGAATAATTTGTGTATAAAAGAAATTTCAAAATTCGGACAGGAAGTAACACTTTTACTCTTAGCGAGTAGCACTTTCTTTCGAATATTTCGCCAAGTATGCATCCTGTAGAGATTTATTAAAAGAATAGAAGTAGGATTTTGTTTATTTTTTCAGAAGATAAAAGTATTTAAATCTTAGTTAAGAACAACTTTTGTAAAATTTGAAACGCATAAACGTATAAGAGAATCGTGTGGTGGCCATACCTCATATTTTAAATTAGATTTCAAGATTAGACACTGGAACGATTTCCCCTCATACTACTTATGTATGTATTCATGATTTGGATGAACGAACCCACTTTAAGATAATTACTTTCTTATACGTAGTATAAGGAAGTATTGTGATGATGAAAATTTTCGACCTCGAGATTTTTGCAGATGTCCACGTTTTTATGTCCCCTGATACCGAAAAAGTGGTTTTTAAAAAATGTCTGTGTGTCTCTCTCTCTCTCTCTCTCTGTGTGTGTCTCTCTCTCTGTGTGTGACCACGATAGCGGTCAAACCGCTATAGGTATCAATTCCAAATTTTATATTTACGAATATAATCTCCCTCTTGAGATCTGATTAGATTTTCAGTAAAATCGGTAGACCGGAAGTAGTAGTTTACTTCAGTGAAAAAATCGAATTTTGCCAATTATTCGTCAACTACTAAGTTTAAACAAATTTATAAAGAATTCATATGTACTTAAAATTAAGTTTGAGACAAATTGTCTTAAAAAAGTTTTTCGAAATTCCAACCGGAAGTAGGTGTTCTACTCTTATCGAAAATCAGTTTTTTGCGAATATTTCGCAAGTCATGCTTTTTAGAGAAGTACGTTACGAGTATAAAAGTATTTAAAACATACTTTTCAATATCTTTTGTGTAAAAAAAATTTCAAAATTTAGACCGGAAGTACCACTTTTACTCTTATCGAATAGCGATTTTTTGCAAATATATCGTAAGTTATGCATTATATATATATTTATTAATGGCCGTTTGCACCGTTGTTGTTAAACTAAGTTTAACGCTAAACTGTAGTTAAAGTGTAAATTTCCCTTGCGCCGTAGCCAAAACTAGGATTAAATTAGCATAAACGAGGTTTAAATTAAACGGTCAATTTTGGCGGCTTAATTTTTATTTCTAACCTAATTTTGTTGTATTAATTTAAAAAACTTATGTATTATAAACAAATAAATACATACTGTATTAACCTCAATATTATCATTGCTATAATCTTCAATAGTGTTATCTTTGTATTCAAA
Source organism: Amphimallon solstitiale (assembly GCA_963170755.1). NCBI lineage: Eukaryota > Metazoa > Arthropoda > Insecta > Coleoptera > Scarabaeidae > Amphimallon > Amphimallon solstitiale. The sequence continues at coordinate 18,152,807 of OY720679.1, forward strand.
TACTACATTGCCTGTGGTTTGATTTTGTGAAGATTTGTTAAGGTATATTCCATCTCCATCTAATCCACCATAGTCTAATCCAAATACTGATTTGGTGTTCATAATGGATAGCACCACATCATGACATGGATCCTTTTTTATTATTTTAGGTAAGCACCTCCGGTACGAAATGTTTCCTTTTTTTCTTCGGCTGCAATTTTTCTAACTTCTTTTTTTTTATTCTCATAGAATCGTCGCAAACAATCCGCCGCTCTATATGTACCATTCGGTACAGCTGAATTGAATTTTTTGGCAATATCTAGCCACGCATTATTCTTCTCCTTTAATGTAACCTGGTCGGTCCTTTTATTTTCAATTACATGCTTGTATTCTAAGCAAATATTTGCGATCAACATTTTTTCATCACTTGAAAATGAAGAAAATCACAAATCGGGCGGGTGACGTTGGGTGACGGATTATTCAGAAAAATAAAACAAGAATAACCTTAAAAAAACCTATTTACATCGCATGTGAAGTTAGTTGCGAATTTTTTAGGGCGTTGCCAATTTCTTTAATCTTGGTTTACTTAACTGGCGAAAAATATTATACGGTGCAAATCAATCGAAACTTAATCCTAGCGTAAATTTAAACAGGGATTAGTTACACGCCGTTTAAATTATAAACGGCACAAATGGCCCTAAGAGTACAAAAGTATTTAGAGTTGAATTTGCAATATTTTTTGTATAAATGAAATTTCAAAATTCGAACCGGAAGTGGCACTTTTACTCTTAGCGAGTAGCACTTTTTTTCGAATATCTTGCAAAGTATGCATTCTATAGCGATTTATTAAGAGAATGAAAGTACTTAGAAGAGGATTTTGAATAAGTTCTGTAAAAATTTTTTTTTAAAATTGTATTGTTTGAAACGCTCGTACGTATAAGAAAGTCGTGTGGTGGCCACACCTCATTTTTTTTTTTGTTTCTAGGTAGTATAGTAATGTTGCACGATTAGTCATTTTCTAAAATAGCCTTTGTTATATATCTGAAGAAACGCGTCTATTAATTATCATCCATATATGATTGACGTAGATTATTTATGCACATCTGGTTGGTTCTCTTGCTTCTACCATGCTTCTAGTTTTCTCTCTTGATATTTTCATGTTGTACTATTCTGCAGTATTTCTAAATTCATACAACATTCATTGCCGATGGTCGTCGTTTTCACATCGTCGTCTGTGTAGCATAGTTTTTTCATTCTGTTGCTTACTATCTGATATCCTTTTCCCTTTTTGTTTTGACGTTTTGTACCATTTTATTTATTACTAGGTTAAATAGCAATACCTTAGTAATTTAAATACGTAAAAAGTTGATTTCTACACAATATAACAAGAGAGTAAATGGTATAATAATTTTTTTAAAAAAATAATTCCATTTCTTTCGAAAAAATCGTTGATACAATGTAGGTCATTTCACTACCATTTCGAAAATTAAGTAACTGATAATACTTAACATATATACAAGATAGCATATCAAGCCTATATGTATGCTAACTATTAAAATATATAGAAATTTATTTTAAAAGCATATGTAATAATATTGTAATGAAACAAGCCCACAGAGAAGCAGACATCCGGGCGACGACAAAAGAAAGGCAAATATTCGGCGCGACTGGTAAACAGTCGTAAAGTAATAAATCATCCATTTATATATGTACTGCGAAGAGACAGAATGTCTCTTGTATGTTCTACAAACATCGAGAAGAACACTAGCGTTTATCTGGTGTGTTCCAGATGTTTCGAACGAGTATATAAAGGCAGTTGAACCGATAGATGAGTAAATTCCGGAATAGGAAAGTCCTTAAGTACTCGTCGCGCGGCACAGACTAAAGTAAAAATAAATATAAGAAATAAATAAATAGTTCCTTGCGTGGTACGGTGTTATATAAATAGAAGTGATATAAATATGGTAGTGTTACATAAATATTAGTAATAGAAATAAATACCTGTGTTAATTTAAATCGTAGTAGTTTAAGTGTGATACATTAGTTTTATATTTTTATATTGTAATTAATTTTACGTTTGTGAATATACAGACTGTTTTAAATAAATAAATTGCACGAGTTGTTTATTGCGAACCCGGAAACGTTACAATATATTGTCAGTTGAAATTGAATCCATTTGTCAATAGTATAGGTTTTTATGAAAGATCCACTGTTGATTTATATATACCAGTATATATATATATATATATATCTACGCTCATGAATTCTTTCTGCTCTACAAGAATTTATCGTATCGACTTTCTATTTAACGTGAAAAATAAAAATGTCGATGACCTAATGATATTTTCGTATCGCTATACTTGTATCTCGAAATTTTTATCAATTACAAAAAAATTGACAAGTATGCAGACAGCTATTTTCAAATTATTTATTGCAGAATTGGTACGCAATACTTGTTAACAAATCATGTATCGGAATCATATGCACACCAATAAATATATCACTTTGACTTCTCTTTGGAAAAGATCGTGATTAACATAAACAAGAATCGTAATCAACTTCGTGCCTATATGAGTGTACATACATATATATGGCACACGGTGAAGTGTTTAGCGTTTTTCCCTTCTTTTGCAATATCACGTTAAATAACGTATCGCTTGTGTCGGCCAGATGTTCGATATTTATCTTGGGCAATATCTTATGATTGTAATCCCGCGTTCATTTATTAGAAGTACAGATAAACACCAGTCACATAATGAAGAATGCTCTTCTTCTTCTTTTCTTTGTAATAGGTAAGTACGTTCATTTCTACAAACAAAAAGGCGATAATGTATAATGGAAGAATCGATCACGTTGCAATTAATAGTGATGAGATTTGTTTTGATCCTCTTGTATGCATCAGTGTCGTTACATTGATAAAATAGACAGGAGGAAAATTAAGTATGTTCATTTAATGCATATTATATAGTATAATACGATCATTTAAATGATGACTTACTAATTGTTTTGTTAGAATTTAAGAGTTATCCAAGCAATACTTGAAGAGAAGAGTAGTATGTAACTTACTTTATAGGAGGTGGTAAGATGACAATATCAGATATACATACACCTAAACGATGATCATCAAAATCTGCTCCATTATTTGTTTCATAAAGATATTGAGTCTAACATTCTACAACTTGACTAATCAGCATCTGCGGAGTGATCATCAGAATTCTCAGTAAAACATAGGGTGTTGCCCACGTTGTCCACATATGATGTACTGGAAGTATGTATACTATTATGGTAGTATTTCAGGATTTGTAGATAAACGCTTTTTATCTGAATGCAAACCAGATGCTGTCCAAATTGAAATAACGAGCATTTCTTTGCATTAGTCGACTGTAGAAAATACATTAGCAGATAGGTCAACCACACCAGACATCCCTAATAGAGTGTTCTGACTTGACATCATTGGCAATAACTTAAGTGGATTCAATCGTAATACTGAAAGTGCTGAACTACCTTCAGGAATGAGGATCAGCATATACATGTTTAGAATAAAACAGTTTATCATCGTCCCTAACCTTCAAAATAAAATTCTATTAATTGAGTTAGCAGAGGGTTCTTGGTGGAACATTTTATTAATAACTACATATTTTAAATAAAAGTAAAAATAAAACTCTTGAAAACTTTCCACAATTTTTATTTAGTCTTTGCGACATATGTTTCGGTATTTTTCATACCATGCTCTAGCCGAACTAACAGGACAGTTTGTGTGTAGGGTGTTATATATGTCGTTGTATCTATTGCCTCTTTGTACGTAAGTGTCTATTATGGGTGTGTGTGTTTGTAAAATCTCTGTGTGTGTTCGTTACTTTCTCTTTTCTTTGAATTGATTTTTTAATTTCTAATATTTCTAACAAATTTAATTTCGGTCCTTTTTTTATATTATGCATACGACCTGTTAGTTCGGCTAGAGAATGGTATGAAAAATACCGAAACATATGTCGCAAAGACTAAATAAAAATTGTGGAAAGTTTTCAAGAGTTTTATTTTTACTTATATTTAAAATAGTTACTTCAAAATAAATACTTGACTGAACTTATTCTCAAGACCGAACCCTGAGGAAACATATGTGGAATATTAAGAAGAAAAAAATGCATACTTAGATTACACAGCAGCATTTTTGTAGATATTGGCAGATTAGATTAGTGAATTTAGAAGTATAGGTAGAAAAGAGGAATTTAGTTAGCAGGTGATAAAGTGGTAAAAACAGAATTATCTTGCTACATCAAAAAATGAAATGGATTGGACAAGCAATCGGTAGTAGTACTTTGTAAACGTACTAATTCTTTAGACAAACTAACAATTTTAATCTGTTACATAGAATATACTAATTCCTTGATGGAGGTAAAGTGTATTTGGAAACTCAGATAGGAGTGCGCAATAAAAATAATTTGCATGAAATATCGATTTGCTACTCCAAAGGAAATTAAATAGAATATTGAAAGCAGTACAGTCTGTATCTACAAGAATAATAGGGCACAAGCTTGAAGAAATTAAAGTAAAACCATATTTACTAGTTTTTAAGTTTAAAATAATAAGTGCAGTTCTGATAAGGAAATACCTGGGTAGTCAAAGAATCATAAAAACGAAAATTTGAGCTTTTGAAATAGTAGCGAACGAAAGGTGTGATTTACTATGTTATATTGAATGTTGTTAAGCTTATAATTAGACAAAATTAAGGACATGTTGAACAAACAACTAGAGGAATGGTTTCCATATTAAAAACTGCACTGTTTTTTCAGTAAAATAGAGTTTTCTACTATACCGCTAAATCAGAAAGAATCATTGTAAAGTATGTTAATAGGGTACTAAAGTTAATTGACGTTTTAATAGCTACCATTGGCGGTTTAACCAACAATTAATATGATGGCTATAATGCGGTAACAATAAAGGCATATCTGATTAAGACTACCAATTTTACGTGTATTATTTCTCATTAATGCTCAAAGACATTAAGTATTTTGTTCAGTATTCATTGATGAAACAAACAACTACGCTAACAATAAAGGCATATATACGCCGTGTTTCATGTAACTAGCACATTAGAAGTTTTTGTGCTTACAACGCGAATTTTTTCCAGAAGTTTTGCTTTCTCACATAATTGACCGCAATCTTTCAAGTTAAAATATTTTTAAACTCGTGCAACTTCCGGTTACACCGGAAGTAGGCGCCATCTTTGTTATTTTAAATGTGACACCCTGTATTTTATTCGAGATTTGAATTGCTTATTTAAATAGAAGAACAGAGATACCGGGTTGGATTATGTCAAAGTCAACCGTTTCGGAGTTATTCAACTGTTTTCCATTTTTAGGGCACTTGAACGTAAATTTTAAAAGTTCTTTATCTGAGACATGAAAAAAGATAAACAATTGAAATTTGTTCCTGAGATAGTCAAAGTATTGTCCTATTCGAATATCACCAGGTTTTGCAATAATATTACACAGGGTGTTCTCTAATTAATTTACAATTATACACATTTCAAATGCAAGAAACTCAATTTTTTCAAATGAAACACTCTGTATATTTTCGCCTTCTCTGAAGCAGAAAAAAATTGTCTTTCGATCCACTATTACATTCCCTATACCTATCTCTAGATGTTTTTGAGTTATTGGGAAGATCAGCCTGAAGGCCCGATATTTTGCCAAATAAAACTGAAAAAATAATAGATTAAGTATAGGAGGAGTGGATTAATAGTCATTTGTAAGCATGTTATGGGCATGGAAAAAAGTCTTCTAGTTCAAAACCAAAAATTTATTAATTGCGAAAACATTTTTGATCTCACGGTATAAGTCAAACAAAGAAAACAAAAACAAATCTAAAACCAAATCACAGCAAGTGCTCAATATGTCCACCGCCTACTTCAATGCATTTATTTAACCTTGTTTGGAGCTGGTCAGTCGTTGCACGTTCAATCATTTGAACTTCAATTTGGTCAAATGCTCTTCGCACCCTATCCTCTAGTTCTTGCCTGGAGTTAACTGGTGTTGCATAGACTTCTTTTTTTATGTAACTCCATAAAAAAAAGTCAACTGGAGTTAAATCCGGAGATCTAGCAGGCCAAAGAGATGGTCCATTTGGACCAATCCACCTATCCTCAAATAGCTGGGTCAACTCTTGATATACAGCATGAGGAGAGTGAGCTGGAGCTCCATCCAGTTGAAACCAATAATAGTTTTGGTGTGGCATGTCATTGACTATGTTTGCCACCACTTCCCTAATGATTCGCAAATATCTTTCGGACGTTAGCCTTTCATCATAAATATGATGAAATACCCTTCCCCACCCTATTATGGCGAATACATTAAAACTAAATTGATATTGAAATTGGCTTACTCGTGAAAAGTGGGGATTTTCATCTGCCCAAAAATGACAATTTTTATTATTTACAACGCCTTGCCTGGTAAACTTGGATTCATCCGACCATAAAATCTTTCGTAACATGTCCGGATCTTCCTGTTTACGAATAGTTAGCCACTCACAAAAATCAATTCTTCTCTGAGCGTCTCCATTTCTCAGTTCGTGGACTTTCCTTTGTGCATATGGGTGCCATTTGTTCTTTGCTAGCACGCGTTGAATTGACGTCATACTAATATCTAAATCCACCTTTGCTTTACGTATCGAAGCATGGGGCTGAGCTGTGAAATATCCCAGAATATTAATTTCGTTGTTTTCTTCACCTGTTACTGGCTTAGTACAATTTCTTTTTGTACTCGCCGCCTGTAAAGTCATAATTGGCGCACGTGTAGCTCGACTGGGAAGTACGTTTTCCCGGTTGAGGCGACTGTAAAAATTGAAAAAAACACTGGCACTTTGGGACATTTAAAAAAAAATCTAACTTGATAGTAATAACATTTAGTCTATAAAATGCTACTTCCCTCCACTATTCTTCACTAAAAGTTGGGGAAATAGGAGTAATAATTAAAAATTCATCGAAAAAAATTGTGGCGCCATCTATCTGAAGATATTCATATTGGCTATTCTAATAAATTGTAATTAAATCAAAGAACGCAATAATGTACTATAAATTTATAAATATCAGAATAAATACCTCATGTTTGCCATGTGTAAGAATATAATAATTTAATTTTATGGAAAGGTGAGTAATAGATACGTACACGAAATTCTGAAATTAATTAGGTAATCTATTTTAGGTTAGGTGTGATACTAATCACATTAATCAACAATATTTTTATTTTGGGAAGATCTACAACTATTACAGATATTATTGTTAACATTTACAGTAAAATTTTGACAATTAGAAATCGAAGTTCCTGGAGTGGCTTGGTTTGCAACTGATAAAGTTTGTGCAACATTTACAGATTCAGGTGTATAAGTTGCAGTCACAGATGATGGTCTTGGTTGCATTATGTTATAACTTGTAGTAGTAGAAAGTGGTCCTGGTTTCATTATTTTATCTGCAATCATTTTCCTGCTATGCAGGGAGATTTCTACATAACCCTCGGCCACTGTTGAAGAACGCCAACCCCCATGCCTTTTAAGGGTCAACAAGTCCCCCCCATTGTTCGCAAGAAGAGTAGCGGAACTTCTGCGGAAGCAGTGACCTGTATATTGACCAGGACTGTCTAAGCGAAGGTATTCAGCAATTTTTGAAGGAATTTTTCCAATTGTGTTTAGACCCACTGGAGTATTAACACATTTTTTATTACGGTATGTTAAAAAAAACCTAGTATTTACTGTGTTTCTTAATTCTTTATATTTTAGAACCAATTAAATCCATGCAGGATTGATCACTGCAAAGCGACGGCATATATTATTCTTTGTTTCTGGTACAGTTACACATATCACATCTGCTTTGAACTCGATATCATCAATGGACATTTTACATAATTCTTCCCGGCGACATGCTCCAGCAATACCCATTATTAATACCACCTAAATTGAAATGTAATATTTAATAATACATAAATAAACTTGAAGTAATTATGTATAATAAAACCTTCATTAAAAGATATGAGGAATCCGGAGCTTCTGCAATAAATCTTTCAATGTGTTCAATCTCGAGAATTTTTGATTTCTTCGAAGACTGGTGTTCTGTTTCTCTTTTGAGAAAGGCGATTAGTTTTTCGAATTTTGATATATTGATATTGTTGTAAATAATTAAACAGGACTTCAACATTGAATAGGTTGGCCACAATGACTTTTTGCTAGAAAAGCCTTGAAAATATGCCAATAAACAATTTTCAGTATAATTTCTAATATTTTTGTCTTTGCACCATTGTACAAATTTTTTATAGACAACTTCATATCGTCGTTTTGATTTTATTGGCAGCAAATTTTGTACCGCCGCATTTGCAGCTTCCCGAATTTCGGGAGGAGTACATGAATTATCAGACATAGATTTTGTAGAAAATTGTGCACTTGAAAAAGAAACTGGCAAATTGCTGCAAAAATATAAATGTCAACTGAAACAATTACTTCTATACTTGTTGAATTGACACCATATTTAGTTGCGTTTGCAATTGTTTCTAGTAACAATAGAACTGTCATATTCCAAATGCATATATATGCATTAATTCCTTTTTAAATAGTACTATTAATCTATGTAGGCAAGTATAAAATTAAGTCGTCAAGATCTGAATAGGTATGTATGTATATATATATACAATATCAAGGGAATATATTTGAATGTTATAGTAAACAATAATCATTGCCTGTTGCATTTATGTTTGCTCTGAATTTTGATGTATTAAAACTAAGACTTTTAATCTAATGCTCGTACAAAAAATATTGTACAAACCACTTGCGTGAAGACATCTTCCACGCATTCGCGCAATTAAAAGCACTCGCTTCCTGCGGTCGCTCGTGCTTACAATGTGCGCTCATGCGGGAAAACCGTCTTCCCGCACTTGGTTCGTAAATAACTATTTTGTGTTCATATTCCAATGTCGCAAAAAATGTGTTTCAATTTTTGCAAATTTGAATCGATTCATCGGAGGCAAATTAGGGTATCTCTGATTGAACACACGGCAAGTTCTACTTATTATGCGATTACATTCTCCGTGTATGTAAAATAAATTAAGGATACTTTCATTTGGATAATTATTATTATAGCCTTCCATTATGCACTAATCAAATCATTCAGTAAAGTACAAAAAATATCCAAGCATCAAATTAATAACACTGACAGCGAACGAAATTTTGACAACTAAACATTTTGTTACTTCCAAGGCATTCTTGAAATTGTGTGTGATAAATGGCAAAATATCGGGCCTTCAGGCTGATCTCCCCAATAACTCAAAAACCTCTAGAGATAGGTATAGGGAATGTAATAGTGGATCGAAAGACAATTTTTTTCTGCTTCAGAAAAGTTGAAAATATACAGGGTGTTTCATTTGAAAAAATTGAGTTTCTTGCATTTGAAATGTGTATAATTGTAAATTAATTAGAGAACATCCTGTGTAATATTATTGCAAAACCTGGTGATATTCGAATAGGACAATACTTTGACTATCTCAGGAACAAATTTCAATTGTTTATCTTTTTTCATGTCTCAGATAAAGAACTTTTAAAATTTACGTTCAAGTGCCCTAAAAATGGAAAACAGTTGAATAACTCCGAAACGGTTGGCTTTGATATAGTCCAACCCGGTATCTCTGTTCTTCTATTTAAATAAGCAATTCAAATCTCGAATAAAATACAGGGTGTCACATTTAAAATAACAAAGATGGCGCCTACTTCCGGTGCAACCGGAAGTTGCACGAGTTTAAAAATATTTTAACTTGAAATATTGCGGTCAATTATGTGAGAAGGCAAAACTTCTGGAAAAAATTCGCGTTGTAAGCACAAAAACTTCTAATGTGCTAGTTACATGAAACACGGTGTATATATGACTACCAATTTTATGGGTAATATTTCTCATTAATGTTCAAAGACATTAAGTATTTTGTTTATGTATCCATTCATGAAGCAAACGGCTTCAGCTTTTTTCCAAGCCTAGAAAATAAAAATGTTGGCAAGGAGCTGTAGAGTAAGAACATATGTATTATGGGGCTGTTGTTTTTCATAGCTAAAAGTGGGAAAAATTAATTAAGCCATTTTATTTACTCTGTTAACTCTAGTACTTCAATAATTATTTTTTTTTAGTTATTTATGTACGTTGGTGTTTATTTTTGGCATTACTTTCTTCTAAATATATTGTATACCCCCATTAATATTTTTATTATTTTATTTATAAAGTTTCCAAACAAAAATACTTAATTTATACTATACACGCATATAAAATATTAATGGAAGTAGTATGAAATGTCATTGTTCAAAATATAATTGTAGATGTTAAATAACTAGTTTATTAGTGAAGGCGATAGTTTTATAGCAATAATGTATACGTAAATACCTTTAATTATTACACTATGTGTTCTGGAGCAGTATAAACGTACAAATAAACGAGACAAGTCGTTTAGAGTTAACATTATGAATGGAGTGACTTGAATGAAATCACATTCACTATCTTATTTCAACTCGACACCACCGAGCAGGACTTTTACGATATTGGAACGAGGTCCCTCTCCTATTATCACATCTTCCTTCCTGTTCTTGCTTCGCAGTTGTAGTACGAGTCTTTATAACATCATTTCGCATTTAATTGTTATTTATTGTGTTGTGAGAAAAAAGAACACGGAAAACTCACAGCTCACCAAAAATGTAAATCATAACGTTTGTTTTTCTTCTTTTGCAGTTTGTCTCGATAAGTTTTCTAGTGTCGTAGGTTTATTTTGAGCCAGTCGTAATAAATAAAAGCTCGTTAATCATATGCTAAAAACATCTTGCCATTTGTTGTATGTGTCGTTGTGTCTTTTCTTGAGGTCGAAAAGATGTTTTCTTTTCCTCTTCGTCTTCAATGTACCTAGGTTTATTGTAATGTGGGATTTTATTAATTTCGCAATTAATTAATTCGTGTATTGTGTGTTTGCTGTGTAGCGTATTCTTGTGTTTATTGATGTTTGATTTTACGATCTGTTGTTAAAAAGTCTAGTAATTCTCTCAGTTTGTAAAATAAAGTCAATTATTTCTTGTGTCGTTGCGTTCGTAGAGTGTATCGTCAAGAGCATTCTCCCTAGGATTAGGGCAAGCTCGTCAGTTGTGTCTGCGTTTGTGTGTCTTGTAGTGTCGGTGTTGTTTCGTTTGACTGCCCAGGGATTATGTGTGGCGATCGGTGCCTCTATCTATTTGATGTCAGTTTTGTTGGTTTCTAGGTGGATAAGTGTCCACTGTTAGAGTTAGCACACTTTTGTGGTGTCGTTTTGGGTTTTGTACAGAGGTGTGTCGAGTGTACGTCGCCGCATTTCATGCACTTGTAGTTTATATTACTGTTTCGTTGTGTATGTCCGTAAAGTTGGCATTTATGACACGGTACGATGTCCGTTCGTCTTCGTGGTGGTTCAACTGTCACTGCAAGTCCGCAGCATTCGTGAAGTCGTATATCAATTTGTATTGTCTTGTGAGTTCGATTAGGATGAGAGGTGCAGGATGTGTTTTCCGTACATTCGTGTAGTTTTAAGTGTAGGGTATCCTTTGTCAGTGAGGTTGTCTTGTATTTCAGTGTCAGTTAAGTGTGTTGCTACTCCGAAAATTACCACTTTCAGCGGTTTTTCACTTCGTAGTTGGATTGTGTAAAACTGTATGTTATGTGTTCTGAGTGTGTTGTTGAGATTCCGATAGTATTCTTCAGTCGATGGTTCTACTTCTATTGCGGATTTGACTGTCTTGCTTTTAGTGGTGGTGATGTTGTTAGTTTTAATAAGTTGTCCATTTGTCTGTCTCTGTGATTATGATAGGTGGGATTTTGTATGTTTTTGTGTGTCAGTGTTTTGTGTTTTTGGTTTGTCTGTTTGTGTGTTTTGTGTAGTGTCGGTTTGGTGTGTTTCTTCGTTTCTTTAAACTTTTCGTCTTTGCTAGGTTCGCTGGAGGTGTTTTTGTTTCTTTCGAAACGGTCGTAATGTGCCGCCGCCGTTTTATAATGGAAAGCAAGTAGCGGATCTCGATCCATGGTGTTCATCATTGCTAAGAGCTCAGCTGCACTTTTAGTAGGGCTCTTACTTTTGCGAGGATATCCGGATATCCGGGTTGTCAATATCCGGGTACTCGAATCTTAGATTCAAGTATCCGGATATTCGGATACCCGGATATCCGGATATCCGGATATTTGTTTTTAAATTACGATTACTGAATCGTAATCTAAGTTCGTTCGATTAACGATTATAGTAATCGTAATTTAAAAAATTTTTGAATTACGATTTTCTAAGTAATCGTAATCGAAGTTGTTCAAAAAATCTCGGAGAGCTAAACGCGGCTCAATTAAACTGGTACGCGTTATATATGAAGGCAATAATTATCCGAATAAGAATAAGAAAAAACAAAAACAAAAAAGTTTTTAAAATACACCAGAAATTAAAAAAATAATGAGGTGTGGCTACCACACGACTTTTTTATACGTATGAGCGTATAGAAAAATTATTCAAAGTCTTATTTTGAGTACTTTTATTCTCATAATAAATCATTATAGAATACAAACTTTGCAAGATATTCGAAAAAAAGTGCTATTCGCAGACCGGCTTTTGCACGTACTGGCGAAGATATCTCGCGGTCGAAATTATTAGTGCTCGTTTAATGAAGCTCCGCATCAGCAAGGTTTTTTTAAAAATTTGTGGCACGTAAGAGGACACAATTAATTGACTTTTGGTGATTGACGTATTGCGATTTTGGTAAGTTCTTTAATTTGTATGCAGAAATAGCGTTGCAGTTGCATTGGAACATGTTGCTGCAAACATTATGCTTGTATTACATACATATTTAGCATCTGCCAAAAATAATTTATGGAATTTTTTAAAATCTTTAAAATAAGTTTGCGTTGTGTAATAGACATTTTATATATGTGATTTAATGATAAAATAATTGTCATGTACCCGGGTACCTCGATCATAGACACAAGGGTTAATCAGAATACAAATAAGGACAGCTTTATATTTGAGGCGTCATAATAAAAGAACTGAAACCGAATATCCGGATACTCGAATCTAAGTTAAACAAGTATCCGGATACCCAGATCCGGATCTTGATCCGGATTTCGAGTTATAATGAGTAACCCGGATACTCGAATATCCGGATAGTAAGATCTCTAACTTTTAGCGATGGGTTTTCCGTCGTTGTTCGCTGGTTGCTGTTTCTCAGCCATTTCTTCTGGGTCGCTGGTTAATCGCTGTTAATAGTTGAATTCTATGTTGTCGCTCGAGGATGCAAAAAGATAGAATGCATTTGTTGAGGTAGGGAGGGCAATTTTAAAAACTTCTGACTACTGTGCCAATAAGTTTCGTTAAATATATGTGCATGGTGTGTTGTTAGAGTGTGTCGTAAATAATAATTTGGGAAAGATGCTGCTTTTACATAATAAGTAGGCACACCATTTTCGAACGTGTTAAAAGCATTTACAGCAACAGTGACACTAGTAAAAACTGGTCAATTCTTGTTATTTTTTCAAAAACGAATCAAGTAATGGAAGTGGTTACTTATAGAATTTACTTAATGCAGTAGGGCGTTTTGAAAGTTATATGAATTCATATAGTGACTTGGGAATGTCTGTATAATTTTGCGAAACTGGTCAGAAGAAATATACTTTGTTTTAAATACATTATGATATTAGAGGAAATTAAATAACACACGAACTATAAAAGCTAGACTAGGAGTTACTTTCTTGGATGATAACCTTACGTGTATTTGTGGAGTTTCTCTAGTAATTCGGTTGCAAATCACATTATATTTCTTCATGAGATTCATGATATATCAAAAATATTATTATTATATAAACGAAATGAGTCAACAATCAATTATAATACATACGTACAATATAAATCTTACGAAAACGAAACCTATTGTTACACCAATGGACTTCTTAACCGATATGTGAATTTCGAATTTGTCCAGAAATATAGTGGTAGGTATATTACTTAAATTAACTGTTGTCCTTTTATAGTATGGGGATTATTCAATGCTAAAAGGTATTTTATTTTCGTTTACAATTTTGATGTCTAGACGATAAAATGATTCCCCGTGTATCATTCTGTTGGAAAAAGCCTACGTGAAATTCATTTACTTGTTATTGCGGGTAGATAGGTTTGCTTTGTGAGACTGCGAAGACACTACAACGAATATGAAACAAATATAGTATCTATTATAAATGGGCTAAAAAGATCATATCTAATTTTATACATTTACGAAGTGTCAGAAATGAGATTAAGGAGAAAGTTACTGTTGCCTGAAAAATGATCAATTTTACTAACGATATAATAGAATATAAACATAAACAGAGACAAATAATGAATGTATATCTCAAGTAATATATGTATATTTATAACAGGTCATTTTATCTCCATTGCCATTATATTTATTGTATGCATGAATGTGTCGGTCTTCGTAAGCTACTAACAGCTTGTTTATATCAAGTTTTATGAATTAGGTCAGATCGCTAATGAACGTATTTACGTAATTTCTTATCTAAAATATATGTAGACAACAGACAGAATTTTGATAAAAGGATGAAATGTTACCGAGACACCTGCTTATGGAACGTGTTTAATATATACTTAAATTATCGTCTTTGGCGTTTAAGGTATGGCATTGGTATGGCTATGATATAAATGTTAAGAAGGGAGCTCCCCAGCAATAAATATTTAGTTCTATTTCCGACAAAACAATAAAATATTGTTTGTCAGCACCATACTTCTACACATCGAAGACGACTACTATGATAATGAATTTGTGATTTTTTTCTTACGTATATAATGTTCTTTGTACAAATTCAATTTCAGTAGAGAGTAGAGAGTGAGAGTGAGGTTGTATTTATTTTTAAAGCAGCTTGGCATGATGATAGTGTGTTGTTTCCGCAATGGACATATCAATACAATTTTAGTGATGGAACAATATAAGTTTATGTTGTTAACATTAAAGCTTACTATGAAAAGTCCTTTTTTCTAATAAACAGAATTGCAGAATTAGCAATTATTTCGGTAAGCCTAATTGTCCAACAGAAATAGCTATTCCTAGTAAAGTGCTTAATTTTAAGACTATAGGACCTGTTGGGTTAACGGTTCGTGAAACTGTGATTGAAATTTTATGCGCTTTTCGGTAGTTAGGTATATATTAACACAAGAATTATTTCATTGTGGTCAAAATCATTTTCTTATTTTATATATAATTGCAGTCGATTATAGTAATTAGTA
Source organism: Amphimallon solstitiale (assembly GCA_963170755.1). Lineage (NCBI taxonomy): Eukaryota > Metazoa > Arthropoda > Insecta > Coleoptera > Scarabaeidae > Amphimallon > Amphimallon solstitiale. The sequence goes on from OY720679.1 coordinate 18,168,067, forward strand.
CAAAGGTGATATAAACATTTTTTTTATACAAGGTGAGTATTATCTAATACCAAAATCATTTTATTTTTATATGTGGATTATGTAAAATTTTGGAGCAACAGAAATATTATATCGCAATCAAATAATCAATTACAACTGAACTAGACTTACTTTTTAACTCTTACTGAGTAGAAAAAAAAATGTAAACATCATATTTATATACATAATTAAAAAATGAGGTGTGGGCACCACACGATATTCTTATACGTATGTGGGTTAAATTTTGTATTCCTTAAACCGCTGAGTAAAAGCGTTACTTCGATCGCAATTTTGAAAATTTTCTACAGAAATTATACCAAATCCAACTCAAAGTACTTTTATTCTCTTAATAAATCTCAATCGAAAAATATTTGCAAAAAACTGCTATTCGATAAGAGTAAAAGTTTACTTCCGGTCCGAATTTTGAAATTTTGTATATACGAAAATTATTCGAACTTGAACTCTAAATACTTTTGGGTTCTTAACAAATCTGTATAGAACAAAATTTGCGAGATCAAGATTCAATCTCTAGTTACTTTCGCACTTATGATAAATCTGTATAGAATGCATAATTTGCTAGGTATTTACAAAAAAACGTTTTTCCATAAGACAAAAAGACATACTTCCGGTACAAATTTGGAAAAACTTTTTTGTAAAATCTTTCTAAAATTTACTTTCTAATGCATTTGTGTTCTTTAGAAATTTGTCTAAACTTAGTAAGAGGAAGTTTATACTCATAAATATAAAGTCTGGTGTTGATACCCGTAGCCGTTTGGCCGCAGATACCTACATAGAGAGACAGACAGGCCAGGCCGTCAGACTGACATACACAGAGAGACACGTTTGCAAAAAACAGATTTTTCGGTATCAGGGGACTTCAAAACGTGGGCATCTGTAAAAATCTCAAGGTCGAAGATTTTCATCATCACAATACTTCCGTATAAGAAAGTAAAGAAAAAAAAAAAGTAAGAAAGAGTCAAAGTGTGAATTCCGGTCCAAAGTTTGAATTCTGTTTAATACAGTTATTATGCCAATTTAGCTCTGAATAATTTTATGTTTAATAAATCCGTGTACAATATATAATTTGTAAAATATTGTGTTACTGAAGAAAGTGTACTTCTTCCGGTTTATTAATTTGACTGAAAATTTAATCAAATCTTTGGAGGAAGTATAATTATAGAGTTTAGTATTCATATCGTAGATTTAACCTTTCTATGCCATCGTAATCACAGACTCACAACCCATACACAGAGACAGTGAGGGACTCACAAAGTGTTTAGAAAAACCAGTTTTACGTTTCACAGGGCTCAAAACGAAAGCTGCCAAAATCTCGAGATCGAAAATGTTCATACCAATATTCCCATACTACGTATTACTACCTATAAGAAAGTAAAATTTATACAGTGCAACAGACATAAGGTTATCAATGTGTAAGAAGTAAGGATAATGTCAAAGTAATATATATATTAAGAAATCAATAAATTGTAATACTTAAAAGTGTTTGTTAAAAAAGAGGAATGTTTGTGGAACTAAATAAAAGAAAAATATTTTCCAAATGTAGTCAATGAAGGATATAAACCAAATTTTATACAGGCTGTTCACAGTTTCCGGTATAAGTATTACATATTAAACACAACCGAGTTAAAACCTTTTAAGCATTCAGAAGAACAGCAGTTTACTTGTTTTTTTTATTTTTAGATGTTTCCTCATAATATTCTTTTAATTTGATTATGTTTATTGTTCGCGTTTCTTTCAGGGTGAGTCATCTCCGCGGGTAAGGCCGATTGTGCCTTTACGAGTAAAAATATTTCGAAGCGTTTTTTTTTCTTGTGACAGCTGCTCATTAGGAGCATTTTAAAAATATTTTGTATTATACGGAGTGTTCCATAACTTGGTGGCTGACCACAGTTATAGTTTTTTAAATGGAACACCTTATATATTATTGCATTTCTGTATTCCCCGTATATTTTTTAGTCAAAAAGTAATAAAATAGTATAGACCTAAAATCTAAAGTTTCTGACTTATTCCCATTTTGCTGAAAAATTCAATGTTTGTATAAAATTATATTTCTCGAAAGCGACGTATTAGATGGACAAATTTTTTTGCAGTATTGTTTACAATAAGAGGTCCTTATAGAAGCATGTTTTATTTTTTTACAGTTACTAACTGCATGTGCAGAAAACTGGATTAAAATTACATGACACGTTTTTGTATAAAAGTCAATTTTTTTAAATTGAACACCCTATATACCAGTTCATTTTTGAATTGTTTATTAAATTTCATGTCAGACACATGTAAGACGTTAATACTTTAAAAGTGACTATTATTGAGCTACTGTCGTTTTTTGATATAATTTTGTTAATTTTTGTATAAAAGTATTTTTTTTCAAATGGAACACCACCTGTATACCAGTTCATTTTTGAATTTCTTATTAAATTTCACATCGAAAATATGTAAGAAGTTAATACTTTAAAAGTGACTATTACTGAGCTATTGTCGCTTTTTGATATAATTTTGTCAGTTTTATGGTTTTAATTAATAATATATATTAATATTAATATTAATATATATTACATTTTCTTATATTGGATGTAACAAACCAAAATTACAATAAATAGATAAATAACTGTATACAAAGGTGTACGAAGTAGTAAAAAACTCAAACATCTATTTATTTATAATTTGAAAAATGTTTCAATAAATACTGCTCAATTGATTGGTATCGGATTTGAAGTTAATCGCATCGTTATGTAGACCATTTCCAAAAATAATCGTTTCTTATAATGCGTTTCGACGTCCAAAATAGTTGCATCATCATTGTTAAAACCGTGGTCCAAGTTTTGAGAATGTATCGCTAGGGCACATGATTTTTTTTTTTACCTAACCGAACATCGCTCTTATGCTGAGTGATAGGTGCTTTTAGCGTTTGTGACGTGTGGCCAATATAGCAACCACTACAATCACTGCATGGAATTTTGTAAATAACATCACCGCGCGTCAAAGGAGGTGTCTTATTCTTAGGCTTAGAGAAAATACTTCTGCTTGTTAACATGTTATAGTTAGCTATTTTTATATTTTTAAAAGGCTTGAAATGTGAATTTATTTTCTCAGTAAGACCGCGTACATATGGCAACTTTTTTTACTTAATCTCAGTGCCACCAACATCAACAGGACCATCAAAAAAATTGGAACTATAAATCAACTTATCCAAAATGTGCTTGGGATACCCATTGTTGGCAAACATATCAAAAACCATCCTCAAGTTATCCTGCAGGAAAAGTTCATCACTTATATGCGAAACTCTGTTGTTTAAAGTAATTACCGTGTTCAGCTCATGGCTCGGTGGATGGTGCGAGTAATAATTAATGTATCTTCCCGAAGAGGCAGGTTTCTGATTCCAATTTAAAATTAAGTTGTTCTCCAATCTTATAACCCTCTTGTCCAAAAATGGAACCCCATTATCATTCTCATGTTCTATAGTGAACTGTAACTTTACTTGAAACGCATTGAAAATCATTAATTTCGTATCAGAATTATCTCGCGGTACAGCCGCAATAATGTCATCAACATATTTATATAGAAAAGGTGGTTGAAAGGGCAACTTAGGAATAACGTTGTCCAGCAAAAAATCCATTACAATCAAAGCCAAATAGGACTGATAGGGGACCCCATCGGAGTTCCAAAAATTTGTGTATACACTTTGTTGTTAAACGTGAAATAGCAATTGTGGCAGACAAACGAGATCAAATTTCTCCTTGAAATGTCAGTCTGCGGACTAATGGACTCCCATTGATTCTCTAACACCTCAAGAACTAAATCAAGCGGTATGTTTGTAAATAGGGAAATAACATCCAAAGAAATTAAGACATAATCCGCTATTTGTGTCTGTGAGTCTACAGTAACTATATCTGCTGATAATTTCTCACGGCAAAATCCTAAATTTCTTATATCGTGCCTGTTCTTCCATCTTCCTCACAAGCGATCACTCGCAGTAAATGTCATTGATGGTTCTAATTTTGAAAGATCTACGCTGATAATTAGAGCTTTTTCCTGTAAACTTGGACCTAAGAGTGGGATTCCCCTATCGCGCTGTTGGCACTATTCCCTGCCAATTGTTTCACAATTTTTTCGCCACTCTGCTAAGGTGCTTACTCCCACCCCATAATCTGCAATAACTTCTTTTAATAAGTGTCTTTTATCAAAACGTTTAATAGCTTCAAGTTTCTAGACAATTGCTCCAACTTTTTCTTTTGCGCTTACTCGCTTTATCCATTTTTTAACGTAAAGCTAAGAACAGTATAGAATCAAGATCAAGTCTACACTTGCAATATTGAGTGCCTGTCTGCTTGAAATCTAACATTTTTTTTACTTTTAGGAAAGAAATAAGTGGAACTTCGAATAATTCGGGGGCAAGTTGATGTTTCGGATAGTACGGCGCATTTGATTTTTAATGTCGTTTCGAACAATCCGATTCCGTATAACTAATATACTTCGGAATAACTATTGCCAGTTCATGTTATTGCAACATATTATGCGTACATAGCAGCTATTAGTCTATATTTTCATACAATTATCGGTTTTGTGAAATATATATTCTTAATCTTTAAAGCAAAACCAATTCATTAAGATGAAATTGATCTTTAAATTGTAAATCATATTTTTTTCAAATATTAGAAAGGGATGTTTTAGGCAATTTGAGCAACTTCACATTCTTCGTTTTACAGAACTTCACGACACACCCATCTATATTTCATAGCGAATGTTAAACAATATGAAGAAAACCATTAATATATTTGATGTACACAATAACATCAAATAATTTAAAAATAATAATTTATATTTTTAATTCATTTAGTAGCAAGATTTCTGTATATATAAGTTAACCTAATTGTATGTGTCATTATAGCTGTTAATAATATGAACACTAAGATTTATATTAATATATTAAAGAAGAACAAAAAATAGAAGTTCAACATATTTATATGCTTTCGGTGTGATACTATACAAACCATTTCCGAAAAAACACAATTTTTGTGAATAAATAAAATATAATTTTTCACTAGACGCTCCAAGAAATCCTAAACAGATCACCATTACCCAATATAAACAGGAACACAGAAATTCAGTGGAAGTAAACAGAAATCCTCTCTCTGCAACCTGCACTCAAATAAACAAAGCTGTCGATCAAAGACAATATTATCGTAAATATTCTTTTCGGTGGGAGTGTCTTTCACCACTAGAAAACCTAAAGGAGTTCCTCTTTCGTCTTGATATTTAAATCAATTTAAAAAAATATTTCACACAAGCAAATCCATACATATATTATAGAATGAATATTTATTAAATTTAAGACTTTGAAAATGTAAAAAAGATCGCTTTATGTATTTTTATTTGCATTAGTGTTCCATGTTTGTATATATAATCACAACTAGTGGAACATATGAACTACTAATACTAAACTTACCACTTAAGAAATCTCTTGTATTGACGGACTACAAAGTGGAAAAACTTGTTCTGCATTAACAAAATTTTGGAATTATTCTAGGAAGGTGTTTCAAGTTCCGTTTTAACAATTGCAAATTTGAATTAGATATTGATGATATAACATGCTGAATTAATTATATTCAGTTTTGTAGTATAAGCAATGGACAGACTGCATTTGTTAATATCTAGATTAAGCTTATTCTTCAAACACAAGCCCAAGATATAAATTTTGTTATCAGCCAACAACTAATTTTTATATATCATAAACAGAAGATAGCACCTGAATAAAATTAATAAAACTGGACCAGGCATACTCAATGTTTAGTTTTAAACTCTTTAAAGTAAAGTTAAGATGCAAGATAGTGGAGCAATGCGCTATGAAAAATTTTGTATGTGAGGTAATATTAAGTGGTCGATACTGTCAAAAGCTGTAGACTCTATATATTAAGTACAGCTGCCCACCCATATTCGGTGTTCTAGTTATTGCTCACGATATTGTAATAAATTGGCGAATGTCATTCTAACTTCTCGCTAAAGTCGAATAATTTCACATTCTGTACTATGGAGATGATACAAGATGAAATGGACATGGGCCGTAATTTATACTCAAAGGCTTTGTAACTTTTGAATGTTTTCACAATTTATATTTAAACTCTTCATAGTATATAACTGTGTAAACTTTAGACTATATATTCAAACAGTCCATATTGCTCGTACTAATCGGTGAAGCAATCGTAAAAAGTTAGTAGAGCGAGAAGGAAGAATTTTCAAAAGCATCGATAGTAACGCAGCGACTTAATCAAGGGAGTAAAGTACTATTTTCGTGTCGGTGAGAGCGTAACCATGTCGAGACTGTAATATTACTTTACTTCCGTGTTGCGTCGAACATTTTGTTGCCAGCGTCATAATTTTTATTAAAAAAAAATTACAAAAGTGCTGATATTAAATAATTACAAAATGTTTTATTCACAACTTTTTAATTACTTTCTTATACGTAGTGTAAGGAAGTATTGTGATGATTAAAATTTTCGACCTCGAGATTTTTGCAGATGTTCACGTTTTGAAGTCCCCTGATTCCGAGAAAGTGGTTTTAAAAAATGTCCGTCTGTCTCTGTCAGTGTGTGTGTACCCACGATAGCGGTCAAACCGCTACAGATATCAGTTCCAAATTTTGTATTTACGAATATAATCTCTCTCTTGAGATCTGATTAGACTTTCAGTAAAATCGGCAGACCGGAAGTAGTAGTTTCAGTGAAAAAAATCGAATTTTGCAAATTAATCGTCAACTACTAAGTTTAAACAAATTTATAAAGAATTCATATGTACTCAGAATTAAGTTTGAAAGTAATTTTATTAAAAAGGTTTTACCGAATTCCTACCGGAAGTAGGTCTTTTACTGTTATCGAAAATCAGTTTTTTGCGAATATTTCGCAAGCTATGCTTTTTAGACAGATATGTTACAAGTATAAAAGTATTTAGAACTTAATTTCCAATACCTTTTGTATAAAATTTTTTTCAAAATTCGGATCAGAGGTAACACTTTAATCGCGCAGCGATTTTTTGCAAATATGTCGTCCATTATGCATTCTGTATATATTTATCTAGAGTATAAAAGTATTTAGAGCTGGATTTGGAGTATTTTTTGTATACATGAAATTTCAAAATTTGGACCGGAAGTAATACTTTTACTCTTAGCGATTAGCATTTCTTTGCAAATATCTCTCTAAATTAGAAGTACTTAGAATAGGATTTTGAATGATTTTTTTATAAAAAAATTCTTAAAAATCTGTAATTTGACACGCTCATACGTAGAAAAAAGTCGTGCGGCGGCCACACCTCTTTATTTTTGACAGCACCGACGTTATGTCAACTGTCAAATTGGATGTTGACAGCCATGATGAATGTATTCGTAATTATGTTAAATATACAACGCACTATATACCACAGCGGTCGTTATTGTTTTTCTTTCTCCGTGTAATGACATTTTGTATCTATCTATTATTGTTCAGCAGGGGGATGTAATGTATTTGATTCGCCTGGGTCGTTATAACTAAGGTTACGTCTTCGATAGTAACTCAATTTTGTTCTCTTTACATAATGAAGGGCGGAAAATACATATTACGTTTATATACATATTATCTATTATCCAAACATGAAAACAAATTACGATTGTAAATTTTTGTTATGAACTTACTGTGTTATTCTTACGTTTACTGGTCAAATTTACTTAACATCCATAGAGTTTTTTGTTAGTTAAGCCTGCCCAAAAAACAACATGTCTAGATAATAGTATATTACATATCAAGGTTGAGAAGATGACTATTATTGCCCAAGTGGCGAGATTAAATTCCGAGGCGCGCAGCGCCGAGGAATTTAAGCCACAAGGGCAATAATAGTCTTCTCAACCGTAGTATGTATACTATTTTTTGTACCAGTAGTCTAATTGGACATTAAAACCTTAATAATTATGAATAAATTTACTCATATATGTAAGAATGCCCTTGTAATAAAACTTCATGTAAACAAATAAGTAGGCTATATTTTGATGTTGACAAATAAGTATTGACAAAAATGCTGAAACTAAAAGTCAAGTATTTTTTAGATTATTTTTCATTCCATTTGTGTCTGAAGAGGTTAGATGTACACCACCTGAAATGCGCGAGATTGCAGAACAGGCAGCTGAGAACTTGCTTCCGCATAAATCTAATCACTTATACATGAAAACATATACAGAATTTAAAAAATGGTATAATTCCAAATATACAGTAGTAACTTCTGAAAACGTACTTCTGGCTTATTTTCATGAATATTCAAAAAATAAAAAAACCTCGACTTTATGGGCGTAATATTCAATGTTGAAAGCTACACTTGGCCTAAAAGAGGATATTAACGTATCAAAATATTTTAAATTAGGTGCCTTTTTAAAAAGAAAACTTAAAATTATAAGCCCAAAAAATCATTAGTATTTACTCGAGGAAATTATAAAATTCTTTACTGAAGTACCCGACACATGTTACATTGCAACTAAGATAGTATGTTTATATATTAATACTTTGAAATTATTGATAATTTATATCTCTGTAGACTGCTCTTGTAATTGGTGTTGCTGGTGCATGCCGAAGGATGAGTTGTGTAATTTATTAATTTCTGATGTCATCATAAGAGATAATTTAATTATTATTCACATCCACAATAGCAAAAATGGTACGTCTCAAAAGTTTGTAATAATGGAACCACTTTGTAGCTAAAGGTTATATCGAAGATTCCCTAGTAAATAAAAAAAATATAGAATGTATGTTACAAGATCTACCTACATCTACTTACGCAACCACACCTGCAATATATACAGGAATTTTCAATATGAATTAAATAATTATTTACATCTGTAATAGTTAGGTGATATATTGATTCCATATTATACTATCATACATATTTTATGTATTAATAGACAAATGCTGACATTGTGTAATATATGTAATGTAAGTATTAGTCCATAAGTCTGCTTACTGGTATTTTCTTTATTAGGTTACATTTTTTCATGTAAACAACAAAGTATTGTTAGAAAATATAAAATTAATAGCAATTGCTAAATAAACGTATATTATATTCTGGTATTGTTAACCTAAAATTGTGCCTAAAATAGAGTTATTTATTTTGACGGTTGACAACTTGACATACTACTACTACTACAAGCATGAGTGCATGGTTGCGGCATTCGTTTTATTTGTTTTCATTATTTCCCTAGGTCAATAATAGCCTCATTATTTACCTGTTATTAGTTCCAGGTCGAGAAATGTCATTTCGTGGCGCTTTGTTATGTGTAAAAATGCTATGATTTTTTACTACTGGTACAAAAATAATGTTTTTTGTGTAGTCTTAACTAACAAAAACAGAATGAGTAAAATCTGGCTAAAATATAGCAGAAAAATTTTTGACGAAAATGTGCATAGGAAAGATAGACCCTTATATTTTACTATTAAATTTCAATGCGATAGGGAATTAATTGAAGATAACTCAAGAGGCGGGACACCCGTCGAAGCAAGAACAAAGAACGAAGAAAACATTAAGAAAGTTGGAGTTTTAGTTTTACCAGATCGACGAATAAGAATTTTAATGATTTGCGGATGACAGTTACAGTATTAACATTTTTGCCCGAAGATGTAGGTTTCAGCACACTGGATTCTGGAATTCTTTGCTCTCGAATAAAAACTGTATTAGTAACATATTATTGGTGATGAAACGTGGGTGTAACATTGGATCCACCGACAAAACAGAAATCTATGCAATGGATCTCCACTGTCAAAAACGAGGAAAGAACGGACAATTCATCAGAAAAGCTGATGGCGAATGTGTTTTGAGATATGGAAGGAATCCTATTGATTTACTATATGAAGGAAGGATCTACAACAACAGGAAAAGTTTATAAACAGGCAAAATATTGAAAACTGCCATACAGCAAAAGAGATACCACAAGTTTGAGCAAGAGATTATGCTGCTTTATAGCACTTGCAGCCTTCCAAATTCGTGAAGTAATCGACAAACAACTTTCTAGAAATGTAACATCAACCTTACAGCCCAAATTAGGCACTGGGTAATTTTTATCTTTTTCTTAAATTACATGCTTCGGATGAATACCTTACAAAACGATAGATCAATTATTTTAAGTCTTAGTAAAAGAAGTTTTTTTTTGAAGGTACACCTTTATTGGAAAAATGTTGGAATAACAATAGATCATATATTGGAAAATAATATATTATTTTTCTTCTAACTCCTTTACTCCGTACAAGTCTGGGAATCATTGTGAGTTATAAGATGGTGATTTATTATCAGATGATGCCAGTTATTATGCAAGTATTGAGTAATTTCTAAGCTAGATAGATAATATAAAAAATCTCCTTTCATACATACATAGTGGAAAAATTAATTCTGTTCACAGAATTTTTTAAAAACATTTACGAATGCTATCCATTGTTATGTCCGAATTTTATAATTGTACTATGTAAATAATCATTTAAAATCGATTTGACCAGTTGTGTATAATGAATATTAAAAATATTCCGGTCACATACATGATTTCCAAAATAATTTACAAGATACAAGTGCGGGCTACAAATAATTTCTTCTGTGCTAAATATATATTGCATGACTTTTCCATATTTGTAAATATTCTGTAATTGTAGTTCTACTTATTTTCGATTCTATTGAAAGCACGAACAACATTTATAAATTGAAGTATTTCCCCAATATATCAAATCTAAAGAAAAAATATAAAAGCCTGGATCCAGAATCATTATATGAGTTATAATCTAACCAATTGGTAATTAAAACGAATATGTGTATATCTACTAGTAAATGTTACTATTTATAGTTTATGCGTTTGCAATTGCGTTAGGTTTTAATGAAATTATGATTACCCCAGCAGTCGTTATACATACAACGTGTACGATCTTCTCAAGTGCATTTGCGGTATGATATAGCATTACTAATGGGAGATTTTAATGGATTAATCATAAATAGATCAAAGTCAATCTCACTCTCAAATGTTGCTATTAAAAAACACATAAAGATTTTAAAGCAAATTTTATGAAATTTACGCATTCGCATGTTCGAAGGTATCGCATAGGATTTACGAAACAGATGAGTACGAGGTAGGCGCCATAAATTCTCAGCCTGATATACAAAAAAGAAACTTGGAACAATATAAGATTTTTTTTTTTAATGTAATCTTCTCTAACTTCTATTATACATTTATTACAACGATTAGTTAATAATTCGGTACCCTTGTAAAAATAATCTGAAGTTTTTCCGTCAAAATGTTCTATAACAGCTGCTTGCAGCTCACTGTCGTCCTTAAAACTACGTCCCCTAAGGTCTCTTTTTTAATTAGAAAACAAAAAAAAATCACAAGGAGCCATATCAGGAATATACAGTGGATGTTCCAATTCTTGAAAATCGCATTTGCGGATGGCAGAAATGGCGGCAATATGGACGGGAGCATTGTCGTGCAATAATCGCACACCCTTTGGTCAATTTTCCACGACGTTTTGCACGAATACTGTCCCGTAATTTATGCAATAAAGACGCATAATACGTGCTGTTCACACTTGTATTGCACTCTTTAAAGTCAATTAGCAAAATGCCCTCACACTCCCAGAATATTGTCACCATCACCTTTTTCGTTGATTGAACGACTTTCGCTTTTCTGGAACGAGGTTCATCAAGTCACCGCCATTCCATGGACTCCCTTTTCGATAGTGGATCGTAAAACAGGCCCATTGTTTCAGCCCCTGTGACAATGGACTTCAAAATCGGTTTTGGGTCGTCTCCATACATGTTTAAAAACGACTGCGCACATTCGACTCGACGTTCACGTTGAAGAGCAGAAAGAAGTCGCGGTACCCAACTAGCACTAATTTCATTCATACCCAAATGGTCATGGAGAATTCGGCAAACACTTGTTTCGGAATAGTTTGTTATCATTGCTAATTCCTTCGCTTTTAAACATCGATCTTCTAGCACTAAATGTTCAATAACTGAAATTTGTTGAGGCGTTATGACTTCAATTGCTCGGCCCGACCAATCTGCATCTTCCAGGGATTCTTGTCCCAAACGGAAACATTTAGCCGACCTTTTTACAGTTGAATACGAAGGAGACGAATCACCGTAAACGCCGTCTAAACGTTGTTTAATGTGATAAGGTGCATGCCCTTCTTTTGTTAAAAATTTAATGACCGCGCGGTACTCAATTTTCGTTACAGTAGACATTTTCGTGCGCAAGTCACGTTGGTTGGCTGGTTACTAAAAACTACTAGGATTCGAACCGTCATATTTATAGTGTACACCTCGCGCATGTGCATGCATGACGTGACGGAGATTGAGCACGTTTGAACCTGTATAAGTGTGTCAGGCCGAGAATTTATGGCGCCTACCTCGTATGTATGTAGGTACCTACTATCAAAAAGGCAATTGAATATAGACGGCAAATGATATTACAAGCCGCTTTTTGGACGCATATACATTCAATAAAACCAACATTTTGGGTAGGCATTAATTAATCTGTCAAGATTAATTTAATTAATTAATTAAAATTAGGCGCGATTTAAAATCGCTAATTCAAAGCGTTTAAGACCTTTAACGGAAATGTGCCTTAACGTGTATACATTAAAGTTGTCGTAATAGACACGTACAATACGTAACAATGTTATGGAAAAACTCGAATTGGAGCACTAATTTTTGTTTGTTTGGTCTTTCTGTGCTGCATGCTCAGATCAGCGTCGTCATAGAAAAAATGTTGATTTCATTCCTCACGAGTGATTACGTTCATTTTAAAAATCAGAACTGTGTTTGTGCGCTTTCTACCATTAACAACATTGCATAAATTAATAAGAACAGTGGTTCTGTTTTATTTTTAATGGAATTATGTATATGACTAAATATACAAACATATTTCTGTTATATCTGTGATATTGAAATTTCACAGGTAAGTTTTCGTAGTGTCAAGTTGAAACCGAATTAAATTTTATATCGAGTGTAATTTTTTTATTAGGCCTTTGTTGTACTTGCTTTATCTCTTACTGTTTGAAATACTTTCTCGTATTCTATAGATGGATGAGGCAAAATTTAATAGAAATGGTGGTGTGAATTTCAGAGGTAACACTACCTCTAATACACTTCACACCATCATTTAACATTAGAGGGAGTCTCTATCCATATGTTTCTCAGGAACTAATCGGCCGATTTACTTGAGTTTTTCTTAAGTGACCGCTGGGGCGAGTCAAGGATGTGCCTCAAATTAGGGTTCGCGAAACCAAAGTGGAGCTTGGCAAAGTGCCAAAAACTGCAACATTTGCATAAAATGAAGGTGACTCTCTTGAGCAAATCGTCAATTTTCACGGTAGAAGGCTGGAATGTTGCATAGTTATATTATAACATGTCCTACAAATTACAGTTTTTCCGTTTTGAAAAATTTTCATTAGAAGTGATTTTATTCAATATTTTTGGATCATCATCGCCTTTGATGCAATAACGTATCGTCAATTTTTTAAATAGAAGGTTCAAGTCATGATACTAAATTATTCTACGACTCTAGCAAAAATGTTGTCCAGATCAGATTTTATTTAACCTTTAAAGTTCAGAAAGTTCTCAAAAATACGTGTTTTTTTCAAACCTCATGCACTTTATGGCAGGTGGTTTAAATCCGACTGGCGTAATTTATTTGGTTTTTAATTTAAAAGTGAGTGTGTGTGTTGTAAATAAGAGGTGTTCAAGGAAAAACCTATGACACTTCGGAATTTGTTATATTAAAAACGGTTATGCCAATCCGGAGTAATCGTAGTTTAATTAAAGAAATGGAGTTGCCTCCATCACTTTATTTTACGAGATAGTAAAAAAAAAATGGGTGTGCTTAAGACCACACGGCAGAAGTGAAAACTTCATCAAGGCGAGGTTAATAATACGAAATACAACTTTTTTTTCGTTCAATATTCATTTACCTTTACATTTTCCATTTTCGTTCTATATTACATTTAAAAGATATATATTTATTATTATTGTGTATACATTATTCTAGTACATTTCGCTCGGTCTGATCAAGTTTTCACTTTAAAAATTCATACGTACGCATGTATATATACAAATAGACGATATGATAATTTTCATACGAGTACCCGCGCTGGTCTAATGGTAACGTGTCGGCCTCATACCCGGGCGGCTCGGGATCGCATCTGCACGCGGACAAGAGTTTTTCAGAAAATAAAAATACAATATTTCGCGTATTTATTCTAAATTTCAATTTAATTGAAATTAAATATCGCTAGTTAGTGTCATAATACAAAGGCGAGCGTTAAACGGTTGCCGAGCGAGTATAGCAGAGACCGGCAGAGACGCGTTAATTATATCACTCTCGCTCCCTTAGTCGACTCGACTCGAGCCGACTTTACCCGAACGAGCGTTACATTCCGAGCGTGACGGCTCAGTCTCGTTCAGTGCCCAACAATCAATGCATCAACGCGCCCATAGAAGTTTTCACTTCAAAAAATGTATAAGATATAAAGTATTAAGAAATGTGTAAGAAATAAAATGCAGATATTTTCCATACCGCTCAAATGGTCAAAACATGTAATAATTCTTAATTTTAACATTGATCATGACTGTTATGCCCCCTAGCAGACATTTTACAAACTCAAAAATAATTGCCAGCGTTCTCACTTAGACACTTTTACTAGAAAAACTTTACCCGAAAGCAATATTACTACTAATTTCTGGGATATAGCCGGCCGCCATTATTAGTTGGCCACCCGGTACATAAATGAAGCTATTGACTAGAATTAGAAGTATATTTTTCTTAATTGCATTAATTAAACAATAATAGCCTTTGTAGATCTACTAATAGAACGTCCGTACAAAGGAAGAGTCACGTTGTGCAGTTCATAAGAGAACAATAGCACTTCACTTAATTGATTTGCACAATACGAGACAGAGCTAGTACAACTTGTTAGCCTCTTCTGTTACAGTCTAAAATAATGTCCATTCAAAAAGAATAACATGAAAGGTCTGTAGGTATGTATTTCAGTCAACGACATCCGTAAAATAAATTGTTTACTGTAAGTATTCTCATTTTGTATTGTCAGTGTTTTAATTTTATTTTATATACATCTCAAGTCGCCGGGAAGTCTATAAAATAGAAAATAAAATGCAGATATCCTTGTAGTTTCAGATGTTCACGGATGGGCATGTTGCCAGTACAACTCTCTCCATTCTATGATGCACAATTAGCAATGCCAGTGTCATATATATTTAGACTCACAATTAGAAAATTAACGGAGACGTTCGAAGTGTCTGAGAAGAAAATTACGTAATTTATTATTGCGTGAAATTTTTGGTTGGATTAGTGCGAATGATATATTAAAGTTTCGTTCTTTAGTAAAAGCACAACGCATCTACCGCCTTGAAATATCAAATACAAAATAGTAATTTTTCGTTTATGGTTTCTTATTCTTATGACGTTCCGTAAAGAAGTAATGAGCAATCGTTCTAAGTAAACCACTACTCCTTATATTTTCCTTGAAAAGTTATATACCTAATTTAAATAATCATTTGAAAATTATGTAATTATGGAAGTCATTATTTGTTCGTTTAATTTGAGAGTTGTGATTCCTCTTTCGGAATAATGAAAAGTATAGTCAATAATCCATTACTTTAATTCCAACAATCTGCGAACTGCGGTTGCATTTTACTTTCTTATACGTAGTATAAGGAAGTATTGTGATGATGAAAATTTTCGACCTCGAGATTTTTGCAGATGTCCACGTTTTGAGGTCCCCTGATACCAAAAAAGTGG
This sequence comes from Amphimallon solstitiale, assembly GCA_963170755.1. Lineage (NCBI taxonomy): Eukaryota > Metazoa > Arthropoda > Insecta > Coleoptera > Scarabaeidae > Amphimallon > Amphimallon solstitiale. The sequence goes on from OY720679.1 coordinate 18,183,908, forward strand.
TTTTTAAAAAATGTCTGTGTGTCTGTGTGTCTGTCTGTGTGTGTGTCTGTCTGTGTGTGTGTGACCACGATAGCGGTCAAACCGCTGTAGATATCAATTCCAAATTTTGTATTTACGAATATAATCTCCCTCTTCAGAATTGATTAGATTTTGAGCAAAATCGGCAGACCGGAAGTAGTAGTTTACTTCAGTGAAAAAATCGAATTTTGCCAATATTTCGTCAAATACTAAGTTTAAACAAATTTATAAAGAATCCATATGTACTTAAAATTAAAATTAAGAACAATTTTATTTAAAAAGTTTTTCGAAATTCCTACCGGAAGTAGGTCTTTTACTCTTATCAAAAATCGGTTTTTTGCGAATATTTCGCAAGTCAAACTTTTTAGACAGGTACGTTACGGGTGTAAAAGTATTTAAAACATAGTTTTCAATATCTTTTGTATAAAAAAAATTTCAAAATTTGGACCGGAAGTAACAGTTTTACTCTTACCGAATAGCGATTTTTTGCAAATATGTCGTAAATTATTCATTCTATATATATTTATTAAGAGTACAAAAGTATTTAGATTTAGATTTGCAATATTTTTTGTATACATGAAATTTCAAAATTCGGACTGGAAGTAGCACTTTTACTCTTAGCGAGTAGCACTTTTTTTCGAATATCTTGCAAAGTATGCATTCTATAGAGATTTATTAAGAGAATGGAAGTACTTAGAATAGGATTTTGAATAAGTTTTGTATAAAAAAATTCTTAAAATTGTATAGTTTGACACGCTCATACGTATAAGAAAGTCGTGTGGTGGCCACACCTCATTTTTATGTATGGAGCATCGTTCTTGTGAAATACATAACAGCTACAGCATTTACTTTATCACTTTAAAATTAAATGATATCATAAATATGCCACGTGTTTAAGTGAAACTTGGAAATTAGTTGGCCAAACAAAGCAAAAAAAAATTAGTAATATTTAAATTCCAATTATTTGTAAATATGTAAATAATTAAGATAATTATGTTTGATCATCAGCACTAGTGTGGTTTTCTGGGGTGTTTCTTACACCAGCGTACCAGAAAGAACAATATGAATCCATATTTATGGAGGAATCGAATGGCTGGAAACTTTTCGAAACCTGTGGCACACATTTTCTTGCATATAGTTAAATTGTATATCAGATAAGTGTAGGGTTTGAGGTATCCTCTTTTCTCAGTCGTTTCTCTATTATAGAATCACCGAGAACGCCCTCGCCGATTTTTGAAATGTACTAGTTTTAGTAATAAAATAAAATCTTTATGAAATCTACATGTTTTCTAGATAATCTATAAGAGCAATTTGTACATTTCTTTCAAATAGCAATATAATTAATTAACTTGTAACGCCTTGCATACACATATAAGTACTTCCACATACGTAATAGACAACACAATAGATATTGTTGCGTTTTCGGGTTCGAAATAAACAACTCGTGCAAATGTTTTCAAAACTGTCTGTATATTTACACACTTAAATCTAATCACAATATAAAAATATAAAATAAACGTAACGCACTTAAAACTACTACGAATAAATTAACACACGTATTTATTTCTATCACTACTTATTTATATCGGTAATATTTATGTATTTATTGCACTGTCATAAAAACTGCACCGCTCACTATATTTATTTCTACCGTACGAATACCACTGAATGAATTAATGAATGAATGCCTTATCCCACCGGCGGCATTTATATATATGTGCAGACAAAAGGTCTAGCAATTTCTACCACATTCTAGACGTGCTGACGTAGTATATGAGTGCAGCTGCTTCATGACTTATCCACGGTGCGTCGCGCCGATGTTTACTTTCCTTTTGTCGTCGCCCTGATGTCTGCTTCTTTGTGGGCTTGTTTCGTTACAATATTATTACTTCCTGCACTAGGGCTATTATTAAAATTATTTAAAGCTGTAAAGTCGTTCTAATCGTAAGTGTTAAGCGTTAGTTTTTATAATATAGCTTTTCAGGGTGATATGAGTTGTTAATTCGATTATATACATAGTTTTCTAATTATATGTGGAAAGTGTTCAATGAGGGAAAAGTGGATCATTGGAAATTAAATTGTATCTTCTATATTTATTAATTAATAGATGATGTATCAATTAAGTAACAGTATTTCACTGAATCTACGTGTATTAAATATTGCTTAAAATAGCCACGTGTTTTCATATTTTAATGATTTATTCTAATAAAACATGAAAAAATGAAAAATCCTATGGTAAATATTTAACAATTAATCATGGATTAATGTTGACACAATATTATACCTGTTCTTTTAGCAATTATGAAGGGTCTTAGCAGGACCTATATCAACAGTAATACATTGATCAAATCTTTTATCATAGAAATTGGCTAAATAAAATTTAAACTGCGATAATAAACTTAACGGCTTGCCATTACATATCACATGGTAACTAATGAAAACATGCGATCGAAATTGATTGACATGATCTTATTCTATCTTACGCGGAACTTCAGTCTCTATTTCCATTTTCAATGTAAAGCTAACATTTTAGGAAAATCAGTGAATTTGTTGTCATGTGCAACTCAAATATGTCATTGGCGTTCTCTACCATTGTTATTATTTTCCATTGTAAGTGTTGTAAGCGTGGTTATCAGTAATTATACATATTTGAAAGTACAGAGACACGTTTATAAATAATGCGGCTTAATGTCGTTAAAAAATGTTTCAATACCGTTTTGTCGCTAAGAATAAAAAACTAAATAATTTGCATGTATTTCGGAATATAAATCAATCTATAGTTTTTTGTTTAAACCTAAGTCTTAGTTTTAGTGTTAAAATGAAAACACATTTTGAGCTTTATAGGTGTATGTACGCTAAATTTTAATGTAATAGCAATATTCAGTATTTATCGTCCCAATTTCCAACAGTATTACGTCGTTTATTATAATTACAAAAAGATGATTATGCGCAAATTATAATGAATATGGTCATAACAATCTCATTCATCGATTTACTTGGAAGTGAACGTCACATTTACAATGCAGATAATTAAACTAAAATGTGAGCGCGTTTCGGGTTATCGCACTGTAAATTTGTTTTAGATAAGTGAAAATAAAAAAGAGCAGAAAGAAAAGACTAGATGGTGCAGGAAGTAACCCATTTTCGCGTTCAATGTTTAGAGTCCCTTAAAATTTATTTTTGTCGACAGACGGTAGTACTAAATACATATGTACATTAACAGTCTGATTTAAGAGATGGTCTGTTTGTAATAAGTGTTTTTTACGATCTCTTTCGTCAAATGATTAAATTTACAACTGCATAAAAATATCTACAAAACAAATCGATTATATTCATTAGTTAGACTCATTTGCTAAGCTGAAGTTATACGTACGTAAACAAAGATGTTTATTAGGCATTTACAAAAAAAAAAACATTTTTTTATGGAATGCTTATGAACTGTATGCAATATCACCCATAAAACAATTTTTTTATATAAAACCATTGTTAATGAATAGAATAAACACCTCATTACTGTTGTTCAGAAAGGTCGAATATTTTGCAAGTATCAAGAGTCCTATATATGAAGATATGTATTGTTAATAATAATGTATCATTGTCCATAAAATCTGTCCGACAGGATGAATTAATTAATTTTTTAAGGAACCTTCAAATTACGCATAGGACGAATGTCCATGCCACACGTAGTGGTTTATTGATAAATAGATATAGTAAACGAATAATAAAAAAAGAAAAAACACCCTGCCATTTGAGGCGTCTCTTAAAGGATTCTCAATTTATTGGGGACAACAACAAAATTCACCACATGATAGATAATGCTGACCAGTGCCTTAAATGACCACGAGTGACAGAAAAGAGAGAGAGAGAGGGGGGAGAGGGGTAGAGAGAGGGGGAGAGAGAGGGAGAGAGAGAGTGAGAGCGAGAGAGAGAGGAAGAGAGCGAGAGAGAGGGAGGGAGAGAGGGAAGAAATTTGGATCTACGTGAATTTATTTCTGTCAGGACCTCTAAATTTCATAGGTTCGTTCTATCACTTACATAATGGATATATGAAAGATACATTGGGTTTTTCATATACAGGGTGAGTTTTTTATCTTGAGAAAACGGAATATCTCTAAACTTCTAAACCATTGCATCAAATCAAAAAAATGAGGTGTGGCCACCACACGACTTTCTTATACGTATGAAAGTGGTACTTCCGGTCTGAATTTTGAAATTTTTTTTATATAAAAGATATTGAAAATGATGTTTTAAATACTTTTATACTCGTGACGTATTTGTCTTAAAAGCATGACTTGCGAGATATTCGCAAAAAACTGATTTTCGATAAGAGTAAAAGACCTACTTCCGGTTGGAATTTCGAAAAACTTTTTTAAGACAATTTGTTTCGAACTTAATTCTAAGTACATATGAATTCTTTATAAATTTGTTTAAACTTAGTAATTGACGAAATATTTGCAAATTTCGATTTTTTCACTGAAGTAAACTACTACTTCCGGTCTGCCGATTTTGCTCAAAATCTAATCAGTTCTCAAGAGTCTGATTATACACGTAAATACAAAATTTGGAATTGATATCTACAGCGGTTTGACCGCTATCGTGGTCACACACACAGAGACAGACACACACACACACACAGAGAGAGAGAGACACACAGACATTTTTTAAAAACCACTTTTTTGGTATCAGGGGACCTCAAAACGTGGACATCTGCAAAAATCTCGAGGTCGAAAATTTTCATCATCACAATACTTCCTTATACTACGTATAAGAAAGTAAAAAGATCTTAAAAAGATTTATTATAATGTAGGGGGCTTACTGAATGGTGCTGAACTCGATCCCCCACCTAACCCCCCCAGAGTGGGAGGGGGGACAACTTTGAAATCTTAAATTGGAACCCCCATTTTGTGTTGCAGATTTGGATTCTACGCCATCAAGTATGTACGTTTTGTTTGAAATTTTTTTTTGTATTCGTTACGGATTGCGTTGTAATCGCAAAAAACATGATTGTGAACGTCTAGAGAAAATACACAAAAAAGAGAAGCAAGCAAACATGATTTTGTGTTTTTTTTTATTTTAACATAAACTAACATTTCAAAAAGCCGTGTGTTCGAAACTGTGCCCCTCCACTTCGATACATTTATTCATTCGCAATTGGAATGCTATTCAACGATACAAAACCGTACTTTATTCAGTACTTGACAAGCTGTTAATACTTACACATTGTCCGATCCCCATGTAGATTATTAATTATTAATCCAATACAAATTAGTTAGTGTTGAATATTTGAACAGTAATGGAGGCTATAACATTACAAGAGAGAATTGAAATGATTTACATCTATGGAGAAAGTGGTAGGAATATCGATGATGCTGTTAATCCTTATTCACAAGGTTTCCCGACAAGGTGCGATTGCGCGCTTCTTTTTACCGAGTCGTTCAACAGTTCTCTAGCGAAGGAACTGTACAGCCAAGAAAACGTAATCGGCGAAAAACAATTGCTGGAGAAAATATTGAAATCGCGGTGTTAGTTGCAGTAGCTAATAATCCGCAAATTAGTACTCGAGAAATAGCTTGCGGATCAGGAATTTCTCGGTCCACTATCTGCCAAATATTGAAGCGTAGGAAATATCATCCATATAGAGTTTCCTTGCATCAAGAACTTCATGGCGATGATTTTCAAAATCGAGTACGATTTTGTCAATTGGCGCTTCAACGGATACAAGATAATCCCAATTTTTTTGCTCGAGTATTATTTTCTGACGAGGCGATATTCACAAATCACGATACGGTAAATCGGCACAACATGCATTACTGGAGTATCGAAAATCCCATTGGTTGCGCCAAGTTGAACATCAACATTCTTGGAACGTAAATGTTTGGTGTGGAATAATTGGCAATAAGCTTATTGGTCCATATTTTATCGATGGAAACTTAAATGGTGAAAAATATAGAAACATCTTGCAGAACGAACCTCCAGTGTTACTTGAACACCTTCCCTTGGATGTACGACAAACAATGTGGTTTCAAAATGATGGTTGTCCAGCACATTATTCAAGAATAGCACGAGAAGTATTAGTTCGAGCCTACAATAGCCAATGGATCGGAAGAGGTGGTCCAGTGTTTTGGTTTGCAAGATCGCCAGATCTTACTTCATCTGACTTCTTTTCGTGGGGTCACTTAAAGTCTGAAGTTTATACAGAAGTGCCAACCACGAGGGAAAACATGATTGAGCGAATCACCAACGCTTGTTCAAGGATTACGCCGGAAACACATTTTCGAACACATTTTCTGAAATGGGTATGATAGAGTAAAGTTCTTCGTTGTTGAATGGCTTTTTGAAATGTTATTTAATGTTAAAATAAAAAAACACAAAATGATGTATTCTCTTTTTTGAGTGTTTTTTCTAGACGTTTACAACCATGTTTTTTGGGATTACAGCGCAATCTGTTACGAATCGAAAAAAAAGTTTCAAACAAAAACCACATACTTGATGGCGTAGAATCCGAATCTGCAATACAAAATGGGGGTTCCCATTTAAGATTTCAAAGTTGTCCCCCCTCTCACTCTGGGGGGGGGGGGATCGAGTTCGGCACCATTTAGTGAGCCCCCTACATTGTAACAAATCTTATTAAGATCTTTTTTTGATTTGATCCAGTGGTTTAGAGATATTCCGTTGTCTCAAGATAAAAAACTCACCCTGTATAAAGATGTGTGATTCTGTGGGCTATGAACCTTATTTAAAAGACGAAAAACATGTGATATAACAAGCATAACGATCAAACAAAGACTTAGTAGCTCCACCAAATAATTCTATTTGTTGATCAGAATTAATATGTCCTAGTCATGGCATACTATATGGATGTGTTTTAAGGCTCATTTTGATTCTGATTTATATAATTGGGTCTTTGGCGGCTAGAAATAAATTAGGAATACGACGGCGAAATAATTTCCACTGTAACATTATTAGAATTACTGCACACAAAGAGGAAAAAATGAGGTGTGGCCACCACACGACTTTCTTATACGTATGAGCGTTTCAAATTATAGAATTTTAAGAATTTTTTTATACAAAACTTATTCAAAATCCTATTCTAAGTACTTCTATTCTCTTAATAAATCTCTATAGAATGCATACTTTGCAAGATATTATCAAAAAAGTGCTACTCGCTAAGAGTAAAAGTGCTACTTCCGGTCCGAATTTTGAAATTTCATATATACAAAAAATATTGCAAATCCAGTTCTAAATACTTTTGTACTCTTGATAAATATATATAGAATGCATAACTTACGACATATTTGCACAAAATCGTTATTCGATAAGAGTAAAAGTGGTACTTCCGGTCTGAATTTTGAAATTTCTTTTATACAAAAGATATTGAAAATTATGTTTTAAATACTTTTATACCCGTAACGTACTTGTCTAAAAAGCATGACTTGCGAAATATTCGCAAAAAACTGATTTTCGATAAGAGTAAAATACCTACTTCCGGTAGGAATTTCGAAAAACTTTTTAAATAAAATTATTTTCTAGTTCAATTTTAAGTATATATGAAATTTTTATAAATTTGTTTAAACTTAGTAGTTGACGAAATATTGTCAAAATTCGATTTCTTCGCTGAAGTAAACTGCTACTTCCGGTCTACCGATTTTACTGAAAAACTAATCAGATCTCAAGAGGGAGATTATACACGTAAATACTAAATTTGGAATTGATATCTCCAGCGGTTTGACCGCTATCGTGGTCACAGACAGACAGACAGACAGACACACAGACAGACAGACACACACACACAGACATTTTTTAAAAACCACTTTTTTGGTATCAGGGGACCTCAAAACGTGGACATCTGCAAAAATCTCGAGGTCGAAAATTTTCATCATCACAATACTTCCTTATACTACGTATAAGAAAGTAAAAGGAACAATAATATTTGTGAAAATAGTAAAAGGAATGAAATCAATATATGAATACACTTTTATTCTGATCAACAAAAACACATTTAACAAAACAATATAATATTCCAACGTGTATACGCGTTTGAATATCCAAATGCGAACACGGAGTATAGTCGATGTAGTCTTGAGTGATAAAAGCTTTTACTTTCTTATACGTAGTATAAGGAAGTATTGTGATGATGAAAATTTTCTACCTCAAGATTTTTGCAGATGTCCACGTTTTGAAGTCCCCTGATACCGAAAAAGTGGTTTTTAAAAAATGTCTGTGTGTGTGTCTGTCTGCCTGTGTGTCTGTGTGTCTGTGTGTGACCACGATAGCGGTCAAACCGCTGTAGATATCAATTCCAAATTTTGTATTTACGTGTACAATCTCCCTCTTGAGATCTGATTAGTTTTTCAGTAAAATCGGTAGACCGGAAGTAGCAGTTTACTTCAGTGAAAAAATTGAATTTTGCCAATATTTCGTCAATTACTAAGTTTAAACAAATTTATAAAGAATTAACAAATTTATAAAGAATTGAAATGTACTCAAAATTAAATTCGAGACAAGTTATCTTAAAAAAAATTTTCGAAATTCCAACCGGAAGTAGGTCTTTTACTCTTATCGAAAATCAGTTTTTTGCGAATATTTCGCAAGTCATGCTTTCTAGGCAGGTACATTCTGAGTATAAAAGTATTTAAATTATAATTTTAAATATCTTTTGTATAAAAAAAATTTCAAAATTCGGACCGGAAGTACCACTTTTACTCTTACCGAATATCGATTTTTTGCAGATATGTCGTAAATTATGCATTCTATATATATTTATTAGGAGTACAAAAGTATTTAGAGTTGAATTTGCAATATTTTTTGTGTACATGAAATTTCAAAATTCGGACCGGAAGTGGCACTTTTACTCTTAGCGAGTAGCACTTTTTTTCGAATATCTTGCAAAGTATGCATTCTATAGCGATTTATTAAGAGAATGAAAGTACTTAGAATAGGATTTTGAATAAGTTTTGTATAAAAAAATTCTTAAAATTGTATAGTTTGAAACGCTCATACGTATAAGAAAGTCGTGTGGTGGCCACACCTCATTTTTTATAAGAGAAATGCTTTTAAACATTCTGTAATGGCTGGTACTTCTTACATTGCTTAATAGATTATTGAAAATGTTAGCTAAAAACTGGTGATTTTTCAAATATTTTAGAAGTGTGCTGTTTCTATTCCATAATGATAGTCGAGCTTGTATTGTAATTATGTGTTAATGGTTCCCAATTTGGAGTGTTTGTTATAACATCAATTGCTGCAGATATGGTAGCAAATTAATTAAATTAATCTTATAATAATCTTTTGCGCAAAAAATGCACGTTTGCAATCATCTGAACGACCCTAGATAAAAATGTGTTATATACATGAAGGTGGTTTTCAAACCATTAGTGGCCCTTTTGAGTTAATTCGATCAAGAGGAAAATAGTATTCTTTTTACGGGACTAAATTACGATTATGAAATATCAAAAGAATAAAAAAATAATTATCTTTAAATTAGTAATAAATTTCGATGTACCACATACTGGTGTTTAATTATTCTTGTAATGCTCTAAATAATGACAAGAATAAACAAATAGATCTACTCACCATATCTAGGTCCATACCAATCTTTTCCTAATCCTTTGTAAATCGGCACAGGTGTATATGTTACTGGTTTATGATATCTATTGCATGGATTTGGACAGCTTGTGCAATCAGATATACAAGCGTGAGGTTGGTATCTAGACCAACCCGTGCAAGGAACATATGACTGCACAGTAGAATAGTAACCATAAGGTACAGTATATCGCCTCCTTCTGCATAAAGTATTGGTTTTATCATGTAATATTCGTTCTTTTGCCAGGGATTTTTCATTACTTCCGGAAATACTAAGATCCAATTTGATGTCCATTACACTGTCGAATGCTTGCGACTGTGATGGATAATTTGATAACGTTTTCGTAGCGTTGACATTGTCCACATAATAATTTATACGAAAATGCCTAACGCGTTTGCGATGCACTATTGGTATTTGTTCGTATTTAATATCTGTCAATTTATTCTGTGTTATGTTCGGGGCTTCTGCGGAGAGAGTCGCTGCATCTGGTAAATTTATGAAAGTCTCTATTTGTGGTTTTATTCTACTATGTCTTATCTTGTGATGAGAAAGGTGATATTCTTGACTATATTTGGAATTATCTTTGGCAATATTAGTATGGGAATTTTTAAAATTACTATTTCTTGTAGCACATCCACTATATTGTAAAAATAGTATGATACACAATAATATACTATTTGAATTGTTCTTCATATTATCCGAATTCTATTGTCCTTTCTTTTACCTTACATATGAGAATACGCACTTTTAACACCATATTATTAGAGTTGATGCTATAAAGTTTCAGGTTAAAATAATTGGAGAAATATCATTTATATTTGAAGTGTTAGTTCTTTATCGAATGCCAGGTTAAAGCAAATAATACTTCGAATAGCTGGGAAATACTGATTCCGAGCGCGTAAATATATTACTTTATCTAAAGGTTGAACATAATATTACTCATACTATCTAACTGCTCATAGATTAAATTATCGTCGTAATTATTGCATATGCTTTAAGTTTTATGTCTGAAATTGATTACATAGTGAATATATACGTATGTGCCTATGTGGAAAATAAATAATTGAAAATACCAACGACATAATCAGAAAAAAGAATCGGAGCACTGCAAAGAATGCTTGGAGCTTATCATATACTTTTTCAAAAAAAATATGTTATGTAAAGATATATATATATCGACAAGCAAATCTCATCAACTTCTTTATTATGGTGATTAGAAATTAATGATTATCCATTAACAATTGATTGCGATTTTCTGATTGAAATTATAATGAACACATAAACTTCAAGACGGTTTATTAATAGACCTCACACATACACACCCGTCTAATACCTTAATGAAACATCTTGTTTTTGAAGTCATTTATATATGTAATGTATGTAAGTTAACATCCTATAACTCGCATCGTTCGAATTTGAATGTTGTAAGAACAAATAGCACTCTTCGTATGATAGCTATCGAATCATAACTAATTACAAGCAGACAACTGCTAAATACTATTTCTGTGGACAGCGAAAACAAGGTTAATAACATTCGAGACTATGCTTTTTATGTCTTTTTTTTAATTCGAGTATTGCTAACCTTGTAAATATTTTTTTTATTATCGTATTGTACGGAGAGCTTACGTAATTCCTTTTACACAAAGAATTTTATATTATTTATTGCCTTCATCTAAATTTGAACTAATACAAGGTTTGTTTAAATGTTGTTTTGCTAACTACTTATTAAATTATTATTGACTGTCGAATTTTGCCTATGTATGTAAAACATAGGTATAACTGGGATGCTTGGATTTATTAGTGTATTCAGAAATATAATTATATAGGTTTATGGGTATGTAGATTAATTTATAATTTAACGCACTACATTTTCAATACTAAATAATTAGTGTGGGTATCAGATGATTTTCTTATACGTATACACAGTCAGGTAGAGGTTGTTTGAAAGTAACACATATGTAGTATAAATTTACTTAGAATAAATAATGTGAGAAATATTCACAAAAAACTATTTTTCTTTAAGAGTGAAGTCCAACTTTTGGCCCTAATTTTGAGACTCTTTCATGTACACGTTTTTTTCACATTTGTGAACTATTTGCAAAACTCGCTTATCCATAGATTAAAAGTATTACTTCTGGATCGAATTCGGAAAATTCTTCATATAAAAATTATTGAAAGTTAAGTTTTAAATGTTTTCATTCTTTTAATATTTATGTGTAGATTGAACTATTTTCTAGGAATTCGAAGAAAGGCTTTCTCGATAAGCATAAAGAGTCAGACTTTTAACAATTCCTTCTATACAAAAGTTCTTTCAACTACGTTGGAAATACTTTAGGTCACTTAATAAATCTGTACAGAATGAATAATGCGAGATATTTGTTAGACACTGTTTTTCGATAAGAATGAAAGTGTTATTTCCGATTGAAACTGACTTCTGAATTGCATGACTTATTGATTAACGATTCGGCTCAAAAACGAATTAACAGTTTAGCAAAGTGACAGGGATAATTCGAAAAACCTTTTTGTAACCAGTGGACTCCAAAACGTGGAGATCTACAGAAATCTCAAAAATGTCAACAATTTTCATATACTGTAAAATTTGAAGAAAACACATTCAGTATATATTCGATTTTAACATCTAACTATAATGTTCTATCGACTGAAATTTAGCGATACTTAAGGCAAAGAAAAATCGAGAAAAATCAATATAAAAAACTTGAAACGTTGATATAACAGGTTCATGGACATACGCACATGATTGTTTGGAACACACTAACTTTACTGAGAATACGAAAACTTTGCTACAGGTCTATCGTATGATGCTAAATCTTACTCGTTTTGAGAGATATATTACAAATTACAGAAAATTGAAGAAGCGGCATTAAGTTAACTATAAAGTATCAATTTATAGCTTTGTAGAAGAAGATCGTCAATATTGGGTTCTTGTGACCAATATATCAATTTCACTATATGGGTGGTTAATATTGACTGAATGTTAAGTGGCCCACAAGTGACAAACATAGAAAGATGATAATGCGGAAATGTGTACCTGCATTAAAAATTAATTATTGAAAAATTCAAGGTCTAGTGCAGCTGTAGGCACCTAACTTATTACTCTTCATCAGTACATCATAGCTAAGAAAATGTGTGTTGATTAAATAATACGAGGTAGGCGCCATAAATTCTCGGTCTGATATACAAAAAAGCTTCTATACACTTATTACAACGATTACTTAATAATTCGATATCCTTGTATAAATAATCTGAAGTTTTTCCGCCAAAATGTTCTATAACAGCTGCTTGCAACTCATTGCCGTCAATTGCCAATTAGCAAAATGCTCTCACATTCCCAGAATGTTGTGGCTATCACCTTTTTCATTGATTGAAAGGCTTTCGCCTTTCTGGGACGAGGTTCATCAGGTCGCCGCCATTCCATGGACTCTCATTTCGACAGGGGATCGTAAAACAGAACCATTGTTTCATGCCCTGTGACAATGGACTCCAAAATCGGTTTTGGGTCGTCTCCACACATGTTTAAAAACGACTGCGCACATTCGACTCGACGTTCACGTTGGAGAGCAGAAAGAAGTCGCGGTACCCATCTAGCACTAATTTTATTCATACCCAAATGGTCATGGAGAATTCGGCGAATACTTGTTTCGGAAATATTTGTTATCACTGCTAATTCCTTCACTTCCAAACGGCGGCCGTCTAGCACTAAATGTTCAATAATCGAAACTTGTTGGGGCGTTATCACTTCAATTGGTCGAGCAGACCGATCAGCATCTTCCAGGGATTCTTATCCCACACGGAAACATTTTGATCACTTTTTTACAGTTGAATATGAAGGAGGTGAATCACCGTAAACGCCGTCTAAACGTTGTTTAATGTGATAAGGTGTATGCCCTTCTTTCGTTAAAAATTTAATGACCGCGCAGTACTCAATTTTCGTTATTTCAGACATTTTCGTGCGCTAGTTACGTTGGTTGGCTGGTTACTAAAAACTACTAGGCTTCGAACCGTCATATTTATAGTGTATACCTCGCTTACGTGCGTACATGATGTGACGGAGTTTGAACACGTTTGAACGTGTATAAGCCTGTCAGGCCGAGAATTTATGGTGCCTACCTCGTATGTGTAGTATAAAGTCATAGCCTTACGAATTCTAAACTTCAGAAACCTTATCTATATCCATGTGTTATCACTAGTTATTCGTAATGTATTCTGTAATATGTAAGTACCATATTTTCAGCAAGGCATATTAATGTAAACATAAAATTATCAAAGATTATTTCCTTCACCCGTCAAATTTAAATTTTGTCCAATCACAATCAAAACTGAAGTTGAAATTAACCAATGAACGGTACCGGTTCTTGATATCAGCGACTATTACAAATCGACTATTCAAATGTAGGTAACAAATCAGGTATGTATTTTTTCATTAAGTGACAAACGTGTCAAATAGATGAAAATGTCCGACAAAAAGAGATTTAGCGATGTTTCGGATGAAATTATTGATAATCACATCGATTTGACAACTCATTTTTTATTATGAAACTTGGTTTAGGAAATAATCTTAACAAATATAGCTCGAGCTTGATAAGTAGTCGACTATTACATTGTTTCAATTTTTCTCGTGTGCCTCCTAATTTGACTTAACCAAAATTGGCATTAATAATTAAAGACTAAAGCCCTCGAGCTAAAGCTCTCGTGCTCTAGTCAAATTATTAATGCCAATTTTGGTCTCGTCAAATTGACCGTAGCGCACACTCGAAAAATTGATCACAATGAAATAGTCGACTATTTGTCAAGCTCTCGTTATATTATCTTTGATAATTTGCCAATTTGACGAGACCAAAATTGGCATTAATAATTTGATTAGAGCACGAGAGCTTTAGCTCGAGGGCTTTAGTCTTTAATTATTAATGCCAATTTTGGTTAAGTCAAATTAGGAGGCACACGAGAAAAATTGAAACAATGTAATAGTCGACTACTTATCAAGCTCGAGCTATATTTGTTAAGATTATTTCCTAAACCAGTTGTCAAATCGATGTGATTATCAATAATTTGATCCGAAATATCGCTAAATCTCTTTTTGTCGGACATTTTCATCTATTTGACACATTTGCCACTTAATGAAAAAATACATACTTGATTTGTTACCTACATTTGAATAGTCGATTTGTAATAGTCGCTGATATCAAGAACCGGTACCGTTCATTGGTTAATTTCAACTTCAGTTTTGATTGTGATTGGACAAAATTTAAATTTGACAGGTGAAGGAAATAATCAAAGATAATATAACGAGATCTTGACAAATAGTCGACTATTTCATTGTGATCAATTTTTCGAGTGTGCGCTACGGCCAATTTGACGAGACCAAAATTGGCATTAATAATTTGACTAGAGCACGAGAGCTTTAGCTCGAGGGCTTTAGTCTTTAATTATTAATGCCAATTTTGGTTAAGTCAAATTAGGAGGCACACGAGAAAAATTGAAACAATGTAATAGTCGACTACTTATCAAGCTCGAGCTATATTTGTTAAGATTATTTCCTAAACCAGTTGTCAAATCGATGTGATTATCAATAATTTGATCCGAAACATCGCTAAATCTCTTTTTGTCGGACATTTTCATCTATTTGACACGTTTGCCACTTAATGAAAAAATACATACTTGATTTGTTACCTACATTTGAATAGTCGATTTGTAATAGTCGCTGATATCAAGAACCGGTACCGTTCATTGGTTAATTTCAACTTCAGTTTTGATTGTGATTTGACAAAATTTAAATTTGGCAGGTGAAGGAAATAATCGTATAAAATATATTAAGACAGTGTATTAAACTATAGTAGAATTACCGAACAGATGCAGTAGCAACAGCACGTCAATACATAATATAATATATTATAATGCAATGTTGCTACTGTATCTGTTCGGTAATTCTACTATAATTTAAATGTCATCTTAACATTGAGACTTCATTGATAACTATAGTCAAAATAACAAAAGTAGGAAGACTGGTTACGAGCTATAACTTCTGTCAGAGTATTCTCAATTTATTGGGGACAACAACAAATCTGACCACATGATAGACAAAACAGCCCAGTACGTTAACTAGCATTTTACGTACAGGTTTGACTATGAATCGAGTCCGTAAAATACTGTGCCATGGAGTATCTGATGAAAGATGCTAGTATGTAGTAAGGATGTGGTTAAAGATAATGTATATATCAAGCCAAAATTCGTTATTGGAAATGTAGAAACTATTGACGTCCTGTAAATGAAAATAACGTTCTGACAGATTGTATAATTGATTTTGTGCTGCCCTAACAAACAATTTTACTGAGTGCTAGAGGACAATCGTTTGGGTATAGATTTTCGTATTATGGTCAACTAATATTCTCTTCAAATTGAATAAGTGTCTGCTTGTGAATGCTGATATTGTTATCGCTGATGTCCATTACGCATTAGATCACAAATAAATTACATGTTTTACTCAAATTGAGGGAACTATACTGGACGTGTTCAGTCTTAGTTTTAGGTTTTCCTGGTTTTCCTGTTAGGATATCTTTCAATGCCTTCGATTTGATATACGTACTAGAAGAAATCAGTTTAAAGAAACCTGTTTTTTTTTTCTAAAGAAGATGCATTTCACAAGAAACGTCTCTGAGAATGCAGAAGCCGGAGGTGTGCTCAACCAATTACGCACGAACGTCTCCTTTGTAATATGACTTGAAGCGCTCGCCTCCTATTGCTTTTTTAAGCGGTCCAATCAACAGGAAAGCGATTGGCGATAGTCAGGGTTTTATGATGGATGCTCAGCGTTTCCAACTGCATTTTTACTGGTTTTTTCCTTAGTCACAAACGCGGTGTATGACCCCTGCGTTGTCGTGAAGGAGTAGCATCCCGCGGATGAAAAGTCTCGTCTCTTGCGTTCATACAGCAGTCTCCCTTGATCGAGGGTACTGCAGTAGTATGCTGATAGTGCCTTCGTTCAAAAATATAACGAGGAGGCTCCCTCGCAGACCTATAAAACCATTAGCTAACACTTGACAATCGAATTTTCACTTCAATGGGATTCGCTTCCACGGCTCCGCTTAAATTCGTAGCAGCATTATTTCACTCTAGCCCATGTGTATCTAATTCGAATGGCGCCTGTAGCCTGTTGTGAATTTAATTTGGTTTCGCTTTTTCATGGATGAGAATCTTTATTATGATGTGATGCATAACAGAAACATATACATTTGCTTCACTCATTATGATTACTAAACAAAGTTATGGGTGATTCTACTGAGATGATTACCCCATTCTGAGCATCCCCGTCAATCAAATTCCGCTGCACCATACATGTCTACCCTTCCTGACACTTAGTCAACAAAGGCTTCTTTAAATTTGATTGCCCTTGTTTTTATAAATGTATTAAGTATAAGTATTAGGTAATCATTTGACATATTGCCGTGGTATCTTGCATATTAATAAGATAATAGTAATAGCATTAAGACTTAATTTAAGTGTATAAAATATAAAAGAAACAATAATAATAAGTTTACTGTATTTCAAAATTTAACATGAGTATATTGGGTTGCATACGTTTTATGTGAGAAAATGTAGACATAAAATTGAACTTATATTTACAATTTAGATATTAAATAAGTACTAAAATAAAAGACGAGATAAAATTTAAGATATATATATATATATATATATTTCTTTTATAGAAAAGAGAAACAAGATGTATGGTTTGTGTATAATGAAAAACAACCTGACTTTATAAAATGTGTGAGAATTGCACTGAACATTTTAAATAATGGACCGTTGTTTAAAACTAAAAAAGAAATGAAAGCAAATAACCGAGAAAGGGTTATGCTTAAGGATGGCAGTGTAATAAGAACTAGTCATCTAAATGCAATAAAAATGTATGAAGAAAATAAAATTCGATATGCACGGGAGAAAAATAATTGAATAAATTATGTAAATTTGAGAACGTGCATAAGGTAATGAACTTTATTAAATAAATCATACAAAAAGAATAAATATTTACCTTAACTTATGACTATATAAGTAAATAAATAATAAAAAAGGATATAAATAAAATATTCTGAGATATATAATTAGCAGTAGTGTTTTATAAACGACAGCTGGTAATAATAGTGGAATGCATTCATGAATGCGTACATGTAGTATTATGTTTCATAAGCTGTAGAGAGGTTTTGTACGGTTTTTTTGATGACCTACAAAATAAAAAGAAAATATAATGTAAACTTGGTTTGTAGTTTATTACAGATAGATATATCACCGTTGGAGAAATCCTGGATTGAAGGAGGCAACGAAAAGGCAAACCAAATGGACCGTAGTAGTACGAGTAATCTTATTAAAAGGATACCTGTTGTTTGCAATATTTTTCCAATATTACCGAGAGCTGGACATAAAACAAAAATAAGAATTGTGTTAGCTAATGGAAAGAGGAAATATGTGAAAAATAGTAAAGAAGGTAATAAATTCATAAACAAATATAAAGAAGAGTTATATTAATACAAGTATACCTACGTTGGAGAAACGCTGGACAATTTATAAGAAACTTTTAAATTATAAACGGACAATTCTTGGAGTGTTGACATTTTGAAGTGAGGAACTGTCAAAAGGACAAGAAGTGCGTGTGTGTGGGTGTTCAAATCACGACGGCAACTTGAAGAGGCCAAGAGCTCACTAGAGACGCAGGGTGACAACTCAAATGGTAGTTTCTGCAGATGGCGTTGAGAACGGTCACGTGTTTTCCACGGGAATATAAATGGAAAACAAGAATCGACAAGATTCATTCATTGATTGATTCACAGATTAGCTGGTTATTGAAAACTTAAAATCGTAGGGTTAGATACACCACGATTCATATTTATTTCTTTTGTATTAGCGTGTTAATTTTTATTTTCATTTAGGTTTCATTCATTTATTTTCTTTGTTAATTGTTTTGTATTTTTGTAAAAATAATGGAGATGCAAATGGCAGAATTTGAAAAGTTTTTCAATGATTCAAAGTAAGTTAGAGACAAAGATTTATCAATGTGGCTAGGCGTGTATTGAAATATAACGTGCAAATGTATATTCAATATAACGTTGTGCAACAGGGATAATAAATATTTTCCTGAAATAAGCGTTCATTAGTTTCAAGTAAAAAAAAAAAAGATGAAATAATTAATGGTGTTGAGTGTTAAGAAGATATAGCGTGCAAATGTATATTTTCTGGCACAGTATTAGGCATCATTAATGTTTACAATAAAGTTTTGATTATAAATTAATGATTTAAAATTAGATTTGAAATAAGGAAAGTGTTTCTGGGTAGCGGACTCTGAGATGCTAGCTATAACACGTGCGAATGGTTATAGATAGTAATCAGATTCAAGCTTATTCTCCAAACATTGACCATTGCGAAACTCTAAGTTTATCAGGGCATTACGTGCGAATATAATGTATCTGATGAAAATAGAACTAGCATAAAATGTAAATAGTATACAAAAGTTAATTGAATTTATTTGTTTTGAAACAGGAAAATATTTTACATTTCTATTTAATTAAGTATAAGAAAATATATTCGTATCATTAAAACGTTACAACCTAGAAGACGGTACAAACGTTTTCTTTTAATTATGTTTCTTTTAGAATAAAAATGGTGAATATAGTAAAGCGATGCTATATTTTTTTTTCTTTATGTAATAAATCATAAATAAATTCTACAATTATGTTTTATATGATTTCTGGTTTTCATTTTAAATAAGCTATAACCTTATCCCAATCTAAAGCAAAACAAGAGATTTGACGAGAGGGAAGAAATATCAAATACACTGATAGAATTCACGTATACTTATAAAGTACGTGCTGTTAAGATAAATAAAATACACATTAAGGATGATAAAAATTATCATCATCTTTATTATTTATGATGCTGGAACAGCACACAACATAATTTATTTGGCAAAGCCTAATGTATGGCAATACTACAATTATCATATTCCAAATAGTCATGTTGCCACAGCAATATGTGATATCGATATCATCCCTTTGGCCAAATAATGTCTATTTGTGTATTAATCGCCTGTAAACGTCTCTATTATTATTATATGAATCATTGAAAACACTAAAAAATTTAGTAATTATTATGAAAGTTAATCTCATGGCTCAAGCATCTGTTAACGTGTTGTACTATATTGAATTATCAATTTTAAAAATGAATAAGTAACTCTGACGTTACTTATTAACTACTACTACTTAAAAAACTGAATGTCTCAATTTCAAGAAGCAGACGGGTAGCAATCTGGCATTCATGCTCTAAGAAAAAAAACGACGCAGATTATTATCTGCATGAACTTCGTTCCTGTTTATAAGAAATTCTATTAAAAGCATGACAGTAAACCTCAACGACCGTGCATCTGATTTAAACGGTACTGCATTTACCGTGTGATTGGCATAAACAAGGAGTTCCAATATTATACCGCAAGTCAATGGAAGTTGTTTTATTATTTGATTAATAACATTAACATAACTATTGAATAGGTTGTTAGAAGGATGTTTCACTAATACGATATCTAAATTTAGATGAATTTTTTGTTAATAAAATAATTAATTATATGTATTATAATTATATATATATATATTTTTTCTTTTTCTTTTTGGTGGTTATTTTGTTGAGGATTAGTGGCATTATTTATGTTATTATATACTTTGTGGATTCGTTGTGCTGTGATTTTATTAATGAATTTTGGTGGGTAATTGTTATTTTTAAAATTATTTATTTATTAATAGCTTCTTTTCTATATGTTATGTCTGTTAATTCAATTGCTTTATTTATTTATGAGGTTACCTGGAACATTCTCCTTGAAGGAGGTTGTGAGAGCCATTGAAATGATTCAGGATGTGTTGTAGTTTGTCTAATGGGCAGACTGTGATACAGTCGTCACATAACGCTTGTAAAATGGGTATATAATAAATAAATAAATATATATACAGGGTGAGTAATTAGTAGCATACTTTAAGCTCTGACGCACTTTCGGTTTCACGGGAAATGCACGGAACTTAATTTTTTTAAATGACTCATCCTATATCTTTTTGGATTTTCTTCTACTGCTGTAAATTCTCTGTTCAACTGTTTTTTCTTTTTCAAAATTGAGCCAATAGTTTTTGAGTTATTAATTTTTTTTGAAAATATTTGACTCAAACACGTGTTCAGAAAAAAATCATTTTCACATTGTTTTTAAAAGTAAAAACATTAACTTTGGTGGTGCTTCTAACCAAGAAAATTCTGCATCATTTCGTAAAGTTGCACTCGAAAATACCTCAAAAAACTTTGTTTTTTCAAAGCCTACTTCCTGAAATTTTCACATACCAAAAACTTATTTTTTTTAAGTGGAACATTCAGTATTTTATTGAGGCATTTTGTTCCTTTTTTTATTCTCTTTCATTCTTGTTAACAATGTCCTATACCAATCTTTTGCAATTTCTGAGATAATCACTATAGGAGCAATTAGCGGCCAATTAAAGAACTACGAGCGCTGTATATTCGTTCAACCAATGGAAGGCAGAAATGGCGCTTGACCTTCTTAGCCAACTGTCAAACAAAGTAAATGTTAAATCCAACTATCCCAAAAGTAATAATTTTGTTTTGGTCAAATATTTTCAAAAAAAATTAATAACTCAAAAACTATTGGCTCAATTTTGAAAAAGAAAAAACATTTAAACAGACAATTTAAAGCAGTACAAGAAAATCCAAAAATATATAGGGTGTCATTTAAAAAACTTATGTTCCGTGCATTTCCGGTGAAACCGGAAGTGCGTCAGAGCTTAAGCTATTTTACAATATGCGCCACAAGCAACCATGGATCTCCCACTAATTGTTTTTTCATTTATTTAAAACACAAAAGAGCAATCGAAGACGCGGCTACTAATGAGTCATCCTGTATATATATATATTATAAATCCAATTATTAAATAATCATTTCTTGGGGTAGCGGCCTGATATTTATTTTACATAAAGGTAAATAAAAAAGAATACATTTGACGTTTCGACAATTTATTCGTTGTCTTTTTTAAAAAAAATTTTGTTTAAAATTATATTTTACATTTCATCACAACATTTTAAAAAGTTTTTGTATATAAAACATAGATAAGTTATCCTTGCAATTAGGTATAAATTAAACATTTCTTTTTGATAAGATGTATCAACAATCTTTCTTAGATCTACATTTCTTTTCCTTGTGTTATCCTATATTATATTTTTCATATTAATTTATAGTGCGTTACACTTATTCATTAGTTCTTCATTTTCTATAATTTTAACTGCTAAGAGAAACTGTTGTGTTTATTCATAAATGCACATGCATAGTTTCCTAGGCATGTGCTACCCCAAGAAATTATTATTTAATAATTGGATTTATAATCAAATTAACACGGCCAGGAAACAGCAACTGAAGTCAACACTTTAGAGCAATAATTATAATCGACATATGAAAAGTAATATCACATTTTTAATTAATAAATAATTTGAAAAACGTTTCCTATTAACTTAATGTTCAACATAAAACAATTAACGCTTAAAGTAATTAATATTCTAATTTATTCCCTTCTGTAAATACTAACTTTTCATATAAAAAAAATCATTTGTGTGTGTATTTTGGTGTTTTCAGTGGTAAAGACCTTTTTATTATGCTAATTCTACAAATTTTATACCGTCCGACATGTGACCAACAACTAGCAAGCCTAAATAAAATCTTCATTAATCACTGCTTCTCAAGCGCGAGTGTTATGAGAAAGTATGAGAAACAAGCCGGAGAGATATCTGAGTAATCCTATTGTTGCTTGTATGAATCGGTGAGTTTAGTTCAAAATCCTCATTATAAATATTATTAATTTTGCAATTGAACCAAACTAAATGAACTGCTCTGAATTTACAACTCAAACACACCAGGATTTGCTTGAACATAAAATATCATAGTTTTACAATTAGTTATTGAAATTATACTTATAGAGCTTGTTAATAATAATAATCTTGTTACACTTCAATACTTTTTTTTTTCACGCGACGTAAATATGAAATTATTCCTGTAAGCAGTAGTAATAAATTTCTTGAAGGTAATTTACAGTAAAATGGTGAAACTCTAATGCTTTAGCGTTCTATTCGATATTCGTGCGCGATATTAATTACAAGTGTCGGGAAATGTTGGATTACACGATGTATATCGTGTTACACCTATTTTAGGAGTAACAATCGGAAATTAATTGAATTTACAAAGAGTAACAGGTATTTAAGCGTTTAGCTGCTACCGTATTGACGATCTTAACGGTTGTCTATTTTAAAAGTGTTTGCCTCAGGGGATATTCTGTGGCTTTATAAATAACTCTAATCAATTGGAATTTTTTACAATGGATATTTCCTGAAGTGGTTTCGAAATTGGCAATCTAAGAAAAGGCATTGTGCTTTATTTAGCAAACAAAGATTATTCTTTTTCTCTTGTTCACCATTCTAGATTTGAAGCTTCTTATTATTTCAAATTATATTAGAGATTTGAAATCAAATAGACAATATAATAATATAAGAAATAGATTGGAAATTAAAAAATATAAAAAGGAAACTAGTTTTTCTAATAGACTAATTCATAATCTCGACTATTATAAGACTGTAATTTTCTCTTTATTTGTTCGAGCATAAACTACTGGACAGATATTGATAACACTTTTTATAATTAGACTTAAAATCTGGTCCATATTTTATCTCGATATATATATATATATATATATATATATATATATAATAATTTCTTCTTTCTTAGCCGTTTCTTATATATATGATTGTATATTTTTCATGGTTATTCTCGGCTTGGTTGTGGAATCAGGTTTGGTTAAATTAAAAACATTTTTACGTTTCGACTTTATTTATAAAGTCATCTTCAGAATTTATGTTGGTCAAAACTGTAAAAATTGATAAAACTTAATAATGAGTTGATAGTAGAATTTTTTAGTAAAACTTACATTAAGTGAAAATTTGCATGTTTATGTTTTAGTTGTTTTACAAAAGAATTATTTTTAATCTTTGTTTTCCTAATTGGAAAATCATATTAGCTGTAAAATGACAAACAATTTTTATTTTAATATTATTACAAACAAACACATTAAAAAAAAAACTCTTTTATCTTTTGAGTAAGTATTCCCTTGTTGTTTTTTTTAATGTGTTTGTTTGTAATAATATTAAAATAAAAATTGTTTGTCATTTTACAGCTAATATGATTTTCCAATTAGGAAAACAAAGATTAAAAATAATTCTTTTGTAAAACAACTAAAACACAAACATGCAAATTTTCACTTAATGTAAGTTTTACTAAAAAATTCTACTATCAACTCATTATTAAGTTTTATCAATTTTTACAGTTTGACCAACATAAATTCTGAAGATGACTTTATAAATAAAGTCGAAACGTAAAAAATGTTTTTAATGTAACCAAACCTGATTCCACAACCAAGCCGAGAATAACCATGAAAAATATACAATCATATATATATATATATATATATATAATTATAACTTCAACTTAATATGTCTTTGTTCCTGGCCGTGTAATTTAACAAATTATAATTCATTCTTGGGACTAGCGGCCAAATTTTAAGGAAAGAAAAAACCAAATTAACGTTTCGACATCTTTTTATTTTTCGATGTCTTCTTCAGAACAAAAAAATTAAAATTAAATTAGTTATATAATACCCATATTGGGATTTTTTATTATTTGTCCGTCTACGACTACATTTTGTCAGTTTTGTTTAAAATAATGTAACGATAATTATTTGTCACTATTGTATTGAAATATCAATACAATAGTGACAAATAATTATCGTTACATTATTTTAAACAAAACTGACAAAATGTAGTCGTAGACGGACAAATAATAAAAAATCCCAATATGGGTATTATATAACTAATTTAATTTTAATTTTTTTGTTCTGAAGAAGACATCGAAAAATAAAAAGATGTCGAAACGTTAATTTGGTTTTTTCTTTCCTTAAAATTTGGCCGCTAGTCCCAAGAATGAATTATAATTTGTTATATATATATATATATATATATATATATATGAGAATGCAATTACGGGTTATATTGGTCAATAAAAGGCTATTATGTGCTCTTTTGTTTAATCCTCAATATTTCGTTATAAACCATTAAACGCCATCAATAGTTGGCTGTTTTGGAAATGTACCGGACACTCGAATGGTCCGTTATGATGCACTGTCCTTAAAAAGTCTGTTTACCAAAATAAAAACACCAACTCCTTTGCTTTTGAAATCAAATATTATTTATTCTATACCTTGTTCTGATTGTAATAAAAAATACGTAGGTCAGACTTCACAATGGTTAAAGAATAGAATTATACAACATAAAAGTGATGTGCGTATTGGTAAAAGATCATGTGCAGTATCATTACACACAGAACAAACCAACCATAATTTCGATTTCGAAAATATTGGAATTTTAGCTAGTGAAAGTAACTATAAGAGCAGACTTTTCATGGAGATGGTCCACATACATTGTAATGATACAATAAATTTTAAATCAGATACTAACCACCTCAGTACTATTTACTCTTACATTTTATCGTTGTTATAGCTGTTTATGTTAATTAAATTTAAAATTAAATATAATGCACACAGATATCTTAATTTTTAAATCTATCAACACTTTCTTGCTTATACCTGACATATTAATTAATATTGACACTTTGGTCAATGTCATTTTAAATTATACAATTTTCTTATATGTACTTTTTGCCAATGTGCTGTCTCTAGTCTGTAAGTGTTGTGAATTTTTATATTAGTTTCAAATGTTAAGTAGTCTTTATTACAGTTTCCTCCTGAAGATGTTATTAGATTTATAACGAAATATTGAGGATTAAACAAAAGAGCACATAATAGCCTTTTATTGACCAATATAACCCGTAATTGCATTCTCATACAATATTCAGTGGTCGTTATTTCCTTTTAAATATATAAATATATATATATATATATCAGAAAAAGAAAAATATTGGGTATAATCCGCTGTAGAGCAACCGTAAACACGTGTTTCTGACTAATTGGTCGTCATCAGTACGGTGTAGCCAAGGAATAAGGTGGGATAACCTTGGAGATGTAAGCTAAACGGAAGACCATCAGGTGACAGACCACCATTTGCAGCTTCAGCTAGAAGATCCTCGGTTTTGAGGACAACAACTAACGTCGCCACGAGGAAGACAATGTCAACCTGCGTGCCATCCAAGACCCAGGAAATGTAAATGAAAGAATAAGAAATTATCGCGGATACATAAAATATCAGAAAAAGAAAAATATTGGGTATAATCCGCTGTAGAGCAACCGTAAACACGTGTTTCTGACTAATTGGTCGTCATCAGTACGGTGTAGCCAAGGAATAAGGTGGGATAACCTTGGAGATGTAAGCTAAACGGAAGACCATCAGGTGACAGACCACCATTTGCAGCTTCAGCTAGAAGATCCTCGGTTTTGAGGACAACAACTAACGTCGCCACGAGGAAGACAATGTCAACCTGCGTGCCATCCAAGACCCAGGAAATGTAAATGAAAGAATAAGAAATTATCGCGGATACATAAAATATCAGAAAAAGAAAAATATTGGGTATAATCCGCTGTAGAGCAACCGTAAACACGTGTTTCTGACTAATTGGTCGTCATCAGTACGGTGTAGCCAAGGAATAAGGTGGGATAACCTTGGAGATGTAAGCTAAACGGAAGACCATCAGGTGACAGACCACCATTTGCAGCTTCAGCTAGAAGATCCTCGGTTTTGAGGACAACAACTAACGTCGCCACGAGGAAGACAATGTCAACCTGCGTGCCATCCAAGACCCAGGAAATGTAAATGAAAGAATAAGAAATTATCGCGGATACATAAAATATCAGAAAAAGAAAAATATTGGGTATAATCCGCTGTAGACGTGTTTACGGTTGCTCTACAGCGGATTATACCCAATATTTTTCTTTTTCTGATATTT
The DNA here is from genome assembly GCA_963170755.1 of Amphimallon solstitiale. Taxonomy (NCBI): domain Eukaryota; kingdom Metazoa; phylum Arthropoda; class Insecta; order Coleoptera; family Scarabaeidae; genus Amphimallon; species Amphimallon solstitiale. The sequence continues at coordinate 18,210,547 of OY720679.1, forward strand.
TATGTATCCGCGATAATTTCTTATTCTTTCATTTACATTTCCTGGGTCTTGGATGGCACGCAGGTTGACATTGTCTTCCTCGTGGCGACGTTAGTTGTTGTCCTCAAAACCGAGGATCTTCTAGCTGAAGCTGCAAATGGTGGTCTGTCACCTGATGGTCTTCCGTTTAGCTTACATCTCCAAGGTTATCCCACCTTATTCCTTGGCTACACCGTACTGATGACGACCAATTAGTCAGAAACACGTGTTTACGGTTGCTCTACAGCGGATTATACCCAATATTTTTCTTTTTCTGATATTTTATGTATCCGCGATAATTTCTTATTCTTTCATTTACATTTCCTGGGTCTTGGATGGCACGCAGGTTGACATTGTCTTCCTCGTGGCGACGTTAGTTGTTGTCCTCAAAACCGAGGATCTTCTAGCTGAAGCTGCAAATGGTGGTCTGTCACCTGATGGTCTTCCGTTTAGCTTACATCTCCAAGGTTATCCCACCTTATTCCTTGGCTACACCGTACTGATGACGACCAATTAGTCAGAAACACGTGTTTACGGTTGCTCTACAGCGGATTATACCCAATATTTTTCTTTTTCTGATATTTTATGTATCCGCGATAATTTCTTATTCTTTCATTTACATTTCCTGGGTCTTGGATGGCACGCAGGTTGACATTGTCTTCCTCGTGGCGACGTTAGTTGTTGTCCTCAAAACCGAGGATCTTCTAGCTGAAGCTGCAAATGGTGGTCTGTCACCTGATGGTCTTCCGTTTAGCTTACATCTCCAAGGTTATCCCACCTTATTCCTTGGCTACACCGTACTGATGACGACCAATTAGTCAGAAACACGTGTTTACGGTTGCTCTACAGCGGATTATACCCAATATTTTTCTTTTTCTGATATTTTATGTATCCGCGATAATTTCTTATTCTTTCATTTACATTTCCTGGGTCTTGGATGGCACGCAGGTTGACATTGTCTTCCTCGTGGCGACGTTAGTTGTTGTCCTCAAAACCGAGGATCTTCTAGCTGAAGCTGCAAATGGTGGTCTGTCACCTGATGGTCTTCCGTTTAGCTTACATCTTCAAGGTTATCCCACCTTATTCCTTGGCTACACCGTACTGATGACGACCAATTAGTCAGAAACACGTGTTTACGGTTGCTCTACAGCGGATTATACCCAATATTTTTCTTTTTCTGATATTTTATGTATCCGCGATAATTTCTTATTCTTTCATTTACATTTCCTGGGTCTTGGATGGCACGCAGGTTGACATTGTCTTCCTCGTGGCGACGTTAGTTGTTGTCCTCAAAACCGAGGATCTTCTAGCTGAAGCTGCAAATGGTGGTCTGTCACCTGATGGTCTTCCGTTTAGCTTACATCTCCAAGGTTATCCCACCTTATTCCTTGGCTACACCGTACTGATGACGACCAATTAGTCAGAAACACGTGTTTACGGTTGCTCTACAGCGGATTATACCCAATATTTTTCTTTTTCTGATATTTTATGTATCCGCGATAATTTCTTATTCTTTCATTTATATATATATATATATATATATATATATATATGTCATACGCGAGTGAAGTTAAATGACACATTAACTAGAGTCTACGCGAAATGTCCATATTCAATATGGAGGTTGGTCCTCACAGCTGACAATGACAACTTAATGTTCAGGTTAGTTGACTTAAATGTTACAGGAAACGACAGCAATGGAGGGTGGAAGATCCATCGAACGTTTTATTAACGTTGGCAGCCGCATGAATATTCAATTAGGGGTTATGACACTTGCCGGGAAACGTCAGAATTGACGGAAAGTATAGCGTCAATCGTAAAATACAACATGTTATGTCCACTCAGAAAAGCCCCGCTTTGACATAATTGAACACTGATTATATCAATGATTGACATAACACGTTGTATTGCCCTGAACATATTTTGATAAAAAAATGTGTTTGTAAGCTTATAATTAGACTTAAAATCTGATCCGTATTTTATCTCGAGATATAATAAACAGACAATTACAGCTTTATAATAGTGTAGATTCCGGATGAAGCCGCGTCTAACGGCTATTTCGTTATAGAAATATATACTTGTATACAATTTATTAATGTAAATATGTGTAAGGACAATTTAATGTTACGAAATATTATCACAGAAAATCATTTCTTTCACGTATCAAAATTACGAATAATAATTAGTAACAAATAGGATATAAAATAAAATTCTAAATATTTTTATACTCGTAATGTACCTGTCTACTAAAAAGCATGATTTGTTAAAAATTCGCAAAAAACTGATTTTCGATAAGAGTAAATATGTAATTAGTATTAAAGCAATGATAATCAAACAGTTTAAGTGCATTTTATTCGCTTATTTTTAAATTTAGGACGATAGTGTATTACTTACTTTTTGTTTAGAATTTAACTGTCTTTCAAAATATGTCGAAATATACAGGATGTTCCATTTAAAAATTTATTGCTTTTGTGAATATCTCAGAAACTAGTTCTTCAGTTGTTTCTCTGTTTTGACTAACTTAATCAGCAAAAAAAGTCCTACTAGTTTGCTAATTTAACCGACTTCGTAGCTTCAATAATAACAAAGTTAGCGATGGTGAACACTTAACTTTAGACACCTTATATATACTGAAAATAATATTTTATTACCCAACAGTTACGATGAATACATGACAGCAAAACATTTATATGGGAATTCATGAATGACAAAATATTGATTGAATTCCTAGAGAACTGTACTGGCGTATAATGTTGGTTTGAAAAATTAGTTTACAGGCAGTGAATGTTATAAAATTATAAGTAATAATGTATTCCAATACAACAAAATTGTAATTTTGTTAGGATTATATCGAAAGGGTTATCGAATGGTCAAACACAAATTCGTTGGGTTAGACATCTCGGTTATAATAATTTGTTCATTTGGAGATTATAACCCACAGTTCCCCACAGTATAGCTATAAATTCCAAATTTGGTATTTACGAATACAATCTTACTTTGAATAAATTTTCAGTAAAATCGGCACACCGGAAGTAGTGGTTTACTTCAGTGAAAAAATCAAATTTTGCTAATATTTCGTCAACTAATAAATTTAATCAAATGTATATAGAATTCATACGTACTCAAAATTAAATTTGTGAAAAATTTTCTAAACATTTTCTCTTTGAAATTCCTACCGGAAGTAGGTCTTTTATTCTTATCGAAAATCAGTTTTTTGCAAATATTTCACGTCATGCTTTTTAGACAGGTACTTTACGAGTATAAAGTATTTAAAATTTAATTTTCAATACCTTTTGTATAAAAGAATTGTCAAAATTCGGACCGGAAGTAACACTTTCACTTTTATCGTATAGCGATTAGCAAATATCTCGCCAAGTATGCATTCTATAGGGATTTATTAAAAGATTAGAAGTACTACAGTACGATTTTGAATATTTTTTGTAAAAGGAATTCTCAAAATTCCTACCATTTACTCAGAGGTTTATTCTTTTCAGAAGATAAAAGTATTTAAAACAACTTTTGTATAATTTGAAACGCACACAGGTATAAGAAAGTCGTGTGGCGGCCACACCTAATTTTTTGTAAAAAATAAATTAGCTCTTTTTTGATGTTTTGAGTTACAGAGATCAAAAATAGATTTACTTATATCTTACCATCAATAAATGTATATTTATCAAAATTTGTCCTGCAAAATAATTAGATGTGGGATACTGAGAAAACACACGTACGTGGATAATTTGATGGGAAGTAAAATTCGCATATCAGTATTTGTTTGTGAAAAGAGTTGGTATTACTTTCGAGTAAGCCACGTTTTTATAAAAGGATGTTTGAATGTTCAACATCATCTAATGTTTAGTTTGACAGGCACAGTTGCTTAAAGAAGATGTGTTTAGCGGAATTTGTAAAATGGAAAAAATCGCTGTTTGTAGTGCAATCTAATATTTGACATATAAGCAGCAAACACTGAGCGACGATTCCACTTTGGAGGCCACGGTTTGCCGCTTGGTTGCTTGCGTTATGCGTCGCGAGATGAGTTTCGACGATGAAAAACATCCTGGACAATTAAAACGTGTTATCATTCCTGTTAAAAAAAGTTCATAATGTGTTACGTCAGATGAGTGGAGGAAATTGCCAAGACTATGGGTATGTTTACAGTACGTGTATATCACATATTCAACATTGAATTACGCATGTTTAAGCTATCTGCCAAGTGAGATCAGCGTGAACTGAATGCAGATTAAAAATATTTAACATCAACTCAGTAGATTTTTTGCATTGATTTCTTACGGCCTATAACATTTAAGTTCATTAGTATGTGGAGGAACAGGAATCTCATTAGTCTAGGCATTGTGGCAGTCTTCCGTCAAAGTAAGTTTCCTTCGACCGGAAAGGAAATGGCAACAATATCAAGGAAATTTCTGAACAAACGTAAGACAAATCTAAATAATACTTTTCTGGACAAACTGAAAGGCACCATTACCGAAAAAAGACCCGTTGCATTTTTTTGAGAGACCTGGATAAATATAATCTCAGATGGAGCCCCAACCATGCAATTCACCGGATCTTCCCCTCACAAATTTCCACTTATTCCCAACATTCAAGCGCTTTTCGTGAGAAGGAAATTCAGGGCAGACGAGGAAGTTATCGCAGAAGTACGGCAGCTTTTGGCGACCTTAATTCTGATAATATGATTGATATGAAATCATTCTATCAAATTTATTAATGTTGAAGAGGAATATGCTGAAACATGAAAATATTTTCTTTTGCATCAATTCAAGTGTTTCATTTTCAATTTAATCTCCCGTCAAATGTTCTAGTGGTTTTTAATTTTATTGAAACTAAGTTATTAAATTTTAGAGGAAGTACAAATTTACGCCTAGGTGATGACGTCAGTAAAATTAATTGTATTGAGGAAAAGGTAGAAAAAGCTCTATATTCAATTAATTATGATTCCTATCGAAAGAAAGACAGTTACACTTCTATAAACGTTTACGAGAGAACACATTGATAAATTAGAATTTATTATATTAGATATGTATTTCTTCATATTTTCTAGTAAGATTACTCGACATTTTTTTGTCTATTTAATCTATAATTCATGACTGCTATTTAGAACAGTATAAAGTGATGTTTTATTTTTATTTTGCTATGTTATAATAATGAATAATTTGACATAAACATTATTACTGTATATGCAAAATAAACTGATAAAAGGGAGTTCATATCAATGACACATTTGAGGAAATGATTAAGTACCGCGTTTGTATGTATGTGAATGTATATATGTGTACACAGAATGATTTCATTCAACTTTATTAAATACACAGATAATGATATCATAGATGTTTGCCTGTTATGTTTTCCTTTTAATTACACGTACGGTAATTAAACATGTAATTTTGCAACATATTTTAGTAGATGTAGAGTACTTATTTCCGACTCTATGTATACATGTATAATAACGTCAGGTGTAAGAATTAATGCTGTGTAAATATGTGCATGCTATAATGATTAGAAATGGAATCATTCATGCTAAGTGTAATTTATTAGCTTTTACGTTTAATAACACTAATCGCTAAGGATGTAAGAAACAAAATTTGAAATGTTATGTGATCATTATCAAATACGAACATAAATGAACACATTATAATTATTACTATTATTAATTATTAACATCTGCATGTTGTCATCAATGCCAATGGTAAAAGAATATATACCTATCATTAAGTACAATAGCTTGAACAGTGCTAATGGTAAATAGAGGTTGTGATGCAGAGACTCTGTGTCAGGTAGAGTATTACCTTACGGTAAGAGGTACTTTAGTTATATTAAACTTTTCCCAAATACAGCAAAAAATATAATTAAAGGTCATGCATAGTTTTAACGACGACATTTTTGCACTTTTCCACATAGTGGAGTGCACTAACTACCATGATGCCTATCTGTTTATCTATTAGTAAACGCTTCAGCGCTTCTAACCCTATCGACACCGCATTCTAGACTTGAGCTTATGATTCTAGTTGGAAGATCAAATTTGTGTTTGAAGACTTTTTCAAAGCTAAAATTTTGCATACCAAATCTGGCTAATTATTCATTAAAATTTATGAAAACAAACTTATTCAGAATTAATTCGAAACAGTATAAGTATAAGTTTCACTTACAGAAAAGGGTCTTATCCGGTAAATTATGCATTTTTCACAAAATGAAAAAGTACATACACATTTAGAACTTTTGTATAAAACATTTTTCAAAATACCGTAAGTTTACGTTACGTTTATCCAAAGGCAGTTGTTATTACAAATACTTCTTAAATAATATATTATACACAGATTCATTACGACAAATTATACAAACTTTTATTTTGAGCAACTTTTTATTAACAAAAATTTAAATTTTCGACCGGGTAGTTTTTGCGAATACATCTAAAATTAATTTCGATCTACCCCAGTTAAGAGTTTATAGAAGATTCGGACGTGTGGTTGAATCACTTTGGTAACTAACATGCTCCAATAACCTAAAATGGCGTCAAATTTGAGATGTTTTAAAAATTTATAAGCCACGTCGGGAATGTCATAAATAATAACATTCATAGACCTTTTGACATTTATCATAATTACCGTTTGTCGTTTGTCATAATTTTTATGCAAAAAATACCGCGAGATCAAAAACTATAATGATAAGGGTTTGCCATGAAATGCAAAACGTCTGCCTTATCATTAAGTGTCATGCTGTCATTAATATAGTGACAAATATTAACGACAGTATGACACTTATTGATATTATTATAACTTAAGACAGACGTTTTACATTCCATTGCAAACCTTAATCAATATAATTTTTGATCTCGCAGTATCAATTTGTCAACAACTTCTGTATCGCCTACGCCCTGCACCAATTTATTTTAAATTAGATCATAATAGCAATTAACTTAGAATTCCCCGTTTAAGTACCTTGGTTTAATTCTGGATTCTAAGTTAATAATAATAATAATAATAATAATAGTTTATTACCAACAACAACAAAGAAAAAAAATAAGAGAACAACAAACATTGTCTTGTTGTTTTGGTAATATTATGTACCGTAGTCGACATATTTTAATTTCTGATACGAAAGTAGAACTCGGAAAAGAGCGCGACGAAATAAACTACAGATAGCCATAAGCGAGGCTGCGTTGTTCTGCCACCACTGTTAGCAAGCAGGCATCGTTACATATTATAAGGTCATATTCTGCATGGTATAGAAGTATAAACCGAAATTAAAATTTGACGACTACGGTATGTATTGCATAGGCAGAGTAGCAAATTGTTTTGTAGAAAGGTATATATATATATATATATTCTACACGTATTTAATTAGTGAAACAGCTTTTTATTATTTTTTGTGAACCATAGAAATGTTTTCTGTGTTGTCTTTTGTATTTTTTACTTTTTTGCGAACAACTTTAACAGTTTTTACTTTGAGACACGTACAAGATGACCAAATGTTCAATTACTAAATATATGAAATTAATAGCGAATGTCTGATGAAGGTTCAAAATTACAGAACCGAAACGTCACGAAGCTAGAATAAAGTTTTTTATTTGAATATACACAAACCCTAATTCTGGCATCTAGGTCAGTAAATGCTTACTTCTTGTCAATCAAGATTTACGAAATAGTGTTATACAGAGCTGTCAGTTAAAAACTGAAATCCCTTTAAATATATATATATACATGTCCTAAAACACTAATGATGATGGTAAATGAAGATGCTCTATTAATGGTCCACTGGGTACACAGGTAAGTGTGTCTCATCGATTCAAATGTAACTTTGTAGGTACGAGGTAGGTGCCCTAAATTCTCGGCTTGACGGGCATATACAGGTTCAAACGTGTTCAAACTCCGTCACGTGATGCATGCACATACTCGAAGTGTATACTATAAATATGACGGTTCGAAGCCTAGTAGTCTTTAGTGACCAGCTAACCAACTTGACTAGCGCACGAAAATGTCTGAAGTAACGAAAATTGAGTACCGCGCGGTCATTAAATTTTTAACAAAAGAAGGGCATACACCCTATCACATTAAACAACGTTTAGACGGCGTTTACGGTGATTCATCTCCTTCGTATTCAACTGTAAAAAAGTGGGCAAAATGTTTCCGTTTGGGACAAGAATTCCAGGAAGATGCTGATCGATCGGGTCGGCCAAATGAAGTGATAACGCCTAAACTTTCAATTATTGAACATTTAGTGCTAGAAGATCGCCGTTTGAAAGTGAAGGAATTAGCAGTGATAACAAACATTTCCCAAACAAGTGTTCGCCGAATTCTCCATGACCATTTGGGTGTGAATAAAATTTGTGCCAGATAGGTACCGCGACTTCTTTCTGCTCTCCAACGTGAACGTCGAGTCGAATGTGCGCAGTTTTTTTAAACATGTGTGGGGACGACCCAAAACCGATTTTGGGGTCCCTTGTCACAGGGGATGAAACAATGGTACTGTTTCATGATCCTCTATCGAAAAGGGAGTGCATGGAATAGCAGCGACCTGATGAACCTCATCCCAGAAAGGCAAAAGTCGTTAAATCAACGAAAAAGGTGACGGCCACAATATTCTGGGATTGTGAGGGCATTTTGGTGATTGACTTTAACGAGCGCAATACAAGTGTGAACCGCACATATTATCCGTCTTTATTGCATAAATTAAGGGACAGAATTCGTGCAAAATGTCGTGGAAAATTGACAAAGGGTGTGCGAATATTGCACGACAATGCTCCCGTCCATGCTGCCGCCATTTCACAAGCTGCCATCCGCGAATGCTTCTTTCAAGAATTGGAACATCCACCGTATAGTCCGGATATGGCTCCTGTGATTTTTTGTTTGTTTTCTAATTTAAAAAAAGACCTAAGGCGACGTAGTTTTAAGGACGAAAGTGAGTTGCAAGCAGCTGTTATAGGACGTTTTGACGGAAAATTATTATTATTAATCGTTGTAATAAATGTAAAGAAGTTAAGGAAGATTACATTGAAAAATAAAAATTCTTATATTGTTCCAAGTTTCTTTTTTTGTATATCAGGCCGAGAATTTATGGCGCATACCTCGTATATAAACCGATATTGCGTAAAAGTAACGCTAAATTTCTGAGCTGACTAGTTTCACATTGGCGGTGTGTAAAGTGTCTTATGCTGAAACTACCCTTCGCTCTTTTACTCATTAACTGAGAAAGTACAGAATATGAAAAAGACGAGATTTAAACTGTTTTACATGTTTTTTTGGAAATGTAAGAATTTTTATGTACTACAAAAATACAGAGGCTACAGCGATAGTAATGAAGAATGCACGCAGGTTATGAAATGATTTTATTAACAGAATGTGATTTTAGAGCCTACTGATCACTGTTTAAAGAGTAAGTTAAAAAATACATTACGATGTCTATAGGATAATATCGAACATTATGGAACGTATTTTGGTGTACTTTGTGTATCCTTTCGGAAGCAGAATTTTATAGTATTTTCAAAATGTAGTGGCTGTTAGGTGATTTATTAAGATTCATACCATGCATATTTAAATAGAATGAAGAACAGTTTAAATCTTGTCAACTTTTTTCTCTTTTTCAATATACTTATATTTTTCCATTTACTCGAGTCAAATAGCGATGGATAATGCTGAGCTTAGCGTCCTTTATACTTGACGAATGTGAGATTTGTTTTACACTACATCGCTTTATAAATTCACAAACAATCATTTAAATCGGCGAGACACATTTATCTATGTATACTTATTTTAAGTATATTTTATTTCCTAGTTTGGTAACTATGTGTCAGTTTATGTAGTTCAATGCCTTGAATCTGCCTATTGTATTGAACAATAGTATTATATATAATTGTCCGTGAATTCAATTTTATAAAAGTTTTACCGATAAGACCATTGAGTTTATAATTTCAAGCATGATTGAAATGATATAGCTGTAATTTGTATTTAGTATGCGCTGATAATTCATTATGGTAGAAAACACGCATCAATAGTGTTTGAGAATTATGCAAGAATTTTATGAAATTGAAAGTTCTTTGCTGAATACTTAATATCTCCAAAATTATGGTAAAAATAATCAAACCTCCCTGATCGTGTTACTCGTCTAATCATTAAAGAAACTGAAGAAGATTTTGATCTTCACATTGCAAAAGTAAATAATCATACAAAAAAAGACAAGTGGCGAGTTATTTAAAATAAATGATCCTTATAAACAAACTACGAACACTGGAATAATTTTACATATAAATATTACGAACATTATATTAATTTAACTGTGCATAATACTCGTATTCGTTTCACACACATATTATTATTATGTTGATTTTGCTACAGAGTTAAATTAACGTTAATGTCTCATGAATGAAGAAAATTATTTCTTACGCGTACCGAAAACCTTTCTGATAATACAATCATTGTTTAACGGAAAGGTATACAAGAATTACCACAATATAAATATTTAGTTTCTGAAGTTGACTTTTATCTACATTACGACCCAGTATTTATTAATTACGTTTACTTAGTTGTAGTTTTATCTAGAAGTTTCTTTTTACCCAGTGTATGAAAATGCATTTAATGGCATTCACTGTTGATAGTTAATGTAAACGAACTTTGATTCTTTTTTCTACTTTAATGCTGTACTTCCTTTCTCAATTTGTATCATTTTTAATTGTGTAAAATGTAAATATGTAAGTCATAAATTATGACTCATAGTTCTCGAGTGAGTAAAATAGGGATTTCTTAGAACATACAGATGGCCTAAATTTTCTTAATATGATGTAGGTAAAAGGAAAAAAAGGAATACTTGAAAATTCCTAAATTATTTAGTTACTTATAATAAATTAATAAAGTTAGTTTAAATAAAATTTAATTTAGACAGGTAATGTAATGTTATTAGTTGAAATAAAGGTAAACTTCAATCAGTTTTGAATGAAAATTAGCTTATATATTGCCTCTGACTTATCCTGCGTAGTGGGTGTCAAATAATTATTATCCTTTTATAGTAATATTGTGTAAATATAGTAAAGCCACATGTTGTTAAGAAAAGTTAGTTTGTGATAATAGTAAGTAATTGATAATACAATATTTTTAATTAACTGATAAAGATAATACCAATGTTATCGAAATATTTTAATTTTGAAAGCAATTATAATACTTAATTTATATATTATTGTATTTGATTATAATAGTTCTCTTTAAATCTCTATGCTTGTGACACCACTATTTAAAACCCGTGCTTTTAGGTGGGATTAACCTTCTTACAATTGCACATCTAAGAGCGAGCAACTCAATCATGGAATATCCAAAACTCCACAACTCTAGCTTAGTCCGTCTAATATGTAGACATGTACAGGGTGTAGATAAAGTCTGGAACAAAATTAATATTTCTGTTATCTTCCGTTTGATGGAAAAACCCTGAAACAGGTCGATTTTGTTTTTATCCCGTGCACTTTATAACATCGTGAATTTAATTCTGTCGTCATCTGGTTGCGCGCGGGCGTGACGTCATTAGTTTTTTCAAATGGTAACCTGCCACATTTATTACCCCTTGTCGTTAGGTATTCCATTGTGCATGCAACGGTATAAAAAGTTTGGTACCTTACATAACAATTTTTGGGAGAAAAATGCTTTCGAATTTCAAAAAATTAAAATTTTATTTCTAATGAAAAACTAATCAAAAATTATTTTAAAAAATCAGATAAATTATAATCCGAGGTTTATCTTGGATTGTCGTCAAACAAGACACCAAAAAAATGTCAACGGAAGTGTTCAAATTGTCCCCCATTGGCCATTTGACACTGGCCAAGACGGACGTACACGCTTTCTACGACACGTCGTATTGTCTCTGCACCAATATTTCGCATTTCCTCGCGGATACGATGTTTCAGATCATCCAAGTTATTTGGCTTATTGGTGTACACCTTTGATTTCACATGACCCCATAGAAAAAAATCAAGTGGTGTGAGATCTGGCGAACGGGCAGGCCATTCAATTGTTCCCCTTCGTCCGATCCATCTCCCGGGGAAAATTTCGTCGAGGTAACTCCGAACACGCCAGCCAAAATGTGGAGGTGCTCCATCTTGTTGAAACCAGATTCTGGGGTGAGGCTTGTCGGGGGTGTTTTCATCCAGAAAAAATTCTACCAATGTTGGCACTAGCGTAAATCTTAGGAAATGTAAGTATGTTTCAGCGTTTAAATTTCTATCCAGAAAGAAAGGCCCCACAATGCGATCTCCCACTATTCCCGCCCATACATTAACTTTTTGCCGGTGTTGGGTGTGCTCCTCTCGAACCCATCGAGGATTTTCGCCCGACTAGTACCTACAATTGTGGCGATTCACTTCACCGTTCAAGGTAAAAGTTGCTTCGTCACTAAAAACCACATTGTCGACAAATCCGGGATTCTCATCGCACCGTAGCATGATTTGTTCACAGAACTCGAGGCGGCGGTCGAAGTCATCTTCATTCAGTTCCTGAACCCGATTGATTTTGTACGGATGAAGCTTTTCCTTCTTCAGCAATTTGGCTACTGTGGTAAAATCGACTGCATGATCCCTGGCAATGTTCCTTGTTGAAGTGTGGGGGTTGTCCTGAAGTTCCAAGAGAATATTGACCGTTCTATCTTCCTCAATTCTTGGTCGACCTTGACGAGCCCTGTCTTTTACACTACCAGTTTCAGCAAATTTTGCGACAATTTTGCTTACCGTTGACCGCGAAATCGGTGCGCGGTTTGGATTTTCTGCATTGAAAAACTGACAGGCTTCTTCAAGGCTACGTATTTTATCACCACAACCAACAATAATGAGAATTTGAATCCGCTCTTTTTCGCTCAAATTCGCCATTTTCGCAATGCACGTTCAACACTACCAATGGAGCAAGTATTGTGAATGGATAAGTTCAAACACCAAGTAATGAACTGTCAATATGACGTGTCGTAGAAAGCGTGTACGTCCGCCTCGGCCAGTGTCAAATGGCCAATGGCGGACAATTTGAACACTTCCGTTGACATTTTTTTGGTGTCTTGTTTGACGACAATCCAAGATAAACCTCGGATTATAATTTATCTGATTTTTAAAATAATTTTTGATTAGTTTTTCATTAGAAATAAAATTTTAATTTTTTGAAATTCGAAAGCATTTTTCTCCCAAAAATTGTTATGTAAGGTACCAAACTTTTTATACCGTTGCATGCACAATGGAATACCTAACGACAAGAGGTAATAAATGTGGCGGGTTACCATTTGAAAAAACTAATGACGTCACGCCCGCGCGCAACCAGATAACGACAGAATTAAATTCACGATGTTATAAAGTGCACGGGATAAAAACAAAATCGACCTGTTTCAGGGTTTTTCCATCAAACCGAAGATAACAGAAATATTAATTTTGTTCCAGACTTTATCTACACCCTGTATATAAATTTTGAAAATCAGATATGTCCCATCGTATGTTATAAGTATGGATTTCTATAATATTAGGAATTAGGTGCAGATATAAGAAGAAACAAACGAAGTACTTACTTTACTTTCACGGAAGGGTAACCTCGTGGTTAATAGGTTCAGACTTTGAACGTCTTCAGGTATCAGTTTAATTCTCCCGATCGGCAGACTAAATAAGAATATTTTTGTTTAAAGATCGGCATTATTCCCTTGCTCTGTTGGAGCTGTTGGAGATGCAATTCAACAGCTTATTTTCTCTAACAGCACAGAATAGGAATAGCAGAGTTACTAAACACTTTGCACATTAGTAACCTAACAGTAAAAAATTGTGTTATTATATAATTTTTTATTAAAATCGGCGCATATGAATTCTAGGGTTCTTTTACGATAATAATAATCACAATCAAATTGAACAAAAAGAAGGAGTGAAAATGATATATTTGTGCACTAGTGTTAAAGATTAATTTGACTCAAAATATAAACTTCATGAACACGCAAGAACTTTCAGGCTGGTAAAAAAAGCATATACTGAAACTTTTTGGAAATCATGCGTTAAATATTAAAAAAAAACTATTTCGCTGAAAAAACACCAACTACCCCAATTGGGTTCCTTATTTTTCGAATATTTCATTCTGTACAGAAAAGATTGTAAAGTAGAAGATTAATTTTCATAATTTTCATTCAGTTTAAATTAACAGTAAATGAAATGCTCTTAAAGGCACACAAAAGTGATACTGAAACGCCCCTTAACTAACCTCTAAGCATTTATACAAAATTGTGATTGAATAAGAGCCCACCATCTTATCGACTGTAATAAATTTTCCAAATATATTTTGATATTATATGGTTTGAAGTTTGGTATAAAAAATGTGATCGCGTTTATCAGATATGTGGCTGGAACAACACTGCAAAATTTCTGCTGGATACATGACCATAAAAACCACCCCTGAATATGTTTTACTGCAAGTTGAATTTTCATTGAGAGATTTTAAAAAGATGATCCTTCAAACGGTCACTGTATGTAAGATATGTCAATGTATTTTTACCTTAATGTCCATTTTTCAAAAGATTTAATTTGGATTATTATAGTGGTTTTACTGTTTACTATTCAGGAAACTGATTTTATTGTATTTTGAGGTACAGATAGTTATAATTGTTTTGCCACAAATCATATGATAACTAAAGAGTTTTCAATTAGAGTATATCAGACACAGAATGACATGTATAGACAGTTCTTGATTTCTTCTAAAATGGAATGTTTTACAAATTTAGGTCATTTTAGGTGACCAGATGACATCGCAAGAATTTATTGAATTTTCTCTAGTCGTTAACGATGTTTACATTCTTGAACAAACGATGCATAATACTAACCTCAGGCATAATATTTTTTTGCAATTATTATTTATCAACATTTCTATTTTAAAAATTAAGACGTTTTTCAGTTCGTACTATTTAATTCCCCAAAAAATATATAACCGTTTTTTATTTTACCATAGGCGACCGTTCTCATCTTCTCAAAAAATAGTCTTTATTTAAACATTCTAGACTTAGTTTTCATTGGTATATTATGAACGTATTTATGCATATTGGTTTAAATTGGCAAGTTATTAAATATATCGCATGGTACATTTTATTTTAACTTTATTACATAACAATACCGTGAAATAAATGTTAATTTTATGAAGAAGGTCGCGTTTAACTAAGAAAAAAAAGCCATTCAATGACGCTGAGCAATTGGTACAATATTTCAGTGAGCTGTTGTTTCCGATTTACCGATTTGCTTAAAGGCTAATTACCTCATCTGACTATGGTTACAAGTTTAAGCTAGAATCTGGCAAACATTTGAAGGTTGAACATTTTCATAATCACCATACTTTATTATTACCATGCTAGAAACATATAAAATATGTTTATTAAAATTATGAAAATTTGTTTATTGTTTCTACCGTTTCCGTGCATAATGACAAATATGCACAATTTTTGAACTGCAACAAACATACCTTATATATTTGTACTATGATAATTAGATGTGCTTTTAAGAAAGTAAAACTATCCTACCTTATATGAGGTGTTTTTTAAGAATTTGACACTGATTATAAGAAATTTCAACTTTTAATTTTTTTATGATTAAATAACTTATTAATTTCAGCAATATAGACAAAAAAAGCAAAAAAACCTTGGTCTTTCTACAGGGCATTTACTCACCCTGAAATACATACTTTTCCGCACTATTTAGTATGGTTATATAACGTTTGCGTAACCGATAAATTTCACTGAAATCATCTATTTTGGGTTCAAAACCATTTATTGGGAGTTAGTATTTGTCATGTTAAATAAAAATTAAGCCCTGAAGAAATGCTATCTAGTCTGTTTAAATGATTTTAAACGGACGTAGAAAATAACAACAGCGATGAAAATGCTGTTTTAGTCAAGTTTAAAAAATTTTGCGTAAAATATTTAAAGCAAGAACATGCATAAAAACTTGCTTAAATTTTAATCAGTTAGCGAAATTTACAATGAGGATTGAAAAAAAATTCTATTAAAAATGAAATATAATAAAATAACGATAATTTTTTTTATTATTGATAAAGGATAGGCAAATAAACTCTATTTTATCTGCGTACTAAAATTATCCATAACCTTGAAATTAAAATTCATGTCCAGTCTAACTATTAATCTATTGAAATATATGCAGTAAAATTAAGATATGGAAGCTAAATGTATAATAGAAGGTTTATTACTTCGACAAAATCTACATCTATGAAGGTGACATATTCTACAGTTAGATTAAACATGATGTTTACATTTTTTGTCTGATGTTTTCTTCAGTTTCGAAGTTTGAAAGATCTTCATGCTAAGCCAGTATGCTTATTCATTTTTATAATTTATGCTTTGTATTAACGGATTAAAATTATTAAAATATTATCTTATACACAATGAACACCTCTAGAAGGAGGTGGTTAACCATTATTTATATTTCAAATAATGAATAAATACTTCAGGCTGAAAACTAAAAAACTCTAGGTTTACGTGTTAATCCAGAAATATTTTGAGCGTTTTTAAAAGATGTTCTAAAGCAAGTAATCATAATGTTGTAAATAAACAATGACTTTACGAACAAACATTTATACATGGTTCTATTAAATTATATTACATTATTCTTTGTATTTTTCAGCTGTCCAAATTATTTTATAATTATCATTTTATTATTTTTTAACGGAGGAATAGCCATCCAAAATAGTATTTAATGTAGGTACCTTATTCAATTATTTTCATCATACTCATAATAAATATGCTTATATTATAGATAATAATAATAATAATAATAAATGTATAATAAGTGTTTTGTATCAAAGTTATTTATAATATAAATATAGTTGTATATATGAATACAACAATTTCGATTTAAATAACATTAACAATAATAACAATCCATTATTACAGATATAACCTGCTCTTCCACCAAATTCTTAATTTTTTTCCAAAATAAATTTTGAAAATTCATTGAACTAAATTTTTCAAAAAGCTCCTTCTAAATTGTTTTTTTAAGGCATTCAATAATATTTAAAAAATAGGCAGATCATTCACAAAGAACTAATACGTCAAATTGTTATTTACTTTTAATTTATATTACGGAAACTATGTTAATTTTTGGAAAATTATTCTAGTTTTATTGCTCACACATTTAATTTTCAGAACGCAATATCATACTCCGCAACTGAAAATTAACTTTGAAAACACACCACAGGTACTTCAAGAGAAACACTATTTACAGGCATGTAGAAAAGTTGTAAGACACCAACAAAGCAGAAAAAAAAACTGAAGTTAAGAGCAACAGTAATAAAACGGAATGTAGTCTGGAAAATTCAGCGTAAATGAAACGTTTCTTTCACATGTAAGCGCGCCCAGCGCGATCTTATAAATAATATAAACTGTGTTATCGCCTAGAGTCGCGGAACCAAACTGAGCACGAGACCGTTTTGTAGATTAAAAGACGGTGTTGTACATTTGTAAACCAGCAAGCATGTAAGTAAGGTAGGGACTTATCTTTTCACGTTTAAAAGTAATGTGGACACAAATACTTTTTGTACAACAATAACTAAAATTTAAGTTGTTATGAAATAACAATTGTACAAAAGTACCACTATTGTATACGAACAAATTTAACAATTGTATTGGACTTTATCTTGATCGAAATAAAGCATTTTAATTTGCCGGTTAGGTCTGTGATTGCAAGATATATGCATGTTATTTTATTCCACAATTTTTCTCTTTGCTTTGCATCGGAGCTTTTATACATAGAATAATAATATATAGCTGTAGAACAGATGTAAGAGTGAATGTCAGCAAATACTATACATAATCTATAATTATATGAACATCTTGCAATTTGCGAATGCAATTTTTATCTGGATAGGTCATTGAACTTGAAATATTTTATTTAATCTTTTAGCACGCGAATAATATATGCAGTTTTATTGCAACTGAATTGTTATCTTATGTTTGTTTAATTTGCTAATTATAGAAACAAAACTTTGTTGTTTATAGCATATACATTTCATGTATGAAGCATGCACGTATTTCTCGTAATTCTAAAAAGCAAGATTCAGCTAGTTTTGTATATTTTTAACACGTTTCACGTCACTTTGTTGTGATAAATGTCATGAATATTTTACTTGCTGTAAGTTAAAGAAATTCATGTTGAACATTTTCTCTTCCAACAAATTGTATTACCCACATGTAAGTAAATCAATGTTAATATGTAACAATTTACGCTTTAAAAGATGGGCATATACCACTGTTTCCTGCTACTTGAAAATTTGGTTTTCGTGGTTCATCACTAAAATATTCAATTTATTCAGCAAATGTAAAAGGATTTGTTCAATGCCAATAATTTAAGATATAGTTCTTAAATTTAATTTGCATACTTTAAAGAATTTGTATTTGAACAAAGTACGTCTGAATCTAAATAATAACATCTTGAAATAACTATAGAAACTCCAGAAATACTATCGGATTATTCCGCTGTAGTCCTACACCGTACTGACGAGGACCAAGGAGTCTGAAACACGTGCCTGCGGTTGCACTACAGTGGAATAACCAGATAGTCTTTCTCCTCTTTTATTATGTATCCGCGATATTTCCTTTATTGATTTATTTCTGGGTTGGACGTCACGCGGGTTGGCAATGTCTGCCTCGCGGTGGTGTCGGTTGTTGTCACTCAAACCTGAGTATCTTCTGACATTTAAGGTGCAATTGGTGATCTGTCTTCCCGATTGTCTTCCTTTTGTTTCTGTCTCCAAGGATAACCCACTTTATTCCTTGGCTACACCGTACTGACGAGCACCAACGACTCTGAAACATGTGTCCGCAGTTGCACTACAGTGGAATAACCCGATAGTCCTTTTCCTCTTTTTATTATGTATACGCGATGTTTCCTTTATTGTTTTATCAGTTCTGGGTTAGACGACACGCGGGTTGGCAATGTCTGCCTCGCGGCGGTGTCGGTTGTTGTTACTTAAACCTGAGGATCTTCTAACATTTAAGCTGCAATTGGTGGTCTGTCATCCCGATGGTCTTCCTTTTGTTTCTATCTCCAAGGATTTCCCATTTTATTCCTTGGCTGCACCGTACTGACGAGGACCAACGAGTCTGAAACACGCGTCTGCGGTTGCACTACAGCGGAATAACCCGACAGTCTTTCTTCTTCTTTTACTATGTATCAGCGATATTTACTATATTTATTTATCATTTCTGGGTTGTTGTCACCCAAACCAAGGGTATCCCACTTTGTTCCTTGGCTACACCGTACTGACAAGGACCAACGAGTCTGAAAGACGTGTCTGCGGTTGCACTACAGCGGAATAACCCGCTAATATTTCTCCTCTTTTTATATACATATATATACATACAGCACGTGTCAATTTTCATTAGCCATAGGCGATTAATTCATGCAATACGTGACAACATGGCACCCCCTACTTTTCTCTTCAATGCGAGCGCGACCGATGATACAAGCTCAAGTTAGCAGTAGCTGTTGGACTATTGATTTGGATGTATGTACTGCGCTTAGAAATAATATTTACGCCTTGCAAGGATTTTTCTTTTTCCTTTCAGTAAATGCAGAGAATTATTAAGCATGACACAAACAAAAGCGTAATTCTAATAAAATTAAAAATAAGGTAAATAAAAAAGGATTCTGAAAATAATAATAAGCAACTTGATCGCGCCGGCCATTTGATGATGACGGATTTTATTGCAGACTATATCTCGGAACGTGTTCGCTGCTCAACATTTAATGTAGAAGTGGCAAGATCAGGGAAAGTCGCTGTGATGTCGATTGTTGCCGGGAGACACACGTTGCCACGTATTATTTGTATACGTATAAATCGCATGTAAACATTGAATCCCTATAGCTAATGAAAATAGACACATACGGTATACATATGCAGTTTCTATTCTTAGTTTAGCGACTGTAAGATGAACTCAAAACAAAATAAGAAATTAAAACGTTTGGATAATATAGATATTATCTTCGTGAATTATTTAATATAAACTAACTAATTAAAACGTTAAAACACCAATAACTATTAATAAAACTAACATATATCTATATTCAATTTCATCTCTTAAGGGGATATTAAAGCGGCCGAGAAAGCAAGATATCGAATTTATCAGTTTTTTTTACTATTGTTCAAGATATAAATGTGAAATTTTCTGTACAACTCCAATATAGATATGAGTACACGGAAAGGTTATCAGATTATGTAATTTTTTGTCACAACCATCTATTTTTTTTATTCCAAATTAGAGTAAAATGTACATGTGTTTCTCAGTCAAAATCTGAAATAATTAAATGAAATTGATCAAAACGGATGTAATTCCCGTGTAGACCAATGTTTTCTTGTGAGATATAGCTTTTTGAAATGCGGAAAAAAGTTTAATTTGAGTAATTAAATTAAGAAATTCCGGAATGGTGCGGTACTGAATTATTTGTATTTTAGCAGTGCCTTCAGATGTATTTTTTCTCTGTATTCGGGTGACAGAAAATAACACGTTCATTTCAAATATATGAGAATGAGATAGCTTCCATTTGGCTCCTCCTACGGGCTAACACCTCCAAAAGCAATTATAGTCAATTCCCAAATACAAATCGACTTTAATATCCCCTTCACATATATCTGACAAATATATTGGCGGCAAATATATTTGTCAAATTTTTTTTGTCAGATATATGTTACAGTTTTATTAATAGTTATTGGTGTTTTAATTAGTTAGTTTATGATAAATTAGTATATTAAAGTATAAGTGGATAATAAAGTCATTAAAACATGTGCGATTTTTCAAGCACGACGGCGGAGTCGGAGTGCTTGAAATAGAGCAAGTGTTTTAATGCCTAGTTATCTACGAATACTTTACATTATTTTTTTTTATTGGTAAACTTTAAAAACAAGTTTTAGTGGTTTTAATACTACAAATACAAATACGAATTCATAACGTACAATTGTTGGATGTGATATGACATTAGTATACTTTTGGTGTTCATGGAAATGATTAATTAAACAATCTGTCACATAGTCATTTTTGTGTAACGATGAGTTCGAAGATTGATCACTTAAGTAATTTGAATAACATCTTCCCTGATTTAAATAACCAAGGGTTTAATATTTCAAACAATACAAATTGTACATTTAATATTTATTTGAAATGAGAGTTTTTTTCAATAAAATTATTATGAAAGGTTGTTCTGTCAGATTAATTGGTAAAAAGTTGACATTTATAATTGACTTATTTGAATTTGTTGACGTTGCCCTGGTAACTTTAAAACACGCGCGTGTTTTAAACAAGCAAAATGATGTACCAATAAAAAAATGATATCTATATTATAGAAACGTTTTAATTTCTTATTTTGTTTTGAGTTCATTTTACGGTCGCTAAACAAAGAAAGGAAACTGTTTTCATTAAACGGCTAAGAAAAGAACGCATATATATATACAGGGTGAGTCATTAGTAGCCGCTTCTTCGATTGCTCTTTTGTGTTTTAAGTAAAAGAAAAAACAATTAGTGGAAGATCCATGGTTGCTTGTGGCGCATATTGTAACAATACTTTAAGCTCCGGTGCACTTCCGGTTTTACGGAGCTTAATTTTTTTAAATGACTCACCATATATATTTTTGGATTTTTTTGTACTGCTTTAAATTGACTGTTCGACTGTTTTTTCTTTTTCAAAATTCAGCCAATAGTTTTTGAGTTATTATTTTTTTTGAAAATATTTGACCAAAACACTTGTTCAGAAAAAAAAACATTTTCACATTGTTTTTAAAAGCAAAAACATTAACTTTGGTGGTACTTGTAGCCAAGAAAATTCTGCATCATTGGTAAAGTTGCACTCAACAATACCTCAAAAAACTTTTTTTTTTCAAAGCCTATTTCCTGAAATTTTCACATACCAAAACCTTATTTTTTTAAAATGGAACACCCAGTATTTTATTGAGGCATTTTGTTCCTTTTTTTATTCTCTTTCATTTTTGTTAACAATGTCCTATAGCTATCTTTTGTAATTTCTGAGATAATCACTATAGGAGCTATTAGCGGTCAATTAAAGAACTACGAGCGCTGTTGTTCTTTGCACCAAAATATTTGTTCAACCAATCGAAGGCAGGGATGGCGCCCGACTTCCTTAGTCAACTGTCAAACAAAGTAAATGTTATTTCCAACTATCCCAAAAGTAATAATTTTATAGAATGAAGAGCATCGCATTTCATTCTATAAAATTATTTCTTTCATCTAACCCTGTGTATAAATATGCTACGGGTGAATTTCGTATTTCCTAATTATTCTGGATTCACAAATTTGACTTACATCTAACTGACGACTAATTTTCGTAGTACTAGTATGGGGGTTGTTCGACTACACTCGCAAGTACCATAAACGTCTTATCCTCGCCAGTTATTGCTTTTTCCGCTCTTTCTTTCATATTCAACGATTTCTGTTCACTCAAACCGTTCACTTTATATTTTCGAAGGTTTCTGGCTTCGGTTGACTTCTACCAGGGATCGCTGTGCATAAAGTCTGGATGCTAGCAAAGAGTTTCTTTCAGATTCACCCAAAATGTCAATCATATCTATTAACTCTTCATAAGAATAATTCATTTGGATGATAACTAATAAATGATGCTTTTATAAGTTTGAAATAAATGTATACCGACTTTCTTCAACAGTTGACTCAGGCAGTCAGCCGCATTCCAGCCTTTACTGGACGAATATTTAGGTGCATAGAACAGCGCCCGTACTTCTTTAATTGACCGCTAATTGCTCCTATAGCGATTATCTCAAAAATTACAAAAGATAGGTATAGCGCATTGTTAACAAAAATGAAAGAGAATAAAAAAAGGAACAAAATGACTCAATAAAATACTGGGTGTTCCATTTAAGAAGAACAAGTTTTTGGTATGTGAAGATTTCAGGAAGTAGGCTTTTGAAAAAATAAAGTTTTTTGAGGTATTGTCGAGTCCAACTTTACCAAATGATGTAGAATTTTCTTGGCTACAAGCACCACCAAACTTAATGTTTTTGCTTTTAAAAACAATGTGAAAATGATTTTTTTCTGAACACGTGTTTTGGTCAAATATTTTCAAAAAAAATAATAACTCAAAAACTATTGGCTCAATTTTGAAAAAGAAAAAAACAGTCGAACAGACAATTTAAAGCAGTACAAGAAAATCCAAAAATATATAGGGTGAGTCATTTAAAAAAATTAAGCTCTGTGCATTTCCGGTGAAACCGGACGTGCGCCAGAGCTTAATGTATTTTTACAATATGCGCCACAAGCAACCATGGATCTTCCACTAATTGTTTTTTCTTTTATTTGAAATACAAAAGAGCAATCGAAGAAGCGGCTACGAATGACTCACCCTATATATATATATATATATATATATAAAATATATTACAATTCTTTGCCAATTATACAAATTATTACTTTTAATTCATTTTATGCCACTACTACCAAGAAGATTTTCAATTTTTCAATATATATATATATATATTATTTAAACTCTTGATGAGCATTGGGCATTTTCGGCATTAAATAAACATACATTAGTTTATAATGTTTGATTTATTTTTTAACGTTTCGACCTTTCTTTTGGTCTTCATCAGAAATGATAATAGGTAAAAAACAATTTTTCTGAAACAACATACACCATGTACATACAAAATGCGATAACACAAAAATAATTTGATATAAGTATACAAAAAATATAAGAATCATATTAAAAAATGAGAAAACTTACTCCAAAATATGTAACAACAGTGTCCTAATAACTTTTATAAAACATGTACAACAAATAAATACATTAAAAGGGTTTTAAAATTTAAAATACGTAACGTCAAACGATTAAATTAAGATCTAAAATGTCAATGAAATGTCTATAATGCTGGTTTAGTTTGACATGGAAACGGCCAAAAACAACAACAAAAACGGATAAAATGTATTTATATGAATGTATGCATGTTAATATTAATGGGTTTTGTAGTTATAATAATTGTCGGTATACTGTTGATAAATTTGAGATTTCTCCTCTGTCATTAACTGAGTTTTGATTTTTGTGTATTTCAATCATCTCTAAAATGTTTCTCGACTTTGTATTATATTCTTTATGTAACACTGAAATGCGATCAAAATCAAATGTATGTGAGAACTGGTTAGAGTGTTTCTTTAACGCCGTGCTATTTTTTGCATATTTATGTGCTTTGACTCTTTCATCAAGATATTGTTTGGTCTGGCCAATATAGATACCTTCGCAGTCTTTACAAGGAATCTTATAAACAACATGTGTTTGTTTTTTTAATGGAATTTTGTCTTTTAATTTTGTGTAAAGATGCTGTAAATTGTTATAATTAGTGTGTGCGACTTTGATATTATGTGAAGCTAATATTTTACCAAGTTTCTGAGAAAGATGATTTATGTAAGGTAAAGGAACATATTTAGTTTCGTTTTGTTTTTGGTTGTTATTATTATTTGTGGTACTGTTATATATTTTATAAAGTTGTTGTTTTATTATTTTGTTTACAAAGTTTGTTGGATAATTATTACGTGCTAAAGATATTTTAGCATGGTTTAACACTTCTTTTCTGTATTCAGGATTTGTAAGCTTGATGGCTCTACTAATAAGGTTTGCAACAACATTTTTTTTAAAATTAATTGGTTGAGCCGAATAAAAATTGAGATACCTACACGATGCTGTTTCCTTTACAAACCATTTTGTTTTAATAACCTCACCCTCACGGATCAATGTAGTGTCTAAAAAGTTTAATTTATTATTATTTTCGATTTCCACTGTAAATTGCAACCTTGGGTGGTAATTGTTGAAATAATCTAAAATGTATAATATCAAAGTCGCACACACTAATTATAACAATTTACAGCATCTTTACACAAAATTAAAAGACAAAATTCCATTAAAAAAACAAACACATGTTGTTTATAAGATTCCTTGTAAAGACTGCGAAGGTATCTATATTGGCCAGACCAAACAATATCTTGATGAAAGAGTCAAAGCACATAAATATGCAAAAAATAGCACGGCGTTAAAGAAACACTCTAACCAGTTCTCACATACATTTGATTTTGATCGCATTTCAGTGTTACATAAAGAATATAATACAAAGTCGAGAAACATTTTAGAGATGATTGAAATACACAAAAATCAAAACTCAGTTAATGACAGAGGAGAAATCTCAAATTTATCAACAGTATACCGACAATTATTATAACTACAAAACCCATTAATATTAACATGCATACATTCATATAAATACATTTTATCCGTTTTTGTTGTTGTTTTTGGCCGTTTCCATGTCAAACTAAACCAGCATTATAGACATTTCATTGACATTTTAGATCTTAATTTAATCGTTTGACGTTACGTATTTTAAATTTTAAAACCCTTTTAATGTATTTATTTGTTGTACATGTTTTATAAAAGTTATTAGGACACTGTTGTTACATATTTTGGAGTAAGTTTTCTCATTTTTTAATATGATTCTTATATTTTTTGTATACTTATATCAAATTATTTTTGTGTTATCGCATTTTGTATGTACATGGTGTATGTTGTTTCAGAAAAATTGTTTTTTACCTATTATCATTTCTGATGAAGACCAAAAGAAAGGTCGAAACGTTAAAAAATAAATCAAACATTATAAACTAATGTATGTTTATTTAATGCCGAAAATGCCCAATGCTCATCAAGAGTTTAAATAATATATAAATACGGCAACAAAGAATAGAAAATATATATATATATATATATCTTTTCATTTTGTGTGTTAACCAGCACTGTTTTGAGTTATTAGAAATTGGGATGGTACGTTTTCTATACTTTTATTTACGCAATTCGTTAACGTATCTCAAAATTTATTTTGAGGTATATCTAATGGGTATTTGTAATTGACTTCATTTTGGTATTTAGAGATTTCATGTTATTAAGCGGACAACTTGGAAATGTCTTCCTTCGTTCGTTTTTCGATTATAGGCGCGTATTTACGGAATAATCATCTATTCGCAATCATAAAATCATCCTTACAAGCATTGCCAATATTATCAAATAGCATTATAAATATATCATTGTATATTCATAAATCTCCTAAAGTTAATCAGTATATGTCGATAATTTTCAAAATCATTGATAAAAGACCTTTAGGCTTATGGTGTGCTAACGTCAGATTTGACAATTAATTAAAATTCAAGCAGATGTGGACATTTTAAATCATATAAATCGATAAATGCAAATGGTGGAGGCGTAAATCATTTACAGACATATTAAATATACTCCAAAAGCAGAACATGTGGCCACTTTTAGTTCTTCATCTAAAAGTATGAATATATTTTCGATGAAGATTCCTTTTTGGAATTTTTCATTACATTTCCGAATATCCTTTATATGGTTAAGGAATAAAAATGTGCCGTATGGTGTGATAGATTACCAAACTTATACTTGTAAATAGAACAACAAATATCAGTAATTTTGAAATACGGTGTTCATAAATGCTATATAAACAGTAATACGAAGTTAGAATAGAGAAATTAAAGCCATAATATTTCTATTTTTTCTGTGGTCTGTGGTCCAATAATTCGCTTTTAGGATATTAATCTCGTTCAGATGACTATCGTCACATTGCGACATTATGTACATTTTGTGTGGGCATGTATATTATTTGAATTTGTTATTTCTATCTCTTGTAGTAAAAGGAAATGTGTTAATTTTCATTTGAATTTGTTAGGTCTTTTGTGATATTTGATCTTTTCACACTTGTTTTATATCACTTCTTGTATGACTTAAGTTGACGTGTGTCATTGCATTCTCCAATTCATGTGTAAGACCACAAAAAATACAAAACACAAAGATGTACCTGAACTTCAACCCATGACATGATCCAAGGATTATAAAGCGTTTAAGGCACTATATCAAAAATCCTATAATGATACAAAGATGTAAATATCCATTAGAATTTGCCAAGCGCGACAACTGCATTAGTTTTGACGCCTATTATGCGCCGGATTTTGATTGATTTTTCAGTATTTTCTGGTTTAATTAGAAAGAAAAACTCGTTTCACAAAAATATATATGATTTATTTCATAAACTAAATGTACATTTCGTTTGCCAAGCAAACATCATCGGTAGTATACAAAATCATTTTTGTATACTACCGATGATGTTTGCTTGGCAAACGAAATCTACATTTAGTTTATGAAATAAATCATATATATTTTTGTGAAACGAGTTTTTCTTTCTAATTAATTGTTTAAAATTCACAAGTGCTCAATTATCAAGATTAATTTTCTGGTTTGTTTCTTTTATACCTAATTCAGTATTATATATACTTTTTACTAATAAGAAATTCAAAATGATTGTCTATCCCGTCTTGCTAATATATATTACGATACCTTTCTAAATTTATCAGTCAATAAGTTATCTATAAACATATAATATGGGCAGAGATTACAGCGCCTTTCTTCTTGTACTTTTACAGAAAGCATTAAAATGAAAGTAGTTTATGCAACCGGACATGAGGCAAATCATTTTTATTCTATCATTAAATTATTACTCAAAAGATATATGTTTCGATGTAAAGTAAATAATTAATAAGTAATTGCTAGAAAAAACACATTGAAAAGCTAAAAGGTTGATAGATTGTAAAAATGGAGTATCTATCATCGTTTGTCAAACCCGTTTGTACTAAAGATGATATAGCAGGATCTTTTGAAATCTCTCTGTATTATTAGAAATTCTTATTTGATAAAATCTTTATGCTAATTATTTGGCGATAATGTAAAATACTCATCTTCAAACTAAGTTTCTTCCTTTAGATTCTAATTATTTTCGCAATAAGGTTGAATATCCATTTCAATTGGAGTTGACGCTTATGTATGGAACCCGAATCAATTTCATTGTACGGTTTAAATATAACCGCCAAGATTACTGACGTTGCCAGACGAGAGAATCATTTCAAATTATAAATTACGTTTTCCTTCCATAATGCATAAGCGCGGTAACATTTCATACTCGGATGGCCGAAGCACAATTAAAGCTGAATGGTAAAGAAATTGTCGCACTAGCGCCTTGTACAATTGGGCACCTGCATTAATCGAGTTGAATTTCCACTTTATTATTATTCGTATTAATCGAATTCACACAGATCACTTGCAGTCGGTGTGGTGCCAATGGTGAGATTCCACTTAACGGGCCACTCTCACATTATAAAACGTTCATAATGTGCACCTCCAAATGGGACCAATTTCCACTTTTAAACACGCGCTAAGTGTACTGGGTATTTCACTTCAGTCGTTTTCAATATAATAATAATGGAATAGCTGCTTTTAATTTTGTTTTGTTGTTTTTCCTTTCTGTTCCTATTTATTTATCCTAATGTAAGTACGATTCTGATAAAACACATGAATGTGCTTTAAAATTAAATAAATAGTTAAAATATATAAGAGTAACAATACAATTCGTTCGTATGTGCTATATGATAGAAATGTGAAAATGCTTTGTGCCACAAGAAGGTGATAGTTGGAGAATTAAATCAGACAATGGGCAAAACAGTTGCACTTCATTTTTTCTTCAACTCTTATAAACTGTCTCTTACAACAATTGTACTAAACTAATTTCTAAATACTTTTGTATTTTTTTATAAATTTTACTGAAACTAACAGTTATCTAAGTATTCACAACTTAAGATTTTTAGTGCTACTTCTAGTTTACCTATTTGCCGCAATAATAATAATAATAATAATAATAATAATAATAAATGTTTATTGGCCAACAGTTTAACCCAATAATAAGGCAATTTAAACTAAATTTATCAACGACTAAACAATAAAGTAGGTATTATATTAATCACTATTGGCTAATAATAACACTCATAATACCCGGAGGGAATAATGAAATGCGACCAGGGAATAATGGGCCATAACGTTACCATTATTCCCTGAATTCCGCCAATAAGAACAAAACGTTCCTAACGTTGTCGTAGTAACGATAGACAAGTCCGGACATTTTACTAACGTCTAACCGTCAAACGTCATATTGATATAGTAATCTGACATTTTCGTTTAATTATTTTGATTTCTTTAGTAATTTTCAGTTAGTCGTCGATAAAGTAGTGTATACTAACTCGCAATAATGACTATTATTCCCTCGAGCCGAGTTACTCCCTGGCCGCTTACGCGGCTCGGTTCGTAAAATCAGCTCTTGGGAATAATAACTGTCATTATTGACTCGTTGTATAAACTACTATTATATAAGCTTTTACAACTGGCAAATTGCTCGTAATTAACGGACACCTAAACACGGAGATCTGGAGAAATGTTTAGAATAAACATTTTCTTGATCCAACACTTTAAAATAATATTGTATATATACGAGAGTATAATATACTGGTGACTGTGAATGAATGTATTCAGAAGAATGTCAAAAATTTCATAGAGTTACCACTAACATTCACAGACGTATGGGAATAGGGGGAATACTGTATAATACACGACTTCAAAACGAAATAATTAGTATCTATCGAAAAAATAATGTAATAAGTTCTATAGAAAACTAGGAAAAAGGAATCCTAAATGCCATAAATAAGAGAAAATCAGTGAAAAGGCAGCGCAGGTTTCAATATTAGAGATACATATTTTCAATATTATTGATTGTGGAAAATTAGTTAAACTAGTAAATAGTAGTGTCTTTTTTTGTGTTGATTAATTTGAATTTATCAGAAAGAAAGTCGATATATTCCAATCGAATTATTACAGGCATAAGAGAATAAAACCAAAATACTGCATAAAAAAACCCATAGGATGTACGCCAGAACTGAAAGAAAAAGTTATCGAACAAGTAGTAAGCTTAATTTATCTGGGAATAAAGTTATGTAGTACTGGAATATTAGGTAGAGAGGCTATGCATCTCAAGCTGCAAAAGTTTCCGTATATCTGAGCGATACTAGAAGCTACATTAAATTTCTACGTCAAAAATCGAAGATAATATTATGTAAGACAGTAAGTACCGGTAAAACCAAACAAATTCTAGAAGCAACGGAAATGCAGCCTTGAGAAAAACACATATAAGCCAACGTTCCATAGAATATAGGAAGCTAGGGCACAAGAGTACGAACTGAATAGAACGAGAACATCAACAGGATGCCTGAGGAGAGAAACTAAAAGTAGGGAGAGACAAAAACCTCAAGGAACGATACCCCCGGCAGATGTAGTAAAATATAGAAGGATTCGTTTGACAAAACATGCTCATGAAGCTATTAGAAAGAAGAAGAACAAGAAGAAAATGATTAGAGCGACACTTTTCTCTATTTTTTGTATTTATAGGTCTACCACCTAAAATTATTTTCAGTTATACAGAATATTTTGTTTGCGCATACAACAACATTAAAATTTCAAATAACGCTCAAACATATTATTACTTTAACGAATTCCTTAAATAAAGTTTATATACAGTATTTGTCTTATTATTCGTTTATATTTCTACTTATTCAAAATTTTGACAGCTGACGGTTAGACGTCAATAGTTCATTAACGTAATAATAATAATAATAATAATATATTCAGTCCAACAGTAACAAACCAATTACAGGACAAAGAAGTAACGTACATTAATAAAATACAAATCAATCATATTCTTATTTGTAATGTAAATAATTTATAACTATATACATATATTTATCTATAGTGTTGAAAAATTATGTTATACTTGTTGAATTGGAAAAAAAATATATCATCATAATGTAAGTTTGCAGCACGACACATGGTGACCAGTGGCGATCCCCGAAGAACATTAGTTCTCGAAAAGGGCAACCAAAACGTGGAGGAGGAGCGAGAGGAAATCCTGGGAGTGTAAAAATTCAAGCATGATAGGAGATGTGGGCAATCAATTGTTCCATTACATAGCTTCCGTATGAAGCGAGCACCATGAAACTCTCGGCGATCCCGCAGTGATTGGAGGTCATGTGCTTGCAGCAAGAGATTGTAATCGATGCCACGTTCCGGATCAATTCCCATATCCTTGAAAGATAAGTATTTCAGGAATCGCCACTGCACTCTCTCAATGGCTAGTTGTAGACATATGTACTGAGGTGACCATACTTGTGATGCATATTCCAGCTTACTGACGACAAAACTGAAATACAAAGCCTTCAGAAGCAGTGGATTTTTAAAAAACTTACAACTGCCCAAAACAAAGCCCAAAGCCTTTGAAGCCGAATTGCAAATGAAATATATATGACTGGAAAAGTCATAAGCCGGTTGTCCTCTATAGAATAGGTAGATGGTATATTATTATTTTTGCGAGAGTAAGACATATAACAATATTTACTTACATTTAGTTTCAAATTGAAATTGGAACACCAAGTCGAAATACGATTCAAGTTTTCTTGAAGATGAAGTACATCGTTCCAAGTTCGTATAGAGCAGTAGATCTTTATATCATCCGCATATGCGAGTACATTGCATGCTATTGATTTAAGCAAATCGTTGGTATATAGAGTAAATAACAGAGGTCCCAAGTTAGAGCCCTGTGGCACACCGTATGAGGGAGTAAACTCAAATGACCTAAATCCATTGTAAAAGACATAATTGCGCCTATTTGTCAAATATGAATGCAGAAGTTTCAGCAGGGACGGGCCGAATCCAATTGCTGCGAGCTTTTCCAGAAGGATACCATGATCTATCGTGTCAAACACGCGACTAAAGTCAGTGAAGATCACGTCTAATTGGCCATTAGCATCCAGTTCATGAGAGACAGCCTGAGTTATAGTGAGTAGGTTCGTAACTGTAGACCGTCCACGAATGAATGTTGACATTCAGAAATCAAAGATTTTGTATTGAAAGCTATGCAGGAATAAATTACGTTTTCAAAAACCTTTGCAAAGTTGGGTAGAATGGATATTGGCCTATAGTTCTCAACTCTAGTTCTGTCATCGTTTTTAAAGATTGGGCTTATTCTTGCTCTTTGCCAGCGCAAAGGAAAAGTAGCTGTTCTTATTGAAGTATTCATTATTAATAATACTGCTAGATTATGAAGTTTTACTTAAAAATAATAGTAGGCGCATTAGAAATTCGATATCTAACAAAACATGCTCAATTAATCTTCTCTTTTCTTTGAAATAACTGTAATGTGGAAAACTTAATTTTTTTAATCGAGAAGCTATATTTTTAAGCATTAGTGAAAAGTGAAATTTAATGTATAAGGCATATATGTAGTTAAAATTAATAATTTTTAAACAAGTGTTTCTTTTAAATAAAACTGATAAACTATAAACTATTAACGACAATCCGAATTTTTTGAAATATTGAAACATTAAATAGAGATCACAAAGTACCCTACTTTTAATATGAGCTACCATATAATGAAAGTTTTAGATTTTGATTTTGTTATAATTTTATTTTTTTTAATTACTTTTCTAAACATTGTCTACCGTTAGATTTAATAAATAGTGTTGCTTTCCAAACTCCTATTTATTTCTTGGTGAAAAGAATGACCGAAATTGAGAGATAATTAAAATGCAATGAACCAAACACAGCAAATTCTATATATTAGTTCGTCGTTATAAATAAATAATAAATTGCTTATTCAAAGAAATCGACAATTATATTTTGCTTTCGATTAGTGCATAAAATGCCCTTTTATTAAAACAAATTAAACATTTCGCATATCATTTTTTTCAAAAAGATGAAGATTTATTAAACATGTGTTACATACTGAATCTCTAATGTGATTGATTTTATCACTAAAGACCTCTTCAATAAAGTTTCATGATCTTATGCAGTATTTCATTATTGAACTATTGGCGTTTTACCGAATAAATGAAAATATCTTAAAAACAAATAGACATGAACACTAGTATCTTATAAAGCCTTATATTAAAATTACTCAAGAAATTCGATAATGTATAATATGTCGAATGTTCTTCTGTTTTTAAATTTTGCATGACAATGGAGATATCGAAGAATAATAATACATAAACCAATGATATTCAATCTTAACCTTTTTGTAAAGTGTATTTTATAATTATATAGGCTCAAAAAATCTTATTTATTTATTTAATTACGAGTGAGAAGTATATAAATAATTTTCGAGTA
Source organism: Amphimallon solstitiale (assembly GCA_963170755.1). NCBI lineage: Eukaryota > Metazoa > Arthropoda > Insecta > Coleoptera > Scarabaeidae > Amphimallon > Amphimallon solstitiale. The sequence goes on from OY720679.1 coordinate 18,243,659, forward strand.
GGTAATTCTTTTGAAAGAATAACACAGTTTTTCGTATAAAAAGAAAAATGCCTCTATCTGTATATAAATTACAATTTTTTATTACAAATTAACTTTTCGCATCAATGCAAGATATTCTAGGCTGATTTATGAAATAAAGACTATTTAATTTTATTTTGATTTGCGATATTAAAATACGTTACTGTAATAATTTCATCACTTGTCTGGAATTAATAAGTAATGAAAGAACATATACCAATTTATTAGACATCTAAATTTAAACGGCGAACCGAAAAAGGTGGAGAAAAACGATAACTATTGCTTATAGAAGATCATAAATCTACCTTTTAATTATTAATTAAAAACTAAATTATTATATTTTTTCGTTCAGCTATTTGTAACACTGTTTGGTGCTCATTCCATCACGAATTGTAAATGCACATTAGTAACAAAACAGGTACTCATAATTTCTTCCTATAGTAAGGTTTGCGTAACGGTGTAATGCCATCATTACTTATATGTATAAACGTATCGATAGGTAACTGCATGGAATAAAGTTATTGATGGTCGAGCAGTAAATAATAACACTTATTAAGATAAATCAATTAAGTGGATGACAACGATTTCATTCCTTCAATTATTACATCGAAAAATGTCATATTCAATAGCAATCGGTTCCAATTGACACTATACTTACTAAGTATTACTAACCTTGTGAAGAACATTCCAAAAGCATCCCGATAATAAAAGAGAATATAGATTCTCTATGATTATTTGACCATAACCAAATAGCATACTTTAATGTGATTGTGAAGCGCAAATCGACATCGAGAGAGCACATCCAATTCACATTCCCACGAAAAGCTATACACAGAATATAAAAGTAGACGTTTATGATTTTATTATTTAAGCGAGAAATTTTATTCTTGTGAATCTGTGCGTCATTAATATTTTATATTTGTTGAGAATAAATATTGTTATGTGTGATGTTAAACTGAAAGTATAATAAAACGTACATTTTGAGTTAATTATTTCAATATGTAGCTAATGAATAGCTCACACAATTGAAACCTACTGGTACTTAATAAGGATGACTAGTAATATACGAGGACCTGCTTTTAACAACAAAAAACGTATTTTTTGGAAAATAGTTCCCTTGGTTACCAAGTTATATACGGTGCACTCAAACAACATTAATCAGTTATTAAAATAAACTTATGATTTCTGTACAAAATAGTTTTCACCAGATTCGGAAACAAAGACTAGTCGATTACGGCGGGTGTTCAGGTGTCATACTTCCGTAATCTGCAAATAAGCATTTGCGAGTTTTGGTATGTACCTCGCTCCATCTTCATGAAGTAAGAAAATACTGTAGCGTTTTGGGGGTCGAAATAAACAACTCGTGCAATTGTTTTAGAACAGTCTGTATATTTTCACACTTAAAACTAATCACAATATAGAGGGTGGCCCATCTATCGGTTGCTTTTTGAACTATCGATTATTTCGGCTTTGACAGCTCGAATGACTTTGCCAATGTGTCAAATATTTAGTAAAAGGTTTGCGGTTTACGAAATGGTTAAGTTTACGCTCGAAGAAAATTGGGAAATATTGAAAACTTACTTCCAACCGAAACTGCAAGAAAAATGCGCACAAAATTCGGGAAAAATAAAGCGCCTTCCAGGCAGTTTGTGGATAAATTTGTGAAGCGTGTGCGTGAAAGTGACTAGTTAATGGACAAAGCAACGCCTTTCCGTGCTCGTCCAGTGCGCTCTATCGAAAATATTGCTGCTGTTGCCGAAAGTGTGAGTGACAATCCATCAACATCAACTCGACACCGTTCGTAGGAATTGAACATTCAAAGAATTTTGACGAAAGACCCCGCTTTGAAGCCGTACAAAATTCAATTGGTGCAAGAGCTGAAGCCGCACGACCATCCGATACGATTTCGGTTCGCCCAATGGGCCGAAGAACGCTTGATGGAAGATGAGCATTTTTATCGAAAAATCATCACCACCTCGGTGGTTATGTCAATAAGGAAAACTGCCGCATTTGGGGCTCAGAAAATCCACACGTAATCATGGAAAAGCCAATGCACCCACAACGAGTGACTGTTTGGTGCGGTATGTGGTCCGGCGGCATCATTGGTCCGTTTGTCTTCGAAAACGAAGCAGGAGCCGCCGTAACCGTCAATGGTGAGCGCTATCGCGGCATGTTGGAAGTTTTTTTTTTCCCTGAATGGAAGAGGAAGACATCGGCGGCATTTGGTTCCAGCAGGACGGCGGCACGTGCCACACAGCCAACGTTACAGTCGAACTTTTGCGCGGTACGTTCGAAAATCGCATAATTAGCCTAAACGGCGATGTCAACTGGCCGCCTTGCAGCTGCGATTTGACCCCGTTGGACTATTTTTTGTGGGGAGCCGTCAAGAATAAGTGCTACGCCAACCATCCAGAGACGATTGACGACATAAAGCACGAGATTGAAGTCGCTATTGCAACCATTGAGGGCCACACTATCGAAAATGTCATGAAAAATTGGGTCTACAGAATGGGCTACTGCAAAGCCAGCCGGGGCAGCCATATGAATGAAGTGGTCTTCCACTATTAAACCGCAATGTTGGGGCTATTCAATAAAAAAAAAATAATTGAAAAATATGCACCCGTCTTTTTTTATAGCAATTTTAAAATGCAACTTTTTCGTGGGCCACCCAAAAATATAAAATAAACGTAACACACTTAAAACTACTACGAATAAATTAACACACGTATTTATTTCTATTACTACTATTTATGTCTGTAATATTTATTTACTTCTTGAACTATAATAACACTGCACCATTCACTGTATTTATCTTTATTTGCACTGTACGAATACTACTGAATGAATTTATCCTACCGGCAGCATTTATTATATGTGCAGACAGAAGGTCTAGCAAATTCGCTCTCTTCTACCACATATGAGTGCAGTTGATTTACGACTTGTTTACCGCTATGTTTTTGTCGTCGCCCGGATGTCTACTTCCTTTTTTTTTGTGGGCTTATTTCATAACAATACGAATTACAATACGATGCTGCACTAAGCGTCTATCAATCCCTGTACATGAACTAGCTACTTTTCTTTATATAATAAATTAGAATAATGTTCTCTTGCAATCCCAAAGGAAGACTGACGTTACTTCCTTTGTAAAAAGGATGGCAGTGTTGGTGCTCCTCACAAACTACTGTTGATAATAATAATTGGTGTGCCTCCACAAGGCAGCAAAAATTGTCCAAACCTCTTTAACAAGTACTTGAACAGGCTAGTTTTTGTTATATCCGGGTACTTATCTAGATTTTGAAAACAATGGTTTCTGAAACTTAAAAGTTGCTAATTACTTCTTCAACCTTATATCCTCTCGGTGTTTTAAACAAGGTTTGATGTCGTAGCGCCAACTTTGAGGCAAGCCATCATACAATGATTTTCGAACAAGTTCAAGCATGTTTTGTAAATGTGAAGACGACCCCTCCGGCAGAGATTACTTAAATGAAGATGATTAGAAATGCTGGTTATATAGAAATTTTACATTTTGTACAAAATAATGCTCAGAATCCACTGTAAGTATGTGATAGTCAGAACTGATATGCGCTAATATAGGACGTCCTGATAGAGATTTGTAGTTTTCGACTTCTAATTACAATATGTGAGTCAAAGTAACTTAAATTAAGTTACATATATTTCAAATAAAATAAGTGTTTTGCCCTTTGTTCTTATGCAATCAAAGGTTATACTTGTCAGTCTAACAATAATAATATGAATAATGGAATTATACACATTTTTAAATAAATAGGACAGAATCTAAAAATACGTGGGTTTACCCTTATCTCATATACTCAGTAATGTATACATGGAAGAATTAGAATAAAGTGCAATCAACACCTATCACCTGAAACCAAAAATATGTTTAAGATATGTCGACAGTACCTTTGTTATATGACCTCACATAGAACACACATTGGAATGCTTCCTACACAACCTTAATAGTATGGAAAACATCAAAAAGTTCATCATGGAGGTGCATACAGACAACAAGATATCCTTCCTAGATGTACTAGTACAGACACTTTACTACACTAAAAACCTCAGTTTACAAAAAGTCCACGAATTGATAGCAATAACTTTGATTCAAATCACGCACATAATGACAAAGTTGGAGTGGTCAGGTGCTCATATGATAGAGCCAGAATAATATGTTCGGAAGAGCAGGATAGGAAAGAAGAAGAGAGAAATATAACTAAGTACTTAAAATTAAGCGGGTATGCCAGTGCAAGAAAAAATATCAATTCGAACCCAGACCAACTGGAGACCGTAAACTAAAGAGGCATGGAACATTATCTCAAAATTTACAGATCGTGATCAAAAAAATTCGGAGTTTAATATCAAAATTAATGATGTGACAATAAGTGCTCCTCGCGAGGTAGCTGAATGCTTTAATTACTATTTTATAAACAAACCTCATGAAATTGTGGCTCACGTCGGTATCTCTGCGCGTTTAACAAATATTAAGGCAGTGAAGTCAATTTCTAATAGTATGTGTGCATACCCTTATTCCGAACAAGATCTCTCAAAAATTATCTCACAGATAAAGAACAAAAGCAGTAGTGGACCTGATAACAGTCCAGCTTAGTTGTTGGGTAACATTGCACCAAGTATTATATATCCATTGACTGAACTTGTAAATTTGTCTTTGGCGAGGGGCATCTTTCCCGAAAAATTGAAGCTGGCGGCGGTTACGCCGGTTTATAAGAAGGTTTGTCCTTTGGATGTGTCAAATTTTCGTCCTATATCGCTAACATCTAGTTTCTCGAAAATATTCGAAAGTGCTATGCTTGGAAGACTTCAAAACCATTTGGATAGTTTTGACGTGTTGTGTGGCAAACAACACGGTTTTAGGAATCAGCGTTCTACAATTATAGCTATTCACGAATTTATAAACGTTGTTGCGCAGGCTCTAGATGGGGGGAACAATGTTGCGGGCGTTTTCTGTTACCTAACTCGGGCTTTTGATTGTGTTAATCACCAAGTATTACTGGAAAAATTAGAAAAATATGGGATTAGGGGTGTCGTTGCAGATTGGATCGAATCATATCTCTCGGGTCGGATGCAGTTTGTTAGAGTAAGGCACAAGACAAATAATCGAATAAAAACGGATGTGTCTTTTTTTCTGCCGGTGACGATTGGCGTCCCACAGGGATCTATTCTTGGGCCTATATTGTTTATTTTATTTATAAACGATATAGTACAATTCATTAATTACTCGCTATATTTATATGCGGATGATACTTCCCTTGTGATAACAGGCTCAAGTGTGTCTGAAATCGAAAATAATATAAATAACGCCCTCAAGGATCTTGGTCGCTGGTTTAGTAGTAATGGCCTTCATATGAATTTAAGTAAGACACACACTCTCTTGATACATACCCCTCAATCTAGGCTGGATCGACGGATTGAGGCTGGTGTGAATGATGCGCCTATGGAGGCCCAGCAGTCTGCAAAGTTTCTGGGCCTTATATTGGATGCACATATGAGTTGGAAGGACCACTGTGATACCCTTGTAAAAAAGCTAAATTCTTCATGCTACTTAATAAGAAATTTAAAATCTATTTTATCCCATGACTATCTGCTATTGTTTTACTATGGTGAGGTACAGTCACGTATTTCATATGGTGTTGCATTTTGGGGCAACTCAGTATCGTCGCGAGACGTATTCTTGGCGCAAAAGCGGATAGTACGCTGTATAGCGGGTATTACAAGTTTTGAGTCTTGTCGGCCTTTTTTCAAGAGCTACAATACTTTGACAGTCCCGAGTCTCCACATTCTAGAGACTCTATATTACGTTTTTAAAAATAAGGAATGTTTCAAAAGAAAATCAGTCGTACATAGTTATAACACCAGAAGTAAGGATGACTATGTCACTAACAATGATAGATTGGTCATGACGAGGAAAATGCCTCTCTGGCTGGGAACTAAACTTTTTAATTCGCTACCCCCCTATTTGAAAGGGGAAACGTGGGCAGAAATTTAAAGGCCGCTTAAAATCATTACTTATCAGTAATAGTGTATATTCCGTTGAATAATTTTGTGGACTAATTAAGGTTTAGGGGTCTGACAACAAGTAAATATCTCGGGATATAGAATGTAATCCTTAGTGTTCCAGTGTTTTTATACTTTTACACCAATTGTTTTATTATTTGACATATGTCTTATGATATGTATTTGTTAGTTAGCTGTTTTTTTTTATTTTTTTTATTGTATATACATTTTGACGTATTGTTTCCATTACTGGCAACTTCAATAAATAAAAACTACTACTACTACTACTACTACTATGTATTACGGCCGTGTCGTACGTAAAAGGCCTATTAGATCAATTCCAGAGAAGACGCAACAAATAAGAAATGCTATTAGGACAAGCAATACTGTTAGACCGATGCTAACGAGAACTAAGCCAGGCAACATAAATCAAATTTCAAAAACTGTCTATATTGTAGTACTGTGTGCCTGTTGACGTCCATACATAGGAGAAACCAGGAGGCCCTAGAAGTAATAATTAAAGAAAACAAGAAATTGGTTCGCCTAGGAAAAACTGACGTTACAATTCTGACGAAAGGAAAACATGGCATCAGAATGAGGATGAAAGAAGCGGAATATTTGGCTATAGTAACTAATCCCATAAGTGCACCAAGTCTGGAGATTAAAGAAGTCTGGATCCCAATTATTCGTGAGAGCATAAACACGTTATCTAATAATACACCACACAGGTCAGATTGAGATCAAGTTTGACATAATTCGTCACAGGACATTTAGAAATGTCATAAGCGGTTTACAAATTTCACATAGTAAACATATTGTGCACCAAAAATAATCGCTTTTTTTCTATTTAGCTTCTATGTGCTAGCAGCTAGGATTAGGTTTTCGTCAGAGAACACTTTGTCGACGCGCACTCTGTTTTCATATAAGCTAAACTGATCAAGATCGGTAAACGTAAATAGACAAGAATTAAGCTAAATGTATAAATTGATTTTTGAACGGTGGCGTCTAGTAAGAATTAACGTTTAAAAAGTATATTTATATGCATAAATGGAAGGACGGTGGCAGCACGGTAGACTACCGCGAAAGTGATAGGTCTGTCGGCAATGATCGTGTGCGATACAGGTTGGGTAGATAATTATATGATGGTATTATCTTTGCCATGTGCAATTGTAGAAAGGGATTTCGGTAGGCGAATTTTTACCATTCGACTTCAAAGCTTCGGTCGCTAACAATGGTGTTGCAACATAACGATACATATAAAGAAAATGATTATAACCAAATAAAAGTATTGGTAAATTAAATATTGCTTGCATATTTGTTGCAAATACCAAACTCCATAAACGTGTCTAGAATATTATTGAAATCAAATTTGACAGTGCGAACTGACATTGAAAACAGCTATTTATCACTACAATTAAAACGTTTTGCAAATGCATATCTTGAAGACCACCCAAGGATACTGTATTCTTCATTTTGTTTCTCCACATACGAAACGATCATTCTCTGTAATCACTATTCCGATGGGCACAAAATAACAGCAACGACACGGTACAAAAAGCATGCAAAGTGGCGTGCGCGTTTTACCGGTCTGTGAAATAATTACATCACCAGAGGTTAACGTGTTAATATCAAGATGGGAAGAGATATTGATATATCTATTTTGTGTTCGATTTTGCTATTATAACCGTTTATGAAATACACTGCTTAAGTGGCACGCGTGAAAATTATTGTACAATTGTAATAATAGGTATTACGACCACGACTCTGTTAATTTCTTCCTGTGTATCTAATAACATCGAAGTTCGAAGCGAGTGAAGCCTACATTTACAAATACTAAATTTAAAAATTTTCTGTGCTTCTCTAGATACTTAATCCATAAAAAATGCTTGCATATTCATTGTGTGTATCTAATTTGTGAAAATAATTTATTATATTTTCTCTTTTAAATATTATGGTGGATGAAATGGCGTTAAAATTAAGCCACATTTTTAAATATAATTAATATGGGGCGTAAAAACAAAGATATCATTTTACACTTACGCTCCGATCAGTTTTACAAACTTATTTTTCACTCAGATCGAAATATTTAGTTAGCACTATGTGTACAAGTAGAAAATGATTACAACGATTTTGAATACTAACCGAAATTGTGAAGATCAGGATAATTAAGACATGTTTCAACTGACCTAAAAACTGAAGTTATAATGCAGAACTTGAATATCCAAGTGTGGAGAAATAATGCGAGAACTATATATTGCAGATAATAAATGATTTAAGACTCACAGGACAAAGTTTATAGTTAAAAATAATATTAAGAAATGTAAGAGTAAACAATATTGATATAAGACGTTGATAAAATGAGTCAACTGTATGGAATTTAACATATAAGGTAATGCAAAATTTGTAGAATCAGAACAAATAATGACACAACAAGATGGAGACAGCTAAGATATGTCCGATGGTTGGATAATAAGAAACATAGAGTTAATTGAATGGGAACAACATTGTTGTGATGTTTGGAATTTCTGTGATTTACCGGAAGCAAATGGCTTATGCAATTGATTTTATCTTGGTGCACCAAAATCTTAAGATTTTCTGGGAAATACAAAAAGCAAATCTTATATCTTGTGTCACTGTACTTACTCAGAAACATTTACCGCGTCCACATATTTAGCTAAATACGCGAGATACTTACTGACTATTGCTGGATACCGATATACAATTACAATTTAATTTATCTCAAAACTTAACGTGCTAGAAGCAATCTAATACTTAATTGCTTTATTTGATTAATAAGTTACGAAATAATTATATTTGTCTTACATTTATTTCAAAAAATATTGAATGTCGTTTGGTACTAGTAGGTTTGGCCGTTTGACCACTAACATGGTCACACAGAGAGAGAGAGAGAGAGAGAGAGAGAGAGAGGGAGAGAGAGAGAGAGCGAGCGAGAGAGAGAGAGAGAGAGAGAGGAAGAGAGAGAGAGAGGGAGCGGTAAAATATATAGAGGTTGAACATTTTTGTTATCGCAATACTTGCTCAAGAAAGATACTTCAATTAGTAATTAATTTATTGAGTAAGTAAATTGCAACCCGACACATAGTGTCATTTTTTAAATTCTAGGTGGAAATTTATTATCAAAATATATATTTTCAATGGCTTATCTTCAAAGTGACAGTTTGTAAAATAGTGTTTTTGTGCCAGAATTGTTCTACCTCATCGCCAGTCCCTATGACAATAAACAAAAAGTGTCACATATTTAATTCAGCGATTTATAAGTTTAGTGCCATCCCATCAGTGCATTTGCATGGTTCATTTTGGTGGTTCTATACAGATTTTCTAAACAGTGAATGTGTAATAAGAAAGCATAAGGTAAACACTCACCATAGACAAAATATTGTTATTTTAAAATCTTTGTACATACTAAAAAAATAATAAATCACAACTGTTCAAAAATTGTAATTTTTTTTGGAATAACGAATTTAAAGAGTATGCAGAATGCGGTGATTACGCATGTTTGTTTGAATATATTTTTTATTGTTAGCTCAGTTTATTATTTGTTGATAAAAATAAATAAAGTCGTAGATAAAAATATTTTTATCTACGACCGATAAATAATACATTCATTTTCACGTATCCATAGATGCATAAATCTATTCATATTACGCTCTTCTGGAATATGGTTTCCAAGGGCGTAGAATATGAAGAGGATTAGGTATGCAATTCACAAAAAAAAAACTTCATCCTCAATATACACTACTTTATATGCTCGTTAAATAATTATACTATTTCAGAAACTATGGCAATACGAAGGTATAATTTGTTTGTCATCTGGTGCGAGCAAGTAGCGCTGGAAGAGGAAAAACGAGTTTGTTTTGAATTTTGGATTGGATAGGCTTGAATTACACCAATCTCCGAACAATGAGAGATGTGTTTTGTAGCCTCTTATTATAGTCCGACGCCTATATTTCATCATTATCGCAATGTGTAGGTGAACGTTTCAATAAAAAACCCTTAGATGGAGCTGTCCTTGAACTGCTCAAAAAGCCTCACTTGCTCAAATTTTTTCAGAGAATGACAATGACAGTGATGATGATGATGACAAAGAAGAAAAACATGAAGAAGAGGGAGACAATGATAGCAACTAGGACAGTTTGCGTTCGGTTATTATAATTTTTTTACTTTACAATACGATTAGAAATAAGTATGCTTTTTCTTTTAAAAATATTAATTAAAATGAGTTAAACTAAATCTGATATGGTTATGAATGTAGATCTCTTAAATGTCATGAAACTGTTTTAAAAACTAAAATGGGCTTGTGAGTAACAACTAACACATGTCAAAAATATACATCTAACGTAACTTTCGTTAAAACTTCTCGAGACATGCGTCAATTATTCGATTTCGCAAAACTTTGACTGTATCAGGCGGTGTGGTATAAACAATATCTTGCAAATAGCCCATGAAGATAATATACATCGGGGTCAGATCACAAGAACGAGCTGGCCACAAAATAGGTCCGTATGTTCCCATCCAACGATCTCCAAATCCTCTATTCAAAAACTCTCTATTGATTATGTCGTTGTGTGGGGTAGCCCGTCATGTTGAAAAACTAAATTATTTCTTTCATTTAAAGTTAAATTGTCAAGAACATCTAGTAACTCTTCACTTAAAATTTGGTAATACTTTTGCTGGGTAAGATTTCCATCGATGAAGAAACTATTATTCGTTCATCTAATATACCACATCAAACATTAAGTAAAAATCTTTGTTGTGGGGCTTATTCTACGGAAACATGTGGATTTTCTACATTCCAGTAGCAATGATTGTAGCAATTAAATTTTTTTTATTTGTAAATTGATATTCGTCGGACCATAATATTTTTTTTATATTTTTTATACGACGTGCTGGATCACCTTCTAATGTGTGAATATTGCACGGCACAAATGCTTTATATTTATGTTTTTTCAATACTGAACACACATTTACTCTGGAAACTTGTCGATTTGAAGCAATTTCTTATACAGATGTCCAATGATTCTCATCAACACACAGTAAAGCGGTTATCTCGAAATTTTCGATTTTGTGTTCTAGGACAACTGAAACAACTGAAATTGGTTTAACGACACTGACATAAAGTTCACATGGTGACAATAATGTCTAAGCACTCTATTACTATATAATAGAGTACAAGAATTTTTGCAATGTTTGCAAGTACTTTTTAAGTCGTTTAATTTGACATGTCGATCGTTACAATCAGGTTTCAAATAAAGGTGCTACGAGCTGGGGCGTTATTTGTGGACACGCAGTATATAGGGTCTGGTCTGTAGGGGCTTTATGTATAAATCGATTTTAATAATTTAAAAGGCAAATTAAACGGTCAGATGTAGGCTATAAAATGAAAACACGCTTAAGTGTCATAAATAAAAATTATTCATAATATTTAAACGTTTTAAGGTCTTAGGGCCAATCAAAAATGAAGAAGTAATTTGTCGAAGATGCTTCATATTTTATTATATTTTTTTACATTTTGCTTTCTGGTCTACTTTCACCCATTTTATTTGGTGTATCACTCATTCCAATCGTCCAAAAATAAAGGCCAATTAACTCGTCCTTTTTCAGAAGACATTCGGTATATATTACATATATCGAAAATATTTATAATTTGAATGTGAATAACAAATCGCATGTGAGCTAGATGGGGAGTTTCTCATATGCCATATTTATTTCCACCTAAAATTGAAAAAACCCTTAAAAAATATCGAAAGTATAATTTTAGTAGTCAAAACAATACGTAGATGTAGATGTGCGTGCCATAGCATTTATTTATTTTAAAACAGGTATCCGAAACGCCATTACTCAAATAAATTGCGATCGTAAATTAAATCAGAACGAAAATATCGATTGTAAATACTTAAACAGAGAAAAAGGAGTTATGGCATGCTAAATTTACCAGAGACCCTTGCCAAGTAGTCGATTTTAAAAGATTTATAAACCCCACTGCATTTGTATCAATCAACCATTTTTACGAAATCATTTCGTCTTGGTTGAATCCTTTTCGAACAACAGATTAATGACTTGTGTTCTTTCGCATTTTAATTTTCGTTCATTATTCTTTTTTCGATTTTGTTTATCTCTGTATCCTTAAATGAATATATAAAATATTAGTTTATAGTAAAAAAAAGCAATGCTTGTTGGAATTGAATTTCGCATCTTCTTTTAAGTAAGATGAAATGGGTAATTCAAAAATTATTTATAATATGATGGTTACTTCTGCAGTTCCTAGCAACTTTATAAGAATTAATTTGAATATACTAGACCTTTATTTTTTGGTGCACTTTCTATAATACAGTACATTGCAGGAATATTAAAATATCTAAAAAAAATATCTCTCTCTCTAATAATAATAATAATAATAAAAATAATAATAATATATCTTTATTGCCCAACAGATTTTTTATATCTAATTACAGGACAAGAAAAAAAATGCAATGAATTGATAACTACACAATATAAAATCAAATAAAACAATTAAAAAATTTTTTACATATATACACACATACACACATATACATATATATATATACACATATATACGTATACATACATACACATACATAACTCAATAATATGCACAAGAATTAAGAAAGAGAAAAAAAGAAAATGAAAAAAAACAAGCCATTGCAACGTAAAAGTAACCCTACTAATTAATTAATTAATTAATTAATTGCGATAATGGTGAAAAATTAATATCGAGATCATCCCCACAAGTGGCATTGCAACGACTACAACCTCTATAGAGCGGCGATGCAAGTAAAATATTTGTTCTGGCCATTGAAAAATAAAATACATTCCTTGTGCGACATGGGTACTGAGGTACAGCAAACATGATCTTTGCCAAAAAAAATGGAACATCTATATTATTGTGCAATACATCATACGTGAACTTAATATCTGTTTTATGCCTTCGTATCTCCAAAGATTCAAATTTAAATTCTTCAAGAAGAACATCATAGCATGTCCCCTGAATGGGGTACAAACCATGCCTCTTGAAGTCAGATATTTCAAAAAGCGCCTTTGAACCCTCTCGAGTGCTTCAGAATAAGTTTTATATGTTGGCGACCAAACGAATGAAGCATATTCGAGGCGAGAGCGAACAAAGGAAAAGTAAATTTATTTTTTTTTATTTAGGGGATTAGTCTGTCACGGTTTAGAGTACTGTTATAGTCCGTTAGATTTTAGATTAGAGTAGTATATATAGGGATGTCGTTTCTTAAGAAATCAGTGTTATCCCACTGGTGATTTGGTGAAGAGCATATCTTCTAAGGTTACACCTTAGCCAAAAATACCACGTTTAACACTCTTTTTTGTTTTATACAGATATCTACTGAAGATGGCAACTTAGTTGCCGAAATACGTATTTAGATTTTTTGATATATATTTTTTGTGGTAAGGGATTTTCCTTTTGCATTTTATTTCAAAAAGAACGCCTAAATTTCTCACAACTATACAACGATGAATAGGAATCCCGTCAACGGCGTAATTAAAGCAGAGGGGTTCTTGCTTCCGACTAATCGTCAATACATTACATTTAGAAATATTCAGGGGCAAATTATTCACCGTACACCATGCCCCCAAAACATCCACTTGCCTCTGCAGAAACAAGCAATCCGTAGTGGTGCGTATTTTCTGGAAGAGCTTGACATCATCTGCAAATAAAAGTCTATGGCAGCCCAATTCAGAGCAGATGTCATTAATAAATATTGCAAATAATAGGGGACCTAGATTGCTACCCTGCGGAACTCCGGAGGTGGCAATGAAGTAAGATGATTTGTGACCAGCATAACTGACGTACTGAACTCTATTCATCAGGTACGTGTTAAATCTAATTTAGAACAAACTTGTAAAGGCATACAAAGCATGGCAATTGAATAATACTTCATCCTTGGCAAAATAGTTTTAATTTTGAATCAGTCTTTAAGAACGAATGTGTTTTTTTATTCAAGTCAAAGTTAATTACTCTATATGTTAGTTTTAATAAAAATACATATTAAAACGAATAAACACTAGGTTATATTGTTTCACTTAGGACAGATTTATTTTTCTCTGACACGTGTTTTGACCTCTCGGTCATTATCGAAGAGTTTACAGACTTAAACTAAACTGAGAAAGTTACCAATACCTATTTATATGTATGTGCTAGTGCCTTAAGTACAGTGTCAATAATGGGGGTGTTTATGAAATCTAGTTCTGTGTTTGTGACATGTTTATTAGCTGTTGTAGCTTTTTTAATTTCAAGGATTTCTAGTAAATCTAATTTTCCTCCTTATATAACTATTATGTAATAATGTATAATTATTAGTATCGAATGTATCGAATACATGTATAAGGTCTATGCAATGTTCAGCAAAGCCTGTATTTTTGTTATTGTTTAAAATGGAATTTTTTTGTTCATTAATGCGATACTGTACGGGTCTGCCTGTTTGACCAATGTAGATTGCGTCACAATCACTGCAACCTACCTCATAAACACCTGATTTGTCACACAATTTTGTTTTTTCTTTATTATTGACTAATATTTTTCCTAAATTAAAATTTACTTGGATAATATTTAAACCTAGCTTTTTTAATTCATTAGAAATTCTGCTGTCCCGGTATATAGTTAAGAGAATGATACCGCTTGTTATTTGGATGTTGTTGAGTTTGTTAACTGTAAATTTATTTTACGAGGATCTTTTTTTGTTTCTTTTCAACCACGCTATCAATGAGTTGTGTGCTATAACCATTATTTAATGCTATAGTTTTTAAAATATCTCTTTTTTTTGTAGATATCAGTGTTTAACGGAAAGTTGAGTAATCTATGGGTTAAACTGTGAAAGGCGGCCATTTTTATATTCCAAGATTGGTTTGAATTAGCGGGTATGATAGTATCTGTGTTAGTTATTTTCCTAAATATATCAAATTCTAATCTTTGTTCTATTCTACTGATTCTTATGTCTAAAAAGTTTAGAGTTTTTTCCACCTCTTTTTCTATTGTAAATTGTATATTATTGTATTGTATATTATTGTATTGTATATTATTGTATTGTATATTATTGTATTGTATATTATTGTATTGTATAAAATTGATCTAATTGTCTGTCAGTGCCTCACCAAATATATAATATGTCATCTACATATCTAGCACAAGAGGAAATGAAAAATACATATCTTTATCCAATTATTTAAACCATTCTTCTTTGAAAAGATTTCGTAATTTTGGAGTGTGCTGCTGCATATACAATACTACGGTTCCTGACAACAATTGCAGGGTTATTCCATTAAATAATATTGTTATCATTTACGTGTATTACTTTTGTAATAGAATATACTATTTCATAGAGAAGGAAGTCTCTATACATTAATTAATTAATTTTAATCAACTCAAATAATATTTGTGAGGACTGTTTTTCTATTGTCATTAATCCTATTTGTGTAACGTACGGTATTGTTATACACAAATGTATTTGTATGTCTACATCATTATATAATTATGCGTGCAAAAAACTATAAATTACTTCAGTCACAACATGCGAGAGGGCACTTCATTAAGAACATTTATTTGCACTGACTGAAGCAGAAATGGAGAGTTACATAAGAGCACTTAACATATACGTACTTGTTCGGTTAATCTTTGAACATTTGATGTACTTTAGAACAAATAAAACTTCAATTAGAATGGTCGCTAATTACGTAAAAGTAAGTACAACAAACTTATACTCAATTCAGATAAATTGAATTAGAAACATAAGAGCAATACATATAACGCTGGAGTCAATAAAAATCGAAATACTGCGCCTTTATGTTAAAATTCTTAGATCAGCATGATATTCTACCGTATTGGTAAATATACGGCTACGGTTAATATTACAATATTAAGGCGAATCAGGACGACCATTTAGTGTGTTTCCGATGCGGTAGATGGCGCTGAAATTATTTAGCTGTTTTAAGAAAAACCAAGCAAAATATTTTTAATTTGAAAGAATAAATGTTTTGAAAGCAATAATCAAAAATGCGCTAACGTTTTAGTTTTTCAATTTTTTTTTTCTAAAATTTTTTTTTTGTAATAACTTAAGAAAAAAGAAGAAAATAGAAAAAGTGGCCAAGAGCGACGTTCAAGCTATATCTACTAATGTTGAATCAATTTTTATTTTATTTTTTCGCCAGAAAATAGCGTCCGAAACAGTAATATACGTTTTCTCCTTTGATCTCGCCGCACCGTAAATGCGGACGATCTTTTTGCCACGCGTCTAATTGACTGCGCCATACAAATTATACCTATATTCGAGCTGAAGGATCTTTTCAAGACATTGCCAGTGTCCTGCCAAGTAGCATGCATAGTTAAAACAATTGAATTTACTGATTTAAGATAATAAGTAGCTTAGGTACCTACGTATTTTCTGCAACAATTCAATAAATTATATTATTATTTACTTACTTTATGAACAAAACTATTAATATAAAATTGAAAAAATATAATATGTACTATGTTCATACTAGTTATTGATACATTTAAAAGTAGAACGGGTACCTAATTCTTTCCGAGTTTGGTTTTCCGAAAACTGACTTTTTGCACGTACGGCGATAAAAAATCAAACAAGCCACCCCACTCACCCACAAATTTGATTCTTATATCTCCTAAACACAATATTTAAAACACAGTGCCACTGTGGAACTTGCAATTGCGGGAATTCCAATGACATCATAGGCTTGTTCGTAGAGAGTTTTTGTGATAGTTATTCGACAATCTCCGACTTTTCTAATGGGCATGCGCCGGTCAAAATTTAATATAAATCAAACTTGTTTGAGATTTTGACAGTACGAACGCTATTTAGAGAGGCAATCTGTTGAAAATGAATGTACATTATGGACCCACGATAATACAAAATTATTAATATTTATAGAAATTATGTCTGTTTATATACACTTCATTGTAAATATTCGTTTCTGTTTTTAAAGATGATCTTTTATAGAATCTCTTTGTTTGTATACTTCCAATACCTAGCTACCTTTTATATACAAATGTGAATATACACGGAGGTTATGTATTTCCATTATGTACAACAATAAAGGAATCGTGATCGATAACACATCGACGCAATTGACCCTACCAACCAGTGGCGGCTGCTGCAGGGAGGGCAACGGGGCACTGCCCCCCCCCCCCCGTGACAAATTTCTTTTAACAGATAAATTAATTATAAATACCTAATTTGTATGTAATTTTTCTGATTTGTTTGATGACAAATAATATGTTTTCGGAAGTAACAGTCCGTCTTTTCAGCACGTTTAAAAATCGCAGTCTAACGTAGGCTCCGGGGCATCTCGCGCGACTGCCCCGTTTGTATTAGAAATCGAGCGATGAAACTGGCGCGGGTAGCGCGCGTATATATGTAGGCGGCGGGGCACTACTCTATGGTGCCGGGTCCGGGTGGCGGTCCAGTATGTAATATACAGCGGTGAGTGTATGTTGTAATTTCTATCGGTGCAAATGCAACTATGAATTACGTTAGTAACATTAAGACAGAATTAAAAAATCTAGGTCTCCCTAGACCAGATTTATTGATTAAACTAGAAGATCTCAATTTGAAAACTAATAAAACCGTGACGAGAAAATTCAACAGAAGCTCTTACAGTTTATCAGACTGGTTGTGTGGGTGAAATGTGCAAAATGCTTTTTTCTATTTCGGTGCTATAAAACTCACTTTACGACATCCGTTTTGGTTGCAAAAGCATTTCTTTATCGCACGCTAATTTTGTTGTTTTGACGTTGGTAACAAACAAAAAAATGAACCAAATTATATTCAAATGTCAACATGTAAGCCTTTAGTGTAACAAACATGTGCAATAGAAGTTGTACAAAAAATAAAAAGCACACATGCTAACATTTTATTTACTAATTAACAATATAAATTGTTAAGCAGAGTTGGATGATAAGTTTTCTGATGCTACTATTGTAATTTACTTCCAAGGTTGAATAGTACAACTGTTATAAAAGTTTGTTTTTGATAATATGTCGAGACTATGTTGGCGAAAGATTTTGTAAATTGTCTTCTGCTATTTTGCGAATGTCTGGGGGCGTGCAAAATAGAAAAAATCAAGTGAACGGTGTTTTTCTACTTTGAAGAGAATAAAACCATTTTCTAGAAATACCATGCGGGAAAGCAGACTATGTGCCTTAGCAATGTGTTCCATTGAAAAACAATTACTAACATCAACACCAAACTTCAATAAATGAGTTATTAATCATTTTGCTGATCGTAAGGTACTTAATTTTTGATATTAAACACTCAGACCCCCGGTGCCCTCCCGTCCCAAAAAATCACGGGCCGCCACTGCTACCAACCACAACGAAATTTAAAAAATTCTACTTGAAATGTGTACACACGCATGGGCGAACTTTTGTCAGAGATAAAACACCTAACTCTTGTGATAGTTTGAAAATCGTTTACAATTGCAAATTTGTATTAGTCCGAACACTAAACTAGTAGTTGGAAACGAATCGAATTTGTGATTCTACTCTCCAAACATTGATCATAAAATACGCATGCGTCGTACAGTTTCTGATAGTTACCAATTACTCTGCAAGAAAACCTCATGTGTGTAAACAGAGATTCCACCCGGAGCCTAAAACAAATAGAGAGAGAACACCTCCAAGGATATCAACTCCTAAATTAGAACTTACGGTGGCTGATAGCGCTGTATGGGAAGTAATGTCTATTGGTGGTGGACATTCGAGCATGGAAGAATTGTTCTCTACCATGGGAGTTAAACCAATAGGCAGCAAGTCATTTCAAAAGATAGAACTGAAACTAGGAAAGGTAAGCAGAGGTTAATATTTTCATCTAGAGTTTACTGGTAACTTGTGGTTTTACAAAGGTTTGGCAAGAAATTTTATAAGAATCCATGATTGAAGCTGGCAGGCAAGAAAAAGATTTAGCTGTAAATAATGGTCATATAACGGAGGATGGGACTCCATTTATCACAGTAGTTGTGGATGGAGGCTGGTCACATCGAAGCCATGGTCACAGATATTCTTCTAATTCTGGTGTAGCTTGTGTTATTGGTGTAAAAACAAAAAAGTTGCTGCATCTGGATGTGAGAAATAAATATTGTGCCCTGTGCCTTTATCTTAAAACAAACGGAAAAGATGAAGTGCACGACCATTGTTTTAAAAATTGGACCGGTACTTCCTGTGGAATGGAATCGGATATGCTCATTCAGGCTTTTAATCAGAGTAAGACTCTACATGGACTGGAATATCGATGCTTCATTGGGGGATGGTGATTCTAATGTCCACAAAGAATTACAAGAAATGGTTTCGTACGGTAGAAAAATTGAGAAAATTGAATGTACAAACCATGTGATGAAAAATTACACTAAAGCTTTGATGAAAGTTCAAGGCGTTTCTAGAAGTGTTAGAAATATTCTTACGCGTCCGATCATCAAACGCATAGTCAAAGGTGTCAGGGCAGCCATTATATATAATTCGAAAAATGGTAAAAACCCTGTCGATCTCAGAGAGGATATTAAGAGACGGGCCAATCCATGTATTCGGCATGCACAAGAATTGTAAAAAATATTTTTGTTCATCGACGTCTGATAAAAGTGTACTAGAGGGTGATAGGCTCCAAGCATTTAAATATATTCAAGAATGCCTCAAGCCTGTTATCCGAAAAGCTCATCAACTTGTTACCAACAGAACGAGCAATTATGCTGAGAATTTTATGTCTTTAGTTGCTAAATTTTCTGGGGGGAAACAAGTTAATCGCTGCAAAAGAGAATCGTACACTATCCGTGTACAGGGTGCTGGACTTGATTATCAAATGGGCCCCAAGTGGCACTACGAAACTATGAAAACATCAGTAGGAAAAAGCCCATCTGTAGCAATAAAACGTCGAGAACAGAAAATTACAAACAAATTACTAAGGACAAGAAAATCTTTATTTGTAGTTGACAGGCCAAGAAAAGGAAAAACCAATGAGGTAGAAGGAAGAAAAGACTATGGCGAAATGTGCCAAAAGCTTGACTTGGACCCGGAAGAACTCGCAAAAGAAGCAAATGAATTTAAAAAAAGTCTATAGGTATCCATCGAACAAAGAGATTTGATAGAAAACATGACTAGAGGACTGAGTGATAATGAAATTTGGTTCATGGAAAGAAAAAATCGTCTAACTTCATCAGTGTTCGGGCAAATAGCGAAACGGAGAAAAATACTAAATGGTGTAAGATGGTTGAAAACTTCTTGTATGGTAGACCATTTACAAACGCCGCTGTTCAGTATGGCAATGTTAACGAGAAAAACGCTATAAGAACGTATATTGAACGAACAGGAGAAAAAGTTGCGAATTGTGGTTTATTTGTTCATCTAGACCATGGCTACTTAGCCGCTTCTCCAGATGGACTAACCGACAGTGGAGGTATTGTCGAGGTTAAATGTCCAAAGGCAGCAGAAAACTTGACAATCGCTGAGACAACTGAAACGATTAAAGGTTTTTGTTTGGACAAAAGTACTCGATTAAAAAGATCACATAATTATTATTATCAGGTGCAGGACAATTGCATGTAACCCTTACGAAATATTATGATTTTATTGTGTGGACCCCTAAAGACATTTACATCGAGCGGATTTTGTCTGATTATGAATTTTGGAACAAAACATTGTTTCCAAAGTTGAAATTTTGTTTCGAAAAAGCGGTTTTACCTGAAATCATAGACCCACGAACATGTAGGAGTATGAAGATTAGAGAGCCTATCGAACATTTTCAAGCTACAACATAATACATAAATTATGCGGGTAGATCACCTTGATCTTCATTATTAATAAATTTGTATGAAAAAAACAATCGATTGTTTGCAATGTTTTTTTTCACAACTGGAAAATCTTCTTTATTAATATTTTTTAATTTCTGAATTAATGCCGTTGTAGAAAAAAAAGTGGGACTTTTAGCGTTTGTTGTAATGTAACTTTATGCCACCAACGTTAAAAGTGAGGGACATTTGACACTGGTGTCGTGTAAACGACATTTTTACTGTGAAACTAA
This sequence comes from Amphimallon solstitiale, assembly GCA_963170755.1. Lineage (NCBI taxonomy): Eukaryota > Metazoa > Arthropoda > Insecta > Coleoptera > Scarabaeidae > Amphimallon > Amphimallon solstitiale. Next base: position 18,264,787 of record OY720679.1, read on the forward strand.
TACTTGTAATTCCGATTAGTTAAATGAAATTCAGAACAAAAGAATTGTAATTAGAATAGCTAATTGAAATTCAGATAGAGTAAACTGTATTTCAGAAATCATCAATTAATTATTCAGAGAATATCACAAATGTAATTTAAAAGAGATTATGCAGGATTTTATTTCAACACGCAGTACAAACGATAAAAATATACAAAAAGGTCAACCTAGGGTAGTTTTATTATTAACAAAATCAACACTTATATTCCTACTCGCATATTATTCATTGCCAAAATTATGCGTTCCAAATTAAAACTGATGATTTCTGAATTACATTTGATACCTGAATAACTATTAATTTAAATTACAATTGACGATTTCTGAATATCAACTTACGCTTTCTGAATTACAATTAGAAATGGTGTGGATAAGTACCAAATTAGAGGATGGAGATTTCAAAATTTCCACGCTCTTCCGTTGACTCCGTTACTATCAATAAAATACAGAAAATGTTACGTCCCACCTAAACTTTTTTTGTGTAAAAGGATCCAGCGGACTGTCGGTATAATGACTGTCAAAGGAAAATGCATTTTTCCGTTTCGGGCGTTATTATTTGCCGAAATTAAAAAAAAAAAAAAGTTTTGTCATTAAAAAATTGGTCTTCATATGCGCCGTTGAGCCGATTTTTAATTATTTTTTTTATTACAAAAATATTTTTTTTATTTTTTTTATCAAACCAAAAATTAAAAAACTAAAACGTTGGCGCATTTTCAAACAATATTTTAAGAAGTATGCTGTTTAAAATTTGAAAATCGGTTGTACCGTTTCTTCAGAAATCGCTAATTACTTTTCCGATATCTGCATCCCTCTCGCACACTTGGCCGTCCCGATTCGCCTTAAGTGTTAAGTCCTTGCAACATCCCTGTCCTTGCTACATACCTGCATATCATGGTTAATCCATGCTAATATTTAAAAGTATCTACAAATAGTCATTGTCATATATGCAACACTCTTTGATTTATGTAATATCAAAGTTATTGTTATTATTATTTTTAGTAATAATAATAATTTCATTATTCAATAGAGTACTACTGTGCAATGAAAGAATAAGATATAATGCTATAACATAACTATTTTATTTTTTAAATATTTAAAATATACACTTTACACTTACAAAATAACATTACAGCATGCGGTTATATTGATTTATAAATTTAGATATTGTGTGCATGGTAAGAACATAAACTGTGATCAATAGATAAGGTTTACCGGTTGGTCACACACCGGTAAACCTTATGTATTGCTTAGTAAGAGGGTTTGAAAATTAAAATACTTCCTCAATTTCTTTTTCTAAGCATAGGCGCATTTATTAAGATTGATTTTCATTCACTAAATAATAATATAATTTAAGAATAATTAATGTTCTCTTTTCAAGTTTGCACTATGTAATTTATAACAATCCAAGATCAATATTGATTGGATGAAACATCAGCAATAATTTTTAACTTATGCTTGTTTGTATATAAGTTAAGTTAGAGAAATTTTGAAAACTTTTCTTATCTTGAATTTACTCAAGCTCCAATTATTTCCAGAAAATTTGATGGTTTGAGTTAAAGGGACTCTACTGTACATATATTTTATGTGTACCTATATTCGTACTAAATAAAGTATACAACATCTCGACATATCAAAATAAATAATGAACTTAGCGAAGATTCGATTTATATAGCCTGATTAGGAATTGAGGAGTGAAACAATGCGCTGAAGATGAAAGGAGAGACTACGGTTATCATCCTTTGTGATGGAAAATTTAAATACAATGACACTCCTTCACGAACAAATATATCAGGAGACATTTATGTATCTGTCTTAAATCAGAAGCAGAAGACATGTGTTTAACGTATGTTGTATGCATGTAAATATCTATATCTGCAGCTATTTGGAACCGATGAATACATCTGATAAATTAAACATCTCTCATATACTGAAGGATAAATAATTGAAGTATGTGCGTATACATTTTAAGCCTATATTAATTAATTGTATTGTATGGACTAATTTAATTAGTCCATACAGTACAATTAATTATAATTATGCAGAATGTATGATCACCTAAAAATCGCTTTTTCTAGTTTTTCAGTTCTAACATCATTAATGCTTTTATATATATAATAATATTATTATTGTTAATTAAATATTTGGGAAGATAAAGTAATTGATTTTAACCTGATCTTTGTATACTACATAAATTTAAAAACGAATCAAGAAATTCAATTTTATTTCATCAAATTATCTTCTAAATAACTATACATTTAAATTACATAATTATTTCCGTATATACATTTATATATTTTTTAGAATAAGAAATATAGAAATGCATACATATTATATAAATAAATAATAGTTCATGGGTGGAATAAAAAATATGGGAATTACGAAATTTAAATACAGCCAAAGCATAACATTTAGAGTTATATGCACTTTTTCTGCTTTTTATACATTACGCACCGCAGAGAGTTTTATTACACTTTATGCTAAAGATTTGTACTTGTTAGTACTGTTTCTGTTAATCAAAGTCTTACAGAAAATATCAATAAGCACAGCTCTTTCTGAACTATACCAAAAGCACCTTTTTAAGACACACTCTTATCAATTTCAGGCAAATAAGGAGTTTTATTTGAATCTAAATGTGACCAATAACAGGCTAACAAAAACTGAAAAATTTAATTATCGTGAGTTTGGGTTGATAAATTGTAGAGTTGAAGATATCATTGTGAAACAATATTAGCAAAACTGAATTCGTAATGTTACTTGTTTAGATACTTAAAAACAGTTTTGGATTAACAGTATATAATGAGTATCACGTTCATATTGCAAGCAGAGAAGAATTTTATTATGAAAGTTTTTCGAAATTCTTACCTAGGTCTCTTACTCTTATCGAAAATCAGTTTTTTGCAATATTTCGCAAGTCATGCTTTTTAGACAGGTACGTTACGAGTATAAAAGTATTTAGAACTTAATTTTCAATACCGTTTGTATAAAAAAAATTTCAAAATTCGGACCGGAAGTAACACTTTTACTCTTAGCGACTAGCACTTTCTTTCGAATATCTCACAAAGTATGCATTCTATAGAGATTTATTAAGAGAATGTAAGCATATAATAGAATTTTGAATAATTTTTATATAAGAAATTCTTAAAATTTGGCTTATTTTTCTATGAAATAAAACTATTTGAAACAATTTTGTATAATTTGAAACACTCATACGTATAAGAAAGTCGTGTGGTGGCCACACCTCACTTTTTTAATTTAACTCAATGATATTTTGATAGTTATAGTAAAGATATAATTATCTTAAATAGCATTAGATAAGTAATAATTAAAAATGTATATCTTTTATGTTGTAATGTTAGTGTATACGAGTATATACCTTTATATCAGTTTGTAATGTATAGGTACTTATTGCAAAATTATTATATTTATTTCGGGCCATGTATGTTATTTATGTAGATATATATAACTAACAGTAAATTTAACAAATCACGGAATGGCAAATTAAAGAGTCAGCACACGAGCATATTTTGGTGTTAAATTGATTTTTGCTTGCAACGGGCCAGCGTAACGATTACAATTCTCATGCCCCTCACGGATCCAGAATTGAAAATCGTGATGTATTAATAAAAATCGAAAAAGAAGTTTGAACGGTGGAGACCGAGAACGAGAACTGTTTCAAATGCACGTGTATGAGTATGTACTCGTATATATATATATATAATTTTTTTTAAATATATATATATATGTATGTATTGAAAAATTGAAAATCTTCTTGGTAGTAGTGGCATACAATGAAATAAAAGTAATAACAATATGATGACTGGTTGTCAATTAGAAAAGAAAGACAAATATAAAATGTAAATCAAAATGTATAAATGAAAATGTAATCAAATAAGCATAGGACAGTCGGGATTACTTATATAGTCACATCAAAAGGCTTGGGGTCTACCACAAACTGTTCAGTCAATGCAATTATACAAATAACAACGTCGTAACTATGTAATGAAAAATTAAGAGTAGAACTGTTGATATTATAGCAACATAGAATGTAAAATCAGTCATGTATAAATGTAAATGAAAGCAAATAAGCATAGGACAATCGGTATTACCCATGTAATCCTATCAGAATGGCTTAGGTTCACCTAAACATGTACAATTTGATTGAAATACATAAAAAATCAACGATGTGACTATATAAGTAATCCCGACTGTCCTATGCTTATGTGATTACATTTTGATTTACATTTTATATTTGTCATTGTTTTCTAATTGACAACCAGTTGTCATATTGTTATTACTTCTATTTCATTGTATGCCACTACTACCAAGAAGATTTTCAATTTTTCAATACATTTGTATATTTGGCAAAGAATTGTAGTATATATATATATATATATATATATATATATGAAACAATGGTTTCTCGGGTTCTTGGCCGCGTGTGAGATGTGTCCTGAGAAGGACTGTTGTCTCGACGTTTCGACGAGATCGCACTCGTCATTTTCTAGAGATAGTCTTCTGCTGGTTACAGTTGAGAGTTATCTGCTGTTCGCCTTGTTGTACGCCTGCTTTTATATTGCTGAGTTGGAGTGGGGTCGGGTGGGGGATGTTGTACTGTGGCGATCGCTCGCAAGCGGCTGCGTGTGATTGGTCCGTGTATTTGCGAATCCTGTGTATGGGTCTGCTTCGGTTGTGGAGTGTTGCGTTTATCGTGAGTTCTAATCTGTATGTCGGCCACGAGCGGTTTCCATGTATGCGGCAGGCGTAGGCCGTCGTCTCTTTTATTTAAACTTCTGGGCCTCTTTTCAATTTCTATCGCTTCTCTAGTGATTCTAGTAGCTAGATTTTCGCTCTTTGCTAATAACTTTGTATTGTCGAAGTCGATATTATGCCCCGTTATCACACGATGTTGTGCTAGAGATGAAGTTGGTTCTTTCTTGAGCACTGCGTTTCTATGTTCTTCTTTTCTTACGTTTATTCGCCTATTCGTCTGCCCTACATAGGATTGGTCGCACTCCAAGCATGGTATTTCGTACACGCCCTGATCTTCGAGTGGAATTTTATCTTTCGCGTTGATTAATTCATCAGCTATTTTTCTCTTTATTGTAAAAACTGTGTTGATGTTGTGTTTTCTTAGTATTCGGCTGATTTTATCTGTGGTACCTTTTACATATGGGAGAAAGGCTCTTGAAATGAATTCTTCTTTCTCTTTCTCTGTTCTTCTTGTTTTGTTATAGGTGGCTTCCTTTATTATTTTGTGCGAGTAACCGTTTGCAAGGAGAGCGTTTCTAATATTTGTTCTTTCTTCGGATTTATGTTCTTTATCTGTTAGTCTGTCGGATCGTAGTACTAGTGTTTTTACTACTGCGTTCAGTTGCGCCGGATGATGGTGAGATTGCGCTTTTAAATATCTATTTGTGTGTGTAGGTTTCCGGTAAACAGTATGTCCCAATGTCCCGTTTTCTTTCTTGATCACCAACACATCTAGAAATGGTAGTTTCCCTTGTTCTTCTACCTCCATTGTGAATTTAATTTTCGGATGTTGGGCGTTTAGGTGGTATAGAAAGTCTTCTAGTTTTTCTCTGCCATGTGTCCATATTACAAATGTATCGTCGACATACCGCAGCCACAGTTTTGGTTTATTCGCACAGGTGTTAACAAACTTTGTTTCAAAGTTCTCCATAAATATGTTGGCTATTATCGGTGACAGAGGTGAGCCCATCGGTGCGCCTTCAACTTGTCGGTATTTTTGGTTGTTGTAAGTAAAATAGGTATTTACTAGGCAGTGTTCTATCAAGTTGATTGTAGTCTTTTGTACTGTGCAACACTCCACAACCGAAGCAGACCCATACACAGGATTCGCAAATACACGGACCAATCACACGCAGCCGCTTGCGAGCGATCGCCACAGTACAACATCCCCCACCCGACCCCACTCCAACTCAGCAATATAAAAGCAGGCGTACAACAAGGCGAACAGCAGATAACTCTCAACTGTAACCAGCAGAAGACTATCTCTAGAAAATGACGAGTGCGATCTCGTCAAAACGTCGAGACAACAGTCCTTCTCAGGACACATCTCACACGCGGCCAAGAACCCGAGAAACCATTGTTTCATCATACGACCGCGAAAACATCAGGAATATCATATATATATATATATATATATATATATACATACTAAAAATCTTTGAATCTCAATTTGATCTTTTATAAGTAAGCCCTGCTTGGTTTGAAACTTATTTTTAGTATAGTTTCGAGTTTGTAAAATCACGTAGGCCTTGACAGTTGAGCAAGATCTATTTCCGTTTCAGGTAAAGTACCTTTCTCGTTCACAGTATGCTAAAATATTACTAAGAAAAGTTTTTCAGAATAATAAACTATGGCCGTACACAAAATTTCAGGAAAATCTACCTACTTTGATTAAATCGTTATTTTTTAGATTCAACAAAAAGAAATTTATATTTAATCACAAATTAAGTGTACAAAATGTAATAATAGTATTATTCTACAATCAATCTTACTATTATTACATTTTGTACACTTAATTTGTGAATAAATATAATTTCATTTTGGTGAATCTAAAAAATAACTAACTAATCAAAGTAGGTCGATTTTCCTGAAATTTTGTATAGGGCCATAGTTTATTATTCTGAACAACTTTTCTTAGTAATATTTTAGCATACTGCGAACGAGAAAGGTACTTTACCTGAAACGGAAGTAGATCTTGCTCAACTGTCAAGGCCTACGTCATTTCACAAACTCGAAACTATACTAAAAATAAGTTTCAAACCAAGCAGGGCTTACTTACAAAAGATCAAATTGAGATTCAAAGACTTTTAGTTCCGCACACCTCTTGTAACATCAATCCTGGGTCACGCTGTATATGCATTTATACCATATACTACAGATGAGAAAGAAAGTATCGGTGATATAGAACTGACTACCAGAATGTATAAATAATAGAAATAGTAATAGTAATGTGAAGTATACACTACTATATTTTCGTTATACTTCTATACACATTGTACATAATTACTTAATTATTAACTGAGCCTATTTTGGACAGACGCATTTACGCTTCAGCCAGCAATCTTATTACTTATTTTCAATAGGGATTTTTTCAGAATCGGTCCTCGACTTCTAACTTGCCCTCCTTCACTCAGTTTGTCTCTGAAGTTGTAGACAGTAGAAATTAGGCTGACAATATGTATCTCGATTTCCAAAAAGATTTTGATCAGCTTGACGACTGACCACTTTGAGTTGCTTGAAAAATTAAATGCACTTGGCTTTTCACCACTATTATTGCCGTCGTATTTAGTAGATATTAAGCAATGTGTAAGATACTCTAATTTGATATGCACACCATTCACTACTAAATCAGGATACCATAGGAATCCAATCTGATGATTACGGGTGATATAAAGATATACTATTCTATCTAATTTTTTGGACGACCGGAGGTTGCTTCAGGATGATATTGATCCTGTTTTGGAGTAGTCCACAGGTTTCCGTTTCGCGGATAAAAAACTTTTATTTCTTGCAACTGCAGGGATTCAGTTTTCGTTCCATTTTTTGCACTGATATGTGCAGATTAGAGAATGATTCTTTAATTTGGTTTCCAATATATCAAATCCATATTAATCTCCTTGCGTCAATGCAATGCTTCTAATGGAGGTGTTTATACTGATTTAATTTTCAATCCCAGTTTGAAGAGTTTGTACTGCAGTTTTTTTTTCCGTCAATAACATAATCACTTATTCTTGGCTTTTAAAAATTAATTCTATTGCAACTAGGATAAATACGCCTCTATTGTATTTTATTACGAATGTAATAGATCTAATGTTTTGTATCACACCCCATTTTTGTTATGTGTACATATTTTATAAAATATCACTCATTAGTAACATTAACGCTGACTTACTTTCTCATTACTTCACTACTTCAATAAGATTAAATGTTAATGAAGTATCAAAGATAGTTTAGCAAAATGATTGAATTAAAAATAATTACTCAAAATGTACTCGTACATAAAAAAATGTATTCACTTAATAGAACGTGTCAATAAATAAAATTGAAAACAAAATACATTTAAATGCAATAAATTGAAAAACGAAATACATTTAGATATTATATGTTCACAAGAGAAAATAAAAGTTATTAAAACCAAATGCAAAAACCTCTGATCTGCTTTATAAATTCTAAAGAGAAAGTTAAAGGATAATTTCATACATACAATCAATGCAACATGTCCTAAGAAATTCATAAGAATTAACTCATAAAAAACAAAAACTGGATTAATGATGATGTGAAACAAAAATATATACAGAAAAGAGTATTATACGGGTTGGCTTGCAATAGAGCGAGGAGTTCCTCAGGGCTCCATACTGGGACCTCTGCTATTTCTGTTGTATGCAAACGATTTGGCCGACATAACGACACATAAAACAACGTTATACGCAGATGACACCTCTATTATAATTAGAACAAGTAACAACATTGAACATGAAATCGCGACAACAATGTCTAAATTTGAGGACTGGTACGAAAAACATGATATGGCGCCGAACATCACGAAAACCAAGATGATAAATTTCTGTTATTTCAAAAAAGATCCTGAAGTAATTGCTTATAATAGTACCATGATCACAACAAGCGACAGCACTAGGTTTCTTGGTCTGGTGGTAGATAGCCAATTGAATTGGAAGGGGAACGTGAGGTCTCTGGCTTCAAACCTAGCCACCTTTGGGTACGCGCTAAGAGCCATATCGCGTACTACGAATGTTGAGGCTGGTCTGAGTGCAAATTATGCCTACTCGTATGTATATACTAGGATGAAATATGGAATTCCTTTTTGGGGGTCGTCGGTGGTAGCGGAACGGATTTTCAAGTTGCAGAAGATGTGTTTGCGAAGTGTGTTCGGCCTGCAGCCGGGGACTTCTTGTAGAGAGATATTCAGGAAATATAATATACTCACAGTGCCGGCAATCTATATAATGAAGTGGGCAGTGTTTGTTCACCAAAATTACGAACTGTTCAAGGATCGAGAGAATTTGTATTCTTATAGCATTCGTGGTGCTGGAACGGGTAATCTTTTACTCCCCCAAACAACAAAAACTATGGTATATAGGGGCATGGTGACTCAGTCAGTTAAAGTGTATAATCATGTACCACTAGAAATGAAACAAAAACCAAATCACATTTTTAGGAAGCGCTATCTTCATGCTATGACTTTATACTTTGTCGACGAATTTTTTACTTAATATTTAATCCTTCATTATTAATCTTTTATATATTTTAGCTTTAGCAATCAGAATACATTTTATATTTATTATGTTTGTTCATTTGTTGAAGTAATGTGTTGTTGTCTGATTTTTTGTTGTGAATTTAATGTGTACCTAACAGCTCCTTGACTTATTCAACGCTTTGTAGCATAACTGAATAAATTGATATTATTATTATTATTATTATTATTATTACATATTCGTAAAAACCAACTCTATTTTAGATTTTTGCAAAGGGTCAAAGAAAAGTCAATTAACTATAAAAATCTTGTTATTTGCATTCATTTCAATTTGAAAAAAAATATGGTATTATTTTCGCGTGTATCTCTTAAGAATATAATTGAATTAAAAAAAAATGTAATCCACAATTAGGTGAAAGGTCAAATATAATGGGGGAAGCATTACGGAAATACCTACTTATCGAATAATTTGACATACTAGACAGGATTTTGATCGTTGATCTGTTTTGTTGACATTTGTTAAATACCCATTGTATTAAATACATCGTTTCTGTTGGCCTTGGTTCCAAAATATTACAAACCCTGTAAGAAGGGCTTTTGCGAGTCAAGATAGCAAAAAAAAGGATAAAGCTAAGCTTCAATTGTTTATGTAACGATATCTTTATTTCCATACTATTATTAGTTTAACTTTAGTTGCTCATTACGTTTTAGTTCTTCCATTTGTTTTATAGCTACTTGGAGTTCTGAACTGAAATTATATGTTAAAAGTTCTTTATTTTAAATGTTTTAGTGATATTCATTCTATTTTGATAATTTTATTATGAGTAATTGTCGTTGATATTAAATTAATAATTTGGATTTTTAAATGTGAGAGGTATTTTCTATTTATTATTATTATTAATGAAACTTTATTAAAAATGCTTGTACATCTAAAGTAAGACGGATAACATCGTGCATCTTGTTTTGTGAATATACCTTGCAATTAGGTTGGAAACATATTTTTTTTAGGTTACGTGGCAATAGCCGTAAAATACTACGAACTAAATAATTATTTATATAATTCACAATATTATATAATTCTATGCACTAATATTACGGACTTAAGTTATATAATAATAAATTTATACATACAATTAATGTTTCTCATAATAAAAGAGTATTATTATTAGAAACATTAATTGTATGTATAAATTTCTGCTACAGAATATTACAATATCAATTACTGAACAACATATCAACAATAATTAAACAGAAATAAATATATAAATATATATATATTTCTAGTAGCATTGATAGATGACTAGAACATAATACAATGGGTGAAAATTATGTTTAAATTTGGCGCTTGTAAGTTACATAGTAAGAACTTCATATAACTGCCACATATTCCAAGTGAAATCTTACAAGAGCAAAATATAAAGCTTTCGAAGCTACGACAAAAGAAAAACTTTCCTAATTGCGTATTATATAACCTAGCACTTCTGTTGCGCAATTGTAAGTTTAGTGTCAAATATAACATCTAAATCCTCAGGAAGATCCACATGCTCCACATTTACCTAGATCAGGTTATAATTAAAAATAATGGGGGCAAATGCATCTGTAAATGTAATTGTTTTACTTACATAATATAAAGATATATTTTCAAGGTGGTTTTGAAGTACATTGTAATTCTCTAGATTAGTATCTTGCTCCTGCGGAGCAATTTAAGAACATCAGCATAAAATAAACTCTATGATAAGAACTCGGTGATGGCTCTATGAATACACTAAAACTTAAGGATCTAAATCACTTAAGGACCCTCCAGATAGCAACGCATTCATCAGAAGGTTAGTCATTGTAAAATACATGAAAATACATGCTGTAGCCTGTTAGGAAGGTATGGCTTGAAAAATAAAACTAGAACTGCTAAACTAAGCTGGAGCGAAATGATGATTGAATGGTCAAGGCTTGAGCAAATTTAGAGCTTACGATAAAATTTGAAAGAATTTACACACATTAGTGACTGTGGAGAGCACCTTCAAATAAAGCCATTTATATAAGGTGGGAAATATGTATTGATATATGGAGAAATTTTCAGTAAGTGATTTGTTATAAAATTTGACATTGGTATGAGTTGAGTGTCACATATTGCTTCATTATACATGATATTCCGAATTTACTGAGATACATATCTTTAAGTATGCATCATACCAATGATTCAAAGTAAGCATTCTTTGATATAGCATGCTACTTTGCATCTAACAATACATTTAAGAGGCACTAGTTTTATTCTTTGTTATTAAGGAAGATTTAAGAGAATGGAATTTAATTTGCATATATCTGTTATATTTGTTGTTAGAAACCATGGGGCATTATAGTAATCTTTTTAAATTCCATTTGAGAAAAAATATATTGACATTGTAATTTAGAAGAATAATTCCTAAATTACAATAACTTCTTGCCTCTTAAGCTACGAGCAAATGCAATCGTGTAATTCTTATTTTCGTGCTCGGAAGATTCATTTGATGATGAAAAAGTATATTGTGGCTCTGTGAGCATTCCGCAAAACGCAGTGCCGAAAAAATAAAGGAAAATCAAATTAAAACCTCCCCGAATGGCGTGGCCGCTTCGGAAACTGTATAATTTAAGGTGTGAGTTGAAGTCAAAGGCCCGCATGCTTCACTTATCAAAACAAATTTAAACCTTATTCCACAATATTTTAATTAAGCGGTTTTATAGCGGTTCACGTACATGCTTGCGCCCGTACACAACTGACAATGTATGAGTACCATCAGTACTATGCAACCGGGACCGGTTTACCTTTTCATATACTTATGATAAAGATCAGCGGGTAACGAAGAAACCGACTCAAAATAATACATTTAGAACACTTGACAACGGATATAATTCAAATTGTAACTGCTAATTTCCTCACACATAAATAGATGTTTTATACAAATTAGTAAAGTGGTGAAGCGCACTTCCCTATTTTATTTATAACTTTGTAACCAATAGCTTCTATATACAATCTCAAGCATTATAACAAGGTGAGTTCAAGTATTCATTGGTTAAATTTGTTATAATGTTTATAGAATTTTGTGGTGTAATCTTTGAGTGACCTCTTAGAATAGATTGTCGGCTATCAACTTATCAAGCATTGGATTCATAGTTGAATATCGCTCAATAATCGCAGCAATAATGATAGTTGGTGCCACACCACAAGCATTGTAAGTATATGCTTTATAATCTTATTAAACATTTTTAATAGTCTTGAATGAAAATGGGCGAATATATAAAATTCAAAAGTAATAAGAGAGTTCAAATAAGGTCGTACAGCGATTCACGCATTTTATATAAATGTAATATTATGTCTTGTTGACTATCGCTCTATTATATAAAATAACTATCTGGCCGGCAGACGATGTTCTGCACTTTCTGGTAGGTGGCGCGATGAGTTTGATTTTATTAAATCCCTTTTTTTAACAATAGGTAATGGAAATGTTGAGCTGATGAATGCAGTAACACAGACTGTTGATGCTTGTCGGAATCCAAAGGGAAATGATGATCATATGTCAAATCTCAATTCTAAAAAAAAAAGCACTACCAGACGTGTTGTGTATATATATTTGATTTATATACAGTGAGGAGCGCGGGTTGGAATTTAAAATTTTTGGTTTTGTTTTATGGAAAAACGCTCGGATAGGTCGATTTTTGTTTTTAGAGCGGTTTTTCTGATGGTAAATTGATGTACAAAGAGTGGTCCAAAAATAAGTTACGACCATCAATTTGTTTTCAAATGGAAACATATGTTTTTTATTTAATTTGCTAATTCTGCATTGAATTCTAAGTACATATATTTCATGTACCATGTCCTATACCCAAACTCAACAGTATCGAGGAATTTACAATTGAACATATCAATAACTGAGACCGATTTATTAAAAAAACAGAAAAACAAATCAAATTAAATGTTCAAACTGTTTTTTTTTTAATAAATCGGTCCTTTTCAGACAACATAGTGAAATAAATTTTGAAGGATACGGTCTGAGTTATTGATATGTTCAATTGTAAATTCCTCGATAACTGTTGAGTTTGGGTATAGGACATGGAACATGAAACATACTTAGAATTCGATGCAGAATTAACAAATTAAATAAAAAACATATGTTTCCATTTGAAAAAAAAATTGGTGGTAGTAACTTATTTTTGGGCCATCCTTTGTACATCAATTTACCATCAGAAAAACCGCAGCTAAAGATAAAAATCGACCTATCCGAGCGTTTTTCCATAAAACAAAACCAAAAGTTTTAAATGAATTTATTCCAACCCGCGCGTCCTCACTGTATATATAATATTTTGTGATCTTCTTTATTGTTACTAAACGAACATACTTATATTGTGAATATGAGTCATTTTGGTCAATAAATATTCAATTGTTATAACTTGACTACAGCGTTACCTATCGGATTTTAGCATAGCAATGAACTATTGTCTCGACAACAAAATCTGTGTGAATAGGACCTCAGTCTGTTAAGTTGTTCAGAAGTTACACATTACTAATAGATGCACCAAGGCTTATATATATAAAGATAAATTAAACATTTAAGTCCTTCCTGCCCTACTCATCGGGGCCCTTACTGTGAAAATATACATCTTCATTTATTGAGCATATCACAATTAATCTCTAGTTGTGGTAATCTCAGATTCATACTTGAGTAAATAATTGGTTAAGTTATGCATTATTGTGGTATATCAAAGTTTTGGACATTATAAGCAAAATTGTCATTAAATTAATATAATTTTAAAACTGATATTTATATTAACTATTTTGTATCAGAAAAAGAATTGTGATATCTCTCAATTAATCAAATTGCTCTTTACTAGTTTGGGTTTTATGCTGGAACAAACCTATTATTAAACATATTCCCAATTAAAATTTATTTAATTTAATTCTATTCTACGTTCATGGAATTTTAAAAATTAGAACCTATGCTGCTGTACTGAAATATTTTGTGCAAAAGAATTATTTGAAAATTATAATCTTCCTAAGTGACACTGAAGATATAATAAACAAAACTGAATTATAAAAATTTTGCCGCCAGCATGATTTGAATATTCGTCTCGAAAATTGCTGAACCTGTATACTGCCATCGTACGGCAAAATTCAAGAAGTTTGTACGAATCATACCGGCGACGAAATTTTTACAACATAATTTCCCTAACTAATATTTTTAGTGTCAATTGGGAAGATTTTAAGCTTCAAATTATTCTCTTCCAATGAGAAGAAATATTTCATTTCTAAAATAGGTGGCGCACTATTTTAGAAATGAAATATTATATTGCTGTGACTCTTGCAAGTTAATGATTGCACAATGCACAAGCACAAAATAAAAAAAAGTATAAATTTAATTGTGAAACCATATACAGCATGTGTCAATTTTCATTAGCCATAGGCGATTAATTCATGCAATACGTGACAACATGGCACCCCTACTTTCCTCTCCAATGCGAGCGCGACCGATACAAGCTCAAGTTATAGCAGTAACTGTTGGACCACTGACTTGGGTGTTTGTAATGCGTTCAGAAATAATATTTACGCGTTGCAAGGATATGTTTTTCTTTTTCCTTTCAGTAAATGCAGAGAATTATTAAGCTGCGTTCACGCTGCATGACACAAACAAAAGCGTAATTCTAATAAAATTAAAAATAAGGTAAATAAAAAAGGATTCTGAAAATAATAATAAACTACTAGATCCGGAGATCGCGGCGGCCATTTGATGTTTCCCGTTCCAGTAATAAGACGGCTTTTATTGTAGACTAGATCGCAACGTGTTCGCAGCTAAACATTGAATGTAAAATCTGGTGGGGAGAAGAGGGAAGATCGGAGAAAATCGTGGAGATGTCGATTCTTGCCGGGATTGGTGACGGACGGTAGGGGTGACATACGTTGCCATGTATCCATGAATCCCTATACCTAATGAAAATTGACACATACGGTATAATAATAATAATAATAAAATTACCAACCTCGTACAAAATTCCAGCAGAAATCACCACACAATAACTTACTAAACACTAGGTACATAACTATCAAATTAAAACATGAACTAACTACCTTAGTTCCACATAAAGGTCCTCAAATTCTTCCATCTTCAAAAAGTTTTAGATAAATTCTCTAGATAACACAATATTCTACAAGCAAAGAAATGTTTAATTTAAATTCAAAAAATAAATAAATTATCAAGTGTCTATACTTATAAAAGGAAAATAAAATTTAAATAAATCCTTTCACAAAAATTTGTATTTTAAATTAATACATTTACTAAGAATGTTTCACCATAACGCTTGGTATCAAACCACCACGTGTAAGAATAAAACATCCTAGTTCAAAGGAAATAATTATTGTAAGTTCAAGATAAAATGAATTTTTTTAAAATATTAACAAAACGTAATTCATTGCAAAATCTCATAAAATATTCTAAGTTCAGAATATAAAGTTAATTCATGAAAATATTTCTAAGTATAAACACCTTGTGTTTAAGAGGAAGAAGATATTTTCTACTAGAAAGCGGTTTTCACCAGCCGTCTAGTCTAAAATGTATATGTCGTTCAATTTATTAAACTTTTCTTTAACAAAAACGTACGTTTTTCTTCGCACAAGTCCGATTCCACCTCATCACAATTTTACAGTGCTGCACCACTCGGTAAAGTGATGTATTAACAGCCACTCAAAAACGTAAACAAACATCCATCTCGATGTCGATTTGTTTACATCCGTGATTGTTAATCCCATCTAGCCGAGAAATATTGTTTCGCCGGGCCAATCTGTCGCACGGTCTGGGTCATAATATCTTTTCCCCGGTGAAGCTTGCGGAAAACACTTTCTTGTGAATATTCACTTGATATACCAGGCTTATTTTAATATTAGCTTCTTGAATAAAATTACAATAACATTCCTATATTATTTTACTTAAATTAATTTAAATTTGCCAAAATACTAACTTAATAAATATTTATATACACTGATCATGACAAAATAAATAAAATAGTATTTAATTAAATTAAATTTAGAAGTAATCTTGATTATGCTTATTTACAATTTACCACCAAACTCAAGATCACTGCAATATGTTGCTTTATACAATTTAGGATTCGTACGTTCATTTCTGCTGTAATGCAGGAGGTAGAATGCAGGTCAGGCAAACCTCGAAACGTGTGGAGAAATTTTTATAATTTAATTTCGCTAATTAAAATTATCAGTGTCAATTTGAAGGATCTTAACTTTCAAATAATAATATCCTGTTATTTGTGCGAGAATACTATTGTTTTCTTGTTTCCGAAGTGTCCGTCAAATATCTACAAGAAATTAAATATTGTAACTCGAATTTCAAAATAAAAGTAAAAGTTAGTAAAACTCGAAGTGCACAGAAACAAAAATTATATCTCTTCAAATTTTAAAATAGGAGAAATACAGAGTGGATGAAAAAGATACATTTTACTTTCTTATGCGTAGTATAAGGAAGTATTGTGATGATAAAAATTTTCGACCTAGAGATTTTTACAGATGTCCACGTTTTGAAGTCCTCTGATACCGAAAAAGTGATTTTAAAAAAATGTCTCTCTCTCTCTCTCTCTATCTATGTCTCTGTGTGTGTCAATCTGTGTGTGTGACCACGATAGCGGTCAAACCACTGTAGTTATCAATTCAAAATTTTGCATCTACGAGTATAATCTCTCTCTTGAGATCTGATTTTCAGTAAAATCGGCAGACAGGAAATAGTAGTTTACTTCAGTGAAAAAATCGAATTTGGCCAATGTTTTGTCAACTACTAAGTTTAAATAAATTTATAAAGAATTCAAATATACTCAAAATTAAATTTGAGAAACATTGTGTTAAAAACGTTTTTCGAAATTTCTACCGGAAGTAGATTTTTTACTCTTATCGAAAATCAGTTTTTTGCGAATATCTCGCAAGTCATGCTTTCAAGGCAGGTACATTACGAGTACAAAAGTATTTAAAACATAATTTGAAATATCTTTTGTATAAAAAAAAATTTCAAAATTCGGACCGTAAGTAACACTTTTAGTCTTACCGAATAGCGACATTTAGCAAATATGTCGTAAATTATGCATTTTGTATATATGTATTTATCAAGAGTACAAAAGTATATAGAGTTAGATTTGCAATGTTTTTTGTCTAAATGAAATTTTAAAATTCGGACCGGAAGTAGCACATTTACTCTTAGCGAAAAGCACTTTTTTTTTATAATATCTGGCAAAGTATGCAATTTCTATAGATAGAAATTTATTAAGAGAATAGAAGTACTTAAAATAGGATTTTGAATAATTTTTGTATAAAGAAATCTTAAAATTCTATAATTTGAAACGCTCATACGTATAAAAAAGTCGTGTTGTGGCCACACCTCAATTTTTGTTATGAAAACCTGTTGATGAATCTCAATAAGAAGTATTTTAATAAATGTATTTTGCCTATTTTGATATATGGTGCTGAAAATAAGACGGAAACAGCAGGGGAAATAAAATATTTGTGTGTATAATTGAATTGTATACGAAAGTTACAGATATGCTGTCATATAAATGGTTTTGAAGTAAAAAAGTACTTTACGTAAAACTAATTTGCCTCATGCCATGTACTCTAATTTGAAATTGCTTTATTAGGTACATATTTTTGATATTTTCTTAATGTACGTCACCTATGCTTTTAAAAATTATGTTGTTACGTAGTTACGTGAAAATAATAGTGACTTAGTATGATGTTCATATGTCGAGTTGGCTTCCTCTTCATTCATCCTAATGGCGACTGTTTCTTTCTAATTATTGCTGTTGTAAGATTCTAACGTTGTAATAATTCTGTGACAAGTTCTAATTAAATTTTGAAAGCTAACGAGAATTTCTTATGAGAATTTAGTACGATACCCTATGAACAAATATCGTAATAGTCGTATTTCGTAATGGAGTTTAATAATTGTTTCTTCCTATGTACAATAGACCATCTTTCATGACCATTACCGGTCGATTAATAGTTCCCAGAATTATCTCTTAAAATGGAAGTATTTTTATGGGCGTTCGTAGATAATCAAACGGAACTAATGACTTGCTTTCTATGTAATCAAAATATTTTCCGTCGTAAAACAAACGATTTATAGAGATATTCTACATGAATATTCTGCATACTAGTGCAGCCTACACGAAGGATTTCAACAAAATCGGTCTACTTTCTTGCAAGATCTCGTGGTTATGAGTGGGAAGTTGTCTAGCGCTGTTTTGTGAATGAAATTCACGTGACCGAGTATCATAAACAAACTAAAACTCGTTGTTTAATACGAACGGTGTGCAATATTTCCCCTTTTCTTCTGTGAAATTGCATTTCAATGATCAGGTTTTCGTAACGTGTGCTGTTTAATCGAGCAACAGGACAACTACCGATAACTAAGCAAGCAACAAGAAAATGAACTTTGCCTGAGAAGGGTATGCTTTTAGTATTGCATATATTTTACATTTGCATTGACGTTAACTTTAATTTAAACTTGAAGTAAATTATTAAATGTCCAAATTAAGGGGGCAAATTGTTATATAGGTTATAAAAAGAGATATTCTTAAAATATTTTGAATAATATATTCATTTAAACATGTGGTTACAAAGAAATGGTGTAAGGAACAGGGATTTTCTGAAGATACTGTTATCAACTGTTAATCAACGGTAGTACCGTTGATTGAAGGAATATATAAAGATGCGCAACGCTATAGTAAAATTGCGTGTCTTTCCGTTAAGTCGTCCCGCAAACCCCTTGCCGAGAAACATCAACGCTGTCTGGGGTTGTTTCGAATCTCGGACCCAACGACTGATGCATCGCTATAGATCTCGGACCCAGTTTTGGCTACGCTCAGTGCTATGTAGTTGCGCATCTTTATGTATTCCTTCAATCAACGATAGTACCATTAACCGTATGACAAGGCTGGGGTATACGTGCAGACACGCCATTTATTCTTTAGGTAGTAATTAAAAAATATGTAAATAATAAATAACACTCTAAAATGTTTTTTTATATCTAGCATATTACCAGTCGAAATTACGATTACGAAGAAATTAATGTTTTTATTGTAACAACAAGAATTTATTTTATAGAAAAACCAAATTTACCTATTATTCTAAAATAAACAAAACTTGATGTTTTACATTTAGTAGAAGTAATATTTCTTTGTTCTGCACTATTATTGTACAGAAGTGTATGAATTTTTGAATTAAACAAAATTCTCTGTGTATGAAAAAAATAAGGATATAAGAAGTATTCCGATTGCTATTTTACTATCATTGTGTATGTGACTGTAAATAAAGTTCAGTATTATGAGTTCAAGTACGTTTAGCGTTTAAAGTTTTATTTGAAAGTAATTAAAGCCTAGATTATTAAAACATTCGGCGTCATTTTCACGGTTATATGTGGTGACTACTATAAATGGCCAAAGGTTATTATGTCATATCAAAACTATTAAATATGAGCATACTTGATTATGACTTGCAAATTTCTCTTGTTCAAGCATTATATTTAAATATTTGTGTATATATCCTTTAAAAGTTTGTCAATACGCCATTTTAACAAAATTATGGCGTAATATAAATTAACAGATGCTTGGTAAGATTATTTTAATTCTAGTAACTATTTCGTTTGCTCAAGTTTAGATGATCAACGTTAGTTACATCTTATATATTTTTAGAAATTAAAAGCAAAACTAAAAAAACAGTAAAATTCATCAACATTTTAGTAATAATATAGGCAAGCGACAAGGAAAAAAGTAACATTTCTAATGCAATTTTTCAACTTCAGCTTTCGCAATATCTACATAATTGACTTTTCAAGAAAACTGCTACCGGACCTACGTCGCATTAAGTTAACGGACTAAATTAGGGAAAGAATCGGAGAATCGCAATAGGGGTTGTTAAACAGGATAACGCAGGGCCGAGCTAACTCTGTCGCAGACGGCGTGACGGTTCAGGAAAATAAGAACACCTAAAGTAGAGCGTCGGTCGGCAACGACGCTAGCGACGTTGTCCGGGCACCAGGACACTATGCTATCTTACAGATAACCTACCTGCGCCTCCCACGAGCTACCACTGGCTGTGTCCCTCCAGCGGGATACCTATTGAACTCCCTGTATATTCGAGCACCTAATCTTATGTACGTGCTTGTCACAATAATATTTAAGATATGCAGAGGTAAAAGAAATAAAAGAAAAGGTATTACGTAATGTAACAAATTTTAATCAATACTTAATGTGTTGAAAGTTATTAGTTTTTTTTTTAAAAAAAAACAACAAGAAGAAGTTAGGTATATATAAAATTCCCCTAGTGACACAAAGCTGTTGATCAGTTTAAATAATAAAAAAAAGATAGCAATCATGAATGAATTTAATTTAAATATATTGAAAGATAACTAGACAGTTTAATTAAAAAACAAACAGGCGTTAGGTAATATTGATAGAAATTTAAAAGAGAATATCAAGTCTTAATACTATGTCATAATATCTGCGTTTCAGCAGTAGATGGTTGGTAGCAGAAACGTTTCTTCACCTCACATTAGGTATACAAGTGTTTTCAAAGACACGCCACATCGGCAATGTCAATACAAAGGTGTAAATATATATTTTTATAAGCGCAAGAAAGATAAATATGTCAGTTTAAAGACTTAGCCTAAATTGTGAAAAATTCGCTAAATTAAAAAAAAACGTCAGGTTTGCTTACATGAACTAAACTAAATTAATTGAAGGTTATTTATTAGCAAAGTCAAAAGTTAAAGGTAAAATTTAGAAAAGAAATTTCATAAAAATACAATAAAACCCTGAGCTTCGAGAACCAAAGTTTGCTACTACAGAAATGAATTTATCTGGCTCAGGTAATTAATTGGTCAACGGAAAGCAAAATTTACAATCTTACAGCAAAAATAAACGTGCAAAATTATTAACAAATTTTAGATTTTTAAATGCAACACATCATTTAACATTCAATTAATGTATCGGAAGAGAGAACACTAGGAATATTACTAATTAAATAATATCTACCCAAAAGATAAAGTGATAATATAATGAACTTACTAGAATTAGTTTTAATTAAATATTTGCCTCGATCTAGGGCTACAGAAATACGGTAGTGACAAAACTAAAATTCTGGTTAAACTGATTATTACATAATAAAAAAACAATAACGGTACTTTAATAAGGATTTAATTTGTGACCACGCAGATTACTAAGAGGTGCGATAGTTATTTAGCCACTCAAAATTCTTGGTCAAAACTAGGCAAAATAAGTCTTGCACTCAGACGTAATGACGTCGAAAAACGGACGTAAAATATGAGGTAAAATTACAACCTTAGCTGGCAAAATGGTTGCCGGAAAGACGCTGCGGAATTCCAAAATGGCGGCGACTCCCTTGATGGAAAATTCCACTTCAACAGGTGGGCTGGATGTTAAAAAAAACCACTGAAGTGGGCGATACCACCAAAAATAAGGCTTCAGGGGGCTTAAATGGCCGTCAAAGGAATCCTAACGGCTTCTGAGGGCTTTTGCGCCCGACACAAGAATCCTATTAAAATTTAGAGAAGAAAGAACCAAAAGTAAAATTCCGAAAATTTAACACAGAGTATCTAACACTTACCCCAATTATGAAGAATAATGGAGATTCCACGATAAACGACTACGAGTCACTTCAGGGTGCAAAATTTACGTTTACAAAAAAAAGCCAGCACATGGCCACACGTGGATTTTTAGAAAACGGTACGACGATATAAATCCACGTTAATAACCCAAAATTAAGGTAACGGTAATTACTGCTTTCTTCAAATTAAGCCGCATACGCGAAGAAAATCCTCATGGATAAGGTACATAAGTACTAAAGGAAGAAAAGCAATTTGCACACACTGCTCTTTACACAAGATGTGACTATCAAGTGTCGTCGAAAAGCGGGAACCTCTTTCGTATCTCATGCGCGTTCAATCACACGCATCCCTGTCAAAACATAAAGGCACGAAAATTCCTCAAAGTAGACAACGGAAGCATTCAAATAAAATTACAAACACCAGTTTGAGTTTGACCGTACAGGGGGTTAACACTGTGACTTTTAATTAACCGCAAACATGAACATGACTTAGGCGAAACGAAAATGAGCGGAGTACCCGACAATTGCACGAAGAAAATTATAACGACGGCCGCACGAGGGAAAATTTTATGCTAGACGTTGGCAATCCCGTGTGTAACACTCATTTCACGGCACATAGTAACATGTTTGACAGTAATAAACAAAACAAACTTCCACACGTAGTTTCTATTTTATTATGCGAAAGAACAGAATCTCTGCAGGTAAATAACGAAATATCAAAGCTTTAATATCAAAACGCTGCAAGAAGACGGTAGAGAGACCGATCTTAAACTTATGTTACAGAGAAATTACGATCTGAACCCTACGGTGATTCTGAGGACGAATTAACAGAAGTTCCTAATACTAGAATATCGAAGATAGAGCAACAAGCGATCGGCAACAATTAATAGTATGCCCTCCATTCCAAGCATTTCCTTAATTAACACTCCTTGTTTTTTTTTTACTGAGATGACTGCGAAGGAAAGAGGAAAACAATAATACTCGGGCCTGCTCGAGAACTGTGTTTGGCATTACGCAAAACATGTGAAACAGTTAACACAATAACTTGACTGTCGTCTCGGAGCGTTCACAAAACACAAATAAATGCATTATGTAGGGATCGGACGTAATAAATAAGTAGTTATTTTTAAAAAAACTTAAGCAAAGCGTAAAAGTAACTGCAAATGCAGAAAATACGAAACTACAGGTAGGTTAGAATAAGCTAGAGCTAAGATAATTAGAATTAGTTACTCAGATATAGAGGCTTCCACAAAAATAGAGTGTGAATGCCCGATCTTACACAAAATGAATCTGTCAAATTCGCGGTACGTGATTTAGAGCGGTGAAGGCTCAAAAGTAGATTTAGTACCCACGCAAGCATACGGCAGGCAGTCTTAGTAAACGGTGAAATAGACAATATACAGGGTACGCTCAAAAAGTCACGATCTAATACAAAATCCCACGTATTTAGACAAAGGCACACAATCTTGCGAGAAGTACAAACAAAGTAAATTTTACAACGTAACAAAACATCACAATTAAAAGGAAGGTGCTGTGGTGCTATTGTGAAGTGGTGATAGCAGATGTCTCAGTGATAAGAGGGGAGAAATGCTATAAGCAGAAGTTGGATTGTCAAGTTAGGCCGATTTTTTATAGTTGGGTTTATTCCAGGGGTATCTAATCAACATTTCGTCCTTCTAACGGCATAGACGGGAAGTAACAAAATCACGTTGCTAAAAATGGCTCGAGTGGTCTTGAAAGCTAGAGTCAAGTGTACGACAAATTTAGAATCTGCAATATTTTAACACGAAAATATGAATAAAAATATGTGTATGAGAAAAGAATTTTCAATTAAAATAAGATGTTCATTGGTCAGCTATATATCATTTATTGACCATTGAATGTATTAGAAATTAACTGCTAGACGATGATTACACATGTCAAACTGAACAGTAAATTCAACTAATTCCAAAAATGAGCAGAACGTTACTATTTATATATGTAGGTAATTCATGCATGTATCTCAAAAAGTGAATTTGGGAAGTTGGAGGTTATTAGTAACTAAAAGAGTCTTCCTTGTATGTAAATGCTTTTTTCTTGTGTTTACTGATACTATTACATGTTTGTGGATTTATTTATGTGTAAAATAATTAAAATTACTTGGATTTATTAGATGTAAGGCTTACAAAGTCGAAAAAATAAAAAAAAAAACATCTGTTTACGATCTACAAATGTTGAACTAACTTTCAATAGAAAGATACTATAACAGTTATATTGCTAATGGGCGATTACTTGAAAATTATACTACAAGAAAACCTATAAAAGCATGATAAGTTTATTTACTATATACGTGGCTGTGATCGGCAGGTAACAGCAATAGATCAGTCTTGTAACAGCAAGCCTAGCGAAATATCCAAGCAAGCGCAACACGCATGTATCAGATTTCATATGTCAGGTCTGCTATACAGGAATAGTCTTAGAAATTTGTTGTGTTTAGGAATTTTGCGAACTAGAAACATAAATTTAAAGTATAGGTAATGTTCCTTATTTTGGATCTTCACTGTAGTTTTGAAATTTACAACATTTTTTTTTTGGTAAATTTTTAGGATTTAGTTTTAGAAATTTGTATATATTTAAAGTAGTAAAAATAATAGCTATGCAACGATACATACATATAGGAATAGTTATTTAAACGCTTATTTCTTCCTTTAAATGCGAGAGCAAGCGTCTACACGTCTGCTTGTATTAAAAGCGAGACGCGTTTAATTCAGAAGTTTCGTTTTTGTTTACGCTTTGCAGTAAGCTGTTGAAAATAGTTCAATTACTTTTAGCACAAATTATTTTTATTAATGATGGTTTGACTGGATACTATCAATTAAGTTCCCTATAACAATGTGTATATTGAGTAGAAATGGCTAAAATAAGATAATTATTAAAATTATAACGTTCGGTCTATTAATTTCCATTTATGCTTTTCAGAGATTGTTATGAAATAAATTTTCTTTTGTAAACATCAACCAGAAATGTGATGGTATTCAATTATTTTATTTTGGCAAATAATCTTCTATTATATTAAACCCTTCACTTCTGTAGGGGTTTACATATTCCCAAAAGGAGTAAACTTTAAGCAAGGAGTAAGGGTATATTTTACATTAGGAACAATGTAATCGGTAACCTCTTTCAATCTAATTTTGATTAGAGGGTCCAACGGGCTTGTTTGGAAATTTCGTGCTCGTTATTGTTGTTAACCTTTACTAATTTCGCGTAAAATTGAAACCGTTAATACGCAATTACATTTGCTTAAAAATGTTTTCATTGCTAATTATTATCCATCAATGATTACATTTATTCCTACGCTTTCAGTCAGTTTGACTTTCAATCCACTTATTGCTCTTACATATATTGTATAAATAGAATTGTTAGATACAGTTTTCAATCGTTTTACAATTCAATACAATTGTTAGAGTTATAGATGCATGGTGATAGAATTGAAGCTAATTTTAAGTTAGGATCATTACGGTGATTGAAGTGTTTTACTTCATTAGTTAGAAGAATGTACTTTATTAATTTGTATTCAATATTCAACTGCAATATATATGAAACATCCAGCAGTCTTCATAAAGGGCATTAGCCCCAGAGGGATTAGTTGTTCATTTAACATTTTCTAGTAATCCTAATAAGTGTTTTCTTGTAACTAGTGCACCAAAAAAGCGTATTAATACTAGTAATGAGGATTATATAATAACATAAAATATCTGAAAGAAATGTTTTGGTTTAGTATGTGTATATGCATAAGTAAAAGTAACGATTCACATAGGTAGTATTTAATATACATAGCTAGGTAATATAACCATCGGCTAAATGGTCATTGATTTATGCCTTTATCAATTCTTTTAGTGCTATTTGCTGTAATAGTTTTACATATTGATTGGGCAAAATTAATGATAGATGCTAGTCCATTACATTTAATAAATGCACTAACTACATAAAGAATAACCAATGCAGAAAGAAACAGAATTTACATTTGTATTGTTTTGAAAATTAAAACAATTAACTTATTGCATATTCTAATTTAAACATTTACTCATGACATTTCACTTGCATTTTAAAAGATTGGGGTCAACAGTAAGTACTTGATAGGACTAACATAACAAAACTATTTTCATTATACTATGAACCGATTTGTAGTTTAATACATGTCTGATAAAACTGATAGAAAATTAAGTTTTTAATGACGTTAAAATTAACTGAAAATATCCAATTTCAAGTGTTATTTCATAATCCTTTAATTAAAATGAACTTAATTTTTAACAACATCAATCGATAAGAACAGTACTTTAGATCGTGTGTAATTGTAAAATAATGGTAAAACTTTAATTTGTAAAGGTAAAAGAATTTTGAAACTATAATTCATAGACCAAATATTTAGCTAAGACGTTAAAGATAAATTCAAAAATATTCAAGTAATTTTAAAATATGAATATGTATTAGTATAACTTTCACTTGAGACACTTTTACAGTAGCAGACTCGTCTTACGCAGGGCTCTCTATAATTAACAATTAGATATTGTGTGCTAGTTAAATAAAATGTTGTTCTTAATATTTAAGAAACAAATCAGTCATCGATCATTTAAAATTATTTAAAAATATTTTCGAAATGACTTAGAATATAATTTTTATATATGAAAATAAAAAACATTGTTAGTTGTAATTAAATTCGGCAATTGACTTGCGCCAGTGTTCATATTGTTTGAATTTTAGTGCATACGTAGGTTACTAGTAATAGGAGTGAAGAGCTCGAAAGGCGGCATATTATAAAGTTACCAAAATAACCGAAATAAGTGTTTTTTAAGTGGATGTATTTTCTTTCTACCATTTAATTAAACGTAAAGTGATTTCAATATTAAACATATTAGATTTTGTGTCAAGGTTAAATGATATCTACACTTGTAATGTGTCTAAGTATATAATCCACTCGTATATATATACAGGGTGTCCAGAAACTCTCCTGACAAACGAAGACCGAAGATTCCTCAGATAATTTTAAGACAATTTAACCCAATTCACCCTAGTCCGAGAATGCTTCCTAAGGTCATAGGCGTCCGTTTTGGGTAGGTAAACGGTTATTTTAACGCATAACTTTTTTGTCTTTAACTTTTAAGCATTTGTGACACTAGATTATTAAATTTTCAGGTATTCTAATACTAAAAGGTACTCTTACTTTAAGTCGGTAGGATACACCGTTTTCTAGAAAAATCGATTTGAAAATTTTTCGTTTTTTCGTCATTAAAATTCAATTTATTATTTTTTGCACTAGTTCGCTCTGAACTGCCAACAGAAATAAAACCTACGTTTTTAATTGTCAAACTGTTGTCAGTTCGCGAAGTTGAAATGACGAAAGATGAATTGACGAAAAAACGAAAAATTTTCAAATCGATTTTTCTAGAAAACGGTGTATCCTACCGACTTAAAGTAAGAGTACCTTTTAGTACTAGAATACCTGAAAATGTAATAATCTAGTGTCACAAATGCTTAAAAGTTAAAGACAAAAAAATTATGCGTTAAAATAACCGTTTACCTTCCCAAAACGGACGCCTATGACCGGTACTAGAAATTCGCAATTGATGGAATCGATTCATCTCTGGAGGGTAAATAAGCATACCAGTTTTTGTTTTTCTAAATAGAAGCGTTCGGGAGATATTAAAAAAAAACCAATTACGAGGCGCCATCTTCAAAGAGCTCTAGCTCCCTTAGGAAGCATTTTCGGACTAGGATGAATTGGGTTAAATTGTCTTAAAATTATCTGAGGAATCTCCGGTCTTCGTTTGTCAGGAGAGTTTCTGGACACCCTGTATATGTATTGCAAACCGTAGGCAAACATATATAGAAATTGAAATTTTGTCTAGAATTTGTAATTTGTAACAAACCACCATTCAAAATAAATCTATGGAAATACTATTCGTTTTGAACGATGACAGATATTTGTTGATTATCGCATTTTGATATTTATTATACTCATCTGCCTTTAGCATTTTATTAGAGCTGCAATACATTGTGCAAAACCAATAATATATACGAAACATACATACGAAAACTGTTGTATGTGTATTACTTTACTGTGTAATATAAATTTTCAAGATGCGCTCCACAATTTTAAAATTATTTAAACAGAATATTCTAATGTAATACATATTTTTTTTATTTACACCCTAATTGCTTTTCATTTACTTCGTAGTTGCAATGAGAAATACTAAAATTATTTCTCAATCTATCAAGAAATACTTCCGCTCTTACCTCTTTGTGGATAAGTTTCCCTTATAAGATATTATTGTGCCAATCGTGAAAATGAGTCTCGACTATATACCTGAATTCATCTTTCCGTACCATAAATGATAATTATATATTTTTAATGACGTTTTTGTTACCGACATACAAACTTTGTCGCAACTGTTGTAGATATATACTTTATCTTTCTTGTCTTCTAAAAGATAAATAAACTGTATTACTTTCAGAGAGCCTTCGAAATTGTTTTTCAAGTAATTCTGAATGTTAACTCCATATACCGGGGTCGACATATTTTAATTTCTGATACGAAAGTAGAAAGAGGAAAAGAGCGCGACGAAATAAACTAAAGATAAACATAAGCGAGGCTGTCACACTCGACAAACGTTTGCTATGGAATGTAAGGCGTGGGGGTCCCCCGCCACTGCGTTGCTCTCCCACCACTGTTAGTAAGCAGGCATCGCTGCATATCATAAGGTCATCTTCTGCATATGATAGAAGTGCAAACGAAATTAAAATTTGACGACTATGGTATAGAAGTATCATTTGTTTGCTAGTAGATATCCATTCTAATTCTACATTGTTCAAAACAGTGAACAAATATTTCGTAAAAATTAGGTAAAAAAAGTATATTTAACATATTTATTTGATTCGAGTATTTAAGCTTGCTTGGATAAATTTTAATGGTATTTTGTTGGGAGTGTATACATTGTTGCATTTTAGCGTAGAATAATTTTATCAAAATAAATAGAAATATATGATAACTGCGAACATGTAAAATCATTTGGCAATTTGATGCCATGCACCGAATTAACATTCTCAAGCATTTCCCATTCTTCCTTGGTTGTAATTAGTAATTTTCTTGGTGGCATAATATCCCACGCGAGTTTTCTTAAATTTTAATCATTGTATTGTTCACGCTGTTTGCTTAATTGAGACATGCATTATAGCCTCAAACAAATTTTGCTCTCTTTGCTGCATCATACCAAAGACCATTGGGCCCCAGAATCTGATACAGATACATCTGGGATGTCAAAGCTACATTTGCTATGAAATAAAAGTTTTCTGTGATTGCAAGTACTTTTTTCGACCCATACAATTTCGAACTCTATTATGCACTTTCTAGGGCAAATTGTGAGTTATTCCGTGTGCCATGTTCACGACTGTAATATAAATCTGAAATTCACGTTGACTAGTACCTGTCCTCGTTAGGTAAGACCTTAGCTGATATGGTCAATTGCATAATATTCTATGAACTTGTTGAATCTCTGTAGTAAGAGGAAAGTAAATCAACGATATTCAGGCATATGAGTCAGACGTTGGTTCATGAACAAATATCGAAACGTTAAAGATATATTGCTCAATATCTTCAGAACATACCATTGTTTAAGTTGACATCGGGAAATATATTAGAACGTTATGCAACTAACAGATGATCCTTTGGCTAAATATATTAGTGCCAATGCCAATTAAATTTAGTCAAATTTGATACTGAAAAGTGTAGTAAAGAGATAAAATTGAATTGGAGAAATATATTGTTGAGTAATGTACTTGGGTTTAAATAGTTTCATAATGTAACTGAAGATTTTGTTGTGTACATTTTAAAACTTGTATGCTTTGTGTTTAAGCACTTTAATTATTTTTATTTGTTATTTTGCTTACAGCGAGAAATTGTTATAATCTTCTAAAAAAAATATATTACATATAAATAAAGAGAGTTCCATAAACGCATATCATTTACATGCACTTTTGTTATGTTGTTACGCCCTACTTTCATTTTTGCCAATGTTCCGTATGATTTTAGCATATCGCAATGTGTTATACTATCATTTTATTTATTGACCGTGCCTGGTATGCTAAAGCGTTTAAATTTGACGTGACTCATGACTATTATGTGTACATGTTTTTTTACTTAAAGCTAACGTCCTCAGAATTCAAGTTTTATTAATTTACGAGGCATTTAAAACGTTAAAGCCACCTGTTTTGTGTTTATTTAAAAGTAGGACTTATGATTAATACTTCCTGTGCTTTGTTCGACACTTTCTTAAGCTATTTCCCTACCTGTGGACACCTTTTAGCTTAACTTTAGGTTACGTTGACTACGTACTTTTGCACTTGTGTACCCCGAGGCTTTATTTACTTCTCGTGTGACCCTGTCATGTGGAAGAGAACTCTGTTGTGATATATATATTCTTTTAACATGCATATCCTATTGGTGCCTTATTTGTTTTGGCTGGTTGTATTTTGTATGTGTTTGTCTTAGATTTTATAACCACCTCCTGAGCTCTCGTGTCACTAAAAAAGGGGATTCCTTGGAGTATGTATTCGGTCTATATATTGTATCATACTTGTTCTCCCTCTCGTGCGATTAAGCCCGGTGATTTGAATGTATGCCTTGGAACGTATTCCGCGACTCTATCTTAACCTCGAACAGAACGTTTCGACGTTGGTTATTTACCTGTAAGTACGATTAAGGTCGGAAATATTTCCGCCGGTAATTTTTGAGCGTTGTTCTCTCATAATCAATCTTTGTCTTATAATACGTTTTGTTTACCTGCTCTCGCAAGCGAGGTTATCTATCTGTCAACACATAGTGCCAACGTTCTGGTCGTGAAATTGCTTCCCCGTCTGTGTAACTTATTTAATTTGCGTTTCGTGCCAGCTTATTTTAAGTTAATTCTGTCGATAATCTGAGTTCTGGGGTTGCTCGTGTTTTTTTTTATTAGAGACATGCCACTGTAGATCTCTCTTATGGGATGATTGTAGTGTTCGTTAATTTCAAATTCTCCTGCCCATCTTAGGTATTTGTTTCCGCGTTCTAGAACCTGGGTAGAGGTTCAACTGGCGGAATATCGGAAGCACGTTGTTCACTTTTAAGTCAGTCTTTGTAAGAAGAACACAAGTACAAAACTACTTATCTTTATAATTTATACTGTGTGTCTAGGAAGACAAATTTTGCTACGGCAGCTTTAATGCGATTTGTAGTTAATACCGTTACCTTATCGCAAGAATTTATGTGGGTGTTTACGTAATTTTCGTCACCCTTGAGTTTTGTTTGCTGAACCACGTGTTGGCCTCTACGTTTCTTTTGTGCTATATTGGCTTCTGAAAGTTTAAATATCGTGTTCTCGAAATTGGGGTAAGTCTAAGAGAATTACATTTTGTTAGTTTCCAGAGTTTTAATTTCTGCATTTCTTTTTTTCCTGGGTCTTTAGGAACACGTTGTACGGTACCTATTCTACGGTATCTGCCGTTCGACATCACTGTCGTACAGTATTATTTGATGGAACACTGATTCCTGTTTTGCTGAATTACCCGTTGTACCTTCTGTAAATGGCTTGTACATTTTGAGAGGTGTGAAGCTACCATCTCAGAGTCTTCTGTGAGGAAAAAGACCCAGAAGGACTCCGTTACCACATCACCTGCTAGTGGACTTCCTTCTCACCTGATTTCACAAGCTGCTAAGTACAACATCAATTTAGACTACGAATTTATATTACGACTAATTTGTTAGGATCTTGTGCCAGTCAAGCTGGTTAATTCATATGTTTTAAGAGCTAACGAGTGATCCGCAAATTATATTTTCTACCATCTTATCGTGTGCTAGGTCTCAAATACCGCTGTTTAAATTTTGCTTTATATTTGAATTGGATTTCGCTGTATACCGGGTGAGACCAGTAGTAGAATAATTGTTAATGCTCTGATTAATTACGTACTCTTGAAACAACCTGAAGTACGGCTCAGTTTAATTTTCTGGAATTAATCCTTTACAGTAAATTCATTAGTTTTTTTTGCTATTTTATTTTGCCTATGTCTAAGATGTGATTTGCAACCGTAAACATAAGCGTTTGCGAATCATGTAAATACCAAATTCAATTTTTAGTATATATTATCTCGACTGTTTAAATTTTCTTTTGTTGTAATTAAACCGCCGTGGCTTGGCGTTTTATCTGAATTGCATGTAATAGTCTGTAAGGCGTATGAAACGTTTCTGCCGCCGACCTGCCTCTGGTAAAAGTGCGGAGGTTATGTCAATTTTCATACCTTTATTAATCTGTTTTGATATGGTTATGATAATGAAGTAATTAAAAGTTGTTTAAGCTAATGTTCTAATTTTCCTTAGATGTAATTATCGTTGACAAATTTATTAATGTCTAGACTAACCCTTGTTACCATCTTGACTTGAGTTAAACAGTATAGAAATATTTTAAAAAATGAAAAGTTTTACTTATCATAATATTTCAATAATAGGTTAATTGTTATGAGTTAATAAATAGGATTTTGATGCATTTTTTTAAAATAATAATTGAAATAATAATATATAAAGTTTTCTTGGAAATTTCAATCTGTTCGTTTATCTTGCATACGTACGTATTATGTTATTTCATCATATAAACATTATAAATTCTTTATTTAATTAATACATAGAATACTGTCCATCTTTCTTTTTCTTTCTTTTTTTTTTACCTTAAAATTTTACAACGTAACTAGCACTTGGATAAGGTTTGTGTAGCTGGTCCTCATACAGGGTGATCCAGTGGTGTATCCCGCTGGAGGGACACAGCCAGTGGCATTATATAGAGATCGCAGGTAGGTTACCTCCTAAGGTAGCGTAGTGTCCTGGTGCCCAGACAACGTCGCTAGCGTCGCTGTCGACCGGCGCTCAACCTAATACGTTCTTGAACCGACACGCCATCTTCGACGTGAGTTATCTCGGCCCTGCGAACCTCAGATATTTCCACCTCGCCACAGTGATCTTCCTATACCGGAACTTACTGAAAGTATATTTATATTTCCGTAGCGACGTTGTTAAGCACGTAGCAATGTTAATAGTTTTCTGAGCAACGAATATTTCTAATAATATGGCTGATCAATTGTAATTGATGTAAGATTATAAGTATCAGTCTGTCATTATTACAAAGTTGATTGTTATACCAATAAATGGTGTGAAAATATATACATGAATATTTATAAAATTTCGAAATGCGATTTTATTCAATAATATTATATAAATCTTTCTTATACAATGTATACGGCAACTGTATAATATATATCAAATAAAGTACATAACAAAATACGTTTGATTTACATATAAGATATTGTTGTTTAGTACATTAAATCTTTCTTAATTTTAAAGAAACGACAGCCATAAAATAACAGAACTATATCCTTAAAACGCGTAAGATATATCTTTAAAACGTTTCAAATCAATTATGAACTTAACAGTTATAAGGAAGTAGATCCATAAACACTTCGGGAAAAATATTAAATGAAATATCAACACGTGCACACCTATATATTTTTTAGTCCTTTATTTCGTCTTGGCTTTCTGTTCTCGTTCCGGACAAAGAAACAAGGTCGTAAATACACCTTTGAACTGTCATCGAACCGAAAGGGTACAAAAATCAAATGTGTCAGTGGTGATAGACCCTTATATACTTCATTGAATTGATTTGTTTCATTTCGTGATCTAAACACGAATTTCTACGAGAACTTGACGCTGGATTCGAGCTTTTTTTCTTCATGGCACGCACGCTTTTTGATATTTAATATTGAGCCGGTTTGTATACACAGATGCACAGTTCGTAACAGTAAATTCGAATAATTTTAGATTATAACGTAATTAACATTTACATAAAATCGAGAACGAAGGGTTTTCGAAAACCTACTGATCATTAACTTAGGATAAGAAATTTTATACAAATATGTTATAGACAATATTGCTGTAATGTGTAGTTCTTAGATATCTATAGGTGTAATAATTACAAAAAAAAAGTGTTTTATAGACGACCAAATGCTAAATTGATTTTAAGCGTAGAATTACTCTCTTGGATACTTTATAAATTTATAATGGGATTGAACATTCTATTATTATTATATAACAATAATAATAGTAAACTTTATTTCTTCTCAAAATTACAAGAAAGTCAATGAAAGTAAATAAATCAGTGCCTGATTAAAATTTAAAAAATTCGTCAACTGCATAAAAAGCAATAACTATTAAGTAATTTTTAAGTTTTCTTCCCAAGCAGACTGGTTTTTCTTGTAGACTATTAAAATATTTTATGGTTGTTTGTTTTTCTTATCCTTCTGTTGTTGAAAATCTACATAGTGGAATTCTTATTGCATTGCTGTTTCGGGTGGAGTAATTATGTAGATCAGCTTGAACTTGGAGACTTTCGGTAACTTTTATATAGATTAAACATTTCCATAAATAAAAATGTATTATTTACATCAGCCCTAACTGTGATACATTTCATTTATATCTTGGTGATTTAGCTGGAATGTGTTTTATCTGTCTAAAATTTGGATTAATATATCAACTTAGCTGTTGGTAGGTTGGTCCAGGAAATAATTGATAGATAGTAGCATTCAGTTTGACATATGATTGCTGATCTTAATCCAAAATTGATATTTTAATTTCGCTGTTAAGTTTTAAGTTATTAGCGTTGAACCAATCGTGAGTTTTTTGAAGCCCTGCATTTTCCTTCTGAGTTCGCCCAATGTTTAAGATGAGAACAACAGTGTGACTTCATTTGCATACATTACCCTTTGAATGTGGCGCACTTAGGTTTTTATCTCTTAGTTAGAGTACTTGTTTTCTGTTGGGGGGATACCTGTAGTCGATCTTTTCTTTAAATACCCATAGTTATGTTTGCTGAAATTATATGTATCTCGGAAATTTTCTACTAACCTATTTATCAAAATATGATTGCAAATTTGGACATGACTGTTATGATAGAAACAGGTCTATAGCACATCGGGTCACCTTTTTCAAATAGCCTTCGGTACTTTTAATCTATTGGTTACAGTTCTTATGAATGCATCTGTTACATAACCTAGACAAAGGTTCTACGATAAAAGACGCGACATATTTTAATGTTCTTGACTTCGTTCTGTATACAAGCTGTAGCAATTAAGTAACCGGATTTGTGCTACAAAACATTTTAATGAGCAGTACTCTCCTTGCCGATTTCTACAACGCTGCTTACAAATTTTTCAGTGTGTGAAGCAGTTTTGGGGGTGCGCTTCTGTTAGCTTGTTGAGAACCTTAATCGCTTTTGCTTTCACTGTTTCCGCATTGTCGAATAGTGTCCCCTTAAGCTCCGATTTGACTTTTGGAAATAAAAAAAGTCACAGGGCGCCAGGTCTAGCGAGTACGGTGGGTGGTACAACACGGTGATGCTGTATTTCGCAAAAAATAAACGCCTTCACAAACAAGGTGAAATGGGCGGGCGCATTGTTTTGGTGAAGCATCCAGGATTCGCTCTTCCACAAATCTTCGTTTCCTTACTCGTTCACTAATGGCAATCAGAATCTTGATGGACACCCCGACGATGATTTTCACGGATTAATTTACCAAT
The DNA here is from genome assembly GCA_963170755.1 of Amphimallon solstitiale. Classification (NCBI taxonomy): domain Eukaryota; kingdom Metazoa; phylum Arthropoda; class Insecta; order Coleoptera; family Scarabaeidae; genus Amphimallon; species Amphimallon solstitiale. The sequence continues at coordinate 18,300,335 of OY720679.1, forward strand.
TTTTGGGATACTGTCATCTGTTTCTGATGTTGAGGTTCAATCAGGGTGTATATCATCTTTGGCCGTTTCACGTCCTTCATCTTCGTACTCTTCCTTTAATATGGATGAGCTTCCGTAGCACTTTTCCCCAATTTCACGAAAAACTTAAGGTTAACTCGTTGCTCCACCTGAACACTTTGCATTTCTTCGACGAGACGCTAGCGCAAGAACTTGAAAGGGCGATTGTTAAAGCGAAGCTGAGGGACTCATAACCGTGCCCATAGAGCTCAGGGTGGAGGTGCATCAACAGGCACAGACATGTACAATTATGCGGCCCGCGTGCTGGTTGCCCGCAGCAGCACCACTACGGTTATTTAACTGACACATCTCGTACATTTTGTCTATTGGAATGTTTTATAGACATAATTATTTTTAAACACTTCTGTTGCACACGTGAACCTTAAAATAACAAGAAGAATAAGTGTGCTTAAAACCACACGGCAGAAGTGTAAACTTCATCAAGGCGAGGTTAATAATACCGTAGATAATACAAAATACACGCATATAATATTCAGTAACGTATTAAATAAAACATATTCGCACATTTATTACATTTACGCGAGCGTCCGTTTTGTTTGGTCAGTTCGGACGTATGTGTATGTATAAATGGACGATATAAATACTTGCTTACTGTCCCGGTCTTGGTCTAATGGTAACGTATCGGCTTCATAACCGTGCGGTCTCGGGTTTGAATCTGTTCTGGGACATGAATTTATTTATTCATTTAAATTTCAATTTAATTGAAGTTAAATACCTCGATAAGTTATATTTATTTATCTTGTTCCCCTAGCCGACTTTACCCGAACGAGCGTTACATATCCGAGCGTGACGGGTCAGTCTTGTTCACTGCCTACAATCAGCGCAACGCGTCTAAAGAAGTTTACACTTCAATAAAATTGTTTCCTTAGTCGACTGGAGCCGACATTACCCGAACGACCGTTACATATCCGAGCATTACATATCCGAGCGTGACGGGTCAGCCTTGTTCACTGCCTACAATCAGCGCAACACGCCTAAAGAAGTTTACACTTCAAAAAAAAAAAACTTTTACGTACTGGAGATTGTCTTGCCTCGGCCGCAAGCATTATTAAGGAGATTTTAGGACGCATGTGTATATATAAATAGAGGATATAAATACTTGCTTACTGTCCTGCTCTTTGTCTAATGGTAACGTATCGGACATGAATTTATTTATTCATTTAAATTTCAATTTAATTGAAATTAAATAATAATAGAATTGTTCCCTTAGTCGACTCGAGCCGACATTACCCGAACGAGCGTTACATATCCGAGCGTGACGGGTCAGTTTTGTTCACTGCCTACAATCAGCGCAACGCGCCTAAAGATGTTTACACTTCAAAAAAAGACTTTAAATGACAGTTAGAGAGATAAGGTCTCATTATGTGTCCACATTGGCATGTGCCAAAGGTTGACAGCAATGTACTAAAGGTATGTACATTTACCGAAAATATTTCACAGATGGGTGCTTCTACTAGTAGTATACATACTATAACAAATATTATGAGCATATTATTTTCGTACAAACTGTTTCGACACAGAAAGTCATAAATACAAGAAACAAAATTTGAAAAGTAAAAGATAAGTGGTACTGCAGGTTTTCTGAAATTGTTTTAAGCCAGAGCATACTCTCAATTCTCACAAATTTGGTCTACATGTAAATGCTATTTTAAATTTTCGTTTATCCCGAGAGCCCGAGTTTTAGAGGAAGAGTCTAAGTCGAAAATATCTTCATTCATATGTGAATACGTAATATGTTTATCTTTATTATGAAAGTACCCAAATTTCCTATCGACGTGGTCGACCTTCGTCCAGAGACATATAAGTTACCTTAATCAAATTAAAAGCAGCAGAAACCATGTTTATCTGAATAAGATGAAGTAGCTAAAGTAAGACATAATGTATTTATTTATAACGTTTTCATGAATCTTAGAAAGAATTATGGAGTAACTTATATTGATAAATTTGGAGACAATTTTTATTGTTTCTTTTTATAAATCGGAGGACTATAAAAAAACATGTCCATTGGACGACGATGTGCCTAAAAGTCTAATTGCAACTATGTTATTTCCTGAAAAATGTGGCGTATCGAGTGAATAAATTGTAGTTAAAGTTTTTGTGTTTTTGTTAATTCTTTCCCAATCAATTTTGACATCTGGAGTATTTCGAACAAAATTTGAGCGAGAGGAAAGACTGAAATGTTCAGCAAGTAATTTAACTCTATTTGAGAAAGTGGACGTTTCAGTATTCAGAGAGCTTTAGCTAAAGTTATGTAAACATCATCCATCTCATATTGCCATCTATGTATAACAAGTTCTTTGCATTCATAGTTTTTAAATTTGTTTCTAAATATAGCAAAATATAATACAATAATTACATGTATGCAGTTGCATATCATTTTCAGATAAATCATTATCTCTATTATAAAAGGCTATTTGTGTTTATTCATAATTTTTTAACATTTACATATTTATCTTACACATTTATGCGACAAACATTACCTATGTGCTTCGCGGTGTTTTAGATAAAGAGATTTTTGACATTAATGGTGCTTGCACGTGAGAAACCTCAGTGAATATTGCGCAGCATCTGATGAATATAACCATTCCGGATTCAAAGAAATTTTTACTTAAAATGCGCGGTCTTGGAAAATATAATTAGCTGGAAACATCACAGGTGGTATCAACCTATTGCATATTTTGAATAGGGCAAATACATCAAAGTAATGCTGTTTTGTTGGCTGTGATAGTTTTATAATATTTGTGATGAAAATTGCGGGTTAATACTAGAAATTATAGTGAATCGAATTAACGATTTCGCTGAGATATCTAAAATAAATTAATATATATTTATATACCTATTATGATGTTTAAAAAACTATACCACAAACTGGTATCGTGCCTGCTCGCCGTCACGGTCAAAATCTGTTACTGAACAGAGTGACAGATGAATATACATTTGAAGATGATATACCGTGGTTTATTTTGAAAAATTTCACCTATGTTCTTACAGCGCCCACGTGTTACATCTTCAATTTATCCTTTAACACGTCCGTTTTTCTTGACAGTTGGAAAATTGCTACAACACCCCAGTATATAAGAAGTGAATTATAGACCCGTTGCCATAATAGATAACTTAATCAAGTATTAGAATTGTGTTTATATAAAGCTATTTGTCCACAGATTATGTAATTTCTATTGACCAACATGGTTTTATGACGGCGCGTTCCACCATCGCAAATCTGAATATAATGATGCATGCAGTAAATCTCAGACAGCCTTGATAACCACAACCTTGATGTCATTTATACTCAGTGATGTGCATTATCTGGATAGTTTTGTTATCTATCATCTTATCTAGATGACACGACAACCATATATCTATCATCTTATCTTAGATAAAAAAAATGAGGTGTGGCCACCACACGACTTTCTTATACCTATAAAAGTTTCAAATTATAGAATTTTTTTATATAAAAATTTTTCAAAATCCTAATATAAATACTTACTCTATAGATTGCATACTTTGCGAGATATTCAAAGAGAGCACCATTCGCTAAGAGTAAAAGTGTTACTTCCGATTCGAATTTTGAAATTTCATTTATACAAAAAATATTTCAAATCCAACTCTAAATACTTTTGTACTCTTGATAAATATACCGGATGTCCCGTAAAAAACGCCAACAATAATAACTCTGTTATTTATTGTCCGATTTTATTCAAACAAAAAGAAAGTTAATTTGCATCAAAAATGCTACAAAAAAGCAGTGTTTCGTTTGTTTTCAGTTGTTTTTATTAATGTCAAACGATAGTCAACTTTTTTATTTTAAATGGAAACAGATATATTTTTGGCTATATTCGGATTGGATTTTTTTTCTGAATACAACAATGTATAAAATGTCTATTTTTGATAAACAATTATTGAAAAAAAACACTTAATAAATTTCATCTTTGTATTCCATTATTTATAAATTTTGGAATGTGCCATGAAAAAACAGAAATGCGATAAACGTCAATAAACGTCAGTGTGAGTGTCTATTAAGTCTTATTTATTGTTCTGCTTGAACGTTTTGCCATAAAAAAAGTATATTCGTAAAAATGAATAACAATGAGTTAACAGACATGTTGCAAGTGTTTTTTGAATGTAATAAAAATCGTCTTCAAGCAGTTCGGCGTTACAGCGTTCGCTTTCCGGACAGAGAAGTTCCAGATTCGAAAATATTTCAGAGAATTGAAACGAATTTGAGGAATTATGGATCATTTAAAAAACCTAAAACACAGCGATGTAGATTCGCCGAAGATATGGAATATGATGTTCTTCTTGCACTACAAGAAAATTCACGAACTTCGACTCGCGAAATTGCACATAATATTGGGGTATCAAAAACTACAGTCCATAGTATTTTAAGAAAACACAAATTTAAACCGTACATTGCTCGAAAAGTTAATGCATTAGAACAAAATGATCAACGCCGAAGAATACAGTTTTGTCGACTTTTTTTAAATGCATTAGAACAAGACCGGAGTTTTTACAGAACGATAATTTGGTCTGATGAATGCACTTTTAGCAACAATGGTATTTTTAATAGAAACATACATCGACAATGGAGCCAAGACAATCCGAGATTTGTCATTGAAAATAATTTTCAAAGACGTTTCAGCGTAGGTATTTTAGGCGATCAATTAATTGGGCCGTTTTTCATAGATGGTTGCTTAAATCAAGAAAAGTATCACACTTTATTAAACGAAAATCTTCAAAACATTTTAGATGAATTACCTTTGGCAAATTTAAATAGAATATTTTATCAACAAGATGGGGCCCCCGCTCACAACGCCAGAGTAAATGCTGATTGGTTGAACACCCAATTTGGAAATAGGTGGATAGGAACATGGCCTGCGCGTTCACCCGATCTTTCGCCCCTAGATTTTTGGTTGTGGGCTTATCTACAAGATCGAGTTTATTTGACACCTCCAGAAAATGTTGACATTTTAAGACAAAGAATTATTAACACTTGTCAAGAAATACCTGCCGATTGTCTTTTAAATGCGACTCGTGGAGTAATTAGGAGATGTGCGTTATGTATTGAACAAGGTTGCGGGCAATTTGAACAATTATTGTGAAGTGTTTTGTTTTGTTTTTTAGAATAATACTTATAATACTTACGTTTTCAATGTTTCATAGCACATTCGAAATGTTATACATGATTTATTAAAAACATGGTAAATTTTAATAAATGGTTTTCTTTCAATAATCGTTTATAAAAAAATAGACATGTTATACATCGATGAATTCAGAAAAGAAAATCCAATCCGAATATTGCCAAAAATATATCTGTTTCCATTTAAAATAAAAAAGTTGACTATCGTTTGACATTAATGAAAACAACTGAAAACAACTAAAACACTACTTTCTTGTCGTATTTTTGATGCTAATTAACTGACTTTTTGTTTTAATAAAATCGGACAATAAATAACGGAGTTATTATTGTTGGCGTTTTTTACGGGACACCCGGTATATAGAATGCATAATTTACGACATATTTGCAAAAAATCGTTATTCGGTAAGAGTAAGTGTTAGTACCGGTTCGAATTTTGATTTTTACTTTCTTATACGTAGTATAAGGAAGTATTGTGATGATGAAAATTTTCGACCGCGAGATTTTTGCAGATGTCCACGTTTTGAAGTGCCCTGATACCGAGAAAGTGGCATTAAAAAAATGTCTGTGTCTGTGTGTCTCTATGTGACCACGGTAGCGGTCAAACTGCTATAGCTATCAATTCCAAATTTTGAATTTACATGTATAATCTCCCTCTTGAGATCTGATTAGTTTTTCAGTAAAATCGGTAGACCGGAAGTAGCAGTTTACTTCAGTGAAAAAATCGAATTTTGCCAATATTTCGTCAACTACTAAGTTTAAACAAATTTATAAAGAATTCATACGTACTCAAAATTAAATTTGAGAAAAATTTTATTAAAAAAGTTTTTTGAAGTTTCTACCGGAAGTGGGTCTTTTACTCTTATCGAAAATCAGTTTTTTGCAAATATTTCGCAAACCATGCTTTTTAGACAGGTACGTTACGAGTATAAAAGTATTTAGAACTTCCAATACTTTTTGTATAAAAATTTTTCCATAGCGATTTTTTGCAAACGTCGTAAATTATGCATTCTATATATATTTATCAAAAGTATAAAAGTATTTAGAGCTGGATTTGGAATATCCTTTGTATAAACAAAATTTCAAAATTCGGACCGGAAGTAATACCTTTACTTTTACCGAATAGCATTTTCTTGCAAATATCCACAAAGTATGCATTATGTGAGATTATGAGACTAGAAGTACTTAGAATAGGATTTTAAATAATTTTTGTATAATAGAATTTTCAAAATTCGGACACATTTACTCACAGGCGTATTTTTTTTAAAGGATAAATGTATTTAAAGCTTAGTTTAGAACAACTTTGCATAATTTGAAATTCATATATGTATTAGAAAGTCGTGTGGTCATCTTTTCTTAATAATAAATGCATACCACAAATTGCTTTGAGTTTTATTTTTGAATAACCAAAAGTAAATGGAATTGACTAGTCTTTACAAAAATTTATAGTTATTTGAGGATAAGCGAAATTTCTGGGTATATATTCAGATTTTGTTTTACAAATATTCTTAAAATATCAAGATTATAATGTTTTTAAATAAATATTCTTCAACTAACAAGATTGGGGTTTTTAATAAATTAAAATGAATGGTTTTCTTTACTTTTGTATTACAAAGTCTAGGTATGTAGTTGCATCGTGCCCACCCGTGACGTCACCCGCGTAGAATTATGTTTGCTTCACTGCTTGATAGTTAAGACGTGTCTATATGTTTAAATGGTCTAAGCTTGAACCTTAGTCATACCAAGATGATCATAAAGAATTTTAAAGATGGCTGTATCAGATACTCCAGTCCTTCCTACGAGTTGTTTCTTCTTTAACCGAGCATCTTTATTCATTAATTTATTGATGTGTCGACTTTTTCGAGTTGTGGAATGGTCACTTCGTTAGGTCGCTCCGATCGTGGGGCGTTTTTTATCAATTCCCTATCTTGCAACTGTGCTATTTTAAAAATCATAGTTTTTCCCAGGCAAGAATCCCCATAAACAGATGACATCTCTTGTAGTGTGATACGAACAGACTTTTAAAGACTACTGAAACGATTGTGTTAAAACTATACATTTGTACTAATAATGAGTCACTGAACACATTATGGCATGAAAGAGCTCTCCATTCAATCCCTTCATTCAGCAGAAGATTGGTCAAAAGATAGATGTAGAAACATTTATTGACAAAATTACATATTTATTCACTAATTTTGCAAGTGGTCGGTGCTAGTCAGTTTATTTATACAACTACTACTTCTGTCATAGGTAAAGTATAAAACAAAATTTATTTTGAAAGATATAATTATATAATTAATAATAATTATCCACCTCTAGTATATTTAAAACATTTTAAGCAAGTCTTTTTTTATCACTTATATTGACTTAAATATTTTCGTTAGTACTAGGTATGTTTTAGCTGTTAATTGAAAGAAAAAAATTAAATATCACATTCGAATTATTATGAGATTGCGTGTGCTACAGCGCAACATGTTGATCTTCGTTAATCTAAATCGAATTAAAATGCTCTAAAGACAACGAAAATAATGCTTTAATTATTCGCACGCTCTCCTGGGGCTACTGAGATGCCACATAATAATAATATTTAAATACAGATTAAAGTTCATTTAACCTTCACTAATTATTAATTTAGAAAATGATTCTATAATAATTTTATAACTACATACGCAATTATGTATATAATTATACAAGAGGAATCGAAAGTATTTGGACAGTTTAGAAAACGATGCAAAACAGACCTCAACACTGATAAGGGATACGTTATATATATTATTTATTACTCAAAATAAGAAATGTTTTAAATGTTTTTATAGATATTTGAATTGGGAATGAACTGATATAATCACATTTCCTCCAGCCTTGGCGTTTTCGAAATATAACAGAAATATATGGAAATAAATGGAAACAGTAGTAGGCCATGAAAGAGTTCTCTTAAATAAATCTTGATAAATCCCGAAATCGAAGAGTCTAAGAAATAGAATAACACACAAAGCTTCAACAATCAAAAAGTGAAAGGCAATATATGCATTTGATGAGTATTTGCTAATAGAATACATCCACATTCAAATTAAATACAACAATTAACTCAATTTCTTCAAATTGTGTTAAATCTCTTCATTGATTTTTCATTTAAATCACGTACTACCTATGAAAGAAACCATAAAGAGAGTATGGATTCATATTAGTTAACAATTCCTAATTATTGTGTACTGTTTTGTCTCCTTAATACAAAGATTAATTAATTGTGAGTACAATCTCACAATTTTTTGCATGCTTTATAATGAAATCAATAATTATGTATCAGATACGCAAAATCGTCAAAATAAATCCAAATGGAATAAATATTATGTCAAATGTTAGATATACAGGGCGTTAAAATATTTAAGGAGTAGTGTGAACTAAAATAAACAAAAAAGTATCAATAAACATGTGTTCGCAAAGTAACGGTTTTTGAGATAAAGAGGCTATTTACATGAGTACCATAGACTAATCTTTTTAAATATCCCCAAAGAAAACAATCTAAAGAGTTTGATGTAATGCTTTCTAACTGTAATCGAAAAATGGGCTAGAGCACAATCATGCTGGAACTATATTTGTTGCCTTTGCTCCAATGAAATGCCGGTCAACATATCAGACATTGTGTTCTGCAAAAAGTGTAGATAGGCGGCGTTTGTTAATAGGTTTGGTAAAACAGCAGGACCTAGAAACATGTCGCCAACAATACCCATCCAAATGTTTAATAAGAAACGTGTCTGATGTCCAGAATCAGTTACAGCATGGGGATTTTCGTCGGCTCAAACATGTGTATTGTGAAAATTAACTTCATTTCGTCTGAACCCAGCTTCATCTGTAAAAAGAATATTTGTTAGAACTAGGGCATCTTCAGTATCATAGTGTATAAGCCAGCAACAAAAATCCATACGTTTTTGATTATTAAAAAAAAATCAAAGTAGAATTAGGGCCTGCACTTCTTGTACATGGGTACGGAAAAAGCAGCTGCTCATGTAGGGTTCTCCAAACAAGAAGAGTATTAATTCGAACCTCGGCTGATATTATCCACACACTCGATCTCGGATTATGCTCTATCCATGCTAGAATTTCTTCTTCTGCTCTAGGGTAGATACCGACCTTGATCTTCCGGATAAACGACACTGTTTCCTCAATAAACCAGTATCACACAGATTTGCAAACATACGATGTGACGGAATCTTGCGATTTGCATAAGTTTCAACATAAAGACGTCGCGCTTCGGTGGCAATCCCATTAGCACGGCCATACATGAAATGCATGTCGTCTATTTCTAGGTTACTATAAACAGCCATAGCAAACGAAAACTTCTGCACTGACAACAAACGTCAAATACTTGATGTTTATTTCACAAACTAATCTGCCAACTATAAAAAGAAGCTGCAATTTTGTGCGAAATAAAAAAAATAGGTAAATAAAAATAACATTCCATATTTCCGAAACCGTTACTTTGCGGACATATGTTTATTAAGATTTTTTTGTTTATTTTCGTTTATATTACTACATCCACAAATATTTTACACTATTTTTTCAACACCCGGTATATTAAATACATATTTTTTTGTAGTTATAAATCAAAAAATATTTACAAACTATTTTGATTGAGGAATACTAAAACAAGCATTCAATAAACAATTAACGTAATATACAGTTTTATATGTTGATTATACATGTATACAATATTGTGTAACCTAAATTCTTATCTCCTATGACCTACAATAGATGCCTATATTATTCTTTTTAGGTAAATATCCTCTGTAATAATTGAATAATCTAGACAGACTTTTATTACAATTAAAGATGGAATTATCGAGATACATAAAAATGCAAAAAAATTATCATTATTTCTGAATATTAGATAAGGTTGGCACAGCAAAACAATATAATATATTGATAGTTGATTAAAGCTCATTTATAATGGAATATGAAAGAATTGATAATAGTGTCGTATTGAACAGCCGAAGAGATAAAAAATTGTACATTATAATAATTTTATTCCAATAATTTCGGTTCTAAATCATTTAACTTTGTGAATTGGGATCTTTCACATCACTTCTCGTAATGATATTTGGTGGCTGATAATTATTTGGAATAGAGTTTGATGACGCTTTTTATAGTATTTGAAAACTTGATATCGTACTATAATTAGTTACCATAATTTATTGCAACTACTTTACTATGAATTACATGGACAAAAGAAACTCTAATTTATAATAAAAATGTGTATGCTAGAAAGCGTTAGACGAAGTAAATATAATTTTTCTATTCTTGCACTCAGTATTCTATTCTTCACATTATCCAGAATGTTAATGTGTAAGCAATTACAGTTGATTGAACCGATACAATTTCATATCCGCGCACATGTGAACTTAAATTTACAAATTATGTAATTTAGAAATATCGATTGACATGATCTGTCAAACTAATTTTAAAAGTTCATTGATTTTCTTAATTTATGTTGTGTTTTAAGATAATATTCTTAGTAATATTAGATCTGAATCGATCAACGATACTCCATTAAATAATCCTTTAGTAGTTATGTGATATGTTATCACAAAAATGCAAAAGTAAATATGAATTATTCAGCAAGGTGTTAATAACTTTCAAGTTAAAGCTTGACCTTTACTCTGTGGTAATCCATATTAACTGACGATTCAAATAAAACCATGTTTTATAACTTTTTTCTTTTTACAACGTCCCTGACTAATTTCAAGTGTGGGAGTCATTTTGTGTTTTTTGGTGTTTTGGCACTAAATTATACAAATTTACAAAATTATATATATGCCGATAGAGTATTAAGACTAATCACTATAATTTTATTGTATTACTAGGACTTATTTTGTATTTGACTTGATAGTGCAAATATAGAATTCCGTCCAACAATTTTTACTGTATTTACGTGTAGACCGGAAGTAGAAGTTTACTTCAGTAAAAAATCGAATTTTACTCTTTCGTCAACTACTAACTAAACAAATTTATATAGAATTCATATGTACTCAGAATTGAATTTGAAAAAAATCTTATTATGAAAGTTTTCTGAAATTCCTACCGGAAGTAGGTCTTTTACTTTTTGTGGAAAACAGTTTTTTGCAAATATTTTGCAAGTCATGCTTTTGAGACGGGTACATTACGAGTATATAAGTATTTAGAACTTAATTTTCAATATTTTTTGTGAAAAAAAAAATTCAAAATTCGGACAGGAAGTAACACTTACTCTTGTCGAATAGCGATTTTTGCAAATATCTCGTAAATTATGCATTATATATATATTTATCAACAGCACAAATATATTTAGAGCTACATTTGAAATATTGCTTGTATAAAAAAAATTCCAAATTCCGACCGGAAATAACACTTTACTCTCAGCGAGTAGCACTTTCTTTCGAATATTTCTCCAAGTTTGCATTCTATAGAGATTTATTAAGAGAATAGAAGTAGTACAGTAGGATTTTGTTTATTTTTGCAGAAGATAAAAGTATTTAAATCTTAATATAGAACAACTTTTGTATAATTTGAAACGCACATACGTATAAGAAAGTCGTGTGGTAGCCACACGACTTTCTTATGTAGGAATCTCGGAAGCGTAACATGCCCTTAAATATAATATATTTCGCATATTAGCCATTTACAGCAGGATAGGGTAGGTACATGTGATCTGTTCATACCTTCTGATAATGCATATAAACCTTAGACAAGAGTGAGTTTTGCGTTGAGGTATTCTATTTTGGTCTCAGTTAGCAATAGATGGTTCACGAGCAATACCTACAGAAAATGATAGGGCACCAAAGAATTATATAATGTGAATTTTGTATTTATAGGTAAGTAAGCCCTATGTTGATACGTTTTTGTCAATTTAAGAAAATGCATGGTTTACTAGATATTTGCAAAATAGAAATTCTCCAAAACCTTTTAAGTGCTATAACTCTTCTATTCTTAAATTTAGAAAAAAATTTTTGAATATTGTTTTTAAGAAATTCAATTTCAAATAACATCTTAAATTTTTAATTTTGTTAGCAAGCAAAGTCTAATTTTTTTAAATGGAAACCATAGTTGGCTATGACATATTATAATAGTGCATTTTTTTCTGCTTGCAATGATGTAAGGGTTGTAGAACTTATTTTACGTTCATTAGGGTGACTATAGTTGGTTTTGTTAGTGATTCAGTTGCTTTACAAAGTTAGTTATGGTGTACACAAATCTTGGGAAACTTGATATGATTGAATGTTACATTATTTGTAACAAAAATAGTAAAGAAGCCGCCGAACGCTATTTTTTATTATATTTTGATCGCTCTCAACCATCGTTAGACACCTTCAAGAATTTATACAATAAATTAAAAGAGTATGGAAGTTTTGTTAAACCTAGAAATAAAGGTAATATTGGTGAAAACACGCAGATAAATGTTTTAGCTGCTGTTAATCAGAATCCATTAACATCAACGCGGCAAATTGCACAAGGCGCTGCTACCTCACAACGCACAGTGGTGAGAATTTTATCAAAACATAAGTATCATCCCTATAAAGAATTAGTTGGTCAAACTCTACACCCTGGAGACGATGAAAGACGATTACATTTTTGTGCTTGTTCGTAAATATGTGCCATGAAAATAATAACTTTCCGATGCAGATCTTATGGACAGACGAAACACGTTTTACAAACTGCGACATGTTCAATCGCCATAATGAACACCTGTGGATGCAAATAAATCCTCACCGTTTAGAAGAAAGGCGACCCCAGATTAGGTTTGGCTTCAATTTATGGTGTGGTATTATTCAATCGCCATAATGAACACCTGTGGACGCAAATAAATCCTCATCGTTTAGAAGAAAGGCGACCCCAGATTAGGTTTGGCTTCAATTTATGGTGTGGTGTTATTGGTTCGTAACTTGTTGGGCCATTTATTTTTAATGGAACTTTAACCACCGGAAATCGATATTTGCAATTTCTTAGGGAAGATTTCGACAATATCCTAGATGAATTAAATTTACAGACTCATACAAATTTACGGTGGTTTCAACACGACGGTGTTCGAGATCCCCATACAAATAATGAAAAAACTCACCCTGTATATAAACGTACTCTTCATAGTGACACCAGGGCTTTTGAATTTGATCACACATCCCCACCTAAGTTCAAAGGAAAGTTCCTATTTAAAATAGCTCAACACTGCTGACTCTCTAGAAACATGACCGCAGCTTTAGGAGAAGTTATTTGTAGTGTTGTTGTGAGCAAGTAAGCGAAATATCTAAGTTGTACTGGATGTGCAAGTCTAACTGGTTTTTGAAGTAATACGAGGGATAAGCTACAATTATTTAGAAATGAAAAATCTAGTTACCCTTGCAAAACAAATTGTTGTTTATTAAATAGTGCATTATTTTATCTGCCAATTGCAGTTTAATTTGTGACATTTGGTTGAATAGTGTCTGAGAAATAGTCCATAGAATAAGCTTCTATTATCGGAAATATGGAATTATCACGAGAGTACTTTCGGATAATGATTTACTATGATTTCAAGAAAGGCATGAGCGGGTATGAGTGTGAGGAAAGGATGGTGAAAAAACAACGATCAATGAAAAAAGTTATGTACTCTGTATTTTTAAACTATGGAAGGAGAGAATGGTTAAGTGCATTATTGTAAATGGCAATTACTTTGAACATATTTAAAATAAAAATTCCAAAAACTTGTATCAACCTTTCTTTTCTCGAAGTATTTATATGTTCAAGTAACTGAATATGGTCAATTTTTTAATAGCTCGATAAAACTTAGAGTAAGCTAGTATGTATCAAATTAGATAAGGACGGCGTTCAGCATTTTTTTGGCAGAGATTTAACAAGAGCTCGTTACCACTCTACAGTTTCTAGTATATGCAACTGTTAAAGATGTGAACTATGTACTTCAGAAGAGATGGAAAAGAAAGATTGAACTTGCTAATAATTTAATCATCACAGCCGCAGGATGTAGAAGAGACAATGAAAATGACATCAGTTACGAGTTCTTCACTTATCAGCTCGAAGCTTAAAAAAATGACTTTTAATATTGTTTTTCTATCATTCTATATATTGTCTATATTGCAATGTAATCGATGTGGTTGGCTCCATAACAATGGATAAATTAAGGGTCGTTTTTATATTCGATGACTTGATAGTTTTTAATTTTAATACAAATTTTTAATTGCTTAACTGATGCAATTTTCTTAAGTGTCGAGCATTAATACGAGGAATCATGAAATTCCTTCAACACAAGGAAAAATCCCATAAAAATTTCTGAAAAATGTTTAATTTCAAATTAATGTGCTTAAAATGAATTAATGATAGTGAAATGACGTACGTTGTAATTGAACATTCAAGAAATCTTCCGGAAATAAAAAATATAAGTTCAGTTTACTCTTTTAGCTTAGATGAATAAATATTGCATGAGTATCTTTCTTTGAGGCTTTACTTTTATTCAAACTACTATATTATGGAAATATATATCAATGATTTAACAGAAGTGAAATAATGCTATCCATATGGACGAATATAATAGATAAATAACATGCGCTTTCAGTAAATATTCATAACCCCGCACTGGTGGGTCTTTTTTCAGAAGTTGAGCCATATTATACACAATGACGAAGCAAGGTTTGATAAATATACGTTTATTACAAAAACAAGAATAAATACTTCAAAGAGAATGTAAAATCATTTTGATAAGTAATAAAAAAATAAGAGTAACTGAAAAAGATTCATATCGTCAATCGGAGAGAAGCAGGATTAAAACATAGTGATTGAAATGAATGACAGATCGAAAAGAAACAAAAACCTAAAACGTTTCGTAAAATCAGTACCTACTTGTCCACTATGAGCAATTATTAAAGAGGAAGAACATGCTTGAGAATAACATTGTCTTTACAACACTTTTCGGAGTACAGTGTAAATAATAATGACTCTTTCTGGTCACTAAATGCGGGCGCCAAATGTTGGTGTTGTGGTGTGAACAATCCAATAAGTAGTAATCGATACATTGGAAACATTCACATTCAGCACCCTCTTCTGCAGACAAGGTGATACGGATATTTTTTCGACTATGGAGTTTACAATTTTGATAGAGTTTAAAAAAATTAGAGTAAATTCCAATGTAAACCTATACAATGAAATACAAACAAGCGTCATCGAGCAATATGACGAAAACGTCCAGAAAAGCTTTCACGTAATATTATTTTACTTCACGACAATGCTCAAAGTCATGCGCAAAGGTAGCAATAGAAAATCTGCAAGAAAAGAAATGGAGGATTTTAGAGCATCCACTCTATAACCCAGATTTATCGTTTTGCGATGCCCATATTTTTGGGCCATTGAAAAAGCGTTAAAAGGTAACCGTTTTTTGTTGGACGCGGAACTGCAAAACGCTCTAAAACAATTCTTCGATCTGCACCAAAAATTTTATGGGGAGGTTATACATCCGTTAGTGAAACAATAAGACATGTGTTTTAATTGTGGTTGTAATTATTCGTAAATATATTTTCTTTATTTATGTACCAAAGGATATGTTTCAACATACCTCGTATATTAGCAATGTGATATAAAAAGAAAAAGATTCGGATATACAACAACAATATAATTGATATACTTATATACCTGCTTCACGACACTCAATATTCGATCTTAAAAAATATCTTAAGTCACAAAAATAAAATAATGCATAACTTGAATCCGCAGAAGCCCACATACGCTTAACATAAACACGATTCAAGTCGCAAATAAACACCTTCAAAGCCTTAAGAACAAAACAGGAAAAAAAAGTTTTGCATTGTTGTTGAACCTTCCTACCGACCAATGGATATTTCATGCTTATTAAGATATTATGCGGAATTTACGATTTCCAATGTATTGTTCTCGAGCACTATCATGGCAAAAATACAAATAAAGATATTCCTCGGATTACGGTTAGTATGGGTCTTTAGAAAATGTGGGTGGACAAGGCATATTGTATCATATACACATGTAAATACATATACAAAACGACTATAGTCTATTATTGTGTTAATAAAATATTTCCATAGTATTGTTATAATAATTTGAAAGGGGCATAGATGATGTGGAAATAAATCTAAATTTTGAACCGAAACAGTCTCAGATGCCATTTAATCTAATGCCACTACCGACATTGCTGTAAAGAGAAGTAATTGATTTCCCGTGTTGAAATAGCGTAAACACCTACAACGTTAATGCCCGACTGTTACAAATATGTTCTCCACCATGTAGATTGTTATGACATAGTAAAAATATTCATTCCGGCTATTAGAGAAGTCGATGGAATGAAAATAGAATAAGGCAAAGTGAAAATAAGGATAAAAGCTTTTGACGTGAATAAATTATGAGGAAAAGAATGTTTGTCCTGACTAAAGAAGAATAATTACATCATACACCGAGATAAAAACGAAATAAATCTAAAATTATGGCGTGTTGTAGTGTTACTATTATTAATGCCTAACGTTGTAAAGAAAATATGAATATCATAGAGCTTGTCTTTATGAATTCTTTATGATCATGTTAGATCATTGAATTTTAAATCTTGTGTAAATGTGTATTTTCCTAATTAAAAGAGGTTGCTGGGAATAGTTTTGGTTTAACATTTATGCAAGCTGAAAGATCGCATTAGGAAATTAGATTTTTGAACTATATAATGCATTATTTTTAGATATGAAGTATGACAGAAATACCAAAAGAGATTATTTTCGAGAATGGAACATACATAATAAATTAATTGCGGCTATCTTACTTATCATCATAGCGAATAGAGGTCGAGTGATACGTAGTTTTAGATATTTAAATATTCATTACAAGAATAATACAGCATATCATAAGACATTTATTTCGTATCACATATAATCACACTAGAAGGATGTAAATCAATGAAAGAGATGATGATATTATCTATTATGTACTGTTCATCTGAATTGCCCCGTAAGATTTTCTCATATGTTTTACATTTCTATTAATCAATGTATTGCAGCTGTGTTCTTTTTTAACTCACAAAAAGATAAAGACAATATAATCTCAAATAGGACATACAATACATGGTGTTTCCCAGGGGTCGATCTTGGGACCACTACCTTCCACAGAATATATTAACAATATGCCTAGCGCCCTTCTGGAAGTTGAGGTGTGGCTTTTAGCAGATGACTCTCAATGGTCACTAAACAGGGGAACGAACAGATACTTATAGCAAAATCTAATGAAGTTATGGAAAAAGACAAAATAAGGTTTTCTTCAAATAAATTAAAGTTGAATGCCAACAAATCCCAACAACTAGTCGTTTAAATAAAACCTGAAGAATACGCAACTGTCAAGTTCTTGGGCCTGACCGTGGATGATGAATTAAAATTGAAGGACCGGGAAGACTAGCTGGCAAGGAAATTCGCTGAGCAATTACGCTATCAGGAGAATCAAAATGGCAGCAACGCACCACACCGCCTTGTTTTCCTAACATTCTACATTCCACACTCATCTCTCCTATAGTTCTGGGGTACATATACCACAGTTCACAGTTGACAGAATATTACATCAAAAAGGTGCTGTGAGGACACTGCAGCTTGAACTGTGGAGAATCCTGCAGGGGATATTTCAACAGGGGACTACTTATCGTCGTTGTACGTTTATTACGTAATGAAGCATATTTACAATCACCATACTGAATATATACAAAATGGGGTCACTTGCGTATTATTTATTTTACTGTTTGTCGTTAAAGCCTATGAATTATGTTTGTGATTTTAACTATATAGGGTAAGCTATACAATTATTGGCCCCTTAAGGGGTTTTCTAGTATCCGTGATGTTGTTTTATAGAAATTAATAGCTTGAAATTAATTGTGTCAGTATTACTGTTTTGATATTAATGTAAAGTTTCTTTTTATATATTCGAAATTTAATAAACCAACATTTATTCAGCTATATACTTAAACAAATATACCGAAACACTAAATCACAGTAATTGGCCCGTCTTAGCCAGTAATTGGCCTCACCATTTACAGTTATTGGCCCCCAAAAGAGAAGGACAGATTTATGGGTACTTCATGCGTTAAGAGGGTATAGGTACTATAGTCCTAATTGCTTGTTAATCGTTTCATGTTATTGTTATTAATATAGGTACTTTCCTATATAGGTTGGTAACCTTTATATAATGTACAAAGGAATATTTAATTATGTTTAAATGCACATTGGATGGAAAAAGATGAACAATAACTAACTTGAACAATATTTTATTTCTTTTTTAAACATGGTATACAGGTAAATATGTTAGAATTAGACTTGTGAATATTATGTTTAACAATACCTACTTTTAACGTGATAGGATCTTACGCATGTGCTGCAATATCTTTAGAAATTCTTTTGTACGGGTACACAATTAACGATGGAGTTGTCTGACCGTTAGCACCAAATGAAAACATGACTGTTTATGCAGTTTTTGCAGAAGCATTATCCACTTCGTATACATTTCGTGACCCTCGTGGCGCCAAAACCCTCGTATTTTGCCAACATAGCATAAAATTCGATTCGTCGCCATTGAATATCCTACTTGGATTTTCTAGAATGTTATCGTATCCCTTTTCTTTTAGATATCTTTAAACCACTTTCTGATGTCTATCTCGCTTACTTGTGCGGAAGCAGAAGTTACAGCTTCTGGTTTCCTGGTTGCAATATTTGAATGTCTTCTTTACGTCTAGGAAAGTCTTTCTGTTGACTTTCATGTATCCATTCCACCAATACATCTTCTTCATCTGAGGTCAAGATAGTTGAGGGTCCGTGTCTGGTTTTATCAAAGTTCAAGTCTAGCCTAAATTGTAATGTGGCATGGGGGATTTTAAAGTCTTGCTGCCACTAATTTTGGCATTCCTCCTTTTATCGCGGAAATAGCTTCCTGAATATTCCCTTCGGTGTATTTTTGTAATACTTTTGAATTTTTTCAGGTTTTGGCATTGTTCTTTAAAAAATAATAGAACTTTGTTGATATTTTGATCAATGAAAGTACCTAATTACAGTTATTGGCCCTTTAATAATAATAATAATAATAATAAAATAAATATACAATCATTGGCCGGGGCCAACAATTGTAATTATACATACAATTATGAAAACGATTAAAAAATAAGATTATTTTTGAGGTTTTATACTCGTATTTAATAAGAAAGCAAAAACAAAATTAAAAACATGCTTCCCAATTATTGGGCGAGGGGGCCAATAATTATAAAACAGCTTAAATTGATTGTATAGTTGTTGGCCCCCTACTTTTTTGAAGTGCACATGTGCACTTCAACTTTGTTGGCGTCTAATTTGTCAGTGATGTAACTGTTGAAACCAACACATGCTAAACGAAACAAACATACCATCACAACTATGAAAAAATTTCTAATATCTGTCGTTTCCTTATTTATCGTAATAAAATGGGCAAGTGGCCAATAACACAACAGGGGCCAACAATTGTACCGTTTACCCTATTTGATTTTGCGTGTCAATTCTATTTTCTTTACAGTTAACAGTTTAGCCTAAAATAATAATACTATCCTACAATGTTAAAATAACAAAAGTAAATAAAAGATATGGACTGTGGAAATGCAAACACATGTATAAAACAGCGTCATAAAGCTGTTAGGAATGACCAGTCGCGAATTTAATAGAAAATATCTTTTTTAGCACATCAACAAGGGTGACTAGAATCGTTATCGTGAGAGTTTTGAGCTATTTTAGTTTGTTCGGCGGTTGAAGCGTGACGACTTTTACTTGGATACAGTTTTCGTGGAATTGATGCAAACATGTAAAAGTGTAAATGTAAATAATTATACGATAAAACGGTTCACTAATACTATAGAGTATACATTGTTTTGTTACAAGCTATAATTTTATTTCTATAATTTCATAATGTTTAATTTATTCAAACTATATACATACATAAATAATAATTGAATTTTTGGAGATGTTTAAATTAGTTGACGTGTAATTCTTTTGTGGGTAAAGTCGAGGCAGTTAATTGCAAACAATGTTTAGCATCTCTAGTCTGCTAGCGTCGTGATCGTGAAACTGATGTGTGGGTTTGCTTAATTATCACTGTTTGCTGACACACGTTTTACTTCTTATTTACATTTTCAATATTCTGTCTATTAAAATTATATACAATACTTAAGTGTGAATATGCTGGTAAGTTCGTGGGAATTTAATTTTTTGTTATCTAAAAATTTCGGTACAGATAATTTGCTTTATGACTTGTATGACATGTTATAGTCATTATTATAATAGTTGCGTTATAATTTTGTAAAATTTATACGAATAATGTCAATAACACGAGAAAATTAAAGAAAATAAACACGAATTGATAAATATCCATTAAGAAATATTTGTATAAATAACGATACATATATAAAGGAAGAAACATGAGAATACTTATATAGATTCGAGCTGCATTTTTTATTGCAATCTTAACAATCATAGGGAAAAGTTGGCCAAACAAAATTAACTTTTGAGCTAAAGTTTATTGTACTAACTGTTTATTGTATTAACTCATATCCTGCAATATTCCAAGTCAATTACATAATTATAGCTAGTATTCTTATTACCGGTATTAATATTATTTAGAATGTTCTGCTGTCCTGTGTCTAATTATAGATAGGTTTGATATTGGTTTTTTCAATAAATTTTCGAGACAGTAACAAAAGTCGTTGCACTAATTAATGCCAATAACAATTTCGAAATTTAATACATATATATATATATATATATATATATATATATATGTATGTATGTATGGGTCGAATTGGGTCCACGTATCTAAACATTATTAAATTCCGTTAACTCAAGAATGTAAACCTGCATTAGTTCAAACGGTGGGGTAAGTAAATAATTGTTTAAAAATCTGTTTTATTTCTGTAACTGGATTATTAAGCGGCGCGGCGGCTACATTATATAACCCGGCTTGATGATAAAAATACCTACGGAAAGGCATATGTATGTACATATGCACCTCTCTACCTACCAACATACAGGTCATTAACATCATAATAGTTCATTTGTTTTACCCAGCGCTCGGCTGTCAAAAATAATTAGGGTTACATGACAGTAGAGCTAATGCAAGGATTTGTTTCTTGTTTTCATTGTTATGATATACGGCATATAACCAAGGAGCATGTAGAAATCCTGTGCAATACAGAGGAATGGAATCTTTATTTCGGTTTAGGTAATGTAGTTGCTACGCGGTACATAGGTACTGTTTTGAAAGCCATAAAAACATTTACTTGAAATTCTTTTTGACATAAATAGCTCTCCTTTTGATGTTGGTAGCACATACACTTAGGGCTGCCTAGTTTCGAAATAATAATAATTTTAAAATAATTGAAGAAAAAGCGTTACATATTAACCAAAGGTAGGTATATTAATTTATACAGGCTGATTTTAATAGGATAACTCGTCTACTACACTTTATGAAATTACAAGGGATTTTCTTTTTTCAAATTTTTCTTTGTAGATATTGTGTACATAAAGTTAACATTCTAAGTGCTGGTTTTTCAAAGTCCGATTGAATACTCGGTTAACTAATCATTGATAAACCTAATCAGTGACTATCTCTAACCGGTGTTTTTCAGTGCGAAGAAATACTCTGGTTATCTAAACAGTGTTTATGGATTCATAGTACATAGTTAGCAACATGTTTGCTAGTGCATTTTATCTAAATTAATATTTTGCGTATATGGCATATACTTATAATCTTTATTATGAAGTACATAGCAGAGTGCACTGAAACAAATTTATTGATTACTTACTGCTATAGAAAGATACAAAATTATTGTGAAATATGGAAAAAGTAGTACAATATACATACATATATTTATATAAAATAAACAAAATAAACTGTTACCTAAAAATACTTAAAATATATGACATGTAACACAATCATACAAGTAGAAAGAGTTTGTTGAAAAAGAAATATCTCGATCTGTGATCTTAAAGTGAACTATCAATACATTCTAACAAACTTTATGTCAAAGTGACTATTGAAAGAACGTTGATAGAGATAACTTTGTTTCCAAATTGGTTTACATGATATTAACTTAAATAATGTTATGTTCTGGAGAAATTGAAGTCAGCTTTACAATATTTAGGATTTTCACGAATTGCGATAAATTTCCAAAATTGTATTAATTGCTGTAAGACAGTAATCCATTCCATGGGAAAGAGTCAGATATGAGCCATATTAAAGAGTTTTACTTTTAGACATCTCCATCAGTTTTGTGTCGGAGGAAACCTGGTTACATTTTATAGTGCTGTTCTATGCGTTGGACGAGATATTAATTCGCGGAGCCTTGTGGCAAGATTATAAACATCTGACCTAAATCTTATTTTATGATAAAGATATGGTCACGCCATGTAAAGCATAGAATCAGATATTCTCTATGGTTATACATATTCAAGCATAATTCAGCCTATGGGAAAAGTGATCATATTTTCTCACATCATAAATATAATGGAGGCAAGCATTCTGTACTCTCTGAATATAAGTGAAGTGATCTGGATCAAGGCACCATGATGTACAGGATTTCAAATGTGATATAATGAAAGTGTCGCATAGATTCTTCTTGACTTGCTGATTCAAGATGTGCTTGTAAGAATAAAGCTTTGTTTAGATTCATTTATACATGTGTAAATATTAAGCAAAAGAGGCCCAATCACAGATCCCTGCGGTACTTCCCGAGTGAGTGTGAGACTACCAGATGTATTACTACCCAGCTTGACAACCTGCTGACGATTTGCAAGATAATTATTCAAAAGGGCAAAGTTGCAATATCACACATGCCAACACTCCTTAGTATAGTTGAGAGAATGCCATAGTCGATAGTATCAAAAGCTTTGGAGTTGTTCAGTAGTATAAGACACGAAACAAGACCATTATCTGCAACCGCAATCATTAACTGCAACAACCTCTTAATTATTTTGTATATAACTCACAAAGGCTGTATCACGAAGGAGGTATCTGATTAACGAGGTAAGCATTTATGCCACTGATATCGTGTAAATGAGTGAGCAGATCCACTATATCCCTACTACCCACTCCCAGATGACTCAGGTAATTCTATTATAAAGACGACGATCTTTTGATCGGACAGAATGGTTGAAATATGTTTTTTTCTCCAATCGCGTAGTGTTTGTGGTGAGATTTTTCACCGACTTATAGTTATCCCAATCTCTCGATTCACGTGACCTACGGAACTTAGTCTTTGTTCTATCCCTCAATGAATCAGTAATTTCAAATTGTCAGTCAGCCAGGGAGCATACTTATCAAACAAATCGAGCAAACATGACTTTAAAAAATCATTTCTACTATTTGTATCAGTTAGATGAAAGATATGTCAAAAGGGATCACACAGCAAGTCAGACTCAATGTAGTTCCAATCAATATTTCCAAAACCTCTATATGTGCGAAAGGGGGTGTAGCAGATGGCCTACGAGTATTGAATGTAAAGTAGACAAGATCGTGATTAGCAAAGTCGCAAGCCCAAACATCCTTATCATCAACAGTAGGATCACCAACAGTAAATATAAGATCAATATGAGTGGCAGTGGTTCTAGCCAACCTCGTTGGTAACTCGATTATTTGTTTAAACCCTACAGAATCTAATACTTCCATCAGGTAACTTGTGGAAACACTGTCAACTTGTAAACAGTCGATGTTGAAATGTCCGCAGCAAAATATATTATCATATAGTGGAAAAGTAAAGTGAGTGAGTTTTCCAGTTCATCAATAAATAAATACTTTCATACAGTAAAAGAAATACACATGAAAACGTAACCGCTGTCAATAATAACATAAGTTCAAATCCTAATCACTGTTTAATTTTTATCAGGTACTCAAAACACCCGCTAAAACTTCTTCGATTAACGACGTTCTTAATCAATGATTTGCAGTGTTGAGAAAGCGCAAATTTCGGTACTTTAATTTCTTTATACGCTAATCGGCACTTTAATAGCAGGACCTAAGGTCCGGCTTCTCCATCTTCATTTATAATACTCGGATATCTAATCATTGCTTAAGACTAATCATTGATTAACAGTATTTATGAATAGATGAAACAGAGTTTTCTAAACAGTGTTTTAGGACTTACTTACAAAGTTAGCATTGAAGCTCTAATTTGTTCTAATAATATTGCTGTATATTTTTTTCTATTTGAATGTTTATTAGTATGTTTCCCTTTATTCTCATTTTAACATTATATTCCGTTTTAATAAATAAATATAGTCTTTCGAAAATATAGCATGTAAGTATTGCTTTTTATGTTATAGTGTATAGTTACAAGTCTTAATATGAATTAAAGCTCAAAAACCAGAGTGATACTGAAATAAATTTATTGATTACTCCTGAAAATATTGTGAAAAAAATTAATAGTTATTCATATTAAAGTATTTGTAGGGCACATAAAGCCAAGTATTTTACTTAATACTATTTACATATATACATTTATACGCAAAACGTATACAGCATGTGTAAAAACATATTGGGGATAGGATATACATATACTAGGCATACCGGCAACAACGCCAAGGTCGGTAGGTCGGTGTCGGTAGGAAAATACGATTATAGCATTTCAGTCTCATACAGTCAGCCGATGGATGTACATGTATTTATATAAACATCATCATATTTACCAAATAAGAATTCAAAATATATACTTCTGCGAGTTTTATTATATTGCGTGTACAACGCAATTATGGATGATTATAAAACTGTTTTGGAACGGTATTATAAAAACCAAAACAAATATATCGTAATTTATAATTCAAATAATAATTTACATTCGAATTAGATTTTTATAAAAAATGAATTTGAATCATTGCATATTTTTTATTTACTTTGTACATTTATAGAATAATTTACTAAGAATTAATGTTTGATCAGAATTGTGCATTTATTTACCTACTGCGATGTATACGCAATATAATAAAACTCACGGAAGTATTTTGAATTCTTATTTGGTAAATACGTATTTACGAAGCGTGTGATGCATGCTTAGATAAATACCTGTTCCATCGGCTGACTGTATGCAACTGAAATGCTACAATCGTACTTACTACTGGCGCGACCTGCGCATTGTTGCCGGTATGTATAGTATACATATTGCCGTGGTTTCTTGCATATTAAAAATAAGACTAGTATTAAGAATTAGTTTAAGTATTAAAAAAATTAAAGAAATAGTAATATCAACAATTTTTATTACAAACTGAAAATTTCAATATGTTTGCAATACAAATAACACAAGTTTATGATAGGTTGCATATATTTAAGTATAGAAAATTCTGATATCAAATGAATTTATTGTTCTAATTATAGGTTAAATAAGTATATTAAAACTAAGTATTATATAGGTACAAAATAAACACAACATAAGTCTAAGTAATATATTTCTTTTGTAGAAAAGATAAACAAGAAATATGGTTTGTGTACAATAAAACGCAACCTAACTTTTCTCAAGGCGTAAAAATTGCATTAAATATTCTAAATAATAGACCTTTGTTCAAAGATAAAAAGGTACTTAAAGCAAGCAATAGAGAGAGAGTGATGTTGAAAGATGGAACAGTGAAGAGAATGAGTCATTTAAACGCCATCAAATTGTACGAACAGCATCAAATACGTTATTCGAGAAAAGAAAATATTATATAATAAATAATGCATTTAAAGCATACATAATGTAATAAATTTTATAAGAGGGATTTTTATAAATCATGCTTAAAAATTGTAAAAGTTACCTCAAACTTATAACTATAGACAGAAAAGGATATAGGTATACATTCTGACACGATACGATCAGCAAATGTTTTTTTATATAAAAGACAGCTGAGCAAATAAAATATATACATTCATGAACTTGTATGTGTAACACAGAAGCTTCATAGACTCTAAACGCTTGTATGGTTTGGAGACCTACAAAAAGAAATATAGTACAAAATTTGTTTATAGTTTTTTGCAGATAAATATATCACCATGTGAAAAGTCTTGGGTAGAAATGAAAGACAACGTAGTGGATACGACTGACCGTTGTAATGTAAGTAATACGGGAAGAAGAATTCCTGTTATCTGCAACGTATTTCCCATTTTACCGAGTCCAGTCTCTTCTAAAAAGAAAAAATTAAGGATTATGTTAGTGAATGGGAGAAGGAAGTATCTAACAAATGATGAGAAAGGCAACGAGTTTATAAGCAAATACAAGGAGGAATTGTATTAAGAAGAATATACCTACCTTGAAGATACCGAATAGTTTAGGGAAAAGACTTTTAAATAAGCAAATGGTTTAAGGTGTTGACGTTTAAGTGAATGAACTGTCAAAAAGACAATATGTGCGCGTGTGTTAGTGTAGCAACGACAACTTGAAGAAAATGAAGGGCGGAGATTTCACAGATAGTTCGGTGGATGGCGTAACAAGCGTTACATATTTTTTTCGGGTATAAATTCAAGAACAGCAATGAACAAGAGGAGATTCTGATTTCGACTTCGAAAGATAAATACTTTTTGAAAAAGCTAATAAAGGTTTAAGCGTAGGGTCATATACACTACGACTATATATATTTATTCATTTTGTATTAGTATATTAATTTCATTTTCATTTTAATTTCATTTATAATAATAATTTTTCTTTTTGATAATTTTTTTTTGTATTTCAAAATGGAGATGCCTAAGGCAGAATTTGGAGAAATGTTTAATGAAGGAAAGTGAGTTTTTCAATTATAAAGAAATATCAGTGCTGCAATGCGTTTGTAGGAATACAATGTGAAAATATTTATTCCAGAATGACGTTGAGCAGTAAGGATAAAATAGATATTGTGCTGTAAATAATAATTCGTTAGTTTTTTTTATATTATATAACACAGAAAGGATTATTAATGGTGTTGAGTAATAAGAAAATACAACGTGCGAATGTTTATTTTCAAATACCGTTATCAGGCATCATTAATTCTCGCAAATTTTTCTATGTGGCGGGTTTTGAGACGCTGGTTGCAATACGTGCGAATGGTTGTTGCCAGTGATCAATTCAAGCTTATCTTCGAACATGGACCATTGCGAAGTTCTAAAATTATCAGGGCATTACGTGCAAATATAATGTTTCTGATAAAATAGAATTAGCACAATATTTACAGATTATCGACATTCAATTGAGTTTCTTTGTTTTAAAACAGGATTATATTATTTTTTCTTTGAGTAGCATTATCGATTAATTTATTTTATAAAACATTACAACCGAGAATACGGTACAAATGTTTTGTTCCAATTATGTGCTTTTTATAATATTTTTGTGGTGAATATAGTATAGCGATATAAGTAATCTCCTCTCTGAAGTACAAATACTTTAAAACCTTCCTCTGTGCCGTTTCTGCATTTAATTTAAGCGTGGAATAAAAGGAACTCCATATTAGGGAACCATACTACAATCAAGAAAGCTAGAAAGTAAAGTAAAAAAACTTAATAGTATCCATCCGATAATGCCCTGAATTTTTAATTACTAATCTCAACATTTTCATGGCAAAAGATACAGTGTGATTTCTATAGGTTGCAAAAGTGAGAGAGTAATCTATGTAAACACGTAGATCTTGAAATGTTGAATTACGTAATAATGAGGTATCATTTACTGTATAGTTAAAAAATGGGATCTGTTTCTCTGGTGAATGTTACGATGCAATATTTGTCGGTTTTTAGTGAGATTGTATATAATACACCAACCGGAAATTTTGTCAAGTTGGTCTTGTAAGTGTAGGCAGTCAGCTATTCAGACACGGATCTAAAGAGCTTTAAATCATCAGCAAAGCCACATTTGGTATTATCAATCTCCGTGACGAGTCCGGTATTGAAAATTACAAACAGTGGCGGACCCATATTTGACCCATGCGGAACTCTAGATGTCGCATTGAATAAATATGATTTGTGTCCACTGTAGTTTATAACCGCATTCTGTTTTATAGAAACAAATGTCACCACTAGAGTAAGTCCAGTTTTTGCAGTAATAATTTGTGATCAATGCGAGTGTCGTGTGTTTTAGAGAATTCAGATGCCAGTAGGATTGAATATTCATGCAAGTATAAAAAATTATTATATGAATCAACAGTTTTTAATTTTATGGTAAAAGAGACGAGACAAAGACATGACACTATTTTACGTACACAATAATTACTAATTACTAAATGTCATTAGTAGTGTTGAAAAGTTCACTTATACTAGAAACAAAAGGAGGAGTTAACAAATTCAATTGTAATGTAACCAGTGAAAGTGTCATTTCATTCGGATGGTTCTAGTAGTCGCGAAGAAGCATATGGCGGTTCTAGTAGTTCTGGAGAAGCATAAGGCCTCGACATTTATAAGCTGACTGCAGCACACAAAGGAAATATTTTAGCTTCTGTACACATAAAAAAAATGAGGTGTGGCCACCACACGACTTTCTTATACGTATGAGCGTTTCAAACTATACCATTTTAAGAATTTTTTTACATAAAAATTATTCAAAATCCTATTCTAAGTACTTCTATTCTCTTAATAAATCTCTATAGAATGCATACTTTGCAAGATATTAGAAAAAAAGTGCTACTCCCTAAGAGTAAAAGTGCTACTTACTGTCCGAATTTTGAAATTTCATAGATACAAAAAATATTGCAAATCCAGTTTTAAATACTTTTGTACTCTTGATAAATTTATATAAAATGCATAACTTACGACATATTTGCAAAAAATCGCTATTCTATAAGAGTAAAATTATACTTCCGGTCTCAATTTTGAATGTTTCTTTATACAAAAGATATTGAAAATTATGTTCTAAATACTTTTATACCCGTAACGTACCTGTCTAAAGAGCATGCTTTGCGAAATATTCGCAAAAAACCGATTTTCGATAAGAGTAAAAGACCTACTTCCGGTAGGAATTTCGAAAAACCTTTTAAATAAAATTGTTCTCAATTTTAATTTTAACTACATATGAATTCTTTATAAATTTGTATAAACCTAGTATTTGACGAAATATTGGCAAAATTCGATTTTTTCACTGAAGTAAACTGCTACTTCCGGTCTACCGATTTTACTGAAAAACTAATCAGATCTCAAGAGGGAGATTATACACGTAAATACAAAATTTGGAATTGATATCTCCAGCGGCTTGACCGCTATCGTGGTCACAGACAGACAGACAGACACACACACACACACACACACACACACACACACATACACACAGACATTTTTTTAAAAACCACTTTTTGGGTATCAGGGGACCTCAAAACGTGGACATCTGCAAAAATCTCGAGGTCGAAAATTTTCATCATCACAATACTTCCTTATACTACGTATAAGAAAGTAACAAATGATACAGGAAGAATAATGTCAGAATGCAAGAATCTTATTCAAATTGTCTGGGACTCCACGGGCTAGCGCGCCATGACTATAGCATAATAATTAATTAATACTATTATTAAAAGTAATTGTATGACAAGATAACACAGTAATTCGAAGTAAAGCAAATGGTAAAATTAATAAATTCTATTACCTAAAAAAGATCGGAACCTAACAAGTGCTGATCTAAGTGATTAGATATGTAAAAAAACAGTTTATATAACACAGTAGAATTTCAATACAAATAAATTAAAATTACGACCAGCAGAGAATATGTAATATAAATAATTCATAACAATTCTAGTCACGCAAGTGTGTATATTACATCTTCAATGTCTTAAAATTAGCGATTCATAAAACCATTGGAATCCCATTTGCATATTCTTGTTCTATTTATTTTTTAACACCGGCATCCCAACTTCGATCGTTTCGAATCTTTCATTTACATGATCGTATTTTCAAGGTGAATTTATTGAGTTATTTCGTGTCGGTAACAATGAATTTAAGTTAAAGAAAAGGAAGATGATGAAAAGGTTAACAAAAGATTTGGAAATGTATATAAAGGAGAAGCGGCGGCCGATGTTCTGATTTAAGAGTGAAGCGATCGAGTTTAAAAATGTCCCGTTCACGTTTTAAATATTCAATAATCGTTACCTCGGGATATACGGCCACCCAGAAATGAAATTTTCTGAATTCTGTATCGTATATGCCGAAGTGATATGGTCCACTGTGATTTAAGCGAAAATAAAATAAAAACAATGCATAATGAAGACCTTGATCCTCTATGATTTGTGATATATTAAGTTTAATGTGGTGATATTTTTACATTGCAATCAATAGTTAATAACATATTAAGTTAACATTGTTGAACGAAATGATTTCAAAATATGGTAATGTAAAGGTTTTGAAAATTTTTGTTGTGAGCACAGTTAATAATACAGTTTCAAATCCTCATAAATAGGCGTGAAGACTATAGTCGTAGTACACCAAGAAGATACGTGATATTTTACTATTTTTCGTTGATTTGGATTTCATATTCACCCATAATGAAACTCACATAACTAGATTTGGGTACTAAGTGGATGTATATAATTGATTTACCAATTAGTTCGTAGACATTTTCAAGTTAGAATGTTGGTAATATATTTAGGACGTATGTACCTTATCAATTCACAGCATAAATATAATGAAAAATGACAAAAAATTATATTTTTTAAATGAAATAAGCATTTATAGTGAACTTTAATTTTATTATTAATTGAGAGTTACTATTAAAACTTCGAAATTTAAACATTCTTTCAGCGTTTTTGTTAAATAACAAATACGTGACTTTATAGTCATATCTTCGGGTACAATAACACTAAAGGCTGTATTACACCTATCAATTTCTTCACCAAGTTATTGACCAAGAACTTGATCAAGTTAAAATTGACGACAAGTCGTGTATTACACTTGTCAAGTCGACTTGATCAATTTCTTGGCCAAGAACTTGGTGGCTTAGAACATGTTCTATTTTTCTTCTCAACTTGACCAAGTTTTTAGTTATTTCTCGTAATATTCATGTTATAAAGTTTTTTTGCCAACTGTGTAAAATGTAAACACAAATTCAATTTTAGAATATTGTTAAAAATGACGTGTTAATTTGATACTTCTTGAAAGAATTGTATGCGTAAATTATTTATTTTCTTTTGTATCTCTTGTGCAGTTATTTTTACATTCAATATCAAACACAAACCTTCGGTAACTTTATTAATTTTTTTATTTCGTACTTTTGCACTATTGGTACTGCTAATTCACCTAAAAACTTGGTCAATAAATTGATAAGTGTAAAACAGCCAAGGTCAACAATAAGTTGATCAAGAACTTGCCGACAATTTCTTGGTCAATAACTTGGTCAAGAACTTGAAAAGTGTAATACAGCCTCAAGTTAATTTCACTTGGCGCCACGGACTTCCTGCGTTCCTTGGTGACAAAATTAATAGAAATTGATAATGTTAATTTGTAATGCTGAAATATATTAATTTTAGTTTACCGTGTCTCAGAATAAGAAGGAGAGATCCAAATATTCCGCCGAAACTTGGAACACATAAATTAAAATGAAGTAAACAATTAGGTAAACGCTCCTCTTAAGACGTTTTACATTCTATGGCAAACCTTTATCAATATAATTTTTGATCTCGCAGTATATATTACGTTAAATAAATAAAATTTGTTAAAAGTATCAGACAAAACATTCCAACTCAAAATTGAAAGTAAAATGCCCAAGTCTAAAGTATTTTTTAAGTAGCAATTTTATTTAAGGATAGGCCAGGTATTGTACCATAAAACCATAAAAGTCTCTGATTCCGATATTACATCACACAAATAAATGTAGTAGGTATGTAGTACATGGCACAAAATTTATTTTACATTGCATCAGTACAATAAGTTCAAACAAAACTTTTATAATGAAATCGACCTACGCAAATACAAGTAATACGTACTAATAATTGGTTAAATTCAAATATATTGTACAAAGTTATTTACTCTAAATTATATTTCTTAATAAAATATTTCAGACAAAAATTCATTCTAAAAGTTATATATTACGAGAGTAACTGTTTGGAAAAGTAACGATTATTTGAATCCCAGTATTTGTTACTTCGGATCTTATCGAGTAACGAAAACTTTAGTAACGGATAGTTACATTTGCAACACCACTACAAAACAGGTCACATCAACAACGATTTTTTTAATTTGCTTTCACATTTTGTACATGTGCAGCTTTTCTGATAATTGCACAAACTTCATGTTTAATTGCCTTCATCTTCATCTAGTATGTTTTCATAAATACCTACATTTTTATTTCACCAAATAAATTGTACCTACTCTGTAGTTGTTAAACCTTGATACCATTTTCTATCTATAGTATGTCATGTTATATGGTATTTTATTTTCCGTTTTTAACATCGTGAAGGTACAGTTTTAGAATAATATATTGAAATCTTATGCATATAAAGGTGCAATATAATTTTAAACATACATTTCGTTAAAATTGATCAGTTTGGTAACTGCACTAATGATGGAAAACGAATAATTTATTTAAATCAGGGACGAAAAAATCACATCTGTTACAGCATTATGTTTGGGTCATGCTTTATTATTGGTGAAATTATTTAATTTAAACGAAAATGAAAAGTATAAACACATGGATATTAAAACTAACAGCAAGCAGTAAATAAATACTGTCACTAACATATATACATTTATACGTAAAACGTATATGCATATATGCATGTGTTTGGGATACACACATACATTATGTGCCATTGCCGACAGTCGAATGCACAGACACCGGTGTTTCGGCCTCTGAGGCCTCATCAGTGCACGTGGAGACTGTCGACAATGGCTTTAAAACTTTCATTTTGCACATAGATACAGATTAAATTGCTAATAAAATATGGTATGCATTATATTGAGGATAAAGTGCTTTCCAAAAAAGTGTTTAGAACAAAATGCTTCGTTGTATGCTGTTTATTTTCTGCAGGAAATGCACTCGATTTCTTTATTTCAAAAAATAGAACATATTGCTAGATAAAAAAACTGCGTTTAATACAACCGTCAGAGATTTTAATGTGTTGCCAAATCAATTATTATTATGAATAAGTACTGTGTTGTATATGTGGGAAATCTTAGGTAATTCGACAGTTTTAAAATAATATTTCAAGAAAAAACTTATTCTAAAGAGTTGACATTTTAACGTTGCAATTACTTCTTACTTATTTACTTCATTATTGGAAACGACAATCTCTATCTTCAAAACTAATAAATAAAAAGTATTTATTTTATGCTCAGCTTTATATTACTTTTATTATGCACTATACAATAATACCAGATGAAACACTATGTAATCTACGTCCATGTTTCGACCAGCCTGTGACAAGATAGGTACATTTCTACGTACTGATAAATTTAGAATATTATGTTAAAGATGTGCATATGTAATATATTTCGAAGACTAGGTAAATTGCTTATAAAGTATAATATATATATATTTGTTTAATGCAGAAAATTATGGTTATAGAAAAGGAAATTCTTTTATATCATTTAAAATTCACCTCAAAATACAAACACTTTTCCGGGTAAGCATGTATCTTGCATTCCATTCTAACTGTTGGATTATTGTTCCCTTAAGTGAGAACATTTTTTTAGGTGACATATCGCGTTACACTATTGACTTTTCCACGATAGTGTCTCGAAGAATGGTAGTAAAACTTTACTACACCATATCAAAACATATTAGCACTCAAGTAAGCCACGTGGTACATTTTATCGCCCACAGAAGAAAAAAAACAAACATCACTTTGTCTGGCATACGTGCCTCTAATATATGAAAAAATTTAAATGATTCACATTAGAGAGGACACGCCATCATCTCGTCGTTCCTTCCGTTATCATGCTCGACATTTATTAAATGTAAAAATTAACAAGCATGACAACAGAAGAAAAGTTATTTGATTGAAGTTGGACAAAAAGTTTACGCCATGTGCATATCCAACAAATAAATTATGTTTACGTTGGTGGATTGCTGGTTTGTTTGTTTGCTCGGCCGTATTTCGTTTTTTTTTGCTTTCTCTTCTCACATTCCTCATCAGAAGTATTTTAAACTTTTAACGGTCACTGGTTTCAATGAAGCGAATTGAATTGAATTGTTGTCATAAAAAAAGGCCTAAGGAAAATAACAGAATCATCTCTCGTCTATTGCGATATTTGTGTTTATTCTCACCGAACTCGATAGAATGGTATCCTTTGAATAACTTTATAAAGTATATAATTGCAGTGATATAAGATAAATATGCAACAAAAATAGTTAAAAATACATTAGTACTTATTTGTACGTGACGAATGGAAAAGATAATTCATTATAAGATGGATATCTGTAAGAATAATGCATCGAACTATAGCTGCTTGCGATGAATAAGTAGGTGAGACATGTTCACTGATTGTTAACTTTACAATATGCAAATTATAAAGAAAATGCAGCACGTGTATTATTACTTCATATGTACAATACCTTTAAGCAAATGTGGAGAAGCCTCCAATTTTTGTTCATAAATTTAGGGACATTAAATGATATATTTCTTTTCTTTTATAGCATCAAATGTGAAAAATAATTAAACTCAGTTTTGTTTCGCACCTAGCAGGCCATATACCGTGTGGCCGCCGTTCATAGCGCGATGCATGTATAAGTAACTACTGGTCGACTATAAATGGGCATGCCAACTTGAATTGCCACACCGACAGCGGGCGTATAAGTTATACGTATAAATGTATTCGTAGGCAAATCAAGTGAAAAGCAGTGTAATAGGTATTGCGTTCCCGTTGTAAGTAATTATTTGTAGTTGTTTGAAGTATCAGATAATCACTGATAATATGTCAGTGAAGTAACTCATCACAGCTTCATAAACAACATAAAAGAGCAAAAATAAGGAGTAATAAATAACTCCTAGACTTTAAAATAAAAAAAACTTCTTAACTAAAATAATATTTTTCAACAAATATTATAATCTAAAAACTCAACTATAATAAAATACTGAAACATAAAATATTTACTTCTTAAAACAGAATTGTAATTCAGCATTGCAATTAACCTGTAATTAGCTAAAAAAATGTTATTCTTAAGCAATAATAAAACTCGAACTGACGCCCATATGTGGAAGCGACGCACGGCGAAAGCGACTGCCCGACTACACCGTATAAATGTAGATTTTTTGGACAAATCGAGTGCATCATAGGCATATGCGAAATACTAGCTCTGTTGTAATCCAGTATAACACTGGGTCCACTTGTTTACCGTTCTAATACACAGACATCTCTATCTGTTTCGCTTACTCTACAGGTATCGCGATAATGCAGACGCACGCGGTCTTATGGTATGTCATACTAACAGATTTTTACTTACAATTTTGTTCCTATATAAATCACTGACATTATACAACTTAGCAACAAAACATAGTCTGACTATTCCATTCATCAGGCGATATATGCGCGTTTGTAGTTTTGATATGTCATTATATATGTATGGTTTTAGTATTGCTAGAAGTGAATCTGTAAAGATTTTAGAAGAGGAACCCATAAATTTGATGTAGGTAAGTATCAGCAATAATTTATACAATAAATAATATTAGTTCCAATGGTATTCTTCCCTGGAACATATATGACCCATTATTAATGAAATCGCCACAAAACAAATTAACGGGAAATTAACAGAAATCGTTTGTGAATCATTTATCATATATTGCCTTAGAAGAGGAAGAGAGAGTGAATCGATGTGTGAACTCGCATTAGAAAGTATATTTTCTGAATAAGAGTTTACCAACACATTCTTATAAAAGTAATAAGATGGACTTGAACAAAAAGTTTTTACTCGACAATGAAGACACTTACTGAATGTATGCGACTTCAATGTTTGGTAAGGAAAAGAAAACGAAATTCTGGTAAAGCCATTATGAGAGTTATTTCGAAACTGGAATCGACAACTCAAGAGTCAAATATTACATTATGCTTTGAAAGGTTTTTGATGTTGATGCAATTACAGAACGATGTCCCATTGTCTACAGTTGAAACGTGTATCGCAAGACAAAAATTTTTATTAAAATTGTGAAAGTACTAAAAAACGTAAATGTTACTATAGCGCGACAGGTTTATTGGTATCTAACTTGTAGGATACAAAGTGTCTTATTCTAGTGTCAAACTGTCATGCGTCAGTATTTATTGAAATATTAAAATGATGAAAGCAAATTTCGTAACCCTTTTTCAATATTCGACTTCACTAAGCATTTGAGAGAATAAAAAGAAAACGATATCGTTATTACAAAATAAGAAAAAGAAAAACTAACAAAAACGTAGAGTTCTCATTACTTTTCAAAAATGAAGTATATATTTCTTAATATTACTGAGACATATGAGTCCCAGTGTTTATTACTAGTGAGAGAGCTATATTCCTAAGGGTTAATTCATAAGATATTATAATAAAAATTCCAATACTTGAACAGGTCATTGTCGAAAAGTTAGTGTGGAACGTTAAAGTTCAGAAAAATGTTAATAACAATAGGTCTTACAATTTATAATTATGTGCATATATGTATACCGGGTGATCCAAATTAAGTGTTTACCATAGCTATCTCTGTTCTTGTAGGAGATACGTAGTCGGTTAAATTAGAGAAGTTATAGTGTTTTTTTTTCGCTGATTACGATAGTGTAAGCAGAAAAACCATTGAACGTGTAGGTTCCCAGTTATTTCTAAAAATATATATTTTTCTAATGGAACACCCAGTATATTTTTATACCAGTCGATTCAAAATCAATAGCTTAAGTGTTGTTATGTCCACTTTCACAAAAGTTGAGAATAACTGATGTAATTCAAAAACAAAGTCCTCTAATAAAGTACGGAGCTAAATATCTTAGAAGGCATGGAGATTCATTATGTACAAGTGCTAGTGTGACAAAGTTTATCAAAATACTTCCGATTGTGTGTGAGAATATAATAAACGATATTATTTTAATTAATTTATTAATTGTTTTGAAAATGCCTTTCTCACATACAGAAAAATGAGGTGCCACCACACGACTTTCTTATACATATGAGAGTTTCAAATTACCGAATTTTAAGAATTTTTTTATACAAAAATTATTCAAAATCCTATTTTAAGTACTTCTATTCCCTTAATAAATCTCTATAGAATGCATACTTTGCAAGATATAAAAAAAACTGCTACTCGCTAAGAGTAAAAGCGCTACTTCCGGTCCGAATTTTGAAATGTCATTTATACAAAAAACATTGCAAATCTAACTCTAAATACTTTTGCACTTTTGCTAAATATATACAAAATGCATAATTTACGACATATTTGCAAAAAGTCGCTATTCGGTAAGAGTAAAAGTGTTACTTCCGGTCCAAATTTTGAAATTTTTTTTATGCAAAAGATATTTAAAATTATGTTTTAAATACTTTTATACTCATAATGTACCTGCCTAGAATGCATGACTTGCGAGATATTCGCAAAAAAACTGATTTTCGATAAGAATAAAACACCTACTTCCGGTATAAATTTCGAAAAACTTTTTTAACCCAGTTTTTCTCAAATTTAATTTCGAGTACATTTGAGTTCTTTATAAATTTGTTTAAACTTAGTAATTGTCGAAATATTTGCAAAATTCGATTTTTTCACGTAAACTACTACTTCCGGTCTGACGATTTTATTAAAAAACTAATCAGATCTCAAGAGGCAGATTATACATATAAATACAAAGTTTGGAATAGATATCTACAGCGGTTTGACCGCTATCGTGCTCACACACAGAGAGAGACACACACACACACAGACAGATATTTTTTAAAAACCACTTTTTTGGTATCACTGGACTTCAAAATTTTAAGGTCGAAAATTTTCGTCAGTACAATACTTCCTTATACTACGTATAAGGATGTAAAATGTGATATTCTGGAAACATATTTGATGCGTCAAAAAATGTGCGATAGAGCCAGTGACTTATTTTCTGGGCAATAAGTGCCATATCGGCTTTATTTTTTACGACTGTATCGACAATTTCGAACTAAAGAAAATGTTTCTAACAAGAAAAGGACAAAGAAGACAAATATCATTTCAGAAGAAACGGAAATTACCGTGTTAACATATTTTGAAATGCATCCTAAATATTATAAGACAATTATCTAGAGAAATCGGCATTTCATTTACAAATATTCAATAAATTTTGAAGAAACATACATTTTCGCCGTACAAGCTTCAACCAATCCAGACATTAGAAGATGGTGACGCCGGTAAAACATTAAAATTTTGTGTGTGGTTTATTTTACTGAAGACCTAAACTTTACCAAGCGAGTACTGTGAAGTAACGAGGCAAATTTTTGAAATAGCGATATGAACAATAGAAAGAATAATCATTATTGGGGCAGAGAAAATCTTCTATTAGATCAGCAGCGTTATCTATAGAGACATTTAAGTATTAATGTTTGGTGTGGTTTGATTGGATTCACAATTGTAGGTCCTTATTTTTATCACGGTACCTTAACAACAGAAACATACATAGAAATTATAAGACCGTTATTAAAAAAATTCCTCGACAATGTGGATTTAGCGACTCGCCCAAATATTTATTTTCAACAGGATGGGGTAGCTGCACATAATTATCGAGTCTTTCCAACACTTCTGCAGGTACTCGTTGGAGATGATAAGTGGGTAGACACACATGGTCCATTTAGTTTTCCCTTTCGATCGCTTGACACAATAAACATACAAAGCGAGATACAATACGGAAAATGAACTCCAAGAGTGTATCCGCAATATTTTTAATTCTATTGGTAGGTGTTTTTATTGTAACATGAAATGTTTTGAAAAGAGCACAAAAATGAGTCGAACTAAGAGACGATGTTTTTGAAAATTTAATTTAGAATACTTTTTTATTATACTACAATAATTTTACTTTATAAATAAATAATGTTTATCGAAGTTCACTACAATTTGTTTTTGAATTACATTGGTAATTCTCAACTTTTGTGAAAAAAGGTATATGAACAATTTTATTAAGCAATTGATTTTGCATCGATTGGTATAAAAATATACTGGGTGATACACTAGAAAAACATAATTTTTTAAAAGTAGCTGGGTACCTACTCGTTCTTTAATATATTATATTGCAGTACCGTATTTTTCCACCTCTTATTTTTGTCATTTTCCCATGATTCGCAGTCTGCGTCAGTTCATGACTCATTACTAGGAGGCGGACGTCTCCGGTTTAAACTACGACGGGGTTACAATGGAGCAAAGAAATAATGTAAACAACACACATTTACTGAATAGCATTATTCACGCATTATTCATATGGTGAGCTGCAACATCTGTTATTCACTCACATGTTGACGGGAAAATGACACAAAAAAGTCCACTTACCTCGTAAATATCCTATTTTCATCGGCGTAGATAAAGGAGCGTCTGAGGTTTTTAAAATGTATTAATTTTACCTTTATATTTGGCATGATAAATAAAGTTATATATGTGTATACCTATTCATACTTACGTTAGTTTCGTTTTTTCATTGTTTTGACTGTTAATTACGTACTTCGTAATTTATGTAATAGTTCCTGTTTAATCCCGTTTCATTGAATAGACTTCTCCCAATTATCTAGACGTAAAGGTGCACTGGTTTTCGTTTAGATTCAATAACATACACGTACATTTTTAGTTATTTATTTAGATCCAGAACATTGTTTATGTTACTTGTTCAGATATGATATGGAAGAACGTTGAGAAATACATCGTGAAACAATGGCGATTTGGATTGAGGGTCATACTGATTGTATGTCCATTGTCGGTGATTCTGATATTTATTGCAAAGTCTGTAAAATATCGTTACAGAATGCCAAAATATCGCACGTTCGTCACTTAGCTTTGCTAAAACATACACATAAATAGTTTTTATGCAGAGGATTTCGATAGTTTACAAAATTTCGTTACATGTTTAAATGACGATGCTAGAAGTATTTTTGAGTGCAAGGAACTAACACAAATCCTAAATTTAAAAATCAGTTGTTATTCCTTCAGAAACACTTTGGAAATTTGCCTAAACTAATCACCTATTTTGAAAATCGAAATCTCAAACTAAAAGATTGATTAACCACATTAGATGTGGCTATTAATAATTTCAAAAGTGAAGTGACTTCGGATGTGACCTTTGACAAAAGTTAGACGCAGTTTTTAATGGAAATCAAGATTTAATAACATTGCGGCAATTGTGTATGAGGACAATGACACAAAATTAAACTTTAAAATACGCTGAAATAAAAGAATATTTCCAGTACGCACCTATAACTAGTTGCGATGTAGAAAGGACGTTTTCTATCTACAAGAATGTACTTAATTCAAAGAGAACAAGCCTTACAGAATAGAACCTTGAGAAAGTATTGCTAGTAAATATTAATACTCCTTTACTCGACTTGAACAACAAAATGAACAAATAATAATGTATTTTGTATTTTATAAATCACCAGCCACTTGTTATCCA
The DNA here is from genome assembly GCA_963170755.1 of Amphimallon solstitiale. Lineage (NCBI taxonomy): Eukaryota > Metazoa > Arthropoda > Insecta > Coleoptera > Scarabaeidae > Amphimallon > Amphimallon solstitiale. The sequence continues at coordinate 18,341,025 of OY720679.1, forward strand.
ATTATATAAATAAAATTAAAACCTCTTTAAAATTAGAAAATTACAATAGTCATCGGCCGCTCGTGTCCGCTCTCTACTCATTACAATATGAATGGAGTATCGATAAGTATATTTCTATAACAAAACTGATATTTGTGTAGACCCAGTATATGTTAAGAGTCAGGTTTCCATATAAACTAATTTACCTTTTACTGTATCTGGGTTTTTAAAGACTATCATAAAATCCAAAAGTTCGCTTACCCGTAAGAGAATATTTTAGAAAAATATCTTTGAAGAAAACATAAATACTTTGAAAAACATGAAACATAATTAAAAAAATAATGGCAGTTTGTAGTCATAAAAGATGAGTAATATACTTTCAATCATATTCGGTATTCTTTTATGTGGCTAGCCTTGAAGAACAAATTAAAATAGTTTCAAATACAGATGCCACTCTTCCAAAAATACATATTTAAACTGATTTATATTTGTATCTCTTTCTAAATAGTCAGCTGTGGCAAAATATTATTAGATCAAAGATGGACATATGTCACAAGAACAATAAAAAAAAGAATGTATTTATGTAAGTTTAGCCTTCCTAAACATGTTTGTGATGTTTTATTATGTCAAAAACAACTACCTGTAAAGTTTAGTAAAATAAATGATAATACTGTGTTGAAATATGTTTTACCAACGGAATAATAAGTATTTCAACACGATTTTTGAAATGAACTCCAAATATTAATTTCGTCTGACATTTATTATTATTTTGAGATTCAATTCGACAAATATGTGTTAATTCCTGTTATTTACGGAGGTAAAATGAAGTTCAAGTATTTTTATCTTTTGATAAATTATTTTTTCATTTAATATTACCAATGTCATCATTTGGCGTTAAATTGGATTGCACATGTTCGATCAAATTGGTCGCATTTATAAAAAGTATCTTCTTTATTATGGAAGATATAAGAAAACATTTTAAAAGATTACTCTTTCTTGGAGGAAAATACGTTCAAGTAAAATGAAACAAAAAAATTCTAAATCTAGTACTGTAAGGTTTAAGACAGAAAAATAAAAATTTCGGAATTCCAAAAAGTAAGTACTATATGTCATTTATTATTGGAGATATAGAAATAATTCAGGAAGTGTATGGGGGGGGGGGGGAGCTACACCTGCCATCTTGGCTTAAAGGTGACGAAAGTCTGTCATTTCATCATTTCATAATAAATTCTCAACGGTAGATCTCACGACAAAAATATGTATATCAAAATTTTCTGAAAAATGTTGTATGAACACTGTTTTTTACGTCTACTGTGTATGAGTTACAGGCTCAAAAGTTCGCCGCTCTTCCACAAAACTCAAAATGCACATTTTTATCATTTTATTATTAATTTAGGGTATTCTTTACCAAGTATTGCATTATAAACTGGGGGAAATTTGGGCAAGACACTTAATTGATTTTATGAACTTATTTTTAATTTGTCCCCTCGAATAATTCTTTGTAAATATTTGTAAGTGGCTATGTATGAAAAACTCTTATATTAACACCGATTTATACGTACAAACACACAAACATGCAAATGCGTATTGTTGGATAAGAGTGCGCAGTGTAATGACAAAAAGAAGAAGTGAATAACTATAAGAAGTATTATCTCTACGAAGTACAAAAATCGCATTAGTATTAGCCTTTTCCTGAATATCCACTGCACATTTCACGCCACAATTTTTTACATGTCGAGCTTGGATAAGATCTGTTTCAGGTGGATCTGAATAAACTTCTTCACACCCACAACAAACTCCTGCTTTCTTCGGGGTAATGTCCTTACATTTCTTTTGTTTGTTTTGTTATGGATTTGTGTGAAAATTCTTTTAATTCTCTCAGTTTGTTGAATTGGTTTGATTTGATTTGATTTGCAACCCAGTTTTCTTGCCGTGGTAACTTCAATTCTAAATGGAGAAGCAGTTGTAATTCAAGATTGATTTCTCCACATCAATACCGTTTCATGCGCGGTCGTTCAACGACTACTAATCTGATTTCTCTAACTCAAGCTATGTCTCATGAATTAGACAATCAAGGTCAAATTGATGTAGTTTATACGGATTTCAGCCGTGGTTTTGATGTGATAGATTTAGTGCGTCGTTGCTTAAACTTTTACACTCGTATTTGACGGGCAGATGCAATTATGTTTTTTACAATGGTTTCGGATCACGCGAGTTCTGTCCGTCTTCCGGTGTCCCTCAAGGATCCAATCTAGGACCACTACTTTTTAATTTATTTCTAAACGATTTGCTTGAATCCTTGTCGTGTCCTGTACTTGTGTATGCCGATGACCTCAAAATCTACACTCCTATAAAATCTGTGGATGATATTTCCTGTCTTCAGCAAGACTTATATACTTTGTCTAACTGGTATTCCAAGTACAAATTGCATTTAAATATAAGTAAATCCTGTTTGATATCATTTACACGTAAAGTAGGCCATTATAATACTACTTACTTCATAGATGGTGTTCTGCTGGAAAGGGTAGACGTTTTCCGAGATCTTGGGGTCCTTTTTGATAGCAGATTAAGTTTTTCCAACCATATTAATCATGTTTGTGCATCAGCCTCAAGATCTTTGGGTTTTATTATGCGTTCGTCTAGGTTCTTTAGCAACCCACTAGTTTTGAAGACGTTATATTTTAGTTTTGTGGTCAGTAAAATGGAGTATGCTTCACAAGTGTAGTCTCCGCAATATATTTACCTGTAGCTCTCCATTGAAAAGGTTCAGCGGCGATTTCTAAAATATATCTCGTTCAGGGTTACCGGGACTTATCCTCCGCGAGGTGTTGACTACTCGTTGCTGATGGAGACTCATGGCCTTCACTCTTTGAAGCACCAACGCGATATCCATGGAGCTCGATTTATAAGAAAGCTGTGCAACGGATGGATGGACTGCCCAGATCTTCTTTCCTCTCTGAACTTTATCACTCTCAGACTATCCTCTCGTTCCTCTACTACTTTCCTAATTCCCTTCGCGAGAACGAATTTACTGCGGGGGTCTCTGCTCGTACTATTATGAGCTTTTTCAATTCCAATATCTAAATATCATCTGTTTAACAAGTTCTAAATAATATATGGTCTCTCTATGCGTTTCTTTGATAAAGAGATATTTGTTGTAGTATTTGACTATTTTGAAGAAAAATCTCTGTAGCTGAAACTATATACCTAGTTTAGTACTTGGCGTCCATGAGTTTAGATGTGGATAGTGAGGTTACGATAACTGCTACAAGAGGCATCTCCAGGGCTGCTTAAAGATGTCTATAGAGTTGCTATAAATTAGAAGCTAAAGCAACTCGCGGTCTTGAAGATTTTTCTTCTGTCAACGGACGAAACGTCCCCGACTACCCCCACCCTGTCGCAGGTTCAACTCTACAAGATCTACTTTCCGACAACTACCTCGGATACTGCATAGTTATACGAGAGAGAGGGGTGAGAGAGAGGGGAGAGAGAGAGGGAGAGGGGGAGGGGGAGGGGGAGGGAGAGGGAGAGGGAGAGAGAGAGAGAGAGAGAGATGTTTGCAAAAACCGCTTTTAGGGTATTAGACGACTTCACGAGGACATCTGCAAAAGTCTCAAGGTCGAACGTTTTCGTTATCACAATACTTCCTGATACTGTGCATGAAAAAGTAAAAAGCACTTTTATGGTTCTGTGAATTCGCACATTAATTAGTCATGTATACGTAAAAACTTAGAGCTATTAGACATGAGCAGGACCATCCACAAAATAAGGAATTGTCTCGACAATGGCGAATGACAGGCAGCGTCACTTAAGGATATGTTGTTGCCACTGTCATTCAACTAACTTTCCGATTGCTGTTTTTCGTTAACAAGCTCTAAAAATTCTTGTCAGGAATTACTTAAATAAACTAGGGAAAGACTACATTGCATAACAATGTGTATGACATAGACTGCTGTTACCATTCTATAGATAGAAATAACTTTAATAGAAAGATTAACAAACAATATATATATATATATATATCGAATGTGAAGATATATTAATAAAGATGCAATATATAAAATATTTGTTTGGAATCTATAAAAGAACATTATAGCACAAATTTGATCAATTTTAATAAAATAAACAATACAAATTACCCAGCGCTGTCTGTATGAAAGGCTATAAACTTATTTTAAAGAGTAGTGCTATTTCTGTTATGGTAGTTACATCCGCGAAACACTAATCTATAAAGCAACACGACAGATATGGGCGAGCTAATTATGGTTTGCAACGACTTAAGAAGGCTCCATATAGCAACAGCATGTTTTTTGATACCTTGGAGACGAATCAGAATTAACTATTAACAGATATAAATAAAAGAATTGTTCATCATTGCAATTTTTAATCGAAACAATAGTCACTACAGTGGTCTTCCAAAGACACCAGTAGAAGTCTAAGATTAACTACTCTGGAACGTTGATAATTGAATATATTTTATGAAAAAACATGGTTCAAGGACGGCGAGCTATCGTGCAATGCATTGTCTGACAAATTCTATTAAAGCAACACGGTATATTTTTCTCAATGGAAATACACTAAAGCAGAAAGTCAAGAGAAGCGGAAACTCAGTTGATTATTGTTTCTTCAAAGAAATTGAACACCAACTTATCAGTAGAGATTAGACTAGCTCATTGTTTCCGAATCTTAAAAACAATTTCAAGTAGTCAAAATTTCGCAACGTTAACTACACTGAGAGAACAGTTTATTTGCATGTAAAAAATGCATTTATTTGAGCTCAGCTTCTTTGAATTTAACATGAAAAACTACGTGCTATTGAATTCGTTGCACACCATATAATGATATTTCTTGGTTGGAAATATCTGGTTTATTTGTGGATAATTTTTTCCATATAAAGAAATATATTATTATGGTATTTGTCTTAAAATTACTTATTTCCCCCCAATAAAGGAATGTATTTTCGTTTATCATTCAATGTTTGCATTTCACAATAAATTCACACATGTTTTAGTATAGTATACTTATTTACAGCACACAAATATTTTTTGTGACGTCAAGCATGAAACAAAACCCTTATTTGGTGTGGGGAATAGTGGTAATGCGCACGACGTTTTCATTTCTCAGTTGTGATTCATTAACGTCTGTAAATTCATGTTCGCATGTGAGCAACTGAGTTTATCTAAGGAGTACCAACCATAACAGAGTTGTTAAACCACTGGGGATTAACTGAACTAACTCAAAAGTTTGTAGGTATGTATCTGCACTACATTTATTTATACTTAGGAATAGAGATAGGTAATGGGCTAATACCTTATTTTCACTTAGGTATATAGGTTACTTTATATATGAGTTATAGGTACCTATACAAATATTCTTTATTTCCTGTATACGCTTAGATTCCCACAAAGAATTTTGATCTTGAATAGGGAGCAATTTAACTCGTTAGATTTGTATAATATTATTTTATAACACAGGAAATCTAATATGAGAAATAGCTTTCTTTGGTATATTTTTTCCGAATTACCCATTTGTTTGACTGAAAGAAAGTTTTGTTGCATCAATATAAATTTGATGGAACCAAAGACACATATACTTTAATATAGCAAATAATTTTTAGCCAAATAAATATTTCTTTCCTACAACATATTTAAAACAAATATTTCTTTAACTCAATGCATATTTCTTTGATCCAAATAAATTCTTTTCTTACAATACCTTATGGTTTTGCATTTAGTCTGTGTACTTATTGTTATTTATTAGACTATGGTGGTGGTTAACAGATATCTTTCAACTAAAAACACCTCACGCTGGATGTAATAGTAGATTATTTATTGTTAAAAAGTTTGTTCATTGTAAACATTGTCACAATCAGACACAACATCAATAAAATTCAGGCTATCAACACATTTGTTTATTATTATTTCAGAAGAAGATATAATCCTAGAAATTTTAGACAGTATATTATAACCGAACATTTTAGCTTCTCTCATATCACAAATTGGTAAAGGAGTAATATTAAAAAAGAAAATAGGGGAATATCATCCAGGAAACTTTACTTCAAAAGACTGTGGAAACTTTTTTTAAGGTGTGTATATATTTTGTCCTAGAATTAACTTAATACACACTCTAGCAGTCTGATATCAACTAAAACTATGTTACAGATTTGCAACTTAACATTGGGTGATCTGACAGATATGAAAGGTGGAAAAACAATGGATGCCAATCAAGAAATTTCAGAAAAGTTTTCATCATTATTTCCGAACATTAAACTCCTATTTGAGGTACAGATTGCAAATATAAAAGATATATATGTGACAAAAGGGTACGTAATCCCTTTAAATAAAAAGAATCAAAATTTTGATGAGCTTACATTTGGACATTGGATCAGTTTGACGTTTTGATAAAAAAAAATATTATTAAAATGTAAGATCATTTCAGCTATATAGATTCTAGCTGTAATGCTGCCATAGTGTATAATTCAGAATTAAGTAATTCGACTGCTTTTTATTTTGATAAAAACATTTTAAAGCTCTTAAAATTTTCAAATTTCATAAAATTGCCATTATTTTATTTTAATATCTACTTTATTTTAAGAGATAATTAATTATGTTTCCTTTTGATGACTATATTATTCTACTTAAGCATAAATGTAGTACGTATATATTTTTGTTGAATTTTGATTAATTTTTAATTTTTATTAAATAAATGTTTGTGTACTATATATTCCAGTTCCTTTTCTGGATATTTCAAAACCGGACAAATTCCTTGGCTGAAAAAATATTAGTGAGTAAGAATAAAATGTTTCTCTGTTTCGGTATTAGAACAACGTTATTCTAGCACCCATTTTCGTGTAAGAATTTTTAAACGATTTTTGGTAACTTTCTATTTTGAGTAGAAGTAGGTTGGCGCCATAAATTTTTCATATTCTTTTTCATAATTGCTTTTCGATTTACCTGGTAGCAAATTATGTATGGCGTTGGAGGGTACGTCCCGCAAGTATGGTGGCGCAGATTGATGTTCTTCGTTTTACATTCCACCCACAGATAATATGAGTTTTTTCTAATTTAAACAAACTTTTCAATTCAAAGAATTCTTACAAAAGTCAACTGTCAGATATAAATCAGTGCTACCAAGCGACTACGTCACGTTATCAAAATGTCCTTTAATGCATATTTTTAACAATTTTTCTATAAATAAATGATGTAAATACAATCCGAAACAGAGAAAATAGTGTAAAACACTCGTAACAGAAGGTCATTCCAGCATCCTTTCCTTAATTTGGAAATCATGCTGAAATGAAAGGCCTTATGTTACTTGTATTTTAATATACTATTCTTTGTTGTGAACAAATTTTTTGTTAGTATAGTTCACGTTGTATAAAAGAGATGTTCTTCCCTGCAATCCTGCAATAATGTTCAAGAAGAGAAATAGTATAGTAAATATAAATATAAAAAAATAGTATAGTAAAACATGGCTTCTTTCAAAAATTTGATAAATCATTTAGTACTGTGAAATAAATATTTGTTAGGCAGTGTCCAAATATAAAATATATTACACAATAAGTAGCCTACTTATTGACAAATAAATTGTTCTCTCGGTGTAAGTTATGTTAGAAAACATTTTGCACACATACCTAACACATGAATATTATTACAGTCAAATAATGATGTTATTGAAATGGTGTGGTATCAAAGAATAAACTTATGATCTAGTTCTAGTCTATTGTTTTTAAATATAGTTTGGGAATATGAAGACAATGCGACTGTATCTCCTATACGTATTCTCTCATTATCAATTCATTTCTCGCTTCTAGTGATTTTTTTGTGGGTTCATTGAAGTGTATTTAATGGGGATAATTTACGAGCTGAAAATACGAACATTAAATATGCATGTTGTGTATATGCACTCCAGATTAAGACTGGGTATACACCAATAAAGTTTTACAACTAATATCTAGTGTATGCTGTCTTTTTAACACATACGCACATATATTATTTTTAACATGTAAATTTAACTGTAGTATATGGATTACATTTATAGATTGACTCTAGGAATTTCAGGCGTCCCTACATTAAAAAGCGTCAGTACACAGAAACCAAGGCCGTTAGTGTAAGCAAATGTGTATTTTATAGGGTCGTATTTTACATGTGATTTCAACAAACTTCCTCTTTTAAATTACTCAATGTAGCAATCGGAGCTCATAATTAAATTACTGTGACAGCAGATTGAAACGCAATAATGATAGTGATCGATGTAAATAATTGTATTTACATAAAATATATAGTCGATTGTTTTTCATGTTAATTAATAATCAATATTCCGATAAGTGTACAGTGTATACAGAAAACAATGTAACACTATTTAGAATTTGTGTTATTTATCGATCACGAATATTTTCCCATGCATAAAAATATTTACATTACCGAAAATTGTTAGCTTAAGCAACAAATCAAAGTTGAGTATTTAAACTTTTAATACTCAATTTTGATTTAATTAGACGTTTTACTTAATAATTCACAACTAATTTTAAAGCATATGTGAAAGAAAATGGTAGTTTATTTTATTCATGTGTTTTTGAGATCGTTTACATTTACATTTGTATATTCTTAATTAGTTACGAGCCTCAAACAAAATTTTTAAATTACCCTAGCAGCCAAGTTCGTCACTATCAAAGCGGGCCAACATCAGCCAACATTCTAAGATCGGTAGAATATCAGTGACCACCATCCAATGTCGTACGAATATAAAATTTCCTTATCAAGTAAATGTCAATTTAAGTCGTTGGGTTGGTATCAGACCAACGTTGTCTACATTGGTCATATATTGGATATCTGATACTGATATTGTATTGACAACAAAAATCTAGATACTATTAACATTAAAGAAAATTGTCTACGAAATATCAAGTTTACAAAGTCACTGTGATGTTGGTTGTAGGTCACTGTTCGATATAAATTTAGATTAGAGAGAACTTGTAAATAAGATTAAAAAAAGGGGCCATAAATGTCGTCTGTCTCTGCGCTTTTAAGGCGCCAGGCGAATAAGCGGGAGGGGGAGTCGGATATCATTCTAGTACGCTGTTGTTTAACACGTGTATGTGTTTCTTAGCTTCTTAATTTTCTTATGCATTGGTTAATGCATTGTTGGTATATTTAAGATTTTCGGCATAATTATAATGATACTTTTGCAATGTTTAATTATAGCTGTGATTATACTAGATACTTCGTATAAAGTGATCATGTGAAAATGTAAGTACATTTCATATTAACAAATAATATATACTACTGAGTTTATTAAAGTTATGCATATGTGTGTATATATATATATATATGTATGAATTCGTCTTGTAATTGTCATACTCGTAATACTAATTTAAATTATAAATCTATAATAATAATTATAAGACGGTAGACGACATTAACAGATTGACTTTCAAGGTCATTTCGGAAATCTAAATATTAAATAAGACGTTCTAACAGAAATTGTATAGGTATGTGTAACTCTTTATTTAAACTCGTAGCGGGGTTCCGTCTGATTTGGCAAGTCCAGTCAGGACGTTGCTCAACGGGCGGCGGTACCACTCTTTTCCTTCTCCCTCTCCTTCCCCCCTCTCCCTCACCCTTTTATCTTTATAATAAACTAACAGCATTCCTTCCGAAAAACAGTGCATGGATTTTCCGATCGACTGTGACACCTTAAACTTCTTGGGTGTAAGTGTATATGTTTATGTCATTTTAAGGGGTCTTGGTTGGACTCAGGTTAATAATGATGACCGCATGTTTCATATCCAGTAATAATTCGACTCAATTCACATTACAGTGGTCCAAAAATCTACGGGAACAATTCACGCGCTGATGTTCTTGCGGCGGCGTCAGCATTTTCGGATCAATCTTGCGCTGCCCTTAGTCATGCCAAGATGACCATGAAGAATTTTAAAAATTGTTGTATTAGACATTCCAAATATTCCTGTACGAGTTGTGCCTGCTTTAGTAGAGCATCTTCCATTACTAATTTCTAGACTTTTTAACAAGTTGTTGAATGGTAACTTCGATAGGCTACGCCGGCCGTGGTTTATTTTCAAGTAATTCCCTGCCTTGCTTAAAGCGACTATATCACTTAAAACCCATAGTTTTTCTTGGGCAAGAATCCCCGTAAACAGATGACATCTCTTCCAGTATGATATGAACAGACTTTTTTTGTTTTGTTAGTAACTTGATAACGGCGAGATACTCGCTCTTCTCTATATTTTACACATGCTTCCCGATTATGTTGTTTCGTCGACGATAGTTTAGTTAAAGACTACTGACGCGATTGTGTTAAAACTTTATATTTATACTAATAATGAGCCACTGAACACGTTACGACACAAAAGGGTTCTCCCACTACCATCCAACCCCTCCATTCCGAATTTAGTAACGCCCCCCCCCTCTCGTAAATGGAAGAAACTTTAGGTATTATTTAGAAAAAAGCATCAAAACCTTCAATTCTCTTAGGAAGACTGAGAGATCCCTTAATTGTTTACATTAGGTCTACAAATTAAAAACGGAGTGGCCAAAGAATTGCATGATACTTTGGGTATGAACCGTTCTTAATTTATTTCGTTTTGAAACTCGACTGGATTTTATTTTGCGTATGAGGAATTTTGATAACAATTTGTCAGTTTCAGTCGTATTTATTGTTATTTTAAATTAATATGTTAAGCACTTGTGTTAAGATGAAAGTAATACCGTGTAGTTCTAATGCAATTTCTTCCTGGAAACTATTCAAATTAATAATTCCACGTTCCTGTAAGTGTAAGACCCAACCTCACTACAGCAAATTGTCAGTGATATATCAAGAGTTAATGGTGTGTTTAATCATGTTACACAGTCTATATTTAAGGCAATTCCCAGCACACACGAATGTATGTTTACCTATACACGGTATAATTTTAATTATAGATAATAGATTGGTATAGGCAAGGTGTGCTTTAGAGCGAACTGGTGTAGGCGTATTGTTTGATCGGGCTCCAGCACGCAGTAACTCGTTCGCTTGCAATTTAATACCTTACCACTATCAAGTTTGAAATTTTTCCACTCCACCGATTCTCTATATACAATACGTTACATTCCGAGTAGGCATAACAAATATATGAGTATAGTAAAGTATCTTCTACTTACCGATGAATAACATTCACAATGTGTAACGGGCATATTTATTCGTACTATATTATTTTTGTGGGTGGCTTTATTCCATCAACTTTTTTTATATTTGTTTACAATTAATCCGTTTTTATGACTGCGAACTATAAATAGGTGACTGGCGATGGTTTCTAAGTATAGTAGGCTCTTAAAACCTGATATCCAAGTACATAAAAATATATGAATCTACAGGGACTATTTTTTTAATTAGTTATTTTGCTTATACAGGACTGTGCATAAATTTAGACTGAGTATCTAAAATTGCAATCTAGATTATATTAATACTTGCAATGCACAAACAGATTCTTTTTTACAAGTAAAAATTGAAATAAATTCAAATTGAGTTCAAAACAGTTTTATTCAATTTACTACAATTGTTTCACCCTACTTAGGGCTTCATCAGGTGATGAATATTATAATACAAAATATTTGTAGACGTTCTTATTTATGTCTTTTGCTAAATGAAGAGGGGGGGGGGAGAGTTTGTGACATTAGGCTAAGAGCTCTTTTTTGAAGTGAAATCTTCTATGGGCGCGTTGATACATTGATTGTTGGGCACTGAAAGGGACTGAGCTGTCACGCTCGGAACGTTGCGCTCGTTCGGGTTAAGTCGGAGTCGCGCTCGGCTTTGTATTATAACACTCAATTAAATTGAAATTTAGAAAAAATACGCGAAATATTGTATTTTTATTTTCTGAAAAATTCTTGTCCGCGTGCAGATGTGAACCCGAGCCACCCGCGTATAAGGCCTGCAAGTTACCATTAGACCACTCTCGGCTACTCGTATGATAATTATAATATTGTATATACACTCGGATTCAAGAAAGATGATCCCTGCGTCACTACTATCAATGATCTAATAATATAGAACTACTAGATGGACTGTAGAGAGAGAGGAATTGACCTCTACATACAAAGGAGACAGATATACAAAACCGTTAGTTGTGGGCAAAACATGGCGATATCGCATTGTTTTGTATATAAACTTTCTCAATTTTGATGATTTATACATATTTATTTGTCTTTTTGGTAATTTGGATTATGTATTTTATTAATAGATTTCTTCTAGTATTGATTTTATTTCATACACCACTGACTTTATTTTTATTTAAAGAAATACGAGTATAAAGACAACTGTGGATTCATGATGATTGAATCAACTATTTTTATTTATAAAATTGTGATTGTAATTAGATACATTTTAAGAATTTCATTTTTATTTGATATAGGCATATAGGTAATGTATATAAATTGAGAATCATCAAGAATATTGGCAAATGTTAACTTCAGCTTATGATTTAACAGTGTTGTTCTCATGGATTTAGTGTCATATATATTTGGTTAAAAGTGCTATTATCAGTAACAAAATTAGAAATAAATATTTTAAATTGTTGAATATTATATATACCAGCTTCGCAGTGCTTGGAGTCACATATTTAAGACACAATGGTAATGTCATGTGCAGCGTATGGTTGTACTAATAGGGCAGAAAAGGGAATGAACGTATCAGTTCACAGGTTAACTATTCTTAATAAAATACATGATTTGTAAATTTGATATAAAAAACTTTAGTTTTCAATCTAATCAAGTACTATGCAAGCAGTGGATAATTTGTACTAAACGAAAGGATTTTAAGCCATCAAAATATTCAAGATTGTGTTCAGAGCATTTTGTTCCTGAAGATTTTGTTATAAGTTATGGAAGAAAATATTTGCCCCAAAATGCAATTCAAAGTATTTTCAATTTTCCTGCTCACTTGAGAAGAATTCCCTGTAATAGCAGATCTCAACGATTAAAAATTACTGATGCACCAAGCAAAGAACTGTTAAAGTAAGATTTCTATTTGTAGTTATTATTCTACCTAGATATTTTTAATGTTCTATTTACCTTATAGCTCAGAATCCCCAAATGTAACTAATGTTGAAGTATTTGAATTAGTCACAGAAAAAACATCTCACGAAATAATACAAGTTGTTATTCTAGCTTTATGTATTTTTAATATTTCTTTCTCCATTTTTCTTCGATCACATATTTACCATTTACGTATTTGTTAATCCATATTAATTATATGTACATATATTTTAATAAAAAATTAAGCATTAATTGTCTTTTATTTTGAATATATCAGAAGTTGTAAGGAACACCTAAGAAGAGCTGTCAGTTTCTATATTTATTTTTTCAGAACGTAATATTACAGGTAATATTTTGAAAAATTCTAGTGGTCAATTCAAAATTTCCAACTGATATGTGTAGTGATTTTTAAAATATTTTTCTAATACTACTGTTTTAAATAAAAACTGAATGATCATCAAACATGCTAAAATAGGTATTATTAGAAGAACAAAATCATATAGTTATCTCATAGTCATTAAAAGTCATTTATTTAATTTTCTTTCCTTAATGAAGAATGGCAACTAGCATAGATACCTTTAAAATGTTATTAAACAGAATATATTTAATACCATATTAATAATATATATTTAATTATTTATCTTTTTGATTATTAAAGTTGCAATACCTTTACTTTCCTCTTAATATAGCATATTTTTAACAAAATAATACTTTTAAACATTATAAGCCATTACAAGCTATAGCAACATATTTGAATTTTGCCCACATAAAACGGTCAATTTTGTTCATCCTTGTCAAACTTTCGACGCTCATATATTTTCCTTCTCTCTCCTATGGTGTGGGTCACTTCCTAATCAGCAAGACATAGGGTACACTGCATCTAGTAGTATAATAGTATTAGATCATTGACTACTATATAATTCTATCAAAGAATTATGTCTATATCCGAATAAGAAATAGTATCAACTTGTATAACAAGGATATCATAAGCGAATGCATGTGTTTTCAGTGCGATGCAAGCACGACATACGTTTCATAGAATTTATTTGAGCAAGACAAAGACGGAGTGATTGCATGCGCTGTATTATTTCATACACTTCCGTTTAGCGTTTTGGCTTTGACATTAACGCTTTGACATTTCTAGTAGTTTGATCGTTTGATTTCGTTTCACAATTTGTTTGTTGTTTCAATCTATATCAAACCAGAATGTCACGACGCGGTAAAACATTACGGTCACAAGCTCAAGGACTCGTTTTAAATTTATTAGAATATTTCGAGCAAGAGAAGGTAATGGTGGTCCTCTAATATCCCTTACATCTGTACAACAGGTAAACATTGTGAGATTTAACATTTTACAAATTCTAATGAATATCTTTTAGCGAGTAGCAGATGCATTGAAGGTAGGAGTAGCTTCAGTAAAACGTATTAAAGCCCGATCACTAAATAGTCCTGTTCTATCTCGTCCAGGGAAGAAAAGGCCCCATATAAAAGCTAAAACAGATCATTTGGCAGAAAGCTCTAAAATGAGTATCCGAAATACATTATACATGATGTATTTACAGAGTAAGACCTTAAAAATGTTGAGTATTGAAGTAATAATATCTTTAATTTTAGAAAAGCATGTTACAGCAGTGGCGGCTCTTATATTTATAGGATGTAACTTCATTTCATGTAAAACATGTATACAATTTCGATCACATTTATTTGATGTAAATAAATTGTATTTATTGTTTGTTTTGTACCCACGTTATTTCTCAATAAAGTTCTATTATCATTTGTATTTTGGCATATGTGAAATTTAGTACATCAAAAGACTATTGAGTTTATATTACATATTTTTAATAAACGATAAAGGCGATTATCTAACTGAGTTATCTAATTATACATAACCTAAAATTAGATCGAACAATCTAACCGGAAAACGTAGGATGTCTTCATTATAATTTCCATGTTCATTTTATAGTTTACAGTACTTATCATGATGGCGAAGTATTGATTTGAATCATACGATATTAAAAAATGACGCAGGGATCATCTTTCTTGAATCCGACTATACATGCGTACGTATGAATTTTTGAAGTGAAAACTTGATCAGACCGAGCAAAATGTACTAGAATAATGTATACACAATAATAATAAATATATATTTTTTAAATGTAATATAGAAGGAAAATTGAAAATGGAAATGTAAATGAATATAGAACGAAAAAAAAGTTGTATTTCGTATTATTAACCTCGCCTTGATGAAGTTTTCACTTCAACCGTGTGGTCTTAAGCAAGCCCAAATTTTTTTTTTATAACAGTAACTTTAACTGTTTTCTATCTGAATAATAATTACTTGAAAAATATATTTTTCAATTTGACATCATCTTATTCTAGCAATATTTGATTATAGATTGAAATAGTCTTCCATAGCTGATATCTTTATTATAAGTGTTCTATATCAGCGTTTAATTTGAATTTTTATCTTTGAACATGACGGAAAGAACTTCTAAGCAAAAATTTGCCAACTTACTGTAAAGAAGAAATAAAACGAAATGTCTACAAAAATAATAAAATGTAAATTAGGTAATAGAAAAGCATTCTTTTTATAAATCTACAAAAAGAAGAATTTTGTATAATTATGAAACAATAGAATCAATATGAGGATAATTTGGCATCGATTCCTGTTTTATTTTTAATCATATATTAATGCACTTAAACCAGAGGCGCTGGAGTGCCATTATAGCAGTTTTATATTCATCAGCAGCAGGGTTGTCAAATTATTGTCTTCTTTTGCAATAACTAACTGAGAGAAAAGCATCAATTGCGTAAATCGTGGAGTCTGTATGGACTAGATCCGATGAATAGGGTGGTTGGGGTAGACCTTCGGATCGTAATTCATCCACTTCTTCTCAAACAAAACGACTGATGTGTGACGGTACATTGTCATGATGAATAGGACTTTCTTTGAGCCATTGAGCCACTTTCACTTTAGCCAGAAGGGTAAATGAAGCATTCAAAATCCAAAAATATTGGTCCCATTGCTTTTCCAGTCAAAACGAAATTCTTCTTCTTTGGCGGAGGACTGGGACGATGCCTTCATTGCTGAGATTACCGTTTCAATTTCGGCACATAGTAACGGTGTTTTATCAGCCATAATAGAGCGAAGTAAAAATCAAGTGGGTTGATGTTAAAGAGCTTGAATTATCGTTGTTAATTCGCGCTTTTCAACGTTTTTGATTTGTATTAAGCAATTCGCTATACTAAATTTAGTATACACGATTAGTAGACATACCCATAGTCTTGGGAATCTGCGCTACATTCACTCTTCGGTCACGTAACAGAACATTGACATTTCTACCATTTTTGGAACGGTAAAACGTTTTGATGGATATTCGTCAAGACTCATGCTGCTTTCGTGTTCGTCGTCTTAAAAAACAAGCACTGAGCTGCATCATCAATAGTGATCTTTTTCATATTGCAATGTTCACTAACAACGTTGTTTTTAAGTAACTGCATCTGTGTAACTGTGTAACGTCAGACGCTATTGAAAAATTAAATATCTTCGTATATACGCATGGCCTAGTCGAAAATATTTCCTATATTTTACACAAACGATAACTCTGAGTGTTCATCAAATCATTCACGTATTAAATAGCAGAATATAATCTATACTGTAGCGTTTTCGGGGTCGAAATGAACAACTCGTGCAAATGGTTTGAAACAGTCTGTATATTTACACACTTAAACTAATCACAATATAAAAATATAAAATAAATGTATCGCACTTAAAACTACTACAAATAAATTAACACACGTATTTATTTCTATCACTACTATTTATGTCAGTCATATTTATGTATTTTGTGAACTATAATAAAACTGCACTACTCACATTATTTATGTTATTTGAACTGTTCAGTAAATACCGCGCGCGACTACTATTGAATGAATTCCTTATCCCACCGGCGGCATTTATATGTGCAGACAAAGGGTCTAGAGATATACCAGCAAATTCTGCCTCTCTTCTACCATACTCCAGACTTTCTGTCGCTGAGGTAGTACATGAGTGCAGTTGATTTACGACTTGTTTACCGGTACGTTTTTTTGTCGTCGCCCGGAGGTCTGTTTCTTTTGTGGGCTTGTTTGGTTACAATACAATAAAAATATTTTGTCATATAATAAACGAATGTAAAATTTATTTAAATGTGTTTTTCTCGGTTTTTAGAGACAAAATCCTATAGGGTTTTAGGTCGAATTTCTGTACACTATTGATTACAATGACCAAAAATTATAAATTTTACATTCTTTTTGAGCCATTATTTTTCGGAGATAATTTTCGATTATCTTCAATTTAGTAAATGTTTTTGCATCCATGCATCCATTTGTTACTGGAATTCTTAATAATAAAAGAATCGTTGTAGTGACTTCCGAAATGGCACGTTTCATAGAACTAACGAGTCTCAGAAATTGACTTACGCATTGTAATTTAGAAAGTTTCAAGTTATTAAATCGGCATCATGAAAACGTCTCTCTTTATTTGTTCTACAGCCGGAGTCGTGCCTAAATATTTAATTTAAGATAACCATAACTTTAAATCATATGATCATGCGGACGTGCAATTATAACATTACCAGTATGATAAAATACAATTAATAACCTGTAATTTTGAATTCATGTTCTGTTAAAGTTGATTAGTTCATCACTTTAATTTTCAATATCACTGTTGTTGCCTTTTATACTGTGCTTATTGGATTCTAATATCAAATTTGAGACTTAATTTGAATTTAAGTAGAGATGGAAATTGTAAAACGTAAAAATCGCTAAATTCAAAAGGCGAAAACTATAGATATTTTATATTTAATAATTATTAAATTTGTTCACTCTTAAATGGAAACGTTTTATTTTATATAAATTTTTGTTTATTAATTTTTTATTTGAGCAGGCAATTGTGATGATAAATCGTCAAGATAATTTTAAACGAGTTCTTGCACTTTTTTCTTTTAAGAAGTAAGTTATAAAATCTTCTAAATTAGCTCAAATCAACGTGGTAAAATAGTGGAAAATAAGGGTGCTAGAGAGTAAAAGGGTAAATTAGAGGAAGAAAATGTAAACCAGAGGCAAAACCGTAAAGCGTAGTGAAACACGGTGGACTAGAAGGACAGAAATCGACTTAAAATAAAGGGTGAATTACGAGTAACTAGAAAGGTAATTAACTATTATAGAATTCGCAAGTATTACATCTTATATTTCAGGATCAAAGTGGAATTCTTGCACTTTCCAATGAATATCCGAAACTAATAGAACAGTTTATAGTGGAGGCCCATTATGGACAAAGGGAAGATGACAAAAGACATGTAGCACAGACTTGACCAAGAACAAACTATGTAAACGAATTTCGCAAATCGAAATTGCGTCTCGAATAACAAAGGATTGATACATGCCACAAGTGCGATGTTTAGCACGTAAAATTAAATATCTCTTAAAATAATGTGGAGAAGAAGCGATACAATTGGAACTTATCCAGAGGTCAATAATGGGTATTTGAAAAACAATTCAAACAAAACGAGAGCTGAAGAAACCAGTAATATAAAATGTTTTGCGGTTGATCTCCAACAGTGCCTTCCAAATATAATATAATGGAGGAATCTCTTGATTAAATTAGTAGGTGCTGTACACCATATTTCCACATTTTGTGTTTGCTCAATGAAATAATTGCTACAAGAAAAACTCAACCCATCAACTATATTTCGTAATACTTGATTCCTATAATTTTTAAAAAAGGGTTTGAATTTAATAACTTAATATTTGTTTTTGTAAAATATTTCCAGTGGTAAAGTACTTTAATCATTTTTACAGATTTCAAGCATAAAGTGAAGGATAACTAATTAAGAATTAGAATTATAAAATTGGTTTCAATTCAAAAAAATATCGCCTGATTATTTTACACGTATTAAAAAATATTTTCTTTTACTCAAGTGAATTTGTTAAAATCCGTTCACTGAATAAAATTTAATGAAAAATGGTGGTAAATTAATTTAGTGTTTTCATAAATGTAAAATATAGCGGCGAGTATTCTTCATTTGCAGGTAAAAACTACCTATAACATTTAATGTTGCTCATTAATTCATAATAAAACATTTGAAATATTAAATGCTCTCTTTTACTTATACAGCAGTGTTAGATTGGTTGCAGAACACATGGCGCTAGAAACGATAGTCCCATGTCTGTGTAGCCGGATATAATATTATGAAATTCTATAAAGGATATTTTTACATATAATAAATTGTTGTGCGACTTCTCGTTAATAATAATAATATAATAATAAAAGTTGTATTCCGTTAATATGAACAAACTCATAAAACTGATTATTCCATCCACTGTAATACACTGAACAGGCTAATATGAAAGAGGCAGAAGTAGAAAAATTTCGTTTGCTTATATCGCAAGAAATCAAATAAAATTATTGAGCATTTTAAAAATCTCTGTTAATGATTGAAAAGGCGGTCAATGCCATTCAAACATTAGTACTTATTTTGCTATATTCAAGTTTGTTTTCATACCCTAGTTACTTGCTCTCGACATAGGTACTATCAGGTAACGTACCTATAGGTAATTCGGGCACAATCTACTCCCATTACTTCAAACTAGTCAGTTACTCGTTTTATGTGTCCAAACGTACTGTAAAACCATTTATTTACAAAAATAAGAGCCTTATGTTTTATATATATGTTATATAAACACTTATGTTTCTAAGCAATACTTCGACCATAACCTAGATATTGGTTATTACCGTAACCAATCTGTTTAAACTTATGACGTTTCTATGATATAAATTGGAATTGGTATCAACATATTCTTTGGTAAAAACCCAAATTATAATCGAGAAGCCGTAATATAATCTATAATAAGAGAAAAATGAAGCCACTTCTAAATTAACAGGTTAGCTGCCAGCAAAATTCATAAAAATTACCTTTGGTGCCAAGTTGAAAAAAATGTGAACTGTAGCATCCTAAATAGAGTGGAATTATGAATTACAATAAAATTTTAAATCATAAGCGTATTTTTCTCAAAATTGATTAAGCGGTCGTATATGACCGCCCCGGCATGGGCGACCTAAGGAGGGCGCCCGTGCCTAGCGGTCGGGAAAGCGGGCGTGTCGTGCGAGTACCGACTTGTAAGCGTTGGACGTCTTCTATGTTTGTACTGCGTCTTATATCTTATGAAACTGTTGACGGGTTCAAAGATAAGTGAGCGAACAAAAAAAAAATTGTACAAATGGCATTAGACAATAAGGAATCATCAGGTAAGTGTATAAAATTATGTTTTTCTACAGCCGTCACACTGTGTCACGGAATTTGGAATTATTTATTGAAAAACGAGTAAATATAAGTTACTTTTGCAATAATCCTTTTACAGATGTTCAAGACATATCTGATGATTGCAGTTCTTTTGATTCTGATCTTGACCCTTTGTTTTTACCTTCAAGTGACGAAGAAATTTTGTATAGTTCCGATGGTGTGGAAGAAACTGAAAACAACCAAATACGTATGACATTTCGAAGATATAAAAGAAAGCAACATTTTGCAAAAGTTCCAAGACAATACATTTCGAAAAAAACTAAAAAAAAAAATAAGAATTCTGATCTGGTGCACCAACCCTGTTGCTCAAAATCAAGTGAGGTCGTTATATTGGAGGGAACCGAAACACTTGAAGTTTGTGAAGATGAGCGAATTAATTCAGAACAAGTATTTGACGAGAATCTTGAAGATGAGGCGTTTGATAACGGAAACATCGAAAATTTCGAAAATGCAGTACCTGACCAAGCCGGAATTCGTAATGAAAATCCAGATCAAATATGGCAATTGCCTGTTGGAAATCATCATGTTTTTGATTATTCTGCAGAAGGTGGTTTACATGCCAATTACGCTGCAACTCTTGTAAACGATTTGTCAGCATACAATTGTTTTCGAACTTTTGTCGATGATCACGTAATAAATGAAATGGTCAATCAAACAAATCTAGATGCAACTCAAGTCCTAGATGAGGCAGATGATATAAGTAAGGGATCAAGGCTACATGGATGGGTGCCAACTGATAAAAAAGAAATGCTCCAGTTTATTGGAATTGTAGCATATATGGGTTAGGTGAAGATGCCTTCAATAGCAAAATATTGGAGTAACGACGATCTCTTCAAAAATAGTATTATTCCAAAAATTATGCCAAGGAACAGATTTCAGTTGCTCCTGCGAATATGGCACTTTTCTGATAATGCAAATTGTCCAGAAGGTGACCGTTTGCATAAAGTCCAGCCTCTCCTAGACAAATTGGTTGAAAACTTTCAAGCAGTATACACTCCTGGTCGTACCTTCTGCATCGATGAGTCTATAATACCATTCCAGGGTCGTTTACTGTTCAAACAATATATACCACAGAAAACACATAAATACGGAGTTAAACTATTTAAATTGTGCAGTGATAATGGCTACACATGGAACATAAAAATTTACGCCGGGAAAGAAAGAAATGAAGGTGTTGCTTCCGTTTCAACAAACATTGTCATCAATTTGTCGCAAAACCTTTTAAATTCAGGTAGAACCATTATAGCTGATAATTATTACAGCAGCCTCGAACTGGCTAATCTATTGCTTGATCAGCAAATACATTACATTGGAACCCTACGAGCTAATCGACGTGGAAATCCCAAAGAAGTTCTCGAGAAGAAATTGGGCAAATTTTTGGATTAGAAAATGAACGAGGAATTTGTATACTAAAGCGGAAAGACAAAAGAGATCAAAAGAGATGTGCTGCTTCTGTCTACCAAACACACCACCGAAACTGTACCAGTGCAGCGCAGAAATGGTGTCGTGGAAAAGCCGCGAGCCGTAATGGAATATAATGAGGCCAAATCATCTATTGACCAATCTGACCAGATGGCAAGCTACCATTCCCCGTTGAGAAAATCTATCAAATGGTATAGAAAACTAGCAATAGAATTTCTTTTGGGAACTTGTATGGTCAACGCCCATATCGTTTATAATCAACATGCCAACAAAAAAATTCAAATTACCAAATTTCGAGAAGAGGTTGTAAGAGCTCTTCTCAGTGGAAAGGACACAAATTTAGAAGACGATGCAGACGAAAAACCTCGAGTGGAAACACCTACGAGAAGAAATATTCAAACTCATACATTTCTCAAAAAGGAAGGTCTCTTTGATAAAGTGAGAAAATATTGTAAGGGCTGCTATGCCAAAAAAATTCGTGGAGAAATAAACAAAAACCAAGTAAAAAAGGTTGTCACATATTGTAGCATGTGTGAGGGGCAACCTCATTTTTGTCTAGATTGTTTCAATCTAGCACATTCAAAGTAAATGAACATATTATTTTATACCAAATGAATTGTTTATTTGTTTTATTGTATTAGGTACGTTATATTTGATATAAAAACCTTTATTTTTAATAAAATTTTATCAAAAAAGTTGATGTCATTTTTACCGTGTACCGTCAGATATCCAAAAATTCGTACAATTTCGATAGCCCTCCATGCCACAGCGGTCGGATATAATGATCAGAGCGTTCCTACATACAACCGCTCGCGTGTGAGAAATTCATATACAATACGATGTTTCAGCGGTCGTATACGACCGCCGTGGCAAAAGAGAAATATATATGGGCGGTCGAATACGACCGCCATGGCAGCCAACCTTTTAACCGTTGAAATAAAAAGTAGTCTACCTACGTAGTCCAAAGTCCAAATGTGATAAAATTAATAACGGATCATTTGAAAGTCAATGCTATCCAGAGATAGCATTGACTTTCAAAGGAAATCATTCTTTATTGTATATATAAGGAAATAAAAGGCTGATCAATATCTTGTATGCGTGAACATAAATAATATATTATGGGTCGAATTGGTGATCTCCTATTTCTTTTGAAGTTAAGGAAAAGTTAAATGAAACCAAGTAATTACAATTTTCTGTCTAGCACTGATAACTTAATTAGGTAAATTTAATTCGAAAAATGTACCCACGGCTGTCATTCGAACTCACGACCTCCTGATAGCTAGCCAGGTGTCTTATCCATCCGAGTTACCGAGGGCGACAAGAGTTCAAGTTTTTTAAATAGTAAGCACTGAATTATACCAAGTAACAGATAGCACGCACTAAAGTAGGAAATTATATTACATTTTTCAAACACTGAGAAAAACTGATTTTAACAATATTTAACATTTTGAAACAGATTTTATGAAAGCACAATTTTTTTTAATTTTTCGTAGTTTCGAGTGTAGTTGTAGTATTCTTCCTTGTTCTAGTTACAAAAAAATTCTCTAAAATGTGGGCATTATACATTGGTGAAGTTTTCTAATGCAACTGACATTTTTATCATAGCAGTAGTATTACCAGCAATTGGCTATTAAAAATTGATTTTCTATTTTTGTGTATTGACCGAAAAGATTAGATTTAAATCTCATCATATAACCTTCAGATAGTGGGTAAAAATAATAATTGTTCTAAAGGCGTAAATTAATTCGTACTTTTATTTAATTTACATTAATTATGTAATCGTGTATTGTAAATATCGGTAGACTTGGAATGACTGATTTATAACAACATGCTTGCACAGTAAAAAATGGTGTCTCGATTGTAATGCAAACATCATATACTGTACAACTTTTCAACATTTTTGTGATCATAATGAGTACTATTCAGTCTAGCTTCTAATATTTATACTGTTTGTGTTTTATGGAGCTTCTGTATTCACAGAATAAATTGTTTTATGTTATTTATAAAACGTGTAAATAAAATTGTATTCAACTTATTTCGTTTTAAGTTCACAATAATAATTTTATGTTTTTATAAACAGAAAATCGTAATTACGACCAAATATTTGATGGTAAATGAAGAATTTGTTATACGTATATTCCTTCAGAGATAATTCTAGCTAAAACCTAGTTACATTTTTATAATTAAAACTAGAAGTATAATGTGTACTTACTTTGGCAGCCTAATTCCGAAAATCCATAATGTAAATGTTGGCAAGCATCACAATGAAAACCTTCAACACCTGGCTGACAGTCACAAAGACCAGTTATTGAATCGCAGATGGTAGATTTTGATCCAACAACATTGCAGTCGCAGTTTACACAACCAGCAGTTTTATTTCCATATCCTTTCTGAAATTAAAAAGCATGCTAGAACAATATACGAGCTTATAGATCGGCTT
Organism: Amphimallon solstitiale; assembly: GCA_963170755.1. Lineage (NCBI taxonomy): Eukaryota > Metazoa > Arthropoda > Insecta > Coleoptera > Scarabaeidae > Amphimallon > Amphimallon solstitiale. The sequence goes on from OY720679.1 coordinate 18,365,240, forward strand.
TTATCTATACTATTTTATAATCGTAGTTCTCGCAGCACTACTGATTTAAATTGAAAAATCTGAAATTAAAGTCCAAATCGTTGCTGAAACTGTACCAGAAACTAAGGTCTTAAGATGGTAATTCAGATAATAAATAAATTGTATTTTGAAAATATTTAATTTAGTTTTTCATTTCATTCATTTTTTGAAAAGGAATTAAAATGATTAGAAACATTCACAAAGCTATAAATTACTTTGGTAATGAAAAAGGATCTGCTTATTTATTTTACTAATGGTCAGACCATTTTCTTTCCTATTTCAATAAAAAAATTATCATAGAATGATATTATATTTATGTTTATAATTAATTTGTATGAAATCTTACAACATTTATGAAAAGTACTTCATTACTTACAATGCATGTGTCGCATGACCTTCCAATGAATTTTTCCTTGCATTCGCACTGCCCTGTTACATTATTACATACTTCAGATTTTGAGCCGATTGGATCGCAAAGGCAAGCCTGACAAGTGCCCACTGCTGGATTCCCGAAGTAACCAGATATGCATTTATCACATCTCCATCCTAAAACAAATACGTCTGCTTGTACAACATTTAAAAGAATTCATTTACATTCAATAATTCAAAGTTAATTTCCGTTTATTTTAATAAGGGCCTCCTAAATTTCAGGGAAACTTAAACTTCAGCTGTTAAAAATGTATTCAATAAATGTAATCAAACACAACAAAATTAAGTATTGTTTAATTTAAAAAAATATATATGTATTCTAATATAAGCAGGTAAACTAAAGCAAGTCCGCCATGCTACGGTGTTCCTGTACAACATTACATAACAAGTAATAAAATTATGTACGAAAAAAGATTCTATGGCAGGAATTAGTGGATTTCAAATTGAATTAGCAATTTGATAATAAAAAAAAAGAGAATTAATGGTAGGAAATAAATGACAATAAGGGTGACGAACGTATAAGAAGAATAAAGAAAGCAATATAAAAAAAAATTGTTAAAAAATTACTTATATATTATTACTCATGTTATATTGTCTCATTTATTACACGCCTTAGTATAAGATTTATAATAAAAATAATACAGAAAACCATAAATAAGAGTGGGATTATAAATATTATGGTAAAGAAGCCTTTTACTGTATAAACATAGATGCACCAAGTCATCCTTTTACGTAATTATATATGGAACATGCAAATTTTATTTCATAGCCATTTATTCGAACTACGTCTTGTGTGGCAGTTTAATTTTTATTGAATTATAACTGGAATCAGATTTCCAGTTAGTTATTAGTGTTGCTAACAGGGCTGTAATAATCATATTTTAGTGTTGATTATGTTACTTTGTAGGTATCGTGTTTTAATAATAATACTCGCTAATTAATTTTATTTCTTTATTAAGTATACAGCATACTAAAATCTCATTCGAGTATCGTAAAATATTTCGATACTGTTATAGAATGTTTATTGCATTGATTTTTGGCTTTGATACGGTTATATTTAGTATAATTTAAATTAAGTTATTATACGAGTAAATTTATTTATCTATAAAATGTAACTTTTGGATATTTATTCTTTCAGTTTACCTTTTCTTGTCTGAAGAAATCATACAAGAGGTACTTGAGCGCGAACGTCGCCAAAGGAACATAATTGTCTACAGTATAGCTGAATCAAAATCCAACTCTAAGCAAGAGCGAATTGATGCAGATCTATCTGCTGTGCGTGAGGTGTTTCGTTATGTGGGTGCTGCTGTTCCCGAAAATATAAAGCCTATTCGACTAAGCAAATTCGATCCCACAAAAGCTGTTTCTAAGAGACCTATTAAAATCTCCTTTTCGTCTTCTGATTCTGTTTCTATCCTGTTAAAAAAATCTAAACCACTAAAAAATTGTGCTGAACATCTTGGCGTTTTCATTTCTGCCGACCGTATTCCATTTCAGCAGAAATTATTCAATGCAGTAAAAGCTGAACTTACTGAACGTAAATCTAAAGCAGAGGAGAACCTTAGAATTAAACATATTAATGGAGTGCCAAAGGTTGTTGTTATTTCGGAAAACTAACTCAGCCCAACAGAATCTGTTGTTTGGAGCTGTATTACCAGAATGTTTGCGGCTTACGTACAAAAACACATACTTTTCTAAATGCGATTCTTTCTTCTCACTTTGATATAATACTACTTACCGAAACATGGCTTACCGAATCCTTCTCCAACAGCGAGCTCTTTCCAACTCATTATAATGTTTTCAGATGTGATCGTGATCCAATAATTACCGGCAGATTGTTGGGCGGCGGCGTGCTGGCTGCTGTTGCGGATTCCCTTGCTTGTGTATCTCTTCACACCACTGTGTTTAGACGGCTCACACAACTGGTGGGCGTATTGGTTTAGAGAATTACTCTGGGCCTGAAGCAACTTCATGTTGTCCTTGTTTATATACCTCCGGATCTTAACTTGCATTTATTTGAAAAATTTTTTGAATTACTTGAGATATTTATTTTGTATAAATCTGTTTTACTGGTAGGCGACTTTAACCTGCCGAATTATGCGGATCCTACGAATGCTGATGCCAAATTGAATTCATTCCTGCTATTTCAAACATCCACAAATCTTATTCAATTTAATTATGTCTTAAATCGTCACGGTCGAATGCTTGATTTGGTATTATCAAACTGTGATTATCTAATTGGAATTAAACATGACTCACTACCACTTGTCTCAGAAGATACTTATCATCCTGCTTTGAGTATAAGTCTCATATATAGATCAATTTCAAACTGTCCAGCTTTTATATCTAATGATAACAAAAGATACAATTTTTATAAAGCCAATTATAATAATCTTTATTCAGATTTCTTACAGGTCCATTCTAAAAAGTTGTACTGATGTTAACGAGGCAGTACATGAGTTCTATGGAATAATTTATGGCATTCTCAACTTGTCAGTGCCTAAGTCAGTTGGAAATTCTAATTCTTTAGAATACCCGCCTTGGTTCACTGTTGAAATAAAGAATGAGTTGTCGTTAAGAGGTATTATCATGTAAAGTGGAAAAAAACCAGTGACATGTATTTTAGACGAGAATTTGAGAGACTACGCAAAATAGCTAAGGCCAAGATCTCTGAAGCTTATAGATATGTGTTACAATAACAATATAGAACACAAGTTATATACTGATCCACGATCCTTTTGGGACTATGTTAGATCAAAAAAATGTTCTAGTAGAATTCCAAGTAACTTAATGATTCCGTTCACGAATATAACACACCCTCTGCCATTGTTGATGCCTTGGCATTGGCTTTCTCTGGTGCTTTCGTGCGTGGTGGCGTGATTGATGACTTACCTGATTCGCTGTCTAATTATGCGTTGGTGCATGTCTCGGATATCATCCTTGGAGAAGTCATTCGGCACTGTAAACGGCATAAAAATAAATCTACTTCAGGAAATGACAACCTTCCTTGTTTTTTGGTGAGGGACTGTGCTACTATTTTTGCTGAACCTTTATGTGTGATTTTCAACTTGGCTCTACACACATACGTCTTTCCGGATGATTAGAAGATTGCGAGGATCTGTCCAGTTTTTAAAAAAGGTGACCCTAACAACCCCAACAACTACCGCCCTATTGCCATTATACCTGCTTTTGCGAAGATATTTGAATCAATAATTAATGAACGAGTCGCCTTTCTCACTAAATCGTGTATATCCTTCCACCAACATGGATTTATATCAAGAAGATCAACAATCACCAATTTATCCACATTATCCCAAGAAATAGCTGAGACGCTGGACATGGGTGGACAATTGGACGTGATATACACGGATTTCTCAAGTGCCTTTGACAGTATTGACCACTCAATACTGCTCCGCAAACTGAGTTATTTGGGCTTCGATAACGCACTAGTCTGCTTTTTTAAATCCTACCTGACAAACCGCCAGAACTACATCTATTATAATGGCTTTAGATCCCTTCAGTATGTGTCATCATCTGGTGTACCACAGGGCTCGAATCTGGGTCCTCTTTTATTTAATCTATTTGTTAACGATCTTATTAGCACGATTCAATGTCCTGTTTTGGCTTATGCTGACGATATAAAAATTTATCATAGAATAGCGACTTCTTCGGATGTCGATAAACTTCAGCGAAACTTGGATATAATTTTTGCCTGGTGCAAGAACAATAAGCTATATCTCAATATAGACAAGTGCTGCTCTGTCACTTATACTAGGAAGATAAATTTCATTCGTTCAGAATATCATATTGACAACATATATATATATCTACTTTGTCATCCATCAATAACCTGGGTGTTCTTTTTGATTCTGCACTTACGTTTGCTGAGCATATATCATCCGTTACAGCTTCTGCGAATAAAATACTTGGCTTCATTATTCGTACCTGTAATTGTTTTACTAACTTACAAACGATATGTTCCCTTTTCTATGCCCTCGTTATCAGCAAACTAGAATACGCATTTGAGGTGTGGTTCCCGATATACCATGTGTACTCGAACGCAATTGAACGGGTGCAAAGAAGGTTCCTGAAATACCTATCATTCAAACTAGATGGCTTCCATCCGATTCAGACGGCGCCTTGCTCTTGAGACATAATTTTAGAGCACTATCCGAAAGAAGAACTGACATCAGTGCTTCCTTCATGAATAACTTACTGTTCAGTGTATTGGATGCTCCGGAGTTGCTTTCTAGAGTGAACATCCTGTTGCCACATCTTCAGTCGAGAGCAAGCAAGTTAATTATGGTTCCGACGCCCAGGACGAATATTCTATACAAAGCGCCCTTATACGCTGCTATAAATTTCAATAATCGCCATGAGTAACTTGTGCGATTTTAGTGTCAATTTTCCAATTTATTAAATATGCTTGTTGTTTTTGTTGTAATCATGTGGTACATCATTTCATAATTTGTACATTGTGTTATCGAGCATTTCTGTAATTGTATTGCCCCATTTGGAGTTTTCTGTTGGGTAATTAATAAAGTTATTATTATTATTATTATTATTATTATTATTATTAACTATTAGACGCCCCCCATTTTGCATATTATAAACATGGGTATATCACATTAAAGAGTTATAACTTTAAAAATATTGGAAATAAGTGCTATGTTATTGGTACCATTTTAAAGGCAATTTTACAAGGAATATGCTGACTTAAAAAAGTATTAAAAAAAAACGAGAAAATAACCAATAAAGATCGGTAACTTAAACACGACATATTTAACAGCCTGTATTTTTATTCAATATGTTCAACCTCAAAACAAATAACGTGTTAGTCCATAAATTAGTAACACAAGAGTTACATGAAGCATTCTACCCATTTTCAGATTACAGCTTAAAATGGTAGATGCTGCAACTGTCAAGATTTTAACAAAATTATCAATAAAATCAAAACTAACAGTCTGAAGTGCACATATCCATAAATCATTGCAAAGATAATTTGAATTGCTATCATTATAATATCTAGAAAGTATAGCAATGTATTTAAAATAAAAAAGTTGAAGGTGGTTGCGAAAATTTGGAACACTCTGTATATTTGTATATAAAATTAGAAAATGCACAGTCGCATACTACATACGTACGTATCATTGCTACAGCGTTAATAGTTTTCATACTTAGCTCCGCCGACACACTATTGGACCACCCGGTATATTGGCTTTCTAAATTTTATGCAGGAAACTCAGTCACAAGTAATCCTCCAGACGAATTGAATCAGCAATATAAGAGAATTTAATTTTGATGACCAACTTTGGACATATCAAAAATATTCTTGGTTTGTGGTTCGTGTCAGTGAAATATCTTCCAGTAATTTACTTCAAATTTAATGTATCTAAAGTTATCTATGTATATTTTACGTCGTCTTTATATTTATTGTTATAAATTGACTTGTGAATAAAACTTTAAAATATTATTTATTTTTAGCTACACGTTATAAATGCTTTTCTATTTATTAGACATTTTCCGTATTCGCTAAATTGCTTATTTTCCAAAATAAGTTTTTCAGTATTAATAATTATGCTGAAATAGGAGGTCCTAAGTTATTATTGATTGCCAAGAAAGTTACCAAAATATTACATATTTTTATTTTCATTGAATTATAAAATATAAATATAAATGCAACTATCCTGGTATTTCATGTTTTGTAAATTGGCAAATATATGTGACAGTTTCAATGTTACCAGAATTTTGGTAAATAGTTTAAGCTAAAAGTAAGTGTTTGAAATCATGAATCTCCTTCTAACTGCAATAATGTCGTATATTGGTAATAAAATACTCATTTTATTAAATATATTTTATTCAACATCACATCCATGAACATGCTGAAGTTCGACTGTGACGCTATAGATTTTCTATTTATTGGAATGAAATACTAATTGGTATTTATATTGCGGTTACCCGATTCCTGTATCGATTATTTGTGTAAATATATCTGAAATGGCTTTTAACAGACATAAAATTATGTATTTATGAGTTCTAAAGGAAAATTAAATGTCAGGAAATGTCGAATGAAGACGCCTGACGTTCACAATGGCCATTCAATGTAAAGGATAGACGCGTTGCATCAACGCTAGGTAATTGAATTGCGACTTGACATAAAAGTAATTGGCTTCAGTTGAAATTACGGCTGATAACAGAAAATCTTATAGACGTAGAAATATTGTGATGAAATTTTCATTATGAATTGTGATAGGAGAGAAATTCTCGTAAACTTGAACATTTATTGGAAATAGAGAAGGTAAAATTTAATTTTAATTTTATTTAGCAACCGTTTTACATAAATTTATACATTTTATGAACAGGAGTTTTTTGACTTAAATTTTTATGTTTATTATAGCGAAATTAATTGCATTTTGTGTCTTTTTTTTTAATATAGTGTAAATAATAAATCGTCTTAGAACCTTATATGAAATTTTATTTACTCTAGTACATGTTTCGCCCTACGGGCATCTTCAGCTAGAATCTACAGTAATAATTAATGTAACATAATTAAGTCATCATTTTTTATGAACATAATTGCCAAATATTGTGGAGCCTTTGGCCAGGATTCTTAAGGGTGGGCTTTGCTTAAGAAAAATTCCCGAACGGCGTATGTCGGGTTGCCTGAAATAAATTGAATATATTTACCGAGTTTAAAATGCCTGCATCTTTTACACGATGCAGATACCGGCTAGCAATATGAAGGGATATGCCTGGTCAACTGGAAAGCAAATAAATTTGGGATATTTGCCTCCTGCATTTATTGCATGAAAATATTGGTGCGGCTATTTTCTTCGAAATTTGTTTTTGCTGTTTCTGAGTATTCTCCTGGCTTGTATTTATTTAGTTTTATTAAGACTCCCGATTTATGTAATTTGTAATTATTTTAATGATATTTGCCGAAATTAATTAGATATTAAGTTTTGTTCTGCAATAAATATATAACTTAATTATTATTATTTATGATTAACAATTATTTAAGTTGTACTTCTTATTATTTCTCACCATGATTTGTATTTACTTTACATGTTGAGGCTTTGTAATAATATGAGTAATGTTTTAGAGAAAACTAAAATCTGCTAAAAAAACAGTGCCGGTGTTTCTTACAAAATGTAAAAATTTATATTCTCTAAATAGCACATGTTTTAAATTATTGAAAATTATATTCTTCACAGTCGACACTGGTATTGTTATGATTATTTATATCTTCAATAAAATATGCATTTGCCTCCGGCCCATAGTCGCGATCGTCCGTAGTTCCTGAATGTATTTTTTGTTTCCTATAAAAAATTTTTCTTCTCATACCGTTTTTTTCACACACTGTCGTATACATCCATATTTGGTCTGAAGCTTTGAGTAATATTTGCCCTTACAATTAAATGAAACGCTGCCGCTTTGCAACGTGCACTGTAAGAATTACGTTGAATATAATACAATCTTTTTACCTCCTATAAATTTTGCAATGACTGAATTAAAAGGTTCTACAATGTTGGCATCTACGTTTCCTATTAAAGATCTACTATTAGGCTGAGCCGACTTAAAGCGTTAATAAAGTTATCATACATATTAAAATTCTGAAATTTTTCAAACATATTGATCTCACCTTCATTAGATCCTTGACAAAAGTAAGAAGCACAATCCGAGTGTTCACCAAAAATATGTCTTGATCCATTTATAATGTGACGTTGCAGTTTCACAATCTGGTTTGTTATTGTTAAGTTCGAACTTTTGTAATATTCAATTGCTTTTGTCAAGGCCGCTCTGAATCTAAGTAATTTTTTTGTTATTAATTGTCCTATGTCCGAATTGAAATTAGGTTTTTTCAAACAGTCGCTAATTTTATTTATTACATAATATGTATATGATTTCGGCACTCAATTTTTTCAATAATTTTTTGGGGACCGTAAGAAGCCATCTCACGTAGTTTTCTAAGAACGCTGCTATCACAGTCCCCTATTAATCTACCATAAATTACACCGTGCATTTCACCAGAATGTCGAAAACATTCCGGAATAATTGGCGACTCCATGGCTGTTGACGACGAAGACCAATTTTTGTAGCATACGTGATTTTTAGATTCACCATATTTTGCACAAATTAAACAAAATTTGTTTTTTACGCCTACATACAACATTTTTTTCGCTCGCCATTAAACAATTGCTGTCACTCCTGATAAACTGCTGTAATTAGGCTTATGCGCTCGTTTGGCCCATGCTCTTTTACTTATTCACATATACAAAAAAAATCTAAAAACTGTCCTGTGGTCAAAATACAAAGTACAAATAAAACAAAAACATGAAGGCACAACAAACTCAGATATTTAAATAAATGCTTTTGCCATCTAGAAAACTGAAATTTGTGTAACTTGCTGTCTAAAACCAATGCATCTTAGTTTGAAGAGTCCGGAAAATCTCTAAATTTCGTATCTTACAATGACATAAAGTTGTTTTTGTCAGATTTTAGTTTTCTACAAACATTGTTCATATTATTAAAAAGCTTCAACATATAAGGTTAAAAATAACAATAAGTCGTGCAACTTCATAATTAATAATAATAATGTATATTTATTGCCGAAGAAAACTGCATTTCTGAAATTCCATAAAGCCGAAACCTTGTCCTTGAAAAATAAAATACATTTTGAAAGCGAGAAGAATATCAAGGAACAGAAAAAGAGTCTAATAAAGTAGACACATCAATGTTATCACGTAATCAATCATAAATGAACACCGACAAATATCTGAAATATATTAAAATTTGCTTGTATATATCAACCGCACGTATTTTCTTTTACAAATATGTTTAATGTATACTCAAACTTATGTATGAAATAATGAATACAACTTTATTTGGTGATAAAATTTAGTTCGAATCTTCCCTGTGACAAAATGTTTTATAATTTAATTTTGCTAATCAACTCCATCAATGCCGATTGGGAAGAATATAATATTCAACAATCCAAAACATCTGATTATTATAAAATATATATATTTACATTTTATTAAAAAACAAAACAGGCACTGTTACTGTTACTGTTACAGCACAGAATTGTTTTTGTAATATTTTAGTTGACTACAACATTTGCTCATATTATTAAGATTAAAAACCTTCAACATCTAAAGCAAAATATCACCGCCAGAAATTAAGTAACAAGTTAAATTTCATAATAATAACAACATATATTTATTCCAGACGAAGAATTAAATATCTAATACATTCTCCCAAATATCATTAAAATAATTAGAAAATAAAGCCGATATCTGAATGAAGCATTCGTTTACCTAAGGTAATAAAAAAAGGTGAAGATCTCTCTGTTTATATGATGTTCGGCTTAATACAGTCGACCAGGTATACCTTCCATATAGCTGGTCTTAGACATTACGAAAGTGTGAGTAAGAGGTTGAATTATGTGTTGCCTATTTGCCATTTATTAGTGCGGACTTTGTGATCATTCTCGTTGGTTTCAAAGTAATTTTTTGGAGACCAGGGTTATTTTGAAAGTAAAGTAAATACATTGTCGAGTTCAGAATGAAAATATCTAGGTACTCACGATTCAAAAAAGTACTTTTTAAACAGAGTAAGCTTTATATCGCTATAAAACGAAAAAAATTCAAAGTGCTGTATTTTAACTATTTTTTAATATAATTGCAAATTTGAATCGTCAGTCGCTAGAACAAATATTCATTATTTCGTTCACGTAGCGGCAACTTTTTCAAGTGCCTTGATTTTTGCGATTTTTTGCGTTGAATTTGACCATTTTGTGGCATACGCCGATCAAGTAAAACCCCCCCTTAATATGTCGGTTTCACTGGGTGAGTACCCACGTGATCTCAAACTGGCTCGTGTTGTACCTATATACAAGAAGTTAAGTCATACAAATATTAATAACTATAGGCCTATATCTGTATTAAGTGTGTTTTCGAAAATTTTTGAGAGTGTGGTTTCCAGTAGGATCCTATGTTACTTGAACAAATATAGTATTCTTTCCGATTCACAACATGGTTATCGGAAGGATCGCTCCACTGCAACCGCATCTATTCAATTTATGCAGTACATATGGGATAACCTTGATGCGGGGAAGTACGTGGCCGGGTTGTTTTTCGATTTGTCACGTGCATTTGACAGCCTTCATATTGGGTATATCGTAGACAAATTGTGGGCAATTGGTATACGGGACCCGTTGTCATCGTGGCCTGAATCCTTTTTAAGGGATAGACGGATGTCTGTGGCCCTATCTGGTTATAGATCTGATGAGGGCCATGTCGGAGCAGGGGTGCCTCAGGGGTTTGTGTTGGGCCCATTGCTATTCTTGTTGTTTATCAACGATTTGCCATCGTATTTGACTGAGGCGGGACTTACGGTGTTATTTGCAGATGACACGTCTGTGGCTGTCTGTGCGGATAGTCCAGAATCATTGCAGCGGTCTGTGACCCTTGTTGTACGGCAGTTCTCCTCTTGGTGTGGTGCGAATCGTCTGAGCATCAACTTTGATAAATCATGCTACATTTATTTCCATCAGAGGCGACCATTGAATTTCCCGATGGATACGGGATACCCAGGGGGCAATCTGTGAAGTTCCTCGGTACATATCTAGACGCTAATCTAAATTTTAATGATCAGTTTGATGATATATGTACTAAACTCAATAAATTCTTTTACGCAATTCTAAAACTAAGACCCACTCTTTCACGAAGAAATTTGCTTAGCGTTTACTACGCCTTGGTACATTCTGTCCTGAGTTATAACGTGTTGGTCTGGGGGCGGGGAGTCAACTGGGAGCGGGTGTTTGTTGGACAAAAACGGAATATTCGTTTGATTTTTGGCATGGCGCCGAGAGATTCGTGTAGAGACGTTTTTAAGACGAATAAAATACTCACGTTTCCATGTATTTACATTTATAACATGGTAGTATTTGTGAAGGAAAACCCTGATTTATTTGTTCGGCCTGATTCCCCTGGTACACGCAGAACAAGTTCTATCGCCTTGCCAAAGCATAAAACAACAGTATTTGAAAAATCTCCGCACTATTCCGGCGCTAAGCTGTTCAAGAAATTATCGTGCGAGGTCAGGAGCGTCGGGTCTGTGGCGTCATTTAAAAATAAAGTTAAGGACTTCCTAATCGAGCATACGTTCTATGCAATTCAGGATTTTTTAAATTTAAATTAGGGTTTGTTTAATTTTAAAACATTATATTTGACCCTTTTACAGTCAATTTGAGTCCTGTTTATTTATTTATTTTATTTCTGGGTTGTTCATAGTTTTTTGTATATTGTTGTTTGTATTTTGCATGTGTATTTTATATATATATATTGACAATGTAAATATCTGTTAATCAGATCTATTACAATAAAGAATATTATTATTATTATTATTATTATTATTATTATTATACTGACTGTGAGTATTTCACTAGTGTTTTTATTTTAGATACTTGATTATTACTGTAGATTCTAGCTGAAGATGCCCGTAGGGTGAAACATGTACTAGAGTAAATAAAATTTCATATAAGGTTCTAAGAGGATTTATTATTTACACTATATTATCAAATACCTTATATAATGGATTTTCTAAATTTTTTTTTTACTTTGTTGATGTTTTGATAAAACAATTCTATATAAAATTCATACCTACGTAATGAAATTAATATCCGAATTACATTTCTTGTTATAATTGTAGAAAATATTTAAACAAATATTATTTAGTTAAAAACAAAATAAGAATTTTCTTTCATTATACTAGAAACTAAAGGAAGAAAGGCAAATTGTCAATTGGATATCTCAAAACAATAGTTTTGTAAGATAGTTTAGTTAATTATCAGTCAGTATTAAAATAGAAAAAGCACTTCTAAATAATAATACATTTTTATATTTGAATAAATAGTTTCATAGAAAAGCAAATTAATATTCTATGCAATATAACAACTAACTATTGGCAAAATTGCTTATGTTAAGATGTCATCAAAACTTCATTACTTATTTAAAATGTAGCAATTTTAAGAAATTATTTTTGCAGTAATTGATTTGCTATCAAGAAATTTAAATAGAAATGTACTTCATAAAATGTGTTAAAGAGCCTCATAACTCATCCTCAATCTAATTTAAAATTAAAATTAATTACTAACAAGATACAAAAATAATAAAGTGAAAAAAAAAAAACATCAAAACTAAAAATATAAATAAAATAAAATTTTATTATTATTATTACTTTTATTAGTAAGGCAACTATTGGAAGAAAAGTTTGATTTCAATTTTTGGGTATGATAGCACGCTTTTTATTCCTTTTAAAAAATTGAGATTTTGATTTTTTATGAATTATGCCTTTCAATTTTGTGGGAGCTATCTTTGATTTTTAATTTTGAAATTATAAAGTTGATGTCGCTTGGAGCATTTCAGGGGAAAATATAATTATGAATTAGAAACAGCTAGATAATTTACTTGAGAGCCTTAAATCAATCCGTTTTGTTGTTGGTAGATAGTGCCAACTTATCTGTTAAATGAGACAGAGTGACAAAACAGAAAAAAAGAAACGGCTGCTTTACACCTAATAGTTTGCATTGTCACGTTTATTTTGTATTATTTTCTTTAGACCAACTTAAAAGTGCTGGTATTGTTTTTGATAAAAAGGTCGAGACTTTGTTGATGAAAGATTTTTGATTTTTTATGAATTATGCATTTGAATTTTGTGGGAGCTATCTTTGATTATTAATTTTTAAATTATAAAGTTGAAGTCGCTTGGAGCATTTCAGGGGAAAATATAATTATGAATTAGAAACAGCTAGATAATTTACTCGAGAGCCTTAAATCAATCCGTTTTGTTGTTGGTAGATAGTGCCAACTTATTTGTTAAATGACAGAGTGACAAAACAGAAAAAAAAACGTCTGCTTTACACATAATAGTTTGCATTGTCACATTTGTTTTATACGATTCTATATTATCACATTTTCTTGTTTTTCTTTGTTTTGTCTTTCGTGTGTCTGTTAATATACAGTATGTGTCAATTTTCATTAGCCATAGGCGATCAATTCATGCAATACGTGACAACGTGGCACCCCTACTTTCCTCTCCAATGCCAGCGCGACCGATACATGCTCGAAAATACAAGTTAGCAGTAACTATTCGACCACCGGCTTGGGTGTTTGTAATGCGTTAAGAAATAATATTTACGAGTTGCAAGGATTTGTTTTTCTTTTTCCTTTCAGTAAATGCCGAGAATTATTAAGCTGCGTTCACGCTGCATGACACAAACAAAAGCGTAATTCTAATAAAATTAAAAAATAACCCTAATAAGGCAAATAAAAAAGGATTCTGAAAATAATAATAAACTACTAGATCAGGAGATCGCGGCGGCTATTTGATGTTTCCCGTTCCAGTAATAAGACTGCTTTTATTGCAGACTAGATCGCAACGTGTTCGCAGCTAAACATTGAATGTAAAATCTGGTGGGGAGAAGTGGGAAGATCGGGGAAAATCGTTGTGATGTCGATTGTTGCCGGGATTGGTGACGGACAGTAGGGGTACAACGTTGCCACGTATTACTTGTATACGTATAAATCGCACGTAAACATTGAATCCCAATACCTAATGATATTTGACACATGCGGTATAAGGTAGGTTTATAGTTTTACTATGTTTTGATCAATGAAGCCTCTACGTCGTGATGACAAGTTAGTTTAATCTATATATTCCTTGACTATAATTGCTGGTCATTTTATTATTATTAATTGTCTCTGTATTTGTCGCCAAACATGCCGTACCTCTAGCGAGCTACGGTATGTGAAAATTAATAACCACTTGCCAATGTTTAGTGTTATAATATTATAATGTATGTAACGTAAGTAATATCTAATACAAAACGAACCTTCTGTATTGCCTTTGCACGCTAGACATTGTCCTGTTTTTCTGTCGCACGGATTCCCACCGCAATTACAGGGTTCACATTTCTTATTAGCGATTATAGGTGAACCAAAATAACCATCATCACATCTGAAATGCAAATACATTACGTAACTAAAATTACATAGGTAAATATATTGTTTCTTACATTTCGCAATGGTCTCCGGTGTAACCTTTTGGGCACTGGGTGCATACGTAACGGGGTCCCTCATCACCAATCCCGATGTTGAACAAGTCAAGTTGGCAGCTAGGACTGAAATTGTTTTCTTCGTTTAAAAGAGGACATGCGCACTGCTTGCAATCCTTGAGGGTTCCAATCATTGGATTTCCGTAAAATCCAGGAAGACATCTGTCGCAGTTTTCACCTGTCGTATTGTGTTGGCATATACAGCTTCCGGTATCGGGGTCACACGTTTCGGAATGCCCGTTGCAATCACATTTTCCACAGAAACTTTGTTCTTCACCTTCAGAACTATTAGCAAATATTCTTACATAGCCATAGTCGCAAGATTCACAGGACGTTCCAGTATAACCCGATGGACAAGAACATTCTTCAACAAGACTGACACCAGCTCCGACATTAAACATGGCTTCGTCAAGAGCAACTTCGATCTGATCAGCGTGAAATTTCGCTCTCAAAAGAATATGTTTTATGTCAGTTAAAATACTTAAAAAATCTGATCTGTTCACGATTCCCATACTTTTATTTTGAGAAGAGTCTAAATAGTACCAATCATTTTCAATCATTGGAACTCGAAAAGTCATATTTGTTGCACTGCATACCTCATTACCATAGGCTATTTTTTTGCCGTTTCTTCCTACTAGTACGACACTGGGGCCTTTCGTCGGTTTTCCACTTGTGTCGCCTCTCATAACGATCCAGATGACTCTAAACGTAAATATGGATCCATATACGATTAGTTTATTTCCCAGATATATATTTGGAGCAAGCCAGTAATAAGGAGCACTTCCGGAAATTTCATAGTTGGCTATTGAAAGAATTCCTTGATCATCTAAAGTAACTTTTTCCGTGTTGGAGATGTTTATATCGCAAACGTACCAGTTTTCTTTAGTTTTGAACTGCAAAAAAGGAAAAGCAAAATATGATCAATATAAGTAACTAAACAAGTAAATAGTAGAAATACATGTACGTATTGTATACATACATTGTCAGAAAATGTCTTTACATTCCATAAAGAAGAAAACTTGAAAAAAGTGAATTGAAAATTAATAATGCAATTCTTATTTTAATTTAATTAAGAGTACGTTCTGGTGACAATTAAAGATTTAGGAAAAAAATGAGTACATCAACACTGAGTAATTGGTCTTATTACTTTCAACAAATTACACTTAATCTATTTTTCAGATATCCATAATAAACGTAATTTTATTATAGGTGCAATATGATGTTTGCTGGACGAAGAGTTAAATAATAAATGATATTCGTAATAATATTGCGACATGTTTGTAAGATTATGAATGTAAAAGAAATTATATTTTTAGATATCTATTAAATTTGTTTTACAAGAGTTATGTAAATCATTTCAATAAAGAAGTCATAAGAAAATATGCAGAATTTCAATTTAACCACTTGCCTTACTAGCCCGAGTTAACTCGACGCAGTATTTATGGCAAAAAAATACTGCGACGAGTTAACTCGTCGCAGCTACTTCTGATCGTCTGAACCATTTTATACCGAGTTGTTTCGGTTTTTGATGCTTTAATACGCGTACTGTGCCAAGATATTGCGTTGCCATATGATTCTTGAAGTTTTCAGCGACTCTAGTGATTACACACACATGAATGTCTGGTCGGTCGTCCGCTTAGTGTGGTTAGGCCTGTATATGTACACGTAGTTTATTTCATGTGCTGTTAGCACGTGTACTTGTATTGGATTCTACTGTGACAAATAATATTGAAACTGAATCTGATTACGAACCAAGTGAGGAAGAATTTGTGTTGGAAGATGAGTTAGAAGAGTCGGAGAGTAGTTATTCAGAAGATGAGTTATCGGATGTGGAAAGCGACGACGAGGAATACGAAGATGTAATGTTACAAGCCAGACAGTGGTACGAATTCGATGCAACTTTGCCAATATCTCCTGCACCTCCTCGGTCCCCATTTGTGGGTAAATATTCATTGATATTATGTAATAAAAAATATATTCTAGAATTTATTACAGGTACCCCAGGAATTTCGCCAAATATAAACTTCGAAGAAGATATAAATAATTGTACATTGCAATTTTTCAATTTATTCTTTGACGATCAATTAGTAAACGAAATAGCTCTTCAAACTAATATATATGCTGGCCAGGTTAGGACCGAGGGTAATGCTAAGTGTCAATGGCGAGATGTAACAAGCAATGAGATTCGTCTTTTTTAGCGATAAGTATCATGCAAAGTGTAGTAAAGAAACCAGATCTCCAAGATTATTGGAGTAGAAATTATAGAAACGCCGTTTGTAAGGAAAATGATGGCGTACAAAAGATTTGTAGCTATAAAACAGTACCTTCACTTTTCAAATAATGCAGATTATGATCCCGAAAATCATCCTAGCCCTAAGTTAAATAAAATATGGCTTATGGACTTCCCAAAATTTTTTACTCCAGAAAGAGATGTCACAATCGATGAGAGTCTTCTTTTGTATAAAGGCGGATTAGACGGTACAATACGTACCCTTGAAAAGAGCACAATTTGGCATAATAGTATATTATGCAATGAGCATTTAATGATAGCTATTAAGACACGAGTAAGAAAATTACAATACGAGGCGAAGCCGAGTATTGTAATGAATACGAGTGTCTTAATAGCCATTAAATGCGAGTTGCATACACTATTTTTTCTACGACCCCATAATAAAACATTATTTTTTGAACATTCTATATCATAAAATGAAGTTAAAATTTTACATGCACCTTTGCGAGTTTAGCTGGTAATAAATTGTTGGTGGTTACTAAGGCTTGTTCCATAATTTCTGGTGGACTCAAATTTTACATTTCACTGTCATTATCCCGCATTTTTACCGTTTATATTTTCAAAAAAGCACAAATTTTAAGTACTTACTTGTAAATTGCAGAGAACTGTCACATTTATTTAATTTGTATATCTGTCAGATATGCAGTCGCCATATTGAATATTGTTTGAATATTCGAATGTCGCATATTTATTGGATATAAACTTGTATCGTAATGAAAAATCTGTATTCCTATTGGATATAAACTTGTAACATAATGAAAATCTGTATCGTAATGGACATCGTTAAAGTACAGGTTCGGCATATCTAATAATACAATTAAAGTATGGGAGTAGAAAAAGTCTTATATGCTATTTGAATCGAAAAGTGAATATGTGTGGGGATATATTATTTATACGGAAAAGGTACTCATTTTGATAATGATTATAAAAATTTACCAATGGGTTTTCAAGTAGTACTGACATTGCTAAAACCGTTTCTTGGCAAGGGATATTGCCGTACTACAGACAACTTTTACACATCACCACAATTATCAGATATTCTTATTTCTAACAAGACTGACACTTATGGAATAAAAAATATATTATAAAAAGATATTTTTCCATATTCTCGAACTAGCTCTTTGGAACACCTATAGTCTGTACATAAAAAACGGCTGTATATAATCAGAATTACAATACAGACTATCACTTGTGAAAGAAGTATCAGAACAACCAGATTATTTCTTCTAGCCGTCCTAGTAACACTGCAAACCCTCTTCGATTGGCAAGGGGGCACTATCCAGATTATATTTCAGCGACAGAAAAAAAAACTCTGTCCAACAAGAAGATGCGCAGTGTGTTCTCGAAAACGGGATAATTCTGGTAAACCTGTCAGAAGAGAGAACCGTTATTGCTGCAAGATTTGTGACGTGGGCTTATACGCAGCGCTTTGTTTCAAAGATTTTCATACAACTTAAGTTTTATTTTTGCTGTTATGTGTTAATTTTATTTTAATATTAAATAACTTCTTTTTGTGATGTTACTAAATATAATAATTTAGTAACATTTTTTCGAAATTTATGTAAAATGACAAACTGACGAGTTATCTCGCTTTAATACCGATAGGTTAAAATTACATCAAAAAACAACCAAATGTTTGGAAAATCGGCGAGTTTAACATTATAAATGTATGTAGCTTTATTTGATCTATCATCATCCTTAATAAAAAAAAAATATTTTCTTTTTGACGAAGAACTGACATTAAATTGGCAAGGCAAAGGGTTAAATGGCTGGAATAAAACTATTTCAATCCCCCTCTGATCATATACAGGGTGGCTGACAAAAAACGCCCCAAGCCGCAGCTCCGTTATTTACTATCCGATTTTAAAAAACGAAATATAAAATAAAATTGTTAAGTAAATACTATCAATTGGCGTAATCAAAATATTATTAGGAACAAAAAGTTTGAACATGCGATAGTCAATTTTTTTTTATAAATGGCAACGAATATTTTTAATTAATGTTTCGGATAAAGAATGTTTTCCTGATTTTGATGATGTATAACACGTCAATTTTTCAACATAAGTTTCAAGTGTGCCGTGAATAGCAATCAAATGCATCAATAATAAATACTGTCAATTAGAATGTAAATGTTAATAAATACTGTCATTGTGACAGTGTATCGGTGTGACATTAGTTCAACGTTCTGATTATTTCTGTGAGTTTAATTCATCATTAACATGGATAGCAATCAACTGACCGACATGTTGCAAGTATACTTTGAATGTAATCGAAATAGTGCTGAAGCTGTGAGACTCTACAGTTATCGTTATCCGACAAGAGAGGTTCCAGACCGTCGAAAATTCGGAAGAATCGAACAGAATTTAAGAAAATATGGAGCCTTCAAAATGCCAAAAAGTAAGAGTCGACAGTTTAAGGAAAATACAGAATTGGATGTTCTTTTATGCGTGGAAGAAAGTCCATGGACTTCTACTCGGAGAATTGCAAATGAGGTCGGCGTATCGTACCAAACAACACAAGCGATACTCAAAAAGCACAAGTTCATACCATACATCTCTCAAAAAGTACAAGCACTATTGGAAAATGATCATGGTCGAAGAATGCAATTTTGCAACTTTTTCTTAAATGTTACACAACGAGATCGTAATTTTTATCGAAAAATTATTTGGTCGGACGAATGCAGTTTCAGTAATAATGGCATTTTTATCAGAAAGAACAATCGATGTTGGAGCCAAGAAAACCCAAGAATTATAATTGAGAATAATTTTCAGTAAGGATTCAGTTTAAATGTATGGTGCGGTCTTTGGCGTGATCGATTAAGTGGCCCATTTTTCATAGATGGCATCTTAAATCAACCAAAATACCATCAACTATTGCGTGAAAACATTACAAACTTTTTAGATGATTTGCCAATTGCCGAGCTTAACAGAATGTACTTTCAGCAATATGGCACCCCTCCTCATAATGCCTTAATAAATGTGGAATGGTTAAATGCGACATTTGCTGAGAGGTGGATAGGGACCAATGGACCAATTCAATGGCCCGCTCGTTCGCCCGACCTTACGCCGCTGGAGTTTTGGTTATGGGGCTATCTTCAAGATCAGGTTTATTTTACTAGTCCGGAAAATATAGACATTTTACGGCAAAGAATTCTGAATTCTTGCCGCGAAATACCTCCTAATTTTATATTCAACGCCACTAATGGAGTAATTAGAAGGTGTCAACTATGTCTTCAACAAGGCGGCAGACAATTTGAACAATATTTGTAGATAAGTTTCGTATTTATTTGTATTTTTTTAAAATTTCCATTCCAATAAAATGATATTAACCACGGCACACTTGAAACTTATGTTGAAAATTGACGTGTTATACATCATCAAAATCAGGAAAACATTCTTTATCCGAAACATTAATTAAAAATATACGTTGCCATTAAAAAAAAATTGACTATCGCATGTTCAAACTTTTTGTTCCTAATAATATTTCGATTACGCCAATTGATAGTATTTACTTAACCCTTTTATTTGATATTTTGTTTTTTAAAATCGGATAGTAAATAAGGGAGCTACGGCTTGGGGCGTTTTTTGTCAGTCAGCCTGTATAATTGCAAAATTTTAATTTGATGTGGTGGTTTTAAATCTTACTCTTCTCGGATTTCTTTTTAATGAAATTTTATTTAATTAATCATATAACTGTAATTAGTGTGGAAACCTGTATTGACTCTTGTTTATTGCTTAACTAATTTATTGCAACATTTATACATTATAAGTATATCCAAATCGCACAAAATTTATTAAAACTAAATAAAGAAAACTGAATGCTACTGGTTCTCAATACTATGTTTTTGAACTAATGAGTTCTTTTGTTTATTTCCAATATTTCTTGCCAACACGCTACGTTAAGTTTACTGTTTGCTACTTCAATTCATCGGCAAGTATCACAAATTGCGAACTCTCTAGAATACTCTAGACATTTGACGTATGTCATTCAATTCAAATCAAAAAATTGAGCGGCTCTGGTATTTGAAGGAAGAAGTTATGTATTCTAACGGTAAATACATTAGCGATAGCTTTTGCATGATTTATAAAAATCAGTAGACTCGATGTTACGCCCAGAAAAATATTTTTTTTTCATTGACTGTAACTCTTGTAGTAATGAAGAAAACAATGCATGTGTGCGTAATTACTAATTCTTGCTCATGTAAAATTGGGTTACATATAAGAAACCTAGAAGCACGTATAATTAATAAATGAAATAATTAATTAAACTGTGTATATTCAACAATACAGAAAAATTTAAGGTACCTCAACAATAACAATCCTTCATTTGCGCAGTGTATGAGACTAACTCGTGTTAGTCTATACCAGGACCAAATCGTACAAACTATTACTATCAATTATCTCTATACAAATCTTTCTTGGGAATTGCGAATCGATGGAGTAACACTGTTTTATCAATAGGACAACAAGGAACAGCTCACTTGATGTATCTCACGACTACTGTAATTTGCGAGTGGATGACTCTATCAATAGTACTAATAACACTTATTAATCACAACTAAGATGTCTTAATTAACTGTAAACTGTAAACAAATTTGCGAGTGGATGTCAGTATCAATGGCAGTAATTGCACTTACTAATCATTTGACGATACTTTGATCTCTAGTAAATGTAAACTAAAGGAATGTAGAAACCACAGACCATTAATTGAATTCAGATTTTCAAAACCTAGGAGACACCGGCGTTATTAGCGATGAACGAGCGTTAGACCAAACTAAATAATCGTTCATTCAATCGGTAATTTACGTGATCATGGAAAGTTGATTTATGAAATAATCAATTTGTCATTATATATATTTTATGTCATACAAAAATTGCAATCAATTTTAATGTTAACAATTTTGATAAAACAACAAGAAAACTAATTCTAAACAACTTCTTCTACCAATTCTCATTAAAAACTTTTCACATTTGTTAACTTGTTTATATAGTAGCTATATAAATAATTAATTAGTAGTACCTACGAAATTTTATCGCTTTTATTTTAATACTTTTGAAATGAGCGTAATTAAGCATAAACGTATTGTACATAAGTGCGAATCGTTTTATAGATTACTGATAAGAATAAACAATTAAATTCCCAAAATCAGAAGAGTTAAAAGCAAGTTGGATTGAATCCCAAAATATGTTCAAAATGAGAAAACAGTTCATATGTGAGCAACGTTTGGCGATAACTTTCTTACGAGTACCCAGAAAAGTAGACTAGATAAATATCCCGTCCCGTCGATTTTTCTTCAAGGGGTCAATGCAATTCTAAAGCATACAAACAATATCGAACAAGTGGAAACAACTGTTGAATATCTTGATCAGAAGAGAGGTGATCTTTTTCCGTCCGAAAACGCAAATTACGTTCAGTAGATTCTTCTCGCAGTATTGAATGCACAAAACCCTTTTTGATCCTAGTTATTAAAATGTTTTTGTAAATTTTTGATTTTGTATTAAAATGTTTATTTCGGTGCTATAAAGTTTACTTTACGACACCCGTTTTGGTTGCATAATATAATAATGTATATTATGCAATGAGCATTTAATGATAGCTATTAAGACACGAGTAAGAAAATTACAATACGAGGCGAAGCCGAGTATTATAATGAATACGAGTGTCTTAATAGCCACTAAATGCGAGTTGCATACACTATTTTTTCTACGACCCCATAATAAAACATTATTTTTGAACATTCCATTTCATAAATTGAGGTTAAAATTTTCCGTACACCATTGCAAATTTAGCTGGTAATAAATTGTTCGTGGTTACTATGGCCTGTTCCATAATTTCTGGTGGACTCAAATTTTACATTTCACTGTCATTATCCCTCATTTTTACCGTTTATATTTTCAAAAAAGCACACATTTTAAGTAGGGGAAATGTGGGTAAAATGGGATACTTGATAATACGGGATACCGTTGTTTTTGTGTAAAATACGTATCGCTATCCAGCGCCTGCGTGTCTGAAAGAATTACAAAGTCACGTATACCAATGGCGCAGAAGGTGTGATTCGTGCGAGTGATAGTTAAAAAACTTTTTCAGTTTTTCACACTTCCGTTATAAAAGCAGCCTTTTAAAAACGTAAGGGTTATACTCACAAATCTTAGCAGACTGGGGTTTATAATTTTTTACGATTAATAGATATCTAAACAAAATTTTCATTTTGATCACTTTGCGATTGCATGTGAGGTTAGAATTTTTTCGTCGGTCAAATTGGCCGGCATACATGAGGTTAAAATGAGATAGTAGTATCCCGTTTTACCCTAATGAAGAAATCAGATCGTTTTACTTCCTACCTTCCAAATTCAACTGTTCATTTCAGAAAAATTCCCGGAAAATATTCTCGAACGACCAACCGCCAGTCATGGACAGAAGAAGCTATATTAAAAGCAATTCTACTGGTCAATGTGGTTACTTAAAAGTAGCGAAAATGTATTCGGTGCCCAAAATCTCTCTAGAGCGGCGAATTAAAGGACAAAATAAATGCAAAACCGGAACAGAAGAAGGCTTGGGAAGCAGAAATTTAACATTTCCTCTAGAATTAGAACTACAACTGGTGGATTATATTAAAAATATGGAGTGCGTCCTCTTCGGGTTGACAATTAGGGCAGTTCGTCGCCTTGCTTATCAAGTAGCCGAAAGGAATAACCTGAAGCATTACTTTAGTACGAATAAAGAAATGGCTGGTTGGACATGGCAGCTACTTCGGCATCTCGTGCAAGAAGCTTCAATCAAGTAAATGTGAAAAACTTCTTTAATATATTGGAGCCTATTCAAGAGCAACAGAAATTTTTAGCATCACGAGTGTTTAACGTTGATGAGATGGGATTAACTACGGTTCAAAGACGTCTTTCAAAAGTAATTGCATTGCAGGGAAGGAAACAAGTTGGCACCCTAACATCAGCCGAACGTGAAACTTTAGTCACTGCGGGAATATGCATGAACGCTGCAGGGACATACGTTCCACCCATGCTTATATTCCCACGAGTGCGCATGAAGGCGGTATTTCTTAATGGGGCTCCACCTGAAACAATAGCGGCCTGTCATCCAACAGGATGGATGCAAATAAACCTTTTCGAAAAGTGGTTCGATCACTTTTTAACATTTACTAGAACTACAAAAGAAAATCCAGTTTTATTGGTAATGGAGGGCCACAATACCCATACACAAAACATCGCAGTGACAGATAAAGCCAGGAGCCATGGAGTAACTCTGATATGTTTGCCTCCTCATTGCAACCATCGGATGCAACCCCTCGATGTCTCATTTATGGCCCCTTTATCAACGTTTTATAGTCAACAAGCGGAAACATTTCTGAGTAATAATCCTGGACAAGTAGTGATAATTTACCAGGTTGATAATTTATTCGGCGAAGCATACTTAAGAGCGGCAACTCCATTGAATGCAATACACGGTTTTGAAAAAACTGGCCTTTATCCCTTGAATCGTCATGTATTCACAGAGGAGATGTTCCCTGCCGCTACTTCTACTGATATCCCAGAAATTGAAGGTGAAGGCAGACATACCCCTTTAAACGCACTAATTCACTAAACTCCACCACCTCATTTGCCTGTGAAAAATGAAGAGGAGTCAATTCAGCAATTTCTTTCACCTTCTTCTTTAAATGCGAAAACGGAAAAAGAAAATAAGGAATGTAAAACGAAAAAGGAAAGCAAGCACCCGTTAGCAAGAAGCTAGAAGCCAAGCGTAAAATATTATGTCCAATTGAAAACGAGGATAGTAGCAGCTCTGACAAAAACGACCCTGCATGTTTTTACTGTGAAAGTCTTTATTCAAAAAGTAAAAGCGGAGAGGGATGAATTTGCTGTTCATTATGCCAGAAGTGGATCCACGATGCCTGTGCTGGGGTCGAGAGCGATGAAGAAGACTTCACATGCAACAAATGTAGATATCTTTGAGTTTGCAATTAAAAGAACGTTTGAAAATTTGTTATTCCTATATTACACATACGTATATGCCCTATCCCATTTTAGAATAATACACTATCCCATTTTACCAACATATATGGGTAAAACGGGAAATTAACAGATACCATAAAAAATATTTATATAATGCAAAATGTATATTAAACTTTAATTTTTTATGTTCCTCTCAACAAAGAAATGTACGGGCAAATCATAAAAAAAATTGTTTATGCTGTCGAGGATGTGGATACCATTAAAGTACAGGTTCGGCATATCTAATAATACAATTAAAGTATGGAAGTAGAAAAAGTATTACTTTATCGCACCCTAATTTAAAATTTTTGAGGTTGGTAACAAACAAAAAGCAATCAAATCATATTTAAATGTCAAATATAAGTATTTAATATAACAAACAAGTGCAATAGAAGTTGTACAGAGAATAAAAACACATATGCTAACATTTTATTTACTAATTAACAATGTAAATTAAAAGTTTACTATAACACTAGAAGATTTGTGTGCATTAATGGATATTCTAGGCAGATTTTGGGAACATTTGTCTGAATTCCTCTGCCTTCTCATTGACAGACACGTACGGTAGTATTCACTATATTATTTTCTTTAGACCAACTTAAAAGTGCTGCTATTGTTTTTGATAAAAAGGTTTGTTGGTGAAAGATTTTGTAAATTGTCTTCTGCTATTTTGGGAATCTCTGGGGGCGTGC
The DNA here is from genome assembly GCA_963170755.1 of Amphimallon solstitiale. Lineage (NCBI taxonomy): Eukaryota > Metazoa > Arthropoda > Insecta > Coleoptera > Scarabaeidae > Amphimallon > Amphimallon solstitiale. The sequence goes on from OY720679.1 coordinate 18,390,788, forward strand.
AATTATTTATTTCTTCCTTTTTGTTGATAATTTGAAATAATTTATTGCATAAATCAGTCTAAATTTTAAACATAATTACATATACACCACCGATATTGAAATACTTAAAATGTTCTACTTAAAAATCAGAGTAACCAACTTCAAAAAAACAAAATTTACATAATGTTCGTATACAGCATTTGTCAATTTTCATTAGCCATAGGCGATCAATTCATGCAATACGTGACAACGTGGCACCCCTACTTTCCTCTCCAATGCCAGCGCGACCGATACATGCTCGAAAATACAAGTTAGCTTAGCAGTAACTATTGGACCATTGACTTGGGTGTTTGTAATGCGTTCAGAAATAATATTTACGAGTTGCAAGGATTTGTTTTTCTTTTTTCTTTCAGTAAATGCAGAGAATTATTAACTGCGTTCACGCTGCATGACACAAACAAAAGCGTAATTCTAATAAAATTAAAAATAAGGTAAATAAAAAAGGATTCTGAAAATAATAATAAACTACTAGATCAGGAGATCGTCGCGGCCATTTGATGTTTCCCGTTCCAGTAATAAGACGACTTTTATTGCTGACTAGATCGCAACGTGTTCGCAGCTAAACATTGAATGTAAAATCTGGTGGAGGGAAGATCGGAGAAAATCGTTGTGATGTCGATTGTTGCCGGAATTGGTGACGGACAGTAGAGGTGCCACGTTGCCACGTGTTACTTGTATACGTATAAATCGCACGTAAACATTGAATCTCTATACCTAATGAAAATTGACACATGCTGTATACAAAACAGCTTTTTTGAACTTTTAATAACTGTCTAGCGGCTCGTTTTCTAAACTTGAACGCGTGCGTAAAAATAATGTCTTATGAAACTTGTATTTTAATATATATTTACCTGTCGCTAATATCTGTCAATATTCCATGATGTATGACATTAAACATAAATCGTTTGTCGTATTTATAAAACGTGATAAGTCGTTATATCTTAATTTTTTAAATTACAAATTTTTGTGGTTGGCGATAATTTTGTACGCACCACGATAGTAAAGACCTTTATCGAACTCGTCTGATACTAGCCTCGCTCGCTTGGCACATAAATCACATTCGTTTGATAAAGGATCACTTTACTGAGTTGGTACATTAATAACTATTATTTCACAGCGGTAAGAACAAAACAGGACATTTCTATTTATCGAAAGTGCAATAATAGTATACATATTGTGTATCAACCTAATTTTAGTAACGAGTTTATAAAACGAGTTTCATACTATACTTTTCCTACGACAGGAAATAATCAAAATAATACAAAATTGCTTGTCTGCTTTCGTGCCACGTCGGATTATTTTGAGAGATTGATGACAAGTGTCAATCATTTTGATTTAATTCCCATTGATTTTCGCATTCGAAAAACCTAGAGTTAACTTCGCTCTGTGACAAAAGAGTCCGTTGCTAAGTTCACCCCGTGACTAAAGTGCACAAAGTCACAGCTTGACAAGATGTATTTAAAATATCACCTAGTATCATGGAAACATATGCGATAAGTGGTATTTCAAACACGAAATTTTGAAGCAGCAATAATAATGTTAAGGAAAATCGTGCTTTTTAATATTGAAAATTCCGCCCAGGGACTACCAGGCGATTTCAATGTCTCATTAGTCAACAACACTTTTTCAATGATACTAGCACAATATTTCTTCTTGAACATTTTATAGACTTCATAGTGTTTTCTTTTATTTTCTTGGAATTATTCTTGAACATCTAATCTCACACGCATTTTATATTTCACTATTGTTCTCTAAATTATTAATTATATAAGTTATTACTGAAAGTAACGTAATGAAATTTATTTCCAAATGAAATATATTGCATAGCAAACTACTTTGTTATCACTCAGCCTACAAACATTGTCTTCAATCGGAAAATGTCCCTTACCGTTCTTGATACTTAATATACTATATAGCTAATAAAGCAAAGCCATTTACATTTTTTCTTTAAAATAGGAAAAGTAAACAATTCGAAATAAATGCACAATAAATAAAATATTTACACTTTAATATACACAAATTGTTTTAGCACCTTATTTATTACCAAACAAAAGCAATTGGTGAATCACCGTTTCTGGCAAATAAGCTACATAAACAATTTGTGTTTATTAAAGTGCTAACTTTACACCCACACTTCTTACAGTCAACATTTTAAATAAAAAGTATAATTTTCAATACCATATTTGAAATTTACTTCAAGACGTACCTTAAATTTTTTCAAGTTTTCTTTGTTCGGGTAAGTAATTTACAAAATACTAGTGGCGAACACAGTATCAGGAATACTTACATGAGTAGGTATCTACTTTTAGTAGTTATTTTATAGGAAGGGTGAAAGGTGGCTTTTATGGTATGTGACGTGATTTTGATTAAAAATACATCAAGGGCCATAAAAGCAAGGTACGCTAGTGGCGCATAGTACGTAATAGTATGCGTGAGTGCAAAATTTTTAATTAAAAAATATTTATCGGTGGAATATTGTTTGTCCAGTAATTCCGTAGGTAAAGTAGATTTTTTCCCGTTAGGTGTAGTAAAACAGAGATAACCATGCTACGTATACCACAAATTTATTTATATTCGGCGCTGTTGATAACGTTTTCAGGCTAGTTTTTGGTTATTAAACTTAAATTAAGAAAATAAATGAGTCGATAATCAGAATAGAAAAACCTGGACTCAAGAAATTCACATTATTTTGTAAGAAAAAATACAAAATTATGTATTGTGGGTATTGCGATTATTGACTATTGATTAAAAACGCACCTGAAATTAAGTCAAGCAATGTTTAACTTTCATCCAGGTACACAATGAATTACACCTACACCACTCGTGGAGCGCAAAACGATTACTTATGTGCACCAAAAACTAAATTAACCAAGATTATGAGAGAAATGGAACATCAGGCACTAAAAATTTATAATCACATCCCCACACATCTGAAGGAATTACCTATCCAGAGATTTAAAGCGGTTCTCAAGCACTATCTCCGGCGGAATGCTTGCTACACGTTTAGTGCATTTTTTGACACCAGTTTTCAATCAGTCTTTTAATAATATTGCCTTTGTTATGCAATTTGTCTTATATGTTTGCACTTTTTAATATGAAATAATGTTTAATAATATTTTTCTACTCCCATACTTTAATTGTATTATTAGATATGCCGAACCTGTACTATAATGATGTTCATTACGATACAGATTTTCATTATGTTACAAGTTTATATCCAATAGGAATACAGATTTTTCATTACGATACAAGTTTATATCCAATAGGAATGCGACATTTCAATATTCAAACAATATTCAATATGGCGACTGCATATCTGACAGATATACAAATTAAATAAATGTGACAGTTCTCTGCAATTTACAAGTAAGTACTTAAAATTTGTGCTTTTTTGAAAATATAAACGGTAAAAATGAGGGATAATGACAGTGAAATGTAATAATTGACTCCACCAGAAAATATGGAACAAGCCTTAGTAGCCACGAACAATTTATTACCAGCCAAATTCACAAAAACGTACGGAAAATTTTAACCTCAATTTATGAAATGGATTGTTCAAAAAATATGTTTTATTATGGGGTCGTAGAAAAAATAGTGTATGCAACTCGCATTTAATGGCTATTAAGACACTCGTATTCATTACAATACTCGGCTTCGCCTCGTATTGTAATTCTCTTACTCGTGTCTTAATAGCTATCATTAAATGCTCATTGCATAATATACTATTTTTTTTATATGTATGTGTTACGTACTGACGATATCTACGTCTGCGACGAATAAAGTGAATAAAATAATATTATTATTATACTTCTACTTGGATTAATAGCTATAGGGCTTGTTAAAGTGAAATAAAAAAAAATCGTTATGCATAGAACCAAAACATTTATTTTTCTGTATCTAATTATGTGAAATTTTAAATTTTAATAATTTGAATTTAAAAATAAAGTATTTAAACTTAAATAGGATATACAAAGTACAATTTAATCGAAAACCGCTAGTATTGTCTTAGCTCTGGTTATGAAAAAAACACAGGGTGTAGGTTTCTACAGAAGGGACGGCAATTTTTACTATTGCAATGATACCCATAAACTTTTGGACGCCCTTGAAGGGCACAATATGCACCTAATTGGGACACTTATTTGTTCAAAACGTTTTTAGGGTGTTCTGGTAAGGCTTCTAAAAGTTTCTTTTAAGTGGTAAATGTTTTCAATTGAGCGATTTTTATGTATTTGAGTTTATACCATAGTCGTCAAATTATAGTCTCGGTTTACACTTCTATCCCATGCAGATGACCTTATAATATGCAGCGATGCCTGCTTGCTAACAGTGGTGGGAGAGCAACGCAGTGGCGGGGGACCCTCACGTCTTACATTTCATACGAAACGTTTGTCGAGTCTTGGCAGCCTCGCATATGTTTATCTTTAGTTTATTTCGCCGCACTCTTTTCCTCTTCCTACTTTCGTATCAGAAATTAAAATATGTCGACTACGGTATATCCCCATTCTCAAATAGGCCTTCGAGTATTAGAAAATCGACTAATACATTTTGTGGGATAAACATCTTTAAATAATTGCTTTTAATGGTACGAGTTGGTCTCTACTATTTTAGAATATATTTTCCATCTGATATTAATGACATTTTCTCAGGATTATGGTATAATTGATTTTGTAAATATTCCAAATATTTTCGAATTTAAATTTTATCTGAAGAAATAGGAGTCAAACATATAATACGTTATAATAATTATTTAGGAAGCAAGACTGTTTCCCCCCATGAGCGCACTTTGAAAGCACGAGCGACCGAAGGGAAGCGAGTGGTTTGTATAATATATTAGAGCATCAATTAAAAAGATATTATTGATTAAAGTGATTAGTATCATACCTAACCTAAAATAGATTTTCTAATTAATTTAAGCATTTCTTGTACGTACCTATTACTCACATTTAAATTTAGTTTAAGTTATTATGTTTTTGCTTCCGACATTTTTATTCTTATATTGATAGTGAATTCATCGCTTTTTGGGTAGTTTTCAATTAACTGGCAATATCAATGTTACTTGAGAAATAGTCAAATATACGAGGAAGGCGCCATAAATTCTGGGCCTGATATACAAAAAAGAAACTGGGAACAATAAAAGAATTTTTATTTTTCAACACTTAACTTCTATACATTTATTACAACAATTAATTAATAATTCGATACCCTTGTAAAAATAATCTGAAGCTTTCCGTCAAAATGTTCTATAACAGCTGTTTGCAACTCACTGTTGTCCTTAAAACTCCGTCCCCTAAGGTCTTTTTTTAAATTAGAAAATAAAAAAATCACAAATCTTGGAAGCCGCATTGGCGGATGGCAGCTTGTGAAATGGCGGGAGTATAGATGGGAGCATTGTCGTGCAATAATCGCACACATTTTGTCAATTTTCCACGACGTTTTGCATGAATATTGTCCCTTAATTTATGCAATAAAGATGAATAATATCTGCAGTTCACACTTGTATTGCGCTCTTTAAAGTCAATTAGCAAAATGCCTTCACAATCCCAGAATATTGTGGCCATCAACTTGTTCGTTGATTGAACGACTTTTGCCTTTTTGGGAGGAGGTTCATCTGGTCGCTGCCATTCCATAGACTAACTTTTAGATAGAGGATCGTAAAACAGTTTATTATCCCCTGTGACAATGGACTACAAAATCGGTTTTGGGTCGTCTCCACACATGTTTAAAAACGTCTGCGCACATTCGATTCGACGTTCACGTTGGAGAGCTGAAAGAAGTCGCGGTACACTCCACTAATTTTATTCATACCCAAATGGTCATGGAGAATTCGGCGAACACTTGCTTCGGAAATGGTTATTACCACTGATAATTCCATCAATTTCAAACTGCGATATTCTTGCACTAAATGTTCAATAATTGAAATTTGTTGAGGCGTTATCACTTCAATTGGTCGACCCGACCGAGCAGCATATTCCAGGGATACTTGCCCCAAACGGAAACGTTTTGCCCACTTTTTTACAGTTGAATACGAAGGAGATGAATCACCGTAAAGGCCGTCTAAACGTTGTTTAATGTGATAAAGTGTATGCCCTTCTTTTGTTAAAAATTGAATGACCGCGCGGTACTCAATTTTCGTTACTTCAGACATTTTCGTGCGCTAGTCACGTTGGTTGGCTGGTTACTAAAAACTACTAGGCTTCCAACTGTCATATTTATTGTATACACCTCGCGTATGTGCATGCATGACGTGACGGAGTTTGAACACGTTTGAACCTGTATAAGTCTGTCAGGCCGAGAATTTATGCCGCCTACCTCGTATGGCGCCACAAATTTATTGGAAAAATTTTTAATTATTACTCCTATTTCCCCAACTTTTAGTGAAGAATAGTCGAGGGAAGTAGTATTTTATAGACCAAATTTTATTACTATCAAATTACTTTTTTTTAAAGTGTCACAAAGAGGACAACGCGAGTGTTTTTTTCAATTTTTACAGTCGCCTCGACCGGGAAATACTCCTTGCTGGTCGAGGGATGCATGCGCTAAATGTCACTTTGCAGGCAGTGAGTACAAGAAGAAATTTTTCATTCTGTAGCATGGTTCTAGCAATTAGGTCTAATATTATAAATTACATATAAAGACGTAAAATATACATAAAATTTTGTAATATTTATGTATAGTGTGATTTAGTTTATACCTGAACATTGTTTGGCATTTGGAAATATATGAAACTTGTACGTACGCCTAGTGGTAGTTTGAGATCATTATATGGGAGAAACTTAATAGATATTTGAGAATTTATTTTCTAAACTTACCGTTTGCTGAATCAATATCGCAGAGTCACAGAGGGTGGTTACACCGGAACAGTAACACGGGTAGCAGCCGTCGGGATTTGATTCCTGGAGTGAAAAGAATCCAGATTTGCATCGCTCGCAAAACGCCCCTTCCACGTTCACCTGAAAACCACCAGACCACTGACTGACTACTGGTATTTTGCGAGGGAATGACAAATTAAACTAACGCCGTAAGCCGACCCCATTCGCGTTCCGCTTTCGTCGTGCTCTTTCATTAACTTTATGGTCTTCATCAAAGATCTACACAGTATTAAAAAATATTTTTGTTTCTCGAAAGTGTAGTAAGTAGTAAAGTCTTTTTCATTTAAAAGCGAAAGTGCTTATATTTGTATTTTTAACTTTCATGTTCGCTAACCTATAAGAATATAACGAATTTTATTTGATATATTTTCTTACCTCTCGAAAATTATAAAAGAGGATAATATATTATTATGAAAAATAAATTAATTATTTTCAAAAGCACAGCATAGGTTTGGTATGTAAATATAAACAAACATTTTCCGCAATAACATTTTACTTTGTTATACTTAGTATAATTAATGTGATGAACATTCTCGATCTCGAAAGTTTTGCAGATATCCAGGTTTTAAATTTCCCTGACTCTGAAATAATGGTTAGATTTTTAATGAAATCGGTAGGCCAGAAGTAAACGTTTACTTCAGCGAAACAACAAAATTTTACCAATATCTAGTCAACTACTAACATCATTCAAAAGAGAATATGTGAAAAATGTTATAAAAATGTTTTCATCAAAAAATAATTATTGTGCAACTATCTCGAAAATTATGGTCTCTAGAGAGATATATCGAGAGTATAAGTGCGATGACACACATAGCATGTGCCGCATATGCTTTTGATTTCAAATGATAGAAAATAAGAAAAATGAGGTGTGGCCACCACACGACTTTCTTATACGTATGAGCGCTTCAAATTATAGAATTTCAAAAATTTTGTTTATATAAAAATTATTCAAAATCTTATTATAAGTACGTCTACTCTCTTAATAAATCTCTATAGAATGTATACTTTGCGAGATATTCGAAAGAAAGTGGTATCGCTAAGAGTAAAGTGTTACTGCCGGTTCGAATTTTAAAAGTTCATTTATACAAAAAATATTCCATATTCAACTTTAAATACTTTTGTAGTCTTATTATTATTATTATTTTGTAAAATATAGCTATTCGATAAGAGTAAAAGTGTTACTTCCGGTCTGAATTTTGAAATTTTTTTTATACGAAAGTTATTGAAAATTAAGTTCAAAATTCTTTTATACTCGTAACTTACTTGTCTAAATAGCATGACTTGCGAAATATTTGCAAAAAACTGATTTTTGATAAGAGTAAAAGACCTACTTCCGGTAGGAATTCCGAAAAGCTCTCATAATAAAATTCTTCTCAAATTTAATTTTGAGTACATATGAATTCTTTATAAATTTGTTTACGAAATATTGGCAAAATTCGATTTTTCACTTAAGTAAACTACTTCCGGTCTGCCGATCTGATTGAAAATCTAATGAGATCTCAAGAGGGAAATTATACACGTAAATATAAAATTTGGAACTGATAGATGTAGCGGTTTGACCGCTATCGTGGTCACACCCACAAACACACTGACACAGAGACATTTTTAAGAACCACTTTTTCGGTATCAGGGGCCTTCAAAACGTGGACATCTGCAAAAATCGCGAAAATTTTCATCATCACAATACTTCCTTATACTACGTATAAGAAAGTAAAATTGAAAAAATGAGGTGTGGCCACTACACGACCTTCTTATACGTATGAAAGTGTTACTTCCGGTCCGAATTTTGAAATTTCATTTATACAAAAAATATTCCAAATCCAACTCTAAATACTTTTGTACTCTTCATAAATATATATAGAATGCATAATTTACGACATATTTGCAAAAAATCGTTATTCGGTAAGAGTAAAAGTGATACTTCCAGTCCGAATTTTGAAATTTCTTTTAAACAAAAGATATTGGAAATTAAGTTCTAAATACTTATGAATTATTTATAAATTAGTCTAAACTTAGTAGTTGACGAAATATTAGCAAAATTCGATTATTTCGCTGAAGTAAACTACTAACTTTCGGTCTGCCGATTTTACTGAAAATCTAATCAGATCTCAAGAGGGAGATTATATTCGTAAATATAAAATATGGAATTGATACCTATAACGGTTTGACCGCTATCGTGGTCACACACACAGAGAGAGAGACAGACAGACACACACAGAGAGAGACAGACATTTTTTAAAAACCACTTTTTCGGTATCAGGGGACTTCAAAACGTGGACATCTGCAAAAATTTCGAGGTAGAAAATTTTCATCATCACAATACTTCCTTATACTATGTATGTGCCAATCGTCAAGCGGCTGCCGATTCGGCCACCGAGTCGAAACATACAGCTGTGTGTGTCATCCCTCTTAAAGTATTTAGAGATTCATGGGCATAATTTGTATGCAAAAAAAATGAGGTGTGGCCACCACACGACTTTCTTATACGTATGAGCGTTTAGAAATTACAGAATTTTAAGAATTTTTTTTACAGAAATTATTCAAAATCCTATTCTAAATAAGTACTTCTGTTCTCTTAATCAATTTCTATAGAATGCATACTTTGCAAGATATCAAAAAAGTGCTCCTCGCTAAGAGTAAAAGTGCTACTTCCGGTCCGAATTTTGAAATTTCATATATACAAAAAATATTGCAAATCTAGTTTTAAATACTTTTGTACTCTTGATAAATTTATATAGAATGCATAACTTACGACATACTTGCAAAAAATCGCTATTCGATAAGAGTAAAAGTGGTACTTCCGGTCTGAATTTTGAAATTTTTTTTACACAAAAGATATTGAAAATTATGTTTCAAATACTTTTATATCCGTAACGTACTAGCCAAAAAGGCATGACTTGCGAAATATTCGCAGAAAACTGATTTTCGATAAGGGTAAAAGACCTACTTCCGGTAGGAATTTCGGAAAACTCTTTCGATAAAATTATACTCAATTTTAATTTTAAATATATATGAATTCTTTATAAATTTGTTAAACTTAGTAGTTGACGAAATATTGGCAAAATTCGATTTTTTCGCTGAAGTAAACTGCTACTTCCGGTTTACCGATTTTACTGAAAAACTAATCATATCTCAAGAGGGAGATTATACACGGAAATACAAAATTTGGAATTGATATCTACAGCGGCTTGACCGCTATCGTGGTCACACACACACAGAGAGAGACACACAGACACACACACACAGAGACACACAGACATTTTTAAAAAACCACTTTTTCTGTATCAGGGGACTTCAAAACGTGGACATCTGCAAAAATCTCGAGGTCGAAAATTTTCATCATCACAATACTTCCTTATACAACGTATAAGAAAGTAATATCAAGAATTGGAACGGAATTGGGTCGTTTACAGCTATCTAATAGCAGCTTTTCGCAAATTATGCATTACATAAAGATTTATTATGACTATAAATATATTTAGGGTTGCATATTGAATAATTGATGAATAAAAAAATACAAAATTTGGACAAGAAGTAACGTTTTTACTCACAGGTTTATTTTATGAATAAGATAAATTTATTTAAAACTTAATTTCCAGCAACATATAGAGTATAAAAAAATTAGGTGTGGCCACCACACGACTTTCTTATACGTATGAGCATTTCAAACTATGCAATTTTAAGAATTCTTTTAGACAAAACTTATTCAAAATCCTATTCTAAGTACTTTCATTCTCTTAATAAATCGCTATAGAATGCATACTTTGCAAGATATTCGAAGAAAAGTGCTACTCGCTAAGAGTAAAAGTGCTACTTCCGGTCCGAATTTTGAAATTTCATATATACAAAAAATATTGCAAATCCAACTCTAAATATTTTTGTACTCTTAATAAATATATATAGAATGAAATAATTTACGATATATTTGCAAAAAATCGCTATTCGGTAAGAGTAAAAGTGTTACTTCCGGCCGAATTTTGAATTTTTTTTATACAAAAGATATTGAAAACTATATTTTAAATACTTTTATACCCGTAATGTACTTGTCTAAAAAGCTTGACTTGCGAAATGTTCGCAAAAAACCGATTTTCGGTAAGAGTAATAAACCTACTTTCGGTAGGAATTTCGAAAAACTTTTTAAATAAAATTGTTCTCAATTTTAATTTTCAGTACATATGAATTCTTTATAAATTTGTTTAAACGTAGTATTTGACGAAATATTGGCAAAACTCGATTTTTTCACTGAAGTAAACTGCTACTTCCGGTCTACCGATTTTACTGAAAAACTAATCAGATCTCAAGAGAGAGATTATATACTAAAATACAAAATTTGGAATTGATATCTACAGCGGTTTGACCGCTATCGTGGTCACACACACAGAGAGAGACAGACACACACATACACACAGACATTTTTTAAAAACCAGTTTTTCGGTATCAGGGGACTTCAAAACGTGAACATCTACAAAAATCTCGAGGTCGAAAATTTTCGTCATCACAATACTTCCTTATACTACGTATAAGAAAGTAAAAATCAGAGCGCACATATGTATAAGAAAAGTCGTGTGGTCCCCATATCTTATTTATTTTTATTATATTTTATCTTATATCTTATAATCCTATTAAGAATTTTCGAATTTATTTGTTTATAATGTTCATTTGAATAGATAATATACTTTTAGGATAAAATACGTATACGTAGAGTTAATTCACAACCGTTTCTATTATATTCTTAATATTATGTTAACAACAAAAATGCATATGTAGGCTTAGTTCTGTTTTATTTCAAATATCAAAAATGTTTAAAACATGTTTCACAATTTAAAAGTGGTTCCAATGGTACGGATCCTTTTTTTATGACTGTGGATTTTTTTTTTAAATAGAACATCCTAATCTTATATTGGGTTACTAATTATTGACGCCATTTTTAAAAAAAGATATAACTTACAACTTAGTTGAAAAACAGTATGGCATTATAAAACAGTACCCAATACATGGTATTGTTTATGAAAGAATAAATTGGGCAAAAATGTATATAAATTCACGTGTGAAAGACTGAAAAAGTAGTATTATGATGGAGCTAATCTAAATTTAAATTATTTGGTAACAAACGTAGTTGAACAGGAGAAAGAATACTAAAATTGAGCATGCAGTTGAGAATATTATGCTTTAGGATTGCTTACTTCACGGAGACAAGAAATAAATAAATAACTGGCAAAACAACTGCATCTGCAAACTATCGAAACAATACGCTGATACGTTTTCTAAGAGTATCATGATTGAAATATATTCTTTAATGGAGTCATAACCTCAGAATCCTCATTTTAACCTATAGAATTAATATTTAGCGATTGAAACAGCGAGACTCAAAGCGTTGCCTCACACGATAGATAAAAATTTGCACTGCTCTTTGAATTTTCAGAATTTCACAAATGACATATTATTATGTAACTTGCGTTTAAGCGATCATCAAAATAAACCTGTGATTTCGTTAAAAATTTCAGCATTTTTATTTTGTTCCATTATGCAAATTTTTGCTTATGCAAGTAAATACATGAAGTACTTAGTATATGTATTCAAACCTATATTCAAGATAATTATTCAAAATAGATTACTAAGCACTCGGCATATGATGGTTTAGTTAAAAATTCTGCTATGAAAACATATTAATTTTTGTGTAAGTTAATACTATGTATATAGCTACTGCATAATTTCAATATACCGTGAGTTTTTTTTAATCACTGAACATAGTACATAATAACAACTATGTTCAGTTTTAAAATAAACGTGTCAATTCATGGAACACTATGCAACCAACATTGCGATAATTGCGAGTGTCATCACTTGTCATAATAAGGCATTTTAGTTGTCAATGTCAACAAAGGGTGAAAATTAGTATATTAAATTATTTTAACACTTATTATAATGAATTTTAAGAGACATTGAAAAAAAATATTTTTATTTAAAATGCTTTAACTTTTTAATAAATGTTCGAAATGTCCACCTTCACATTCCATACAATATGCGAGTCGATTATGAAATTCTTGCAAAGAGAGAGTTAAAAATTTCGGTTTGGTTTCTAATTCGTCGCAGGATGCACTTATGCGTGCTTTTAAATCTTCAATGTTAGTTAAAATTACATTATTATAAATTTTAGATTTAAGGTATCCCCAACGAAAAAAGTCATTTGGCGATAAATCTGGCGAACGGGCCGGCCAAACAATCGGACCACGCCTCCCTATCCATCGACCAGGAAAACTTGAATTCAGAAAATTTGTAATTGCTGCAGTTGAATGAATTGGGGCTCCATCCATTTGAAACCAGGGATTCTCAATGTTTAAATCTTCAATTCGAGGAACAATTCGTGTACGAAGTAATTCCAAGAACTTATTGGAATTAAAATTTGTATCAATAAAATATGGTCCCACAAGTTCAGTGCCGATAATACCTGCCCATACATTAATTCTAGCGTTATACTGTGTATGTGTTAAATTTTGAATATGATCATTCGCCCGTGACCAGTTCCTAATAATGTAAAATGAAGTCATTGATTTAGTGAAATAAGGTGCTGTTATAACATACCGATAATTTTGAGAGTTAACAGAACCATTTAATGTAAAAGACGCTTCATCAGTGAAAAGTATTTTCCTCAACATATTATCATTTTCATTTAATGAATTAAATAGTGTTTCGCAAAATTCAACACGTCTTATTTTATCTTCGTCAAATAATTGTTGGTGATTTGAAAACTTGTAAGATTTGAATTTGTACTCTTTGAGAATTTTAAATATAGATGTCATCGAAATATTAAATTGTTGTGCTAATTTACTTAATGATGTTAGTGGGGCTTTCTTCAATGTAACATAACACATTTAACTTTAATGCTTCTATTAGGATGTGAGGAGTTTTAATTTTCTTTCTGTGGGTATTTATTATACAGCCATCAGAATCAAATTTTCTACTAATCGCCTGAATTGTTCCGATAGATGGTATGGATATTTGACAGAAAACAGAACCCGCACTTTCCTTAAACTGTTTCCAGCTTTATACCAGTTTAAATTTTCTATTTTATCATCTTTTGTATACATTTTTTAAATTAGGTGAATACAAATGTGAAATATTGAAATATTCAAAATGTCATTTCTGTTATGACATTGATTTTGACGTTTGTCGAAACAAATAATTAACTGATGTTAGTTACATAACGCAATGTTGGTTGCATAATGTTCCATGCATTGACGCGTTTATTTTAAAACTGAACATAGGTGTTATCGTGTGCTATGTTCAGTGATAAAAAAAAACCCACGGTATAAAACGCTATTGAATTTTAAAATAAAAATCCAGAAACATGCAAATATTTACTGTATATTGTGCGAGAAATTTGCAATGAAATAATACAAAAACTGCAAATATATTTTCATAAAATAAAAATAAGTCGATTGAACTATTGGGGTGCAGTTAAAATATTGTGCATATTTTTGCTTTCGGTATCACACCTGAAAACCCGGGAAGCTTTACCTTACACATACATTGTCCCTCGCAATCGTTGATGTTCGCTACACCACGGGGATCGCAAGGGCACACTTCACAGTTGGGGAATCCTCTATAGCCTGGAGCGCAGGAATCGCAACGAAGTTCGGCGTAGCCTGGTCTGCAGTCGCACACTATCATTTCCTCCTGGACGGTACAGCTTCCGGTCGATCCGGTCGGGTCGCAATCGCATTTTAAACAGGGCGTTTTATCGTTAGGTGAGACATCTTTAGGTCTGTAGTAACCACGGATGCACCGTTCGCAATTTATGCCGGCTGTATGTGACTGCAAATTAATGAACCTAATATATTAGACGGTATAACCCGAGAGCACTCATTGTTAAATGCAAATTTACGGTATTACCTTGTAATAGTATTAAGTAATAGTTATATGAAAGTAAGAAATACTAATAAAAATATGAAATGCAAATGTTGTAAGCTTGATGCATCATATTTTCTATATATTTGGGATTTTGAGTATACAGTTTGCTAATAAATATATGTTGGATATTATAGATAACTTTTGACAAGAAACTCCCTGCAAATATTTCCACTAATTATACCTCATAAGACTTAATGTAATAGTGAGTGTTGATTATTATATACCTATAATACAGCAATCTATATAATATAAACCAAACCAAACATTGTATTTAAGAAGCAGTATTATTCAGATTCTGTACCCCGGTAATGTTCGTGAAGTGAAATAGCATACCTAGGTAAACTTAACACTTTTTCATGATTTTTACTGTTAGATTAGCAGGGTCAGTTAATTCTATATATTTTAGTTTTTTATAAAATTAAATTAATTTAATTTAATCTTTTAATTGAAGATATCCTTGAATAATGATTTTTTCGTAGTAAGAAGTAATAGTCACTCTAAAAAGAAAACATGTAGCGTATTGATATATTAACCCTCTCTTGCACATAATTTTTGTCCTGCCTCATTTTTTTTATATCATGTCTTTTTGCATGCTTAACACGTAAAAAATAGTCACCAAATTTTTTGCCTATAATTTTCCAAAAAAAAATATATTTTTTTTTGTTCCCATGTGGGAACATTGTGCACACAAGACATGGACACTAAAAAAAGTTGTACTTCAAAAAATTATATTTGTTGTACTTATACATTGTGATATGTAAAAAAACAGTTTTTTTTCTCATACAAGCATAAATATACTTTGCATTTCGAACAATACAGCCTACTTTTTCCTATGCAATTTTTCAATCTGCAACGATTACG
The DNA here is from genome assembly GCA_963170755.1 of Amphimallon solstitiale. Taxonomy (NCBI): domain Eukaryota; kingdom Metazoa; phylum Arthropoda; class Insecta; order Coleoptera; family Scarabaeidae; genus Amphimallon; species Amphimallon solstitiale. The sequence continues at coordinate 18,406,468 of OY720679.1, forward strand.
TTTGTTCGAATGTATCACCCAATGACCAATCCAATCTAATCTTGCTGCTAATGCAGGCTGTTGTCCCCTAAGTTTCTTTTGCATAGTCTGTGGAAGTGGGTCCTTGCTAGGCCTTCCGCGTTTCGCCCTACTTTGTATGGAATTGTGGTCTCCCAAGGTAGTCAATACTTTTGCTAATTCAGTTCTGAACTGTAAAAGGGAGATGTTCACCGTGTTCTGAGGTTGGTCTTGATTGTGGTGTTAAGCAATTCTTCTATACCGCAACCATGCGTTGCATGTAATAACATCTAGCATGTGAAAGAACAATCGATGGTACCATTTCTTAGATCGGATGTGAATTCGGTACAATCCAAGTATCGAATCGAGAAGATCAACTCCTCCCATATGCTTATTGTATACCTGCACAATATTTGGCCAGTTAATCTCTTCCCTGGTGTTATCAGTCTTGAAAAACCGCTGAACCTTATGTAGCGGCTGGCTGCCAGCGAATGTAGAAAGCAATGTCACCACTTTATTGTCATACTACTGTACACACCTCAAGTGATGGTTTTCGTGGGTTCCTATTTGTTCCAGATAGGAACCTCTTCCTTTCCATTTCCATTCTTTTTCTGTGAGAAAACTGCACCCCATTAGTCTATTTATCCTCACCGTGCCCACACAATCAATGCCGTTCTGTGCCAAATAACAGAACAGAGGAATGCCTGTGAAATAATTATCACAATATAGTTTGTGGTGCACATTTTTTGGCACGTTGCGACTCATGCCGTAAACCACATTACTTGCAGAACCGAAATCATCTTCTCCATCTGCTGCAACTAACTTCCCACTGAACAATTCAAAGTCATAAGAAAAGCCACTAATTCCAGAAAGTACCCATATTTTGTAACCCCACTTCGGATTATATATTTTTATAGAAATCCTGCCTTTAAACGGCACTATTTGATCATCACAAGCCAAATGTTCCTCCATTGGAATTTTGAGACAGACAAACCGTACATGATCAATGACAGGTTGAATTTTTTCTGTCTTGTTCTGCATTTGTGTGTAGTCATTAAAATGAAGATTTCTTCTTAGTATCTGAAAACGATTAACAGTCATAGCATCTGCAACCTGAGCAATGCGGGTATCTGCTCACCAGTAGTTCCTAGTGGTAGACAATTTGATGGTCGACATCCACACTAAGATTCCTATAAATTTTTGTATTTCGTTGGTTGATGTGACCAAAGGACGATTGGGTTTTTTTTTTGCACAGAATACAGCACGCTCATATCTACTATCACCTGTAGAAATTCTTTAATGACAAAATGTTTGAAAACAGCATATGGTGTGGTAAGGGTCAAAACTTCATCTAGCAAAGTATCGTTACCACTAAATTTTATGCTTTCGTCGTTTTTTGTGGTAGTCTGTTCTTTTTTCCAATGGATTTTCTGAGGTTTCGATTGAGGCTGAGATTTAGAAGTAGATGGAGCAACAAAATTGCTCAACGGGAGCTCATCTTCTGAACTGAAATGTTCTAGATCCTGTTGGTGATTTTCAACAAAGTCGTCCTGAAAGTCGGGAATTTAATCTTCATCTAATAAAAGAGAATCCTCACTGTCGCTAGGAATATCTCTGATTTCATAAACATCGCTTTTGTTTCCATAAAATGATTTAGAAGGAATAGGTGAAAAGTTTTCTTCCATCGTAAGTTTGTAGTGCCCATGCACGGTGTTCCCGAACGGTACCAGTTACCTGAGTTCACATGTATAGGTAAATATATACAAAATACCAAAAACCAAATCATTCATACCTTCAGCAGGCTTTAATGCACCTCACAGTATTTTTTTTGACAAAAAAGCACTCTTTGAAACCACAGTAAACAATTCGCAAAATCATGAAATATCCTCACCACAAAATTGCTCGGGCGCTCGCATCGTCTATAACTTATATTTCATAACTGCAATGTGCTGCCATCTTGTGTGTTACATTCTAACTTAAAGAGGATATTCCCGAATGGTGACAATGCGTAGATAAAGGTGGTATTTTTGAAGTTAAGAAAGATAGAACTTAAAACGCATGGTCTTGCCGAATGGACACAAGGTGCAATAGAAGAGGGTTAATGAAATATATAGATCCCTTATGCAGTAAATTCAAGAAACATTTGCGAAAATTTTATTTTGTTCACATCGATTACATTGAAATTATGTAACCTGATTTTACAGTCACTTCCTAAATGCCTTCTGCCCCTAGGTGAACTCTTTTGTATTGGCAAAATGATGCTTATTAATTTTGCAATAAGTATTCCTTAAAACATTTCAAGAAACTTCATCGCATGATTTTTTTTTTACGCAGTTCTGGAGAAAGTTTATTTTATTACAGCTCCCAATAAAATCAGTGTGATTAGCGACATTTTAATTATTAATTACTGGGTGATACTCTGAAATCTGAACATATAAAAAATGACTATGATTATAGTGCCCATCGTTGATTTGTAGTTTTCATCAACGGAAGACATGTTTCCAATATCAAATGAATATTACTGCTTGACTTCGTTTACGAGCAAGCATTGGTGGTAGTAAATGCTGAAAATTGAGCCTAACTCACGTCGTATTTCTCGTTCTTAATGCGTCATCTGGGGACTGCAGTTTTATTATATTTTTTATCGGTTTCGTTGATAGTTTTCGAGTTCTCTTCGAGTATTGAAAAAGTGATTCTACAATTAACTTTCTAGCGAGTCACAATACACATTCACAGCATTTAACGCCGTATGTCGCATTTTTCACTACATTTCGTTTCCAATGACTAGTGACCTACTTAGCATCCTGTGGGTACACCTGTAATTTATTTCTACTACAGAGTTTCACTGCTATAATAACAATATTAATATTCACCAAAAAAAATATACTGCAACATTTTCCATTGTTTTTCGTGTAAATATATACAATCATTATGGTTCTGTCTTTTCACGTCCAACAGTGCCTGTCAAGTATATTCCAATCAAAACGTTATTAAAACCAAGCCGTGTAAAGAAATGAGGAAATAAAGCGAAAAGGAAGAGCAAATTCAATTGAATTCAAAATAAAATAATACACAGTGATCATTTATAACTAGTTTCATCTATAAAAATTAACTAACTTTTGACTTCGATTATCACTACAATTCATTCTAACACTACTATTAGCTGGCGTATGCTGAGCTTTAAATGTTTTTTTCAATTTAAATTTCAGTTGTCAACAATAATTTAATTAAATAGAGATAAAACAAATAATATTTAATTGTGAAAGGCGAGGAAGGGTTTGGATTGTTGATCAGGTAAAAGATATATGCAAAATTCATTACCGTGCAGTTGTCGCAAATTCCACCACCCTGGTAATTTCCATTTACGTCTAAACTCAATCCTGCTCTGTCGATATCCTCGTCGTAGTGGCAAGATTTAGCGTGCCCGTGACAGTTACATGGTAGACATTGCCTTGACTCCCTTGGCGTACCTGGACCCCAGACGCGTTGATTATACAGTGGGCAGCACCTGTCACAATTCGGGCCGCACGTATGGTGGAGGCATTCACATTCTGGATGCTGAAAAAGTTATTGTTGTTAGATTGTATTCGAAAGTTACATTTACTTAACAATATATTCCAAATAAACTCAATCAGTTAACATGGAAGTTTACTGTTGCATAAACTAACTAATATAATCAATGTTTTACCTAGGCATATTTAACACATAAAAAGTCTTAAAAAAAGTAAAAAAAGCATTAGTATTTTGTTATTTGACATTCGCTATTCAAATGTATTTAAAGTATTTCAAAAATATTTAAATGTAGACGGTGTGATGACGAAAATAGATTTTGCATTAAAATTTAATCTATTCACGATTTTTAGCTGTAAGATCTAGCAACTTTGAAATATCTGATTATTATCCTGCATATGCTAAGCCTTTTTACTTCCTTATATGTAGTATAAGGTAATATTGTAATGACAAAAATTTTCGGCCTTGTAATGTTTGCAGATATCCTCGTTTTGAAAGCTCCTAATACCGAAAAAGTGGTTTTTCCAAACATGTCTATCTGTGTGTATGTGTCTTTCTCTCTCTTTGGCATAACTTGTTACAGTCATTTTCTTTTGCTTTTCCGCTTTTGACATTTGCGTTTCACTATTGGTCAAATGACATTCCAATTATTTTATAGTAGTAAACTTGCTTTATCAAATACATTCCGTTTCTGTCAAATGGTTTTCCTAATTTGTCAATTTAGTTTCACGTGCACAAATATTTGCATTATTACAATGGAAAATAATAACAATAATGGTCAGAGAAGAAATAATAATAATATAAGCAATGAAAAACGTAAATTAATCATTAATTCTTTGAATAAATGTGCTACGGTAAAGAATGTTAGGCAACAGTTTGGAGTTTTGCCGGATACAGTTAGAAATATTTATGCAACATATAGGAGAACGAATAATACTGCCAAAGTAAGCTCAAGACATCGGCAACAAAAATTATTAAATTCTCAAAAAGAACAGATTTTTGACTAGGTTAGTTGGGTTGTTCTTTAACTTTCCGCCAGTTGCTAGAGAAGTGCTTAAACCAATTGCCACTTTTCAACATATCTACAACTAATAGAGCCCTTAAGAACTTTCATTATTCTGTTAAAAGACTGTCATTTCTTCCTGAAAGAAGAAATATACCGGACATTATTCAAGCTCGCTTTGATTACACAGTGCAGTATAACAGAATGATGTTGGAACGAGAAAAAATATTCCTCATTGACGAATACGGAATACAAATATATTCTCGCGTTTCATACATCTCTGAAAAATACCAGAGCATCAAAAATAAAAGCACTGTTAAGAGGCTGCAATTATTCTATTGCTACTGCATTGAACGTAAATTCCTAGTATTTGTTTCAAATTCAAGATGTGCCCTTTAATGTATTGCACTTTTCTGAATTTCTCACAACGTTCATTCAACATTTGCATAATGACGGTGTAGAGGGGGCCCATATTGTTATCGACAATGTAAGATTCCATAGAAGTGAATAAGTCCTGGCCCTCATTAGAGGTCATGGTCATTTTTCAGTGTTTCTTCCTGCCCTTTTCTAAATCCAATAGAAAAGTTATTCAACCAGTGGAAGTAGATAATAAAAAGGACACAGTCAAAGAGTGAAAATGAATTATATGAGGCAGTGCACCATCTGAGCATACAACTCCACAAAATGTTTGAATTATGTTTAACACATGGAGACATATTTACACAACTGTTTATAAAGAAATTAATTTTTGAATTACATAGATATTACACTATTTTGTGTTTAAATACAAAATAAATTTCCCCCTTTAATATGTAAATTGCTATATTTTTTATACATATAAACAAGAAAAGCAATTAATGTAAAGGGAAAGCATTTTGACAAAAGGGGAATTCCTTTCGACAAACTCAGCTGACATTTAAATACATGAAAAGTCCTTTGACAAATAGTGAAATGCAATTTACAAAAGCCGCAAAGCAAGAGAAAATCACTGTAAATTCGATTCATATATATGACAATAATGACTTACATTACTCTTGAAAACTCAATATTTAAAATTGCTTCATATCTTAATACCCTAAAGTAGACAAAAATGTTTCAGTGAATAATGACTATCCTTTTCTATAAGTATTTTAATTTTCTTGTTTGCAGTCAACTAATTATCGAACAATATTCAAATGACACCCAATATTTTCGAAATATAGAAGTAGAATGTTTCCGTTAAGTGTACTTCATGTTAGTTTTGAAAATTAAAATATTTTCCCAAGAACAGTGATATTTTAAGTGATACGATTAAATTACTGATAATATATGTGCATATTTGTAATAACTAAATTGCGAATGAGAATGTAGTAAATACACACAAACGCCTACACGTAAGATTGTAGAACAATTGTTTGACTATTAATAGAACGCCTGAAGAGTCCCTTAAATTCGAGTGCTGCATTGCAGCAAATTAATAGAATCTACGATGTTCATTCATTATTCATGTAGATTTGTGAACGTTTAACTATTGAAAATATAATTACCCGGCAAGTGTATTTCCATAATTACGCGGAAACGGATACTAAATATTAATAAGGGCTCTCACTCAATCATCGCTTTTGAAATAATATTCCGTTAGAATTAACAATTCGCAATCTTCATATTTTTTATTTAAAAATCTGTGCGGTGCTTCTATTACTAACCAAAGAAGAAGAGTTTTAATAATTCGTGAATTCAATAAGTATGATCAAGCCAATCGCCTCTGTTCTACCACGTAATTTAAAATGGTAGTGGTAAAATATGTCGAATGCTAACATTCCAAACTCTTTACCTCTGATATTCAGTTTAACGTAGTAAAAAAAATAAAACGCTAACTATGGCACTTTAGGTATATTTAAAAGTGAGAGTTGCAAATTTTATTGCAGAAAGAGTTAAATTATAATTTATTTTAATTTCAAATACAAATTCATTTGTAGTCTTTCATTAGTAAATTTATTAAAGATATATCATTGCTGATGCAAAGAATTGCTCAGTTCTATATTGGTACTTAGTTCAATAATTGATTTATAAGCAACAGATTCATTTTACAGCTCATCAGTACGGTGTAGCCAAGTAATAAGGTGGGATAACCTTGGGATGTAAGCTATACGGAAGACAGACTCCTATTTGTAGCTTCAGCTAGAAGATCCTCAAATTTGAAGACAACAACTAACGTCGCCATGAGGAAGACTAATGTCAACCTGCGTGCCATCCGAAACCCAGGAAAGATAAATCAAAAAAAGGAAATAACGCGGATACATGAAATAACAAGAAAGAGAATAATAACGGGTAAATTCCGCTATAGAGCAACCGTAGACACGTGTTTCCGACTATTGGTCGTCATCAGTACGGTGTAGCCAAGGAATAAGGTGGGATAACCTTGGAGATGCAAGCTAAACGGAAGACCATCAGGTGACAGACCACCATTTGAAGCTTCAGCTAGAAGATCCTCGGTTTTGAGGACAACAACTAACGTCGCCACGAGGAACACACTGTCAACCTGCGTGCCATCCGAAACCCAGGAAAGATAAATCAAAAAATCAAATTTGAGGATCTTCTAGCTGAAGCTACAAATTGGAGTCTGTCACCTGATGGTCTTCCGTATAGCTTACATCTTCAAGGTTATTCCACCTTATTCTTTGGCTACACCGTACTGATGACGACCAATAGTCAGAAACACGTGTCCACGGTTGCTCTACAGCGGAATTTACCCGTTATTATTCTCTTTCTTGTTATTTCATGTATCCGCGTTATTTCCTTTTTTTTGGTATATATATGTATATGTATTGTATATAGAGATGTATATTTGTATATTTCTCGTACCCAATTATTGCATTAGCATGTCTTATACTTAGTTTGTGAATTATGGTTTTTTAATTGAATGTATGTTTTTCCATGGATGGGGTGGGGGTGGGGGTGGGGTGTACTTGACTGCATGATTTATTTTTTTCTATTGTTAAGGTCTATTCTTCTTAAGTTAGTTTATTTTATCGTTTATTGATAGTAGAATTTTGTTTTAATTTCTCACAATCCCATATATGGAGTCTAATTTTAGCATACTTGCGACATCTATGTGGCATGAGTACAGTTACTTTATTAAAAAAATATTGTATTTAGTTGTGTTTTATCGTAATTGTTAATTCTTAACTTTTGTTTAGTAATTCTAATATAGTTTTATTTTACACTTGAAGTCAAGTAAAATGTATTTTTAATGCGCATATTCAAAAGTTCACTTATTTTTGTTTTCTACTTATAGACACTTCAAGTCACTTCCATAATTACTTGTGTGTTTTTTTTAAACGTGACCTGCTGTGTAGAAGTTATGTCGCTAGCGACTTTTGTGTGGCACCACCCTTTGATCACCTCTGCAGTTTTATTTTTGTAATAATTATTAGCAACTCTGAATCATTTTTGAAGTTTTTGCTCGACATTTTCTTTAGGTGATTGCCATTAGGTAATATTTCTACGATGTATGAGGGCTATTCAGAAAGTAAGGAACGTTTTGAAATAAACCAAAACTAAGTACAAGAAAAAAAATTATACAGGCTGTCCCAGATAGTGTGCTCACCATTGGGATCTCGTAAACGGTAAGAGATAGAGAGTTGGTTAAATGAGACAAAATGTACGTGACACCTGGGTTTACTTTTTTAAATAAAAAAACTTTTAAAAAAATGAACGATACGTGCGCTATAGGGGAAAAACTAAAAATCGGCAATTTTAATTTCGTCGTTTAACTTATTTCATGTAAAAGATACCGAATTACTATTTTGACATTATGAAGGTACTTTTTTACGCAGAATTTAAATTTGGTATTGCAACCTCTGAAGCTTTTATACGTTTCGAGATTTTTATACAAACTTTCTTATTTTAAATACAAATCGTAGGCGGCTTTGACTGTATCAAAAAGAGCATAATTTGCTGATTTCAATGATGTATAACACTTTGGGTTTATTTGTAGAAATAACAAAGTTACAAGAATAATTAGCATATTTTTTTGTTTTATACTTACCTATTCCTGGAAACAAAATACAAAAATGACTGAAAAGTAAATAAAACACTAACTTCACATACCTAACTATTTATTTACTACTAGTAAATAGATAAATTACATTAAATGCTCAAAAAGTCCTCCATTGTTATTGATACATAACTGAGCTCTTCTTAGTGTGGAATTAATCACTTTTTCTAAAATACGTCCATTTATCCGATGAAACTCTCTTAAAACACAAGCTTGCAGTTCCTCCACATTATTAAATTGTGTTTTATACACCTTATTTTTTATGTAACCCCAAAGGAAAAAATCCATTGCGGTTAAGTCTGGGGAACGTGCAGGCCATGGAATGGGTCCTCGATTACCAATCCACCGATTACCAAATCTATTATTTAGGTAATTCGTAATAATGTGAGCATTATGTGCTGGTGCCCCATCCTGTTGGAAATACATATTCGCAGTTAGATTAAGCGGAATATCGTCTAGAAGATCTTCTGTTTCACCTTGAAGTAAGTTCAAATAGCGTTCACTCGTTAAATTGTTATTGAAGATAATAGGTCCAACTATTCTTCTGCCGATAATACCGCACCACACATTGAACCCAAAACGTTCTTGATGTCGAGCTTCATGTAGAGCATGGGGAATTTCTGTCCCCCAATAGTGAATATTATTTCTGTTAAATAACCCATTGTTCGTAAATCGAGATTCATCTGACCACAACACATTAAACAGAAATGTAACATTGTTGTTATTCTGATTAATGTACCAATGACAGAAACGAGTCCGCCTCTCTGCGTCTCCTGGTTGAAGTCCTTGGCTAATGTGGACTTTGTAAGGATGATATCGATGCTTTTTTAATATTCTATGGGCTGATGTTCTAGGGATTCCGGTGTTGTTTTCTATTTCTCTTGTGGAAAATTTTGGATTTTCACGCACCTGATTTAATACAATAACTTGGGTTTCCTCATCTAATCTTTTTCTATTTCTTTTCAGTTTACTAAAGGCACCGTATGTTTTTAGATTTACTTCTAATCTTCGAAATAAAGTTTCGTGTGGTTGCCGTCGATCTGGGTACAACTCTAAATAATGATTAGCCGCATTCCTTGAATTTTTGTGAGCCAATATGTAACTTTGAAGCATATCATATTTCTCTTCATTATTAAATTTCTCCATAACGTGAACAACAATAAACAAGTAATAAAACGAACCAAAACAACAAATGCGGTGATTTTTAAATAAACGAACAAAATAGCAGACTAAATAACACAAAAATAAACCGATACGTAACTTGCTTGTAAATAAATTTGACAGATACTACTTATTGTCTTAATAATTCAATGCTGCCTCTGATGTATAGCCTATGCATTCATAAGGATACCAAAAATTGCACAAATATCATTATAACTTTGTTATTTCTACAAATAAACCCAAAGTGTTATACATCATTGAAATCAGCAAATTATGCTCTTTTTGATACAGTCAAAGCCGCCTACGATTTGTAAAATAAGAAAGTTTGTATAAAAATCTCGAAACGTATAAAAGCTTCAGAGGTTGCAATACCAAATTTGAATTCTGCGTAAAAAAGTACCTTCATAATGTCAAAATAGTATTTCGGTATCTTTTATATGAAATAAGTTAAACGACGAAATTAAAATTGCCGATTTTTAGTTTTTCCCCTATAGCGCACGTATCGTTCATTTTTTTAAAAGTTTTTTTGCTTAAAAAAATAAACCCAGATGTCACGTACATTTTGTCTCATTTAACCAACTCTCTATCTCTTACCGTTCACGAGATCCCAATGGTGAGCACACTATCTGGGACAGCCTGTATACATCTGAAAGAGCGATTAAAATTCTACTTTTCTACGTAGTCACCAAACAAATTGAGGCACTTATCATAGCTGTGGACAAGCTTTGAAATTCCTTCGTCATAGAATTCTGCGGCCTGCGATCTCAGCCACTCAGTGACGCGCATCCGCAGCTCCTCGTCGTCGTCAAAACGCGGTGTTGCTAGCCAGTTCTTCATTCTTGGAAACAAGTGGAAATCCTAGGTGCAAGATCGGGACTATAGGGCGGATGAGGGAAAACCTCCCATTTGAATGATTTTAGGAGGATTTGACTGCGGTTTGCCGTGTGAGGTCGAGCATTCTCTCCTAAGGTTGTGCTCAGAGTTAATTATGGAACCACGTTCGAGAAAATCAATCAAAAGCACACCTTGCCTATCCCAAAACACAGTCGCCATAATCTTCCTTGGTGACAAGGTTTCCAAACATTTTCCTGTTTTTTTGGGAGAACTTGTGTTTCCCCTCTCCATGGACTGTAATTTTGTCTCGCAATTGACGTGTCTCACACACATCTCGTCACCAGTTACGATTCGATCCAGTAATGAATCACCATGTCTGTCGTAGGCGTCCAGAAATGTCAAAGCTGCCCCCATTCGCTGACCTTTATGGTAGTCTGTATGCATTTTTGCCACCTATATTGCACAAAATTTGTGGTAGCCTAGCTTTTGTGAGAATTTGAAACAACAAAGTCCGTGAAACTTGTGGAAAACTAAGCGAAAGCTTCGTTATTGTGAAAAGATGGCTTTCACAAATCTTTTCATCAACTTTAGCGATCAGTTCGTCAGTCACAATGCTCGGGCTTCCACTCCTCTCTTCATCGTGAACGTTACTTCGACCATTTTTAAACTGAATATGCACCATTTCCGGACGGAACTTACATTCATTACGTTGTTCCCGTACACTTCACACACTTGCCGATATTGCCGATAAATTTCTATTGGTATTAGGTTTTTTGCCAACAAGAACCGAATCACAGACCGCACCTCACAACTGGCGGGATTTTCATTGCAGCGCACATTTTAAATTTAAATATCGAAAAACGGGCAGAGCGGAAATGTTCCCGTTGTGATGGCTGGACGCCGACTGCGATGCCGAGCACGCAGACACGTTCCTTACTTTCTGAACAGCCCTCGTATAATTCTAACTTCGATGCGATTTTTATTTTAATTTTTTTTAATTAGTTCTTAGCTTATTAATTTTCTGAGTAAAATAATTACGAAGAAAAAATATGACTGATTTAAGAAAACAACCCTCTTAGTTGCTTTATACAAACAATTATATTGGAAGTACCTAATCTTTCAAATAAATCTTGTATTTAAACTTGATTTTAGAGGGCTGTTCGATTTTATGTGTCAACTTTGAGGTTAACTGTCACACTCTACTTTCCTACCCCTCTTGGTAATTAGTTGTCTCACACACGCTCGCTCTTGCGAGACGTTATTGTGTGAGTGGCGCTTGTATAATTTACCGATTTCGGACCCCGATCATCTTCAACTGAGTCAACGGCGATCTGCGTGATAGCAAGAGTCGCAGGTAGGTATCTTAGGCGCTTAAATACTGCACCTGTTGGTATTACGTTACAAGGGTAGTACTGTAACTATTTATGTGTGGATTTAAAGTTAAAGTATTGTAGAAGAGATATTGTGAGTGATTGCAATTTAGTTTTGAATGTATTATATATATTATATTATAACTATATTGTTCTAAAATTTGGACAATATGTATTTAGATGGTCGTTGGATATAAATATATTTAAAAAATCAAATCAAAGATTATTTTAAAATAATATTTATATATAAGAATAAATTTTATTGAGTTAATTGCATCATTAGGTTCATACGAGTGTATGTATGTGCATATTGTATATTAGAGACGTCGAATTTACATTTGGTTCTTATTTTATTATCCGTTCTTTTTTTTTCACATCATGTATTTCAAATGAATGTAATTAATTTTGATTGTTAAAGTACACAAGAAAAAATGAAAATAATGCATGTTTAAATATTAGCAAGCAGGTATACAAACACATGGAATTGAAAAGAGCTAAAATATGTTTCTTCTATTTGCTTCGTGAGCGCAAACAACAATTATGCGCACTGTTCACCGTAGGTACAGTAGCCAGTAGACAGGATTGATAGGTTTCCCACAAGATGGCTATCAAATAATACCAAATACAGATTGCAGTTGTGTTGTAGTATTCTTAGAATGGAATGATGGTCTCGCACTATATATGGTATGTTTACGTGTTCAAATTCTGCTCTTCGCTGATTTCTTGATTTTTACCCTCATGTTTCGTTTAAAATATTTATACTCAAGTGTCACTTGGGTGGATTTCATTAACTATATAATCCAATTGCCTATTTGACGTACAAGTATTAAAGCAGACAATAAAGGAATCTTTTCTGTCTTAGTGATAATTCTAGTTAATCGTTTGTGATACGTTGTACACGTTGTCTCGAAAAAGTTGAGCTAGGTATACGTAACTGTTTATCCTTTTATTAAAAAAATGAGGTGTGGCCACCACACGACTTTCTTATACGTATGAGCGTTTCAAACTATACAATCTTAAGAATTTTTTTATACAAAACTTATTCAAAATCCTATTCTAAGTACTTTTATTCTCTTAATAAATCGCTATCGAATGCATACTTTGCAAGATATTCGAAAAAAAGTGCTACTCGCTAAGAGTAAAAGTGCTACTTCCGGTCCGAATTTTGAAATTTGATGTATACAAAAAATATTGCAAATATAACTCTAAATGCTTTTGTACTCTTAATAAATATATATAGAATGCATAATTTACGACATATTTGCCAAAAATCGCTATTCGGTAAGAGTAAAAGTGTTACTTCCGGTCCGAATTTTGAAATCTTTTCTATACAAAAGATATTGAAAACTATGTTTCAAATACTTTTATACACGTAACGTATCTGTCTAAAAAGCTTGACTTGCGAAATATTCGCAAAAAACCGATTTTCGATAAGAGTAAAAGACCTACTTCCGGTAGGAATTTTGAAAAACTTTTTAAATAAAATTGTTCTCAATTTTAATTTTAAGTACATATGAATTCTTTATAAATTTGTATAAACTTAGTATTTGACGAAATATTGGCAAAATTCGATTTTTTCACTGAAGTAAACTGCTACTTCCGGTCTACCGATTTTACTGAAAAACTAATCAGATCTCAAGAGGGAGATTATACACGTAAATACAAAATTTGGAATTAATATCTCCAGCGGTTTGACCGCTATCGTGGTCACAGACAGACACACAGACAGACAAACACACACACAGAGACATTTTTTTAAAAACCACTTTTTTGGTATCAGGGGACCTCAAAACGTGGACATCTGCAAAAATCTCGAGGTCGAAAATTTTCATCATCACAATACTTCCTTATACTACGTATAAGAAAGTAAAAAATGAGGTGTGGCCACCACACGACTTTCTTATACGTATGAAAGTGTTACTTCCGGTCCGAATTTTGAAATTACATTTATACAAAAAATATTCCAAATCCAACTCTAAATACTTTTGTACTCTTCATAAATATACATAGAATGCATAACTTACGACATATTTGCAAAAAATTGCTATTCGATATGAGTAAAAGTGGTACTTCCGGTCTGAATTTTGAAATTTTTTTTATATAAAAGATATTGAAAATTATGTTTTAAATACTTTTATACTCGTAACGTACTTGTCTTAAAAGCATGACTTGCGAGATATTCGCAAAAAACTGATTTTCGATAAGAGTAAAAGATCTACTTCCGGTTGGAAATTCAAAAAACTTTTTTAAGAAAATTTGTTTCAAACTTAATTCTAAGTATATATGAATTCTTTATAAATTTGTTTAAACTTAGTAATTGACGAAATATTTGCAAATTTCGATTTTTTCACTGAAGTAAACTACTACTTCCGGTCTGCCGATTTTGCTCAAAATCTAATCAGTTCTCAAGAGGCAGATTATACACGCAAATACAAAATTTGGAATTGATATCTACAGCGGTTTGACCGCTATCGTGGTCACACACACACAGACACACACACACACACACACACACACACACAGACACACAGACACACAGACATTTTTTAAAAACCACTTTTTTGGTATGAGGGGACCTCGAAACGTGGACATCTGCAAAAATCTCGAGGTCGAAAATTTTCATCATCACAATACTTCCTTATACTACGTATAAGAAAGTAAAAGGAGGTGTAAAACTTATTTCTCAAATCCACTTTGGAGTACATTTCAAATCTTTATAAATTTGTAAAAAGCCGAAGTTAGTATTGGCAAAATTTGAGTTTTCTGCTGAAGTAAACTATTTACGCCCGGTCTACCGATTTTACTGAAAATAAATCTAAGCAGATCTAAAGAGGGAGATTATACTAGTAAATATAATCTTTGGTGTAGACAGCTTTAGCTGTTCGGCAGCAATCGTGGGCACACACACGTACAACCACATACAGATACACGGAGAGACATTTTTTTTTAAAACCATCTTTTCCGAATCAGGGAACCGAAAACGTGAACATCTGCAAAAATCTCGAGCATGAAAATTTTTGTCATCACAATATTTCTTTATACTACGTATAGGAAAGCAAAATTAGAATAAAAAAATAAGATGTGGGCACCACACGACTTTCTTATGCATATGTTTGGTTCGAAATGTGTATACAAAAATTGTTCCAAATCAAGTTTAAAATTAAAATAAATCTCTGGGTAAAAGTGTTCTTCCGTTCCAATTTATTTTTTTTATATAGAAATTATCCTAACTCCAGCACAAAGTAATTCTATTCTCTAATAGAAGTTCTTTCCATTCTCTATAGAATGGAAAATGTTAGTAAATTCGCAAAATTGCTATTCGAAAAGAGTAAAACTGATATTTGGTTAGGGTAAAAGTGTCACTTCCGGTCCGAATTTTGAAATTTGTTTTATACTAAAATTGTTCTAAATCTAGATCTAAATACTTTTGCACTAACAAAAATCTGTATATAGTGCACAATTTGCAAAAAACTGCTATTTAATAAGAG
The DNA here is from genome assembly GCA_963170755.1 of Amphimallon solstitiale. Lineage (NCBI taxonomy): Eukaryota > Metazoa > Arthropoda > Insecta > Coleoptera > Scarabaeidae > Amphimallon > Amphimallon solstitiale. The sequence goes on from OY720679.1 coordinate 18,421,870, forward strand.
TAAAATTCTGACCTGAAGTAACCGGTTCGAATTGTGAAACTTTTTATGTACCAAAATTGCTCCAACTAGCATTTTGAAATTTTTTATATATAAAAATAGTGTAATATCGAGCTTGAAATACGATTGTTTCTAGATAAATCTGTATAGGATGCATAATTTGTGTTTTCGATAAGACTTTTAAGGTGCACGCACATTGAGGCGAGGCGAAGCGAAGCGAAGAGGAGCCCATTTATTACGCCTATAGAAATGTACGTAAGCTTCGCTTCGGCACCCGACGCTCCAGTGTGCGAGCACCTATTTTATTACGTGCATTTTTATCAGGCGTAATAAATGCGCTTCTCTTCGCTTCGCTTCGCCTCGCCTCAGTGTGCGTGCACCTTTACTTTCAATTTTGAAAAACTTTTCATTTTGGAGTACATTTACATTCTTTATAAACTTTTGTAGTTGCCGAGATATTAGTGTAACGAAATAAATTACAAAAAAAAATTCACACTTCTAGGCGACAACAAAGACGTGCTCATAAAGTCGTAAATCATGCACGCCGCACGACGTAGCTAGGCGACGGAAAGTCTGCAGATTCTTCTAGTATACTCCGAGCGTATCGAGAGTTCGCTAGCACCTCTCCAGAAGTTTTATCTGCGTATATAAAGTAGCTGAGCCGATGGATGAGTCAATTCCGGAATAAGAAAGTCCTTAAGTACTCGTCGCGCGGAACAGACTAAAGTAAAAATAAATATAAGAAATAAATAAATAGTTCCTTGCGTGGTACGGTGTTATATAAATAGAAGTGATATAAATACGGTAGTGTTACATAAATATTAGTAATAGAAATACATACCTGTGTTAATTTAAATCGTAGTAGTTTAAGTGTGATACATTAGTTTTACATTTTTATATTGTAATTAGTTTTACGTTTGTGAAAATACAGACTGTTTTAAATAAATAAATTGCATGAGTTGTTTATTGCGAACCTGAAAACGTTACATTAGCAAATTTTGATTTATTTAAGCAGTTGAGTAGTAGTGTTTACTTAAATTTTGTTTGTTACGACCTCCATGCGGGCTTTAAACTTTAATAAATATTTAACGGTTTCACATTTATCATCAACTCAATATTATTTTCAAACTTGTCTATTACGTAATCTTTTCAATTTGTTTGTGTATTTATATATACACTCCCACTAGGGGTGGGGGTTGGTGCAGAGTTCCTGTATTGAAGACCAGTTGCGGAGGGAAGTTCTAGGTAAAACGTTGATTATTTTGAACTGTAGCAGTCATACCACATCATTTAGGGGTTAGGTTAACATATGAACACCTCAGCATAGTTTGTTTATCGTCGAATCGAAGACAAAATAATAATAAATTCAGCCCTTCAGAATTCATAACTGATTTGTATATATTGACACGTAAAGTTGAGTTAAACATGGACTCTTGTATGCAAAAAGTTGTTTTTCATTGCCGCTGACAATACAAGTAAACCTAACATTTTGTAATTGACTGAGATCATTCTTATTTCCATTTTAGTGAGATAAACTATTTTTTTCATAATGGAATCAGTGAATAAACAAGAAAATGCATTTATAGGTGGATCCATTTTTGTCGCTTCATTTTGTGTTGACTAGAAAACATATATTATATTTCTTGCAGGACTTCTTCCACACCATGATTTGCATTCAGACGTCCAACAATGCCCATTCTTACTTCTCAAGCTTATTTTAGCAGGTACAGAATGTATTCGCACAAGTTGAGCTAGTGGTATATTATCTTCTTTATCTATAAAATTTTCCCCATCATTTGTAGTAGTAGTCACATCAGTATTATTTTTGAAATTTCTTGGAGAGTTACTGTTTTTGTTCCCATTGTCATTATCGCTTATTTTATCAAACGGATTGTGTAAACGCCATTTTACTTTAAAAATAATTATATAAAATAGTGCACTGTAATATTTTTTTTTTTACAAAAATGCATATATGATCACAAACTATTTGTAAATTTTACGAGTATACGGCTAATAATTATTATTCTAGACACACCACCAGATTCGGTCTACTGCATTGGTTTACTGCATAATGCAAAGTCGTTAGATGGTAGATGTTTTCAGCGACAAATTTCGGTTATATTCGGGAATAAGTAATATGGTGGTCATCTTAATTACGAAGGTTTATGTTTTAGGGTTAAGCATAACGCGTGATTTTACATGTTGGAACCTGCTTCTAAAACAACTGAACTGCACTTCTGAAACACATAGGTATTCTTCAGTTTGAACAAGTAGTGGGTCTTTTAACAGTATTATTCTTCTGGTTCATGTTCATTCATTATTTGGATCTCGTGCTTTAAAGCTCAAAGTTAGAATAATAGTAACACCAACAATCAAATGCATGTCTATATAAGTCATCGACAGCAATTTTGCATTAAATACGTGAACAAATAATAACTAAGTAATTTGAGCGATTCAATAAGCAAATAACAAACTAACAAACTTATATTAATCAACTGAATTTATTCTTTTCGTCCTAACCTGTCATTAGCTCTATGATCATGTATCATGTAGGTGGCCTAGATACCAGAACATTCGATTGAATTATAAATAAATATTGTCCTAAAATCACACCAGGTGTACTTGTAAGAGCATTCGCTATTAATACGAAACTATTACTGACACCTTAAAAAAAAGAATTACATTATGCCTAGAAACATTCAGCTGTATTATTATTATCATATTCGTTAAATTTTCTGCACGAAAATTTAGGGAAATATCATTAGAGAATACATTTCCGTATTTATAATTGTTGAGTCTCACATATATAAACGATAACGAGAACATCACTCACACCTATAATTACAATCCAAATAAAAGACGTTTCGCAACTACGGTAACCTATGTAGCTACATCATTGTGGAAGTTGAGTTTGAAGTTATGCACGTGTGAAGGAACTCGGTAACGATGTCGCGTCTTGAAAGTGGAGTTAAAAGAGCTTCGCGATGACTTGCTAGCCAAAATGAATGACGAATACGCTGCCCTCATATTATACCAAAGAAGATACGTTGAACGAAGTGGCAAACGCGAATGAGTATCTCGTGATTTGGGACACCAATTACAAATTTAACAACTTGGATGGAGACCAAACGGTGGAGAAACGTCTGATAATACACGTTCGCATCATAAAAGCTTGATTAAAATAGAACGTCTTTTTGTATTATGAGTGCAGACTTGAAAGATGCATTGATGTTCTATGTGTTACGAAATAATATATATATATATATATTTAAAAAAGGATATTGATATAACACTATCCTTATGTTTTTGCCCTTTAATATCTATCTATAATGGTTTAATTTCTTGGTATGGGGTCTCTTCAAAATTATGCGAAATACTCAACAATTCGACATTTCTTCAATATGTCTTTATCAGAATTCTTATATACTGTAAAATATTGTTCTTTGTTTGTATTATAACAATATAAAATATATCTTTCACTTAAAATAGACTAGGTAATTGTAGATATACAGCATGTGTCAATTTTCATTAGCCATAGGCGATTAATTCATGCAATATCTGACAACATGGCACCCCTACTTTCCTTTCCAATGCGAGCGCGACCGATACAAGCTCAAGTTATAGCAGTAACAGCAGTAACTGTTGGACCATTGACTTGGGTGTTTGTAATGCGTTTAGAAATAATATTTACGCGTTGGAAGGATTTGTTTTTCTTTTTCCTTTCAGTAAATGCAGAGAATTATTAAGCTGCGTTCACGCTGCATGACACACACAAAGGCGTAATTCTAATAAAATTAAAAATAAGGTAAATAAAAAAGGATTCTGAAAATAATAATAAACTAGTACATCAGGAGATCGCGGCAGCCATTTGATGTTTCCCGTTCCAGTAATAAGACGGCTTTTATGGCAGACTAGATCGCAACGTGTTCGCAGCTAAAGATTGAATGTAAAATCTGGTGGGGAGATCGGAGAAAGTCGTTGTAATGTCGATTGTTGCCGGGATTGGTGACGGAGAGTAGGGTGACACACGTTGCCACATATTATTTGTATACGTATAAATCGCACGTAAACATTGAATCCCTATAGCTAATGAAAATTGACACATACGGTATAATTTTTAAAATAATAAGTGTCGTTAAATTCTTGACAAATTTCAAAAGAGAAATATCAATGTCATTACAAATTTCGTGATTTCTGGATTAAGTTTATAATAATTCATTTAGGTAAATGTATCTTTCTTCTCTTCCTCTTCAGTATAACCCTTCTTTATATTTATATATAAATGCATTGCCTTTTTCATCATTTGTTACATATTTTTTCTTGCCATGTACTAATTTTATTGTAAGTCTTCTTTTAGAAATTCTACTGTCTGGTAGTAATGGAAAAACCTTTTATATAACGGGAAATTTCCTTGCTGAGCTCGCACTGCGAAGAACGATCGCCTTTGTCACATTCCCCCTGATTTTTAACCATGCTCTCTTCTCTGGTAACACGTCAATTTGTAGAATGCTATAAACAACATTAACATTGTAATTTTCTTTTGCAGGTATTTAAACCACACATGACAATTTCCATTGTTTTTGAAACCTTGAGCTACCCATACAAGAACTAACAAGTGTATTTTGAGTTCATGTTGTTATTTACAGAAGATATTCTTATTTACGATCTAACACTTCCCACTAGAAATGTTATAATATCCTTTTTTTACTTATTATAAAGTGTACGTGTCTAATATATATTTAGTTTTATTATTATTATTAGAATCTTTCTGATGAATTCGTACCAATATTCATGTTCAAGTTTATAATTTATTCGTTCAAAATCGTGTTATCTTCTCGAGCACACCTGATTTCACCATGCTCATATAACTTAATAGCATTTAAATGATTTACTCTCTTTATTGTCCAATCCTTTAACATGACTCTCTCTCTCTCTGTTATTCACTTTAAATGACTTTTTTTATGAATAATGGTCCATTTCTTAAAATATTTAAGGCTGTTCCAACGCCTTGTGTGAAATTAGGTTCTTTACTTTTATACTGAAACCATATTTCGTACTTGTGTCTTCTACAAAAATAAAGTGCATTGATTTATTTTGTGTTTTTATTATGCCCAATATTTAGACTTATCTAACTAGTACATACCAACAACTTATAAATTTTGACATTAGAATTTTTCCTTAAATGTTGGCAACCTATTTTACCTACAAGTATCTGTTTTTAACTTATACCTTAATTTTAAAATACAATTAGTATTCTTTTTTAATAATTAAACTAATTCTTAAGATTATTATTTTCGATAATGTAAAGGTCACAGCAATATGTCTCTATAAATCGTGGAGAAAGTTCGTAAGTCGCACATTTTATAGATAAATATAAACCTTTGAGAGTGAACAACGAACATATGGTACAAACCAATTAACCTTTTTAGAAACTGTAGATAGAATTCTATATAGGAATAAGGTATACAATTCCATACTTGTATGTGTGCTTACAAAGGTTTAATGTTTTTTCTATCTATTACAATGACTGTAACTTAATGCAATGGATGTCGCATATGTATCGATTGATGGATTTCCTTGAAAACATTAAATAAATATAAATAGCAATTCTACCTGAAAACATTATAAGTTATTTATTTATATATGTATTTCAATATATATCAATGGAGTATTATATAGAAAGTACGTAGATCTGGCCCACCGAAAACAAAATACATAAATCATTTTTAATTAATGAATTATGATAAACAATATATATTCATTCTTCATTTACTTGTTAATTTTATACTAATACAGAAAGATTCTAAAAGATTACCTCTGCCTCAATTTGCAGCCTCCGAGTTATTTGCAAATTCACGTTTTAAAGTGCCTTAATAATGGAGAATTGAAATAATGGAAAATCTGTTTTCAGATTGTGACTTATTTTAATTTTTTGGAAATGGAGAAATGCATCGTACATAGCTGTATAGACTATTCTATAAAACATAGTTTTATAGACAACACAATAAAAATGACTTTTAAATTGCCATTATCAGATGAGTTAACAAGATGAAATGAAGTCATGAATTTGCTCAAAATTAGAAAACGGTTTCACCTGTGAGGAACCCCAAGAAAGTGGACTAGAAAAATACGCAAGTCAGAAATTCAACAACTGTTGAAAATCTTGATACAAAACAGAATTTAATCCCTTTAAATACTTAACACTAAAATAAACATTTAGCAAAATCTTCTCGTAATGTGATGTGTAAGTATTGAATGCAGCAGCGTTCATAGACTTTTTATTCGTAGTTATTAATTTGTTGTAAATAATTGATTTTGTATTAATATCTTTTGTTATTACATATTTGTTTTTTATTAATAACAATGTTAAAAATTTAAAAAAAAGACAATATAATAGGCAACTTATTAAACTACATTTATATACGTAACCTGTTATACATTAGTTTGACTTAATGCTAGGACGACATCACAATCGCATATGTCTCAAAAAATATACTTCCTTTTGTCTTATTATGATTAATAGTCTGCAGTTTTTGCCTTTGTTAACGTAGGGAAGAAATAAAATAGATTATGAAGTGAAGAAACTGAAATGCCATGACTACTATTTTGTTCTATTCTGCACTAAAGTAAACATATTTTGGGGGAGTAGGTATTATTTTAATCTTAAGAATTTAAAGTATACAGTAATTCAAAAAAAAAATGGTCTGTGTTGCTTTTTTATACAAAATATTTTAGATATCTGCTGCACTACTCGACTAATATTCTAAATTTATGGACTAATAAGATGTTTACAAATATATAACATATATTATATAAGTATGATCGTATAATACCTACTTCATTAATGGATGGGGTATAGACAAATAGATAGTGGTGATAACATGAAAGGGAAATAAGTTTATTTTCCTCTAGTCAGCTGACCGATATAGTAAAACCGTTAAAACCTAATCATGTGTAAAGTACTGTCGATTACATTTTTTTTTTTACTAAAATATTAATAATAAATTGTCTTTCTGTAATGCTGTCCCGTTTATTTAGCATGTAAAGCTATGCTCATTAGTATTATTAGGTCAATGTGTAAATTATATAGTATTTTTTCTTGGAATTTTATATGACATAAAGGAAGTAATTTATAATACAATGTAACAGTAATTCTTGGAGAGTAAGCGCTCTCACACTATTAAATCAAGCAAGTGATTTAATAGTGTGAAGTAATTTATATTGCGAATGTCAATAGTAAAGTAATATGCACTTTTTAAGCGGAATATACAATCTTTTCTGTATCCAAAAAATTTATATACATTTATATTAACTGTTTTCAGTGGTCCATTCCATATTGGTTGTTGGTGGTAAATTGCAAAAGTAACTTGTGATGTAATATTCTTTTTTTAAATTAATCTTTTCTTAGTTAAACAGTTAACTCATATATATGTGGTGATCTAGTTATAAAATATACTTAAATGTAGTATAGTGATTACATGAACAACTGAAGTTTATCGATTGTTCGTTTATATATCTCAGGAGCTATTAAACAAATTAGTCATTATTATTTTCACATTACATAAATTATTATCTTTTATACCATGTTATGATTGGAAACGGATTGCGCCTTTATCTATTGGAAGGCATTCGCGTTGAACAGCAGACTTTGTTAACCGTTATGGAAACAATAAAAATATAGTAAACCGATATACCTGACCTGCTGTCTCATGAATCATAAGCATTATTTATATTTATATTCGTTGGTAGTTATTGTGAAGTAATCGTATACGGTATTGGTAGCTCTGTTCATTATGTCCATTTGAGGTTTTAATATATTGTCCTGAACGTAGGTCATAAATTAAGACTTCTTTACGAGATAATGAAATTGAAAATGTAATTAACTATTTCACAGGAGTTTACGCAATATTAATAATGTTCAGTGAGAAGTAATAACTTTGATAAATTAGAATGTGCAATAGTCAGTTGAAGTAAGTGGTAGAGATATGGAAGACTTTCAAAATTTAAAACATTATTACAAGTGCAATTAACATGCATATAATTATATATCCACCTTAAGATGTTGATGTTTGAAGAAAATTAATGCTACGAATGTTTTTGCAACAGCCTCATTTAGAAAATATTTATTTTGGAATTGCTGCCGAAGTGTATTATATAAATATAATACTGCTTTAACGGAAAACATAATTAATCTATTATTTACAGTACAGGAAGCCATTCGCAAAGTAATGAAAAAAATAATATTTAATGAAAATCTACTGGTCCACTTTCTATGTTCTCACATGGGCCTTTTTCTGCAAAATGTGGGCGATTTTAGCGATGACCTCGACCAGCACTTCCACCAAAGTTTTTTGGGATTATAGAAACAGTATCAGAGCAAATGGAATTCAGTAATCTGGCAGATTAGTGTTCGAATATTAAAAAAAGAAGGCTGTGAGTATTGTTTATAAGTAGGGAGCGGAATCGAGCGAGTCATGACTCATCGCCCATGGGCGCGCTATTGAAATGTTGTAGTGGCTGGTGATTATAAAATACAAAATATCCTACTATTTGTTCATTTTCTCTTCTGTAAGACTTGTTCTCTTTGAATTAAGTACATCCTTGTAGATAGAAAACGTCTTTTCTACATCGCAACTGGTTATATTTACGTAATGGAAATATTCTTTTATTTCAGCGTATTTAGCATACACAATTGCCGCAATGTTATTAAACCTGGATCTTCTATTAAAAACTGTGTCTAAGTCACTTGGAATTCTTAATAGCCACATCTAATGTGGTTAATCCATCTTTACTTTCTTATACGTAGTATAAGGAAGTAATGTGAAATTTTCGACTTCGAGATTTTTGCAGATGTCAACGTTTTGAAGTCCCCTGATACCGAAAAAGATGTTTTTAAAAAATGTCTGTGTGTCTCTATGTGACCACGATAACCGCTGTAGATATCAATTCCAAATTTTGTATTTACGTGTCTAATCTCCCTCTTGAGATCTGAGTAGTTTTTCAGTAAAATCGGTAGACCGGAAGTAGCAGTTTACTTCAGTGAAAAAATTAAATTTTGCCAATATTTCGTCAACTACTAAATTTAAACAAATTTATAAAGAATTCATGTGTACTTGAAATTAAAATTGAGAACAATTTTATTTAAAAAGTTTTTCGAGGCTGCTACCGGAAGTAGGTCTTTTACTCCTATCGAAAATCAGTTTTTTGCCAATATTTCGCATGTCATGCTTTTTAGACAGGTACGTTACGGGTATAAAAGTATTTAAAACGTAATTTTCAATATCTTTTGCATAAATAAAAACAATTTCAAAATTCAGACCGGAATTACCACTTTTACTCTTATAGAATAGCGATTTTTTGCGAATATGTCGTAAATTATGCATTCTATCTGTATTTATCAAGAATACAAAAGTATTTAGTGCTAGATTTGCAATATTTTTTGAATATATGAAATTTCAAAATTCGGACCGGAAGTAACACTTTCACTCTTAGGGAGTAGTTCTTTTTTCGAATATCTTGCTAAGTATGCATTCTATAGCGATTTAATAAGAGAACAGAAGTACTTAGAATAGGATTTTGAATAATTTTTGTGTAAAAAAAATATAGTATAGTTTGAAACGCTCATACGTATAAGAAAGTCGTGCGGTGGCCACACCTCATTTTTTAATTTGAGATTCGATTTTCAAAATATGTCATTAGTTTAGGCAAATTTCCAAAGTGTTCCTGAAGGAATAACAACTGATTTTTTAAATTTGGGATTTGTGTTAGTTCCTTGCACTCAGAAATACTTCGAGCATCACCATTTAAACGTGTAACGATATTTTGTAAACTATCGAAATACCCTGCATGAAAACTATTTCTGGGTATGTTTTAGCAAAGCTAAGTGACGATATTTTACAGACTTTGCAATAAATTTCGGAGTCACTGACAATTAATTTTTATCTCAGAAAAAGTAACATAAACAACGTTCTAGATCTAAATAAATGATAACTAAAAATGTACGCGTATGTTATTGAAACATACATATTATATTGCGAAATATAAGGTAAATATAATAAATTTTAAAAACTCGTCAACCTTGTACCTACGCCGATGAAGAAAGGATTTTATTCATAAAATTCCTTATTTTATGGCAGTTTTTTCTCTGATTCTCTGGAGTAAACAGATGTTACAGTTCGCCCTATGAATTAGTGCTATTCAGATATAATGTAAACAACACGCAGTTGTTACATTATTTCTTTTCGCGGTTGTGGCTCAGTGGTAGTTTAGCTCGCTCGATTCCGCTCCCTATTTATAAGAGATAATTCAATATTTTGTTATGTTTCTAAATTGTAAGAATGTTCTGTTCCTCTATAAATGCAAAAAAGACTTAAAATCTTCGAAAATAAACATTATTTCAAGTAGCCTAAGCTACTCGGACCTTATATAAATGTTGAATTAATTACAAATAATTGCTATTTAATAAAAATAAACACATCGCAGAATAATGCATGTTCTAGGTGTTAGTAAGTATGAAAATCGTTATAAAAATGTATTCACAAAGACTTTGTGTTTTTTTTATACTTTACTAAAAGACATTCTGAGAAGTAAGAGGGAACAAAAAAATAAGTGTGTCTGAAGAAAGTACAATCGTCAACTGTGTAACAAGTATTTCCACTTTGCATTAAGCTAAGTCGGTCGAACGAAAGCTCTACAAAGGTACTAAAAAATTAGAGTTGAGAATAAATAATTTTCTAGAATACCAAGTGTTTGTTTTTACATAGTATATAGTTAACCTAGAAGAACTTTTTAACATTTTCGAAATCTTATTTTGTTTTGCATATGATGATAAGAGTTAATTACTTTTAGCACATCTAGTAGTGAAATCAAACGAACCTAATGAACAAATATCAAAAATTACCCATAATATTATTACAATTATAGTTATTCATATTGAATTGGGTTATATCAGTATAATGCAGTAATCGGGAAACATGTGCTTTCTCTTTCCATTCCCTTTTACTTTCTTATACGTAGTATAAGGAAGTATTGTGATGATAACTATTTTCGATCTCGAGATTTTTGCAGAAGTCCAACTCTCCTGATACCGAAAAAGTGGTTTTTAAAAAATATCTCTCTCTCTTTGAGTGTGTCAGTGTGTGTATCTGTATCTGTATGTGTAACTACGATACCCGTCAAACCGCTATAGATATCAATTCCAAATTTGGTATTTACAAGTATAATCTCCCTGTTGAGATTTGATTACATTTTCCGTAAAATCGGCACACTGGAAGTGGTGGTTTACTTTAGTGAAAAAATTGAATTTTGCCAATATTTCGTCAACTACTAAATTTAAACAAATTTATAAAGAATTCAAATGTACTCAAAATTAAATTGGAGAAAAACTGTATTGGAAGTTTTTCGAAATTTCTACCGGAAGTAGGTCCTTTACTCTAATTAAAAATCAGTCATGCTTTCTAGGCAGGTACATTACGAGTATAAAAGTATTTAAAACATAATTTTAAATATCGTTTGTATAAAAAAAAAATGTCAAAATTCGAACCGGATTTTGAATAATTTTTGTATAAAAAAATTCTATAATTTGAAGCCCTCATACGCATAAGAAAGTTTTTTCATCTTCGGTGACAGTTTAAAAATGATATGCGGTCCTAAGAATAAGAACCACTTTAGTTGAATTTAACTTAAACTTACACCTAATTTAATGATTTGACTGCTATATTGGTCTAAAATTATTTGATTTCTGAACTGACTTCTTTGCTAGTGGTATTGTTACTGACGTTTACATTTCTCCGCAGATTCACAGGTAAAATTAATATGTAGGTAATTCGTTAATCTCAAAGTTTTATGCTGTTGGTTATTCTATGGGAGTGATAACGTAAACTATTATCCTAGAACTTGCTACATTTACTATTTAATTTTCCACTAGAAATGGTTTAAAAAAAGTACTATAGTGATGAGGGTAAACGAGAATATGTCAAAGAGTGCCATTTTATGGTCCACTTAATGTGAATATTTATACTGAAATATCTTCTACGTAGGTACCTATATGCATATTGAAAATAGATGTAATACTTTAATTATCAAGTATAACCAATCAATAAAAAATAAAATATTACAATTACATTGTATATTGTTACAAGCCGAAACAGAAATGATGTGAAAAATCAGTAAAGTGATAAAATATTTTTGGTATAGCTCTTGGAAGTGAATCTTTAAATTTTGTTCTCAGTGTAGAAAAAATTACTCAGGGTGGAATATATAAAAATGCATGAAATTTTACTGAACATGAACATCAGAACAGAATTTAAATAATTTTTGACTAGATATATCTACCTATAACTAGATCCCAAAAATGTTACTTCTTTACTGACTTTCATCAACATTTCTTAAACGTTACTTTTTATACACATATCTTATATGTAGAAACTTTTTTATGTTTAGACGTTTTCGTTACATTTTCGACAATTTTAGCTGAAGATGTCGTAACGCTAAAAATATTTTTTGTGAAAATTTATTAAACTATGCAGGAATTTGGTTTATTTATATATTTATTTCAAGTACTTCACATTTTTTACTTTATTATTGACATTTGAAACATATATTTGAGATTAATTGAATAAAAATAATTTATTTCACGCCCAACAGTATAAATTACTTTTATTATGTCTAATACAATAGAACCAGAAGAATCAAAAACAGCCTGCATCTATGTTATAACTACTGTGTGATAAAAGGAATAAATTTTAGACATTTGCATAATTTTATAACATTAATCTAAAATTATCATATCTTAACAACGCGGAATGATTTCCTTTACGTTCTTTCGGTGTGACACGTAGCGATTGATAGATTGTAATTCCAGTGAATTTGAGCTGTAAGGATAGAATTATTTTAATAAACTTTTCCAAACTTTCATTTATGAAACTTATTACGAGGGCATATTTTTATGTTATCTACCTAGCCATGAAAAAAAGCACATAAGAGAACAAAAAAAATATTTTTCTACATAACTCCCTTCAACACTAATACACTTATTCCATATTTTTTCTTGTTGCCCCATACCCTCAGAAAAAAATTGCTTCGGTAACCCCGCAAAATATTCTTCAACAGCTTCTTTGAGTTCTTCATCAGAAGAAAACTCTTTCCTCTGAGATGCTTTTTTAAATTTTTGAGTAAGAAGAAGTCTGACGGAGCTAGGTCGGGGTTATAAGGTGGATGCTTTAACTCTATAAACCCACAGTCACTGATTATCTGCTGAACTTTGTTTGCCTTATGAACCCGACAATTACACAGTTTTTAAACTTTTAATTGTGTTTCCGTAGGCCTCTCCATTTATGGTAGACCCTCTCGGCATATATTCAATAAGCAAAACTCCTTCAGCATCCCAGAAAACAGTTGACATCAGTTTTTTCCAGAAAATTGTGTCTTGGCCTTTTTTGGTGGTGGAGAGCCCTTATAAACCCACTGCATGGATTATTGTTTAGTAGGAGGGTCCCAGTAATATACCCAAGTCTCATCCCCGGTAATAATTCGAGATAAAAATGTTTTGACCCTCTCCAACTTGACCAAATTTTCTTGAGAAACTTCTTTTCTGCACAGTTTTTGTTCAGGTGCGAGCAATCTGGGTATCCACCGTGCAGACACCTTCTTTATACCCAAATCGTCATGCAAAATTTTGAGAACACTTGTTTCGGATATACAGACTTCATTGGCAATGACAGAGATCTTTACACGCCGATCTTTCAGTACCAAATTTTCGACTTCTCGCACAATGTTTTCAGTTCGAGCTTCAACGGGTCGTCCTGACTTTGGGTCATCATTGACTGAGTCTCGGCCCCATCGAAAGAGTTTAGACCAATATTTTACTTGGAAATGAGATGGTGTATCTTCCCCATATATCAGCAACCATTGCCTTCCTTTGTCAGGAACTTTATTACACTGCGATGTTAAACTTTAGTTTCACTCATTTTATCGAGAAATGGGCTGTCTCAAATCTCTATACACAGCATAAACTAAACACAACTGAGCACATGTACTTCTAACAGTGACAGCAATTTTTCAATAATTTGTTTGACATCGTCACTCTTTTGTTTCATGGCTAGGCAGATAACATAAAAATACGCCCTCGTAGTATGAAATATATTTTTAGAAATATATAACAGAATATAAGTAGCTATCATTATTGTAAAATAAAATTGATGTATGATATAAATGCAGCTCTGTAATAAAGTTCAGAACTATCCATGTTAGTCATCTCCTGATTTAGAATTTCGTTACTTTACTTAAATTGATTTTAATTTCTAAATGAATAATTCATCGGTAATAATATCATGACAAATACTGTATTTTTTAAAATATAAAACAACTACTTTTCTGAATTATTATTTAAGAATTTTTCATTGCTTTACACTATCTACTGTATCGATTTCTGCTGGCATCTCCAGGTACTCTAGCTACTCAATTAAAGTTTTAAGTAATGTGCTCACCCCAGAAGCGACGTTGTGTCTGCAACTAGAGGCGTGTCCATTACAAACGCACTGACCCCCGATGGTGATGTCCTTAATTGAATAAAACAGTTTCCTGTCGCGCATGCTGTCCTGCGATAGTCGTTTGGGTAACGGTGCTTCTGCGGACCCTCTGAATCCTTGTAATCTGAACCGTACGTAACGAGCTTTCGTGAATTCCAATAACTCCGAACTTGTTTCGTTGGCTCCCGGTCGTCCATGCACCAAAGACGTATGAATCTGTAATTCAAAAATAATGTTGTCTTTTATAAAATATCTTGTCTCAGAAATAATACGCATAAACAGTTGCCAAATCTATTATACAAATATAAGTATCCTTATATTTAATGGAATGTATTTAATACAATTTGTTACGATTTGTCTATGAAATAGAATGAAGAAGGGATATTTTATTTTCAACCACTTATGATATTTTATATATAGTTTGATTGGAGGGACACGTATTTTAGTAATTTTAATTGAAAATGCAATAACATTTCTTTGATATGTAATTAGCAGTAGAAAGAAATGCTGATTTGAAATTTACCCAGAATCATAAGCTACTTTTAATCATCTTTGGGTCTTGATTGAATTTTCAATAATTTAAGAAGTTTATATACTATAACACTTAGTATTATGTAACTAAGTGTATTTTAAATGAAAAAGTGTTATACCTTATGTTTATCAATTAGTTAAAAAAAGGTAATGTAAACGTATGTAAAATTCATGTAGAATCTAAAAAAAAAACTTCAAATGAGTAACACGGGGTCTAAATAATACACAAGGAGTATAAGACATAATAAATTGATGTTATAATTAGATTCACATTTCATAAAATATAATAATACACATATAGGTGTTCATTTAAAGAAAAGACAACTTCAAAACTTTTTTTAGAATTAACTGAAAATTAGATAAAAATATTTTGTTAATGATGTGGAGCACAATATATTAGTGGGGTTTGCAAATAAACATATAATTTCCAATTTCTATTAACTTGTTTATAGATGACTATGTTACCAATTCGAAAGAATCCACCCACCGTATTTTCACAGAACAAAAAAACAACAGTAATTTTCACTTAAATTAATCAAAGTAAATCAAATATAATAAAAATACTGATTAGATACGAATCTCTGTCATTGTATTTTAAAATTCTGACTGATTGTCAAAAATGACATTCATCATATTAATCATATTATCCTGTGCAAAGAAATATCATATTTCGAACATTTCCAAATAACGTCTTTTCTCACACCGAAAAATGGCTCTAGTCATAGGTAACAATTCGGCCATTCCCGGGGAAGACGTTATTTGGAGGATGCTCGAACTATGATATTTCTTTGCACAGGATAATATGATGAATGTCATTTTGACAATCAGTCAGAATTTTAAAATACAATGACAGAGATTCGTATCTAATCAGTATTTTTATTATATTTGATTTACTTTGATTAAATTAAGTGAAAATTACTGTTGTTTTTTTGTTCTTTGAAAATACGGTGGGTGGATTCTTTCGAATTGGTAACAATTTGGCGCCCCACGTTGGGCGCCACTATGTTACCTAACGCTTTTACCGCAGTAGGTGGGCCACGGCTTGTCTCGATAACAAATTCTAAAAACTTAAACACAGTTTTTATTGCTTTTTTATTAATCAAACAATAAAAATAACATTCACGTATAAAATTCGTGAACAACGTCAAATTGACAACTCACTTCTCATTATCTGACATCACTCATAAACAAACATTCATTGACAATATTTTAAAATTCAATCGCACTTGACCTGGAGAACATGTCGAACAACGTCGTTGTATGATTGTAAGGAGGTAAAGAGGCAACGGTAACAACTGGAACAGGTTTTTAAATATATAAATTGACTTCTTTAAATATACTTGGAATATAAAATTCATTTGTAATCGTGTCTACTCTTGCATATAATATTTTCCAAGCTATTAAATTTACCTGAGCGCCAATAACTGCTCCAACATTGGTGGACAAATATATTGGAGCAATTAATATGCTGTGGCGCTTGTCAAACAAGAGATTAACAAACACATTCAGAAAGTTTGCGATGTTGAGCACTATTGACTTGATACATATGATAAGTTGTACTTGCTCCTCATTCGTAATAGCGTTTGGAAGAGGTTATTACCATTTAAATTGAATATATAAATATAAGGGTTCTGAATCTAAAAGCAAACGATTTTACTGTTTCCTGTTGATTTAAAATAGTACTTACTGTTTATTATGTAAGTGCTATTGCTATTTTTGCGTAGCCAATCAGTATAATTAATAATCAGAAGCAAACTTCCCAAATAATTCAAAAACTTAAACTTCAGGGAGATATAGGCAAGATATAATGATTGTTTTTTTGATTAATGTCTGTACATCCTCCTTAACTGTGAATTTGAGTTTCGTATCAAAACTATTAAAATCTGTTGGAGTTCATTTTATCTGCTGCTAAAAATACAAGTGGCAACATATTAATAAATGAAGAATATAATTGATAGTTTTTAATAATAACTATTACATGAATGTCAAACCAAAAAAACGGTGTGGTATGTTTAGGTATTAGGATCATCCATATTCCAGTATTAAAGAGAATTTTCGTTGTAAATCTACAAGTCATAATCATTAATTTAAGAATTATATATTTCTTAATATACAAATCTTGAAACATTTACTTAACATTTCTCACAATAGATTTTACAGGAAGAGCTACTTAGTCTGACTTTAGGAAAAAGCAAATACGCTTCTACATTAATTAACAGATAATATATTTTCTCCAAAGAATTCGCAGAAGTTATCCTAACAGGTATAATGCCAATGATGTCGCGAATCAACACGGTATTAGTGTTAGAGTTTATTACAAGGGTAACACAAATCCTTGCTTGCGTCGCGGTTAAAAGACAATCACCGAGATCGAACGTGCAAACCATTGAGAAAGAATAGGCCATATTGATACTACACTTACGTCAAACAGGTAGTGTTGGTAAAAAGTGGACTGTTTGTTTAGTTTATCGTGTATTAGAGTTATATAATAAGTTAAATATTAAAAGACTTTATGGTTTCTTGTGCTCTACGTAGCTGCAACAGCAGAGACGGCGTTGATAAGAAGAATTCGTCTGGAATATCATATCCTAAGTTAGTGCAGGCCTGACAGATGTGGGATGACATTATAATTTTGAGTAGTCTGGTCTAGGGGAGGTAGCCATATTGGTCCCACACTTAGCCCCGCCCAATACTCCCGTTTTGAGAGTACAGCAAAGATGCTTTACAGTGTCTCCATAGTATTTTTCTTCAATGCTGCAAAACTATATCTAACGCGTCTGGTTTGCTTCCGTACGATGAATTGAATGAAATTTGATCGAACGGGCAGAATTTGCAAATACAGCGATGTAAGGAGGGAATCGACGTTACCGAGATAATAAAGCAAAGGAAATCGAAAAGTAGACAACAACTATAAGTATTCTTCCGCAAGAAGGATCATTTGTGAACCTTTACGTTATTCCTTATAGTGATCATCCCCTTTGTCAATACTGTTTAAGACATACTACATAGGTGTTAATAACAAAGTCAGTGTTTCGTTGCGACGCCCCTATCTACTACGCGTATCGGGTACAGGCAAGGTGCAAGTTTCTCCAGATCCTGCGGAAAATTAACTTTTAGGTAACTTTTCCTATTTTTAATATGAGCTAGGGAGTCCGCCCCTGGAGGAAAACCCCCTTTGCGGTTTTAGCGGCCTGCCACTTTAAGGTTATGGGCCGTAGTCCGTGATAATGACTTAATTTATAAGAAAATTACACTTATTACATTGGCAAACTCTTTTCAGACTCTGCAGAACTCCTTTCTGCCTACTTATTATTCTGTGATTGTTTGAATGCGAAGACGTACCAACTTAAGTCGTAGGTCAGGCATTGGTTTAGTAGTAATCTATGTACATCGATGACCCTCTGTATTTGGCGCAAAGTTGTCCATTTATGTTAAGGTGTAAGTTTAGCAAATAAAATTATCTAGTGGTGTGATGCAAAATTAGTAACTGAATTATTTCTTTACGTCTGCCCTTAAAAAGATCTTGTTTTTTCAAGCTGAAAGACGAAATACACCATTTGAATAAATTTGAAGTATTTAGAGGATAATATTTTATATGGAATCTCCATCGCCAAGAAGGAAAATTGCTGGAGACATTGTCTTCATGAAAAAATTTTCTACAAGAGGTAAATTGTTTAAAAAAAGAATAGGCAAGTCGAAAACTGCCGTACAGCACAAAAGGATCTCACAACTGCAATTACGAGAGTTTTACGAAATTTGCAGAGTTTACAAATTTCGCCAAGCTCGTGAAATAATCGGTGCGTGCAGTTTTTTTTAGAGTGACTATTATGTCTTATCTACATTAAAAAAAGCGCATGAAATTTTTGGAAAACTCATCAAGAAATTTTTATTTAAAGGCATAGCCTTACTGAAAAAATTTTGAGAGCAATACACAAAGAGTAATAAATAAAAAGTAGTTCGACTTTCCTGCTTTGGTATAAAATTATTTTACTAATATAATGGTTCTAATGATGTCACCACAACATTTCAAAGCGCATCTACTTTAAACTAGAGTGTATTATAATAAGTAAATTTATTTTTTTCGCAGGTAATTATAACAGATAAAAAACCGATTTCTGCTTCAACCAGTTTCATACTATTTCATAGAAAAGCTGCTAATATGTCACGAGAGCACTCTGTAATATATACAAGTAAATGCAGGGCATTTAATCTATCTTATAGGAATACGGTGTGCGGATAAAACCAGTAATAAAATTTTGATAATAAATCAAGAACAATTGAAATCCAGCTATTCAATAAATATAATCTTATATACCTTATATTTCTCAATATTACACGCCTCTGATCGTACATATTGAAAAAGTACATAAAACATATTTTTTCCAGGCAATTCTAACGATTTATTGGTGAAAGGACATCGGACATAAATCAGATTTATTTCTTAATACCGCGACAGTCATCGTTGTTCTTTTCTTCTCCCTAGGTTTTTCCATTATTCTTCCACCAACATGATTATGCGTACATTATTTAATATTTAATGCCTTTGTGATTTTAAGCGGGAATGGAAAAAAAAAATAAATAGAAGGAAACGCATTGTGCCATATTTTATATATGTGTCTACCAAATCAAAATAAACAAGAATAAGAAAACAGTGTATAGGTACGTTACCGTATATATATTCGTATGAAACTACATGACAGGTACAAAAAAAGAAACATATACAAATTATATAACAAAAGCAAAAACATATTTAAATGGGCCATAACTGCAGGGACCCTTTAAAACACTGCACCATTTGGTCTAGGATGTAGGAAGAAACCTGCAGAATAAAAAACCTCCATCACAGCGTTACAATATATAGAGGTCTTTAGTTGTTAAGACCCAAGCAACAGCTTCTGGAGTTAAATTATGTAAATTTGTGTATCCAAATTCAAACTTAGCTAGAGGACATTCTTCAACAATATTTTTAACTGTTTCAATCTCAGCTCCGCAATCACACGCTGGACTCGCAATCACATTCCACTTGAATAACATATTATTGCACCTTCCATGACCCGTCCTAACTAGTCCTAAGACGATTTAACTTACACCAAATTTTTCTTGGTTGTGAAAAGCCAGGCACTTCAGTCAAAGGATCAGCATTAATTGTTTATTAAACACTTCACATTCTAACCAAATAGATTTCCAGAGGTCATTAATCGAAAATTGTTGATTTAGGAAATCTTCCTTCCAAATTGGACTACGTGATTTCAATCTATAACTTGGTAAGTTCTGAAGATCTTGAGTAATTAAATATAAATTATTAAAATTTTGAAATTTATCCCAACACCGTTTTAAGGCGAATTTTCTTCTTAACTGATGAGGATAAATGTTATCCAGGACGTTGAGCCAAGGAAGTGGAGTAGATTTTACTGTGCCCGTAATAATTCGAAGTATACAATTTAACTGAATATATACTTTACCAACATGTACGGTATTCATCCAAACTGCACTACAATATTCAGCAGCAGAGTACACCAATGTAAGAGCGGACGTACGTAAAATGTCTGCATGAGCTCCCCAATTTGAACCATCCAACTTCTGTAAGTTATTATTTCTTGTTTTAATCTTCATACGCAATTTATCAATGTGTTGTTTATATGTTAACGATGTATCCAGAGTAACTCCTAGGTATGTTGGATTAAAATTATGTCTTAGAACGGTACCATTAAAAGATACTATAGTTTTTTATGTTTTTCGTTATTCTTAAGATGGAAATAAGAAACTTCTGACTTAGATGGGTTAGGACATAACCTTCATTTTCTAAAATAATCACTCAGAGTCAGTAGATCTTCGTTTAAATTAACTTCAATGTTACCGTAAATAGCCGAAATATGCGTACTTACTAGTAAGAATGCGAAATAACTACGAGCATTTGTAATTTCGGGTTCTTACTAGAAAAGACACGAATTAACAATAATTCGGCTATTTACTGTAGCTTTCAGTTAGAACGCGTTCTAACTACACGCATAACAGTAACTACTGAGCAAGAACGGGTCGATCAATGATATATGCGCTGTTACTTCTCATCACGTACTAAATAGTGACGATGCCAAATTGTCTAAATGCACTGTAATGAATTGAGAAGTGCAAGAGAAATTACTTCAGGAAATATAACAAGCTAATTGGCATCGAAGAAAAAAATAATAGCGAAGTCCAAGAGTGATGAAATATTATATTACCTGCCAGGTGAAGACATTTTGGATGTAATGGAAGCAGCTCACATAGTAATTGGACATGTAGGTCGCGATAGACTTCGAATGGAAACAAGTAGAAAATAAGCCAACATTACTGCTAAAATAATTAATTTGTTCCTGTTATTGTGTGAAGTCAGCAATAGCAAAAAATTTAAGAAGAAGAAGGGATTAGTTTCTAAACCAGTTATGCACAATGAGTTAAACATGATGGCCAAGTAGATCTTATTGATCTGCAAAGTCAAGCAGATGGGGAATATAAATTCATCATGGTTTATCAAGGTTATCCAACTAAGTTTATTGAAGTGTAAACTTCCATGGGCGCGTTGATTGTGGGCACTGAACGAGATTGAGCCATCACGCTCGGTTATGTAACGCTCGAGTCGCCATGGTTACCAAACGACCCGTAAATTCGACAAAAATCGGCAAAACTGTGCAAAGAACTCCTCTCTGGATACGCGAAATTGAAAGCTGCCCTTTGGCATTGGTGTACGGGCGACATTGAATTTCCGGTCGATGGAGAGATTTTCTTCCTAAGTGGAGCGGTTGTAAAGATATAGGCTTTTAAAGAAGAGCGTGCACTCGATGTTTTAACAGCAAAATGGCTTACGTCTTGACGATTCACGTGACAATAAAAAAATCTCGAGAAACGTCAAACTGACAGGCGAACTGAGTTGCACCACAGATTCACTTTTAAGCGTGAAATACGAAATTTTGAAGGTTGCGAGGGCTCATCAAGACTCGGGGTCTTAAGGAACCGGCTTTTTGAACCTTTTGCATGCTTATTTCGACTCGGCAGTCGCACGCAATCGAAGGTACCGGCAGTTTAAAGGTTTTTTGCAGAAGGATTTGGTAAGAAAAATGGCCGTTTAAATGAGCACTGATATCAATGTATTTCGGACGAGCGAAAAATAAATATCAGATTTTCATGTAATAGTAATAGTAATAGTAATAGTAAATTTTATTAATGCATTTAAAAATACAATAATAGTCAATAAAAACTGCAATATAAACAATTACAGGTCCGACATAAATATAAATATAAAAAATAAAATATCAAATAGGTATATGACGAACAAACAAAATGTTTACATACAAACAACAAAATTGAAAATATATATATATATGTATGTGTGTGTAAGAAAAACAATTAAATACGCAGAGAGGTGTTAAACGAACTAGTCTATCTTCATTTATCTTCATTTACGTGCACTGGCGATCAATGTATTATGGTTCGGCGAATTGCATCTCCACACAATATATAACGGTCTCCCACATGACTTGATATTTTTATCTATACATGGGTCAATTAATATTTTAATAATGATTTGAATTAAAATACGATAATTCCAGAACGTGTGTATTTCCTTAAAGGGGAAAAGGAGGATTGCTTTCGACATTTATGTGCCCCTACTACGAAATAATTTTATTTAAACGATTACGCAAACGTGCACAGTGGGCGGACCCGGCTGAAATCAATTTCTCTCTCTTCTGATTAAAATTAGGCATTTAGGAGATTTTACGGTCGCCGATCACCGATGTGAAATTTTAGATACGGGGGTTTTGGGGATCGCCGATCACGATTCCAAAGTCAAAATGTCAAAAAAACAAAATGGCGGAAGATTTTTTTGAAAATTGACGTATGAATGTGAAATTTTAGATACGTGGGTTTTGGGGGTCGCCGATCACGATTCCAAAGTCAAAATGTCAAAAATAAACAAAATGGCGGACGAGTTTTTTGAAAATTGACGTATGGATGTGAAATTTTAGATATGGGTGTTTTGGGGGTCGCCGATCACAATTCCAAATTCAAAATGTCAAAAAAACAAAATGGCGGAAGAATTTTTTTGAAAATTGACGTATGAATGTGAAATTTTAGATACGGGGGTGTCTTAGATCGCCGATCACGAATCCAAAGTCAAAATATCAAAAAAAAAACAAAATGGCGGAAGAATTTTTTGAAAATTGACGTATGAATGTGAAATTTTAGATACGGGGGTGGTTGAGGTCGCCGATCACGAATCCAAAGTTAAAATGACAAAAAAAACAAAATGGCGGAAGAGTTTTTTGAAAATTGATGAAGGTTTGTGAAATTTTGGATACGGGGGTGTTTATGGTCGCTTATTACGTCTTCAATTTGGCGATTCTTTCGGCGACCGTTTAAAACTATAATATACTGGGGTGTCTCTAAAAGGTGCGGAAAAAACGCTACCACACATTTCTGAGGGCAAAATATGACGATCTAACCCAACTTACCTCAGTCCAAAAGTGGATGCTTTCGGAGATACAGAGTGTCAAAAGTTCAATTTGGTTTTAGTTTTTTATAAATAATTTCTGTAATAATTGGTATATTGTCACAATATTTGGGTAGGGGGGGTTTTGTGGGGTAAAAAATTTAAATCTGCTCTCATTATCATTGCAAAATGTAGAGGGCGCCACCTGCGGCATATTGTATCCATTTAAAACGTAATAACTTTTTTGAGACACACTGTATTTAACTTTTAAATAAAAATTCTTATTCTCCAATGTTTTTTACCTAGAAAAGGCAGGTATAGCTGGTAGGACTTGATTGGAGCAGCTGTTTATGAGTAATCTGGATATAAAAAATTCATTCCGTATATGGACACATATGCTTCTGTAATTTGGGTGTTATTCTTGTGGCAATTCAATGCAATGGTGCATCCACTTTTGGACTGAGGTAAGTTGGGTTAGATCGCCCTCAGAAATGTGTGGTAGCGTTTTTTCCGCACCTTTTAGAGACAGCCTGTATATAGTCGATCCGAATGATGCAGATTTAGGGAATTATCATAGAAATTATTCCAGAATACCTCTAGCCATCCGTCATCTAGAACTTACACCGACCAACCCACAATATTCTATAACTAACGCCTTGAATTTTGTATGTAATCTTCATGATTCTTTCCCAATTATCTGGAGCAGCTGCTGGTAATGTCAAACAAAAATTTGGAGCAGTTTAAATAACAATCAAGGAATTCGTTCTGTACGCAGAATTATTGACTTATTTGCTGGTAAAGAAGAAGATTTTTCCGAATCGGGGATAATTGTTCCGGCACTAAAATAATTACTGTAATAGACAATTATTAACACCTGAGCATACGGAACAATTAATGTTGATTTATTTTTATTTGAACTCTCAATATGAACAGTGCACAGTTAAGATGTGTGATCATGTTTAAAAGCCCTGAAATATTACTATTGGAGAAGAGGTATTTACTATTACTTAGTAAGTACTTGTTTCTCTAAATGTATTTTGATTCGCTTGTGAAAAATATCAAACAGGGATTCATGTTATCTTCGATGCGTCTATGGTACTAACATTATGTATCTCTGGCGTCCGATCCCCACTGATAAATCATATTATAGTATATTATGCAACAAGCATTTAATGATAGCTATTACGACACGAGTAAGAAAATTACAATACGAGCCGTAAGGCGAGTATTGTAATGAGTACGAGTGTCGTAATAGCCATTAAATGCGAGTTACATAGACTATTTTTTCTACGACCCTATAATAAAACATTATTTTTTAAAAATTTATTGATTTTTTTGTTACCAGAACTGTACGCCATATAAGATGGTAACATTTTATTCTGTCCAATGTCATACTATCATAGTTGTTTACATTTTTCAGTCATTTCAATATTATACGTATTTCTTTCATTTTAACTATATTTATACGCCGATTTTATTTTTAACAATCAGAACGCGATAATAATGCGCCATTGTTTTCCCTAACAGCAGTTCCAGAGGTAATATTTTCTTAAAGAAAAGAAACTCTTTTCTGGTGGCAAGTCATCTTTACGGACAGTATTACACAATATTGGTTTTAATTACAAGAAGAATGATCCCAAACGAGCTTTAATGGAACTACCACAAATTGTATTAAAACATGTTACATTCTTGCAACAATATGTTGTTCGCCAGTTTGTGTTTATTGATGAAACCTCGATTTTCCAAATGGAACAATTTGTAAATCTTGGCAAAATGAATCTATAGATAACAGAAAAGCATCGAAAGTAGGTGGAAAAAGGTACATTATATTTCTAAGAATAACATATTCTTATATTATGTATATTTATATGCAGGTAGTTTTAATGTATTTATTTCTGGAGCAGAATTAGTATTTCCGACAAATAGTCAGTATCTAGATTATCACGGTGATATGAACAGAGACATCTTTTTATACTGGTTTGAAGAGCAACTTCTTATAAGTTTAAAAGAACCGTCCATAATTGTTTTGGATAATGCCAGTTACCACAATACTGTTAAAAATAAAAATCCAACATCATCTGCCACTAAAAATGAAATTCAGACATGGCTCACTAATAACAATGGCTATGACAGAGCTGCTTTAAAAATACAATTATTGGGTTTAAATAACGGTTAGTACATATACATTGAATTATTTTATTCAATAAATCTTTACCTAAGGGCATGAACCACCAACTGTATATGAAACTGATGATTTAGCAGAGAAATATGGGCACGTAGTTCTTCGACTTGCACCCTACCATTGTATGTTTAACCTCATAGAACTAATGTGGGGAATAACAATCACATTGGAAAATATGGCAGAAAAGTGGACGAATGCATAAAACTGTGGAAAGTGATTAACACAAGTAACCCCAGACATTTGGGCAAATAGCGTTAACAACTGTGAAAATGAAATTCATAAATGTTGGGGTAGAGAAGTAGGTTTTGAAAGACAAGATATATTACCTTTTATAATTAATGTAAATGATTCCGATTAAGAAGACAGTGTAAAGGACAAAGAAAACTGGCATTTCAACTTAATATTATTTTCTTTTTATAATATGCTTATCGCAGTGTTATGAGTTTTTTAATCATTAATATGTATAATAATATATAGATGTTGTATATATTATTTTTGTGAATGTAGTCTAAAATAAATAAACTCACATGTATTTAGAATTCGTCTGTATTTTCTGTAGACATAGCCGAATAATTTTAAACATATTAATCTTAATCGTAAATACAAAAATTACATTATTTCCTCAAATCAAAAACATCTAAAATTTCCTGTATGTTACAGATATGAAATAAAGGTAGTTTCGTTGTATATCTTTCTGAAAGAACACTTTTGCAAAGAATTTAATAATATAGTGAGGTCTACAGATAACTCTAAAGAGTGAAGTAAATTATTAAATTCAATTCTGTCCTATTTTTAAAATGTACCAAAAGATACAAACAAGTTTACTTTAACCTCACTTTTAAAATTGAACATCTCAAACATTTCATTTGTCGAAAATGTTTGGGATTTTTTGGATATGTCTATTTTATGTTTAATGGATAAAGTAGATTTTAAAATTGAATAATGTGCCCATAAACTTGCGGATTTTAATTTTTTAGATAACTCATCAAAATAAACAATTAATATGTTTTCGGAGAAGCTCCTAACATTTTTGTCGTTTCTCCAATTCATAAATTGGGCGTGATATTTTTCGTAGGTTTTTGCCGATTTTGCAGGTAATAATTCATTCGTTGCTAGTAAGGCTTGTTCTTTGATTTCCGGTGGAGTCAAATTTTCCATATTACCGTCACTATCGCTGATTTTATTGTTTGTATTTTCAAAAAAAAAAAAATAGACGACTTACTAATAAATAGATAGAGAGAACTGTCAAGTTTAATTTATATTTTATATCTGTCAGATATGTAGTCATGGCCATATTGAATATTGAAATGTCGCATTCCTATTGGATATAAACTTGTATCGTAATGAAAAATCTGGATTCCTATTGGATATAAACTTGTATCGTAATGAAAATCTGTACCGTAATGGACATCATTAAAGTACAGCTTCAGCATATCTAATAGGGTAATTCCGGGTTAGATGGTGAACAAAATTTTAAAAGGCTGTATTTTATCACTAATGTGTATTTAACATACATAAATTAGGCTTTCTTTCCTAAAATATATAAGGAACATAAACGTAACTTCTAAAGTACAAAAAAATGTAAAAAACAAATTAAAAAAAATAAAACTTCTTTTTTCCCAATTCACCATCACACCTTCAACCTATGGGTGTGATGGTGACACCTTAACGGGACAGATGGTGGATTGGAAATTGGAAAAGTCACTTTGTTTGCCTTTTCTTTTTGTCCTCGTTTTTGCCACAGAGGTCGCACATGTTGCAAAATTTGGTGCAATCTTCATGTATCCATAAACTGCAAATGGTACACTGAATCCAATCTACTTGTTTTTTGGTGAGTAGGTAGGATTCACCACAACCAACACAGCAATATTCTTCTTCTTCGATCTCTTCTTCGTCGTTTAGTTCAATCTCAATAGATGATTCTGAATCCGAGTCTTTGTAATTTTTTACGGAATTTACTTTTTTTAGTGCTTTTGTTTTTTTTTTGTTTTGGTATTTTTCTTTGTTTCTCCAGAATTTTTCATTTTCTTCTTGTTTTGTTTAGATTTCAAGGATGCAATTGAATCAGGGGAATTAAGAACCGCTGCCAATTGTCTGGAATTTTTCCTTACTTTTTCGTCTTTCTCAACAACTGGAACTGGTGATATTTGGTCCAACATTTTTCCTGGTGTTATTAGCTGATCACCTAATCCTTCCTGATCTGTTGAGTTTTTTCGTGCAACTGAAGCAACAGATGTTGAAGTACTGGGTTGAAGCGGCATTTCCTCATCTTCACTTGATCTTTTTCGTCCAACTGAAGCAGAAGACTTCGATGTAGTAGGTTGAGGCGTTACATCTCTTGTTAATCGTTCTTGATTTTCCTCTCTTGTTTGGTGAGTGTTAGCTTCTGCTGAAGGATCTTGTGTAGCTAAATAGGCGTATTCGGGAATAGCTCGAGGATTAAAGGGGTAAATGCCCGTCGCCCTAAAACCGGACGTAGCATTATCACGCGTAGTGGCTTTCTCCCACGCCTCAGACAGTAGTATACCAAAAGACAACCTGTTTATTCTTCTGCTTGGGTTCAGTTTCATGTAGGTATTGCAAGCATTGTAGTAAAAACTTTTCAAGGCCTTGAAAAATGATTTATCAAGTGGTTGAAGGTAATGGGTGGTATGACTTGGTAAACATAGTAATGTGATGTTTTTCGACTCTGCATATTCCAGGGTCTCTACTGAACTACAATGAGAGCTGTGACCGTCGAGTATAAGCAAAACATTGCCTTCTGGCTTTCTTGGTACAAAATGGTTTTTCAGCCAAAGTAAAAAAATATCGGTATTCACATATGGTGATTTTTGTGACATATAAACAGTAGAACCCGTTGGCATGCCGTCTTTATATTCAGCCTTTTCATTTTTACCCTTGAATATACAAGCCGGTGGAAGAAAGTTTCCTTCAGCATTGCAGCAAGAAATGACTGATATCGTTTCGCCTTTTTCACCAGAAGTTATGCTTGAAATATTTCGGGATCCCTTTCCAGCTATCACGTAGCCTGGTTTGTTATTGAGCTGTAATCCGGTTTCATCAACATTGAAGATATTAGCTGGCTTGTTCACCAAGTCATTGTTGACCAAAATGTCTTGAAGTAAGTCAAAATATTGTGAAACAGCCTCTTTGTTTAAGTTTCTCACGAGAGCTAGTGAAATGCCGTCAGACTTCCGTACACTAAGCTCAGGGTTTCGGCTCAAACAAAAACGAAGCCAATCAAAACCAGCCATTTCTTTATCACGGTTAAAAGTGTGCCGTACTCCCAACTGTTCTGCCAATTTGAATGCCATAGAACGCACTTCATTCCGTGTTGGTGAAAATCCAAATCTTTGAAGCTTCAGAATGTGCTTTACAAGCTTCGTTTCAGCTGCTTCGCCTAGATGAGACGATGGACCCATTGATGTTTTCTTAAAACTGCCTTTAACAAGTCTGCGTTTTAACGTTGACCATGGAATGGAGTACGTTTTTGCAGCTTGAAGTATGTTTTGACCCTCCTGAACGGTACGGGCTGCTCTGTTGAGTTGATCTTCACTCCACTGACCCCTTGATGATCTTGTTTGTCTTTTGTAGAACTTCGGCATTCTTCACAAAACTGAAATAATTTAAATTTACTATTCACCATCTCTACCAAAATTGAGTTCACCAACTCTACCAATTGATATGGGTGAGATGGTGAACGCATCTGCGAATGAACAGATATTTGCCGACGATTGTTTTGAGGTTAAGTAATTTTACAAGACATGAAAAAAGGTAGAAAAGCCAAAACAAGCTGTTGTTTTACTGAAATACATCGGCAATTCCGACATTGAATCAGACGTATAGAAAAGTATTGGTGCTACAAAAACTTACCTTCCAAATTATTCACGTATTTCGACACCGACCGTTATTTTCCTAGACTCAATCACAATAGCTGATCACAAACAACACGCTTATAGGTTACAAGCGCCCTCTGTTAAAAATTAGTAAAACTACAACGATTCACCATCTGACCCAGCTCACCATCTAACCCGGAATTACCCTAATACAATTATAGTATGGGAGTAGAAAAAAATATATATTAACTGAAGTTGTAAGCTTCATATGCTGTCGTTGTTTTGGTTTCTGGGCAGTTGCAAAACAGCAGCAGAAGAACAAATAACGACACCGTTTCAGAAAACAAGTTGTGTGTCATTTATATAACACTGTTCATCAGAGCAAGAAGCTCATTCAACTGGACCTTACTATTGCGGCCCAATTGGTATGGGACTGTCGTACTGGTATATTAAGATCCTCATGCAGAACTTTATTTAGAACGCATAATATTTCATTCTAATTTGCTTGGTGCATGTTATTCAAAGTGATTGTGTACTGAAAAACGCCGAGAAACCCAACTCGTCACCGTGGTGGCTGCGTAAATCTGTTGTATCGCTTGAAAAGGAGACACCTGGCTACAAACTATCACGCGGTCAAGTTCTATAATAAGCTTCCCAACGAAATAAATGTAAAAATTATAAACTTTTCTTAAGTGCCATGTTAAACTGGTATTGATGGAAACTTCCTTCTACTCCATAGAAGAAATATAAGCAAGTAATAACAAAAAACACACTTGGTATTGTTTCACAAATATATATAATTAAATACTCGATGTACATTTCGCCTTGCGGCATCGTCAGGAGTTCTCGAGAAACTAAAGTAAAATTTAATATACTGTAACTACCTACTTCTAACAAAAATATAAATAAAAATGTACAAAAATAGAAAATTATGAAAAGGTCATGGCTTATCTGGAAAGACCGTTTTTACAAGGCTAGGGTTTATTAGCGGTGAATTTATGAGTTCTGTTTGTTCATTAAGAACATTGCCTGGTTGTAAAAGTAAACTTTCTTTTATAAAATAACCTTCTAGAACATTCATTTTTTTACTTTTATTTAAACTATACAGTACTTCTAAATTGTCTATTGAAAATTGATGTCCCGTGTCTAAAACATGGTTAGCTACACTTGAATTTTCATAATTTAATTTAACGGCTCGCATATGTTCTGAGAATCTTAATTTGAAATTTCGCCCTGTTTGACCTATATAAAATTTACTACAATCACTACAATTAATTCTGTAAATTCCTGATTTGTTTAGTTTAGGATTCGCTGTTTTATTATTCGTTAATTGACTTTTTAAAGTGTTATTATTATAGAAGGCTATTTTAAAATCCAGTTTCTTTAAAACATTACTAATTTTCATACTTATACTACCTAAATATGGAATTTTAACCCATTGTTTTAATGTCAAGTCCTGGGACGGGGGAAATGCTGATTTTAATGTAATTGATTTGTTCATTCTATTGACTAATTTATCTATTAGAGATGAGTTATAACCATTATTTTGTGCAATTATTTTAATAGTTTTTAATTCTTTATTAAAGTTAAATGTGTTCATCGGTACTTTCAATAGTCTATAAATCATTGAATTAAACGCAGCATGTTTGACGTTAGTGGGATGATTGGGGGTATTTGGTATCAACGTATCGCAAAAGGTAGGTTTTCTAAAAATACTGTAATCTAATTTGTTGTTACTAATCTGGATTTTTAAATCAAGGAAATTTAAAGATCGATCAGGTGCTTCTTTCTCTATAGTGAATTGAATATTATTATTAATTTTATTAAGTTGTACTAAAAAGTTATCTAGCTGTCTATCTGAACCTGACCACAAACAGAGAATATCATCCACATATCTAAACCATGCTGATACCGGTGACGTATTTGTCCTGTATTTATCAAACAAGTTAACTTCGAAATGGTCCATGAAAATGTCTGCTAGTAATGGTGACAAGGGGGAGCCCATCGGAAGGCCATTGTTCTGTTTATAAAAGTTGTCACCAAACTGGAAATAATTTTGTTCCAAACATAAATTCAGCATTTCCTCTATTTCTAAAGATGTATCCGGGCAATGTTTCTTAATTCTAGAATATACAATATTATATGACAATTATACTTTGTGACTAATAAATTATCTACATATCTATCTACCATTACTTAGTCAATCAGTGCATACAAGTTTGAAATACTTTTTAAGATGCTCTAAAACATGATCTAAATTCACTGGATATTGTTCGATTGCTGATGTCTAATTAAATTTAAATTAATTTTATATTCTTTAGTCGTGTAAAAGAATGCTTTCCAGGGAAATACAGTAATATTATCATTAATACAGTTGTCATACGTAGATTATATGGGTCATAACATGCATAATATGTTAAATGTGAAAGATTACAATATTTTAAAGTAACAATTCGAACTAGAAACTGGAAATCAATGCCACTATAAATTGACATTGACCGGAACAATTCAGAACAAGGAAATTAAATTAGTTAATATGGTATAAGTATATATACGAAAACCAGTTACGTTACAAATTGAATAATACTGTAAATGAAGTTAGTAAATATTCTTTTTTTATTCTCATATATTATTTAATACTTGTTTATTTTGTGTAATTGGTAATTATTGTTGACAAATGGAAGTGCTACTTATCTCGATGTTGTTAAATTTTGTTAGGTATGGAGAGAGCTACATTGTCTATATAAAGTATATTTAAATGAATTTTCAAAAACAAGAAGGTCATTGATGAATACAGGTCATAATTGGAAAGAATCAGCCTTTACTTACTAAAACTCATTCTTGCAATTAATCATAACGCAACTGATACACAGATTTTCACAATAAATTTCATTTATACCAAAAATATTTCAAATCCAGCTTTAAATACCGTTGTACTCTTCATAAATATATAGAGAATACATAATTTACGGCATATTTGCAAAAAATCGCTATTCGGTAAGAGTAGCCAGTCCGGATTTTGCAATTTTCTTTATACAAATGGTATTGAAAATTAAGTTCTAAGTACTTTTGTAATTGTAACGTACCTGTCTAAAAAGCATGACTTCCCAAATATTCGCATAAAACTGATTTTCGATAAGAGTAAAAGACCTACTTCCTGTAGGAGTTTCGAAAAACTTTTTTAATAAAATTCTTCTCAAATTTAATTTTGAGTACACTTGAATTCTTTATAAATTTGTTTAAACTTTGTAGTTGACGAAATATTGGAAAATTTCGGTTTTTTTCACTGAAGTGAACTACTAATTCCGGTCTGCAAATTTTACTGATAATCTAATCAGATCTCAAGAAGGAGATTATACTCGTAAGTAGAAAATTTCGAAATTTAAAATGATTTTGAACATCAGTAGTCAAAACTGTATTATTTTAAGCATATCTCTATATTTGACCGTGAGGAAAATAAGCGTCATAATCTATTTAATCTTGGACAGATTGTATATATTCCACGATAATTGGTGAAAATCTTTACAAACTATCGCATTCGTTTTTCTTTTTCTTATAATTTTCCTTTACGTGTAACTGTTAATATATGCCTAGAAGGCGGAAGTTAACAAGTTTCAAAAGTTACCATGTTGAAAAGAGATCGAATGAAACAAATAAAAAAAAAGAGTAAAAATATGTACCTATAAATCACACTACTTTCATCACTCGTTACCGACTTGATCCAGTGTTAAAATTTGCAGATAATTTTTCTAATCCTTTAGCATCATTAATGTGCTGTCGTGTGTTCCCTAACTGTTCTCATCGTAGTGATGATTACAGTGGTTGTACGAGAGTCGGAACTTGATGAAAAGCGAGAATACTGGGCGCAGTATACCAAAGTTAATTGCATTTATTTATTGGTTGCGGTCAATTAACAATGTGAAAGCAAATAAGTCGCACGTGAAACTATGTATGTGACAATCCCAGTTGTTGATACTATGCTACCGTTGTTGGGATGAAGTCGACAAATGTATTTTCGTTATTAACTTGCTACAACAACTTTCAGCGCTATAAATTCTTGAGTTCTGGTAATCGTATTTCACAAAAATTAACATCTGATTTTTAAAGTGTGTGTGCGTTTTGCCAACAGTTAAGTGTATGTGTATGAATAGGTACTAAAAACAAGCAGGATAATAAATTTAATTATAATATTGTAAAATTTATTCCTCAAGCAGATCGGTGATATTAAAAAAACACAATATACCTAGAACGATGAGAAAATTTTCTTCGGATACATGACAAGTAATATTCTGTGTATACACTGTATTTTTTACCTATATGTACATTATTATTTTGGAAATATATAGTAAAATATCATCTGTTAATGAACTGATAGTTGTGAATATATTAAAACATGTAAGTCTTTATATTTCTAGTCCAACAGAACTTCTACAGAGAATGTAAACAAATTCGAACAGAAACCGTACAAGTGACATAGGATCTGGTTTTGAATTAACAGAATTATTTGAGGCTGTATATTTTCTTACCAACTAGATAATATTTTGACATTAAAAATATGAGGATATTACTTGGTCATTGAATACATTTTGTACTTGAAAATAAATAAACCAAGGACACAATGTGCACACAGTAAGTTTTTCATGTCAACGCCTGATTTAAATGCAATCTTAGTATGAGTGAAAATATAAACATTGTGTAATAGATGCATTTAGCAAGAAGTATTGTACTCGAATGTATCATTCTTATTGTTCGAAATGACAATGTAAATACCACCAGCGTATAAATTCATATGAGTAGTTGCATCTGAATAACACTTTCAATAGCCTTAATATACGAGGGCGTACTTTATGTTATCTACCTAGCCATGAAACAAAAGAGTGACGATGTCTAAAGAAATTATTGAAAAATTGTTGTCACTGTTAGGAGTACATGTGCTAAGTTGTGTTTAGTTTATGCTGCGTATAGAGATTTGAGACGGTCCATTTCTCGATAAAATGAGTGAAACTAAAGTTGAACATCGCAGCGTAATAAAGTTCCTGACAAAGGAAGGCAATGGTCCAAAAGCAATTCATGAAAGAATGGTTGCTGTATATGGGGAAGATACACCATCTTATTTCCAAGTAAAATATTGGTCTAAATTCTTTCGATGGGGCCGAGAGTCAATCAATGATGACCCAAAGTCCGGTTGAAGTTCGAACTGAAAACATTGTGCGAAAAGTCGAAAATTTGGTACTGAAAGATCGGCGTGTAAAGATCTCTGTCATTGCCAATGAAGTCTGTGTATCTGAAACAAGTGTTTTCAAAATTTTGCATGACGATTTGGGTATGAAGAAGGTGTCTGCACGGTGGATACCCAGATTGCTTACACCTGAACAACAACTCTGCAGAGATGAAGCTCCTCAAGAAAATTTGGTCAAGTTGGAGAGGGACAAACATTTTTATCTCGAATTATTACCGGGGATGAGACTTGGGTATATTATTGGGACCCTCCTGCTAAACAAAAATCCATGCAGTGGGTTCATAAGGGCTCTCCACCACCAAAAAAGCTAAGACACAATTTTCTCGAAAAAAAACTAATGGCAACTGTTTTCTGGGATGCTGAAGGAGTTTTGCTTATTGAATATATGCCGAGAGGGTCTACCATAAATGGAGAGGCCTACGGAAACACAATTAAAAGTTTAAAAACTGCTCTGGAGGAAAAACACCCGCATTATTATCCACAAAAAAACTTGTTGCTGCACGAAAATTGTCGGGTTCATAAGGCAAACAAAGTTCAGCAGATAATCAATTACTGTGGGTTTATAGAGTTAAGGCATGCCTCGACCTAGCTCCGTCAGACTTCTTCTTATTCAAAAATTTAAAAAAGCATCTCAGACGAAAGCGTTTTGCTTCTGATGAAGAACTCAAAGAAGCTGTTGAAGAATATTTTGCGGGGTTACTGAAGCAATTTTTTTCTAAGGGTATGGTGCAACTGGAAAAAAGATGGAATAAGTGTATTAGTGTTGAAGGGAGTTATGTAGAAAAATATTTTTTTTGTTCTCTTATGTGTTTTTTTTCATGGCTAGGTAGATAACATAAAAATACGCCCTTGTACAACAAAAACAAAACAGGGCCCACACAACAGTATTCGTTTAACCGTTTGGAATATGTATCTGTACACAGAGTGAGACATATATATACCATATTTTTATTGATCATTGATTTAGTATACGGTTTATCATATGATATTCGTTAATGGTCTCCACTGTTGATATTTCAAATTTTGACAATTTCGCTAATGATACGGGCGAATAAGACGAACTGGACCACTTTGAAATGGTAGTGCATATTATAGGGCTATAAGTTCATTATGAAGTTTCAAAATGTAAATGTAAAACGTCAACTTATAATTGATTTGTTGTGAATAGTTTATTATTAGTAAGTATGGAACCCGTAAGAATTTTAGTAGTTTCAAATACTAAATTTCTTGATTGTCTTGAAAGCTTTCTTTTATCGGATAGTTACAAAGCATACCTTGCTCAAAGAAACATTCTTCTGTGTATCGGAATGGTGAAATTAAAAAATTGTGTCAGTCTGGGGAGGTTTCCAATGTTTTTCCATACCAATGTTGCTTCTAGACTGTGCTATGAATATAGTCTATAGTAAATTGGATAATAGGTAAATGTGGATTAAGTTATCAAGATGATATTGTTACATCTACAATTTAAAGAGTTGCTTAAAGTATATAAAGATTAATACCCGGTTGCACCAACTTCCGTTGTTAAGTTTGTTAACCTATGTTAGTTAACGCTATGTTAAGAGTTCATCTGGATTAAAATTCTTTCTCGTTGCACCGACGAAAAGTTGACGTAGATTAGTTAACAGAGCGTTTGACAACGCAAGAATCTGACGTCATTAAAATGTCTGACGTTTCATACCGTTATTGGTCTATGCATTTTAAGTAAGATTTAAATTTATGAACATTTATCATCTGAATTTTCAAACATAACTGCGTTTTATTAGGGTATATCATTATAGTAATTTGAAAACCATTTTTAAAATAAAGATATCTGGTACTTTACAATGATTTCTTTGAAATGACATGTCTATGCATATTTTGTGTACAATTGATGTAATATTTGTATTATCACTATCACTAGACATGATTATTATAATTATTTACAGCACTGGACACAAGATAAATAAAAACACGAACGTCCAATGTTACTTTACAAGAAATTTTTAGGTTAACATTAACTTTAATCGACCTCTAACGTCGAATTTGTTAACCCATGTTAGGTAATTCGCTGTTAGGACAAATCGCGGTTGGTGCAACGAAAATACGCCTAACCGAGCATTTGCTAATCAAGATTAACTAATAGTACTTTAACAGAGGTCGGTGCAACCGGGCATTAATAAAATTGTGAAAATGTTCGATGATGATTTTGGAACACATATTTGGTAGAATATTTAATTTAAAACTAGGCACAACATTCAACCTAATGTATTCGATGAAAGTGATCGATTACATTCTATTGAACGAATGTTCTAGGATGATATGCTTTTATATATTATTATTAATATTATTTATGTTGATTTACTTACTTCTCCATTTTCCAAAGGTGTTAATTTTGAAAAAAATGTTGTACAGATTATGTCCGTGTCACTGGAGTAATGTGGTTTTCCTTTTTTTGCTTGAACACCGTATCGTTCTTGACAATCTTTTTCGCTGGCGCCAAAGTATTGCCATGGCGTAAAATTCTCTCCATCAAGCGATCTTTCTAAAACCCAAGAACCTGGCCGTGGAGAGATGGCAGATTTTATGATTACATAGGCCACTTGGTATATCTGAAAAGTAAAGATATATTCTTTAGTAAATGGTTCTATGGGCATTAATTAAGTGAAGAATCTTTTAAATAATCATTCTATCAAAACCTCTAAACAGGTTTTAGTAAAACGATATTCAAGAGTTTTCAATGATTTCATTAAATATTATTTATATTAAAGAAATATTTTAACATATTAGAATAATAACATAGTTTTCATAGATATTATATATTGCCTGGCAAAAATGTTCTCCTTTCTGATAACTTTACGATGTGGGACGCTAATAAGTAGTAATTTATTATATTATATTGTTGCGGTTTCGGGTTCGAAATAAACAACTCGTGCAAATGTTTTAAAACTGTCTGTATATTTACACACTTAAAACTAATCACAATATAAAAAATATAAAATAAATGTAACGCACTTAAAACTATTAGGAATAAATTAACACACGTATTTATTTCTATTACAACTATTTATATCTGTAATATTTATGTATTTATTGCACTGTAATGAAAACTGCACCGCTCACTATATTTATTTGTACCGTACGAATACTACTGAATGAATGAATTCCGTATCCCACTGGCGGCATTTATACATGTAGACAAAAGGACTAGTAAATTCTGGCTCTCTTCTACCATATTCCAGAGTCGTTGAGGTAGTATATGAGTGCAGTTGATTTACGACTTATTTACCGGTACGTTTTTTGTCGTCACCCCGATGTCTGCTTCTTTTTTTTTGTGGGCTTGTTTCATTACAATATTATTATATATATTTATATTATAACTCGAACATAAATAACAACAGTATAAGTGTATAATATACAGAGGTAACGTCAAAAATATAAACACAAACACTAATAACTATATTTCCAAAACAGTTCTCAGTTCAATGTTAAATAATATCTCAGGTAGTCCTTAAAAGAGTGGAACTTGCGAATATAGATGAAGAAAAGATTCTGATAAAGATTTGCTGTGCCCGATCGTAAAGAAGACATACGCCAACATTTAAAACGCACGGCTTCGAAGGCACTTGTTAAATTGACAGAAACGAGAGGTATTTACGAAATAATACAACAAACAAAGCAAAAAAATATATAAAGAAAATTGTAGAATATCGTCAAGTATTATTTGACCAGATGGTAGAGACAAAATCGAAGGAAAAGAACCAAGCCATCAGCTAAGAAGGGTGTGAAAACTGGCAAAAATATTATAACATATTGTTCGGGTATGCTGAGTAGAAAGACAGAACTACCGTGGGGATTATGAAAGTGAGCAAGGAATATAAACGTCAAGCTCTACTTGATGACGATTATGAACCGTTTGCTCATTATTGAAGTAATCCAGATGACGAAAGGCGCGGTATTTGTTAAATACAAAGTCAAAGATGTTAGTTACCCTAGTTATAAACACTGTCATAATGAGGAAATTTATAAATGATTTAATAATGTTTTCATGATAAGAATATTTCTCTTTATTTACTTTATTAATAATATTAATGATCTTCCGAAAATCATTGCCTCAGCGCTATACCTTATTGAGATTGGTTGGAGGATGCATATAATATAATGTTTAAGGCTCCAGTTGATCATGTTATTATTGAAAATGTTATACTATTTTTACAAAGAGCGTTAAATACAAAAGAAATTGTTTGCATCTTGATCATTACATAAGAGAAAGCAATATTCTTAGTACCACCTTAATTACCAGCATTATCATGTGAAAGTTTTGCTTGATCATATGCAATGCTATCGCTATATGTCAAAAAACGCAGCCTCTATACATCTCTTCCTCTCTTCTTGCGTTAGTTTAATTATATACAATATCTATCGTAAATGGGAGGCATATAGGTAGACAACATTCTCAAAACAGGTTTGTTGTGACTAATAACAAACAGTAGCGGTTGATTACAGAAGTTGCAGAATCTTCATATTTATTGAGAGAAGTTATATAGAAAATATGTAGGGTATTATGCGATTACCTATTACTTCGATTAGTGGAAGAGGGTAGGATAGAGAAAAGCGTGTTAATAGATGGTGGAACAAGACGCGTTTGTCGTTTAGTATTTATTATGGCAGTATGTATTTGACATGTAACACTGATGCAACTCACGTTTTCTTTGAAGCTTTTAATTTACGTAACACGTTTATTATTAGTTGTGTTTTAAACTTTCATCGAATGTGCCTTTTTAATTGTTATCGTAAGACAGATGTGATTTGTAAAATGAATTAAAATAAATTAAAAAAAAAACCATGCACGCAATAGAACTAAAATATTTTATTTATTTTTATTTTTATATGAATTTCATGTACTGAAAGGACTACTTTGCGTGTTTACCAACCAGAAGTGTTCTACAATATCTTGTAGAAATATATACTGTGTATTTATGATATGGATCCTAGAACTCTGGATAACGAGCGGAGAAGTAATCAAAAACAGGGGAAGTAGTGGTGCATTCAGATGTCTGCTACGATGACCCATTAGACGGGAGAGGAGAAATCCTTCCAACCATGGGTACATCCAAAACGGATGGGGGGATTTTTGTAGACGTGCTGGCAAAAACTCTAAAAAGTGAGCGGGGTCTACTTGAACCAATTTCGCACATGTCGGGTCAAAAAGCGACACTAGCGGCAATTGCACAGTTAGTAGGTCTGATGATCCACCGCTGTCAAAATAACCTGTGCCAAATGGAGATGCCGTAGCACTTCAAGGAACCCTATACTACTTTCCGTGCCTCGGCGAACGGTGGCTGAACGGATCCGAGAGGTGTATAAAACTTGGGACCAGCGGTGGATGGCATGATGCACTTCATGGTCATGCTGTGGTACCCTAGCCCCTTCCCCCAGTCCCTCGGTAACACGTGACCCCAGGGCCAAAAATAAACGGATATGTAAATGGAGTAGTGACTACAAAAGAAATCACTAACGGATAATTAACCAAACGGTGGAAAAGGGGTTTTCCATACATGAGTACTGAAAGGGGATTAATGCCCATATACTTCGGTCTAAACACCCGCTTTGGTGTTGGCTTCACAGGGGCTCTTGTTTACTAGAATCAGTGCAGAATGTGCATGCCGTATATACGTATAGGTCGGCTGTAAAAATTTTACACACCAACATTCTGACGCTGGTTAAGTGGAAAATAGAAGGAAAAAATGCAACTAAGTACTATTCCTTTATGCACGCCCGTATATACATTTTTATTGGTGTATGACTGTATTTTTTTGAAGGATATCTTTGTTTACTAGTGTATGTGTTTTATCTTGAACATCATGGACGGAGAAAATCGGTTTATTACCAATACCTTGCGCATAGCGTATGGTATAATGATCAGTTATGATATTTTGATATTTGATTATTGGAGGCGTTGTATATTTACGTTTTCTATTAAGAATATATTGATTTTTATTTTTTTAATAACGTAAGTGATAGCGTAATTTCAATCTTACACATTAGACTTTATCTATGAAACTTTTAAATTACGCATTTATAGTGCACCACTACAATGTAATAATACAAGTTTTGTAAACAATTTACTTGTATATTTCATACCGAAAAATAAAAAGCAATTCTATTATTGATAACATGTAGAAACCAACCTGTCCATCTGTATGTGCGCATTTTATCTTTTCTGTATCGTCAGTGTATTCTTTCTAAGATATGGAATAAAGTGCAATAAACTTAAACGGCAATTACATACCAAACTAATTGTTATAAAATATGGTGATCCATTTTGAAATTATTCAAATATTTGTTACTTAACTATTTGAATGTTAGTTAAAGAAAATCACTCAATTTAGACTACACGGTATATTTTATATTAACATCCTATTTATAAACATAAAAAAAAGATTATGAGTTACATTAAATTTAGAAGATTAGGAGGAAATGTATTTATATCATCTACGACACCCGTACTATAAAATT
Organism: Amphimallon solstitiale; assembly: GCA_963170755.1. Lineage (NCBI taxonomy): Eukaryota > Metazoa > Arthropoda > Insecta > Coleoptera > Scarabaeidae > Amphimallon > Amphimallon solstitiale. Next base: position 18,463,145 of record OY720679.1, read on the forward strand.
AATGTTGCCTACCTATTCTGGGCAGAAATTAGTTCGCGATATACGTGTCACCCGACCCAGAAGCTTAATGTAAGTTAATTTAGGACACCTCAACCAATCGATTAGCTTATCGATCAGAACCTCTCAATTTATATTGTACATGCGTATTCAATCACTTTAAATGATGCACTGTCGTCATTAAAGTGGGTATATAATCGACATGAATGTATGTATGTCATTTCCAATTTAGAACTTAATAGAAGTTGACTGAAATTAATTAAAATGTATTCATTAAGGAATAGTCACCTTCGTCGAGAATTAGTTTAAAAGAAAATATTACTATCAATCACCATAAATTAAACAAACATATGTATTCATCTAATATTTTTGTTAGTATACAGTGTTATCATTTCATATGAAATACTCTTGGTTATTTTAACATAGGTATGTAGAATTTCGCTGAAATTAATTCCACACTGCTATCAATAGAAATAATGTTACTACAATAGCGATTGTCAGTTTTGTCTGTACTGCATTTTAAATTTTTACCAATGAAATATAGATCACTATTGAAATTCTCTAACTCTCATAGCACTAACCAACAAATTTCAATTTTCGGTCCTGCTAAAAAATGACATGTATAATTGAACAATACCTACGCTATACCGAAATACTTAAGTAAAACAATTTTGTAATTTAATCTTATTCACGATCATATACATATATATACATATAATATAACATTGTTTATTAATATTACAATGAAGTATATTAATTTTTATAGAAAACATTAAAATATTTGTTTAAATATAAAGTAGTTAGCTCTAATTTCGTTTGGATTTTAATAAAAAAAAAAAGAGGTGTGGCCACCACACGACTTTCTTATACGTATGAGCGTTTCAAACTATACAATTTTAAGAACTTTTTTATACAAAACTTATTCAAAATCCTATTCTAAGTACTTTCATCCTCTTAATAAATCGCTATAGAATGCATACTTTGCAAGATATTCGAAAAAAAGTGCTACTCGCTAAGAATAAAAGTGCTACTTCCGGTCCGAATTTTGAATTTTCATGTATACAAAAATATTGCAAATCCAACTCTAAATACTTTTGTACTCTTAATAAATATATATAGAATGCATAATTTACGAAATATTTTCAAGAAATCGTTATTCGGTAAGACTAAAAGTGATACTTCCGGTCCGAATTTTATACAAAAGATATTGGAAATTAAGTTCTAAATACTTTTATATTCGTAGCGTACCTGTCTAAAAAGCATGACTTGCAAAATATTGGCAAAAAACTGATTTTCGATAAGAGTAAAAGACCTACTTCCGGTAGTAATTTCGAAAAACTTTTCAAATAAATGGTTCTCAATTTTAATTTTAAGTACATATGAATTCTTTATAAATTTGTTTAAACTCAGTAGTTGACGAACTATTTGCAAAATTCGATTTTTTTCACTGAAGTAAAGTACTACTTCCGGTCTACCGATTTTACTGAAAAACTAATCAGATCTCAAGAGGCAGATTATACACGTAAATACAAAATTTGGAATTGATATCTACAGCGGTTTGACAGCTCTCGTGGTCACACACACAGAGACAGACAGACACATACACAGAGAGAGACAGACAGATACACAGACATTTTTTAAAAACCACTTTTTTGGTATCGGGGGACTTCAAAACGTGGACATCTGCAAAAATCTCGAGGTCGAAAATTTTCGTCATCACAATACTTCCTTATACTACGTATAAGAAAGTAATTATTCTGTTTATAATATACTGTTGGTTCCTCTTTTCTTGAAGGAATATAAATGCTTATTGTTTAAATATTAAATAAAACACTGATAATATGTCACTATCTTTAATTTATCTAACACTTAAAATGGAAATTGTTGAAGACTAACACAACTGCTTCGTGTGGATGTTTGTGTAGAACTTGCTTAAAATGTTAATTCTTGAAGCCTAACGCAACTGCTTCGTATGGATGTTTGTGTAGAACTTGATACATTTTATCGTTTTTTATCAAAGATTCTTCCCTTCTCCCAGTTACAGTACTTTCTTTTCATGAATAGGAGGGGAAATCATTTACCAAGAAAAATACCTAAACACATGGGGTTGAAAATTACAATATAATATTCGAGTGAAACGTAAATACCAAGTAATAAAATAATGGTTATAGACGGACTCGAATGATTTTATGGCGGTCGCGTCGAAAGAGACCTAACTACTCTACCTTTATAATGATTGGCAATAACATAAATGTTTACATATATTTCGTCACAATAGAAGAGATCTCTAGGTTTTTCTAAGGAAACTTCTAGTTCTAGAATACATATACATATACAGTGTGATTTATCAATATTTAAAATTAACGTATTACACATAAATATATAAAACAATTGTCTTTCGTATACAATATTATTTATCGTTCTGAACATATACTTTAATGAGTATTTAAAATTCTTACAGTTAGAAACGTGACGATATGTTGCATTGTTTGTTACAAACAATATTAACAGTAGCCCCTCCTAATGTTAAAAGACATCTGCTAATAAAGTGGAGTCACGATAATCCGAACCTCAGGTATCCGAAGACCGCGTACTCCAAATACAAAAGTTAAGAACCACAGTGATACTCAATAGTATAAACTATATTGCTGAAAATTACATGAACATTCAAATTTAGACGATGTACTGAATTAACTATTATTGAACTACATTAGTTTGAAGAAATCTGTTCCATTTTTTTGTCGAAGAGAATAATATCTCTCCCTTGAAGTTCATTTCCGCCAAAGAGTCAGAAAATTGGTGTCTGCTGGGGTCGGGCTGGAGTTTTGCTCTACGTAGCGAAGAGCTACATCAAATGCAGCCGCGGATTCTAAGTGGGATACCCTCTGCTTCACCTTCACTCTCATCTGAGACATTGACAGGTCTTTTCAAAACCATTACAACAATCTGCTGGTCCTCTATAATCTTATGGTCGTGATCATCGACTCGCAGCAACATTTTCACGTGCGTTCTTGTAGTTGCGAATATTTTGTAAGGGATTTGCTCAATCCGAGAAATTGTTAAGCTGAAAAGAGTGTGGTCCTAATCATTTCGGATTATTGAAACTCCCTGCATTACAAGATTTCATTTGCCCTGGTACTGCTTTTTTATTCTCAATATGTCGTGGCGAAGCGCTCGCTATAAGGGTCCCAAAAGTTTTCCATATTCTTTTAACAAAATTTTAAGTGTGTATGCAGAATGTGCACATACTGCATTCAGCACCATGAAATGCTTGTATCATGTCCATTACTAAAGTTTTGTTATTTGCTGTTTTATTTTCTTCTGTTATTTATGAGAAGGTATTTAAAATCGCCACCATCTTGATCCAGTACTTTAACACGTTTTTTATCGGCCCTCGTTTTAGGTGCCGATTACTGCCGATAGAGTTTTATGTTCTTTTTTTTTATACTAAAGACTGATGTATATTATATTTCCTTTATAAATTTCTATCGTACTGGCCACGTCTACTTAATATAGTCGAACAGTACAACAACGGGATTGCATACCCAAAATAAGTGCAATATCTTTAAAATCCAGGAATAGCCTCGTACTATTCTTCTCAAACAAAAGTTTCAAGTTTCCGTAAGCTTCCTTCAAGCAAACAACATGCGCTATTGGAAGTCTCAACCTGCATTTTCTCTGTAACCAGAGTCATACTAGCCTTCTTCTATCAATTTTTACTTTGTACATGCTGTTCGATTGTCTCAGTTACTGACTTAAGAGGGATCTCTACTCCCAGCCGCTGACGCCACTGTAGACAGTTTGATTTCCCCATAAAATTAACAGTAAATATTAATCAATTTTTAATTTTTTTATACCAATGAAAGAGAATTCGAATATCTATGTACGCCTAGTAATATTTTTCTAAAAATATTTTTGAAATTGTTATAATTAGCAGCAGAAGTAGGTCAGCATTAGACATTTTGTCGAATTTATTTTGAAATAAATAAAAAGAAATTTAAAATTTTACTACTAAGCGTACGTAAATTTGAGTTTTCTCTACAAATTGGTGTTATTATTTATAGCATTGGTTTAATTTTAAGGGGAATTCGTAACCATTGCAATGATAATGTTCATGATTTTTGTACATTGTCAAATGGACTGGCCCGTCCAGTAGAGATCCCTCTTAAGGTAAAAACTTGGTTGACCAGTTTAATTTGCATACATTTTGTAGATTTAACAACATTTAAATACTGACTCTTCTCTCTAGATATCTTCCCTGTCATGATTTCGTAAGTTTAATGTGTTTTTCGATGTTGTTGGTACTTGTCACGTAAGTACTTCAGTAGCTCTTATTGATCTATTAATTTGTAATTACCATTTTGCCGATTCATTACTTTGCATTACTCTTGTTTACATTCTGCCGGGCACGTATACTAATGACTTGGAATTATTTACTTTTTCATTAGAATTTTTTTAATAAACACCATAATCATGTTAATTGGTGACTTTAATTTACCAACTTCTACTTGTTAATCAGCGTTACGGTAAAACGAAGGCTTTTCGAAGTATTGTGGATGTGGTAGATATCAAGCAGTACAATAAAGTCAAGATAAGTTAAATGTTGGATTTTACCTCCCCTAACGTTTACGTCCAGGAATCTGATAACTCTGTTGTTCTTTAAAAAGTTATAGAATATAAGAACATGTCAACTGAATTTATTAGTACTAATAATAAAGTATGTAAAGTGAAGTGGCTGTTGAAAATAATCCAATATATTTAAAATGTTAAACATATTTGACAAACAAAGCGGCAAATTAACAGGAGGATACAAAACAGAACTGACGTTTAAAAATTCTCTACTTTATTATAATGAAACTGTCTCCACGGGTTATATCGTTTTGTATTGCAGGAGCAGGTATTTATTCGGAAATTTGGTGTATTGTATTGTGTAATATTCAAATTTCAATCTTGTAGTGTGTTGTAGAATATTCCCAAAGGAAATACAGAATTTGCTGGGAAGTAGTCAAGGGAACGCAACGACCAAATATGATTTCTCCGTTGAGATAGCACTCGGTCAGGAAACATTTGCGTCATTACACTAATTGTTGTGCCGGGTGTACATAGTTTATCTCATTCCTTTTGTTCGCTTTATATTTCATTGACTGTTAAGGCTATTTTCTTAGTTCTATCTCTGGGTTGTATTTTTTACTTTCTTATACGTAGTATAAGGAAGTATTGTGATGATGAAAATTTTCGACCTCAAGATTTTTGCAAATGTCTATGTTTTGAAGTCCCCTGATACCAAAACAGTGGTTTTTAAAAAATGTCTGTCTGTGTCTGTGTGTCTGTGTGTCTGTGTGTCTGTGTGTCTGTGTGTCTGTGTGTCTGTGTGTCTGTGTGTCTGTGTGTCTGTGTGTCTGTGTGTCTGTGTGTCTGTGTGTCTGTGTGTCTGTGTGTCTGTGTGTCTGTGTGTCTGTGTGTCTGTGTGTCTGTGTGTCTGTGTGTCTGTGTGGCTGTGTGTCTGTGTGTCTGTGTGTCTGTGTGTCTGTGTGTCTGTGTGTGTGTGTGTGTGTGTGTCTGTGTGTCTGTGTGTCTGTGTGTCTGTGTGTCTGTGTGTCTGTGTGTCTGTGTGTCTGTGTGTCTGTGTGTCTGTGTGTCTGTGTGTCTGTGTGTCTGTGTGTCTGTGTGTCTGTGTGTCTGTGTGTCTGTGTGTCTGTGTGTCTGTGTGTCTGTGTGTCTGTGTGTCTGTGTGTCTGTGTGTCTGTGTGTCTGTGTGTCTGTGTGTCTGTGTGTGTGTCTGTGTGTCTGTGTGTGACCACGCTGTAGATATCTATTTCAAATTTTGTATTTACATATATAATCTCCCTCTTGAGATCTGATTAGTTTTTCAGTAAAATCGGTAGACCGAAAGTAGTAGTTTACTTCAGTGAAAAAATCAAATTTTGCAAATATTTCGTCAATTACTAAGTTTAAACGAATTTATAAAGAATTCAAATGTACTCAAAATTAAATTTGAGACAAAATCTCTTAAAAAGGTTTTTTGAAATTCCTACCGGAAGTAGGTCTTTTACTCTTATCGAAAATCAGTTTTTTGCGAATATCTCGCAAGTCATGCTTTCTAGGCAGGTACATTACCAGTATAAAAGTATTTAAATGACAATTTTAAATATCTTTTGTATAAAAAAAGTTTCAAAATTGGGACCGGAAGTACCACTTTTACTCTTACCGAATAGCGATTTTTTGCAAATATGTCGTAAATTATGCATTCTATATATATTTATTAAGTGTCCAAAGGTATTTAGAGTTGGATTTGCAATATTTTTTGTATACATGAAATTTCAAAATTCGGACCGGAAATAGCACTTTTACTCTTAGCGAGCAGCATTTTTTTTCGAATATCTTGCAAAGTATGCATTCTATGGCGATTTATTAAGAGAATGAAAGTACTTAGAATAGGATTTTGAATAATTTTTGTATAAAAGAATTCTTAAAATTGTATACCTTGAAACGCTCATACGTATAAGAAAGTCGTGTGGTGGCCACACCTCTTTTTTTTTTGTTCACTTGAATGAGAAAGTGCTTGTTGAAAGAAGTTCATTATACTTATAATATTTTCTGCATTCTCCTTCCCACTTTTTTTTCTCTATTTCTAAGCTGAGCGACTTCACAAAAATTCCTTTTCTTTCATTTTCAATAAAGATTTTTTTAATAAAACAATTATGATTATTATATTATTATATAAATATGCTTGTAATTTTACCAACGTTCAACAGAAAAGTTAAGGAAATAGCTTTGAAACCTCATAACTTATATATTCAGAACGATCTAATACTACGTAATTTATAACAGCAATTCATTGCAACTAAGACCTTTTGCATATAGTTCACATCTTTCCTAATCTAAAGTATCAAAACGTGCACTTATTTTCGTGCAGTGACGTCACGTATTGCAACTGGCGTTTGTATGCATTTAAGCGGAACGCATTTTAAGTCCTTATTATGAATACAATTCACGATGCATTTAAGTTAACGGAAATGCAGTAACAAAAAGATGATTTATTTAATTGTGTGAATTGGGCGAACTATTGCTTATCATCATTTCGTATATGTGGATGATTTGACGTAAGAGGAGACTTAAAATTAAACAGTTGAATTACGTCAACGATTACTTTATTACTTTCTTTAAATTTTTGAACATATGCCCCTTTAACATTAATACTCAGCGGTACTGGAGTGAATTTTCTACCGACAAGATACAGGGTTGGTTTTGGAAATAAGTGGTCTTCTTGAGCATTACGACTGATGTGTTACGGTGCATTGTCATAAAGAAATAAAATATTACTTTGAGCTCTCTCGTGTTTTTTTTTTTTTTTTGTAATAACGCCTTCTATATTTTCCAGATGGGCAGCATGATTTGTTGCGTTAATAGATACACCTTTTGCGAGATAGTCGAGAAGAAGTATTCTTTTCAAATCCCAAGATATCGTTGGCATTACTTTCCAACCAAAATAAGTGCCTTCTTTGGAGAAGAATTGTGAAAATGCCTTCACTGCTGGTAATTCTGTTTCGTTTTTGATATGAATAAATAGAGTCAAGTTCTTTTTTTACTGGGTCGATATCCAAGAGCTTCAAGAGCAAGCACAACATGGAAGAATCGTGGGCTTCGAAGAAGCATCATTGTTCAGTGTTTGCTGCCAAAATCTCAATTGTGTTCATCTTCTTGAAAAAGAAGTACTGAATTGTACCACGAACCGCGATTTTATCCATTACAACTTTCACTAAACACTTCTTTAAGCAACTGTATCTGTTCAGCGGTGATCTTGAAAACTTTGATATCTTTTTAAAAATGCTTAACCTACTCACCTCACTGGTTAGTCTTACCTTCCTTGAAATCATTCTCTAAGATGCTCTGCGTTACTGTTAAGGCAGCTAGATCAATATATGCATAACAATTAATGAAACTGGTGAACAAAGATGTTCTTTATAATTATTTTATATTATTCATCAGAAAAAAAGAAACAATATTAGAAATAAGAAATAAGATATGCGTATACGTATATGTTTTGCCTGTGGACATGAAAAATTACCTTTAACTGAACGAATGGGAAGCAAAATTCAGACTAATGAGATGTGTTATATAAGAGTTGAATTGGTTGTTTCACGATGTGATCAAAGTAAAGATACGGGTAACTAAAATAATTTTAAAAAAATGTATGGCAAAAAGAAGCAGTAAATGTGAGCTAGTCTTGTAATGTGAGCCTCTTATTTTTCTATAATCAACCGGCACAAAATGTAAATGGCAGTATGACATTTTTATAACAGAGATAGTGCTAAATCCGAGGGGGAAACCGCTGACCCAAAAGTGTACACCATAATCCCACTATATGTAAATAATCCCACATAATCCAATATAATTCCACACAATTCCAAATAATTCCTAATAATACCAAATAATTCCAATTAATCCCATGTAATCCCAATAATCCCAAATAATCCCTAATTATTTCTTTATATGTTCCACGAATTCTGCGGATTTTGTGCACGTTTTATAGGTAAATTAAGATTGAATCGAAGGTTGAATATACATAACACCAGCCTTACGAAAAGGAATTGTTTTGTTTATACACTACTTAAGGAAAACATATAAACACAGCAAAAGTAAAATTCATAAACTTAAATATTTGTGAAAAATAAAATAAATTGAATTAAATAATAATAATTAGTCTTTAACAGAGGATTTAATCTCAGATTTAATGTTATAATATTTCTTAGAAATCTCGGCGTATGCGATTTCATCCAAATGAAAAGGTTCCATTTCGGTGGCAAATTTAACAGGGCCGTAAAAAATATATTTTGATCAACCGTAGTAACGTCTTGTTTAATTTTTGGCCAGGTAAACATTTTATCTTGCTTCCTTCCCCGTGTAAAAAATTAATTGTAAAAATTGTATCATTGATAATTTCAATAATTTGGCCTATATACCACCGTTCATCATAAAAAAAAAGCGTAAAATTTATTACACTCAATTACACTTAATAATGACCACTGGGTCATGTGATTTTCTTCACATCAGAAGATGTCTCCGTATCTGAAGTATCAGTATATGATACACTGAAATCATTCCGATCATCGTCCTCACTTTCTTTCAAGCTCTCTCCAGTAATATATTCCAAACATTTCTTGCTTTTTGAATTACATCTTGATTTAAACATTGTTTTTCGTCGCGACTTGCCTTTATATGATTGCGAAAATGACGACAATATCATTTCTGCTGCTTTACTGTTATTTACGTTTATAAATCGACGCAGTCGATCTGTACTACCCTTTGTATTGTCTAGAAGCCAACATAGGGTTGATAAGGTAAAAGTCATGAACCTCGTAGTTCTGAATATTTGTTCACATGGTTGACTACTGAATAGGTAAAGAAGAAACATCTCATTCGATAATTGAGGATTATCGTGTAAGTTACAGATGATGATTACAAGCGCGTGAGCATTTAACTCTGCACATGTATAACAATTTGATGTAATAAAATTATTTGCTAGTTTAAAATTGGGATGACTTATTAACAATTTTCGCTGAATTCTTAAGAAAAACACAACATACCAAATGTTGTAAAGACGGCGCTTAATACTAATTTTTTTGGATCCAAATATGATGAAAGAACTAAATGCATAAGGTTTAGATACGTACTTGTAGCTTCACTTTCAGGTATGCCTTCTAATAGACGAATTACTTCTGGTGAGCACATTTTTTCTGCGGCAAGAAAATTCATTTTATCTTCTGGTTGCAGGTTAGTTTTTGTAAGGAAATGTTTTTCCTTAGAAACCGTCGAAATCAACTATTGCAAGTGGCCAGGACGTACAATATAGTCACCCATTCGCAATTCGATTTTATTGTTCAGGAATCTTGTACGTAATTTTGTTGCGATATGAAGCGTGTCCTGAACATAAGAAGTTGAGAGCAGTCGTTCAATTTATACCCTGACTGATACCATTGCCACTCGCAGTTTTTTTTTACTGGGGGAAGTATTGCGCATTGCCGCATAGCTTTTAGGAGACGTGTATCGCCATCGGAAGAAGAGCCTAGGACAGCGATTCCCCACTTTTCGGCATTTACTCTAATTTCCTGTCATCGCTGCACAACATCATTAGCAGTAAACCTATTGTCAGTACCATAAGATGCAAGCCAGTAGGCTGGTGCTACTGGTGATAAAGGTTGCGCCATAATCACGCAAGCATAATTTGCTTTAATTTCCCATAAGAAAGTTTTTTTCATTGCTTTTGGCTACGTGGCTATAAACTCATCTGTTTTAGGAAACACATTAACCAATGGCAACGTGACTCCTATAATTTTATTGGTTCTTGACATACTCAATTTTTCCATTTACACGAGTTCCATCTTCGCAAATCCATACAACTTTAGATAGTTGTCTGTCATCCAAAAATTGACTCAGTTTATCACAATCGAAAATTCCTTCTTCAGTTTTAGTGGAGTTATCAAGAATATATCTATTTAATGAGGAAATTGCTGGAAAAACATTTTTTAAGTTTTGCTGCAACGTTTCGTATAAGAGTCTACCGTCTTATATAATACAAATACAGAGCAAATTATTTTATAGTATGATCATAGGTATTTCGATTTCCTCCTCGATTTGCTCTCGAATTCGCAACCGAAAGGTCTAGCAGCATTTTCAATAATTTACCTCTGCAGTTAGTGAAATGGTCACCGGCGTTGTCTAGTTGTGTCGTGGCTACTTTCTCCACAGCAAGATTTAATTCCGTCCCGACATCGTTGTATCTTTTGACAATATCATTTGTCATGTCAACTATTTTATCCAAAAATTCAGAATAAGATGTTATAAGCGTCTGGGTCGGCTGACAAGAAGTACTTCTTTTACGCGCTCTTTTTCTTCTTTCGCTTCTTTGATATTTAGGCGATTTCCATTTCTAGCATGAGACTTCTGGATTATCTGGTTTCGTTTCTTCAAAAGAATTATCACTAGCAATCGAGCTAGCAATAGAACTTTTAATATTGCTAGGATGTTTTTGTTGTTTGATATCATTATTGAATGAAGGAACAATGAGAGTATTGCTAATAATATTTATTGCTTTGCAAGCTTTTCCATCATTTTTCTGCCTTATAATTTTCTGAATTTTGTAACAAAGTTATCACTGAGCTGGATTACCTTTTTCAGCATGTTCTATCGAAGTATTCGCTTCAGAGCTAGAAATCTAATTAAAAAACCACTTAATATCTTTAGTGTCACTTTTTTTTCTTTGGATCACATGTCAAAGATGGACTTAACGTTGATTTTAGTGTGTCGGTGGTCTTAGAATAAGAACTTATGTATCCAGATAAATGCTTGTAAATATTTCCAAAAACCCATTTCTTAGAATGGCCTGGCTGTTGCGCATATTTTTGAATTTTATAGTAATTTTTACAATAGCATCTCATAACGCAATATAACTCATTTTGTATTACATATTTGGTTTCGAAAAAGATTTCAGAAAGTTTTGTTATAAAAGAGTACCACGTAACTAACTTATCAATGTGTAATACTCTCGATGCACTAGACGAAAATGGAGTAATAACGAAATGAATAGCACACTAATTGAAAAGAAAAATTACCTTCGACAATACTGACACCGATTTTGTTAAAAAATTCATATAAAATTAAGAAGGGGTCGGATAATATGGAGTACGATTAACATATAAGAATAATGTTCGTATAATCTGGGTTCTACTGTATATATATACTATACTATAGATTAACTGAGGTCTCGGCCGACATCTTCGCTTACCTAAAGTTCCAGTGTACCAATTTGTTGCAAAGGATTTATCTTGCGTTTTAGATTGTTGTAGAACGTTTCTTTTGAAATGGCTGGATATTATGGTATATATTTTCTGTGACCTTGTATAAGTTTGAAATTTTCTGGTTTTTCCAAAGTACGATTCGTATTCCTCCTTGGGAATTAATGTTGGTACTGTCTCGGCCATAAATTTCTCCATCTACAAGATCATCTGTGATTTGAGCAAGTAATTGTGCGTTAGTAAATCCATTGATCCTTAAAAGATTTTTTATGCCGACAGGCACGGAAATATTTAGCTTATTTTCAACTTCGGTGAAGCACTCAGCCCATGCTTGTGAAACTTGCACCTAAAGAAAAGAACAGGCGCTTACAAATTACAATTACTCTCTTGGTAAGACTTGGTAAGAGATTTCAAGTGAGAATCATACCTTGATTTCAACTGTAAAAATTAACTTCCAGATTAACTGTGCAATAATTCAGTGGCAGCAAAAATAAACAGCATAATCCTAGAATATCACATCACACCGCATTACACTGACTTGTATAAATAAAATGCCGAGTGGAACGCGCATACGTTCAAATCTCGGTTCAAACCTGTTCAAATTAGTGTACGATCAGCAATTTCCCGCAAAATATCGTATGATCAAGTAATGAGTCGTAAGGTGTAATTCGTGGAAATGAAAAACTAGCAAAGGCATTTTCTGTTAAAATTCAATTTGATTTTTACTACTGTGATTGAACTATGGACTTGACGTTTAATTTGAAGGGATGATTCGATTACATAAAGTATTTTTGATTATACAGGACAATACATACAAAAACATTCTTTCTGATGACCGTGAAATCCGTCATAATTCTACCAAGTAACCCCGCATAATCCCACATAATTCCAAATAATTCCATGTAATCCGATATAATTCCAAATAATCCCATGTAATCCGATATAATCCCAAATAATTCCACATAATTCCAATAATCCCAAATAATTCCTGGAATTCCTACTAGGTGTACACCATAATCCCTCAGCGGTTTCCCCCTGGGCTAAATCCAATGACTGTTTTTTGGTTTTTCATCAGTTTTAGGAAGCTTCAAAACTTTTTTGGGTAAGTATATAAATTCCCTTAATTGGAAATGAACAATGTTTTTGCAACCATTTTCGTAACAAGTAAAAGTCACATAATTAGACTTCTATTAACGACTGTTAGACATAACCTATTTTTAAGTATATACTAAGTATTTTTGCAATATGGGTCAGCCTGTGTTATGTCAGGATGTCAAGAAAAGAAAGGCAAACAGACAAGAAGAGAAAAATGAAGCGTCAGCGATATGAAACGCGCTATAGCAGCGGTAAGGCAGCACGAGATGAGTACTCTCAAAGCTTCAAAAATGTTTAATGTAGCACGAACTACAATGCAACGTTCCGCAAAAAAAATGCACTGCTGACAATAGAAACAGCCCAAAGAAAGATAGGGCGTAAAGCTTTCTTAGGGTGGAAGATAAATTGCATGGATCAACAACAAAAAGAGATGAGGCTGGCGTATAATGGCCGTGACCATAATGAATTTCCTGATTCTCAAATTTCACAAAATACAGCACATGGAAATTATGTTTTGCGATGCACCTTATGCAGACGATAACCACGGTGAAATATGTAGCGCTGGAGTCGAAAAAGAGAAATTAGTGTATGAATTTTGCAAGAAGTAAACGTAACATTGCAAGTTATAAGATTTATTATTTTATTTTGGATATAACTTTTATACTTTCGACTTACCATGACCAATAAATATTATAAATTCTATACTTTACATCTAATATCATACATTTTTAGGGGTAGCCTATATTTAGGGCCAATTTCAAAATAACACAAAAGTACACCTTCTCATTAGTTACGAAATAATGAGTTTTCATTGTTGTGATCATTCTCATTATAAAAGTTTTATGCTCATGCAACACCATCTACAAGATCTGATAGCTGATCAAATACCCGAGTGTGACGTCACTAGAAGTAGGCCGCCGAATTGTATTTCATAATATTATAGTAGGGTATCGCTATTTTTCTTCTTATATACTATGTTATTGTTCTTGATTTTTACAAGTGTTGTGTACCAAATTTCATTCAATATCTCCACATGCTTTTAAATATTTAAAATCGTCAAATAAATTTAATGTGACAAGTGAGTCTACAATTTGGAAAATATGCGTGAAATATAAGCGTGACCCACAAACACAGAAGACCTCCTGCCTAATGTATAATCAAAATCTAGCTTGTTATCTCCAAGTGATAATTGTTTTATTAATTATGGATGAGATATATTTAAAAGAAAATTTGGATTATAAATGTCGCAATATTGTTAGAAATACCAGCAATGATCAAGCTAGCCCGTGATTACTTATGTTTTTATGATTGCTGGTTTAAAGCCTTCTTATAAAGAAGCAGTGCATATCCTACCCATAAATAACTTAACAGGTGAGACTTTACGTTCATATGTCAGAAAAATTGAAATCGGTGTAGGATTTAATGTGTTGGAGATGGTGTCAGATAATCACACAGTAAATAAAAAAGCCATGTCTTTATTTAGCGATCACCTGAAACATGGAAACATGAATTTTGTAATTCACACAGTGCAAATTCTCAAATAAATTAGGAATAATTGGTTAAAAAAAGAAAAGCAAGAGTTTCCATGTCCAAGATTTAAAGATAATTATATATTTTTCAATACATCTAAAATTTAAAACTAGCAAAGATGTATTTCAAATTTAGCACGTTATTTCACTCTTATGCCAGGTGTAATATAGAACATGCCTACTCTTTGTGACGTCATCCCTTCTGCTGTCAGGACATGTTATATAGGTGACGCTGTCTCATACTTTAAAAAATTATTTATTTGATCAAAATGGCTTACACCTATGAAGAAGTCGACATTTATTTTATATATGCTGTAATAAAAGCTGCGCTTCTTGGAAGACAAGGAATTGTAATCTTCCTCTATATAGATAATATTACAAAATTCTTTTAAAAAACCTAGTCTATTATTATTTGAAAAACACAAAATTTGCCTATAAACAACGTTAATGAAAGGCCAAATTTTATTATAATAATTTGTCCGTCGATGAAATTTGAATTCATAATTTCTGTTATCGCGATAAATACTATACCAATCTGACCACGCCTGTAATTATGAGAACATGTATTTTTAGTATGCATGCATCATAAACCAATCAAAACACACCCATAAGCGTGCATAATCGGGCCTTTATCGCACGGCGTGCGTATAAAGGTTGCTTGGTAACAGCCAATCCCAAGCGTTTAATAGTCCATTGAAATGTCAGGAAATGTCAAATGACATATAGGTACATGTCACTCGATAATATGTATTGGAATTATTGATTTGGTTTATTTGGTTTGTACCGCATTTAATATCGTATAACACATTATTATTTTATTGTAAACTATCAAATTAATCAACAATTATGGTCAATTTTATTTCAAAACATGTAACATGAACGGAAAAATTATTTTAAATGAATATTAAACGTACAATTTTGATTATTCGTTATTGTTAAGTGACTTGCAGCATTGCTTATTTGTGTATTTTCAACGTTCTTATCAGTGTTAACAAATGTGTCAGATCCAATATTGCCTCCTTTCTGAACAGCTCCAGCAATTAATTTTGAAACGCCTAATTTGTTTGTGATAGACTCTTCAATATACCCACTCGCTGTCGATGAGGATTTCCAACCCACTTGGCGTTTCAACTCATCGACATTCATCCCTCCATTAGCCATAATCGTGGCAGATGTTCGTCTGAAGGCATGACCTGTGTATTTATGAGCGTTTATGAAATTTAGATAACGTGCTATAATGGAAGGGCACTTTCCAAAGGTATTAATCCCAACAACTTGTTTTATACATAGTCCTTGAGAATATTTTAAGAAAACTCGATCTGTACTGATATGCTTTGGACGTAGTGCAAGATATTTATTAAATATCTCGGCATACTTTATGTTGGAATTATCTACTACAGCAAACGTTCGGCCTTTTTCTGTTTTTGACGGACGAATACAAATTATCAGGGCAGATCCTTCTTTTCTTATATCACTCATAACCAGATTACACATTTCGCTTCTTCTGCAACTACCAAACACTCCACAAATTGCTACAACTTTTAAAAATAAAAATATATTATCTGGAGCCTGACTAAAAAACTTGCATAAATCTTCTTCCGTAAAAACCAAAGATTTTTTAGCTACTTGATCTTTGCCCACTCCTTTCATAAAGGCATGGAGTTTGTGATAAGATGCTAAATCGATTCTGTTTTTAACCCTTAGCATAGCTTGCAGTTTGGAATGAATGCACCAAAGTGACGAAGCTTTATAAATTCTGGACATTTCCAATATATACGCTAACATTACTGATCCATCAATATGTTCAGTCTGTTTCTGCTCCATCCATAATAATAATTTTTCGTACTCTTTATAATATAAATGCCTGGACTTTGCAGGTATTAAACTTAATTCAGCTTCAGCAGCTAGTTTTTGAATTTCTGTCGACATTATTAATACAACAATGATGTTTAATAATTAAGTGAAATGTCAAATGACATAATATAGAGACACATGTCACTCGATAAAATGTATTGAAATTATTGATTTGATTTCTTCTAATTAAAATTATTGTTGCATTTATACTAAAAAATATCGTATGACACAGTGCATAATTAGCTTTTAAAGCACTCGTAACGTTAAAGCCACTCCGCTTCGCGTCGTGGCTTTAAACTCGTTACTCGTGCTTTAAAAGCTTGATTATGCACTAGTGTCATAATATACTATTATTGTCGCTCTGAATTGCATCAAAGAAATAGATGTAATGTTATTAAATTTTGTTATTAACTATTAGTATTTACATAGAAATGTGCATTTTATATATATACTTATTTCAATAATAATTATTTACATATTCTTTGTGTTATACTATTTTTAGTCCTATAGTTTTGATATATTTTCGAATGTATATTTTGTGATTCAACAATAGCAAGTTATATAACTCGCCTGTGTTTTACAATCGATAGTCACGTTCTAAACAGTGCATATATGGTTTAGCACCCGTGGTGACCACACTCGCTCTCTATGTAACGGCCATCAAATGGAGATCGAAACTAAGAGCAGAAACGAATAGTGGATTCTGAACACGTCCTGTGGTAAAGAAAGACACACCGACGGTGGTGTTGCAAGGCCGTAAGGAAAAGACGGAACGAGTTAGTAGCCAGATGCTTGAACTATGACCAAAACCCGTAAACCGGATACTGCTTAGGTTCTGATAAAATGTAACATGACACTTCTTTTATTATACGGCGTTGATTATTGCGAGAATTGAGAGGAACGGAGTGGTCATCTTCTTCTGATATTCGAGGAAAACAAGGAAAAGGATGAAGTGTTATTATACGTGTTATTGTTGAAGTCCTATATCTCCGCTTAAAATACTGTCATATGTAACATAAGAAATAAAATTTTCCTACAGATCTTCCCTTTCTTTTTCATCAATTATAAAGGAAGGTAGTGTTTCAGAAGTTATCAATTTTTTAAGATTAGAACATGAACTACAGTTTTTCAGTTTCTAAAATTAAAATAACAATAAAATTGTGGACATTAGATATCACAGTTGTGGTTCGCAAGATATCAAAATTATACTGATATGATTAATTTGTCAAAACTAATTCATAAATTATTTCTAGTAAGAACTATAAATTTTAAATTTTATTTTAAAAATCATTCAGGTATACTGTTTGATATGCTTATAAGTGCGAAATAAGAGCACTTTTTATACTACAGTATGCACATGAAATGATATAATTTGTTTTATGCAAGAATTTATTTTATTTTATTACAAATATATGTATATAATTATTATGTACATATTGAGATGATATTATCACAATACTTTCCAAATTAATATTCTTTCAACTCATAGATCCGAGGTTGAAGATGACATATTTCCACGTATTGATTCGCATCTAAACTTCAAAAGTTGTGTCTTACGTGCACTACGTCTTTTGTGCAATCCACCGTTGCTAGGAAAAGGTCATACATTCAGCTGTACAGGCAGGCTGAGGGTGATGTGTTTGGACGGCAGAATAATTAGAGTTTCACACCTTTGTGGCACTTTGTCTATTTTCACTTGTTCATTTGACACCTGTACTGAATTCCACTGGAGAGTGAAAGATATCACTAACACATTCCTGTCGAAAAATCATATATATTTTTTTCCTTCATGTGATGGTTTTGTTTACTTCATTGCGTTTTCATTAGTATGCTTTGTTGTTTCTTCTACATTTTTACCACTTTAAGCTGTAAATGTAATCCGAAAAGCTTTAAATTATATACACTTTAATTTGATCATGGTCTTCGTTATAAAATATAAAATTGTATATTAAGAATTTGTGCACATTAACGTTATTTTAATTTACAGATTACAACTTTTACATACAATTATAATTTATTTATATAAATATTAATGTCTGTCATGGACGTTATGAAATATTATTCTAATTTTTCTTTTGCATTTTAATTTTAGTATAGTTTTAAAAATCAATTTATGAAGATAATTATCTAATCTCAAGCACACAACGCCATTTAATTTGACAGACGTGCTTTTGGTATTAGGATTTAATATTAAACACAGTGATACCACATAATATTTAATGTTTGGTAAAACTTCATGGAATATTCCAAAGTGATGATTTTTTCAATTATTTTCGTTTTGGAGAGGAATTAAAAATCTTTAAAATTTTGGTTTATGGTGAGGGGATCTATTAAAGCCATCGCACTAAGGAGTAAGGACACTTATGCTTTGAGTAATCAGACTAACAACACAAGTAAGAGGTTATGTCCTGTGAAATCAAACATTCAACACAAGTAAAATATGTGACTATGAGATGTAAAACCTAAGCAGTTGTAATATACGAGGTGTATTTACTTAAAGCTTACATGTTTATTATAATTTCAATTTCTTATTAAAGATTAAAAATATTGTTAATTTTAACGAATTATTACTACGAGAATTAAAAATATTTATTTTATTAATTATTTAAGGATTTCTAGCATGATATTTCATTTTATTTTTCAAAATTATGTAAATTTATCAGTTTTCTTTTTGGGAAGATACGAGTAAAATAAACCCGTTAATGGTTCATATTATAAGCGTCTGTGAAAGAAACACATGTTTGTGTGTATAGTGTGTACCGAAACCATCAAATTATTGCTTGTTATTTTTCATATTTTTAAATAAAATGAAAACTAAATCGTTTTACCTGGCTAGCTCATTTTTTATCCCAGGACGATTCAAGTAGTGAGATATCAAAATAATAATCTTAGGGCACTAAATGGTACAACTGATAAAACAAAGTTATTCTAATTTAAATAACATTTGTATTAGAAACCCATATTTTTGCTTATAT
This sequence comes from Amphimallon solstitiale, assembly GCA_963170755.1. Classification (NCBI taxonomy): domain Eukaryota; kingdom Metazoa; phylum Arthropoda; class Insecta; order Coleoptera; family Scarabaeidae; genus Amphimallon; species Amphimallon solstitiale. The sequence continues at coordinate 18,482,390 of OY720679.1, forward strand.
TAATACGCATACAGAGAACATATACAAAATAATATCAACTTCAGTCAAAATAAACACATTATTAAAATAATTTCAGCAGTCACTTAATATTGATGGATTAATTGTGATCATACAAATATTATAGTCTCTACAAAATAATGCATTAAACATTATTTGTTTGCCGGTACCTTTCCATATCTATAATCAACACAAACAACATAGGCCTCAATTAGAAAACAAATTATGTTCAGATTTAAACATACAACGCATATAATATTTTTAGACTATCATCGAGCAGTCATTTACAAATGCCGAGATATTGCCGTATCTAAAATAAACTATTAAATATGCTTTTCAATCATAGATTACCATATTATTTAATTAAGTCTCTAAAATTAAGACAGCCTTCTTTTCTTCACTAAAGGGCAGATCTTGTCGTTGTTGGTTTACTTCGTAAGACTCCTCTTTCGACTGTAGATATATCAGGAGCTTCTTTAACTGCCATAGGCCCCTTATAAGTCACCTATTTCTTTCTGTATGGGTGATATTGCACTTATCCAACTTCCTATACAGTAAACTTTACACTTTTAATACTTTTTAGTCGGCCGACCTCTTTATGTAAATAAAAAACCTTTTATATTATTTCTGAGGTTCAAAAAGACAGTCTAATAAGCTGTGGACCGCTTTGTTTGAGTCGACTTACTTATTAATTATGCAACCTTCTATATCATCTTTGCGGTTCTGAACAGTCTAATATGCTGTCAACCGCTACGTTCGAAGGTCCTTTGTAGACTTTTTTCTTTTAAAATCCTCGTTCTCTGGGACGCACACGAAATTCCTTCTCCCGCTGCACCTTTATAGTAGGTATAATTCACATGAATTTTCTTACGCATCAAACGGTGATAAACACAAACACTCGGCGCCTCAAGTCTTAAATATAATATAAACATTTCTTATCTAACTAATGCTTAAGTCATAACACATATGCTTCGAAAAATAATTAATATTCATATTCAAAATTATAAAATATTTCAAATTGGCTGTACTGTTACAACTCAAGATGACACTTACGAGAGTGAAAATACACAATTGTGTTATCAATGTCAATACATGAAAATAATTATGGTTTTCTCTACAATTCTAGAAAAAGGGTTGGCTTTTGTAAATTAGACATGTGCTCACTGGCTTCACAATAGATTCCAGAGGGTGGATGTCCGATTGATCCAGGCATGAGCCAGATATTCGTGACTGTGAAAACATCACAGATAAGTGTAGCAACACCTGGACTAGGGTTATTATTTAATTAAATTCTATATACAATTTTGTATCACCATAAACCATGCTAGCTGGATTATTCATGTTAAATCTATTCTAAAATGTAGAATAGTACCTATATCTTCTAAAGATATAGTAATTTTTTAGTACAATATAAATTGTTATTAGTTTTGTGGAGATATCATTATTCACGCATGTTAGTTCACTTTTCATAACTTCTATTATTGTAAATCAAATTCTATTGTTTTGTTTTAGCCTCTACCCCCATCTATCTGAGCAAATAAATAAATAAATATATGCAAAGATCTGCATCTGCGAGCAGGAGTCTATGGCAAATTTGCATATACTAATCAAGGAACAGCAAAATATTAAAGAAATAAGAAGAAAAATGATGTATGTCTGTCGCCTGATATAAAATTTAGATATCAGATTAAATACCTTTATTTTATACAAATTATTTCTTTTACTTTAAATAAGCAGCAGCCACAGCAATATGTCATTAGTGAATTTACTTTATAATAATAATAATATATTTTTGTTCGAAAGTGAACATGAACACGTCAATAAACATACATAAAAGATACAAACATGAAAAACAAATGTATAGACATCAACATATCAAATATTATAAAGAATAAAATCAATAAAATTACAAAGATTAATTTTAGTATTCATTTAAACCATAAAAACAGTTTTTATGTAAATACTCTTTCAATTTACGCTTGAAAATCGCGGATGACCCAGCGCTCTTCAAATAATCCGGAAGCCTGTTGTAGAAAATAATGGCTTTGCATCAAGGGCTCCCCTCAAATTGACAGGTCCGATGAAGGGACATCAGCAGATCCCGTGATGAACGAGTCCCCATCGCGACAGATACATCACAGTTTCTGACAAATGTTGCCTCATTCCTTTTAAATAATGTCAAAACCTCCAACATATACAAAGAGAACAAGGGTAACACAAGTAATTTCTGAAAAAGCAGGCAACAAAATGTCGCAGATGACACACCCATGACGCACATAATAACACTTTCCTGCATCAGAAATACCCCCCTAGAAAGGAACGAGGAACCCCAGAAGGCCAACCCGTACTTCTGTCTAGATTCAACATTTGCATAATAAAATCATCTAACCCATTCCAGACTTACCACACTCTTCAAGTTCCCAATGGAGTACAATGTTATGTTTACACTCAACCTACCGGCAATGTGGGCCCCAGCCGAGAGCAGAATCGATGACTAGCCCCAAGGACCCCACCTAACTACACTCAGGTATAGATCGCCCCCGAAATGGACTATAAAGGCTACAAGGTACGCCGGGAAATAACTGAAATTGTAATATACTAGTCTTCTGACAGTTAAGAAGGAGACCGTTGCTGTCGCACAATTCACCGAAGTCACCAATAGCAGCCTTCATTGCCTGTGACATGTCATCAAGCATACGGTGAGAGACAATGCATCGGCATATACATATATTATGAAGAGAGTTGGGCCGAGGACGGAACCTTGAGGTACTCCACAAAACAAGTTCATAGGCGATGAACTGAATGACCCCACAACATTATTTACCTGGCCGGTCATGTGAACAGTAGACGTTCGCACAATTAGAAAAGATTTAAACAAGTCATATGTAACACCCCGAATACCCAAAGCATATAATTTATGCATTAAGATTGAATGATCCAGAATATCAAAAGCCTTACTCAAGTCAAAGAAAATATCTCCAACCTTAATTTTTTTGTCTAGTTGTTCATAAACATAGTTTAACCTCAGATGTAAAGCATCTTGGGTGGACCTACCAAAAACAAATCTAAACTATGAAGCTGAAATAAGTTTGTTATTGGTCAAGTACTGAACTAACATTAAGTTAACAGCATTTTCATAAATCTTGAGAAAGCAGATGTTAAAGAAATTAGTCTGTAGTTTTCGACACTCCTACGATCGCTTTTCTTATGTACGGGTATTATTTTGGATGTCTTTAAGGAATCTGGAAATACACCCTCACAAAAATATTCATTCACTATATCAGTAAGGATATACAATCAGACACATCGTTTAATATAAAGCAAGGAATGTCATCAGGCGCAGCTGAATGTTTGGTACTAACTTCTCTTATAATGTTTTTTATTTCAACACTACGGGCCTTAAAAAGAAACTCTTATTAACTGTACCAACGAACTGATTAAGTGAGGCTCGAGCTACGTTAGGCTTTCCAACAGAAGAAAAATATTCCTTAAATAAATCTGCAACCATTCTAGGATTATCACCTACCCGTAGAATCTTAAAACTTATTAACAATTTTTTAGGAGGCTTTTGCTTAATTATTCCATCGAATTATTAAGTTGTCATAATATTGTTTTTTGGCTAACGCAACACATTTTAGATAATCCAGCTTTTTCGACTTATATGGTGGAAACGCGTTACATTCAGTTGCACGTCATACTAGATCCATGACGACTCGCCCTGTATATGGATCTATTTTTATTTCTGTTAGTGACATTTGATATAACCAAAGAAGAAAATTATTCACAATACAATAACTATAACGTATATATTCAGTCTTTCTCAACTTATTTATTATATTGATTTAGACTGTCGAGAAAACTTAAATGTTTCATTACGTTTCCATAATATAATTTAAAATAAGCAATACTTACGCTATTCACATTAAATTTAACACATGATTATAGAAAAGTTTGTAAAAAGCCTCGACTGTTTACAGAAGCCTTTCGGCATTATATTCAATGAACGCAATTGAATAATAAATACACTTCTAAGAAGCACTGTTTCTAAACAATTTATATCAAAGCAAAAATAAACATGAACAATTAGACAGTAACAACACAATATACACAACGCACGTCTTTTTGACAGATATGATGAAGAGCTGAAAATGGTGATCAGAAACCAGGGAATCACGATTCATACACAAAGAGAACCGAGAGTAACATTCGGAAATCATATTATTAATAATTGTATCCTTTTGACTTGGTTGATTAGAGATTTTGAATTATTTGTGACTTGCTTTCAATGTTTTTTCGGTACATCAATCATATTTAAAAAAAGTGTTCACTATCAATTTCAACTTTTTCGGGATTTAACAGAGAAGCAGCTGCACTGGACAAATCAGTTGTTCGGTTTTATTCTTACCAAATATGCTAAACACGTGTCATAATTAATTCTTTCTCTTGTCTACTGGCTAAAGTGATAATTCCTGAGTATACTTAGTTTTGTGATATATTAATTTCTTATTGCCTATTTTAGGGCACTTGTTTAAGTAATGATAAAGTAGTATGAGGAAGTATTGTGATGACGAAAATATTCGACCTCGAGATTTTTGCAGATGTCGTTTTGAAGTCCCCTGATACCAAAAAAGTAGTTTTAAAAAAATGATGATTAATCAAAATCGTTCAGCTGTAGGTATCATTTAAAACGCAAATGACCGTTTATTAAAATTCTACATGACGCGCCGTTTACTGTTCTCAGATACAAATCTGTTAAAAATGTAAATTATGCGTGTTCGTGCTGTTTGACTTATTCATAAAGAAAATTGATTTATTTATATCTAGTGGGGATATACGGACGGAGTCATAATATTTGTGTACGTCGGACGTGTGAATAGAACGCCTAACAAATGAAAATCCCCTGACCACTCGTAGTTCCAAGGTGTTATACTGAAAGGAGTTCCCACGATTTTTAAAGAGGCAACAGCCCTCGACAAAACGATGAATAAACGCGTCTGTATTTTTCTTCACTTTCTTTTTCTACGCTTTAAATGATTTTAATGACTTTCGTCAACATTTTGCCCATTCTAATGTCACGAAACCCGTATTTGGATTTCTTATTGATGAAGGGTACTAATGAATAAATCCCTTCATTGAATAGAATGTTTTTAAGTATGTAGGTATTTTTAAAAAACTTTGTTGCATTCTACATTTCATTATTTTTTTTTACCATCTAGTAAACTTTTCGACAAAAAATTATAAAATCAGGTGAAAAATAAGCGAGACACTCTATGCTTGCACAGTTGTTGCAATTAGTTAATATGATTGTAATAAAATATTAATGTGGTAACATCTCAATTTTGTTTTGACAACTGCGTTTTTCATTAGAGGCTATTTATTTCCCGCATCGGATGAGTATACCCATTTTTATAGTTTTAACCTTTAAAATGTAATCAATGGTACGAAGGGCTTGTATTAATTCCTGATTCCAATTATTACATTTGTGGAAAATTTGTATCGAAGAAACATTGAGAAAATATAACAGATTTTGTCAAGAACCTATATTATACTTGCTTCGGTGAAAAACTTGGTCACCACAATAAGCCATGGGCCTCACATAAAGTGAATTAAGTACCCTTATGTAGAAGATTTGCAAAAGGTACGAAAAAACCTTTCCGTTTGAAGTATTTAGAAGAAACCTAAAAATCATACTTCTGTTCATGTAGAGTGAAAGGGTACAATTATTACAGCAGCTTCCAGTCGACACTGTGCCCCGTTCCTCATAGCTCGGAAATACCTATACCTAAACCTACTGAGAAAGTAGAAGACACTTTTGACGTGGACTTTCACGGTGTTTCAAACAGCAGCGAACCCCAACATTTTCATAACTGGAATTTAGTCATTTAGAGATTTGGGCGTTTCTAAAGATTCTGCAGGACTCTGAGACCGTAGGCTAAAAAAAATAGTTCCTGGTACGTCTTTCTTATGGTTCAGAAAGCGAGAAACAGATTTTGTTTTATACTTTTCTCAAGTTAGTGGCTTGGTTTTTGTGTACCTGATTGAAATGTAAAGATACTGGTTGGACGATATGCGATAATCTGAAAGTGTTTACCATGCTTCTTTAATAACAAGTACGTTCGCTTTTTGTGTAAATGAGACAGTAAGGGCAATCACTGTATCAAACAGGAGTGGCCGCCTAGGACGGCACTGGAAACCAAAATGTAGTAAAGGAGAGTTTGGTGGATCCCAAGTAAAGTAAAATGTTGCTTCATTCGAAAATATATTTAGGCCACTAAACCCTGGTTTGAATTGCACCAGAGCTCTAAGCAGTGATCTGTATAATCTAGCCATAATTCGTGGACTAGCCAAAGCGTATAAGGTTGCTACTGTTCGATTTTTAAATATTTTATTACTGGTCTTTGACTTATTCCGTTATCCAAAGCTACTGTCCGGGATATTCGATGTAGATTTTCTTGTAGGGCGAGTAGCGTATCAAGGGGAATTTTCGTCCAGACCTGGACCGTCCCTTATATTTTCTTCTTTCCAGACTTGATTTTTATTTTGTTAACTGCTGATTGGGTGATATTTTTATCACGATATTTATTATTAAATAAAACGCAGACATCCTTCTGAGAACAGCGTTTATCACCACAACCGAGCATAATTAGGTTTTCAATCCTTTCTTTTTCAGTTAACTTTTCCGTTTTGTTTTTAACCCAACTTAGAACTTAATAAATCAAAAGCAAAAACACCACATTAAAAAGTCAAACAGAGATTATTAGTCATAGAATATTTTTTTCTTGATTATTCAACCGAAAATTCTATCACCGCTAGATAGAGAATGAAAAAATCTTTCCGAAAATGACCCCAGTCGTCTTTTCAATTTTCAAGGTGACCCCCCGTTACTCCGCCATTGGTTGGAATAGGGAGGTAATTTATGTCAAAAGATGGGAATGTAAAAATAAAAATTGACTTGTCCGAGGAAAATTGCCAACAGATAGGGATAAAACTTTTAAAGAATTTTATACCTTACTTTACACTAGCACTGTATACTAAAAATCGACATATTGCCGTGATCTCTTGCATATTAAAAATAATAATAATAGCATTAAGAATTAATTTAAGTATAAAAATGTAAAAGAAAAACAAGAGATTTACCAGGAGAAAAGAAGGTTGAATACGCTGATAGAATTCACGTATACTTATAAAGTACGTGCTGTTAAGAAAATAAATGAATATATAAAAGATAATAAAAATTATCATTATTTTTATTAATTATGTTGCTGGAACAGCGCACAGCATAATCTATTTGGCAATGCCTAACGTATGGCAATACTACAATTATTTTATACCAAATAATTATGTTGCCACAGCAATATGCAAAAATATAATCTTCTATTCAATTTAAACCTTGAACATTATTAAATAACAGCTAAAATATCATAGATTTTTTGCTAAAAATGAAAGGAAATACTCCGATTCTACACTATACGTCAATTAAGCGGTTTAAACTGAAAACAGATAAGAAGCCATTCAACAGGTTATCGATGCTCTAACATCCACTATTCCTCTATTGCAAAGCCCGGTCGTTAGCCAACAATCCCGGCATCAATAAAAATGCAAATACTTCACCACCAGATACTCAATACATATCTACTGCCACAGCTATTGTTTAGCAGTTCAGAAGTACGTGATCTACAGCCGAACCGCAGATATGAAACTTGAATTTGTAAACACATTTACCGCATATTGATGTTGTTGTTCACATGTACCTTCCCAACGTATATTAAGGTATCCCTACCGAACCGTGAATTACTGGCAAATTATTCAACCTTCCATTTTAATAATTCATGGGTTTTGTGGAGCGTATGTTTTAATAAAATCGAAGAGGTAGTCATTTGGTAATTTATTTTGATACAATGGTTTTGATTGCTTTATTTGCGATATTTTTAAAAGTTGTCGTTAATAATATCATTTTTAAATATAAAGTCGATTAATTTCATTTCACCCGTGCCGTATAATACACCCATTTTCTGCTTTTCGTAATATCTTAAACCGATTAACATTGCCCTAAAAAATAAGCTATTATGGGCAATTTAAAGACTAATTGAAAATTAATCACAGTATATACGTAATAATCTTGTTCGAAAATTAAGGTTGACTGACAAAGAAAAACCTCAGAAAAAAATTGATGTACTAAACGGTTAATAAATAATACGATTAACTGTGATTTTATTTATAAAAGTAACAACTATTTTCAAAATATCTGTGTTCATTATTGTTGTGTGCTTTTGGCACTTCTGACTAATTTAATTTCAAAATATTAAATAATATCTGTTTACTTAACCTAGCAATTGTTAAATTACTTAAGAATTCCAAATTAATTATAATATCATTCTTTTGGCTCGTACTGTGTACTATTTATTATTTTCAATACACAAAATATATTCAAAACTTAAATATGTATTGCAATTCTACAGCTAAGCTTGTTTAACCTTCTTGAATAAACAGTCCTTTATATTTTTCAACTACGTATCAATTTCTGTTAAAATAACTTCTACATCTAACATTTCTTAAAAATAACATCTGAATAACAACATTTATAATCTAAGGTAAAATTCTTCTTATAAAGCAAATATTAGAGTCACGTACAACAGTTTTTCTTAAATACCCTTTTGTATGACGACGATAGCTAAAAGGTTCGGCGCCACGAATACGCATGTTTTTATGAATAGTCCTTTATCTGAAATTTCGTGAAGACCAAATAGTTAAATACCTCTATTACATCGTATGCGTCGTGTGCAAAAATTCCTTCTTGGAAAAGTCGAGAACCTTCTAGAGTCCAAAAACAGGCGTGTTTCACCCCTCTCCAACAGTACGCATAAAAAGGCAAGATCGCTTAAAAATGATTAATAGTTATTATCCGCCAAGTGACTGTAGACACATCGAAGTAATTTTATATAGACCCTTGCTGGTCGATGGCTATCATCTAATGGTTGACGCATAATTTCAAATGTTAAGATTGTTATCATCGTGTACGTAATATAGCCGTGTCAAAAGCTAGTCAAGTGACGATTTAACGTACATAGTGAGTGCAAAATTATCTAAATATCGTTAGTCCAACCTGAAAGAAGGTTTGGCAGATCCAGATGATGTACCTTATGGGAATTTGAAACGATCTTAACCATTGCCGTCGGATACCAACTTTCGTCAAACTAAGCGGAACAACATCTACCCCCGCAGGAGTCATCGACCGTTGCATCGTGTCTGCACACACCAAGGTAAATTACCGTATTAATTAGGTCTCAGAGCGGCTTAGAAATTATTGTACCGTCGTTGTAATAAATCTACGGCCATTGCTTCTAGTTGTGTAACAATAAAACTGTAATATTTAGCCCGTCGGATAACTTTTAAAATAGGATTAATCTGTATTTTTCTGTTCACATTGTTGTTGGAATCATTACACTACTGTAAACAATAGTATTAATCTGAAATTTCGAGTTCATTGTTAGAATCTTTGTACTATTGCCTATGTTATCGTAACTTTAAGTTAATCTTTTAAAAGTTCCAGTACGAATTATTCACTTTGTCAAATTCATCCATACATTAGTTGTTGCATTTTGTTCAAGAGTTAATATCCGATTTTAATTTACCATTTGTATTTGCAACCAAGATATTGTTATATGTTATTTGTGTTCATCTTTGTGTAACCACAATTTATTTTATCTGGCCAGAGTATTAAATTAGGGATTGTTCAATCTAATGTAAAATGTGGAAGTGAAACATCAATGTATTGGTGTTAAATGTTTATTGTATTTTGCTTTAAATTGTCTTAGGTAATAAATATTGTTAAGTTTACGACACTTGTGTTTTAAATTAATTAATCCTCGTTCCTTGAGGCGACTCGAAAGCTCAGTGACTGTTTCCTATTTTAATTCACTAATATACCTGGAGCCACGATGTGCTAATTCTAGTGATAATAAATAAAATAAAAAAAAAATAACGATTCAAGTCAAAATAGGTGGCGTCCAATAATAACTTCATGCATAATCACAAGATCATTCATGTAAACAATTAGCCATCTAAAAGAATCAACACCGGTTACCTGAGGAACTTCTGATTGAGGAATTGTAAGACTTAAGATTAAGGTAGGTGAGTTTTGTCATTAAATTAAATATACGCATTTATTCACTCTTTGTTAATTCAGTTATTAGTGGTATAAATTCAATTACAATAATAAATATTGAACGACCCTGGGATCACTGGATGCAGACGGCTACTGGGCGAATTACTCTGTTCTTGCATCCAGTACCGTTGCTAATTGCTAAATGTTTAATTAATCAAATCTTTTACCTAGTTCTCATATGAAACAATTCAGTATAGCAATTATTCAGCAACATATTTTACACAAATTGAAAATCTGAGATTATTTATCATAAATTACGGTATGACGGTAGGCATCTTTTGACTTTTTTCTTATAATTTTTAAAGTTTTATTAAATATACATACAGAAATAATTTGAATGTAAAACAAGAAATTGAATTGCGTTTTCACATCCTCCATATCCAAATTACACACAAAAACGTTGTGGAATTGAGCCTTTTGATCCTGAACGAGTCTTGCAGAAGATCTCAACTGAAGATAATCGCAATGATACTGATGGCTCTGTGAATAACATTCTTGTGAATTACTTGCAAACGCAACGTTTTACAGCAGGACCATCAAGAAGGAATATTAAAAGACAAAGACTCTCTGTAGAACCTGGTAAAAGCGTAGCAGCACGTATTGATTCAGATTCTAGTGACTCAGATGTAGCTGAGCCATTAGTCAATGACAACTCCGACAACGATCCCCTTGAAGATGAGAATGATGACGTTCAAGCCGAGACAGAGTATTTCCAACCAGAAGATAATGCAGTTGCGACTGGAAAATTTGTATTGGTAAAGGTTTACGGTGGATCAAGAAAAAAAACAATCTATCGGTACACAGCTATTGTACAGCAGGTGAGAATGGACGAAAAAGGAGAAAAAGTAATTGATTTATTGGGTATGAAGTCTTTGGACAAATCCAAGAAAATTTTTGCAGTTCAAGACGATGACGAATTCATGTCAGATATATCTGATGTGTTAGCAATTTTACCAAATCCGTCAATAAAAAAAATTGACAGTACTGAAATATACCACTTCGAAAAAGTTATTGACGTCTTTGAAATGAATTAATTCTGTTTGAAAATTCTGTTTTCTCTTGAAATATAGAAGAAACACTTTTGTTTTTTGTTCAAATTTATGTATTTTGATTTTTATCATTTAATAAAGGGTTTAGAATATTAATTTGTCTTAATTTAGATATACAGGGTAATTTATGATAAATAAATCTCATGATCAATCTCACCCTCACCGAACAATTTCACCCCCAATAATATAAAATCCTATAACTTCGAAAGTACTTGACATAGACCAATGAGGGTGAAATTGATCACCTATCGTCTTGCCTGCTTGCAGCCTGTGCAATATAGTTTCTGTGAACAATCTCACCCCAAAACGTGTATGAGATTGTTCAGAACTTTATTTGTGTATATTTTTTATATTTCAAAATTTAAGTTCGTGATATTTTACAACTTCATTCCTATCAACATCTGCTATATATCCACACCTTCTTTGACCTATATTTTTTAAGAACGTGGATAAAATATGGAAAACTAATTTATTTTTGATCAATTCCACCCCAAATGACGGTAATTCATAGGGCGAACTGCAACATCTGTTTACACCCGAGAAGTCCCCGAGAATCAGAGCAAAAAACTGCCATAAAATAAGGAATTTATGAGTAAAATTCATTCTACATCAGCGTAGATAGGCTGAGGGGTTTTTAAAATTTACTATATTTACCTTATATTTCGCAAGAGAAATAATGTAAATATGTAATATATACTTACTGTTACTTAGTTTCAATAACATACGCGTACATTTTTAGTTATCATTTATTTAGATCTAGAACGTTGTTTATGTTTCTTTTTCTAATATGAAAATGAATTGTCAGTGATTCCGAAATTTATTATAAAGTCTGTAAAATATCGTTACAGAATGCCAAAATATCGCACTTTCCTCACTTAGCTTTGCTAAAACATACACATAAATAGTTTTTATGCAGAGAATTTCGATAGTTTACAAAATTTCGTTACATGTTTAAATGACGATGCTCGAAGTATTTCTGAGTAGGTACAAGGAACTAACACTAATCTCAAATTTAAAAAATGAGGTGTGGCCACCACATGATTTTCTTATACGTATGAGCATTTCAAACTATACAATTTTAAGAATTTTTTTATATAAAACTTATTCAAAATCCTATTCGAAGTACTTTCATTCTCTTAATAAATCGCTATAGAATGCACACTTCGCAAGATTTTCGAAAGTGCTACTTCCGGTCCGAATCTTGAAATTTCATGTATACAAAAAATATTGCAAATCGAACTCTAAATACTTTTGTACTCTTAATAAATATATATAGAATGCATAATTTACGACATATTTCCAAAAAATCGCTATTCGGTAAGAGTAAAAGAGGTACTTCCGGTCCGAATATAGAATTTTTTTTTAAAAAAAAGATATTTAGAATTATAATTTAAATACTTTTATACTCGTAATGTACCTGCCTAGAAAGCATGACTTGCGAGATATTCGCAAAAAACTGATTTTCGATAAGAGTAAAAGACCTACTTCCGGTTGGAATTTCGAAAAACTTTTTTAAGACAATTTGTCTCAAATCTAATTTTGAGTACATTTGAGTTATTTATAAATTTGATTAAACTTAGTAATTAACGAAATATTTGCAAAATTCGATTTTTTCACTGAAGTAAACTACTAGTTCCAGTCCATCGATTTTACTGAAAAACTAATCAGATTTCAAGAGGGAGATTATACACGTAAATACAAAATTTGGAATAGATATCTACAGCGGTTTGACCGCTATCGTGGTCACAGACAGACAGACACACACACACAGAATGACAGACAGACACACAGACATTTTTTAAAAACCACTTTTTTGGTATCGGGGGACTTCAAAACGTAGACATCTGCAAAAATCTCGAGGTCGAAAATTTTCGTCATCACAATACTTCCTTATACTACGTATTAAGAAAGTAATTATTCTGTTTATAATATACTGTTGATTCCTCTTTTCTTGAAGGAATATAAATGCTTATAATACTTCCTTATACTATGAATAAGAAAGTAATAAAAAATCAGTTGTTATTCCTTCAGGAATGCTTTGGAAATTTGCCTAAACTAATCACATATTTTGAAAATCGAATCTCAAATTAAAAAAATCAGGTGTGGCCACCACACGACTTTCTTATACGTATGAAAGTGTTACTTCCGGTCCGAATTTTGAAATTTCATTTATACAAAAAATATTCCAAATCCAACTCTAAATACTTTTGTACTCCTCATAAATATACATAGATTGCATAATTTACGACATATTTGCAAAAAATCGTCATTCGGTAAGAGTAAAAGTGATATTTCCGGTCCGAATTTTGAAATTTTTTTTATACAAAAGATATTGAAAATTAAGTTCTAAATACTTTTATATTCGTAGCGTACCTGTTTAAAAAGCATGACTTGCGAAATATTCGCAAAAAACTGATTTTCGATAAGAGTAAAGGACCTACTTCCGGTAGGAATTTCGAAAAACTTTTTAAATAAAAATTTTCTCAATTTTAATTTTAAGTATATATGAATTCTTTATAAATTTGTTAAAACTTAGTAGTTGACGAAATATTGGCAAAATTCGATTTTTTCGCTGAAGTAAACTGCTACTTCCGGTCTACCGATTTTACTAAAAAACTAATCAGATCTCAAGAGGGAGATTAGACACGTAAATACAAAATTTGGAATTGATATCTACAGCGGTTTGACCGCTATCGTGGTCACACACACACAGAGAGAGAGAGAGAGACACACAGACACACAGACACACAGACACACAGACACACAGACACACAGACACACAGACACACAGACATTTTTTAAAAACCACTTTTTCGGTATCAGTGGACTTCAAAACGTGGACATCTGCAAAAATCTCGAGGTCGAAAATTTTCATCATCACAATACTTCCTTATACTACGTATAAGAAAGTAAAATGGATTAACCACATTAGATGTGGCTATTAATAATTTCAAAAGTATTCCAAGTGACTTCGGTTGTGGCCTTCGGCAAAAGTTAGACGCAGTTTTTAATAGAAATCCAGATTTAATAACATTGCGGCAATTGTGTATGCTAAATACGCTGACATAAAATAATATATCCAGTACGCACATATAACCAGTTGCGATGTAGAAAGGACGTTTTCTATCTACAAGGATGTACTTAATTCAAAGAGAACAAGTCTTACAGAAGAGAAAATGAACAAATAATAAGGTATTTTGTCTTTTATAGATCACCAGCCAGTTGTTATCCAATTATTTAAATAAAATTAAAACGTCTTTAAAAATACAACATTTCAATAGTGCGCCCGTGGGCGATGAGTCATGGCTCGCTCGATTCCGCGCCCTAGTAAGTAATACCTTTATTTTAATGTTTTTGAGATGTTTATTACAATTACTCTTGTTTCTGTTTTTGGAGTTAATATCGTTAAAGTTTTGTAGCTATTAGTAACTGACTGCTTAGTGTCATTTCATTGTATTTATCGTATATGAGTGGCTCGCGCCTGGATGGCCAGTAATGTTCGTGTTGAAAAGTCAGAGCCGTTACTTAAATTAAATCTTGGCAGCACAGAACAAAGTTGCACGAATACAACGCCATCGCAGACTTGAATACGCTTTGGAAAATGTTGCAATTTATTACTACTTTGTGATTACATCTAGGTTTTTATTTCCATCAACAAGTGGATAGAAGTTCATATTTTGCATCTGATCCCTATAATCTCTAATAAGCTCTGAAGAAGTTCGTAATATAAGTCTTTTGTTTGTTTCCGTAATTCATTTTATATTATGGATAGAGAATTATTTTTGCCAGGAATATGCGAGTTTGAACAACTGTGGTCTACCGGTATAGTTTTCTTAATAAGGATAAAATTCAGAATTTCTTTTGGGAACTCTTCGACAATTTATCCTACAGTCGCGCTCAGTCACTATTACTTCTTTTTGCAATCGAAATAATGGTTTAGTGGACAACGGTTTGAAAACGACGAGCTACTCAAGATCGCCTTTTCAGCCGGTGAACTTTTATGCAGAGGAGTTGAAGAAGCTATTATTATAACGTTACGAACAGTGCTTGGAAGTAAACCGCCATTAAGTGGATGAAACTAAAACTGCATATAAAAGCTATTTCTAACAAATATACGAGGAAAAGTCAATAAATAAATGGCAAAACGGGATAGAAAAGTGAAATAAATTTCAGGAAGTTATTTTGATTATTATTGCCTCTATCCCGTTTTTCCACTTATTTATTGACTTTTTCTCGTATATTTGTTAGAAATAGCTTTTATATGCAGTTTTAGTTTCATCCACTTAATAAGTATCCGAATGTAGAGACATTCGGATACTTATCCCATCTCTTTACAAGTCCTTGAAAGCCGGCGGCAAGGAAAACTTTTGGTCGCTGTTGCAGCCAACGGGTAACCGCTTGGATTACGTCATCATCAGTTTCAAATAACGGCCACCCAATCATTTATTAGGTACCCAAACAGATGAAAATCACTGGGGGCTAATTGCGAATGCCTACGAAATATGACATTGCCTACATATGCTGCCATCTGCTGGCACAAAATGCGCGCATAATTTATAAATGGTATAAGGGTAACTGATGTTTGCGACTTAATTATTGACTCACCCTAGTATTTTTTTATGACTCATTTGTCCTTACTTTTCGAATAAGCTTTGTATTTACTAATGTAATAAACCTTAACAAAAACGTAACATAAACTTGACAGATTATGGCTATTGGTTAATTCTTTAACCATATTGCATTTACGAATGCAAGAACCACTGAAATCTCTTAAAAAGATGTACCATTTTAGCGCAGTATATATTGTGTGACTAGGTATAGTGACATAGGATACCTATTAAACATACCTCATAGTAATTACAGCGTTGTCCACTGTGAGTTATATATAAATTCGCATAAGGAGTTAGAGAAAAATTCAGGAAAACTTACTTTGAAGAGGTGGTCACAGAGTACGGGGCAGATGTGGCATACATTGCCTCACCGACTCAGCTATAAGAATATGCATATTAGGACAATACCGATTAAGCTATAAAAATCAATTACCATTTTAAAGCAAGTATTAACACTAGTATCAACAATGACTGTTAATGTTCAGTAAATTCAATAAATACTCGTTTATATGTAGCCCAACCAAAAAGCAATTATATCCTTGCCGGCTGGTACCTCATTAAGATATTATTGAAGGAATAGTTGAGATACCATTCTTTTTTCAGAATATCATGTGAAACTCCAGACGAAAAGGTCTGGCAGTTCAACCATCATGGTCAATTCAGTTTCTTGCATAACATTGATTTAGCTGATCATGAAGTAGCAGATTTACAAATTTACTGAAGTACGTATGTTCTCAAAACTTAATATCACATCATTAAATTTTGAATCTGATTTCGATTAACTTGTTTGAGGACCCTTACACACAGGGTTGCGATTATGTATGGAACCGGGTTCGTTATGCTACAACGTTTTGAGCTAGAATCCTGAAATTTGAAATAGACGCAGGACTCGATTAAAACTACTTATTGATTTTGTTTATTTTTGTTTTTTTCCATAAGTTTTTGAAATACAAAGCCTACTTGTTTTTTTTAATGGGAACATGGGTTAAATGGAACATCGTTAAAATGGTTATTTTCCCCCGAATTAAATGGTATAATAGGTCGGGTGATTCGTTTGACAAAATTTTAGAAAAAATTAAAACATTATTAAAATAAAATAAAACACGCAAATCATGCAGCCTTTGCAAATCCGTCAAACATTGCTGACAGTTAATTGTCATCAGTTAACGTTGTATTAGCAACTAACTAATAATTATGAATCACTTAACTGAAAGAGAAAGAATAGAAATTCTCATGATAATTGGGTATGGAGATAGAAAATGAAGTCACCAAGAAACATGTGCAGTGTTTAACGACACCCATCCAGATAGGAATCCAATAAGTAAGTCAACAGTGACAAAAACATTAAGAAGATTTAATCAAACCGGTAGTGTGAAAAACCAACCTAAATTAGGACGGCCAAGAACATGCACCAACGAAGAAAATCCTTTTAATATTTTATTAGATGTCGCGGAGAATCCTAAAACGTCTGTACTACAAGTGGCTTTAAATCATATGTCTCGAACATCTGTTCAAAATATTTTAAAACAAGCAAAGTACCAGCCATACAAAATTCATCTAGTACACGAATTCAACGAGGATGATTTTGCCAGATTAGAATTCTGTGAAAGAATGATGACGATGATTGGCGGCGATGAAAATTTTGTTCAAAGGATTGTTTTCTCAGACGACGAAACGTTCCAGTTAAATGGTGTTGTAAATAGGCACAATTGTAGATATTGGTCTGATAGTAATCCTCATTGGATAGCGACGGTACATACCCAATATCCACAAAAAGTCAATGTATGGGCCGGAATTATCGGCCATAATATCATAGGCCCGTTTTTCATAGACGGAAATCTAACTGCTGAAAAGTATTTACAATTATTGCGAGAAAATATTGTTCCTCAAATTATACATCTTTTCCCAAACCACAACAATAAAATTTGGTTTCAACAGGACGGCGCTCCACCACACTATGGACGTGAAGTACGTTTTACTTAAATAATATATTTCCTCAAAGGTGGATAGGGAGGCGAGGAACTATTGAATGGCCGGCTCGATCTCCTGATCTGAATTCCCTAGACTTTTTCTTATGGGGATATTTAAAGTGCCGTGTGTACAACAACAAACCAGAATCTTTGGACGAATTAAAATTACGTATTCAACAATAGACGGATTTATCCACAGACTTCATTATTGTCAGGAAGTAAATGGAGAACACTTTGAACATCTTTTATAATCTAAATTCTGAAGTGAAATTTTATTTATAAATTATAAACTTCTTGTTTGAATATTAATTGAACCATTTTCTTAAATTTTTGTTGCTTTGTCTAGTTTTGTTTATTTAGTTTAATTGCAAGCATTAGTTGGAGTTTCAATGGGAAATGATAGAGGCAATAATGACAATGGGACATTCTTTACTGCCAATGTTAAGTTCTTCCAATTTTTGACGAATTGACAACGGCTGCTTGATTTGCGTGTTTTATTTTAATTTAATTAAGTTTAAATTTTTTTCTAAAATTCTATCAAAAAAAATCACCAAACCTATACTACCATTTAATTCGGGGAAAAATAACCTTTTTAACCATGTTACATTTAGCCCATGTACCCATTAAAAACAAACAAGTAGGCTTTGTATTTCAAAAACTTATGGATTAAAACAAAAAGAAAAACAAGTAATAAGTAGTTCTAATTGAGTCTTATGTCTGTTTACAATTTCAGTATTCTAGCTCAGACCGTCTTAGCATAACGAACCCTTTTCCATACATAATCGCAACCCTGTATAAGTTACAAGGATTAGAAAAGTACTATGTTATTAAAATGCAAAAAAACGTAATAAGACCAATAATTTTTTCCTGTGGATATCAGTTGTTACCAAAAAACCAGATTAAAACAACTTTGTAAAATTATTTATCTTGCAAAGACTTTTAAAGAATTGCACAAGGAAAACATTTATTCGTGACATTTGGGTTGGATACCATTTGTTTGTCATATTTGGGATAGGTAATTAAAACACAATTGTGGGCTAAATAAGGTTTCGGAATATATTTAGTCCTCCATTAGATCTATACCATAATTTAATTAAGAGCAACTGTTAAGACTATTAATTAACTTACAATTGCCACACAAGGACATAAGATTAAATGTTATGGGTTTGGCAAATTTAATTTTTTTAATGTTTGTCAAACCTATAACATTTAATCTTATGTCCTAGTGTGGTAATTGTAAGTTAATAGTTTACTTACTTTTACTTTCTTATACGTAGTATAAGGAAGTATTGTGATGATGAAAATTTTCGACCTCGAGATTTTTGCAGATGTCCACGTTTTGAAGTCGCCTGATACCGAAAAAGTGGTTTTTAAAAAAATGTCTGTGTGTGTGTCTGTCTGTCTGTCTGTCTGTCTGTCTGTGTGTGACCACGATAGCGGTCAAACCGCTGTAGATATCAATTCCAAATTTTGTATTTACCTGTATAATCTCCCTCTTGAGATCTGATTAGTTTTTCAGTAAAATCGGTAGACCGGAAGTAGCAGTTTACTTCAGTGAAAAATTCGAATTTTGCTAATATTTCGTCAATTACTAAGTTTAAACAAATTTATAAAGAATTAAAATGTACTCAAAATTAAATTTGAGACAAATTATCTTAAAGAGGTTTTTCGAAATTCCAACCGGAAGTAGGTCTTTTACTCTTAACGAAAATCAGTTTTTTGCGAATATCTCGCAAGTCATGCTTTCTAGGCAGGTACATTACGAGTATAAAAGTATTTAAATTATAATTTTAAATATCTTTTGTATAAAAAAAATTTCAAAATTCGGACCGGAAGTACCACTTTTACTCTTACCGAATAGCGATTTTTTGCAGATATGTCATAAATTATGCATTTTATATATATTTATTAAGAGTACAAAAGTATTTAGAGTTGAATTTGCAATATTTTTTGTATACATGAAATTTCAAAATTCGGACCGGAAGTGGAACTTTTACTCTTAGCGAGTAGCACTTTTTTACGAATATTTTGCAAAGTATGCATTCTATAGCGATTTATTAAGAGAATGAAAGTACTTAGAATAGGATTTTGAATAAGTTTTGTATAAAAAAATTCTTAAAATTGTATAATTTGAAACTCTCATACGTATAAGAAAGTCGTGTGGTGGCCACACCTCATTTTTTTCTTTCTTTCTATAACAGTATTCCAGTACGTATTTGAATCTGAAGTTTTTTTTAGAAAAAAAAATCAGATTAACTTGTAAGTGCTATTGAAGTAAAGTACAACTTCCGGTGGACCGATTTCACTGAAAATAGATTTAGTAGTTTATTCGTTATGCAAAAATCACAATGTCGAAAATGTTCGTCATCACTAAAGGGCGGAATATATGCAAAGTGCATATATTTGCATATATTTGCATATTTTGCATATTTTAACAAATTTTACAAAAAATTGCATATTTCGGCAAAAATAAAATTTGTGTGCATATTTTTATGTTTTTCGTTTTATGAAAAGATTAAGTGCGACCCTGTTTAGGAATTTCCAAGTAATCAGCTTGCCTAATGGAGAGCAGATGTGGTCTATTCTTTTATATTTATATTGTATAGTTTTTATTATTATATGGTTTATTGCCGGCATTTATTGGGTGTTTAGGAATTTCCAAGTAATCAGCTTGCCTAATGGAGAGCAGATGTGGTCTATTCTTTTATATTTATATTGTATAGTTTTTATTATTATATGATTTATTGCCGGCATTTATTGGGTGTTTAGGAATTCAAGGCATATAATTGCATATTTTGACAAATAAATGCATATTGTTGCATATTTCAGAGAAAAACGATGCATATATATGCGCATATTTTAACTGAATTGACGTGCATATATTCCGCCCTTTAGTCATCACAATACCACCTTTACTACGAATAAGAAAGTGCCATATTGAAAAATTAGTTTACGGTATTAAAACAGATATTTCAAATATAAACGTTGTAATACTACATTTGTGCGAAAGATGTGTAACCTAGTAATGTAAATTCCAACAAACGTCGGACAACATCCAATCAAGTTCAATCAATCATTGTGGGAAGAGTAAAAACATTTAACGACTTAATTTGTATATCGCGAAAGACCTTTTGCAAACTCAATCTGCTCCCCGTGATTTATATTACGCAAGTGGTTTAACGAGTGTATTTTGTGAATAAAATCGATAATTTATCCTTGACTATAAATCAAAATCAAATGAGCGAGGGTGGCGAGATGGTGAGAGGGCGGCGGTGGCGAGTAAAAGAAGGGCGCTCGAAGAAGGAAAAGTGTTCACAAGTGTGACAGAATCGAGTGTGTTGTGATTAAAACAGTAAAAAGGCGTGGTTAAATGTTCACGAATAACTACCATAAACGCTGGCTGATTACCATACAAAGTGAGCTTTGAAACAATAACATTCCGCCTGGTCATTTATTCTATAAATCTGCCCTGTCGGTGGAGTGGTCTAGTATAGAATAAATACATGACCATCCCGAGCACCGTTAATATCAAAACAACAAGCAAAAACGATTGTCGTGGCGCTCTTTAATGATGGATGACAATTAAGCTATTTCGATCATATTTAGTAATAAATGTGTTTTACGACCTGGCACTAGTAGTTATTACTGTAATGGCAGCATTGTAATGGAAATAGGTATAAATATTGACTTCAGAAAAATTCCTTAAGCGTCCTACCATAAACGACCCAGTCGCTGTTGTTTTAAGAGTCACTTTCGTGTTTGAAATACTCTAATAACTACATAACGTTACATTTTGACAAGATTTTTTTTTTTTAATTTTTGTTTAACGATTATCAAACATAAATGAACTGAATTAGTTGTTTTATATCAGCTGATTATTTTTTAATTAATATTTATCTAGAAAATATACACTAATGTACTATTAGCTGGCATTGCAGTAACTAATAACTGGCGCCTTAGTACCTGACAACTTTTAAAAATAGCTTTATATAGGTACTTAGGTAGGTAGATAATTGAATAAGTTAAACTGTCAGGTAAATCCACACTAATTTATTGAAAATATTTTTTTGATTACAACCGACCAAACAGAAAATAAAAATAGAAATAGGCACGATTATTTATTAATAAATTGCATTTATTTCTGGTACCCTGTATAAGCCTCTTTTTCTAGAAAATAAAAGAGGTTTTATAACTTGAAGAACATTATACCACAGTCTGTCAGGTGGATTGAGCCATTTCCATTGATTGCCACTGGGGCACATTGCACTTACGTAGACATTATCTTCTTTTATTTCTTCAAGGATGCCCGGATAAATCTTATTGTCATATTCAATTATAACATAGGCGTATAACGTAACTTTGTCTTTACTTATTTTGGCATTACTCTGTGGTGCTGGCGAATTATTATCTACTTCGTTATCAGAATCGATAGCACTCAAATCGTCATCTGTTAGAGCTGATTCATTTTCTTCTCGCTTCTTGGTTCTCTTTAACGTCTTCTTTCTTGTTTCTCCAGTTCTTGTTTTTTCTTTTCATTATCTTTTCTTAAATAGTAGTCTTTCCATTGACAGGAAGCTGCAACACTTGGAATATCCATGTAATTATTGGATTCAAGATGCTGTTCAACTTCATCAAATCAGTTACGGATATTTGCCTGCGAAACCTTTCCTCTTGATACACATATATTTGTTGCAGTTCTTTCTGCTAATTCTGGGTGATGCTTACAGCAACTCTCATACAATGCCTTCCTGGTCGATTGTGAACAAATGGATTCGGTTCTTTGGTTTCGTTTAAAAGCATTTTAACGCTGTCTAACAGTTGCTCCTTTGTTACGGGAAAACCAGCTTCAGCAACTTTGAAAATCTACCTTACAAGACCATCTTCCTCTGTTTTCGATAAAACCGTTTCAGGGCCCATTTTTCGTTTCACAGGATATTTCCCAGTATGCTTGTAAAATAAAGTTGTTCGTGGAACGTGAAAAGACCTAGCAGCTGTTGAAATAGGCATTCCTGTTTTAACTGCTACAAGAGCTCTTAACATCGAGTCTTGTAAGTACTGGAAAATTTACCCCTATTCATTTTTTCGATTAAACTTAAAGCTGATGCACCAGTACCTGAAATGCACAAATTCCTGATTAGCCAGTATCAGACATGTACTTAACCCTGATGTCCTTAAAGTTAATACAATTATCATAAAATTAAAGAAGACGTATTTAACAACTTTCGCTAATCAGCTAATGGTCCAGAGAACACCGAAGAAACCATTGTGCCGGTTTTAACACTTTCTTTTATTATTGGAATTTATAAAAATATTATTTCAAAAAAACATATTTATTTGAGTGTCCTAATGCCTGACAACTGACCATCAGCTATAGAAAACTATGTTCTTGACGTCATTCAGAAGTCGATAAAGCCGAAAATAGTAAGATTACACCTTCGTAAGAGTAATAATTTGAAAGATTTCGTTTAAAAACAGAAAAAAACAACATAAAAGTGGTATGAAGGAAGACAGCTTCTTAACTCACCCTATTAGCTGAGCTGTGGATACAAACAGACACTGCACTAAGTTCACTTCTCCATTTTGTATTTATTATGTAAGTAAAAATCTGCTTTATCTGCAGACGGAGGTTAAACTAGATACAGTAAAGGAAGTACAGACAAAAACACTAGATGTATCCTCATTATTAGCTTCTTAATTTACGAAAGCAACTGACACAAATGTCAGGTAATGGGACAGTGTCAGCGACTGGGTCGTTTACGGTATCAAAAGTTCATTTGATTTCCGAGTAGGTTGTATGGAGGTAAAATATAATAGTAAAATAAGCCCCAGTGGATATTGCAATGATAAAAGAATCATAAAAACTTCTACAATCAATACTCCATTGTTTTTTACGCATTCAGTTAATCAGTTATGCAAACTTGAAATTAACGAATTAATGGTAAATTAGATACCTATACCACCAAATTAGTGTCAACAGGGGAACGTACTTTGACTATTTTCATGTAATGATCAACGGACTTTGAACCAATTTGGTGGTAAATGTTTCTTTTTGTTATTATCCTTTACTTTTTATTATAGTGGAAGTTGTCAGTGGATCGTATGTTAACTATAGAATTTTATTGATGAAAGAGGCCGTCAACTGAAAATTTTGTTCATTCGAGGAGAATCTCTTGAAAACTAAGTAAAATTTAAAACATTTTTACAGTGAAACCCT
Source organism: Amphimallon solstitiale (assembly GCA_963170755.1). Classification (NCBI taxonomy): domain Eukaryota; kingdom Metazoa; phylum Arthropoda; class Insecta; order Coleoptera; family Scarabaeidae; genus Amphimallon; species Amphimallon solstitiale. The sequence goes on from OY720679.1 coordinate 18,506,395, forward strand.
TGACATTAATAAGAATACTTTTGTTAAATATACAGGCTCTTTTAGAACAGCGTCTAAGGAATTTAAGATAATAAAGTACGGTCAAAATAAGGTAAAAAGTTTTTATAAACATATATTCGCAAAGCACCCCTTTACGAGATAAATGCATTTTATTGATATAGTAAACTAAATTTGCTCTTGTGCTGTTTATTAAGATGTTATTGTATTGTTATATAAAATACTTCTTCTAACACTAGTTAAGGTTGCTTAGTTTAAGTGCTATATGGCCCTATGTTGACATAGATAGTTTTATGAGACAAAGCTACTCATCACAATTATGATTAATTTCAATCCATAATCGTAGAACTTACGGTTCTTAAAAACTGCACATTTCAAGTTTGTACACCAATACCAATGGATAGAAAAGAGTATAAGTATAAAATAATATAGAATGCGCTCTTGATTTTGTTTGAGGCTTATGTTCTGTCGCATTTTTTTTCACTGTTCAACACAGTATCATGGGGCACTAGATTTCTTAGGCAGCTCCAGAATTCAAAGAATACAAAATGCTTGTCTGCGATACAGTTGCAGTATAAGCAAATTTGAGCACATCTCTCACAAAGCACAGTATGAGGACTGGTTGGGGATGGCGAGGCGTAGAGGGTTGCAGGCATCCTGTCTTTATCATGGCTTTAACATAGTTTTGCATGATACCTTTATAATAAGATAAGATTTAGATCAGACGTACACAACTTAACCAACAGACTTCGAGGATTATTCTCTTCCACGTCCCATAAGACTTCATTATATGAACGATCTTTTACATTTTAGGTCTACTGTAATTTTAAGCCCATGTCGCTTAATATGTCGTATCTCTTGTTGTATCGCATGTTGTATCGCTCTAGGGTGCACCGCGCCTAATACTCTGCCATCTCAGCTTAAATCTCTCACCTTATTCAACCTTAAATTCAAACTCAGCTCGTAGTTACTATTACAGTAACGGGTCAACACATGCTGCTTGTTGATTATTGTTCTAGGTGTTCACTCACATGTAATATTCTGCTCTTAGTATCCACTATCGAATACTAGGTTTTTCTACTATATTGTCATTTAACATTAATTATCAAGGTCAAGTGAGCAATTATTCTAAGGTTCGCCATGATATTACGTTTAACCTGTCATTCTATCTTAATATCCGCGTTATCGGATCATTATGCCCAGAGCCTGACAATCAGCATGCAGCATTCGATGCAGCGGTGTGCAATTAGGCAGGAAATTAGAATATTCACGCACACCAATTTAAAGAAAATAAAGGAAGAGTTGCGAGAAGTTGATTGGGTCCCAGTTTTATTATTCAACGATGTAAATTGTTCGTATGAAAAATTTATGGAAATACTGGAAACAACCATAAATAAAAACGTTACCAAAAAAGTTGTTGATATTTCAAAAAAAATTTAAACACAATTGGCTAACGGACAGAATAAGAACTATATCAACACAGAAAAGACAGTTATATGAAGATTATGGAAATAATAGAATTGTAAAAAATTGTACCATGTTTTCTGTAATAATTTAAGACTTGAAATAGAACAAGCAGCAAAATGTTTATTAACAGCAGTTAATAAACATTTCATTGGGTCCGGTCAAGACGTTAAGAAGAATAACACAACTTCTCTGGGAAATGTAAAGTATGTATCCGACACCTTTTCATTACATTTGACACACCCTGAAGAGGTTATAGAGGCTATAAATAGCTTAAAGAACTCAAATGCTACGGGCAATGATGGCATACCTGTGTCTGTGCTGAAGTTTTCTGCTGAGGAAATTGTGACACCTTTAACTCACATCATAAACATGTCTTTCAGAGATGGGTTGTTTCCTGACGGAATGAAATATGCAATAATAGGTACTGTACATGAAAAGGGAGACAGGAGTGATCTCCACAATTACCGACCTATTGCCCTTCTATCAAATATTTCAAAGATATTGGAGAGATTGGTGTGCAATAGAGTGGTAGGATTCCTGAGATCGCACGATGTCCTATACAGGGGTCAGAATGGATACATAAATGGGCGATCGACCTCGAGAACAGTTTTACAGCTGTTGGAGAAGATCTTACATGGTTTAAACAGCAAGGATGTGGTGGCCTGCGCATTCATGGATCTGTCAAAGGCTTTCGATAGTGTACACCATCGAGTGCTTCTGGATAAGCTTGAGAGAATGGGTTTCCGGGGCGTGGCGTTGGAATGGATGCGGTCCTACCTATTCGGCAGAAAGCAGTGCGTGTCAACCAATGATGAATCGGGAATAGAGATAAGATCACCTTGGCGGGGCATTGTGTGTGGGGTTCCTTAGGGATCGATATTCGGGCCGATTCTGTTCCTGCTGTGTGTGAATGACCTTCCTACTGTTGTGAGTGGCCTTGCAGTACTGTATGCTTATGATACCTCATGCGTACTAAGAGAGCGTACTGTGGAAGAGGTGACGCTGACGATGGAGAATAATTTTTTGAATCTGGGATTGTGGTTTGATCGTAACAATTTGAACCTAAATATCAAGAAAGCTCGACTAGTGTCTTTTGGCGCCGGTGCGGGGAATCTGATTGTCCGACATGAGGAGGAAACGCTTGCGTGTGCGGATCGGGTGCCGTTTCTTGGTGTCGAGATTGACAGTAGACTTTCCTGGGGACCCTATATAGAGTCTCTCGCGGCAAGGGTGAGCAGTTTTGGCTATGCTTTGCGAGTGATTGCAAAGCGGTGTGGAGGCATCTCTAACGGTATACTATGCATGTGTGCAGTCTCGCCCCAGATATGGCTTAGTGTTCTGGGGAAACGCTGCGGACAGTGGTAGAATTTTTAAATTACATAAAGCATGCGTACGTGCTGTATTCAATTTGAAACCTCGTGACTCCTGTAAACAGGTATTTATAGAAAACAGAATACTTGCTCTGGCGTCTCTTTATATCACTGAGGCAGTAATTTTTGTGAAGGCAAACTACAATGATTTTTTTAAGAAGTATGAGGTGAATCATGCACAGCATACTAGGACAAATGAACGCAATGACTTGTTGCAGCCGCGAACGCATCTGGCTAGGGTGCAGAGACAAATCCTGACGCAGTGTATGAAAATATACAATCATGTCCCGAACACTGTGAAAAGAATGACTAACAGCCAACTGAAACGTAACTTGACGAATTATACCTTAAGCAAAGCCTTTTACTCCATTCAGGAGTAAAAGGCTGTACTGTATCAGGTATAAGGTTGTATGGATTTACCATATATTTTTTTATATATTTTTATGTATGTATGTCTTTTGAATTTATGCGACAGATATTTGAGTATTCTATGTATGTTTACACTACTGAATTTAATAAAGATTATTATTATTATAATTATTATTATTATATTATTGCGTTTTCGGGTTCGAAATATACAACTCGTGCAAATGTTTTAAAACGTCTGTATATTTACACACTTAAAACTAATCACAATATAAAAAATATAAAATAAATGTAACGCACTTAAAACTACTACGAATAAATTAACACACGTATTTATTTCTATTACTACTATTTATATCTGTACTATTTATGTATTTATTGCACTGTAATAAAAACTGCACCGCTCACTATATTTATCTGTACCGTACGAATACTACTGAATGAATGAATTCTTTCTGGGCACCGGCCGCTTTTTATATCGGCATATAAGACTCAAATTCTGTATTTCTCTCGATGTTTGTAGAACATACGACAGACTTTCTGTCGCTTACACATTACATATATGTGGATGATTTATGACTTATTTACGGTGCGTCGCGCTAATGTTTACTCTTCTGTTTTTTTGTGGACTTGTTTTCGTTACAATATTTACTTTGTAATTTGTACTTACTATTTTACTTGTGTTTATATTTGTAAGTAATAGAGACATTCAATATTATTATCATGTAACTCGAGTACACTCATCATGTTTAAAAAATTTGTATTTTATTTAATAATTCGCAGTAGGTTTTACAAAAAAATAAGTTACTAAAGCATGAATACGAATAAAAATGTCATAAAAATTGTACAAAATGTCTACCATTTACATACATACAAAGACTGGTGTTCTTTATGTTTCTTCGTTTCCTGGTATATCGAAATATTTTTTTACTGCTGGTTTCGCTAGTTTCATGTAATGTCAAATTTAACCACCCAGTAGAAAAGTGCTCTTTACTTTGCGACCACTTAATTGGAAGTTTCGTCCCATTTTTAACTAATTACAATGGTTGCGTATTCCAATGCGGAAATGAGCGGTATTGACTTTATGTACAGTTGTACCAATGAGAAACGTTTCTGCATAGTTGCAAAATATTTCTAGATCGGCACTAGGTGTCCTGATCGCCAACTCGTGACGACTGAATGTAACTGGTTCGTTTAAAGAGACGTTTTATGATACTGGGCGGGAGAAATCACTAGGTACACTGGAGGTAGAATAGAAAGAATTTCGACTCAAGTGGGTGAAAGCAGCTATGTTCTTTGGAGTAATCTTCATCAGAAAGTCCTATATCCCTATCATATTCAATGGCTGCGAGCCCCATACTGATTCGGATTATTAATTCGAGAAATATATTCTCTGAGCAGGTAGCTACTGTACGGCTAGACTTCGCTGCTAGTATCCCTTTTACTGATGAAGCAGGATTTATTAAAAATGGAATATTTCATTTTCACATTAATCACGTATGATGTGACCTAAAATCCTAAAGCTATATCTGATTGGGCATGTTAGGGGACCGGTTGGTAGGACCGTTTATTTATTTATTTATATTTATTTATTTGTTACACTAATCAACAGGCAGATGTCTAATTGCAGATTAGGGACACATAAAATTATACATACATGATATTAAAATAAGAAAAAACACAATGATATAAAAAAAAACTAATAGTAAAAATAATAATGACAATAGATATAGGGTAAACCGTACAGTGGTTGGACAGCGTTAGTTATTGGACAAGCTAACTTTTTATTTAAGAAATAAGGTTTCTGTAAAGGTAAGACTTTATTGCTACCCGTCAAAGCCACGCCTATGTTATTTCTATTCAATAAATTAATACTCTGTGACTATTTTACAGGTTTCTGTAACCTTAGGAACTTTTATCCTCATTCCCGCCATTTCTCCAGTTTTTCTAAGCAGTTTGGTTAAGAAACGTATGTGCCTTGATTTACGAATATCGGCTTTATCTTGAGTGTTTTTTTGCAAAAGTTTTATTTTGTATTCAAGAGGTAAGTTTGTAAATTAATAATCACTATTAATAATAGCTTGCTGGTTTTTTGTTAAAATAGCACCGTGTCCAATGACTGCCTAGAAAAATCTTAGATGAATACAGTGATTGGACAACTGTCCAATTACTATATTTCAAATTAATTTGTACTCTATGCATCTTAGTTTACCACATTTGAAGCCGTGTAAGTATGTCTCTTTAATTTTGAAATAGCTTTATCCAAGATAGTTATTGGACGGGTGGGTGTCCAATAACACAATGCATAAAATTTTATATTAAGACAGTAATTGGACTGTGTGTTCTGTCTTAAAATTGTGTTATCAAAAATGTGTTGACTACAAATTAACTAAGGAATAACATATTTTGTATATTTTAGATTGCTTTTGGGACAAATAAATTTTAAAAATAGATCTTAAATACAGTCTAAAATGCCTAAAAAAGCTGATTACGAGCCAAATTTAATAGACATCGCAGTTCAAAAAGTTAAAAGCGGCAGTTCCTATCGAAGTGTGTCTATTAAATACCGAAAACCAAAATCCACGATTGAGTTTAAATTAAAAAATCCTGGATACGGAGAAAGTTGTGGTCCTCCTCCACTTTTGACTACTGAAGAAGAAAACTCTTTAGCAACGTAAGTCTATGGTTATTTACCCTTACAAGAGAATCCCAGAGAAAATTGCGACAACTATCAATCCTAAATAGGGGATAGGTAGAAGCGACAATGGTTGGATGACGGCTATAACTTTCGCCGAATATAAATCAAATGTCTTTTATCCACATTTGATAGAAAACAAAATTGATTTTCCGGTGATTCTTTTTGTAGATGTTCATAAAACACATTTAACCTACCAACTAAGTTTAATATGCAAAAAACTACAGATAGAATTAATTGCATTATATCCTAATTCGACATCGGATTTTGCAACCTGCCCACGTATTAGTATTCGGTCCATTTAAGTCAACTTGGAAGCAAAGTCTTAGAGAATGGCAAATTGAACATCCTGGAGAGATTTTGAACAAAGTAGCTTTTGCTCCACTTGTAGAATGGGTGGTCAATAGATTTATGAAACCAGAAACTATAAGTAACGGTTTCAAACGTTGTGGATTGTACCCTTTTAATCCTAATGCTGTCGACTACAGCACATGTTGGGGCAATACAGAAGAGCATTCTGATACACAGAATCAAAATGAAGAATCAATAATTATGACGTATCGCGATTTTGCCACAATTGTAGGACCAGAGAATATTAAAAAATTTGAAGACATTGATGTAATCTCTAAAGAGGATGAATGTTTCTGTTATCTATATAAAATATGGCAACATATTAAAAGTAAAGTAGAAAAAAAACCATATTATTGAAAATAGGGTTCTTGCGATGGCTTCGACCTCAAATGAATCACCTGATCCGACGGCTGAAATGTCAAATGAATCACCCGATCAAGTCGAAACAATTGAACATTTTATAGGGGTGGTAGAAAATAACGAAACAATTACTGAAATTTTTGAAAGAGGGAGTGTGGGAGACGAAAACGATGCAAGACCTATTGGTGAAGAAATGGTTAAGCCCGCCTTCCCATTACGATGAAGAGATCAATAATTTACAACCAGAAAAAAATACCTCTTTCACAGAATATCTTCTATATCCAAATGTTCCTGAAAGACTGCCGTTTGCAATAACATAGATCACACATTTTCCAGGAGATGTGTAGAGAAAAACAAGAAAAAATTGATAGATTAAATCGTGAAAAAGAACTTAACTAAACTTAACAAAGCTAACACCAAAAAATAAAAACGGGTTCTCCTAAATTGCTATGTTATATTTGCAAAGGTGTGATTCATGGTACAAATAAGATTTTATTGCAATGCGACTCATGTAATAACAATTTTCATAAAAAATGCATTCCACAGTCACATCATATACATATACCATCTGAAGAAGAAGACAAATACGTGTGTCACAATTGCTATCGCGAAGAAAGTGATAGCATAAGTGAGAATAATTATTCTGATGTGGAAGAATTATATAATATGTATTTAAATTAAAGTAAAACACTTAATTATTAAATAAATAATTATTAAATTAAATAAAACTGGTGTCCAATAACTGTCAAATTATTGTCCAATAACCATAAAAAGTGTCCAATCACTGTCCTTTAGTGCAATCATTGTTTAAAAAAATTATAATCTTGAACATAAAGAAATCCTACAAAAACTAATCATTCCATTCTTTGGTCAATACTTTGAGGAATACATCTTGATAATTTCATCCTCTAAAATAACGTATTACGTTGAATAAAATAATATAAAAGATAGTTATTTTCTTAAGTGTCCAAAGCTATCGGGTTTACCCTAAATGTTGTACTAAACAGTATTAAACAGTAATGACAGCACTAATATCCCGGATATTACAAATAAAAATGTCGAGAGACGAACATTCTTTACAAATGTTACACATGTGGTGTAAAGGTGAAGATCAAAGGATATTTGTGCGCGGTGTAGGAAGGTAAAAACTGAATGTCGACCGCGAAGATATCCGAGGAATATATATGTAGAGGCGGTTGTGCAAGAATTTCGAGACAATCAATTCTGCTTTTAAATATATTTGATAAAAAAGTAAGGACATTACAGTGCGTCTATACTTCAATGTGACCAATGAAAAACGCCGTAACATATCACTCTGTGGTATACCAATGACAAGATATTCGCCATCAATTATAGAATATAAGTATTTCAAAAAACGACGCTGAATGTTTTCCAGGGCATTAGAGTGTATGTCATAGAATGGATTGCACACTACAGAAGTATATTCCAATCTCGACCGAACAAATCCAAAATATAACCTGGTTATAACTGAGCAATTATTGAATTCTTTGGTATGCCGAATAACGAAACCAAGACTTTTTAGATCTTGAGACGTGATGGTTGCTATGTGATTATTAAATGATAGCTTGCAATCAAAGGAGACACCAAGATCACAGAGAGTGTCAAGTCTTTGGAGAGATGAACCGTTAACATTGTAATTATATATAAGGGACTCAGTCTTTGCCGTGAATGACATGACGGAGCATTTATCTATGTTCAGAGGCAGATCATTAAGTAGACACCATGCACATACTTTGTCAAGGTTCGCTTGTAATTTTGAACAGTTATCAAGATTGTTAACGTAAGAGAATATTTTGAGATCATCAGCATACAAAAAGTGCCCTACATCTAAAGACATAGTGATATCATTAATATAAATGTTAAAAAATAATGGACATAGAATAGATCCCTGAGGTACTCCTGATGTTACACTAATGCGGTTTGATCGAAAACCATCAAATAAAACAAATTGTGTACGCTGTATGTAAAATAAGATTTGGAAAATAAAAGAAGGTTTTGTGAGATCCCAATTGTAGATAGCTTACCCAACGAGATGTCATGATTCAATCGGTCAAAAGCTTTGGAAAAGTCGGTGTAGAACATGTCAGTTTGAGAACCATTAACAATGCCAGTCGCGATAAACTGGGTAATAAAGAGAAGATTGGTGACAGTTGAACGTCCGTGCATGAAGCCATGCTGCGCAATTCTTGGAAAACACAGTTTTGGTAGTTACCTTTAAATCTGACATAGAAACTCTGATTTATACAAGATGGAACTCCACCGCATTTTGCACGTGCTGTTTGGGAATATATGAAAACGGAATTTTCTGGGAGGTAAATGTGGCGTGGTTCTCATTGTTTGGCCTATTAAGGTCGTCAGATTTAAATCCGGTTAACTTCAGTATCTGGAGTTATTTAGAAAGTTTAGTGTACGGAACACTGGTAAACGACCTTCTATCGCTGTGCCAACAAATAGAAAGCTGTTGCCAGGTAATTCGAGAAAAACACTGATTTCTGAAAGAGTACGGGTCCTATTGAAAGAAGATGTAGATCGTGTGTCGTAATGGGATGATAGCACTTTGATCATTTTCTTCAGCTAATCTTTTTAATGTAAAAATATAATAATACCTTAATAAAAACCATTGTTATTGCAATAAATTCGCTGTTGTCTCATAAACGGTTACTGTGCGAGTATTTGACCTTTTAGTCTAGTTACGATCATACTAAGTGCCTTTAAAACCTTTAAACGATGTTCTAACACAACCTGTATAACAATATACAGGGTGAGTTTTTTTGAATGTTTAGCATTGGGATCTCAGAAACTACTGGAGATAGAAAAACGCTTAAATGGGGAAAGATGCGCAGTTTTACGAGTGTGATTTAAAACTGCTTTTGTTTCTCCGATAACTTTCATGGCTTATTAGATATTCAAAGAAAACTAAATTTTACGATTTTCTATAAACATGATTAGCATCGTTAATAGTAATTTTAGAGAAAAAGTGTTCAGACAAAAGTTTTAGATAATTTTACGCCAAATAAAACTATGTAGCTAATATTTTTTTTTCGTTCACCATTATCGAGTGATGACACAAACTTGTGTTTTTTTAAATGGAAACCATAGTTGGTTTTGACATCATTAAAGAGCTTATTTTTTGCTGATTACAATGATATAAGGTTTGATATTGTTATTTTAAAAAATAAAGAGGATATAGACATTTCTATGATTGTTCACTTTATAAGATATGCACTTTTAAAAAAAGATGTTTGGTGTTTTGTAATTCAAAAAACGAAAAATCTGAGTTACAATAGTGTTCGCTGGAGTAGTCGACAAAAATATACTAACCTTGCTTTCACGTTGAGTCACAGAAGTGAGAGCTGTTAATTTTTACTTTTAAGTCAAGTTAATTGTCAAACATTGACAATTAACTATTAATTAATTTAATTGTAACTTAACTATAAGCGGTGCAAACGGCCGTTAATCATAAGTTTGCATTGGCTATGGAATTTTCCAACGTAGAAAAGCGTGATATGGTTGAATGTTACATTCAGTGCCAGAGAAATTCTGCTAGAGCTGCTGAAGTTTATTTTGAAGATTATTTTGATCGATGTCAGCCGTCGCTATCTACTTTTAAGAGATTATGGGATAATTTAGCAGATTATGGTTCGTTCGTTAAACCAAAATCAAAAAAAGGGATGGATGAAGATAGAGAAATAAACAATATTAGCATGTGTCGCTCAGAATCCATCTATATCGACCCGACAAATTTTAACAGAAATGGGCTCCTCTCAACGCACTATTGTCAGAGTGTTGAAGAAGCATAAATTTCGTCCAGTATCACAAACTTTACTTGAAGGTGATAACATCAGACGAATAGCTTTTTGTAGATGGTTTAAAGATCAGTGTCAAAACGATCCACTCTTTTCAATGAAAATATTATGGACTGATGAATCTCGTTTCACAAATTGTGGAATGTTTAATAGGCACAATGAGCACATATGGTCTCAAACAAATCCGCTTCACGTTGAACATAGGAGACCACAAATTAAATTTGGGTTTAATGTTTGGTGTGGTGTTATAGGATCAACTGTTCTTCCTCCTTTTATTTTTGATGGATCACTAGCTGGCAATCGTTATCTTAATTTTTTACAAGATTTCGAGGAAATGTTAGATAATTTAAATTTAAGAACCCGAGCAATGCTGCAATGGTTTCAACATAACGGAGCGCCTCCGCACAATCAACTGAATGTTAGAAATTATTTAAATTTGAACTTCCCTAATCAATGGATACGACGAAATGCACCCATTGAATGGCCGGCTAGATCCCCTGATTTATCAGTTTTGGATTTTTTCTTGTGGGGTGTACTACAGTATACAAAAGAACATATGAAACAATCGACGATTTAAGAGAAGGTGTCTTAGTTGCTTTTAATAACATCGATAGGCGTAAAGTACGCAATGCTACAAATTCTGTTGTGAAGAGATGCAATTTGTGTATTAATAATAATGGAGGTATCTTTGAACATTAATAATGTTGTGTGCCCTTAATAAAAGTTCTTATAGTTTTCATTTTATTACTACATAAGATTTCAAAATAAGTTTTCGTTTGGTTTGTATTTTATCAGTTCGAAATTCAATTGTTTTCCATAAAAACCATAAAAATGTCTATATCCTCTTTATTTTTTAAAAGAACCATATCAAACCTAATATCATTGTAATCAGCAAAAAATAAGCTTTTTAATGATGTCAAAACCAACTATGGTTTCCATTTAAAAAAACACAAGTTTGTGTCATAACTCGATAATGGTGAACGAAAAAAAAATATTAGCTACATAGTTTTATTTGGCGTAAAATTATCTAAAACTTTTGTCTGAACACTTTTTCTCTAAAATTACTATTAACCATGCTAAGCATGTTTAAAGAAAAGCCTAAAATTTAGTTTTCTTTGAATATCTAATAAGCCATGAAAGTTATCGGAGAAACAAAAGCAATTTTAAATCAAATTCGTAAAACTGCGCATCTTTCCCCATTTAAGCGTTTTTCTATCTCCAGTAGTTTCTGAGATCCCAATGCTAAACATTCAAAAAAACTCACCCTGTATACAAAACAATCGTATATTAAAGTATAAGTGGATAATAAAGTCATTAAAACACGCGCGATTTTTCAAGCACGACGGCGGAGCCGGAGTGCTTGAAATAGAGCACGTGTTTTAATGCCTAGTTATCCACGAATACTTTACATTATTTTTTTCTATTGGTGCACTTGAGAAACATAAGTTTTACTGGTTTTAATACTACGAATACAAGTACAAATTCATAACGTAAAATTTTATTGTTGGATGTGATATGACATTAGTATACTTTTGGTTGTCATGGAAACGATTAATTAAACAATATGTGACATAGCCATTTTTGTGTAACGATGAGTTCGGAGATTGATTACTTAAGTAACAAAGCCGAATGTTGATTAATACCGCAAAAGTCGGAATGTTCATATAAAATAGAGTACAACAGATTTGTCAAATTGATAGAAGAACAACAGACTACAGTTATGGATGACCGTGTTATGCTTGCTTACCTTCAGGAAATGTCAAAATTGCATAGTATGTTGCGGATAAACAAAGGGGTTGATATATAATTATTTACGAAAGTTCATGCATTCATGAAAGCAATTAGCAGGAATGACGTATCAACGAAGGCTTATGTATTCAAGGAAGACGATTTGTGGAAACTTTTTAAAGATGCACCGAACATTACATATTTATTTTTGAAAGTGGTAGCAATTTGCGGTTTCTTTGGATTTTGTAGAAGATGCGAATTGTGCGATTTGCGCCTAAACGATATTAAGGAAGAGGGAAGCTTATTACTTATTACTATCTGACCATGTAAGATAATGAAAACTCGACATTTTACTGTTGCCGATAGTGATATCAGTTTAGTGAAGCAATATTTATCATTGCGTTCCCAAAATGCGAGTACGGACCGAGTATTAATACGTTTGGATCATGTCCATTGCAAATTGGACGCTATCTTAAATTGGACAATCCCGAGAAATACACAGGACATGCTTTTCGACGTAAGTCCGCTATCATTATGACAAATGGTGGTATGACAATTGATCAAATCCAACGACAAGTCGGTTAGAGATCGACAGCTGTGGCGAGTGGTTACATTGAAGAGAGTATTAGCAATAAAAGTATTTGAAACCTTATTGGGAATGCCATAAGTGGAAGCATGATCTCGGTGACTTCCGAAAATAGTGTTAGCCATTTGAATAACATCTCACCTGATTTAAATAACCAAGGGTTTAATATTTCAAACAAAACAAATTGTACATTTAATATTTATTTAAAATGAGAGTTTTTTTTCAATAAAATTATTATGAAAGATTGTTCTGTCAGATTAATTGATAAAAAGTTTACATTTATACTTGACTTATTTGAATTTGTTGACGTTGCCCTGGTAACTCTAAAACACGCGCGTGCTTTAATGATTGTTTTATACACACGCTGGCGTGTTTTAAACAAGCAAAATGATGTACCAATAAAAAAAACAATTTCTTTTCGTGATTTAATAAACTAGTAACCAATTAAAATATTAACAAACTACTATATCAAAAATTAAAGTGGTCAATGTTGGTCATGGAATGTAAAACGCTTGTCTTAGTTTAAATCATCCTTTTGAAATAATAATAATAACGTTTTTATTAACCAGAAAAACTAAATTACAATAATTGTTGGAAATGTCTCCCGTTTTGTTCAATGCACAAGTTTACGCGCCTCCTCATGCTGTGAAAAGCGTTTTGCTGCATTTCTGGCGTTATAGTTGCACATGCTGAACAATTCTTTGTTGCAGTTCTTGCAAATGATGTATCGGATTTGCGAAAATCTTATTTTTTAAATAAGGAAAGATAAAATAGTCCATAATTGTCAAAGAAGGTGATCTCGGAGGAAACTCAACTTCCGTATGCAAACTTATCAGCCGGTCATCAAAAAACTCGCGGAGAAAAGCAAGATTTTCTCGTGTAGTATGTGCTGTTGCACCGTCTTGCTGGAAATAACCGTATTGAAGTTCATCATCGTCTAACTGTTGCACAAATTCAGTCAAAAAAATATTTTTGTACCTTTCTGCGTTGACGGTGAAATTGAAAAAAATTGGCCCAATTATTCTTCTGCGAGAAACTGCTATCCAAACACCAATTTTCGGCAGAAGAGCTTGATATGGTTGCATCTTATATGGATGCATGTTCAGGTCCTTCTTTACAATCGTTTGGCATGTTCCATAAAAAAGCCGAATTTCTTGAGACAGACGTTTTAAAGGTTTTATAGACTCTTCTTTCATACGTTGACGAACGTCACTAATAACTTCTTCTGTACGACCTCTTGGTCTACCAGCACCTTTTCTATGCGTCACAGAACCAGTTTCGCGAAACACTTCAACACAATTTGTAAGGCATGCATAAAAATTGTCCGGTAATACTGCTACGGCTGAGAAGTGCTCTCGAAAATTGTCCAAACACAAACGTTGAATGTATTCCCAAGTTCCATTAACTAGCACACCCGTTCGATAATAGGCTTCAATCATGTAAATTTTGTGCTCTGTGGTGAGAACCATGATTCAAAAACCGTGCAGGATTAGAAAACTTCAACGCAATAACTTGACAGATTTTGACATTCAAACAATTGACATACCTAAATGTACGATGCACGCTACGACAATAATTTTAAAATCTATGACCACCATTGACCAATTTAATTGTTGATATCCCGGTATTAATAAAACTGTAAAATATATTTGACATGTTTTTTGACAAGTGTCTTAGTGGCAAATATACAGTATTGTACGATATTTGTCAAATATATGTTATAGTTTTAAAAATTAACACAAAAGCATCTTTATTATTAATAATATTTATTTAGAACTAACAGATGGTACAAGAAACTTGTTATTATGTATATTGAAAATAAAACTAAATTGTAGGCACAAAGTTAATATTGACACAAAGTATAGAGCAGTATGTACGAGGTGAAGTATTTAGACGTCAATGACATTTTAACTTAAATTTTTAATTAATTATGTTTTATCTTTAGAAACAATAATGGTTTATACTAGAACTTGAAGCTGTTTATTTAGTTGTCGCTAATGCAACCTGTAGCATGTCGAACACGAACGTTAATAATTTTCGAATTACACGCTGTTCGAACATCAAGTAATTTCTGTTTATGTATTAATTAATTAATGACTTATGCAATACATAATTTGAGCAGACGTTATGGTTCGCTAAGGATGCTTGTACGTGTGTTTGGTGGTGTCACTGTGTGTGCTGAGTCGACTACACTACTGCGCACACGGAGGTGGCGAACAGTTGTTGCATGCAATGTGTGAATCTTGATAACTAAGGCTGTTGCATTGAGCCCTTTAATGGCTTCCAATGTCTTTCCGTTCTAATGAAAGTTAATTAGGTAAAGCCAATATCGCGACCTCATAGGTAGCTCGTCATGTTGGCTTTAAATTATTAAATAAATCGCAGAAAGCCAGTTTAAAAGTTTGTTCAGAGTTTGCTACAGAGTTAATCAGTTTCTTTTACGACAGGGTCATTGCAACTTATGTACATTGAATTCAAATTTTCACAACCAATTAACTTTTCCTAATTAAATTATGTTTGCGAAATATAATATTATAATTACAATAATAATAATATTAATAGGATGCAGAGGCAAGACTATTTATTAAAAACAGATACACCTTTAAAATTTATAATCACAATAGTTCAGGTTGCAATTAATTGCCCTAACTAGTATTAACATAATAGTACTAAATTCATGAAATTTTAACATGATGCTTACCGAAAATGACTGGGAATGTTTAATAGAGTATCAAAACTAAATATGTGCAAACTTTGAAACGCCAGTATAATTTTTCCTTATATTTTAGCTATTCTGCAGGGTTCTACCACTGTTTACTATTAAAATCCGAGAATCAATTGCCACGTTGCATATAGGTTTTCATTGGAACATAAGTGGATTATCTATTCGAACAACAAAGTATATTGGGACAGGAATTGACAATTGACATTTGACACAGTGTGTTACTTCCTTTTGTAGTATACTGGTTTTGCAGCGAATTTCTTGCTCTGACTGTGGAGAGGACTGAAGTCGCTTCATAAATAACAAAGACATCTTAATTACATGTATAACATATCTTTATTTATTTCATATATTTTATGCCATTAGATAAAGTATTTATCTTTGTGCCTATATGAGAAACAAATACAACTTGGTGAACTCCTAGTGAATGATGCTTCATGAATGTATGTTCATGTGGGACACAGACATCTAATCTATGTACAAGAAATATAAGGTAACACTGGTCAACAGTGAAAATCTTTCCTACTAAAAATGACTGTTTGTTTCATTTCATCATCGAAAAAACGAAAATGACATTTAAAACTTTCAGTTTACTCTTGGTTCTCTGACATAACCCATTCAAGGGGCCCATAACCGAAAATACTTAAGAAAAGAAAAGGTTTTTTCTTTAACCAAAAAAATAAATACCTTGTTTCTAGGATAAAATTAGACCACTAGATACTTTAAAAAGATATAACTAAACTTGTAGTAAAGGTAAAACTCTAAAATTTACCGCAAAATCATTTTGCCCTCTTTACACATAAAAGTTGGATCAATTAAGAACTTTGTGAAGGGGATGGAACAGGGCGGAGAAGCTTTTCAGTACATCAGAGGACAATTTTCACAGATCAGTGATGCTAAAGTTAAAGAAAGTATTTTCAGTGGCCGGCAAATTCGTCATCTTCTTAAACATGTAAACTTCGATCAAGTTTTCTGGGCCATAAAAAAGCTGCGTAGGTGGCATTTAAAGATGTTGTGACTGGCTTCTTGGGAAATTGAAGAGTTAACAACTACGTTGCGATTGTGAATTATCTTCTAGAAATGTACCATCAATTAGGTTGTAACATGTCACTTAAACTTCACTTCCTACATTCTCACCAGGAGTTCCTCCCTGTAAACTACGGTGCTGTAAGTGACAAACATGGAGAGCGACTCCATCAGGACATTTCGCAAATGTAACAAATTTTTAAAAGGAAAATGGAAATTTTATAATGTCAGCTAAATTAATCAATATCTAATGTCACATTATCAACTGTATTATTAGTATTTCTACTTGAAATTAGTATATTTTAAAAACTAGAGGTAAAAAGCAAAATCTGATGTCATATTCGTTTTTCTCGACTCAAAATTAGGACAGTTATGTTATTTTGATCAAGGAAAGAATTCCAGTGCATATTTTTTGAATAGTGTAATTAATACACAAGATACATACATTTCTGAAGTTTATTTCGCTCTAAATTTACAATGAAATTTACCAGGATTTTAAGTTTTATTTTTAATAGTTTCGAATTAGTATGGTTCTTGCTATGTATATATATTGCAAATTTTTTATATTTTCATTATCGGTAATCTTATGAGCGCTCCGACGCCGAGATACTTTAAGCTGATATCAAATTTGATTTCCTTGTGTATTAAAATGCCTAGATGATGAGCCCTTTTTTATATTTTGTTCAATCTAATAGATAGCAATTATGTTAATTTGTTATCATGTTAAATTTACTTCATTATGTATGCCTGAAATCAATCTAAATATTTATATTTCGTATTCTTTTAACCAGTAAACTTTTACATGTAACCATAGGAACATTCATATGCTGTATCAATCAATACTTGCGTTCACAGAAGGCGCAGTAATATAAATGAACGACGTCTGAGAAGTTTTGCTCACTAAATATTTTAATTACTTCAGCAATTTGAGTGAACAACAATACGGAAGACGTGTTCTAAGCGTTTCCAGAAGTAAGAGGAAGAGTCGACTAGTTGTCGAAAGTTGTTAAAATTATAGGTAATTGTCCAAATTTGTTGTATTCTACCTTCTTCCTATTGCATATACCGGGTGTCTGTTTAAGCTCGGCCACCGGCCATATCTCGGCAACCGTTTATCGTACAACCTCGCGGAAAAAATCTTGATAGCAAAATGTTCGACGGAAATTACAACTAAAATATTTTTAAGTTTCCAAAATAATCGCAAGGGGCCGTAATTCTCAAGGTAAATTAAAAATTCGATAATTTTTCATTAAATTCTAGATTAAGATAGATTGAACATTTTTCTAGCAAAGTTTTTAGACGTTCTTATACAACTTTCATTTGATACTTTTTGATCTAACTCCCATACGAAGGGAAAAGGGGAGGGGGTATGTCTGCGTACAAAAGTCGGTATAATTTTGATTTGCACAAACGGATTTTAATGTTTCTGGGCTTGTTAGATAGAGAATCTTACAAAGAATTGACGGACATGTAGCACGAAATTATGTGGTTGTCAAAGAAAATAACAGGGGGCGCTGTTTTCAATGTATGTATATTACTTGTTTTTTCCTTAAAATTTTAAATGGAACGGCATATTTTTAATATAGTAATATTGAAGCACATAAAAAACTGAAGAGAATGATAAAAACAAACCGGAAGTTGCTACCTTTTTTCTTGACGAAGATATAGTCATACGAAGACAATCCAAAAAAAATCAACAATTTTTAATATAAATTTATTTATTTATTGTGAGTAATACCTTTATTTTAATTTTAACTGTAACTAGACAGTGTATAGTTTGCTTTCACTTGAATTTTCATCATAGTCTTCCATAAATGTATTTATTTCAATCTTCTCACCGATTTTTTAATTCTTGCACATGTTACATTAGATTCTCTTCTTAAATGTTTTCAAATTCTCTAGCTATTTTTAAATTTCATGTTGTGTCTTGCCTTTTTAGGCATTGAAATAAAATAATAATAATAATGGTAATAATAATAATAATAATATATCTTTATCACCCAACTGATTTAGGTAGATCTAATTATAGGAAAACAGCAAAAATATTTTCCAAAACTCATGAACTAAGTAGACAATAACGAGAAAAAAAAACAATATAATATAATGCATTAGTTATAATCAAATCATTTACTCATTGGTAACGAAAGGGTACACAAATTGATATCTAAATCATCCCCTCCTGAAATGAAAGTAAATAAAAGAATCTATTATATACCTAAACATAAATAAGGAAATATATTGACCAAGTAATATAAAGGAAAAAAAATTATTTAAATCAGAAAGTACAGAAAAAAAAACAAGAAAAAATTTCAACTTAACAAATGTTCAAAGTGTTCACCTTCTTTTTCAATACACGTTTACTTGTCGATTAGTAGAGAGCAGAGTTACTTCCATTTCGGAGGCAGCAATTGTTGTACTCGACTTTTTGTGATAAACAATTTCTTTTATTCTGCCCCATAAATAAACATCAAGAACATCTGGCAAGGTGAATAAAAACTCAATAATGTCTCCTTTCGGGATAATTTAGGGAATTTTTCCCCGAAGCAAGAATGCATTTTCAAAGCATTGAAAATACATTCTGATCATGTCATAAGCTTTAACGTTAGAATACGACATTTTACAAATTTAATAATTATGTGCAGGTGTCCAAAAAGGCTTAATTTGCTAAATACGTACAAAAAGTTTAACTACAAGTGACACTAATATCTTTGCATTTCGATTTTCATGGCCTACCTTGGAAATCTCATCATAATGTAATTTAATATTACTGTGCATGCCATGTTGTATGATAGAAATTAAAAAAAAAAGCAAACTACACTGTTCACTATTATTATTTTATTTAAATGTTGGAAAGGATAAGAAATGATATTTAAAAAATAATAGCTAGAGTATTTAAAAACATATAAAAGGAGAATCTAACATAACATATGCATTGAATTAAAAAATCGATAAGAAGATTGAAATAAATACATTTAGCGAAGAGTATGATGAAATTTGAAGTGAAAACGTACTATACACTGTCTAGAGACCCTATTAAAATTAAAATAAAAATTTTACTCCCAATAAATAAATAAATTTATATTTAAAGAGTTTTACTTTTCTGGATTGTCTTCGTATGACTATATCTTCTTCAACAAAAAAGGTAGCAATTTCCGGTTTATTCATTCTCTTCAGTTTTTTATGTGCTTCAATATTACGATATTCAAAATATACCGCTCCATTTGAAATTTTAAAGAAACAACAAGAAATATACATACATTGAGAACAGCGCCCCATGTTATTTTCTTTGACAACCACGTAATTTCGTGCTACATATCCTTCAATTCTTTGTAAAATTCTTAACATTCAAATCCCTTGGGGCAAATCAAAGTTATACCTACTTTTGTACCCGGACATGCACCCCTCCACTCTCCCCTTCGTATGGGAGATAGATCAAAAAGTTTCAAATGAAAGTTGTATAAAAACGTCTAAAAATTTTGCTAGTAAATTTTTTAATCTATCTTAATCTAGAATTTAATGAAAGATTATCGAATTTTTAATTCATCTTGAGAATTGCGTCCCCTTGCAATCATTTTGGAAACTTAAAAATATTTTTGTTGTAATTCCCGTTATCCATTTTACTATCAAGATTTTTTCCGCGAGGTTGTACGATGAACGGTTGCCGAGATATGGCCGTTGGCCGAGCTTAAACAGACACCCGGTATGTATACAGGGTGAGTCATTAGTAGCCACTTCCTCGATTGCTCCTTTGTATTTTAAATAAGAGAAAATGCAATAGGCGGAAGAGTTATGGTTGCTTGGAGCGCATATCCTAAAAATACTTGCATCTCTGACGCACTTCCGGTTTCACCGGATATGCATTAGGATTATTTTTTTTAAACGACTCACCCTATATATTTTTGGATTTTCTAGTACTGTTTTAAATTGTCTATTTAACTGTTTTTTCGTTTTTAAAATTGAACCAACAGTTTTTGAGTTATTAATTTTTTTTATAATTTTTGACGAAAACACAAATTCAGAAAAAAAAACATTTTTCCATTGTTTTTAAAAGTAAAAATCTTAACTTTGGTGGTGTTTGTAGGCAAGAAAATTCTGCATCATTTGGTATAAGTTGCATGCGACAATACCTCAAGAAGCTTTGTTTTTGCAAGGTCTACTTCTGGAAATTTTCACATATCAAAAACTTATTTTTTTTTAATGGAACACCCTGTATTTTATTATGGCATTTTGTTTCTTTGTTTATTCTCTTTCATTTTTTTTTTAATTTTATTTAAAAAGTTTTTGAAATTCCTACCGGAAGTAGGTCTTTTAATCCTATCGAAAATCAGTTTTTTGCGAATATTTCGCAAGTCAAGCTTTTTAGACAGGTACGTTGCGGGTGTAAAAGTATTTAGAACATAATTTTCAATATCTTTTGTACAAAAAAAAAATTAAAAATTCAGACCGGAAGTACCGCTTTTGCTCTTATCGAATAGCAATTTTTTGCAAATACGTCGTAAGTTATGCGTTCTGTATATATTTATCAAGTGTACAAAAGTATTTAGTGCTAGATTTGCAATATTTTTTGTATATATGAAAGTTCAAAATTCGGAACGGAAGTCACACTTTTACTCCTAGCGAGAGCACTTTCTTTCGATATTTCGCCAAATATGCATTCTATAGAGCAGGGGTCTCCAAACTTTCCAGCCTTAGGGCCATACTGATTACTCCAGTAAGTTCCGAGGGCCAAAATCATTTTATCATTGTTGCCGGTGGTAAAAAGTGAAATAGTCCACTGATGAAAAAAAGTCCGAAAAAGTACGCAACGTTTAAAAAAGGCTGCAAAACGGCAACACTGCATATTATTAATTTTCCTGTCATTATCTGTAATTTCTAGATTAGTCGTAGAGTACGAGCCATGAGGAGTAACGTGACACGACATCTGGTGGACACAAGCGGAAATAGGTAGTACCTTCTATCGCTAACAGATGGCGCTAATAGCACGTACAGAATAATCTCGTTGGTTCGAGAAAGTTCTGGTGTCTTCCACTCACTTCTAGATGGCAGTAATTGGAATATATAAGAAGGCTAGTGGCGCAACCACAAGTCAGTTCCTATGACACTGTTGTGAAATAAAATAGTGCGTACCTCCTTAAAACGTGTTTGTGCGTGTTTAAGTTTAAGACATCTTTGTAACAGTATTTTGATTTGAATTGTTGCTTTTGTGTGTGATTTAGTAGTATGGAAAAGAAGCGAAAAATTGATAGTGAATGCAGAAAATTCAAAGATCAGTGGAACATTCAGTATTTCGTAATTGAGTCCAGTAAGAAGGCGCTATGTTTGATTTGCAATGAAAGCATAGCCGTTCTCAAAGAATATAACATTAAACGTCATTATGAAACAAAACATTTTCAAAATTACTCAAAATATACAGGAAGTTTGCGGACAGAAAAATTCGAAGCTATGAAGCGCGGATTGAAATCGCAGCAATCTTCATTTACAAAACTCAAAACTGAACAAGAGGCTGCAACGCGTGCCAGCTTTCGTGTGGCTCTTGAAATTGCAAAACGTGGAAAACCATTCACCGATGGAGAAATGATCAAAGAATGCATAATTGCAGTAGCCGAAGAAATGTGCCCTGAAAAGGTAAATTTATTAAAAAGTGTCAGTATGTCAGCAAACACTGTGGCTCGAAGGGTAGAAAACATCGCTGAAAATATATCCTCTCAACTGTTCGCCAAAAATGGACATGTTGAGTGGTTTTCTTTGGCCTTGGATGAGTCAACGGATGTGTCAGATACTGCTCAGGTGTTGATTTATATTCGAGGAGTAGATAAAAGCTATGAAGTGCATGAAGAACTTCTTGATATGAATAGTATTCATGGCACAACTACTGGTACAGATATTTTTAAAGGAGTTGAAATGGCCATTAATCAAAAGAACCTTCGATGGAAAAACTTGAAATGTATTACAACTGATGGAGGCAAAAACATGAGTGGGAAAGATAAAGGAGTGGTCGCTCTTGTATCAAAGGCTGTAGAAAATGACGGTGGTTTAAAACCATTAGTCTTGCATTGTATCATTCATCAACAGTCTTTGTGCGGAAAATGTTTGGATATGTCTGAAGTTCTGAAACCAGTCATATCAACTGTTAATTTTATCAGATCTTTTGGGCTGAATCACCGACAATTTCGACAATTTATTGAAGAGATTGGAGAAAATGACTTACCTTATCATACTGCCGTACGTTGGCTTAGTTGTAGGAAAGTCCTTCAGCGCTTTTTTGAACTTCGAGCAGTGATCGAAATTTTTTTGAATGAAAAGCATCGCCCTCTTAGTGAATTACAAAACAACGCATGGCTGTGGAAGTTAGCATTCTATGTTGATTTGACAAAACATGTGAACGAACTGAATTTGAGATTGCAAGGAGTAAACCAGCATCTTCCTGATTTATACACTAATATCAAATCATTCCGGAAGAAATTGATACTGTTTCAATCACAACTACGAAGTAAATGTTTTTCACATTTTAAAACATGTGAAATATTCAGCCACACTACTGAGACTGAGTTTCCTATCGATTTTGCAATCGAAACTTTGAGTGCTTTGAAAATAAATTTTTCTGGACTTTGATGCCATTGCGAATCAAATTAAGATTTTTCAGAATCCTTTTGATACTGACATTGAAACCCTAGCCCCGGAACTTCAAATGGAAATAATTGATCTACAGTGCAGTGATATAATTAAGAACAAATATCAAAACTCATCTTTGTTGGAATTTTATAAGAGTCTTCCACTGACACAATTTGATAATTTGCATAAATTTGTTCGTGGGCTGTTTTCTGTTTTTGGTGCTACTTATTTGTGTGAGAAGACCTTCTCCAAAATGAAGTACACAAAAAATGTTTACAGATCTAAATTAACTGATGAGCATCTTAAATCTCTTTTAATAATTGGTACAAGTAAAATTAGTCCACAACTACAAACTATTGTCAGTGCAAAATCTCAATTACACAAATCTCATTAGTATTTCATATGTCATTATGCTTGTTATAAGTTATGTTTTTATTTAAAATGTATAAAATGTTAGTTGGATTCATTTCAATAATTTGTTAGTTATTATATACTGAAGTAAAATTTTCTGCATATTATACATGTCTTTACTCATTACAATTCTGTGTTTCTTTATCCAACTTATCACAAAAACAATAACAATAAGCCTACAACAATGTTATGAGTAGTTAGCCCATGACCATATCAATGTAGATGTCATATTAATAATTATTCAACATAAAATTAGAATACTTCAGTAAACTAAATTTAATTTGCTATAAAAAATATGTTGTCTAAAAGGAGTTTTCAAGTATGCTAGCTCTCCGCGGGCCGGACAAAATCTGTCCGCGGGCCGGATGTGGCCCTCGGGCCGTAGTTTGGAGACCCCTGCTATAGAGATTTATTAGGAGAACACTTTTACTCATAGGGAGTAGCACTTTTTTTCGAATATCTAAGTATGTATTCTATAGAGAATAGAAGTACTTAGAAAAGGATTTTGAATAATTTTTGTGTAAAAAATTCTTAAAATTGTATAGTTTGAAACGCTCATACGTATAAGAAAGTCGTGT
Source organism: Amphimallon solstitiale (assembly GCA_963170755.1). Lineage (NCBI taxonomy): Eukaryota > Metazoa > Arthropoda > Insecta > Coleoptera > Scarabaeidae > Amphimallon > Amphimallon solstitiale. Next base: position 18,530,491 of record OY720679.1, read on the forward strand.
TGTGGCCACACCTCATTTTAGAGTATTGTTTAAGGATCTCAAATCTTGAATTACACGAGCATGTGAATACAAGCAATAAAACATAGCTTGATATTATATTTACATTTCCAACAACCATTTAACTTCCTAAACACTTCTTTCAATTTTCTAAGCGTGCACGTTATTCTACCAATGGATAGACCTGCAGGTGTTTAATAACTTACTTCGCTTAATATGTGCTGGCGTAATAACAATTCAAAGTCAATAAAGTACTATGTAATTTGAAATGCAGCTGTTGGGGGATGTTTAATCTATAATATTTATTATTAGTTATTATTATTGACAAATAAATAGTATATATTACATCTTGATTTTATCGTGACTTCCTATTATGAAAGTGAAGAACAAGTTACTAGTCTTTATTATTCTTTATTTGTTAATATACAGCTGGGGTTTGTCAAACCCCATCACAATTTAGAATTATTTATGAGCAGGTAGGAGTGAGAAGAGATCTGCGAACGGTTATGTAGCCATCTATCAGCTTCCTCAGTACGCATATGAAAAGTTTTACCGTAATATTTCAAATCTTGTTCAATTTGGGGTTTGCCACCTCACTATTTGCGTAATTTTTAATCGTTTTTCGACATGGCTTCTACTTCTCCTATCCAGGAAATAAATTCGAATGTTCCTTGTTTTGAAGTAATTTTATTGATGAAGATGACACTGTAACACTTAAATTTCATAGTGACCATTCGTATAAAAAAAGCCGTTCTTTTGGTTTTATTGATGCTCCACGACAAATTTACTGATCTGGAAATTGCTAAGCCAGAAATTGTCACATTTTATAATACACGGAAATGGGGGGTCAATGCCTTAGAAGAAAAGTTACTGTGTATTCCATAAGTCGACGAAGCAAATGTTGGCAACTTGCTATTTTCTATACCTTACTCAATATTATCCTTTTCAATTCTTAAGTAATATTTTCAAATTTTCCTGGAACCCCGATAGTAAAGAGAATTTACGCTATAAAAAGTATTGCTAGGGAACTGGTTGAGCCATACCAAAACATGGGGCTTGAGAACATTCGTTTACCGCAAAAGCTGCGACTAAATATCGCAAAAATCCTGAAAAAATCTATAGCAGACAATAAGGTCTGCTAACCCTTGTAAAACAAGTGAGGTGTGGTTAATGTCTAAGAAGAAAAGATAGAAAAACAAGATGCACTTATTGTCGTGATCTTTAATATTTTAAGAATTATAAATTTTATTAAATAGTTAAGTTGTAGAATAAAATTATCAAATTTTAGTTTAAAAGGTGTATTCTAATATAGTAAGCATAAGTCAAAGGTTTTACAAGTAAGAATGGGTCGCCTAACCTTTAAGGGGCAATGTCATTGAGAGAATGGTATGAATTAAGCTTAAATATAAGAATTTAGATATGGAAATAAACACAAAATAAATCTTTACATTCTATATTTATTATAGAAAAGACAAGCACAATGTATGGTTTGAATATAAAGAGTCAGAGCCGAATTTCTCACAGGGCGTAAGAATGGCTCTAAATATATTAAGAAATGGACCACTATTTAAAAATAAACATGTACTAAAAGTTAAAAATAGAGAAAGAATTATGTTTGGGGATGCATCAATAAAAAGAGTGAATCATTTAAATGCTATTAAGTTCTACGAGCAAGGCAACACGAGGTATGCTCGGGATAAAAAGCATCAATTTGAATAAAAATAAATAGATCTCAGACGTAAACAACAATCTCAATTCATGGGAGAGTTTTACGATTATATCTAGCTATAGAATAAATACCTGACACTTAAATTTAAAAACATTTTAAAGGATATATACAAAAAGTGTTCTTTATCCGAGACAATACATTATTAAGTTTATGTATATACTAGATATATAGGTAGAAACACATCTTTGAAATGTTATATACATAAATGTAAGGGCATCAAAGATAGCTGCATAAATCATGTGTGGTTTTTACAACCTACAAAGAAGAAATAACATTAACATTGTTGACAGTTGTTTGCAAATCAACATACTCGAAGCCGAAAGGGACTAGATAGAGCATGGAGGTGGTGCTGTGGAAGTCTGTATTCCTTGTAATGCAGTTCTAACGAAGAGGATTCCAGTGGTGTACAATGTATTTCCAATCATATCCGACAAAGATATCTACAAGAAGAAAGTACGAATAACTTTAATTAATGGGAAAAAGAGGTATATAACTAATAATGAGAGAGGTAATAGGTTCATTTACAAGCATAATGAGGGATGGCATTAAGAAAAGAAGAATATACCTATCGAAGACGAAGAATTGCAAGTGTTCGTAAACTATTAATAAACAATTTGTGAGTGGCGACATTTGTGTATTCATTAACTGTCAAAAAGTGGAATAGGTATATGTGACTGAGAAAACTTATAGAAAATAAATATGAACTAGACAATGCCAACATAAATGTTAGTGTGGGTGTCGTGGCGCTGTGAGTGGATAGATGTTTTTTTGTTTCAAAAGGAAAAGTTATAAAAGACCGCGAATAACGATGAGAAGGGAGATGAATCTTGTACTTTGAATTTGGTAGACGCGTAAAATTTTTGATAAGCGTAGGAGTTTTAATACACTACATTTATTTAATACACTACATTTATTACTTTACAATGTATAAATTTTTATTTAGTATTCAAGTTTAATTTTAGTTTGATAATTGCAAGTTAATATTTTTGAATTTCACAATTATATTTTTGTATTGTATTAAGAGATTTATTTTTTTAAAATGGAGGACATGTACAAGATGGAATTAAACCATTTGTATGATGAATTTAAGTAAGTTTCTGAAATAAATATTCAACTATAAAATAGTTAATGGTGTAAAACGTACTCTGAATGTACTATGTGTGAATATTTACTCTCAGCAAGGCGTTAAGAATTATTAATATAAACAAATATTATCTCGTTAAATAGAATTCATTTTTTTGTAGTAGTGGGAAAAAAGTTAATGGTATTGGAGACATTGGAAGTACAATGTGTGAATGTTTACTTTCAGTGAATTGAAGATATCATTAATGATTATTTTAATAAAAATTTAATTTAAATTTCAAGTGGACATATACGAATAGAGAGGGATGTCCTTGATCGACAAGCGCCAAGCCGTTTAAATGCACTATGTGTGAATGTATGTATTTGACGATTGATATAGGTCATGTTCAGGACATTCACGTTGCGAAATTTTTAATCATCAAAGGCACTATGTGTGAATGTATGTCTTTGTTGATATGAAATTAGTTTCGTATGGGAAAGATTACATATTTTTTTAAAAAACAATAAATATTGTTATATGGAAAATAAAAATAACAAGATAATATTTTGTTTAATCATATAAAAGAAATTATATGTTTTCAATGTTTTTTGATATTATAAAAAGAAAATTAACAATGTTTTATGTTAGTATTTTTATAAAATGAATTATAAACAATTTTTATGAAATCTAAACTTTATTTTATAATCGACCTTATCCAAATATAAGCTAAATAAAAAACACACTGGAATAAAAGAAGAAAGATCACTGCTAGAACTCACAACAAACAATAAATGAGACGCTGTAGGGTATAAGACTTATAGGTTAAGAGGTGACACTTTTAATTAATTCTCAGCATTCATTTAATGGATATATATTGTTGCAATCACAACAATATGTTGATTGTGACACTCCTATCTGCGGCAGCTGCACTGTGGGTTGTTGTGTTGATTGTGCTCGATAGAGGCTGACTGAAAACTGCCTTTGCTCAAATTGCTTGTGTTCTTTTTTTGTTCGATATATTACCACTAACCTTCTTAGTGATTAAATATGTTTTGTATGGTTTTGTTTCATTTATCTTTTTTATTATAAAGACAATGTGACATTTTATAGCCCTTTATGTAGTCGACAGAATAAAATTCAATTGTTAAAACAACTTGCAATTTTTATCTTATGGTATATGATAAGCATGTTTATTAATAAACCAACCCACCTGTAACGTAAATTTCACCTCACCAGTTACGGGTTAATATTGAAATTGCCAAACGGCTCTAATTATTTGTATGCATTTTATAACGCTTACTATTTTGATTTGCACTCTGGAAATACAAATGGGCCTTATTCTAGCGACAACGGATATTCGAAAGCCAGTTAAAGAATGATATGATAATTTCTTTTCCAACATCTAAAATTTAATTTGTCAGGAAACTTCCAAGGATAAAGAAGAAATGAAACAAAAAACAAGAGTCAATAAAATCGTTTGTAGTGTTGTTATGGTGTACAGTGGTGAAACTAAACAAAATATAAAAACGCCTTTTGGTAAACATTTAGCACGTTATTGATCCAGATAGATTAGTTATTCAATCAAACTTTCACATTAATTGAAGAAGACAGATGGTCCAGAAAATTAGATGAATATGAATCGATAAAAAAAAATTAATAAAATCTCATGAATAAAAAAGACAGTACACGGAAATAGATAGACTTAGATCGAAATTGTACCTGGTTTACAAAAAGATTGTTTCCACAAGCAGTTATGTACCACCCATGGATTGAAGAGCAGTTTTGAATTTCGCAAGTCAATCATTATTATCATTATTTATCCGACTTTCGAACCATGTTCATCCGCTAGAGGAAGAAAATTTGTCTGCCAAAAGGCGCACAAGGTGCTTAACCAAATGATTTTTGTGTGGTGATACGGTACTAAAATTATTTGTCTTTATGAAAGTGCAATTCTTATGATGCACTGAACATTTATTATTATTTTTGTCTTGCAATTTTTTTTATATTCTAGCCATTAGTTACTTGAAGTCTAATGAATCATTATTTAGTGTATTTATCACTCACACAACAGGACCTCATTCATTATAACATGCCTTGGGCGTAGCCTAACTTTCTTCTCTTGAAATTTAATAAATAATTATAAAGTGATTTCAAATAATGAAATGACAGAAACCCAATTTGAAAATATAAATCCAATATAAATCTTGATTTCTTTTCATGAATATTTCTAAATAATTTTTCATATTACATCTACAAATCCATTGGTCGGTAAATATCTATAGCAACGTTTCGCTGCTGACATAAAGTTTAAGCTTTTGAGATTACTGAATATTATTTTATTATTTCTTTGTAGGGCTCCACAAACACCGCGGTGCTAAACACATTTTCTGTTTTTCCTCTTTATCGTTTTAGATAACAAAACTCGTTTGTTGCTGTCATGGTTTATTCCGTGTAAATGAAATAAAGATCAAAGGACATCCAGGATAAGCATAATTGCTGAATTGAAGGAGGGCTTTGTTTGGCTTTACCGGCAAACTAGGAAATATGAAAGTTAAAATTTCTCTCGCAATAATAAAATTCAAAAGAAATAATGACGTGTGGGCAGCACACGACTGTTTTATACGTATGTGTGGTCCTAATTTTGTATACAAGAATAGTTGATAAAAAAGGTGTTTTAAATGAAGTGTTGAATACTTTTATCCCACTTAATAAATCTCTGCGGAATGCATAATTTGCAAGATATTTGCAGTAACTGCTTATTGTGATGACAAAAATTTTCCACCTCGAGAGTTTTGATAGAGTGAAAGCGAAAGCGTATCGTCCAAATTTTGAAAATATTGGTATACGAAACTTGATGTAAATTAAGTTTTACAAACTTTGATACTCTTAATAAATCTGTACATAATGTATAATTCGCGAGATATTTGCAAAAACCAGCTTTTTGTTAATACTAAGAGTATTACTTCTGGTCCAAATTTTGAAAATATTTTTGTTGTTGTTGCGAGAGAGCGGTAGAGAGGGAGAGAAAGAGAGGGAGATTTCAAAAAGTACTTTTTCGCTGTCAGGGTACTTCAAAACATGGACATCTGCAATACCTTTACTACATATAAGAAAGTAAAAGTTGTTTATTTACTTTTGAAATTTTAATAAATGCATAATTTGCGAGATATTTGTAAAAAGAGCTGCTTTTCGATTAGCTTCCAGATCAGTATTATTACTTTCTTATACGTGGTAGTACTAGTAGTAGGAAGTATTGTGTTGCCGAAAATTTTTGACTTCGAGATTTTTGCAGATGTCAACGTATTGAAGTACCCTGATACCGAAAAAGTGGTTTTTAAAAGATGGCTGTGTCTGTCTGACCACTATAGCGGTCAAACAGTTATAGATAGCAATTCCAAATTTTGTATTTACAAGTACAATCTCTCTCGTGAGATCTAATTAGTTTTGAAGTAAAATCGATAGATCGGAAGTAGTAGTTTACGTCAGTGAAAAAATCGAATTTTACCAATATTTTGTCAATTACAAAGTGTAAACAAATTCATAAAGAATTCAAATGTACTCAAAATTAAGTTTGACAATAATTGTATTAAAAAAGTTTTTTTACTCTTATCAAAAATCAGTTTTTGCGAATATCTAGGCAGGTACATAACGAATATAAAATTATTAACAACTTATTCATTACTTTTTGTATAAAAAAAAATTCAAAATTTGGACCGGAAGTAACACTTTTACTTTTATCGAATAGCGATTTTTTGCATATATTTCGTAAATTTTGCATTATATACAGCATGTGTCAATTTTCATTAGCCATAGGCGATTAATCCATACAGTACGTGGCAACATAGTACCCCTCCTTTCCTTTCCAATGCCAGCACGACCGATGCATTTTCGTAAATACAAGTTAGCGTGGTTAGCAGTAACTATTCGACCACCGGCTTGGATGTTTGTAATGCGTTCAGAAATAATATTTACGAGTTGCAAGGATTTGTTTTTCTTTTTCCTTTCAGTAAATGCAGAGAATTATTAAGCTGCGTTCACGCTGCATGACACAAACAAAAGCGTAATTCTAATAAAATTAAAAATAAGGTAAATAAAAAAGGATTCTGAAAATAATAATAAACTACTAGATCAGGAGATCGCGGCGGCCATATGATGTTTCCCGTTCCAGTAATGCCTGCCATACACGTTACGGTCCACCGGAGATGTCTACCTGTGCAGGTACGCCCGCGCAGGTAGACCTGAGCGTGTGTGGGACATTTTTTGAACCTGCGCAAGCGATCGGTGAAAGAATTGATTTTCGATTCTTTCACCAACAGTGTATTTTATTATTTTAAACAAATTAAAATCAAACTAATGATCAACAAAATTAAACTGACGAAGACCACACACTTATTTTTGCAAACTTATAACCTTAAAAACGTCAAATCACTGGATTTTTTTTTCAATAATAAGAAATGACATACTAAGCTACCAAGATACTATAGTTTACGAATTAAAACATATTATTTAAAATAGATTAGGAACTGATTGTAGATATACAATTTTTTAAAATAATAAATGTTATTAAAAATTATTGACAATAATTTTTAATGATATCGTGAACAGGATTTATAAAAGGAGATAATATGTGTGTCAGGCATCAATAATCAAAATGTTTATCTTGAATAAGCATACAGTGTGGTATGAAAAGTGAGTACATATACATGCATACGTAAATCGATTGTTCTGCCTCGAATTACATACGACAGCTAGGTGTATAGATTTAATAATTAACAGAAGCTATGTGTAATTGGCTGTTTAATCCTTTAAAGGAATCCGGTTATAAAGGTCTATACCTAATCAAATCGTATCTCGAGATTTGTATTTTATGCTCCTCCTTACGCGTGCTCTTCTAGTATACTACATTCAAACGTTCTGCCACCAATAAAGCACTCCCGGCTGAATTAATTGCTTCTCGTCTAATTTGAAATTTGACTTTGATAGTGGATCTTAGGTATCGGCTTCGTCAGTTTCATGGATTCCACACCAATAGACTAACACGTGATCTGGTTTGCTTGCTCCTTTGAGATAGTTACCTGTGCAAACAGTTTGGAGATTTCCCGTTCATTGCATTTTATAACTATTGGGATTATTTCATCTGGAAGAGCGCACTCGGCAACGCATGCTGCCTTAATTTCGTAACGATTTACATTACAGTGATTTGAGAATCTTACATACAAAATTCTTTGATGCTTCTAAAACTAAGGCGGTCAAATTTAGTGTATGAAGTCCTACCGCGATATTTGAATTTATTAATTTGAGGAAATACATACATTTTTCATTATTATAAATATTTCAATAAACCAGTACTCAGAAATTCTTCTCTTTTTAGATACTAATTTACGAGCATTCTTAGCTAGAATTCGGGACTTAAAATAAAATACTTGAATTGCAGCTATAATTTGTTTTTCGGCTTATTCCTCCAGTTTTACAATCATCAGCTTCGAGGTCGTCCAAATGCAGCACTACTTCTTTCTCCGACTTGAATTCCTTTCGACGAAAAACTGCATGAGATTTAGAAATAAGTGAAAGTCCGAGCGGCTTAATTTCGTCGAATAGGGTGGTTAAGGCACAATCTGGAATCATTGGACGTTTTACTTTCTTATACGTAGTATAAGGAAGTATTGTGATGATGAAAATTTTCGACCTCGAGATTTTTGCAGATGTCCACGTTTCGAGGTCCCCTGATACCAAAAAAGTGGTTTTAAAAAAATGTCTCTCTCTCTCTCTCTCTCTCTCTCTCTCTCTCTCTCTCTCTCTCTCTCTCTCTGTGTGTGTGTGTGACCACGATAGCGGTCAAACCGCTGCAGATATCAATTCCAAATTTTGTATTTACGTGTATAATCTGCCTCTTGAGAACTGATTAAATTTTGAGCAAAATCGGCAGACCGGAAGTAGTAGTTTACTTCAGTGAAAAAATCGAAATTTGCAAATATTTCGTCAAATACTAAGTTTAAACAAATTTATAAAGAATTCATATGTACTTAGAATTAAGTTTGAAACAAATTGTCTTAAAAAAGTTTTTCGAAATTCCAACCGGAAGTAGGTCTTTTACTCTTATCGAAAATCAGTTTTTTGCGAATATCTCGCAAGTCATGCTTTTAAGACAAATACGTTACGAGTATAAAAGTATTTAGAACATCATTTTCAATATATTTTATATAAAAAAAATTTCAAAATTCAGACCGGAAGTACCACTTTTACTTTTATCGAATAGCGATTTTTTGCAAATATGTCGTAAGTTATGCATTCTATATATATTTATCAAGAGTACAAAAGTATTTAGAGTTAGATATGGAATATTTTTTGTATAAATGAAATTTCAAAATTCGGACCGGAAGTAACACTTTCATACGTATAAGAAAGTCGTGTGGTGGCCACACCTCATTTTTTTACTTTCTTATACGTAGTATAGTAAAAAATAAGTGTGTGATTCTGTGTGTGTGTGTGTCTGTGTGTCTGTATGTGTGTCTCTCTCTCTGTGTGTGTGTGACCACGATAGCGGTACATATCAATTCCAAATTTTGTATTTACGTGTATAATCTCCCTCTTGAGATCTGATTAGTTTTTCAGTAAAATCGGTAGACCGGAAGTAGCAGTTTACTTCAGCGAAAAAATCAAATTTTGCCAATATTTCGTCAACTACTAAGTTTAAACAAATTTATAAAGAATTCATATATACTTAAAACTAAAATTGAGAGTAATTTTTTCTAAAAAGTTTTCCGAGATTCCTACCGGAAGTAGGTCTTTTACTCTTATCGAAAATCAGCTTTTTGCGAATATTTCGCAAGTCATGCTTTTTAGACAAGTACGTTACGGGTATAAAAGTATTTAGAACATAATTTTCAATACCTTTTGTATAAAAAAATTTCAAGATTCAGACCAGAAGTACCGCTTTTACTCTTATCGAATAGCGATTTTTTGCAAATATGTCGTAAGTTATGCATTCTATATAAATTTATCAAGAGTACAAAAGTATTTAAAACTGGATTTGCAATATTTTTTGTGTATATGAAATTTCAAAATTCGGACCGGAAGTAGCACTTTTACTCTTGGCGAGGAGCACTTTTTTGATAATATCTTGCAAAGTATGTATTCTATAGAGATTTATTAAGAGAATAGAAGTACTTAGAATAGGATTTTGAATACTTTTTCTAAAAAAAATTCTTAAAATTCTATAATTTCAAACGCTCATACGTATAAGAAAGTCGTGTGGTGGCCACACCTCATTTTTTCGATAATGGCAATGTAATTACTGTTACGTATTTACTGCAATTTATTTACTGTTTTGCATAACTGTTGTAATTTTTCTCTGTTATTGGATATAACCTGTTGGGAAAATAAAGAATTATTATTATATAATAAGAAGTAATCGCTTCAAATCCCAAAATGTCGTTAATATTACCTTGCCTGCAAGAGGCAACGTTTTAATCTGTTTGGCGGAAAATGGCCACGATGCTTCTACTACTGTGACAGCCGTTTTGATTCTGGCCCATAGTAATGGAGTCTAGTTTTCGACCATAGCAAGGCCACGCTAAAAATCTACTAGGTTGATGTTACAGAGCATCAAATTGTTGGAAATTCGCTCTCTTTCGCGTTTTTGATCTGAATTCAGTAAACGCGACACCCATTTAGCAGATAGTTTAGATATGTCTAAATTGACATGTAAATTGTAAAGTGCACTTTCAGTAGACAAGCCTACAGTCTTGGCAATCTTCGCCACATTCACCCTTCGATCATGTTTCACAATATCTTGAACTTTTTCAAATATTTTTGAAACAATAACACGTTTTGATGGTCCACAACATTCAGTATCGTTGAGATTCATGTCTTCGCATTTAAGCGGGCATTCTAGCGACAAACTGTAGCAACGGGAGGAGCATTATTGCACAATATTCGTTGCACATCTGCTTATCTTCTTTATAAAGAAGTACCGAATTGCTTAACTATGAGCGATTTTAACAATTATACGAGGTGCATTCAAGTTCTAAGGCCTCCGAAATTTTTTCTAACTAACTACTCACCCGAAAGCTATGAAACTGGTGTTACTTCTCGACGTAATCTCCCTGCAGCCGTACACATTTTTCACAACGTCGACGCCATGATTCCATGGCCTCGGCGAAGGCTTCTTTAGGAGACTGTTTTGACCACTGGAAAATCGCTGGAGCAATAGCAGCACGGCTGGTGAATGTGCGGCCAGGGACAGTGTCTTTCATTGTTGGAAACAGCCAAAAGTCACTAGGAGGCAGGTCAGGTGAGTAGGGAGCATGAGAAATCACTTCAAAGTTGTTTTCACGAAAAAACTTTTGCGTAACGTTACCCCGATGTGCGGGTGCGTTGTCTTGGTGAAACAGCACACGCGCAGCCTTTCCCGGCCGTTTTTGTTGCAGTGCAGGAAGGAACTTGTTCTTCAAAATATTTTCGTAGGATGCACCTGTCACCGTAGTGCCCTTTGGAACACAATGGGTAAGGATTACGCCCTCGCTGTCCCAGAACAATGGACACCATCATTTTTTCAGCACTGGCAGTTACCCGAAATTCTTTTGGTGGCGGTGAGTCTGTGTGCTTCCATTGAGCTGATTTGCGCTTTTTTTTCTGGATTAAAAAATGGCATCTACGTCTCATCCATTGTCACAATCGACGAAAAGAAAGTCCCATTCATGCCTTCGTTGCGCATCAACATTGCTTGGCAACATGCCACACGAGTAGCCTTGTGGTCGTCCGTCAGCATTCGTGGCACCCACCTGGAGGACACTTTTCGCATTTTCAGGTCGTCATGCAAGATTGTGTGCACAGAACCCAAGGAAATGCTAACACTGGAGGCGTTCTGTTCAACAGTCATTCGGCGATCTCCCAAAACAAGTCTCTGCACTTTCTCGATCATGTCGTCAGACAGGCTTGTGCGAGCCCGAGGTTGTTTCGGTTTGTTGTCACACGATGTTCAGTCTTCATTAAACTGTCACACCCACGAACGCACTTTCGACACATCCATAACTCCACCACCACATGCCTCCTTCAACTGTCGATAAATTTCAATTGGTGTCACACCACGCAAATTCAGAAAACGAATGATTGCACGCTGTTCAAGTAAGGAAAACGTAGCCATTTTAAGTATCTAAAAAAGTTCTCATTCTCGACGCTGCCGCTACAATTCGACCTGTCGTACAGAGCTGCCATCTCTGTGACGTATTGATAACGAACACACGCTCATTTTAATACAATGCACATATTTCTATTTCTTTCCAGTCTGCAGAAAAAAAAATGGAAGCCTTCGAACTTGAATGCACATCGTATAACTTCGACTTAAGCAAGTCTCTTTAAGCAACTGAAATAGTCAAACTAAATGTCAGAAGATATTGAAAATTGGAATATGTTTTTGTAAACGTACCGTGTCTTGGAAAATAATATCCTTTTTTTACAGACACTGACAGGCGAGTTCCACCTTCCGTCAAATCATCCTCGTGTTTACACAAAATAATATGTATCAACAATTGTCTAAACATCAACTCTGATAATTTTGATACATATATTCCTTTTTGCATTTTGATTTTTCTATAACTTGTGCTACTCCAGGTTGGACATATCCTCATGTCACTCATTTAGGTACACGTATGAATGAGAGCTGCAGTATATTGCCAAAGGCAATATCCTCATTTTGGTCAAACACCATTCCAGTATTCATTTTTATATTGCCTAATTTATCAAATTTGATAATTTTAAAAAAATTCTTACAAACAAATCTTTCAAAATGCTAGTGTTACCGGTTGGAGAATAGATATAATAAAAATTAACATAACAACATTGAGGCGATGTTGTATTTAGTGGAAGAACTTGAACTGCTATAGTCCTTAGTAATACATGCGTTTTGGCCATCATAAATATTTAAAAAGATATACAAACTTTGGCATTATGTCCTTTGGAAAGTTAGTTATTCATCTACAGTAAAATCAGTATAATTTGACTTAGTAATTTCACGCATAGACATAGTATAAAAATTTCTTAAGCCTGTTTTAAATTTGTCAATTAATTCGAGCATTGATTCATGAATTAATCCGTGAAAGATAAATTGATTATCTTGAATCATTTTACAGTAAATTTTAAGCATTATAATTGTCTTACCTGTCAACTCTGTTTAATTGTTTACTACTATATTTGAAGTTACCTAAATAATACCAGAAAATAATAAAAGCAACTGCTGTATCAACGATTATTTCTGCGGCCAAAATTCTGATTGGATGTCTGGAGATACGAGGAAATCGCCGATGGCGAGTGATACTTGTTAAGAAAAAAAGAAAAAGGGAATTTAAATTTAGTGAGAAAGAGTTTCAAGAAGATCCTGAAAAACTTAATTTTTTTTAAGAATGGTTTTAATAAACTTCTATTAGGAAAAATAATTCTCTTTTTGAGACTCATCTTCTACAACGGACAAACTTACTATAATCTTGCATTTTTTAGCGAATGGACAAACATACAGTAGCCTCTCTCTCTTTCCGAGTTTCGGAATCAACGCTGTCTAATTAAATTTTTTGGTCAACATATTTCAATTACAAGGGTGACAATATTATAGTTCCTGGTGGGTCACATTTTGTATAGTATATGGTTCTAAAATATTTTCTGATAATGGGAACACTGCATCAGCTACAAATACATTCGGAATCTGTCTATTTCTGTTTCGTAAACATTTAGAAGGAGGAATATTTAATATATTTTGTGCTAGAACAGAATCAATAGAACTTTGTCGGGATATACCACCATCAAAAACTCCTCCATTAACCCCGACATCGATGTCAATAAAGTACAACTCTATTGATGGCAAATATAACAGTAATAATCGTTAAGTAATCAAAATATATTTTATAATCTTGTGACTATTACTAGCATAAGATCCGATTTTAAGGTAAATTATATTTTGCAGTTATACAATATAAAATTAACCACAGATCTATTGGCTAGTGCAATGGATTTCGAAAGTGACACAAAACAACTTGGCAAAAGTATAGGAAAAAGGAATTAGACCAGTATTTAAAATTCATATGAACGAAAAAGCCGTACTAGTAACAACCTGTTGCATGTCATTGCATGTGCAAATGCAGTTCCAACAGCAATGATCCCGCGCGTCCACTTCAAAACTGACACATTATCCGGGGCTTCATCTGGCCCGTTGAAGTGGAAGAGGTTGGATGGATACTAAGTGCATCGCGGACGTATTTAAATATTTAATTAAACATATTCAACACAAGATAATTTTAACAATCCCGATGATTAATAAACCTCATTTTACCTGATATAAGCCCTGGTAAGGATTTTTAATTACAAAGTATAAATTAGCATTTTATCAATCACAATGTTTTATAACTAAAATCAAATACTAGAACATTAAAATACGTTATATTATTCTTAGTTAAAATTTTAAAGAAATGTGTAAATTGAATCTAAAAGTCATCTTGATGTAGGGGCTTTATTGATAAAGTATAGTAAACTAATGACAAAATAACAAATAGGAAAACCTTGAGCTTATTTGTAGCTTCTGTCGGGAGTTCCACAATTTATTGCAGACGACAAACAACTTCACTCTACAATGTAGTGAAGTTGCTTGTTGTCTGCAATAAATTGTGGAACTTTTGACAGACGCTAAAAATTTATTTCATACATTTCTTATATATCTGTACATAATACGAGTATTTGAATAACCATTTTAAATAAAATAAGAATAAAAATAAAATAAAACTCTTGAAAACTTTCCACAATTTTTATTTAGTCTTTGCGACATATGTTTCGGTATTGTTCATACCATTATCGAGCGGACACTGACAGGTCAGTTTGTGTAGGGTTGTTATATATGTCGTTGTGTTTATTGTCTCTTTTTACATAAGTGTCTATTATGGGTGTATGTGTGTTTGAAAAGTCTTTGTGTGTGTTCGTTACTTTCTCTTTTCCTTGAATTGATTTTTTAATTTCTAATATTTCTAACAGATTTAATTTCGGTCCTTTGTTTACATTATGTATAAGTTTACAACTACATATCTATATCGGGAAAATGGAGATTATCTATACAATGTTCGGCAAGGCCTGTATTTCTAATATTATGCAATATTGATCTTTTATGTTCTTTTAATCTAGTTTCGATCTTTCTGCCACTTTGTCCGATATAGATAGCTTTACAGTCTGTGCAACTAATTTTGTATACACCTGATTTATCGGTAAGTTTAGTTCTTTCCTTGTTATTGACTAACATAGCACCTAAATTGTTTTTATTTATGTTGACTGTTTTGATACCTATTTTCTTAAATATTCTGTTAATTTTATAATTAATATGTGGAATGTAATGTATAATGTTCCATTTGGTGTTGTCTTTTTCTATTATTTTAGGATAAAAGTGTATTTTGAGTTTTTCTCTTTGTTTGTGTTTAATAATGTCATCTGCTATTTTCTCTTTAAATCCATTATTTCTAGCTATGGTTTTAATTATACGTAATTCTGTGTTGAAATCTTCTTCACTTAGCGGTAAGTTAATTAGTCTGTAAGCGAAACTATGTAGAGCTGCTGTTTTTGTGCGCCAAGATTGTTTGGAATTAGCTGGTATGATTGTATCGATGTATGTAGGTTTCCTGTATATGTTGAATTTTAACTTTTTGTCGTCTTTTTTGATAGTTAAATCTAGAAAGTTTAATTTTGTTTCTTTTTCTATTTCTATAGTAAATTGGATCTTTTTATGAATAGTGTTGAGATAAGTTAGGAAGTCGCGTGCCTGTCTTTCAGTACCTGACCATATACAGAAAATGTCATCTACATACCTGACCCAATGTTTTATTTGTTTAATGTATTTAGTATTACTCTTAAACAGCTTTTCTTCATAGTCTGCCATAAATATTTCAGCTAGAAGAGGGCTTAGTGGGCTCTCCATCGGTAAACCATTTATTTGTGTATAGATTTGGTCATTGAATTTAAAGTAATTTTGATCTATGCATAAATTAAGAATTTCCAGAGTGTGTGTTTTTTCTTTATCTTCTAAATGGCTGTTATTAATGAGGTTTTCTAAGATTTGTTTTATTTCATTTGTGGGAATTGATGTGAATAAGTTTTTTATGTCAAAAGAAATTAGTTTTGTACTGCTATTGATTTCAATATTTTCTAATTGTTTGACCAATTCTATACTGTTTTTAATGGCTTTCTCTGATTTAAAATTAATTAATTGTGGTAGTTCTTTGCTGAAATATTTACAAAGTTTGTATGTGGGTGCATTAATGTATGAAACTATAAGTCTAATGGGGTTGTTTTCTTTATGTAATTTTGGTTGGCCATAAAGGACAGGTGTTCTTGGATTCATAATGAGCAGGTTTTTATCTTTCAGCATTACGTTATCTTTTACCATTTTGTTGACATTTTGTTGATATTTATTTGTGGCGTCTATTTTTAATGTCTTGAAATCAGATGTGGCAAGCAAATTGTTTATTTTTTCTATGTAATCATCTCTTTTGATTATTGTAATAGTATTACCTTTGTCTGCTTTCATTAGTACTAGGTCATTTGTTTTTAATTTCTTTTTTATTGAATTGTATTTGAAACTCAGGTATTTGAAACTCCATTTTTAAGCAGCAACATTTCAGAAGCCCCACATGTACTTTTGTGGTGAAAAACATTACAACAAATTAAAACGGAACGTCATCGAAGTTCAAGTGAATTAGTTAGTCATCGTTCAAAATGTTTAAGACAATTTCTGAGCCTGTCGAATGTGAAGTGAATATCAAGCCAGCTGAAATTCATAATCAGCTTGTAGAGATTTACGGTGAAAATGTAATGACAGATGGAAAGGTGAGAAAATGGGTTAGATAATTCAATGATGGAATGATGGACGAACCAAAGTTCATTATGAAGCACGTAGTGGGGGCCTTCTGTTGTCAATGATGGTTTGGTTGAAAAAGTGAATGAGAAAATTTGTGAAAACAGACCGTTCACAATAAGAATGCTTAATAAGTATTTAGTAGAATTTCTACAAATTTCGAAACTCTTTTGCCACAAGTCGCAAAAATTATCGGAAATTGTGTTCCCGTTGGGTTCCGAAAATGCTTACGGATGTACGAAGCGACTTGGCAGTGCTTTAACATTTCTTACCCGATATAGTGTTGAGGAAAATCAATTCTTAAGCAGTATTGTGACCGGTGATGAAACATGGGTTTGTCATGTTACTCCAGAATCCAAACAAGAGTGCATTCTCCAAAAAAAAAAAAAATTCAAGACAACGTTGCCCGCATGAAAAATCATGTGCACTGTGTTCTGAGTCAGACAGGGAGTTCTTTCCCAGATATCATACCATCATGCGGAACGATACTGTGAAACAAACTTGGGCGTGCAGTTAAAAAAGAAGACGTGGAAAGCTTAGACGGGGATTGTGTTATTTCATGACAATGCAGGACCCCATTTTGCAGGTGTTAATCAAAACCTTATTGAACAATTCGGTTAGGAACAGTTCGATCACCCTCCATACAGCCCCGATCTCGAATTTTCTGACTACCATTTATTATTGAACTTGAAGCGTTATTTTGGAGGAAGGTGCTTTGACAGCGATAACCATCTAAAAAACGGTGTTTTGGAGAGGCTATCTTCACTGACGGCATCGTTCTATGAAGAGGGTAGAGAGAAATTGCTTTTCCACTATGACACACGTCTGAACAATGGTGGAAACTTCGTAGAAGATTAGTTTAAGAAATGCTCTTTCATGAACAAATAAATTTTGTTTTGAAGAGTTTTCTTCCAAAACGGTGTTTACTTTCCGGCATGTCCGGAAAGTAAGAACCGTGAAATTATTTTATGAATAAATTATTTCGAAACTATTTTCTTTTTCACGTGTAACTAAATAAATTTTCGATTCGGAAACCTTTTGATGTGAAATGATCAAAACAAAGATATAATTTCTTTTAAAAAATATTATCCAAATCTGCTCTTTTAGATCTTACGAGTACAATAAGTTGCTAGCTACCGACAAATTAAATTGCAATTAAGAAGTGCTTTAAATTTTCTATTAATTGTTATAATTTATAGGTTAAAGATTACATATCCTTCTTTTGCGAAACCTTTAATAAAACTTTTTTATGGTTGCAATGTTTCCAATCGCAGAGAGCGCTAATAAAAACCTGTACAATTTTTCTTTTTTTAGGAAAGCTTTTGCTTCGCTAACATACTCTTAATTAACACCTAAACCCACCATACGACTCTGTTCGGTGTCGCCGAAATATAGGTGTTTTCAGTATTATATTATTAGTAGTATTAGTAGAAGTGAGATATGAAAAGGAGTATAATAAAATATAATAATACTATAATGTAATATCATTATTTTTAACACCAAATTAAAAAAGAAAGCATTCTGAATATGCTTGATTAAAACAAAGGTATAGTTAACTTCGAAAAAAGTTATTAATGCGCATTCTCATATAAATATTTTAATATAAACAAGATTTGCATTAATAAGGCTTACGTTCTTAAACTGTGTAGCACGCGGTTAGTTATAGAGCGTTACAAGAATGATGTATAAATCAGACAGTGTACCACATCGTAAAAGAAGAAATGATTCAAACTTAACGACACATGTAATTAACGTGGACTTATTTATGTATGTAAGTACATGAATGTATTAACTGTATATAAGGAATGATGTAGAAACAATCTGGCAGATATAGATGCAATATCAGTGATATTAATTAATTTTCCATTCGGATGATTTCGTTTAAGAATCCCGTGTTATTTGCCGTTTAAACACGAACGTACGTACAGAAGTGCATGCATATATGTATTTAATTAGTATAATAGTTGTACACATGTTAATGAATATCTTTATTTTCGTAACAGCTAATAGCTTTCGGAATGTATTTCTAAAAACAACGCCTCGTTTAATTACTTGTATGTGTTTATAAGTATGACTGGAATAAATTAGCTTGAAGTGGTTCTTCTCTTCCTTGTTACCTTTTTCTTCTATAAGTAATAAACGTATAAATTATATAGATTTAATCGTGGTACAGTAGAGAAACGTGAAGAATTAAGTATAACAATCAGAGAGAACAATGAATATTATGATCCAACTAGACAAGAAATAGTGGAATTAATGAAGATGCGCATTACTGTAGATACTTTGTTATCTCTTGTGTTTGGATTTCTAAATCTTTATATTCACGAACTGGGTAGATTTAGACAGGTTTTCTTAGAATATGTTCTTTGGTAAGTTGTAAGTCAAATTTATAAAACAATTCTAACAATTATTCACTTCACAGATACTATATACAAATATTCCAATATCCCTCAGTTTAATATGATTCAATCGATCGACTAACGGATAGAATACAAAACCCTAGCATGCGGAGATCGTTATTTCTTCTGTTGTACTTAGCAGTTGAGAAGCTAATTCAACACTTCCGGATAATTGGATTCATTGATACGAAGAAAAACATATTTACTATATGGTTCCAGTAATCTGAAAAAGTTTACTGAAGACTAAGACAGATAACAAAAGTTGTTAATTTTTGTTTTAGTTGCTAGCTTTTTAAGATTAATAAAATCCAATATAGATACAAGAATGCTACTTTCGAGTGATAAAATTGTCTTGTTCACGTGACATCTTCAAATGTTAAAAGTGGTGGGGAATGGAGAATGTAAAAAATTTTAAGATAATAAAAGCGGGGTCACTGTTGTTAAAGTATTGCACAATTCAAATGGGAACTTGCACTAACTAATACTAGGCCTACCTCAAAGGAAACAAATCAATAAAAAAAAACAATTTATTAAATAAAAACAAGAGAAATTTGAAATATAAAATTTAGATATATTACAATGAAAATATTAATTGAACTAACTTTAGTTGTCAATTCACACCAAATTTTAATTCATTACAAAAACAATGAAAACTAAATTTCAGAGAGTCTGTATATACAGAAAAGCAAAATAATAAGAACAGATTCAACAAATAATTAATCCAATTAATTTAATTGGTCAAATTCAGTAAACTCATTGATCAAATATGGTGAAACTAAATGATCAGATATGGTGCACCATTTACCTTCAAATTTCTATAGACTCAATATTACAAATATTAGAAACCTTACAAATCTTAAATACATTCAAAATGATTTGACCATAATATAACAAAACGAAAAGAAAATAATAGTGACTATTACAACACACAAATTTAAAAGAACATGTACAAATTTAGACAAAAACACAAAGATTTAATGAACATATATGAATTTAGACAAATACAAAGACAAACATAACTTTTAAAATTCCTGATAGCTTGGTAGTTGTATTTTTCTCTTGCCACATGAAGTACAAGAAATAAATAAAAAATGAGGTGTGGCCACCACACGACTTTCTTATACGTATGAGCGTTTCAAACTATACAATTTTAAGAATTGTTTATATAAAACTTATTCAAAATTCTATTCTAAGTACTTTCATTCTCTTAATAAATCACTATAGAATGCATACTTTGCAAGATATTCGAAAAGAAGTGCTACTTCCGGTTCGAATTTTGATATTTCATGTATACAAAAAATATTGCAAATCCAACTCTAAATACTTTTGTACTCTTAATAAATATATATAGAATGGATAATTTACGACATATTTGCAAAAAATCGTTATTCGGTAAGAGTAAAAGTGGCACTTCCGGTCAGAATTTTGAAATTTTTTTTATACAAAAGATATTGGAAATTAAGTTCTAAATACTTTTATATTCGAAGCGTACCTTCTAAAAAGCATGACTTGCAAAATATTGGCAAAAAACTGATTTTCGATAAGAGTAAAAGACCTACTTTCGGTAGTAATTTCGAAAAACTTTTTAAATAAAATGGTTCTCAATTTTAATTTTAAGTACATATGAATTCTTTATAAATTTGTTTAAACTTAGTAGTTGACGAAATATTTGCAAAATTCGATTTTTTCACTGAAGTAAAGTACTACTTCCGGTCTACCGATTTTACTGAAAAAGTAATCAGATCTCAAGAAGCTGATTATACACGTAAATACAAAATTTGGAATTGATATCTACAGCGGTTTGACCGCTATCGTGGTCACACACACACACACAGAGAGAGAGAGAGAGAGAGAGAGAAGGAGGGAGAGAGAGAGAGAGGGAGGGAGGGAGGAAGGGAGAGAGAGAAAGGGAGAGAGAGTGAGAGAGAGAGAGATTTTTTAAAAACCACTTTTTTGGTATCAGGGGCTTCAAAACGTGGACATCTGCAAAAATCTCGAGGTCGAAAATTTTCGTCATCACAATACTTCCTTATACTACGTATAAGAAAGTGAAAACGCAATTACCTGGAAATTCAGCGTTTCCGTACGTCATCAAAGATTGTTGCCGGACGCCTATATCTGCTACCGCTACCGTTCGATGTTTTTTTTAACGGGCCCTGTGTCGATAGTATCGATGAGATGTCCCCTAAATCCGGCCATCGCCGTAAATTGGAGGACGATAGATACTCCAACAATTATTATTTGGAAATCGAAAATTAAAGCACCCTGATTGGTGTATCCATACTGGACATTAGCATCTCGTTCCCATGGACGTCTTCACCAAAGGGCTAGCGGACTCTTGCCGACGCCAGGACCGGAGTTAAGATATATTCAACTACCACTCACTGTTTAATTATACTGAACTAACTGGGATGTAAAAATTAATGTAATACGGATGTAATAGTGATGCTATAGTGGTGTAATAGTGAATCAATTTGGACGTGATTCGCCCTTTTAAAGGCTCGGAGGTGCGGAGGGACAGGACATGAACATTCTAGAAAATTGAGGCGTCGGAAAGGCGGTGTTGGATCACGCCACCAGAAAATGCCAAATACGCAATTCCTGCACACAAGGAACTGTGAGAACTATTTAGATAACTTAGACGGACAAAAAGCATACGTAGCCAATCTTAAATTTGAACAAAGAGTCCTTCATAAACTAAATATTTTAAATCGAATATTTTAAAATGTAATTTATTTATAATTTGAACATAATTTGAATTAATACAGATTTGAAAATATTTAACGCGCAATATACAGGGATAAATGAATTGAATGTTAGCCGCTGCTTTTTAAACGTAACATAATCAATGCTAAATCCAATACAAACTGTGTATATAGGACTTATTTAATATTATTTCGGTTTAACACTACTTTGTGATCATTGGGGTAGCGCGAATTTCTTGCATAAAAACATGAATATGAGATAAATTAATTGTTAGTTAAGGTTTTGCATGAATATAAATTTCTATTATGAAATAAATATTCGCACTATACCTAGAGTCAACTTTTTAATTTGTTTAAAAATGACTACCAGTAAAATTAAGCTGCAGCAAATTGGTGATAAGAAATCATATAATAACGTTGTAAATCGAATATTATTGCCAAAGTGCAGTGCAGCGGAATAAGTTATATATTTGGATTTTCTGATAATGTTCCATATTGTAAAAATTAACTTTGTTGTTATACTTAAACTTTTGGATTTATTTAATTTTAAGTGCATTTGTTGATTCAGTAATGAAATTTTAAAATTTAATACGTATTTGGTATAAGCAGATAAAAATTGTCAATTTTTGAAAATTACGTTATACCAAATACTTCCAGTACTGCTTCGAACAAACCTGTCGTTTTTAAAACGAAGCAATCGTATTATAATAGTGCCGTATGCTTCCTGGCGTGTAAGCTTCGTCTGTTTGTTTATTTAACCATAAAGTGGTTTTGAAAGCGCAATTGCTTCATAAATAATATAAAAGAGTACAATTTTTAGCACATTATAGTTGCTTGAAATGAGCACGTATGTTTGTGCAGCATCGCACGATAAAATTATTTCAGGATACGGGCGTTGAAAAAACCGTTAACAATTGGTTACCCCACACACTGTACGAAGCCGTCAAGCCGTAAAAATCGTAAAAACGCGTATTGACCGGAATTCCTTTGGAACACAAAAAATCATATCGCGGGAAATGAACATGTTACGGAATTTCATGTTCCCTATCATAAAAGAAGATCTCGGGTTATGTGTTTGCAAGTCATTCTGGACATTTACTGGCAAAAAATTAAACGAAAAAATAAAGTTAAAAATCAAAAGAATTTTTAACTGAGTTGATACACTGATTGTACCGACAAATTCGTTCATATAGTGGAACCTTTTATAGAAACAGTAAAATATACGCCAATTTGTTTAAAAAAGCTCTAGAACACATAGCAAGTGTTCAAAGATGTGGCCATACCCTATCCTTAATAGTTTTGTGTGCAGTTTGCTATGATGTAGTAAGGAATTTCTTTGCAAAAGGAGTACATCTCTTCCGGATTATACTAGGAAGCTGTACATAATGACATTAAACAGACGTCTTACTCTAACTGTGGTTCAACAATTCACTACATAATTACAAATTAACGGTTAGTTTTAGTGAGTTATGGTTTGTAACATGAGACGCCTGCTGCAATACACAAATAGTCTGTATATAAGCTAAATAAGGAAGCCTTAAAGAATTATATATTTCTTGCATTCAGATAAATAATTAAAAACTATTTCATTTTGATATTAGAATTAAATATTTTTTTCACATTAAGTAAACCCAATTTTAATATTCTTTGTCTAATTCTTTTAAACATTGCTCTAAATTGTGTAATTAAACAATTTTATGATAATAGTCAAAAGATCCTGACACATTTTGTTAAACTCTTGGTGAAATTTTGATGGAAGTGCAATTTGAGAGAGTTTCAGATGGCAAATTGCTGGATAGGATATAAACCGCTTCAAGCTAAAAATAGATGAAGAAGAAGCAAGTACTGTCAACTGGACAATACAGAGTAACAATTTCGATCTGATTTGGACGGAGTGTAAGTTTTACTAAAATGTATGTACATATAGCCTCGACATTGCTCTATCTGATTACGAAATACTCCTTTCAATGGAATATGACTCTCTTGGGCAGCGATTTCATGATTGTGAAGAAGTTGTATATGAAGTCGTATATTAATTTATATAATCACCCAATCCGGATAACGATTGAAAGAAATTTAAATTAATCATTTTATTTCGTATTTTCCAGAGTTTTCCATAACAAATAATACATCCTTCCAAACGCGACAAAAACATAGATACAAATAAATATCATAACCACAGTTTTCTTAAAAATAAATTATATTACACAATTCACAAACTGATTACTTCCATCAACTTATCTATATTTACGTGATTCTTTATAGTGGGTATAAATTAAACATTAAAACGCGTACTCCGGAAAGATAATTTACTGGTATATTTGAAGATAGACATTTATATAGAATTTATTATTTTATTTCGATATCATAATGTTGTCGATACAGTTACATTTACGGAGGCTATCTAAACGACTCAATAACTATGGATTTAATTTTTATTTAATTGCAGCTGAAGCACATTATCGGTAATCGGTAGATTTTTATGCCTTTGCCGACATCGTAGTCAATAAAGGCTTAATAACAAGAGCGGTGAAATAAAATCTATGATTAAATTACATTAGTTTCAGATTTTGTAACCGCAGATAATAATTGAATGTACAGTGATTATCGGTCTAAATTACTTGCGGTATATTTGTGTTTTTACAAGATGGGAATAAAAACCAGGTAAAATGCATTCTCTTCAATCCAAGAAATGCGGCTTCACAAAATTTACTGTTTTAATCAAATTTGCACAGAATGCAGACTTTCTATATAGGAGTCTGAAATTTAATATAATTAGTGAATCCTATTTTAAATAACAAAAATATTACAAAGAGGCTTATTATTATATAGTAGTAGACTGCGCTAGAGTAAAAAAAAAATACCACTAACTATATATACATCAACTAAAATTATATTGTGTACTTACATATAAAATATAAATAAATTCTAATAAACGCATTGCGTGATCAGACTGCAAAGAACTCAAAATAGGGCCTTGTGGAATTCCTGATTGCATATACTGCATGTGTCAATTTTCATTAGCTACAGGGGATAAATGCATGCAATAGGTGGCAACGTGGTACCACTACTTAGCGACGACCGATACCACAACGATTATTTCGCAAATACAAGTTAGCAGTAGCTGTTGGACTACCGACTTGGGCGTTTGTAATGCGTTCAGAAATAATATTTACGAGTTTCAAGGATTCGTTTTTCTTTTTCCTTTCAGTAAATGCAGAGAATTCTTAAGGTGCGTTCACGCTGCATGACACAAACAAACGCGTAATTCTAATAAAATTAAAAAATAACCATAATAAAATAAAAAAATAACCCTAATAAAATAAATAAAAAGGGACTCTGAAAATAATAATAAACTATGCAAGATGCTCAAAAATTCCTCCCTGCACAGAAAAACATTGCCCTAGACGGTCGTAGAAATTTACTCTTACGTTTTCTAACATGTGAGCAGTTACTGAATTAGCAGCCTCAATTATTTTTTCTCTCAAGGCAACTATGTTTTCTGCTCTACCAGCTCCATGGGTATAAATAATCTTTCTTAGATATCCCCACAAAAAAAATCTTTTGGAGATAGATCAGGAGATCGCGGAGGCCATTTGATGTTTCCCGTTCCAGTAATAAGACGGCCAGGGAAAGTATTCCCTAGAAATTCCTTTACCCTGACTGCATTATGTGCTGGACAGCCATCATGTTGAAACCAAACGATTTCCTGATTTATTCCAGTGTTTTGAATGGCGGGATGTATTTTATTTTGCAATAATTCGAGGTACTTGTCACCATCAATAAAAAAATCTCCTATCAAATGGTCACCTAAAATACCTGCCCAAACGTTTACTTTTTGAGGATATTTGGGTGCGATTTGCACAATATTCATTTGCCGTAGCCCAGTATCGAAGAACAGAGGGATTGTGCCTTCCGTGCAAAAAAGTTGACTCATCGGTGAAGCAAATACTTCTAACGAAATTGTCGTCTCGATGTATCTTATCCATAACGGATTAGCAAAACTCCATTCTTCGAAAATGGTCCTCCAGAAATATTTCTTGGGTTTTCGAATACTTACAACATTTCAGACCATTACTTTTCCATATACGTGAAACATTTTTGTTACTTATACCCAAATTCTCGACAGCACTTCTAGTTGAAATCGTGTTGTCTATTTTCACAATACTACAAACTAATACATCCTGCCGCTGTTCACTTTCCTCAAGTTTTTGTAGGGATATCTCTCTTGGATTGCATTTCGTGCAGTTATTCAGACAAAAACATTTTTCAAATGTATTAATAATATTATAAATTGTTTGTTTGCAAGGTACAAGACGGTCTGCAAAAGTCAGCGCATATTTATGCACGCTGTTGCAAGGTACAGGAAGGTCTGCAAAAGTCAGCGCATATTTATGCACGCTGTTGCAGAGTCATTACCATAGAACCATTTTACTATCTGAAGCATTTCAGCGGGTGTATGCTTTTATTGCACACCGCAACGTATTCGCAGCTAAACATTGAATGTCAAATCTGGGGGAAGGGGGGGGGGGGGTTGTGGGAAGAATGGGTATCGGAGAAAATCGTTGTGGTGTCGGTTGTTGCCGGAATGTTTACTAAACAAGAAACAAATATTGAGGAATGTATTTTAGCCTCAAAATATGTACATACATATAATGGCGGTCTATCACCTGATGGTCTTTCGTGTACGCTTATCCCACCGTATTCCTTAGCTACACCGTACCGATAACGACCTATGAGTCAGAAACACGTGTTATGGTTGCTCTACACCGAAATTTACCCCATATTCTTTTTTTTATTGTTTTTTATGTATCCGTGATTATTCCTTTTTTTTTGTTATGTGTAGGCTTGTTTTTTGTGTGTAGTGGCATCTAGTTTTTATTTTTTTATGAGTAGTATAAAGATGATGAAAATGTTCAACCTAGAGATTTTTGCAGATGTCAACATTTTGAAGTCCCCTGATATTAAAAAAGTTGTCTTTGAAAATCCGCTTTCCTTTTCTATATCTGATCACTATAAAGGCCAAACTGTTAAAACTATCAATACCAATAACTTGCCAACTACCAAGTTAAGACACATTTCTACAGAATACAAAAGTAGGTACTTACTCAAAGATGAATTTAAAAAAACAATTTTCATGAAAAATTTTTTTCGCAATTCCTACTGGTATGTCTTTTACTCTTATCGAAGAACAGGTTTTTTCGAATATCTCACAAGGCAAATGTTCCAGACAAATACCGTATGTGTCAATTTTCATTAGGTATAGGGATTCAATGTTTACGTGCGATTTATACGTATACAAGTAATACGTGGCAACGTGGCACCCCTACTGTCTGTCACCAATCCCGGCAACAATCGACATCACAACGATTTTCTCCGATCTTCCTATTTTCTCCACCAGATTTTACATTCAATGTTTAGCTGCGAACACGTTGCGATCTAGTCTGCAATAAAAGCCGTCTTATTACTGGAACGGGAAACATCAAATGGCCGCCGCGATCTCCTGATCTAGTAGTTTATTATTATTTTCAGAATCCTTTTTTATGTACCTTATTTTTAATTTTATTAGAATTACGCTTTTGTTTGTGTCATGCAGTGTGAACGCAGCTTAATAATTCTCTGCATTTACTGAAAGGAAAAAGAAAAACAAGTCATTGCAACTCGTAAATATTATTTCTGAACGCATTACAAACACCCAAGCCGGTGGTCGAATAGTTACTGCTAACCACTAGTAATCACGCTAACTTGTATTTACGAGCATGCATCGGTCGTGCTGGCATGGAAAAGGAAAGAAGGGGTACTATGTTGCCACGTACTGTATGGATTAATGGCTAATGAAAATTGATACATGCTGATATTGTCAGTATAAAGTATTTAAATCTTGACTTTGAATAATTTCTGTAAACAAATTCGGACGGGAATTATCTGAAGTATCATTTTCATTCCCACCTGCCATTCCATCTTGCCAAGAGCTCGCAAATTATGCATTTTACATAGATTTATTAGGAGTATAAAAGTATTTAGAACTTAATGTGCAATAAGTTTTGTGTACCAACTTTATCAAAATTCAGACTAGACTAACAGTTTCGCTCTTATTAAAAAGAAGCTTTTACAAATATTTTGCAAATGATACAATCCGCACAGATTTGATTAAAGAATAATGGTATTTAAAGCTTAATTTAGAACAACTTTTGTATAAAAATGGGGGCGGACGTACGTATAAGAAGGTTGTTTGATGCCCGCATCTCATTTTTTAATTTTATAATTGCTGTTTATAAAATTATCCCTATTAAATTAACACTTAGCGCATAACATGTTCTTTCAATGCTTGAAAAATGACAACTCGATGATATAATATTAAAATTTCATTCTTAATTTATAAGTTAGGGAACAGGGCCCATAAATTTCACTAAAGTAATGCTTTATATATAATAAATATTATTAAAACAGAAAAATATTATCTTATTATTTTACATGAACGTGTATCTTCGACACAAGATTTCCATTATTATGTTAAAAGTATCTCAAGGCAATTGAATGTTCTGTATTAATAAAAAAAAAAGTAATAGACTATGTCGGAGTATAAGAATAATGAAAGACTTGTAGGTAAGTACATCTCTGCTCAACCATCTGGGAATCTAATTTTATCTTGATTTTTAGAACGAGCACTGTATGTCAGGTAATAGGTCGTTCATAGCTGCACATTACCCATTCAAAGATAGGTAGATAGTTCACGTAATGGATAGTGCGTGGAAATAACATATAGGGGGGAAAAGCTAGCGGACAAGCATGAGACCACACATAGTGCTGTCCGACTATTCATATTGTTGCTGGCGTTGTTGTTACTGTGTTGTGTGCACGCCGACAGAGGGCGTCCCGACTTTTACCGGACCATGCCTTATTTTATTTGACGTGGAATCGTTTCGGACATCGATTTTATTACTGCTTCTCGGTCAATGGTTGTTATTTTGTCGGAGTCACTTCATTTTTTTGTCCGGTTTCCAAGGGAAGTGAAGAGGAAACCGCTCCGAGTGGTATTATTATTGAAATTTTATTGTGGCTTTTAAGAGAGTTTAAGTTTGAGTTCTTCCACTCGAATTTATTGTCCGCAAGAATTCATATTTACTGTAAGTAGGTATTTAGATCGATTCCTCAGAACGAAGCAATAAATATTTTCGAGACTGTTCTTTTGGTGGACGGAAATGAGGGAACTTTTCCTTATTTATTATTAACAGGAAAGAAATTAGTAGACGCTGAAAATATTACAAGCTTGACCTATTTAAATTTATTTCTTTTATTATATACTTATACCTATATATGTATAATATTAAATTTTATTTGTTCAAGTTTTTTTAAAATGTATGTGATATTCTTTTTCTGATTCTTTAAAATTAATACTGAATAATATTATATAAGACAAAATGAAAAACTAAATTTGATATTAAACTTGCAATTTCAATAATCATCCCTATAAAAATTTTTATTTAACACTATAATGACCAGAAACTTAGGAACACTGATTTTATTAAGCGATTAGATGAAATATCAGAGTTAATATTTATTCCAATTTTGTGTTCGTTTCACGTTGGATTAATATGAAATAGTAAAAATAGAACGCGAATAGAATAATTTTAACTATCCCATTTTATAAGCAAGTAATAACAAAAAACACACTTGGTATTGTTTCACAAATAAATATAATTAAATACTCGATGTACATTTCGCCTTGCGGCATCGTCAGGAGTTCTCGAGAAACTAAAGTAAAATTTGATATACTGTAACTACCTACTTCTAACAAATATGTAAATAAAAATGTACAAAAATAGAAAATTATGAAAAGGTCATGGCTTATCTGGAAAGACCGTTTTTACAAGGCTAGGGTTTATTAGCGGTGAATTTATGAGTTCTGTTTGTTCATTAAGAACATTGCCTGTTTGTAAAAGTAAACTTTCTTTTATAAAATAACCTTCTAGAACATTCATTTTTTTACTTTTATTTAAACTATACAGTACTTCTAAATTGTCTATTGAAAATTGATGTCCCGTGTCTAAAACATGGTTAGCTACACTTGAATTTTCATAATTTAATTTAACGGCTCGCATATGTTCTGAGAATCTTAATTTGAAATTTCACCCTGTTTGACCTATATAAAATTTACTACAATTAATTCTGTAAATTCCTGATTTGTTTAGTTTAGGATTCGCTGTTTTATTATTCGTTAATTGACTTTTTAAAGTGTTATTATTATAGAAGGTTATTTTAAAATCCAGTTTCTTTAAAACATTACTAATTTTCATACTTATACTACCTAAATATGGAATTTTAACCCATTGTTTTAATGTCAAGTCCTGGGACTGGGGAAATGCATTAAAACAATGGGTTAAAATTCCATATTTAGGTAGTATAAGTATGAAAATTAGTAATGTTTTAAAGAAACTGGATTTTAATACAGCTTTCTATAATAATAACACTTTAAAAAGTCAATTAACGAATAATAAAACAGCGAATCCTAAACTAAACAAATCAGAAATCTACAGAATTAATTGTAGTGATTGTAGTAAATTTTATATAGGTCAAACAGGGCGAAATTTCAAATTAAGATTCTCAGAACATATCCGAGCCGTTAAATTAAATTATGAAAATTCAAGTGTAGCTAACCATGTTTTAGACACGGGACATCAATTTTCAATAGACAATTTAGAAGTACTGTATAGTTTAAATAAAAGTAAAAAAAATGAATGTTCTAGAAGGTTATTTTATAAAAGAAAGTTTACTTTTACAACCAGGCAATGTTCTTAATGAACAAACAGAACTCATAAATTCACCGCTAATAAACCCTAGCCTTGTAAAAACGGTCTTTCCAGATAAGCCATGACCTTTTCATAATTTTGTATTTTGGTACATTTTTATTTACATTTTTGTTAGAAGTAGGTAGTTACAGTATATTAAATTTTACTTTAGTTTCTCGAGAACTCCTGACGATGCCGCAAGGCGAAATGTACATCGAGTATTTAATTATATTTATTTGTGAAACAATACCAAGTGTGTTTTTTGTTATTACTTGCTTATATTTCGACATGTTTCACCAAGAAATTTCCATCATTTCATTTAATTATTTATCCCATTTTACATGCCTGGGACTTATTACGAATTTGTAGACAAAAACTTGCAGGAATTAACAACATTGACAAGAAAGGAAAGAAAGAGGCTTTTGTGCAATTTGTGATTTTTACCATAAGTAGTATATAATAAGTAATACGTAAAACACGAATGAGGCGAAGGATAAGCTAATATGCAATACCTAATTGTTTATTTCGTTGTACCACTTATGTTATGCATTTCGAGTGTTAATAGCCCAAATATCATATTATTAATTATTAGTTTGGAATGCTTAATAATGATCTGTGTAAAATATACCTTCCAGACTCATGTTGATGAAGAGGAAACACGCTTTTATAACCCTTTTCAAGGAACATAGTAAAAAAAACGACTAACAATATGGTGATTCCTTTTAGTCACGAAACTAAAAATTTCGTCATAGCCGTAGATAGCAATGCAGATTCAATACCCATGTATAAAAACTAGTAAAAACGGCCTGCTAAAACTTGAGAAACATCTAACCTCATAGAACCTACCTCTATCTGTTGAAACCAACAAATTTCTTTGTCCTGTCACAATTTTCGTATTGCTGTGATGTTTATGATCCGCGCTGAACAGTAGATGTTTTTGGAGGAATATAAAGGATTTAAAACACATGAGTAATTTATGTTACGCATGACCATTTATTATACAAACTTATACAGCTGAGCGGGTGAAACATGTGGGTTCGTAGGCTTCTACAAAGTGCTTGTTATATCACAAACTTAAGCTTTATAAGAAATCAACGTATCTTATATTTGTAGCTAGTAGTAGGCATAATTATTTGTTTTATATTAATTAAGTACACTAACTCTAAGCTGTGTTTTGATTAAGACTATTAGATTTAAATAATAGTATGTGAATTATGTTTTTCATTTGTCTGTATACTGATGACGAAGATTTTCGATCTCGAGATTTTTGCAAATGTCCACGTTGTGAAGTTCCCTGATACTGAAAAAGTGTTTTCCACACCCCTCCCCCCGCGGTCTCTCTTTCTCTCTCTCTCTCTCTCTCTCTCTCCCTGTCCCTGTCCGTGTCCCTATACCTGTCCCTCCCTTTGTCGCTGTCCCTATCCCTGTCCCTGTCCCTGTCCCTGTCCATGTCCCTGTCTTTGTCCCAGTCCCTGTCTCTGTCTCTCTCTCTCGCTCTCCCTCTTTCTCTGTGAAAGTGTGTGTGTGCGTGTTTCACCACGATAGCGGTCAAACGGCTATAGGTATCAATTCTACATTTGGTATTTACTAGTAAAATCTCACTCTTGAGATCTGATTAGCTTTTCAGTAAAATCGGAAGACTGGAAGTAGTAGTTTACTTCAGTGAAAAAATCGAGTTTTGCAAATATTTCGTCAACTACTAAGTTTAAACAAATTTATAAAGAATTCAAATGTACTCAAAATTAAATTTGAGAAGAATTTTATTGAAAAAGTTTTTCGACATTTCTACCGGAAGTAGATCTTTTACTCTTATCGAAAATCAGTTTTTTGCGAATATTTCGCAAGTCATGCTTTTTAGGCAGATTCGTTACGAGTATAAAAGTATTTAGAACTTAATTTTCAATACCTTTTGTAGAAGAAAGAATTCAAAATTCTGATAGGAAGTAACACTTTTACTCTTATCGAAAATCAGTTTTTTGCGAATATTTTGCAAGTCATGTTTTTTAGACAGATTCGTTATGAGTATAAAAGTATTTAGAACTTAATTTTCAATACCTTTTGTAGAAGAAAGAATTCAAAATTCTGATAGGAAGTAACACTTTTAATCTTATCGAAAATCAGTTTTTTGCGAATATTTCGCAAGTTATCGTTTTTAGACAGATTCGTTACGAGTATGAAAGTATTTAGAACTTAATTTTCAATACCTTTTGTAGAAGAAAGAATTCAAAATTCTGATAGGAAGTAACACTTTTGCTCTTATCGAATAGCGATTTATTGCAAATATGTCGTAAATTACGCATTCTATAGAGATATATTAAGAGAATACAAGTACTTATAATAGGATTTTGAATAACTTTTATATAAAAAATTCATAAAATTTGTTATTCAAGCTTATTTTTCTAAGATAGAACTATTTAAAACAATTTGGTATAATTTGAAACGCTCATACGTATAAGAAAGTCGTGTGGTTGCCACACCTCATTATTTATCATATATTATTTTATATAAAATGTGATAATTTATCCAAAAATATTAGAAAGATTTTGTACATAAATATAAAAATCGTTAGCGGTAGGTAGAAGAATATAGATTTTGAAAAAGTATAAATTCCCATCTTACGAATCAAATAAATATATCGGAAATTATAACTATTTTTTTTTAAGGAGGCACTTGAGCACTTTTCGTAAAAGCGCCCAGATTATATATCTACTACAGTATCTAAGAGGATAAAAATTCATTATCCCCGAATATTATTTACACATTTGCACCCGCCCTCTAGACAAACTGTTGGTCAGAGATATACCCCTTCCTTCAGCCTGTTTCCTCGATTGTAATGTGGGCCGGCTAATTTTAATTTCTTTTATATCAAATATCTAAAAGAATATCAATTTTGAGGAAAAAAAGAGCTTAATAGCGAGCAAGAGTTTCAAACGCTCTATTAAACAAAACAATTATTTTTTTTTAAACAAATTTAAAGACTTTTTCGAAAAAAGGGCGTTGTAGACACCTTGCATTCATTCATACGTATATATAAAAAAATAGTGCATTGCTTTATGTTACCAAATAAACAAGTAAAAAGAAAAAACCGCTTACATGTAATAGCATATAGCTATAATTTGGGTAGCCCGGAGCTAATAAAATTGGTTTTTGGACAAAGCCCTATGCACACCAGTGTTGGTAGAAAAATTCCCGCCAATTCATCACTCGCTGTTTTCTTCCTGACACATTTGATTCAAACCATTTTAAACATACTTCATCTACACCAATTACATCAAATTTATGCAGTAAAATATTGAATGGTCAACAGATTCAAACACTTTAGACGGGTCTATTAGCATATTTTAATAAATAAATATGGTATATCTCTTGATGCACGCAGGGGCTTCCATGGTACTAGGATGGCAACTTGTTAACAAAGTTGATAGGCCTGTATCTCACCTTAACTGTTTTTTTTTCCTAGAGCATCTTCACGGTCTGCAGTAAATTTTGCAATTTACTTTACTCCACAAACGAATCCTCTTTTAAACTCACTTATATTTAATGTCTCGTCTGAAACTGTTTTTTTAAATATTTGTTACTTGCTTTCGATTCTATATTTCTTTTATATTTAGCACAAAACAAGATCAAATAGCCAAGAATACTAATGTCTCCTTTTACTGTTTCCAATTCGAGGGCCCTTAACTTCTTCACGGTGACTAGCATAATTACTATGAAGCCTACATTACTTGGACTCTGTATTCCAAATCACTACGATCAGACATTACATACAAATTCTAAAATATCCTATTAGCCTCATCAAGAAAATGGATACCTCTACAGAATATTTAGCATTATGTCTACAAAATCATTCTATCGCCACAGATACGCTCCAGTTGATTTTGGGGCTATATGATGTAGCTTTGTTTCCGTTTATTAAGCAGAACATGTATGTCACATCAATAAAACTCAAAACACAATTACAATGTGGAGAACATTATTAGATTATCTGTCTGAAAGTGTCAACGTAGTAGTCAACGGATTTTTTGGTTTCAAACTGGCATTTATAGTGTTTCTAAAATATTTACATCATCTGCTTGAATGTCAATTTTTCTTACGCTGGTAAAGAAACTATCTTACTGTTCAATTTATTTATATTTATTTTCTTCTCTACTCAGTTTCGGATGCAATAAAACGTATACTTTATTTAAATTATGTATGTGATGGCTACTTCGTTTTTATTACAGTACTTAATTAGAATAAATAAGGAAGGTACTAAAGAAACGAACTAATTAATATTCCGAACAAATACATATGAGGATCTTACAAGTTGTAAATCTCACTAATAGGGTCTAGTAATCAATGTCTTATCTAATTGTTTCAAATTGAATAGTCGTGTAGGAAAGACTGACAACAGACCAACCTCATCATGTCTTGTTGCTTGAAAATAGATTAAGGTAAGTAAAAGATAATTTGCTCCTTTCTATAACAGGATAGAGGAAGAAAGTATAATGTATATATAAGGGATCATATCAAGGGACTGATGATGAATTGATAAAATCGGTAACGAAATTATGACATTAAGATTACTACCTACATAATTAATATTTATGTACATACGCAAATTTTTACTTTGTTATAAATAAATTTAGTTTATAAATGTATAGGATTTTATAATTGCAGTAACTTTTACTAATCACTCAAGTCTTAATACTTGACCTATAACATTCAGTTTAAATGTGTGTTTGAAACTATAATAGCAAATCAATTTCAATGGCATATTCAAAAAAAATATGTTACATTACGATTAGTTTAATAGATTTTTCAAAAACTCTATATGGTCCTTCTAGATTTTATTTTAATGTGACAAGTATATGCATGAGCTTAGCGAATAAAACGTTTGATTACAAGTCCAAAAGTTCCAAGATCGATTCTGGCTGCTCACGTTATTAAGACTTACTGTATTTCTTTTGATTCCAGCTCTACTCAAGCTGCAAATCAAATTCTGCAGTAATAAACTGAAGATCAAATTTCAACTTTTGGTTTTGCCTTAAAGTGACGTATATTATTTTTTTTATAGAATAAGGAGCATCTTACGACTGCTCCAAAAACATGAAAAGCAAGATTTTGATATAACCTGATTGCACATAGAAAATAATTGCAATAGCTTTAAAATTCGCAGAAATATTTCAGAAATAGTTCTTGCATTCTATATTTGCTATCAAAATGTTCGTAAATTTTCTTTATGAAAAAAACGAGTACCTATTAGCATGTAAAGGTAGAGGTTTATATTATGTGCACTGCTTTCAGATTAATTATTTTATGGGACTATAAAAAATGTCTGAAAATTGGTGTCAAAAACTTTACAAACATCATTGTAGTAGGCCAAGTTGCAGATCATACTATAGAAATCCACAACTTACTTTTTTTCTACAACCAAAAGCAAGCCAATCCAGCGCTATTCGATTAAGTTGTACTTTGTACTATTTAACTTCGTCAATTACGGGAGGGTACCCAAAAGGAACAGAACTAATGTTCTGGTGGGCGGGGTCCTCACCTTCTTCAGTAATCCGTCGTCGATCTGAAATGTAATTCCAACAAGTGTCGACCAAATTCATCACAATTTTACCATTTTCTTATAAGCTTGCGCTAACGTTAATAACTCGCACGTGTTTGACTTTATTGCCTTGCTTTTGCATTCAGTCAAGTAAAGTTAATATCTGGGAAGTGTTTGAATTCGACAGAGTTATGTTGTTTTGTGTGTGAAAAATTTAGACCACGTGCAAGTTAGAAGAAGCTTCCGCTTCTGCTTTATACTTTGATTTCAATGTTAAAAAAGGAAATTTAAGCCATTCGTGAAATCGGTATTTTCTGTGTTTAAGATGTGCAGGTTATCTTACAAGATGGCTTCAAGGTATTCGCCAAGCTATATCAGTTATACAACGAGGAAAGCAGAAGCATTTGAGTCATTGTAATTTCTGCTCATTTCTTTATGAGACAGGTGTCAACTTCTCGATGTTTGGAAAATGAATATGATGGTAATCTTCTGACAAGGACAATGACAACAACTACGAAATATTGACAAGTGTAACACATTTCATAACTCAATGTGATCTAAATGATTTTATCAGTGACCTTAGTTTACCAAAAAACATGGAGCTTTTGGGATCTAGATTAAGACAATAGAATTACTGAGGCACAAGAATTCCTGCGGTAAATTTCTTCGAAAAAAATTATGGTCTAGTTTAGATAATAAGTATGAGAGCTGTTTTACTACACAACGAAAACGAACTTTCGTCTGTGCTTATTGCTCATCGACTTAATGTGAAAGGCAAGTATGAAAACTTGAAATCTTTTTTACTAAAAATGCAGTATATACAACATTCTTGCAAATATGTGTTAATATAAACTTTATTGGATTGTTGGTTGGCATGCAAGGTGGTTACACAAAATTTGTTGCTTCATTTGTGAGTGGGATAGCAGACTAAACATTACGTTCAAAAAAATTGGCCGAAAGGAACGAATTACGTTCCTAACCAGGAAAGTGTGGCCAAGTGTGTGGAACTATACAATATTTTATTACCAATTTTATATGGAGGATAAAATTGGGCCTGATAAAAAATTTCGTAATAACCATGGACACGAATGAGGCAGGTCTTTAATATGTTAAAAATCTATTCCCAAGACTTGAAGGAATCTTTATGCGCTTACACATAAGAAAGTTTATGAAGCATCCAAACTTTGTCAACCAATTGACTTCGTTAGAAAAAAGTACATGGCTTTCGTTCGTTAAAGTTACGAAGATTTTTTGAGTAACACCAGATCAAACGATTATGGAGAACTTATGTCTCGTTATTTGACAGATTTTCAAACTTCAGGCTGTAACAGGTCGCTGAAAATCCTATCCTGCATCCTATCTGACTTTATTCCCTCGAAATTTAGGTGCAGTTAGCAATGAACATGGGAAGACGTTTCATTAAGACATTATGGCTATAAAGAAAAAGTATCAAAAATGGACTTCAGGCATGCTATTAGACTATTGCTGTACATGAGAATTCTAGATACCAGTGTAATAGGAAAGCCATAAATAAATAAATAAAGAGGAAAGCAATTTTAATAAAACATTTCGTGCATTTTTTTTCCATATTGCGCGCGTGAACGGCTTGAAAGTGTGGCAGCTCAAGCAAAACAAGACTTAATTTACCATTATGTAAGAATAGCTTGGATTAAAGGTGGCCAAATGCACACTCCTATAGGAATAAAACAAAAAATACATTTACATTTAGGCAGAAGTGACCAGCCGGTATGTTTTTAAAATTAACTTATTGTGGAAAATTTTTAGAGAGAAAGGAGCTGAATGAAGATCACACTCATCCGGTATCACAAACTTTATTTAAAAGTTTACCCCAGCAAAGACTGAACATTTCAAATCAGCTTAAGGTTAATTCAGTAGCAGCACTGCAGACTCGCGCCAACAAAAAAATCGTACAAAATAATATCATTAATGAATCTGGGTGCCTTGTGATTATGAAAGACTTAACACATCTAAACAAAAAACCGCAGAACAGAATAAAGTTTGATGAATGTGTATCAATTTTACGAAATACTTACAAATGTGACGTTCACTTTAACATTGATGTGGAAGTAAATTTGAAATGCTTTCTGAAACATATGTTTGACTCTTATCCAGAAATAATTTTTGTAGATGGCACCTATTGTCTACAGAGCAGTAGAGCGGCCACATATTTAATTATGGTAGAGGATGCAGTGGGAAGTGGTGCAATAGTAGCAGTTGGTATATTACTAAACGAAACGCAAGAAAATATCGATTTGTTTATAAAAACGTTCAAAAATTTGAATCAGGCAACATCAGATATAAAAGTGGTGATGTCTGACAAAGACAACAAGGAGAGAAATGTTTTTAAAGAAAATTTTCCTGATGCTGCCTTGCAGATATGTTTGTTTATTTCATACTCTACAAATATTTAACAGAGAAGTAAGTGTGAAGAAAAGGGGATTGTCCACCACAGAATGTGAAGTCGCCAAAACGAACTTGCAGAATTTAGCCTATGCTTCATTTGAGGAGTGTTTTCAAAAAACCTCTTTGTAAATGAAACAGAATGTTCCTGAAGTCGTTATCGATTATTTTGAAAAAACTGGGAACACATTAAAGATGAGTGAGTATTGTACCTGACTTTCGCAAATCTGTCTTTTCTAAACAAAACAAACAACATAATTGAAAGTATCAATGCTAAATTGAAATCTGTCAATACCAAATTTTCTAATCTGGCGGATTTCATGAAATTTCTTTTTTGTTATCCTCAATTCTTCACGAGCAGATAGAAATATCAAAAATTCTAAAGAATATCATAACGTTACTACCAGGGCATTTACGTCAGGTTCAGCGGAAGATTTGTATTCTAGACTTTTAACGAATTTCGCCTTTAAAAAGGTTCAACAGCAACTTGAATGTATGACTAAATGCAAAGATTTTCAATTTATTTAAGAAAAAATGTCTCGGTCCTACTAGTGAGATTCAGTCACATATGCACATAATTGCCGGTAGCGATACGGTATGCCGGTGCCGGCAACCATACTTAAAACCGGCACCGGTAACAGTACGCAACACCGGCACCGTCAACAGTACGTAAAACCGGCGCCGGCTACGGAGGCACTTCCTTTTTTTAAACCTGGGCTTAATTAGATTTTTTAGTTTTCGAGTTTAAATTCTACAATATCAAATTTACCAAAAAAACTACCACTTGTCTTTAAAACAAAAAAGTTCCAAAATTGTTGGCTAGTGTAGTATTTTATAAAATATCCATGCTGTCGTCTCACTTCGATTCCAAAACAGAAAGGTGACAGCTTGCCCTTATAATATGCAATCTTTCACTGGCTACACTGTGCACGAAATTGACAATTTTTATTTGGAACAACCGGGGCACCCATCAGGTAAAGTCAATTCGGGTACGCTGAATTCAGTAGTGTTAGTCGTTTTTTTAGGTTAGGTCATTTAATTAAATTATTTCAAATGGTAAAGTTTGGCCTATACTAGTTTTTGTCGTAATATTTTGAGTATTTAATTAATTAAATGGCTAAATCAATTCCAAAATACTTTATTTTTGAATAAGATGTGAATAGAAACAAAATTGAGTTATGATTATACACATCTAAAAATTATGCATTCAGTTTGATATATTTTCCAACAGATGGCATCAGTGTTTTCATATAACCATCAAACATATTGTGTATTATTGCATATTTTAATAATTTTGACATTTGGTCTAAACAACCTCCTCGTTTACAAGTTCTGTTTGGTTTTTTCAGTGCGCACTTTGATCGGTTTGCGAAATTAATCGTTTTAAAATATATAAAATGGATATATGTGGAGCAATAAAATTCAATAATTTTTGTTATGGTTGCGGAAAATACACTATCATGCCTAGTCGGCGTAAAATTACTCCGAACATAGTTGAAATATATCGCCAATGTTTCAACCAAGAAGTTTTTCACGATGTGGAATGGGCCCCGTCTATCATTTGTACGGGATGCTTGAAAAAATTGAATCAATGGAATAAAGGTGAGATCAATTGTATGCCTTTTGGTATTCCTATAATTTGGACGGACCCACAAGTACATAATTCAGCTGAATGTTACGCGTGCGTGAATTATATTTTCGGAACAAACAAAAATAAGATTCGTTCTATGACATACAAACCAACAAAATTTGTACAGTTGGCATTACCGCACTCCGAAAACATACCCATCCCAAAAAAACCGAGCCATAATGAGGAATACATGCTGCCAACTGTTGAAACTGCTGGAGAGTCAGGTGTATCCGAATATGTACCATCAAACGTCACTCCATATTGCAACCATATTGAAATTACACAAAACCGTCTTGACATTATGACACGCCGCCTCAAGTTATCGCAGCGACAGTCGTTTCTCTTAGCTAAAGAATTGAAACGAGTAAACATTTTGGCACCAGACGCTCGTGTATATGGATCAATCGGCCGTCATCGTCATTTTTCTCATTTTTTTAAATCAATTGAGAATAATTCGTTGGCTTATTGCGACGATATCCGCGGTTTGGTTTTAACATTGCACCATGAATATAAACCCGAAAACTGGAGACTATTTATCGATTCGTCCAAAAGTAGTTTGAAAGCAGTTCTACTCCACGTTACGAACTTAAAAAATTCCGTTCCGATTGTACTGAGTACAAACACAAAGGAGAACTACTTATCATTGAAAAAAATCATCGATCTAGTGAAGTACAATGATCACAAATGGAAAATTTGTGCGGACTTGAAGGTGGTTTCAATTTTCACTGGTTTGCAATTGGGGTACACAAAAAATATGTGTTTTATGTGTTTATGGGACACTCGTTATGCTGACGATCAATACGAAAAACGGGACTGGCCTATACGTGAAGAAATTAGATTAAGCCGAAATAACATTATTGAGATTCCAGTTGTACCATCTGAAATTACTACCGCCACTTTACATAAAGCTAGGAATTGTGAAAAATTTCATAAAAAAACTGGATCCTGAAGGCAATGCGTTTAATGAACTATGTCGTATTTTTCCACGGTTAAGCGGAATGAAAATTAAAGAAGGTTAGTATTAAAATCTAGGTTTTGACCAATTGAAATTTAATTTAACATTATTTTATTACAGGAATACTTTATGGACCAGCCATTCGACGTTTGATGAAGGACAGACTATTCGAAAGCGCTCTTAGTGATGCAGAGCTTCTGGCATGGGACTATTTAAAGGCGGTCATTGAAAATGTACTTGGGCTCGTCGATCCGAAGATTGGCGCATACATATTGAAAATATGCTTGACGCTTTCCACAACATCGGTGTTAGTATGTCATTGAAATTACATTTTCCTCATTGTCATATCGAAAAATTCGCCTAACAGTCACCAGCCGAAACTGATGAGCATGGTGAAGGCTTTCATCAGATAACAGCAAGATTCGAACACTGGTACAGCGGAAAGAAGCTTGATGCCCTATTAGGAGATATCTGGTGGAATTTACAAGAAGAAACTGAAATTGAACATGATAATTGAAAAAAAAAAATTAAATGAAGGAAACAATTTTAATTATTTAAAATGTGTAGAATCATAGCTGAATTTTATTTTATTTGTTTATATTTTATGCAAAATAAACTATTTTAGAAATGATTTGGAATCAAAAAAGTAGAAAGCAGGAACAAAATACAATTTTCTTGCGAACACATGTGAAAAATTGTATTTATTATCTAAATCAATCATTCTTTTCGTAAAATGGTTTCCATTTAGTGTATTTTACCAAAACAGTAAAAATCCAATCCAATTTTAACGAAAAAAAAAAATAATTAAATACTAAAAATATTGCAGCAAACACTTGTATTGGACAAAAAATTACCATTTGAAATAATTCTATTAAATGACCTAACCTACAAAAACGATTGGCACCACTGAATTCAGCGTACCCGAATTGACTTTACCTGATATGTGCCCCGGTTGTTCAGTTTTTAGGCTTGCACAGTGCTATTAATGAAATGCTATCGCTTCTGAAGAGATGGTTTATGGTAGCAGTTGCATTGCTGGATTGATTAAATAAGAAATGCAATGACATACAATAATGCATTTTGTTATTTATATATTAATGTTTCTTATAATATATATGTAAAGATCGAAGTCAAGATGTTGAGTATTTCCTTTATACATTTTTCTGGTGGTATTATAATAAAAAAAAACCATTTCCGCGAGCATATCATAAGAAAAAGAAGATCCGTGTTTACAGTGCGAGATTTTTTTTAGTATAGAATATTATAATATAATACTGAGCACTATTAAAACTTCTTATCGTTTTTAATAACTATTTGATGATAACAAGCATGACATTTAAATTCAATTATAATTTATAATCGTGTCTTGCAATTATGTGCTTTAGCAAACTTTGTGGATTTATTACTGTCTAACATCAATGACACCATTTTCCCGTTATAATTAGGCGGCAAATAGAAGCAATAAGACAAACCAAATATCTAAAGAAGGGAATCTTCCGCTCATTTCACATTTCTGGCTGTCTTGATGAGTTTGTTATTGTACAAGTTAGTACCGGTATTTAGGAAGTTTTAATTGTGTTAGTGGAAGGGACATTATAAGTTATTCACAGCAACAGATAATGGGGTCTAATAGGTAATTAGAGTTGCTCGACATATTTACTTCTGCCCGCGTGAATTTATTCGAGCCTGCAAAGCTCCCTTTCTGATGGTGTTGTTTGCATATTAAATGAGACCTCAAACTCATTTATATTATGGCATAAGACCATTAAAGAGAATTTCGAATATTTTTGTTAATATAGGAACTTTTTCATTTCTTTTTGAACTCAGTCTTATAATGTAATTTATTTAGCATTTCATTTTTATGAATTACATAGAAAAATATAGAGTCAATTGAGAACACTTAATATCACTACAAATATTCAGAAGAATGTAGAATCATGCTTACACGGATATAGTGCAGATAAATAACACTGCTTAGGATACATTTTTCAATTGAATAGTGTTAAACAACATTATACAGAAAAAAACCGAACTTATATTTTTACTAATTTATTTATTTAATTTTTAAACAAAAACCCTTCAAAGAACACTTGTTCAGTCTTTTATTTTATTGCTCAAAAATATTTTAAATTCGTTTCCTGTGATGCCCAACATCGCCCCCGTCGTTTTCTTTTTCATCTCAGCAATGTCGGCGGAACGCTTTTTGCCATTTCTCTTTTCATTCAGAGAAATAAAAAAAAACGCATAGGGCAAGGTCGGGTAAATAGGGGGGACAAAGGGGTTATACTATTTTTGGTCAAAAGTTGGCGCACAGACAGGGCTGTGTGAGCAAAGACTTTATTGTGGTGGAAAAACCAGTAGCCCGACTACCACAAATTAAGCCTCCTCCATCGCAAACTGTTGCGCAATCCAAAACTTCCGGGTAGAAAGCCTGATTGTCTGGCCCTGCGGAACAAACTCTGAATCGAGGAGTTGTCTCGAAAAGACAAATCAGCATTGTTTTGACATTATGATCATTTTCTTTTTCAAAGCACAACATGCTTCCACGCAACCTTGTTTTTGTTCAGCAGTGAACAGTCAAACCACGAAATTGGCAGATGCCCTTTTTATTTTCAAATTTTTCGTTAAAATGTGCCAAACTCCAGATAGCTCCTCAACTTGTTGAATGGTCTGTTGTACATCTTTCTGGATGATTTTGCAAAGTTGTTCAACATTTTCATCGTTTCAAGCCGTGGAAGAACGATAGAGTGAGGTTTGACATGATCTGACATTTCACCTCGTTTAAAATGGGAAAACTTGAGTTTTACCTATAGCATCATCCTTTTAGGTCATTTTTAACATTCCAGAAGTTTCTGTACTAGTTCTTCCGAGCAAGAAACATAACGTAAAGGCCGCGCGCTGTTGACGAGAAACAGTCACGGCAAAAAAGATGAGCACACGAAAAACTCTCACTAAAAAAATGACACAAACCAAACGGAACTTTCTTTAGCTACAATACTTATCTTACTGACTCAGGATTGATAGCTCTATACACTAGACAGAACGCGGATTTACGATAATTCTGGCTACCATATCAGTTCGGTTTCTTTTGGGTACCCCCTTGTACTTTGCAAAGACCACAAGTTTTTTATCAAAAATTGTTAGGAATACTAAAAAGGCAGGCGTAGGGAAGAATCACGTTAGCATCGTACTAGTCAGTCAGTGGTATGACTTGGAGAAAAGTTATTCTTGCTGCTGAGGCTTGAACACAAAACTTTTGACTCTTTTATATTCGGTGTAATAACATACACATTTTCTGCTTCAGTAATATAAATATTCTACATTCCATTCCAATAATTTATGAAATTCATAATTAAAAGAGACATAAATGATTTTTTCGGTTAAAATGTTTATTTAAGAGACTAGAGAGGGTGTGTGAAGTTAGGCCGCCTTTATTCGAAAATATAAATTCTGACGCTTGTCCCAGATTGTTGCAGGTTTGTTATAAATTCTTCATAGTATTTCAAAAAATAAATCATAAACCGCTGAGATAATAGAAAAAAAAAACGATTTTATAATGATCGGAATGACTTGCAATTTCTGAAAATTATTGTGTAGAAATACGTTTTCGTATGAAAGAATTCTATAACCATACTTTTTTGTAATTTAGAAAACACATCTAATATAAGAAGTAAAATATAATTTCCCAAGAAATATAATGTTCATGTATTTCAAA
Source organism: Amphimallon solstitiale (assembly GCA_963170755.1). Taxonomy (NCBI): domain Eukaryota; kingdom Metazoa; phylum Arthropoda; class Insecta; order Coleoptera; family Scarabaeidae; genus Amphimallon; species Amphimallon solstitiale. The sequence goes on from OY720679.1 coordinate 18,575,306, forward strand.
ACAAAATTGTTATCAAATACTGATGAAATACTTCAACAAAAAAAAAATCAAAACCGACTGAGAATAAAACAATACTTTCCCTGTCCCCTTATTTTGAAAATGGAAATTCTGACTCCAAAATATTTCAAAGAAAAATTTCAAAAACTATAAAAAACTAAAAACAAACAAAATCCGCAAGTCTGATATCAAACCCCCTTTGTTATTATATTTTATAAATAAGGCTAGTCACTTTTAGTCTTTTCATGGTTTTCTCTTCAGTGAAAGCACGGTTCACATTTTTACCGATTATGCTAATTTTTTTTAGCCCCGTTTATTACGTAAACGTGATGAAATAACATAGTATCTATTTTTCTCACTAAAATCATTGAAACACTTACTAGTACTTTGTTAGGGAAAATTATTATATATTATATACATTTAATATGGTATATGCGCCAAATAGCAGCCATATTTGGAAATGCTGTTGTTTTGTAATTCCAAATTGACAGAAAATATTTATATAAGAGCTTTCAAAGCACTGGAGCAAATGTCTTCACTTTTATGGAACGTAAAATAAAGTAATATCAATAAATAAATTTAACACACAAAAATTATAAGAAAATCAAGAACTGCAATAAAAATAAACAAACTTAAAAAAGCTTGAAAATAATCTTGTTATGAGCAAGGTATAATCATTATCAATATATCTATGATGGTGTTATAATCTTAATTAATAATGAAACCAAAATTAGTGTTCACCTAATATTATTTTGTAGGAGCATCAGCATTTAGTAAAAATATTATTTTAAAATAAACTTAATTTACATTTTTTGAGAAATTATATTACTGCTGCTGCTGCTGCTATATACTGCTTCTAAAGAGAATTCATACGAACACGTTCGATTACACTACAATGTTTGGAAAGTGCAAATCTCGGCCAATTTTGATTTTTTCTTTGAAATACGTTGGAATAATGGAATAAACCTAGAATAAGTTGGAACAGCCGTCAGAATTTATATTTTCGAAAGAAGAGGGCGGGCCAATTTCGCACATTTCCATTTAGTTTTTTTTGAATATCTTTTGACACGTAAGAGATGCGGTTTTATGTAGGTATTTATTAGAACACTGGTTTCAATTTTCACGAAAACGAGGTTGGCGAAAAGTAATTTATTACCATTTCCTAGGTCGACTATGATTTATTTTTTTTTAAATAAATTTAGAACAAACCCAGAACAACCTGGAACAACCGTCAGAATATAGACTTTCGAAAAAAGGGGGACTAACTTCTCACTTATGTATTTCATTTTTTTACAATATCTTTAAATATACCGGGTGTCTCAGCTAAGACTTTCGGGTCATATATCTCTATTATTATTGAACGAATTTTTATAAAATTTTGTTGCGCTATACTGAAACAACCATAGTCTTTAAAACGTCAATTTAATAGCAAAAGTTGATAACAAAGAACGACCAAAAAACGAGAATACTAAAACAAAAATCAGATGAAAATGTCATAGTAGATGTTCGAACGTACCACCATCCGCTTCAATACATCTCTCTAAACGAATCCTAAAATCATCAATTACGTTTCGTATCATGTTAGCATTTATTGATGCAAATGGTTCTCGGATTCTGTTATGTAAATCTTCAGGAGTTGTAGGCGGTGTTGAATAAACCTTTGTTTTGACGTATCCCCACAGAAAGTAGTCACAGGGGGTGTTTTACTTCATTTTTTCTGTAGAGGCTTGATTTTTGGTGCTTAACCATCTAAAGATATTTTCGTGGAATTTGAAAAAAAAGATCAACCAGTGAAAATTACATTTTTTAACTTTCACTAATTTCAAAAGTAACAGAACCATCCTCATTCAATAAAGTACCTACATTTTAAGATTCAAAAAAAATCGTTCAATAATAATGGAGATATATGACCCGAAAGTTGAACGAAAGCTGGGACACCCTATATAAGAGATACGGTTTTGATGTATTAGAAGAATGTCTAGAACAAATATACAGCAACCTGCTACAACAATTAGAATTTCAATTTCCGCAAGAAGGGGGACTGAGAGAAAATTGTTTTTTACTATTATCTCGGCAAATTATGATTTTTTCTTTGAAATATTTTAGAATAATTTAGAACAAACTTAAAATAATTGTCAGAATTTCGATTTTCAGAAACGGGCTAACTTCTCATTTTTCGATTTAATTTTTTCCAATATCTTTTGTATATAAACGGTTTTTATGTATAAGAGCAATATTTAAAATTTTAGAGCAACCTGGAACAAGCACCAGAATTTCAATAAATCGAAAAAAGGGGAACTGTTAGAAAACTATTAAACTAGGTCAATTATGTTTTTCTTTGCAATACTTTGAAACAATTTAAAACAAACCTAGAACAACCTAGAGCAACTTTCAGAATTTCCAATTTCGAACAAACGAGGGCTGACGAAAAGTTGTTTTCCGCCATTTTGAAACAAGAGTTAGAATTTATATTTGCTAAAAATTTAGGCTAATTTCTCACTTTTCGATTTCGTTTTTTCCCAATATCTTTTGATATATAAAGGTTACGGTTTTTATGTATTAGAACACGTCTAGAACTACCAGAAAGAGCAGTCAGAATCTCAATTTTTCCAAAAGTGGCTTCTGACTTAATATTTTTGGCTTTCGTTTTTCTCATTTTTTTGACTAAGTTTGTTTTTTCTTTCAAATACTTTAGGATAGTTTAGAACAAACCAATTAAAACATAGAACAATCGTCAGAATTACGATTATAAAAAATTCGTTTTTCCGATTACCTTGGTTCGTTTCTATTTTTTCGAGATTCTTTGGATTGTTTAGAACAACTAGAACAACCAGGAATAAGTAACCCTCAGAATTTACATTTTTGATCAATGGAAAGCTGGTTAAACAAGTAGTTTCTCCAATTAACTCGGTCAGTTTTGACTTTTTTCTTGAAATAGTTTGGAACAAATTAGAAGGAACCTAAAATACAACGTGAGATTTTTAATTTTCAAACAAAGAGTGAATAACTTCACACACCCGACTAGCGGCAATTTTTTTTCACGACTTTATAGTTATATTTTGTCTTCGAATATTAATCCGACAACAAAACACTTGTTATTATATTAGAGAATACCTGAAGAAATTTTATCGCAATTGTTATGCAGCACATCGTATCGCCGTAATTCTAAGACGATAAAATGTTCGCGTTTATTAATTCCTCCTTGTTCAATTTACCGACTTGCATATTTTTTTGAGCCTTTCATTTACTAACATTGCCTCACCGCGTCGTTTTATACACATCATCGCGAAGGAGATGCAACAGAATAAAGAAGAAGTAAAAAAATGTGGGAACAAGAAGGAAGGTAAAAAGCCAATCCAATTTAATTAATATAAATTCATACCATTACGAAGCAAAAGTAATCCGAATGAATTATAGAATTGTGAGTGGTCAAAAAAATAACGGCGAATATATAAACTTGCCGTTAATTACATCTGATTAATGATTTTTCCTTTTCTTCTTCTTCTTCTTCTTCTTTTTTGCGTCGGACTACTTAAGAAGATAAAATCCGAGGCGTAGAGGAAAGACAATAAAAATAAAACGATTCCGAACATATTAAAAGTAGGAATATATTACTTGCAAATTATGAGAGAAAATGATAAATTAAAAGAAAAGAAGAATTACTGTCTTTCTGTGCACTAAACTTGGAACGAATTTAAGCAACGAGAAGAGTTGATATCTGATAAAGTGCGCTTACATTTATATTTATTCCTGAAGCAATTTTAAAAGTTTATGATATTAACAAGTTCATTCTGTAACTGTACTTAAATAAATACATAAATAAATATTGGGTCTGTAATTATCGGCATATTAAAGTCAATTTTTGCAGTTGCGGTCTTTTCGCAAAGCAGGTGAGCTTTTTTAATAATGGATCATAAAGTAGAAAATAGATAGCAATTTCGTAGTAAAATGTCGATAAATTAATAGAGATTTTATTATTTTGTGTTTTTTATGTTTGACATTTCATTTTCACAAAGTGCTTTCTAGAACAAGTTTAGATAATCAGCCTTTTTCTACTTTATTATACACAGCAAAATACAAATCATACAATTCAGTCAATGGGAATGGTATGTTGCTATTTCGTTTTAAAGAGTTTTCAGAAGATTTTCCTATCAACTGCATTATCATTGTATTCTACTTAGTAATAACAGAATAGTGAACAAGTGTTTACATCTTGAGAACTGCGATCATGAGTTAGCGATTACATCGTTTAGTCAACGTGTCCAAAATCTTGAACAAGCTATACTTCAGACATAGTTGCTGATTTTTTTTTCATTGGAAAGCTATCAGTATATACACTGCAGGCATATTCTATTATCATATTCGCTCAAAGAAACTCAAAGTTATAAAGGTTTAACGGCAAACTAAATTAATGTTACTCAAAAAAACGGAATCCAGTATCGAAAAGCTCACCAAAATTGTGGCAAATGTGAATTCTCTTCAAGGGAATATTTTCTATAACGTAAATAAAGTCATGGTAATCAATTTTACGCGTAAAAGACATACAACAATTTTTTTAAATATTTAAATTTAAGTAGGTACTGGAACTTTTAATAAGATATTGACGTTTCGTTGAGCTAAAGGAAAACCATTAACGTGCTTGATGGGATTCTATATTTTGTGATCGCTCAAGTATCTTATACCTGTGATACTCAATTATTGGGCACTTCAAAGAACCAGGAAAGTCGTGAAGAAATAAATTAGAAGGCTGTTGTCTTCGAACATGTATTATAATAAATATACATAATACGCAATGCTTGTTTAATATTTGCTGTTTTTTTTTATCATAGCCATCTTGATTTTATCGATATGAATTGCTGTACAAAATAGTGGATAACTGCAGCAACTTTCAACTTTTGTAAATAGCGCGAAAATTTGCAGTTCAACTGTCTTTTCGGTTCTGCCATCATTGTTCACGATAAAAATACAACTACTTAGCTAATTTAACCGATACTGTAGCTTCATTAATAACAAAGTTAGCAAGAGTGCCGACTTAATTTATAACACCATGTATATACATATATATATATATATATATAGGCTTATATGAAATTGAAAATTACTTTCTTTACGTTAATTAATGAACTTATGGAAAAGTTAATATCATTATTGATGATTAACAGTTAGTTTCGCCATCGCTCATCAGTCCCATAATGAAATCAGCTGTTCCATGTAATTTTTCGACTTGTGTATTTATACAAACCGAACAGATCTTTGAAAGCGTCAGAGATTAATTTTCTTAATTCTCTCTATGATACAGAAGGAAACATAATTAATTACATATTTAACCTTCTACCGACTTGAAACACATATTGTGAACAAATGCCGGTAACAATGAGAAATCCTTATTTCATCCAGGATAACTATATTAATTTCAATATATGCGTAATATGTATTAAACGCATATACTTATATCAAATTCTTAGTCGTATCTGTTAATACACATGAATCCTACATACGTATATCTATATACATACGCACGGATTTCCTGAAATTAGCGGCTTATATGAAATTGAAAATTACTTGCTTTACGTTAATTAACATTTTCCATTCGCAATAAGAAAATCTAATAGGTGTGTCCAATAAATCTCTCACTGAAATATAGAAGGTAGAAAGATAAATAGATAGTTATATTTTCTATTAATATTTCCATAGAAATGCGGGTGTGATTCGTCAAAATAACCGAAAATTGTGCAAAAGCATGGGATACAATAACAAAAATATAATTATAAACAATCCAACTTTTTATTGTTGATATTTTCTAATGTACAGAATTATACTGATATTATTGTAGTAGGAAATTAAATAAAATGACACGCACATAGTTCAAAAACATGTAAGATGTAATTTTAGTTTGGAAAACCAAATTTCCTCTTAACCGTTCCTGGCAATATTCAAAATCATATTCACAAAGTTATCCAAAAATCATTAGAAGGTACTTAGCAACAAGAAAAGAATAATTTTTCTGTATTATGTATTAATAACATTAGTTTTTACTTTTTATAGTGTTTACATTTTCGAAACTGAGTATTTTGTTTATAAATATCATACCATATGTGACATAAATATTCTTCATAAATGTACATAATACCAGAATTATGAAGTATATTTTAATTATCGTTCTAAGTGCTGCATCAATTTACAAAAATTTGTTAAGGTTAGTGTTCAGTACCTAGTACTAATACATATTATATGTAGTAAACGTAGCTCTAACTTAAAATTAAAACTCAGTATAGAAATATGATTTTAAGTATAACTATTTTATAGTTGTTTTGTAACAGAATGTAAGCTTAATTCTCTAGAATACTACCTTGTGCTCTATCATTATACATACAAAAGTTATATTGGATTTAATGGATATAGTTAATTGTTTATTGTCAATAATTATGCATAGTTGAGTTTTTAATATATTTGCAGACGTAAAAGAGAATAACTTAATAGGACTCCAATGATTCAAACGAAGAGAATAAATTCAAGACGACGACGCTTCAAACGATGACTTCCGTTAATAAACACAAGTTCGAAATATAATTTAAAAATTATGTTTATAATTAACTATTTAATGTCTCTATTGCTCCTATTATGCATAAGCTAAGTATTTATAAATGATCATTCCTATCCATTATCAAGTTGAATTAATTTGTAAGATTCAAGCAATAAGAAATTAATATAATGACTCACATTAGTAATAGTTATAGGTACTAGTAATTTTATACTATATGTGCACAAAACAAGAATTAGATGTTATATGATTGCTTATCCTGGTTTGCCGGAAAACAGAAGAGAAATAATATTTTACGTTTCATATAAAATATTCTCTTTCTAATAATGGTTATTTGGCTAATATTGAGTCTGGTTATAGATATTGAGAATCTTCATTTTACATATGATACAGTTTTCAAGTAAACTTATTTTTTTAAGATAATTTTAGGCAAATGTCCTTATGTTTGCTTTTCCCATTCATGCTAAAAAATTTACAGTGCCAGGCGTCTGTGATGATCGCTCTTGTTACCATGGTTCTATTGTTTTTCAGTTTCAGTAATATATAGTGTGTGTCCATATATATTTTGGACTTTAGTTGTGCTAACAAGAAAAATTCGCAGTAAGTAAAATACGAATAGCGTATTTATCAATTTAAGGCACCATCTGAGTATGGTACATGTGTCATATGAATTATGCTTAGAATACTACTAGACTATGTGGTTTCTAATTGGGTCCAAATGAAAAAAAAATGTAAGTAATTTCTTAAAAATTATTTATTAATATTGTTGCGCAACACAATACACAAGATACTAAAATAAGGAAGAAAAAAGACAATACAAAAAACTATTTAGAATTTCGAAAATAGTATCGCAGAAATATCAACGCATCCAATGTTTGACTTCCAAAGCTGCTTCGTAGTTTATTATCAACATAAGCAGCAGCTGAAAACGCTCGCTCAAGTTCTAGATTGGTTGGAGGAAAAGACAATAGATATTTATGTGCTAATTCTAAGTGATATCCACGAACTCCTCCATTTTCGAACAGGCTCATTTCGCGTGTAATACTATTTACCAACCCAGATTCATTTTGTACTTCAGCGTCTGGGGATTTCATGCTCTTATTAATTTCCAGCTGTAACTTTGCCTTTAGTGTCAGTTGGGGTTGGCAGATTTGTTGCCTTGGCTCATCATCTGTTTGTGATCCTGACTTTTCTTCCTCTTCCGTGCAACTCGACCAATTAGTCTTTTAACGATGCTTTCTATTTGCTTCCTCACTAAAGCCTGTGTAGGAACTGGAAATAAGTCAAGCCATTCCAAATCCGATAATAACTAATTTTCATCATCTTTTCGTGGATTTTGTAAATAATTCAACACACCAGTTAAATCATCACTTCGTCGTTGCTTTATACGTTCCACTGAGGATGTTTTCATTTTATTGGCTAGTGCTGACTGTTTGCTAGACAATTGTTTTATAAGAAATTTCAAAGAGGCGTCACCTGTGCATAAATTAGCATCTCGCCGACAGATTGCTTCTACTGTTAATTTAATCAACAATTTTATTTACCAAGTCAAAATCATCATCTTCTAAACGGATTGGATGATTGAGATCTATAAGAGCTGAATGCAGGTTTTTAAAAGAGAAAATCGTTCCAGCATGGTTAATAGACTATTCCATCTGGTTTTACAGTCCAAAAGAAGTGACAGCTCTTTTTCATATTCAATCTTCACATACTTTTAAAGTACTGGTTCATTTTTCAATGGTGATATTTTGAAATAAACTACAACTTTGTGAATTTTTTTGATCAGCTCATTAATGTTTTCATCCTTTGTTAACTCTGGTATGTGTTCTCGCTCGTGATCAAAAAACGGGGGGATCCCGGGATTGTATTATCTAATTATGCTGCATGTATTATTGCTCTATTTTATTGCAACCATAACTCATTATTGTCTTTGTCGAATAGAGATTGATATTATTTAGATGGAGAAAAGAAAATTGCGACATTATTCTAAGTTCAGTTAGTTGCCAATATTTCTTGTAAATATAAATAATTATTTGAAGCTCAATATTCCAAACATGAATAAACGCCAACAACACTAAACTGGTAAATAACACACATGCTATGTCAAAAACAAATTGCTGCTATTTTGCTTTTGTACGCAGTGTCATAGTGTTTTTTTCTCTATTCGAATCAACTCTTCAATACACTTTAATTATAATGTAGGGACCCATCATATATTTCCTGAACCTATTCTATTAATGGCAGCCAATGGCAGGTGTCAAATGTAAATAAACCTCATCAGATATGACAAGGTCGTCATGTAGATGTCTGTGTTTGAAAGATTTAGTGTTGCGACCTTGTCGCATCCTCTCTATGTTTTATGCGCTACGCACACCTTTCTAGGTTCCGCAGAAAATATTTTCATTTTTGTGAAATTGTCGATGCAACTGCACAAATGTGTTGCGCAATGAAACCATAACTCAAGAAAGTTGTACTTGCACGGATCGATATTTCATGACTAATAACTCTGTAAAATATTTTAAACTTATTGCTTACTTCCTTACTATTCTTCAATCAATGTTTGTCAGAAATTACATTTGAATCATCTGACTGACAGATAAAATAAAAATCTGAACGCTTTGCATGCACAAAATCATGACACTTGACAAGCTTACATATCTTAATAGTCTTTTCATCTGTATAATCGATACTACCGCGTGATCATTTAAATTCCAAATTAGAGCAGTTTGTGAAATTTAAATTAAGTTGATATATAAGTACTAATTTACAATTTGAATTGTCAAAGTGACGTTTCAAAATGTTTGATTTAGAACATAAGATTTTTCTTACTGAAATTTATTTTAAAAACGCCGAACGACAAGAGAATGGTGAATATGTCCATTCACCATTCTCTTGTCAGTACCGCACTGCATCAATGATTTTCAAAATGCCTTCCCTAATTTTCCTGCGGATTATCAAAAATTAGTCCAAGAAATTTACACATGTGTGGCGAAATTTCGTAATGTTGGAACTGTAGGTAGCAAACCTGGTAGTGGCGCGCCCAAAAAAAGGACTCCTGAGATTGTGGCAGATGTTGCAGAAAGAATGGACCAGTCTCCCAAAAAATCTCTTCGCAGATTAGCCCAAGAAATAAATCTTTCATATGGAACTTGTCAAAAAATTTTAAAAGAAAATTTAAATCTTTATCCCTATAAGATTAACGTCGTTCAAGAGCTATTCCCTCGAGATTATCCTGTACGAATAGAATACTGTCAGTGGTTTTTGAATAATTTAAATAACAACAACACTTTGGATTTAACATTTTTTTCTAACGAAGCATGGTTTCACCTATCCGGCTATATAAACAAACAAAATATGCGTATTTGGTCTTCGGAGAATCCTCATGAGTTTATTCAATCGCCTCTCCATCCGCAGAAAATTGGTGTTTTACATGGGTATTTCCAACAGGACAATGCAACAGCTCACAAAACATGGGAAAGTATGGCTCGGATTCGCGAGTTTTATGATAATCGAGTCATTGAATTTCCGCCTCGCAGTCCGGACTTAACCATTCTTGATTATTTCATTTATCCGTATCTGAAAAACACAGTTTACAAAAATAACCCACAAAATCTTGAAGAACTATAAGAGGCAATTTCTAATGCATGTAACGCTATAACCGTTCAGATGTTGGCAAATGCTTTTGAAAATATGAAACGGAGGGTTAACAGTTGCATTGCAACAGGGGAAGAACACTTTGAACACCTTTTGTAATTCACAATAAAACTAATTTATCTTGTAATGCTTTCATTTCCATTAAATTTAAATCGATTACACATAAGATTCACAAATGTCACAAAGTATAACATAACCGCAAATTTCAATTAATCAATAATTGGCATTCTGGACAACCTAATAAAAAAAATCCCGCCTGCTATAATTTAGAATTTAAATGATCGTGTGGTATTATGAAGTTTTAATTTCTAAACTTCGTTCAGTAGGGTTTGATTTGGCAATATTCCTTGGTACAGGTAGTAGTTTGATTTACTAAATATAAATAATAGAAGCTTCAGAATTTAAGTAGGCTGATATTAATAGCTTCGTCAAATTTAATCGACGAGAAAATTATAGAATATTCTATGAAATGTAAACACCAACATAAAGTAATTTTAAATTGCATACTATCTATCTTCAGGACATACCGTAAACAGCGGTGTGTATGTCCAATAATTAGAAAACTATTTATGATAAAGTTTATTAAAATGACTTAATTTACGGTGGGAAATCTAGACAGGATTATTCAATCATATAACATGCAGCAGTTTATTTATCTAAAGTAACTCCTATTTCTTCACTTTATCCTAATGCACGGTTACTAATTTATTTGAATACTCTGTTGATAAGTTAACTGCTGCGTAAAAGTGTACTCCTCCACTTGAATTACATATACAAAATGGACCAAAAAATCTAGTGGCCGATAATATTTTTCTCTTTTTTTGTCCTAACGAGGCAGTTAATTACATATAATAATTCTCATCTTTCTACAAGTGCCTCTTCTCCCGAGAGAAAACTGTATTTCTTTGAAATTTACACTTTATCTTCTTCTCACGTTAATAAATTAGTATTATTACTCATAGAAAGTCATATTAGATGTAAATACATTAAAATAGCGGGAGGTGATAAAAGAATATGGTGGGTAGTATCAGTAAAGCGTCTGGTTGATATTCAAGTTCATATGCACATATACATTGTCGCATGGCGTGTAACATGTACAGAGTGTTGAATAAGAAATATCTTCCTGTTTTACTTTCTTATACGTAGTAGTATGAGGAAGTATGTGACGCCGAAAATGTTCGACCACGAGATTTCTGCAGATATCTGGGTTTTAAAGTCCCATAATACTCAAAAAGTGGTTTTTGAAGAAAGTGTGTGATCATGATAACGGTCAAACGGCTGAAGATATCAATACCAACCTCTTTATTTACAAGTACAAGGAAATTCCTCTACAGAAAGTTGTATTTTATAATTTAAATATTAATTCTGAGCATACATATTGACGCTGTAAAATTAATAATATAAAGAATTATTTTTAATTATGCGTATAAACGTAACGACATCCGTAAATACCTACAGAAGTACGATTTCTAATCACATTTGTTTGTGAATTAATAAAATCGTTAACACCTTTATCATATGTCTTTTGAGAACTAAAACATGTCATAATTGCTGTTGTAATAATACTGTTCACACTAGCAACTGGTCGGCATGGATTGTACGAGTTTCTTGAGTAGTTGGTCGTGTTTATAACATGATATCATTCGAAGTATTTTGACGAGAATGTCGATCTGCTTAAACACATTGCGATATATTGGCAGGCTCTTGAGTTGTCCCATGTGTAAATTTTATATCCATCAATTATTCATTTAAATATTGATTCAGCACTGTGTACCTGGAAACTGGTGGGTATATTAATATGAACGAGAATATTTTATGCTAATTATAATTTTCTGCTTTTCTGCACTGACAATCATTTAATTAGATAAATTTTATTTTAAAAATTTACCCACATGTGAGGTTTGAACTGAACCCAGAACCTCCCGATCGCTAGATAGGTGCGATTTGCTCCGCGCTAGCGCGAGTGTTGTGAGTTCGAGTCTTTTAAATCGTACTAAATTATAGAAATCATCGAATTTTCAACACTGAGGAAAAACTAATTTTAAAATCATTTAAAATCTAGTACATACGTTGGACTGCCGACAATATATCCATCTGTTACTTGATTTGATTCAGTACGATTTAAAAGACTTGAACTCGCATTACTGGCGGTGGTGCGGAGGAAAGCGCACCTTACTAGCGATCGGAAAGTCTTGTGTTCGAATCACACCACTGCGTAAATTTTTAAAATGGAATTTACGTAATTAAGTAATGATCAATGCAAAAAAGAGAAAAATTATAATTTCATTTACTAACCATCGGAAATAGATAATATATAAAAATATTCTTAACATTCCTAAATGCTATCAATTGTTATTTAATGATGTTATTTAGTGTTAGTGGTTTCTTAGTGGATTCACGACATAGCCCCAAATACTATTACATAACTTCATGTTACTCTTATTTTTTGTGAAACCACCAATAAAATGAACTTGCTTTATATACGGATAGCATCAGGTGTACGAATTTAGAGACACTGTAATATTTCCAGTAGATATAATTAAGTTGTTTACGCACTTTCTTTCTTTACTACTTCAAGAAATTTACTGAACCTGAACACAACATCAACAAATACAAAACTTGGGTCTTGTGATTAGCGTATGGATGCGGTCTACCGTTAAATTACATAAATAAACCTAGACCGAAGTGAAGCGAAGATCGCCTTCGATGAGAAATTGGGTTTTAGTAATAAAGGATGATGGCCTAGACGGAGATAATAACCCGTTTCCAGACAGAGTAGGAAACGATATCAGGGAGAAGTTGATAATGGACGTAATTGCATTTTCAGTAAGCCAATCTATGAAACAATAATATTGAAATGGAAACATTATTGCAGGTAAAACAGAAAATATTAATTATAGGAATTTCATATGTTGATAAACTAAAGTAATTCGCAGTATTAGTAACAATGATGTAGATAATTAGATAGTTCCATACCACTTTACAACCACTAATAAGTACGGATCATTTCTTTGAAAGAATGCACTAATTGAAGTATCTCGTTGGTCTTGTGTTTCATATTAATAATTTTTCAAAAAAAAATGTGTTGTATGTGTTAATACATAAATAGAAAGTAAAACTATGTATGCATAATAACGTTAATTATTAAAGCTCCCAAACTACGAGAAGTACAAAAAATGAGGTGTGGCCACCACACGACTTTCTTATACGTATGAACGTTTCAAACTATACAATTTTAAGAATTTTTTTAAAGAAAAATTATTCAAAATCCTATTCTAAGTACTTCCATACTCTTAATAAATCGCTATAGAATGCATACTTTGCAAGATATTCGAAAAAAAGTGCTACTCCCTAAGAGTAAAACTGTTACTTCCGGTTTGAATTTTGAAATTTCATGTATACAAAAAACATTGAAAATCTAATTCTAAATACTTTTGTGCTCTAGATAAATATATATAGAATGCATAATTCACGGCATATTTGCAAAAAATCGCATTTTGGTAAGAGTAAAAGTGGTATTTCCGGTCCGAATTTTGATATTTGTTTTATAGACAAGGTGTTAAAAATTAAGTTCTAAATACTTTTATACTCGTAACGTACCTACATCCGGTTGGAATTTCGAAAAACTTTCTAAATAAAGTTGTTCCGAATTTTAATTTGAAGTACATATGAATTCTTTATAAATTTGTTTAAACTTAGTAGTTAACGAAATATTGGCAAAATTCCATTTTTTCACTGAAATAAACTACTACTTCCGGTCTACCGATTTTACTGAAAAACTAATCAGATCTCAAGAGGGAGATTGTACACGTAAATACTAAATTTGGAATTGATATCTACAGCGGTTTGACCTCTATCGTGGTCACACACACACACACACACACATACTGACATACACACACAGAGAGAGAGAGACATTGTTTGAAAACCTCTTTTTCGGTATCAGGGGACTTCAAAACGTGGACTTCTGCAAAAATCTCGAGGTCGAAAATTTTTATCATCACAATACTTCCTTATACCACATATAAGAAAGTAAAAGAATGAGGTGTGGCTACCACACGACTTTCTTATAAGCATGAGCATTTCAAACTATCTTATTTTAAAAACTTTTTTACACAAAAATTATTCAAAACCCTATTCTCAGTACTTCTATTCTCTTAATAAATCACTATACAATGCATACCCAATATTATTGATTAATGTCATTGGTATCATACATAACCTAAGATAGATTACCTAATTAATTTAAGCATTTCATGTACGTAACTATTACTCACCTTTCCCTAAAATTAAGTTATTATATTCTTACACAATGCAAACATGAGGTATTTATTCTTATATTTATAAATTTATAGTACATTTATATAGTACATATTGGTTCAAATACAAACAATTCCGCACTGCCAATATGAATGTCGATGTGGTACAAATAGATGGCGCGTGAATCTTGCTTAAGATGTCGCTTAAAATATCGTCAAATAGATGGCGCCACAATTTTTTTCGAAGATTTAATTATTACTCCTATTTCCCCAACTTTTAGTGAAGAATAGTGGAGGGAAGTAGTATTTTATAGACTAAATTTTATTACTACCAAGTTAGATTTTTTTTTAAATGTCCCAAAGTGCCAGTGTTTTTTTTCAATTTTTAGTCGCCTCAACCGGGAAAACGTATTTCCCAGTCGAGCTACACAAGCGCCAAATGTCACTTTACAGGCGGTGAGTACAAAAAAGGATTTTTAAATACTTTTATGCTCTGTGTTTTTACACAAAATTTATATTGAATAATTGTGTGAAAACATTTAAAATTTGAACCGGAGTAGCACTTTTACCTTTACTTAATATCACCTTGTCCAAATATTCCGCAAAGTACGCATTCTATACATATTTAGTACAAGAGCAAGGACTTCGAACTGGATTTAAACAATTTGTTTAACCAAAATTCAAAATTCGAACCCGAAGTAACACTTTCACTCATAGATTTATTCTATTACGAATATAAAGAAATTTAAAATTTAATTTGGGACAACTTTTGTATAAAAATTTGAACGCACATTTAAGAAAGTCGTTTGTTGCCAACACTTCATTTTTAAGTATTCTTTTTATTTGTCCATGGTCCTAAATCTGTCGTATTTGCGCTACCTTCAGTATGTGTCTATTATATACCAATTAATAGACTCATATTGAAGGAAGAGCAAATACTACAAGATTAGGACCATGGACAAATAATACTCCTAATTTCTTTCCTTCGTATTTAAATGATTCTTTGCTTATACCATCTTTGCCAGAGAACTTCTTATTTTTTCACCAGTTTCATATATTTTCTTCTTTTGGCGTATCGTCTAGCAGCTCACCCTCTTGATGCTTAGATAAACAACGAGAAAATTAAAAGTAACGTAAAGTAATTTGTGACATATAACTAATATCTCCAGCATATCTGAAGCAAAGTGTCCATTTTATCTGTGGAACAATTTTTCTTATTATTAACATGTTTGTATATTTCTGCTCTTAAATTGCATGTTGTGATATGAATCATTTATGTCTAAATCTTCCACATGTAGACGCTTCTATTCGGAAAAAATGAATATTTAGATTTAGTGTTAAAATTTTCTCAGTATTTCATATTATTTTTTATATATATATAGAGAGGTATCAATTACCTTTAACACTATACGTAGTATCTGTCCACTGCGCCTAGTATGGTCCTACCAGTTATATCGGTTATGATAAGATTTTGAAAAATATATTGTGTAATATATTGTATATTAAAGCTAATACCATGATAGCTTGTCTGGAAGATTTGAGTACTTTTGAGTGCTTTAGAATATCCTCTACGAACCAAAGACGCGTGGTATAAATACATGAGACAATGAAGAGAGTTGGATAGCTCCAAATTTTGACCTCCGGACGACAAGCAGATTTAATGTGTTCAGAAACAACTAATTTATTTAAAAAAATCAGTTTGTCAGCAACCAGTGTGCTTCTAAGAGTAGGTAATATTGCAGATGAATTATTCAATAGATGTTTCAAATTCTAGAAATAGATAAAAATTAGGAAATGTCTAAAGAGATTCTCGAGGTTCATAACATTCATGACAACGTCCACTAGAGAAGACATTCTTAAAGAAATTTCAAAATGCTGTCAGAGAAACAATCTTCAATGGAAAAACTTATAGTGTATAATCACTTATCGTGGCAAAACCAGGTGAGGAAAATAAAAAGTTGTCGTTACTCTTGTATCAAACGCCGTAGGAAATTATGGTGGTTCGAGACCATTAATCATACATTGCATCATTAGTCAACAGTGTTTATGCGAAAAATGCTTGTATATGTCAAAAGTTTTAAGGCTGTGTTCCCAGATTGTAGAAACTCGGATTTCAAAGAGGCGTGTCCAGCATTTCTCCGATTTTTGTACACCGACGTACGTTTTGGACCGTCATGCTAATCGCAAGTGGTGCGAAAGAGATGAAATATTTATGTTAAGTTGCAGCCCTATAAGCACTCTGATTTATGAGTGTACCGTGCGTTTGATTTGTTGAATCGATACTAGACATGTGTCACTCAAATCAACGTGGACTGTTGTATAACCATAAAAATGTTGGAACACAATACAATACAGGCTATTTCAGGACCAGATAAAATTATTATTCTTCGCCCAAAATATTGCAAGAAACATTTCTTGTCGTTAGTAAGTAAATTATTATTTAAAAAATTATTCACAAAATTCTATCTGTAATATATATTTATGTATTTAGGTAATATAACAAAAATATAACAGCTTAGTTTCAATACAAAACATAAGTACTTCTTATCCTTAGTATGTAAATTATTATATAAAAAATTAACAAAAAACCTAATTTCTGGAAAGTACAAATTTGCTAAAGTAACCATAAATACTTAGGGAAAACCTTTATTTTTATTGTCTAATTTATCATTTATTAGAAAAGAACCACGGATTTAATTTACAATTTGACCTCATGTAAAAAGCAAAAAACTATTAACAAGTTAAATTAACAAACTAAAACATTAAGAGAATTATTATTAAATGATAAATTAGACATTAGTCTGTCACCGTTGTTAAATCTGTTCAGACAATAAAAATAAAGGTTTTTCCTAAGTAAGTAATTAGGTATTGTTAAAGATCACAAATAGCAATTACGGTAATATTTGTCAGTAATCCAATATAGGGGTAACACTTGATATAAAGGTAGAAGTTTGTATGTAATATTAGTTTATAATTATCCCTTGAAAAAGCTATTGTGTAGCGAAACAGCTATAGTGTCTTTTAATAAATTAGTGTAAATATCAAACATTCATATTGTTGTTTTATTATAATTTAATTGGATATCATGGATTTACATTAAGTAAAGCTCCAAACAATTCGAAATTTTAAATCTGGTCTAAACACCCAATGAATCGTAAAACCCTTATCTTTATGCCTCTATTAGAGTACTCAGAACCGATAAATCTCGTCTGACGAAACTCCGCCTGCTAGCCGAAACCGTAGCATGTTTCACTTTAACATTTCTCCAACAAAATGTATTCTATTTTCCAAATGACAAGTTCAATTAACAATATTTTTTTTCAACTCTTACAAGGACGTGGTCAGAATATTTTTTAAATTATTGTGGTATCGTTAATTTTCGCATATTTATCAAATTTCAGTTTTTATTTTCATTCTACATATATTTTCGGAAAAAGGACTATGCTTTGATATTTCTTTTATTTATTTAAGTAATTCAAAAAAATAATTGTCTAAATATTTCCAAAAATAAACTCAGGATTTGGAAGAAACTGATGAGGTAGTGAGCACTCCCCCTTAAAGCTAGTCGTGTAAGCTGTTAATTATATTGTTATTGCCAAGTTTATTGCAGAGATTTGCGAAAAAAACTTACCTTAGATTATTGCAGTACGTTGACTTAACTGCGATAAAGTTCTAATGCGACCTTTTGAGCTCTCTGCAATAATTTTCTAATACATGCCAAACATTCATCAGAAAGCCAGTTTTGGTAGATTTTGCAATTGAAGTTTTGGGGTGCTTTAAAAATAAATTTTGAGTCGCGTTTTTCAAACGTACTCAAAATTTTTGAGAATCCTTTTAACGCCGACACAGAAACTCGTGCCCAGAACTTCTAATAGAAGTGATTGATTTGCAGTACAGCGATATGGGATTTTATAAGTGCCACTTACACAGTTTGAACAGTTGCATAAATATGCTCCTGGATCTTTTCCGCGCTCGAAACTACTTATCCGTGATTTTTTTTCAATATGAGAATTATCTATGTGTACTTATTCTAAGGTGTCGAGATAAATTTCATGTCATTAATTACAGTTAAAATGTTCAATTTCATGACGTATGTCAGCTACTGTGTTTCTTAATTGTTCCTAAATAACAACATGTGATTATTATTATTTCATTCACTTACTTTGTCAGTTTTACACTATGTAATCAAACTATACTGAGGCGAGCCGGATTGTTAGTGATCGTAGGCTAGTGTTAGCCTGTGGGTTGTAGTTTGGAGTCTTCTACTTTGTACCAATCACTGCGCGTGAAAATTTCAATCGTATTTTATGATATGTCGTACGTTTCGGTGATTGTATCTACATATATAACTTTCAGTATTGTAACTGAAATTGTAACATGTTGAGAATAAAAATCACAAAGTATTACAGAATTTCAATCACGTACGCATCATTACACATAAATGTACTAGTAATCTCCATACCTTGACATTTTTTAGAAAACAATTCGTTCACCCCTGTAATTATCATATAGACTACGTGGTTACCATTAGTGACGGAACAGCCATAATTGGCAAATTATCTTCTTTTTGTTTACATTACACATAGTAATGGATCTGTAATCTTCTGCGCCGATGGTTTCTGTTCGAGATTGCATTTCACGTTAGATTGCGGAAATGTACCATTGATAAATACAACGCATGGCTGAATAATGAGTGTGATTATGTCGCGTATAATTTGGAATCACAATTTTTCTTTTGGTCAAAGTCTTATTGTGAAAGAAACATATTAAAAAGTGTAGCTTAATTAAACACGTTTGAAATTTTAATAAGAGTATCTCTTTTCTATCTTCATCGCTAATTGTAATGTAAGCGGATAATTAACCTTTCTTAATTTAAGTTATTATTAATTGCATTGGGAAGTTGACACAAAGGAGATTTAATGCATTTACTATTTCCATTACTTTACAGTTATATAACTGTAAAAGATAATGAAACTGTCAGAATTTCTAAATTCACTTTCACAAGAATGAATTAGGTGTGGACACTTCTTTATTATAATTCTTTATAAATTTGTTTAAATTTACTATATAATGTTACTAAACAGATTATTTTGTCATATTTCTATAATGCAAGATTATAGATTCTTCTGTCAATATATTGTATGTTCCTATTCCTTTCCTTGTAGGTATATCATACTTTGGTTGCCCTAACGCTCCATATATGTTAAATACTTTATTTTTCTTGAATCTTAATTTTTTTTCGTTTTTGCTAATGGAATAATGTTTTTATTGTTTAAGAGTTATAACTAAATATCCTAATTTAGAATGTTTTGTTGGTACATTTGTAGTATTTTATTCGAATTGCTTATAGTGTTACACATTTTTTATTAGATTACTTCTTGAATAAATCTTTTGTTACTATTGGAACTACGTATAAATATTTTCTGTGGAATGAAGAATTTTCTTTTAATGTTCGAATGAGTTGTACATTTCCTTCCGAATTATTTTTAATTGTTATTGGGAATAATTAGATTGTTTTCTTTTGTTTATTACCTCAAGTTCACCTTTTTTTTTAATTTGTAGGTCAAGTTAGACATGCTGGCGCCATCTCGTGTGTGCGCGACTGATTATGCTATAGGTAGCAATTAAGAATGTTTTCTTCTGTTTAATGTTGTTATATTCCTTACGTCGTTGCATAATTATCTGCGATTATTTCTATTTAATTATTTTTTGTTTGGTTCTTATTAATTGGTCCCTTATCTTTAAATATTTCGTGTAATAATTCACTTTCAACTTGCTAGATGTCGCCTTGTCCCCTTCCACCGCAACCTTGTGTTCTAGTCATTCATTCGTTCTATATCGACTGTTTTGTCTATTTACAGTATAATTCACACGATAAATCGTGGATGATTAAATAGTCATATTTAAGTTTTTAGTAGCTAATTAGTTTTCTACTGAATGGTGCAGGATTTTCGTATTGTTTGAAGTAGACCCCTGGATCGGTGACTGACTAATGCCTTGTTTCGTATATTTCCTCTTTTAGCTTTTTATTTTATACTGTAATGTCGATTGCAATTATGTGCGAACACGTGCTGGAATTCCGGATGTAACGCCGCCATCACGCTAGCCTATCTTCCACAACCACGTGGGTGTTTAACTATATCTGGAAATATTTGACCCATCCGCCGTACTTTGTAGGTAAATCTACCTCATTTGGACCCGGAATTAATAGATTTCCATGGTGGATGCCTTATAGAAAACCGATGGTTCGTGTGGATCAAATGCATTGTCAAGTGACGTATCTATAATTATTCTTATTTGTAAACCTATTTATCCGATTTGCTTTAATTAATTTCATTACAATATATTGCGCTTTTACCTGTAAATTCATTTTAATTAACGTTTTGAGTAGTGATCCAATTTAATTGCTAGTTAATTTCCATCAGGACAGTAACCTAATTTTGTACTTTTTAATAAACTTTTGGTACTCAGAAGTGTTATAGCTAATTAATTATTTGTTTTATTTTTAAGAATACACATCTACAGCATGTAATGACTGTAGGGGCTTAAATGTAAAGCGAGATCTCGTTCCGCCTTAATTTCTTTTGTAAGTTAATTAATTTCTTAGTTTAATTAAATTTTAGTCAGTTTAATAGTTTCAAATTTAAATTAATTTTCAATTTTTAAGTACCATTATGCATCTTTTGACGTGTTATAACTTCCCTCTTTTTTTTATAGTTGATTATTTTCAAATTTAATTTAATTTAATTGTTAAGCGCATTTATGCTCTATCAGCGTGGCTGTCGGAATAAGTAGCTTATTGGAATGGGCCTGACATAGAATGACAGCTGGCGCCTAAGAGTCATCCACCTTCAGTATTCTGAGTGACCCATCCCCTAAAACCGAGAGTTAGAGGCACAGGCTCCACCCCATCTATCCCAACGCACACTAGGGAAGCAAGGTAAGGCAGGTTGAAGGTGACACACAATAAATTTCCGAAACTATCATAAATTTAATTGGACGAGGCTACAGGTATGAAACTTCGACAAACGGGTACATCTCTAATTTTCTACGGATGACATTATTCTAGTTGCCGTTAGCGCCATTTGTGCCTTCCTTTCTGCCAGGACAATCCTGAGGAGAAGCGAGGGTAGCAATAGATTTGTTCAAACATAAAATCACGAGTCAGAACAGATTTTTCTCAATCAGCAGTGACATTTTTAGTTTTCAAGTTTTGAGTTCACGGTTAGTTGCAACCCCTAATAAGTATATAAGGTTTCTGAATCATTCTCTAGATTTAGTAATGAAAGAAAAAATAGTACAATACAATGTGATCAATTTCAAGCGAAGTTTTGTCTAGTTTTCTAGTATTGGGAAATACTTGTAGATGGCTCTAATAAAGTACACATATGATTTCGACAAGTGTTTCATGTTATATTACATTAGTAAAAAAAATGAGGTGTGGCCACCACACGACTTTCTTATATGTGTGTGCGTGTCAAGTTATACAAAAGTTGTTCTAAATTACGATTGAAATACTTTTATCTTCTGAAAAATTGACAAAACCCTACTGTACTACTTCTATTCTCTTATTAAATCCCTATAGAATGCATATTTGGCGAAATATTCGAAAGGAAGTGCTACTCGCTAAGAATAAAAGTGTTACTTCCGGTCCGAATTTTGAAATTTCTTTTATACAATAGATATTTAAAATTACGTTCTAAATACTTTTATACTCATAATGACCTCTCTAAAAAGCATGACTTGCGAAATATTTGCAAAAAACTGATCTTCGATAAGAGTAAAAGACCCACTTGCGGTAGGAATTTCAAAAAACTTTCATAATAAAATTTTTCTCAAATTTAATTTGGGTACATATGGATTCTTTATAAATTTGTTTAAACTTAGTAGTTGGCGAAGTATTGGCAAAATTCGATTTTTTCACCGAAGTAGAGAGAGAGAGAGAGAGAGAGAGAGAGGGAGAGGGAGGGAGAAGGAGAGGGAGAGAGAGAGAGAGAGAGAGGGAGATAGGGAGAGAGGGAGAGAGAGAGAGACATTTTTTATAAACCACTTTTTTGGTACCAGGGGACTTCAAAATGTGGACATCTGCAAAAATCTCGAGGTCGAACATTTTCGTCATCACAATACTTCCTTATACTTAACACAAAAAATCATTTAGATCACAATTTGAGAAAACCACCACACTTCACTTGAGATTGATCTTATTGTAGAAATAATATCTATGGGAATCGAAAAATTTAATGTCAATCCAAAAAGGACTATCCCCATTTCTAGATTTGTTGGAACCGCTGGAATATAACAAATCAATTTCATTCTTAAAATGTTTGATTTATTTTACTTTTTATTGCCTGAGTGTTACTCAAAACTTAGACCATTAAAAAGCAATTGAATAAAAATGTACATCGTAGAATTAAAAATGTAAAAATATACTGTATTTAAAAATACTCTTATAACAATATAATTTTTAAAACCATAAAAAGTACCTCCGTGTTTGTATTGAGGTCATGGGCGTAACGTACACCCCCGCTGACCCCGCGGCGGGGGGGGCAGAGGGTCAAGGGGCCCTGCGTTGGCTAAAAGTCCGACATTAGCTTGTACTTTTTACGGGAGGGGGGCCCTGCTCAGAAAGTTATGCCACTGTCTGTATAATAAAATAGTCAATTGATGAAGCTATTTACACAATAACATCAACATCATATTATTATTTTATAATATATAAAAGCCCAGTCGCCAATGGTTACCAAACGACCGTCAAAATCGACGAAAATTGGTTACGCGGGGATAGAACTCCTCTCTGGATAAGCGAAATTGAAAGCTGCCCTTTGGCATTGGTATACGGGCGACATTGAATTTACTGTCGACGGAGAGATTTTCTTTCTAAGTGGAGCGGTTGTAAAGATATGGGCTTTTAAAGAGGAGCGTGCATTCGATGTTTTAACAGAAAAATGGCTTACGTTATGACCGATTCCCACGACAACCGATAAAAATGTCAGGTATTACAAGCACGCGCGAAAGAATTGTAAAAGTTTCACTCTGACGAAGAAATTTCAGGCCGTAGAGGTTTAGAGTGCGGAAAGAGGGTTGGAAACCAAGAGAGTGGACTTTTCCGCGACGATTGAGTGCACTGTCCACGTGCCAAGTCTGTCGCTGTCGAAGGTGCGACTCATTTAAGGCTTTTCTGCAGGGGGAATGCGGTAAAAAAATCTCGCGATGACGAGTTTGCGTGTCATTAGTTCACAAACGGACGTACGATTTTGACAGCTGTAGTTTAAATTTTTGTGATGGAATTTGATGTTTCGAAATTTTCTTATAACGACGGACAGTGCTAATTTACAGAAAAACGCGCACACATATCAAAATTCATAATTATCAGGACGATGAGCGCAAAGGATTGACATTTAGAAGACAGTAATGTAAGATGGAAGGAATTATAACGCCATAAGATGAAATATATTGTTGGTATATCATTTAAAAATTACAGTCTTAAACGCTTGCAGGTGTCGTTTATTAAAAACTGGAACTATCAAAGACAGGCGAGTATATAGATCGAGAAAATCAAATTCGAACGCGTTAAAGGCCATTAACTTTACTGAAAACGATTGTAGTATTTATACGACAAAACTTAAACTAAACATACAAATTATTATAGAGAAGAAAAGCAGTTAGTAAAGTGCTAATGTAATGTATGTAATGCGGAATATTCTTTAAGGTAACAAGAAGCTTCAAACATCCAACTGAAGTTTGATTTTCGACGACAGTCTTAAGAAAATTGGATTTCAGCTATCACATGTAAGTACAACAAAAACAATAACGAGTTTTTAATATTATGAAAATGCATTTAATACAAAAAAAAATACGTACAATAGCCACATTTACTTATGTCAACAATGACGGTTAAAAGTCAATTAATTTTAGATGACAGTTTGTGCAAAAACTTAAATTAGACGTATATACAGTGCACGTCAAATCAAAAGTTTAGAAAACCGGACATTATAAAGAGCATCAAGGCGATGCTCGCGTTTTAAGCGATTCAAGCTCGAGGAGATTGAAAATTCAACTAGTTTTATAAATATTGACGAATTTGCAACTAAGAAAGCGCGCAAATCGTTTTCTTTAAGTTTCAATACATTTAATTTTTTTTGTTCTGTATATTTTATATTATGTATCCAAATTATCGAATAAAAGATTATTATATTTATTATAAGTATTGCCTATATTATAAACCTTTCTTTCCTCATATGACAAAAAAAAGCCAGGGGCCCTGTCCGTACTTTTCGCGGGGGGGGGGGGGGCAGCTCAGAAAGTTACGCCACTGATTGAGGTTAAATGACTTTGATAGAGAAATTGTTAATTTAAACTGAGATGGTATCTATGTTTGTATAAAAACTTTAGATGTATATATCTTTCTTAACAATGATTCTCTCTTTGTAGGTTGGTTTCTCTTTTTTTTTCTGTAAGTGACATACCAAACTCTTATAATTACGCAGACATATGTGTGTAAAATTTCAAATTAGTGAAGTTATGTTGGTTAAAGGTGACATGTAAAAGAATGTGTTTTAAAATATCTCATCACAAATCTAGGAGAATCGAAGAATCAATATGTAAATCACTATTAACATATTCTGAAATTGTATCTACATGGAACAAGTAAAACACCTACACTACATTTCCCAGCATTTCAAGTTTAACGGTTACATGGACGTGAATACAAACATATATACAACTCTGCTTCTATACATGCTTGGTTCGGTTTAAATAAGGCATTACAAACAATCTGAACACAAGTTCATCTCCAAAATTGTTTGCTTGCTAACATTAAAATTAATTGGCAAACGTAGAATATTGGTGAGAAGAAACACGGAACGGTGGCACATACAGTAACAAGTATAGCAGCAGGTGTATTGTTTCACAGAGATCTTAAGTCCAATGTAAATACCTGACGAAATCCTCCTATACACGTCTTGTGCATTCCCGCGACTTTGTGACATGGTTTTTTCACTGTTGTGAAATAACATTTTCGTTTATTTTTCACTGCGGCTTTGATATGCAATTACTGGGTGCTCCTTTGTTTTCATATTAAAGTGTTTATTGAACGCTTTTTACAAAAAGACAAATAAATTACTAGCAGAAAGTGGGAGAAACATAATTTTTGATGTAAATACAAACGCAACACTTTTATTATTCAACATCAGATTATTATTTGATAAGCTTTAATAGTAATCATAAGTATTATTTTCTAATTGTTTATGTAAATATGGAAAAACGGACATATGAATGTTACCTATTCAGTAATTACAAAATAACTGTAATAAATCTGTACTTATATTGCATAGAAATTTAGAGGTTTCTCTAATGTTCCCTCTTGTTAAAATTTTATGCAAATTTAAGTCTTTCATGAATTACGTATAGCGAATGTCTTTTATAGAGTATAGAAGAGATTTTAAAATATCCTAAGAGTGACTTGAATTCATAATATGGAAGTCATATGTTCATGCAAAAATGATAAATTCATTTTTATTTATGAGCACGATTCTTTAGTTGTAAATACCAGGATGCAGTTGAGCTTATATTAAACCATACAAGCCAGAAGACTACAATAAATAATAATAATAATTTCCCTTTTATTAATAATATCATATTGATTAGTCTCGTAAAGTAGTATTTATGGAGCCGATTAATTTGGAATTACAGGAAAAGTATAAAAAGTATTCAAATGTTTTAAATTCTCACGAAAATGTGTTGAGTGAATCATGGTTTTCGATAATTGATAATTTGCAATTATTAAAACAAAAAAAAGCAGAAAGAGATGAAGAGGGTGTGGAAGAGGGAGTGAAAGAGGGAGAGGGAGAAGGAGAGAGAGGGAGGGAGAGATAGAGTGTGAGTGAGAGAAAGAGAGAGCAATTATGTTCACTTACTTTGGATCAGCCTGTATATGGTTTACTGGAAGGATCTGGTTTATGTAAAACTTCGTCTGCTAGTGAAAAACAAATTAGGGAGAAATTTATTTCAATTTCATTCATACAAGAATCTATAATAATGCAACTAATCAATCTACAACTTTGTTTCTAAAATACATAGGCTGTTTGTTATCTATTTGCTTATTGGGCCAGAAGAAAAAGTAACTTGAGAATACTAGTTCAAAGAATAATATACCGTATGTGTCAATTTTCATTAGGTATAGGGATTCAATGTTTACATGCGATTTATACATATACAAGTAATATGTGGCAACGTGCCACCCTACAGCGTCCGTCACCAATCCCGGGAACAATCGACATCACAACGACTTTCGTCGATCTTCCCACTTCTCTCGACCAGATTTTACATTCAATGTTAGCTGCGAACACGTTGCGATCTAGTCTGTAATGCCGTCTTATTACTGGAACGAGAAACATCAAATGGCCGCCGCGATTTCCTGATCTAGTAATTTATTATTATTTTCAGAATCCATTTTTATTTACCTTATTTTTAATTTTATTACAATTACGCTTTTGTTTGTGTCATGCAGCGTGAACGCAGCTGAATAATTCTCTGCATTTACTGAAAGGAAAAAGAAAAACAAATCCTTGTAACTCGAGCATGCATCGGTCGCGCTGGCATTAGAAAGGAAAGAAGGGGTATACTATGTTGCCACATACTGTATGGATTAATCGCCTATGGCTAATGTAAATTGACACGTGCTGTATAATATGCTTATATGCAAAATATGTACATGTCTTTTAATTAATTAAATTCATTAATTTAATTTTAAAAGTCTTTTATTGTCGAACTGACACTATACACTTTCTAATTCTTATTTACGAATTCCTATTTAACATATTAGCTTTAGAAAAATCTTGTTGAAATTTATCTATTAAGGATTGAAATTTTAGTTCTCATCGGATGCGGCGATAAGACTAGAATTCAAGCAAGAAATAAGTGACTTTTATAATGCAAAATAGCAAGATCGTCATATCAGGCAATCTACAGTGAGTATGATTAAGTCTAGATATCCGAGAATCTAGTCATGAAGATATTCCAAAAGTTGAACGTTCAAAAGATAGTGAAGATCATAAATTGAATATTTGGATATGTATCAAAGAAAATCCTCAGAATACGTCTATCACAGTTGCCTTAGAAAATGAAGTTAGTTAGACAATAATGCTATGTATCATGAAGAAGAAAAACGTCATTTTTATAAAATCCAACACTTGCAAGAACTCAATGAAAACAATCCCGAATTTGTGCCAAGTAAATCAATGCGCATCGGCAATTACTTTTTCGAATACGGGTACGTTTTATTTTAGTGGCGGAGTGAACGGTAAAATTTTCAGATATTGTCTTCGGCTAAATCCTCATTGGATGGTTGATGCACCCACCACCCGTAGGAACTAAATGTGATAGCTGGAATAGCTAATACGAGAATAGCAATGCCTTCCTCTTTGAAATAATAATAATAATTTATTGCGCAACGGATAATCCAATAACAGGACAAATAATATAAAGTACAAAAAATGTATACATACATTTCAGAAATTAGAAATTATTACAAAATAAAATGTTAACATAAGTAAATTCTGTTAAAATAAAGTGTCACCATAAATAAGCTCCGCTGTGCGACACATAGTTGTTACAGGAGAAAGAGATAGTAAGTTGGTTCTAGGAATAGGAAGGGAGAAAATAGGGGAAGATTGGGAAGAAATACGCGGAACAAGGAAATTTATGAAGGAAAGAATGTAAGAACTATCAATGAGACCATGTACTAGCTTCCAAATAAAACGCGCACCATGTCTCTCACGACGTGACTTCAAGGACTGCATTCCATGTCGTGCCAAAAGCGTAGCGTAATCCATATCGCGCGCAGGATAAGAGCCGTCAATTTTGTATGACAAAAACTTCAGGAATCTTCTTTGAATCTTCTCAACCATTAACTGGAGGTAAGTGTAATGTGGTGCCCAGACTGGGGAATCATACTCAAGTTTGCTAGCAACAATGCTGAAAAATAAAGTTTTCAGTAGACTGATATTGTTGAAATGCTTGCAGGTACGTATAACAAAACCTAAGGTTTAAGATGTAGCAAGACATAAATTTGAAATATGTGGGACAAAGGTTAGACGGCTGTCAAAAATCACACCAAGGTCTTTAAATTCGTTGACCTTAGAAAGATTGTGATCGTCAATCACATAAGTGGATGGAATAATTCTACGCTTCCTAGCAAAAGTCATGTGGCAACACTTGTCAACAATCAGAACTAGTCCATTACACATGCACCATTCACTGATCATATTCAAATTTTTCTGCAGAAGCAATACGTCGTTCCAAGTCTTGACGGATTGATCAGTTATGATGTCATCTGCATAAGCAAGTGTTGAAAGAAACCTTTGCAAGAGAAACAGTTGCAGTTTTTACAAAATGACCATATTCCAACAATTGTTCCAAACGTCAATGATTGTGACCTTCCAGATAAAACAATATGGCTTCAACAAGATGACATATTAATTTGAGATTTCTGGACAGTTGCTGTCCAAGGAGGGATTGTTACAGTTTTTTTTTACTTGCCGCTGTATTTGAAATTATATGTATCGTTAATTTATTTCTATTATTAGACCTTGTACATAATTTCTGTTAAGTTACGTTTGCCACCACCTATCATTTGAGAGATTATTTTCTTCCGCAGGAATAGTAATATTGATGTTTAGACTGCGTAGTCGCAATTAAATTGCAAAGATGTCGTCCCTACCCGAGATTGCTATTTTTATGATTATCTTTAAGTATTGTAAAACGGCATTACATTAAATTTATCCCATCTATTTCTAGCAGTTACCACGTCAATCGTGCCACCCATATTTAACTTTGACTTTTCGATAAATAGCATAGATTATCGGAAGCAATAGGTTTGGTGTGAGATAGTTTGGCAAGTGTTTTATGTTTTAATCTGTGTCATCCGTGATGATTTAGGTTTATTAATTATCGTATCGATTGCTGAATTATCTTAAGACAGATATTTAGAAGGACATTAGAAAGTTTTAGACTTCTTGTTTTTGCTTTGCTGTAACACAAACCTTATTCTTTCCTCAAGGAAACTGGTGTAGATTGTTGACTACATAACTGGTGAAGACTGGCTAACTTATGCTGATACATAACTGATGTAGATTATAAATTTGAGACGTAAGGAAATATTATTTAATTTCCTGGCCAAGATTGTAAATTTGTGCTATTAAAGGTTATTATTAATTCCTGAACCCGTGTACACACCTTTTTATGGTCACAACCTGCGGTAGAAGCTGAAGAATTCATTTGTTTTATGCCCATGGAGTTAATTGTATACAGTGCAGTATCTTCAATTTATTAGTTTATAGTGTATATAGTTATATATTTCATAATAAGATTTGAGCGAATGCTCGTAATTTTAGAACTTCTGTAATTTAGTGAATTAGAGTGTTGACCTTAAGTCAACAGAATTATCTAATTAATGTTAATTAACCTTCGTGGTTGAATTTTAATGCAATTAGTTAATTTTTGAAATACGAATTGATTCTTTAATGTAATACGAGTATTAACTTGAGTTAATGCTCGTATGGTGTAATTTAATTGATTTATTATTATGACCGTTGACCATAAGTCGACTAAATTATTTAATTAATTTAAACCAGTTGACTTGCTGTCGTTCATTATTATGTGATTACGAGAACTAACTCTGGTATCTCAATGTTTTAAAATTACATGTCTACGTAGTAGACTGATTAGTGAATTTCGTATGATTCTTGTAAACGTAAACTTGATCAAGTGAGCGGAATTCTTTTCAATATACCGAGGGTTCATATTTTTGAGGTCAACCTATGTTTTAAGTCAAGTTTAAATGTTTTAATATTTTGAATTCATTGCATTATTTTTCTTTTTTTTGTGACATAACTGCAGTGTAAATTTTATATACATGCTTTCTTTTATTGAAGTCAATTCTAGAGTTTTCTTTTTTGTTAAAAAAAATTGTTATTTAAGCATTTAAATAACTTTTAATTAAATTTTTCTAATTTTGGACTTTTTGATTTTTCTCTTAAATTATTTTGTTGTTACCAATGTCCAATATCCAACTTAACTACCTAAACATCTACGTAACACGTAACATTTTTCTTGATGGGTTTTAATTAGTGATGGCACTCTCTTCATAATTTGTCCAACTGTTTTGACCCACACCGTCTTCGACTGACATAGCGGCGGCCCGGATGATAAGGGGCAATGCAGGTAGGGTGATATAGTTATTTTGGGGGAAAATCATTTTGCATTTTTCTAGTTTTTGACTTTGTAACCCTGGCGCCGCAATATAGCTGCCATTCAGGTCTACAGTAATTTTATAGGTAGCAGTATGGATTGGTATTCTTACACGCTTTATGATGTAAGGGATTATTTAAAGTTCAGGGTCTACGTCGACAAATCACAATATTTAATTGAACTAGAATATCGACTTAGTTCGGAAATGATTCAAAATGTACCAGAAGAATTACTACAGAATGTGCGTATTGTTGCGAAATCGGTCGATGGCAGTTTAAATAATTAATTTAATAATCGTATTGGCTTACCAACATTTCACACGTAGGATGTCCATATTTTTACGGTGTCAGTTGGACAATAAAAGATTTTGCAAAGTCAAAAAATGTCTCGAGGATTGTTATTTAAAAAAAATATATGACATATTACAAAAAAATATGATTCAAAATCGAATTTCAGGCAAAAATGTGTATTATGTCAAAAAAGAAAAAGAAAAATCGGACTGTACAAAGAATTTCATTTCGCTTTAACTGAATTTATTTCATAAAATAGGCGCACTCCATGTGTGAACAGTCGTATTTTCTGCATATGCATTTCTAAACACCACTTCTTACAGACTAGAGTATAGAGGGGCCAAAATTAATAAATAAAGTTTTATCTTCAGCTTGACATTTTTGTACAGTTTTTACGTAGGACACTTATTTGTTCAGGGATATTAGTTTTCAATATTCAAAGAAAGATTAAAGACAAAAAACTCCATTAGAGAGACAGAAAAGCGACCATTGAGAAAGCACCAGATACATAAGCAGCATACTCAGAACTTATATGATTTATATTCCCATGTGTCGAGATACTCAGAATGCACTACTTATCTAGTACATGAAATATACGAGTATTTATAATGTTTGGAGTAGACAAAATATGTTTCTGTCCATGAAAGGGTTCCGAATGATGTATGTATATACGTGTCTAATAAACAAATAAAAATATTCTGTTTTGTTTAGTGACAACTAGAAAATGTGGAACATTGAAGAAACTTATACCTATGTAGATTCTATTACCATGCTAATGAAGTCTATCTGGGTGGGGAAAGATTGGTGGATGATTAATTTTTACGAAATATATTTATTTATTTTAATTTTGAAGAACAGTATAATAGTTAATCTTCCATTTTTTGGAAGAAAAAAATACGATAAATAAAATATATACAAATCGTCTTCTATATTATTTTGGTCTGTAAAATATGTCTATTATAATAAGTAGGTGCTAAGTCTCTAAGTTTTTGATAAATTTGACACAATTGAAAACGATGCTATTTTTGTATTAAATTGAATAAACCTTAGTCAATTATTATTGAGATAGAGCTTTCTCGACATCCAAGACCTTGGATGTCATCTAAAACACCATTAAATTATTTATAACAAATCGAGTAACAAATACATTAAAGAAAAATATAAAAGTAATCTAATAGTTCCTATTGACTTAGTGGCTTATCTGACTATCATAGTGTAAACCAATAACAAAAATAGACAACTTCACCATATAGTAGGTAATGTCAACCTATATAACTCAGAAATGACGAAACATGAAAAAGATCATAACGCGAAATTGTGTAAATTGAAATAAACTATTGTAAACTTCTGCTGTTCTTCAACCGTAGACATGCGTTTCAGACTTGTTAGTCCTGTTCAGTTTATTATAGCTAAGAAAATATGTGTTGCTTGAATAATATCTGTCGTATAAAGTCTAATCGTCAACAATCTCAATACTAAACAACTTTGGTCAGAGTGTTCACCAATATTTAACGCATAGATTGGCATTATCTACTTTGTGGTGAAGTTAGTTGTTGTCTCCAGTAAATTGTGTACGTTCTCGAATATAAATGGCAGCTTATCATTCAATTTTTCTTATTAGCTTACTATCACTGTAAATTAACCCACTAAGTCAAGATGGCATGCAATAGTGTGTCGGCGGAGCTTAGTATGAAAACTAATAACGCTGTACCAATGAGACTTAGCGTACGTATGTAGTATGCGACTGTGCATTTTCTAATTTTATTTACAAATACACAGGATGTTTCAAATTTTCGCAACCACCTTCACCTTTTTTATTCTAAATACATTGCTGTACTTTCTAGATATAATGATAGCCATTCAAATTATCTTTGCAATGATATATGGATATGTGCACTTCAGACTGTTAGTTTTGATAATTTTGATAAAATCTTGACAGTTGCACCATCTAACATTTTAAGCTGTAGTCTGAAAACGGGTAGAATGCCTCATTTTATGTT
This sequence comes from Amphimallon solstitiale, assembly GCA_963170755.1. Classification (NCBI taxonomy): domain Eukaryota; kingdom Metazoa; phylum Arthropoda; class Insecta; order Coleoptera; family Scarabaeidae; genus Amphimallon; species Amphimallon solstitiale. Next base: position 18,608,295 of record OY720679.1, read on the forward strand.
ACTAATTCATGGACTAACACGTTATTTGTTTTGAGGTTGAACAAAGTGAATAAATATACTGGGTGCTAAATATGCCGTGTCTAAGTTATCGATCTTTAATGGCTATTTTCTCGTTTTCTTTTTAAATCTAGCCTATAATACTTTTTATAAGTCAGCATATTCCTTGTAAAATTGCCTTTAAAATGGTTCTAAAAACATACTACTTATTTCTAGTATTTTCAAAGTTATAACCCTTCAATGGGATATACTCATGTTTATAACAAGCAAAATGCGGGGCATGTAATAGTCGGTTGGCCATGAGAGTAAAACGTAATGTAAAAGTAATTTTAACAATCACCTGTTTTTAAATGCTTTATCATTACTTTTAGAATTACATTTTGAAAATTTTCCATAATAAAACAATCTTAATTTAAAATGTGTTCAAATATATTTCCATTCTGCTCTACACATGCTCTCAACCGTTTCTGTATCGACAGAATGTTTTTTACAGTTGGCCACAGAAACAAATCACAAGGTACGGGATCTGGTGATCGTGGTGGCCAGCTTATCTGAACAAGATGTGGGTCTGTAGTGTTATAATAATGGGTATTTTTTCTGTTTGTTGTTCCACAATTAGCAAATGATACTTCATAAAAGTTATATCATGTTGTAATTGTAAAAGTAGCCATTCACAGTAAACTAGTCTCATTTCAAAGTCCGTTTGTATTAAATCCTGATGATTTTGAATTTTGTAAGGGTGAAGCTTATGTTTTTTAAAATCGTTTTTACAGCAGTGACTTCTATCCCGTGGTGTTTCGAAATTATCCTTGTAGATACGTGCGGATTTTCCACAATGGACTGGACGACAGTCACTTCTTTATCTTCTGTAATCATAGTCTTACTTCTTTCCTGTTCGACGTAATTCACTGAACCCGTTCGAAGAAACCATATCAACAAATTTTCAAACGTTTTACTATCTGGTGCTCTTCGGTCGAGATATTCCATCGCATATGTTCTTGATGCTAAAAATGAATTTTTGTTGCTAGCGCCAAGAGCAAATACCATATCTATGAGCTTCTCTTTAGAACAATTCATTTTAAAGCAAAAACAACAATAAACTATTATGGTATCTAAATAAAAAATAATATCAATAAAACGAAATAACTGATAACAAGGTAAATACAGCACGTAACAACTACTAACAAACAAACGGAAATTAATAATTCACTAGCCGACCTTAATTTATAACAATAAAACGCAATTACAGCAAAGAGAAAATACAGAAAACGACTTTTTATGGACTTTTGAAGTAGATATTTGACCTTTGGTTGCACAGCCAATTTTTGTTTAAAACCAAGGTCAACCAACTATTAGATGGCCCACATATTGCATGTTATAAACATGAGTATATCCCATTAAAGGGTTATAACTTTGAAAATACTAGAAATAGATACTATGTTATTGGTGCCAGCTAAAAGGCAATTTTACAAGAAATATGCTGACATATAAAAATATTATAGGTTAGATTTAAAAAAAAAGAGAAAATACCTAATAAAAATCGATAACTTGGACATGACATATTTAACACCCTGTACATTTATTCACTTTGTTCAGTCCATAAATTAGTAACACAAGAATTACGTGAGGCATTCTACCCATTTTCAGACTGCAGCCTAAAATGTTAGATGCTGCAATTGTCAAGATTTTAAGAAAATTGTCAATAAAATCAAAACTAACAGTCTGAAGTGCACATATCCATATATCATTGCAAAGATAATTTGAATGACTATCATTATAATATCTACAAAGTATAGCAATGTACTTAAAATAAAAAAGTTGGAGGTGGTTGCGAAACTTTGGAACATCCTGTATATTTGTAAATAAAATTAGAAAATGCACAGTCGCAAACTACATACGTACATAAAGTCTCATTGCTACAGCGTTATTAGTTTTCATACTAAGCTCCGCCGACACACTATTGCACCACCATTATACCAATTGCTTGCCTGCAAGTTACGGCTGCATTTACTGTGTGATAAAACGACGACACCGAGAGTTTCTATGAGTTAGTATGAGAAAGCAATATACAAACTGTTCGTTTGGTCGAGTGTGATAGGGACTCGCGTTTAACCAGTGCAACAAGGATAGCAGCTGTACTTGCGCATTTTATTTGAATGTCGTTATCGGTCGATGTCTAGTCGACTACCACATTTTTAAATCGCGTTTCGTCCATCAAATTTAGAACAATTACGCGCCAAAATTATTGAAATTTCGAATCATGTTACCTCGGAAATGTTGGCTGGGTTACTGCTGAGCTCAAGAGGGGGGCGTATTTGAGCATTTAAGGGGGCTTACGCAGAAGTGCCGAGTAACTGCCGTGAGGTAGGAAGTAAGAGGGTCGCGCCATATGCGCTAATGTAAATTCCGCCGCTGTAAGATATTCGTTTAAATAAAACAAAAAGCAGAAATTTTTGTTTTTCTAATTATGTTTTTGCATTAAATTGAATACAAAGGATTAATTAAGGCTTCGTTGGAAGTACTTTCTTATAATTCAAATTATTTACTCCTACCTTTCACTCTCAAAGTTGGCAAAATTTACAACATCATAACACTGTTTCAGAAATTTTATTTAAAAAGCTAATTCCAGGTTAAGCACGCATTGAGCCTTTGTTTATGTGTGTTTTAAATTTCGTTTTGATATTCCGTAAATAAAAGCGGTACTATTGTTTTAACGGAACCTTGTAAAGTCCAGAATTTACATTAGCGTACATGGCGCCACCCCCTTACGTCCTACCTCACGGCAGTTAGTCGGCACCTCTACGTAAGCCCTTAATAAATAATTAAGCGCTTGTAGAAATTCATTTTTCTTTAATAATTGCATTCTGAACATTGTTTTTGCGATTATAGTTACTGAAACATTTTGTTTAGTTTCATACAAATTTATGGTTTACTTTCAGAATTTTAGTTTGTTTCCTTTGCTGTTTCATAATACTACGGAATTATTTAATTTTTATCTTAATAAGAGATTTGCTATTGTTACGTTTTCGTTTTTTATATCATCTATATTTCTCATCTTTGATATTTTAAGAAAAAAATATTATTTTTATGTTTTTAGAATTAATAATCATTTCTTCTATTTACCCATACAATTTGGGAAGCTGTGATGAAATCCGTTACTAAAATTATTTAGTGCGATTATCTGATGCTTCAGCAAGTCTCTACTTATAAATTATCTAGGTAGTGCTTTTTATTGTTTAATATTATTTCCATTTTCTCTAAAGCAGTACAGTAAATGTGTGTGTGTGTGTGTGTATTTCTAGATTTTGCTTCAATTGAATAGTTGTAATAAGTTCAATACGTGTTGAAAAATAATAATCAAAATTATATACAGCAAAATGCAAAAATTCAAACATTTATTCCTATCTGATTATTCTTTTTAACAGAACTATATATATATATATATATATATATATATATATATATATACATATATACATACATACATACATACATGTGCGTGTATACACAACAAATACTTAGAAAGCTTATTACTGAGATATACAACATCTATTTCGTGTAGTCGTAGCACCCCTGTCGTGTCCAGCATTTCTGCTCTACTTTCGGTAAAAGAAGCAGTGGAGAGTAGGGTATATGAAAATTGGTAGAAGACGAATCCTGCAGAGCAGAGTCGTTCACTTGTTACAGGATACACGAAAGATAATTTATATATCACACCGAGATGCAATTATAGCATGATTTATATTTGTCGGCCGAAAGAGCTTTTATATTAACGCAATCCCCACTGATACTTCCAGTAATTTATCGTCTAATAACGAATGCTTAATCTTAAATTACGCTCCTAATATTATGATATATGCTCACATCGCTCCCGCGACTGATAATCTTTCATTGTTTTTCAATTTGGTTAAGACAGAACAATTAAAATGTGCCACGATATATCGGATATGTCGTAATGCACACATTAATCATTTGGAATTTGTTCCCGTGCCACTTGCTCTATATATAATTCAGTGTTTAATTCCGCGTAAGTGAACGGATGTCATTAAATCTTGTCATTTTTTTGCGATGTGGTGAAGAAAGTTAAATGTGAAGCATTATAATGCGGTTTCTAGGAAAGTGATATTATTATCTTCCGTTGCACAAAATTATGAATGGCCTAAGTAGTTTTTTCACATTTTAATAGATCGTAGTTAATTGAGACTATTGATAAATTTTATTGCAGAATTAGAATATTATAACATCATTGAATAATAATAAAACAAATAACGTTCTACAACGCACTCAAAAAGGACACAATAAAACAGTTATATTGTTTTTACTACTTTATTAACTTAGTATGATATTGTGCCATGTAATGGTAATTTTCATACTTTGTGGTTACAGTTACAGGTACGTATTATAAATAGAAATCAACGCAGTGGTACAATTCTACAAATATTTATTACATAAATTTTAATAGTTATAGACAACTATAGGAAAGAGTAAAGTTAAAGTATATCCCTTACTTTATGATAACCCCATATATTAAATCTACCTAGTCTATCAAAAGAATAATGTATGGATTTTTTTACAATTTTGAGCAACACCAAACTCCTATTTACTTTCCTTTAGTGGAAATGCTTAGTATCTTACAGATTGCAGAAGTGTTTCTCAGAAATAAAGTTGTTTGCAAATGTGGAGTCTGTTTGCTTTAAATTATATAATCTATGTTAAACTATGTAATGTGTTTCTCGATCCGTGCATTAATCTCTGTATATTCACTTCTGCAATTGTTACAAATCAATGTTTAAATCTCTTATTTATTGTAAATATTGATTTTATCTTTTGAATTAAAGTATATTACTTATATTCGAGACAGGTTTGCATATTATGGTAGCATTAATTTTTGTCTCTACTTTTTTGTGTGAGCGCGCGCCCGTGCGCGTGTGCGTGGTAGTTTACTTCAGACAAAAAATCAAATTTCATAAATATCACATCAACTACTTTAGTTTAGACAAATTTCTCTGGAATACAAAAGAACTTAAAGGTTTGAAATAATTTTTATAAAAGGCTTTTCGAAAGTCATGCTTCCTAGACACATATAAGAATATGAAGGTGTTCTAATAAGTGTGACGAATTATTACGCAAACAACAATTACACAAAAGCTACTCTCCCAATATTGCAAAATCTATTCTGGATTAAATGTGATGGCTATTCCAGTAAACTCGAAAATAATATGTATGAACATTATAAATTATTAATATTTACTTTTGATTTTAAAATTTAATGTAAATTGCTTTTGAAATTTATTATGAAAGCATATCAAAAATTCATCAAAAATGATAAATATACAAAAATTAGCCGCTTAAATTTTCCGGTACATTTTTGCTGGTTAATAATAAGTTACTCTTACTCTAGCTACTTTTATATCAAATAATAGGTGGGTCAATGATATTGTCCATTAATCCATTTAAATGCGCTTTATTTTTTCGACTTTAACTCTGACATTTGAATTATGAATTTTTTGAAGCAACTTCACCTTTTATGTGTGCCTAAATCATTTAAATTTGATTGAGCATATAATAATATATATGGTCGTAACCTCAGTACTCTTTTATTTGTAGAAACTGCCATTTTATTGGTTACATATACACATCCTTATGCAGGTTAACTACATTAAATAATTCATCATGTAATAGGTATTTCTATTTTAAACTCAATATTTTCGAATGTAATAAACTTGGAATTGCGGCATTTGCCCACAAAGAAGTTGGTCTTCTCTCTCTGCGTAAATAAAAAATTATGTATATTCCATAAAATTACATGACTATTTTGCATCTTAAGCAATATTTGTCCAAAATATTGTTCAAAAATTATGCCATTCGCTTCATCGTTGTGCAGATGTTCCTTGTGCATTACTATCACACTCGTTCTAAATTTTGTATTTTGTAGTTTTAACATCTTAAACATATTTAGAACGGTAAGTTTTGTCTTAAGTGTCGTAATCGCTATTTAGATGGTGAAACCAATTTGAAAAATGTTTTGCTACCTCGAACCGAATCAAGGACGTGTTTCGAGCTAATCTTAATTACAAATATGTGTCGATCAGAAAAAGTGGCGTTGATTGATATTTGTCTATGTGAAACGATTTGCATGGATCCAGATAGATCGATGCAAACAGTTTGTTTCATACATCTTTCAGTTTTACGTTACAACACAGTAAAATAGAATAAACAATCGCAAAAATGTAAGGTTATGGATTGGTTATAAACAGAAAATACATGACGCGCTAATTTGTTGATATTGATTTGCTCTCACAAAGATCAATACAATCTTTAAAGGAAATATCCAGTTTAGCGTAATATTTGAATTTCAAGCGGAGACAAGATATATATGTATAAATTCTAAATACGAATTCTATCACCTTCTTTTATTTGTAGTAGTGCCTGGTTGCATCGAGAATGCCATGGTGACATTTGCTCTAGTGTAATATAAAATTTGTTTATTCGCGTTGTATATTATGTTATGTCACGTTTTGTAATTACTTTGTAATATTCCTTTAATCAATACCTTACCTTTCAATATTTTACAAAGGACTTCCTTTCTATTATTATTTTAGAGGTTCCATGTCCTCTAAAATAATAATCGAAGAATATTCAGCGCCTAAAATAATGCTAAGACAAAAACAGACTATAAATAGCGCTAAAATTAATAGGCAATATAAGTAATTAATACATAGAAGCATAAATAGGGAAAGTGGATTATATACACCGTATCTTTAATATATTTTTAATTGGAGAAGCCCGTGATTTTATTATAAAATAGTGGTGACATTGAATAATAGGATATTTTGATATCAAATTTTGACAGTTCCATTTCGTTTTGTTGCAGTTGTATTTAAGTTGTTGCTCTCTGCTATCGCTAAGATGAATGTATGAACTGTGTTAATCTACCTTATCGATGACAACTTTTAACAATAATAAATCGGTGTTTTATCGTTAACATTTTTGAATGGCTCCAACTTTTTGTATAAATCAGAGGCGGCTCAAATAATAAATCTAATATAACTTAAGTTTTCGCAACCGGTGTAGCCAAAGAAAATATTAGATCCCATTTATAGTTAACTGCGAGACATTTATAGTACATACGAGGTAGGCGTCATAAATTCTCGGCCTGACAGGCTTATACAGGTTTAAACGTGTTCAAGCTCTGTCACGTCGTGCATATACATACACGAGGTGTACTCTATAAATATGACGATTGGAAGCCTAGGAGTTTTTAGTAACCAGCCATCCAACCTGACTAGCGCACGAAAATGTCTGACGGCGTTTACGGTGATTCATATCCTTCGTATTCAACTGTAAAAAAGTGGGCAAAATGTTTCCGTTTGAGACAAGAATCCCTGGAAGTGAGAACGCCTCAAGAAATTTCAATTATTGAATATTTAGTGCTAGAAAATCGCCGTTTGAAAGTGAAGGAATTAGCAGTGATAACAAACATTTCCGAAACTAGTGTTCGCCGAATTCTCCATGACCATTTGGGTATGAATAAAATTAGTACTAAATGGGAACCGCGACTTCTTTCTGCTCTCCAACGTTACCGTCGAGTCGAATGTGTGCAGTCATTTTTAAGCATGTTTACTGACCACCCAAAACCGATTTTGGAATCCATTGTCACAGGGAATGAAACAATGGTTCTGTTTTACGATCCTCTATCGAAAAGGGAGTTCATGGAATGACCGCGACCTGATGAACCTCGTCCCGGAAAAGCGAAAGCCGTTCAATCGATGAAAAAGGTGATGGCCACAATATTCTGGGATTGTGAGGGCATTTTGCTAATTGACATTCAAAAGCGCAATACAAGTGTGAACGGCACATATTATGCGTCTTTATTGCTTAAATTAAGGGACAGCATTTGTGCAAACTATCGTGGAAAACTGGCAAAAGCTGTGCGATTATTGCACGACAATGCTCCCGTCCATACTGCCGCCAGGATGGCACAGGCTGCCATCCGCGAATGCGGCTTTCAAGAATTGGAACATCCACCGTCCGGATATGGCTCCTTGTGATTTTTTTTGCCTTCTAATTTTAAAAAACCTTAGGGGACGTAGTTTTAAGGACGACAGTGAGTTGCAAGCAGCTGTTACAGAACATTTTGACGGAAAAACTTCAAATTATTATTACAAAGGTACCGAATTATTTATTAATCGTTGTAATAAATTTATAGAAGTTAGGGGGGAGATCGCATTGAAAAATAAAAAATTTTATATTGTTTCAAGTTTCTTTTTTGTATATCAGGCCGAGAATTTATGGCCCCCACCTCGTACCATCGGAAAGTAACTACCTATAGGAAATAACAATGTCTATATGAAATGATGTTTTAATTATATAAGAAATTATATAAAAATAAAATATATTGTAGTAGATGTTACTTTGTATGTGTGTGATATTATAACTAATATACTAACTATGAACATTGATAAATTGAATTTTATTCAGGGTGGTGTTTTCAAAGATAACGTCCCCGTTTTGTAAACGCATGATTAAAAATAAAACGTGTGTGTCAACTCTGCTGACAGATGCAGTCCTTAAATCACACAAGCTTTGACATAAATAGGGACGCGAAAGACATATCAGAGCTACCCTGCGACCCATACACGCCTGCCGACTAACCCTTGTTAATTTCTACTCGGAATACTTACCGTTGACAGATAATACCCTTATTAGGAAACGGCAGATATGAATGACTGTGTTTAAATACCAGCTGGATACGGGATCTTAAAAGGCGCACAAATACGTATGTTTTACAACACACGCCACTTATTATTATTCTTTCTGAGAAAATCAGGATAATTGCTAAAAGAAAATACTTATCCTTTCAGAGCATAACAGAACATCGCAAACTTAATTCTTATTTTGTTCCTCATCTTATAAAAACGCATTTCGAAGCTTGGTAAATAGACTGATAATGCATTGAATAATAATAACACTTTTTTTAAGAGGACGTGTTAAAAATTTCCCGAATCACTTACAGTTGGCAGAAGAAATTGAAGAACTAAATTGTACATCACATTTTGAAATGTTTCGCATGTGTTTTCGTTAGGTTGTATTGATTTTGACGCAGACTTTCTTAGTTAACGTTTTGGTAATGGTATTACGTATACTTCCGATGTTATTTTGTTTTAGAGATTTCAGGATGATATTCCAGAACTTAACCAGGCTGGGGTTAATCGTTATTAATTATTATATATTTTCAATTATAGATGAGACTATTATAAAAGGCAGATAATTGCATTCAAAAAATATATGAGAATTATTTTGATCGCTAGTTTTACAGTAATGGCGCTATATACAAGGTGTGTATAAATTGGCGGACCCACTACACGCGGCGATGTTCTTCGTTAAATTCGGAGTCCAAAATCCTAATACGAAAATGTTGTACCATGCTCCATATCTTTGCACGAGGTTCCTAAAGTTCGGACTTTCAGTCTTGAAATAAGCATTATTACTTGATATTTGTTGACAGAAAGAGCTACAATTTAGAAGAAAGAAGAATTGTTGTTATTCTCCTTTCGTTAAAGTTTTCTTTTTGATTTTAAAATTTGTTTTTAATATTTGTTTATTAACTTATTTTGACGAAAAACACACCTGACAACGTTGTAAAACAATAAGTAGGCAGCTTAATGTTGTTCTAATCAAATACATTACTACTGTCAAATTTTGACACTTTGTAATCTACCTATTTCATTCGACTTGCTTATTTTTCGTGTTTATTTGTATAGTTTTAATCAGTTTTCGGGTTTTCGTGTTTACTAGTTGTTTTGTTTGTTTATTATGAATTTTACGTTCAACGAATATGCCGATATGTACATGATATACGGTTTCTGTCGTGGAAATGCTAGCATAGCAGGGCAGGAATATCGAGTGCGTTTTCCAAATCGGAGGCATCCAAGTAAAAATGGACCAACGACTTCGTGAAACAGGTTCGTTTATTCCAAGAAATGCGAACGCATGTCGACCAAGGCAAAGGCGTACCATGCAACTAGAAGAGCAAGTTCTAGCCACAATACAGGAAGATCCCTCTGCGAGTACTCGTCAATTAGCTTCTACACTAAATATTCCCAGTAATAAGACTGTTCATTTGGTTCTACGAGAAAACTTGCTTCATCCATACCATGTTTCTAAAGTTCAGCCTCTTTACGGAAATGATAACTTATTTCGAATCAATTATTGCAAACAATCTTAAATAGAATTCAGGAAGAAGGTGACTTTTTAAGACGTATTCTTTGGAGTGATGAGTGCATGTTTACCAGAGATGGTGTGTTTAATATTCATAATTTTCATCATTGGGCACATGAAAATCCACATGAATTTCGCGAATACGGTCACCAAAGAAGGTTTTCTGTTCACGTTTGGCTGGGTATAATAAACCATAGGGTAGTTGGACCAATTTACTTATCAAATCACCTAGATGCCGGTGAATATTTAAATGTTTTAGAACAAGTTATTGATGAGATACCGCTGAACGTACGCCGTAATATGATTTACATGCATGATGGAGCTCCTGCGCACTTTGCTCGTAATATAAGAGACTGGTTGACTGAACACTTCCCAGACAGATGGATTGGTCGTGGCGGTCCCCTTTTGTGGCCTGCGAGATCCCCCGATCTCAATCCATTAGATTTTTTTGTTTGGGTTTTCATTAAAGGTAAAGTTTACGCTACACCTCCACAGGACGCTGACGAAGTTAGACCCCGAATTGAAGCCGCAGTATTAGAAATCACACCAGAAAGACTTGAGCGAATAGTACAAACGATACCACAAAGATTGCAGCTATGTCTACAAACTGATGGATTTCAATTCGAACAATTATGTAGGTAATAATTACATTGATTTCTATCAAGAAGATGTACAAAAATTAGTCAATATTATCAAAAATTTTTAAACTTTGTAATATTTTCGTAATAAATATGTAATCTAAGAAACCAATTTTATTTCGTTTGTTTCGTTTTTAAATTTAAAATGTAATTTTCACATCACGACGTGTAAAAATGTTCCGAAGATTATAACTAGCACATGCGTGTTTAATGTTGCCAAATGTATGTTTCTTTCAAATTCATTCTGAAGACAAAGGAAGCCTGATACATCGTTTTAGGATTAGGACTTTTAACTCAAAATTTGACCAAGAATGTCGCCACGTGTAGTGGGTCCGCCAATTTATACACACCTTGTATAATTATTCCTTCTTTCGTTCATGGGAATATTGTATGAGTCTAATCGTTCAAATACATTTCTGCAATATGTGAGTTGTGTTTACTTTAGCTTTTGAAACTGATTATAATTCGCTATTATTTTCAGCTAATGTGAAAAAAGCTGAGTTTAAATCGCCTGTTCGTGTCCATTTATGGCTTTTTGGAGCTCTTCATAAAGATGCCTCTATGGAAGCGTCATTATTGCCTCTCGCAAAAGTATTGGTTAACCAGATTCCACCTTCTAATTGGAAACTCAAACAATGTATCCATGTTATCCATGTTGCAACATAAGTTGTAATAAGCTTTAAGGGCTTCTTGCAAAACCTACCTTACAAAACATATTATTTTTGCATATACATACTAGGAATGTATTTTTCCACAATTTGTGTTTGTTCATGTATTTATACTCGATCAGCTGTACTAAAAATTTCTTTGAGCTTTGCTTTGTAAATGCTTGTCATCATCTTATGAAAGGCTGTCATTTATAATACTTTCCAATTCTTCTTGCTTACTTTTTTTTATTTTTTAGATGTTCATTTTTGTATGTATTACAAATGAGTTTAGACGCGTTGCATAAAGAAACACTTGAAAATATTTTATAGTAAATGTTTATATATACATATAATGTCTTTGCTGTTATGTATTAAGGTTAGGGGTTTCTTGGGGAGTTCGATAATAAAAACCCTTTTTTGAAAGGAAGTTTCGACGTTTTAATAATCAATATTTCGCACATTTAATATTTGTGCAACTTGAGGATAAACTATTTTACAAATAATAAAATGTTAGCTGTTATTAAAACACCAAGACAGTATATATTAGCATTTACAAACTGTGACTTCTTGGTAGAGAAAAGCTTTGAAAAAACAGTAAACAACTCCAACTGTACATAACCAGATGGTCAAGTTTGTCATGTGTTTGTACGTCAATAAAACAAAATTCACTATTATTAAAATCACAAAGTTCACGACGAAACAACATTTGTATAGAGAAAAATAAAAGTAAAAGAAGACATCTGTACTAATATACGAACAAATTGACACAGAATGCATTATATATGTTAGTGATGTAATTTACTAAATTATTTAGGTTTTGTATATCCGATCAAAAATTCATAATTTTTTCACTTTGGTTATTATTTATTATATACTATTTCTAAAAAGTCTACTGATTTTTCTACTTACAATTTGCTCAATGTACGCTTTATTGCAGTTCAATATGGTTTGGAGTAGACTATATTGGATTTAAGTTAAAGTACTGCCTTATCCATGATTGCAGAGAAAAAAATCTCTAATTTTATGTTTGTTGAAATACCCAAAACGTATGTTGTCAAAATTGTAAATATGTGCAATTTGTTCTGTTAATGTAGGGCAACTAGAAATATGTAAGTTGTTGTGTGTCACCAAGTTTATTTCCTCTGTGAGAGGCAACACTATTAGACCTATTATTGACCGATGTGTTATATAATAATTTGTATATCAAAGGTTTTGGGTAAAGAAAGAGGTTGGATAAGGTGGTTAAACTGGTAGTTCAATATTCTTGTGGAATTAGAACTTTTTCTATAACAATCTGTTATGTTGAGTCCATTTCTTATAATCTTAATGTATAAAATAACAATCTCTCCACCAATTTCTTTTTTCCAGCGGTAACTAAATATATGATTAAAGGAATTAAAAATGTGAAATGTTGTCTATTTTAAGCTCTGGTCAAGCCACAATCAAATCGTCTTCATATCCACGAAAGCTAATTTAAAGGCAAGACACCAATACATCGTACAGGCAACAATCCATGGTAATGGCATCCACCTTTTTGTAAATAGAACTGGAAAAAGTAGATGTGCTTAGGCCACCTAATTTCAAAGACGTACAAATTTTAAAAATTGATAATAGAAAAACAGTAGAAAGTTATTATAAATAGTATGTATTAACCAGAGTAAAAATAGTATGAATTTTAATAATTTTTAATAATTATGGACACTGTCGTGTTTCTTGGGTGAAATTTACATTGTCTCTCCTTTAGCAATAACACATATTTACTCATTATTTGGACATCTAACTTATTTTAAATTAGTTGACATTGAGTTATCTAATAATTATCTAACGGATTTCAGGGAGTTTTGTGAGTTATAGGTACCTATACTGTTAATATTTTGATGTGTGATATAAAATTTATTTCTAGTAAGAGAATAATGCTCTCTCGACCAGTGGCGGCTGGTGAGTAGCTTTTGGTGGGGCAATTACATAGATAAGACTGATTCGTTTATTATTGGTGATATGCTCGGCATCTGGGAGTATATCAACGATAATAAACGCGTCAGTCTTGTCTATGTAATTGCATCGCCAAAACGTACTCACCAGCTGTCACTGCTTGGAATACTTTTATTTTGTTATCCATGGTTTTAAATGTATTATTTTACTTGCGGGTTTTTCAAATCTTCAGACTTATTGGTATGCATATATTTCTCAAGACTCTTCTAGATATGTACCTCAAAATTCTTTTTTGAATAATAGATGAGACTATTATAAATGACTTATAACTGCACTCACAGATTATATAAGAATTATGTATATGCAATCACCTAGTTTTATGGTGCTATGTATAATAATTATTTATCCATGTCATAGAACCATATCATTGAAGGGAGTATTGTGTGAGAAGTTTAATTGTTCAAACCTATTTCTGCAGTGCGTATGTTGTCTGTTTTTTTTTTGGCCTTTAAGCCTGCTTATAATTTGCTGTTTTTTCTATTTACCAGTTCTGTATTTTATTTAAGAAAGTAAAAAGAAAATCTAAAGTAGGAAATGTGAAGTATACAGGGTGCCCCATCGAAAACGAAACAGATTGAATATCTTGAAGGAAAAAACTTTTTTGAAAAAACGCATTAAACAGGTCGATTTTTGATCCAAGGTGGACACACTTCCATCATATTTTCAACTGTGATACGTCATGCTCCTCCCCTCCATCACTCTAACCATTACAATTTAAGTAGGGGAAGTACTAAATACGATACATCATTGAAGAGGTAATTGTACGGAGAATTCAGCAATGTGATTGTTGGTTGCGCTATTTTTGATTTTAGTGCCCTCTAGCGGGAAAAAAACGGTGACGTATTTCACAATGTGACACATCATTTCAAAGCTAATTTTATTAGCAATTTAATGCACAATTGAAAAAAATTTAAATAATCGAAAAACCTTGCAGAGCTCTAATATTAGAAACTACGAACTCATTAGTTTACAAAAGACGCTGGCAGTCTGTACTTGAGAATGATGACAAATAAATATCAAAAATATTACGTATTTAGTTGCTAATAAAATTAGCTTTGAAATGATGTGTCACATTGTGGAATATGAAACCGTCCTTTTCCCCGCTAGAGGGCGCTAAAATCAAAAATAGCGCAACCAACAATCACTTTGCTGAATTGTCCGTACAATTACCTTTTCAATGATGTATCGCATATACTACTCTCCCTATTTAAATTGTAATGGTTAGAGTGATGGAGGGGAAGGGAATGACGTATCACAGTTGAAGATATGATGGAAGGGTGTCCCCCTTGGATCAAAAATCGACCTGTTTTTGCGTTTTTTCAAAAAAGTTTTCTCCTTCGAGATATTCAATCTGTTTCGTTTTCGGTGGGGCACCCTGTATATTCGTCCCGAAATATTTGCATATCCAGCGGATCCGTGTACATTTGTTTCATCAGAAATAGCATAAAATAGAAGAACTAGACGTATTTGGTTGAGAAAAGGAATGCAATATAGAATATATGTTGTATAGCAGAATAATAATTATATTTCAAAAATTAGAATCATTTACAATTAAAGAATATTATAATAAAATATAAAGTCAAATCATCACAAGAAGAGCCACAACTAAATTTGTTATTCATATGCATATACAAGCAAATCAAACACTAGTGGCAATGTGAAGGTCAATTGAGGTTATACATAATCAAAGCGACGACCTTTCGTGTATGGTCCCCAATCAACCCGTAGAACGATAAGTGTGTACCAGAATGATTCAATTAATAATTTTAACGTTTAATGTTATTAAAATTTATTCATGTGTTGTAATGGGATACCCCCTACAGTCAAATTAACCTTCCACTCCGACTTAAAATTCCACTGAGTTCGTAGATTTATATATATTGAAGAACAGTTTCTCCGCATTCGTTCGATGATAAAGATTTTTATGAATGTGCCTGACCGTCACTAATTAAGTCCGTGACCATGTTTTCAAACCAAATCGAGAAGAAAATCAAATTCAACTCACGCTTAATTATGACCGGTGAAGAACATGTAAATCCTTCCAGATTACTACTTTCTTCGTGTTTTCTGATAGTTATATTTTCTTTTTTCTCTTATTACTTTTTTGTCGTTAGATCGGTAGACCTAATGATGCCACACATTTACGGGGTTAGTGTAATAGAAAGCCGTCAAGGGTTAACTAATTCAAATCAGTTTATTGATGATTCGAACAGTTAGTGGTTATTATATTCATAAAGAAATCAAAGATTTGTAGCAGGTGTTTCATGAAGTGTGAAATTTATATGATAATTTTGTGGCGAACGCGTTAATTGGTTTGTAACGTATAAAGAAAAATATTTGTTACTTGATAAGATGTCGATGCGTAAATTTCATATGATACGATTACGGAATGCAGATAATAAAATTTTATGTGCCTACTATATTGAATATTACATGTTGTAATAATTGTATTAAAAATTCCACAAGAAAATACTTAGTACTTATTTTCTTGTAAACAGTTGAAAGAATTAACAAGTAAATTCAATTATAACGTATTTTGACATAGACGGGGCAATAATAGGTGGATATACTCGTAGTTTTGTATATAATATTAATAAGCAAATTCATTTTAGTAGTATATATAAAGAATGATTTTCACGGTGAGTATGGATCTATTTTACTTAATACACATATCCATTTTGATAAAATTTCTATTTGAAGAAATTTCACCCTGAAACAATGTTGAAACAGGAATCGTTCAATTACGCGCAATACTAGACAGCATATTTAGCTAATAACACTGGTCAACAGTGAAATTGCTTCTTAGGTGAAAGTACCCAATCCTGAATGAATTCAACGTGCTGAACACGAATATCACATTGAAAAAAGTTGATTGGCTCACGTTCAAGAGATATTGACGTTTTGTCCATTGTATAGATGCTATTGCATAATGTAATGCAATTTAGTGAGAAATTACGAAATTTTGCGTCATATTGCATCACCCCTTCATGCAAAGAAGTTAATGCAGCATTTACTGTAAGTTTCCATTGAGAGTGTTGCGAAATTGATTGCGCAATATCAAGCAATAGCTAATTATAGTTTATTTATAAATGGCCGACGTGACAGTTAACTCGTGCAATGTCCGTTCATTCGCGCATATTTTTCCAAGCTCTAGCATACATAAGTGATTGCTATAGTGTAAAGTAACTAAACAGTAGCAATGCCTCGTAACTGTGTTAATAGAGCAAATAACTTCTGTTATATTTGCGGAGAAGTGACATTTGCTGCACAGAAAAAGAACATCAGTGCAACAGTTAAGAAAGCGTATCATTTGTATTTTGGTTGCAAGATTGGCGACCAGGACAAAGACTGGGCCCCACACGTATGCTGCCGCACTTGTGCCGTAAATCTTTCACAGTGGCTTAATGGCAAAAGAAAGGCAATGCCATTTGCTGTGCCCATGATTTGGAGGGAGCCCACCAATCACGTTGACGACTGTTATTTCTGTATGGTACGACCAGCTTCTGGAGGCATCACCAAGAAGAAGAAGAAGTGGACAGTTGAATACCCTAACATACCATCTGCTCTGCGACCTGTCTCTCATGGCGAAGGACTCCCAATTCCAGAACCTCCTACAGATTTTTCTATCAGTTCAGACGATGAGGATGGCCATGCGTCGGCGAGTTCTCCTCAACGTGGCAGTAAGGATGATGACTTTTCGTGCTTTGACGAAACATCTGCAACACATAAAATTACCCAAGATGAAATGAACGATCTTGTTCGCGATTTGGATCTGTCGAAAAGCAAAGCGGAGATACTGGCCTCAAGACTTCGACAGTGGAATCTTCTGGAAAACCCGTAGCCAATTCAGCTTTTTCTTAGTCATTTTCGTGTTCAGCACATTGAATTCATTAAGAAATGACTATTTTCAGCTTGGAAGCATGAACTTTTCGAAAATTTGTTGCCCAGTGATAATCACATGGTATCCAATACCAGTCTGGCTGGAATTTCTTCATTTACAAAATCGTTAAACGGTCTACAATATTTACAATGCTTTTAGCCTCAATTATGTGATTCGGATTATTTTTTTGTTTCAATACCCTATTTTAAATTTGCATGATCTATATAACGTTAACGGTTTAATAATACACCCTAATATGTTATTTAAGTCGAAAAATAATTTTGATGATACTTCCTTGATTATTTTACATATTTCACTGGCTGTGGTCGATGAGAAGCGCAAGTTATTAGTTACCATATACATGATCTATAGCCAAGCATTATGATACAGTTTAAATTTTAAGAACTTATAAAATGCCCACGGAAGATAGTATACATAACAAACTGATAGTAACTTAATTTTGTACTGAGTTGGTTAATAACAGTGTTGTCCTTGCTATTTTTAGTTATAGTTTGTATTCAAATTTTAGGACATCGCCTTCGCCTATAATGTTAAAATAATGTGAATGTAGTTATTCTAAACTGTATTTTTTCAGATGCGAAAACCCGAAAATTACTAAGAGTTCTCTTTACTTAATAATATACCTACATCACTTACATTTGGTTACTAATCCATAATCATATATTATCTAGTATTTACTGAAAAAGATATCTTTACTAATTTTATTATTTGTCGCTCCATTGTGGGCCTCAAAATTCTTGTTTTGAATATGTGTCAGCGAACTAAAACAATATACGGTAATATAGATCAAGTATATTATCATTAAACGATTCATACACTAGAAATAGATACACGAAATACACATTTCAGATATGAATAATATATAATATTGACACGATAAAATCACATGTCTTCTCGTCAATAGCGTACGAAATTCTATATTTTCCTACAGGAAAGCAAAACAGCTCACATTGATACATATTTAATATATGTACAATTTTATAGCTTTCCAACAAGAAATTCCTTTTACTTGCATTATTAATATCCAGTAAGTTTGAACCAAGTTTACTTTTCCTACTATAAAAACGCTTTAAATTAGTTTTATTTGAAAAAGTTAAACAACATTACTAGCACCAATTTTAAATGTGGATTATACTTTAGTCAATAATAGGATATGCTTTCATTACAGACTAGAACATGTATTATACTACTTTATTATTGGAAAATTGCTTAATTTAAAGAAAGTACTAAATAAAAAAATTACCATACGTTTTATTAATGAGTATAGGAAAAGTTTTTGTAATAACTAATCTGTAACGTATGTAGAACAAGTAATATTACAAACTATACTTTTTATTAACAAAAACATACAAGTTTTGGATGTATATATCGGGAATGGGTACTTAAGAATTAAGATGCGAAAGTGCCATATCTATTGCTGCTACCTATCTCCAAACATTAGTTTCAAAGAATTCGGAGAGAGGATGGACACGATGATGGAAGACATTGGAGTCAGAAGCGGAGAGAAATTAATTATAGGCGATATCAACGCCAAGTCAGCTCTTTGGGGCTCCCCGAAAGAGGACAGAAGGGGCGAGTACTGGAGCGAGTGGCTCGCGACTCTCAACCTAGCCGTATTAAATGATGGTAAAAAACCAACTTTTGTCAGAGGAAACACCAGATCCCATATCGACGTAACATGCTCGACTAGAGAACTGCACAAAGAGATCATCAACTGGGAGGTGCTTGATGAGGAAACGGCAACTGAACATCAATATATCTGCTATAAAATAAAGATGAGGGTAATACGAGCGACAGAAGCCAGGGGTAAGCCGGTCAGCGATTGGGCGGTCTTCCGGGAAATCGCAACATGGAAATTGGAAAGTGATAACAACCATGATATCGGGGCAATAATAAAAGAAGCGTATAAAGCGAGCGTAACTAGAATCGTGAATTCACGTGTTTCCTTTTGGTGGAACGATGATATAAGCAATAAGAGAAAAGAATGCCTCAAGCTCAGAAGAGAAGCCACTAGGATAGCTAGATGTACCACTAGAGAGGATAACAGCAAACTTGAAGAGTATAAGAAATCTAAGAAAGAACTACAAGCCCTGATTTACAAATCCAAAAACAAACACTGGGAAGACCTGTGCAATGATCTAGAGACGGATGTCTGGGGAAAAGCCTATCAGATAGCAACCAGGAAACTCGTAGGGTACGTTCCCTTTAAATTAGATGTAGAGGAAAAACTGAAAGCAGTAGAAGAACTGTTCCCAAAACAAACAAAAACCTGGACAAAACTGACTATAGTGGAAAGTCCTGAGCCTTTCACAGCCGATGAGTACACGGAAGCACTTCGAAAACTTAATACTGGAAAGGCACCGGGGATCGACGGCATACCCGTGGAAGCTCTAAAGAGGATAGAAGAGATCAAACCTTTTGCGATGTTAGATGTCCTAAATGAATACCTCAGTCAACAAACTTTTCCGAGAAAGTGGAAAACTGCCAAACTAATCCTCATCCCAAAAGGAAAAGTGGACGAAAAAAAATTCAGGCCAATCTGCTTGCTCAACTCCTACAGCAAATTATTCGAAGGCTTGCTGAAGCATAGGCTGGAAAAGGAAATGGAGGATCTTGGAGGTCTATCCGAAAGTCAGTTTGGTTTTCGCAAGGGCAGGTCGACGACTCAGGCAGTGAGGAGGGTCATGGAGCTGGTTGAGGGAGGAGCAAACGATAAGTGTGTAGCGCTCATCATGCTGGATGTCAAAAACGCTTTCAACACGGCAGCCTGGGATTTAATTCTCACAGCTTTGGTGAAGAAAGGCGTATCGCAGTACTTAGTCAACATGATCGACAGTTATCTGGAAGACAGAGCGGTACAGGTGGATCGCGACTCATGTCTGGAAGTCTCTGCGGGGGTGCCGCAGGGCTCAATCCTGGGACCTACGCTTTGGAATATTTTCTACGATGGCGTGCTCACGAGGACCTTGCCCGAGGGAGTAACTGCGGTTGCTTATGCTGACGATCTAGCCTTGGTGGTAACTGCTAGAAACCCGCAAAACTTGGTTTGGAAGGGAAATGAAGCCCTTGAACAGATAGAGCGCTGAATGTTTAGAAATAAGCTGGAACTAGCCCCGCAGAAGTCTGAACGTGTCATACTGAGGGGTAGAAAAGACAGGGATGAAATCAGTTTTTCATGTATGGGAATTGAAATACAACCGAAGAAATCAATTGTCGCACATACGAAGGTCAACCCAAAGGGCTGAGGAAAGAGCCGCCCAACTTATGAGAATAACGGCAAACGTTAGAGGTCCAGGCTTTAAAAAGAAACTAATGCTGTATAATGTGGTCCAGTCAACTTTGCTGTACGGAGCTCCGATATGGTACAGGTGCTTAGCAACTAAAAGAAACGCACGTTGTCTAACTAAGGCTCAGAGGAAGTTCCTCATAAGGGTAGTCAGCGCATATCGTACTGTCTCTGCACAGGCAGTACAAGTTATTACCGGGATTCCTCCTATTGAACTACTGGTAGAAGAGCAGGCAGGGTATTCACTGTAAGGAGGGGCGAAATGTCAAGGGCACTAGGACCGAAGAACGTGAAAAAACGGTTAAAAAATAGCAAGAATGTTGGAATGCCAATGACAGTAATGCACAGTGGACAAAATTACTGATCCCACAGATTGATATGTGGCTGAGTTGTAACCATAGAAGGATAGACTACCATCTAATGCAAGCGCTAACGGGGCATGGATCTTTTAAAACCTATACTAAAAGGATAGGAAAGACCAATGACGACATCTGCATATATTGCAACGGCGTTGACACGCCAGAAAACACGCTTTTCGAGTGCATAAGATGGAATCATGCACGGGTCCGGACGAACATTCACGTGGGGCAGGGTTTCGGTATCTAGACAAGGTCTATGTACATACACAAATTACTTATTGTTACATAAACAATCCTTCACTGAATTAGGTTAATATTATATAGTTAATATAAAAGTGTAATCTTAGGAACATTAGGCAGTTAGTATTCAGATGAGTTAGTACTCAGTTAGTATCCAGTATGATGCAGTAATCAGTATTCAGTATTCATTATGTAGTACTGAGTAGTATTAAGTAATTAAGTATTTATAGTCTTAGTGGTATAGTAATGTAATTACCTTATGTAGTTGATGTAGTTGTCCACTACGAATAAAAGCACATAACAACATCCGTACGTGTTTGATTAAACGTCCAACTTTCTAATAAGGCGCGGATGTTATATGGCAACTCCGCCAGGCGTACGAGGATGTCATATGGCGACCCTGCCAGAATACGAGGATGTTATATGGTGACCCTGCCAGGATACGAGGATGTTATAAATCCATCCTTAAGATCAATTTGACTCAATATTCAATTGTTTTCTTGAAAGGAAGTTCAAAGATCTTTACATGTTTTAAATAAATTTGAATACATTAGAAATCCTTTAGCCTGCCAAAAATGTGCGATCTTAACCATTTATAATGTTTTATATACGAATCTGTGTCCTGAATAGGTTTCAATGTGACAACTAGATTAAGCAAAGAAAAATTTAACATTAGCATTTATTTTCCATAATATTTTACGGATTTATTGCTTGAGATGCATCTTCGCCATCCTAGTTTCAGATACGAACAACTGGAATAAGAGGCTGTAAACTCAGTTAGCGTGATCCATACTCTAGACATGTTGCTAACCGCTGAAATGCAATGATGCCATAGTTTCCCAAAATAACTTCGACTTCCGCGGATGCATACCTTGGAGACGTGGAGGTCTTAACTTACTTATATAGACCGCGTAAATGAGGTAACTCTATTAAGGCATTTAAATTCCCACGTTGAGGTGCATGGTTCGACCTAGCGGCCAAACCTCGGAGCAACTGAGAAATCTGTTGTATTACTGTTTTAACTCCATATTGGTTCCCCCACAAAGAGACCTACCTACCTGTCGCATCCATTTACGTACCAGTTTAATCAGAGTGAACCAACATCACTAACACCGGCTAGTGGTTACCAAGTTAGTATTAGTGTGTCTTGTAATTTTGAAAGAAATGGCAAACCATAGGAAAGTATCTTTAAGATGGGTACGAGGTCATCACAATATGAGATACTGTGGGAAAGATGATTTAGTAGCAACAGAAAAAGTGGCAAAAATAGTAAGTGATTTACAGCGAGTTTGTATGTTTGAATACATGATTGCTAGAAAGGCCTTTAAGTGTCAATTAAGAAAAACCCTTAAAAAGAAAGCACTGAGAAGACTAATTAGGGTTAACACAATTCTATCAATTTAATAAGGTGGGCACATAGATTTTTCCGATTTTAAAAATGCGTGGACTAAGAATAAACGAAATTATTTAATTATTTGAAACAGCATACAATGCAGGTTTATTTAAATAGGTTTTAAAAATAATATCTTCTGAATCTACAACTTCATTTTCCATATACTGATGGGATTTGTTTTGGAAGTTTTCCATGAATTCGTCATATTCCGTGAAGCCATGATTTATTCGGTGATGGCAATTATAATTTAATAAATTTTATTTAAATAGGTTTTAAAAATAATATCTTCTGAATCTACAACTTCATTTTCCATATACTGATGGGATTTGTTTTGGAAGTTTTCCATGAATTCGTCATATTCCGTGAAGCCATGATTTCTTCGGTGATGGCAGTCTTTAATTTATTGATAGTTAGGGTTCTTGAAGTGTATCACTGAGGAAGATCTTATGGTGGTACATTAGCAAATCTGAGGGGGAGGGGCGGAGAGACCCCCGCATAAATGAGGCCGACCAGGAAGCGTTTTTGTTAAAATCTTTACTGAACGACACAGGGGTATAGAACAGCATCTTGTTGGAATACATCTTGCACGTGATAATTATGGAATAATTCATGCAATTTTAGTCGGACAAAATATTTACACTCTCACCCTAGAGCTTCGGTCTCTGGACTTATCGTTAGTTGCGGTTCCGTGAGTTGCTTTCAGCTCAGTAACAACAATTTGATTTATTTACGTTTAGGAACATATCGACACACTGCAGAATCTTGTTGCATACACTTGTTCAAGTTTAAATGTTGCCTTTACTTAAATTTTCCACTATCTGCTTCTGTTTGGTGATGATTTATGAAATTTTTGTCAGTAAGTTAGAAATAGACAAGAAATGTATTAAACGATATTAGTTATCTTGGCGTACCGACATACACGAAAATTAATAATAAAATGACAATTTAACAGCAAGCTATCATCTAAAGAGTTTTATTGACTAACAAGATATAATGCAAGCGAGACATGTGTAAAAGTGAAAATGTGGACAATTAAACATAGAAAAATCGCTAGTATCTATGCAGTTTTCAATTGTCTTGATCTATCAAAGGCATGCATTTAATACTACTACACAAATAATATCTAGAGGTGGGCAAAACGGTTCTTTTCTTTGACTCGGCTCACTCGGTTCAGTTCCTCATTGTGAGCCGGATCCCGGAACCGGCTCATTTCAACCGTGTGGATCCGTAATCGCATACCGTTCCAGGACCATGTACAGTTCTGTGCAATAAACTGGTGTACACTTATTATACGATTATGCAAATATGACTTTTGTTTGAATATCTGTCATGTATAATGACAAATTGAATTGACGCTATAATTCAATTTGTCATACTCAACTTAAGCCATTTTCAAAATGGCAAAATAATGTCAAAATTAGCAATAAGACGTGTACGCCATTTTATTGCACAGAACTGTACATGTAATACTCGGCGCCGTCGTCGGCTCAAACGAACCGATATCCGATTCATTATCAACCGGCTCTCTCGGTTCGCGACCGAAGCGGGATCCGCTGGATCCGCTTCGGTTACGTTAGTCGCGCGCATAGTTACTTTTCAAGTGAGCCGAGATCTGGTTCATTGAAATTTATGCCGGTATTTATAGATGGATCTCAGCTCATGTAATCCACAAACTCACGTAAGCACGGGATTTCGGTATCGTCGCCTCAAGCAGGCGTTTGATTCTATAAAACATACTTCGGGAATTCTCGTGAACGGGGGACCATGAGCGCGCAACGTTAGGGAATTTTAGTAACTTTTGGTTGCAAACATCGATCAGCTGTTATAACCAACACTTTTAAAAAGAAAAATATGAGTAAAACCCAGAAATAATAAATAATAGTAATAGTATTTATTTTTTTAAAGTAAGTTGAAAATGAAACATCTTAAATGCAATATTGAATTATAGCTATTTTAATGAATTATTGCTTCACATTCAAATCTATACCTCTGCATGTAAGTAATTAAATAATTTGTATTTTCAGATAAATGAAATGGAAATAATAAAACTGAAAATATACTAATTAATAACAATAGCCTAATAAGACGTTGTTTTTTTTTTTTTTTGAGAGAAAATGTCGATGTGTTATTATGTGGAAGGTATTTCTAAATTAAGAAAAATGCAATATCTGGAGTATATTATAGCCACTTGAATATGAAATAGTTGTTTTTGAAGATGAAATGAATGCATTGTCCATTTCTGTGTCTTACCAAAACCAGTTAATTGGGGTCACTTAAAATTTGGTAAAAATCTATAGACACATGGAATTACGAGGGATTACTAAACACATATGGCATTCTACCTCCAAGTATACATGTTTGCATATTGAAGCACATGGTAAACGAATATTTAGGAATGTTGATTTCTTCATATCCATTCTGTAGGGATGTATAATTTATAAATATTAATTTCAGTTATTACTTTTACTATAGAAAAATATGAAGAACAGAACTTTATAATTTTATGCTCACGGCATAGTTTAATTGGAAATAGAGAAACCAAAGGAAAATATTAATTTACATATAACAAAATGTTCATTTACTTTTTTAATGAATGTATCCAAAGAAAATTGACACATCAGCAACAATGTGTGTACATATTTTAGTTTTAAAAGTACGTTCAATTGTCTTTCAAGCATATATGTAGGTTTTCTCCATTAAATTACTTATATGGTTGTGAAAATATTAACATACTTTCATTATTTACTAATATCTGAACTACTTTATTACAGTTTGTAATTGTAAAAAAAAGAATAAAATTTTCATTTAATGTGTATGTAATTATTGTACTAATAGATTTGTAAGCTTGCTGTTTTTAAGAGAAATATATATTTGCTCAGATTATGTTATTATGTTATTATTGATCATAACAAATTATTAAAATATTTTTCATTAAAAAGTAACCGTCAAATAAAATAGAATGCAGTCATGATTAGTAAAGACATTCTCTTTCTGAGGTTTTTATTTACTGTTTAGGTATAAATATAATGTAATTGTTGATATTACAAGAACATACTGAATAACTATTACATATGTTAAATATCATCTAAATGCTTTCAAAAATGTCCTTTCAGCATCACAGGTACAGTTTTTGGTGATGTTCATAAACATTATTGGATATTCTCCCTTCGAGGTTACAAATAATATATTAATAACATTGCATGTTCTTGTATGTCTCACTTTAACTCATATTTCTTGTTTATACTGTAACACATGTTTGGCCAATTATAAGTTGCTATGAATAACAACTATACCTACTCGCAATACTGGACATATTTAATTTCAACATGCACATACCAATCCTTTATTAGTAAGCATATTTTTACCATTATATTTAAAAGTACTGCAATCATATATCATGGAAACGATAAAAAATTAGGAATTCATATTGATGAAATATTTTGTTTTAAATATAATCACAATTTCATAATAGATGTCATTATCTAATACTCCATAAACTATGTAAATCTTCAAACATATATTTGTAGGAAGGTTATGTTTTCAAATGAATCTGTCAATCGCGTGCTCAAGCCTGGTCGAACACAACCTTACGGCTGAGGTCTTGTTTTCGTCGCCTTGAGCACCGGCCGGTGCTTGAGGTTGTTTTATAAAACACAAATGTGTCGTATTTACGTACTTGAGCATCTGCAGCGCCTTGAGCATGATTTATAAATCTGGGCCTTAGTGAACCGGCTCTCTCGGTTCCCAGCTGGGATTCGGTTCACTGAACCGGTTCGTTCGCGAACGACCCATCTCTAATAATATCGTCGTAAATTCTACAAATAAAGAGGGTAATGTAAAAATTAGGAGTAGAGCTGTCGTACCATTCATGTGGGTCAATTAGAAGGTCTTATTTTACCTAAAACGAACATCCAACATCATCACACAACTAATACTGACTATATGTCAAGCATATAATATAAAATTGTGTAAATCAAACATGAAAGTGTCACAGACATATATGTTTCTCCTTTATTTGGTTTTTCCAGTATAACGCAACTAAATAGGTCTGTGTTAATTCAAATAATATTTGTAATTAAAACAATATGTGCAGTATTACCTTAAAAATGTCAAATCCATGTAAAACAACAGTGGTTATCAAATCACTAAGTATTGTGTGATGGAAACTGGCATCACATAATACTTACTTGATCGTCTATGGTGAACCAGGACGGTCGCGTCCCACAGTCCCACATTATTGGTACGCGAGAGCCTTGCTCTAATTTTTACATTACTTACACTTTTAATTATGCAATTTGCGTCGATATTTTGTGTGTGGTGTTATTAAATGCACGTCTTTGATAAATCAAAACCGTTTGATGATAGATAATAGCGATGGTTCGATGCTTAATTATTCACATTTTCGCTTTTACAGATTTTTTTTTTGCATTACATCTTGTTAGTCATTGAAACTTTTTAGATGACAGCTTGCTGTCAAATTGTCATTTTAATAGTGCCGCTACACCAATATAAATATTTACTATTAAAATAATATATTTGTATATATGCTTTGCTATTAGATTTATTTCTTGAAATTTAAGTAGCTAAGGCTCATTTTCAGACTCTCAAAAAATTGTAAAGAAGCTAATTCTTACAATTTCTCATGTAAATCTTCACTTTTCTTCGAAATGCGGATATATTAAGAAGAATAGAGCTCGTTATAAAGTGTGGCACTTGGGGCAAAATGAAGCGCTCTAGTTTATTTCGTAACGTTCAAGTAATTACTCATAACCATGTTGGAATAATGGTTTGGCATTGCAAATTGTCTGTATCTCCTCGGGTAGCACAGCATTAAAATTGACATAGTATTTTCCGAAATATTTACTGTTTGGATAATTCCAATTTTCATGTAAAGTAGCGTAAAATTAAAATTCAATTACATTTAGCGGAATGGAGTATATTGTAAAAGCGGAAAATGAACATTTACTTTTCAAGTGCTTGCATAATGCATAGCTAAGATGTAGTACGCAAATGGGTCGTATTATAAGCAAACTAATAAGAGAAATTATGTATGCAAATACATTAAGAGGAATTTCGTTTGAACTTGATATTATTAACTTGCTTGCCTATTCAAGACACAATATGACAAAATGAGATACATTAAAACAAATTGACATCAATTATTATTTGAAGGTATAGAAAATAATAAATTTTATTATTGTGTTAAATGTATTTATTTTTTCGCATTTCATTAAACATTTTTGAATACAGACATTCATCATAAATCAAAACCTTTTTTGCTATATATATTGAATAATGGGGAACTTAGAAATAGGAAGAACAGAGTATTATGTAAGAAGAAATTTAATTACTTAATAAAAATAATTATGCTTTAATTAATTTTCTCTGAAATTAATTGAACACATGACATTTTTTTCAAACAAAAGCGCATATTCATAAATGTAAGAAATATATTTAGTAATTTGGGAAATTTAAAATAGTTTTAAAATATGGAGATATTTTTTTTTTCTAGAAGTGAGTGTTTGTTCAAATTCCTGTTAATGTTTCGCTGTAAACGTTAAAAAAGCGTCTAAGGAATTACATAAAATATTAAACTTATCTATAAATAATTTTATTATCATCTTATACGCATATGCTTGTTTGAGATATGCAATTTTTTTACTCATTTGTGACGACTGCAGCTGATTGCTGAACACATTATTCAAAGGGGCGCACCCGTCGCCCCTTTTGAATACATTTTGGATATTTTACTAGATGTCGATTTAAAATTTAATAAACACGTTAACAAACTTGTTTATGGAACCTATGTTTCGCTGAAAGTAATTTATGCTAATAAAAGATTTTTTAACAATAAAATAAAAAGTTATTGTGTAAAAGTGTAGTATTATCTTGTACCTGTTACTGTGATTATTTGTAGAGTTCTTTAGTTGTAGGTTTATATTGCTGTAAGCTTACAAAATAACGAAACTCATGGCTTTATTGATGATAATATGATATAAAAATAGAGAAATTGTTACAATTAAATGTATAAAATGCGATGGCTAAAGAGCGTAATAGGTGCCTGTTCCTAAATATTCGTGTTAAATGCAAGTCAACTCCTCCCTTACACTCTAGTCAACCTTTTAAAAAGTGCTTCACCTACCAGATTACGTCCATATGCAATAACATTCCCAAGCAATGTGAAGTACCACCTTCACCGAAGTGGTTTAACATAAGACCATTTCATTATCTTTTGTTTGGGCAGGGTGTCAGAGATGATTATTGGCAGAGTGAACCAATAATTTTCCTTAGAATTAATATTTTTTTTTGCCATAATGTCTTCGAGTTTGTTCATAACTTTTGCATTATTCCTTTGTACTGCAACTATCATCTTCATTAGCTATAGGTTAATTTTCATGATTCTAATTTGCGTGTTCATTGATCAGAATCCAAGTAACGACAAAGATTTAAGCAAAAGACAAAAAGAAAATTACAGCAACAAAACCGAAAAAAGAGCGTACAAAATCTATAGAAATTTTGCAAATCTAGGTCAAAGATTGACATAAGAAAAATATCAACGAAAACAAAAGCATCGATAACAGCATAAACGACGAAACGAATATTTGAATTAAAATTTGAAATGGTGATTCTGGAAGAGGGGCCAAAAATAATAAACAAATTCAAAAATACTAAATCTCTAGGATTTGGCAAAAGCAATAAGCAAAAAAAGAAGGAATAGTTATCGCCAATTCAGACCAAACTAATTAATAAGATTTAAGAATTAATAAGATTATTAAATACTGTAAATATCCACAACATCTGAAAAGTGATGATAGAAATTACCGATCGACTTATTTACTATTTACATTGAACAAAATATTAGAGAAAAGCTTTCACTTTTAATTATCGTACGCTCTATCATAGAACAAATTTTTAGGCTGGAATTGATATGTCTTTGTGGACTCCAGCACAAAGTCTGAAACAATAGACCTAATAAAAATTGTTAGAAGAAAGTATATACATAACACTCTATCTACATCGACATAAAGAAAACTTTCGATAATATATTCAAAAGAAGGTTTTGGAAAATTACCGAAAATGGGTATAAGAAACATGCAGCAAAAATGTCAGCGAGTTACGTATAAAATTGTCCACAAAAAGAGATTAAAAAGTTATGCAAGCTATCCCAAATATGAAATATTCTTAGGCGAAAGCTTACGGTTATTACTTTACATTAACTATATGCCAATGATAATATTGGGATTGTCACTACAAAATAAGATGATATCAGATGATACTTGTATTATATACATTAACAAATATGTGAAACAAATGCAAGAATGGTGTTTTAATAACAATAAATAAAAATAAGAAGAGTGTGACACAAGCACTAACAAGCAATGTAGAAATTCCAAGAAAGAAAAGCTACTTAAAACTATTAACACAAGAAATTTAAAATGGGATGCGTTTATACCAAATAGAGAATAACTCCAAAGCTATACTTGGAATATATAAAATTAAAAATAATATATAATATCAGAGAACATGAGAACTGAAATACACTATTTCATTTTCATGTCGTAAATGATATATGTAGTTAATATTTGGATAGTATAGAAAAAATAAAAGCAAACTACTGCTACAACAAACTAGAATTATTCCAAAACTAATACACGGTTTAAATAACAACCCTGGCATATAAAGTGACAAAAGTATTTAATATAGATGAACAAATAAGAATAAAAAATATTGCTAATAAAAAAAAACCAAAGGTCTAATCAGAACAAAAATAATTATATAATATATATATATATGATGTTGAAATTAAAATATCCTCAGCTTTATAAATTATTTAAGTCATGTGAAGGCAAAAAAATATGGGATTATGTATTTTGAGGTCATCAGCGTTGCAAGTACATGACACATCAATGGGTCAAGTAATACGCTGAAGAATAATAAATTAAAGCACCGGTTCTAAATTGGAACCTTGCAGTAGTCTGAAAGAAGGAAAAAAACTCACAAGGGTTACAACTATTGTAACATACATAATTGCATCTACTGATATATTAGGAATATAGGCATTTGAAGCAAATAAGGGCTAAATCCGAAAGTAGAAAGCCTTCCATGCAGTATACCATGATTAATATTATGAAAAAATGTGCGTCTAAAATCAGTAGAAACCACATCTATTAGATATTAAAGACATGAAGGATGCATCATTAAAGTATATACATATATCAACGAATAAATTGCGTTTTCAAATATTTTGTCAAGGATGCAAAGCATAGGTATTGATATTCGTGTAGAGTGCCATCGCTATGATCCGTAGCAAGATCATCTGAAAAAGCGTCACATTTTCACCGACATTGGATAAAATAGCGGAGACCTAGGGCGACATATTGACGAGGAAACATCAGTATATACGTATAAGTTTACAGTATCTTGTGGTGCTTTCACTTATCTAGGGCGCGGAATCGAGCGAGCCATGACTCATCGCCCACGGGCGCACTATTGAAATGTTGTATTTTTAAAGGAGTTTTAATTTTATTTATATAATTGGATAACAAGTGACTGGTGATCTTTAAAATACAAAATACCTTATTATTTGTTCATTTTCTCTTATGTAAAACTTGTTCTCTTTGAATTAAGTACACCCTTGTAGATAGAAAGCGTCCTTTCTACATCGCAACTGGTTATTTGTGCGTACTGGATATATTCTTTTATGTCAGCGTATTTAGCATACACAATTGCCGCAATGTTATTAAATCTGGATTTCTATTAAAAACTGCGTCTAACTTTGCCGAAGGCCACATCCTAAGTCACTTGGAATACTTTTGAAATTATTAATAGCCACATCTAATATGGTTAATCCATTTTTTAATTAGAGATTCGATTTTCAAAATATGTGATTAGTTTAGGCAAATTTCCAAAGTGTTCCTGAAGGAATAACAACTGATTTTTTATTACTTTCTTATACGTAGTATAAGGAAGTATTGTGATGAAAATTTTCGTCCTCGAGATTTTTGCAGATGTCCACGTTCTGAAGTCCCCTGATACCAAAGAAGGGGTTTTTAAAAAATGTCTGTGTGTCTGTCTGCCTGTAACCACGATAGCGATCAAACCGCTGTAGATATCTATCCCAAATTTTGTATTTACGTGTATAATCTCCCTCTTGAGACGTGATTAGTTTTTCAGTAAAATCGATAGACCGGAAGTAGTAGTTTACTTCAGTGAAAAATTCGAATTTTGCAAATATTTCGTCAATTACTAAGTTTAAAGAAATTTATAAATAACTCAAATGTACTCAAAATTAGATTTGAGACAAATTGTCATGAAAAAGTTTTTCGAAATTCCAGCCGGAAGTAGGTCTTTTACTCTTATCGAAAATCAGTTTTTTGCGAATATCTCGCAAGTCATGCTTTCTAAGCAGGTACATTACGAGTATAAAAGTATTTAAATTATAATTTTAAATATCTTTTGTATAAAAGAAATTTCAATATTCGGACCGGAAGTACCACTTTTACTCTTACCGAATAGCGATTTTTTGCAAATATGTCGTAAATTATGCATTCTATATATATTTATTGAGAGTACAAAAGTATTTAGAGTTGGATTTACAATATTTTTTGTTTACATGAAATTTCAAAATTCGGACCGGAAGTAGCAGCTTTACTCTTAGTGAGTAGCACTTTTTTTCGAATATCTTGCAAAGTATGCATTCTATAACGATTTATTAAGAGAATGAAAGTACTTCGAATAGGATTTTGAATAAGTTTTATATAAAAAAATCTTAAAATTGTACAGTTTGAAACGCTCATACGTATAAGAAAGTCGTGTGGTGGCCACACCTCACTTTTTAAATTTGAAATTTGTGTTAGTTCCTTGTACTCAGAAATACTTCGAGCATCGTCATTTAAACATGTAACGAAATTTTGTAAACTATCGAAATTCTCTGCATAAAAACTATTTATGTGTATGTTTTAGCAAAGCTAAGTGACGAACGTGCGATATTTTGGCATTCTGTAACGGTATTTTACAGACTTTATAATAAATTTCGGAATAACTGACAACTCATTTTCATATTAGAAAAAGTGACATAAACAACGTTCTAGATCTAAATAAATGATAACTAAAAATGTACGCGTATGTTATTGAAACTAAATAACAGTAAGTATATATTACATACTTACATTATTTCTATTGCGAACTATAAGGTAAATATAATGAATTTTAAAAACCCCTCAGTCTATCTACGCCGATGTAGAATGAATAATTTGTACTCATAAACTCCTTATTTTATGGCAGTTCTTTGCTCTGATCCTCGGGCACTTCTCGGGCATAAACAGATGTTGCAGTTCGCCCTATGAATTCGTGCTATTCAGATATAATGTAAACAACACACAGTTGTTTACATTATTTCTTTGCTCGGTTGTAGCTCCGTGGTAGTTTAGCTCGCTCGATTCCGCGCTCTACAACCAATAACCAAATTGTTAGAAATACGCTAGTAAGCAAACTTTCTTCCTATACAGCTAAAGACAACTCTAGACTTATAATCGAAGATTCAGTTATATTCACACAGGATTTATACTCATCAC
This sequence comes from Amphimallon solstitiale, assembly GCA_963170755.1. NCBI lineage: Eukaryota > Metazoa > Arthropoda > Insecta > Coleoptera > Scarabaeidae > Amphimallon > Amphimallon solstitiale. The sequence goes on from OY720679.1 coordinate 18,641,543, forward strand.
AAATTAGTGGTTTGCACTAAATTTATCATAGAACAACTTATTTTTAGAAAAGATTCAACGCCGTCTACGAAAAGGGAAAAATCTTTTGAGCGGACAAAAATGTAATTACCGCTTGGGGGAACCTGAGCATAATTAAGATCTTTCAATGAGGTTCGATGACATTAATATCTGATCTAAATATGCAATCAATTCTGCTCAATTAAATAATAAAGTTACAGCGGGCGTTTATACTGTATTTATGGCAAGTGTGTTTATAATAATTCTTTGTTGTGGCTAACAAAGTAAGTGAGTTAATAAGTAATTCTTCACATGGTAAGGCCAAGATTATTAAGTTTATAAATACCGTTAAAGACTTTTTTTGCAAATATCTTGAAAGTGTTTTGTTCTATATCGTCTACTGGTTCAATACTAAATTTTGTTAAAAGAACCACAATAAATAGAATAACGTATCGGTAGTGTAATAAATATTGCTGCAGTTAACGTGTTCGTAAATACCACCATATTTCTGTTTAACCACAAGAGTGCAATAAATTGCGATGTGCACTCACCAACACAATGCGAATTTCACAAAACAAACATTGGTACTAATTAATTTCATTATGGCAATTACTTACAGCAAAGACGTACGTTAATGAGTACCGTATAAAGAATAAGAGTTCGAGTAACAGGAATCAGAGCTGACCGTATATGGCCGTTTAATGTTGGTGACAGTGGCCGTTCTAAAGAGGCAACCTATTGTTTTTAGCGCAAAGCCGATCCCGATGTGCATTTACTTACGTGCAAATTAGTTGTAGCGCGGAGATAAGTTTGGAATTTTTAGGGACGGAGACAATGGGGAAAACGCTCGAGTATCACTAAGACTTATCAGGAACATTCTTTTCGTTCTTTGCAGATTAGTCATCGGAAATAGTTCCTTGCGTTAGCAGTTCTTCGAAAGTATGTTAATTTGAGATAATTGTACATTCATGGGAAAGAAGATGAAAACGAAGAAGCACTTATTAGCATAAATAATTCTTGCTGCAACTATGTAAGTAACTGGTGCGTATTTTTATGTTTGCATTTCAAAATTACATATCGCGAGTACGAAATTACTAATGAAAGCGTCATTATAAACACTACTGTAATAAATTATGCTATACACATATAAGATGCACCTTGTAACCGTTAGAAAGTTTCTAAACGGCATTAGTTCAGAGTTAAGTGTATTTGGCGTCCTCTGTATGCATAGATCTGAATATATTAACATGTGGCTGATTAAATATGTGTCCTATAAGTACATACCAGTTATATTGGCAACCACATTCAGAGAACTGTTTTTTTTTTGACAAAACACTTAAATAGGTAGTATGAACATTTTTCATAAAGGCTGTTGTATAGTTATTGTGAAAGGGCAATAATATCTAAATAGGTTTCCAAATCATTATGTCTAAAGAATATTAATCTAACTACATCTTAATTATTAGTAATTTTAATTCACATATTATGCAAGCAGTTTTTATCAAGCAAGTTTCCCCATTGTTGAAGACAAATTAATCCAGTCAGCTCTACTACTATGATTAAAAGAACAATGATAATATTTTTGTATATATCAAAATGCCATAGCACTTATATAATAGTCAAATTTATATTTTTGTAAGCGTAATATTATTATTGTGATAGCTTTGTTACCTTGTTAGCTTACGTGGTTGGTGGTACTTGATCATCTAGCTTGTAAAGTCAATAGTAATTAGTTCATTCATTCATTCGATTCATACGATTCACGAAGAAATTACGATTTATCTATTGTTGTCATCTCTTTGCCTAGTGGGAATTTAGAGCGTAAGATCGTATATTTATGCATTTAATACAACTAGTTATTATACATATTACTGTGTTTATGATCTTATTTATGTCTTGTCTCTGAACGTAGGTGAGCATTGATTTAGTGATCAACACATCTTCTTATGAATAATTATTTGTATTTATAAATTACCGTAAGCGATCATAATTAACGCTTGATTTTATATTTAGTTATTGTTGTGTCAGTTAATTTTGGCTATCTGTTTTGTGTCATCTCAAACTTTTATACATTTTCCGTTTTGAATATTTACTAAACATTCTTATTTGAAATTCTTGAATTAGATTGGGGTAGCTATAAATACCTTTTCCTGTTTTCATAATTTTATTCAAAAGTATGTGGTGTATTTAAAGACCTTCAATTTTCGTACCGACCAGTAGCTACACAGAAGCATCGTGTTTGATTTTCGCTGTATTAGCTTAACCGAGTTCAAATAATTCATAAATGACTTCACCGGTCTGAATCATTTCAACTAGCCATTATAAAAGATAAAGTTGCAATCTAACAGAAGAGTATGTTCATTAGTACACAATAAATACGATTTTTCCTAAATTTAACTGAGATGAAGAAGTTAGAATTATATGATTTTAATTTACGTACTCTGCTCTGTTAGCTCTATAAATAGTTATGGATTATCAGTAAGAATTTGACGCTTTTAAAATTTTAGTATCGAAAATTAAATTACTTTTATGTTTCATTTCAAATAGAGCTAAGTCTTCAATGACATGTTAGATTTATGTTATATCTGTTATAAAAGTTAACACTGTAGCTCTATAATTAAAAACAAATGTTATGTTTTATATTTTTTCCGATAAAATAATAATTTGTGTAAAAATACACATTATAAAATATTTTTATCTTATTTCATAATCCAATTCTAAGGAAACAGAAAATCAAATGCAAAATAATGGCCATTTTCATCTTCTTAATGCATTTTACAGCAAATGGAAACTAATCTATCATTAGAGAAGTAGAGTCTTTACACATTTTGATTACTACCTACTACAAACATTAATTTTACATATCTCACTTAAATAGAGTGTTATTTTGAAAGAAACTTGATAATATTTTTACATTTTGATATGTTCGTATTCATGACTAGCAAATGTATACCATAGTCGTCAAATTTTAATTTCGGTTTGCACTTCTATCATATGCAGAAGATGACCTTATGATATGCAGCGATGCCTGCTTGCTAACAGTGGTGGGAGAGCAACGCAGTGGCGGGGCACCCCCACGCCTTACATTTCATAGCAAACGTTTGTCGAGTGTGGCAGCCTCGCTTATGTTTATCTTTAGTTTATTTCGTCGCGCTCTTTTCCTCTTTCTACTTTCGTATCAGAAACTAAAATATATCGACCCCTCGGTATAGGATATTGATTTTAAAGTATATACAAGATAATTTATATTGTATTTGAAGAGGAAATAAAGTTTTTTGTTTACTAATACAAATTATAAATTAAATTACGCTTTTTCATAGTAAACTATGAAGAAAACTTGAACGCGAATTGTATCGACACTATTTTTTTTCAATTGAAAATACCTTATTGTTAATATCACGTTACCCTATATTAGTTAATTTTCTAAGATATGCATAGACAAATAATTAAACTACAAAAAGAGAGTTACCTTGTATAACATAATTTTTTTAGCAATTTGCAAACAAAATCTGTCTTAATTTAAAAATAACAGGACAGTTAGTAGAAATCTAATTGTAACTACGCAAATTATATCAACAATAGTTTTTGTTGCAAAGTATTATCCTTTTTAAAATAAGCCGTTTGTTGAAAATCAAGAAGTGTGCGCTGTATTCGTTTTAACACATGTATATTTTTCGCCGAAAAGTAAAGACCTAATATATGTAATATATTATTATTATTATTATCGACCTATACACTCTTCAACCTTGGAGGGGGGGGAGAAACATTCACCTCTCCGAGGCTGAGTGCCCAGGGAGTAGACTCGAGATGTGTTATTAAATAAATGATCGGGTTATCGGGTTACAGTTTCGCTATGAGAGGATCGATTCGGGTGTTAGTTTAGAGGTTGCTTGTCACATTCCTTACTATTGCACAGGTTTGTAATACCACGGCCCTCTGCACTAATTTATAAATGAGTAGTTTCTTTAGAGAATGGTGTAAGGGGTGGGGATAATGGTGACTACGTCTTGCTTCCACGTGGTCTGTAGTTTTATGGCTAGTGATAAATATTTATTGATTTTCTCTTGATGCGTTTTTTTGTTAGATTAGCAGCACGAAGAACAGCCACGTCTATTATATATGTTGTCTTAGACGTTTTATCGACGAGGAGAATATCCGTGATGTTGTTGGGTATAGTTTTATCGGTGGTGATGGGTCTCGCCCAATACAGTTTAAATTATCCCCTTTCCACAATACTCTCTGGGTCGTACTTATAGTATGGCGTTGTGTCATCCATAAGGACTCGCTGTTGTAATAGTTGCTGGTGTAGAATTTTTGCTACCATATTATCCCTTGTGGCATTGTCCGTTGGCGCATGCACTAACAAGGTGGTCTATGGTTTTGCCTTTTTGCCTGCAGAGTCTGCATTTATCATCAATGCCTTGTCTGATAATGTGTTTGCTGTAGTATTTGGTGGCGCCAACCTGATCTTGGATCGCGAACAGTAATGCTTCCGTTTCAGCGTATATTGTGTCGGTCTTAATCCACTCCACAGAAGCGGTCGCATCTATCCCCTTCACACGAATTTGCACTGGAAATCTTCCGTGTAGTGGTTTACCCATCCATCTTTCTATTACCTGCCGTTCAGTTTCAATTTTGTTTTTCAGGTCTTCTACTTTGAGCCCTGTCCTTTTGTAATTGTTTTGCACGGTGTAGTGGTGTAAAGTACTGTGCCGAACTTCTTTCGTGAAGTACGTATGCAATTTCTTTATTTGTGCCCAGTGGAGATTGCGGATGTTCTGAATTCTTCTCCCACCAAGCTTCCATGCCAGATGGAATCTTTCAATGGCACTCTTTGGATGGTGTATTCGATACTTCATGGCCATTGTTCGGCTTGTTCTGTCTAAAGCCAAAAGTTCAGTTTCTGTCCATTTAAGTATGCCGAAGCTGTACGTCAATAATGAGATTGCAAACATGTTTATGGTTTTGGCTTTATTACCAGCTGACAATTCTGTCTTCATTATTGCTTTTATCCTTTCCTCGTTTGCTGTTGTTATTACATGTTTTCTTTCAGCGTGATCAATTCCCCTAGCCCAGATATTTGTTTAGTTCAGCCGTATCCAATCCTGCAGTTCTCGGATGCTCTCTTCTCTTCTCTTTTTATTATTATTATTATTATTTCCGGCGCATCCACCAATATTCAAGTACTGTAGTTTATAATTACATGTAATTACGCAATTAAATGAAAGATAATTTGTGGTACACGTAAGAGAAAAATAATGATTATCTATGTTAGCAACCAATTATGTTTGAAACTTGAGACTGCTGGTTAATATCACTCGTAACGAAAGGAGCAAAATTATTTTGTTGAAAGTATATAGAATCATCCATTTCAGTAACTAACTTTTATAAGAAACCAATACACTATTCAAACTGCTCTTAGCAACATATAATAACATCACTCTCATTTAAATATTCCTGCTAACTTATTAGCAGACTGTAACTTTTCTTAATATCGATTATTTCGAACAAGCATTCATCATATTAAAAAAAAAAATTGGGTTTGCTTAAGACAAGGCAGAAGTGAAAACTTCATCAAGGCGAGGTTAATAATACGAAATACAACTTTTTTTTCCAGTTCTATATTCATTTACATTTACATTTTCCATTTTCCATTTTCGTTCTATATTACATTTAAAAAATATATATTTATTATTATTGTGTATACATTATTCTAGTACATTACGCTCGGTCTGATCAAGTTTTCACTTCAAAAATTCATACGTACGCATGTATATATACAAATATTATAATTCTCATACGAGTCCGCGATGGGCTAATGGTAACATGCCGGCCTTATACCTGGGCGGCTCGGGTTCGCATCTGCACACGGACAAGAATTTTTCAGAAAATAAAAATACAATATTTCGAGTATTTATTCTAAATTTCAATTTAATTGAAATTAAATACCGCTAGTTAGTATTATAATACAAAGCCAAGCGTCGAGCCGACTTTACCCGAACTAGCGTAACATTCCGAGCGTGACGGCTCAGTCTCGTTCAGTGCCCAACAATCAATGCATCAACGCGCCCATAGAAGTTTTCACTTCAAAAAAGATCTAAAGACTTGTAAAATCTTGTAATAAAATTAGAGTTTTGGCATTTTAAAATACTTAACTTACCTGTTTCAAATCAAGCGTTATAGTAACGTATTCGTATTCTCGGCCACGATACAGCGCCGGACTTTGCCACCATTTCTCTGTACCATCTATTGCGTGGTGAATGGGATGTTGTTTTCGTGGATCTGGGCTGAAGTTATCGCATACGGAGCACCTTCCTTTCGCACTTTCCGATATTCTGCAATATTCTTCACGACCGCCCTCTCCACATGTCGCGTTCACTGATATCACAGATTTGGTAGCTACATTGAACACGGCAGGCCACAATCCAGTATTACTCGACGCACCCGATTTGGATAAGAAATTCGTACCGATACCGCGATTTTTCATAAATTTCAGTCCTGTAACAAAAAATATACTTTTATATTGTAATGTCTACTGTATACATATTATCTTAAGCTAATTCTTATAGGTTATTCTTTTAGAAGTAGTAAACGAATTGGGTTTCTTCAATTATCAATCAAACGAGAGCATTTATTTATTCTGTGTTATGTTCATTTCTAAAATTCATTTATTGCGTTAAATTTGTTTTGACTTCTTTTTGAATCATAATCAAATAAAATTAATACTGCCACATAAAAAGTAAAATACGAAATAGATAATATTTTTTATCTCCTCAGTTTTGTTTCGCTTTGGCACACGCATTAAAGAAGCAATAAACGTTTTTTTTAATTTTCATAAATTGTACAAAGGCAGACTACACCTGTCATAGATTTTTACACAAAAATGTGAGGTTGGTAAATTATTATTCGAAGGAACCCATAAAAACTAGTCTCTGCTGTAAATAAACACATGTCTTATCTTTATTACTATTAACGTCATGATACTGACGGATATTGCAAATTATAAAATCTATCAAAATATATTGAATTTAAAATATTAAGTGGTTTCAAATATTCTCGAAGAAGCGTTAGTTTGTAGTAGTTTGCTTTCTCACAGTTGATGCAAACTAATACGCCCTGAAAACAGTACCAGCTTAATAATTTCAAGGTTTTGTTGGATTATTAATAACGTAGTAGCAGTGGTGCACAAAAATTATAGATCAATCAAACAAACAAAGCCCACTTACAGGATTTATTCACATTTCATGTATAACGTAATATGAGAGTACTAATCTGTGGAACTAGTTTTATCAAGATTATTATTATTTTTATTCTGAGAAATATTAAGAATACAAACCTTTGAAGGGCAAATATGTGATAGCCTTAATTTTCAAATTAATAATGGCGTATAATAAATACCGACTAATAATATCTAAAGAAATAACTGAAGATGATTGAAATGTTAGACATAGTTCGATCATTAAAATAGTTTTCATATTTGTTGCCCTATATTATTTTATAGTTTAGCGTTGTATTTATTGAAAATTAGAACATAATTCTATAATGATACATAATGTTAGAGTTGTATCTAATATTAATTCATTACAGGTACCAGCGAAGATATACATATTTAAAGTGGATAATTATTTCTAGATGTAAAAAAATAATGTAGGTACATATGTTAATCACGGTTAAGTATACTATAGGTTTGTACTTGGTTCTTTTCATAACTCTGCATATGTAAATATTAATAATTATCAATTTTGGTCTAATAATTTGATGCTGGCTTATGTACCTATACCTACTTCAATTTCCAATCGCAGAATCTGTAAATGAGTATTTACAAAAATTTCTATGAGCTATACCGTACTTCGAAAGCACAAATCGCAAACTGTCGCTCTTGGTTATAGTGGCAATCACTTTTTTTGATATGCCCACTCTTGCTAAACATCGTGAGTGTTCTGCATTAAAGAAGAAACTATAAACACTAATTTATGTAAATAGATTTTACGTAAATTATTTTAAAAAGTTTGGTAAATATGATATGTTTTAGCAGTCGTCAATAAGGTATATTGCAAGTATATGAATAATATGTATATTCCTACTAAAACAACCGTGAACAAAAATTAATCCTATTGAAACTATGCCGATTCGATTACGAATTTCAGAAAACCCACCACTACTTTTTGTTTCTGTTTGATACTTGATTTAAATGTTGTGTAATTAAAGTGCCTATATAGAAAATCTATAAATGAAATTTTTTGTAGAACTGAATAAATACATCTGAAATTTTAGATGATACAAAGAAACCTTAGACAAAAATGCTCTTCCAAAACTCAGAGTTTTATGGTGTGCCGAAATTTATAACATGATGATGTGCGTATTTTAAGTGATATATAACCAGGACTACCAAACATTGTAACGATTCCAGAAGTGACCAATAATTAATGATACCCTTTTCAGCGACGGAATAATTCAGATGTGAATTAATCTTCTTAGCGCCTCACATTTTACATATAAAATTGGACATGATTAATCTGTCAGCACAATGGGGATTAGGGATATTGAATTCCGATATAAAAAAAAAATGAAAGAATACGAACCCCATGTCATAATTGCAACCTGTTTAATAAGAAACAAATATATTTTTGTTATAGTGAACGCTATGCTTCTAAATGCAAACTGCAATGTCAATATCTGCTGCTACTCTGTTATCTCACTGTTACTTGTGATTAAGATAAAGGCTACAATTCTTGGATTTCGAAGAGCCTAATTTTCATCGACTAATCACAAAAGACTAAACATTAGGAATCTTACAAAAGATTATTACGAAAATGATGATGACACTTGATCATCGTGTGTTGAATACGCCAAAATCGCAATTGTTAAATTACTTTTACAACACCATTTCTAGTCACTGTTTTACACCATGGTAATTGTTTATATATTCATTATTTCTTTGAAGCTTACTGTAAACAAGAAAATGCAATAGCATATTTGAAATTATTTGTCTCTTGTTATTGTTACAGCCTTATTTGATAATAAGAATAAATTTCATATGATCATAAAGGTAAAACAATTTTTGTCATAAAGGTAATATAGAGGCTGTATTACTTAATATATGTATGTACATATAAGATATATCTCCAAAGTATGCGGACCTGTATTTGAAAGAGCACGAATCTAGAAATTAATTTAAAAGCATATAAGTTTTGCTCGAGTATTATTAAAAACAATTTGCTTTTTACAATAGATCAATAAAGTGATTACAAAAAATATATTTTTTATGATATAAATCGTACAGTTAATATTGTAAGTTTTAAAACGATTTACAATTATATTGTATTTATGAGCAATTCGTCGTATAAAGGAGACCTGTATCTAATATAATATGAAGATCCTCCTGACAGAATAGCTGTCCGGGATATACTATATATGTACAAATCCAGATCTTCACTTCAGAGTACCAAATCATTCTCATTATGCTACAAACGGGTCTTAGTTCGTTTAAGGTATAGAGCAATATTGTATAGAAACATGTATGAAGTTGACTGTAAACCGCTGTTAAAAACAACGTTTAACCTTAGTGGCTGCCTGTCTGAAGTGCCGACAATATTCTAAATCTTAAATGACAGACTCCCAAAGCGGGGGTCGCACAGTGGGAACTCCGCAACGAAATAATAAACCCATTTCAGACGGTACTTTATGTTGCTGTGGGGTGTGCCTGAATTCAAAAGTACCTCTTAAATCCTTTATGAGCCCTGTGACTTTACCTGTGCGCTTGTTTGTACAAATGTCTTTTGTTACGGACACGATCTCCCTTTTTTCTTATTTCCTTCATACATTTCCTCTAGATGTACACACTGGCTCCCTTCATTAATTGTCTTGTAGTGATTCATGGTCTGGAGAAATTATTGTGATTGTTTTCCTTCAGATTGTTATCCGTGGCATTAGGTCGGTACAAAATACCGTTATGGCAGTGACATCTAATTTATTCTTAAATATGTTGAGTTATTATTGCCCGAGGCTGAATATATTCCATGTTGAATTATTTTAACATTTCATTTAATATTTCGTATATCTATTTATATATAACTTAACATCTTTGTATTTACACATTTCTACAAAATAAATGATAAAACTGATATAATAATAATAATATATATGATACGGGTGGGGTCTTCATAGTAAAACACTTCAAAATATTGTATAATGTTTCAACATCTCTTCCGGATTTATCTTATATATTGCAAAGTCAAAGTTTGTTAATTTAAGGCTATACATTCCGTACCCCTGTTATGAATATTTTATTGTATTGAAACAGTACAAGTTATTTAATAAGTTCGCCTATATTAAAAATGCATAGTAATGAGATCAACATATGCCATTTATGCAATTTACTTTAACTGCTTTAAAGTCATGTCTTCAATAATTAGTAGCTCATTAGTTTTATTTTTGCAATACTTCTAAAGAAAGTTGTTCTAATATATTATGTTATTGTTTTTCGTCCTCAGTTGTATTCACAAAATGTATTTAGTTTTCACGCTTTTTTTTGTTAGAAAGGCTATTGGCATATTACCATATTAGCTTGTTGTAGTATTTTATAGGTAGTTTATACTATTTGCAAGACAAGCAAAGCACTATGTATAAACTGACTGATATTGGGAGTTCTATGGTGAAAATGTTAACTCAAAATATTGAATAATGAAATGGATGTTGAGTGATTTGAAAATGAATGCTAATTAATTGTGACTTTAGATTATCTTAAAATCTGAAAAATTGTAAAACTTATTGATAATGGAGGGCAATTATATATTGCAAATTGCCATACATAAGTTGAACGTATATGGCGTTATTTAGACTCCAGATAGTTAATCGTCATAAAATGAGACTTTTTGTTTTAATGGCATACGTCAGTTTTTTTTAAATTTCGATGACCTAAAATTAGGTTATCGACCAAAATTTACAAACCTTGATCGATTCACTCTCGATCTTATTTATGACTTTTCTAATAATATTTGAGGATATGTGACCTTCTATCTGCAATCACCTGCTTATAATTTATTTGTCTTTCAATGATATGAAAACGTTATTTCACTTTATTTTCACTAGTATAGTTAATACTTAAATATAGACAATTGTTTACTCTTTAGAAATTATTTTATTTAAAGTTGTACTACAAAAAAACAGCATCAGAAGTTCGCTAAATATACGTTATTTTTATTATTTAACGGTGAGACTTAAAGTTAATGATTTTCTGAACACTTTCTGGTAAAAATATTCCAAGCAATATGTAATTTTCAGTTATGAACAAGACATTGTCATCACTAAATATTATACATAAAGAAATAATGAGGGTGGCCACCACACGACTTTCTTATACGTATGAGTGTTTTAAATTATACAAAAGTTGTTCTAAATTATTTTTAAAACTTTTATCTTCCTAGAAGAATAAGTAAGTGAATTATTTCCAAGTCCAAATTATAAGATTTTTTGTTATACAAAAAAAATTATTCAAATCCTATTCTAAGTACTTCTATTCTCTTAATAAATCTCTGTAGAATACATACTTTGGAATTTATTTAAAAAAAAACGCTTCTCCCTAAGAGTAAATGTGTTACTACCGGTCTGAATTTTGAAATTTTATTTATACAAAAAATATTTCAAATCCAACTCTAAATACTTGTATAATCTTGAACAAAAATATATAGAATGCATAATTTACTACATATTAGCAAAGAATCGCTATGCGATAAGAGTAAAAATGTTACTTACGGTCCGAATTTTGAAACTTTTTTATACGAAAGGTATTGAAACTTAAGTTTTAGATACTTTGGTACTTGTAATGTACCTGCCTAGAAAGCACGACTTGCGAGATATTCGCAAAAGCCTGATTTTCGATAAGAGTAAAAGACCTGCTTCCGGTAGGAATTTCGAAAAACACTTTTAATAAAATTATTCTAAAATTTAATTTTGAGTACGTTTAAATTCTTTATAAATTTGTTTAAACTTAGTAGTTGATGAAATATTAGCAAATCTCGATTTTTTCACTCAAGTAATCTTCTACTTCCGGTCTACCGAATTAATTGAAAGTCTAATCAGATCTCAAGAGGGAGATTATACCGTAAATACAGAATTTGGAATTGATAGTTGTAGCCGTTTGACCGCTATTGTGATCACACACACACAGACGGAGAAGGAGAGGCATTTGTCAGGGGACTTTAAAACGTGGACATCTGCAAAAATCTCGATGTCGAAAATTTTCGTCATTACAGTACTTCCTTAAACTACCTATAAGAAAGTAAAATGCGTATTTCAAATTGTTAAATGATATTTAGCAACAGATCAATGTAATTCTTATGGAATGGATATGGGTACTTTTCGATAAGCAATAAGACATCTCCAGCAAGGCTTTTCAGGTACTCAGAGGGAAAAGCTTACTGATTGGTTCTAAAATGTCTCGTAGATTATCAATCAGCAGTCGGCATCAGGTAGCGCATTCGAACAGGAATCAAAACAGCGATTTTCAACCTCAAAAAGAGGATCAATCTTTAATATCAGGAAAGTATGCCTTGACAATAGTCTTACAAGTTAAAGGATTTTGTAATATAAGAATCTCATTGTGGATTTTTAAGATAGTGTATAATCCAGTAGTTTGGTATTATTTCGTTTTAGTGTTACCTCAGTGATGTCAAGTAATATATTTAATCTGTCTGGGTAGGGTTGCTATTTATTTAAAAATATTTGTATACCCACTATTCGAAATGTGCTAATATAATCGATTATGAATTTACACTTTCAGTTACTTAATCGCTTATATACGCATTGAAATATTTGCAAGAGCGTTTGATGGTTATCAAATTTGTTTCTACTGAATAACAGTAATATCGACCATGGGGCTCCATACGCGACTGCTGTTCAAAACCAACTCCTTCCATCTTCAACAGTTAACTGATAAGTTTCATGCAATTAATGCTTTTTAGGCTTTTGTTTGAAAATATCCCACATAAATCTCTAGTCTTTTACAAATAATAAATACTTAAAACTTATAGCGGTTTTGTCATCTTTGAAACTTAAAAGAAATTCCTCTTCCTCCTTACTTAATAAATTAGATATTGAATGTAAATATTTAATTAAGTATACATATTAGTTCTGACGTTTACTTAGCTGCTTTATCAAAGTATCTACAATTATAGGATGCTCTTATGTTTGGGTAATGTGCTATTTGTTTGATAGGTTTACTTATGACAATATTTTGGAAAATACATACATATTGCTGTGGTATTTTCTTGAAAATAAATGAATAAATAAAATAAAGAAAACAAACAAATAAAAATCAAGGAAAATAAAATATTATTATGTTTATTTTAAGTAAAAATAATTTTACATATTCAATATAAATTACAATTTTATATATTTCAATATAATAAATATTTTATTAAATAAAATACAGAATAAACTCACTAATTAATATAAATGTATGTAGTTTTAATTATATTTTTGTGTTCACTTAAAAATTCATAACTAGGCAGTAGTATACACAACAATGCAATATGGGTTGCATACCCGTAAAAATAATAGCATTCACAATTAAAAATAAAAGTGGAAAATATAGAACAATGTTAAAATAAATTAGAGCACAAAATCATGTTAAATATTCTATAAAACAATATTCAAGTACTGACCTCCGTTTAATAAAAAAGGATATATAAGAATTTAAAGCATTATTATTAGTGGTTAATAAAAATGTAGGTCAACCCAGTAATACACTCTTTAAGCAGCAATAATGGTTCAGAATGAGAATTAATCACCAAGAATATCAATATTATGACCACTAACATTGTCAAGAAGAAATGTTATGTATCACTATACACGTTTCACTTATATTTTCTGTATTAAATATTATTGAGTGTACGTAAAGAGGCACGATTTGTTTATCTTCCTCTATACACAAATATATTCTAAGAAAGACCAAGCTAAAACCAAAAATACAATATTAAACAAAGGTCTATATACATGAATAAATAAATATATACCATTTATTTCACGGTCACAAGATCAATTGTATTCTTTTCTGTATGGGACATGGAAATGCACACAAAGGTATATGATTTATCTGTTTCGACATACATCAATGCATCCAGAATATAAATATTGAGGCCTAGTTTATCATTGAAAATAAAACATTATGCTGGCTATGCAAATTCACTGATATTCACAAAATAAAAAGACATTGTTGAATGTACGTCTAAATATGCGATGGTACATAATTTTGTTCACGTACAAATGACATTCCAGGCTAAAATAAATAAATAAAGCATTAGTAAAAATATAATAAAAGACAATAAAAGAATACTTACCAACGAATAAAATCATTCAAAATGTCCATGGAATAAAAGTATAAGATATGTAAAATAATAACAACAACAAACATGGTGGAAACAAGGTCACGTGATTGCGTAATTTCAATAGTTATCGAAATTAACACGGAGGGCGTGACAGACGAAAATTCAAACGAAAGGAACGACTTAAAAACAAAAATAAGCCGTTTGGCAAATGTTTATCATTATAAAAGACGACGCACAAGCGAAAATAAGTCAGTCGTGAAGAAGTCCGGATTCTCTTAAAAACTTAAAAAGGAAATAGTGAAACCAGTGCGCCGAAGAAATAAAGGGTCTAAAGGCATAAACGCCTTAAGATTCAAACACCGTAGTCGCAAGAGGCGACAACGATAAGTGCGCTCGAGATATACGAAGAGACGCCAAGGAACGCGATTGGATCGCATAAAGAAACCCACAATAATAAATTTAATAAAAATGGAGGGATTGGAATACCAGGAGGAATTTGAGATGCTATATAACGAAGAAAAGTGAGTACAAGCATTATAAAATAAACTCCATCTTGCAATTCTAAAGTAAATAAATGAAAGAGCCTTCATGACTGCTCCATATATTAGTAAATTCTCCGGATAGCAATAAAAATTTAGAATATTATTTAAACAATTAAAATAAATTCTTCTTTGAATATGTCTTGGGTCGACGTGTGAATCTTGGCTCAGGACGGTCCAACGAAGTATTAGTAAATTCTCCGGATAGCAATAAAATTTTATAAATACTATTTAAACAATTAAAAAAATAAATTCTTCTTTGAATATGTCTTGGGTCGACGTGTGAATCTTGGCTCAGGACGGTCCAACGAAGTATTAGTAAATTCTCCGGATAGCAATAAAATTTTAGAATATTATTTAAACAATTAGAAATAAATTCTTCTTTGAATATGTCTTGGGTCGACGTGTGAATCTTGGCTCAGGACGGTCCAACGAAGTATTAGTAAATTCCCCGGATGACAATGAAATTTAGAACCATATATAAATAATTTAAAACAAACTCTTCTTTGAGTAAGCTCTGGATTGACGTGTGAATCTTGGTTCAGAGCGACTTAACGAGGTGCTAACGCTTTTATAGAATAACGGTAATTTTCGAAACATGAGCATACATGAAGGACTAGAGCAGTGAAATTTATTTTATTTATTATTAACAATTTCATAGAGAATTGAGGATTGCAAGGTGCTTGTACCGCGGATGAAAGAGACTGGATATGACGATGAAATAAATAATGTATTGTATTGCATAGTAATGATATTTAATAATGTTTTGTAAATATTTATATGAAAAATAAAATAAGTTGTGCTGACATTCTATATCTACTTATTTATACCCATCCCAGGAGAATCTAAGGGAAGTAAACATCACAATCACAGCTAGAACTCACAATAAGTATAAGACTGTGACACATCATCCGATATAAAAATATAATAAATTCACACTTAGACCCTGAGATCAATAAAATATATTAATTTATTAATTCAATTTTTGGTCATTAACCAATATAGAAGAAGTCACAGCATTAATTTGGCGCCCAACCTGCTAGGCTTATCGTTGGCCAAGATCAATCTTAATTTGGCATCCAACGTCCTAGGCTTATCGTTGGCCAAGATTTAATTTGGCACCCATACATAATAGGATTATCGTTGGTCAACATTTGATTTGGCACTTAACGATAAAAGGCTGTGTGAATTTAGTTTCCTTATAACGCCATAAGCACAATATTCTCCTATTGGGACAGGGTGGATAAGAGATAGAATAAAAACAAAAATAAAAATGGCTGATGAAAACAACAAAAATAAAGGCGAAAAATCATCGGAAGACAAAATGGAAAATTTGCTTCAAGCTCTATTACAGAAAATGAATGAAAACAAAGAAAACCTAAATAAAAAATTGGATCAATATAAAGAAGAAATCAAAGCAAACAATGAAAACCTAAATAAAAAGTTGGACCAAAATAAAGAAGAAATCAAAGCAAACAATGAAAATCTGAATAGAATCAATTAAAAGATTGACAAGGGATTCCAAGATTTTAGAACAGAGATGCGTCAGATAAATGCCAATTTAGAAAACAAGATAACAGAGTCTGTGTCAGGTTTAACGAAAGTAATAAGGGACAATACAAGAAGGTGTGAGAATACGTACAAATCACTGATAAACGGAACAAATGACAGAATGGACGAAACGATAGAACGATTTGACGAAGAAGAATCATTTGGAAATGAAATAATAAACACCGACAACGAAGAAATTACGAGGAATATGCCAACCCATGAAGATGATGCACAAATCGTAACAAAAGTCAAAGAAACCTCCACAATAATACATACATGGAGAAGAACCAAATACATGGATTCCAATAAGAAAATCCTGAGAACACAGTTGGACACGTTGCTATATGAAGAAGAAGATAACAAAATTTCACATTTATACATTTCACGGCAAACATTAGAAATACTCATAGGAGCAGAAAAATACACAGGTTCATGGAAACAACAAGCACTTAGTATAAAAATTGGAAAGGTTATAATGACACACAAAGAAGTCAACACACCGAGGGGGACCGAAGAGGTTGTACTAATAGAAAAGGGAAGGATAAGTACAGCCACAGAAATAAATAAAGAAAATAAAGTATCACTTTACCATTCAATGAATATACGTTCAAGTAACCAAGAAGATAGGGAACTTAGAACACCAACGACGTACCTCGAGGATATACTTCGACATAACAAAAACATTATTGACTTTCGCCTAAAGATTTTGGGAAAATAAACTCCCAATAAATCAAGGAGCACGGCGGAGGATAAATTGGGGACCTCCGATGGGACGTGGCTACCCTACTCCTACCTAGCCAACGACGACACCCCAATCAAGGAGCAAGGCGGAGGATAAAAAGGGGACCTCCGTTGGTGCGTTGCGACACCACTCTAACCTTAGCTGATTTCAACAACGATACCCCAATCAAGGAAAATGAAACGAGACATATACAAATATGAAGATCCAATGAAAGTACCACGAACTACCACACATATCAATCAGAATTGGGGAAGAAAAATAAATAAAATAAAAGCTACTCGACTACAGCGTCATAAATGAAAATTTAGGGAAACAAGGACGATATATTCCTATAAAGAAGATTAAAAATAATTACAGCAAAATAAAAAACCTTTGGTAACCATTGATAAAGTTTTCTGCGTTAATGTAAAATAAATAAAATAAACCTACTAACAGAATTTGTAGTAGTACATAATTTAAACTGCAACTGCATATTGGGAATGGACTTTTAAGTCAATATAGTACAAAACTGGATATGAAGGACAAGGCTTTTCACATAAGGAATATGACAATTCGATGGAGCGAAGAAGCACCAGTAAAGAAATAAATGAAATTTTAATTAATAATTTATATGTAGAAGAAAGAGAAAAGGAACTCACGCAAGAAATGATTAACGATTCATATGACAATAAATGTACGCATCTCGTGAAGCATCCAGAAAATAAGGACTTCACATTAAAAAAGGGATGGTACAAGTATAAATTGCAATGAAAAGTGTAAAAATCATGTGAGCAATTTTAAATAAGCACAAGAGACTAGTCGAGGACAGTCCTGGCTTGGTTAGAAATTACGAGCATAAGCTCGAGGTAAATGAAAAGGAACCTTTCTATGTGAAAACATATCCAATTTCCCAGTAAATATTATTTAAGTGAAATTATAGAAATAAAAGAAATGCTGAAGAACAAGATAATAGAAAAAGCAGAATCGAACTTTATCAGAGAAAAATATAGAAGATTCAAAGAAACATTATCAATGAAGTACACAGATGCCAAGTGGTTTGCTACAATAGTTTTGAAAGATTTTTTTTTAAACCAGGTAACATTAAGAAAATAAAAAGAAAATACTATTTATTCAAGATAAACTCCCCGACTGATATGTGGAAGGCAATAAGATTTTATACATGCATATCAATTGTAGGCTTAATTGATGCCACGCAAGAGATATTGAACCCACACGAAGAAAATATTTCCAATTTATTATATATTTGTATATGTTTCACTTTAAATAAATTAAGTACCACTTTCCTATTAAAAATGAAAGGTAAAACTCAAACCAAAATATCAAACAGAAATGAAGGGAGAAAAGTTGAAATATAAACTCACACGATGAAAAATATGAACCCATGAGGAAATAAAGAGGGATAGTTCCCAAGATTATATCATTTATGTTATGTGTAAATAAATATTAAGAAAATGAAAAGGATAGTTCCCAAGATTACATTATTTAAGATATGTAAATAAATATTACGAAAAATAAAAGGGACAGTTCCCAAGATTATATCATTTAAGTTGTATATATAAATAGACATTAAGAGAATTAAAAAGGGACAGTTCCCAAAATTATATTATTTAAGTTATGTAAATATAATATTACAAAAATAAAAAGGGATGGTTCCCAAAATTATATTATTTAAGTTGTGTAAATAAATATTACAAAAATAAAAGGGACAGCTCCAAAACTATATTGTTTAAGCTATGTAAATAAATATTACAAAAATGAAAAAGGGATAGTTCCCAAGATTATACTATTTAAGAGATGTAAATAAACATTAAGAAAATAAAAGGGATAGTTCCCAGAATTATATTATTTAAGTTAGATAAATAAGGCATTAAAGTAAAAAGGGATAGCTCCCATGAACACATTATTTAAGTTATGTAAATAGGTATTAAGGATTATATTATTTAAGCTATGTAAATAAATACTAAGGAAATAAAAAGGGATAGCTCCCAAAACTATATTACTTAAGTTGTATATAAATAAATATTAAGGAAATAAAAAGGGACAGTTCCCAAGATAATATTATTTAAGTTAGAATAACTAGACTTTAAGAAATAAAAAGGGATAGTTCCCACAAGAAAATATAGTAAACTTAGATGTAAGGATATTAGCTAAGTAAAAGTTTAGAAAAATACCATTAAGTGAAGAAATTGCAATATGCCCATATTTTTCGTAGTCAACTATGGCATATTGACAGTTTCTTAACTTGGGATATGCTGTGGTATTTTCTTGAAAATAAATGAATAAATAAAATAAAGAAAACAAACAAATAAAAATCAAGGAAAATAAAATATTATTATGTTTATTTTAAGTAAAAATAATTTTACATATTCAATATAAATTACAATTTTATATATTTCAATATAATAAATATTTTATTAAATAAAATACAGAATAAACTCACTAATTAATATAAATGTATGTAGTTTTAATTATATTTTTGTGTTCACTTAAAAATTCATAACTAGGCAGTAGTATACACAACAATGCAATATGGGTTGCATACCCGTAAAAATAATAGCATTCACAATTAAAAATAAAAGTGGAAAATATAGAACAATGTTAAAATAAATTAGAGCACAAAATCATGTTAAATATTCTATAAAACAATATTCAAGTACTGACCTCCGTTTAATAAAAAAGGATATATAAGAATTTAAAGCATTATTATTAGTGGTTAATAAAAATGTAGGTCAACCCAGTAATACACTCTTTAAGCAGCAATAATGGTTCAGAATGAGAATTAATCACCAAGAATATCAATATTATGACCACTAACATTGTCAAGAAGAAATGTTATGTATCACTATACACGTTTCACTTATATTTTCTGTATTAAATATTATTGAGTGTACGTAAAGAGGCACGATTTGTTTATCTTCCTCTATACACAAATATATTCTAAGAAAGACCAAGCTAAAACCAAAAATACAATATTAAACAAAGGTCTATATACATGAATAAATAAATATATACCATTTATTTCACGGTCACAAGATCAATTGTATTCTTTTCTGTATGGGACATGGAAATGCACACAAAGGTATATGATTTATCTGTTTCGACATACATCAATGCATCCAGAATATAAATATTGAGGCCTAGTTTATCATTGAAAATAAAACATTATGCTGGCTATGCAAATTCACTGATATTCACAAAATAAAAAGACATTGTTGAATGTACGTCTAAATATGCGATGGTACATAATTTTGTTCACGTACAAATGACATTCCAGGCTAAAATAAATAAATAAAGCATTAGTAAAAATATAATAAAAGACAATAAAAGAATACTTACCAACGAATAAAATCATTCAAAATGTCCATGGAATAAAAGTATAAGATATGTAAAATAATAACAACAACAAACATGGTGGAAACAAGGTCACGTGATTGCGTAATTTCAATAGTTATCGAAATTAACACGGAGGGCGTGACAGACGAAAATTCAAACGAAAGGAACGACTTAAAAACAAAAATAAGCCGTTTGGCAAATGTTTATCATTATAAAAGACGACGCACAAGCGAAAATAAGTCAGTCGTGAAGAAGTCCGGATTCTCTTAAAAACTTAAAAAGGAAATAGTGAAACCAGTGCGCCGAAGAAATAAAGGGTCTAAAGGCATAAACGCCTTAAGATTCAAACACCGTAGTCGCAAGAGGCGACAACGATAAGTGCGCTCGAGATATACGAAGAGACGCCAAGGAACGCGATTGGATCGCATAAAGAAACCCACAATAATAAATTTAATAAAAATGGAGGGATTGGAATACCAGGAGGAATTTGAGATGCTATATAACGAAGAAAAGTGAGTACAAGCATTATAAAATAAACTCCATCTTGCAATTCTAAAGTAAATAAATGAAAGAGCCTTCATGACTGCTCCATATATTAGTAAATTCTCCGGATAGCAATAAAAATTTAGAATATTATTTAAACAATTAAAATAAATTCTTCTTTGAATATGTCTTGGGTCGACGTGTGAATCTTGGCTCAGGACGGTCCAACGAAGTATTAGTAAATTCTCCGGATAGCAATAAAATTTTATAAATACTATTTAAACAATTAAAAAAATAAATTCTTCTTTGAATATGTCTTGGGTCGACGTGTGAATCTTGGCTCAGGACGGTCCAACGAAGTATTAGTAAATTCTCCGGATAGCAATAAAATTTTAGAATATTATTTAAACAATTAGAAATAAATTCTTCTTTGAATATGTCTTGGGTCGACGTGTGAATCTTGGCTCAGGACGGTCCAACGAAGTATTAGTAAATTCCCCGGATGACAATGAAATTTAGAACCATATATAAATAATTTAAAACAAACTCTTCTTTGAGTAAGCTCTGGATTGACGTGTGAATCTTGGTTCAGAGCGACTTAACGAGGTGCTAACGCTTTTATAGAATAACGGTAATTTTCGAAACATGAGCATACATGAAGGACTAGAGCAGTGAAATTTATTTTATTTATTATTAACAATTTCATAGAGAATTGAGGATTGCAAGGTGCTTGTACCGCGGATGAAAGAGACTGGATATGACGATGAAATAAATAATGTATTGTATTGCATAGTAATGATATTTAATAATGTTTTGTAAATATTTATATGAAAAATAAAATAAGTTGTGCTGACATTCTATATCTACTTATTTATACCCATCCCAGGAGAATCTAAGGGAAGTAAACATCACAATCACAGCTAGAACTCACAATAAGTATAAGACTGTGACACATCATCCGATATAAAAATATAATAAATTCACACTTAGACCCTGAGATCAATAAAATATATTAATTTATTAATTCAATTTTTGGTCATTAACCAATATAGAAGAAGTCACAGCAATATGTATTTCTCATCAGTAATGGGCAGTAAGTATATCATCACCTCTTTGCATACTGTATGTAATTTGAATCTTTAATCAAGTCTTCATAGTGCAGGAAGTCACAATTGCAATAATAGATTATTAAGATCGGATTTGTGGTTACTTTGCATATTTGACGGAAATGCATGGTAGTTAAAAGAACAAATAAAGTAATAGAAGTTGATTAAATTCACAAAAATTGCATTGTAAAACAAATAAATATCATCCCTTTTTCTAGGAGTTCTTTTTTTATCATTAACAGTCGTGTGCGCGCTTGTGTGCGTGAGTATGCCCGTGTATGTATGTCAAAATAAATGTCCCAATTTACCACAGCCGGAATAAATATCTCTCCTCCGAAATCGTTGTTTTTGTTGATTCGGAGTATGTTGTTTCAACGGGCCCAAATAAATAGCATGAGAGGTCACAAAGAACGATGTTATTTGATAAAATTTACATTCTATTTACATTTTAATTTACGACTATTTACTTTTCCTCTTGGAAGAAGTATTTACGGAAGCAGGTTTTTCCTAAAAATAATTACGGTGATACATACATACTTATGTTTGTTTAGAAAATACCACAGGATGTAAATTAATTATATTGATTTACGTTTACAATACTTGTAATTGTCAATCACTAAATTATGAAGTTTTAGAATTTTGACAGGCAAGAGAATGAGTAACATTCTGTTATCTGATAAATAAACAAAGTAAGAGTAATAAGTAGAGGCATTAGTGTTATTGCATAAATGTGATACCTGATCAGTATCAGTTCTAAAGACTTCATCAAACCATGGACATAGTTCAAGTATTCCTTATTAAATACGTTAATGTAGAAGATTTGAAATGAAGACGCTATCAATTCATTAGCGCAATAGACATGAAGAAGGGAAACAAGGACGTATTGAGAATTAAGAATATAGAACAATGAATACATTTTTAAAGAATATAAAAGTAAGCTGAAAAGGATCAACCATAGTGATAAAAAACACTAGTAGCATAGTTGGCTGTTCATTTTACCAATCTTGTAAAGAAAGCTTAAAATCAGCGACAAGCAACCAGTTATAAACTAAAATTCGTATGTGCCATCAACTTCATAGATTCGGAGATGCAGTAAATCAAAAAAAAAAAACTTCTATGTACAGCTTGAGCGCGCGGGGTATGATCACCCGTGCCAGTCGATATTCTTCGGACGTATATTCGGAAAATTGATCTCCGCCAGCTGTGTTCGCCAGATATACATACATATTTACATCAGTTCCAGTTGCGTACTACTGGCTGCAAAGAGGAATGCACGTAGGTTTTTGTGTTATTTTATGGTATTTCTGTTATACTTATTTATAGTTTTTTTTTACCATGAAATTTCTATTTATTTATTTTTCTCTAGACATCTTAGTTTATTCTGCAGATGTTTCAGGCGGGTTGTTTTTATTTCATTCTAAAACCCAGTTGTACTGCTATAACTTTTTACACAACTACATTATTATTTAATTTCATACGGATAATCATAATTACGTTATAAGTATTACAATCTTGGCGTTATTATCGACTTAGTTATCTAAGCAATCGTCATCACTTAAAGAGAAAATTTAATTTGTTCTTTTTGTCAATCTGCGAAAAAATAATCAGATCACTATGAGTTCGAATATGAGCAGGCAATGCTAGTATGTTATGCCGTAACTCTAATATGTATTATCGGACCACGTTTAGATGCGAGTTTACGTATACCATCGGGTGATCATACCTCGCGCGCTCTTGCTGTATATGTAAACATTTTAAAAGTACAGTTAACTCCTGAAAATCTTATTACAGTTAGTTTTTCCTTTATTACTTTCTTATATGTAGTATAAGGGAGTATTGTGATGATGAAAATTTTCGACTTCGAGATTTTTGCAGATGTCCACGTTTTGAAGTCCCCTGATACCGAAAAAGTGGTTTTTAGAAAATGTCTGTGTGTGTGTCTGTCTCTCTCTGTGTGTGACCACGATAGCGGGCAAACCGCTGTAGATATCAATTCCAAATTTTGTATTTACGTGCATAATCTCCCTCTTGAGATCTGATTAGTTTTTCAGTAAAATCGGTAGACCGGAAGTAGTAGTTTTCTTCAGTGAAAAACGCGAATTTTGCCAATATTTCGTCAATTACTAAGTTTAAACAAATTCATACAGAATTCAAATGTGCTCAAAATTAAATTTGAGAAAACTTGTATTAAAAAGCTTTTTCGAAATTCCTACCGGAAGTAGGTGTTTTACTCTTATCGAAAAGCAGTTTTTTGCGAATATTTTGCAGATCATGCTTTTTGGACATGTACATTTCGAGTATAAAAGTATTTAAAACGAAATTTTCAATACTTTTTGTATGAAAAAAAATTCAAAATTTGGACCGGAAGTAACACTTTTACTCTTATCGAATAACGATTTTTTGCAAATAAGTCGCAAATTATGCATTCTGTATATATTTATCAAGAGTACAAAAGTATTTAGAGCTTGATTGCAATGATTTTTGTATACATGAAATTTCAAAATTCGGACCCCTAGTAACACTTTTACTCTTAGCGAGTAGCCTTTTTTTTTCGAATATCTGATACCGAAAAAGTGGTCCAAAAAATGTCTCTGTGTGTGTCTGTGTGTGTGTGTCTGTATGTGACCATGATAGCGGTCAAACCGCTGTAAACATCAATTCCAAATTTTGTATTTACTTGTATAATCTCCCTCTTGAGATCCGATTAGTTTTTCAGTAAAATCGGTAGACCGGATGTAGCAGTTTACTTCAGTGAAAAATTGGAATTTTGCCAATATTTCGTCAATTACTAAGTTTAAACAAATTTATAAAGAATTGAAATGTACTCAAAATTAAATTTGAGATGAAGTATCTTAAAAATGTTTTTCGAAATTCCAACCGGAAGTAGGGCTTTTACTCTTATCGAAAAACAGTTTTTTGCGAATATCTCGCAAGTCATGCTTTCTAGACAGGTACATCACCAGCATAAAAGTATTTATATTGTAATTTTAAATATCTTTTGTATAAAAAATATTTCAAAATTCGGACCGGAAGTACCACTTTTACTCTTACCGAATAGCGATTTTTGCAAATATGTCGTAAATTATGCATTCTATATATATTTATTAAGAGAATAAAAGTATTTAGAATTGGATTTGCAATATTTTTTATATACATGAAATTTCAAAATTCGGACCGGAAGTAGCACTTTTACTCTTAGCGAGTAGCACTTTTTTTCGAATATCTTGCAAAGTATGCATTCTATAGTGATTTATTAAGAGAATGAAAGTACTTAGAATAGTATTTTGAATAATTTTTGTATAAAAAAATTCTTAAAATCGTATAGTTTGAAACGCTCATACGTATAAGAAAGTCGTGTGGTGGCCACACCTCATTTTTGTTAATTGTAATAGCGTCTTTTTAGTTGAAAATATTCCAAAATTTAGCTTCTTAGTGATGAAGAATTACATATACTTCATTTAACATTGTTTGACTAAACTTGCAATGCATATGAATAACCACTGTATTTAAATTCTTAATAAATAATATTGATCATGTAAGGTATTAACTTTTCCTAATTTAGTAGGTTTGAACACTAGCTGCAAATATTTTCAAAAATTTATGTATTTGATGATTGCTCCTTCACTAATTACACTTAGCTGTTGAGGAGATAAAATCAACAGCTTTTCCTTTCACTAACAACGCTGAGGTAAACTAACCAAATTATGGAGCACTTTACACATAAATTGAGCAATAGTCTCCATTAGTCCTAGTAAGCTTATCTAAGTTTAAGACCATAACATTATAAAAGTTATTATGTTAATAAATAATATTTTAGGTTTCCTGTATTACTTACTATAGCAACATTAATTTTTTATAATTTACATTGGATATATGAATACATATTATGTACGTATCTTTTAACATTATATATAATCTTGACAAGATTTTTGGAAGAGTAATAATTATCGTTACAGTTTTTAATTGCTACGAGAAACGTTAATGTTCAAAAATTTCTTGGAATTTGTCAGAAACGTGTCTCAAATTATGAGAACTAACAACACGAAAGGTGTTGGGTGGTACTATCTGGTTAATTGCTATTATAACGACAATGTTGACCAAGGTAAAGCTAAACATATGTTATAATGATGATCAGCAATAAATCAACGTAATAGGACTATTTACCAAGCAGTGTCTTCTTATTTAATTGCATTCTCAGGCTTAACGGGTATAAAACAGAATGGTTAATATTTTATAATACACCTTTTAGTATGATTAGAATCAAGTGAAGTAAAATTTAAATATCTTGATTTTAATGAAAGCAAACGGCGTATAAAAGTATCTCTAATGTGAAAAATACAAATTTGAATAGATTTCTTGGAAATTATTATATTTATATATTTAAAAAACCTTTGCGCAGATATTTTTTTTAATAATAAAATTACATCTCAATTTAAGGAGAAATTCTTAATTTTTAACGTGTTCATTATTACATTTATTTATGATAATTTTCTCAAATAATCAGTGATATTATTAACTGGAATTACTTGATTTTCCCCATCCTGAGAGGTAATAGGGTTATTGCAAAACCTCTTATTGTACAAGCTATTGTTATAGCACTCTCAAGGAGTAGTTATATGTATGTCCACGTACATATGTTCTTACGACACTGTTCGCTTCAATTATAAATTTATATATCATTAAATAAAATGAAATGACTCTATGGATACTCATTACAAGACAAACACCACAAATACGTTTCTATAGTTATATCGTTGTGAAAATAACACCCATTGGATAAATATGTAGAATCATTTATTTAAACAATTAAAATAAACGGAGCAAACGATATCAATTTTGGTTTCACTTAAAATTGGATTAAGGTATTCAATATACCGCAGTTATATTAAATCTCAATCAGTTTATGCAAGCGGTTATCTACATAATATGGAGAAAAATTAAGATAATTTATTTGTTTAATGCCTTTTTTTTAGGACAACGGTATTTTATGTACAAACATCTAAATATAAAAGAGATCATTTCTTACTTATTCGTTTCTGTAAAAAAAACATATTTAAAGTGGAAATTTGCAAATCCACACATCCTGACAGGTAGAGATCTTTGGAGCAGATGTGTTCTAAATAAAGAAATTAAAAATCTGCAAATGGAACGAGATAGTAACCTAGGAGTGAGAGAACCATGAATTTTATAATATTATTTTTTTGGATATAATTTATATCAATTTCTACCAAAATAATCAAAGAAAATATCAGTGTAATATTACTGTGTTTACTAATAAAATATTTCAGATAACAATTTACCCTCATTTTATAAGATGTTTCTTAATTGAAGAGCGAACCGTGCGGCCTCATTCGCAAATTGTACAACTTCATGCAACCCGCTTTAGCTTATTATTACAAATTATGAACTTTGAAATTTTCTTTAGAAAATTAGAAATATTTGTTTGCTAGTTAGAGGTACCAACAGTTTTTAAAGTGACATAGCAATCATATTTGATATACCTATAGTGTCTGTCGTTGTCAAATGCGTTGAGTGAAGTCTGCAATTTTATCATATAAAAATGAATTATCAGTTTTTCTTATCAAAACCATCGGTTTTTTTTTATACTACTTACGGTCGTCATAATACACCTGGTGTGCTTGCCATTCGTCATACTGTGAAAAATGCCAAGCGTAACATTTCTTTATATAATGCTCCCGTTCCAGTAAGAGAGACATGCGCGAAACATTGAGAATGTGATGCTGATCAAGCCAGTGTTAATGAAAATTTTAATTTATTCATTCCAAGACAATTGATACATTCAAATTGAAATTGACAGAAGATCTAATTTTTTGGTTAGAGTTTTTGAAAATTTGGTTCATCAAATTCGGTTTTACAAGTGAAACCCAATTCGATGAACCAAATTTTCAAAAACTCTACAAACATGTACGTATGAAACAGAGGCCATTTAATTGGTACTATTTTGAGACCTTAATTGCGTCTATGACACTTCAAAATGAAAAAAAAATGTTGGTCTGTTTCTATTTGTTATCGTCTCATTTCAGTTTAAAAATATATCATTCTTATTGGAAAAATTGTATACACATTCGTAGAATTTGAATGTAGATTTAAATGTGGATGTCTATTACAGAAAGCACTATACTCTGTTTTGCAATTCCGCGGACCACCTTGAAATTTTCGTGCTAAAAGTGGGCAATTCGATTGGTTCTTTTCGTGCCCAAATGACAGTCATTTGACGGTTGCACATTGTATGCTTTTCCACGCTTTCTTTTACTTTTTTTTTTGGTCTTGGATTTATACAACAAAAATTGTTCTTTTTATTATTCTTACACCGTTTATTTAGTTTCTAAAATAATATATCATCGACCCAACGCCGACTACAAATGCGGCCGTTTTGGGCAATTATCCCCTTGAAAAGCAAGTAATTTTCAATATTTATAAGAAGCCGAGAATTGAAAATAAAAAAAAAGTACAAGGGAAATAGCATCGCATATAGTGTGCGCAACTATTACCGGTTGCGCACACTAATTGTTGTATTTTCTTAGTTTGTGTTAAATATCTGAAGTTACCCATATTCTATTATTGCAGGTGTTGCAAGAAGCAAGAAGTACAGTTTTTAAAGTTATAAAGGAATATAAGTCCAAGGGAGCGCTTACTCAGCCCAAGCAAAGCTCTGATAAACGCTCATTAGTCAACAACTTTGAAGAAAATGTAAAAAATTCAGTAAGACAAGTAATACACAGCTTTTTTTATAACAATGACGCTTCTATATTTAATAGCATTTTTGACGAATTTCAAAACCATTCCAATATACCTCAAATAGCGGTTCAGCATTATACTTACAAATGAAAAAGATTAATTTCAAGTAAAATATATTTATTTTTAAGACAAACATATATATAAAATATATTATGGATTATTAGTTTTCCAAAGAAAAAGAACTGGCAACTACCATGAGGATATGAATTCTGCTGTATTTAAAAATTGGTTTAGTGCTGTTTCAAAAAAAAATCCAGACGGTACCATTACTGTTATGGATAACACGCCTTACTATTCTCACAAAGTTGAAAAGATCCCAAGTACATCAGAATTGGCTACAATCAAAAGAAATACCATTTCCACTAGAAATGAGTAGACTAGTTTTACTGGATTTGATCAAACAACATAGTCATAACTTCAACCAATATGTAGTTGATGAAGTGGAAACAGCAAAGAAAAAACACGTATGAGATTACCACCCTACCACTGTGAAATAAATCCCATTGAATTGGTATGGGCCGAAATAAAAAATTATGTTGCTCCGAATAATAAAAATTTCAAAATGACAGAAGTCAAACAATTACTATTGACTGCATTAGCTAATTTTAATTGTGCTAAATAGAGAAAGTGTATAGAACATGCGCTTAAAGAGGAAGAAAAATGAGTCTATTATATGGCTTAATTGGCAATATTGTGGAGCCATTTATTATTTCAACTGCAAGTGGTAGTGATACAGATAGTAACAGTGAATAATAAATTAAACATGTGCATATTTTCCAGTTTTCCTATAATTAATCGGGTTCCGTGTAATGATATTTTGAAGTTTTCTTAGTTAAAATACTGATTAAGGAATGTATAAATATTTTTAAAGTTGCTGTACATTAGAAAATATACTTCAATTTTTGTGTTATTATTTCACAACATATTCTCGGTTCTCTCTGTAAACATGAAAAACCATTAAAATATTAAATAAACCTCCTTGACCAAAATGCAAATATTGTTGCCATATTTTAATATAAACATCCCAAAGTAACTGCAGAAATTTACTAAAAAATATTTGAATACAAAAATCTTGATGCAAAATTTTTGAACAGATGCATGTATGTATATCAGTGAGTAAACACATTACATAATGTTCATAACCTTTGTCATATATTTGTCAAAAATAAATATCATTATCACTGTGTATCAGCCAAATGGAATAAATTCGATAATAAATAAATGGGGGCGTGTTACGTAAAAACACGTCGATTGGTATTTTTAGTTGTGCATTTTCTTCAACAGAAACTTTTTATATATGGTGTCATGTAACAGTGCCCAATACCAACTTTTTTATTTTAAATGTAACACTGTATATTATTCAATTTTTGATTCTTCAGAAAATTCTAGACATATTTCGTGTACATTTTCCTATTCTTACTATCAACTGTTTCGGAAATATTAAGTGTTTTCTGATTTATTTTAAAAATTAACATTGAAGAAAGAAAATTATTTGATTACAGAAATTCGCCACAACACACTCAAAAACTAATAAGTAATCTGTTTAGTTTCTGATAATGTAAAAAGAAACATTCCTCTTTACCGATATGAAATAAACAAAAACTGTACATAAATACTTTTGTTTGCTTTTGTTTAAAGCGTCTGGCCTTAGCAAATTGTTGTCTGCCTGCATGACGGTTTAGTGGTCAGTGTTATAATTGTTTGAATTTTGTTAACTGTATCAGAGAAATGGTTTTTTTAACCGAAATGCACAAAATAACAATTCTACAGATGACTGGTTATGGAGATGACACACGGACACAAAGGGAAATGGTGGGCTTGTTTCATGAAAAATTTCGAAATTTGCCCCCTATTTCCCAAGAGACAATTAGTAAAATAGAAAAGCAGTTTCGCGAGCTTGGACATGTAAGGCAGATAAAAAAGCAGCTACCAATACAATAAGTGATGATAACAAATTGGATATTATACCTGAGTTTAAGAAAAACCCACATACTTCTAGTCGACAAGCAGCTACAATGTTCGATGTTAGCTATTCATCGATTACTCGAACATTAAAAGCAACTAAAATGCATCCCTATAAAATTATACCAACTCAGGAGCTCATGGAAGACGATTTTGATAGGAGAACGTATTTTTGTGAACAAATGATGGCAATGTAAGATAACAATGTTTTGTTTGCTAATGAGTGCACATTTACACATCACGGTCATGCTAATTCTCAAAATTGCCGCTATTGGTCGAGGAAATACCCTCACTGGACGGGGGAATAACATACGCAATACACTGCAAAGGTTAATGTTTGTGCAGGAATTGTTGGAGATCATATCATAGGTCCCTTTTTCATTAACCCTTATTATCCTGAATTTAGTTTCTTTTGGAAATATCAGTGGTTTATGACTTCATACTGTTTGAAATATCAATTGAAACCCTTTCCAAGACAACTTTTCAATATCACATTTATAGACCGTGATATTTGAACCGTTGCATATATGTAACACTAGGATAATAAGGAGTCAAACATAACAAAAATTCATTTTATATTTTTTTTGTAATTTATTTGTACGATATTATATAAATATCTTAAATAACATAATTGCTGCAAGAAAACAAATTCATATCATGTGAAAATTTTGATTGCAATCAATGCACAATCCAACGCCACATTTGAGACACATAGTTCTGGTAATAGAACTGCATTCTTCTTAAGCACATCTTCTTCGTTTATTATTTGAAATAAAAACGAGCAGATGATCTTTTCGACCAAATCTAATATCGTCGGACACTCTACTCTTTGTTGCACTTGATGATGATGTAGTTGGCCTACCAACACCTTTGGATTTTGTTCCATATTTGGTCAAATAGCTAGTAACTATGTGTCTACGAAAGTCTAGCTATCGCATTGATTTTCCGCTGTTAGTATGAATATACCAAGCATTTTGAAAAAAGACATCTAGCATCCACGTAAAGAGGCACCACCACCATTTTTTTGAACGAATACTGACACGATACCTAGAAATATTCTGGTCCATGAGATCAGTTCCACCCATGGAATCATTGTATTTCCGAATAAGATTTGGTTGTGGAACTTGCACAACTATTTTTTCTTGTTTCGAATAGCGTTTGACATGTGTGAAAGGTTGTACACCATAACATGTTGAAGCTACAGTTACGGTACCCAACCTGTCTAACAAATATCATTCCAGTAGTTCTGTCAAGGGCAGAGTAGTAAGTACCTCTGTTAACTTTTGCTAAGGTTTGTTTGCTGGGGAGTGGAATTGTTTTAGGTACTCGATTTTCTCGGACGGTACCTGTATACCAAATACCAACATCTCGCATACCTTGCAATAAATATACGCTTGTGAACAAATTGTCTAGAAATAGTTTGTATGGCAATTCTCTTTTTGCATCTGGAAGTTCACGTAAGAAACCTAGTAAGGGAGCAGTGCATTTTCCATAACGAATTTCATAATAATTCACTGAATTTGGATTTTTTCCCTGATAGATATCAAAGTTTATGAGATATCCTCTTTCGGAATTGAGTGACCACATTTTGAAACCAAAACGAATTGGTTTCCCTCTGATAAATTGTTTGCAGGCGTGTCTGCCAAGGTATTTCACCATTGATTCGTCGTAATTCATATTTTCGTCTGGAACATAATGCTGAATAAATGTTTCTTTCAGTCAATGTTTTCATCAATGGTCTAACTTTCCAAGCCTTCTCATTTTCATCTATTTGGCTGTTATCTGCTAAATGAAAAAACTGTATGATTTGTTCAAATCGGTTTCTCCTCATAGAATTTTTCACTAGTGGGTTGCCCATATCTAATCCACTATCCCAATAAAATGGTTTTCCTGGCTTTACATCATAGCCGCTCAATATCAAAATGGCCATAAAACATTTCAACTCATCAGAACTAGTTTTGGGATCTGGGAAATTTTTGAATAGTGCATATTTTCGACATTCTTCTCCCATATATTCAATAAGATCGTCAATCCAAAACAATTCGAATATTTCAACCGGTGACAAGTTTTCAAATTGAGAGAAGTCACAGGGAGATACAAAGTTATTCCCTCGATTTAGCAGCTCTCCACTGATGAACAATTTGTTCTCGATTATTGATAGACTTTGATGTCGTGGCTTCCGATGTTATCGCCTTCGACGTTGTCGCTTCTAGATTCTGATGTGCGTTGTGAATGCGTTTATTATAATTTTATTTCGGCCTGTGAACGGAGCTGACGTCCAGAAAGCCGATCTAAGTCAAAGTCAGTTTCTTCGTCCCCAGATTCCTCATCGGTTAAGCACGTTCACTTCTGGAGGTTCAATATATATATAGCTTCAATCGGAGCACTGTTATTCTCGTCATCAACATACGCAATCTGCTATGCTTCCTCCAATGTCAGTCCTCTTCTAGAATGAAAAATATTGTTATATATCGTATTTTGTCCTGATGATGGCAGGATTTTAGTTGCCGAAACCCGAAACGTAATCAATAAAATTGTAGTCGCTAGAATCATTCATTAATCCAAATTGCTTGCTTACGATCTCAACTACAACATTTAGACTACATTACCCCATTATCCTAGCGTTACATATATGCAACGGGAAAATTTACGTCCCTTAGGAATACTCAAAACTTTCTTCTTTATTATTATTGAACTACTTTGAGGTTAGGTGTAACATTTCTGAACACAAAGTTCATGAAAGATAGAGAATTTATATATTTGTTACTCCAAACGGATGTCCATATTCTTCGAATTTTCAGGATCACAGTTCACCAAACTTATAAATAGTTCCACTAAAAACGCACCGAAACATACAAGCTGCTCTCAACAAATAATTTATGCATCTGTAACAGCACTTACAGTGACATCTACCCGCCAAGTTCAAAAATCATTCCACAGAAAATTACTAAAATACGTTAAAAATGCGTTGCATATATGGAACACTAGGATAATAAGGGTTAATGACAATTTGAATGGAGATAATTATTTAGCACTACTCCAAAATAATGTCGTGCCAATTTTGACAAACTTATATCTTGATCCAGCAAACTCACAAGATCCAGCGAATATGATATGGTTTCAGCAAGATGGAGCACCACCCCATTACTAAATCAATGTCCGGCAGGACCTCAGCATGTTGAAGACTCTTACATTGACATTAATGTTTTTTTTTTTTGATTTTTACATTATCAAAAATAAACAGATTACTTATTAGTATTTGAGTGTGTTGTAGCGAATTTCTGTAGTCAAATAATTTTCTTTCTTTAATGTTAATTTTTGCAATAAATCTGAAAACACTTAATATTTCCGAAACAGTTGAAGATAGGTATAGAAAGTGGTACATGATATATGTCTAAAATTTTCTAAAAAATCAAAAAGTCGAATCATATACAAGCTGTTGCATTTAAAATAAGAAAGTTGGTATTGGCCACGGTTACATGACATACCATGTACAAAAAGTTTATATTATTAAATGAGCATCTAAAGCTTTATGAGCATCCGCTATATCAAAACAGTTTTTAAAATACTTTTATATAAGGAGCGCAATTGTGTATAAATTTCTCAGTTATTTACTATATGACCGCTTTTTGTGGAATCTAAATATTATTATTATTATTGGAAAATATTGCGATTGTACAAAAATCCTTATTGCATTATTTCACTAAGAACATCAACGAGAAAATGTAACGTTTTATATCCGAAATGAAAAATTGAAGGCAGTAAAAGCCCAGTTAACCCATGGGAAAAGGATGGGTATAAATGGAAACGAGTAATTGTGTTTTATAGTTGTTCGTTCTTTATTTCCGTGATAACTTAGGTGGTGACAGGTAGGACCGTTAAATTTACGGGTTTTAAAAATAGTAGTCATCCGCTTTGGAGGCATAGGTCTTTCTTCTTTAACCCCCGGTAATGAGATTAAACGTTTTCACACCACTCACCGGCAATAATAAATCCGATTTGAAGTCGTTTCTTTCTCTACTTCATTCTTTTTTAGTTTGTGACTTGTGTCTAAGTAGAACAACCCCGATAATTCACCGTATAATAGAAAGAATGGGCCAGAAGAGACGAGATTTGTGCTTCGGTTGTTATTTGTCGACAGATTCCGAACGTTCCGACAAAGGCATTTAATGCTTGTTTAATAAGTCATACATTTGATCCTCGTATAAATGCCAGTGGAAAGTTTATGGGATTTCCTATAATCGGCGGAACGCTCTCAATAAAACTTTTTAGTCGTGTTCTAGCCCGTAAACTTTTCCTCATATCTCCGTAGACACGGAGGAATGGGATATGATCATAAAATTGAAATTACACGACGAACAAGAATCGTTAAATCCGCACTAGAGATTTTTGTTCTTGCATTGCAGTCAATGTTACATTTCGCCTTTTAAAAGTTTTAAGTACATATTCGCGCCAGTGTAAATTAATAGCGTGCCGAGATATAAAAATACCATTAAAATAATTTGAAGATGTATTCCTCAGTTCACCATTATAAAATTATATTTAGCCTAAAGTCATGTTACATTAACTCTTTAAATATTGTATATCTATTAATGCCATAGTGAAAGCTGCAATAAATAAAATTGAATAGTATATGATTCAAAGTAATGCTTGCCGCTTTTAGGGTGAAAATATTCATGTTTTTTATGGTCTGAATTATGACTGTAGTCTGCGTTCGTAGTTGGAGGGAAGTAAATTGTAAGTGCAGCTTTTAAAGTCAATCATATAAAGACCAGCCACTTAGGTGACATCTACAAGATTATAAGCACGAATCTGTAACATAATGTTATTATCTCAATCTTGATATTTGGGCTTTGATTATTTATTATTTTTTGTGTCGAAAAGTCACGGCCAAATAAATTAAAACTATGACGAATAGCAAGTATTTAAAGTTTTGAAATGTTTAATTATTTCGTCTGTTTAAATAATTATTTGCTACAAATACATAGCGAAATTTACATTTTCTTTTCAAAATCGACTCTTTGCTGCAGAATGTCATATCATCTTTCCACACATATTACAGCCAATTCAACAAAATTAAAGAATTCCAGTAAAATCATTTTCCCAGGCCAAGCATTTGATAGCTGTCCAGAAACTCTCCTGACAAACGAAGACCGGAGATTCCTCAGATCATTTTAAGACAATTTAACCCAATTCACCCAAGTCCGAAAATGCTTCCTAAGGGAGCTAGAGCTCTTTGAAGATGGCGCCTTGTAATTAGTTTTCTTTTAATATCTCCCGAACGGGTAGGTAAACGGTTATTTTAACGCATAACTTTTTGTCTTTAACTTTTAGGCATTTGTGACACTAGATTATTAAATCTTCAGGTATTCTAGTACTAAAAGGTACTCTTACTTTAAGTCGGTAGGATACACCGTTTACTAGAAAAATCCGTTTGAAAATTTTTCGTTTTTTCGTCATCAAAATTCAATTTATTATGTACCTACTTATTTTTAGCGACGAAGTTGGCTAGGACTATCAAGGCATAGATGAAAATTAATTTAATAAATCATCTTTTGTTTCAATAAATGCAGCACACAATTCGTAAAAAAAGTTTGGGAAAAGAAGCAAAAATCAATTTGAAACAAAATTTTAGCTGAAGGTTTTTAAAAACAAAGTGTTTATTACAATGGAACGAAACTCACAAAAAAGAACAAGTATCAAAGGTAGATAGTTAAAAAGATGCTCGATGTGATGACCATTAGTCTCTATGCATAAATTTACCCTTTTGCTTAGAGAACGCCGAATTCTTGCAAAAATTTCAAAGTTATTTCTAAATTCGTTGCAAGCATCTTGTATCCTTAGCCAGAGTTGTGCACGATTTTGTATCGGAACGGAATAAACAAATGCTTTTATGTATCCCCAAACACAATAATCGCAAGGATTCAAATCCGGCGACCTTGCTGGCCAAGCAACTGGACCGCCTCTTCCAATCCAATGGTCTTCATAGTTATTATCTAGAAAGTCTCGTACATTCCTGCTAAAGTGGGCCGGATAGCCGTCCTGTAGAAACCATAAGTTTTGCCGAATATTTAAACGCACCTCATCTAACAATTCAGGTAAAATATTTTGCAGGAAATGTAAGTAATCAACACTATTTAAACGAGCAGGTAATTCCACAGGTCCAAGTAGATAATCGTCAACTACTCCAATCCAGACGTTTATGCTAAAACTATCCTGATGCTTAAATTCTTGAACAACGTGGGGATTGTCACCAACGTACGAATAATAGTGTACATTATGTACATTAAAAATTCCATTTTTTGAGAATGAAGCTTCGTCACCAAACAAAATGTACCTGAAAAAATCTTCATCTTGATTTATCTGATTTTGTAACCATCTAGCGAATTCTACACGAGCAGGAAAATCTCCTTCTAGCAGTGCTTGCACCTTTGTAAAATGAAAAGGATATAAATTTTCTTTGTGTAAGATATTTCCAACGGAAGATTTTGAAATTGTGGGGTACATGGCAGATAGTCTTCGAACGCTAATTTCTGGATTTTCCTCAACTTCCATTAAAATAACATCTTCATGTTCTGCTGTTACATCATTATGTCTCCCTGTTTAATTTTTTTTTTGGGACCACTGAACCTGTTTCTCTTAATCGTTGATGAAGAGCTGTAAATGTTGAGTGAGTGGGATGCTGACGATTGGGAAATTTTTCAGCGTATCTACGTTGCGCTGCTCGAGCGTTAGACCTCATTTCGCCATAAACTAAATGCATATCGGCGTATTCTTCATTAGTAAAAACCATTTTTTTTTAAATTGAAATCGTTGTGTTGGAATGTTACAAAGTAAAAAATTAAAAGATAAACTTCGCGAACTGACAACAATTTGACAATTAAAAACGTAGGTTTTATTTCTGTTGGCAGTTCAGAGCGAACTAGTGCAAAAAATAATAAATTGAATTTTAATGACGAAAAAACCAAAAATTTTCAAATCGATTTTTTTAGAAAACGGTGTATCCTACCGACTTAAAGTAAGAGTACTTTTTAGTACTAGAATACCTGAACATTTAATAATCTAGTGTCACAAATGCTTAAAAGTTAAAGACAAAAAAGTTATGCGTTAAAATAACCGTTTACCTACCCAAAACGGCCGCCTATGACCGGTACTAGAAATTCGCAATTAATGGAATCGATTCATCTCTGGAGGATAAATAAGCATACCAGTTTTTCTAAATAGAAGCGTTCGGGAGATATTAAAAAAAAAACTAATTACAAGGCGCCATCTTCAAAGAGCTCTAGCTCCCTTAGGAAGCATTTTCGGACTAGGGTGAATTGGGTTAAATTGTCTTAAAATTATCTGAGGAATCTCCGTTCTTCGTTTGTCAGGAGAGTTTCTGGACACCCTGTATAAGAAAACTGAAAATAATGTCAGCTCCGACGTACATATTGTTAATTACATTTAGACTGTAGACAAATAGTTTTTATTTTTACTATGTATAAGTGTTTTCTTTTAATGCATTCAAATAAAAACATTGCAAAAGCAGCCAATATATACAAAACATCAAGTTATCATGAA
The DNA here is from genome assembly GCA_963170755.1 of Amphimallon solstitiale. NCBI lineage: Eukaryota > Metazoa > Arthropoda > Insecta > Coleoptera > Scarabaeidae > Amphimallon > Amphimallon solstitiale. The sequence goes on from OY720679.1 coordinate 18,679,905, forward strand.
TTGAATAACAAAGCTGTGAAAATACCATCAAAACAAAATTAAACAGAAAACAATTAAGTACATGATTTTAAAAGGTTAGCAATTACCATTGTGATTGGAGAAATACATTACATATTTTTAGACCAGAATATGTATTTAATATCTGCAATATCGAATCGTCTTCAATGTAAAATATTAGTGTTTTTAAAATTAAAGTTTTGAGTAGAATTAAAGTAATGACTAAACAAGGATGTTTGTTATCGTTTGTCCATTTATAATTTTGTAAACTTCTTGTCAGGTATTGTTTCATTTGACAACATGATCTCCCCCACATCACACATACTCCAGTCTGTACGCTAAATTTTTTAAATTTCATCAATAAATTTGCCATCGTTTTGGAGTTATGAGTTAGCAACTGGGTGTTATTTTTTTAAAGTATTATTGTTAAACCTGGTGTTAAATCGCCCATGTAGATCAAACCAATATACTTTTTCTCTACATTTCCTAAACTTTGAAGCCTGCTATCAACTTTTCTATTTACAAGAAAAATTTTGAATACTATTTCATTGTTGATGTATAAGAGACATACTATTAAGTTTATAAAAATCACAAATACTTAAACTTCTGAGCAAGCACGTTGACAAAGTGCTTCATTAGTTATGGGCAAAACCAAAATAAAATTTGTTGGCACAAATATAGTTAAAATTACAGAGATGCTAGAGTACATATTCACATTAAAAATGCATCATAGTTATTTAAGTTACATTTTGAACTTATCAATATTAAATTTTAAATTGTACTTCTCTTACTTTCATAATTTGAAAAACAGACTGAGTATTTTTTTTTGTGAGGTATTGGCAGGAAAGGATATCAAAAAAATATGTGAGTCGACTGCGCATGGTATTTTTAAGAAAGGGAATACAAATCAGTCACATATACGGGGTACATTAAAGAAGTAATTGCAAACAACACAACCGACATAATGATTGTATCAGTTTGTTTTATTTTTAAATATTGGGGGCTTTAACAGAGATAAAATGTACAAGTAAATTATACGGAGTTGGTTGGATCTGATTGGACATGGATTATGTTGTTGCATTGTATGTGGACGATCTCCATGAAAAGTCTGCTTTTGTAATAGCTTTCGTTAGCAGTAACAGCACGAAATTGGTGTTTGTATTTTATTGATAGATTACCCTATTACGTCACTCTTGCCTAGCGTTGTTTGATGGTTGTCATTTCCTTTCAACTATGTGTCTGCGCGTGCGTTCGTGTGCTTGTCCATGTTCTTGTGTTTTGTGTGAGTGCGCGAGCATGTACGTGCGTGTGCGTGCGCGTGTGTTCTACTATAAACGCAATACTATTCTAGATACATATGAGAAAAGACACTATATAAAACATATATAGAGTGAAATTAATTGAAAATAGTATTTACATGCTATTTAGACAGTACCTTGATTTCCATTATTATTCCAGTATTAAAGGTATCAATAATTGTTGAAATAAATGCTCTATCAATTAATTTAAAATTTAATAACAAGGACAAATCGTAGAAAGTATTATTTATTAATTATTTATTTTCTAAAAATAAATACTTAATTCTTCCATTGTTTAGTTTGCTACAATATTCTTTTAGGCAAACGTTTGCCTGTATCTATGTCCACTTATTTCCGTCCTTTTTTCGCACATATCTAGTCACTTCAATGCTATCTACAATGAATGTTTATTAAAGAGCTCTACCTTAAATGATTTACAAGCATGAACCTATTTTAGTAATATTCATAAACAATTAAAAATCTATCCACCCATTCATCAAAGTCAGTGTCGACTAAATGTATTTCTTATATGGTATTTTTATTGAATTTACTTTAAGATAGAGCTTCCGTACAGTTGGGTTTTGAGAATCAATATTATTACAACTATTTCACCTTAAAATCAACACTCTGGCTTCACTAACTATCTGTATATGTAGATCTAGGGTTCACGGCAACAATACATTATTCAATGGAGCAAAATAGAGTACACAACTTTAGTAAACTAAAAGCGACTGGTACTTTTTTTTGAAAGTATGGAATTTATTTTGATTGTCAAAAGAATTCAGTCAGTGCGATTCTCCCTAGCTTGCAAAGTGGACTGTATGTGTTGTATGTATTGCAATACAAAATGAGGTGTGGCCACCACACGACTTTCTTATACGTATGAGCGTTTCAAATTATAGAATTTTAAGAATTTTTTTATACAAAAATTATTTAAAATCCTATTCTAAGTACTTCTATTCTCTTAATAAATCTCTATAGAATGCATACTTTGCAAGATATTATCAAAAAAGTGCTACTCGCTAAGAGTAAAAGTGCTACTTCCGGTCCGAATTTTGAAATTTCATATATACAAAAAATATTGCAAATTCAGTTCTAAATACTTTTGTACTCCTGATAATATATATAGAATGCATAACTTACGACATATTTGCAAAAAATCGTTATTCGATAAGAGTGAAAGTGGTACTTCCGGTCTGAATTTTGAAATTTCTTTTATACAAAAGATATTGAAAATTATGTTTTAAATACTTTTATACCCATAACGTACTTGTCTAAAAAGCATGACTTGCGAAATATTCGCAAAAAACTGGTTTTCGATAAGAGTAAAAGACCTACTTCCGGTACGAATTTCGAAAAACTTTTTAAATAAAATTATTTTCAATTTCAATTTTAAGTATATATGAATTCTTTATAAATTTGTTTAAACTTAATAGTTGACGAAATATTGTCAAAATTCGATTTTTTCGCTGAAGTAAACTGCTACTTCCGGTCTACCGATTTTACTGAAAAACTAATCAGATCTCAAGAGGGAGATTATACACGTAAATACAAAATTTGGAATTGATATCTACAGCGGTTTGACCGCTATCGTGGTCACACACACACAGAGAGAGAGAGAGACATACACACACACAGACACACAGACATTTTTTAAAAACCACTTTTTCGGTATCAGGGGACTTCAAAACGTGGGCATCTGCAAAAATCTCGAGGTCGAAAATTTTCATCATCACAATACTTCCTTATACTACGTATAAGAAAGTAAAAATATGTAGCTAGACTAGAATTAAACAATAGAGACACATATATTATAATTTCGTATAATACAATAGCTTTTAACTATAATGCAATTATAATTAAGTACATTAGATAAAAAATGTATTTTTTTACTGATTTTGATACACAATAACCAACTTGACAAGAGTATAATTCCACAAAATCGTCTTTCCGTACTCAATGATGGTAATAAAGTAACATGTGTACACGAAAGTATATATTTTAGACGAGAAACGCTGTTGCTCAATTGATCCGACAAATGTAAATTCTAAACAGTCTTTAATTTTAAAAGAAACCGGTCTGTAGTTACTTTAACAGTGAAGTGTTATCGCAGATGCAAACACTCATGTGCAACATGTTTGGGTTGGTACTTATAGGGTCATCACAGTTGCGTAAATGGACAATTATCATTAGGAAATTTTATATTATTAAATAAATTGTATCGAAATTAATGGACTCCACATAGAACGGGAGGAATTTCTGTTCGAAGATCAAAGACGGGAATCTACAAATGCCGATTAATAGTATCGAACGCACTGAGGTTGTAGAATCATGGGGCAATTTAAGAAAATTATTATTGTATGTAGATAATACACTATTAAACGATAAGGGAAATAGTTACTGTTTTTAAATTAGTTTGCGTTCTATAGAAAAGATCAACTTTTTATTTTAGAAATAATTGTTTCTGATATTTAAAATCATTTTATTTTACATCATATTTTTATTACAGCTGCGCTAATTATACATCCACACTCAAAACTTTCGCATCACTTTAGTTATCATACAAAGGCAAAGTTACAAAGTAATAAAACGTTATAATCAATCGTGTATATAGAAGCTAAAAAATGTGTGTACTGACGGTATGAAACGTGTTACACAAGACAGGTGTAGAAGTATTATTGTCATAGGCTTCGGGGCTATATGGTGGGTGGTTGAATTTATCGAAACCGAATTCTCGCACAACAACCTTCGAAACACGAACCGTGTGAACCGGAACATTGTCGTGAAGAAACAATACACTAGCCCTCAGTTTTCCTCGCCATTTTTTTAAATTTCTTCTCTTAAATGACGCAAAGTGGTTGCGTAGGATCCTGCCTTTATAGTTTTATCTTTTTTCATGTATTAATTCATTTAGAATCCCAAACCACTGCGGTCATGACTTTCCCGCCAGATGGAGTTATTTTAAATTCCTTGGATGGTCTGCCCTCTTCTTGTGCCATTGCATAGATGCTTGCTTACTTTAAGGGTCATAGTGATGGACACTCGTAGAATCTTAATCACAGAGCTCCAAAGTCTCTCTACAGCACTTGGCTTACACATTGTTCCTGAGGTACTGTGCACATTCGGTGTACACATTTTGCACTGATTTTTGACAGGTAAAGATGGTCATGAAGAATAGTGTGTGTGGTATCAACGTATAGGTGTCATCTGTGACAATATTTTAACCTTTATTCGGGCATCCTCCAGTACAAGTTTCACAACTTTTTTCACATTATCGTCGATAGCGGATGTAATGGGGTCGGCCGAGAGATGGTAATCTTCAGTATCCCTGCCCCTTTTGCATTCACTCGACCAGTTTCGAACGGTAGATGATGAAGGTTCAGAATTGTCAAAAATAGCCACCAACTCTTTGTGAATGTTTTTTTTTTTGACTTCTTCCTTGCTCTTTAAGGAATTTATAATTGTTATCTACTATTTATTATTACTAGAGATCTGATCATCATAACTGATTGAAAATTTTTATTTATACCCTCAGATGATGTAATTATTTAGTATAGTTATAATATTATTAATATCGCTAATTTCGATACACATGGAATATTGCTCAAGTATCCTCTTTAAGTTAATAATTACGAAACTCAGCAAATGCAAAAAATACAAAATGGGGCTATGAGAACAATTTTAAAGTGTAACAATTATACAACAGTTGCATTAATGCTGAGTACATTGAAATTAATGAAAGTACGACAAAGAATAACATACAAAACAATGTTATTCATTTGCAAGAGTAAACAAGGTGTTACGCCACCATATATTAGTCAGAAGTTGATTTATATACATGGCACACATAAATATAATACAGATTCTTTATAGAAAAAGTAAATAGGTCATCAACGGCTAATAATGTTTTTGTTAATGGGCTAAAAATGTTTAACAGCCTGTCGTATGACATAAAATACTTTAATAATATAAATAGGTTTAAGAGACAACTGTCATTATATATTTTAGAGAAATTTATATAAATAATGTAAGTGTATGTAAATAGCGTATTGCTAATAAAGATATATTATTATTACCCACTTCATTATTTACTTTATTGGCCCCGGGAAGCTGATATATAGTTCAATATAAAGCGCCTTCGTTCGACCATAATTAAATACTGTTTTCCAGAGTCCTGTGGAGTCTTACTAGCTCCGACAAGCTTCTTAGCCACTACATCCGACCAATTAAATTAAAAGACTTATAATCGTATGAGAATAAGATGGAAAGAGGATTGGAACAGTACTAATGTAAATCGTACACATATCGTTTAATATGATTGTGATTGTGATACTATCATTAAATATATTAAAGAGTGCCTGCAGATAGTTTATACGACAAATCAATAATCTGTGGAGTGGTTTTGTGGTTTCCTCTCCAGTCCTTCCGACTTAAGTTCTTACCATGGCACTGTACTTAATATGAAATGCTTATGGAAATCATTCTCGTACTTCTGTGTACTGTTCAGGTCCTTACTGAGTGTTTATTGAATATTTCTGGGTATATATTCCGTTGTTCAAAATGTTTGTCCTTCTGTGATAATTCTTTACAATTTACTAAGATATGCCTGACTGTTGTAGGTTCATTATTGCAGAGTCTTCAGTTAAGGTATGTCTCATACAGACCCATCTCATTCAGATGCAGCTTTACAGGTGCATGACCTGTCACAATAAAAACCAGTTCAGTTCGCAGCCGATCCTTGCTTAATATATAGTAGTTCTGCATCCCCTTTATTACAAGGTTGACCAATAAGTTACATAAAAACCCAGTCTTTGATTATGCCTAGACAAACACCTCAACATTCTTGATATTTTTGTTTCAACAGGTTTCATCTTCAATTAATTCTCTACCCTGTTGAAATCGTTTAGAATAAAATTTTATCGTAAAGTATGACAATACATGTTTTTACTCACATTAATCGTTCTCTGATACAAACTTGTTCCTTCTTCAATCATTTTTTTTGGTTAAGGCTACATAAAATGCAGCAAAGCTCTTTGGATGTCATACATATTTGTAAATATCAAAATATCACAACAACTTGACAACAAGAATTGCCGATAATCATTTGCTTTTGTCATGGCTAGGCAAATAATATAAAAATCGCTCTTTATATTTGTCTGACTATAATAGTAGTTTATCGACGACTAAACAATAAAGTAGGTATTATATTAATCAATATTTGTTAATAATAGGACTCGTTGTCGTAGTAACGATATACCAGTTCGGCCATTTTACTAACTGTCTAACCGTCAAGCGTCATATTGATATTATAATCTGACATTTTCGTTTAATTATTTTGATTTTTTTTAGTAATCTTAAGTTAGTCGTAGATAAAGTAGTGTATACTAACTCGCGATAATGACTATTATTCCCTCGAGCCGAGTTACTCCCTCACTCTTGGGAATAATAACTGTCATTATTGACTCGTTGTATAATAGTATATTCTTTCTACAAACGCTGTCATAAGTTGTCATTTTGACAGGGCAAATTTCAAAAAAAAAATGCGAGTTTATGTATATCGCATATTCACAACTATATATGTTTGTTCAAAAATACAAAAGATAAAGAGATAAAGGAACAACATTATTTATTAATAGTGACGTTTTTAATACACGAAAAATTAGTTTTTATAATAATTATTAATCGATACATTACAGTTGCTAAAATTCATATATATATAAGTATATTTATGAAATGTCAAATTTGACACAACGGTGGAGTAATATTATTCCATCGAAGTGTCATTATTATTCAACAGTATTTAGTAATGCATGGCATTACTTGATAGAAATGGCGTATTTAATACATATATTACTTAATAGTTGTGGATAAAGTACTTTTATCTACTAATGTCAAATAATACATGAAAAAATTATACCGATATTAGACCTCATTATTAAACACTGTGTTTGTAAAGTGTTTTTGATTGGATAAGAAACTGTTGAATAATATTATTCAACACTTCCAGGGACCAATGAAAAAATAGTCGGGAAAATATAACCAATTACATTCAAATAAACACTGGAAAATAAGCGATTTCATCTTAGTTGCGTAGGCACTGAATGACATCGAACGTCAAACGTTAAATGTCAAGTAGCGTGCTTATTATTATTCTAATCAAATTATAATCTTAACACGTCTACAGCTTTTTCTGTCTGCTGGAAATGTATAATATTTCGTGTACCGCCAATACATTAGTAGATAAAGCATTATATTCAACTCATTGCGTGGATATTTTATTACACTCGGACGATTACAGCACTCGCTGCGCTCGTGCTGCAAACTTCATCCTCGTGTAATAAAATTATCCACGCAAACTCGTTGAATAATATACTATTATATAACGAGTCAATAATGACAGTTATTATTCCCGAGAGCCGAATTTACGAACCGAGCCGTGAAGCGGCGAGGGAGTCACTCGGCTCGAAAGTATAATAGTCATTATTGCGAGTTAGTATACACTACTTTATCTACGACTAACTGAAGATTACTAAAAAAAAATCAAAATAATTAAACGAAAATGTCAGATTACTATATCAATATGACGTTTGACGGTTAGACAGTTAGTAAAATGGCCGTACTTCTCTATCGTTATTTTAGGTATTATATTAACCAATAGTGATTAATATAATACCTACTTTATTGTTTAGTCGTCAATAAAATAAATTATTCCTATGATTTTGATATATATAAATATTACGTCACCATATAAATGTTAATTCACGCTCTATGGAAGGGTTTAACCTGCTGAGCAGATATGTTGTCTCCTAACGTAGCATGCTATCAGTGGATCAGATTTCTTAGTGGATCACATTATTATGTGTATACGTACTCAGTCATTGTTTTCGATTTTATATTATATACGACATATATTATCTAGTATCTGTATCTGTAGTATTTATGTATATTCTGATGTAAATGTTTGTTAATTGACAATTAATATTGCACCAGCTCAATTTTTTTTTTAAATATTAATAATAATTATCTCTTAATTACAACAATCTTTCAACATCTTAATATTCATGCCGTACTCACTTGTGCAGATAGTGAATTACTCTATTTGTATTCATGTTTTCTCTTCCAGATTACATAAATATTAAAGCAAAATAATTCATGGACCGAAATCTATATTCATCCAGCACATTACCCGCTTACTCTACTATAAATACACCTGAGTAAACTTGACTATATCACATAATAACCTATACAACGTCCGATTACAATTTAACCGCTAAGCTGTTGCCATTATTTATTCAAGCCGGACGATGCACGTGACCCTATTGTTCATCAACCGTCCGTTGATAATTTAAGCACACATAAAGTCTCGCACAATAGGCTGGTTTAAAACCTCCGTTCAAGTATATGTATCTGTGTATACATACATTTTCATAAAATAATTATTCTGTCAATGCCTGGGTGCTGGGTTATAATTTAAATCCTGAAAAGGTTGTCATTGCATGTTATTTAGTGATTACGAATGCAGTTTTTTAAATTGGGGCCGAATTTTTCATGAGACAGGAAACGGATGTTTCAAGTGAAATATATTTCTGATTATCTCTTACCGTAAACAATATTTCAATTATATTTTTAGCATTCAAGAAGGACATAATGTGTAACATAAATTATGAATTACGTGGAGAACAACCTTTCTTTCGATTTTAAATGAGAATTGGGAAAAAACTAGTTTTTTTTTTACCACGGGTCTGAAATATAGTCAAAGGTAATATAACGAGAGCTTGACAAATAGTCGACTATTTCATTGTGATCAATTTTTCGAGTGTGCGCTACGGTCAATTTGACGAGACCAAAATTGGCATTAATAATTTGACTAGAGCACGAGAGCTTTAGCTCGAGGGCTTTAGTCTTTAATTATTAATGCCAATTTTGGTTAAGTCAAATTAGGAGGCACACGAGAAAAATTGAAACAATGTAATAGTCGACTACTTATCAAGCTCGAGCTATATTTGTTAAGATTATTTCCTAAACCAAGTTTCATAATAAAAAATGAGTTGTCAAATCGATGTGATTATCAATAATTTCATCCGAAACATCGCTAAATCTCTTTTTGTCGGACATTTTCATCTATTTGACACGTTTGCCACTTAATGAAAAAATACATACCTGATTTGTTACCTACATTTGAATAGTCGATTTGTAATAGTCGCTGATATCAAGAACCGGTACCTTTCATTGGTTAATTTCAACTTCAGTTTTGATTGTGATTTGACAAAATTTAAATTTGACAGGTGAAGGAAATAATCAATCTTATAATGATTATAAATTCTTAGTCATATCGGTAAATAACTAGTGACCAAGCTTCAGTTCAATAAGCTTTTCCGCATTTAATATACAGATGAACTACCAAGACTTATTTCCCTGATAACTATATATATTCCCAAGAAAAGATAATTGTTGAAGATAACAATAAAATGTATTTAGTTTATGTTATGTTATACAGTTAATACATATATGTATGTGCTTAAATGCTCGATGATTCATATCTTTTGTTTGAGAACATCTCAAAAAATAATAAAGAACTCGATAAAAACGATAAATGCCGTAAAAAAATAATTTAGTATGCATATTTAAATTGTATGACTTTTTAAATTTTAAAAGTTTTACCTTACTTTCTCTTATCAACTGCAATCAGCTATTTACTTCTATCAAGAGAATTTCGTAACTATATATATAAATATAATATAAATATTCAATTAGTTAGTTCAAACACATTTTACAGTAAGCAGTTTTGGTGTTAGTATATATACACAAAAAATAATGGACTTTTCTTATGTGTGTTGTGACTAACACGAAAACTACTTACTACAAAATATGTTTAGACTAATTGCACATTATAAAATTACCCTCAAAGATCAGGAAGACATTTTTTTTTTACTTTAAATGGAAAATTAAGTATATTACTGCACTTTTGAATTGCTTTTTGAATTGAAGTAGTATAGACAATAGCAGACAATATTTCCTATAACTAGGTAAAATATAAATACTTTGATATATAAACATTTACTAAATACTAACTCTATAAAAACACAATTATAGGCAAATAATGGAACATAACTAAACAAAGAGAATTGTAAAGAAAATAATAGTAGATAAATTAATATTTTTGTATTTAGATGTAGAAGTTACTTCTCTATAGATACAATTAAATGTGTTTCATATCTAGTTATGGTCGGTTTTATATTTTTCTTATTTTTTATTTCTAAATAATGTCACAGGACGTTACACATATATTAGTTGTTTTCTTTCTGCTATGATTATAGGTCCCATTCTTCAATTTTTAAATTTGTCATTTTACGAAAATGTCATACACAATATATACAAATTGCTTTATTCTTGCTACGAAGAACATCACCTGTTTGTAACAGCATTTCAGAAAATAACTCAAAGCATTCCTGGCAATTTTTTCACACAATATTTCATTTGCTTTGCACCAACCATACTGCATCTTGAGCAGATATATAACATTGTCATAAGGCAATAGTATATTAAAATTTCATAAGACATGATTCTTGCGCACGCGTTTAAGTTTAATAGTAAGGCCCAAATTCAAAAACGCCACTAACACTCCACTCAAACTCTCACTCAGTTTGGACTCAGTCAAGTGCCTCCTCCACTTATATCACAGAGTGGTATTCAAAAAGCCCGACTCGAATGAGTGTAAACTTATTAAAAATCGTCATTAATACGTCATTCTTTCATGACATCGTGTTAGTTTTCGCGCCAAACGCTTGTTTAACGGATACTTTTTCAAGCTTACTTCACTTTTGTTGCAGCCATCGTGCTATTTAGTTGCTTCTGTTTGCTAGATAATTGTCTTTTTTTTAGATTTAAATATAGTTCTTGTGCATAGATTGTAATTAAATATAATATAATTGTATATAAATAAATACTATAGAAATAACATGAACGTAATATTGTTTAATAAGTAGTATTAGAGCATTATTAACATATAGGTACATATATGAATTGTTAAGGAAAGAAAAGAAATAAAAAAAAATTCAATACAGTTTTTTATTTATACTATAACTTCCAATGTAGCTTATCAATTAAAATTTCTATTTATAAATGCAGCCCTAATTATGTTGCCTCGGACATGTTGTTGTCTTGGTGGTGAAACTGGCATAATCCTTTCCACAGCATCGTCATACTCAATATATTCATGTGCTGCAAGTGCAATATTGTGTAGGATGCTGTTGCCGCAATAATTCTTGTTGCGGCACGAGCTTGGTAATTTAAGGGCACATGTATGCAGCGAAATCTGCTTTTCCACATTCCTAATGTTCTTTCCACAACATTACGTGTTCTCACATGTGCTGCATTATAGCGAAATTCCGCCTGTGTTTGTGGGTTTTGAACAGGAGTAAACATATGTCCTGTTTGCTGATAAGCACTATCACCTAGCAAAATCCCTGGTAGCTGCCCAGATTCAAATTTACGTTTCACTGAACTGTTATTATATATTCGGCTGTCATGGGCATAACCTGGCCAGCTAATAACAATGTCAAATATTTCATAATGTGGGCCCACAATCACTTGCACATTTGATGACATCCAGCCCTTTCTGTTCCTATATATTTCTCCATTATCTCCACCAGGACTTTTTAATTCTATGTGAGTGCCATTAATGCAACCACTGACACCGGGAAAACCAGCAATTGCATAAAATAAATTATTATTTAACCTAAACTGCTCAGGGGTCCTTGGAAATTTAATATATCTATAACAATTTCTTGCCAACTTTTCTGAAATTTCCTTAATTATTCTTGAAATGCTTGACTGGATAATGTTTTGTAAATCACCACATACTCTCTGTGATAGTAATTCATATTCTGTTCATCGAAGTCATATACTTTCTGTTGAATAAAATCGTAATGCTAGACAGAGTTTTAAAATAGGTAATACTGGACCATCTCTACGATCTTGTTCTCCCTGCATAAACACTAATGGAAATATTACGTTCAATATTGTGTCTCTAGAGAATCGATAACGTATTAGTGGCTCATTATTATTATATCTTTCTATAGGGTTATCGAAGTCACGCAGTCTGTTTCTGAAAATTGATTCTTTAAAATTATATAAGATTATCACCTTGGTATAGCATTGTAAGGATTATCTTCTACATACTGAATAAATTCATTAAAATACTCATTTATATATTCATCCATTTTTCAATCAACTATTTTAAAGTAAATAATCTGTTTTTAACAGCAAAATAAATAAAAACAAATACTTTTCTTCCACTCAAGTGCAGGTCCGCCTACACTTCACATTTACTCAGATTTGACGTTCAAGTCGAGCGTCCACTCAGGGATTTTCCGATTTTGAATACCACTTACGTCAGTGAAGTGTGAGTCGAGTTTAGACTCCACTCAAGTGCTGTTTTTGAATTAGGGCCTAAGTCTTTTACTCTTATCGAAAATCAATTTTTTGGGTATATTTCGCAAGTTATGCTTTTTAAACAGGTACATTACAAGTATAAAAGTATTTAGAACTTAGTTTTCAATACCTTTTGTTAAAAAAAAATTCAAAATTTGGACCGGAATTAACGCATTTACTCTTATCGAATAGCGATTTTTTTGCAAATATGTCGTAAATTATGCATTTATATATATTTATCAGGAGTCCAAGAGTATTTAAAGCGCGATTTGGAAATTTTTTTGTATAAATGAAATTTCAAAATTTGAACCGGAAGTAGCACTTTTACTCTAAGCGAGAAGCACTTTCTTTCGAATATCGTGCAAAGGATGCATTCTATAGATATTTATTAAGAGAATAGAAGTATGTATGTACTTATAATAGGATTTTGAATAATTTTTATATAAAAAAATTCTTAAAATTTGAACTTAAAATAAACCTGTAAGCATGTGTTTTACTTCAAGTGTTTAAAACAATTTAGAATCATTTTATATAAGTTGAAACGCTCATACTTATAAGAAAGGCGAGTGGTGGCCGCACCGCATTATTTTATAATATTATGGACCAATAAAAATTGGACTACGTGTTTCATTATCACGAACATTTAAAATGATATGATTTGGGGTTCTATTTTTATGCATATACAGGGCCCGGCAAAATAACCTCCCACATTTTAATCGTTAATAAAAATGCCATTGTAAATGTTGTTTAAATTTTTTTATTAAATGGAAATGTATAGTTTGCCATTTGTTTTCATTAAGTTTTGAAAATTACAGACTTCAAGTGACGACCATTGTTTTCGATACACATTCGAAGGTTATTTTTGAACGTTTCCATTACTCGAGCAGTCATTTGAGGCGATATTCCTGCAATTTCTTAACGTATTGCTGCTTTTAATTCATCAATGGTTCGGGGATGGTGTTCAAAGGCCTTCGCTTTCAGTAGCCCCAAAGGAAAAAGTCGCATGGGGCAAGATCGGGTGAACGCGCAGGCCACCCAACGTCTCCACGTAATGAGATTACGTGTCCTGGAAACATCTCCCTTAAAACGTTCATGGACCTTCTAGCCGTATGAGCCGTAGCTCCATCCTGTTGGAACCACACATTCGCATGGTTAAGTTCTCTAAGTCTTGGGTCCAAAAAATTACGTAGCATATCGATATACCGATCGGCCGTTACGGTAACGGTAACGCCTCCCTCTTCAAAAAAATAGGGACCCCAAACGCCAAATGACCCAACAGCACACCAAACAGTAACGTGTGGGCTGTGAAGTGGCCTTTCATGGAGCTGCTGCGGATTTTCTCGTGCCCAGTAACGAAAATTTTGCTTGTTCACACAGCCGGATAAATGGAAATGGGCTTCGTCACTGGTTATTAAAAGCCCATTTTGTGGGATGTTTTGAAGAATATCGTTGCAACATGCTCTACGATTTTCCCAGTCACGTTCACTCAGCTCTTGTGCGATCATCATTTTGTATGGGTGGAAGTGTAGGTCTGCGTGTAACATTCTTCGCAACGAACGATCTGATAAACGCAAAGCAGCGGCATGTTTAGCAGCTGCACGAGTAGGAGATCGTTCCACAGCTTCACCAATAGCTGCAACATTTGCAGGTGTCCGAACACTTCTGGGTCTACCGGTTGGTTTTCTTTTTAAGGCTGAACCTGTGGCTCTAAAATTCGAAACCCAAAGCAGTATAGTTTTGCGATCTGGAACCGGAGCATGTCTACCCAGTGCGAAGTGAGTACGAAAAGTTCGTTGCGTTGTAATCACAGATTCCTTTTTCAAAAATGTTTCTATAATGACAGCACGATGTTCGCCCGTCCAAATCATGATGACAACTAAAATGGCAAGGCATGTGCTACCAACTGAAAATACTAAGCTCCCCATCGCTTCAGTGGCGCGGGCACAGTGGCGGTGCAAAATGTGGGAGATTATTCTGCCGGACCCTGTATAAGCCTGATAACTTTAACAAAATAAAAACAGTGGTGGTGTTTAAGCAATGAACCTGAGTTTTACATGACTCGCGAAAATTAAGTTTTTTTTTGTAGTAATATTTAAACGTGTGTTCCAGCATAATATTTCGCGTGCTATTATTGATTGAAAACATGAAAAATATGTTATTTTTAAAATATGTACATCAGAAATTGGTTTGATACCGTATTTAATTAAATATTAATGAAAATGAAAGTCAGCCACTGAATTCTGTAACACATGACAATTTTTATGTGAAAATATAACTTGTGGAAAATATGAATTCTTAGTCTATAGTACAAATGTCGGCAGTCGTGTTAACAATGTGAATGCTTTCTAGTTGGATACACCTCAGTTTAATCATAATGCCGACATTTAATCGACCGTTATAACGAATTTCTTCATTACTCCTTAGATTTGATAATATGGCATATTATAGTAAATTTATTTTCGCCCGTAAATTTTTAATAATATTAGAAAGAAACGTGTATTTGCTGTTCATACGAAACCTATAATGCAATTAACAATTAATTTTTGTGGTTGTCTATACATTGGAGTAAATAAACCAATCCCTAATATTACCTGGATATATGTACATAATAAATCCACATAGTGACGGCATAAATTACTGCAACTTCAACGAATAGAAAAAAATAAGAAGGCTGTTGACACTGCATGAGCCCCATTGTATATAGAGACACAGAAGATTCCACTGGGATGTCTGTTGTTTCACCCACATTTTCCACCCTTTTCAGAGAAATGTGGAATGAGTGCCGAACAATAGGCGTAGGTCTTCAGACATCGCCGAAAGAGGTTGCCACTTCCGACTGTCGCTGAATTGGATAAGGCGCGCCCCCTCACGGCAGAATGATGCATATACGGTCACGCAAATGCATACGTTTACATGGTTCCTACCTCTTGTAAACGCGACTTTGTTGACGTATGTATTTGTTTCAGGTCTCTTGTGGGGTCGACGACAAATATAAATGTATTTTATAAGTGTAATGTTGGATATAGACTTATTTTATTCGCAAAAAATACGCAAAAAGACGATAATTAGAAATGTCTCTATCCGTTATAGATGTATGTACTGCATATAAAGATGTATCTTTATATTGCAATATTTATACGGGATCTTCCAGTGACTAGACCTATTCATTGAGAGAATAATTACGATATGTTACATTAAAAGCTTCTAAGCGAAAAAAGTATTCACCCATATAAATATGAATTCCTATGACAATATTTTAAATTTGAAAAGCATGATAGTTTAAAGATATTTTAGTTTCCAGTTGGATATAAGTTGAAATAACGTTTTCAAATAATGTCGTTCGAATCGCACTACATTGCATGATTAATTGATTAACTCTCTTTAGTTATAATACATGGGAGTTATTATTTGTCGATATATCATGTCTATGATAATAATAATTTATGCCTAATCTACCACTTATAGCTTTGCAGTAATGGTGCATAAAACAATTACTATCTAAAGCAATGTGTTTGTAAGTAATAATAAATACTGACTATGTAATTCTTTACTTTCAGTGTAATTTTCAAATGTGTCAAGTGAAATATTTCTTTGAAGAAAGCGGTACAAAAAGGTAATGATATAAAATATAGAATAATGAGTAGAGGATTGGTGATTTTTTTAAAAAATGTATTAAGTATTGGGAAAAATATTCCCAATACTTAATATATTTAAGCATGCGTAGGAAGAAGTCCTCTGATAACGAAAGATTCGCTTTTGCAAACACGGCTGCGTGTCTGTCTTTTTGTCCCTTTGTGTGTGACTGCGATAGCTGTCAAAAGGTAACAGCCACCAACACCAAATCTTATATTTAGCAGTGCGATTCTTCGTCCGACAACTTGATTATCAGTTAATCTTTTCGTGACGATTTTTTTTCTGGGAGACATGGGAACACTTTTATAGTTTTTTTATGTTTACATAACTCAAAATTATCTTTTATAATAGAAAATGTCGAAAAAAAAACAACAAGGGGTTGACGGAGGTGGTGGTACATATAAGCACCATTAGTCAAGGCGCGCACCAAAGTGGTGTGGCGATGGCGTAGATTTGGAATGGCAAGCGAGGGGCACGAACGTGGTATGGCTGTGGAATAGCGGTAGTATGATTGCAAAGTGGTTTAATGCGCATCGAAGTGGTAGTCACGCCATTCCTCTATTGTAAGTATGCAGTCGTAATATCATCATCCGAGGGTGACGATGCTTTCGCATTTGTTCAAATCGCTAACCTCAATGGTAATTGTAATAATCGTAGAAAAGAGTTCATCCATTGTGGCAGACAAATATGTAGTACGGAATTCATAGTGTTTACCGCAATGATTTAAACTTGAACGACAAAATATTTAAACCTTTTTATCGCACGAAAAAAAAAACACTTTGTGCAGATTACATGGCTACAGTCGTAGATGAACAACTTGACGTGATGTCTATTACTTGTAGACGCCGTAAAAGAGTGAGTTGCGTTTATATCAGTTGTAGGCTCAAGAGTTGCCCGGCGAGGGTCAAAATTCCCATTTAAAAGATCGTTTCTGCCTGTCTGTCATCTTTTAACTTTGGCAATACACTTAAGAAAAAGTGTGCATCAGCGTCCTTGAATATCGAGACATTAGGCACCCTGTATGATTTTTGTCTTTTTCTTTCAAAATATTCAAAAGCCGATTTATTTACGTTACCTAAAGTAATTCGATTTTGAATGCATTTACGTTGTTCTGTTCTGCTATCACCGAGTAAATCCTGGATCACTCTCGTTTTTTTACTATTTCCCAGTTGTCTCTTATTATTTTCTTGCAATGGATTTGGCTCCTTACTTGTTGTAAAATCTGTCTGGAACAAATGTCGATCGTAATTCTTCGTTAAATAATACTTCTACATCATAATTCACTGTATTTTTCCCGATTTCCTTTTCCTTTTCATCTACGCAGTCATCGTTTGAGGAGACATCCTCAGTAAATACATCAGATACTTGTTCCTTTGGCGGAGTCAGCATATTCCCTTTAGCTGGAGTGGAAAAACACTTACTGCCACACGCCACTCGAGATTAAACTGTTCAGAAAGCAGTGGCGACCGAGTGGCACACATCACATTTATAACATCTCACCACTACCATTCCATGTCGATGCGCGTTGTCGCATCTGATTTCACTCGTTTAATAAATGCCACATGCCAAGTTGTCGCCACGCCACTTCCATGCCACGTACGTACCATTTCGGTACCTCGCGCCTCCACCATTAGTCCTATACAAAAACCTTCTTTGAAAAATGTTAAATATTTTTATTGTATATAATAAAAAGCATGTCAAAAATGATACATTGCAGAACATTCAGAGCATAGAGGAATGTCACACTCTTGACAAATTGTCCTTGTGCGTTTTTGGGTTTCATTTTCCGCGCATCTTTTGTATTTTTTTCTCGTTGTACCTTCACTGGAAAATGTGAATACATTTTCGAGTCACTGCATTTTCCCAGATGGTCTTCCTTTCCTCGATAAACGTTGCACATTTGCTGTTTTTATTGCTTCAGCTGTCATTTCTTCCGCCAGGTGCACTAGAAATTGCAGGTGAGGAATTTTATTTCTATTTCTTAACTTTATAGATAATCCAAGCGTTTACGACAGCAATCATTAGCAGACGATAGAAAACCTTCTTGCACCATTTGCTTGATTTGCGATCAAGTTTGTATAATCCCATCATCTGGTCAGTCAAAACAACCCCTCTCGTAAACTCTCTGTGTGATGCAATGATTTCTGGACAAGGTACTCTGATTTTGGAGTTATTTTTCAACGTTTCATTAACAGACACACAACATTAGCATTATGACAATTGCTCAACATAAGAACTTCTTTTGAGTCTTACCATTTCACAAACAACACTCTATGTTTGCTGCATTGAAACACATATTCACCTCTTTTTAGTTTATCCTTGATATTAGGTATTTTGCTCCCCCCTCTCTCTCTCTCGCTCTCTCTCTCGCTTCTCTCTCTCTCTGTGTGTGACCACGATAGCGGTCAAACCGCTATAGTTATTAATTCCAAATTTTGTATTTACGAGTGTAATCTCCCTCTTGAGATCTGATTAGATTTTCAATAAATTCGGCAGACCGGAAGTAGAAGTTTACTTCAATGAAAGAATCAAATTTCGCCAATATTTCGTTTACTAAGTTTAAACAAATGTATAAAGAATTCATATGTACTCAGAACTGAATTTCAGAAAAATTTTGAAAGTTTTTCGAAATTCCAACCGGAAATAGGTCTTTTACTCATATCGAAGATCAGTTTTTTGCAAATATTTCGCAAGTCATGCTTTTGAAACGGGTACATTACTAGTATAAAAGTATTTAGAACTTAATTTTCAATATCTTTTGTATAAAAAAGATTTCAAAATTCGGACCAGAAGTAACACTTTTACTGTTATCGAATAGCGATTTCTGCAAACATCTTGTAAATTATGCATTCTATATATATTTATCAAGAGAACAAATATATTTAGAGCTACATTTGATATATTTTTTGTATAAAAGTAATTTCAAAATTCTGACCGGAAGTAACACTTTTACTCTTAGCGAGTAGCACTTTCTTTCGGATATTTCGCCAAGTATGCATTCTATAAAGATTTATTAAGATAATAGAAATAGTACAGTAGGATTTGGTTACTTTTTCAGAAGATAAAAGTATTTAAATCTTAATTTAGAACAACTTTTGTATAATTTGAAACGCACACACGTATAAGTAAGTCGTGTGGTGGCCACACCTCATTCTTTTCTAATTTGGTTACTGGTTCCTACTGCTGCATAATCTATATTTCTCTCTTACTGTAGAAATTAGTTTATTCACTACACGTTCGCCAAGAGTTCCTTCAAGGCGTTCAATATCACGGCATGTGCAGATATTGAAATCGTACGTATATCCACTAAAGGAACTGCTGTTGCCCCTAAATTAATTCCCCTCTTAACAGGCTTTAGTAGCATTTACTATTTCAAAGACGTACGCCTTTTGAATTTAGCCATTGATTCATCTATACTTTGGAAGCTACTACTCTGATGGCATTTCTGAAACGTACCGGTCAACCATCTACTACTACGTCGCCAATATAATAAGTTTTGGAGCATTTGGCTTGATTCCTTGGTGATGCAAACTACATATTTTTGGAATTTACCTCTGGATTTTATACGGATGTATTGCCCAACGAATTATGAGTGGACCAGTAGTCACTAATTTGAGGAATATGATTGTAGTACATAACCAGCATGCACCCATGCACAATTTGTTCACCAAAGTCAGTTATTTTTAAACGAGCGTTCCTCCTTGACAGTTTATATGTTTGAGTTCTTTCATTTGTACATAGAGAAATGTGTAAATATAATGTGTGGAAATATGGTAATGTGACAAACATTGATACGGCGTAAAATTAGCTTGTACTTATATCGGAGGTTAGTGTACAAGTCAGTCTGTACAAGAAATTTGCATTTTCATTTATACAAAAAACATTGCAAATCTAACTCTAAATAATTTTGTACTCTTGATAAATTTATACAGAGTAGTAAACTACTACTTCCGGTCTACCGATTTTACTGAAAAACTAAGCAGATCTCAAGAGGGAGATTATTCACGTAAATGCAAAATTTGGAATAGATATATACAGCGGTTTGACCGCTATCGTGGTCACACACAGACAAACAGACACACTGACACACACACAGAAATTTTTTAAAACCCACTTTTTCGGTATCAGGGGACCTCATCATCACAATACTTCCTTATACTACGTATAAGAAAGTAAAAGGGCTGTCTAGCGTAACGTGTGTATGTGAATAGTTATTACCTTCAGGGCATAGAGCGGAAAACTATCCTAAGTACTAGAGGCGTTAATCTGCGTTAATTTTTTTTATTATCTGAATTGTATGAATGAGGTTCGACTTAAAGCAATTTATATCATCAAATTCTAGCAATATATTATTATATTAGATTTTGGCTATAACATTTTAACTAAATTAGAAATTTTATTTTAGAGATTCCACTATATAATATAGTATGCAACGGCGAAAAGAAATCATCACATCGGAAAAAAACAACAAAGTTGTTTATGGGAATTCCCTGAATTCCTGAAAACCTAGACAGGATGTTGAAATTTATGCTGGATTAGTGATTAAAATTGGCGAGCGCTTCAGTCGTCATTTTCGACTGGCCAGTAAGTGAACTCGTTTACATCTGCCGTCGTCTGGATTCTGAGATATTTTTACATGTATGGACAGACGTAAATAGGTCTGGGTGGTGCAGGTTTACTGTACTCGACTGATACTTTCGGTGATTTCATTCGCGCAGCGACGACGACACGCTGGCTGCTGCCATATTATTAATCGTCATGTATCCCATTCAATTCAAAAAGAAGCTTTATTATATTCAGTGATAGTATCTACTTATTATTGTAAAAAACATGTATGCATTTGTAATATTGTAGATATCTACAATGTAAATTAAATAAATGCTCATGTTGCTTATAATGAGTTTAACATAAAGTCTGTCGTATTTTTTTTTTATTTTAAATAAAATATGAATGGTTTTATCCTGCATAAACTATAGTATTATAACATGAGCCTAGACAATATACAATTAACTTGCTTTCGTTTGTATAAAGAGTATTATATCTCATTTCCGGCAAGTTTAATTTTTCTTTTTCGCACAGTTTCTCTATTTCTCTCCCAAAAATAATTTTTTGTACCAGTAGTAAAATATCACAGCATTTTTACACATAATAAAACGCCATGAAATGTCATTTCTCCACCTGAACTAATAGGTAACAGGTAAATAATGAGCATATTATTGACCTAGGTGAATAATGACAACAAATAAAGCGCATGCCGCAACCATGCAATCGCAGTAATATGTTAAATCATACTTAAATCTGAAACTTATAAATGCTCTACCTCTAAGGTAAAATAAATAACTGTATTTTAGGTTAACAATAGCAAAATATGTATGATAGTATAATATGGAAACAATATAACACGTAACTCTTACAGATGTAAAGAGTTATTTAATTTATTTATAAAAATTGATAGTGCAATTGTGACATGTCAATTTTATTGGTGGTTCAATTCTATTTGAAAAACCATGATTGTGCAGATCTGTAGGCACATAAATGACAGTATTATTAATTGAGTTAACTCCATAAGTATTTACGATATCTTCAGTCGAAATAGATCCTGATTGTACTGCTGATGTTGATGGAATTTGATTCATATGGAAAACTCCCGTATTTATTGCAGGTGTGGCTGCGTAAGTAGATGTAGGTAGACCTTGTAACATACATGCTATAAATTTCTTATTTACTAGGGAATCTTCTATATAACCGTCAGCTACACTAGAAGATTTCCAACCACCATGTTCTTTTAACTGAAGGATATGACCGCTATTGACAGCTAAAAGTGTAGCCGAGGTTCTACGGCAACTATGACCAGTATATAACTGTAGATTTTGTAAATTTAAGTAAACGGCAATTTTTTTTGGCATCTGTCCCATTGTGTTATGTCCAATGTTTTGTCTAGTACATTTACCATTACATACACTAATAAAGAATTTTGCTATATCTGGAGTTGGTCTAATTTTTAAACAGTTTTTGATTATTTTGATCCAAAGTGGCTCCATTGTTACAAACTTTCGAGGCGAACCATTTTTGCTATTGCGGATGTGAATAATAATTAAATCATCTTTCATAATGACATCAGAAATTAATAAATTACACAGCTCATCACTTCGGCATGCACCAGCAACACCAATTACAAGAGCAGTCTACAGGGTTATAAATTGTCAATAATTTCAAAGTATTAATATATAAACATACTACCTTAGTTGCAATGTACCATGCGTTGGGTGGCCTCAGTAAGGAATTTTATAATTTCCTCTTGAGTAAATACTAATGAATATTTGGGCTTATAATTTTAATTTTTTCTTTTTAAAAAGGCAACTAATTTAAAATATTTTAATATATCAATATCCTCCTTTAGGCCAAGTGTTGTAGCTTTGAACATTGAATAATGCGCCCATAAAGTCGAGGCTTTTTTATTTTTTGAATATTCTTGAGAATAATCCAGAAGTACGTTTTCAGAAATTACTAGTGTATTTTTGGAATTACACCATTTTTAAAATTCTGTATATGTTTTCATGTATTAGTTTAGATTTTTGCGGAAGCAAGTAGTCAACTGCCTGTTCTGTAATCTCGCGCATTTCAGATGGTGTACATCTAAACTCTTCAGACATTATAAATGGAATGAAAAATAATCTAATAAATACTTGGCTTTTAGTTTCAGCATTTATGTCAAATCTTATTTGTCAACATCAAAATATAGCCTACTTATTTGTTTATATAAAGTTTTATTACAAGGGAATTCTTACAACCTATATGAGTAAATTTATTCATAATTATTAAGGTTACAAGATCCAATAGACTACTGGTACAAAAAATAGTATACATACTACGGTTGAGAAGACTATTATTGCCCTAGTGGCGAGATTAAAACTGAGGCGCGTAGCGCCGAGGAATTTTAGCCACAAGGGCAATAATAGTCACCTTCTCAATCTTAATATGTAATATAGTATTATTTACATGAGCGATTTCTCTTTGACATACATATGACTAATGTAGGCCCATAAGAATTATTATTATTATTATGGGAATTATATAGTCAACCTAAATAGAGGATATCTGTTGTGCATTTTCTCTGTCAGTTTTAAAGTGTAACAAACTTGGACATTATGCATTTGCTGTACTTAAATCCGAATTTATTAATTTGATGGAAACATATCAATTCTCAAAATGTAATATAGAATTATGTATAATTGATTTACCTGTGTGTGAGAGAGCAAAACATTCTTATTCAGATTCTTATCAATCATGATATTCAACATACTGGATTTTTCTGTAGCAACACTACTTTCCATGCGACCAGCAACATTACGGATAAAAAATGTTTTGTTTGATAGGCCAATTAACCTACAACGTTTAAAAATAGTAGATTGATAAATTTTCTTCATGTTTTACTCAGACTAAATAAACCTTCATAATTTATAGCTATGTTTAAGTAACTATTGCCAGTATTTTTAACACAGGGCAGATACTAAATTGATTATTCGATTAGATCTTGCTGAAATTTTCAGAGTTTCACAAATAAAATACATAATTCTAAAAATTTCAAAAAAATATCAGCAACAAACGGTGTCCATGATCTATTAGCAATCGAAAAAAAAAGGACGAAGTTTCAATAAGGGAATTAGCAAAAAAAATTGGACCATACATACATCTGTGCATCGTATTTTAAAGAAAGAAAAACTTTATCCCTGCTAAACTTCAGTTAATACACGATCTAAATGAAGGCAATTTTGACGGAAGGTTAGAATTTTGTGAGCAGATGATGAAAATCTATATAACTAAAAATTAAATACTGTTCGTTGGTAAGCGCATTACTTGAGAAAGCTTGATCGAAGTGGCTAATTTTTTTTTAAAAATGTTGGTAATACTCTGAATAGGAGAAGAAAAATTGGAAAATTTGCACGGAAGGTTGGAAAATTTAGGAAAAACTGAATGTCCTCTTTTTATAGGATTTTGTATGAACTCAAAACTATAACTCACAATTCGAACGATGGATATGCATTTTTTTTCGTTTGTTTGTTTTGGCCCTGGCAAAGATTTCAGGAAAAAAAAAATTGGGGTAATTACAAAGAAAAGTTGGAAAATTTAGACAAACAACAAAAATCATAATTTTTGTATGCATTCTCGATCATAAGTGACGATAGGAACAATATATTTGCTTGATTCTTTTTTTGGTTTGTTCGGTATGCTCTCGGAATGAAATAACTCAATTGAATGTTTTCAATTGAAAAAAAATCTGGTTGATTTGGGGAAAAATCTGGAAAAATGCATTCCAGCATAAATTAAAATTACATTTCGTTTTGTGTTGTTTCGCGATCTGTCCAACAAATGTAGTTATTTTCTTTCTTATTATCCATCAATTTTTTTTTATTATGTAACCGATTGGCTTGATTCACAATTTGATAATCAGCTGTTTCGTCGAGACGACGGTTCATAGCTATACTCTGAAATTCGATAGATAGCTCTGTAGTCAAGTTATTAACAAATTCTATATTTATGCAATAGATATGAAAATTTTTATTCTAATTTGCATTCTCAAATCAAGTGACAGTAATGTAGTAATGTACTAAGTAGAACAAGATCACTAGAGTATCGGCAAAAGGTTCATGTATGGGCAGGCATTATACAAGAATTCATAATAGGACCTTTTTCGTTCAAGAAATTCTAAATGCTGGTAGGTAGCTGGAACTACTGCGCAAAATGATGTCATACCTACGATTGCCACATTATTGGCTCCAGAAATGAAGATAACAGAATTTTCCTTTATTAAAATATCTCCTACATATTTAGTAAAACATGTTACGAGATTCCCAAATTTGTCTCGCCTGAGTTTCCTTTATGAAACCACGTTAAAAACAGTCTATAGAAAGAAAGATCGCGTAATTTAGAAGATTAAAAATGTAAATAAGGTTGGAGTTCATAGAATACATAAATTTTAAAAACCGATTCGGTTACTTTTCGGCAGTCGATGGAGGCCAATTTGAATATTTTGCTCTAGCGTAGTTATCTTTGCGTTTAAAGTATTCTTGAGTAATGTATAGTGGTCTTCTCAATTATGTTTGTAATGAAAAAATATCATTATTGACAAGAGAAAAGTACCTTTATGCCAAAATTGCAAAAAAGATAGTTTTCCATAACTCTTTTAAAATAAAAAGTTACAGGCATTATTTGATAGCTTTATTACAAAACATTATTCGTTAAGTAATATAACCTACAGAAGCCATTTGACGACTGTCAGAAATAGTAATATACACATTCATTACTATTACTACACATAAATTACCTTTTGATGTGTGTTATAATTGTCATCGAAATAACAAAAATTTGTCGATAATACCTGCCTACTAAACAAAATAACCCAGTGTTAAAAATAAATACAAACAATATTCACATAACAAACATTCAACTCGATAAAGCCTCAATTCAAACTAGCCACACAATAAAGATATTGGGCATCTCTTGATGAAAATATGTATGGCACGTAAATAAGCTATGTAATAAGATTTCACCTGCTTGCTTTGTACTTAAAATCCTCAGAAATCCTCTGATATGAATGTTTTACAGATCTATTATTACTAAAACTTTTAGGTTAAAATGCGTTTTGGACGTATTTCACAAAAAAATGAATATTAAGGCAATTTATAGTGAAGCATACAAAATATCTTACAAAATTATCAAGTCAAATAAAATATTGACAGTATTTGACTTATATATTTTAGTGGTGTGCTGTTTCGTTCACAAAATTGACAAACAAATTCATTAACTATATAGCACATCGCCATGATACTAGATAAGTAAGTAATCCTTTGCCATAAAAATATAAACAAGTTTTTTAAAGTGTTCGGTACATGGGCTGTAGATTTTTCACCTAACTACTGAATACTATAGAAATGCTTCTTCAACCATACAATTCAGCATTAAGGAATTATTCGTGATAAATTGTTTTGCCTTGATTGACTACTACTATGTGCAAATATTAATGTTAGTATATTTACTGTTGGTGTTAGAATATGTTTCACATTGTATGTATCTTGTATTCACCTAAGAAAATACATACATACTATTATTATTATTATTATTATATTAGTTCTGCTTTTTAAGGTGGAAAGAGGTCATAAATCTAAGTATTACAACATCAATGACGATATATACATATTTAAAAGCAAATAGAAAGTATACAAATTCTATACATGCATATAATAATACGTTTGCATACGTTCATTCTTAACCTATCCTAACATAGTGCTTGTAACCTTGTCTTTGAACTTGGTCAGTTGCGTGCAAGTTTCGCTTAAGTGTCTGGTAATATTATTCAATGGCGCTGTTTAGATGAACGGTTATGTTAGTTGTCAATATTGCGTCTGGTTTTTTTTTAGAACTAAAAGATGGAAATATTAAGAATGTTTTGTAACTTTGATAAGTGAAAACGTATATACACATATATACATTCTTAATTGTAAACCTAAATAAACTAGTTATTTAGGAAATGTATTTGTGATATAAATTCTTCTTGAGCACATGATCTAAAAATATACAGAAATATTTCTGTTTTTCCTATAACTGAATATGAAAAATTAATTTTAACATAATAGTTGACTACGTTAGAAACGTCAAGGTAAGAATTAATATTCCATTCATAATTCTGAATAGTATTAGATTTATATCTTGATTATATAATTTGTTTGGATAAGAAGTATAATTAATTTCACTGACAAGTTTAATTGTATGTTAATCAAGCTATATTTTCTAATTGTAAGTGTAAAAATTATTTTTTTTTGATTTTCGGGCAATGATTATTTTTGTATCCTATCCAGTACCATCAAATCATAAGTAAAGTTTATTGAAGCAAATATTGGTTATATTATATATACACTATAACAATATATATAATAATAAATTTATAAATACACATGAACATACCACAAAGATATGGAAAAATTGAAGGTTTGGTAAAACTTGAGATGGTCAAGCTTCAGTATCTGTAAGCCCACGTCACGAAAAAAAGGAATACCTTCATATTATTTATATATTCATATAAGAAGTATTGAATGTCTCTTCGCATACGCTGAGGAATGGAGAAAAACTTACAGAAACCAATATATAAGGGGAAGGTGCCAATACTCGTAATTAGTAGGTATCAATAATTCTTAATTGACAAGGAACTTCACTACTAATTTCAAGCAAATATCTATACAATAAAAATATAAAAATTACAACAATATATAGTCATAGCTTATATTGGTTATATATTAATATACGAGCTAGCCCGGTAGACGTTATTCTGCTTTTTACGGTAGGCGACTCGATGAGTTTGACTTGGTTAAAGTCCCTGTATAAGAAAGTCTGGTCAGAAGAGGTGCGATTGCAGGATAGGCATCATTTCTGTTTATAACAGCGCCAGCTATCGTGTTTTTCTTTGTTGTCACTAAACTAACATATTGTGAATATGAGTCATGTTGGACCATAAATATAGAATTTGTTAATAATTTGACTTTAGCACCTATCAGGTCCAGATCTCGTGATTTTCTTTTTTGTCATTAAACCAACACATATTATGAATATGAGTCATGTTGATCCATAAATGTAGAATTTGCTAATTTCACATGAGCCCCATCTTTGAAATATTTTGATAGCTTATTTTACGCGCATTAACGATATAAATTTTGTCTGAGAATATCAAAAAGACTGGTTGAGCAATTAAAAAGTTATTGAATAACTTACAGACGCACCAACGATTATACCGCGAGATCAAAAATTATATTGATACAGGTTGGCCATGGAATGTAAAACCTCTGTCTTAAGTTATATCATTAATTGTCATACTGTCATTAATATTTGTCATTATATTTTCATAATGACAAATATTAATGACAGTATGGGGGCATAATATACAACTTCATTCCATTTTTATACTTATGAATGCATATATGTTGCCCGTTGGAATTCAACATTATTTATGTTGAAAGGGATACTGGAACAACGTGAAGCATTGACCAGCGTATCATCTAGCAGGGTATTAACCACACGCTCAGGACACTTAATGTTATCTGAAGATGAATGATCGATCTTTGGAAATATTGTTCAAATACTGGAACCCTTTGAGTTGGCTACAACTTTATTGTCATCAGAATCTCAACCGACGATTTCAATGGTGATGCCCATTTTGCATCTTTGATGGAGAATTTCATTTCAAAGGTAGATAAGGATGAACCAGAAGAGATAAAAGAAATGAATTCTCTTTGCAACGGGACTTTCAATCAAGGTTCACAAAAGTCTTTCCTAGTAATGTTTTAGTACCGATGCTTTACCAATTGAAATATTTGACATTAGAAGATTTCTAGATCCAAGTTTTAAAAAGAAGGAAAGATTTTTTGATCTCTGCTTAAAACAAAAAGACACCTAAAAGATATTTTGGAAAACGAAGGAGAGCCATCAGTTGAATTTGATAAAGGTGACATGAATCCAGCAAAAAAAAACGCCCCAATGAACAAGTAGAATGTGCCAATGAAGTCGATATATATTTTTCGGGATGTTGTACACCAAAAAACATGTGCCGATTACAATGGCGGAAAAACAATGAACAAATTTATACAAAGCTATCAAAACATGCTAAACAATATCTCTGTGTCTTCGCCACC
The DNA here is from genome assembly GCA_963170755.1 of Amphimallon solstitiale. Taxonomy (NCBI): domain Eukaryota; kingdom Metazoa; phylum Arthropoda; class Insecta; order Coleoptera; family Scarabaeidae; genus Amphimallon; species Amphimallon solstitiale. Next base: position 18,708,946 of record OY720679.1, read on the forward strand.
TCGACGCCCTCAGAAAGGGCTTTCTCTAAATCAGGTAACACCGAATAATGGAAGGGTAATAAATATTCAAATTTTTGTAATGGAATATTCTCATACAAAAGAATTTCTTGAAATATTCAAATATTTAAATACTTGAATATTCGAATGCATATTTATATAATTCGAATATTTAAATATTTATCAAATTGAATATTTGAATACTCAAATTTGGAAAATTCCCCAACCTCCATTCATATTTGGTGGCAGACTCCAAAATTTATCAAGGCCATGACCATTAATTTCGATGATTCGTTATTAGTTTTACTTCAGCTAATTCAGTAACACAAATCAAATAATTACTATTAAAGGAAATATTATATTATAAAGGTGGCAGAATGCTAAAAAGTACATCAAGTGTGTATATAATATAATAATAGGACTTTTGAGAATGTTTAATTTTTTATTTGTGTGATTTAAAGCTATTTTATATTTTCAAATACTGTCTATGTATGCACATCAGTTTATTGAAATATTCAGTAACTTATTTGAGTATATTGTGCAACAAATTTATTTTGAAAAATACATACATTTTAAAGATACAAAAATGTAGCCATAACCTCTACATAAATCTGTCAAAAAGTATCAAACCAATATTAACTAAAATAACATAGTGTAAATTTAGCTTTTGTTAGTGCTGGGAGAAATTAAGAAAAACGTGGTATTGAACTCTGCTTGTTAACGGACATTAATCTTCATAATCATATAGATAAGAAGAAGGACAACTGTACTTTCTAGAATTTGGAGTCACATACATCATAATATGCTTCGTGAGTAAATTTATAATATTTAAGAATTAGTATTAATATCTACATTGCTAGCTCTATAAAATGAACGAGATAGTTTGTCTTAAAATATTCAACAGCTTACCTATTATAAGACCTAACGGTTAAAAATTTGCATCACTCATGCACGATAATATTCCATAATTTAAACGAGCATATATCCTACGTAATATGTATGCGCTTTACAAACATAAAGCCGTTAGACTGTTTAGTTTGAAGAAGCGCACAGCACAAATAGCAAAGTAAATGCGTAAAGAACTGTAACCTTTTCACATTTTGCATACCTATTAGTAGATGTATATTACACAAAGTAAACGAGCGTATTCCGTAAATCATAAAGTTGCTTCAAACGTGTTTGTTTTACTACTCGTCTAACCCAGTTTTTCAGCGTACGTCCTGCAGTGGAATATGAGCGTTGGGCTATAGAGTCCCGTATATTGAAATATGACTTAAGGTACTGTAAATTAAGGCATAGCGCGTGATCGTGCCCATGTTATAAAATATTACCACACACGGTGCACAACCTAGCGTAGGTTTTATTCGGCATTTCGGTTACAAACACGTTCACACCGTGCGAAGGAATATTGAAAGCAGAATGACCAATCACGTGATCACAAACTTAATGAACATTTGTACGTTGCAGTTCAAATTTTTGTGCATATTTTTGCTAAGGTCAGAGATAGAATAATCTATAACCTAAGTGGATTAAATATAAATACGACGCTGGCCGGAGAAACTGCAAAATCTTAAATCGAAATTTAAAATCATCAGACGTAATGTAAATACTGCCTTTGATTTTGTGTACTATAGATATACCATCTAATTTTACTGAATGTCAGTAATTAGCAGAGTGATTCATGTGTAAGATGTGCTGGTTCATACATTTTCCCGGATACTTTTCCATGGTAAAAATAGTAATTTTGTATTTATAAACAGATACAATGTCATTACAAAGAAAATATGCAATAATTAATTTTAATTAAATTTGTTGGGTATTCTATTTTATGTTTAAATTTCTTGAAAGTATTTTACTTGAGAAGGTGCGATAGTATATGATGAAATGTATTCCTAAACAATTCAGACAAGTTGGAAAGACGTAAGACGGTATTGGAAAGAAACCTAATTTTCCTTATATATCTTAGCATTTTGTCTCTTATAAAATTAATCATTGCCTACGAAAAAGAGATAGAATATTGTGTATATATAGATGATATTGCAGTGAAAACTGCTGAAGGATTACAAACGCATGTCTTTTATTTGGCAATATTAATACAGTGAAACTTCCCTTAACGGGCACTTCTATTAGCCGGGCACTTCTCTTAAACGAACATTTTATCCGGTCCCGAATTTATTAGTAGGGAATTCCTAATAAATTGGTTTCTCTTATGCGGACACTCCTTTGAACGGGCGCGGACAGTTATTTAGCTGCTTTTGGACCGCAAAGTTTCCATTAAACGAACGCAAGAATCGAGACATAGTAATTCTGTCCGGTAAATCCCCTGCCTTCGTCGATGATTTAACAGTATAGATATTTGTTTAGTTCGCAAGTCATCTTCGTCTGGCTGTGTTGTGTGAAAATATATATGTATGTATTTGAATACATAGTTGTTACGTTCTCTGTAGAAAATGGTAAGTTTTAAATTGTTTTTATGGCATAATTTATATGAACTATGTACGTATTTTAATTATTGTAGAAAACAATATCAAAAAAAGGAATACTTTAACGCTGAAGGAAAAGATTTCGATCATAGAATATAATAATAAAAACAAGCTCAGTTCACGTTAATTAGCCAGAGAATTTAATATTGGCAAAACACAAGCCGCGCAAATAATAACAAACAAATATGAATATCTCAAAATAGACCAGTTAACGTACGAATGGTTTGTGCACGCTAGTAATAAAAATATGCCTGTATCTGGGGTACTAATAAAGTATAAAGCCAAGGAAATTGTTGAGAAATTATGCAATTGTAATTTTTCCGCTTCTACTGGATGGCTAGATAAATTCAAGAAGCGACATAATATCCATTACCGCATGATATCTGGCGAACCCGCTAGCGCAAATCAAGAAGATGTCGAAGCTTTCAGAAACAGGTTGCCATTAATAATTAAAGGGTACAAACCCTGCGATATTTATAATTTGGACGAAACAGGGTTATTTTTTCGGGCACTACCAACAAAGACGATGGCATTAAAAGGCGAAAAATGTGTAGGCGGCAAGTTATCGAAAGAAAGATTAACTATAATGCACTGTGTGAATATGGCAGGGAGAAAGAAAAACTGTTGGTTATCGGAAAATCAGCACGTCCTCGCGCATTTAAAAATGTTAGCATTGCTCTTCTTCCAGTCCAATGGTATTCAAATAACAAGGCTTGGATGACTAATTCTATTATGACAGAGTGGTTGCGTGAATTTGATCGGAAAATGATCGATCAAAACAGAAATTTTTATTATTTTTGGACAATGCCGCTGCCCATCCTAAGGACGTACAGTTGCAAAATGTTAAACTCGTTTTCTTACCGCCAAATACGACAGCTTACTGCAAACCGCTAGATCAAGGCATTATAAAAATGTTCAAAACTTGGTACCGACATTTAATACTAAAACACATCTTATCGCAGTTTGAGAGTTCTGATTCTGTACATAATTTAACCAATTCTATTAGCGTAAAAGATGCGATTTATTTTATTAAAAAAGCATGGGATGATATCTCATCGAGATACAATTAAAAATTGTTTCAAGAAAACAGGATTTCAAAAAGTAAATGAGGAGTTTGAAAGTGATCAATTTGATCCTGAAGATGAAATTCCTTTATCTAAAGTGGCTGAAATATGTACGCTAATGGGAAAATTAGGAAGTAATGATGTACAGGAATTTATAAATATTGACGCCAATTTGTATACAGAAGACGATAATCCAGACCATATTTTGCCCGATAATTTAGAAAACGAAAGTCAAAACAGTGATGATGAAGAACATGAAATAGAAATTCCTCGAACTAATGATTATGAGAAAAGAATAGTGTTGGCGCATCACCCTGTACGACGATTCAGACTGTCAGGGAAAACCTAATGATATTTGTTAAGCAAAGGATAAATTACTTAATTACAATATTAACGTTACCTTTGACAACGGTAGGTTTAGAGTAATTGTATAGTTTCTAGGAATAACATTGTAAATATCTCCTTAATAGCGTTTCCTAATAGATGTTAGCCTTGGAGCGTTAATCCCACTGTGGGACGGGTGGCGAAACAATCCACGCCCATACTTGCCTACTGAAAGTGGCAAACAATCCTTCAAACCAGGAGGATTCAACAAATAGTATCGTATAAAGATGGTCTACTGGAAATAAAAAAACTAAAACAATTTTGTTTTGAAAAAGATGATGTCCAAGCGTTTGGTATGCTTAGTGAGCTATCATTACATTTTGAAGCAAAATTGGCATGTAATACACACAAGCAAACTTCCATTTCAGATTATTTTGTAAGATAGTATATAAATTGTATATCTACCTTACCTACATATGTTCCTATTATATGTATGTATATATAAATGAGCACATAGCCGTTTGAGTTTTATTTAGCAAATAAAGTTATAAGTACATCATTTTACACTGTGTGTTCAAATAAAAGTTTAGCTTTGCGTTTCTACTTAATTTTTCTGTCTTCTCTGATAAACGGGCACTTCTCTTAAACGGTCAGTTTGTCGGAACGAACAGTGTCCGCCAATGGGAAGTTTCACTGTAGTTTGTTCAGAGTAAAAAAAAATTCTATTGAAGGTACTGGTAACTTAGTAAAATACATCATACATTATCGTTTTGAAAAATTATAAAAACAATTGATTTATTTACTTTAATTGAAAAACCACGAATGCAAAATTATTTTCTGTATAATTATATTTTAAAAATTAAAAGTTTTCTATAGTAACACTGTTAATAACTATTAGTAAAATTTTATTACAATGAATTTCTGTAATATGAGGTTTGATCATATTAAGTATTGATATGGAAAGCCCAAATTATTATTATACCAAAGAGTGATAATTGTTTCGTGTTTTCGATTTCAATCGTGAAACAGCTAGACGGAAGTTAACAGTACCTAAACTACATATATCTAAAGTGCACGGTGAATTTTTTTAAATTCTCCCTCAAACACTATTTTAAAGCAAAACAGACAACTTTGTTCTTACCTGAAACAAGTAAATAATTTTTATATAAGTCTATTTCATTTCTAACTCGTTGCCTCTTTTTGCCTTTACGCAAAACAATTTCTTTTCTCAACTAGAATTAGAGAAGAATCTTAATAAAAGTATTTAGAATGATCAAAACTTTACATACGGATTTTGATTTACAAAACGAAGTATAAGAAATGCGGAATAAGATTACGAAATATTTGGAAAAGTTAGAGCTACGTATCGATTACTTAGGCCAGCAAGGAGGAACTGGTTTCTCCTTTACAATGCAAAATGCCATACAGCAATTTAAGTTCAGCAGAAGTTTGACGAACTGCATTTGCATTACGAGAACCTTATTTATACCATTGCTATGCAATTACAGATTATGTCCAACAGTCAAACAAGAACAGAAATGGGAAGAATTTTGTAGAAATTAAGATTTTAACTACTACGTGTCCTCTTACGAAAATGAGTGCAAATGCTTCTACAGAAATTTACGTAATTCATTAATATATTAGCAAAGCATATAGAAAATCCCTGAAGATGTTTGTGTAGAAATGTTTTATTATGTTTGTTTATACTAGAGCGTTCAGTGTAAAAGCGGTCGTGCGAATGACTCTCAACCAATGCATAAAAAATGGGGCTAATTTCTTAATGTGTGACGAGGCAAAGATCAAATAACCTTCTAATTTTTTATCATTAGTGCTATGATTGCCACCTACCTTAAAGTAAAACAGTTGACCTCACACAAGGTATATTTGCAATGCAAGTGAGGCAATATAATAGAATTTCTTTAGTATTTTGGACTGTTTTCTGTTCTTAAAGTCTATCTCAGGATGAATATATATTATATAGTATATACTATAGCTATAAATAATATATTAAATAACTAGGGAACTGTAATTAATGACTTTTTAATTATTTTCTTCACTCTCACGTAGAATAGGATTTTGAATATTTTTTGTATAAAAAATTCTTAAAATTCTATAATTTGAAACACTCACACATATAAGAAAATTGTGTGGGTGCCACATCTCGTTACTTTCAATTATTTGTCATGAATTGTTGATAACCTAATGCCTTGTGTCAGATTAATTTTTAGTTGCATGTATTGCATTTTTAGAAACTGTACTAAATAAATTTTGCATTTATTTGCAAATTCTTAATCTTTAACATAGAATTTGTTAATCCTTACGTTTTCTGTATTATTGTGCTCCTAATTTCTTGTTTAAAGTATACCGACTGATAGGATGTTGCTCGTAGAAGCTAATAAACGTTTAATTAATATAAGAATACCTGTTAAGAGATTTGTTTGAACTGTTTAGCAAAAAGATAATACTCTTTATTGAATACTGTAACGAATGTTTTCGTACCTTTTCCTTAGGGGTACTATTATTATCGAAGTCTGTGCTGCCTGTGTTCTTTTTCTGTTATATACATTTAAATTAAATTTTGCTTTAAATTGTTTAGTCAATATACAGGAAAACTCTAAAATTATGAGCTTTTATATAAATCATAATGTTTTACTTTTTCAAGTTTAGGTCAATATACAGAAGGCTGTTTTAACTTGCACATTTATACAATCGAGTAGGTTATATTTAATTGTTAATGTTTGACGGAGGAAGAATCTTTCACGACTATTGTTATTTTGAATCATACTTAATTTCTAATATATCCTGAATTTTCCTTTCCTTCCTTTAGGATGAGAGCACCCCCAAGGAGTTCGCCAATTATCTAATTCAGAGCCGGCATTTTCCATTGTCTTTTTAATAACAATAATAATAATACGTATTTAATGTCCAGTAACATTACAATTGAGTAAATAAAAAGATTTTAAATAGTCAGTAAACAATATCGTAAATAGCTAATATTCTATTTATATATCATGCTATATTACAAGAAGACTGATTTTTAAACTTTCCCTGAATTGTATAACTTGCCTATATTAGCTAAACCTAACTTAAGCTAATTCTGTGAGGAGATATTTGAAAGCCAAGAGAAAAAATGACGGTGAATAATTAATCATAAGAATTAAAAGCAAAGAGAGAGAAATTTTTTGTATCTTTTGTATGTTAAAAAGAAAATAAATTGTAGACACGTCCATGAAAGATTTACTGACAGTAAACATTTCATTGGCCATTTTACGTAAAAACTTCGACCCACCCCTATTCCGCTTCGGATATAGCGGCAACGAACTTTCCTGTATTGTCGACAGTCGAGAGTATTGGATTAAGAGTTAAGCAGTGAAAGAGTTGATCGTGGAACGAAAGATTTAAAATTATAAGACGATTGTTTTCCCAAGCGCCATAATTGCTCCCGCTTACTACGTTTGGGCAACATAATATCGACTAACTAGATCATTACTGAATGTTTATGAATAATAATAGTAATATTTTGTTCTAACTATTTTTATATCTTAATTTATTTCACATGATATGGTGTGTAATAAATATGAATAGGATGTAATTGATGTGCTATTTATATTTTTTCGAAGTGCATTTTTAGATTTCTTAATTATTATGAAATTATTCATATGATTAATTATTTCTTTTTATATATCGAATGCAGAATGTTGCTTATTCTTTTTTTTATTAATTTATTTCCTGTTTGTTTAGTAAAAGCTCTACATTATTAAAAGCTGCAAAGGAGCGCTTGAGGCTTACCGTTTATTCACTAAATCGTAAGTAACGATAATAATTATCTTATCTCCTACACAGAATTTTAATCAGTGTATTCTTCTATACACGTAGTTGTATTACTAATGAACAAAATGATGGAGGGCAAATTTTCATATTTAATATGTATATAAATCAAAGGAAATCCTAAATGGCAGAATATATTTTAAAACCAGGCACAAATGTATTCAGATGTACTATCCGATGCTCCTAAAATTGTATTATCCCTTCTGGCAACAATGAGTATTTTAGAGAAACTGAATTCCACTCTGAGGTGTTGAACTGGAAGATATTCTTGACAGTTGAACAAACTGCTAGCGAATTTTCCCATATGAGCACAATTTCAACCATTTAAAACCCGAATGTGGGTATACTAAGATGACAGAAGAAATAAATTTCAGGAAGATCGAAATATGTTAATAAACATTACACTATTGTCACTTATACAGTGTGTCAATCAAGCAACAAATGCTGTATACTTTTATAAAAAAATTCATATTTTCTGAATCAATAAGCTTCCTACTGTTTCGCCGGCAATTATTTAATAGAAAGTATGATTATTGTTAACACTAATTTTTCTTTGTTGTTTCCTATTATTATTATACGTTTAAATAGAATTCAAGAGTTACTTGCAGCTCAAATTAAGCTCGAAATACTTTTATGATCTTGATAGATATGGATACTATGCATAATTTGCGAGATATTTCCAGAAATGCTTTGGGATAAAAGTAAGTGTTCAAGTGTTCAAAGGATCTTTTAAACAAACCCTTTTACAAATTAAGTTTCAAATATGTTTATACTAATAGTAAATGTATAATTTGTCAGGTATTCACAAAAAAGTGCTTTTCGATAAGAGTAAAAAACGACTTCTGGTGAACATTTTTAAAAATGTTGTTTCCAAATCCACTTTGGAGTACTTCTGAATTCATTGGAAATTCTAAACTTAGGAGTTGACAAGATTTTGGAAGAATTTGATTTTGTCACTGAATACTACCGCGAGATCAAAAATTATATTGATAAAGGTTTGCCATGCAAAGTAAATCGTCTGTCTTAAGTTATATCATTAATTGTCATACCGACAAATATTAATGACAGTATGACACTTAATGATTAAAAGAGACGTTTTACATTCCATGGCAAACCATTATCAATATAATTTTTGATCTCGCGGTAATTCTGTTTAACTGATAATGCAATCAGATCTTGAGAAAGAGATTATACTGTATAATTATTAAATTAACCTATCACGGACAAACACAAGCATACAGACACGTACATAAACACACATATAAAGTCTCTGTAATTTATCTTCGTCGCTACCATTTTAAGGAACAGGATCGTCAAATCGCCCTTAAATCGGGCAATACATTATAATCACTCTTAGGGAATGCTAAAGATAAAATTGAAGGAGATCAAAAATCTGGTATTTATGAAATAACGTGTAAAGATTGTAATCAAAAATATGTTGGGCAAACTAGGCGGTCAATTTCAACACGTCACAAAGAAGACATTGCACATTTCCGATACAACAATCAAACGTTGCTCGACATATTTTCTACACAGGCCACGGTATGCCCGAGTCCAGTTTGTACGAATTATTATAAGTTTTGGTGAAAGTCTGTCAGGCTTCATGGTTCCGTTATTGTCCGGCTAGATTTAGGTAGTATATAAAAGGATGTTGTTTGTAAAGAAATAAGTGTTATCTCACTGGTGATTTGGTGAAGAGGATATCTTCTACGGTTACACCTTAGCCAAAAACACTGAGTTTAGCACTATTTTTTATTTTACTAGAGGTTTCTACTGAAGATGGCAACTTAGTTGCCGAAATACGTATGTAGATTCTTTATATCTTTTTAATTTAAGTGGTAATGGATTTTTCCTTTTGCATTTTGTTTCAATATTGACAATGTTATAATTGCATGTAATCCTGATCATATGATTATCAAGTGATGTTTATTTTAAAACTTCAATTTTATAAATTAAATATAATTAATAATATGAAAATTTCTAAATCACAAGCCGTAGATCAATTTTCCAGAGACCCATTATGTATATGAATTGGTTTTCATTACACACCTATATATTTACAACTACATAATACACGTTTTTATTTTCACCACATAAAAAGTTAACCTCTAGTATAGTTTACTTCATTGAAAATTTGCTGACAAGGAATTAATATATCTCCCACTATCAACTATAACTAAATCTTTTTATAGATGACTACAACTAGAAGATATTTGTACGTCTGTGATGTGAGTTATTTTGGTCCGTGTCACGTGCGCAGAAGTGAAAGAATAAAAGCGAGACTGAATGGCGGTCCCATATTCCAACATCCTAGGCGCTCTCATAAATTATTTTATGACCGACAAAAAAGTTTTTAATTTGGGACATAATTACCGTGCAATAAAAAGCGAGGAAAATTAGAATGGGGTGCGCGTTTCGAGTAAAGCTTTTTCTGCAGGCGCTGAGGTGTTAAAAGAAATGTTTCCGTAACATTTGCTAATAAAATACTACTATTATAATGTAATTTTTGCCTTTAAAGTTAACGCAATTACGCTGAATATTATATTACATATTTAACGATATCAGGGGCGTAACAAATTTATTTTCGTTTAATATATATTGAATAATATATTATTTTTCCAATAAAGTTATACTTTTGCAGAATAGCCTGAATATTACAAAACACAATTATGATATATTGATACTACAATTCTTCAGTCAACGTAAGTACTCAATATATATATATATGTCACTGGATTCCGGATTTTCTTCCTCGTTTCCACTGTTTGGTCTTTGAAAAGACCAGTGCTGGTTTCTTAACGACGTTTCGGCAAAGCATACCTGTCATCTTCAGTTCTGCGATAACTGTCTGCTTCTGCTTCTTGTTATTCTTAAACTAAATGTTATATATATATATATACAATATATATATAATAATAATAATATACATGACAGGATTATGAAATTATCTTCCGCACTTTCATCAATACATCTAATGAGGACGAGTTTTTGCTTAGTGGCTCCTCTCAGAAAGATGTTAATAGGTGCTACATTTTATTTCCGCAGCATTTTAGCCAAGTGTTCAAGCCAACGTACTATGACATATGGCACGGTAAACTAGAGAAAAACGTTATTCCTAGAAATGCGCTCGCATTAATAAAATCCTCCATGTCAAATATAATTCATAGCGTTTGCTTCTAAACAGTAACTAATAATAAAACAGATTATGCGGGTGTGCCAACATGTTTAAGCTCAGGTCAGTTAACATTTATAATATATTATAATAATAAGTTACAAATACAATAATAAATTGTTATCATATATTAGGATTATATAGTCGAATCGTTTTATCAATACATACGACCAATTATGAAATAGACGAGGATTTAACACAACTAAAATTTGATATCCACCAAAACAAGTTCGGAACAAAGAAATTAAACTAATTCTTTAATAGTTAAGGATATATAGCTTCCAATACTAAAAGACTATTTCAAGAAGACCATATATAAATTGAATATCATAGTTAAATGCGGTTTTATGGAATTTTTACTTTCTTATACGTAGTATAAGTATTGTGATGATGAAAATTTTTGACCTCGAGATTTGTGCAGATGTCCACGTTTTGAAGTCCCCCAATACCGAAAATGTGGTTTTTAAAAAATTTCTGTGTATCTGTCTGCCTGTCAGTGTGTGTGTGAACACGAGTGCGGTGAAACGGCAATTTGGAATTGATAGCTATATCAACTCCAAATTTTATATTTGCGAGTATAAACTCCTTCTTGAGATCTGATTAGATTTTCTCTAAAATCGGGAGACCGGAAGTAGTAGTTTACGTCAATGAAAAAAATCGGAAGTCCTCAAAATTAAATTCGAGAAGAATTTTATTAAAAAAGTTTTTCGAAATCCCTATCGGAAGTAGGTGTTTTACTCTTATCGAAAATTAGTTTCTTGCGAATATTTCGTAAGTCATGCTAGGCAAGTACATTACGAGTATAAAAGTATTAGAACATAATTTTCAATACTTTTCTATAAAAAAATTCTCAAAATTTGGCCCATATGTAACGCTTTTACTTTTCGCGTGTGGCACTTTTCTGGAATATCTTGCAAATGATACATTCTATAGAGATTTATTAAGGGAATGGAAGTACTTAGAATATGATTTTGAATAATTTTTGTATAAAACAATTCTTAAAATTGCATAACTTGAAACGCTCATACGTATAAGAAAGTCGTGTGATGGCCACACCTCATTTTTCTTTTCTATATCTATATATTATTTAATACTTGAAAATACTGTTTCGTATACAAACATTGTTGACAAATTGCTAGTAAGAGTGTTGCAACATCTAATAGTTATTTACGAACCAAGTGCGGGAAGACTATTTTCCCGCATGAGCGCACATTGTAAACACGAGCGACCGCAGGAAGCGAGTGCTTTTAATTGCGCGAATGCGTGGAAGATGTCTTCACGCAAGTGGTTTATACAATTTTTTTTGTACGAACATTAAATTAAAAAAGTATTATTGATTAATGTCATTGGTATCACACCTAACCTTAAGATAGATTACCTAATTAATTTAGGCATTTCATGTACGTAACTATTACTCACCTTTCCCTAAAATTAAGTTATTATATTCTTACACATGGCAAACATGAGGTATTTATTCTTATATTTATAAATTTATAGTACATTTATTGCGTTTTTTGGTTTAAATACAAACGATTCCGAACTGCCAATATGAATGTCGATGTGGTTCAAATAGATGGCGCTTGAATCTTGCTTAAGATGTCGCTTAAAATGTCGTCAAATAGATGCCGCCACAATCTTTTTGGAAGAATTTTTAATTATTACTCCTATTTTCCCAACTTTAAGTGAAGAATAGTGGAGGGAAGTAGTACTTTATAGACTAAATTTTATTACTACCAAGTTAATTTTTTTTTAAATATCCCAAAGTGCCAGCTTTTCAATTTTTACAGTCGCCTCAACTGGGAAAACGTATTTCCCAGTCGAGCTACACATGCGCCAAATGTCACTTTACAGGCGGTGAGTACAAAATAGTTATTTACGAACCAAGTGCGGGAAAACTGTTTTCCCGCATGAGCGCACATTGTAAGCAAGAGCGACCGCAGGAAGCGAGTGCTTTTAATTGCGCGAATGCGTGGAAGATGTCTTCACGCAAGTGGTTTGTACAATATTTTTTGTACGAACATTAAATTAAAAAAATATTATTGATTAATGTCATTAGTATCATACCTAACCTAAGATAGATTACCTAATTAATTTAAGCATTTCATGTACGTAAGTATTACACACCTTTCCCTAAAATTAAGTTGTTATATTCTTACACATAGCAAACATGAGGTATTTATTCTTATATTTATAAATTTATAGTACATTTATTGCGTTTTCTTTGGTTCAATTACAATTTATTATATGAACTGCCAATACGAATGTCAATAATAGATGGCCCTTGAATTTCGCTTAAGATGTCGCTTAAAATGTCGTCAAATAGATGGCGCCACAAATTTATTGTGAATTTTTAAGAATTTTTAAGAATAGTCGAGGGAAGTAGTATTTTATAAACTAAATTTTATTACTATCAAGTTAGATTTTTTTTTAAATATCCCAAAGTGTCAGTGCTTTTTTCAATTTTTACAGTCGCCTCGACCGGGAAATACTCTTTCCTGGTCGAGCGACACATGCGCCAAATGTCACTTTACAGGCGGTGAGTACAAAAATATATTTATAAACATTCGCAAATACACATGTCAAATCCAGGATGGATATCGAGTTTGCCGAGATAGCAACATGTGTAATAAAATAATTAAACTACAGCTGAAAGTGGGTTTGAATTCGCATGGCAAAAAGGTAATAAGTGTAAAAAGTTATTATACTGAAGAAATGCATTCACGGAGGCATCGATGCAGGAAAGATAAATAAGATTTTGATCAACAGAGGACGATCATAATATGGACTTAATGAATAAAATCTATTCAAATTTTATTATGCTATAAATAAAAACAAATACACTTGTTCATGTAAATGTCGAAAGAGATACTACTGTTGAAATATACGGCAAGAATCTCTTATTGATTGACTTTTTAAAATTCTACGCATTTATTTTATTTTCTTAATCAACAGTTCTATATTCGTGTATTTGAAATATTATGACCACAAACCATAACTTTATGTGAACATACTAATAACTAGTGATTAATTAACATGGAGCACAGAAATTCTAGTTGTAATGTATTACTACGTATTAGGCATATATTTAAAAAGTCAAAAATGTTAAGAGAATTGAATGAAGCTTATTTTAAATCTGTCATTTTACTGAACTTGAAATTGAACTTAATAAATATTGAAGATCGTAGAACTATACTAAAATATATAACTGCGTTTTGCGCTGTACAGCAAGGTCTGTCTCCTCACCGACGGCTATAGATTTTGGTGTACATAAAAATTGCGATTTGGTAGATATGAATTATAAGAACAATAACCCATGACTGAATATCTCACAATAATTCAAAATTACGGACCATCTGGCTGCAAAATTTCTTTCTAAAATAAATTTTAGTGATAATCAATTGATCATTTAATTAAGCATATCATACTGCACTATTTACAGTATAAAATTCAATTCAGATTGTAAAGTAAGCACTATCACTTCTAGACAATATTGTTGGCCAATTATGTACAATTATTGCTTTTACAGTGTTATTGAGCTTATATTTTATTATTAAAACTTTTAGAATAATTATTTATTAGAATTTTATATTTAAATGATAGTTTGAATAAATTAGTTGCTTTTTACTATAGATTTTTTTCTGATATGTTTGGACTACACTATTATGTTGACGAACATTGGCATTTCTTGTATGTGAGCGTTGTGTGTAACTAATTGCAATGTTAGTGTAAACTATTATTATTGTGACATATACAACTCTTGTTCACCACGGTTGAATGGATTAATAAATATATTATTATTATATTTAATTTTATTGTCATGTTGATATCGTGCTAATATGAGAACCTCTTTTGTATAGTGCATAATGTTCACTTAAAAACGCTTCATTTATGGTAGTATTTGGAAGGACTTTTTGTTTTTTATGTTTAAATATATTTTTTCTTATAGATGACTTAGACTTGAAGTTACTGATTTAAAAGAAATATTTAATAATACGGACTGAATATCTTTCATATGCTAACTAGTTACTACTGCGTATGATGATTGCAGTTTTATTTATACAATTTTGACGCTATGTAAATAAATGCATTTATCTTTTAATTGAAACTATATGGAATAGGTGAAAAGTAGTTAAAGATACATAAAAAAGTCGACGATTTTAATTCAAAATCGAGTATTCACCGATTTACCTTCTCATAATTATAGGATACCAGCTTACTATCTACCTTACATACAATAAAATTACAATAGTCCCCGAATCACGTATGATTTGATTAGACAATATAATCATGAAACATTTAATATCGCAATTGGTCGGTTCGTAAAATTTACATCTCGCTCTCGTCATTTTATCCTTCTTTTGTTTTTTAAATATTTTGTTTTGAGGGGTGTGTGAAAGAAAATTAATATTTTGAAAAATATTAATAATCCTATAGGTAGGACGTTGTCGGATATTAACCCCACAATTTTTTAATTCTTTTTTATCATTCACATTAATTTGTTATAACATTTTAGGGTAATAAAAATAAGGAAAAAATACAGAAATTAGTACCATCAATACTTGAAATTCAATTCAGTCATTAAATCAACCGTTAGAAAACACGCTTCTAAGATAAGTGAAGCAAGATGAAATTAGCTACGGTTTCAATCATTAAATTTTCTTGAAACGTTGCTAGATATTGACAGAAACGTCTGACTAACATTATTAATTTTTGTGATTCCAATAGCTGATTCGTATCGAATAAGATATTATCTTATCCGATACTAAGGTGTTTCCGAAGTTCGTGATCCTACTGTAGTACAGAATTTGCGGACATATTTAAGAAGCAGTGTGAGTCGAAAGTTCAGGCACACTATTATCTATGTACTGAAGTTGTTTTCATAATACTTCATATAACATACCCTATTGTAAATACAGACTGCAATATACACACAAAAGTTTAAAATAGTTTTAAAATGATTGGTATATGAACAATTACTTTAAATGTTTGGTGATCTACAACTAACTGAATAAATAAACATTAAAATCTCTTCGCCAAATTTTATATAGAATTTTATTTTTACTTTCTTATACGTAGTATAAGGAAGTATTGTGATGATGAAAATTTTCGACCTCGAGATTTTTGCAGATGTCCACGTTTTGAGGTCCCCTGATACCAAAAAAGTGGTTTTTAAAAAATGTCTGTGTGTCTGTGTGTGTGTGTGTCTCTCTCTCTCTCTCTGTGTGTGTGTGTGTGTGTGACCACGATAGCGGTCAAACCGCTGTAGATATCAATTCGAAATTTTGTATTTACGTGTGTAATCTGCCTCTTGAGAACTGATTAGATTTTGAGCAAAATCGGCAGACCGGAAGTAGTAGTTTACTTCAGTGAAGAAATCGAAATTTGCAAATATTTCATCAATTACTAAGTTTAAACAAATTAATAAAGAATTCATATGTACTTAGAATTAAGTTTGGAACAAATTATCTTAAAGAAGTTTTTCGAAATTCCTACCGGAAGTAGGTCTTTTACTCTTATCGAAAATCAGTTTTTTGCGAATATCTCGCAAGTCATGCTTTTAAGACAAGTACGTTACGAGTATAAAAGTATTTAAAACATAATTTTCAATATATTTTATATAAAAAAAATTTCAAAATTCAGACCGGAAGTACCACTTTTACTCCTATCGAATAGCGATTTTTTGCGAATATGTCGTAAGTTATGCATTCTATATATATTTATCAAGAGTACAAAAGTATTTAGAGTTGGATATGGAATATTTTTTGTATAAATGAAATTTCAAAATTCGGACCGGAAGTAACACTTTCATACGTATAAGAAAGTCGTGTGGTGGCCACACCTCATTTTTTAATGTGCTTTAGTTCTAACCTCAATGACTAATGTATAGTTTGTTTTAAGTTAATTATACTATGATATCAAAAATTAAATTGGTCAATGTTGGTCATGGAATGTAAAACGCTTGTCTTAGTTTAAATCCACCTTTTGAAATAATTCAATTATTGTCAAGCTACACTGACATTATCAATAACCTACAAATGTGTTACTTACTTAGTTCAGCTGTAAAATAATAATGAACAACAAGTTATGAAATAAATAACGTTTTTATTAACCAGAAAAACTAAATTAAAATAATTGTTGGAAATGCCCCCCGTTTTGTTCAATGCACAAGTTTACGCGCCTCTTCATGCTGTGAAAAGCGTTTTGCAGCATTTCTGGCGTTATAGTTGCACATTGTTGAACAATTTTTTGTTGCAGTTCTTGCAAATTATGTATCGGATTTGCGAAAATCTTATTTTTTAAATAAGGAAAGATAAAATAGTCCATAATTGTCAAACAAGGTGATCTCGGAAGAAACTCAACTTCCGTATGCAAACTTATCAGCCGGTCATCAAAAAACTCGCGGAGAAAAGCAAGATTTTCTCGTGTAGTATGTGCTGTTGCACCGTCTTGCTGGAAATAACCGTATTGAAGTTCATCATTGTCTAACTGTTGCACAAATTCAGTCAAAAAAATATTTCTGTACCTTTCTGCATTGACGGTGAAATTGAAAAAAATTGGCCCAATTATTCTTCTGCGAGAAACTGCCATACAAACACCAATTTTCTGAGCATGTAGTAGCGTTTCAATAAAAATATGCGGGTTATCAGTGCTCCACATTCGCATATTCTGAGAATTGATGTATCCCGAAAGGTGGAACCAAGCTTCGTCAGAAAAAAAAATTAAGGTTAGCAGATCGTCATTCATTAAATTATTAACGAACCAATGGCAGTACACAAGGCGTCTGGGGTGGTCTGCAGGCAGAAGAGCTTGATATGATTGCATCTTATATGGATGCATGTTCAGGTCCTTCTTTACAATCGTTTGGCATGTTCCATAAGAAAGCCGAATTTCTTGAGAGAGACGTTTTAAAGGTTTTGTAGGCTCCTCTTCCATACGTTTACGAACGTTTATTAGCACAAAATTGTCCGGTAATACTGCTACGGCTGGGAAGTGCTCTCGAAAATTGTCCAAACACAAACGTTGACTGTATTCCCAAGTTCCATTAACTAGCACACCCGTTCGAAAATAGGCTTCAATCATGTAAATTTTGTGCTCTGTGGTGAGAATCATGATTCAAAAACCGTGCAGGATTAGAAAACTTCAACACAATAACTTGACAGATTTTGACATTCAAAAAATTATGACATACCTAAATGTACGATGCACGCTACGACAATAATTTTAAAATCCATGACCACCATTGACCAAGTTAATTGTTGATATCCCGGTATGTAAGGAAATTATATACAGTTATTAGTTTGTGAGTAATATTATTATTATACAGGGTACTCCACCGAAAACGAAACAAATTGAATATCTCGAAGGAGAAAACTTTTTTGAAAAAACGCAAAAACAGGTCGATTTTTGATCTAAGGGGGCACCCTTCCATCATATCTTCCACTGTGATACGTCATTCCCCTCCCCTCCATCACTCTAACCATTACAATTTTAATGGGGAAGTAGTATATACGATACATCGTTGAAAAGGTAATTGTACGGATAATTCAGCAATGTGATTGTTGGTTGCGCTATTTTTGATTTTAGCGCCCTCTAGCGGGAAAAAACGGTTACGTATTCCACAATGTGACACATCATTTCAAAGCTAATTTTATTAGATACTAAATGTGTAATATTTTTGACATTTATTTGTCATCATTCTCAAGTGCAGACTGTCAGCGTCTTTTGTAAACTAATAAGTTCGTAGTTTCTAATATTAGAGCTCTGCAAGGTTTTTCGATTATTTAAATTTTTTTTCAATCGTGCATTAAATAAAATTAGCTTTGAAATGATGTGTCACATTGTGAAATACGTAACCGTTTTTTTCCCACTAGAGGGCACTAAAATCAAAAATAGCGCATCCAACAATCACATTGCTGAATTCTCCGTACAATTACCTTTTCAATGATGTATCGCATTTAGTACTTTCCCTATCTAAATTGTAATGGTTAGAGTGATGGAGGGGAGGGGAATGACGTATCACAGTTGAAGATATGATGGAAGGGTGTCCCCCTTGGATCAAAAATCGACCTGTGTTTGCGTTTTTTCAAACAAGTTTTCTCCTTCGAGATATTCAATCTGTTTCGTTTTCGGTGGGGCACCCTGTGTATGTGTTTTCAACCACCTTGTTTCATCTATTAAGTAAAACTATGTTTCGAAACAATCACTTAAGATGTTTATATGACAAACGTGACTTTACAATTTGAACATCAACAGCGTCGTAAGTGCTAATTAAACTAACATACAAATACATCTACAGTTCCTTTCGTAAGACCACGTGTACGTAACACAAAGACAATTTATGAATGAAAATTAAATGTAAATACACGTATCTATGTTACTTACTTGATACATTTGTGTAGAAAGTACGGAGAAAAAACTCCAATTTGCGGCCTTATAATTTAATGGACTCTAAATTTCTCTAGGTATCTTCCATTAAGAGGCATTGACAGATATTACAAAATACATTCTCGCACTTTGGATACTACACTAAATATTGGTCAAACGCGTACAATATGTCATAATGTTGAATGGAGAAAGAGTGGAACACGTGCAAATGCGCCGCACTGATTCAAAATTAATTGGATAATAAATCTGATCAGGCGAGAATTTGCGGAATCCTTATTACAAGACACGAAATTGTAATAGCGGCCATGCATGACCGAGCTGTGCAAAAGAATCGATTCTGCATAACTTGAGTGAAAAAAGAATTATGCAGGAATTGAAAGTAATTGGTGACAATTAATATGAATTCCACAAAATATTTGTACATTTCTCAATTACTATATACTTTTTTTTAAAAGACTGAATCTTTCAAACAAAAAAAATTATGTCGCCATTTGTTTGTACGTAATTAATTAACTAATTCGTATTTGTTTCTACTGATTTACTTTCACTGCTATACATTTTTTTTTTTTAGATACTGCAAAACGATGAATAAGTAATCATACCGGGTTATTTTTTTAAATCTTGACATAGGCTAACTTTTTTATTTGAAAAGATAGACCTATGGTCCTTGAAGCAAAGTTTTAGGAATTAGTCCAAGTAAGAAAAATGCATGGAAAAAATAAACGCGTTGTTGCCAGATTGGGCGCTATTTCAGAAAAACAAATTTTCTTAAATGGCAACACTGCATGTTCTTAACAATTTCTAATACATCTTGAGATTCTAGACAAAACAAAAAGGATGCAAATTTTTGATTAGAGTGGAGGTTTACGAGCTAACGGTGCCTATATTTAACTTATTTTCCAGCATTAAAAAAATAGCAATAGTAACAAAAATTAATTACCTAACATTTATTTCTTAAAAAAATGTTCGAACTGATTTCCTTGTTAGGTTCTGCAGCAACAAATACGTTCAACAAAATTTCTATTAACATTATGTACCATTTGAGGGGAAAATGTATTAAAGTTTAGCCACTATTAGCTCGTAAACCGTCACTCTAAACAAAAACTTGCATCTCTTGCTTGTTTTGTCTAGAATCTCAAGATTTATTAGAAATTGTTAAAAAAAACGTGGTGTTGCCATTTAAGAAAATATGTTTTTCTGAAATAGCGCCCAATCTGGCAACAACGCGTTTATTTTTTCTACGCATTTTCTTATTTGGACTAATTCCTAAAACTTTGCTTCAAGGACCATAGGTCTGTCTTTTCAAATAAAGTTAGCCTATGTCAAGATTTAAAAAAATAACCCTGTATATACAAAGCACAATCAATTAATATGTATACTACCGGATGTCTGTCTAAGCTTGACCACCAGCTTACCTCTGCAAACTTTTATCGTACAACCTGTGGCAAAAATGTTGATAAGAAAAGTAACCAAGTGAATTTTATGAAAAATACTTATAAGTTTCCAAAATAAAAGCGAGGATCATAAATTCTACAAATCTCCAATACATTCGAGTTAATGATAGCATCAAATTATTCCCTACAAATATGCAAACGTTTTTACAGTTTTCATCGTTGCGCACGTGAGAATGGTCTCAGTCTTCTTCAGCTCATTAGTGCATTCCTCCATTTAATCTTCATTTACAAAAAGTAGCAGACAAGTTCTTCGAGCTGTTCGTCTGTTTTAATGTTTCCAATTTTCTCTTTTTGGTTTAACCCCAAACATGGCTTCGTATGGAGTCTGCCAAATACTCTTATGGTAAGTCGTGCTATTTGTAAACTAAACAAAATATAGATTTTCGGACCACTTTGTTTGTATTGTAGTCATACATCCAAGCAGTTAACATATTTTGTATATCTTGGTTTGCTCTTCCCACGAAGCCTTCTGTTGACTATATCGCGGTTTTTCATGAACTCTTTACATCATTCCACATCAAACAAAGTTCATATTCATGATATTACTCGATTACTAAATTCCCTGGCATTATCAGAATGTAAAATAGCGGGAGCTCCATATACTTGTCAAAAATATTTGAAGAACGTAGTAGGCAATTTCTTCGGAAGTCCTAAGAACAAATTTTATCAGATGGTCTTGATAAACCATTATGAATTTGAAAGCGCCGTCCTTGTGGGTGCAAATCTATGAGATCTACCTGGTATCTTGAGTATAATTCAGAGCTAATCACAGGTTTTACAACAATACCTTTTTTAAGGAGTACTTTGCTTCATCTGATATTGTTTAAATAAATTTAGAAATAGCATCACAACTTCATAAGTAATGTTCTTATACTTAGGGTAATTCGAGGATAGTTGGACCACGCGGAGAGATGGTCCAGTTCGAAAATCTGAACTATTTCTTGTCAGATGGCGCTATGCTACCATAAGCGAACTGCATAGTATCAAACGACTTGTGTGTGGAAGAGAGCATTGAGATATATTAAGAATTAGCTGTGTTATTACTGAGTCATTATTTGACGACTGCTGAAAATTTTTAGCGCTCGGATGTTTTCATCAATTGCGTTACTTATAGTAAGTTTTTAGAACTTTGCTGTAATTATCTAATTAGTATAGGCTTCGTAGACATACCTAACCTCACAAAACTTCGAATTCGTCTTTACCAATGAAAAGACGAAGTGGTCCATCTCTCCTATGCGTTTAGGATAGATGGACCATTTTTTTATGGGATAGTTGGACCTGCTTTAATTTGCAATAAAATTTACCTACATTTCTTAAACACGGCGTCATTACATTCAGTTCTTATTGAAAAAAAAATACTTCCATTAAATAGTCTATAACAGTATAGGTAGGTACAAAGTACAAGCGTAAAGCTCCAATGTTTTGTAGGACCGAATATGCCAAATATTTACACAAGGAAAGGTAATGTACACCGAGGAAACTGGACGTCCAGAGCACTTCAAGATGCCTTAACTGCAGTAGCAAATGGAGCAATGGGGTTGAACGAGCTGCTAGAAATTTTGGAATACCAGCAACCACATTGAAACGTAGAAAACGAAATGGTAATCCTACGAAACAAAATCGTCTCGGTCCGCCATCGTCTTTGGGCGAGGATGCAGAAATCAAATTAATGCGACATATCAAAAAGCTTCAAAAATTTGGTTTTGCTCCTACCAGGGATGTACTCCGTAGAATGGCGTATGACTTGGCTGAAAAGATGAATATTAAACACAAGTTTAACAGAGCCACTGGTAAAGCAGGGTGCGTTTGGCTTCAGTTGTTTTTAAGGCGCCATCCGGATCTATCGGTGCGAAAGTCGGAGGGAGCATCCCTTCTTCGCTCACAGGGAATGTCAAGAAAAGCTGTATCAGATTATTTTAAACTTCTAGAAAACACTCTTATAGAAAACGACTTATTGGAAAAACCCGGAAATATTTACAACATGGATGAAACCGGCCTTCAACTCAATAATATGGCCGGACATGTGGTCGCTGCAAAAGGCTCTAAAACCATCTCTGCTATAACTTCTGGCGAAAAAGGAGAAACAATCAGTGTTGTAGCTTGTTGTAATGCTGAAGGGTCATTTTTGCCCCCGTATTGCATTTTTAAAGGGAAAAATAAGAAGGACAACTGGGCTGACGGTATGCCACCTGGTTCTTTTATTAGGATGTCCCCCAAGTCGGCATACGTTAACAGTGAAATTTTTCTTGATTGGTTAAAAAATCATTTTGTCCCTAGAAAAAGACCTGGTAAAGTACTTTTACTACTGGACGGACACACTTCGCATACTAATTCGATTGATGTGTTAGAATTTGCTGAAGAAAATGAGATAATTCTATTGTGCTTTCCGGGTCATACCACTCATTATTTGCAACCACTGGATCGAGCTTTTTTTAAATCGTTGAAGTCGCATTACTATGCGGAATGCAATAAATTTATAAGAATCAAACCAACAAGAAAATTGAATAGAACAGTGTTTGGAAAACTATTTGGAGATTCGTGGAACAAAGCAGCCACCGCGCAAAATGCCATTTCTGCCTTTAGGGCTACTGGTGTTGTGCCACTTAACCAAGATGCAATTCCTGAGTATGCCTTTTTAATGCTCGATGATGATAACGTTCAGCCACCAAATTCATTCCAACCATCACCGAATCGTTCAAACTCACCACAACCGGGCCCATCACACGAATATGAAACTCGGCGATCTTGCACTCCGCCGATTCAACATTCTCGGACTAACAATCAAGTATTGGTAGAAACACCAAAGAAAACTCCAGGAAAATTGCTGGATGAAGTTTCCCCGATCCCAGAAATTAAACCCTTAAGTGAAGTAAGAAAACGTGGAAGAAATGTGGCAACAGTTCTTAATTCAAGTAAGAACATTAAAGCCATGAAAGAAAAATGTCATTCAAAACAGAAGAAAATGAAAAATTTAAAGAACACAGCAAAGATGGGTGCAAAACAAAATCAAATGAAAAGGAAAACCAAGAAAAAAATTCAATCGCCTGAAAACTCAGATTCGTCGATGGATTACGAGAGTCCAGAATTGAATGACTCTGAAGATAGTGGAGATGAAGATTATGAAAGCACCTGCGCTGGTTGTAGAGAGAACTACATAAAAACAAAAAAAGTTGAAGACTGGATCAAGTGTATTCGATATGGACGATGGATGCACGAAAACTGCACCAAATATTTGAATTTTTGCGATATTTGTGGCAAACATGCCAAGAAATAAAAATTTTCTTGTATTTAAATGCCACTACAATATATATTTTTTGTTCTTTTTGTTTAAAATACTATTTTACTTCTTTTTTTATTGTGTGGACCATCTCTCCTTGCCCTGTAGGAGAGACGGACTGATTAGTCACATTTTATTTTATTTTTTTTTGTTCGAATGTAACGTTTAATTTTCTTCTTAAGAATGTCAATTAGAAGAATAAAGCCTATGTTAGGATCCCACGAGTAATTATTACCTCACCATTGAAAATAAAATTTTTGCAGATTTTTCAAAAAAAGTGGTCCAACTCTCCTCGAATTACCCTATTTGTAGTTACTAAATCACTCTTGTTCTTCTCCTATGTCCTGTTCTAACATGTGTTTCCCAAAGTATACCTAATATTTCTTCATTGGTAACATAAAAACGAACGTTTTTTGCGGGGTCATGGGCCCAATTAGCTTATTTTCGTCCATTAATTTAAGACATCAAAACGTTTTATTCGCAGGTAACCTACGATTTACTGCTTTTTTATTTAGCAGCAACCACTTCACTTAAAATTTTTGAATATTTATCTTGGCTAAAATAAAACAATTCTATTGTCTTTTATTGTTGAGTAAAAACCTTTCAAGAAATTGTTGACGGTTCACTGCAGTAACAATTGTAATATGGAATCAGGTACATTGAATGACAAAAACTAGCAACGTAATTATCACTGTGTTGACAAATAAGAGTAGCGAATTCTGTGGTAGCGCGAAGGAATTGAAAAAAGAAACTGATTTGATGGACACCATGCTCGCTCATATTTCTTCAGTTATTAATTGAATAACATTCACCAAAATACAAATAATCTTTCGGCTCACACCGGCGTATTTGTTGTATGTCGACATTCACAGGTGAATCATGACATTCACCACTTTCGATCCTTCATAGTGGCATATATACATATGTTATATGTACGTTACTAGGCTGTAATTTAATAACAGAAATAAGTAATAGTAATAATAATAGTAATTATAATAATCGTCTTTATTTAATCCTTTGTAAATATAATCAAAGATTAGCTTAAATTTTAAGTTTATTAACTATTGCTATACGTCAGAGCCAATACCAATTTACTGTTTGATTTTAAAATTATGTGCAATTAGGTGTTTTATGATACAATAGCAGTACCATATTCTAAGCTTTGAAAAATCAAAGTAAGCATTCGTAGTAAAGGTTAGTAGAAAACACATTTTCTTTTCTATTCTGAATTTGAATGAAACATGTAGATTATGAACTGTAGTTATGTCAGTATTCAAACCATTTAACACATTTATATTTTCGTAAATTTGTATATGAACCGTTCTCTTTCCGATGAACCTGGTTAAGTAAAAACAATTTATTTACAATAAACATTTATCATTTTTATAAAAAAAGCGTGAAAATTAATCTTCAAAACATTTTCTTTAGTCTTCTGGCTCTAGTTTATTTATTTCATTTTTAAAGGCATTAGACGCTTCTTCGGTCGATGTCAAACGTGAACCCCGTAATTTATTATTTATCCTCGGAAATAAGATGAAGTCATTAACAGTTCTATCCTCCAGTGCTACAGTGGAAACATGCCCAGTAATTCCAAAAAATGTGGCTACCTTCTTGTTTGGACTTTTTTTACGAACAACAATTGTTGGAGCCGCCTCATTCTCAAAACCCCAAACTGTCAATTGTTGCTTTTTTTCGGGATCATAGGAGTATACCTATGTTTCATAACCTGTGATGATGTCCACCAAATGAGACGATCCACGGTTAAAGCGATCTAGTCTAGATCTACACCATATCACACGGTTTTCGTTTTGAATTGAAGACAAGTTGAAAGCAATCCACCGAGAACAAAGCTAACGGACCTTCAAATGTTTGTGTATAATAATGTTAATTGCTTTCATACCAATCTTTAAAGTTGCTTCAATGCTTCTGAGAGTAGCATGCCTGTCTTCTACAATTATGTTCTGAATAAGAGCAATATTTTTGTCTGTAGCTGCCGTTTTTGGCTTAGGAGCTCGAAAACTGTCATTTAAGGAAAGTTGACGGCGTTGAAATTTATTGTACCACCGTATTACGTTAGCGAAGCAACATAACTTGTCACCCAATACTCGATAATACTCGATTGATTTCCTCAAAACATTCTTTACAGCTTAAGCCATGTTTGAAATTGTAAAAAATCACCTCTCGATAATGTTCCTTGTTCATTGCACTTCCATGATTTATTGGCGAAAGGCGTACTTTAAACTAATGTATCGACACTCAAGTATATTTATTTAACAACTGTCACTATAACTAAACTTTTAAACAAGTGATGGAAATTTTCATACAAAAAGTAGTCCCAAAATATCATCGTCTACTAGATAGGCTCAGCGGAAAGAGAACATCCCTCGTATATTGCCGGCATTAGAAAAAAAACAAATTAATTTTTCATCTTGAAATAGTTGCGCAAACTAGATTGATAGCTATTATATAGAGAATCAAAAGTAGATTGAAAACAACATTTTTAGGAGGCAATTTTCTTGCGGCAATAACGTTGGATAATTTTCAATTTGATACGAATAGTGATTTACAATCGATTAGAGTTGGCCTTATTGTTGTTAGTTTATTGTTGGTATCATCTGCTATATTCGGCGATAATGTTATTTATGGGTAATTTGGATGATTTCTTTTTGGGCAACTGTCCGTAAACATTTTTCATGCTTTTTCATAGTACATGGTATCCGAAACTTTAGAAAGATGACAAGTAGATAACCAACCATAGAATAATTTAAGACAAATTGAACCTGTATTCGTTTTTTCATATAAGGTTATTTTATAAGTAAATTACAATGACATTTTTAAAATAAACAGTAATAAATAGAATACAAATAAAGCCAATATATTTATAAACAAATAACAGTTTATATTATCTACCTGAATTTTCCTAAAGATGATTAAAAATTAGTATGATATACAATTTTCCATAATGCCACTAATTTATCTATGCGAGTTGAAAAACACGTGTTATTCGTAATTGTAGTAATGGAAACAAACATTATACGACGTAGAATTTTTATTTTTCAGTGTAATCTCTCCTAACTTCTATACGTTTATTACAACGATTAATTAATAATTCAATACCGTTGTAAATATAATCTGAAGTTTTTCCATCAAAATGTTCTATAACAGCTGCTTGCAACTCACTGTCGTCCTTAAAACTACGTCCCTAAGGTCTTTTTTTAAATTAGAAAACAAAAAAATCACAAGGAGCACATTATCGCACACCTTTTGTCAATTTTCCACGACGTTTTGCACGAATGCTGTCTGTTAATTTATGCAATAAAGACGCATAATATGGGCCGTTCACACTTGTATTGCGCTGTTTAAAGTCAATTAGCAAAATCCCTCACAATCCCAGAATATTTTGGCAATCATCTTTTTTGTTGATTGAACGACTTTTGCCTTTCTGGGACGAGGTTCATCAGGTCGCCGCATTCCATGGACTCCCTTTTCGTTAGAGGATCGTAAAACAGAACCATTGTTTCATCCCCTGTGACAATGGACTCCAAAATCGGTTTTGGGTCGTCTCCACACATGTTTAAAAACGACTGCGCACATTTGACTCGACGTTCACGTTGGAGAGCAGAAAGAAGTCGCGGTACCCATCTAGCACTAATTTTATTCATACCCAAATGATCATAGAGAATTCGGCGAAAACTTGTTTCGGAAATGTTTGTTATCACTGCTAATTGCTTCACTTTTTAACGGCGATCTTCTAGCACTAATGTTCTATAACCCATCTAGCACTAATTTTATTCATACCCAAATGTTCATGGAGAATTCGGCGAAAACTTGCTTCGAAAATGTTTGTTATCACTGATAATTCCTTCACTTTTAAACGGCGACCTTCTAGCACTAAATGTTCTATAATTAAAGTTTGTTGAGCCGTTATCACTTCAATTAGTCGACCCGACCGATCAGCATCTTCCAGGAATTCTTGTCCCAAACGGAAACATTTTGCGCACTTTTTTAGTTGAATACAAAGGAGATGAATCACCGTAAACGCCGTCTAAACGTTGTTTAATGTGATAAGGTGTATGCCCTTAATTTGTTAAAAAATTAATGACCGCGCGGTACTCAATTTTCGTTACATCAGACATTTTGTGCGCTAGTCCCGTTGGTTGGCTGGTTACTAAAAACTACTAGGCTTCGAACAGTCATATTTATAGTGTACATCTAGTGTATGTGCATGCATGACGTGACGCAGTTTGACACGTTTGAATCTGTATATGCCTGTCAGGCCAAGAATTTATGGCACCTAGCTCGTACATAATTACAAAATTGTATCGTGAGATCAAAAATTATGTTGATAAAGGTTTGCCATGGAATGTAAAACGTCTGTCTTAAGTTATATCATTATGTGTCATACTGTCATTAATATTCGTCACTACATCTTCTCTTTGACATCTTGTAGTTTTTCAATTATGGTCTACACCACAGCACACAAAACTGACGTGATTGAAGCGCATTTTAGAACAGGTGTGCTAGTTAACGGTATTTGGGGAATAGAGTAAGCGTTTATGTTTGGATAATTTACGTGAACACTTCCCAAATTTCGCAGTAGTAGAGCAAAATTTTTATATGTGCATCGCACATAGTGTTGGTGTATTTCGCGAAACTGGAACTGTTATTCATAAAAAGGTGCTGGTAGCCCATCTATTTGTACAGAAGAAGTGATTATTGACGTTCGTAATCGTATGGAACAGGACCCCACAAAATCTTTGAGACGCCTCTCCCAAGAAATTGGAGTTTCTTATGGAACATGACGAACCATTGTAAAGGAGAACTTGAACATGCATTCATATAAGATGCAATCATATCAAGCTCTTTTGCCAACAGACCACCTCAGCCGTCTTGCGTACTGCCAGTGGTTCGTCAACAATTTAATGAATAACGATCTATAACTTAACATTTTTTTCAAATGAAGCATAGTTTCATTATTCGGGGTACGTAAATTCTCAAAATATGCGAATGTGGAGCACTAATAAACCCCATTTTTTTTGTTGAATCTCCACTACATTCTCAAAAAATTGGGATTTGAATGGCAGTCTCCCGTAGAAAGATAATTGGGCCGTATTTTTTCAATTTCAGCATCAATGCAGAGAGGTACAGAAATAACATTTTCAATGAATTTGTTCAACAACTACACGACGATGAACTTCATAGTGGTTACTTCCAACATGATGGCGCAACAGCACATACGACACGATAAACTATAGTTTTCTCCGTGAGTTTTTTTATGATCGACTTATAAGTTTGCATATGCAAGTTCAGTTTCCTCCGAGGTCACCTGGTTATGGACTATTTTGTGTCCCCTTACTGCAAAAATAGAATTTTCAGAACACCTGTACATAATTTGCAAGATCTGCAACAAAAGATTATTGAAGTATGTGTAACCATAACGCCATTTTTAATAAAATGTTATTCAAACATGATATCATTTTAAATAAACATATATTTACAAATTTTATGTTAGTCAAATGTCAGTATGACAGTTAACCTGATAATTATATACGTATATACTATAATTTTTGATCTCGCGGTATATTACTCATGCAGAAGCTGTACGGATGCCTAAGGAATGATATTAAATGTCAAACAAGTAATTACAAACATACTAAATTAAACAGAATATTAAACACGTTATTCTTCTGGATATTATATATTTAGGAAATTCTTTCTAGCAATGTGCCTTAAAACCAGATTAAGTATTTCAGTTGATCATTTTGTGATTAATCTAAGTAGCTAGTAAAGCGAAAAAGATAAATTATTACAATTTATCCTCTATTCGTGTGTGTCTATCTGCAGCACCACATCTTTATAGTCAAAACAAAATACAGTAGAACCTCGATTATCCGTGTTCCACGGGACCGGACGAGGCACGGAAAATTGAAAAGCACGGATAATCCGAACATTTATTTCTTATATGTATGTATATATACATACTAAAAAGATAACAAAATAAAAAACAGAATTCTACATAAGTAAACTTTTACACTAAATAAGAAAAAATAAACTCTATATGGGTAGGTTAACTTGCATTTATGTACATAAAGCAGATGAACAGCGAATGATTCCCAGGGATTCCCCTAGTACACTGCTGGCGATATCGATA
Organism: Amphimallon solstitiale; assembly: GCA_963170755.1. Lineage (NCBI taxonomy): Eukaryota > Metazoa > Arthropoda > Insecta > Coleoptera > Scarabaeidae > Amphimallon > Amphimallon solstitiale. Next base: position 18,739,081 of record OY720679.1, read on the forward strand.
TTGCGTCATCATGCGTATGGCACGGATAATCCGCATCCCGGATAATCCGCACACGGATAATCGGGGTTCTACTGTATAACCGTTTTCTTTTGATTACCTATCTATAATAAAATTAAACAACAAAAAATAAAGATCGTTGAATGAACACATGTGCTGTCTAATTTTACTTTTTTCATCACTTTTCACACTTTGTGTATATATGAAAAAACATTAAATTATTCGTGTAATGAATGTATAAATTATCTTGACCTACTGACTCTGACAAGACATAGCAAACTATGGTCGAGGCGCGTTAAGTTCCGTTGCACGTCATACTAGATCCATGACGACTTGCCTTGTATATGTTGCCGGATCTATTTTTATTTCTGTCAATGACATTTGATATAACCAAAGAAAAAAATTATTCACAATACAATAACTATAACGTAATATATTTAGTAATTGAAATGCTCTAAGACTTCAGTCTTTCTCAACTTATTTATTATATTGATTTAGATTGTCGAAAACCCTTAAATGTTTCATAACGTATCCATAATAACATTTAAAATAAACATTACTTACGCTATTCTCGTTAATCAGATGATTATAGAAAAGTTTGCAAAAAGCTTCGACTGTTTACAGAAACCTTTCGGCATTATATTCAATGGACGCAAATAAATAATAAATACACTTCGAAGAAGCACTGTTTTTAAACAATTTATATCAACGTAAAAATAAACATGAAAAATTTGACAGGAAGAATATGCACAACGCACGTCTTTTTGACAGATATGATTTATCTGTCAACACCGAATTGAACTACTAGTCTATTAAAAATATGTAATAAAGAAATTTAATATTGAAAAGGAAATTATGTGTTTATTTGCCATGAATGCGTATATTACGATCAATTTATAAATCTTCTATTTAAGCTAATGAAATAAATGCCCTCAAGTATAATTTAACAAAGTAACTTTTTTAGTTTCTCTAATACAGTTATGACAACATGTAAACGTCATCGATGACGTGCAACGGAACTTAACGCGCCTCAACCATAATTACAAAATGAAAAAATAGGAGAGGCAAAGCGCATTTATCAGTTAACTTCATTACATAGTAGACAATGCTATTCTATGCGAAAATGACACAAATGTGACAGATACAGAAATTAACAATGTGAACATGTGTAAAATAAAAATGAAAGCGGAAATTACTAAGTGCGAGTAGCTACTATAGACACGCGTGTTGTAACTCTCAATTTTCTTCAGTATAGATCGGCTCAACTGCGTGTTGAAATAATAGATGTGCATAAATCTTACTCTTAAGAATTCCAAACTTCAAAAACCCATTCATGTCCAATTATATTCAGCAACGGTCAATCATGTACTCTATACTGAGTAAATGCCAAATTTCAGTACTAGCAAAAACATTCATGTTTTTGCTAGTATGGCATTTACACAGTACAGACATGACATTATCGTTGTTGAGCACAATTGGACATGCCTAGTTTTCATAAAAGCAGACACACAACAATGCACACAGCAGATAACTTTCAACTGTAACCACCAGAATCCCATCTCTAGAAAATAACGAGTGCGATCTCGTCGAAACGTCGAGACAACAGTCCATCTCAGGACATATCTCATATGCGGCTAAGAACCCGAAAAAATAGTTTATCGTATATATATATATATATATCTATAGAATTTAATGGGGTAACTCCGCTGAAAATGCAACTGCGGACAAGTGTTTCGAACTACTTCGTTCTCGTCAGAACAATTAATGATGAATCAATACCACAGTACACGGAAGGAGACGTGGCCGGTGGTAGAAATTATCGCGCGAGAATGGGTCAGTGACAGACAGAGAAAGTATTCGGAAAAAAGAAATGATAACATTTGTTCATTATCGCATACATTAACCTATCGAAGGAGTAAATGCAGATAAGAAATTGTAATATACTTTTTGTACTCGCCGCCTGTAAAGTCATAATTGGCGCACGTGTAGCTCGACTGGGAAGTACGTTTTCCCGGTTGAGGCGACTGTAAAAATTGAAAAAAACACTGGCACTTTGGGACATTTAAAAAAAAATCTAACTTGATAGTAATAACATTTAGTATGTAAAATGCTACTTCCCTCCACTATTCTTCACTAAAAGTTGGGGAAATAGGAGTAATAATTAAAAATTCATCGAAAAAAATTGTGGCGCCATCTATCTGAAGATATTCATATTGGCTATTCTAATAAATTGTAATTAAATCAAAGAACGCAATAATGTACTATAAATTTATAAATATCAGAATAAATACCTCATGTTTGCCATGTGTAAGAATATAATAATTTAATTTTATGGAAAGGTGAGTAATAGATACGTACACGAAATTCTGAAATTAATTAGGTAATCTATTTTAGGTTAGGTGTGATACTAATCACATTAATCAACAATATTTTTATTTTGGGAAGATCTACAACTATTACAGATATTATTGTTAACATTTACAGTAAAATTTTGACAATTAGAAATCGAAGTTCCTGGAGTGGCTTGGTTTGCAACTGATAAAGTTTGTGCAACATTTACAGATTCAGGTGTATAAGTTGCAGTCACAGATGATGGTCCTGGTTGCATTATGTTATAACTTGTAGTAGTAGAAAGTGGTCCTGGTTTCATTATTTTATCTGCAATCATTTTCCTGCTATGCAGGGAGTTTTCTACATAACCCTCGGCCACTGTTGAAGAACGCCAACCCCCATGTCTTTTAAGGGTCAACAAGTCCCCCCCATTGTTCGCAAGAAGAGTAGCGGAACTTCTGCGGAAGCAGTGACCTGTATATTGACCAGGACTGTCTAAGCGAAGGTATTCAGCAATTTTTGAAGGAATTTTTCCAATTGTGTTTAGACCCACTGGAGTATTAACACATTTTTTATTACGGTATGTTAAAAAAAACCTAGTATTTACTGTGTTTCTTAATTCTTTATATTTTAGAACCAATTTAATCCATGCAGGATTGATCACTGCAAAGCGACGGCATATATTATTCTTTGTTTCTGGTACAGTTACACATATCACATCTGCTTTGAACTCGATATCATCAATGGACATTTTACATAATTCTTCCCGGCGACATGCTCCAGCAATACCCATTATTAATACCACCTAAATTGAAATGTAATATTTAATAATACATAAATAAACTTGAAGTAATTATGTATAATAAAACCTTCATTAAAAGATATGAGGAATCCGGAGCTTCTGCAATAAATCTTTCAATGTGTTCAATCTCGAGAATTTTTGATTTCTTCGAAGACTGGTGTTCTGTTTCTCTTTTGAGAAAGGCGATTAGTTTTTCGAATTTTGATATATTGATATTGTTGTAAATAATTAAACAGGACTTCAACATTGAATAGGTTGGCCACAATGACTTTTTGCTAGAAAAGCCTTGAAAATATGCCAATAAACAATTTTCAGTATAATTTCTAATATTTTTGTCTTTGCACCATTGTACAAATTTTTTATAGACAATTTCATATCGTCGTTTTGATTTTATTGGCAGCAAATTTTGTACCGCCGCATTTGCAGCTTCCCGAATTTCGGGAGGAGTACATGAATTATCAGACATAGATTTTGTAGAAAATTGTGCACTTGAAAAAGAAACTGGCAAATTGCTGCAAAAATATAAATGTCAACTGAAACAATTACTTCTATACTTGTTGAATTGACACCATATTTAGTTGCGTTTGCAATTGTTTCTAGTAACAATAGAACTGTCATATTCCAAATGCATATATATGCATTAATTCCTTTTTAAATAGTACTATTAATCTATGTAGGCAAGTATAAAATTAAGTCGTCAAGATCTGAATAGGTATGTATGTATATATATATACAATATCAAGGGAATATATTTGAATGTTATAGTAAACAATAATCATTGCCTGTTGCATTTATGTTTGCTCTGAATTTTGATGTATTAAAACTAAGACTTTTAATTTAATGCTCGTACAAAAAATATTGTACAAACCACTTGCGTGAAGACATCTTCCACGCATTCGCGCAATTAAAAGCACTCGCTTCCTGCGGTCGCTCGTGCTTACAATGTGCGCTCATGCGGGAAAACCGTCTTCCCGCACTTGGTTCGTAAATAACTATAAAAGAGATACATATATAGGAAACATACTGCACTTCGATGTGTAACGCTTGACAATTTTTCGAGACTGCTCGTGCTTATCGTAATATTATAAGAATCAACTGCGCACCTTGTGGAAGGGGCATCTCACCGGAAAAGTCTCGCTCTGTGAGCTGTACTTCTCTGGCTTTTTCTTTATTAAATAAATATATGACAAAATACATATTTGGAATGCTGTAAAAGATTCGATTATATGTATAGTTTTGCCTGTGGGATAAATGTGATGTCATTAAATCGTATATGTCTTTCTTTATTCCGTAAAATGAAATTTATCAATAAGCAAGTGATAATCTACTGAATCAATAGCTTTTTCAAGACGCAGTAACTTAATTGTACTCATTATTGCTGATTTAATTTTTTTGAGTAACATCCAATACATAAATGTATATTTGTATCGACGAAATTGTATCAGAGTCTTAAATATAGACATTTTTTTATATCATTTATATATATATATATTCTTTTGTCTACACAAAATTCAGTTTTCACATTTTAGTCCACTTTCTAAACATTCATATATGGGTTTGGCTGGTTCGGTGTTATACGTAAACATGCGCGCATATATAGCATCAAATATCAATAAATGTACGAAGAGTAGTTCAGATATTTATTGCCAAATAAGTTTTTAACAAATCGAATTTATGCATCTATCAAACACAGTAATCTGAGTGGAGTAATTTCTAATGTATATTTGTCAGATTTTAAACAACATTACCGAAAATTACGTCCTATCCTCTGAGTATTGCGTAATTAATTAACGTTCGAATACCACCAAAAACGGAAATTTAATGTAAAATTGTGAGTAAAAGGGATTTCCTTTCAAATTCTGTATGTTTTATTTTATTTTATAACAGTTTAATTAAATTTTAATGTACGAGTAGCCATTCGGTAGCCACCTAATAATAATTTCAGGTAAAATTCTTTCAAGTAAAAGTGCCCAGGGGAACATGCTGGAAATTATTTATGTTAGTTTCTAAATGTCCGCTAGGAAGCGTAACAATCATGATCAATGTTAAAATTAAGAATTTTTTCGTGTTTCGACTAATTTAGAGTTATGAAAAATACCTGTATTTTATTCTTTACACATTTCTTAATACTTTTTGTCTATACATCTTTTACAAACTAGTAAAATAAAGTGGTGGGGACAGTTCAAATGTTTCTTTAAATAAACTACGATTACTCCAGTTTGGCATAACCGATTTTAACAAACCTGGTCTCGTTTAAAAGAGCGTTATTTTCCCTATAAACTGAGCTTTTGCTTTTGTTTTCTTTAGTTTTGCCATCGCCCCTAGATGGTGCTACCGGATCTACGTCGCAATAAGATAACGGCTGGTTAAGATATGAGACGGGGAGTCGCAATAGGGGGTTGTTAAAGAGGATAACGCAGGGCCGAGCTAACTCTGTCGCAGACGGCGTGACGGTTCAGATAAAAGAGAACACCTATAAGTAGAGCGTCGGTCGGCAACGACGCTTGCGACGATTGTCCGGGCACCAGGACACTATGCTATCTACAGATAACCTACCTGCGCCTCCTACGAACTACCACTGGCTGTGTCCCTCCAGCGGGTTACCTACTGAACACCCTGTATATTTGGAGCACCCAATCTTATGTGCGTGCTTGTCACAAAAATAATTAAGATATGCAGAGGTAAATGAAATAAAAGATAAGGTATTCGTAACGTAACAAAATTTAATTATGTTTGATGTGTTGAACGGATATTTGTTTAAAATAAAATTAAAATTGTGAGATTAGGTATTAAAAAAACTTGCGTTGAATGAAAAGTTAAATTTTGAAAATAAGTATACTGAAGTTAGGCAGTTGCAAAATTTAGTAAGTATAAAATAAAAAAAAAAACCTTAATAATAAAACATATACTCTGCGCATCAGCAGGAGTTGGTCGGTTGCCGAAACGTTTCTTTCACCTCACATTCAGGTGTACAAATGTTTTCAAATACATGCCACGATGGCAATGTCAACACATAGGTGTGAGTATATACATAAATTTATAAGCACAAAAAAAAAAACAATTGATAAGACAGTAATAGGTACTTAGTCTAATTTGAGAAAAATTCGCTAAATAAAAAAAAACGTCAGGTTTGCTTACATGAACTAAATTAAATTAAATGAAGGTTACTGATTAGCAAAGTCAAAAGTTAAAGGTAAAATTTTAGGAAAACAAATTCATCATAAAAGAAAATAATTCGATAAAGCCCTGAGCTTCGAGAACCAAAGTTTGCTTCTACAAAAAATGAATTTATCTGGCTCAGGAAAAAAAAATAATTGATCGTCAAAAGGCAAAAGTTACAATCTTACGGCAATAATTAATCGTGCAAAATAATTATCAAGACTTAAATTTCAAATGCAACACATCATAAAACAAACATCTATTGAATCGGAAGAGAAACACTGAGTTTATTACAAATTAAATAAAATCTATCCAAAAAGATAATTTGATCTTATAATGAATCTACTAGAATTAAATTTCAATTAAGTATTTGCCTCAATATAGGGCTACAGAAATTAAGGTAGTGACAAATCCAAAATTCAGGTCAATCTGATTATTACAAAATTAATAAAATAATAACGGTAATTTAATAAGGATTAAATTGCGACCTCGCAGTTGTCTAGAGGTGCGAAAGTTAATAAGCCACTCAAAAATTCTTGGTCCAAAACTAGGCAAAATAAGTCTTGCACTCAGACGCAAAGTCGTCGAAAATCGGTCGAAAAATATGAGGTAAAAATCTACAACCTTAGTTGGCAAGATGGTTGCCGAAAGGACGCTGCAGATGGCCAAGATGGTTGCCGAAAGGACGCTGCAGATGGCCAAGATGGCGGCGCCTCCCTTGTTGGAGAAATTCCACTCAACAGGTGGGCTGGATGTTGGATAAAACCCCTGTTGTGGGCGATAACACCAAAATTAAGTCTTCGGAGGGCTCAAATGGCCGTCAAAGAAATCCTAACAGCTTGTGAGGGCTTTTGCGCCCGACAAAAGAATCCTATTAAAATTTAAAAAAAAAACCCAAAGATAAAATCCCGAAAATTAACGCAGAGATATAAACACTTACCCCAATTAATGGAGATCCCACGGTAAACGACTTCAAGTCACCTCAGGGTGCAAAATTTACAACAAAGAAGCCAACACACGTGGCTATACGTGAATTTTTTTGATAACGGTACGACGATATAAATTCACGTGAATATCCCAAAGAAAGGTACGGTAATTTCTGCTTTCTCCAGATTAAGCCGCATACGCGAAAAACTATCCACATGGATAATGTACATAAGTACTAAAGGAAGAAAAGCAATTTGCACACACTGTTCTTTACGTCAGATGTGACCGTCAAGTGTCCGTCGGGAGCGGGAACCTCTTTCATATCCCATGCGCGTTCAATTCCACGCACAGCCCTGTCAAAACATAACGGCACGAAATAACTCCAAACAGATAATCGGGAACATTCAAATAAAATTACAACCACAAGTTTGAGTTTGACCGAAAAGGGGGTTAACACTGTGACTTATAATTATACGCAAACAAGAACATGACTTAGGCGAAACGAGAATAAGCGGAATAACCGACAATTGTACGAAGAAAATTATAGCGCCGACAGCACGAGGGAAAATTTTATGCGAGACGTTGGCATTCCGTGAGCAGACCGATCTGTAGAACATAACCGATAAGTTTGAAAGACATAAACAAACAATCTTCCACACGCAGTTTCTATTTCATTATGAGAGAGAACAGAATTTCTACAGGTAATTAACGAAAAACCAGAGCTTAAATATCAAAACGCTGCCGAAGACGGTCACGAGAACCGATCATAAACTTATGTTTCAGAAAAATTACGATCCTAACCCCAGGATGTATCACAGAAGATTCCTAATACTTAGAAGAACGAAGGAAAGCCACAAATGATCGGCAACAGTTAATAGTATGACCACTGTCCCGAGCGTTTCCTTAATTAAATACATCTTACATTTTTAGAGAGACGACTGCGAAGGAAAAGGAAAGACAATAAAACTCGGGGCCTGCTCGAGATTCTGTGTTTGGCAATACGCAAAACATGAGGAACAGTTACACAATATCTTGACTATCGTTTCGAAGCGTTTACAATCCACAATAAATGCATTAGGCAGGGATCGGTCGTAATATATATAAGAAGATATTTTATATACTTAAGCAAGGCGTAGAAATAATTGCAAATGCGTAAAATACGAAACTACAGGTGGGTTAGATTAAGCTAGTGCTAAGATAATTAAAGTTAGTTATTCAGATAAAGAGGCTTTCACAAAAACAGGGTGTAAATGCCCGATCTTACACAGAATGTATCTGTCATGTTCGCGGTATGTGATTTAGAGCGGTGAGGGCTCAATAGTAGGTTTAGTACCCACGGAAGCATACTGCAGGCCGTCTTAGTGACCGGTGAAATAGACAATATACAGGGCACGCTCAAAAAGTCACGATCTTTATACAAAATTCCACGTGTTTAGACAAAAGGTACACAATCTTTCGAGAACTATAAATAAAGTGAGTTTACAACGTAACAAATTCCCCCCTTTCCAGCGAAAAGAAATTGATCGCAGAGCAATTTCTTGCACCGAGAACTTAGGCTGACGGGATAAAGATAGTGAAAAGGGTAAGCGAGAACTCTAAAACGGACGTTATCTACTACACGAACGCACACATCCACACTCAGTCACAGCAACACCAACCAGCTTGGCCATAACCACCACGTGGCCCTTCGGCATTCGGCCGGTACGGGGAAAGTAACGAAAAATAAAAAGCAAGGGTGTCGAGATTCTGCACAGACGCGCCCCGAGACCTGTCCAACCGACAGCCCAGCACTATTGGTAGCATCACGGGGGGAAGAGGGTGTAGACGGGTTAGATATCGGTGTGCCCGGCCGGCGGTGATCCTTACGACGGTCGAAGGCACAGGAATGAGGAGTGGGCACTACCAATAGGCCAAGATGCGGGCAAGGCAACCCCCGAGACGACACTCTGCAGACACGCGACGGTAAAAGAGACCCTTGGGTAAGGCCCTCGGTATCCCAAAACAAACAAAATAAAAGGACAACTAAAAACGGGTTTATTACTACAGATACGGGATACAAAGTGGAATAAGGAAGAGGTAACTAAAGGTAAGGTAAAGCCCAGAATGGTGCAACTGCCCAGAGGTACAGATATGCCGTTACGACAACCAAACATCCGATGACAACAAAACGAAAGAAGATCGCCAAACAAAAATAGGTATTAGAGAGCAAAAGTTTAAAGTCTGGACCGGCGTTGTCCCGACTAAAACGCTGAAGGCGAACGATAAACCATAAAGGCTGAAGTCATATCCGATTCCTGGAGGTAACATTTTGAACGTAAGAAAAGCAAAAAGGTCGCCAGGACACGACCTGAAGATAAGTCAAATCCGGTAATTAAGCAACATTAGTTAGCTTGAAAGGTAGTCATGTCCGATAAGATAAGGGAAATGTAGTGTGGACTCCCCTAGCAAGGCTGTCACTCCATATATGCAAAACACGGTAGATACAAAACATACGGAAGCGATAAAGGTACGGGAAGATAAATGCATAGACGGAATCACAGGTACAAGCTGTGCAATGGGGCCGGTAATCACACTAACGAAAGGTCGATAAAAGGAAAATGTTTGTCCTAAGGTGGTAGAGGAACAATAGAAGTCAGGGTCCCTTTAGAAGCCTTTTACTTCACGCAGGTTCACGGTAGGAGAATTCTTCCAGCCCTCGCTACAGGCCATGATGGAAGGAGTTAGCGATAAGATAAGGCACGAAGCAACACATAGCGAAAACGTAAGCGAGATAAAAGACAAACTAATTTATTCAGCAGACGAATGTCGATGTTTTCCGTCTGAAGTCTGTTTCGCAATTTGTCAGGTAACATTGACCAAACAGCGGAAGAAGGTATATCAACAAGGTACCACTGTAAAACGTAACCCACAAACAAGACCATAGCCGGGCTAAGATAAACAGACGGAGTCCGAGAAATTTTTATTTTAGAGATACGCTCTCGATAGATGTTCAGAGAATTATCTTCAACAACCTTAAGAGATCCCATGCCCAGCGAAATGAATGGATCCGCTTCACTCGCCGGAACAGAGAAATCCAAAGCTGAAGAACCAACAGCGTTTTTATCATAAGCCAAATCAGATAAATGCAGATTTAAAGTTACGCATGGAGTTGTGACATCTGTAGGTTCGAAAAGCTCCAAGTTCAGAGAGACATCGAATTCTGCGGTATTTGCGCATACAAGAAGCTTAAAGTCGAAAGAAACTTCAGAAACGGTGTCCTTGGCGCATACAAGAACCTCTAAATCGGTAGAAGTAACAGAATCGGAATTATTAGGACGTACAAAAAGCTCCAAGTCAGATGAGGAAACTGAATCTGTATTATAGCTAAGTACGAAGTCGGAAGAGACATCAGAAATTGAATTATGAGTAAGCCCTAAGTCGGGAGGTACGTCGGAAATCGTATTATAGGTAAACTTTACGTCAGAAGGTACATCAAAATCTGAGTCATAGGAACGCTCTACGACAGGAGATATATCAGAGATCGAATTAACAGTGAGCTCGGGAGCTTCCAAAACGGGAGAGACTTCTGACACCGACCTGATTGGGTCTTCGGAAGAATTCAACTCATCGAAGGCAACTGAGTCTATCGGAGGTGGTAAGGTAACAACTGGAAACTGAGACGGAACTGGCATGACACTAGCTGACGGAGAAGGTTGGCCAATATCTTCATCGTCACCCATGTCAACCTCGTCGTCACTCCTATAATCCTCGTAGTCACTCACATTCTCTCCGGCCTTCCATGCCTTATATTTCTCCATTATGGCACGAGAAGTGATATCGGTAAGGTCACGAGGCGAGACGTTTCCGATAGTTCGCATTTTTGAGATAAACTTAGCTGCCAATTCACAACTACGTACCGAAAACCAGATACGTTCGTCCTTCTCTTCGGCAGTTTGCGGCTGCGCATTCTGAATGCGGTCCGCGACAAAAGCCAGATCGGAAGTTATTCCCCGATATTCGGGAACTGTAGTCCTACTATCAAGTTCAGCGATAAAATATTCTAAGAGAGAGAACTTTGACCTAATTGCCTCAGCGTCCTCCGCATAAGGAAAAGGGTAGTCAGAAGGAGGGCAGACAGCTTCCTTAAAGCCTGGGTGCTCTTCCTCGAATCTTAGAAGGTCATAGTAATACACCTGCGCATCGTCCCGCTCCATACCTGGTGACCGTTTGGCACCAAAAGTAGCGAGTAAATAATCCAAATCCTCATAAGAAAGATGTTCCATAAGAATGTCAAAACGCATAGTCTCCATCGTATAGGAAAAAAAAATTATTCGAGAAGATTACAGAGATAAACTAGGTCTTGAAATGGTCACAAGACACAAATGTGTACCTGTCGATTACTTAAATGGTTCGTACCAGGTAACAAAAGAAGAAATCTTGATTGATTGCAAAACTATGTAAAGTCAAAACGCACGCTAAGACTTGCCTAGAAGGTAATCGAAAAAAAAAATATATAGGTATAGGCAAGACCAAAGAAAACAGTGCGATAAGAGTGCTCCACTCAGTAGCCACTCACACAAGTCGAGAAAAAAAGCCTAAATCGAGAAAATTCAAAATTTATTCCGGAAGATGGTCAGGACCGAAACGTTGATGCGAAACAAGTAGTTCCTCCAAAGTATAGCACCACTGTGCGGTACGACGAAATGTTAGTGGCTGAAATACTTAAAGGTAAAGAAAATATTCCGGAAGATGGAGAAAACTTGTCCAAACCGTTAGGCAACGACACGTTGTCACGTCAAAGCAACCAAAACCAAGGAAAATTAGAAAAGACGAGAAATTTCCCTGAAGATGGTAAAAACCAGGTCGAAACGTTCGGTGTCAACTTATGAGTTGATAGATGACACACAAAAGGAAAAGAAAATTTGAGGGCGGCGAAAACTTAGTCGAAACGTAGGTGCGAACTGTTGTACGTTAGGCCCACAACGAAAGCATGAAATTGTTGTGAAGGTAGCGGAAACTTCGTTGGAGCGTTGGGTAGCGAAGGGAAGGAGAAAAAAAAATTTTGTTCCGGAAGGTGGAGAAAAGATGGCGGAAACGTTGGTGTGTCAATTCGTACGGAAGGGGGAAGAAAACTTGTCTGAAATTCTGAAAATGGCGGAAAATAGGCCGAACTTGGTTGACACACGAAAATAATAATAAAGAAAATCGAAAATGGCGGAAAGTTGGTCGAAACGTTGGTGCCAAATTTTCCCCTATCACCAAAAGAAAAATCCAGACGCTAGGGCACCAAATTTTCCTTATTACTGAAAGAAGGCCCAGACGTTAGGGCACTAAAATTTGTTAACTTATTTCCAGAAAGAAAGGCCCCAAAACGTTAGGGCGCCAAATTTTTGCTACCGGATCTACGTCGCAATAAGATAACGGCTGGTTAAGATATGAGACGGGGAGTCGCAATAGGGGGTTGTTAAAGAGGATAACGCAGGGCCGAGCTAACTCTGTCGCAGACGGCGTGACGATTCAGATAAAAGAGAACACCTATAAGTAGAGCGTCGGTCGGCAACGACGCTTGCGACGATTGTCCGGGCACCAGGACACTATGCTATCTACAGATAACCTACCTGCGCCTCCTACGAACTACCACTGGCTGTGTCCCTCCAGCGGGTTACCTACTGAACACCCTGTATATTTGGAGCACCCAATCTTATGTGCGTGCTTGTCACAAAAATAATTAAGATATGCAGAGGTAAATGAAATAAAAGATAAGGTATTCGTAACGTAACAAAATTTAATTATGTTTGATGTGTTGAACGGATATTTGTTTAAAATAAAATTAAAATTGTGAGATTAGGTATTAAAAAAACTTGCGTTGAATGAAAAGTTAAATTTTGAAAATAAGTATACTGAAGTTAGGCAGTTGCAAAATTTAGTAAGTATAAAATAAAAAAAAAACCTTAATAATAAAACATATACTCTGCGCATCAGCAGGAGTTGGTCGGTTGCCGAAACGTTTCTTTCACCTCACATTCAGGTGTACAAATGTTTTCAAATACATGCCACGATGGCAATGTCAACACATAGGTGTGAGTATATACATAAATTTATAAGCACAAAAAAAAAACAATTGATAAGACAGTAATAGGTACTTAGTCTAATTTGAGAAAAATTCGCTAAATAAAAAAAAACGTCAGGTTTGCTTACATGAACTAAATTAAATTAAATGAAGGTTACTGATTAGCAAAGTCAAAAGTTAAAGGTAAAATTTTAGGAAAACAAATTCATCATAAAAGAAAATAATTCGATAAAGCCCTGAGCTTCGAGAACCAAAGTTTGCTTCTACAAAAAATGAATTTATCTGGCTCAGGAAAAAAAAATAATTGATCGTCAAAAGGCAAAAGTTACAATCTTACGGCAATAATTAATCGTGCAAAATAATTATCAAGACTTAAATTTCAAATGCAACACATCATAAAACAAACATCTATTGAATCGGAAGAGAAACACTGAGTTTATTACAAATTAAATAAAATCTATCCAAAAAGATAATTTGATCTTATAATGAATCTACTAGAATTAAATTTCAATTAAGTATTTGCCTCAATATAGGGCTACAGAAATTAAGGTAGTGACAAATCCAAAATTCAGGTCAATCTGATTATTACAAAATTAATAAAATAATAACGGTAATTTAATAAGGATTAAATTGCGACCTCGCAGTTGTCTAGAGGTGCGAAAGTTAATAAGCCACTCAAAAATTCTTGGTCCAAAACTAGGCAAAATAAGTCTTGCACTCAGACGCAAAGTCGTCGAAAATCGGTCGAAAAATATGAGGTAAAAATCTACAACCTTAGTTGGCAAGATGGTTGCCGAAAGGACGCTGCAGATGGCCAAGATGGTTGCCGAAAGGACGCTGCAGATGGCCAAGATGGCGGCGCCTCCCTTGTTGGAGAAATTCCACTCAACAGGTGGGCTGGATGTTGGATAAAACCCCTGTTGTGGGCGATAACACCAAAATTAAGTCTTCGGAGGGCTCAAATGGCCGTCAAAGAAATCCTAACAGCTTGTGAGGGCTTTTGCGCCCGACAAAAGAATCCTATTAAAATTTAAAAAAAAAACCCAAAGATAAAATCCCGAAAATTAACGCAGAGATATAAACACTTACCCCAATTAATGGAGATCCCACGGTAAACGACTTCAAGTCACCTCAGGGTGCAAAATTTACAACAAAGAAGCCAACACACGTGGCTATATGTGAATTTTTTTGATAACGGTACGACGATATAAATTCACGTGAATATCCCAAAGAAAGGTACGGTAATTTCTGCTTTCTCCAGATTAAGCCGCATACGCGAAAAACTATCCACATGGATAATGTACATAAGTACTAAAGGAAGAAAAGCAATTTGCACACACTGTTCTAACCGATAAGTTTGAAAGACATAAACAAACAATCTTCCACACGCAGTTTCTATTTCATTATGAGAGAGAACAGAATTTCTACAGGTAATTAACGAAAAACCAGAGCTTAAATATCAAAACGCTGCCGAAGACGGTCACGAGAACCGATCATAAACTTATGTTTCAGAAAAATTACGATCCTAACCCCAGGATGTATCACAGAAGATTCCTAATACTTAGAAGAACGAAGGAAAGCCACAAATGATCGGCAACAGTTAATAGTATGACCACTGTCCCGAGCGTTTCCTTAATTAAATACATCTTACATTTTTAGAGAGACGACTGCGAAGGAAAAGGAAAGACAATAAAACTCGGGGCCTGCTCGAGATTCTGTGTTTGGCAATACGCAAAACATGAGGAACAGTTACACAATATCTTGACTATCGTTTCGAAGCGTTTACAATCCACAATAAATGCATTAGGCAGGGATCGGTCGTAATATATATAAGAAGATATTTTATATACTTAAGCAAGGCGTAGAATTAATTGTAAATGCGTAAAATACGAAACTACAGGTGGGTTAGATTAAGCTAGTGCTAAGATAATTAAAGTTAGTTATTCAGATAAAGAGGCTTTCACAAAAACAGGGTGTAAATGCCCGATCTTACACAGAATGTATCTGTCATGTTCGCGGTATGTGATTTAGAGCGGTGAGGGCTCAATAGTAGGTTTAGTACCCACGGAAGCATACTGCAGGCCGTCTTAGTGACCGGTGAAATAGACAATATACAGGGCACGCTCAAAAAGTCACGATCTTTATACAAAATTCCACGTGTTTAGACAAAAGGTACACAATCTTTCGAGAACTATAAATAAAGTGAGTTTACAACGTAACAATGGCGCTAACTGAAATTTAGGCAAATATTCAGCTTTTTCCCGAGAAAGTTAAATGCAATAATATATTCCTATTTACATGATATAATAAAGGATTGAAGTCCCAATATTTTGGTATTTTGGATTTACATACTGTTACGTTTTTTCAAGTCGATTAATATCTTATGTCTTATTTACATTTGCAATGATTCTGCTATATATATTTGTATATCTTAGAATAGGAGATATTGACCAAAATAAATTACATATACGAATTATTCCGTTTTGCGGGCATTTTTATTTTATTTATTGAATAATTTTAATACATAGTAATAATAATTTGACAAAGAATGAAAAAAATATTAATAGCGATAACTATTTTCAAAAGCGCTTATATTTTAAATTTTCTTATTCTGTACTAACAATTAACACTAATAGTATCAACACTTTACTAAGATTACACACAAAAATAATTACAACTACACAATTTCAAAGATTGTGTGGTAAAATTTTCAATGACTGCCTGTAAGGTTGCAACCTCTGCCGCGTGCGTAAAACAGAAGTTTCGATTTTCGCTGTCGATATGTTTCTTACTGCTGTTGTAATTCTCTCCATGATATATCCTCTACTGGTAGGCCGGTTTGCAAAAACAACGTGCACAACTCACCCCCCTAATTAAAACTATAGGACGGTGGGGTCTGGTAACTTAGCTCGCCAGGAAAATATACTTCCCCGTCCAGTCCACCTGACAGGATATATCTGATCTAAGAACTTGCCAAAGAAAACGGGTCAAATAGGTTTACCCCGTAAAATTCCGCACCACACGGTTACTTTCCTCCACCTAAGGCTAATTTACAAACCCCTCAAAAAAAAAATAACACTCGATATAGAATTTAAATCGTTTTCCACTTTAAACTATCAAAACTTACTTGTGATATTTTAATAATATTTTGAATCGTAGTTCTGCAAATGCCCTCTAGCTATGGTTCTGGTCACATCACATGTGAATATTCAATATATGCCAACACATTTCTACTACTACGGTACTTCCCTCGGATCGCCCCCTGGTTGCTTTCTATATACCGGTGTATCTGAGTTCTGTTAGTTTACGAAAAATCAACATTTTACAAACTCGAAAATAAGTTCCAGCATTTTATTTTGGTCACTTTTACTTAAAAAAAAATAACTACTAGTTTCTGAGATATAGCCGGCGGCCATTCTGGGTTCGCCACCGGTACATTACAGTCTAGAGACAAATTATCATATGCGTAGATCATTAAACTTTATCTATATTTATCGTATCATCTACACAGGCAAGCTGGCAGTGTTTCTTTTATTTTTTCGAAAGTAACTTTTCTTTTTTTTTCTTGATAATTAAAATGCATATCTTCTGTTTGATAAGGACTCAAAGGAATGCCTATCAAGTACCTTAAAGTAGTCCGTATTCCACTGTCACTGCTCATATAAGTAGTAGGGTTACCAAATAGTGACACCGTACTCTCATCTACTTTTAGAAAAATATATTTAAGAACCAAGCGACCAGTGAAACCCCTGCATGAACGGATCAAGAAGCCCAAAAGGCTTGTGGTGGTATTACTGACTCTATATATATATATATATATATCGTCCGAGAATTGAAGAACAGAGTCAATAAGACACCAAGATCTTTAAATTGTTTTTTACTAGAAAACGTGATGTTGTTTATATTGTACGAGAAGAGTGTGGAATTGGTGATCTTAGCAAAAGTAACAAACGCACATTTACCAATAGTTGAGAGTCTTTTATTATCACCAGACCACTGATTTATTATCTGCAAGTGATTCTGAAGTATACAACTATCTTTCAAACTCTTAATACGCTAGAATATTTAAAGGTCATCATGTGTCAAAACAAACACCACACATATAGTAAAGAGCAGCGGGCCTAGGTTGGAAGTCTGTGGCACACCAGGTGAAATGTCCTGACTGATATCCATTGTGGAAAACATAAGTAGATCGATTTGTTAAATATGACAAGACCAGTTTAAGTAGACAAATAGAGAAACCAAACCTATGCAACTTATTTATCAATTAGGAATGGCCAATACTGTCAAATGCTTAAATGTGGTATGATGTGCGGACTACTTCAAGTATATTCATACTTCTTTTGTATTATTAATAATACAAATATTCTGTCTAAAATGTCAGAATAATTCATACTTTTTGTTTCAGATAAAACTCATAAACAATTTCATTAAAAATTTCGTTGGTATTATGAATAAGAAAATAATAAACTATATTTACAATGTAAAGTACGAACCAAATGAATAAATAAGAAAGTTATAAAAGAATTATGAAATAAGAATTTATGATGAAGAATTATTACAGATTCAAAGGATTCTCCAACGGATCTAGCTTATTTGAATTACAGATATACAAAATTTAACAAAACGCAAAGATACACATACATGAAAGATGTATTAATTTTATACTATTTAATTATGCGAAATATAATTTGTATTTCAAAATTGTCAAATTATCTTGTATAAGTTCCTATAAAAAGTTTTAAGGACTTGAGGGTCAAACGATAGGAGGCAATAATCTGTTTATGATTAAGTTCTTAAGTTTTTAACAATATAAAACATTATTAAATAGCACGAAAAAAATAACTTTATTTAAATAGAGCCAGAATATGATCATAATTAATTAGTAGTCTTGCAGTTAACACTCAATAGTGAATCTAAATGTCTCGTATAATAGAGCATGGGTAACAAACAATTAGCATTACCAAAGCTAATACTTATCATCCAGCAAGAAATTTATTCCCTTTCAAAACTTCTAAATTATATGCAAGCAATTATTCAATCATTCAGGAAAACTTCTCCATCTTTCAGCCGTCAATTCCACGGCACTCTTTAATTATTATTCAGCCATTTCTTGCACAATCTTCGTGAAAAGAAACCGTCTCGTCGGAGCAAACGTCAAAGGCGTATGGATCAATTAAACTTTAATTACTTTTCAATTCATCTGTTCCTACCAGAACAAAAACAGAATCACTTGAATCGGAAAGAAGGCGGAGCCAAAAGTCACTTCGAATAACGTATTCTCTTATTGCTAATTATCTTTTGTGTTAGATTAGAAAATGGGTAGGTAGAGATGAACGAAAGTTGAGTCGTTGAATATATATTTCTGAAGGCTTCCAGTATTGTCTCTTTTAAGAAAGATGTGTGTAGTCAACCGGCGGACACCTATGCATTAGTTTGATGGATTACAGCCGTTTCATCAGAGTTGACCGCTTTATTTCGGTGAAAACGAACGTATCAATATGCACAGATAACCATAATAGATCTATCATGCTTAGATGATTTCATATAATTATTTTCGAGTTAGGATGGCTCAGCTTCGTACGGTCGCTTGCCAAGAAACTTTCCGGTAATGCTGTGTGAGTGTGTGTGTGTGTGTGTGTGTTATTAAGGTGCATTCGCTATAATCAAAACGACATTAAACTTTTGTGAAATTATATAACAGCTACATTAATCAGTGGATGAGCTTGAGATATTTTACATAGAACATTATGAAAAGTTATAAGTAAATGTTGACCAAAAATATTATTATTTGAATTATATGCTAATACTGCAGACTCCGTATAGAAACATTACTTAAAAGATCAATAAATATTTTTTATAATATTCGAATTTCTTTCTTCAAATTAATTAGGTATGTATAAAATAACAAAACACACTTCAAATATACAGGGTGAGTCATCTCCGCGGGTAAGGCCGATTATGCCTCATTAGGAGAACATTTTAAAAATATTTTGTATTATACAGAATGTTCCATAACTTGGTGGCTAACCATAGCTATAGTTTTTTAAATGGAACACCCTACATATTATTGCATTTTTGTATTCCCCGTATAAGTCTTAGTCAAAAAGTAATAAGATAGTATAGGCCTAAAATGTAAAGTCTTTGACTTATTCCCATTTTTATGAAAAATTCAATGTTTGTATAAAATTATATTTCTCCAAAACGACGTATTAGATGGACACAATTTTTTGCAGTCTTGTTTACAATAAGAGGTCCTAACGGAAGCGTGTTTTATTTTTTTACAGTTACTAACTGCGTGTGCAGAAAACTGGATTAAAATTACATGACACGTTTTTGAATAAAAGGCAATTTTTTCAAATGGAACAGGCTATATATTATTTCATTTTTGAATTTCTTATTAAATTTCACATCAAAAACATATAAGACGTTAATACTTTAAATGTGACTATTACTGAGCTATTGTCGCTTTTTGATATAATTTTTTCAGTTTTGTGGTTTTAGTTAATGTAGTACAGTACTTACAAAATTATCTCAAAGCGGGACAATATATCAGTAATAGTCACTTTTAAAGTATTAACGTCTTACATGTTTTTGATGTGAAATTAAATAAGCAATTTAAAAATGAACAAATATACAGTGTGTTCCATTCGAAAAAATTGACTTTTATACAAAAACAAGTTATGTAATTTTAATCCAGTTTTCTGCACATGCAGTTAGTAACTGTAAAAAAATAAAACATGCTTTCTATTAGGACCTCTTATTGTATACAATACTGCAAAAAAATTATGTCCATCTAATACGTCGTTTTCGAGAAATATAATTTTATAAAACCAATGAATTTTCAGAAGTTACACGATCACTAGCAGACGCGCCAACGATTATATATACAAAGATTTTTCTCCATAACGAACAAAACAAAAAAATAATTGCGCATATCCATAATCCGAATCATGATCTATAATCTTTAGTTCAAAAAAAATTCTATAGGAAAAAGCACTTTCAGTTTTTCCCCAATTTTCCAATTTTTCGGACAACTTTTCCAAATTTCTTCCCTAAAAACCCTATTCCAACTATTATGAACATTAAAAAAAAATAGGCAAATCGGTTCAAGTTCTCAAGTGATGCGCTTACCATCGAACAGCATTTGATTTTTATTTATATAGTTTGTATTAATTACATTATTATTGAGGTTCTGAGATTTTAATTTTTCAGTGACACAAAAATATTGGAACTAGTATTTTTATGGTTTCTTATTTTTATGTGATGTTGCCATTTTCTTCCATATTTCTTAAATATGCATCAAACATCAACACTTAACTTGAGTACTTCGTAAGATATGGACTGATAATTATTATCCTAAATGACCATTGAATATTTTTGTTCTACGCAAATGAGGAACACTTGTATTTTTGAAATTTTATTCTGAATATATTGTCTACTATTTAAAATAATAAGAATATCTGATAAAAAAGTAATAAGAACAGTATATGGCCCAAAACGAAAGGGACATAAACGGCAAATATCAATAAGTCGGTATCAACAGAATAGACCAAAGAGCAAAGGTACACAATATTTTCCAATGAGCATCAACGAGTAAAAAAGATGTAGACGAAAAGTGATATTGAAGCAAGAAGTAATAAGTGGTGTCTAAGAACAGAAAAGAACAGCGACAAATAGTAGAAAACTAAACCTGCACAAAAACTGACAGACTGTATAAGCGGCAATGTGATATGATTTCCTACAAGAAGAGGAGCAGAGAGCCCAGGCGAAAGGCTTTACAAAGGTATAAAGATACAAAAAGCAAATTGATTGTTTAGGAAGACCCAGACAAAAAATCTATTATTTTACATTTAATCGAAAAATAAGAGGGAAATTGAAACACGTAAATCCAACAAATGAAAAACAACTATTAAATAAATAAATTAATCCATCAAACCAACAAATATTTACTAGCAGACTTGCTTTGATTTGTATAATTCATTAGTGAAAATATAATTGTGATAGAAGTAAACAGATTACTCAATATTGAATCTGGGATACCTAATTGAAAAAATTAGACAAAACCTGGTTGTAATAGTGCAAGTTGTAAGTGAGTCGAAGAGTTCTGAGTTACTTGCTCAGTAAACTAACCTAGTATACTCACGCTAAAACCAACGATAATTTTAGAACTTACTTAACTTGACATTAATTTATCTAACCCGCTCGACAAATACAATTAAACAAATTGTGCATTCCTCAGTTTAGTAGGATCAGATAGTAAAGCTTATATATTTTATGTGAAATAAGTAAATTCATCACTTAAAACAACAACAACAAATATTTACCAGCAAAATGTTTTTTTGTGTATTATTCATAAATGAAAATAGATTTGCCGGTAAAATAAAGAAATTACTGTTTCTTAAATAATCTATTCACTGCTTTTGAAAAGTTAGAATATAAAAAGTAATTTCTTGGACTAAATATTTTAAATAAGTAAATTCTTTTAATTACACTTTGTACGAACAGGTAAGGCTTCTCGTTAAATAATATTTCACAACGCAACCTCAATCCCCTGTTGAAAATTCCTCCTTAATTGGCAGAAAAAGACATGAAAT
Organism: Amphimallon solstitiale; assembly: GCA_963170755.1. Classification (NCBI taxonomy): domain Eukaryota; kingdom Metazoa; phylum Arthropoda; class Insecta; order Coleoptera; family Scarabaeidae; genus Amphimallon; species Amphimallon solstitiale. Next base: position 18,760,943 of record OY720679.1, read on the forward strand.
TACTGGCAAACGAGAACTAAACCAGCGCTACGCTAGGCTTTCGGTTGAAGCTTCTGCTTCCTGAAAAGTATGCGACGTATTTTATTAATCGCATGCAAACTCAACTTTTTTTCGGTTTCGGAACAGAAAGCATCTCTCCGCTTACCGAAGAACGCCGAGAAAAAAGGAAAAAAAGAGAAAATTCGGTCGATGTTCACCGCATTGAATAACTGAAATATTTTAATCCGTGCTATGGTTGAAGTTTGTAATTGACAACTGTTTCCTTTAGTTAATTGCACTGAAAATACATACGTATAAGACACTCACTCGTCTTTCGTCAAGTGCTGTTAGATTTTTTTAGTCGGCACGAAATACTTCGGTGGTCTTATATTTGTAGTTAGGTGTTGACGATAGATACTTATTTGTTTCCACTACAAAAAAAAAAAGAGAAGTTGAATCAAAAATCCGCCTAATTGGAAAATAAGTAAGGAGACGTAATAATAAAGTATACATATAAAAAAATAATTAGCCTCCATTGTATATATTTTAGAAGATAATGTGATGAGATACAATGTCAGAGGAAAACATGAAACTTTAATTGATCCGGCTAATAATAATTGATTTCACGTTATTTTTAAGCAACATGCGCTTGAATTATTAATAGTAGAACTATTACATGATAATGCATTTACATTAGACCGTTAGTTCTTTCTTCATACATGTTAATGGCTAGTTCCGACCATTGACCCATAAATGAACAACTTTGACATTTTCCTGTACGTACATGCTCAGCAATTAATAAGGAGCTACATTTGGGAATATAATATATGTACTACATGTAAATTACATTGGTTAATTATGACAAAATCTTAATGAAGACGAGATGTGTAAATTTGATGAACTTGAAATTCACTTTGCTATTTAAATATTCTTGTTAATACTGTTTGTCGGACGGCCATGTTATAATCAGTTTCTAAACAAATATAATAGACGTACAATACTAATAGCAGAAGAGGTGTAAAGTCTAAACTATGACGCATATGTTTCTAAAGGCTACGTTTGAAAAGGGTTCCGAGGAAGGGAAATAGGGAAATGTGGTAAAACTATCATTTTACTTCAAGGACGTTAGAAAGCAAAGAGTAAAATTTATACTTTGAGCAAGAGGATACAGGTTTAACAAGGTGCACTGATATATTATTTGGAAAATTAAATTAATATATACGCTGTAGATAAATTAGAAAGTCAGTGGTGTTGAAAACACTAGATAAAGTGACTGCAAAAATTACACCATTAAATGTATATGTAATAATATAATAATAATAATTATAGTTATTGGGTATAGGCCAAGAAGAACTTGGAAGAGAGAAATAATAAAAGGGCGAAATGGATGATAAGCATACTAAAAACAATTTGATGTTTTCCCATAATACCAGTAATAAAAATAAATGTATAAAATGTAAATTTAGGAAATCCCCAGAATTGAGCCTCGAGTAAAATAGCATGTTGAAAGATATTATTAAACAAAATTTCATGATTTTGTAATGATAAATTTCAATTTTTTTTTCGAATTGAATCCTACGTGTACCTTACCTTGAATATACACTCGCCGGCAAAATAATCGATCCACTCAAAAAATTGATGAAGTTTGTTCGTTAATAAGTTTGTTACTTTAAATTCGGTTTGATTCATTTTTTTTTGCATATTGTAGGTAAATTTAAATGTAATCTATCACATCTTTGGAATTTTAAGAAAATTTGGCGTACATCATTTTATACAGGGTGATACAAAGTCTGTTTTTTAAATCAACTTTAAAACCACATATGGATTGTCAAAGTTGCTTCACCTTGTATTTTCTTATTTTGTTAACAAGACACATCATTTCTTTACAATTTCTTTTTTTATTTATTACGATAGCTTAATTTTTGTAAAAGATACAAGGGTTTAAGAAAAATCTTACATTTTTACATTTTTCCTATGGTACTAACAATAAGTTTACGAATTTAACTTAACACCGAATATAATGGAAAGGAAATGAAAAGAAAATGAAAAACATAAAAGACTTAATACGAAGTGTTTCCTCCACGTGCACGGATAACAGCTGCAATTCGTCTTGGCATGCTCTCAATTAAGTTTTGAATGTAAGCCTGGTTGATTTGATTCCATGATTCCATTCTTCAGTTAGACCGTCACTAAGTTGCTGTAAATTTGCAGGCGTTGGTACACGAGATCGTATTTTCCTCCCAAGTGCATCCCAAACATGCTCAATTGGGTTTAGGTCTGGGCTTAGAGCAGGCCAATTTACTACTGGGATTTCAACCTCGGCTAAATACTCGCGTACAATTCTGGCAACATGCGGTCGGGCATTATCATGCATCAGCATGAAATCATCTCCGATGAACGTTGCAAAAGGAACAATATGTGGCTCTAAAACTTCTCTATGTATCTATCGGCTGTCATAGCTCCCCCGTTCATTATAACCAAGTCCGCCCGAGCTTCAAAATTTATGCCACCCCACACCATTTCCGAACCGCCTCCATAACTTACTCTAGGAAAAAAATGGTTTTGAAAGAAACGTTCACCAGTTCTCCGGTAAATTCTTTCACGTCCATCTGGTATTCCAAGACAAAATCTTGACTCATCCGTGAATAGGATGTTGCTCCATTCTTCGTTGCCCCAATTTACATGTTCCCTGGCAAATCTAAGGCGTTCAACTCGATGGTGTCTCAATAACTCTAGACCAGTTGCAGGTCTCCTAGAACGCAGTCCAATATCAAACAGCCGCCTTCTTATTGTTATATCACTTACTTGAACTTGCCTTACGTCCTCTAATCTGTTTTTCATTTGCACAGAAGTAACATTTCTGTCCCTCAAAACATTTAACTTTATAAAGCGATTATCTCGCTCACTAGTAGATTTCTTTCGACCACAATGATTTCTTCTTGTTTATAGGTACACCAAATTCATTAAACCGTTTAACAGCTCTTTGAACTTTACATCTTGAAACTCCCAACACTCTCGCCTCATAATACTGTGACCTACCATCTTGAATCAAAGCAACAGCTCTCGCTGCGTCGGTTACAGAAAGATCCACATTTTAAATTACTATTCGACAAGAAACACGTTCAAAAACGTAATTGACAAGTTTTAGATTTCACAACTGACAGTATTTTAATAGCCCTCTATGTAAAAACGATAAATTCGTAAACTTATTGTTAGTACCATAGGAAAAATGTAAAAATGTAAGATTTTTCTTAAACCCTTGTATCTTTTACAAAAATTAAGCTATTGTAATAAATAAAAAAAGAAATTGTAAAGAAATGATGTGTCTTGTTAACAAAATAAGAAAATACAAGGTGGAGCAACTTTGACAATTCATATGTGGTTTTAAAGTTGATTTAAAAGAACAGACTTTGTGTCACCCTGTATAAAATGATGTACGCCAAATTTTCTTAAAATTCCAAAGATGTGATAGATTACATTTAAATTTACGTACAATATGCAAAAAAAATGAATCAAATCGAGTTTAAAATAACAAACTTACTAACGAGCAAACTTCATCAATTTTTTGAGTGGATCGATTATTTTGCCGGTGAGTGTAGTTGTTTTCTATACTCTCTTTTAGTCAATTTCTTAATGTTTAACGATTTTTATTACTACCAAATCAAAATATAATTTTAAAATATGTAAAATGTGTTACTAGGATTGTAAAAATTATAGCAGCATGTTACAATTCATCAATTGCACTAAATAGCCATATATAGAATTTGCAAGATGTCTGTATTTTTTCCAAGAAGTAAATAGTGAGAGTGTTAGAAAATGTAAATGGATTGTTAATTGTTAATCAATATTTAAAGTCATCTTTTTCTGATGGTATCGTATTCTCGTAACTAACTTTCAATATATGTATCAATAACGAAATAAGTACCATGCACCATTCCCACTTCCAGTCGTTTACAAGTAGCTATAGTTGTCTACAACTCACAGACATCTCTAATGTCATTTTCTCTGAAGAAAAATGTCATCTTTGATTAAACCATGAGATTACATGGGCGTAGATATCTCTGCCTTCGACGAGAATGAGGGAACGAAGGCAAGAGAAGAATTTCTACGCTGGGAATTTAAAATAATTGATAGGGGTCTATAAAATCTTATAAATTCAAGAGACGAGATCGCTTCGTCCGAGACCGATCTCTTTTTCAGATAAGGAGAACTTACGCCCCCCCTTAAGGTTAGAAAGGCAAAAGGATATAGAATGCCGATGACCGCACGCGATAAAAGATAAAATTAAATTATGTCCTCCCATAATAGATTCGAAATAATTAGCGATAGACAAGGAAAAAAGACGAAATATTACGCGCGTTACTACAAACGCTATGCGGGGGTGTTACCTATTCGGATAATGGATAATTCGTGTGTTTTTCATAGTATCTACAGTGTGCGTGCCTGTATCCGGATCCGCACAAATTACATAATTAATATGTAGACATAGCAAATTATATGTTTCTGAATAGAAAGTATTTGATTTAATAAGATTTACTTCAACAATACCCTGTAATTACTCAGAAGAAGAAAAGTGTTACTTTTTATTTTCCTCATTATTGACGTAAATTATATTTATTTTCAAGTTCCAACTATAATGTGAAGAAGAAATTATTTCTATTGATTCTTCTTTGGTATTCGGTTCAAAAACGTATTGACATCAGTATTAACGTTAAAAATAAATAACTTCTAATACGTAAGGTTTAAAATATAATTACTTAAAGAATTAATAAAACATACGCAGCAGTAATTTTATACAACTCTTCATTATACTTTTGAATTGGGTTGTGAAAATGCCGATATTAGTATTCACCAGTAATTGGTAATCATATATAAAATAACTTTACTGACTGTTATAAATTGTAGTACATTCAGCATTCGTTGGGATAGCAGTCAGGGGCAATAAAACAAAAGTCCGCGCTTTTGAATTGATTCCAAGCTTTCGGCAATGTTTATTGCCTTCTTCATTGCTGTTGACAACAAAACAATTTACAATAAGCCACAGAAGATTTCACTTTAACAAAATGATTTTTTTTCTAAAAACAACAACAATACTTACAAAATTCAGTGAGTAAGAAAGCTTGATCTCATGACAACAGAAATGGAACACTGTTTACACTGATATCATTAATCTTAAAAAACAATAAACGGTAATATAATAATTTAAAAACAAAAGGCAAGTGCACCGGCATTTGAATGTCAACGAGGTCAACTCTCTCTTTGCAACGGACTATTTCTAATGCCGTGTGTATATATACCGGGCTCTTTTTTTATCATTACACATAGCATTTTCCCTATGTGTAATGATAAAAAAAAATTGTGAATGCATTAGCCATATAGTCACTGTATAGTAGACAACCAGTTATACACCAATGAAGAATTTACGTATAGCATACCTTAATTTTTAAATCAGGTTGCCATGACGGGAAAAACATTTTTTATGTCTAATATTTCTGAATTTTTATTCAAACATAAGTCATAAATTAAATACATTTTATTAAAAAATAGATAATTTATTTATAAATCATGGATAAATACAACACAAATGAAAAGGTGGCAATAGTAATGTGGTACCAGAAAAATAATAGTTTAAGGCAAGTTAGAGACATGTTTTCCGTCAATTATCCAGACAGGCCTATACCTTGTGCAAAAACAATTCTGAACTTTTTTAAAAAATTTCAAGAAGATGGTTGTGTTCTAAATTCTCACAAAAAAAAGAAATAGAACTAATCGTGTTCGAACAGAAGACATGAAATTAAATATCCTGTGTTACGTAGAGGAACGTAGGATCTCTTTTAGATGTAGCTAAACATTTTGGAGTATCGTACAGTTCGGTATACAAAACTCTGAAAGAATTTAAATATAGGCCATACAAAATATCAAATCATCAAGAGCTTTTCGAAGAGGATAAGATAAAACGAACTGAGTTTTGTGAAATAATGTTTAACATGTTAAATGAAAACCAAGAAATTTTAAATAAAATAATTTTTACTGATGAGGCTACATTTACCGTAAACGGTGAAGTCAACTCTCAGAACTTTCGGTTTGTACCCTACATTTATCCATGAAAAATTATTAAATTTCCTATCCATTAATCCATTAGGTACTGGTCCCGTACAAATCCTCACGCTCAAAACCTGACCCGAACACAGTACCCTCAAAAAGTTAATGTCTGGATTGGAATAATAAGCGATAGACTTATTGGCCCATTTTTTTATTGACGGTAACCTCACTGCAGTGAAATATTTGAATTTGTTGAGAGACCATATCATTCCATCAATTGAGATGATGAATGTTGATGAACCCTGGTTCCAAATGGATGGGGCCCCGCCACATTCTACTAACGCTATCAGGAATTTTTTAAATAACTTATTTCAAAGACGGTGGATTGGTAGATTTGGTCCCATACTATGGCCTCCAAGATCCGCTGATTTATCTCCAACTTGAATGAACTAAAAGAGCTTATACGTACTGCATGTAATGGAATAAGGCCAGAATTTATTAGAAATACACTTCGTTGCTTTCAAGATCGCCTTGCTTATTGCCTTGAAAGACAAGGTGGACATTTCAGGAACTTGTTATGATATTAGACTTCACATTTAAGTTCGTTTAATTGTTCTAATAAACTAATTATTTTGTTCCAAGTGATATTCTGCATTTTCTTTATTAAAAACATAACCTAATTCTTCTAAGCTTTATTTTGCTCTGTATCGCCCAGTGTTACCAGTACAAGTATTATTGCCGAATCAAATACTTTCGCGCTAAATTTTAACAGTTTCGTAATAAATGTAAAAGGTTTTATGTACGCTGCAAAGTTTAATTTTTCCGTACAAATAATTTATGGTAGAAGTAAGAGAAACGGATCTCCAGAATATTATTTTATTTGTATCGGCCAGTGGGAAATGGCGGGAAATCATTAATGTAGCAATTATGATGTTGACGACGTGATATATTTCGAATTTTAAAATTGTAAGAAAAATTGTACAAAATTAGTTATTTACGATATAATTGTTAAAAGTGCTATTTTATTTTGCGAGTAAGATTTGCGACACGAGGGTGATTAGGAACTGGAGCAATTTAAAATAAGCAAAATAAGATAACATTTTAACACGTGTATCGTACAGTGTTTCTGCTACAAACTCAATTTTTATTTTAAAAGTTTAATAAAAAGTTTAACAAAAATTGACTGATAAAAATCTTATGACATCTAATGCATTGACAATTTTTTTTTTATCATTACACATAGGGAAAATGGTACGTGTAATGATAAAAAAAGAGCCCGGTATAGTCAGCAGATGACCTCATAACCGCAATCCCGAAAAATAACACCGATGAAATTCTAAATAAGTTCAATGCCTACCACCCTACCATCCAATTCACCATAGAACAAGAAAAAACAATTCTGTGCCATTTTTGGACACCTTAGTTATACATTAAAACATTTTGATTTTGGATTGGTACAGAAAGTCCCTTCCTAATTAAAATAAATTTCATTTTAGAACTCAAACGCAGAATTACAGAAATATCACATTAATCCCTATATAATAATAGTAGTTTGTACAACGAGTCAATAATGACAGTTATTATTCCCGAGAGCTGAATTTACTCAGCTCGAGGGAATAATAGTCATTATTGCGAGTTAGTATACACTACTTTATCGACGACTAACTGAAAATTACTAAAAAAAATCAAAATAAGTAAACGAAAATGTCAGATTACTATATCAATATGACGTTTGATGGTTAGGCAGTCAGTAAAATGGCCGGACTTGTCTATCGTTACTATGACAACGTTAGGAACGTTATGTTCTTATTGGCGGAATGCAGTGAATAATGGTAACGTTATGGCCCATTATATGTTCTTATTGGCGGAATGCAGTGAATAATGGTAACGTTATGGCCCATTATTCACTGGTCGCATTTCATTATTCCCTACGGGTATTATGAGTGTTATTATTAGCCAATATTGATTAATATAATACATACTTTATTGTTTAGTTGTCGATAAAAATATTAACCTACTAAAAAACATCCTCATAGAGATAGTTACCCTGTACACCTAATTAACAATCTTCTATTTAGTACAAGTCTAACCAGAATCACTACTTACCAGAAGAAGACTAATCGGAACAACAGCGTGGTGTTCGGGTCCCTCCCGTATGTAAACAATCTAACCCCCAAGCTGATTAAACTATCTAAAGATGATATTAAAATTGCTAATAAAGTTGTTCTGACGGTTGGTTCACTGTTCAGCAAAACAAAATATCCGATAGAAAACAAATTTAAATCGGATGTAGTATATCAGATTCCTTGTAAGGGTTGCGAGTTGAAATACATAGGCCAATCCTCCGGAACGTTGCACAGCAGACTAATTTCTCATAAGTGTCTCCAGGAATGAAAATAAACAACGTTCATCAGCACTGACGCAACACGTTAGAACGACCGGACATGAAATGGATTATGAAAAAACAAAAATTTTAGACATTGAAAGAAATTACCACAAACGGACATTCTTGGAAATGTTTCACATTCAAAGCGAACCTCACAATATGAACAAAAAAACAGATCTGTCTAACCTGAGTAATATTTATACATACTTAATTAATTCAGATTTATGGTATAACATAAGAAACGCATGCATGACTGGCTGACTATATATACACACGGCATTTGAAATAGTCCGATACAGAGAGAGAGAGTTGATCTCGTTGACATTCAAATGCCGGTGCACTTGTTTTTAAATTATTTTATGACCGTTTATTGTTTTTTTAAGATTAATGATATCAGTGTAAACAGTGTTCCTTTTCTGTTGTCATGAGATCCAAGCTTTCTTACTCACTGAATTTTGTAAGTATTCTTGTTGTTTTTAGAAAAAAAATTGTCATTTTGTCAATTTGAAATCTTCTGTGGCTCATTGTAAATTATTTTGTTGTCAACAGCCTTGAAGAAGGCAATAAACATTGCCGAAAGCTAGCAATGAATTCACAAGAGCAGAGGGTCGCGACCCACACTTTGAGAGCCACTGATCTAACATGAACAAGTGATGGTCCATGATAACGTTGTATTGGGCAATATTATTATACTTAGCTTAATAATTAGTAAAATGTATGCATGTCAATGTTTGTCAAATTATGAATATATTGAAGATGACGCTGAAAGGATCCGATTCCAGAAATAATGTATTTACTAATATAATTATCAGTTTACATTGTAAAAAAGTCTCATAATTTTGGATGTGGTAAAAAGGTGTAATGTTTAGTCATTTAATATATTAGAAACGAATGTAAGTGTTAAATATTTTTAGTCGTGCCAGTAGCATGTGTTTATCAATGAATTAAATAATTAATTATAATTATCAAATGTATATTTGTTACTAGCACTTTACACATTGTGTTTACTTTTTTCTTCGTCAGCTAGCCTGGAACCTTTCTTTTCGACTCTACATAGCGAGTGAACCAAAATTTTATGTACTTACATATGTTTTTAAAGTACAACACAAAAAATAAACGGATTCATATGAGGTATACACACGCGCACCTTAACGATATTTCTTTTTCTCTGCATCCCACATCGCCTCCCCATTACTTTTTACCTTTGCTCTACTCGTTCGTGTTTTGTTTCGCGCCAGACATCCATCAAACTGCGGCTATTATTGTCTTTGAACGTCATTTCCGTCAGCTTAAGGGAAGGGAGCACAACATTAATGGGTCTTGTTTTGTTTTTCCGTTTTTATTTTTCGCCTCCTTCATGTTCCTTCCTACGGACGCGTTTTGTTGTTTCCTTTCGTCTCTTCACACCGCCTTTCCACTAGAACTGCTACTTCTGCTGCTTCGTGGTGCCATCATTACTATTACTGCCGCTAAGCCGAAAGCTACGCTAGTGTTTCTCTCGTTTTGTTCTAATTTTGGAAGGTCTTCACGCTTTCTAATTTAATTTGTCGTTTGAAAAATTTGTTTTCAGTGACAGCGGAACGCGACCGGACCCGTGTTTTAACGTCGTAGGTGTCAGGCATTATGTTGAGAAAGAAGCTGTTGTAGATGGGACAAACACTTTTATATTTTTCTTGCTTATGAAGAAGGACATGGTAAACGAAATATTATAAATATTATATTGGCAATTACTATACGATACATTGACAATATATTATGAAAAAGTTATATTTTCAGTACACTTGCACACAGTATGTTCCAGTATTATGTAATATATAGCAACATGACTCCGCTGACATATTATATGTATGTATTATATATATATACAGTAGTGCTCACAAGGCTACGTTAATATAGAGAGAGGAGAATATAAGTGGGGGGTGTACATCAGACAGCGACGAACCTAAGAGGAATCAGTTGCATATAACCTGTGGGAGAGCGCAGAACAGGATGGAGTATTCATTAGCGGAAAAAGTACAAATCGTAAAGTGGTATCATCAAGGTCACTCGACTCTATCCATTAGAGGCCTTTTTAGAAATAATTTTGAAAATCGGCCTGTTCCTTGTATTGATACAATTCGCCGCTTTGCAAATAATTTTGATAAATTCGGATGTGTTTCACCTTCTAAACATAAGAAACCAAAAGAAAATGCGAACGAAGAACGGGACGTAATGATATGCGCTAGCGTTGAAAATAACTTTGCACAAACAACAACGCAAATAAGTCGACAAGTGGGTGTGTCGCGTGCAACTGTGGGGAGGATTCTCAAAAAAAATAAATACCGCTGTTATCATATTAAAAAAACAAATGAAATATTTCCGCACGACAATCACGAGCGAATTCAGTTTTGCCTAAATATTATCGAGAAATCTGCACAAAATGAAGACTTTATATCAAATATACTATTCACAGACGAATCAACATTTCCTTTGCATGGTAAACATAATTCTGTGCAAGTGCGATATTGGTCACGTACTAATCGACATGTTACGTATACCGCCCATACACAATACCCCCAAAAGTTAAATGTGTGGGTTGGTATACTAGGAAATAATATCATTGGTCCTTTCTTTATAGACGGGGGGCGTTAAACGCACAAAAATACCTTGAGCTGTTAGAAAACAATGTTATTCCCTTTTTACGGAGAATACCAAACATTCAATTAGAAAGTGTATGGTTTCAGCAAGACGGCTGCCCTGCCCACAAAAGTATGATGGCGCGACAATATCTTAGAGCCACTTTCGGTGATCGAATCATTTCGAAACAAGAAACAATTAGTTGGCCAGCCAGATCGCCTGATTTATCCCCGAACGATTTTTTTCTTTGGGGCTATGTAAAATCAAAGATTTACACATTTGAAGAACAACGGGTCAACAATTTAAATGAATTACAATTAAAAATTACTAATTGTTTAGAGTCAATTACACCAGATGTACTCGGCAATGTTAGGCGGGATTTCTATAATCGAGTAGCTCTTTGTTTGGAAATAGGTGGAGGCCGATTCGAGCATTTCAATTTCAATTAGTGCTTTGAATTATTACTTTTATTTATTTCTTTTAGTTAATTTTGAATATCTTTTAAGTTTCGTTTTAATCAGGAAAATATTTGCTTTATTTTATAATACAGGAGACGCCTTTAGTTTTATTTATTTTTGGGATTATTTTAGAGATATTTAATATTATTCTCCTTTCCTAAATATTCGTTTCATTTAAAATATCCTATTTACATTGTATTTTATTTACTTTGATGTTAGGAAATAGGGACAAATAAAAATAACATATAATAATATCCTAAATATTCATTTCATTTAAAATATCCTATTTACATTGTATTTTATTTACTTTGATGTTAGGAAATAGGGACAAATAAAAATAACATTGAAGAATTCACATGACAAATGTTTTGCGTTGTATGTGAATACGTTCACCGCACTTTCTCGCTAGCCAGGGTGTTATAGTATGCGGCTACGCTAGGCATACCCCACCCATATTCCCCATTCCGTATATTAACGTAGCAGTGTGCGCATTACTGTATATATATATATATATATATATATATATATATATATATATATATATATATATATATATTGTCCTGCTATACTTTGATGGACTGATAAACAAAAATAATAATTTAAACCTCCGGCTTTTACTTTAAATACTCACTTAAATTATACTCAGTCAGTAGAACATGGGTAAATATAAACTCTTAATCACATAAATTAGGATTCTTAAAATATAAAAGTTACTTTTCTATAATGTCAAATTAAATACTTGTGAATCATTCTTTACATGATATACCAAATTAGCCAAATCTGTCAATTTAAAATAAAAACAAGTTATCTCTGTTAAATAAGTATTTTATTGAAACTTCAATACTAACAATATTATATTATTGTTAATAGATATGCAAATAATATTTTAAATGTATAAAAAAGAAATCTTTCAAGTATAACATAAATCAAATTCTCAAAATTAATGAAATTAAATAATTCTACTTGTCAACAATCATTCAATTATCAAATCTATAATTGAAATGTGTTGTTACAAACAATATCATCAATCGATTTGCGAGATAATAAGTTAAATTTAATTAGGTTTTGAATTATAAATACTTTTTTGATGATAAAAGTATCCTAATGTTGCAAATAAAATAGAACAATCTAACAATATAACTCAATTCCATTAATACCCTCTCTACCTTATTATATAAAAATCAATGTCTAATTCAATTTGTTATAAGGAAAACATAAAATGTTTATAATTCTGTACTCAACGTTTTTCCTTCTTATCGCAAATAGGTATTGTCCTTTCCATAAAATGATCACAATGACATTTCATTTTTGACATCCGTTTCATACAGCATTTTTACATATAAGATACTTCATCTAATAGAACCCGTTAAATCTTTTGAACTCAAACTCTTGTATTTAAGTAGAATGGTCGTAGCACCTTGCACCAGCACACTTTGCATTAAATTGTCGAAATTATCTAAATGCACAGTTTACAAACATATGGATCGAAAGAGGGGAACCGACTTCTGGGCCTGCACGTTCACCAAATATGACTCCAGTTGATTTTACTTTCTTATACGTAGTATAAGGAAGTATTGTGGTGATGAAAATTTTCGACCTCGAGATTTTTGCAGATGTCCACGTTTTGAGGTCCCCTGATACCAAAAAAGTGGTTTTTAAAAAATTTCTCTCTCTCTCTCTCTCTCTCTCTCTCTCTCTCTCTCTCTCTCTCTGTGTGTGTGTGTGTGACCACGATAGCGGTCAAACCGCTGTAGATATCAATTCCAAATTTTGTATTTACGAATATAATCTCCCTCTTGAGAACTGATTAGATTTTGAGCAAAATCGGCAGACCGGAAGTCGTAGTTTACTTCAGTGAAAAAATCGAATTTTGCAATTATTTCGTCAATTACTAAGTTTAAACAAATTTATAAAGAATTCAAATGTTCTCAAAATTAAATTCTAGAAAAATTGTTTTAATAAAGTTTTTCGAAATTCCTACCGGAAGTAGGTCTTTTACTCTTATCGAAAATCAGTTTTTTGCGAATATCTCGCAAGTCATGCTTTCTAGGCGGGTCCATTACGAGTATAAAAGTATTTAGAACGTACTTTTAAATATCTTTTGTATAAAAAAAATTTCAAAATTCAGACCGGAAGTACCACTTTTACTCTTATCGAATAGCGATTTTTTGCAAATATGTCGTAAATTATGCATTCTATATATATTTATGAAGAGTACAAAAGCATTTAGAGTTGGATTTGGAATATTTTTTGTATAAATGAAATTTCAAAATTCGGACCGGAAGTAACACTTTCATACGTATAAGAAAGTCGTGTGGTGGCCACACCTCATTTTTTGTATTTAGGGTCATATTAAATCACTGGTTTATGAGACGCCTGTTAATACAAAAGAAGAGTTAATGGCTCAAATTATTCTAGCGTTTGATATTCGTGATCGTCGTCAGCTATTACGAAGAATTCGGCATTCGATTGCAAATCGTTACAACTAGTGCAATGAACTAGTGTATCGAAAATATTGGAACAATTTTTATAAAGTTTAATGCAGTATATTTCTAAAAAATGTTCCTTAACTTAACTCTTTCCTCTTGTAATTAAGATTGTTATTAAAGGGTTCTAGTTTATGTTGACACCGAGAACTTTCCAGACAATAGTTTATTGATAAAAAATGTTTATTTAAGTGCCCTCTATCATTTGTGAAAATTAGGAATACTTATTCTGTGACAGGCTGTATAATCCAATATTACACAACACTAGATATTGTAATCGAATATTTTTCAAATAATTGTATTAAGTATGGAAGTAATAGGAGATGACATGAAAAAGATTTCATACGTCTCCTGAAATTCAGTGGTATATCGCATATTCACGTACCGAACGTTTAGGGGAACTGGCAGATTTTAACAAGGTTATAATTTTGAATCAATCATCCATGTTACATCATTAATTTGTGGGACCTCTTTTATAATAGCTTGATTTTATACTTTTTAAAGATGGTGGCTTTCTCTAGTGGACTTAAAAGTATCAATTAGACAAGAAAAGTAACGCTTCAAATGAAATGATGCGAAGGGTATGGTATAATTTAAGTGAAACAAGCATAGATTACGTAAATAGACATGCCCTTTACCGTGAGGACCTATTTTTCTTCTACATAAATCAAATACCATATTTAATCCGTATTTTCAGTAAAAAATATTTTTATACAAAATTGCGTAATCAGATCACGCAATTTTTTCTACTTGCACGATATGTTCCGAAAACACCAAGATACTTGGTGTCACCTGTTGATAAGTAAAATCTCAATACATAAATACAATTAAATGCAGCTTTTTTATCTAGCTACATACAGACTACAGACCAATAAAAATAAGTAATAAAATTTGGAAAATATCGACTATCCTCGAGGTATGTACATTTTCTATTAATTAACTGGGTTAGTATTATAAAACTTTATGTTACTTTAAATGAATACTAAATAATGATTTTAATATGTAAGTATACCTCCTAAACTGTTGTATTTAATCTAGTGAAGTATCTATAAAAGTTTATGAGGCTCTTGTAATATACTTTCAGATAAATCCAGAATATTTTACCATATCAAATTATTACAAATGCTTTACATAAAGGTTTACTAAAATGCTAATACTCTATTTGAATATAAGTACAACGTAAAACACACAAGAATAAAATTATATCCCTGAATTTTATATAAAAATCATGACGGTTTGCTATAAATTGTTTCAAAGTAAATTTGCAGTAACCACTAGCACTTTCATTACGAGGGAATTAATTAAAATCACAATGTTAATAAGTTTTAGATTTACCTTAGGAGAATACCTACTTTAAAGTTTAGGTGTTGAAAATAGTTTTTTATCCATTTATGCATGTATACAATGTCTGCCTAATAGTCGACTAGATCTCAAATCACACATATTACAATCCTATTGAAAATCCTTCGTATGCTTTAATTATCGTAAATCATAATCTTTTCTGGAAACATTGTCGTTTGTGCTGCAATTTACTACTGTTTTGAGTGAAGGACTCTTACAACAACTATTTATTATTCAATATTATTAGTTATTTATTGTTTTTCTTCAAGAAATAACAGTTTCAGATGCAATTAGACACTTAAAATGCCTATATATAGCCAGTTCAAAAAATGACCGTAAAATTTAAATATTAATCCTGTATCTTTATCTATTCATTAATGCGTGAAGAAAAAACGTTGTACCCCTTTTTAATACTCTTTAACAGAAAAAAAGACCTGAACAACGTTCACACTTATAAATTTAACGAATTAAGGTCGAATTTCGACCATTGGAAGACCACTAGTTCAATATTAATATGTGAAAAGAGCATGAACTATTTTTTCTACTCCCGTGTTTAAAATGCTATTTTTGTACTCACCGCCGGTAAAGTGACATTTGGCGCATGTGTCGCTCGACCAGGAAAGAGAATTTCCCGGTCGGGGCGACTGTAAAAATTGAAAAAAACACTGGCACTTCCATTTAAAAAAAATCTAACTTGGTAGTAATAAAATTTAGTTTATAAAATGCTACTTCCCTCGACTATTCTTCACTAAAAGTTGGGTAAATAGGAGTAATATAATAATTAAAAATTGACATTAAATTTGTGGCGCCATCTATTTGACGACATTTTTTGCGACATTCAAGCGCCATCGGTTATTTACATTCATATTGGCAGTTCATATAATACTGTATATGAACCAAAGAAAACGTAATAAATGTACTATAAATTTATAAATATAAGAATAAATACCTCATGTATGCCATGTGTAAGAATATAATAACTTAATTTTAGGGAAAGGTGAGTAATAGTTACGTACATGAAATGCTTAAATTAATTAGGTAATCTATTTTAGGTTAGGTATGATACTAATTACATTAATCAATAATATTTTTTTAATTTAATGTTCGTACAAAAAATATTGTACAACCCACTTGCAAAGCACGAGCGACCGCAGGAAGCGAGTGCTTTTAATTGCGCGAAAATAGTCTTCCCGCACTTGGTTCGTAAATAACTATTTTCTATTCCGGTGCTATAAAGTTCACTTTACAACACCCGTTTTGGTTGCATAAACTATTACTTTATCGCACGCTAAGTTTATTTTTATGAAGTTGGTAACAAAAAGAAATGGAACCAAATCATATTGAAATGTCAAAATATAAGCCTTTAAAGTAACAAACATGTGCAATAGAATTGTACAAAGAATAAAAAGCACACATGCTAACATTTTATTTACTAATTAACAATCTAAATTGTTAAGCAGACTTGGATGATAAGTTTTCTGATGCTACTATAGACATTTACTTCCCATGTTGAATTACAACTGTTATAAAAGTTTGTTTTTTAAACAATAAATAGAGACTTTGTTCCAATAATGGGTGAAGACTGTGGCTAAAAATGTGAAATAAAATGCAAAAGGAAAATCCCTTACCACAAAAAATATATATCAAAAAATCTAATTTTGTTTTATACAGATATCTACTGAAGATGGCAACTTAGTTGCCGAAATACGTATTTAGATTTTTTGATATATATTTTTTGGGGTAAGGGATTTTCCTTTTGCATTTTAGAGACTTTGTTGGCGAAAGATTTTGTAAATTGTCTTCTGCTATTTTGCGAATCTCTGCGGGCGCAGTACAATTATTTATTTCGTCCTTTTTCTTGATAATTTGAAATAATTTATTGCATAAATCGGTCTGAATTTTAAACATAATTACATATAAAATCGCCGATATTCGAATATTTAAAATGTTCTACTAAAAAATCAGAGTAACCAACTTCAAAAAAACATAATTTCTAAAACATACGAAGAAAACATGTCTCTTATTTTAAGTTTTTTCGAACTTTCAATAACCAAAATAGAAAAAATAGTATAAAACACACGTTTCATAAGACATTTTGCGCACTTGTTCTTTAGAAAACTCGCCTAGCGGCTCGTTTTCTAAACTTGAACGCGTGCGCAAAAATAGTGTCTTATGAAACTTGTATTTTAATATACTATTATCGCATTGGTGTCCATGGAGCTAAGTGACCTTTTAGACACACCTTGACCAGCTGTGGATTCGTGCACTTTAGCCACGGGCTGAAGTTAGCAACTGGCACTTTAGTCACAGGCTGAAGTTAACTCTAGCTTTCTTAAATGTAAAAATCAAGTGAAATTTTCAATCAAGATGGTTGACACTTGTCATCAATCATTATGTGTGTGTTTCGTATGTATTAACAGATACGGCTAAGAATTTGATATATGTGTTTAATGCATATTAAATACATATTAAATTAATATATATATATATATATATATATAATTTTTGTGAAGGTCCTTTGTTTTTCCTTCTTCTTTCTTAACCGTTTCTTATATATATGATTGTATATTTTTCATGGTTATTCTCGGCTTGGTTGTGGAATCAGGTTTGGTTAAATTAAAAACATTTTTACGTTTCGACTTTATTTATATATATATATATATGATATTATAAAACATGTACTATCGTAATAAATCAATAAATATTCTAGCTCAAAAGATGCGGAAACTAGTCACCTATTCAATTTAAGTAAATTGAAAGGGCATAAAAGAGAAGATTTTACATATCTACAACCTATATTATTTAACCAAACTTTATGGAAACTCATGGTGTTCTTAATAAAATAGTTGAATAATTGGATTATTACAAATTTTACACCTGGCATTAAATGAGATTTGAGCGTGAACTTCTATGACATTGTGAGTTCCGTTAGCCTACCAACAACGATTTTAATAATTTTGCAGTAAAACGTACATTTCTTCCCTATGCAATCCCAATTATTATTTTGTATTTAGTATTGATAATAAATAACTCAGCGGACTTGGTAAAATACGAATTTAATTTCTTCTTGCTACTTTTAATTGAGAAATTCCTCGAGGTGACTTAATTTAAAATTACTGGAACTTTTAAATATGTTTTTGAAGTTCTAGTAACAGTTGTCTGGCTGATGTGTACAAATCAATAAAATTTTTAATTGTTCTTAATTTATTTTAATTTTTTTAAAATGAAATACATTAAGTAAATCGAAATATATAGAGCAACAAAAATAACAAATTATTGATGATGAAAATAATTAGGTAAATTAATTTAATTAATTAATTAATGACAACTTCTATTGTTTCCAATTCATTAACCTAACTTTTCTCCCATTTTCTTTATAATTATTGATATTGCCATCTAAAAAAAATAATTTTTTAATGAATTATTATTGTGTAAATGTTGGAAGTATGTATCTATTTTAAAAAGTCTAAAATCCTTCTTTTGCGACATCTTGTCTAATTTATGTAGAATAAACACTTCTTGCATTTTGATAATTCAGATAAATGCGACTTTACAACATTAGATTTTATACAACCAAGTTGTAAAAAGAATTTCCACCGATTTGATGACTGATGATGATTATTTGAGGGCCACATAGAGTGAATATGTATGTGGGTCATTTTCAATAACCTTTAACTTTACCCTGTACTACAATCTTATTTAAAATGATAATAGGGCGTACTAATTTTGTTTTAGGTATATTACGTTATGGTGTGTCAATGTAAAGACAAAAAATAACCTAAAATTGCTGTCTCCTTTTATTTTTAAACTATAAATATTCCATTTTAAATTACCGTCATGTTATACTTTTTCAATTTTCTAATTTGGCTTTCTATATTTCATCATATTTTGAATACATCTTATAAAAATTTTTTTTTGTCAATTCTTTCACCATTTGTTCTTTGCCATATTTATGTAAAATTTCAAAGATAGGTATAGCATATTTTTTTAATTTTAAATATTTACTGAATATACCTAAGAGCACTAACATTACCGTCACGCCAACTTTTCGTAAAAATTTTAAACAATGTATTTATAATCTTCTATACCCAAGCGGATGTTGGGAGTCCGTGTTTTACAAAAATAACTGCCCTTATACAGTTTTTTTTTATATAAAAAAGGTAAGTTTTATGCAGCGTATTTTTTTCTTAACATTTTCGTCCCATGGGACAATTTACTTCGAATAGTAGCCATCGTTATTATCACATTCGTCCAATATTTTAAACAACTTCTAGTCATATTTCCTAACCTCAAGGTTTTCTTTATAGATGTAACATTTCTAATACTGTAATGATAACAAAGTGATGGTAAAAATTTCGGTTTACAAGTTAATAATTAGTTTCGAAATATCTGAAATATCACTGCAAAAAGTATAACAGTATAATCGCTAAAGTATATTTTTTGGAAGTAATATTGGTCAAAAGTTAAAGGTTATTGAAAATGACCCATGTATCAAAATTCTTGTCAATTCTACTTAAATTAATATAAGAAAGTTATTATTTAGTGAGTTGAGTACTTGAATTATGTCTGCTTAATCAACAAAAAGACACTGGCAAGAAAACTGGACACATTTAGTGCGATATATTTTCTTTGTACACAGAACACATGCTATTTTGTTTCTGTTTATAAAAAATAAACAAAATACATATCAAACTATGATTACTACATCTAATTACATAATAAAGTATGCTTGATGGATTTTGTGAAGAAATAATAAATTTATGAAAAGAACACGTAAGTGTCTGTTCTAATTTAAATTATTTAATTCTTCTAGTCCTGTTGTTTCAAACCTAGAAAGTGATAATCGATTCAGCAAAATTTCAAATAAAAATTAAGGTTCAATAATACATGTTTTGAAAACCTACAAATTAAACACTAAACCAGTTTTATTTTTGAACTTAATCTTGCTATTTAAAAGGGAGGTTCTGTATTTCATTTTCCATGATTTTCAACATATTTACTGATGAAAATTTATAATATATATCTAAATTATGTTAATAACCTTATAAATATACATATACATACATTGAGGTTAAAGTGAGTTTATTAGTGTTGTTTACACCTTGTTGGAGTTTTTCATAGCTATTTAAATGTGTTATGTTTATTTGGAAATCCTCCTGGTTTAATTTGTCAGTTGGAGAGTTTACAGGAAAAATCCATAAATATATTCAAGTCATACTTATGCTAACACCGAAATGGTACAGACACTTTATTTGTTAATCATACATTAAACATTTTAGACTTTAAATTTTTACAATAAAATTTAAACTCTTAAATGTTGCTTACGTTACAGAATGGTTTACCCCATTAATATTGGACCAAACAAATGAATCAAGCTTGATCGATTATTGTTCGTCAAAAGCTTCGTGAGCGATTTGATAATGGATTTTGCATACACATCAGAAATGTATATTGTTCAAAATCTGGAAGTTGTGAATTAAACGTTGGTGGTATGCAACAAATCTTACTGGAGTCTTTCTGGTGCCGTTTAGCAGTGCGGTTGACTTTGAAATATGATTTTGGGATGTAATATATATCACATGCTATGTCATGTTAACGCGCTGACGATTTAGAAGCAACGCTTTAACAATGGAGCAAAAGCGTATTATTCAAGTGGAATGCTGTTACATTTTAACTGAAATGAGTAATATTAAGAGAGACATTGTACATCGAATAGCATTAAGCGGTAACCCGTTTCATGATTTCAGCCTACAGGGTATAATAAAAGAACGCGTAGGTATATGTATGAAAATTTGCGACGTCAATGACCTAATGGACCGAAAAAATTACGACAATGTTGCTCGAAACGTCTTTCAGGTTCGTGGCACCCACGTGTGAACCCCGGAGTGCGCGATTCGTCCAGCACAGAGCAATCAGAGGCAAAATAACATAATATGACGTTATCTTTGTGTATAAAAACGGACCATGAATCTAGGATTCGGCACTTAATCTCCGAAAGACTTCGAGAATTTACAACAGCAACTGGCTACAGCTTTATCCAGAAGAAATTACAGCCTTTAGCAGCAATAGCTCTAATGAGCTACAGCTTTACCAATAACGCTTCCAAGAAGCAACAACTATAACAAGCCACGGCATTGAAAAGCACCTGCTTCGACGAACACTAGCGATAAAGCACCAGCTTCGACAAACACAGAGTTGACTTGATACCGTCTCTCATTGGCAAGTGACAAACTAGACTCCTGTGCTGTGTTCACCCTACCATGTGACTGGTACACTTTTTCCCATTTGGGTGTGTATTTGTTATTACTCTTTATTGTTTATTAATATTTATCTATTTACTGTTAGTTGTTGGAATTATTGTTTGTTTATTATATATTATTAAACATATACTCAGTGTGTGCATGTACCGTGTGTTTGACTTCCCAACCCCCCGTGTAATAAAGAATCCTTACCATCTTTATTGCTGCCACCGCGTGGCAATTAATATATAAATAATCTGTATTCTCCCAGCAAAATGTATGCGAGAGTTTGAAATTATGCTTTTAAGTGCTGGTTATTATGTGTTCGACAAATATCAAACAAATTCAAACTGTCATGTAAACAATTTAGTGCATATATTTTAAGTTAATACGTTGTTCTTACTATTGCATGATTTTGGCGGAATATGTATATGACTGTACATTCTGAATAGGTCAACCTGGAAAACTAGTCAGGATTGCTAAATAAGTTGTAAGGAAGTATAGAAACCAGACTTTCATTAAATTAATAATATGTTAGGATGGATTCCAATTTACAATTCACGATAAATGCTTTTTAATATCACCGTTAATGTAGTTTTTCCTAGTTTCGGATTATATACTTTAGAATTATATTTAACCCATTCTACTTAATGTTGTTATTGTATGTTTGGAATACACACATGTTAATTCTGGTAGGTACGTTTGCTTCTTCTTTTACAAACACGTCCAATTTTGTGAGCAGCGACTAGGCTCGTATATATGAAAGTCAGATGTAGAACAACTAATTAAAATAGACATAATGTAATTTTAGTAGTTTTCTGTAAACTACTTCAGTTTGTAATATTTCAATAAAACATAAAAATAAAGCACAGGGAATACGAGGATTTAGTTTATTACTAACCAAAAACCTCTGCGACACGATCACCTAATATTTATGTTCTACTAGGAATATACAGCAATGATGCACATTTCTTACTGCCAGGGCAATAAAACTGATTTTAAAACTCTTTTTAAAAGTCATTCTCAGCTCGTAAAAGAGCACTCCGAAATTAACACAAAAGAGATTTCCCCCACTTGTTTCCTTGTCGACCCTACTACTTTTTTCTTTTTTTATCCATACAGAATCTGGGACCCAAAATACGTTATTATAGTTATACGCGTGTATATATAGTTTCCTGAAACAATTACAATAAACCTTTCAGAAACAAATTGGAACTGTAATTGAGCGAGTTCCAAATGAACACTTCACCGACAAAGTCAACTAAGGACTAAGACCTTATCTAATATAGTAATCAGTTCATTAACTCGGTTAGTTAAATCTACAACTTGATTTGAACGAATTATAATATAACAGTGAATGTGATTTCTTCTAGTTGCGTGTCGTATTTTTTTCGTGAAATAAAGTGGCATTGCTATGTTTAAAAAATTATAGTACATGAAATGTACACACATTTTAGGGTGTGTCGCGTAATAAACGTACTTTCTAAACCCAAATTGGTGTACTTTATATATATTCCCAAATTCTTTACAACTGTCAGTTTGTCTGTTTACGTTTATCTGTTGAAGGTGACCTCACTAGCTTAACTATCGTTGTTCTATGAATTCTAGTATTGATTGTACCCTAGCTCTTCTTTTATTTGTTTGTTTCTTATTTAATCGGTCTTCGTTATTCCTTTCACTCTTTTGTTAATAAAGCTTTTATTTATGGCGTGGTTTGCTTTCATTAATTTTTAAATATTGTCATCTATCTTTTTTTTTCTTCTTCTGACTTTCCAGTGTTACTCTTAAGTAATCAAAATATTGTACTTTCTCCAATTATGCTTTATTACGTGTATATCTATTTCTGCAGTTCCTTCCTTATATCCATTACTTTTGTTTTCTTAGTATTTATTTTCTCAAAATACGTGTCTAGTATTTCTTTCCAAACATTAGATTCTTCTGTAACTCCTTCTTATTCACTGCCATAAGTACAGCGTTATCTGTATAAGACATTGAGACATTTCTACCGCTTGTAAATTCTTGTGACCTACAAATAAACTCACGTTCTGTCATTACGCTTTTTGATTCTTTTGTTCCCTGAAACCCCTAAAGAGGCTCATTCCTCCCCTTGTCTTAATGCTTTTTTTGATTTAAATATTTCGAATATCTGTTTTTGTACTTTTATATAGATTCTGTTCTACTTCGTTATTTCTTTACACCGGTTTACTCCAACATATTCCACATCACTTTTCTTGTCAATTTATCAAAAGCCTTTTTAAGACCGATGAAGAACATATACCCTTTTTCCTCCTCTTGTCGCTTTTTATGTTTTAAATATTTCCGATTGCATGATTTTGTGTTTTTATATAGAACTACTATAGAACTACTTCGTTATTTCTTTACACCTGTTTACTCCAATATATTCCACATCACTTTTCTTTTCAATTTATCAAAAGTCTTTTTAAAGCCTATGAAGAACATATAGCCTTTTTCCTCCCCTTGTCGCTTTTTATGTTTTAAATATTTCCGATTGCATGATTTTGTATTTTTAAATAGAGCTACTATAGTACTACTTCGTTATTTCTTTACACCTGTTTACTCCAATATATTCCACATCACTTTTCTTTTCAATTTATCAAAAGTCTTTTTAAAGCCTATGAAGAACATATTGCCTTTTCCTCATTTCAAACCGGTTTTGTTTATAACCTGTTAAATGGTAAATATTTGGTTCTAAAAACTTCTGCTGTTTCCAAAACCACCTTGGTATTCTGCCAGTATCACGTTTCATTTTCTCCTTCAAGATCTCTTCGTTTAATTTCATACTACAACTGATCAATACTCTTCTTCTGTAGTTATTGCACTCTCTCTGATCTGCTTTTTTGAATATAGTTTCCCAATCTGTTGGTATAGGTTCTTCATTCCACGCTTTATTTAGTATTGCTAGCAGTCACCCTTTGCCATTTGTTCCCATATTTATAAACATTTTCGATGTATTTTATATTGTTCTGCCGTTTCTCTATTCTTTAACTTCTTTTCATGTAACAAAAAAGTAATAATCTAAACAATGTCAAACAACCACAAAAACATATGTCCACAAACGTAGACCGTATGGTAAAGAACTAAGAAACTTGTTCGATGATTGTGACTTGACGTTAAATAAAATGCACCAAAAAAATCGCTACCATACTAATGCATAAAAGCTACATACATATTTCGATAACTCTGTTGTCGTCATCAGTACCACTGATTAATAAAAACTGCATACACAATAGCGCATACGGAACAACACAGTGTTGTTTTCCGTACAACGTAGAGCATACAGAACAACACAATGTTGTTCTGTATGAGAATGTATATTTTCTTAAACATTACCACTGATGATGACAACATAGTTTTTGAAATACGTATTTAGCTGTCTATGCACTAGGTGTTTTTAGCGTGTTTTATTTAACGAATATATAGTTCAAATTGTGATTATCAACAAACAAAGATATTTGTAATCAAGCAGGACGAGTTGGGAATAGATCTGGGCTAAAAGGAGCATTCAAGATTACTAGCAAGACCAATAAATATAATAATATAATTTTATGATGAATTACATACAGGCGTAATATTTCGTGTGAAACTTGAAAACTACAGGAGATCTGCCAAATTGCTCCAAAAATAGGTAAAGAATGTAGTTTCATGAAGGGAGAAATTAAAAGAGCAGAATATGTAGCAAGTGCAGATAACCAAATTAAGAATCAAAGCCTTGCAATTAAATGTATCCCGCTACTCATAATTAGAAGTGAATTTGGTTAGACAAACCTTAAAACCGAAAATATGTAACATACCACACCAACAACAATAATAAAAGAAAAAGTTGTAAACATAACTACTACTTAAGACATATTCAAAAAATTATATCGAGTGATATAGCTTCTTAGCAATGACTTGTTGAAGTGAATCTAAATACAAAAAAAAATACTTTCATATTTAAAAAACAACATTTTTGTAAACTGTCAAATGCAGTATGCATGTATATTGTACCTAAACATCATGCTTAATGCTGAAATGTGAAACTCGTGCTGTGGGTGGAAATATCTTACTTTGTTACAGCATCATCTAAGTGAAAAATGCACACCTATTTAATGATTAAATTGAAACTAAATACTAGAATTTGCATTAATAACTAAAAAGTTAGTTTCAACATCACTTTTTCTTAACTTGGATACTTAGTTTTATACAGGGTGTCCAGAAACTCTCCTGACAAACGAAGACCGGAGATTCCTCAGATAATTTTAAGACAATTTAACCCAATTCACCCTAGTCCGAAAATGCTTCCTAAGGGAGCTAGAGCTCTTTGAAAATGGCGCCTTGTAATTAGTTTTTTTTAATATCTCCCGAACGCTTCTATTTAGAAAAACAAAAACTGGTATGCTTATTTATCCTCCAGAGATGAATCGATTCCATCAATTGCGAATTTCTATTACCGGTCATAGGCGTCCGTTTTGTTTTAAAATTCAATTTATTATTTTTTGCACTAGTTCGCTCTGAACTGCCAACAGAAATAAAACCTACGTTTTTAATTGTCAAATTGTTGTCAGTTCGCGAAGTTTATCTTTTAATTTAAAAAAAAAAACTAATTACAAGGCGCCATCTTCAAAGAGCTCTAGCTCCCTTAGGAAGTATTTTCGGACTAGGGTAAATTGGGTTAAATTGTCTTAAAATTATCTGAGGAATCTCCGGTCTTCGTTTGTCAGGAGAGTTTCTGGACACCTGTATATATTCTATGTTAAACCACAAAGTTATAATCGTATATTATATTTAATTACGAAATACAAATATTGTTAAAAGACTAATTGCAATGCCTTGGCACCAATGAATAAGTCTTTGTTCAGAAAGCTAAAACCCATTAATGGTGCACTAATAAATATTACGAAAATCTTGTAATATTTTGTCGAACTCATACGTTTAGTATGTGATATCAATTTAAAATAGAACTAATATCTATTTTTAATCCGAATCATCGGGGTTTTATTTACATTCCAAGGCGGAGAAATTTATTCAGCTCAGTATTAAATCCAATTTTTGTTTAGAATTTATTCTAGTTAACTAATTAATTACTCACGATTACATTATATTGTCACCGCCCGGCTTAAAAAGAAAAAGAAAATCTGAGAACAATAATTAAATTTCGATTTTTCCCATAGTAAACAAATCCTAATAAAATTAAATCAGTAATCCTCTCTACCCATTGTAGATGACAGCAGGGCATAATCAACGAGGTGCACTTGTAAAGTATCATTTCCTGCAGAGAGTTTTCTTTCATCTTCCCACAGCGTCGAGAACAGGAAGGCGTTTAAATCCGGCACAGGTCAAAGAAGTAAAAAAACGACCAATTATTGCCGAGCGTGCGACCAAAATCGAACACTCTTTCGCCGTAAATATTTACCACGAGACCAATAAAAATTAAAATATTATAATTCGGAATGCAGTCGCTCGGAGTTGTAAAGGTTTTCAATTTGGTGAGAGGGACTGCGACATTATAAACATACTCGTATTTTAACGTGATCATAAAGCTCGTCTATCGCTGTCACGGTATGTGCATTTACAACACACCTATTACGCTAAAGATGAACATGCATCTGTTGGGAAACTCAAATGATCACAGTTCATGTCGGATATCATAATCGCGTTTACTAAAAATACAAAAAAAATACATATAATCTAAAGTTATTTTAGAATCAGAAACTGACTTATTAGGTAGTATTAGTGTATAAAAAAAAAGCAGACTAAGATGATTATTATCCTTTAGTTATGAATATATAAACTACGAAGAAAATCATAATTGCAAGGTAATTAATTTTGGTGCAATTGATGTTGCTTTATACATGTTGATACGTGAGAATCTAATGTTTTCTTTAAACAGATATTATTCAACAGAGGATATAAGAGGGGAGATGGAAAGCATTTCCTTCAACTCATGAGGGCGTACCATGTCGGTTTCAATCCAGTCGTGAGCACTGGAACTCACTCCATTACAGTGTGTTTTGTCATTGATAGAAGTTATAATAAGAATATGTACATTTACGTTAATTACTGCGAAATCCATTGAAAAAAATTTTTTTAAAAAATCTTTGTTTTTTTGTAAATATGCTCGACGTTTGTAGGATGAACATCATAGTAAGTGTTCAAAGTTCGCACCGTTCACTTCAATACATAAACGCGCCCGTCGTAAAAGTGAATCACGCACTGCCGGTAACAGATTGCCTTCGCGGATACGATCTGTTTCTACACTGATACGGTCACGGAGTGCGTCAACGGTATCAACTTCGGTGTGATAAACTAATTATTTTAAATGACCCCAAAAGTAGAAATCTACGGGATTTAAATCAGGGGACCGAGGTGGCCAAGGCACCGGTCCACCACGTCCTATCCAGCGATTGGTAAATGTTCTATTTAATTGTTCGCGTACGGCGCGCACAAAGTGAGCTGGTGCGCCGTAGTGTTGATACCACATCCTAGCTCGAACATTAAGAGGGACATCTTCCAATAATTCTGGTAGAATGTTGTTCAGGAAGTTAAGGTACACGTGCCCATTCAGTCTAGGTGGTAAAAAGAATGGGCCGACGATGGTATTATTAACTATTCCCACCCATACATTCACAGAGAATCGATGTTGGTGGTGAGAACGGCGTATCAGATGGGGATTTTCCGTGGCCCACTCATGACTATTATGGAAATTAAAAACACCATTGCGAGTGAAGCTCGCTTCGTCCGAAAATAAAATCCCACTTAGAAAATCGGCATTTTGTAAATGTTACCGTAGTATCCATTGACAAAACGCAATTCGAGCGGGATAATCTTCTGGAGAGAGTGCCTGTACTCGTCGGTAATGATACGGGTGCAGCTGATTTTCGCGTAAGGTTCTCCAGACAACATAATTAGATACATTGAATTGTCGAGCTAGCTGTCTAGTACTTAAAGTTGGATCGTTTTCAATGGACTCTAATATGTCATCTTCTGTATTCACTGTAATAGCATTTCTGCCGGGTCCTTCTCTGCGTGTGGGTTATAATTGTCCGGTAGTTCGTAGACGTTGCACAACACGCACAAAAGTTGCAGGCGTCGGTATCCGCCGAGTTGAAAACATATCCGCATATCTCCTTCGTGAAAGTGCACAATTTTGCTGGCTTTCGCCATAAATAAGTATCATGTCCACTAATTCATTGTTATTAAACGCCATAACACTAATTAACAGCTATGTATAATCAACAGAAAACCAAATTATTCACTTAATATTATTCACATACCACAGCACAGGCGACTGACCTACAAATGTGACAATACTTCAAACACAGATTTGAAAATGTAAACAAAAACTCAGATGTTGTGGCGCCAGGCAGGTAGTTATGTCTAGTTTATGGCATGTGATAAATGCAATACTCGGTCGAAATCCAAACAAACAGACGCATAGCTAGGTCAGGTTCATTCAATCATTCAATACAGTCCATCTCAAATATATTGACTGCACTTTTCAATAATTTTTTCCGGCTTTAATTGCAAACATTTATATATTTTTTTTTCCATTACTTTGTAATAATTGTGAAGTATGTCACCTCAAAGTCCTATCGATCATTGACCAAACATAGTGAAGACATCTCTATAGAAAATGAGGAGTGGGCACCACACAACCTTCTTATACGAATGTGCATTACTAATTATAAGAAAGTTGTTAAATTAAGTTTTAAATGCTTTTATCTTATGAAAAAATAAACTTTTGAGTAAATGTGTTACTTCAGATCCAATTTTAAGAATTTGATTTTACAAAAACTCTTCAAAATCCTACTCTATGTACTTTCATTCTCTTAATAAATCTTAATAGAATGCATATTTTGCGAGATATTTGCAGGAAAGTGCCTCTCGATAAGACTAGAAGTGTTATTTCCGGTCCGAATTTGAAATTTCTTTTATATAAAAATTATTCCAAATCTAGCTCTGAATACTTTTGTACTCTTGATAAATATATATAGAATGCATAATTTACGAGATATTTGCAAAAATCGCTATTTGGTAAGAGTAAAAGTGGTACTTCCTGTTCGAATTTTGAAAATTTTTCATACAAAAAGACATACGAGATATTCGCAGAAACTGATTTTTGATAAGAGTAAAACACCTATTTCCGGTAGGAATTTCGAAAAACTTTTTCAACAAAATTTTTCACAAGTTCATTTTCGAGTGCTTTTGAATTCTTTATAAATTTGTTTAAACATCGTAAGTGACGAAATAGTGGTAAATGTCGATTTTTTCAGTGAAGCAAACTAGTAGTTTCGGTCTACCGATATTACTGAAAATCTAATCAAATATCATCAGATCGGAAATGATAGCTTTAGCCGTTTGACGGCTATCATGGCCACACGCATACATACTGATACACACACACACGCACACACCACTTTTGTTGTATCAGGGGACTTCAAAACGTGGACATTTGCAAAAATCTCGAGGTTGAAAATGTTTGTCATCGCAGTACATCCTTATACTACGTATAAGAAAGTAAAAATGGCGTATTCGTTATTGCCTTTCCTATGAAAATTCGATATAGGCATGGATATGCAAACCTTTCAAGATGCAGTAATATATTAATATTTCTCAGTAATTTTAAACTGTAAGGATGACTGAATTAAATCGTGAATAAGTGAAAAGGAATTAGGTGAGAACTCAGGAACGTCGAAATTTCTATACGATTCTGCTTTAATGCAATAGAACGATATATATTTATCATGAGGATTTTGTGACAAAAGTGCAAACTATTTTAGAAGAAAAGAATGTACAGCAGTCATTTCTATAAGCGATAATTGTCATTTACTTCTGAATGTAGTATATGTAGTCACCTAACAAAATATCCTGCTGCTTGTTGTTTGTTTATGTTAAGGTTGCTTACGATAATAGACAATAGGAACAGAAGAACACCAAAGTTGAGAGATAAAATTAATAAAAGTGACAATACAAAACACAGTTACTGCAGTCAAGATTAACAAAAAGGTAAACAGATAATTCGGAATACGCTAATGACTAATGCAAAGCGACGAGCTATTTATAACTTTGTCGCTAGAAGACGTGATACTGAAAATTGAAATAAATAGAGATGAAGCACTATTCTACAAAAGTCATTAATGCCTTGCATGCGCCGATGACATGGTGCTGTTGCCAAGAAAGAGAAAGGAGTTAGAAGCTATCATAAACAAACAATCAAAATATGTTAGTTTAAAATTTAATACAACTAAAACAAAATATATGGAATTTAAAAACAAACAAGAAAGTGGCGAAAGTCTAAGTTTAAAGATAGACAATAGAAAGAGAAGGAATTGAAAACGTGTGCGAGTATATGTATCTAGCGTATTGATAACAGATAAGATAAAGAAATCGAGTAGTAAAAAGTAAATAACTAACTAACTGTTGATAGTTTAAATAAAATTTTAATATCCATAGAAGTATTTAGATATAGAGAATTAAAAAAAACAAGACCAATCTACTGTATCGATTCCAGAAATGGGTAACAATAAGTATCAAGCTAGGATGAAAATTTAGACAAGAAAGATACTAATGAGTATTTTTGAATGTAGAAGAACCAAATATGGTTGGGAAGAAGAAAAAACATAAGGCTGTTCTAACTTTGTGGAAACGAAACTAAGCAAGCTATTAAAAGCGCATGATTACGAAGGTTATAACACCTAGAACAAATTGATCACAACAGAAATTTGAAGAATATTGCCTGGGAAGCACCAGATCAGAAACGGAAGAGAGCACGACAGACGAAAAGGTGACAGATTGGAAAGTGGAGAGCACTTGCCACAATAATTAGTAATTAAAAGCAAAAAGGTTTGCATATAATGGGTAGGTGAAATTTGGAGACAACTTCAATAGTAGGACCTTTTAATGCAAATCCTGTTAGTGTAGTACGTGATCTCAATATATGCCACATAGCATATATTAATATTGGCGGTATTGTTGGAAGAAACTGTTACGACTGCTCATATCGTCAGAACGTTATTTTAAATCAACAGTTTATTCACAATAAATTCGCACACATTGAACGACTTGAAGAATATAATAAGAATTCGACAATTCATTTTAAAATTCTTATTAGAATAGTTGTATAATTAAAGTACTTCTTTCAGTTTGGCTGGTGGCAACTCTTTAGATGTAATCCAAAGTGGTCTTTATAATGTGGTCCAAAGGTAAAAGTCCCTTTGATAATCAATTAGATCCTCAATATCCTGCTGGTGACAGGAACATGTTTTCAACTTTAATTCCAATTTGTATCATTTACGAATATCGGTTCAGTTACTAAAATTGGGAACTACATATTGACGTTTTGACTAATTTTTCAACTAGTCAGTACCGTCCACTGTAACTGAAATTTTATCATGTGATTCTGTAAAGGAGTTGCATAACCTATCTCTAGAGGCTGTGGAGTGGATGTATACACTTTTGTCAGATCATAATAAATCAATGTTGTTTTTCCTGAGTTTATTTTTGAATGCCTCGACCTAAACCATCTCAATATTTCACTGTTTGAAGCGGTACCCAGCGTGCATATATCTGAAACTATATCTGAAGTGAACGAAGTTCAGATAAAGAAGAAATAAGGTATTACCTATTTGAAAATTGGAACAAATAATGAGGTGTGGCCACCACACGACTTTCTTATACCTATATTAGTGTTTCTAAGTATACAATTTTAAACATTTTTTTATACAAAAATTATTCAAAATCCTATTCTAAGTACTTCTATTCTCTCTAATGATAAATATATAGAGAATGCATAATGTACGACATATATACAAAAAATTGCTATTCAATAAGAGTAAAAGTACTACTTCCGGTCCGAATTTTGAATTTTTTTTATATAAATGTTATTGAAAATCAAGTTTAAATATTTATATACTCGTAACGTACCTGTCTAAAAAGCATGACTTGTGAAATATTTGCAAAGAGCTGATTTTCGATAAGAGTAAAAGACCTACTTGCGGTAGGAATTTCGAAAAACTTTTGTAATAAAATTTTTCTCAAATTTTATTTTGAATACATATGAATCCTTTATAAATTTGTTTAAACTTAGTAGTTGACTAAATATTGCCAAAATTCGAATTTTTCACTGAAGTAAACTAGTACTTCCTGTCTGCCGATTTTACTGAAAATCGAATCAGATTTCAAGAGGAAGATTATACTCGTAAATACAAAATTTGGAATTGATACCTATAGCGGTTTGACCGCTATCGTGGTCGCACACACACAGAGAGAGAGAGAGGGAGAGAGAGAGGGGGGTAGAGATCGGGGGAGTGGGAGAGAGAGGGGGGCGCGCGAGAGAGAGAGAGAGACCGACACATACACACACTGACACACACATAGAGAGACATTTTTAAAAACTACATATTAAGTATAAGAAAGTAAAAGTAACATTTTCTTTTTCATATAAATTAAGATAATATAGGAACTATTTCACTGAGTTCACTAGCATAGAGTAGTTAGATACACTTAATGTGAAGTTACAAAATAATATAATGTAGATAATATGTGGGAAAGCTCAATCACAATTCTCCAATTCGCGAATGTTTTAAGTTGGCAATGGAAACAGTATAGCATATTTGTTTGTATTTAAGTGCAAAATCCATCAATAAATACAGTACCCAACGTGCATATATAGTGCGTTTCAAAAGTCTGGAACTATTAAAATAAAATTCCAACAAACAGTTTTTGAGAAAAACGCTCGGACAGGTCAATTTTGGTTTTAAAAAGCACATCTTTTTGCATCAACGAAATTTTTCGATCGTCTTTTGTTTCTGATTTATGACGTCTTCGATTTTTTTTAAATTGCAACCCACATATTTTTCGATGGATTTGGATAGAGCTTGAAATTCTGAATACAGAAATATGTACAAGCATGACTCAGACCTTGATAGTTTTTGTAATAAGGGACATTATATCCTGAAAGAGGAAAAAATTGAGTAAGCTTTGAAATTTTTAATTACTATGCGAACTGTCACTTTTGACGCATTACTCTATTACCAAAATGGTACGATACTTAAGAGAAAAGCAAAGACTAGACATTTTAATGATGAAGGGATATGGAGACATATGTAGAACTCACGGTGAAGTTTGCGAGCTCTTTAACAATAAGTATCCAGAACTGGAACCAATTACAAGAACAGACGTATCCAAGATTTTAAGAACATTTGAAGATTTCGGGCATGTAAGGGATCTCCCTAGATGTGGTCGATCAAAAGTTTCCGAAGATGTTCAGTTAGATGCTCTACTGGACCTGCAAGAAAATCCCCATAAAGCCACACAAGAGGTGGCTGCAAATTATGAAATCAGTAAATCTTCGGTGTGGAGGACATTGAAAAAGTATAAATGGCATCCCCACGAGGCAGGTTTAGTGCATGCACTTAATGAAGACGATCCGGATCGCAGTATGGAAATCTGCGAAGATATGATGGCTCGATGCACAACCCATTCCGAATTTGTCAGTCGAGTATTATTTTTGGACGAAGCCACGTTTTGCCTTAATGGAGCTCTCCAAAATCCTCATTGGATGATAGAGGTTCACACGCAGTTTCCACAAAAAGTTCATGTTTGGGCGGGAATTGTTGGAGATCGAATTTTGGGACCATTTTTCATAGAAGGGACGTTGAGAAGTGCTAAATACTTAGATTTTTTGAGGGATAACCTGACACCCGCTCTTGCGATGCTTTATCCCAATGAAGAAGATCCAGACTTGCCAAATAATAACTTATAGTATCAACAAGATGGAGCTCCTCCACATTTTTCGTTAGATGTGCGAAATTATTTAAATCAAGTTTTTCCCAATCGTTGGATTGGTAGAAGGGGGCCAATTGAGTGGCCTGTACGGTCCCCCGATCTTACCCCACACGATTTCTTACTTACTTCAATCGGCCAGTTACAGTTGACGATTTAAAGAACAGAATTCGGGCCGAAATTAGAGCAATTAATATATGGGGAAGCTCGTTCACTAAATAATTCTTCAATTGGCGAATGTTTTGAGTTGGCAATAGAATCACTATAATATGTTTGCTTGTATTTAAGTGCAAAATCCATTAATAAATAAAAACTACATGTAATTTATTCGATTGTGTTCGTAAACAGCCTAAAATACGGGTGAAATTAAAAAAGCTTTTTATACATAATGATAATAGATATTCTAAAATAATTAATCTTTATAAACTTTCTTTAAATAGACTAAAATAAAGTTCTTGTGAAAGCTGGTATTAATGCTAATGGTAATATACTTACTAAGTACCTAATTATAAAATTTCCAGTGCAATTGGATTCGTACCGAAGATTTTGTAAGTAGATATTTGGATGTAGAACTTCAATTTTCTTACGCAATTGAAACAATTTCTTTATGTTGTTCAAATAGAGGCGTAGTTTTAGTTTATTTGAATTTGTCAGGCGAGAGACACTAAAAACATATTTTACGACAGCAGTGGGTGGGTTCAACGATGAAGAAAAGCAATTAGAATATAAATTTGTGGAGTGAAATTACAACCTGTCTTTTTAATCTCCCGAGAATCAAAGAGATTTAAAAAACACGTCAACAACGTTCCAGAATATCAAAATATTCGCCCACTACTTTCTATATTTGATATTGTTACAATATTATAACTGACATCCAAAATATCAACCAAAACTAAGAGAATGTCTGTGGATATAATCATCTACTTATATAAGTTTATAAATCAAGAAGAAACGTTACAAGTGAACCATTTTATCTTAATTAATTGGGATTTAGAAAATTATAGGAAATAGAAAGTTGGTTAAATACTAAATAATTAGTCACGATGCATCTAGTTCATTTAGCTAATTACAAGTATTTTTACTTATATATCTTTATATTTAATCTTTTTTTATTTGTTGAACAGAAATAATAATAATATTTTTTTTTATACAAGTTTAATTCTATAACTAGATAAGAATTACGAAATGTGTATGCACAAAACGAAATCAAAATATATTAGTACATGCCGGTACAAGCGTAGAAATTTCAGATATTTATCTAAAGATCCTCCATTCTGTTCCCCAATCTGCTTAGTACATGAGTCTGTACTCACATCACACATTCTTTTTCACTTTCATATAATATATAGGGATTTTTTCGTAAAGTGCGCTTCTACTGTTGGTTTGAGAAATCTAGCTTGTGTTGTTCCATTTTTAGGATAAAGTCCATCAATTTTATAAGATATGACCTTCAGGAATCTTCGATGAATTATACACAGACTTAATGATTCATAGTCAAATGAAGGTTTCTGGCTTGATGCGTGTGTTTTCCACTGTACTTGACACATATACACAATAAAGAAATGTCAATAGGCCAGTGTTAACAAAGTAACAACATATGCGCATGATAACACAAATCCTGAAGGCGCCAGAACAAACCTAGTAATGTTTGTTTTTGAAGTGTAAACTTCTATGGGCGCATTAATTGTGGGCACTGAACGTGATTGAACCGTCACGCTCGGCAAACGAACCGTAAATTCTGCAAAAATCGGCAAAACTGTGCAATGTGGATACGCGAAATCGAAAGCTGCCCTTCGGCATTGGTGTACGGGCGACATTGAATTTCCGGTCGACGGAGAGATTTTCTTCCTAAGTGGAGCGGTTGTAAAGATATGGGCTTTTAAATAAGAGCGTGCACTCGATGTTTTAACAGCAAAATGTACAACTACTATATAAAGCATAGCTGGGTCGTCCGCCATTTTGGAGATAATTTTAAGGCGGTAAATATGTATACTAATAGCAAACGTTGAATAGAACTTCGAATAATTGACTTTATTAAGCCGGTTTAGGACGTGAAATAATGAAGGTATATTTTTTTACAATAGTCGTATATTTAAGAAATACCCAGAATATATAATAATAAGTAAAAATAAGTACGTAATATGACTGACATTTATCTCCAAAATGGCCGACGAGTCAGCTGTCCTAAATATAGTAGCTATAGCAAAATGGCTTACGTCATGACGATTCACGTGACAATCAAAAATTCCCGAGAAACGTCAAACTGACAGGCGAACTGAGTTGCACCACAGATTCACTTTTAAGCATGAAATACGAAATTTTGAAGGTTGCGAGGGCTCATCAAGACTCGGGGTCTTAAGGAACCGGCTTTTTGGGACCTTTTGTATGCTTATTTCGAGACGGCAGTCGCACGCAATCGAAGGTACCGGCAATTTAAAGGTCGTTTGCAGAAGGATTTGGTAAGAAAAATGGCCGTTTAAATGTGCACTGATATCAATGTATTCCGGACGGGCGAAAAATAAATATCAGATTCTCATGTGCACTGGCGGTCAATGTATTACGGTCCGGCGAATTGCATCTCCATACAATACATAACGGTCTCCCACATGAGTTGATATTTTTATCTATACAGGGGTCGATTAATATTTTAATAATGATTTGAATTAAAATACGATAATTCCAGAACGTCAAACTGACAGGCGAACTGAGTTGCACCACAGATTCACTTTTAAGCGTGAAATACGAAATTTTGAAGCTTGCGAGGGCTCATCAAGACTCGGGGTTTTAAGGAACCGGCTTTTTGGGACCTTTTGTATGCTTATTTCGAGACGGCAGCCGGACGCAATCGAAGGTACCGGCAATTTAAAGGTCGTTTGCAGAAGGATTTGGTAAGAAAAATGGCCGTTTAAATGTGCACTGATATCAATGTATTCCGGACATGCGAAAAATAAATATCAGATTCTCATGTGCACTGGCGATCAATGTATTACGGTCCGGCGAATTGCATCTCCCACATGACTTGATATTTTTATCTGTACAAGGGTCGATTAATATTTTAATAATGATTTGAATTAAAATACGATAATTCCAGAACTTTTCTATTTTCTTAAAGGGGAAAAGGAGGATTACTTTCGACATTTATGTGCCCCTACTACGAAATAATTTTATTTAAACGATTACGCAAACATGCACAGTGGGCGGAGCCGGCTGAAATCAATTTCCCTCTCTTCTGATTAAAATTAGGCACTTGGGAGTTCTTACGGTCGCCCATCACTAATTCAAATGTCGAAATAGAACAAAATGGCCGAAGGATTTCTTGAAAATTGACATATGACAGTGAAATTTTAGATACGGGGGTGTCTTAGGTCGCCGATCACCAATCCATAGTCTAAATGTCAAAAAAAACGAAAGGCGGAAGATTTTTTTGAAAATTGACGTATGAATGTGAAATTTTAGATACGGGGGTTTTAGGGGTCGCCGATCACGATTCCAAAGTCAAAATGTCAAAAAAAACAAAATGACGGACGAGTTTTTTGAAAATTGACGTATGGATGTGTAATTTTAGATACGGGGGTTTTGGTGGTTGCGGATCACGATTCCAAAGTCAAAATGTCAAAAAAACAAAATGGCGGAAGATTTTTTTGAAAATTGACGTATGAATGTGAAATTCTAGATACGAGGGTTTTGGGGGTCGCCGATCACGATACCAAAGTCAAAATGTCAAAAAAAAAATGGCGGACGAGTTTTTTAAAAATTGACGAATGGATGTGAAATTTTAGATATGGGTGTTTTGGGGGTCCGATCACAATTCCAAAGTCAAAATGTCAAAAAACCAAAATGGCGGAAGAATTTTTTTTTGAAAATTAACGTATGAATGTGAAATTTTAGATACGGGTGTGTCTTAGGTCGCCGATTACGAATCTAAAGTCAAAATGTCAAAAAATACAAAATGGCGGACGAGTGTTTTTGAAAATTGACGTATGAATGTGAAATTTTAGATATGGGGAGTCTTAGATCGCCGATCACAAATCCAAAGTCAAAATGACAAAAACAAACAAAATGGCGGAAGAGTTTTTTGAAAATTGATGAATGCTTGTGAAATTTTGGATACGGGGGTGTTTGTGGTCGCTTATTACGTCTTCAATTTGGCGACTTTCGGCGACCGTTACATGGGAGAGCCTTGATGAAGTTTTCACTTCTGCCGTGTGGTTTTAAGCACACTCATTTTTCTTGTTTAAGTAAGGCCCTCATCAAGAAATACTCCCAGATCACTTCGTTCTGTACTATCTTGTAAAGGACAGGCATTAACGTTGTATGCGACGATAAATATAGAGATAATGGATATAGGTAAGTATACTGTATTGTCATCAATGTACTATAATCGATTTGCTGAGGACTTAAATTTCACTCGTTTAAAACACGAGAGTAACATCACAATATCTTTTTTGTAAATAGAATGATATCAGTAGGATACATGACGGAACAAATCCGAAGTAGAACTCAGGTCAAATGCTTTGGTCATTTCTGTATAACATCTA
The DNA here is from genome assembly GCA_963170755.1 of Amphimallon solstitiale. Classification (NCBI taxonomy): domain Eukaryota; kingdom Metazoa; phylum Arthropoda; class Insecta; order Coleoptera; family Scarabaeidae; genus Amphimallon; species Amphimallon solstitiale. Next base: position 18,799,811 of record OY720679.1, read on the forward strand.
TTTTATTCTCTTTTGTGGAAAGTGTTACAAATAAATTCAGAAGCCATAGACTAATTGGTCGTTGGTGACCGTCCTGACATAAAACCGTGGTGGTTAGATTAAGTTGCACTGCTATACATAGAAAAGTGTAATGATTTTTCATACACTTTTGAAAAAATGAATATAATTGGCCTATAATTTGAGTGTCACAATCAATAACTATTTATATAGATAGTTGGATGGAATAAGGAAGAGAATTATAGTCAATAATGTACTGCTTTCAGATAAAACATTATAAGCTGAAGAAACTTTTCTAACAAAGGGGTCCAAGGTTTGATTGGATTCAACGATTATATAAGTATATCAATAACTAACTAAATAAATAAAGCTGAACTACATACGAACCGTTGCCATTCTTAAGAATTAAGTAATATCTAGGAAAGATTCTATCGTTCTCTTAGTGATTATTCTCCTGAACTAACAGCCCACCCGCCATTTAAAACACAACCTCGCCTTGAAAGATCATAGCAGAGCTACGAAGAAATGTGTTCTATGTGGAAGGCCTGTAATGTGTCTCAAATAGAATATATCTAGTAACCGTACACAATAAAATTACTAATGCTGTTTAGAACTATGTCGATATGTGGTTTACATAAAAGAAAAAACAATCAGTGGAAGATTCATGATTGCTTGGGGCGCATATTTTAAAAATACTTTAATTTTCTAGTACTGTTTTAAATTTTTTTTTGGAAATATTTGACTAAAACACGTGTTCAGAAAAAATATTTTTATATTGTTTTTAAGAGCAAAAACATCATTTGGTATAAGTTGCACTCGACAATACCTCAAAAAACTTTGTTTTTTCAAAGGCTACTTCCCGAAATTTTCACATACCAAAACCATTTTTTTTAATGGAACACCCAGTATTTTATTGTGGCATTTTGTTATCTTTTTTATTCTCTTTCATTTTTGTTAACAGTGTCCTATTCTTACAAAGAATTAATAAGTATGGTTGACATTTTGGGGTAAATCTGTAAGAAACTCTTTGCTAGCATCCACATTTTATGCACAGCGATCACCGGTAGAAATCAATCGAAGCCAGAAATCTTTGAAAGTATAAACGAACGGTTCAAGTGAACAGAAAGTATTGAATATGAAGAAAAGAGTGGACAAAATCTATAACTGGTGAGGATAATAAGTTTATGGTACTTGCGAGTGTAGTCGAACACCCCCATACTAGTACTACGAAAATTAGTCGTCAGTTAAATGTACATAAGTCAAATTTGAGAATTCAGAATAATTAGAATTCATCTGTAGCATATTCATACACAGGGTTAGATGAAAGAATCTTTCAGAATCGCTTACATTTTTGGCAATAGGCAGCAGATAAATTAGCCTGACTTTCTCAATTCCTTGTTGTTTACTGACGAACTTGGCTTCTAGAAATTGATACGTTAATCGTCACAATTTTCTTTATTATAACACGTAAAAGCCCTCAATTTAACCAGCAAACTTTCAAAATAGTTGGTCATTAAATGTGTGGGGAAGAATAGTGGGTATTTACATAATTGGATCTTACTTCTTTGATGAAAATGTTAATGAAGAAGAGTATCTTCGTTTTCTACAGACGGATTTTCAAAACTTTTTGAAGACATGAACATTAAAATCAGAGAAGCGTTTACAATAAATGTCGAAACGTTTTACGCAACGTTAGTGTCTTTGGACAACAGAATACTCACTTGCATTGCTCAAAGTTCTGGTTATGTTGAACATACTCTTTAATGAAATTTCTTTTCTTACATTTGATTGTTATTACGTTGCTCTATAGTTTTAGGTTATTCAAATTGCGTTATTTTGTTGCTAAATATATTTTTATCAAAGTTTTAGGACATCAGTTTATAATTTTGAAGAACTACAGCCATCTCTTATGAAAAGCTTCAACAATGAAAGAATACGAGCCATTAGGCAAATTCAATTGAAGAGAGTTTCATGCACCTTTTAGTGGGGGGGCATTTTCAAATATGTCGGTAAACATAACCATTATTTTATTTCGTTGTTAACCAGTAGTTTAAAAAATCAAATACTGCAACTCAACATTGCCGAAATTAAAAAATTGAAATGCGATGTCTTACATTCCGTAAAATTATTACTTTTGGGATAGTTGGATTTAACCTTTACTTTATTTTACAGTTGACTAAGGAAGTCGGGTCGCATACCAGCCTTCCATTGGTTGAACGAATATTTGGGTGCATAGAACAACAGCGCTCGTAGTTTTTTTATTTGACCGCTAATTGATCCTATAGTGATTATCTCAGAAAATACAAAAGATAGGTGTAGGACATTGTTAACAAAAATGAAAGAAAAAAGGAACAAAAGTCCACAATAAAATATTGGGTGTTCCATTTAAAAAAAAATAAGTTTTTGCTATGTAAAAATTTCGGGAAGTAAGCTTTGAAAAAACCAAGTTTTTGGAGGTATTGTCGAATGCAAATTATACCAAATGATGCAGTGAAACCGGAAGAGCGTCAATATGCGCCACAAGTAGCCATGAATCTTCCACTAATTCTTTTTTTCTATTACGTAAAACACAGAAGAGCAATCGAAGAAGCGGCTACTAATGACTCACCCTGTATATAAATAAACGTATGTATATGTGTATATACATTTGTTCTTTTCATTGAGATAACTGACAAATATGCGCGTACATATTTCCTTTGACTTGACACCTTCACTTCAATAAATTTCAGCAATACAGTTAGGAAGGAGCTTGGTAGGCAAAAAGAACGATAAATGAATCTGTATGTATACGTTCTTGAAATAATTGCCACAGACTTTAACGAATAGCTTATCTCTTCTTCTACGAGGAGGTTTCGTTTCAATTAAACTATCTCGCCGTGTATTAATTAATATTAAATGTACAGTTTTCTGTTCGGTAGATACTATCAGTCATTATCATACAGGTTGTTATTTATAACAGTTGGCGTTCTCGATGATACGTAATAATGAACTCAAATTAAATGCGAAATGGAAACAACTTGTTGCAGAAATGTATCTACAAGTCTTAACTGATGCCATTTTTGTTCCAGTATATTTAAAGTTTGCTATGAGTAGGTAATAGATATTTTCTTAATTATTTCTATAATTATATCTTAAAAAAAATAATGTTGAATTGGTATACTAAAAAAATATCTAATTATTTATTTTTATAAATCTATTATAGGGGACAACAAAGAAGTTATTAGTGAGGAATTAGATTTTGCTAATTACCATATATTTGTGACAATGAATTTACACAAAATTTGTAATCATTTTGTATATACATATACTGCTCAATATTAACAATAAGTATACTGCATATACTGCTTAATATTAACAAAAAGTCTTCTATTACATATTCAAAACAAATTGCCCCTAGCCTCTTCTTTGTTACCTTAAATTAATAATTTTTTGTTGTTGAAACTCTAACTAAATTTGCCGGTTGATTTACTTTTTCTCGTTCTATACTCCTTTACAGTGTAGGATACGTAAACAATGTATATAAATTTAACCCTTGCATTTATTGATGGATAATGTTTACACACACAATACTTTATCTAAATATATTATTCTGTAGTATCAGTTGTACACAAACATAAATTCTATATCAATTGATAAATTAGCTGATTAATGATGCTAACAAAACTTGACACATAGATTCAGCATAGTTTATTATCAATTTAATTTTCTTGTTTTTGGAACATAAATTAAGTATTTTTTTGCCATGTCTTGTTTCTTACTTAATCACTCCATCAAATCTTGAATCTTGATTAATTAATTACAAATTGATTCACTCTCAGTTATATTAAAGTAATACATATCAATATTTGGCGACTTTCACAATAAAATATTTTTGTATGTTAACGTTAACGATACTTCCCAAGAAAACAAGAAAATATTTGCTTGTTCAGGTTTAGTTAGAATTTAGCAATTTAAGAGTAATTTTTCTCTTATTTAAAACCTATTGCTTTTATTTTATTTTCTGTGTAATTGTTTGTTTCATTGTTCCTACGAATGGTGTATTTATGCGACAGTATTTTTTATGATCTTGTTCTTTTTTGTTCATATTTAAACTAATTCCATTTTTGTCTGTTTTACTTGTCGATATTTTGGTACATTAAATTGAATATGAATAAACATCTTTAAAAAATGACATTACAACTTGCTTTATTACTGGATCAGTTATTGCCAACTTAAAACGTATCTTACTAACCGCGTCATTGGTTTTGGTTTTGGTTACCAACCCTTAGTTCTGAAAAATTAATTATATGACAAATTGTTATATAACTAGCTATATGTAAGTTACTGTTTGTAAATATCGCTAAATTGAATTCTATCAATTTTAATAACGATTTAAACTATTTTAGCTTTTATGGTTTTGATATGTTTTTTATTAAATGATATTAGCAAGTATATAAACGAATAAAATCTTCTCTTGTTCTTATTTCGTTTTGGAGCAGGTGATAAAGTGTAAATTCCGGCATTAACGATTTACAAATAAAATACATACTCGAAGAAGCTGACATTGATCCAAGTTTATTTACATTTTCAATTCTACATTCATGTTAACGGTCCATAAAATTTAGCGCTGTCTAAGCTCAAGCACTACACGCATTACGTAAACGATACATTAATTTCACGATAAATTCATGATACAAGACATCGTCAATATCTTTCGGAACACTTTATCGGGGCCGTCAGAGCTATCATAACTCTTTCGTAACGGCGAAAATAAATTAATTCAATCGATTTACAATAATAATAAATGGACATTAGATAATCTCTCGATACCGTTCACCATTTCGAATACAACGAGGTATTAGACAAATTATCGAATGTCAAGTATTAAAATTGTGATCTTATATGTTGTGTCTGTTCCATGTAAGTCGGCGTTATTTCTGTCTGGCTGGTCTTCAATCAAGTTTCGCCTTTCACGCCTTATGCCACATCGACTCAGGTTAAGGATCAGATTTAGTAAACAGTTAAGAGCTCAACATACGCGTAAGACATGGTATAGTCACTGACATAATTATAGAATATATTCGTCCACTACGTCTGTGTTTAAATCTACTACTTAACATTAGTTGTAGTAGGATAAATGTTCCTAAAATTTTAAAATGTAGATATTTATATATCATAATTTGAAAACGCAATAACTGGATTAACTTGAAAATCGATTAAGGCGCCGAAATAGGTCAAGTTTGTTTTGCTTGTAATTATTAACTTGTCATTAGGTTTAAGCTATTATAATACTGAGTGATGGATTCAGCATAAAAATATTTTCAATTTAAATCCAATAAGTACTTGAAAAATTTGCAGATAAATAAAAAAATGTTTTCAAACACGCACCATAAGTACCTATTTTGTTGAATTAAACTTCAACCTCGATTAGGAATAAATTTGGGTAAGTACATTGTTTTAGCCATTGTCTTGTTTCATATGTTTTTAATGAAACCTACTCTCATCTGAGTAGCATCTTTTTATTAATTATTTTACCTCACCTTGAGTACTACACTTTTTTCTAGATTCCATCGACAGTACCAGTTGGAATCTGTATCCATATGGAGGGGCACTATACTGGGTATATCATGACGAGATTTCGTTAGAACAATATAGAAAGCTAATAAGAGTTGAGTTTTGAAATTCACAAATATTAGTTTCCCCTTAAGCTCTTTCGATTTAAAATTGTTTTGAATTTTTGCATCTTTCGGTTACACCAAAAATTGATATCAACTTCCTTATTTTAAATGGAATATCCCAGTTTTTATGAAAAATTACGCGTTTAAAAAACATGTCAGACGTTAATACTTCAAAAGCGACTATTAATGGGTTATTGTCGCTTATTGATATAATTTTGTTAGTACAGTAGAACCCCGATTATCCGTGCTCCACGGGACTGGACGAGGCACGGAAAATTGAAAAGCACGGATAATCCGAACATTTATTTCTTATATGTATGTATGCATACATACTAAAAAGATAACAGAATAAAAACCAGAATTCTACATAAGTAAACTTTTACACTAAATAAGAAAAAATAAACTCTACATAGGTAGGTTAACTTGCATTTATGTACATAAAGCAGATGAAAAGCGTATGATTCCCAGGGATCCCCTAGTACACTGCTGGCGATATCGATATTGCGTCATCATGCGTATGACACGGATAATCCGCAGCCCGGATAATCCGCACACGGATAACCGGGGTTCTACTGTACTATACTATATTAATTAAAACCATAAAACTGACAGCATTATATCAAAAAGCGACAATAGTTCAGTAATAGTCACTTCTAAAGTATTACGTCTTACATGTTTTTGATGTGAAATTTAATAAGAAATTCAAAAATTAACTGACATACAGGTGTTCTATTTAAAAAAAATTACTTTTATACAAATTTAACAAAAAAACAAAATCATATCAAAAAGCGACAGTAGCTCAGTAATAATCACTTTTCAAGTATTAAAGTCTTACATGTTTTTGATGTGAAAATTAATTAGAAATTCAAAAATGAACTGATATACAGGATGTTCTATTTAAAAAAATTGCCTTTTATACAAAAACGTGTCATGCAATTTTAATCCAGTTTTCTGCACATGCAGTTAGTAACTGTAAAAAAATAAAACATGTTTCTATTAGGACCTCTTATTGTAAACAATACTGCAAAAAATTTTGTCCATCTAATACGTTGTTTTCGAGAAATATAATTTTATACAGACATTGAATTTTTCAGAAAAATGGGAATAAGTCAAAAACCTTAGATTTTAGGCCTATACTATCATATTACTTTTTGACTAAAAATTATACAGGGAATTCAAAAATGCAATAATATATAGGGTGCTCCATTTAAAAAACCAAGTTATGGAACACTCTGTATAATACAAAATATTTTTAAAATGTGCTCCTAATGAACAGCTATCATAAGAACCGCTTCGAAATATCTTTATTCATAAAGGCATAATCGGCCTTACCCGCTTAGATGACTCACCCTGTATATATTTATAGTATAACATTTAAAGTAAACACTTCTTTTATTCCTGGCCGAGTATTTAATAAATCATAATCAATTCCTGGGAATAGCGGCCATATTAAATAATTAAAAGAAAAACAAATTAAAGTTTCTACATTTTATTTTATGTCTTCCTCAGAACCAAAGATCTATCAGAAGTCTATCTATCAGTAGTCAATGACAGGACAAAAATTAGTGGTCTATCTGAAATTTATTTTAATATTTTATAATAGAAATTAAATATACTAATATAAAAGAGTAGAAGAATTATTCTGTGGCTATATTAATACACATCTCTATATAGTTTAAAAAAAAAATGTTTTTCCCATGGTTCTTTTTGTTCTGAAATGTTTACACAGTTATTGATATAAAAGCATGTATTATTTAGTATTTGACTGCCATCGAATAACTAGATTTGACTTTATTGACGAATAATTAATAGCAAATTATTAAAAATAGAATTTGATGAGATGTAGTTCTATTCGTATAAAACAAAAAGAAAAAACCCAAGACCGTGAAGTAATATTAAGCTATATTTATTATGTAAGTACATGCATGTTTTTGTAATATTATTAGTAACTATACAAAACCAATATATTATTAATTACTTGTGATTCAACTATGTATATAAAAAAATCATCGTGTATTTCTGAATTTGTATTCTCATTAACAAGAACAATAATATGTACATGTAAAAATAACTCCGATTTTTCTTCTGATAGATCTTTGGTTCTGAAGAAGACATAAAATAAAATGTCGAAACGTGAATATGTTTTAATTTAATTATTTAATATGGCCGCTATTCCCAGGAATTGATTATGATTTATATATTTATATATAACTTGAGATGAGTGGCTTACATAACAGCCACCGTAGTCTTTTCTCTAAATTTTATATACTGTTTGATTTTTCAAATGGTCTGCTTGGTCTTTAAATTTAGAGTAAAACATATTACTTCTCCTTTCATAAATTTGAAATAAAAGTACAATTTGTTTGCATATACGGCAAATATGTTATAACCTTCAATGAACCGCATTAATATTTTTATTAAACTGTGAATTATTGCAGCCGAAAACAGCATCAGAGCTAGCTGCCATAATTCAAAATTTAAGAACTGTTACATAATTCAATTCAATTACATAAATGAGTAATTTTAAATTTAATATATAATATGTAATTATTGTAACTGTACGCACTTGAGTTGTCCTGATGAAGCATCGATATTAGGTAAATAATTTTGCATTTTAAAATAATGAAGTTATATATGAGGCGTATTTCTACCTTTGCCTAGTTAAATCGTTAAGATTTGTTAGGTTAAATATATGCGTTAATATTAAACTTGCTAGTTACAAGTACTGCGTTACATCCCCATGAATTTGAAAAATTAAAACCATTGTTAATTATTATTTAGTTATTTTTCTATTTAAAATAGAAACGCCTTTTCCATTCCGGACAGTCAAGTCTGTAACCAGGTATCGAGTTAACATAAGATTTCGAAATAATTTCTAACAAGTTAATCGTTGCAAAGTTAATTTGATATTATCTCAGTCTCATCATATCTAAAACTGTTTCTTGTACTTTTTTTTTGAAATAACCCGTTCTTTCTAATTGCCACGTTATCATGCTAAACACGAACGGTAAAATCTGTAGAGGAAGGCATTAAACACATTCGAAACTAAAGAGCCAGTTGTTATTTTTATACACGAGTATACAGATAACGTGACATGTTTGTCGTTTAACATAATATACCCGTTGGTATGCTAATTAACGCAAACATTTAATCAATATTTATTTTACTTGTACATATCATTTTGCTGTAATTGGAGAATCATTGGAGTTTACATTCGTGTAAAAAATTACTCATTATCATTTAATATAAACTCTTATACAGTTCAAACTTACGGATAGTCCTGTATTTAATTATTGTTGAAGATTTTAAATTTACCTTGTAAAAGACGGTAAGGGAGTATAAAAATATTAAGTAATAAATTATTATTAACTTAACGGTGCGATCTTCGACGCCTAACCCTAACGGGGGTCCATAGATGGAGCTCTGATTGCATATGGATTTTTTGCAGTTTTTATTATAACCCTTGATCAATAGAGAAACAAACAGCGAAATATTTATAATAAAGATAGTAATACAACAAAAATTAATACAGAAAGTGTTTCTGAATTAGAATTAAAACACCCATCTAATTGAATTTTTTCGGTACAAAAATCAAAATTATTTTTTTTTTTCGGATTCGACATCAGCATATTGCCTTTTATAAATTGAGTTATTTTCGTTCTGTTTCTTCCAAATTTACTAATTTTATGATTTTTTTTGAAAAAACTAACAGCACTAGGATTTTCAAAATAACTCAACCTGATGAATGTGTTTTAACATTTACTGTGTGAAAATTTCATTGTTCTTGATTTACAACTTTTCGTTAAAATGGTACCGATATTCCTTATGGACATATATCACGGGCGAACCCCCAGCCTTAACATCCAACATTATGCATCTTAGAGAAATTTGGTGCAACTTACGAAATAGGCGCCATAAATTCTACGCAAGTCGGAAAAAGTAGAAGTAAGCAATTTTTTGACAGAAAATGCTAATTACGATTATTTTACCAGTGTAAATCCAGACTTCAGACTACACCTGAATATATCCAGAGTATAATTCAATACATTTATTCCACCGATATTCAAGACATTTTATTCCATTTTTATAGTTCGATGTTCTCCGCTTTTCAAAATATGTTATAAACTACTTTTATATTTCGCTAAATCTGTTTTTTTAGGTGTAGGAAAGAGTAAAATTGATAAGATCGAATACCAATTAAAGCAAAATGTAAAAAAATAAAAAATAGAAACATTAATGTTTGTATTTCATATACATATATATTTAAATTATATAAACATCTGCTTTATACTTCGCTAGTTGTCAAGGAAGTCATTGGATAAATTTAATATATTACGTAGTATATGTTTTCCATAAATATTCGCAAGTAATTTGTAATACTACCTCAAAATTATACTCCTTTTGTGGAAAATTATTGTTTACCAATTAATATTTCTTTCTAAAATTAAGTCTTCTTGCAACTAATTAAATCCCATTTAGGGCACCTACGCAGAGTCTGTAATGTCGGCGTTCATAGGTACCTAACTCATCAGATATACACACAGACGCTATTGTTAATTTTTTATGCCGCTATGATAGTGAGTAACTTGCTCGTGCTTTCTCATAGACATCGGTGAGTCATCAGCCAATCCGACATGCATAGGTCGATCCGATTGTTTTATTGAACCCGACAACTTTTTCCATATAAAGCTTCTGGTTTAACGTTTATGGTTTCCTCGCTTTCAACGAGTGTTATGGCCTTCTGTTCTGTATTTGAGCTGGCGTTGGAATTTTTCGAAGGTTTTTTGCTGTTCTCATATTATATGGGACGCTGAAATTTATTTGTATTAACTCCTGAATTTTAGTGATAAATATTTCTTATATCAACAACATAGTCAATTTAGGCATGCGGCAGAAATTTCATTAATTATTTAGGTATTAATCCAATAGGAAAATGCAATGTATGCACATAATTTATTATATTAAAAAAAACAAATTTTAGAGGTATCTCGATATACGCTGAGTAGTTTATTGATCTATTTAAGACAATTTTGCTCGATTTGTGACAAAACAGAATTTAGTAATGTTTGTTTTGGCAATTTTAAATAAGAACAATTTTTGTAATTTAAATTTAGTAAATATTCCTGACTACGGGCTTTTCTCTTAACAGTTGTTATGTGATGAGATTCACTACTATCTAAAATCCGAAATCATGCGCTCCTCAAGCTTATACATAGGTTTATAGGTTCAAAAATCATTGAGGACTACGTTTGAGTCATATGATTTAGCAAACACGATGAAAGATAGAAATAACACGGTCATAGCAATATTTATAGATCTAAAAAAGCCTTTAATATTGTGCCTAATGGAAAGTTAATTGATAAATTAAAAAGTTATTAGTTCCAAAATAAAAAAAAAAGAACAGTCAAACATACCTACATAAGAAACAGCAAGTAATAAAGGCAAATAATGTACCAAGTAACTCTTTTTATGTTAAATATGAACTTTTCCGAAGAGAAAACCCGTCGATATATAGCCTTGTTGATATTATATACTAGCAATCTTCCAAGCAACTTCTTCATGGCAAAATATGGGCATATGCTCTCCGCTGCACTCACTACAACAGACAAAGCACCTTGAACGAAACACGAAACAGTGATTACTACGAAAAATGAAGTAAATGAAACTGCATCCCTGAATAAAATTAAATATTATAAAGCTATACCAGATACAATAGAAGAATTCTCTTTATTATGCCTTTTTCAAAACGTAAAAAAGTTATTTGACACACTTATGGAGAAACATTGAAAAGAAAAGCGTATCAAAACTACAATGATAACAAAAAAGATAATAAAAATAATATACTGTATGAAATATAAAATCTCCAAGAAGAATCCTGTAGGAACACTCATGAACTGAAGATGGAACAATTAATAGCAATAATCAACTTCTTATTCTTACCGAAAACAGAAAACTCTAAAATTGAAATAAATATTAATATACCAACAAGTAAACAAATGCAAGATTATGAAGCACATAGGACACTTAAAATATAAGTAATTAACTGGCTATGCTAAACACATAAAACCATCGTTATTTGTGAAATTTAAAACAAAATTCGGCACATGATTATATGTTGAGATTTAAAAAAAATAAAAAGAGCTCAATAAACACCAGATATAACCACAAGAAGCTAGGATTGCATCTAAAGAAGAGGTCCGGAAAAGGTGTACGCGTTTATTTATTTCTATGTATACAAATACGTTACTAACTATGTAAATTTCATGACGAATACCTAAGGGGCCGTTCAAGTACTACGTAAGCACCGCAGGGGCGGTGAGGGCGAGGGTATTTGCTTTGCTTATTTTTTATGATAGGAGGAACGGGGGCTGAGTACTCAGCATTATTTATTTATTTACTCTTCTTATTTTTTTGTCTGATTTGAACACGTATGGCAACCCTATTTGTCTATTCTCGAAACCGAAAAGCATCTTCAGGGATTCTCCGAAATAATTGATTATTGCTTTATAATCGCTCTCGCAAGGTGTTTTATGGTGAAGTAAGAAAGAACAGAAGTAGGGGAATTAACGCAACCGCTATGCCTTGTGTGCATTTGTCCGGTCTAATATCATTGGATTTGACGTGTCCTAAGTTTGTTTACTATTGATCGACTTTTGCCACCGTGAAGTAGTTTAAAATGTCAAACAACAAATCAACAAAAAATTATTCAAAAGTTTTAAAAATTTTACACAAAATTACAAAATGTAAGTTAGTTAATGATGTTTGGCGTGGTTATAGGATACGATAGTTTTCTGCTCAAGAGAATTGAAGAAGAATTGCAAGCAGCAACTAGGAACAAAGCGAGTCTATTAATCTTTCTTAAAAAAATGAGGAAAAACATTCGAGGCCAAAGCCTTTTCAGAAAGCTGTAAAAAAGAGAGTTGATCTTCTGGAAAAAAATATAAACTCTTTGTATTCTGCTAGAGATATTATGCGAAACCATATTGAAGTTAAAAAACAGATCATTAAGTCCTGTGAAGAATTAAAAGCTGCAAAACAGTCTTTCAGAAAGACTCATAACGCAGTATCCCAGAAGAAACACAGAGATAGTATGAAAAGAAAGTTAGGCGGTATTTGCCATGAAAAAAACTATCTATGAGAGATTTCGTTGGACGTCCTAGCCTAGAACATGATCAGTCATTACTATTAAAAACTATAGCAGATATTGCTTTATTTGAGGGTGCCGCAGACGATAGAAGACAAGCGGAATCTATTTGCAGTGTAAAAATTCTTGATGAACTTAGACAAGAATTACATAGAATAGAATTTGACATAGCCGAAGTGGGACATATCTTCGTTTACTTCCAAGAAAATTTAACTCCACAGAAGGACGAAGACATGTATCGACAGTTTTTGTTAAGCTCACACAGGCACAGACTGATCACCACAGAAACCATTTAGACAGCCGTTTCGCCGAAACATCTATCCATTATTTGGCGAACATAGCATCACTACTTACACTAGACAAGTATTTTTCATACCCTAAGATGATAGCGCTCAGGTCTCTATTGGAGTAACTGTAGCAAATAAACAAGCACCTCTTCCAATGCATATGGAATATAGAGTCAAATTGCCTGATCATGACTGGGTAATTACCGAGCGACATAAATTGATACCTACTGTTTATGCTGGTATTAAAATAATTCCTAGTATACATCGCTATTCGAAGTGGGAAGCATAGTTCATCCATTGCTAATACTCATGCTCAAGATTTCGAGAAGCTTCTCGGCTTTGAAGAGTCCTAAACATTAGCTAAAACTGTCATGGATCTATAAAACCATTGGTGATTATAGGGTTGATAGAGGGCCAAACGAGAATCCACGTTTCCAAAAAAATGATAGCATTTGCTGTACAACACTTTAAGCGACATAATCTCGATGCATTTTTATAGCTACAAATGCTACTGGCAAAAGTGCGTATAACTGAGTAGCGAGCAGAATGGCTCCACTTAGTCGGGAACTGGCTGGTTTGATATTACCTCATGACCATTTTGGGTCTCAGTTGGACGACCGTGTCGTTACAATTAGTGAGAATTTAGAAAGATCTAATTTTAAGTTTGCCGCAAATGTATTAGCAGTGGTATGGAGATTAATGGAAATTGATAATTATACTGTCTCTGCAAATTGTGTTGGGTCCGGTGAACTTGACCTTCCTGATTTACCAGAATACCTAAATGATATTCAGAACAAGTGCGTGAAAGTCAATACTTACTTCAAATTGTAAAATGTACAAATAGAGATGGATGTCGTCCACGAAGCGGTTTGTTTAGATTACTAAGCAAGGGACTTCTCTCCCATCACCAGTAAAAGCAAAACAGACAGTTGATGCCTTAATTTTGAATGATGGAGGGCAATTTCTTAGTCCTCCACTTCGATTAGCTCTACACTTAAATTCTTCACCTACAGAGTTTCTAAAGTATGATTATCTTTGTCCAACGGTAAAATCGAAACCATCAATAATAATAATAATAATAATAATTTATTGCCCAACGAATAATCCAAAAACAGGACAAACAATAAAGTACAAAAATTGTATACATACATTTCAGAAATTAGAAATTATTACAAAACAACAAAACTAAATTCTATTAAAATAAAGTGTCACCATAAATAAGCTCCGCTGTGCGACACATAGTTGTTACAGGAGAAAATTATAGTAAGTTGGTTCTAGGAATAGGAAGGGAGAAAGTAGGGGAAGATCGGGAAGAAATACGCGGAACAAAGAAATTTATGGAGGAAAGAATGTAAGAACTATCAATGAGACCATGCAGTAGCTTCTAAATAAAACGCGCACCATGTCTTTCACGACGCGACGTCAAGGACTGCATTCCATGTCGTGCCAAAAGCGTAGCGTAATCCATATTGCGCGCAGGATAAGAGCCGTCAATTTTGTATGACAAAAACTTCAGGAATCTTCTCTGAATCTTCTCAACCATTAACTGGAGGTAAGTGTAATCTGGTGCCCAGATTGGGGAAGCATACTCAAGTTTGCTAGCAACAAAGTTGAAGAATAAAGTTTTCAGTAGACTGAGATTGTTGAAATGCTTGCAGGTACGTATAACAAAACCTAAGGTTTTAGAGATAGCAAGACATAAATTTGAAATATGTGGGACAAAGGTTAGACGGCTGTCAAAAATCACACCAAGGTCTTTAAATTCGTTGACCTTAGAAAGATTGTGATCGTCAATCACATAAGTGGATGGAATAGTTCTACGCTTCCAAGTAAAAGTCATGTGGCAACACTTGTCAACATTCAGAACTAGTCCATTACACATGCACCATTCACTGATCATATTCAAATTCTCCTGCAGAAGTAATACGTCGTTCCAGGTCTTGACGGATTGATAAATTTTAATGTCATCTGCATAAGCAAGTGTAAGACATGACAAAGAGGTGAGCAAATCATTGATAAAAAGACTAAATAATAAAGGTCCCAGATTGGAGCCCTGAGGGATGCCAGACTGTGGAACAAACTCGAAGGACTTGAAACCATTGTAATAAACATCAAGTCGAACATGCAAAACGTGTGGTCTTTATCATGGCTTTGTCAAGTGATTAAATCGTCACAGCAAAGAGATCTATTAAAATATAAACACACACACAAAAACAAGAGTGAGACCTATAAGAGTGGCTGTTCGTCGTGCTAATGAATTGATGTGCATAGTACAAAGCTTAGACGTATACAAGATGTTGAATTTCTTGAAGAGAACGATGTCGATATTTCAAAAGAACACAAAAATGAGCAGACACACAACATCGAGCAGCAAGCATCCTATATCATCGAAGACTAGAGTCATGGATTCCAGTGTCTTAGAATGAGGACGATTTATTTGAGTTTACCAAATTTTTAAATAGAACAAAATAAATAAATATCGGTTATATGTTAATAATATAATATTTAAATATGATGTTAATAATTTGCTTGAATAAATATTAAAAGTGCATTAAATTCCTTTATAGTTTATAAATTGTTCATTTCATTGTCATCGACTTAAAAACTATGATAGATAGTTACTCATAAATAACAATAAAGAAACTTGAACAGATTTTGTAAAAATTAGATCTTTGCTTACTTTCGCTGACAAGAGGGGGGGGGGAATAAAAATTACTAAAATTCTGCTTACGTAATACTTGAACGGCCCCCTAAATGTAGAATGTAAAGTTCCCTCCAAAAGTTTTTATTCAAAATTAGATATTAGGTATGTAGATAAAAAAAATATTATATATATGTATTTACTTATACTAGATGTTAACGTGGGAGTGAAATGTATTAGAAAAATTAAGATTGATTTATTAAAATGCCCATCAATTTTATATTTTAACAAAGGTTGAATGAGCGGCGATATAAGTAAAGAACAAGCGTAGGTGCATAATTGAGCTTACTTTAATTCACTATCATCCGGTGTCAAATTTCCGCTCGTTCTTTGCGCTGGCAGTACTACATTGCAGTCTGGCTCGGCGCCGTAAACAAGGAAGAATTGTGTCTGGACAGATATTTGATATTGTGGGTGTAGGTCTTTTTATCTTCCACCTATACAGCAACGACCACTGTGCCTGTCGTCGTGCCACTTTAGGTAAACCGATGAGCCAGTAAAATATTGATAAGCCTCTGATTCAACAAGTATTCCCTTGTATTTGGCTCGTGTATAAACAGAAAGATGTTTGTAGAGAAGTAGGTTATTGATTACGTACCAAATTACGTATTTAAGTACACATTCGTGTATTCCAAAATAGCATTTATTCTCTATTTGTGTTGTTCATTATAAATCAGTTTACTCATCAAACATACTAAGTTTGTCTAAACATAAGAAATTCCAATGCAAGGAGAAAACATTAATTAAACAAATCAGTTGTAAATTATGTATTTATAGAAGTGTATGTACCTACTTCATTATTTAATAGAATCGGCTGACTTCATGAATAATTAGTTGAATTCAGAACACCATCAACATTGCAAGAATGAGAGATTGTAATAAATTTAATTAAAAGATAATATACTACAAATTTTCAATTTATTTAATTTAGTCAAAATTACACCATAACACAATTAGCAGTAAAGTGTCATTTTTAATAATATTCGAAATGCATTTCATCATATGCATAAATATGATCTATATTTCATACTTCATAGCAAATTCGCTTCTCATATAAATTATAAATTTGTCAATATGTTATGAACTTGCGGCCGTTTCGATAGCTTATTAATAGAGCAGTAATATAGCTAACAGAAAGCTCACATCTTGTTTTTCACTCAAATATCTTGCATAAGAATTATCCTTTACGTTAGTAACAATAAACCTTACTAATCAACAAACTCTTTTATATCTGGAAAAGTGTGATTTAATAGTTCAATTTGAGGCGATGCGATGTGAAAAAGCTTAAAAAATAAGCGAACATTGGTCCAGCATAGTGGTATGACTTTTGGGTTGATCTGCTAAATGTGGTAGATATATAGATTAGATATCGTATTTAGCGCGTTTTGGTGACAATGCGTTTAGATAAATAAATAATTTAATTATTTATTGTGAATATAGTATATCTTTTTGCAATACAATTTTTAATTATAAATTAAATTATCATTTACAAATATTTGTAAATTGGTTAATGAAATTTTACCCGAACTAATTGAATTTAAACCTAAATATACCGTTAAAAATAGCCTAGACTTAATAGATAAACTTCAAAATACTAATGTAAGTCACGTTACTAAACTTGTTTCATTTGATGTAAAAAGTTTATTTACTTCCATTCCCATCCCGGAAGTAAAAAATATTGTATATTCTAGAATTAAGAAACATTGCCCGGATAAATCTTTAGAAATAGAGGAAATGCTGAATTTATGTTTGGAACAAAATTATTTCCAGTTTGGTGACAACTTTTATAAACAGGACAATGGCCTTCCGATGGGCTCCCCCTTGTCACCATTACTAACAGACATTTTCATGGACCATTTCGAAGTTAACTTGTTTGATAAATACAGGACAAATACGTCACCGGTATCACCATGGTTTAGATATGTGGATGATATTCTCTGTTTGTGGTCAGGTTCAGATAGACAGCTAGATAGCTTTTTAGTACAACTTAATAAAATTAATAATAATATTCAATCCACTATAGAGAAAGAAGCACCTGATCGATCTTTAAATTTCCTTGATTTAAAAATCCAGATTAGTAACAAGTTAGATTACAGTATTTTTAGAAAACCTACCTTTTGCGATACGATGATACCAAATACCTCCAACCATCCCACTAACGTCAAACATGCTGCGTTTAATTCAATGATTTATAGATTATTGAAAGTACCGATGAACACATTTAACTTTAATAAAGAATTAAAAACTATTAAAATAATTGCACAAAATAATGGTTATTATAACTCATCTCTAATAGATAAATTAGTCAATAGAATGAACAAATCAATTACATTAAAATCAGCATTTCCCCCGTCCCAGGACTTGACATTAAAACAATGGGTTAAAATTCCATATTTAGGTAGTATAAGTATGAAAATTAGTAATGTTTTAAAGAAATTGGCTTTTAAAATAGCCTTCTATAATAATAACACTTTAAAAAGTCAATTAACGGATAATAAAACAGCGAATCCTAAACTAAACAAATCAGGAATTTACAGAATTAATTGTAGTGATTGTAGTAAATTTTATATAGGCCAAACAGGGCGAAATTTCAAATTAAGATTCTCAGAACATATGCGAGCCGTTAAATTAAATTATGAAAATTCAAGTGTAGCTAACCATGTTTTAGACACGGGACATCAATTTTCAATAGACAATTTAGAAGTACTGTATAGTTTAAATAAAAGTAAAAAAATGGATGTTCTAGAAGGTTATTTTATAAAAGAAAGTTTACTTTTATAACCAGGAAATGTTCTTAATGAACAAACAGAACTCATAAATTCACCGCTAATAAACCCTAGCCTTGTAAAAACGGTCTTTCCAGATAAGCCATGACCTTTTCATAATTTTCTATTTTTGTACATTTTTATTTACATTTTTGTTAGAAGTAGGTAGTTACAGTATATTAAATTTTACTTTAGTTTCTCGAGAACTCCTGACGATGCCGCAAGGCGAAATGTACAACGAGTATTTAATTATATTTATTTGTGAAACAATACCAAGTGTGTTTTTTGTTATTACTTGCTTATATTTCGACATGTTTCACCAAGAGATTTCCATCACTTCATTTAATTATTAATTAAATTATATTTTATTCTATGCATAAGTTGAAATTTATAATTTTAATGTTTATTCTAAATAGGGGTCTCTAAACTTTTTAGCCTAAGGGCCACATTGATTCTACTACTAGGGCCCAAGAACCATGACCTAGCTTGCTCATCGTAGCAACATATCGTAGTTTAGAATTTTTGTTTCAATCCCAATTGAACAAAAAATCTTTTACTTATTTGAATACATGGCAGTAAGCTGACACGCCATTTTCGGTAAGATTTTGCATTAAAGTTTTGAAGTTCTAAAAAGAAATTTTGAGTTTCGATTTTCATATTTTGATGCAGTTGCAAAGGAAATCAAAATTTTGCAGAATCCTTTTAACGCCGACATAGAAACTGATAAGTTCAAATGGAAATGATGATTTACAGTATAGCGATCATTTTTAAGAAAATTTTTTAAACTCATCATTGATAAAATTTTGTAAGAGTTTTCCACTCGCACAGTATCAGTGATTAGCGATCAGTTGCATAAATTTTCTCGTGGATTTTTTCCGCTTTCGGAATTACTTATCTTTTTAAAAAAACGCATTCTCCAAAATGAAGAATACAAAAAAAGTTAACTGATTTGCCTTTGAGGTCGCTGCTGATCATTTCCACTAGTAAATTAACTGCTGTCAATTTTGATCCGCAGCTGCACACAATTTTGTGGAAAGTTACATAAATCTCTTTAATCATTTTAGAATAAATCTCATATCATTAATTATAGTTAATATGTCCGCCTTCATTATAAATTTAAGTTATAGCTGTGGTGGGTCGGATTGGTGGAATTCGCAGGCCGGTATTGGCTGGCGGATAGTACTTCGAAGACCCCTGTTCTAAATTAGTTTTCATTTTCTTGCAAATACAAAAAGAACAATAATAGTGTTGCGTTTTCGGGTTCGAAATAAACAACTCGTGCAAATGTCTTAAAACTGTCTGTATATTTACACACTTAAAACTAAACACAATATAAAAATATAAAATAAATGTAATGCACTTAAAACTACTACGAATAAATTAACACACATATTTATTTCTATTACTACTTATTTATGTCTGTAATATTTATTTACTTCTTGAACTATAAGAACACTGCACCATTCACTGTAGTTATGTTTATTTGAACTGTTCAGTAAATACCTTATCCCACCGGCGGCATTTATATGTGTAGACAAAAGGTCTAGCAAATTCTGGCTTTCTTCTACCATATTCCAGACTTCCTGTCGCTGTTGATTTACGACTTGTTTACCGGTACGTTTTTGTCGTCGCCCGGATGTCTGCTTCTTTTTTTTTGTGGGCTCATTTCATCAATAAAAAATAATATTCTTTAAAGATTTACCTAGGTACAGCTTAATTACTTTCCATTATAATTACAGAAAGAACAATAAATAGTAAATATCAATTAAAAATGTAATTTCGTGACTACCAAACGTCATAAGACGCAAAATAAAGCAATATTGACCCTTAACTGACCACTTTTTACTGTCGTATATTATAGGTAGTATAATGAAATATTGTTATACCTAAAATGTTAAATGTGCCGATTGCGCAATTATGCCTAAATATATCAATATCGTATTCTATATTGGTGTTTGTAACCTTAGCCGGGAAAACTGATTAGTTTTTCAGTCAAATCGATAAACCTGAGGTACTTTCATTTAGTTAATCATATTTTGCGAATATCTTTCCAAGTTTTAGTTTCATTAAGATCTGTAAAGAATACAGAAGAATGCAGAAGTCTATTTGGAATAACATTAATATAAAAAAATATTTAAAATTCGGATGAAAGATGAAATGTAAATCTAAAGCAAATTTAAGAAGACTCAAACGTTTTCAAAAGATAATATTGTCTTTGGTAATAATATAAGCTAACTAAAGTCATATAAATTTACAAGTATCAAGTACTAAACGATCTAGGTTTTTAGTTACATACATAATAACTAGAGAGCGGAATCGAGCGAGCTAAACTACCACGGAGCCACAACCGTGAAAAGAAATAATGTAAACAACTGCGTGTTGTTTACATTATATCTGAATAGCACTAATTCATAGGGCGAACTGTAACATCTGTTTACTCCAGAGAATCAGAGAAAAAACTGCCATAAAATAAGGAATTTTATGAATAAAATCCTTTCTTCATCGGCGTAGGTACAAGGGTGACGAGTTTTTAAAATTTATTAAATCTACCTTATATTTCGCAATATAATATGTATGTTTCAATAACATACGCGTACATTTTTAGTTATCATTTATGTAGATCTAGAACGTTGTTTATGTTACTTTTTCTGAGATAAAAATTAATTGTCAGTGATTCCGAAATTTATTGCAAAGTCTGTAAAATATCGTCACTTAGCTTTGCTAAAACATACACAGAAATAGTTTTCATGCAGAGAATTTCGATAGTTTACAAAATTTCGTTACATGTTTAAATGACGATGCTCGAAGTATTTCTGAGTGCAAGGAACTACACAAATCCCAAATTTAAAAAATCAGTTGTTATTCGTTCAGGAACACTTTGGAAATTTGCCTAAACTAATGACATATTTTAAAAATCGAATCTCAAATTAAAAAATTAGGTGTGGCCACCACACGACTTTCTGATACGTATGAGCGTTTCACACTATACTATTTTTTTTTACACAAAAATTATTCAAAATCCTATTCTAAGTACTTCTGTTCTCTTAATAAATCGCTATAGAATGCATACTTAGCAAGATATTCGAAAAAAGGACTACTCCCTAAGAGTAAAAGTGTTACTTCCGGTCCGAATTTTGAAATTTCATATATTCAAAAAATATTGCAAATCTAGCACTAAATACTTTTGTATTCTTGATAAATACATATAGAATGCATAATTTACGACATATTCGCAAAAAATCGCTATTCGATAAGAGTAAAAGTGGTAATTCCGGTCTGAATTTTGAAATTGTTTTTATGCAAAATATATTGAAAATTACGTTTTAAATACTTTTATACCCGTAACGTACCTGTCTAAAAAGCATGACATGCGAAATATTCGCAAAAAACTGATTTTCGATAGGAGTAAAAGACCTATTTCCGGTAGCAGCTTCGAAAAACTTTTTAAATAAAATTGCTCTCAATTTTAATTTCAAGTACATATGAATTCTTTATAAATTTGTTTAAATTTAGTAGTTGACGAAATATTGGCAAAATTTAATTTTTTCACTGAAGTAAACTGCTACTTCCGGTCTACCGATTTTACTGAAAAACTACTCAGATCTCAAGAGGGAGATTAGACACGTAAATACAAAATTTGGAATTGATATCTACAGCGGTTATCGTGGTCACATAGAGACACGCAGACATTTTTTAAAAACATCTTTTTCGGTATCAGGAGACTTCAAAACGTGGACATCTGCAAAAATCTCGAGATCGAAAATTTCACAATACTTCCTTATACTACGTATAAGAAAGTAAAAATGGATTAACCACATTAGATGTGGCTATTAATAATTCCAAGTGACTTAGACGCAGTTTTTAATAGAAATCCAGGTTTAATAACATTGCGGCAATTGTGTATGCTAATGTAGAAGGGACGTTTTCTATCTACAAGGATGTACTTAATTCAAAGAGAACAAGTCTTACAGAAGAGAAAATGAACAAATAGTAGGGTATTTTGTATTTTATAATCACCAGCCACTTGTTATTCAATTATATAAATAAAATTAAAACCTCTTTAAAAATACAACATTTCAATAGCGCGCCCATGGGCGATGAGTCATGACTCGCTCGATTCCGCTCCCTAATAATAACAATAAATTTGCATGTATTGCTATGCACTCTTTGGAGCACAGAAATGATTGTGTTGAAAGCAATATTAAATTTCGAATATAATAGAATATTTCTATCTATTTTTATACAATAATAATATTTGCTATTGTTGTTCATTGATAATAACATAAACATGAATATAACATTGAATAATAAAATGTAGAACAATTATCATTCAAAAAGAGAGTACTTACACCATAGTTAACTTATTGTCACATTTACTGTTTTTTTTTGGCGGTAGTGCATACAGAATTAGTTAGAAAAATATTTCTATATTGACTTATATCGGCTTTTGTCGAACTATTGTCCTACAAGTGCTAGAAAGGGTCTCTTATACAAGTTCCTATAACAGTATTCTCTTCACTCAATGAAAAATTATAAGGGTGAAAGTGCAATTAATGATAAAACTATATGTGTGTTAATGATTTCACATATACCGACTCGTATTACTAAATATACGATGGTAAATTCAGAATACGTAAATAAACTAATACGATAAATTAATTTAGCAAACTGTTAATAACATTCTAAAATGTTTATTTATTTCCGATTAACTAGTTATTTATCTTGTTACTTGCATATACACGCTGCCGTTGGCTTAATACGAATATGGATTTAAAGACACAAATAGAAGCACTGATGTACTGCAGTTTGCGGTGTACACATATACACATTAAAATGTGTACTTTAAGTGTTACTCACGCAAAGAAACAAGCGCACAAACAACGTTTTATTTGAACACTCGATGCGGATTGTAAATAAATCTCTAGACATTAACTAAAGCGCTAAAGTGTGTACCGATATGCAAATCGTAACTAAGTTTGCCTTTTTAATTGGTATTCTAGCGAATTCCAGTAATTTAAATATTTACAGTACTATTGAAGAATTTATTACGCATGCTTCTGGTATTTAATTTCACGATATTTGTGTCTGTATTGAGTAAGTCAACAATAACTGAAATAAATAAATTTCTTCATTACTTACTACCAGATGATAAACTTGTTACTCATTTATGCTATATTCGTTTAAAGCAAAAATGGGTGTATACATTTAAAAGAAGGTGTTTATTTTTTAATTAGCCCATCTATAGTAAAATAAATTCCGGCAAAACTACGTAGCTTTTAGTCCAGTCTACAACCATCGAAACTATACTATACTCTGCTTATGTTAAGAATGAAGTAGTTAGCTCTGAAATCTGGGTTCGATTCACATATAAATAATAAGCGTTTGATTGTAAATAGCGACAAAATTAAAATTTCTGTTAAAAGAAATAGCAAATTCTTGGTTTCTGAGTTGAATCTGTGTAGTTCAAACAGATTGCTTTAAGTAATCCGAGTAGAATCAACAGCTTTGAAGATGTGGACAAAACACCGGCAGCAGAAGTAGAGATTCCGACACGGTTGCAACCCAGAAGCCAAAAAGATGTTACCCCAGAAGCCTAGAACTTCGAAATTCGAGATGGTAACTTAAACTGGTATTCAGTATTTTAACAAATAAAATATAATAAAAAGAATTTTTCATTATCTAAAATTTTTATAAAAAGGACAATTTAGATTTCAAATACAGCTTTACTTACAAATTAAAATTGTCATTTTATTATTATTAATTGTCGGTCTGTTGCAATAAACTTCAATTATTCATTACTCAATATTTCGTCATAATTCATGATTTCATCTGGACTATGCTAAAATATTAAAAAACACATCTGTTGAAGAACAATGTTATACAAAAAAATTCTTGTTAAACTTACAATCAGAGTTACTGCATATGTGAATATCTTAAACTAACATCTATGCATTTAGCTGCTAATGAGTCTTTTTTAGAACTTGTAAAACACATCACAAAGAATTAACTAAGTCAACCATAAACATATAAATTAAAAACAATTTTATATGTAACTTCCAAACTAACAAACACGTTAAAAATAAACTGTGTCACTGCAGCTCTATCTGTGTGACCGTAACATTTATTTATGTCGTTTTTATATTATAATCGATTAGAGAAAAAAAAACAAGAACAGGAAAAATAAGAATTTCCTCACTGCAAATACATACATAGGTCAAAAAGTCAAAATAGAAACAGGAAAAACTGCATTATTTACGAAAAACTCAAAATGTGTGAATAATAGTTATTTATTATTCAAGGGGAAAAAAGTATTAGATTTTAGCTCGAGGTAATGTTAGATAAAATACCGAGAGCTAAAATCTAATTTTTTTCCCGTGTATAATACACTATTTTTTTCTGTGATGGGAAAAACGACGATTTAATATTGAAAAAAACACGTTAATACTACATATAAAAGTCAGAAAATCAATCGATGTGACATTTGAAGCGACATTACACCTGCGTTGCTAAGGAAACCTGTAAAGTATCCAAATATCTGTCAATTTAACAGGGAAAAGAGTGCTCACTTTCTTCTTCCCCGGGAAGAAAGTGAGCACTTTCTTCCCGGATTGAAAAAGTGACATTTTGTTACCTGTCAAGAAAGATAAAATGTCAAACTTTCTTCCCGTCACACAAAAAATTATATTTATTTTGTTAACATCAGCATTTTAACTCTGTTTGTTTTTTTAATACTTACTTTTACAACTGCTTCCAAAACCATATTTATTGATGCTGCCTTAGAATTTTCTATGTTCTTTTGATGCATGTTAATGCCCGTATAATATCATGAAACGTTAATATACAGGGTTTCTAGACCATGCGAGGACGGAAGATTACGGCTTTATTATTATAGTTAAAGAAAAGTGATTTAGACAAAAGTCGTAGCCACTTCTAAAATACACATTCTAAAATGATTTTCAACTATACAGAGTGTTGCGTAAGTGAGTGACGATACAAACTTGTGTTTTTTTAAATGGAACTCCCCATATATTTTAGCATATTTAGATGCTACTCTTTAAAAGAAGGATAAGGATATAAACACGTGTAGGGGTATCTCTTACCGTTGTATCTATATTCGCAATTTTGTGTCTCAACATGTCCAATTTTGTGGAGACTCCGAGACTAAACCCGAAAGAATTTTTGAGATCTGTATAGGCAAGAAGTTTTCCACTTTCGTCGAGTTTAATAATCTATAATCAATTTATTTATTTTTAAATAAATGAATTTGCAGGAATAACAACCGCAAAATTAACATTATAGAAATAGAACACCCTGTATATTTTTCTTCTAAAGTACAGTATTTTGTATAAGCTTTTTAATGATACCATATTTTCCCTATTCACACTTAGTATTTTATAACTTATTATCTCTTACTGTTAATAGATTCTAAATTTAAACGAAAAAAAAAAAAGAATATAAGTTGCTGTCAGTTTTAATTATTAATAACAACATATTGAAAAAGAAAAATTAATATTTATTAGGTTAATGCAAAATCTTAAATAAATAAATAAAATGCAAAAGTATAACATATTTATAGCAGATGCTCAAAAATTCCACGGTCTTGTTGAATGCACAATTCGAGGCGGCGGCGAAAATTGTTTTTAACATCAGTAAGCGTTTGCTGTCCAATGTTTTCAAAAATGGCCATTATACGCTGTTTCATGTCATTAGGTGTGGTTGGAATGTTTCGATAAACCTGTTCTTTAACATGTCCCCAAAGAAAAAAATCAATAGGGGTTAAATCCATCGTATTTCACACCAGTTATTTAAAAAAAATTTGCAATTAGTACCGTAATCATACCATTTATTTCACTAGTGCTGTAATAGGGTCTATTACAGCACTAGTTGCGTAATAGAAATGGAACATTTAAACAGATTTATTTTAAGTTGGTCACATTGCAACAGAAATGGAGATGTCAATATGACATTTTGTAAGCAAGTTTGAGGTTTTTATATTGAAATTCATTGTAAGATTTGATATTTTTAATTAATCTTTGAAATAGTACAACTATTATAAACATTTATATTAACGTTTGAATTATCTTTCGAAGTGATAGTGATACCGTGTGCAGTAGAAACATTCTGTTGAAAATTATCAAAAATTTGTCAATTTTAAATTAACTTGTCAATTTAAATCTTGTGCCAAACCAAGGTGACAACCGCCACAAAATTTCCCTTGATTATCAAATTTTTCTCGTTTTGCTTTTACAAAAAGAGAAATTTTAAAACTAATTGCAAAAAATAGCATAAAAGACACGTTTCATTTGACATTAAAGCACTCATTCAGTTAAGAAACTCGTGGCTACGCCACTCGTTTCTTAAACTCTGAATTCGTACTTTGAAACGTCAAAATGAAACTTGTCCTTTAATATACTATTTTACACTTCTATGAAAATGTGGTGGAGCTCCATCATGCTGTTACCACATTATTCTTCGTGTTTGGAGATCGACATTTTCCAATAAATTAGGTAACTGATATCTTAAAAAAATTTCGTATATGGTTCCTGTTACCGTTCCTTCAAAGAAATAAGGACTAACAACTTGTAAATGAATTATGCCACCCCATACATTAATTGAACATTGATGTTGAAAGTCAATTTGTCTGACCCAATGGGGATTTTCTGTTGCATAATAATGCATATTATGTCTATTAACTAAACCAGTACTTTTGAAAGTAGCTTCGTCACTAAATAAAATCGAAGATTGAATATTCGGGTCATAATGTTGCAAAAACTTAAACGATTTGCAAAATCATTTCCACGAAGGTCCTGATGTAATGACATATGGTAGGGATGGTACTTATTTTTCTTTATGATGCAATTGATAGTACTCCTGCTTATTCCAGTCTGGATATTCAAATTTAATGTAGTTGAGGATTTTCTTCCAACGATAGCAAAATATTTAATTCATTTTCTTCATTAGTAACACTTCGATTTTTAATCTCCTTTTTGGAATAACCAATATTTCCAGATGCTTCAAAACGTTCTTTTAATTTTGGAAATGCTTCGATTCTAGGAGGTCTTGCATTTGGATAACGCTGACAGTAAATCCTATTGGCTAATAAACAGTTTCTTTCGCTGTCACCCAATGCGTAAATCATACTTACTATTTCATCTTTCGAGAAATTCATCGTAAAAGTAAATACAATTAACAGCGTTATTTTATAAATACAACGTAACTAATGACAGATATAAAATTCAGATATTATTTTAATTAAAAATTCACAGGTGACTACGATTTTTTTTGTTTAAATTTAGAATCTATTAATAATAAGAGTTAATAAGTTATAAAATACTAAGTGTGGATAGGGAAAACATGGTATCATTAAAAAGCTTATAAAAAATTCTGTACTTTAGGAGAAAAATATACAGGGTGTTCTATTTCAAAAAAAAGCGTAAATGTTAATTTTGCGTTTGTTATTCCTGCAAATTCATTTATTTAAAAATAAATAAATTGATTATAGATTATTAAACTTGACGAAAGTGGAAAACTTCTTTCCTATACAGATCTCCAAAATTCTTTCTGGTTTCGTCTAGGAGTCTCCACAAAGTTGGACATGTTGAGACACAAAATTGCGAATAAAGCTACAACGGTAAGAGTTACACCTACACATGTTGATATCCATGTCCTTCTTTTTAAGAGTAGCATCTAAATATGGCAAAATATATGGGGTGTTCCATTTAAAAAAACAAAAGTTTGTATCGTCACTCACTTACGCAACACTCTGTATAGTTGAAAATAATTTTAGAATATGTATTTTAGGAGTGGCTTCAACTTTTGTCTAAAACACTTTTCTTTAACTTTAATAATAAAGCCGTAATCTTCCGTCCTTGCATGGTCAGGACACTCTGTATACAGGAGCCATTGTTAAATGTCCAATTTGAGAATTTGCAATTTCGAAATAAATGAAATGATGATCGGAAACAATAAAATGACAAATGCCAATACAAAAAAAAATATGTTTTTAAATAGTTTACTTCCGATATTTTATAAGCTTTACTGAAATTACCCCCATTTATAAGGTCTAAAAACATTTGCAACCGTATCCACATGTTGTAAGCCTTTCTCAGAACGGGCTTTTGTCAGATAAATCTGGGTTTGAGAAAAACAAACTAAAACAGAACCAAACCAAATATCATATGTTTATTTTATTAAAGCTTATATGAGTTTAGTAATAATGATTGTGATTTCTAGCATGACGTTCATTTTTGCAAGGATTTAAATATATACTTAATTTAACTGTTCGAATTAGTGCAGTGACAGTGTAAGTTTTACTTGGGTGTATACTTCCATAACATGACAAAAGTGATAAAGTGTTACGTGGAGAATGTTGCTGAGAATAGGTATATCTTACCAAACAGTTGGTTTTACATATTAGAAAAATATTGTCAACATCTAGTTACAATTTATGAAGCTTGTATAATAAAATAAAAAAGAAACTTAGAAGTTGCCCTCAAGTTAAAAGAAGAACTATTGCATAATACTAAATTTGTCCTAATACTTCATTGAAAAAAAAGTACTGTAATAAATATAACACATACAAGAAGTGTAAAAGGTATACAAGAGAAAGGAATGATGAAAGAATTGGTGAAAATATAACCACAAACCTTAAATTAGTCCTTTTTATTTTCAAGTTCTTGCTATTTCTATTACATAGATTGCATCAAAAACTTCTCGCTGTGAATATCATTTGTATATTCGCGAAGAATATGAAATAATCCTATGTTGTTAAATTTAGAACAAGTAATTCTGAATCAAACAGCTGTTCGCTAATTTTGAATGACAAGTTGATTTATTCTCGAATTGTTTTCTTTCTAAATTCTAATCGTTTTGCATTGTTTGTTCATTACGATTTACACAATGGCTATTTCTGTAATGACTCTATTACCAGTTTAACCATACCATAATATTCTATTTTGCTTTTATTCGCATAAACATCGTCTTACCTTTTTAGTGTATTTTGTATAAGTATTATGGTTAATCTTCTTCTTATCTTTATGTAGTTCTAAATTTATATTATTAATGCATTAAAGTTTATGCATTATGTACTGCAATATCAGTGCTGAATTTAATAGTGTGTACCTATAATTTCGAGCAGGAATTTTACTATTATGATAATATATTAATTTCATGTAGGTAGCATAAGTACTATGATGACGAAGATTTGCGATTTTGAGTTATATGCAGTTGTCCACGTTTACAAGTGAAGCTGTATATAAAAAAATTAAAATACGAACCGGAAATACTGGGTATCCACCGGGAATGTATACCACTTTGTTTTGCCGCCATTTTGGTAAATATTAGTTTTGACAGTTCATATTTGGTAGTCGTAGAGTAAAGACGTGGCAAATTTATTATGGATAAATATTCGATAAACCAACGTATTTTAACTGTTAAAAATTTTTATGCAAATCAATCATCGATTAGTGTAACGATGAGAAAGTAAATATCGTACCAACAAAATGCATTATTTATCGTGTAGTGAAGAAATCTAGCTAATAGCCCCAAGGGTGGACCACAACGTACTGCAAGATTGCCTGAAATCATTTGCTGTTCAAAAAGATGTTCAAAACAATACATCAACCTCAATTTGACACCGTCCTCAGGAACATGGTTTACGAAGAACAACTTTGGCCAGAATTATGCACAAGGATATGAAATTGTTTCCACTTAAGATTCAATTAATACAGCAGCTTCTTCCACAAGACCATTTACGCCGCTATACATATGCCAATAGGATATTACAGCTGGCTCATGACAAACCTGATTTTCATGAAAGACCCATAATGAGTGACGAAGCGCATTTTCATTTGAATGAATATGAGAATAAACAGAATAGTCGGCTCTGGGCAATTGAAAACCCATAAATTCATCATGAGTCACCTTTACATCCATTAAAGCGACAGTCTAGTGTGCAGTTTGGTCAGGAGGAATTATTGGACCTCCCTTCTTTGAAAATGAAAACGGCTCAACGGTAACTGTGACTAGATATATAAGATATCGTGAAATGATTGAATACTTTTTGACACCAGAACTGCATACTTACTTCGAGACCTCTCTCCACAAGTTATCTCAAAAAATGGTGATATCGATTGGCCTCCACGGCGGCGGGATTTGACTGCCTCGGAGTTTAGTTTGTGGGAATATCTGAAGAACGAGGTTCATGCAAACAAACCAGAAAACGCTGAGCTACTCAAACAAAATATTCGTGATGAAATTCATGAAATACCGCCGGTGAAATGCGTCAAAATATAATGAAGAATGTGTTTAAAAGAGCCCACTTTTGTGAAGTTCACAGAGGCGGACATTTATCTGACATTGTATACCATGCAAAATTGCTAATATTACATAAACCGTTTGTCAACATTAGATCCATTCCCTTTCATTTAAGCAAAAGTTATAATCACACAACCTGGTATACTTTCCTGGCTGACAGGCTGTATTACGTTTACTCGTATATACGTAATAGTAGTTTTTTGCAAAAATTTCGGAACGTAGCATTCTATTAGATTTATTACAAGTCTAAAAGCATTTATAGATGAAAGAATGTTTGTATAAAAATATTTAGAGATTAATTTTTGTATATCACAAATTCGAAATGCACATCTATATAAGAAAATCATGTGATGCCTCCGTTTTTTTTTATTTATATTTACCGTATATTTTTCAGTTAATAGGAAACTTTAAAATGTTATGAAAAGTTGTTTTAGGTTTAATTACTATACAATAGACAAATAACTAATTGATTAAATATGATACATTAGCATAGTGGAAATTACTTGGAATTGCTCTATTAACTTATAATTGTGTGTATAACTGCTATAGATTGTGAACGTTATTTATTGATGATTACTTTATTTTTATAATCTTTGGAAAATAATAATTACGATCTGCCAGTAATTGGTAATTAACGTTCCTATCAGAGTATACGGTACAGTATTTCTTTCATTATGTTCTTGTGTTTCCAGCCTATTTGATAATTTAATTAAAGGCAATACTCGTTCTTTGCATTTAATCGACATCTTGGCACAAACACGTTATTATTGCCCCTTAAAATTAATATCGCTCCTATCCTAAAAGCTTTTATAATTCGTCTTCTTATCGTGAAACTTCTTCTATCATCAGTGTAGAAGTAATAACCATTAAAATTATTTTCTTATGCCACAAAAATAATTACTACATATCTCTTGCTAGCTCAACTTCGGTGAAAAAATGTATATCCTGGCTTTTTTTCTGCGAAAAGGTCTCAAAACGTAAAGTGAAATGGGAAAACCTATACGAATGACGGTTAGATGCTTTCGTTGGAAATTTATGTACAAAATAATAGTCTTGATGAAGTCAAGTATCTATATTAAAGGCAATTGATTAATATAAAAAAAATTTTGGGTGTGCTTTAGACCACACGGCAGAAGTGAAAACTTCATCAAGGCGAGGTTAATAATACGAAATACAATTTTTTTTTTCGTTCTACATTACATTTAAAATATACATATTTATTATTATTGTGTATACATTATTCCAGTACATTTCGCTCGGTCTGATCAAGTTTTCATTTCAAAAATTCATACGTACGCATGTATATATACAAATATTATAATTCTCATACGAGTACCCGCGCTGGTCTAATGGTAATGTATCGGCCTTATACCCGGGCGGCTCGGGAGCGAATCTGCACGCGGACAGGAATTTTCAGAAAATAAAAATACAATATTTCGCGTATTTATTCTAAATTTCATTTTAATTGAAATTAAATACCGCTAGTTAGTATTATAATACAAAGCCGAGCGTCGAGCCGACTTTACCCGAACTAGCGTTTCATGCCGAGCATGACGGCTCAGTCTCGTTCAGTGCCCAACCATCAATGCATCAACGCGTCCATAGAAGTTTCACTTAAAAAATAATTGCCATTGCTAATTAGCGAGACGTGAACGCGTTTCGATTTCATTGAATCTCATCAGCACGCCGAACGCTTTTCGCAATGACAATTTCATATCTTATCGTATATATTACGAAGTGGTGGTTTGCTTGTGTGTATGAGAGATATTCCGTAAATTCGAAAAATCCTTAATTACACACATGCCGATCTATTTTCACTTCTACAGACATGTACAAATCGCAAGGTACTAATTTATCTGCAGATAAAGTGATTTTAAAAATTTTGGCGATAAAATGTGAAATTGCCATTACGAAAAGCGTAAGGCGTGGCGTGCTGATGACATTCAGTGAAATCGAAACTCGTTTACGTCTCGTTAATTAGCTATCGCAATTAATTTTTCAAATTAATTTAACGGCTATAGTCCTATAAATTAATTTTTTGTGATTTATACATGTTTGCAGAAGTGAAAATAAATCGGCATGTGTGTAATTAAGGATTTTTCGAATTTACAGAATATCCCATACACGCAAACAAACCATTTGATTAATATATTTAGTATCTACACTTACTTCAGTAAATCTAAAACAAGTACAACATAATCGACAAAACTAGTGTGAACTTAGGGTGCGATTCTAAAACCCTCTCGTAAGCTAGGGTTATCAGAAGCTTACAGTGCGAGATGACGTTTCGATGACGATTTTTGGAATTTTTACGGTCAATGACCTAGAAGTCTCATTAGAAGCGTAAATAAAGATTTTGTAGGTTATATTTTATATTTATTATTGTTCTTGTTTGCAAATATGGATATGACTTTATAGCATAATTGTTAGATGTAGATCACAACAGGTAAGGATTCGTCTATGTAAAATATATGATATATGTATAGACTGTAGTATATTCGCTTTATTCGAGAAATTACGCATTTTACGAAAGCGGTTAATCGATCGTGTAAATCCTTAACAGGAATTTTAAGCAAAATTTCAGGCATTCAGAGCCTTATGGTACTGAATAAACGTATTAATCAAAATAATATTCATATAGTTACATTTGAAGGTTACTTGAAATGCATATACCTATACAGTGTGCATAATACCTTTGTTACAGATCTTAACAACATTAAGTTTATTAATATTTTCCATTATTTGGCAGCTACCAGAATAATATTGGTATTAGTAATAATGGTAACTTTGATTTATTTGGGCAAATATCACTGAGTCGTATAATTCAGGATATCTGCAATGAAACTTATGTAAAAGGTTTATTGCAAAATCTTACATTTTAATGAAAATGCCTTGAAAGTGTTTGGTAAAATTTTAAATTTATCATATACATTTAACAACTTCAGTGCAATTACAGTAGTAAACTAAACATACTCATGAGATATTCAAGATATTTGCCACACTTTAGATAGGTATAAAAGATAAGGAAATAATTTATTATAGTCCATCAATCGATGCATATTTTGAAATGAAATATGCCTTTACTATAATTCACATATTAATCAATTATACAATAAATTTTCATATTCTTATCGTTCTTTCGAGTTGAAAAAGTGCAAATTTCAGCCTAATGAATACTACTCTCCTGTTAAAACTGCAAATAAAGACAACATTCAATTACTATAACTTCAGTGGCTAGACAACCACATCCTGCAAAAATATCGAATGAATGTAGGTACTCAGTATCAAATATGTCATTGTTTAAGATCGTCGTTGGCTCAACAGGTAATTTTCCTCTAATCTTCTTCAACACAATATGAAGTTCAACATCCTTACAATTTGATGTAGTTTTATCATTAGAAAATTTGATGAAAAAGTCAACTTTAAATTGTGAACATGATACCATGATAGATTTTTCAAACATTTAGTTGGTGTAAGTTTCACATGTATTTGTGTTAGGTACTCCGGTACTCTTGTAACAAAAAAATGTTCACTTTATACGCATAACTGTCAGTGTTGGCTTCATAGAAAAATCACATTCATCATCCATAGATGTGCTTAAAAAGACATTTATCTGCAAATTCACTATACACTACTGCAATACTACCTACATCCTTGAAAACTCTCTTAATAGTAGCAGTTCTTGCTGAAATTTTCCAAAGTGCTTCCTGCTATCTTTTACCAAATTTTCCATACATTCTCTTTAAAAAAAATATGTTAGCAATCGTTAACTTATAGTTCAAACAATTTTCTTATCAGTTAAAATTTTAAAATATTTTGTTATATATTTAAAAGATGTGTCTGTTTGCATGTTAAACATAACATGCAAACATACCAAGAAGATAGTTTGAATTTCTGGTGCAATAAGTAGGGGTGGGAGTATTCTGTACATTAGTATGTACAGAATACTTTTATCAGTATTAAGATACTGGAACATTGCTATATCTGCAGAATAGTTACAGCAAAACTCATGTAGATAAACTGTCAACATTTGGAAATCTTGTAAATAATAACAAACTATAGATTCAAAAATTTAGGAAAATACCGACAATCACATAACTGGGATTTTTTTTCTTAAAAAGGATCGAAAATCGATTTTTTAGATAGACATTTTAAATTCCGAAGAAAGGAAAATACACAATCCTTAGATGCAATACATTTAATATGTTCTATATAAATGTTTTGACAAATAAATTGTCGTCTTCAGTAGAAAATCTAAAACCAATGTTTTAGGAAAATGTGTAGCTTTTGAAAATGTGGTTTACCAAATTACCAGTACCTATATACGATATAGAGTACATCATCAGTACAGCATGATAACGCAGAAATGTATAAATTAAAAATGAAATTGGAAACTACTAGGTGCAAAGCAGACTCATAAACGTTATCATCTGCTCTACAGATACACCGGCATTTTGTGTTGTATTGTGACGTTTGTTGTTGGCTATAATAAATTGAGGATTTTCTGACAGGAGCTACAAGTAACATAATGGGTTCCTATTTGTTTTTAATTTAAAAAAAGCCCTCACGTTAAGATGATAGTTGAGATTATTTTTATATTTAATGTTTTATATACAGAGAGATCGTAAAAGTTGACCGTGCCGCTACATAGTCATGGTGTATTTGCCGCGTATATCATATTCTGAATTGTATTTCGTATTATTTTACGTATAAACTACTTTTAAGTATTTTAGTTAAGTTTACTTGTTTTAATAACTCGAAAAATATAATTCAATAATAATATTTTTAAAAAAAATAATTTAACACAAAGATCGTTATTACACATAACAAATAATTTAATACAAAGATCTATATTGCATATAACATTACATATTTAGAAATATTATAATTTATGTTCAAAATAAGATTCTTCATTTTGTAGACACACATTTATACGTCTTTAGAGAATTGAAAACATTTTGGATCATTTCTTCTGTTACAGCTACGAAAATAAGCCTCTACAATAAACTTATCTTGTTCTTCCGTAAATGGCATTGTTGATTTCAACGCAACCTGAATATTAACCGAAAAAGATAATGATATTCGTATAAAAACAAAAGAAAATAACTTACAGTAAGAAGGAAATGTGCTTTTATTGCCTTGAGAAAGACAGTTTCAAATATTCAATTAAACGCACTAAACCAAGGGAAAAAGAAACGACAAAAAGCTTATATGACTGCCAATTATGTATAAATGACAGAACATTGGATTGACAGCCACTTTAGTGAAGTTATGTACAAACTAAATATTCATGCTACAACAATGAACGTGTGGCAAACTCGTACTAAAGTTGATATATCGATGACGGTCAACCTTTTACGATCTCTCTGTATATGAAAGTGAGAAATTGTTAATTTAATTACTAAATGTTAAATAGTCGTGTCAAATATATTGAACTGCACCAAGGCACATACTGTAAAATTAATGAACATTGAAAGAAATATTGACATAAAAGTTCTTGATTTTCTTTGTTGATATTATGAATTAATGTGAACCGGCACTCTCATTGACACTTAATGAAAACGCCGAACTACCGATTTACTAGCTTCAAAGTTTCTACGTGACTTCAGAGATAACAATGTTTTCCGACTCTTTACCACAAATCATATTCAAATTTCTATTGATATTGGTATAAAAAGTATATAAATATTTTTGAAAAACTGTCATAATAAAACTGCTAACATTTCGCACATTCCTATACGAAGTAGTTATCCGAAATAACGATAAAGTGTCTTCTTTAGCTATTCGACGTTATCTGCCCGAATGTGGGTTTAGAGGGAGTCGTATTTTACGCTTGCCTTTACGCTGACTTTGTTCCCTGGATGTGAATGCAACAGTCAGTATATATCGTGTTCCTCTCCGTAGACTTCGTCTAGACTCGTCTAGTATGCATGTATGCATTTTAAATTGAGCTCGAATACAATAAAACACAATCTGAAACTATAATGTGAATTTATTCAAACAAGTTGCCAACGACGAACTGCCAGAGGAACCCTGTCATTATTTTGGCGCATATTCACACGTGATTCGGCTACTTGTTGAATTCATCTAACTTATTGTTCTAGACTGTTATGTATAACTATGTATCAGAGTACTTACTTACACATGCTGTGAATGTTGCCTAATGTAATTCATCAAACATATTTATTGTCTGCCAGAGTGTACGGTGTAACGAAATAGTACTATATTTCTAAAATGTTATGACATTTCAAGTTAACGCTTCATCATCAAGGGAAGAAATGGCGTGTGTGTGATTGGTAAATTGAACAAATATTTAAATAAAAATATAAGCTTTTATTCATTCTCAATGTATATGTTACGGGTAAAGTTAGTTTAACGGTTAAGCTTAGGTTTACTCGGGTAAACCGCGAAATACATAGAAAATGTGGGTAAAGTACGAAATATAACTGAAATTGGACATGTTTCGCGCTTTACCCGGGTAAACCGCGTTCCATCCATTTTCACTTGGTTAAAGTTGGGTGTAACAAAAACAACAAGGTCATAAATGTTTGAAAAACATATTTATTTAAAATCACATTTTACGAATAA
Organism: Amphimallon solstitiale; assembly: GCA_963170755.1. Taxonomy (NCBI): domain Eukaryota; kingdom Metazoa; phylum Arthropoda; class Insecta; order Coleoptera; family Scarabaeidae; genus Amphimallon; species Amphimallon solstitiale. The sequence goes on from OY720679.1 coordinate 18,837,265, forward strand.
AAGTTAAAACACTAAAACTGTGTCCTGTCAAAGTAAAGAATACTAATTGCTGAACAAATACAGCAAGACAAGCTGCGATGACATTTTGAGTTACAAAGATTTCCAATAACTTTACATTTACATTTGTTGGTCATGCATTTAGCTTTACAGTTGCAACGTTTATAACCTTGACCTCCTAAAAGTTACTGTTCATTGCAAGTTGTCGTGAACTTTTCTTTTCCGGTGATACACTTTCCAGATCTACAAGTTTCTCACTACACACAGAAAATTGATTCCTGGAAAACATTTCCTCGATAGGTCCTGTCTTGTTAGCTAGTTTATAAAAATTGTCGTCGGTTTTTTCGATAACTGTCATGAGAATGTTTCTGAAATCGCCCCTCCCTCAATCAACGCAACGTCTGGAACATTCACTCTGACTGTATCTCCAACGAAACATGGAGTGAATTTTAAATTAGATAAGGTTTTCATCTTCTTTGATTGAATTTCTAAATTTCTTTTTGCGTCTAGTCTGTTTGAAAGTATATTTTTTTGGCACAAGCAAATTTCACACCTCATACTGGCTGATGTACATGGCGCACCACATTCTGTACATTTAATCTGATTTTCTAAAGATTCTATATTATTGGCGTTTTCTCTATAATTATTGTCCATATTTTGTCTTTATTGCCACCTTCAGTAATATCTTTATGCAGGTTGTCACTTTCAGTAATATCTTCTCTTTCGGTATATCTATTTCTGGGTCATATCCATAGGCTGGTCTTCGTTTTGTTCTTGTTAAGGCTGTTCACCCGCACCAAATTCCCTGACGACTCTCGCAAGCTCTTCTTCGGTTTGTAGATTTTCAATAGTTTCTCTTGGAAAATCTGATGTCGATAGGCCGACTTTAATATCGTGCCCAAACATGGCAACATAAGGGGCTCGTTTAATTCCATCATGGTATGCTCTACTTTTCGTTAACCGGACAAATCTCAGACCTTCTGACCATCGTTTGCAGTTTTCATCATCCATCCACGTCATGAGCATATTTTGTATACCTTGATTTGGTTTTTCCACGCTGCCTTGTGACTGACTGTGGCGTGGTTTGCCACGTACTATTTTAAGGCCACTCCACAAGGAACAAACTCTTCAATAACACGGTTTGCAAATTCCCGGCCGTTGTCCGATTGTAGTATAGATGGAGCGACAAAAATGCAAAATATGTCTATCAGGCTCATAGCAACTTCCTCAGCCCTTTTGGATTTTAATGCACGGATTTGAACAAATTTTCTTAAGTGGTCCTGATACACCATAATAAATTTGTATTCTCCATCTGCATGGGATTGCATGTCAATCAGGTCCACTTGACAACGGCTGTTCATCTCCGAAAACACCATTGGTTTAACAACAAGTCCTTTCTTGGCAGATTTTAGGTTCTTTTAGCAACCTCCACACAAACGGAGATATAATTTAATAAAATCTTGAGTTACATTCTTGTACTTTTTCTTGCATTCACTTTCCATACGATGTTTACCACCATGTCCAATGGCCAAATGTGCATTATGCAAAATATCAAACATTTCATAGTTTGTAACGTAATACTTTATACTAGATTCACCCGATGCTACACGAGAAATAAGCTTTTCAACACCTCTAACTGAACATATGTCAAACCGCTTCAAACGTCGATATTGTACAGTGGTTTCGGTTTTAGCATTTTTTGCCAACTTGACTGTTTCTAACATTTCTTGGTATTGTTCATTACTAAAATAAAAACTGTTTGCACTTTTCGAAGACACCACCTCATCGAAAACTTCATTAAAATGCTGTCTTAAACGCACACGTCCACTCTCTTCGGTTGCCATTATCAAACTGACTGCACGTGGTGAAAGAAGACGCAATAATAATTCCTACACCCAACTTTAACCACACAAAACCGGATAGAACGCGATTTACCAGGGTAAACCTAAGTTTAACTGTTAATCTAACTTTACCCCTAACCTACTCGTATATACAGATCACCAATAGAATTATTCCACCAAGAAAAAATATTATTCATATAATGAAAACAAAATGTATAAATTATAACTGTGTATATACGATATATAACAATATAATTTAAACAGCGAAATATTAAGATACAATAATATCAAAACATTTTGATCCATTCTTTTAGAAAAAGGAAAACTTGGGATGATATCAGAGAACAACAATAAACCAGAAGCGACAGTATAGACTAATCCCTTGATGTTCCGTGTCCCACATTCGCCTCGTCTTCTCTGAATAATAAACACTCAGTAGGTACACTGAGAAAGCATATATTATATAGCAAGTACCGCGGGTACTGTTCCGGAAGTAATACGTGGGCAAATGTTAAAGTACATTAAGCAAATTGTTGTAATAATTTTAAATTTTAATTAGTTATAATTTTTATAACTCGAAAAAAGTAATTGTTTGTGTAAAATCAATAAATATCATAAAAATACTAAAAAGGGGTGCGTTTGCAATATCTTTCAAACCATATGCTGTTCTTCTGTAGATTATCTGAGCTTCTTAATAGTGTCAATTACACTCTATTTAATATCAATAATACAGCTTATTATATAAATTTGCGGTACTAGCAAAAACAAATAACCGAAATAGTTCTTTTTTGCGTTTGCTGTAAAATTTACAAAATTTTAGTCATTATCATAAAGGGTAATTTTTCAAGTCGCCTACTGATAAGTTATGAAAAGCAATTATCTATGTATGCTGTAATTATACAATGAATATAAATGTTACCATTCGTGTGAACAGTAGTGTAAATTCATGTACATACCTACAAATTACCTTAGCCATTTTTACATGTTTTCGAAATCTTGATTTTTCATGATGGAATCCTTTATAATTAGGATATTAAAATCAAATGAAAATTTTATTTTAAAACGTATAATTAAATTAATAGAGATGATACTTAAAATTATGATGTAACCTGTTTAACCTATGAAAATACTAGCTGGGACCCTAAGTAAATCTCATAATTTTAAATAAACTCATTGCCGATAATGCAAAAATCGATATTTGACAAGAGTAAAAGTGTTCAAGATAGTTAGAATTTTGAAATTTTTTTTAGACAAAAGGTATTGAAACTTATTTTTTAATACTTTTATACTGGTAATTTACCTGTCTAGAAAGCGTGACTTGCGAAATATTGGCAAAAATCTGATTTTCCATAAGCGGAAAAGACCTACTTCCGGTAGGAATTCCGAAAAACTTTTTTAATAATTTTTTTCTCAGATTTAATTTTGTAAAGTAGTTTATATTTTTATGTTGTATTGTAACTTATACTTTTTAAATTTTTACAAATCACTTTCCATATACACTTCCACTAAATATCTAGATTTGTGTTTGAATATATTATTTTAACATTTCTCTAACAACTATTTTAGAATTATTCTAGTGTAAATATCGGAGAAAATCCTCAATTTTCCGATAAACACACCCGCTTCTTTTAAAATTCGAAAAATTCTCCTTTTTCATTTATTTATTATCGCCTTGACGATTTCATAATTTTTTAATATAACCAATGAACGTCTTCCACAAAATTTTCTTACACAATGTAGATTTTAAATGTTTAAATACTTTAAACACTCTCTAAAATTAACTAATCTTATTATTTTAATTCTCTCCAAGTTTTTAGTAAAGATTTCATGTAATTTAGTGTAACAAAAACTATTTCTATCAAATTTCTAATGAAATGTCGCTAAACTGTCAACTAGATCTCTAAATAAATTATTCCACATCAGAATTTCCAAAAATTCATTAAGCAAATTCATTTACCTGAAAATAAAATATGATACTATATTGTTAGAATACATAACCATACTACTTCAATATATATATAATCGGCGTTGGTCAATTCGACCACCAAACAAAATTTATCTCCTAATCGTTCATGTTGCGGATTACCTGGCGTTAATCCGACCCTACAGTTCGACCACGACCTGTACTCGTGATCGAACTGACTGGCGTCTGAGGGGGGGTGGCTAATCAGGTTAAGAACGAGGTAATAGAGTGTAGTTATCTTTGAAAGGGTGATCACTTCTTATCTTACTGCGGTTAGTGTAAGTTGTTTGAATTTGGTGTTTGTGATGGCCGGTGAAGAAGTGAAGACTGTTTTAAGTGAAAAAGGTCACGCAATGTTATTGCACAATTCATTTAAATATTCAAAAGCTCATACGAGCAAAAATGGTGTTATTCGGTGGCGATGTTATATTCGCACTTGCACTGCAAAAATTTATACAAGTGTTGCAAGTGCAAATGTTATCATGGACCAAATCGGCGAGCATAACCATGGACAATGTACCAGTATTGGAAGGCAGGCACTTAGCACCTCTGTGAAAAGAAAAGCAGTTGAAAACACCAGTGAAAAACCGGCAAAATTAATCCATAGTGAGCTTTTTGTAAAAACATATTATTGTGTTGACCTATTAAATTTTATTTTAAATCATTCTGTTTACTTTAATCAAATTTAAGTCGTATGGAAATATGATAATGGATGAAATTTTAATTTTGTATTTTAAATTATTTTGTAAAAACATATTATTGTGTTGACCTATTAAATTTTATTTTAAATCATTCTGTTTACTTTAATCAAATTTAAGTCGTATGTAAATATGATAATGGATGAAATTTTAATTTTGTATTTTAAATTATTTTGTAAAAACATATTATTGTGTTGACCTATTAAATTTTATTTTAAATCATTCTGTTTACTTTAATCCTTTACCTGAACTAATCCCCCCGAACGAAAACCGTGGTCGAATTGACAGGTGGGATTTAAGGACCCCCTGTGGACGTGGTCGAATTGACATACGCCCATATATAATATATGTATATAATTATAGTTGTTTTTCATTATTATTACCAGGTTCATCTCAAATGCACTTGGTAAGTTCAAGATTGGTAGCTTACATTAATTTATGTTATCCTTATTTATAGGAATCCATACGTTCCAGGTCTTACTAGGAAGGCTACACGATATCAGCAGTTAGTGAACGAAAGAGCATAAGGTATAGAGAGGCGTGGGAATTGTGATTTAATCTCTTAATATACCTGGATATATACACATCATACCCGCTAGGGAAATGATGTAATTTGACAAGTAGCTGTAAAGTAAATAATGCCGGTTTTCGTTAAATAAAATCGACTACAAAAGGTTTTAACTTGATTTAATAGCTATTACTGAAAAGTACGTAATCATCATTAGATAGATGGTAGTACTAAAAGCACATTTTACGTTTAATCAAATAGAGTTAAAACTGTCATTAATTCAACTGTGCCTACTGTTCAATTGAAAGAAACAATTTAATAAATTGGTACACTCTTCTAATTTGAATGTAACTTAAAGGATGCATTAATTTTAATCTTCTAGCAATTATTCAAAGCCATTCAAGTACATATGGCAGCGTTATTTTTGTATGTTCCTGGAATACGTGCGAATAAGACTAATGGCATTTTAGCGGGTGATGAATTGTTTCTTTCTTATAAATTTTCCCTGTATGAGTTCTATATGTTATATAGAACATTTTGTCATTATAAGTAACAAAAAATAAACTGTTAATTAGAACACACAACACAATTTTTGATTTCATAAAATTAAGAACACTTTACAAAAAGTCAACAATAATTAAAAAAATTAGGAAAACTTGTATATGCTAGAACTTATTTATGTCAGTGCTCCCTTTTCGTAGTAGTTCATTTCTATTACACAGTTAATTTTTGCTATGGCTTTCAATAACATGCAAACGTAGGTACATAAATAAGAACAAAATTAATTTGTTTAAAAAAATTGAACGAAATTAAGTTGTAAATACTTGTATCCTCTTAACAAATCTAGAAAACTTCACTCTGTTAAGAATATAACTATTATTTTCGACTAAATTTTGAAATTCTTTTAAAACCACTCTTATTTTCAGTTCTATTAATGTTTTGCCATCAGACTAAATGTCAATATTAAATAATAATAAATTTAAAAAGCATTACATCTTAACATTCAACATATCCTTAATCACTGAAGACTGAAGGCTGGAAAATTTCTGAGTACTGCGTATTGCAAATAAATCGCTAAAATCAGCGACAGCAATTGGTTCCTAGCGTTATGAAAAGAATAGAGATGCTTCACTCACAAATAGCACCATGGGAACGCCACAAGGTTCTGTTGTGAGTGTATGAGTGAAAAGCATTTTAAGTAAACTCATCTTCCTTAGTAGTAATTTGGATATCTTGTTCAACATTAGCAAGTAGCTTATTTTCGGAACTATCAAGGACATTATAATGCTTTTGATGATGTGAGGGTATATTTTTGGGAGTGCCTTCAGATCAGTTCATGCTATGGGCGGAGAATTGTGGCCGTAACAGTTAATGCATTTACATCACGCTCTGGCAGCATCCAGATTAACGTATGATATTCTGGAATGGTTCATTAAACACCTGTATTTATATTTAATATCCAATATCATCGGACTTTTATTTAAATTAAAACAAAATTTCAAGCAGCGTAATTAGTACTTTCATACACTTTACAAATTTATACAGAATGCATAATTTGATAAATGTTGATAACAAAATACTCGATATGAGTAGTGACTTTCGGTCTGAATATTGAAGAGTAAATATAAACAAAGTTGAAAAAACCACCAGCTTAAGCTAAGAAAATGGTATCCACAGCTTTATCGGCTTAAGTTGAATCTTGTCATTGGACAAGCAGACGTGCTTCTAAGAAACACTTTGTCGTAATCAATGTACAAGGAAACTATCGATTTCAAAAAATTTGGAGGTTGCAAACATTCATCTTCACATAGAACAAGTTATCTTACGCCAAAAATATTTATTTTCTTTGAATTTTTTATATGAAAACGTGTGGACAACATTTCTTATACGTGCGTTCTAAATTTTTAATCAAAAGTTTTTCCAAATTAAGCGCACAAAATTTACATATTATTAGCCCTGAAGCTTTTGGTCTGTTTTAACTTCTTTTATCTTAAATGGAATAACATTGCAGCCATGTTGTTTCTCTTTTATAAGAGACTGTACTTCCCAATATTTATTTGCACATAATTGTTTATATGGCGAATACAATATAAGGTAAATCTTTGGGTAATTCGCAAAATAATTTACTTTTAAGTTTACGTCATTCACTAGTTTGGCCCGCCAATAATATTAGATTTTGGTGGGAGCAATTTGTTATGTTTAAGGTTTTCTTGCGATGTGAGAATCAGTTCTATGTAACATGTGTAATAAAACAGTTCATTTACAAGTCAAAAAAAGATTGTTGTCATCGTGGTTGTGTTCTTATTAAAATAAAATCACTGGAACACAACTTTGAAAACTTTCAATTAATTGAGAACAAATATTCAGTGTAAATAATGTATAACGTATAAGATGTAGTTTTAAAGTAAAAGAAACCTTTAGTCCTAACTAGCGTGGAGCCGCCCCTACAGTTAATCACCAAATCATTCACTTAACCAGAACACAAACATTTACGTTATAGGTACTTAAGTAATGTAATATTTCCTTTTTGGAATGATAAAACATGCTTATCAAGTTTCATCTAGAAATGATATTTTGTCAAAACAGTTCCTTATTTTAAATGTAGGTACTCATAATTTTCTTTATTCATCTAGAACGAAGCGTTCGCTATTGGTAGATCCTCTCCTAATTGAGTACTTTCTGTAATTTGCTAAGAACTTGCTATATATGACATTAATATACTTGTCCATTAATGCTTCATTAATTCTTTCTTTTACTTGTATTTGAATTTATAATATTGTAGGATTACTACTATTCTATTGAAATATTTATAATTCTTTTATCTTCTGTTCACTCATGCTCTATTGAAGATCAGGTGATGTAGATTCTTGCTTCTGAATGGTAATTTTAAACAATATAAACAATGGCATTTTATTACTTAGAATACGTTTGTTTGTAACTATACACTTATGTGTAGTTACTTTAAATGTATGGTCACAAACAAAATACGAACCATGACAGAAGTTAACTTTCATAACAATACGACATAATATATGGGCTAAACCATAACAATGATAGTCGGTACTTTAAACCTTCATTTTAAATTATGAGGTGAAACATAGGCCCGAAATTACTAAAAACATATGTAAATTATTTGCCACAATATCCATAATATGACACACATCACTACCATCAAAATGTGTTATCTCTTTGCGGATTAAATGCAAAATAAAGAAAGGAATGTCTACAACACATGTTTGTATATACGAGATCTACATACTTGCTTTCATACAGTAATATTTTTGTTAGTTTACACATTCAGCAGTTTACAGAAAAAGGCATATTTTTTAATGTGTCGTACACTTCCAGGTAATATTAAATAGCTGTTAAAAAGTATGTCACTAAAAATACTCACATGCAACTGTTAAATTAACATATCATTGAATTAACTAATAAACGGTGAAAACATTGTGAAATCATTAGGAATCCGGTAGAGCAACACCTGTGCACTTGTAGAATTTAAAAAAGTATTATAATTAAATATTCGATCAGAGACAAGTTGAGCATTGCTATTCCCAAAAAATGTAATAACCGAAATTATAAATTATATATGTGATCCGTCGCTTAAAACAATATATAAAGACATAGGTATACTTTTTTCATGTACCTACATTTAATATAAATAAACGAGCGAAAGCAGAGAAATATGAAAAACGAGAAAAAGTAGACATTAAATCATTCTTTTTATTTCGTGAAAACATTTTTTCCGTCTTTGATTATTACATACTTATTCCAAGATATTTCTAATTTGTACAGTTTGAGAAGATATGCTGAAACTGATTTGTGAAACGATAAGTTGTCGTGATTAAACAGCATTTTCTTGTATGTCAATTTCAACCGTCATTCTTTCGTCCAATAATATGGCATAATAGGTGCTTGCTATTATTTTTCTTCTTCACTTAGTCGACGTAGATAATTCCTTGTGTTAGACCATCCCCCTCTTTTGCGGAACTAATAGTCATTAGTAGTATTATATTGTGTTGAATGTTAGGTTGGCCCAGTAGTAGATTTATTCTTCACCCATATGAATTCTCAGTCAAAGTCTTGTTGATAAAGATGACACATTACATGAAATTTTTCGTTTGCGGACGTCGATCCATAATAGCGGCACCCATTATAAACTTGTCCTTTATATATCATTTTCCAACTGCTAACAGTTTCAGCAATCTCACACACAAACCCTGGGTAGTCCTACATATGGATTTTATAAGCTTTCTTAATGATATTGATTGCTTAAATTGTATGAGAGGGTATTATACCGCAGTCTTCTTCATAGTACTCGATCCCTTATTTCGCCAGATCAACACGGATTCATCGCTGGTCGATCTACTCTTACCAATTTGGCCACTGTGTCTCAATACATTGGAGAATCTTTGGATAAGCGTGGTCAGGTGGATGTAATTTACACCGATATATCTAAAGCTTTCGACTCGATTGATCATAAAATATTATTACATAAGATTGCTTCATTTGGTATGGTACCTACTTCGATAATTCTGCTTAGATCTTATCTTTTTGAAAGAAAATGCTATGTCACCTATAACGGATACTCTTCTAGCAACTTTCTTCTTACGTCTGGTATCCCTCAGGGATCCAACTTGGGACCGTTATTATTTGACCTTTTCATTAATGACCTGCTCCTCCAAATTAACGGTCCTATTCTTGCGTATGCGGATGACATCAAAATATTTTCTCGGATTACATCAGCCCGAGATGCGCAGGCTCTTCAGACAAGTTTGGACATGTTGGCCATGTGGTGCGAGGAGTTTAAGCTTGGGTTGAATATCAACAAATGCTGTGTTATTACGTATACACGTTCCTCTACACCTTTCTACTACTGTTACCAGGTAAATGATACCGCACTTAAACAAAAATTCGAAATCATGGACCTTGGTGTTGTTTTCGACTCTTACTTTACCTTACGAACACATATTGGGGCGGTCTGTTCTGAGCCTTTGGATCACTTGGCTTTGTAATACGGGTATCCAAATATTTTAAGAATATTGCCTTGCTCAAATCCTTGTATTCCGCCTACGTTTTGAGTAAAATTGAATACGCTGCTCCTATCTGGAATCCTAATTATGCATACAACTCGCTGGCACTGGATCGTGTTCAACGTAAGTTTTTAAAATTTCAGTCATTTAAAATGGATGGTATTTATCCGGAATTGACTGCCCCTTCATGCTCAAAAGATTATTGTTGGTTGTTCCACGAGTTACATCGAGATACAACTCAACGTTTTTGATGCCATTTGCGAGGTCTAACGCAATGAAACTGACTCCAGCATATCTTCTTGCCAGGGTGGGTAATGGGATGGAGTTGAATTTATTCTTGTGAGGGTGTGGGGATTCTCAAATGAAATATTGGGTGGTTTATATATGTGTATGTTTATGTATGTGTATTATAATATATGTATTTATTTACTGTTTTGTATAAATTTTCTGTGTTATTGGGAATAGCCTGTTGGGAAAATAAAGAATTATTATTATTATTATTATTATTAAACTGGACGTCTGGAAAACCATTCATCATTAGGATGTTCCCCAACCTTAATCTAATTTGTTTAAAAGTAAACAGATTTTAAATTAAGGATTGCCAGTATGTTCAACTGGTTTGGTTTTGATATGAAAGGCGTTTACTAGTATACGTAAGTATAAGCAAAATTCTTTTTTCCCTTTTAAATAGCAAATACTGCAATGCTCATTTTAAAGGTGTATGTATTTGCACACTTGGCAGGAGTGTAGCTTCTAAACAAATTGAAATGCCAAATCATAAAGTTGAATAAACATATAAAGCTGCCCTTTCAAGAACTATACATCTATTCTAGCCGCTAAGAAATCTCTTACATCTAAATGCATATATTTAGCGAATTTTCCGATTGTAAACATTTTAATTCCTGGTATTCAACATTTCTTTTCGCTTTTCTCTACGTAGTATAATAAAGTACCTACCTATCTTAATCATAAACATTTTGTAACATTAGATTTTTGCAGATCTCCACCTTTCTGGGTGCCCCTAAAGGAGTGAAATCGGTGGTCTCATATTCTAAACCTAGTTTGTAATTTTAAGTGGAAGAACTAACTAGTCTTTGAGCCAAATCAATGGATTTGGAATAACATATAACATAGACCAACAAATTGATTTGTAACAACTTTCTTATAAGGAAACTTTCAAAATCGAACCGGAACTAGCACTTTACCTTTATTGAAAATTGTTTAGCAAATATGTCGCAAATTAGGCATTCCCGGCAGAATTTATTTTTAAATTTCATATGCAACTTTTGTGTTTCAAATGAAATTTATTTTTATGACCTGGTCTAATAGTAATACGTACACACCAATTGCTTCAAAAAATGGTAATAACATAGACAATATTGGCATATCTGTACTTATCCGTTACAGGTCTTGATACCTGACAGTACCTACGTATGATAATTTATATCTTTAATGAAATGAAAACAGATATTATACATATAAAAATAAATATAATATTCATTGGTAGTGCATATAAATTGAACACAATTAATTATGACAATATTAATATAAAAATAGATAATAATTATTTAGAAAGAGTAAATAGTATAAAATATTTAGGGATAATTATAGATCAGCATTTAAATTTTAAAGAAAATACAAGACATATTCTAAATAAAATGTCTAAAAAAGTAGGTTATTTAAGTAGAATAGGTCAAAATATGTCTACATATATTAAACTATCTATATATAAATCGCTAATTTCGATACACATGGAATATTGCTCAAGTATCCTTTTCAAGTTAAATAATTACGAAACTCAGCAAATGCAAAAAACACAAAATAGGGCTATGAGAACAATTTTAAAGTGTAACAAATATACACCAGTTGCATTAATGCTGAGTACATTGAAATTAATGAATGTGCGACAAAGAATAACTTACAAAACTATGCTATTCATTTACAAGAGTAAACAAGGTGTTACGCCATCGTATATTAGTCAGAAATTGATTTATATATATGACACACATAAATATAATGCACGAATCATCAATGATTTCTTTATAGAAAAAGTTAATAGGTCATCAACGGCTAATAATGTTTTTGTTAATGGGCTAAAAATGTTTAACAGCCGGAATCGGCTCACTTGCGCTCGGCGCACTTGCGCTCCCACCTGAAATCGACCTATTTGCGCTCTGACCCTAATGACAAGAAATTAATGATATCTTCGCCGGCCGACTTGCGCTCCCGTTCTCTCGGTATATATACATGTATAAATACATAAAACTTAGGATATATATTGTACATAGTGCCTTTCATATTAGGTGACCTAGAAAGTATATGAAAATTACTTATTCTAGGTTTTTATAAAATATATATACTTGCTTCAATAGGGTAGGTCATTTAATATGAATGTATATATACATAAAACTATACAAGAATTATTTTTTTATGTATCTCTAACCTGACCAAAACTGTTTGGTACTTCAATTCGTATTTTTATTATATAATTACGTGACTATGTATAGAATAACTCAAACCATTTTTTCTTGAGTATTTTGCCAAATTAATAATAATAGTAAAACAAGCAATTAAACAAGAGGATTATAATAGTCAGATAAAAGTTAATAAAACAAGACTTTCCTTCACATTTCATCCAGACTTTGGACTGGCGAAGTGTAATACATAAATATAAACTTTGGTATGTTTAAAAGTGTGTAATATGTCTTTCTTTTTTGAATAAAGAAATCGTCAATATTTATGCATTTTGTAGAAAAACATGTCATTATATGTAAGTAAGTATGTCTTCCTTTTTGAATAAATATATTCCCAGTAAAAATGGAAAGCTTGAAATTACACAAAAGGTTTCAGAAACTCTTATCATAAACACAATACATTGGAACGTTCGGTACAATAAACGATGGCTTATATTCAAAAGCTAGAATAAAGTAACAAACTTACATATAATACACTGACGATTTATTTATTCAAAAAGGAAGACATATTACACACTTTTAAACATACCAAAGTTTATATTTATGTATTAAACTTTGCCAGTCCTAAGTCTGGATGAAATGTGAAGGAAAGTGTTGTTTTATTAACTTTTATCTGACTATTATAATTCTCTTGTTTAATTGCTTGTTTTATTATTATTATTAATTTGGCAAAATACTCAAGAAAAAATGGTTTGAGTTATTCTATACATAGTCACGTAATTATATAATAAAAATACGAATTGAAGTAGCAAACAGTTTTGGTCAGGTTAGAGATACATAAAAAAATAATTCTTGTTTAGTTTTATGTATGTATATATTCATATAAATGACCTACCCTATTGAAGCGAGTATATATATTTTATAAAAACCTACAATAAGTAATTTTTATATACTCGCCTCAATAAGGTAGGTCATCTAATATGAAAGGCGCTATGTACAATATATATCCTAAGTTTTATGTATTTATATATGTATATATTCCGAAAGAACGGGAGCGCAAGTCGGCCGGCGAAGATATCATTAATTTATTGTCATTAGGGTGAGAGCGCAAATAGGTCGATTACAGGTAGGAGCGCAAGTGCGCCGAGCGCAAGTGACCCGTATTCTAACAGCCTGCCGTATAACATTGTAATAATATAAATAGATTTAAGAGACAACTTTCATTATATATTTTAGATAAATTTATATAAATAATGTAAGTGTATGTAAATAGCGTATTGCTAATAAAGATATATTATTATTATTATTATAAGGAATTATTAATTTAATATAAATAAAATAATAAATAATAAAATAAACATAAACTGCTTGAGTGAATAAAATTGTACATATTGTACTAAATGTATTATATACCTCATTATCATAATAATTACCGTTGTTAAACTACTTTAAATAATTGTTCGTTTGTTTAATACTGTAAATTCTATAACTATCAAACATGCGTCCAACAACTATCAGCAAAAAATATTCGAATGCTTTTATGATCAGTTACTCGTGTATCTTTGTCTCATATTTTCTATATACTTTCAATTTGAGTATTTTTTTCATTTCGTTTTAAGAAATGCTTGAAATTAATTACAATTTATCTTAAATATACTTATTAAAAGACATAATATGTCGCCTTCCCTAAAAAAAAAATATGAACTATCATGGCACTACCTAATTTAATTCAAACCAAAACTAGTTTGCTGACCATTATGTTATCGTACAACATACGTTCATACACAAACTAACACTATTATATTCCGAGTTGTGCAAGATTTCAAGCTCAAAGGGAAACACAATGCCTTTCCAATTCTATGCATGGGCTATATGATACTGTTACGCCGTTTGTGATTACTACTCTGTTCACAAATTCTGTGGTAGTTTTGTACGAACAAGTAAATGATATAAAGTGAACTCGAATAGAAGTGACCATGTCGAGTGACAATTCAAGTAGATCTCATAAATTTCAACTCATAAGGAATGATTCCTCTTAAGGACGCAACGGCATAACACAGCACAAGAACCAAAGTCATCGACCCATTCGGAGCAAGCATTTCGCGTTCACATAAAACGCACCAATTTACGAACTCACACAGGCGCTCACAGGAGTTTGTACCATCGTATTTTACGAACATTTGCGTAGTATGCACGCGTTCGACAGATGATTGGACATATTTCACTAGATCTGTATTAAACACCGTATTATTCTTACATTGCTAAGACAAATCTCGAAGAAAACTTCTATTACAAGATTAGTTTAAATTTTGTGTTATAATACATATGGCTAATAGAAATGAGAACAAGAAAATCGAAATCGAGTTCTACAGCAAATAAATCAATACATAAATTCAGACTTGAACCACTCTCAGAAACGCAAAATGACTTCATTAAATTCGTTAATCCATAAACTAACTTCCCGTTAAATAGAAGTGGATTCAAAAAAAAACTTTCATAAAAAAACATCTTTTCTTAATTGTTTAATCAGCCTTGATTATATTTTGAAAAAGCCCCAATATATGCAACATTTAAAGAAGTCCAGAACTATTTCACAAAATTTCTAATGGTCTACGTAACACTTCTGGAGTCTATAAAAAGCATATACGCACGTTTTAAAGTATATGGTCAAACTACATGTAGTAATGTAAAAACCCATTTTAATAATTATTTAGCATTTTATTGATATGATAAAAATTTAATTTCACCAGTTTCTGTATACGGGTCACTCAATACAATCGGAAAATTTAACTTCGGTCAAATTATTTATGAAACTGAATGCATATGAATAGATTTAAATCAATAAAACCAATAAAATCCACACTTTTTAACTATATGATACACGAATTTAATTTTTTTTTTGATGTGTTTGTGCTCTCCAATTATAATATTAGATTTAGTATAAACCCTTAGCCCCTTTCCTCGATTTTACGCAGTTTCACTACCATGATTTTATTGTACTCAGATCAAAGTATTTTTAAAACATTTATTCGCTTTTGTTTATTATTCTCCCAATATACGGAAATAACAAATCAAGAACAAATTTCTGTAAGACAGTAATCCTGCTCTTTACTTAGTTAAAGCTGTGCTCTCATCATAAATATTCTGCAACCCACCGATTCTACCTTCAATCTCCTTAAGAACTAAATTTTAGTTCAACGCTGAAGAAGTTAACTTGGCTATCAAAGTGCGCATACGGAGCTTAACCCAATAGTTTGGTGCAGTAATACGGATTTAAAACAATTAAGGTTCATTAAAGTACAAATAATATATTATCATGAACAATTATTTATCTAATACTATAATGTGTATGTAATTGATTTACGCCTCCACCATTTGCATTTTATCGATTTTTACGATTTATTTCAGGACTTATAGCAAGAAAACCCAAAATGACAAATTCCTTTTCCATGTAATAATTTTTTGGTTTAGGAGACACATAGTTTTTATTTGCACTTTCTTGAGGCACTTTTTATGCAGAATTTAAATATCGACATGGATTTTTCTTGCACTTTCCATTTTTTAGTTTTAACCCTAGTATTCAACGTGTTTTTATATTCTCTTTACAATGATATAGTATATGTGTATGTGTATTTTTTAAAACAACAATGAATATATTAAAAAAGATATTTTATTAAACACTCAACAATAAGTAGGCCTTGATACATGAGAAATCGACAAATAATAGATATCAATAATAAAATAATAATAATAATATTAAAAGGAAATAATTACAAACGATGTTCAAACATGACTTACGCTAACGCCTACCGGGAATCTTGTATTGTAAAAAGTTAAGCGAATACTATTATGATGCTTTATTAAATTATTGTATAAATTTACAGATCCTTAACCCATTGTTTCCAATAATTGTTTAGTCTGGATACGTCGCATTATGATACATACGTACATATATGTATGTTGCTATTATTTCTGAATTTATTTATTTGCTTTTATTTGCAAGACGTGTTTATGACTAATTGAATTCGATACAAACATATTTAGCAGTCGCAAGTTCAATCGTGATTCTATAATTTCTGACAACTTGAATAGTCGAATATACCTAATCGTTTTAACCTATAATCCATAGGCAAAACAGTGAATTAAATGAATATGAAAGTAAACCTCCTTATTTGCATATAGGTAGGTGTATTAAAATCACTTATTGCACAGCATTCACAACACGTACAATAAAGCAAATATATGTCTACGGTATTTTCAAGACCAGCATTTAAAATTAAAGTGAGGAAAAATATTAATTGTATATTTTACTATATGTATAATGGACATTGTATAATATATCACTTCGCTTTTACTTTTATTTTAATTATTACTCTCAATATATTTTAAATACTGCACACAAAGTTTAAAAATGAAATGTATGGCAATTACTAATTAATCGAAAGAATTTTAAACTATAAAATTGTCCGCCATTTATATGAGTAAACTGCCTAAGAATAACTATTCAGTGTTTGAAAACTGATTGTAGATTCATTAAAGCTTAATGTTAATAAAACCCTGCAAAATTCTAAATTCCGACCACCTGGATTATGAAAGAGGCGTACACCTAAGATTTATTGCGTTAACGCAGATAAACAGATAAATCGGTATATTTTACTTTCTTTTTAATACTGATCCCTTTTAAGTTTGATTTTGGGATTTTTTTCTTCACACAAACATATAAGTGATATATTAAATACGTGTGGTACATTTTGTAAAGGAACCCCTTTCCAATTAATAATAACATGATATGATGGCCCCACGATTGGTAGCCATATTGTAATAGAACCCTTATAATGCCCTTTTATACTTTAATAATTTTTAAATAAAATAAAGTAATTAAATCATTTTACCTGACAAGCTCATTTATTTTTCCTGAGGTCGATCCAGGTTAAGAGATGTCAACAATAAATAGTCTTAGGGCATTACTTGGCACAATTCAATAAATCACTATTGTATAAATTTAAATATTTGTATTAGAAACCAAGAGTTCATTCACTACTGTATTTATATTAATATTGACTACGTAGACTTTGTTTTTTCAAAGCCTACTTCTTGAAATTTTCATATACCAAACACTTTTTTTTTTAAATGAAACACCCAGTATTTTATTGAGGTAGTTTGTTCCTTTTCTTATTCTCTTTAATTTTTGTTAACAATGTCCTATACCTATCTCTTGTAATTTTTGAGATAATCACTATAGGAGCAATTAGCCGTCAATTCAAGAACTACGGGCGTTGTTCTATGCACACAAATATTCGTCCAATAAAGGCTGGAATGCGGCTGACTGCCTGAGTCAACTGTTAAAGAAAGTCGGTATACATTTATGTCAAACCTATAAAAGCATCGCTATTAGTTATCATCCAAATGAATTATTCTTATGAAGAGTTAATAGATATGATTGACGTTTTGGGTGAATCTGAAAGAAACTATTTTCCAGACTTTATACACAGCGAACCCTGGTAGAAGTCAACCGAAGCCAGAAACTTTGAAAGTATAAAGGGACGGTTTGAGTGAACAAAAAGTATTGAATATGAAGGAAAGAGCGGAAAAAACAATAACTGGTGAGGATAAGACGTTTATGATACTTGCGCGTGTAGTCGAACACTCCCATACTACAAAAATTAGTCAACAGTTAGATGTAAGTCAAACTTGAAAATTCAGAATAATTAGGATATATGAAATTCACTCTTAGCATATTCATACACAGGGTTAGATGAAAGAAATTTTCAGAATCGCTTACATTTTTGTCAATTGGCAGCAGATAAATTATCTTGGCTTACTCAATTTTTTGTTGTTTACAGTGCTGTTAACTCCACATTTTCACCATCAACAAGAGGTTTTCTTTTGGTTGCTTTCGGCAAGAATGATCCGAAGGAAATGCAATTTTTTAAAAGATTGCTTAAGGTACTCTTAGCGGGTCTCATCGTCACAATTTCCGTTATTATAACACATAAAACCCCCACTTTATCACACCTGTAAACTTTCAAAATCGTTCAAAAATGTGAGGAGAAATAGTGGGTAGTTATATAATTGGACATTATATCTTTGATGAAAATGTTAATGGAGGAGAGTATGTTCGCTATCTACGGACAGATTTTCAAAACTTTTTGAAGACATCTTCAAATATGTCAGTAAGCATAACCTTTATTTTATTTCGATGGTAACCAACAGTCTCAAAAATGAAATACTGTAACTGGACATTGCCGGAATTAAAAAATTGAAATGGGATGCTCTTCATTCTGTAAAATTATTACTTTTGGGATAGTTGGATTTAACATTTACTTTGTATGACAGTTGACTAAGGAAGTCGGGCACCATTCCTGCCTTCCATTGGTTGAACGTATATTTTGGTGCATAGAACAACAGCGCTCGTAGTTCTTTAATTGACCGCTAATTACTCCTATAGTGATTATCTCAGAAATTACTAAAGATAGGTATCGGACATTGTTAACAAAAATGAAAGAGAATAAAAAGAAAGGATCTTGATGCCTCTATAAAATATTGGGTGTTTCATTTTAAAAAAATAAGTTTTTGGTATGTGAAAATTTCAGGAAGTAGGCTTTGAAAAAACAAAGTTTTTTGAGGTATTGTCGAGTGCAACTATACCAAATGATGCAGAATTTTCTTGGCTACAAGCACCATCAAAGTTAATGTTTTTACTTTTAAAAACAATGTGAAAATGGTTTTTATCTGAACACGTGTTTGGGTCAAATATTTACAGCATAGACAAACAATTAAAAGATGATGAGGCATTATTATATTTATAACAATTTATTAAATATATTTATAATTCTCAGATTATTATATTAATTTATTTCGTCTATACATTAAGGATTTTACTATTAAAGTTTACTTAACACTCACATAATAACAGTTTATAAGTATCTTACATAGATTTTTCTTCTTCCTTGAAATGAAGAAGATCTTATTGTCGACGTGCCCTGTGAGATTCTTCCCTGGACGATAAATACGCATGTAGCCTCCAGAAACTGTTAATCGCACAACAATGACTTTTTATTGGAAGATATTGTTAAACTGAACAATTTTAAAACATCGTTGGCGGTCGATCTTTGTTTACACTTTATCGACCGCTATGTGTGGGTCGACTTACTTAAAAATAGATCTAAGAAATATACCGGCTGTCTGTTTAAGTTCGGCCACCGGCCATATCTCGGCAACCGTTTATCGTACAACCTGGAGGAAAAAATCTTTATAGTGAAATGGACCAAAGGAATTTCAACCAAAATATTTTTAAGTTTCCAAAATGATCGCAAGGGGGCGCAATTTTCAAGATGAATTAAAAATTCGATAATTTTTCATTAAATTCCAGATTAAGATAGATTAAAATTTTTACTAGCAACATTTTTAGACGTTTTTATACAATTTTCATATAAAACTTTTTGATCTAGGTCCCATACGAAGGGGAGGGTAGAGGGGGGAATGTCTGCCTACAAAAATAGGTATAATTTGGGTTTGCCCCAACGGATTTTAATATTTCTGGGCTCATTACATAGAGAATTTTACAGGGAATTGAACGATATGTTGTATGAAATTACATGGTTGTCAAAGAAAGTAACAGGGGGCGCTGTTCTCAATTTATGCATATTACTTGCTTTTTCTATGAAATTTTAAATGGAACGGTATATTTTTAATACCGTAATATTGAAACACATAAAAAACTGAAGAGAATGATGAAAACCGGAAGTTGCTACCTCTTTTCTTAACGAAGATATAGTCATACGAAGATAATTCATGAAAATAAAAAAATTAAATATGAATTTATTTATTTATAGGGAGTAATAATTTTATTTTAATTCTAATAGTCTCTAGACAGTTTATAGTTCGTTTTCACATGAATTTTCATCATACTCTTCCATAAATGTATTAATTTCAATCTTCTCACAGATTTTTTAATTCATTGCATATGTTACGTTAGATTCTCCTTTTAAATGTTTTCAAATTATATAGCTATTTTCAAATTTCATGTCTTGCCTTTTTAGACATTGAAATAAAATAATAACAATAATAATAATAATAATATATCTTTATTACCCAACAGGTATAGGTAGATCTAATTATAGGTAAACAGCAAAAATTTCGGAGGCAGTAATTGTTGTAATCTGCTTTTTGTGATAAACTATGTCTTTTATTCTGCCCCATAAATAAAAATCAAGACTATCTCGCAAGGCGAATAAAAACTCAATAATGTCTTCCTTCCGGATAATTTAGGGAATATTACCAAAGCATTAAAAATACATTCTGATCATGTCATAAGCTTCAACGTTAGAAAATGATATTTTACAAACTTAATAACTATGTGCCGGTGTCCAAAAAGGCTTAATTTGCTAAATACGTACAAAAAGTTTAATTACAAGTGACACTAATATTTTTACATTTCGATTTTCATGGACCACCTTGGAAATCTCATAATAATGTAATTTAGTATCACGGTGCATGCCATGTTGTATGATGAAAATTGAAAAAAAAAGCAAACTACACTGTTCAGTATTATTATTATTTTATTTCAATGTTGGAAAGGACAAGAAATGATATTTAAAAAATAATGGCTAGAGAATTTGAAAACATTTAATAGGATAATCTAAAGTAACATATGCAATGAATTAAAAAAAATGATAAAAAGATTGAAATGAATACATTTATGGAGGAATATGATGAAAATTCAAGTGAAAACGGACTATACACTGTCTAGAGACTCTCTCAAATTTAAAATAAAATTATTACTCCCAATAAATAAATAAATTTATTTTTAAAAATTTTTATTTTTCTAGATTGTCTTCCTATGACTATATCTTCGTCAAGAATAGAGGTAGCAACTTCCGGTTTTCATCACTCTCTTCAGTTTTTTATGTGTTTCAATATTACGGTATTAAAAATATACCGTTCCATTTGAAATTTTAAAGAAAAAACCAAGTAATATATACATAAATTGAGAACAGCGCCCCCTGTTACTTTTTTTGACAACCACGTAATTTCGTACTATATACCGTTCAATTCCTTGTAAAATTCCCTATCTGATGAGCCCAAAAACATTCAAATCCGTTGGGGTAAACCGAAATTATACCTACTTTTGTACGCAAACATGCCCCCCTCCACCCTCCCCTTCGTACTGGACTTAGATCAAAAAGTTTCTAATAAAAATTGTATAAAAGCGTCTAAAAATATTGCTAGTAAAAATTTTAATGTATCTTAATCTAGAATTTAATGAAAAATTATTGAATTTTTAATTCATCTTGAGAATTGCGCCCCCTTGCGATCATTTTGGAAACTTAAAAATATTTTTGTTGAATTTCCTGTTGTCCATTTTACTATCAAGATTTTTTCCGCCAGGTTGTACGATAAACGGTTGTCGAGATATGGTCGGTGGCCGAGCTTAAACAGACACCCGGTATATCTTTTGGTTTCTAATACATAATTTTAAAAATACAATTCATATACATATTTGAAATTTATAAAATCATTAAAAATAAGAAATTGTGCCGAACCGTTACAATTTGTAAGGATGCACTGTATTGATAAAAATGATTGAAATGTATGTACGTATTTCATGACTATTATGAAAGATAAAAATAAAACTTTATTCAAAATGTATGAAATAAATATATTAAAAGAAGAGGGAATATAAAGACGACTGTGACTTGAACTCCAGACTTTATAAGTGAATGTCTTAAATCGTGCGTCCTGTGCATGTTTTCTCGTGATAATATTAACATAGAATGCAAATTATTTTACGCTGGTTTTAGCTTAATGCCGAATAGGCTTTGGTAAAATAGTAGTCTATGTGAATACCATACAAGCATAAAATCTTATTGGAATTCAGAGAACGGGTTCTTAGATTTTACTCCTACCTAAATACTTCTTTTTACTTTCTTATACATAGTATAAGGAAGTATTGTGATGATGAAAATTTTCAACCTCGAGATTTTTGCAGATGTCCACGTTTTGAGGTCCCCTGATACCAAAAAAGTGGTTTTTAAAAAATGTCTGTCTGTGTGTCTGTGTGTCTGTGTGTGACCACGATAGCGGTCAAACCGCTGGAGATATCAATTCCAAATTTTGTATTTACGAATATAATCTCCCTCTTGAGAACTGATTAGATTTTGAGCAAAATCGGCAGACCGGAAGTAGTAGTTTACTTCTGTGAAAAAATCGAAATTTGCAAATATTTCGTCAATTACTAAGTTTAGACTAATTTATAAAGAATTCATAAGTATTTATAACTTAATTTCCAATACTTTTTATATAAAAAAAAATTCTAAATTCGGACCGGAAGTATCACTTTTACTCTTACCGAATAACGATTTTTTGCAAATATGTCGTAAATTATTCATTCTATGTATATTTATGAAGAGTACAAAAGTATTTACAGTTGAATTTGGAATAGTTTTTGTATAAATGAAATTTCAAAATTCGGACCGGAAGTAACACTTTCATACGTATAAGAAAGTCGTGTGGTGGCCACACCTCATTTTTTATATTGTTTTCGAGCTTATAGATTTTCTTATGAAGTGATTAATACTACATTGTGATAATTTATTTTTTATTTATTTATGAAACACATGGAAATTAAATTCATTATCGTAGAATAATAGTTAATATAATAATAGCAAGTTAATATTATGGAATATATTATTGATATATTTTAAATTTAAATCATGAAACATGATATAGATTAATGTATAAATGATTTAAATTCCATTGTCACAACCTTATGTCATGTATCCATTATTACAAACGATGAAAACAATCTGAGGCCGTGAAAAGTGTGTGTATGTTACGTTATGCTGTATATTTAAAATACATGCAACGGTCTGTTTTATGACAGAGGGCGATTTAACCAAGTGACTGTGACAAAGTTTATTGTGCATTTTAAACGTATTGACATTTATAGAAGTGTTAAGGTTTCCTCAAGAATACCTGCGTACACTGCTAGCAGTTTATTACTCCTTCTACATGTTCTCCGATGAAGTTTTTGCAACAGCAAATACATTGTAGGAACACTTCCAGTAAGACTGATGCATGTAAACGTACGCGCTGTGAATTGTAAAATACAATATTACCTATTTTATCGAGTCATCGAAGAAGGAAGAGCATCAATAATTAAACGCAACCTGAATTATTAACATCAAGGAATGATTTAGTCATCATAGATTTCATGAATGTTTATGTCTTTGCTGTAGTTGCTAGTTGTGGATTGAATTAATTTGAATATGTATATACAGGCTGATTCATTTTCGGCTCTCACCATGAGGATCTCTCTTATTATTGAATATAGAGTATAGGTTTAAATTTGGCGAAGTTGTTAAATTTTACGTTTGTTATGAATCCGTAAAGAAAATGAACCTGTGACAAATAACGTTTGTTTGAAAAGAAAAATGCGAAAACCCCATTTTGTTCTTTTACCTGTAATACCTATATTTGGCCTTGTAAAGAAAAAATAAAAAGACATTCTAACGGCCACTTTAAAACCTCTTTATATAACGTTTCGATTCTTTCTGGACATAATCAACTATATAATTTCTTATAGGTGCCACATTGGATTTGGACACCTTCAAAAATAGTTTTTGATCTAATTTCAACCATGTACTACATATTGACAAAAATTTTTGATATTATGCTTTAATTGAAAGAGTAAATTTTAAGATTAAATTGGGTAGCCATGAAATTTCAATCCTTCAAACATTTCATTTATCGTTCATTAGTAATATAAAAATATCACACACCAACGAAGAGACAACAGTAGCGAGTATAATTGTATCGAGAACGACAACAGCCTCATCGAACCATTTTCTAGATCTTGATAAAAATTTGGCCAACAATAGATCGTTTACTAAAGGCGCTAATGTTCATGTCAACAGGAATTTGAATGAAACCGACAGGATATTTTACAAATGATAAAATGTTAATCTTGTATTTCTTAGAAAAATAATAATTCATGAATTTCTACGTGCAAAGAGGCGTCAGAATTACATTTGTCCCAGTCTAGAGTTTAGAGAACATTACATCAAACTAGGTAAAACCATACAAGACCTATGTTAGTCACACTTTACTACCTGGAGTAAATTTAAGAAGACTAGAAAATGTTTTATAAAGTTTGATCATAAATTATGTTGTGAATATACAGTGTACATGAAATGCTAGTGTATGAATGATATCACAACTATCAATTAATTTTAATGGTCTGATTTCTTATAACCAAATACCTAAAATCATTAGTGAGGCGGCTTTTATAGACTTCCCCTTCTACTTAGTATAAAATTTTATAAGACGCCATCTCCTGTCTAGAATGAAAACTAATAAAAAATTAACTATTCTAGAACAAATCATACCAGTTTACCATATCTTTACAATTAAACATGATGTGATATCTTACAAATTTCTATCTTTAAACTTCCAAGACAGACCATGCCTAATTTATCGAAAATGTCTGCCAAAACTGTGTATCAAAAATGATTGAAAAGACAAAATAATAGTAAAATATAGAAGAAAATCAAATTAAAACGTTTTTCAATGTAAGTAGATATATCAAATATTTAAATTTATACACATAATTATTAAGAAATTTAATTATGAAAATAAACAACAATAAACTACTCTAACATTCTTAACCGTAAAGTGAAATACAAATATTATGGGGGTAATCTGATATATCAATAATTCAACAATTTACACTCTTGTGCATTTATTTTTAGGTATGATTTCCAGATGTTTACAAACATAGGGATATGTCAACATAAACTTACTACTATATAACTTATAGAGTACATCTAACATGGACAAACAAACAAATTGAAATAGATTAAAATGAATTCCTTTTTAAATAATTAGATTTAAAAACAGTGTTTCATTTGTAATTGTATTTGATGGAGAGGTGTCGATAGATAAACACACAAACGCATATAGCTAAAATGAACATAAGAGATATGAGATTTTAAAACCTCATGTAATGCAATGTAATTTAAAGATTACATATTTTAAATGCACAATAATATTTTTAATGTGTTTTTTATGTTAACCAGTACGCAGTTACGAAGTGTGGGCAAATGTAAGTAACCCACATTGAAAAATAGATTATAGCTATCCACTGTTTTGTTGTAATTCATATAATATGTTTCTCTTTTATAAAAAAATTCTGAAGAATATATATATGTATATAAAACAAAATAACGAATTATCGCGGATACATAAAATATCAGAAAAAGAAAAATATTGGGTATAATCCGCTGTAGAGCAACCGTAGACACGTGTTTCTGACTAATTGGTCGTCATCAGTACGGTGGTCTGTCACCTGATGGTCTTCCGTTTAGCTTACATCTCCATGGTTATCCCACCTTATTCCTTGGCTACACCGTACTGATGACGACCAATTAGTCAGAAACACGTGTCTACGGTTGCTCTACAGCGGATTATACCCAATATTTTTCTTTTTCTGATATATGTATATATATATACATGAAAAATAAATTAGCTAGATACTATTCTAGCACATTTTCACGTCCAATAAATAGTTTTTGAAAAATTAACCACATCTATATAATTCTAATACATTCACCACAGCAATATATATGGAACGCTCAGTTTTTACTAATTTCTACAGATTAGCATTCATGTGTCATATTCACATAGACAAGCACTGTCTACCATGTACTGAAGTTGGTTTTATCTGCATTGTGGAATTACCGACAGAAGCTACAAATGAGTTCTACGTACATTAATACATTAAATAACTTAATGGACAATTTTTGTGACAAATATTAAAGTTGGTATATCCATGATAATATAAATACAGCATAATATTCTTTTAAATTATTGAATGGTAACTAAATTTTGAATATTCGTTTACTCATTTTTTGAATAGTTCTGAAATATTTCTTACTTTGTTATTTTTTTTTTTACACAAAAATTTTGTTTTATCAAATTAGAAGTTGTATTTTCAATTATTGATTTGTTTTTTATTAATAGCAGCAACAATTTTTGCATATTATGGCCTTTCATTATTTGGCTGGCTAAGCTCCTCACTAACATTCTAAACACAGAAGTTATCCCACGCTTACTCAAACAAACAAAGATAATAGCGATCCTAAAACCGGGAAAGCCTAATGACAAGCCAGAGAACTACCGCCCCATTGCGCTCCTAAGTGCTAGTTACAAACTATTAGAGCGGCTCCTGTATAACAGGATAAGTCCAAAGATTCTTGAAAACATACCAGTTGAGCAGGCTGGATTCAGGCCAATGCGAAGCTGTGCTGACCAAGTCTTGTCACTTACGACTTATATAGAGGCCGGATATCAGAAGCAGCTGAAAACATCCGTCGCAATCATAGATCTAATTGCAGCATATGATACTGTCTGGAAACAAGGACTGCTCTACAAACTCCTTCGTCTAATACCCTGCAAAACAACTGTGGGATTAATCGATAACATGCTGAGCAACAGATTATTTCGTATTGTCATGGGAAATTCACTAAGCGATTGGAGGAAACTCAATAACGGCCTACCTCAGGGCTCAGTTTTAACTCCACTCCTGTTCAACTGTTATATTGTTGACAAGCCCATAACAAGATCCAGAAAATTTGGATATGCTGACGACTGGGCAATATCAACCAGAAGCAAATCAATGGAGGAAACGGAAGGAAACGCTAACAGATGACCTGAACACCCTGGGGAAATACTTCCACAATTGGAGACTGCAACCTAGCGCAAGTAAGACTGAGGTGTCATACTTCCACCTAAACAACCGCTTGGCCAATAGAGAGCTGAGTGTAAACTTCGGTAACAGGCTGCTGCAACACAACCGGTATCCAAAATACCTGGGAGTTACTCTTGATAGAACCTTATCCTTCAAACAACACCTAACTAAGACTGCCTCAAAACTCAAGACAAGAAATAACATACAAAAACTCTGCGGTTCTTCATGGGGATCCCCGGTACCACGCTTCGTTGCTCCGCCCTGGGGCTCGTTTACTCTGCTGCGGAATATTGTGCTCCGGTCTGGTTAAATAGCACACATGTTAAAATGGTTGACGCCCAACTGAACCATACGATGCGTTTAATCTCGGGCACAATTAGATCCACACCAAGTCACTAGCTACCAGTTCTAAGCCATATTCCACCTCCGGCGATACGGAGATCCAGTGCACTTGTCAGAGAGTACAATAAGGTTCTTCAAAATCCACAACTACCAATAAATACAGATATCGACGACACAGGAAGAAATAGGCTGCGCTCAAGAAAACTCCCTATCAAAACAGCTGATAACCTGGCGGCCGATGACTTCAACCCAATAAATGAGTGGAGGCGGGGATGGACCCAAACGGCTCGGCCGGAACTGCGCAACATGCCATGCATAACAACTACCCCAGCCGGCTTCGATCTACCACGTAAGACATGGACAACACTTAACCGGATTAGGAAAGGTCATGGCAGGTGTGCTGATGCCTTCTATAAGTGGAACAAAATACCCTCCCCACAGTGTGACTGCGGCGCTGAAAGGCAGACGATCCGCCACATCACGTAACATTGCAACCTGCGGGCATATGGGGGCCGTCCGGATGAGTTTCTGACAGCGACACTAGACTCGATTGAATATATTAATAATTTAGACATTCAACTGTGAATTGTGTTATATTTTTATATATTTTTGTGTTTTTGTATTGTGCTATATGTTGCTGTTGTTGCCATACGATAAATAAATAAATAAATTATTATTTGAGATAAATATTGTATTGTTTAACCAATATATAGGGTGTAGCACCTAAGATGCCTCGGACCGTAGCTCCTCTATCATACAATATATCGAAAAAAGTCTAAGAGAAAAATTGTCCATAACTACAATCACCATTTCCCTAAAATATTTTTTGTCATCAGTGCCGTGCCGTATTCCAGTGGCGTATCAAACCTATGTTTTTTTAAATGGAACAATGTATATTTTGTGGCTGATTCGGAAAGCCCCCAAAGAGTACTTTTTTTTCTTATATAACGTCATACTCCTAACTTTAGCGGTTTCGCTGTTATAACGGTTTTTCTTCGCAGTTAGACCGTACTTCGACATTTTTTTTGGCAGGAACTAAATTGTACCGGCGTTTAGGTTTCGAATTTAGGGATAGACTAAGACCTCTTCTAACTCCTCCTAATTTTTTTCAAGTGATTTAAGGAAAGAAGATAACTTTTGATTGGGCTTTGCAAATAGTCATTTTTTTCTAAAATATCAAATGGGAACCATATAAAATAATTATATCGTTGAATAATCGAAATTCCAAGTTTTCCATTTATTAAAAAAAAACACACATTTCATTACAAAATTAAAAAGAAAAAAAGTTGTTAGGTCAATTTGTCGCAAAACGTGTTTTTCAAAGTCAGCTGTCATGATAAAACAATAGAAGTGCAACTGTCAATGCAAACGGAAAGAATAACAATAAACTGACAGAAGCATTATTGTTATCTGATAAACGTTGCGAAAATGCCTGGAACTCACCAAGAAATGGTTGACATGTGTTTATTCTTGGAGAATGTTTCAAAAATTGTTTGTTGGCGTCACGAGTGCACTCTGAGAGATATCCTCTCAGAACGTGTCCAAATCCAGGTGAGTTTACAAAGGTGTTGGATAGATTTACGTCTACTGGTACTGTTCAGCGAGCAAAGAGAGTTAGAACGAAGCCAGTTTTGACCGTAGAAAACGAGTTGAAAGTTCTGGAGGCTGCTGTTGAAAATCCTCATATCAGTGTCCGCGAAATTAGTAGGAACACTGACAAGTTCCATCCATTTAAAATTCAATATACGCCACTGGAATACGGCACGGCACTGATGACCAAAAATATTTTAGGGAAATGGTGATTGTAGTTATGGACAATTTTTCTCTTAGAATTTTTTCGATATATTGTATGAAAGAGGAGCTACGGTCCGAGGCATCTTAGGTGCTACACCCTGTATACGCAATTTCAATAGTAGTTTATTAAGAATATCTTCAGTTTTGGTAAACAGAAGCTTTAAATTATTATTATCTTTATAGGTAATTTTAACTTTCCCACCACAAATCATAAAACAAAAAAAGAGATATTATTCAATAACATAAAGCTGAGGACTTGCATTACTTAAATATGAATATAGTATGTACTTTATGAAATTTGTAATGTAACCTATTTTATTTAAAACACAAAATTTGTACATTCAAACGCAAATATTTCGAATTATTTATACCCTTCATTCCTGTAGTACATAATAAAGGACCCATCATCTTATTTAATTTTTTCTAAATATATAAGAAGGTGAACAGATTTAGTATTTTTTTAATGTCAACTGCCTTCGATGTCAATTTTAATAGAATACTAGTAGATGGTGTCTTAAGTTTATATGATGGCAAAGCCATATTACATTACTATCTGTACTTGCGAACGCCTGATTAAATACACGCATATAAATACGGATAATTATAGCATGTTGTAGGCAAGATTATTCCCCCAAAATGTTCAGATTAAGCGTCTATTATGTCGAATGTTGTTAAGCTGGAGGATGTTGGTCTTAAGGATAAGATTTACTTCTTGGAAACTTGCTTATCTTTCACCAGCGAAGTTCTTTCAGAATATAAATCTATGTGCGGTAATTCTTAAAATGACATTCTCCAAAAGATAATATACCAAAACAAATAAATCGACTTTTACTAGTTGGAATATTAAAAATGAGGTGTGGCCACCACACGACTTTTTTTATACGTATGATCGTTTCAAATTATAGGATTTTAAGAATTTTTTTATACAAAAATTATTCACAATCCTATTCTAAGTCCTTCTATTCTCTTAATAAATCTCTATAGAATGCATACTTTGCAAGATATCAAAAAAGTGGTACTCGGTAAGAGTAAAAGTGCTACTTCCGGTCCGAATTTTGAAATTTCACGTATATAAAAAAATATTGCAAATGCAATTCTAAATTCTTTTGTACTCTTGATAAATACATATAGAATGCATAACTTACGACATATTTGCAAAAAATCGCTATTCGATAAGAGTAAAAGTGGTACCGCCGGTCTAAATTTTGAAATTTTTTTTATACAAAAGATATTGAAAATTATGTTTTAAATACTTTTATAGCCGTAACGTACTTGTCTAAAAAGCTTGACTTGCGAAATATTCGCAGAAAACTGATTTTCGATAAGAGTAAAAGACTTACTTCCGGTAGGAATTTCGAAAAACTTTTTAAATAAAATTATTTTCGATTTTAATTTTAAGTATATATTAATTCTTTATAAATTTGTTTAAACTTAGTAGTTGACGAAATATTGGCAAAATTCGATTTTTTCGCTGAAGTAAACTGCTACTTCCGGTCTACCGATTTTACTGAAAAACTAATCAGATCTCAAGAGGGAGATTATACACGTAAATACAAAATTTGGAGTTGATACCTAGAGCGGTTTGACCGTTATCGTGGTCACACACAGAGAGAGAGAGAGACATTTGTTTAAAACCACTTTTTCGGTATCATGGGACATCAAAACGTGGACATTGCAAAAATCTCGAGGTCGAAAATTTTCATCATCACAATACTTCTTTATACTACGTATAAGAAAGTAAAAGGAAGTGAAGTAATCCTTTCTGGAAGCACGTAATTTTAGTTATCATCGTATATTAGACAAAGCCCTACAACTAGGAATCAATAAGATGAATTTAATATTTTGTTTTGCAATACTAAATTTAGTTTATATTATTACATATGCAGTATATCAAAAGATAATGGTATATATTGGCAGGAAAGTTTCGGTTTTTGGTATTTAGAAATACCATTTTACTTTCTTATACGTAGTATAAGGAAGTATTGTGATGATGAAAATTTTCGACCTCGAGATTTTTGCAGATGTCCACGTTTTGAGGTCCCCTGATACCAAAAAAGTGGTTTTTAAAAAATGTCTGTGTGTCTGTGTGTGTGTGTGTGTGTGTCTGTGTGTGTGTGTGTGTGTGTGTGACCACGATAGCGGTCAAACCGCTGTAGATATCAGTTCCAACTTTTGTATTTACGAATATAATCTCCCTCTTGAGAACTGATTAGATTTTGAGCAAAATCGCCAGACCGGAAGTAGTAGTTTACTTCAGTGAAAAAATCGAATTTTGCAAATATTTCGTCAATTACTAAGTTTAAACAAATTTATAAAGGATTCAAATGTACTCAAAATTAAATTTGAGAAAAATTGTATTAATAAAGTTTTTCGAAATTCCTACCGGAAGTAGGTCTTTTACTCTTATCGAAAATCAGTTTTTTGCGAATATCTCGTAAGTCATGCTTTCTAGGCAGGTACATTACTAGTATAAAAGTATTTAGAATGTACTTTTAAATATCTTTTGTATAAAAAAAATTTCAAAATTCAGACCGGAAGTACCACTTTTACTCTTATCGAATAGCGATTTTTTGCAAATATGTCGTAAATTATGCATTCTATGTATATTTATGAAGAGTACAAAAGTATTTAGAGTTTGATTTGGAATATTTTTTGTATAAATGAAATTTCAAAATTCGGACCGGAAGTAACACTTTCATACGTATAAGAAAGTCGTGTGGTGGCCACACCTCATTTTTTATTTAATTTTAGTAGGAATATAATGAATGAGATGTTCAAGTATTAATTATGCAACTAGAAATTAAGCACGATTCTTTTACATCTGCTTTCACGATATAGAATTGCAAATTTCTTCAAGTTAGTGAAGAAGCCTTCATGGCTTTTCATTATATCTGACTAATGACTGCCTACAAATTTGATGATAAAAGGTTTTTGAGGTATGTATATCATTCCGTAGTTTTATAGACAATTTAAAATTTGGTAAAAAGCTTTAATGTTTTTCTTTAGTAAACATTTCAACGATCTTAAATATGTCGAACCCGTAACATCATGTCATAATAAGGTCTGCCTTAATAACTAATTATCTATGGTCTTATACATCATACAGAGCTTTATTAATTTTTAGGAAATTAATGGTAATCAGTTTGCTTGTAACGGCCGCGGAATACATTAAAGTAGCTATTGACCCCAATATTCATCTTTATGTATGTTGGTGCGTCTGCTACTAATCGTGTCATATACACCAAATATATAATGTTTTGTCGAGACGATGTTTCATAGCTATGCTAGGATCCGATAGGTGCTGTAGTCAAATTATTGATAAATTCCTTATTTATTGACCAAAATGACTCATATTCACAATATATGATGGTTTTCTGATAATTAGCAGTTATAATAGGCGCTGTTTCATTAAGCCTTCTCTTATAAAATTATATTCTTTCCCGATTTTGGAATCCATTTTATATAGCAACTTGAACTCATTATTCCAGATATGGAAATCAATGAACAATTAACATGTTTCTATATTTCGAACGCATTTTTGGCTCAGCTGTGTGTTCCCTAGCACATTCTCAAGCTATGATATATGTGTATGATGTTTTTCGAGTACTGATTTTCTCTGGTCTAGACAGAAGACGGTCTTCGGCAAAACAACAATACTTCAATAACGAAACAATTCAAGATTATGAAATTTTATATAAAGCTAAAATATAAGCTGAAGGAATTTTTATTAGTAATAGTAAATGCAATAGAAGTTCAATAGGTAACAGAACATGCTTAGCGGATCTTTGTCTTTTTGAAATAACTGGAATGCGGTAAACCTACTTTTTGTTTAATGGGCTCATATAAATAATTCTTAGTACTTTCTTTTTAACAAAAAGATCTTTCGATAACAAATATTTAATCTAATATTTTTCTATAATAAATATTATTATTGAAAAGAATTCTAGAAGACGCAAATCGGAATGTAATGAAAACGCAATAAAAGTTACAGATTTTGATTGAACTCAAGAAAGGAGTAATGTTTTAAATATACATATATAGAAAACCATCAATTTTAACTGCACACATGTCTTATTGCACCTAATAGACAATTAAATTTTATTTTCGACTAATACAAGGTTTTTATAAAAACAAAAGATTCAGCATTTCACTTGTTTCAAAAACAAATATTAGGCATGTCGTGTTACATACTAAATTTCTAATTCGTTTAATATTATTATTAAATATCCCTCTAGTAACTACATTGAATTTCATGATCTTGTAGTATTTCGTTATTAAATTAAATATTGACATATTGCCGAATCACTGTCAGCTGTCAAAGTTTCCGAAGAAACGCATCGATCCTGAAAATGAATATACGTAGACTAAAATTATCAATACAAACTTATATTAAAATTACTCCAGGCATTCGAAATTGTATATACAGAGTATTCTAATTAAGACTTCAAAGTTGTTCTTGATTGCACGCAAACGGAATATTCTGTAAACAGTAAATAATTTTGGGTGGTAGAGACTGTATACGAAAAAGATTTGTATTTTGTATAGCAATGGCCCTAATATTACTCCTTGTATATGCTTAGTAGGTATTTTCTTTTAATATATGGATTATGAAAGACACTTATCATAAATAAGACTTTAAGGAAGTATGCTAAGCAAGAAATATTATTTGCGTTTTTAAATAAATATTATCTTTTCCTTGGAAGATCTTATATTATATATATTTCTAAAACAATATAGATTATTATACATTTTATTATTTAGATTCTTTCGTGTAGATAATATGTCAAATGTCAATAGTTTTTTATAGGCAAAAATATAATATTTTTTATATATAAGTCCATACCCATATTCCTAATATTACTATGTGGAATAGATTTCCTTGCTTATAAAAAGAGAAACACTCACGAAAATATTTGACACTCCTGGAATGGAAATATTTTTATATCAAAATAAAAATTTCGCACTTTTTTAAATACTTCCCTAGTTAGAGCCGTAACTTTCAGTAATGTTGACCGTTTAGTATTAACTTATCTGCGGATACATATTATGTCCTTTTCTGAAACAATACTGTAGTAATTAAAATAAATTAGTATTCGAAACTAGTGTTTAGTTATATACTCTAGTGATCTCATTACTCATTACAAATTGCAATTCAACACGCAAATGCTTCATCAGTTAATGATTATTATTTTTAATCTAAATTTAATACTTCAAATCCTAGTGTATTGTGATGTGTTGTGCTTGCATTGTTTACATGATCTTCATTGTTATTTTAACAGAGGTTAGTGTGTGTTATGGGAATAACATGTGTAAGCGTACCAGCACAAAAATAACTCAAATCGCAAATATAATGCAAAGTAATGTATATTTTGTCATTAGTTATTTAAAATAGTATCACCGTTTCGAGAACAATGCAAATTAATCCTCTCTTGCATGCGTAGGATGTACATACGTAAGTCCTACATACTTTTAAAATCGAATTATATACATGTAGCTTCCGATAATGATTACGTAATTCAAAAGTATCCGACAGTGAATTCATAAATATTATAAGAAAATATGTCTAATCCTATAATCGTTATATCCCACACATCTTACTAGGCTATCATTACAAAGAGAAAGCGAAATGTTAATAATTAATCTGTTGATAGAAGAATATGTATATTGTACTTGTATATGCATATTAGCTGGATTAATCGGTTTATGTACCTGTTGGTGCAACTGTCTCTAGACTAATTTATTGATTTGAAAGTGGAATTGTTTCATATATTCCTTGAATAAAGTATAATTCCAAATCTCCTAATGAATAACGGAAGCATTTTTATTAAAAATTATGTAGCAATATTTAATTGAATTAGATGCTAATTATTTCTTATAAAAATTCCTTAAAAATTTTAATTATAGTATTTGTAGTATTTGGCAAAAAATTGTTCATACAAAAAATTTAATCAAGTTTTTCTAATTACGAATCCTTTCGTTTCCATTCCCTCAATTCCTGATTGAAGAACGAGGTACACGCCATAAATTCTCGGCCTGATATACAAAAAAGAAACGTGGAACAATATAAGAATTTTTATTTTTCAATGTAATTTTCCCTAACTTCTATACATTTATTACAACGATTAATTAATAATTCGATACCATTGTAAAAATAATCTGAAGTTTTTCCGTCAAAATGTTCTATAACAGCTGCTTGCAACTCACTGTCGTCCTTAAAACTACGTCCCCTAAGATCTTTTTTTTTAATTAGAAAACGACAAAAATTACAAGGAGTCATATCCGGACTATACGATGGATGTTCCAATTCTTGAAAGCTGCATTCGCAGATGGCAGCTTGTGAAATGGCGGCAGTATGGACGGGAGCATTGTCGTACAATAATCGCACACCTTTTATCAATTTTCCACAACGTTTGGCACGAATAGTATCCCTTAAATTATGCAATAAAGAGGCATAATATGTGCCGTTCACACTTGTATTGCGCTCTTTAAAGTCAATTAGCAAATTGCCCTCGCAATCCCAGAATATTGTGGCCATAATCTTTTTCGTTGATTGAACGACTTTCGCCTTTCTGGGACGAGGTTGATCAGGTCGCCGCCATTCCATGGACTCCCTTTTCGATAGGGGATCGTAAAATAGAACCGTTGTTTCATCCCCTGTGACAATGGTCTCCAAAATCGTTTTGGGTCGTCTCCACACATGTTTAAAAACTACTGCTATATACTCGACGTTAACGTTGGAGAGCGGAAAAAAGTCACGATATCCATCTAGCACTAATTTTATTCATACACAAATGGTCATGGAAAATTCGGCGAACACTTGTTTAGGAAATGTTTGTTATCACTGCTAATTCCTTCACTTTCAAACTGCGGTATTCTAGCACAAAATGTTCAATAATTGAAATTTGTTGAGGCGTTATCACTTCAATTGGTCCACCCGACCGATCAGCATCTTCCAGGAATTCTTGTCCCAAACGGAAACATTATGGCCACTTTTTTATAGTTATATACGAAGGAGATGAATCACCGTAAACGACGTCTAAACGTTGTTTAATGTGATAAGGTGTATGCCCCTCTTTTGTTAATTTTCGTTACTTCAAACATTTTCGTGCGCAAGTCACGTTGGTTGGCTGGTTACTAAAAACTACTAGTCTTCGAACCGTCATATTTATAGTGTACACCTCGCGTATGTGCATGCATAACGTGTCGGAGTTTGAACACAGTTGAACCTGTATAAGCCTGTCAGGCCGAGAATTTATGGCGCGGATACAGCTTACTATAAGATAAAACGACGACACCGAGAGTTTGTATGAGTTAGTACGAGAAAGCAATATATAAACTGCTTTTTGGTCGAGTGTAGTGTTGGAAAAGAGGGGATTCGAGTACATTTACGCTGAGCCTAGACGGGCTAGACTGACTCTCGTTTAATCAGGGCAACAAGGACAGATAGCAGCTGTACTGCAGTTTGTATATTGCTTTCTCGTACTAACTCATACAAACTCTCGGTGTCGTCGTTTTATCTTATAGTAAGCTGTATCCGCAGGTCGCTGGCAAGCACATGGTATATATAAATATGAGCAATTATTATAATATAGTATCAAATAATTACTACCTCATTCATGTCTACTAAAATTTGTTAATAACAAAATTTTTAATAAAATTAAAACCCAGTAATTGTCATGTTTCCTTTAAAATTGTTCTTGTGCATGGACAACACTTCATATTCAAATAAATTTTTTCCAAACATTTTTTTTTAAGTAAGGCATACGTACAAATAACAGTATGATATATCTGAGTTATGGAACCTGATGTGCGTTTTATGAATATTTTACGACTGTATATATGTCATCTTAATTAAGCCACTGTCACACGATTGTATAATTTTAATGTTTGTGGAACCTATAACATTTAATCTTATGTTCTAGTGTGGCAATTGTAAGTTAATCAATAGTTTGCTTAACAGCTGCCTCTCATTAAAATTTTGTTATAGGTTTGATGAAGGAATAAACATATTCTGAAACGTTATTTAGCCCATAATTGTGTTTTAATTACCTATCCTGCACAAAATTCTAACACGACAACCTCTTGATAGATTACGACTAGACTGGTGTATTGAATTTTACAATTGAGATGAAAATGTGTGGGCCACAGCTTTATAAATAGATGAACCCAGATTTGAATTTCATCCATATTCTCAGTAAGCAAAGAGTATGGAGTTGATATTTAAATGGTGAAAGTAGATATGTTCAGGAAGTACACAGTTACAGAGGTATTATGATATGGGGTGGAATGATGATTGTCAGTCAAAGCAAGCTCATTTTTTCAGATGGGTTCTTGACAGTTCAGCAATACTTTGTAAACATCTTTATTGCCTTGCTTGTCTACACACGCTTATTGTGAGAAACTAAATCCCATCAAGAATGTTTGGATGATGCTTGAAGGAAGAAATATTTCAAGTTTGGGAAATTCAAAATGTTTTTATAAATAAGACGTTTCTAAAGGCAGAGTGATGAAGCATACCCAAAACGCTGACAGTGTTATGCTATCGATAAACAAGATTCAATTGTTCAAGTTTTTGAAATCAATAATGAATTTAAAATTATACTATTAAATTGCTAAAGAATATTATTTTTTAAAATCTCTTGTTGCAGAAAGAAACCTATATTTGCAAAACCCCTAGACTTTTCGTCCTTGTGTGCATACATATTGATGATATATACATTTGCTCGGGTCACATATTAGTTTGATATTGATTAAAAAAAATAATTCCATATTTCTGTATGTATATCTCTAAGACATCATGAGCCTAATACACTTTACATATGTTGTATATACTATATTTCATAATTTATGATAATTACACCGGTGTATAAAATATTAATCTTCATTCCATATTCAATTTACTTACGACAATTTTATTCATAACGAGCATTTAATATTCATACACCCCTGTTCAATACGGTATATTGATTTTAGTCTAAACTTGTCCAAAGTAAACATTCTGTAGAATTGTAGGAATGCGTAACTCAAATAAAACAGGTAGAGAAGACAGTTAGCGAGAGTTTGTAGAAATTAATACCCCTATCCAATACGTCTTCGGAGGTTGTGTCTTCAAGGATGAGAAGCGGGTGGTAGGTAGATTATATTGTTTCCTGGAATTACGTTCCCACCGCCCATTTGGCAATTTCTACCGATACGGCTGTCCACTTTAAACATGTCTTAAATTACTTCCAGGAGTCCTCTTGACGTCCGGGGAAACGATTCGAAAAGAAATCTCTGAAAGAGTCCCGGCGGAAATTTTAAACTAATTTGGTATATTACCACTTGTTTTCTGAAGAGCACGTACAACTCTCTAGCATTAAGTTGTTTATTACTTTTTTGGGTAATCTTGGATATTTCACTTTCACCCGAGTTACTTGTTTAACATGAAGCTTCAGTCAAATGGGATAGATGTTAATTTTAAAATTCAGATACTTATTTTCGGGCGGGCGCCAACTCATCACCAAGTAATCCGTAGCAAATTTTGTAGGTATTAATGATAGGCCATCTCATCACCGGCATGAGATACCGACCGGTGAATTCAACACCACAGATAGGCCAACTCATCACCAAGTAATCCGTATTTAGTATAAACACATATATTTTTGTAAAAGAAGACAAATACATAATTTAAGTCCGGAATATAGTAGTATATGCGTATAATTAAACTTACCTCCTGTACGCCACTTTGCTGAACAGCTTTTCACACTGCAACTCCACAATATTTTGTCATCTTTAACAATTTACGTTTTTGAAAGGCTACTTACCACCTATAATAGTAATTAAAATTAGTAAGTAAATAAGCGAGAATTGGTGGAAACACATTTTATTGAATGCTTTACATTTAATTGGTAATTATTATATACATACAAATCAGTTTATTTTGACATTTTATATCTATGCGATACAAGTTTCACAAATTCATAATCTGATATTATTCCCTCTTTTTGCTGACACAACTTTTCTTGCAAGAACAATTCAGCTTCCCTAACCCTTCGTGTTTTCACAACAGCTGGAATATGTATGCTTTGTATTTTAATATATATATGAGTCTGTACTGTTAATAGGGTTTGTATAAAAATATTTATATTTGGGTGAGTATGGTAAAAGGCGTTTGAAAAGTGGGCATGGAACGATTCGCATGGATTTGTTGTCAAGTCTAAATGGCTCGAATTGGACGCCCATAATGATGGAGGGAAAGTAGCATCTTCCTTAATATAATTATCAACTAAATAATCAGACATTCTACTAAAAGCATCTGTAGAAGGTAGATAAGCCATAAAATCATTTACATAACATTCGCTGACTTTTAGAGGATGAAGGTAAGGCAATCCAAACAGGTGATGAAGCCACTTTGCGTTTGAGTGAGACTGTTTATAAATAGATACCAATCCCAATTGCTGGATTTTTCTGTACCAACTCTGAGCTAAGTGAAAACGACATCCAAATATAGAGGCAGAAGGCCAAACACGATTGACGGCGCTATGAATAGATTGTTCAAAGTCTAAAATTATTCTACGCGGACTTAAGAGGAAATTAAATGCTTCTGATGCCTTTTTTAAATTTTCGAACGTTTTGATATATGTTTGGGTACATTTATTCGGAAGGAGGCAAAATATGAGTGGTATGTAATGACCATTGCGTATGCTATGAATAGTAAATAGTTGGAAGAAGAATCTAGGAGCATATTTAAATGTTCCGTCCATATAATAAGTGTCGGCTTCTGACAAACATTTTAAATTTGAAAAACAACCAAATATGATGATATGATTTACAGAATCGTCGTCCAAAAGAAAACATTCCTGTCGATCGGTTTTCAGTTCTATACTACTCAAAACTTTGTGGACTTCAACGATGTTCTTTGGGTTGGTCGGCATGATGTTCGTGCGATTTCGGTTGATGTTGTGTCTAATTAAACCGATGTCCTTCGTGCTGACGTTCGTCTTATACGTAGAACGAGCAATTTCCAAATTGATGATTTTCGCTGGTCTTTCGCACAAATCACCCACTGCCTTCCTCTTGCATGAATTATTGATGGCTTGCCTGCTTAATTTCTGTACATCTGGGTCATGATTATGATTTAACTCGTACCAAACTACGTCATCCGCTCCTTTAAACAAAGACAAAATAAGTAACTTATATTTATTCTGTTAGTAAATATATTAATATATTTACTAACTGCCTGGCCGAAAATTTGCATTTACACATTACATAATGCATTACTAACTATTGTTGCTTTACACTGTGGACATCACTGGATTCTTTTGGAGTTAATATTCCTAAGGTAATAATAAATAGAAATTTAAAATTTCAAAGTTAATAAGTACATTAAAATAAAATAGATTAATTAGAAAAAAACTCTAACAGTAACAACAAACACAAAAATAAACATAGTAATAACACTTTTTAAATTACATTTACACTAACTGTTCAAAATGACTACCCTGTACCATCTGACAATACCCAAATATTAAAAGAATAATAGATAAGCATACGGAAATATTTAATATAAAACATATATATTTTGTAAAATGAGAAAAATATACAGTTTAAGTAATATAGTAGTATATGCGTATAATTAAACTT
This sequence comes from Amphimallon solstitiale, assembly GCA_963170755.1. Taxonomy (NCBI): domain Eukaryota; kingdom Metazoa; phylum Arthropoda; class Insecta; order Coleoptera; family Scarabaeidae; genus Amphimallon; species Amphimallon solstitiale. The sequence continues at coordinate 18,878,226 of OY720679.1, forward strand.
ACCTCCTGTATGACACTTTGCTGAACAGCCTTTCACAGTGCAAGTCCACAATATTTTTTCACCTTTTAACACTTTACGTTTTTGAAATTTATAATCATTTATAACGAGCATTTTCTGTCCACGCTGACTCAATATAAAATCTATTATTAAAGTGGTCATCTCTACAATCGTAAATAAAATGACAAAAATTGTCCCCAACCCTTATATATGATTTATTCTCAATCTTAGTTGTCTAAAATTATACCGTTAATTACCGTTATTCTCAATCTTACTAATCTAAAATTTTACCGTTAATCGGATTATCCAGGCGGGTGATGAGTTCACCTATCCCTGGAGGGTGGATTTAAAAGTACCTGTATTTTGCAGTGATGAGTTGGCCTGTTACTTTTATTGCGGATTAGGACTGGTGACGAGTTGTACTGTACCCTTATTTTCGACCTATTATTTTTTCTTTTTAGAGTTTTGATTTTCTTTACTTGCGATACCTGCATTGCAAATTAGATTATTAAATAGGTACCTGCAAATTGAATTAATACCCTAGTTAATAGTAAATTGCTTGTCTTATTTGTTACTTTTCAGACATAACAAATATGTAATAATACTTATATTTATGTGAGTACATACATATATAAAATATATTAAAATACTTTGTTCATTTTTCAGTACATATGTATATGTACTGAAAAATGAACTAGCTTTCTTGATAGTAGCGGCAATATGATTAGCAAATAATAACAAAATGACAATTGGCCGTCATCTAAAAAAATTACGAAAACAAATATAGAATGTAAAATCAAACATGTATTACTTGTTTACATTTTCACTTATACATGTTTGATTTCATATTCTATATTTGTCATTGTATTTTTTTTTAGATGACAGCTAATTGTCATTTTGTTATTATTTGCTAATCATATTGCCGCTACTGGTAAGAAAGTTAGTTCATTTTTCAATATATGTATATAGGATACATGTTCTCTTTCAGGTGTTGGTCGAACAATTCAATCACACTGGTTGAACCTACACAAAAGTTCACTTTTAGTACCTAGTCGTTTTATCCATGAGGTAATAGTTGATAGCAATACTTCCAAATTGTAAAATAAAATAAATAATAGAAAAAATTTAAATGTATAACCTTTAATTTGTCTGCCCTGCGTCAATAGTTCCTCTGTTACTAACGTTTTAAGTTAAGAGTAAGTATATTTGAGTTTATCGTGTTTGTTGGGCATATGAAGTTGACTTGGTTGTTTTTGAGGTAACAATCTGTCAGAGATCATGAATATCGTACTTTTTAGTTGTGGTATTCAAAATAAATACGCGTGTTTTATTATATTAGAGTGAATGGTTGAGTCTATGTATATCAAATGCAGTTTGCCGAACATATAATCCTAATCCTTCAATATAATTTAGAGAACTACCGTTTCCTTATCGTAAATTTATGTATTAGTATCGACAACGTTAGTTTGGAAGTATTCGGGTTATAATTTATATAATATGCAAATATTCGTAAGCTACGTAAAGAATCGCACTAAGTGCCAATGTTTCAAATCAGCAATGTGATCTCCGCATGCCAAAGCCGCCAAGCTGTGGAGATTTCCCGAACCCTGAGAATGCATATACATGCGTTTAATAAGTAGTTTTCTATTCCCATTGTAGTTTATCCTTCGAAATATTTTATTTATTATAGAAAACCGCATTATTATAATACAGAAGTTGAACGAGATTAAATTGCTTAAATTTTTCATATCTTTATAGAGTCTTGGAAGGTTTACGTTACGAACTTGAGTTCGCTTTGTTAATTTACATTCTAGAGCTATTCTTATCATTTCAAAGCTTATATTTTATTTTTTATTTTAACCTATGAAATAATTTAATTTTTTACCCATTTCTTTAGTATTTGCCTTTTTAATCATTTTTATCTTATGGACTTAGTATTTGTCCCCAAATTTGTTTAAAAGTGTCTGGCGCGTATATACCAGAAAAGATAGCAGATCACTGAAGAACCACCCCAAAGCTGAATTGAACATGTGACTGAAGCACGTCACCGAAAGATAGGTTCCGTAGAGAGAGGAGTGGTAGTTACTCCTATTAATAAGAGGGCTATAAATGGGTAATAATAAACTACTGACAATTTTGTATTTTTTTTGCAACGCTTTAAGTGAACGTAAGTTAGTTAAAGAATCAATAGGACACTCACAGAATCCATCACTATCAACCACTAGGAGTAACGAAGATTAAACTGAAGGTCGAAAGAAGAAAAAAAATTAAGTTTTAAAACAATATCATTATGAGATTTTGTATGAGATCCTAGAACTGAACTGACACTATAAAACCATCAAACTTACCAGACGCTTGACACAGATTTAGCTAATAATTAGCCAGTCTCATATTTATTTAGATTGCGTAATTTACAAAGCGAAATTTATTTTTTAAAAAACTGACAACTTAAAAGAAGTTTGTATTAGAGGCCTCGTATTTGATGGCAGAAAATCAAAAAAGCTTTATATAATTGGCTAGGATCTAACTAAACGTTGCTTACTTATTACAAGCTTATGAGGAGATTTTGAGAAATAAAGCCGATGAAAAGATAAAGGCAATGCTAGGTATGTAGAACACAGAATTGAAGAATTGGTCGAAGATGTTGAAGTTCAAGAAAATGGTAGAAATGGTGTAAAATGAAAAATTTTTTGCAATTCAACTTGATGTATCAACCGCGCTTATTGATATTTAAAAGAAGAATTTCTATTTTCAGTCGACTTTCTAGGTAGAAAAACTCGATGTAAAATTTTTAATATATTCCATTCTTATTTTCTGAATCGAAATTTATTGTGGAAAATGTATAGCAATATGTAAAGACGAAGCTGCAAGTATGACCGGACATCAATATAGAAAATAAAAAATGTTGGACACAGATATAATTTTGACTTATTGTATTTCACACCGTAAACAACTTGTCGCGAAGAGATTATATCAATGACATGAAGTACTGTTTGTTGTGATTAAAATTATAAAGAAAATTCAGCAAGACTTGGAATTCTCGATTATTTGGATCACTTTGTGATAAAATGGATTCTCAACATAAACATCCTGTTCTTCATGTTGACATGCATTGGCTGTCAAGGCATAAAGTTTTCAACCGATTGCTTAATATCGACAAAAAGTAAAATTATTCTCTCACAACAACAATTTTAATCTCCAAACTATATTCTCCGATAATGACTGGTAGCCAAGCTTAGCTATTCGGCAGATAATCTTTCTTGGTTAAGTAAGTTGATATATCTATTCAAAGCCAACTTTTAAACTTTTTTAGCTTGCGAAATAAAATGAATGCATTAGACAAAAAAGTATTGCTATGGAAAAACTGTTAATCAACAAATCGTTGCAAATGTTTCAAAATTTATATGAATACATAAAAAAAGGACGTCAACCGACATATAATAGGCCTTGTTCAACAGCATCGAAGAAAGCAAGTGTAAATTGAAAGAAAAAAGTTAGATCGATTTATCGTCGGGTAATAGTCACAAACTTTAATTTGACTGAACTTCCAGAATTTGTATTTCGCTTTCGGTAAGAGGTAAATATTTAACATTGTGTAAACGAGCCTTTAAACTGTTGTCTTTATTCACAACCACCTTCTTGAGTGAAAAAGCGTTCTCAACTGTAACAGTTATTGAAATATCATGTTGCAGTGACATCAGTGGGGCCAAAGATTAGTGAAATAATTTTAAATCAAAAGCATAAAATTTTGAACAAATTTTTAATATATGTTACTATTATTTATAACTTTTATTGTTTTACCGTCATATAAATTCAATTAAAATTATAAATATACCGTAGTCGTCAAATTTTAATTTCGGTTTACACTTCTATCCCATGCAGAAGATGACCTTATAATATGCAGCGATGCCTGCTTGCTAACAGTGGTGGGACAGCAACGAAGTGTCGGGGGACCCTCACGCCTTACATTTCATAGGAAACGTTTGTCGAGTGTACTACTGTCTTGGCAGCCTCGCTTATGTTTATCTTTCTACTTTCGTATCAGAAATTAAAGTATGTGGACTACGGTATAAGTAAATATATACATATTCCATATTCTTATTAATCCGAATTTTTAAATTTTATGTTAGTGATCCATGAAATGTTAAATTACGAATTTAGTAGTTCTATTCCTCACTAAAAAAAAGTGTGTCTAATAAAATAATTCCATCAGTTTAGAATTAGAGTACCCAATATTACCATTGAAAGTATATTTGTTTCTTACACGACCAGTTGCAAATAATATAGTGACGAGGCTACCAAATCTAATTTATAAAAGTGTACCAATACCTAATTTTTTTTTGAAGTATTATATGTATATCATCAGCCGACAAAATTATAAATACTATTTCGCCTGTTGTGCCATGTTATTTGTAGAAATAGAAAAACCAATAGCAACGTTAATGTGAAGGCGAAAGTGTACATAAGTTGATGTATTGCAACCTTGCACCCTTCCTATTTTGAACTTTTCTCTCTAAATGTTGGACGTTTTATTAATGATGTTGAGCTAATATTTGCATGGGATAAAGCATGTTCTACTGTCCCCATAAGAAAGCTCGAAAGAATTTTACTGATACGGTTCAGACACACACACACAAACTTTTATCGTCGAACGACAAATCTCTCCTAACTTCCATATTAATCTAAATAAGATAGAGTTGAATTACAAGGAATGATTTTGTTCCAGGAATAACTTTACGCTTAATTTATTAAATTCATAGGAAAAGTTCCCATAAGCACAAATAAATACTACCTTAAACCCTTTATAAATTAAGTAGCTTTTAATGGTTTGCTTCTTTAGTGCTAGTGTACAGGGTTTAGTGAATAGATATCGATTGCTAACATAGGTACGATAAATTTTTTACAAATGTAAGTACATATATAGTAGAAAAACTTCTTACATTAAAGCAAAATATTAATAATAACTTATGCCTAAATATCTCCTAGCCGCTTTAGGTAAATTTACGATTGAAGTTATGACATTAAATAAAACGTATTTTCCCAAATTTCGGTATCTTTCTTTGTTTAACTTTATCTACATTTAATTAAATAAAATGAGAATATCATCGATCAGTAACCTGTAATAATATAACACGCCATTCGTCGATCAACACAACAAGTTCATAAACTCATAAATCATCACGTTGATATTGAAATGTTTATTAGTTTGCGCTTAAGATACACACTATTAAGTACAAGTAGATATAATTCGAGGCAACCTTCAACTTCATGTCTATAAGAAACGGTCTAATTTTAAAGAATGTTGGCGCCGATACCGCTCTCAAGGTCCATGTAAAATTTGTTCTGTAGTCTTTCCTTTAATGGCAACAAACATTCAAGTACATGTAACAATTTTTCTATCCTCCTTGCCATTTCTGTTAGACGAAGTTACAGTAATCACGAAATAAAAATTCGTCACGGATAAAGTGTAATTGTCAAAAGATACAAATCAACATTGCACATGGTTATAAGAAATAAATTCTTATATGACCGAATGTTAAATAAATTATTTAAAGGTATTTCGAAATTAACTTTGGAAAACATCTATCGTCTTCTTAAATTTAGGTCGACTACATAATTTGAGAAATATGCACAGGAATCGGTTTTACGCATGTACAGTCACGTGTACAATAAAAAGTAAAGGAATACTGAAGCTGTTTGGGATACCTTCGCTAGATTGATAAAAATGCGGAGTGGCACGCTGTCTCTCTATTCCATTTCATCCTCAAGAGTCTTTTATACCTCTCGGTTGCATTACTCGAAAGTGAGTCTGATCTGAATACATTCAGGTTTGCTAATATGACATTTAGGAAAATTATTTCAAGGACAGGGATAACTTTTACTTTCTTATACGTAGTATAAGGAAGTATTGTGATGATGAAAATTTTCGACCTCGAGATTTTTGCAGATGTCTACGTTTTGAAGTCCCCTGATACCGAAAAAGTGTTTTTTAAAAAATCTCTCTCTCTCTCTCTCTCTCTCTCTCTCTCTCTCTCTCTCTCTCTCTCTCTCTCTCTCTCTCTCTCTCTCTCTCTCTCTCTCTCTCTCTGTGTGTGTGTGTGTGTGTGTGTGTGTGACCACGATAGCGGTCAAACCGCTATAGATATCAATTCCAAATTTTGTATTTACGTGTATAATCTCCCTCTTGAGATCTGATTAGTTTTTCAGTAAAATCGGTAGACCGGAAGTAGCAGTTTACTTCAGCGAAAAATCGAATTTTCCCAATATTTCGTCAACTACTAAGTTTAAACAAATTTATATAGAATTCATATATACTTAAAATGAAAATTGAGAATAATTTTATTTAAAAAGTTTTCCGAAATTCCTACCGGTAGTAGGTCTTTTACTCTTATCGAAAATCAGTTTTTTGCTAATATTTCGCAAGTTATGCTTTTTAGGCAAGTACGTTACGGATATAAAAGTATTTAAAACATAATTTTCAATATCTTTTGTATAAAAAAAAATTCAAAATTCAGACGGGAAGTTCCACTTTTACTCTTATCGAATAGCGATTTCTTGCAAATATGTCGTAAATTATCCATTCTATATAAATTTATCAAGAGTACAAAAGTATTTAGAACTGAATTTGCAATATTTTTTGTATATATGAAATTTCAAAATTCAGACCGGAAGTAGCACTTTTAGTCTTAGCGAGGAGCACTTTTTTGATATCTTGCAAAGTATGCATTCTATAGAGATTTATTAAGAGAATAGAAGTACTTAGAATAGGATTTTGAATAATTTTTGTAAAAAAAATTCTTAAAATTCTATAATTTGAAACACTCATACGTATAAGAAAGTCGTGTGGTGGCCACACCTCATTTTTTTTGATTTCTTGAAGGCTGCTTTGTACTCGAGAACAGCGAAGTTCATCTTAAAGAAGTAACAGTTTAAGCTAGATAAAAAATTATACCTAGTACAAGTAAAACAAGGACAACATCTACATGCACTGATGGCAAATAATATGTCCAAAAATAAAATAAAAAAAAAAAAATTCAATACTATACTAAATTTGTAGTTATTCAAAGGCCAAAGATTAATTATATTATTTAAAATTGTTAAACAATTAAATGTACCATGTTTTATATTATATCGCTCTTTCTGTGACGTCAACCACACACTTCTCATAGATTTCAACATGAGATCATTATAAAAATTAGATTTCTATGACTACAAGGAGTAGGATAAATAATTTAAAAAGTAAACTAAAACGAGATTTTCAAGGAAAATGCTTTACGTCAACATCTCTATAGTTTAAATATTGAAAAAAAAGTATTAATTATCAAGTTGTACACACTTTTGTATTTTTTGTGTAGGCAGTAATAATAATAAAGATTTCCCCCCTCTTCATTTCATATTAATCTTTGTATTAAGTGCATGAGGGTAGGCTGAAACGTCATGCCCACATGCTTATAGAATACGAACAAAAGCAAATAGCAAGATAGGGCAAAACGTGCATTAAAGTATAATTCTTAAGCTTGACAATCATACATTTATTTTTCAACGTAGTCACCATTAAGGCTAACAAATTTTTCCCAACGTGTAACAAGTTTTTTCATTCCCTCACTCAAAAATTCTCGAATCCAGGACTTTACAGCTGCCGCTCACTTCATCGTCCAAGGTGTAATGGTCACCCTTGAAATCTCTGAGTAGAGGAAAAAAAATAAAAACGCAAGGACAAGATCGAGGGAGCAAGGAGGGTGTGTATACTTTAGATTTCGCAAAGTCTCTGCAGTTAATTGCAGTGGCGCACGAGATGTCTGGACGAGCGTTGTTATGTTCCAAGGCTTCAGACTACCTTTAACACGACAAACTTGACGTCGGAGGTGTTTTAGAGTCTGTATGTTCTCAGAGGAATCTACCGTTGCCCCTCGTTCCAGAAAATCGGTCACCTAAAGTCTATGAGCATCCAAAATACAGTCAAAAGAATTATTTTTGCGGATGCTAGTGTTTTAAACTTTTTTGTCTGAGAAGAACACTAATGTCGATATTTAGCGCGTTGTCTTTTCTCTTTCGGGTCGTAATGATGGACCCATGACTTGTCCCTCGTCACAATATTCAAAAGAAAGTCATCTCCTTCGTGACGGTAGCACTGCAAAAGTTGCTCGCAGCATTCCAATCGACGCTGTTTGTTCTCGTGAGACCACGTGCACAGACTTTACGGTATCCTAATTATTCAATAATGAAGCTGACACGTTCCTTGGATATTCCCATACGATTTGCGAGACGCTTTTCAGTGATTCGCCAGTCATTTTGAATCAAATGGTCGACGAGTTTGCGATGTTTATCGTCTGTGACAGTCATCGGACGTCCGCTCGCAATCACGAAATTTTATTACCCTTCGATTTACAGTAGACCTATCATTAGCATCGTCACCATGAGCATCCTTTGAACGACGATGAATCTCGGTGGGTGTCATTTTTTCTGCAGTTAAAAATTTGATAACAGCACGCTGTTTAACTCGCGTTTACTTAGTACCAGAACACATCGTAATACTGACGCGCCTCTGAAGGCAATTTCGCTCGCAAGTGTACAAGCATGTGCGCATTTGTTTTCAGGCTACCCTAGTAGTTTTGTAGAGTTTATAATAATTAAATATTAGAAAATACAGACTATGTACATGTTATGTGAATATTTATATATGGAAATAAAAATTGTTCTATTCATTTTATATGAAATGACTTTGCAAGAGCATTAAATAAGACGATTTTCTCTTACAGCCCAACTTACACGGTAACTAATAAATTGGTTGCCTTTACAACACATGACCGTATATGCATGCATTGTAGAATACGTAATTGGAGATACATTTGCATAACTGTCTTTGGACTAGATTAACGGTCCTAAATTTGATGATACAAATATTAGTCTAATCTAAATTCTAAATACATACTTGTAATAAATCTGGGCAATAATTTGCGAGATATTCCCATAAAACAATTTATCAATAAAAGTAAAAGTGATACTTTCTTACCTCCAATTGAAAGCAGTAGTCAAATCTAAGAGAAGTAAATATGAAACTTGCCTTCTTGACATTAGAGAATTGCACTTAATCGATCCACTCCATTTGAAGATAAAGGACTGAACATGAGTTCAGGAGAAGCAATTGTGTTCTGACCACCACCACCATCTCTAAGCCAAAGTATGTGTTATTTTTGGTGCCACTATTTAATCGCGAGTGTAAGTTATTCAGGACGCATTTTTCTTTTTTATATAAATCAAACATTGTCTGTTTCAACACTATATTCCTATACCATTCTGCATTTTAATTTTCTTCCCGAAGTTAAGTCGAACTATATTAGAAACGGTGATGTATCACACGATATGTACAATAACCTCAGTCCATCATATGCTATCTATTAGTACTGCAAAGAGGTGGACATTTGAGTGTTTTTGAAAATACTCCGTACTAAACTACAGCGACCATCTCCGAGACTTACAGTTACTTGTGTTCCTTATAAGCGGTGAGTCAGACATAAAGTACAGTAACTACTATAGACATGCATGAGATGTATGTCTTACTAATGTTGAGCAGCAATTTAATGAAAATCCGAAACAGTTTTGGCCATTCTAAGCGCCGGGGCCCGGATATACCTGCCACATCTATAGTGAACAATTTTTCCAATCCGTTTATACCGATTCGGTGCACAATTTGGATACTACTTCCCCATCATCTACCGTATGCTTTCCTATGATTGGTGTGTCTTCACTATCCGAGTCGGAAGTTGTTACCAATTTAAAAAGTTAAAGGATGCTAATACTATGGGTCAAGATAATATACCAAATTTTCATGTTCGTAATTGTGCGTGCATCTTTGCTAAACCTCTTGCTTTCCTTTTTAATTTAGGACTTAAAACGTCTGTCTTTCCTGAGTGCTGGAAAGTAACCGAACTATTTTGAATTTACAAAAAAGGTGACACAGCCTTGATTGAGAATTACCGAACGATAGCTATTCTTAACAATTTTGCCAAAGTGTTCGAAATGTGCCTTTACACGAATGTTTACTCAAACATTCGGTGCAGACTCTAGGACGACCAGCATGGTTTTATGAGTAAGCGATCTACGACATCCAATTTTGCAGTGTTAACCCAGTTTGTCTCGTATGATAACGAACAAGTTGACATCATCTATACCGACTTTTCTAAGGCTTCTCTAAGGATCGTATTGATCAAGCCATGTTACTACGTAAAAGAGATGCTATTGGTTTCACCTCAATTGAAGTCATTATTTAACACTTCGCTAGCTCTTCCAGAAAATACGCACCATTACCGATTGCTTGTTTCTGCAGAGGCAGGTGGATGTTTTGGGAGCGTGGTGTAATGTAAATAATTTGCCCCTGAATATTTCTAAATGCAATGTATTGACTATTAGTCGGAAGTAATTTCAATTACGCCTCTGACGGAATCCTTATTCATCGTTGTACAGTGGTAAGGGATTTAGGCGTTCTTTTCGAATCTAAATTAACGTTTTCTGACCACATCAATAGCACAATATCATCAGCATTGAGAACAGTAGGGTTTGTTATTAGAAATACCAGGCAGTTTGCATCCATAAAGGCCATCACTACCCTTTATTTTTCCATTGTTCGCTCTTGCCTCGAATATGCTTCATTCGTTTGGGCACCAATATATAAAACTTATTCAGACGCGCTCAAGAGGGTTCAGAGGCGTTTCTTGAAATATCCGTATTTCAAGAGGCGTGGTTTGTACCCCGTTCAGGAGACATGCTATGATGTCCTTCTTGAAGAATTTAAATTTGAGTCTTTAGAGATGCGAAGGCATAAAACATATTAAGTACGGTACACAGACTGAGTCTTGGCCGATGGGCGGAGTCTTATAGGTCAGTGCGAGACAGAGAAAATATTCGGAAAAAGAAAATGACCAGCTGCTCGTGCTTATCCTAATATTATAAGAATTCACTGCTCATCTTGTGGGAAGGGCAACTCATCGGCCAGGTCTCAGTCTGCGAGGTGTACATTCATGATGTATTGCACAATAATATAGATGCTCCATATTTTTTAGAAAAGATCATCTTTGTTGTACCTCAGTACCCATGTCGCACAAAGAATGTGTTTTAGTTTTCAACGGCCAGAACCAATATTTTACTTGGATCCCCGCTGTATATGTTTTAGTTGTTGCAATGCCACTTCCGGGAATGATATTGATATTAACTTTTCTCCATTATCCCAACTACTTAGTAGGTGCGACGGTAAAACATTAACTTGGTTTTTTTTCTCTCTTTCGTTTTTCATTCATAATATTAAGTTATATCTGTATACATATTTTTTTTATTGTATTCTGGAGTTATTGATTCATTAAAATTTTATGTCCTGTAATTAGATGTATGTCTGTTGGGCAATAGAGATATATTATTACTATTATAAAGATTGTTTTAATGAATAAATGATCACTAATAATTCTCATTCTAGTACTTCCAAATCAGTACAATTTTCTTATAATTATTACAAAGAAAAGTTTTTAAAACGATTTGATGAATGCCTAAATCAAATCAGCGATATCGAAGATGGAAACACTGAAAAGTAATATAAGTGGTGATCACGACACCGATTCAGAAGGAGCTAAACAATTTATAGAAAGGTGAAGATCCAGAATCGGAAAACCACATATTATACAATATTGTAATTCCACAAAAGGTATTACAAATACTAAACTAGTGGTAGAAGCGTTGATAGAAGGAATATATAAAGATGCGCAAGACTATAGTAAAATTGCGTATCTTTTCGTTAAGTCGTCCCGCAAACCCCTTGCCGAGAAACATCATCGCTGTCTCGGGCTGTTTCGAATCTCGGACGCAAACAACCAAATGCAGTCGCTATAGATCTCGGATCCAGTTTTGGCTACGCTCAGTGCTATGTAGTGGCGCATCTTTATGTATTCCTTCAATCAACGGTAGAAGTTTATTTGTTTTAGATCTTTGGGCTGTATTTAGAACTTGTTAATTTTATTGTCCCGCCTATTTGTAAAATAACAACTCTTTTATAATTAACATGTTATGAATTATAACTTTGGTTGTCTTTTGATATAATTTTAGTAAACCTATATTATTTTCACGAATTAAAATTTAATATGCTAGAAGTAAAAGAGGTTTGCTATTAACATCTGTATATTGCATTCAATGCCAAGGATAGGAATAAATGTCTGTGTCTATCTTTAAATGATATATGTGATTAATGGGCAATAAAGAAATCTTGCTAATTAACATTTAAGAATTGCGTCAATTCAGCAAATGGACTACAGGTAAATTATGTGCATTGTTATTGACCACTTGTAAATAGTAATTTTACGATTTATTGCTTGTTTGCTGCCGTAAGGTAACTTTCAGAAATAATTACAAACATTTAAGCGTTAATTTTTACTGTGACTTACATATACACATTTATACGTAAAACGTATAGGCATATATGCATGTGTTTATACTATTCATTTTCGTTAATTTTTATTTGCATATCCAATTATAAGCAATTTCATGCTATGCTCTTAATTTGCCATCGCTATAGTAGTCATTTCACTAGGAATCTTCAATGTATGGTTTATACTTAAATTTAGATAGAGTATCGGATTAGTTATGGTAATTAAAGTTGTCGTTAAGGTTTGGCTACAAATCCAAGAATATTATGCAGGGAATACATATCTTGCCCATTATTTGGGAAATATAATGCAGCAGCTTAATTATATTAATAGTATAATTGGACTATCATGTCTGAATATTATTACTACGAAAATGTTTTGGCAAATATAACCCACAAGAAAAGTGCACTTACACATGCAATTTATCAAGTATATATTATAAAATTCGTTACCACAGGCATGGATTATTAATTTAGATAAATCTAATTTATTTCTAAAATAAATGTTTTTATTTAAATCACTTCAAAATACCCAACATTAAATGAATTCGTATGGCGACATTTAGTTAACATTAGCAATTGCCTGATGGAATATTGTTAGTACTGTCTCACAGTTTTCATAAGCGGCCTTGTCATTCACTGCCTACTAATCCAAATATAACAGATAGCTTTATTCTAACTGATGAATAATATAATCTTCCCAAATGGATCTGAGACTGATTAGCAAAATAAAATTCCAAAAATTTAATTTACAGACGGGAAAATTTTAAGAGTTTTATTTTTCCTACTGAGAAAAATATTTTATTTCACGGAATTTATTCTGTGTTGTTATATTTACCTATAAATTATTTTCCGGGATACTTGTCTATGCTTTGTAAGTACGTATTATTGCTCTGTAGATTTACTTTGTAACTAATTGGGTATTTTCTATATATGTAACGGATATTAACTATATCACCAGAAAATGTAATAGCATAGGATATTATCCTATAAACAAAATGAGAAATGCCCAGAACCCCAACTAACCTAAAGGCGTCAACCCTTTTATAAATCCATTATATAGTTCATTATTTATATTATATATTAAACTAAAACGTGTAGTTCCCGTTGATTGTGATTGTCAAATTACAAAGAATTTTATAGTGAAAACCATAATAGAGTAATATAAATGTATTCTAATAATACCTGTAGTCTCCCAGTTATATTCTTTACGCAAGACAATTTCCCAAGGATAATCCCGGTCTTGTCAAGTGTGTTGTAGAGAGAATTATATTAACCTGAATAGTGTGCTAAGTGCAAAGTAATATATTTCAAACGAAAAACTAATCCTACTAATGTTGTATACAGTATTAACTATGCCAATTTGACACAATATTCTTGGATTAAGTCTTGGGAGTCTTACGTGACCAGAAATTGTTTTTTCTGATCACATCGATTTTATGACTGCATTTACATTGGGCTTTATTATTTGAATTGTAAAACTTTCTTTATAGTACTACCTCTAAAACAACGATACTTTGCTTTGATGAGGTCGAAGTTGGAATATTGTTCTTTGATATGGATCCCGTTTTACCTAAATCCTGGAAGTAATTGAACATGATACAAAGAAAATTCGCCAAATTGATGTTGTTCCTTATAGTGTACCGGGTGTTTTTTTATCTTTGATATCATTTTGATTACCTGCAACTTTTTTGTTTTTAAAAATATCAGAATGAAGCAAAAATCATTTTGCATAGGTATCTATGAAGTTTTTTACGTTTTAAAAAATAAAACAAAACACTAACGTTTTTCCAAGATATTAACCTAACTTATATTTTTTTAAATGGAAAGCCCTAAATATTTTCGGATATTTCGATTTTACATGAAATTTCAAGTATATTTTATAAAGCATACCCCATACCTATCTTCAACGGTTTGCGAGAAAACGGCGTTTAAACATGCAACAAAGAAAAATTTAGTTTTGTAACCCTGTTCTTAAAGATGTCGAAATCAAACAGAAATCATTTTTCATAATTATTTAGAAAGTTTATTTTTAATAAAACAAAAGATTAACGATTAACAAAGTAACAAATTATTAAAAAAAACAATTTTACAAAATTAAATTATTCTAAAAATGGCATGTTTAAACGCCGTTTTCTCGCAAACTGTTGAAGATAGGTATGGGGTATGCTTTATAAAATATACTTGAAATTTCATGTAAAATTGAAATATCCGAAAATATTTAGGGCTTTCCATTTAAAAAAATATAAGTTAGGTTAATATCTTGGAAAAACGTTAGTGTTTTGTTTTATTTTTTAAAACGTAAAAAACTTCATAGATACCTATGCAAAATGATTTTTGCTTCATTCTGATATTTTTAAAAACAAGAAAGTTGCAGGTGATCAAAATGATATCAAAGATAAAAAAACACCCTACACTTGCTATTTACAAAACTAGATCATTCGTATTTGTTATCTTGCTTTGATTTGCTAAAACTAGTTAATGGATTGACTTTATTAGATAAACTTCTGAGTCATGGCATTAATTGTCCTATGATTTTCGAACAAGTTTTTTTTTGTCTCAGATTGGATAACGAATTTATCCCAGGTTCCATGTGCGATTTCCAAAAACAAATTTGATAATGAATTCACTACTTTATAAGTAATAAATAACTTGAAAAAAGTATGCCACTCATGAAATATTAATGCATGTACACTAACAGTTGAGTACTTTGACTGTTAAAGAAGAATATCTCCAAAATTAACTGAAAATTTTTTACTAAGTTTCCGGATTGTATAACCAACTGATGGTATATAGCCCAATTATAGTCTTTTATTTTTTTACAATACGTTACTTCAATATAACTGATTTGTTTACTAATATACATATATTATTCTTTATTTACATTGATCTTATAGAATAAAATTTATAGAACGTTATGAGTGCTACATTTGTCTCTAGTAATACATAGAATAACGTAAATAACGATAAACCGAAGACGACTCATTGAAGACCCGGACATAATGTGGTACGATTTAAATGTATTTTTCGTTGTGAACAACGGACAAAAGCATCATCATCATTATTATCAACGTCATTATGATTATCCGTGAGAATGACGCATTCACAAGGTCTGACCGATCGTATATGGAAGCGTGTTATACTTAATGACCTGTCATTTCGATACACAATGTAAGGTTGCCTTTAAGCCTGTCAACGTCTCACATAGGAAACATTTAAATTGGTCCTGATTACGGGTCCTTAAAACCCTCCCGCGTCCGGCTCGTGCTGATATCCCGCTCGAATCGAACCATCTCGCCGACACCGGCAACAGCCGCTCAGTCAGTCTATTTATGATCGACGATCACCTTAATTCCTCTAATGGAACAAACGCTTGATGGATACAATGTTTGCATTGAATATGTTTAAGAATAATCGAGAAGAAAGAATGTTATAAACGATCTGTTGTGGTCATTATTATTTGTAATTTGCTCATTTATCTACTATATACAAATCTGTATTATTTATGTCTGCGTAATAATACACGGTCAGTGATTATATGTATCATCCTTAACAGTTTGCTATTAATCTTTGTAAACAACAAATTACTTCGAAAGTTTCATTATTATTGTCATGTTTCATTAATATAATACATTACAACAAAACATTTTAGTTAGTTTGATAATCTTAATTATGAAGGAATAAAATACCTATATTGAATTTTAATTTTAAGGATTAAAAAGGACGTACATATTTTTATAATATAAATTACAGATGATATGTATAATATATGTTTTTTAACAAATTTATATAGTAAAACAAGACTTGGTCATCGCATTGGTCATCGGACGTATCACGTTAGAAGTTTCCTTATGCACAGTCAAACATATTGAGCTAGTCTATGTCCAAACGACTGTCCCAACATGTACGACTTTCAAAATGCTTTTAGATTTGCTGGGTTTGGCGCTCGGTACGACAAGTACCTCCATCTCAAATCCAATATCCAAAGTGGTAGTACGTGTATAGTGAGCCGTGTATGTAAATGGTTCACATGACACGGCATAAGTTGTCTCGTGTCCAGTAATGTACAATACTATATTTGTGTGGTGTTGTCATATTAAAATGTCGGGTACAATTTTCCGAGCGTTTGCGCCTATATCGCATATCTGAATTTCAGGTTCTTATAGTTTCTCCCACTTTCTAAAAACTTTGGAAACAAACCTTTCATTAATCGGAATAGTTTATCTCATCATGGCACCTTGCTTTGAATAAGTAGTGAATCTCGTCCAATTAGGCTTTCAAAAGACTTTGCTCTTTATTCATTCGCAAACAGTTTGTATAATCTTGTGGTTCATTGAGAGCTGAATTTGACAATAAGGACATAACTAATTTATTTTGCTCTAATAGCCACTTCTTATCTCACAAGTTTGAAGGTTTTCCTTTTTGATTTTATATAAGTAAAAAATCCAACCACATATACCTACAGCCGATACAAAATCTATTGCACAAATAACGATGTATCAGCAAGGTTATTCTGAAAGTCTAGAGTGTATGGAGCACCTGTTAAAGGTCAGGTACGTTAGCCAACATGTTTGACTGTGAATGTCAGAGTTAAGAGGTGAGATTTGTTATCTATATGTTATTCGCTTAGGCAATAGTCTAAGCAATTGAATAAGAGCTTGTTCGTGTTTGGGGTTGCTATGTTTTATGTAAATTATACCCTCAAATTTAATGAAAAATATTTTAAAATAATCTTAAGAATCAATAAATATTAATTAAGAAAAGGAAAATAATCTCACACTCATAAATAGATAAAAGTTTGCCATATATACATATAAAAAAATACATAAACTATGTATTCTAAAACTAAAATAATATATGCCCAATACATGAAAATATAATTATAAACAGAGGGGCCCGAGGTCAGTATTTGCACGCTACATTTTCCCACTTGGAAATTTGAAAATTGTCAGTTATATTAGTTAAACTTTTGGCTACCAAACTTATTCTGGGTCTTTTTCAATAAACTACCTATTTTTCCACAAAAAATCGACTAAAACAATTTTTTATTACAAATGCCCCCCTCCCGAAGCAGTTTAACAATAATGGTGGCAATTTCAACAGACAAAAAATTATTAATTATAGACAAATAATACATTATCTTTGAAAACTCTAATTTATTTGTTTTAATTAATAACACAGCTCAGAAAACTGACGAGTAGGTAAACTGAAAAGCCAGATCGCATTAAAGATATGCCAATGCTAGGCGAGCGTGCAATAGTAATAATAATTATTATCGTCACGTATTTCAGCACACCACGGTACAAATAACATTTAAATAAATACTGCCACGAAAGAAACAAGTCAAAACAAGAACAGGAAGGAGTAGCATCTAGAATCTAGATTTGGCTTTTACTAACGCCAAATTAATCAATAATACTAATAGTTTTAATACAAAGTAACTATTATAAACAAAATAACGGACTTCAAAAATAAATGCGTCATAGAAAGTTAATATATTTTTTTGATTTAAATATGCCTTTGCAAGGATCGTCTAAACTTTTGCCAGCTAATGACCTTACAAAACTTTGTTTAGCAAAGAAACTCGGTGCGAATTAGAATTCATACACAAATGCATTATGGAAATAGACCAAAGTATACTATAAAACTGTTGTAAAATGTTGCAGGTTTAAAATTCAAGAAAAATGTAAATTGTAAGCTCAACAAGAATAAACTCAATAAAAGAAATCAAGTGTACACGGTAGTATTAATGGACAAAGGTGCACTAAGAAAAATACACTTTTCATATATTTAATGTATTATGAAAATGTGCAGTAAATAATGTATGCCCTGTAATAACTAACCCTGCTCACGAGGCCTGTTATTCATTTTATTAATCTTCAGTATAAAATTACCTTTTTACGTGTTTCATTTTTATGAAACTTTTTAATTGGATATGATTAAAAAATTTTGCTTTAAGTTATCCAATATATTGAAAAAATATACAATTATATAAGGAGTTTGAAATCACAAGTAACCCCCGGTCTTTCCTACCTATTTTATTATTAGATTTTACTTTCAAGTACTGATTTGTACTAAATTATAAATTGACAAAGTGTTATTGAATACAGTCGATGATACCAGCCGGCACACAATTAGTAACAAAGTCGATATGAAGCCGTTATTTATTTATCTATAAGTATAAACTCATAACTTAGTGGTTTATCATCTAAGTTATCCGCATTCTTTTAATAATAAATATAGAAAAAACTGACGTGCATGAAACAAACTCATAAATAATAATAGCGGTAGAAGAACTCGAGTTGAATATTATGAAAACGAATCCTACAAATGGATAATAGTCGTCCGCTTACAATGTTTACCGATTTATAGCAATGACCCCAACTTCCCAGATGACCTCCTACAGTCTTGCGAAGTTTCGAAATCGTTCAGATCGCCTCGTTCGATCGCATATTTGTTCGTTCCGAGCACTTAATGAAGTAAATGCATTTCTCACATTGGAAACTCGGCACACAATGGCCGTCCATAGGAGATTTCTTTTCTACATCGGCTAATGCACTCAAGTTTCACCCGTACGGAGTGAGATTACATAGGTACTCTACGAACAACCACGCTACTCGCTCTTTCAATTAGGAAAGATCCCCGATATCTGAGCACTTCGCACTGACGCCTTTTCAAATTTAATCGATCATCGGGGTTATTCAGACGGACAGATTTGATGATCTTTTGTGTTCCGCTCGATATACAAAGTAAATAATGACCGTTATTGTAGCTTATTGGATGAGTTGCATAATTTCTTCCTATGTATATACGTAAGTACCGATATGATGTGGTTATACACATTCTTAAATTGAATACTTGAACCGTATATAAAATATTAAACGATACTGAATTAAATGAGATAATACCCAGGTTATGTTGAATTAAATGATACGCTTGCGCTAAAGTTGCATTCATGTTTTTCCTTTCGATTTCATCAAAAAAACTGTCAGTAATTGATTTCTGAAAAAGCACTTCACTGTCACTAAATAGCAGGAGGAATGTATATATATTTCATTTAATCTTTTCGTGTTGAATAAAAATATCGTGCATAATGCAAATGTATTATTAATTTTTAATTCGGTTGTAATAAATTTAATCCGAATAAGATATTACAAAATTTCCTTTCGCAGCTAAGATCACTTCATTTGAACCTTTATAGGAACTTTCTGTTTCCCTTTTGGTGAAGTGAATGACTTTGTATGTTCTTCCCTTACCAATGATGCAATACGTCCGAAATATGTAGGAAGTTCTACTTCCGTTTAAGTAAAAATGTAAGGCTAGGTTTATGGTCTGGTTGAGTGTATTCGAGGATAAGCAATCAAATATAACCCTACCATAATTAAAAAATACGCAATTCTAAATTAATGAGGTACATGTTTCATACGATTTTTTCACGATATAAATTGATTTTATAGCATTAGAAAATGAGATATTTTTCAAATATTGTAATGAGCAAATACTTTTGTCTCATGGACATTATTTCAACGATCTATAACTAAATATTGTCGCTTTTTTTACGTTAGCAATGGTTCTAACAACTTCTTATATTTCATAAGCTAGTATTTATCACAACATACCCAATAATATCTTTAACTATTCAAATGTGAAAATATGCTGTTTGATTGACGTTTCATTATACATGTACATTTTAAGAGAAAATACAATACATCCACATAAAGCTTTGAGTAAAACATCTATATTCAAATTAAGTTCTTTGTGGATTATTTACATTGTACGTATTTATTTTCTTTTCCATTACATGTCTTACTCGATTTGGCTTTTTTCCTATATTTTATTTTAACGATTCTTTATTTTAGCTTCAGCTGTTAGTATTCTCCTTATGTGGTCACAGACTTACAAGTTGAAGATTTCCCCGTATATTTTAAATCCATTACCTTGTTAGGTAGGTCGATTGTATATAGATATATTGATGGATAGTTTAGCTTCGGTGGTTTCTAATAAGAAACAGTGGATATCGTTTACTATAAAAATAAATAAGAATGTTGATAAATGCTGGAACAAAAAAAGACGATATTGAATATAGTCCTTTTCTAATAAATTACAAAAAGAATTAATTAGTTGAATTAATTAAGTAGGCATATATTTTCCAAGCAATTTTTTTTATAAAGAGATGTAATATCTAATTCAGAATGGTAATTTAGTAGATAAGATGCTTTAAAACTTCTAACTTGTAACCCTGACCTTGGCAGAAATATCTAAGCTGTTTATTTGTCAGTAGCTCGACTTTGTCTACTGAAAAAAGGTGCATACGCGGTTAATCTTTGTTATAATAATAAGCAACAGGCGCATAGTCTTAGTGCCCTTCGGAAAGTAGTGCATTTTGAATATTAAAACATAGATATGTTAAAACGAAAATGAAAAGTGTGAACACATGGATGTTAAAACTAACATCAAGCAGTAAATAATTACTGTGACTTACATATATACCTTTATACGTAAAACGTATATGTATATATGCATGTGTTTGAGATACACACATACATTAAGTGCCATTGCCGATAATCGAACGCACAGGCATCGGTGTTTCGACCTATGAGGTCTCATCAGTGTACGTGGAGATTCTCGACAATAGCTTCAAGACTTAAATCGCTGCCTATGTACTATTAACATACAGGCCTCTGTATAGCAGAACATGCTGTCAGAAGCCATCGCTTTTTTCCGTGTCATCTTTTGGGTGTTAGATGTCGCTGTGATACTCTCACTACATTTAACATGCGAAAATGACATAGGCAGCGATTTAAGTCTTGAAGCTATTGTCGAGAATCTCCACGTACACTGATGAGACCTCATAGGTCGAAACACCGGTGTCTGTGCGTTCGATTATCGGCAGTGGCACTTAATGTATGTGTGTATCTCAAACACATGCATATATACATATACGTTTTACGTATAAAGGTATATATGTAAGTCACAGTAATAGATATGTTAGTAATCAGTAGTTTTCAAAGTCGTTTCAAGACAAACATTTCTAATGGGCTCTAGCCAGGGAATTCATACAACTAATTTTATTGATGCGTGGGTACGAGAAAAAGCATTATAATCCATCATAGCGATGTAATATAATAGTGACTGACTACAAGTTTATGAAAATCAATAAAGATTTTGGGTGTGCACTAAACTTTATGGTTTAGAAGCATGGGATGAAAAGAAAGTAAATGCAATTTTCTTCAAAACCAATCTTATTTGTAGCTTCAAGATAAATTAAAAAAGAAAAGGAAAAAAAATGTTAATTAATTATAGAATTTCCGATAAATGTCGTAACCAGCTTTACGTTAGATTCTTTCTACCCAGACAAGATCACAATCAAACTTAGACTAACTTTGGACCAAAATGCGATCGTCAAACACCATTGCGCCAATAAATTGTGTCGATTTAAAAAAAAAAATTTTGGGTGTGCTTTAGACCACACAGCAGAAGTGAAAACTTCATCAAGGCGAGGTTAATAATACGAAACACAACTTTTTTTTTCGTTCTATATTCATTTACTTTTACATTTTTCATTTTCCATTTTCTATATTACATTTAAAAAATATATATTTATTATTATTGTGTATACATTATTCTAGTACATTTCGCTCGGTCTGATCAAGTTTTCACTTCAAAAATTCATACGTACGCAAGTATATATACAAATATTATAATTCTCATACGAGTACCCGCGCTGGTCTAATGGTAACGTGCCGGCCTTATACCCGGGCGGCTCGGGATCGAATCTGCACGCGGACAAGAATTTTTCAGAAAATAAAAATACAATATTTCGCGTATTTATTCTAAATTTCAATTTAATTGAAATTAAATACCGCTATTTAGTATTATAATACAAAGCCGAGCGTCGAGCCGACTTTACCCGAACTAGCGTTTCATTTCGAGCGTGACGGCTCAGTCTCGTTCAGTGCCCAACAATCAATGCATCAACGCGCCCATAGAAGTTTTCACTTCAAAAATATAACTAGAACACAATTAAAATCATAATATAAAAGCTAATTAAAGGGCTATATCTTTTTAATTCTAGGTGAAATATCTTCTCAACCATATCGGTTGATCTACCTAGTTGATAATTGCAATTAATTTTTGTTCAATACTCTATACATCAAGAGTCAAAGTACAGTGTTTTAGAACAATAATTAAAATCGTAATATAAAAGCTAATTAAAAGGCTGTTTCTTTTGAATTCTAGGTGAAATATTTTCTCAGCCATATCGGTTAATCTATCTAGTTTATAAATGCAATTAAATTTTGTTCGATGCTCTATAAATGGAGGAGTCAAAGTACAGTGTTAAGCAAAATTAAATTTTTCTCCGGTACCCATATTCACCTTCCTATTTTCTCACTATACTAAATGCATGATTCGCGAATAAGCAACTTTTTTCGATTCGCAAGGATCTTGTTAATTTTTTTATTAATTTATACTTATTACTCTAAAATATTATTTTGTACTCCTTTTAATTTCATTTAGTTGACATGAGAGACCCTACCAATATCTGAAACGTAACTTTTGAAATGAAGTTGTTTACATGCCCCGAGAAATGTTGAAGTTAGGGGCAGACTAATGAGTTGAGATCGAGGTACTTTCTTCGCATTCGTTTTATTTTCAAGACCCAAAAATAAATCCTCTCTATTCACCTGTACATAGAACAACACCAACGCGAGCGCTCTCACACAAATACGTAACGAACTAACACAGGCAAATGTACGACGAGTACACTCACTTTAGGCGTATCTTTTATTATTCTGTTTATGAAACATTGTTTTAATTACTAACGATGTTTCCTTTGATTCTCAATGTTATTTTAACAAACAAGCGCACAGAGAGCTTTCTCTTTGGCGAATTTCTATTCCACCCCATGTACGTATGAATATAAAGCAAATTTTCAATTTGATAATTAACGCAATTAAAAATCGTAAATATAGAAAGAATTCCAATATTTACTGCATCTGTGTTTTACAACTTTCTTGTAAATACGAAAAATGCGTTGTTATATTAATTTTTGCTATCTCTGTGAAAATAAAATACTGACTATGTGTAACTATTAATAATGAAATATGTAGGCTTGGCCACATAAGTCTTATTTCCTCGATTACTGTT
Source organism: Amphimallon solstitiale (assembly GCA_963170755.1). Taxonomy (NCBI): domain Eukaryota; kingdom Metazoa; phylum Arthropoda; class Insecta; order Coleoptera; family Scarabaeidae; genus Amphimallon; species Amphimallon solstitiale. Next base: position 18,901,777 of record OY720679.1, read on the forward strand.
CTGAGAAATATGAAACATTGCAATAAATATTTTGGCAGAATCCGTCTCTACAGGACATTTATACAAACTTCTCTATTTTAAATAGAACATGTAGTATACCCAAGCAACACACTTACGTATGATATAAGTATGATAAACGTTACCACGGTTGAAAATTGGTTTTGGTCTACAAAATAGACGTATTTATTAAACGAAAATTCTATGGAATGTTTATTAGTCGTCTAATAAACGATTATAGTATTACAAGATTCATATTTGCTCCGTTGCAATACGTATTATAGTTGTCTTTATGAAATGGTTATTAGCCGTCAATGGATAGCGCGTATTATATGTATATAGTCGAGTCGTTTTGGCAACCGACACGGCCAAAGTACGAACTAAATACGACGATTCAATACCACTACAAATTTCGATTGGCCGGAACAATTTCAAAACAGTAAAATTAAACTAATTAATTAATATTTCAGGATATATACCTTCCCATAGCAAAATACTATTACATGAAAGCCAGTTACAAATTAAATATTATTTAAATAAAGCTATTAAATATTATTTTTTCTACACCTATATTTCACATAACATTTGGCTATACTGTTTAGGAGGCAAGCATTGTTGACAAATTTAAAATGTTTAGATGACAATTATAACAAACGTCAAAAGATAATTATGGCAAATGTCAAAAAGTGTATGAATATTATTATTTATGATAGTTCAGAAATAACTTTTATAGGTTATATTACTTAACAGATAAAATTTTGCAACATCTCAAATTTGACGCCATTTTAAATTAGTAGCGCATATCGGTTGCGAGAGCGACTCAACTACATTTTTTAATATATTTACTCACTTCTAAATTAAACGCTTTATCTACGTAAAGTGTAAACATATTGTCTTAGATAATTAAAGACGTATATAAAACTATAAGCTTTTGCTCATTTTAATACGTACATATCGAGTATTTCTTAACACTATATAAAATACGTATATTTTCTGTTAATTTTTGAATAATATATATCCGTCTCTACATAAACCGCTTTACTTCCGTAATTACTACATATTATTTTTAGGATATTAAAAACATATATTAATGTGTGTTTTTAATTCAAAATAATTATTAAACGATAATATAATTATTATTATTTGGTTACATCTACTTAGTAGCTAGAAATATCTTCTGCTGTTGTGCTATGCTGTGCACGCGCGCGGGTGCACGGCGACAACGATACAGTACCTATAGGTCGTAGGTACACAGTTTCCTATTTATTTTTATTGTTTTTTTCCTTACCAGTAATTAGCAAAATAATAACGTAGAGCTAATTACTTTTTAATGAACCTTATATTTTTAATTTTAATTAGTATACTTCATAAACCGATAAATTGTACGGACTCTAACATAAAACGTCATGCTTATTTTCCAAAATAACGACTAATTTAGAATATTTATGAAATTATGTCTTGTCGAAACTTTAATAATTTATACCAGAAGTTTTCACAATATTATTTTTCTTCTCATTACCTTTTTAAACCAAAAAATAAAAAGCGCTGGTAATTTGAAAACGCAAAATCTCTGTTTACAAAGTATATTAACGGTTTAACGATATCAGCTCAACTTTTACATATCTAAAAACATTAATAATTTTATTATTATGTTATTGTTGCAGATCTCTTTTTCAATCTATTTAATTATACTTATATAATCGTGTCGTGTCATACATATCAGCTTTATTTTGCCAAAAGCAGTTGTTAGCCGAAGACATTTACGTCGATAAGTCGTACAAAAATGTCAACAAACTTTACGAGATATCAGAGTTTCAGCAAATTTAGGGTACCATTTTATCTGGATTGATTCTTGGTAATTATTTAGTTTATTATTTTTCTACAATGCTTATTGTTAATTATATTGTAATTAATATAGCTCCTGTAAACTGGAATTTGCAGGACGTGAACCAGGGGATGTGCAAGATTCAACAATGAAGAGTGCCATACAAGATTGGCTGAAACAATAAGAAAAGTGCTTCTCATATTATCTAAAATTTTGTTCTTGTTTTCTTCAAAATTATATTACTACATTTTTTTTTTTTAATACGTGATGTTTTAATAAATATTACTAGTATGATTTCATATTACAAAAGTCTTTAAACTTTAATTTACTTTTTTAAATGTTATACTCCCAATGCGCACCTATATTCTTCAACTACGTATATGTCTGTACCTTCGCAGGACAAAATTGTTTTTATTTGTCAACAATATCTAAGTATACTACGAGCTTTGGTTATAATGATGTTAATGTGCAGGCAGTGAAATTGAACTAAATGTGGACTAGTATAAAATAACGTATAATAAGCAAATAATTTATTCATATATAAAATATTTACGATATCCTAAAATAAAACGTACATCATGTACATATAACAACCGAATTATATATACATATAGAAAATATCTCCGAAATCCTTAAATAAAACGTATATCATATACGAATATTTTAATGTTGATTGTAACGTATAAAAAGGACTAATTTATCCGAATAAATATAAACTCTCTGATACGAATAAAAACAGAATACATATTAATATGAAATAGACGTCGAATCGCCGGACATTTCTTCGAAGGATTTACGTATTTCATCGTTGAACATAAAACGTAGAGTTTTGCAATTATATAAACGTTGAATATTCGTAAGTGTGTTGCTTGGGTAGTATTGATTTTTTATAGAATCATTACCTTTTAGGGTTATTTTATTTACTACACATTGAATCTACATTATACTTATTTGGTGTCATTAGATATTATTTTAGAAAAATTAAATTTGCAGTATTTATAAATACTGATAATGTTCTATAACAATACTTCCAAGATCCTCAGATGTTCAATTTTCCAATTTGGAAATTAAAAGCAATAATAGTTAATTAATTATATTTGCTTTCTATATCCTCGTGTTTCGAGACATTTACGATTATTTATTTTTTCAACTTATTTAATGATGATAATAAAATTATTAAACATTACTATTGTATTTTGTCTTATCAAATTTTCACAGATTTAATTTCTAAAATTGTCAGAGATTTTATTATACTATATTAACGTTTTAGATATGTGCCTTAGTTCTAGAATAACGTTCTAACTTTACCGATAAAAAATATATCTAGAAATTTGTTTTCCTTACATACTGGTCTAAAATGGGCGTAGGTTACATTGTCTTTTGTCTTGTACATTCGTATAAATCATAATGAAAGTAATTTATACTGCCGGATGTGAGGTTAATCATTTTCATTCTATTAGTCTTTAGAACACATGTTTAAAAAGTTAATTGTTAATAATAAAATTAACTAGTAATAGGTAATTGCAAATGAAGTTCCACGAAATGCCTATAAATATCAGGTTATTAAAATACGTCGCTAATGGATATTATGGACATATCTTAAACAACTGTGTGTCATGTATTGTTCTGGCGAGATAAACAATGTTTTTAAATTTTCCTGTATATGACAATATAATAGTAATAATAACGCAATATTCTCTAGCAACGGTATCCTGTAAATTGACAACCTACAGAACAAATGTTAGAAATCTAGTTTTATTTTAAAGTAATAAGAAAGTCCAAAAAAGTTGGAAAAATGGAAGAGGAAAAACCAAAAATGTCGTCGGAAGATATTCTAAACTAACATACTAATAATAAATTATCCTATTAAAATATGAATTTCTAAAATGTCAGTATAAATTAATATTAATTTAAGTTCATTGATTTTGTGTTTTGTACTAATTATATTCGTCTATTGATCCAGATTGAGAAATAACAAAAAGAGAACTAAAAGCTTGCAATAATTGTACATAGCATTGTAGCGAATTACCTAATATGCCCATGATCAATTAGATATAGACGCCAGTCACTTTTAATAAAATCCAGAAACGATTAAGTTTTCTATGATGACTTGGGTTCAGTACATACTATTTGAAACAATCTCTATTCAAAGGAACGTGTTTCCCTCAATATTCAATGGTAGAAATCGTAATTTTCTATTACCTTGCTCCGAAAATATCGTCTTCCGCAAACATAACTCCAAATGAGTATAAAATAGATCCAAGTGGTGAGTATTACAGTGATACATTACGTATCACGCTTAGTACTTGAAGGCAACAGGCATTTACAATATTTAAAGTATGAAATTATTAATATATATCAAATACAACTTAAGTATTCCTCACACTAAGAAAGAGAATTTCTTGAGAGTGAAATCCAACTATACATGTCTGAAAATGCAATGTAAATATACTAAAATTAACTGTTGGTATATCAGTTATCAGACTTACAACAAGTCTGTTAACTGAGTAATAGTATTGTACACTGTCTTAACAAAAATGTTGCGCTTTTTGATCTCATACACGACTAAATTACCTTTCTCGCTGTTGAGTGTGTACCGCTTTGTGTCAAAAACAGTTCGGAAAGAATTTTAAAGAAAATATATATATCGAATTCTTTCAAATGTTTTCAATATGCCACACTTAAATCGAATTCTTTTAAATGTTTTACTTTAATATGTCACACTTAAATAGAATTCTTTCAAAAGTTTAGTTTTAATATGTCACACTTAAATCGAATTCTTTAAAGTATTTAGCTTTAGTATGTCACTTATATCAAATTCTTTCAAATGTTTAATTTTAATATGTCACTTCAATCGAATAGGGGATATTCCGATTTTTTGATATAATTTTTTTTGAGAAGTTCGAGTGCTATAATATTGCGCATATATTTTTTTATGAATTAAAATTATGTTTTTACTAATAAAAAAAATATTTAAATTCAAAATAATCGCAAATGCGCGAAAACGAAACATTCAATATGGCTGACGGCAATGACGTAGTAAGTCAGTAAACACGCGGGACCTACCAGTACTGTTAAACGTGTGTAGTCCTTTCGACATAGTGTTCAAAACAGAGTTATAAAGATGGAAAGTAAAACAAATTACTACTGGTGTATTGTGCCCTGTTGTACAAATACATCGGTTAAAACACCAGAAAAAATATTTATCCTTGTACCTAAAGATCCAAAAACACGAAGGTTATGGCTCCAAGCTTCAAGAAGAGATCCAAAACAAATATCTCCTACAACATCAATTTATTGCTGTGAAGATCATTTTGATGTAAGTTACCTTTAAAGAAATATTATATACCTACTTTAATATGTTGTATTATCATTTTAGTTGCCGAAAGATATGGAAAATTGGGTAAAATTCAATCTTTTAGACAGAAGTGTAAAAAAAATTATGAAGAAGAATGTTGTACCTCATAAATTTACATGTCAAGGGGATCGTAAAAGGGCTGCTTCCCCACCACCAAGCTTTTTTAAAGCGTCAACATTTAGATACTTTGAAGCAAGCTGTAGAAAAAACATCTGTTCTGGATGTTAAACATGAAGAAAGTGTTGTTTGTGAAGTAGATGACAACATTATAGGTAGCCATAATGAAAGTATAACATGCAGTAATTCAGGATCAACATCAAAAGAAATTGCAGTTCAAGTGAATATTATACCTCATTATCGAAGTAAATATGTGCAAGCTACATCAATTACTGCAAGCAGTGCCACTTCCCCATTTAAAGTGGAAACTGTCGAAGTTTCAACATCTCCACTGTCGCATGTAAAGCATGTTCAAAGAATTTTCCCAAAAGTAGAAGACTTAGAAATAACATATGGTAGCAGCAGTTCTTCCATGGATACTACAAAAGGTTCCGAGTCACAATCCTTTGCAGCCAGTGAAAGTGATAGTTCAAGCACTCACCAGAAAGACCAATTAAAAAATAGCTCAGCTGCTAGGTCAATTCAAATTATAAAGAGAAATTCTCGACATTATATTGGGTTGCCAGATAAATGTTATTTTGTAGTTGAAATGTTGAGCAATATTACCAACATTAGTATTAATAATATATTATTAATTTAAAAAAAAATTAGATTGAATACCAGCTTTGTGAAACTTGGCGATGATTTTGACATAAGTCCTTCACAATCAAGTAAAGTATTTAGTAAATATATATCAGTTGTTGCACACCACTTAAAGTATTTTGTATTTTGGCCAGAATCCGAAAATATACTTAAAAATTTACTAATACCATTTAGAAAACGCTACAGCCATGTGGAGTCCATAATTGATGCTTTTGAAATAGAAATTGAAAAGCCTTCTGATCCTGTAAAGCAGTCCCTTTCTTGGTCAGAGTACAAGAAGTGTAACACGATAAAGTACCTGATATCTTCTACTCCAGATGGCATAATTAATTTTATATCACCAGGTTTTTCAGGGAGAATATCAGATACGGTGCTTGTGGAAGAATGTGGTTATTTGCAAGTATTACCTCGTGGAGCATCAGTTATGGCCGACAGAGGTTTTAAGCATCTAGAACCTTTACTGATAAGTATGGGATGTATAGATTAATTAGACCTCCTAGTGTTGAACAACACAAGAAGCCATCTAAGAAAGAAGTGCTTGAAACAAAAAGAATTGCTAGCTTGCGAATTCATATAGAACGTACTATCCGAAGAATTAGGGAGTTTAAATTATTAAAACCACACTCGTGTATTAATAATAAACTAGTTTCACAAATAGATAGTGCTGTAACTATTGCTGCAGCTTTAGTAAATTTACAGGGACCACTAATTAAAAAATAGATAAAATATGTTCACTGATATTTACTTTTGCTGTATATATACATGTTTGATGTTGTATTGACTTTGAATATTAAGTATTTTAAGAAAATATATTTGTTTTCCTGCTTGTATTGTGTGTATGTTTAAAGTGTACAAGTACAAATACTTTACTTTTAACAATTTAAATTTTCATTTTTGTATTATATTATGCCATGTAGTATCAATAAAGAAACAAACTACACTACATATTTACTGTTTTGCAAGAAATATATCTCATCCCATCTGTTTCTCGAGCTTTAAGAAGCAACATTATATTATAAATAAAAATGCAGTACAACTAAATGCATATATATATATATATATTACAAAATTTGTTTTACACTGTTGTAAATTTTTGGAAAAATATATTTTCTCCAAAATTCTTCTAATATTATTAATATTTCATTTACATAATTTTCATTATAATTAATACATAAGATGTTGACTTTTTTATTTTCTTCAAATTTGGGATCAGCCACACAAAATAAACAATATGACCTTTTACTGGCATACATCTGCAACTGCACCTGTACATTACACTTAGCACTTATTTTATTTGTATCAGAAATATAGTTTTTGTAGGTTTTCACTGATGTGGGACATTTAACTTCAACAACAAAATTGTCTCCGATACCATCAGGAGAGGCACTAATAAATGGATAATCCTGGCATACTAATACTCCGCTACTTGCAATATTGATATCCAACTTTCTTTTTACTTCTGAAAGTACTTTACTTTCCAACTCTCTTCCTCTCTGCATTGCTTTGGTATCAGGCACTTTAGAAGCACCTAATATACTTTCCACTAAAGAACCATCTGGTGTCTTACAATGCATGACATCAAATGCTTTCGAGGCTGATAGACGACCATATCGAATTTCATGCCAAAGTTCACATTTGTGTTGCATTTTTGTCTGTTTCTCAATTTCTGTACAGATTCTATAATTGATGTTTTCTTTTAAATATTGAAGAAAACCATCAAAGGAAGAACCTCCATTTTTCACAAATGCAATCATTCCTTGATGAAGCGATAATAAAAGAACATTTGGTACTTCGTATTCTGTTGTGTGTTTGATTATTTGAGCATTTACTTTCTTCTTTTTAAGCTCTTTGAGTACCTGGCAAAATAAAGGAGAAACATTTGAATTTAGTTTGGGAGATCTAGGTGGACCAAATTTGTTAGCTCTTAAATATTTTAATGATGTTCCCACTTTTGAAAGACGAGATTTTTTCCAGTAGCTTTCAACAGAAGTGGTGGCAGGTTCCTCACTTCTACGATGAATCCACATCAAAAAAGCTATAGCATGCTTACATCCACCTGCAATAATTATATACTTCTATTATAACTATATATGTATTACAAAACTCAGTTATATTACCTGCTGATGCTGCACAATCATGGCATTGTACAATCTCAACAATTTCATTCACTTCATCCACACATAAAGTAACATTATATTGTTTGGTATGTACTTTATGCTCTGGGCAAATTTTGCATTTAACAATACATTTTGTGTGCTCCCTTTTAAGTTGCACATAGCCAACAGCGGAATCCCCATATTGTTCTCTTGATGCACTAAATAAATTAAAGCTGTATAAATAACTTGTTTTCTTCACTTACCAAGAAGGATAAATATACTATGTTATAATCACCTCTGTGTTTTAACTCCTTTCATTTCACTTGACATAAAGCACAAATTATTTTTTAAAAATTGTGCCACCATAAATGCGTCAACTCTTGGTAAATTGTCTGATTGCGCCTTGGAATAACCGATGTCGACCATGTTGATAGGATTGAATATAAACTTGGTTTGTTTTAAAATATAAAACGAATATAATATAAACACCAAACACAACTGACTTGACGACTGTCAAATATGTTTACTGATTTTCTACGTCACTACGCTTTCAACCAATGGCGTGGCTTTTTAAAATGACTCATTTATTTTGAATAAATTATAAAATTTAATTATTATTATTTCAGAAATAACATATATTTTTCAGTAATATTTGAAAACATTGAAAATTAAAATTATAGTATTATCCGAAAATGATATAAATAATAATTAATAAAATGTATGCACATTCCCTATTCTTTCAAATGTTTAGTTTTAATAAGTCACACTTAAAAATGGATATCTGTACCATTTTAAAGGAAAGTAGTAAGTCAAGATCAGTGAAATTATCAAACAGTAAAGGACACAACCCAGTACTTTCTTCACCCGGTAAGAAAAGACCTCGTGTCAAAGCCAAAACAGAAGATTTGCGAGAATCTTTAAAGATGGAAGTACGAAGCACTATTAATAACATGTATAAAGAGAGTATGTTATTATTTCATTTATGTTTCATAATTTTAATATATTTGAAATTATTTCAGAGAAACATGTTACTCTGCTTATATTGAAAAACGAATTACACACCAAAGCAATAATCGATATTGGCAAATCTTCTTTGTCCCTTTTATTAAATGATATTGGTTTTAAATTCAAAAAGAAAGACAACAGACTACAGCCCTTTACCGAAGCATTTTTTTGAGGAAGTATACAGATAATTTAAAGTCAAATTCGCCAAGACTGGTGATATTCCTTGATGAAACATGGATATAATTCGATTTAAATGTGACTCTTGTGATATGGAACCAATATATGAAATATAAAATATCTTTTTTATTGTCACAGGAGTATTATTAACCAGAATTGAATCACGAAACATTTAAAAGAATTACTTACTTACATAATTACTTACTTACTTACTTACATAACTCCATTAAATAAATAAGATATGTAATTGTTAATGGCACACATTCTTCTATATAAAATACTATATACTAGTAATATTAGAATTACCTAAACTAATTTTTCTTCAAAAAAGGTGTCATTAATTAATTGTGTGCAGTGCGCTCTTCTTTAAATTTTATTATATTTCTAACAGTCATAGAGTTATTGAGGAAGTATTTTTAGTTTCGCAAACATTTCTATTACTAAAGTTTAAAAACAAATCAAAAGCTGACTTCCTAAATGATTATAATGACTGTGGTTATAAAGTTTAAATTTAGAGAAACACGAATTGTTGTAGTTCAGCATAACAATACCAAAATAATGGGTTTGGTACTGTGTGTGTGTTTTTGCAGACAAATTAACACTTTGTTAGCTTTCGGACATACTTTGAAAGTCGATTCATCAGTAATTGATTATCCTGCAAAAAGTATTCCACTTTAAGTGCTGCAACAATCATATTCCATATTCTTCAGATAATTTACTGTTAGCATATATGCATCATTACATGTTTAATAATAATTCCATACTACGTAATAGCATTTATCCTATAAACAAATTGCGATTATTTATTTTTTGGTTTCATTGCAAAAATAATCGCAGTCCGGCCTTCGTACATCGTTCCGATGCAATTTGCATGTTATTAGTGACGGACGTGGTTCGTAGGCGGCCGAGACTCCTCGAGACCCACTTGATCCGCCAATACAAATCTAACCCCACGCTTCAGCATCAGATAACCCACTTAAAACTGCGTTCATTCCACGCTGCTTTGTGCCCAACTGACGTTCTCTTCTTCTGCCTTAAACTCCTCCACCGCTAACATCTCAAAGAGGTCGATTATTGTTCTACGCGCGTACGTGCTCATCGACATCGAAACTCTTGAAAACTTGATGAAGATTTGTCTTGTTCTTCTTGTTTTGTTGTAGTTCCCCTACTCGCATTATATTTATTTAAAATTGGAATAGAGAGGTCTTTGCCATCAAAATGAATAGGAGTGAGAAAAATATTGTTATCTCTGTGTTCAGTAAATGATGAGAAATAAACAAAGTAAACAAACGAAGAAGAAATATTCTTGGAAATGTTTGTTTAGTATGTGTATAACCGGATTGCTTACGACTTCTTGGGGTTCATAATTAGTATTAATTTGAAGGTATCTTTGTTTATTTATTACGAGAATTTCAAAATGACGTTCTACGCATTAATTATAAGAAATAATTTTTAAAACCATATGTAAATGTTGCTAACAAAACTTAAAAATAAATTATTAAATGTTATTATATATGATAGCATTTTTTATAATTTGTTTTAGAAATCAACGTGGCCAAAGTACGAACTACAGACAACGATTTAATGCCACTAGAAATTGAGATCGACCAGAACAATTTCACAAAAATGTAATTAAGCTAATTAGTTAATATTTAAAGATATTTAACTTCCAGTATTAAAATGTTACTACATGAAAAGTATTTACTAATTGAATACCATAAAGCAATTTATTAAATAGTATTTTTCTAAACCTATATATTTTATTTGATTGCCTCTTTTGTTTAGTCGACAATCATTGTTGACAAATTTGTATTGAATACATGACAGTGATAACAAGCGTCAAAAGATATTATGATAGATTCTGCAATAACATTAGTTTCTTTAATTCAATCCATTTTGGATTACTTAAATGTTGTACATAAATGTGTCTTCACCAATTTTGGTTGTTTTAGAAGTGTTACTTAGGAAAAGGTGTCTACAACGCGATGTGTTATAAATTGTGGACGTACTAGTAATCTCGATTTTGTTAAATTATTTAAAATACGTACAGAGAAACATTTCCATATAAAGTAGATTTAAATGAACCTTCAAAACAAGCGTCATGGATGAGTACATGTAATAATTAAAACTTTCAACCTCTACTAAAACAATCCAGTTACTTCACCGCATATATATACAGTGTGTTAGAGTTTATGTGTCACAGGTAATACCTCGTATATTTTATGAATGATAAAATAATGATGTATAAGAAAATTATTAGATTACTTATTCTTAATAATGTGTAAAAATCGGAAAACTAGTGAACACTAAATAATTCAGAAGAAGTATATAAATTTATTATTTTAAATAGGACGTGTCTAGTATTATTACATATACTGAAACTACATGAATTTATCTTTACAGGAATCACATATGTCACTCATTTCATCAATATTTTTTCACTTTTTTTTGTTAATTATGTAGTTTATTGTTAAGCCAGTTTGAAATTATTAACCTTCTATCAAAATAACCAGCTCTTAAACTCTCAATTATTTTAGGTTTTTTACTTTCTTATACGTAGTATAAGGAAGTATTGTGAAAAATTTTCGACCTCGAGATTTTTGCAGATCTCTCTCTCTCTCTCTCTCTCTCTCTCTCTCTCTCTCTCTCTCTCTCTCTCTCTCTCTCTCTCTCTCTCTCTCTCTCTCTCTCTCTCTCTCTCTCTCTCTCTCTGTGTGTGTGTGTGTGTGTGTGTGTGTCCACGATAGCGGTCAAACCGCTGTAGATATCAATTCCAAATTTAGTATGTTCGTGTATAATCTCCCTCTTGAGATCTGACAAGTTTTTCAGTAAAACTGTAGACCGGAAGTAGTAGTTTACTTCAGTGAAAAACATGAATTTTGCCAATATTTCGTCAATTACTAAGTTTAAACAAATTTATAAAGAATTCAAATGTACTCAAAATAAAAGTTGAGAAAAATTGTATTAAAAAAGTTTTTTGAAATTCCTACCAGAAGTAGGTCTTTTACTCTTATTGAAAATTAGTTTTTTGCAAATATCTCGCAAGTCATGCTTTCTAGGCAGGTACATCACGAATATAAAAGTATTTAGAACATAATTTTAAATATCTTTTGTATAAAAAAAATTTCAAAATTCGGACCGGAAGTAACACTTTTATCAAATGGCGATTTTTTGTAAATATAGGTATCGTAAATTATGCATTTTATATATATTTATCAAGAGTACAAAAGTATTTAGAACTGGACTTGCGTTATCTATTGTATACACGAAATTTCAAAATTCGGGCTGGAAAAAACACTTTTACTCTTATCGAGTAGCATTTTTTTCGAATATCTTGCAAAGTATACTTTCTATAGAATTTATTAAGAGAATAGAAGTGTGTATAATTGGATTTTGAATAATTTTTGTATAAAAAAATTCTTTAATTTGAAACGCGCATACGTATCAGAAAGTCGTGTGGTGGCCACACCTCATTTTTTAGAATGGAAAATACTACGTCGAGTACTGCGTCACGTATTGAATGTCTTGGATATGCTCTAGAATATGCCAATATATTACATAGTATCTTCTTCATTTGATGCACGTTCATTTCTTGGTCTTCACATTTTAGTACTAAAATTTCCGTTTCTCCATAAATTACCGTAAATTCTTGCAAAAGTGCGAGAATGTGCCTGTACTCTTTCTGGATTCAAGGTTCTTCAGAAGCTTCTTCATGATGGTCATTGCATCTTATGTAGGTAGGTACGTTCTCAAGATATCCCATTTTCCTTTTTAGAATAATAATTATCGGCTATTATGTGTCCCGAGACGAAAATGAACCGTGTCAATTTACTGTCACTTCACGCTAGCAATAACAACTAAGCTCATTCCATGCCTCCTCGTTACTGCTTAATAGAATATGCAAAAGCAACACGTTTAAGGCACTTTGTGTTTCCAGATTTGTTGCAAAAATTAACATTAAAGAAAGAGAATTATTTGATTACAGAAATTCGCTACAATACACTCAAAAACTAATAAGTTTACATCTTGATAATGTAAAAAAACACAAAAAACACCTATTTATCGATATGAAATAAACAAAAACTGTAAATACTTTTGTTTACTTTTTTTAAAACGCCTGGCCTTAGCAAATTGTTTAGTTGTCAGTGTTATAGTCGTTTAAATTTCGTTAACTGTTTTTCAGAAAAATAGCTCAGATGATTGGTTATGGAGATAACACACGGACACATATGGAAGTTGCTCGCTTATTTCATGAAACATTTTCAAATCTGCCGCCTATATCCCAGGGGACAATTAGTAAAATAGAAAAGCAGTTTCGCGAGTTTGGACATGTAAGACAGATAAAAAAGCAGCTGCCAATGCAATAAGTGATGATAACAAATTGGATATTATATTTGAGTTTAAGAAAAACCCATATTCATCTAGTCGACAAGCAGCGACAATGTTCGATGTTCCATTCTGAACAAATGATGGCAAAGTTAGATAACAATGTGATCCAATTAGAACACTTCACGGTCATTCACGGATATGTCAAAAGCATTACATACAAAACACTTAACTGACTTAAGAAGACGATATTGATTAACGTTAGAAGAAATTTCTATTTAAGATTAGAATGTGGCCAAGACGTTCGCGGCGAGCATATTGAACATCTCCTACATTGACATTAATGTTTTTTTTTTACATTATGAAGAAATAAACAGATTACTTATTAGTTTTTGGGTGTGTTGTAGCTAATTTCTGTACTAAAATAATTTTCTTTCTTCAATGTTAATTTTTGCAATAAATCTGAAAACAATTAATATTTCCGAAACAGTTGAAGATGGGTATAGGAAATTGTACATGAAATATGTCTAGAATTTTCTGAGGAATCCAAGAATATTGCTGTTAAAATAAGAATGTTGGTATTGGCCACTGTTACATGATACACCATATTTATATAAAAAAATGTACAACTAAAAATACCAATCAACGTGTCCAGCTTTAATATGCGGAGATCATTTTAAAAATATATTTTTGTGTTAGGTTTGAATGATACACAGCTAATACAAGAGAACTTAAGGAAGATTACCAACGGCTGTGAAAGTAAAAAATTAACTCTTTACAACCTCAATATTATGTGCTTTAAAGTAAATTATACAAAAGTGACACATCTCAGTTGTCATATCTATAGCAACTAAAGATAGGTTTAATATTTCAGGAGTTTGTTCTTGATATTAGTGAAATTTTAAATCTGCCTTGTGCTACGAACCTGCAGACATAATTAAAACTTTTATCAAATATTTATATATTCCTCTGTCATAGCCACGTTATATACTAATCTTCTAAATTTAAATATACTATAGTCAAAATTTCAGCACATACTTTACAAATTCGATTCTTGCAAAACGACTGGCGTTTACCCAGGCGGAGTGCGGATTTAACAAACGTAATGGATCAATTAGTTTCGCCTTTTAGCATGCAGAAGAAAGTATTAAGGTGCAGTTTTTCTTAAGAAGAGAATCACTAACAAAGTTGACTGCCCTTACATACTTTACATGATTTTCATTTTATTATAGTTATTGTGTTAACTTTAGTACTTGCTATTGATACACAATTACAAGAACTGAAGATAAGCGATTTAATTTTGAATACATACTTTTATTAGATATGTTAATGTTATTTTTAACAAACATATATATCTTTTCTCCATTAATACATTTTATAGTTTATATTTCGTTGCCAATATGGTTTTCTTTTGCATATTATTTTTTTTCATGTATTCATGTTGTTCTATGAATGAAATTTGGGTTGACCTATAAAAATCTTATAATTATAACACTAAAATTGCGTTTACTTGTAGAAAATGGAAAGCGCAACAATTCCCGTATACTAGAATCATTTGCATAATATGGGACCTTCCCTTTAATAGGCCATTTATTTTATTTGCTTTGTTTACAAAAAAATATCCAGGTATTGTAACTTTGTAATTAAAAATAATTAACCTGGTGAATAATAATATAACTAATGCGGGTTGTAGTCCAGTTATTAAGTGTGTTTTAGTACAATAAAGCTTGAGTACAACGATACAAAATACTAGTAGAATTAATCGATTTTCACTGCTAATAGTTTTCTAGTACTTAAAAACAATTTTATATAAACTATTCTCATTGCGCCTTGTCAGAACTGTTTAAGATACAAAACTTAATGAATATGTTTACAAAATTACGTGATCAATTTCCTTTTAGTTAAAATATATCAAAAAATAAAAAAAAAAGTAAACAAGAAAACGTTCCCAGTATCATCCTATCACACCAAAACCCGTACATACATATATCGAGAGAAACAGCCTGTTATTTAAGAACATTATGACGGAGCTAAACCGAGAATGAACCAAAGAACTTGACCTCATTCCTAAACCAATATACGAAACACCAGTACCAATAATTACTTACCCACTTAATTATGAACCTTTTTTCCCTGTACAGTTTCGCCTCCATATATAAACCGAAAACAGCAGACTCATGTTAACTAATTGCACGGCATCTGTGTGTGTCGCATTTATTTTAACGTCTGCTGTAATTAATTAATTAAAAGAGATCGGCCTTTAATTAGAAGATGTGTCGCAATTGCCTTTTTTCTCTACGTACACTTACCGTAAATAATTTTCAATTTAATTTTTTCCGATCCATCGAATCAAAATTGAAAATGTCGTGCACAACCGGAAGAGGTGAAAGTTATTAACATCGTATTGATGTTAGTGCCGTATTATGAATCAGTGTCATTCAGCCTAAATTAAATTGAGGTCCGTCCCTATTGAGAAAATTGTTCGTGTAGTCTTATATTTTTCATAAAGTAATGTTCTTCAATTTTCCTATACCTATTATGTATATAATTCGTTTAATATAATTAGATTTTGTTTTTACAAAATCAGGGATGTTTTTAGAAAATCAGAGAATATTGAATATTTTAAACATCAAGTCTCTGTTGATCACAAATTCTTTTAAAATTTCAATTAAAAAGAGTTAAATAGAGACATATCAGCTTCTAAAAATAAATTCTTAATTAATTTGAATAAACTCCACAAAATGATTTAATAATAATTAATTGCGTCATTTGTATAATTTCTAACAATTAAATTACAGGAATACAAATAAATATGATTCCGAAATTAAACTTTATAATTATTGCTTAAATTTTTTCAATATGTGAAAATGTATGAACGAATCTTTTACTTTCTTATACGTAGTATAAGGAAGTATTGTGATGATGAAAATTTTCGACCTCGAGATTTTTGCAGATGTCCACGTTTTGAAGTCCCCTGATACCAAAAAAGTGGTTTTTAAAAAATGTCTGTGTGTCTGTGTCTGTGTGTGTCTGTGTGTGTCTGTCTGTGTGTGTGTGACCACGATAGCGGTCAAACCGCTGTAGATATCAATTCCAAATTTTACATTTACGTGTATAATCTGCCTTTTGAGATCTGATTAGTTTTTCAGTAAAATCGGTTGACCGGAAGTAGTACTTTACTTCAGTGAAAAAATCGAATTTTGCAAATATTTCGTCAACTACTAAGTTTAAACAAATTTATAAAGAATTCATATATACTTAAAATAAAAATTGAGAACTATTTTATTTAAAAAGTTTTTCGAAATTACTACCGGAAGTAGATCTTTTACTCTTATCAAAAATCAGTTTTTTGCCAGTATTTTGCAAGTCATGCTTTTTAGACAGGTACGCTACGAATATAGTATTTAGAACTTAATTTCCAATATCTTTTGTATAAAAAAAATTTCAAAATTCGGACCGGAAGTATCACTTTTACTCTTACCGAATAACGATTTTTTGCAAATATGTCGTAAATTATGCATTATATATATATTTATTAAGAGTACAAAAGTATTTAGAATTGGATTTGCAATATTTTTTGTATACATGAAATTTCAAAATTCGGACCGGAAGTAGTACTTTTATTCTTAGCGAGTAGCACTTTTCTTCGAATATCTTGCAAAGTATGCATTCTATAGCGCTTTATTAAGAGAATGAAAGTACTTAGAAGAGGATTTTGAATAAGTTTTGTATAAAAAAATTCTTAAAATTGTATAGTTTGAAACGCAGGTATAAGAAAGTCGTGTGGTGGCCACACCTCATTTTTTTTTCCGTGATAGACCAAATTAAAAACGTTTCGGTTCAGTATAAGTAACTACATTCTACTTTATCTATGATCTAGCATAAAATCACGTGTAATTTCTTGTGAGAGGTCCATTTTGCATTTCAGGAGTATAACAGACCAGGTCATGAACCTCCATAATTATATATTTTAATTCCTTGAACTACTTTCGTTGAAGTTATTTCCAGTAACAATAAAATACTGTATAACAAGGATTGAAAACGTCGAATGAAGGAGTATTAGAACAAGAGAATAGAAGTTTTTAAAAGGGAAGACTTGTCAAGATTACGTGGTAAATTCTGACTTGATAGAATTTTATATAAACGTAGAATGGGGGAGGAGAAGCTGCCAAAGGCAATTCGGAAGCAGATACCGAGATAAGATGGAATAGGTAAGTTAGAAAAAGTATAGAATGAGAGCATTAGCAGTCGAAAGAGTTATTAACTTAACTTAAGTATTGAAAAACGTCACATAACGTACTATATCCTTGGATCGACGTATAAATTTGTCAAGGTTAGAAATAATGTAGAAGCAGTTTCATCAGCTTAAACCTTTATTGAACAGAAATCGAATAGAACCAAAATATTAGTGTCAAAAAATAAAAGGTATCTTGAAATTATAATTTCTTCCACTAGTAAAGTTTAGTCTAAGAGTATATGGCAAAAACTAGAAAAAAATTGTCTGTCTTTTCTTCTTAATGCATTGTGTGGTATGACTAGAATAAAGTAAGAATATTTGACAAGTATTTGTAACTGTTGTAGTGTTTCTAATACGTAGTCTAAGATTAACCTCAATTTATAAAAATATAAATTTACTACAAAAACATTCTTATTGTCTCTTATCCATGGCATTTCAGTAATAACGGCAATCTTTCTGTATACTTGCATAATTTATGAGTCGGCGTTTTGTTGTATGTCCTACAAAAACGCATTTTATTACTGGAGGAAATAACTCTATTCAGGTAGGACTGAAGAAGAAGAATTTTTTATAAAAACCGTCTTAAGATTTCGTGACTTTCCATCCGTGGACATACTATATATATAAATAGTTATTCAAAATTACGAATTTTCGATGCATGCTTGTAAATTAATTATTTCTGATCCCACTTATATGTCAACTCTTTAAAAACCTACGTATTAAAAGCAAACAAAAAATCATTCTAATCAAAAACTTATAATAATAATAATTTTATTAATAATTACAGCTGTTTATAATCTTCCTTGTGTGTATAAAATTCTAATAATTAGAAGTTACCTTCCTTGTTTTGTATTCGGGTAATTACATGAATTAAATAAATAATTTCTAATAAAACAGTATTATTTTAATATATACAGATGTATACAATTAAAAACGAGTTATATTACGTTTTCGACTTTTACTGACTATAATTATGTGCTTGGAATATTACTGAAGTTCCCCAAAAATTCCTGACCCCCCACATAGAAAGTTTTCGTAGGTAATATTATAACCCTCAAACATTTGGAACTTTTTCACGTAACCACCAGTTACACACAATTATATTATATTGTAAATGTAATATTTCAAGAAAAACCTACAGCGAGACTTCTGGTCTATCAATTGCATGTTTTGTATTTTACCCTGAAGCTAAATCATTTCAACATATTTACGTTTTATAAAAATTCCTATGAAATAATGTTAAACGAACTAAATTTGATATCTGCATATTTTAGTGAATAGAAGGTATCTGATTAGAAATAAACAATATAAAAAATAGTAAATTATTTAATAATAATATATTAAGTATAAAGATATGCAGTAAGAATTTAAATTTACTAAACTTACAAGTCTAGTGTTTTATGAAAATATTATTATGTTTCTACTCAGTTCATGAATTGATGACGCTTGCTAAAAAAATGAGGTGTGGCCACCACACGACTTTCTTATACGTATGAGCGTTTCAAATTATAGAATTTTAAGAATTTTTTTTACAAAAATCATTCAAAATCCTATTCTAAGTACCTCTATTCTCTTAATGAATCTCTATAGAATGCATACTTTGCAAGATATTATCAAAAAAGTGCTCCTCGCTAAGAGTAAAAGTGCTACTTCCGGTCCGAATTTTGAAATTTCATATATACAAAAAATATTGCAAATCCAGTTCTAAATACTTTTGTACTCTTGATAAATTTATATAAAATGCATAACTTACGACATATTTGCAAAAAATCGCTATTCGATAAGAGTAAAAGTGGTACTTCCGGTCTGAATTTTGAAATTTTTTTTATACAAGAGATATTTAAAATTATGTTTTAAATACTTTTATATCCGTAACGTACTTGTCTAAAAAGCATGACTTGGGAAATATTCGCAAAAAACTGATTTTCGAATAGAGTAAAAGACCTACATCCGGTAGGAATTTCGGAAAACTTTTTAAATAAAATTATTCTCAATTTTAATTTTAGGTATATATGAATTCTTTATAAATTTGTTTAGACTTAGTAGTTGACGAAATATTGGCAAAATTCGATTTTTTCGCTGAAGTAAATTGCTACTTCCGGTCAACCGATTTTACTGAAAAACTAATCAGATCTCAAGAGGGAGATTATACACGTAAATACAAAATTTGGAATTGATATCTACAGCGGTTTGACCGCTATCGTGGTCACACACACAGAGACAGACAGACAGACACGCACACACACACACACACACAGAGAGAGAGAGAGAGACATTTTTTAAAAACCACTTTTTCGGTGTAAGGGGACTTCAAAACGTGGACATCTGCAAAAATCTCGAGGTCGAAAATTTTCATCATCACAATACTTCCTTATACTACGTATAAGAAAGTAATAAGAAAGTAAAAAGAACCGATTCAGAAAATATACAGGACTGAGTTTTTAAAGTAGAAGTCATTGGCTTTACAGCACATTATATTATGCTATTAAAAAATCCAATAAAAACAATATACATATCTAGATTAGAAGAAAACTTCCTTTTTCGAAATATCTTCGTGTCTTATTGCAGCGTCAATTTCAGTATGTCTAAACTGAATTGTGTTCATATGATATTTTACTGTAGTATCACCAATTAGCTACAATCATTTCTTAAAATGATTGCGATGAATCATTTGATATGTAAGACAACAGATGAATTGATTATATGATTTATTTAACGTCTTAATATTATATTCCGGAAAAAAATCTAATGCAAACTGTCTTATTTGAGAAGGTTTAAACAACTCATAACATTACGTCACAACAATGATACAAATAATCGGAATGCTAATTTATATTTATTTTCATTGCTATCTATTCATCGTAAATATAAATCAATATTCTGATTATTTAAATCATCCGAATCACAATTCTTAAAACACATTACTTTGTCGTTTACTGTTGACAGTACAGCATAAATGTCGTAAATAATTTAAACAGCATTTGTTGTGTTCGGCAACATAAGTGAAATGACACCAGTAATGAAAGTAGTGTAGTAACGTGAAGCGTACTTTGTTCTATTACTCTATTTACTATAATAGAAAGATGATAAAAATAGTTTAAGCAATGCAATAGGAAGGACGTAAATTTAGAATTTTGACAATACTAAAACCAAAGATGATATATCTTTATAGAACCACAAACTAATTAACTAATCTAATGCAACATTTAAAAAAATCCTAAGTAACATAGAAGTTTTGTCTTACTGCTTAGATGGCATTCTAAGTGGTAATATAAAACTTGTTACAAATATTCTTTTGTGAAAATATCCTATAAAATTTATCACTGTGTCTTACAGAAAAGACTTGCAAAAATATATGAAATTTAACTGTTAAATTACTTAGATTTTGAACAAAGAGAGAAAATTGCAACAAGTCCAGTTATAATAATAACAATAATATTAATTATTATTATTAGAGAGTCTGTATTTTAATGAATCAAAATACATAATGGAAGAAGATAATAATAATAATAAGAAGAAAGACAGTAGTAGTAATCTTTAATGGGAAACGCCAAGGCTATGTGTGGTTATGGCAAGACACATATCATCTAGATCAAAAGTTGCCAGAAACTGTATTTCTTTAGGAGTCAAAGACCGCTTTCATGTAGAAATTTTGAAGCTTTAAACTTTTTTATAAAATTGTACTCTATTCCCTTCTGAATAATGTTGTGTTCTTTGGAAATTTTCTAAGCTGAGTACTGAAAGATACATTAAAAACTTTCGATTTTTTCATTAAAGATAAACCTACTATACTCGGTTTGCCAATTTGACTTATTTATACTAAAATATAAAGTTTGCGTTTTTAAACCGATTTATAAATTTGACATGTTGGTAGTAATTTCATTATAAACATTACATATAAATACATCCCATGCAAGTAGTGGAGATAAAATTAAAAATAACATTCATATGTGTAATTAACACTTAACATTAAATACTGCGCTATGCATACAAAACATTACTGTCGAAAAAAAAGTAAGAAAATATTTATCTATTAACATTTAATTCACAGTTTCACACGTATCACTCCAGTGTGATTGGCAATTGTACATGATAATGTACTTAAATCTAAGTTAAGGGTGACATGTGTACAATACAATTCGCTAATGTAAGATGCACAGCTACTATGTTCGAACAAGAGAAGTACGTGCCTTTATAATTTGCCGATGTATTGTACTACGGGTACTAACAAACCAGTTCCTTATGTATAACTTACGAGCAATGTCAAGAAGCCTTTGTGCACCTGAAAGGTAATAGACGTGAGAATTATGGCTAGAACCAATAGGTATATAATACGAATTATACTCTGATTTAAATTTATACATTTTATTGAAATAATTCTGTACTCAAGAAATTACTACACGAAACCCTCTATTGTATTTCATCGTAATTACTAATTACATAACAAAAAAAGTTATGAAAAATTAAGAGGTTATTCTTTTTTCTTTTATTAAACCTCATTTTGTATGTTATATGTACCATTAAGCCAAAGTACCAAAAATATATAAAATACAATCATTTATTACATTTCATATTGCAAATTTTTATAGATGCGTTATAGTTTTGAATTAATAGATATGATTAATAAAATAAAACTTAAAAAATAATAGTGTTTTATATATTTTTTGATTATAGGTATATATGAATAAAACACATTTTCATCAATTTTATTTTGCATTTTCTGTAACTAGTTTCAATCCAAGTAATTTTTAAGCGGTGTTTCGTTACTAAGTATTAAAATCTCACACCTTATTATATATGAGGTTTGATCAAAAAATAACGAGAATTTTTGATTTTTGGACAAAATATTAATTTATTCGTCGGGTGTTCATAATAATTTGTGTAACTTGTTTTACATTATTGTCGATTGTTAATATGCTAGGGCATCCAGAACAGTCGTTATTTTCAACATATGCAGGGCCTTCTTTAAAATGGTTGTACCAGTCATAAACTCTTGCTTTACGCATAGTAGACTCGCCAAAAGCAACAGCCAACATTTAGAATGCGATGGAGCATTTTTCAAGAAAATGTTAATGCAAATGATTTGATCCCACACAGAGAGACAGACATGTTTGCAAAAACCACTTTTCGGTGTCAGGGGACTTCAAAACGTAGACATCTGCAAAAAGCTCGAAGTAAAAAATTTTCATCATACCAATACTTCCTTATACTACGCATAAGAAAGTAAAATTGGTATTCATTTTGACTACAAAGGTCAACATATGTCAGAAGAAAGTTCACCAACACAAAAAGAACAAATTTGTAAAACTCGGATTTATATAAACCCCAATATTTATAGCTTCTTCATATTTTATGATCACTTTCGTGAATAAAAATAAGATGTGCTTATTTTATTATAATTTTAATACTATGAATTAGTTTGTATTTGTAGTGCCATTAACTCTAAATTTTGTATTTGGAAAAACCACACAGGTGATATTTTCTTATTTTAAAATGTGATAAATCTCTTTGATCGTTACTTGTTCAGGAAAGTCCTTTAGTAAGCTAATTTTTAGTAATGCTAATATTTTTATTTTTTAAATTTTTGTTGCACAAATGATATTATTTAAAATTGGTGTTTTAGGATTTTGCTCTAACAAATTATTTGAAAAAAATTTAATTATTTTCTTTATATTTGTAAGATATTATTTTTTTTTTCAGAGATTTAGAATGCGGTGCTTCGTTTTATTCCATTTTTCAAAAAGAAGGTAATGCAAATGATTTGATACCACACAGAGAGAGATATACATGTTTACAAAAACCACTTTTTCGGTGTCAGGGGGCTACAAAATATGGACGTCTGCAAAAATCTCGAAGTTGAAAATTTTCATCATACCAATACTTCCTTATACATAGGAAAAAGTAGAATAGGTATTCATTTTGACTACAAATGCCAACATACGTCAGAGGGAAGTTCACCAACACAATAAGAACAAATTTGTAAAAATCGGATTTCGCAATACTAATAGCTTCTTCATGTATTTTTGCTATTTCGTGTATAAAAATGAAGTGTGCTTATTTTATTATAATTTTATTACTAGGAATTAGTCTATATTTGTAGTGCCATTAACTCTAAATTTTGTATTTGGAAAAACATTTGTTTACTTAAAGGTGCTATTTTATTATTTTAAAATGAGGTAAATCTCCTTGATCATAACTTGCTCATTATAGTCCTTTAGTAAGCTAATTTTTTGTAATGCTAATACATTTATTTTTTTTAACTTTTGTTGTACAACGATATTATTTAAAATTGGTGTTTTAGGATTTTACTCTAATAAATCATTTGAAAAAATTCAATAGTTTTCCTTATATTTGTGAGATATTATTTTATTTTAGAAATCTAATATCGAAATTTCTTTAAGGTTTGTCAGAGAAAAATATTATGACACTCTGAGCACTCTAAATTTCTGATTTTTTAATTTAAGTGTTCCGGCTTTTATATTAAATAAACTATGTGCTTATTTCCCAAGTGCTTTGAAAGATATCCTGTGGTTATACTTTCGGAGTACATAAGTCACATTTTCGGAGAATATATCGTATTTTAAGGTTGCATACTAATTTTACTATTCTTTCATTTTTGTATAAATGGTAGGATGTTAGCATTGTTTGTTTTGTATATGCCATTTCTTCTATTTCATATTTGGGGAAAGGATTACTTCTTGATATGGAGGTCATTATAGTTAATTATTTTTTTCTGTGTCCTTGAGAGAAAGAGAGAGGGAGAGAAGTATTGAGAAAGCTCTATGTGTCATTGATTTGTCCTGTAAGTTTGTTACTTTTTGAGATAGTGGTGTTGGTGTTAATTTCTTTGATAAACATTTTAAACAGGATGGTATTGTTACTGTGGACACGCGTAAGATCTAGAAAGTTTAGTTTATAATTTTCTTCTGTTTCACATGTAAATGTTATTTTGGGAAGTACACATTAATGTACTTCAAAAAAATATATTAAAAAACACAGTAGAAAGAGTTTTATATATATCATTAGTATTAATTTTATGAAACAGGTTAACTTAAATTTAAATGGTATTGAAGTTTGTAGAATAGTTGGCTCTACGGATTTTCTAATTTAGCTGAATATTACACACTTATATGCCTCAAACTGGAAGTCTTTGAGTTAGTTAACTCTTAGTTACAAAATTAATACTAAAAACATGTTTAAATTAGATTCATAAAAGTTAGTACCAGTATATTAACAAAAGAAAGAATAATTTCACGCCTTTTTTGTAGAAAGATAAATTATTCTCCTGTAATAAAGTAGTTTGACAGTATCCTACTATTTTGGCTGAATAACTAACAGATCGTTTTTAAAGAAACTTCCATAGTTACATACAAATTTAATACTGTCACCTATACAGCATTTTAAATGTTTTCTTATCTACGTATACCTCTAAATATATTCTGGTTACGAATAATAAGGAGGACTTGCTTCTGAAGTATAGAAGTGATATATTCCTTTCAAAAAAAGAATAGTCCATATATAAGTAGACAATTTATTGAGATATTTTGTATAGCCAAGTTCCACAGAGTACATTCAAAATCGCCGGGAAGTTTCTTGATGTCATTTAGCAAACATTCCGACGTAGACATAACATAGTCACTTACTAGTTTATAAAAATAATATAAGTAATTAATCCAGAAAAATAATTATAAATTCTATGATAAAAAGTTATTTCAAGAAAATTGATAAATCATTATCATAATGGTAGAATCGTTGCAGGAATACACAGAGCTGCATTTATGATTAAGTAGGTGTTTATGTTCCTTTTAATATAATTCATATTATGTACTACTCGGAGGCATTAATAACTCATTCAGTATTATCTCGCTTGTGTTTTACTGACTGTTAATAAATTAAATGACATCTGACAAACAACGAAACAATTCGTTACGCATTTTCACAATTTCATAAATATTTAATTTAATTTTATAAGCAACACATATTAGTTAATAAATGAAATGTGCACCTACACACGTACACAAAACGGTGAAAATTATATATGCACATACAAAACAGTATGAAAATACCCAGTAAAAATCAAATTAAGTCGTAAAGTAATTACCTATAAATTAATTTAATATAGATCCCCGTTATTCCAAGACAATCTATGTAACTCTCATACAGATTACAACAGAAATGTTTCAGGACTAATTAATTCAAGATTAGTGCAATGTGTTATGATCTTTCGTAGACAAGAATGCTTAGTAAGACGCACTAATACATAAAATAATGTTGACTGAAATAAAATCATGTTAAAACTACTATATTTTGTTACAGCTTGATACGTACTTCTGGTTATTATATATTTCATCGAAGTGTGGTTCCAAATTATGAAAAATCAATTTAACTTAAATTACTCCTACAAATAATTCGAACATGATTAATGGTTCTATATTAAAATACACGCTATGTCAAATAAAACACTTAAAACAATTTGAATGATTGTAAATTAACTCCTCTGAGACAACTTTTTCTTGGAAAAAAAGTTAACATTAGTGTGATATTATATTGAATATTTTACCGTGTATTAATTTTTTAAGAAGTTAAGTTGTGTGTTATTTTGGTAGTTTTTTGCATTAATTTCTCAAAAAATTTGTCAGGATTCGTTGTCAGAATTAATTGTGTCCATTCAGTGATATCGCTTTCATATTTCAAACTTACGTTATTGGTAGTTATTTTAATTCTTCAGTATAATAATGCTATAAAAATCAGGCTTTCGAATGTTATATAAGATATATAACCAAAACTTTAGCAATTAATAAACTTAAGTTTAAGCATACATTATAAACATGTTATTGTAATACATATCTATAGGTCGACTCGGGGAAGGGCATATTCGGGGAAAGTGCATTTTCGTGCTCTGATAAAAATAACAATTTTTTTTATGCAACAGTTGCTATTTTAGTGTGTTCTTTGGATACTTTCTTTTATTGTGTTTATTAGTGTGGTCACACTGCATCTCACGTGAACAAGTTTTGTGCATCTGTCAAAACAGTTATTTAATTATAGCGTTTTTTTTTTAATTTATAATTAATTACTTAATAATTAATTACTTACTTACTTAGGTACTTATATTTTTAAAGAATGTGTTTTGTTTTTTGTTTTTTAAAGGTAAAATGTTGCGCAATTACCAAAGAAAGCCAAATAGAGGCCAAAGTTATACCTTTGAAAACCTTGGAGATGCAGTTGCTGTCGTAAAATCACTGCCTGCTACAAGAACCAATAATGGCCCTTAAAGTGAAAACACCACTATTCTATTGGCTTGCAGTTCAACGGGAGATATGTGTCCTCCATTGTTTATTTTCAAAGGAAAGAACGTTTGAAACCAATGGATTCCTAATAAAGATGAAGGATTTTTCGGTTCAACATTTGCTGCTACTCAAAACAGCTGGATGGAATCTTCAGTATTCCTCAATTATTTTGAGCATCCTTTTGTAAAAACGGCACAGCCGTCCCATGATAATCCCGTTCTTCTGATCTACGACGGTCACGCAACTCAAATTAGTTTAAAATTAGTGAAATTGGCTGTGAAAAAAGCATGTGACAATTCTCTGACTGCCTCCTCATTCAAGTCACTTGCTGCAACCACTCGATCTGGCAGTTTTCATATTCATTAAATCATCGTGAGATGAGTATCTCTGCAAACAGTTGAGGCAACAAGGTTGCCAGAAAATTTCCAAACGATTAATGACGATTAAAATTGTAGAACTATGGAAAAACTTGCACACTGACATTGTTAAAAGTGGATTCAGAAAAGCTGGCATCTTTCCGTTTAATAAGGATATCATTCCTCAAGAACACTTTGACTAACTATCTTTAGAACCATGGGAAAAATCATTGAAACTCAAAATTGATCAAGTTGCAGCACCCGAAATGGACCTAATTGCAGCGCCTGAAATGGACCAAGTTCCAGCACCCGAAATTTATCAGCTCTTAGCACCTCGAGCTAATCTGATTGTAGTTTCTGAAAAAGATAAAAATGACCAGGTTACAGCCGTCGAAACCGATGACGTTACCACATCGGCAAGTAACCAAGAGCAGGTACAGAACTCTTTGAATACTTTTCAAAAATTGCTACCATCAATTATTTCGTCCCATAATCAGAGAGATCAATCAGCTAAGAAAACGAAAGTGTGTTTAGGGTCAAAAGTCATGACATCCCAAGAGTGTATGAAAATTTTGAAAGAGAAAGAAGATACCGAAAAGCAAAAAAAAGCTATACAAGAAGACAATCAAAACCAAAGAGAAATGAAAACAGAACAAAAAGCCAAAGACAAGAGTAAGAAACTAAAGAAGACAAAAGTGAACCAGAAGAAAAAATCAAAGTTTGATGTGTCATCATCTTCTGATGAGGAAGACGTGCAATTTAATATGTACAATAATCACTTAGATGACGATTTGGAAGTAGAAATACCAACTGAAACAGAGTTTGAAATAGACGACCTACCAATTCCTCTCGAGCCAGATTTGGAAATTAATGATACCGAAAACAATCTGTTTCCATTCTTAAAACCAAACGAATCAATAACTTTGGAAGTTGCAGAAACTGGTATTAGTTCATTTAAAACTCGAATAATAAAAAAGATCTTGCCCAAGCTTCAGATTTGCCAAGAAAACCAGGTGATTTTGTTTTGGTAAGGACGAGTCAACTAAAAAACTGTGAAAATTTACTTAGGTGCAATAAAAGAAATATATGATTCATAAGAATGTTTTGTTAGATATTTACGCTCTGTCGATAAAGAGATGAAGACTTTTAAGGTCCATAAGATTCATCAAGACACCGTCCCAATGCACGAGACTATGAACACAGCTGTTCCGGATTTTGAGATAGATTCCAAAGGTCGCTGCTATGTGTTTAAGAACTCAGTGCCAGTTGTAGAATAAATATTTTTTACGTACAAAATATCTACCAAAGTTAATATGACAAAGTTATTTTTTATTGAAAGTGTTTTTTAGAAGTTTGTGTTTTATATTTTCATATGATTTTTAATAGTAAAATCTTAAAGTTTCATTATCAAAATATTAATTTGACTATTTCTTTCTTAATGCTACAGATATTTAAGTCGTGCAAAAACTGGCTGATTCGGAATTTTATATATTTTGTGCACTTGCCTCGAGTAACCATCGTAAGCACCTAAATAGAAGTATAGAGGTCTAAATACACTTGCCCCATAGCCTGGAGGAAAGTGCATTTCTGTGACTACAATAATTTTTTTTATCACTTAATATAAAGGTTTAAATAAAAACACTTTCGGATTATCATTACTTAACGTTGTAGAAATATTATTATGCTTCAAAAACTACTTGACGCACTAATACCAAATTTTTATCTTGATTTCAAAATCAACTTTGAAATTGAGGGTATGCACTTCCCCGAGTTGACCTTACTTACAAAAGGAACTATTTGCGTGACTGTGCGCAATGGTCACACCTATATAATATAAATGGATGAGCAATGCGATAGGATGCGCGAGAAATGTTTATGCCAAATTGAATATTTAAGTCGGGGCTTCCGCGTATGCGCAGTCACTAGTCTTTCGACATTCGAATGTGAAACTGGCCTTTTTGTTTATATATTTGGTGTATTTTCATTAAGGAAAATGCGGAAGACATTGAAGAGGATCATAATTATACGATTCCCTACATACCATCATTCACATTGTTATCACAAAATGTGTGTCAGAACAGAGGAAATCTCACACAAACATCTGCAGATGAAGCTAGTTTTCATCTTTTAAACAGAAAAAATCATGGTCGTTTAATACGTCCTTCAGAAGATGTCACCAAACTAGGTACCTATGTAAAATACTTGAAGTCCAAGTACGCCAAATTCTTCTACAAAACAACAATAAACTTCCTGCAGAGACAGTGTCTTTTGAGCTACACATACCTACACATATGTTTGATTCATCCATTTTACATGAAAGTCACGTTTCTTTTTTAATTAAGCACGTTGTGCGATGTTATACAAAAATCCGTTGCTATAGCATTGCAAAGAAGCAAACAGAAGTAGAACGTAGGGAACTCGTAAGAAAAAAGCTCTCCGGCTTTTTTATAACCAACAAATATTTCAAAAGGAATGTATTGTTTCTTTGAGTATTTTCTTTAAATTTCCCTTAATCAATATCTTCAGATGCAGATTTTAATTTTAAAGTTCAGGTTCTGTTGCATACTTTCCAAAGATTTAAGGCATTTCTAACTAGCGCCTTTATTTTATGTTTTTGCGCATGTGCGTCAGCCCCGTGCGCAGTTCGTATTAGGATCACAATCTGTAACATGCTATTGCTCATCCATTATACAGGTCAGTAGATACCAAGACGAATCTATCACACTTACAGCCATAAAACTTGACACACAGGTAGTCGTAATGGTAACTCTCTGCACCTCGAAGGCAGAATTTTAAAATTTAATCCAAAAAAAATGTACTACTTTTTTAATAAAATCGGTTCTGGTTATCGTAGAAACAAAAATAGATACTCCATCGAATAGAACATACAATTGTCTAGATAACATTTTTGAAGTACTTCTTCAAGTTTAATATTTAAAATAGAATAAAATGCTTTCAATATTTTTTACCTGCTTCAAGTTAGCTATTGACAAAATGGAAATATCATCATTGACAGATGAAGAATAATACTTCTTAATTGAAATAACTAAATGATAAATCGTTTCAATTTTTATATATAAATATAATATTGAAATTAAATCTTCACTTAAGGAAGTGTTGAAATCCAGCACACAGGCATAATGGTGACTCAATGCACTTGGAAGTCCGAATTTTGAAATTTCATGTAGAACATTTTTATTTAATGTTTTGTGTAATTTTAGGTAATCCGAGAACAGACATAATATCCGCCGTGTGGGTACTATTAATATAACAATTCAACAGTACAATGTTTCATTTTCACGATTCAACCCGATTAAATGCATTGAAAGATAGAATAATCTTCTTTCAAAGTCAAATAAAATCTTATCCTCCACCAATAAATCTCATCCATCTGTCCAACATGCTGCTCACTCGTTTTCACCCATATTTACGTACAAACAGAAAAACTCTTCCTTCCATCACGTATTAGCTTATATGCATTCCTAACGCCTAAATTTATATTACAATTTTTATGTAGTATTTTCTCAAATGATAAACAATAAAATAATGTATGAATTTTAAATAATAGCAATAATATATGTATCCCCCTTACAAAGATAAATGTTATTTATTTGCATTAAGTAAATACAAAAGAAATCATAACAATTGTAATTAATATGAAATAATCACAAAAATAATGTATTTTCAAGTAATTATTTTCCCTCTTTAAATGGCTCGCTGAGGTGCTATAGAAACAAAGTTAGGAATTATCAAATTGTAGATCAGTGAAGTAAGCATCGATTTCTTTAAGAATTGATTATTACCGTTGAAATGTAGCATCAGTATGAATGGACGATATTTTTGTATGATGCAGTACAATCAAAATGTAACATAAAAATAAACAGTCACCCAAATATTTAAAAATGCCTTCTGTCATTCACTGACCTAGCCTAATACACATGTTGTTAATCTAGCCATATCATATCTAAACGACGATTCATTCAAACACGATAACACACAGTTCTATAAAAACCTTCGAGTCAAGGTCATTTTAAATATTGGTGTTTTGAGAGTATTTTATCATTTATTCTACTGACTAAGCATGTCTAGCCTCTTTACAAAATTGATCAATACCACCCGCTTGCCCCAAGTAAAGGAAATGTGCATTGTAAAATTCCATAATATTCAGGGAGCTAATATATGCAAGGATTGTGACAGGGTACCAGGTAGGTATACGAATGCCTGAACATGTGTATCTTGGTCTGACACTATAATTAGGTATATCAGTCGAGATATCGCAATTATTTTGAAATAAATAT
Organism: Amphimallon solstitiale; assembly: GCA_963170755.1. Classification (NCBI taxonomy): domain Eukaryota; kingdom Metazoa; phylum Arthropoda; class Insecta; order Coleoptera; family Scarabaeidae; genus Amphimallon; species Amphimallon solstitiale. Next base: position 18,933,501 of record OY720679.1, read on the forward strand.
TTAATTTTGCGGCAAGTTTAAAATATTATTTTTGCTAAAACTTTGTGAACATAAACTCTTCTTTTTTGTTTTGTGGACAATTAAATACACAGAAAAATTCCAAAATACAACGTATGCAAATATGTTAAACGAAACTTTATATGAATACAGCAAAATATTTGAAGTACATGAAGCATAACAAAGCTAGATCAGCTTTGGTCTGCTGTAAGATTACACATATGAATGAATTTATTAAAGGTTTTTCTTAATTTTCTGTAATTCATTGACCATACAACATGACTACAGACTTTTTGATTTTAGGTCAAAGTTTTCAATTTGTTATTATTGAAACATTTTTAATAAAATAAAATATTATGCTGATTGTCATGTGTGTGTGCGTGTGTGCGTGTGTGCGTGTGTGTATGTGTGTTGGTGCGTGCGCGCGCGCGCGCGCGCGTGTGTGTGTGTGTGTGTAGGTATTGTATGACTATAATTTAATTCACAATATAAACATAATCAATAATTCTAGATCATACCGAATTTATTGAAATATGTATAAGCATTCTCTTAAAATATAAAGTTGAAAAACGTATTTTTTTAAGTTGATTTGTTTGTTATAATTTAATAATTGTCGTAGTGTCAAATATGACAAGTATTGAATTCATGCAACAATACAAAAAAAAATCTCTGTTCACGAATCAATTTCTATTGTACTATGAACAAATTTTATGACCGATACTTAATTTCAATAAATTAATTTAAGTTATGTAGTTATTGTACTTTTTCTCTAAGGTATTGACAAAAACGGGAAAACTAACTTTTAAATATAAATTTTCAGTAGTTATTTTAAATATGAAACTTTTACTATGTGTATGTCTGTTAATTTTATTATAAAAATTACTGTTTTACGTTAAGTTATTTCTAATTTTATAATAAATGTTACTTTTCTTTTTAAATATTCTATAAAGTAGGCACATTAAGTTAATGTATAATCTACATTTATTTAATTATTATAAATAGTAAATCTGCATATATTTCATAAATAAAAGTAGCAAAATATAATATCTAATTACCTAATTCTTTTTAAGAAGAATAGTATATATTATTACATAATGTTATTGTAATGCGATAATTTAAAATGAAGGATATAGCTTTTAATTACCTTGTTTACCAGTGCCATGGTGATGTCGAACCCTTGCGGCATCCACAAAAATTATCAATAATAGAAGCAATAGCGTTCGCATTAAGAGACACATTTTTGACAAATGTATTCTAAGTTCTCAAAAGCATGAAGCTCACTCTATACAATTAAAAGGAAAATTAAGACATTCACGCAGATAGATCGAAGCAATCGAATCGATCCGCACTTGTTCGTTAAACAGGGTCAATCGATCATATTTTATCATTCGTATAAGAAAAGTCGTTTGTTATTTTGTCGTATTCACGTGGTGTTTCGTTCTCGCTGCACAGGGATACAGCTTCGACGTCGTTAGTATGAAAACTGATTGAAAGAACAAGAAGTGAAGCTGTCGCAACTCCGGACCAAAATAACTTGAATACCCGCTCCTTTTTCTTCTCGGACTTCAGCGCTCTCTTGCGTAGGATAGGTGAAGCTATCAGAGCCCTTGTTGTTAATAAACAATGGAAAAAGAACAACAAGTTCTTAAGACTTTGGGCGTTTGTGTTTTTGGTTGAGACGATGTAAGGCGTCACGTACTATACAAGAAATTTTAGCCGACCTAATACAATCCTATTAAATCCTCCATGTATATGTAAATCATATTTGTAATATAATATAACTACTTAAACTCCTTTAGATAAAGTATTGTGTTTGAAATAAACTTTTCACAAAATTAAAAAACAAATATTTCAAATTATTTTAGGAAATACTTTTCAAACAAAGAATTTGTGATAACTTAAAATGTACCCCAAGAATGAATGAAGAAAATGACGGCTGGTAAAATTCTTTTTAAGAAACATTATACTCTGATTTTAGTTGTGAACAAATAGATATTCTCCTTATTTTTTGCCTTTTTTGATCATGAAAAATCGTCCTTTTATTTCCAGTTACTTATCTTCTAGTTTAGTAGTAGTTCTAAACATATATTAAATACTCGATTTGTGACAGATTTACAATTTACTATTTTCCTGTAGTTTCTTGACAATGAAGGAGCGGAAGATTTTTAGAAGTTAGGAAAGATAGTGCTCCACCACATTATTGCTTACGAAAATGACTGGGCGAGAGTCTGCGTGTAAATCGATCGTCCATACAAGACGAATGACGAAACATTTTATGCAAGATCGTGTTATGTCCATGCTTTATCCATGCGAAAATGGTGTACGAAAATTTCTCTTGAAGCTGAATCGTCACTAGAAGATCTTTTGAGTTGGCTTTTAGATTATAGAGTGTCAATCTAATTGAATTTTGCTTCTGGAATTGAGGAGGAGAGATCCGCATTGATATTTTTCTTCTTGTTGGCAAGTTGGTGCTGCATGTGCTTCTAGCCAACTTACTTGGGAGTACTATACGTTCACAGTTTCCCATTTACTTGCATACTTTCGAAAATAATCGTCTGAATTTTTCTGAAATTTTGTAATATACCTATATATAAACTAAAATTGCATTTCAGGGGTATGTGGTACTACTTAATTAAATAAATAAAACTACATTTTTACGTTTCGACAATGTTTAATGTCTTTATCAACTCAACAAATCGTTGAATATGTTATTTTACAAATGCAATTTTAAACTATAATAATAATAATAATAATAAAGGAAATGGTTAAGGAATTTTACTGGTCTGGCTTTATATTTTTTGATAAAGACATTAAACATTGTCGAAACGTACAAATTTAATTTTATTTATTTAATTAAGTAGTACCACGTACCCCAGAAATGCAATTTTATTTCATGTAGTTGTGGTAAAGATATCTAAGTGTGTGTGTGTGTGTGTGTGTGTGTATGTGTGTGTGTTTATTTAAGATTATATTTAACATCATATATCAAGACACTTACCACCATTATTGGTCACTAGTTATTTTGAAAGACTGTGTCATTGTTGGTGCACAGCATTCTTTTTCCTATCGAGCTTTAAGATACCAAGGCTTCAGGTCAACTGGATACATATTAGTATGTTCCAAACACTCTATAGCCTTTATACTTTACCTTCCCTCATTTATTATTATTTATTTTAGTAACTCATGATTTATTAGATGCATAGCAGATTTTAGAAGTCGCGCGCTTCTTAAATACTTCGTTTATTAGATAATAAAATAGGTAAACAAAACTTTGAGTAAAATTTTCCAACCTTAATTGCATTCTGAATTAGGCATAGTGGAATATCATGTGTTGCATTCGCACGATAAAATTAAGAAATCAGTCCGTATACAACATCTTTATATTATAAGCAAATAGCTTATAGTCAGATCCATAAAAATATATGATTCTTTAGAACTATAGTAATTTTGTAAACATGATATGCACTTATAAAAAAGCCACAATTTTAGATCAGAAATGCCTATGTAAAGAATCATCAACCAAGTCAACACGATCTCAGGGTATGAAGATGAACTAAATTATTTACCTCTGATAACATTAATTTCAGTTGCACCGACTTCTACAGAAAATAAGACAACATATTTATGTAAAATTGGGAACTTGGGAAAAGTTACTTTCGTTTAATAAATAAAGCAAGAATATTTTAATCTATAAATTAAGCAGAAATTATAATAAAAGAAAAGATTAGTATTTTTAAATAAATAATATCAGCTTTATGGTATAAGTATTTAATTTATTAAACTAGTTATAAAATATATTTCAAAAAATTTAAAAATATACTCCAAGAATTTCCTCAAGAAAATACTGGATCAAAATGAGATACAAAAAGTATATTAAATATGAAGATAATAGTAATGTTATAACAAATTATAACTTGTAATTAAAGGTTACGGTAACAATTATTTGGGATACCCTTTTACATTATTATCATATTTATATAAAATAAATAAAATGTATAATTAAACCATTGATGATTTTGAAACCACCGCTAATTTATTAGTGATAAAACAGATAAGAAATTGGTGAACAATATAATAATTAAAAAAATATATTTGACAGCGGTGGGATTCGAACCCACGCCCTTTCGGACTGGTGCCTAAAACCAGCGCCTTAGACCACTCGGCCACGCTGCCTATAAAACAATGTTATTCTATAAATTATTATTTGTCTTTGTTTACGATTAATAATAAATTTTTAATTATTTTTATTATAACGAATGTTCATCTTATTAAATCAACAACTTGGAAACCTGCCTTCATTTGTTCCGCTTCCTGTTTCCTGTCTAAATATTAAATAGTTTACAAAAAAGCATCACTTTATAATCATATAATCGTTGATTAGTTCTTAGTTCATGCCCATAATATAATTTTTTTGACGATTAATTTGAATTCGCTTAGGGGTAGAAATTGTAAAACGTAAATATCAGTAAAATGCAAAATGGCGATGGTGTAAATCAATTACAGACACGTTATACCTGCTTAAATACTTATAACAAGTGTCTGTAAGGAGTCGTACCTACATATGTAATTAATACAAAATAAAAATCATTTTAAAATTGTATGATTATGCTTACATGCAAGTATAACATTACTAATATGATAAAGTAATTATTAATAACCAATAATTAGAAATTCGTATTGTATTAAAAGTGATTAGCTTATGTTGATGTTTATAATCATTACTAAAGAACGTTTTAAACTGCGCCTATGAGATTATAACGTCAAACAATTATATTGAAATCAAGGAGGAATAGAAATATACAGGATGCCCAGACCATGGAACGACGGAAGATTACGGCTTTATTATTAAAGTTAAAGAAAAGTGTTTTAGACAAAAGTTGTAGCCACTCCTAAAATACACATTCTAAAATTATTTTCGACTATACAGAGTGTTGAGTAAGTGAGTGACGAGACAAACTTGTGGTTTTTTTTTAAATGGAACATCCCATATATTTTAGCAAATTTAGATGCTACTCTTAAAAAGAAGAACATGGATATAAACATGTGTATGGGTATCTCTTACCGTTGTAGCTTTATTCGCAATTTTGTGTCTCAACATGTCCAACTTGGAGACTCGGAGACGAAACCTGAAAGAATTTTTGAGATCTGTATAGGCAAGAAGTTTTCCACTTTCGTCAAGTTTAATAATCTATAATCAATTTATTTATTTTTAAATAAATAAGTTTGCAGGAATAACAAACGCAAAATTAACATTTACCCTTTTTTTTAAATAGAACAGCCTGTAGGTATATATTTTTTCTAAAGTACAGTATTTTTCATAACCGTTTTAATGATACTATGTTTTCGCTATCCACACTTAGTATTTTATAACTTACTAACTCTTATTATTAATAGATTCTAAATTTAAACGAAAAAAAAAAGAATTTAAGTTGCTGTCAGCTTTAATTAATTAATAATAACAAACTACTACAACATATTGGAAAACAAAAAATAATATTTATTAGATTAATGCAAAATCTTAAATAAATAAATAAAATGCAGAAGTATAACATATTTATAGCAAATGCTCAAAAATTCCATGCACAATTAGAAGCGGCGGCGAAAATTGTTTTTAACATCGGTAAGCGTTTGCTGTCCAATATTTTCAAAAATGACCATTGTACGTTGTTTCATGTCATTAGGTGCGGTTGAAATGTTTCGATAAACCTGTTCCTTAACATGTCCTCAAAGAAAAAAATCAATAGGAGTTAAATCAGGAGACCTTGAAGGCTAAGCTATAGGACCCTCCCGACCAATCCATCGTTCTTCACACCAGTTATTTAAAAAAAAATTACACTTCTATGAAAATGTGGTGGAGCTCCATCATGCTGATACCACATTATTCTTCGTGTATGGAGATTGACATTTTCCAATAAATTAGGTAACTGTTGTCTTAAAAAAATTTCGTATATGGCTCCTGTTACCGTTCCTTCAAAGAAATAAGGACCAACAAGTTGTAAATTAATTATGCCTCCCCATACATTAATTGACCATTGATGTTGAAAGTCAATTTGTCTGACCCAATGGAGATTTTCTGTTGCATAATGATGCATATTATGTCTATTAACTAAACCGGTACTTTTGAAAGTAGCTTCATCACTAAATAAAATCGAAGATTGAAAATTAGGGTCCAAATTCATTTTGTTTAACATAATGTTGCAAAAACTTAAACGTTTTACAAAGTCATTTCCACGAAGGTCCTGATGTAATGGCATATGATAGGAATGGTACTTATTTCTCTTTATGATGCAATTGATAGTACTCCTGCTTATTCCCGTCTGGATATTCAAATTTCGTGTACTTACTTGAGGATTTTCTTGCAACGATAGCAAAATATTTAATTCATTTTCCTCATTAGTAACCCTTCGATTTTTAATCTCCTTTTTGGAATAACCAATATTTCCAGACGCATCAAAGTTTCTTTCAATTTTTGAAATGCTTCGATTCTACGAGGTATTGCATTTGGATAACGTTGACAGAAAATCCTATTGGCTAATAAACAGTTTCTTTCGCTCTCACCCAATGCGTAAGTCATATTTACCATTTCATCTTTCGTGAAATTCATCGTAAATGTGAATACAATTATCAGCGTTATTTTGTAAATACAACGTAAGTAATGACAGATATAAAATTCAGATATTATTTTAATTAAAAGCTCACAGGTGACAACGACTCTTTTCGTTTAAATTTAGAATCTATTAATAATAAGAGTTAATAAGTTATAAAATACTAAGTGTGGATAGGGAAAGCATGGTATCATTAAAAAGCTTATAAAAAATACTGTACTTTAGAAGAAAAATATACAGGGTGTTCTATTAAAAAAAAGCGTAAATGTTAATTTTGCATTTGTTATTCCTACAAATTCATTTATTTAAAAATAAATAAATTGATTATAGATTATTAAACTTGACGAAAGTGGAAAATTTCTTGCCTATACAGATCTCAAAAATTCTTTCAGGTTTCGTCTCGGAGTCTCCACAAAGTTGGACATGTTGAGACACAAAATTGCAAATAAAGCTACAACGGTAAGAGATATCCCTACACATCCTTCCTTTTAAGAGTACATCTAAATATGCCAAAATATATGGGGTGTTCCATTTAAAAAAAAACACAAGTTTATATCGTCACTCACTTACGCAACATTCTGTATAGTTGAAAATAATTTTAGAATGTGTATTTTAGGATTGGCTACAACTTTTGTCTAAAACACTTTTCTTTAATTTTAATAATAAAGCCGTAATATTCCTTCCTCGCATGCTCTGGACACTCTGTATAGTGGAACATAAAATTGCTAAAACTTGAATGGGCGATCAGTAATAACAGGCACTCATTATATTATACTCATTATTGTTTTCTAAAATTCATTAATTACATTAGATCTGATGCAACAATATTTTTCCCTATTTGCTATGCAACAGTTCTCAGTTTAAAGCGGAAGAATGTTAATTCTGAATTAATATTATGAAAGAAAAGTGTTTTAGGATCACTGTAGTTTTTTAATACAATGGTGTGCAAATGACTAGATTGTTAATTCGGGCATATCGAACTAAATTTAATAGCTGTGAATCATTTCATATTAAACACTGGGTAAATACATTCAATATTATCGCATAAATTCAAAGATAAGTAAGTAATGTGAACAAGATATTTAATGTCGATTCATAAGCTATTGTTCAGACAAAAAGTGTTTAATAGCAAGAATGGAGCCCTAATAAAATATTAAAATATATTAGATGTTTTTTGTAAATTCTATTTTTCCTGTATTTATTTGTTTTTAGGTACTTACGACTATTAAATATTTGTTGATTGATTATGGATATTGAACAAAAATGTTGTTTTATGTATTACTCGACAATGATCCATTTGTGGAGAGTTTATGAAGATACTTTGTTCAGAAATATAACAAGAAATATGTGCTTAACATTCCATCAAATATAATAAAACAGAAGATGTGTAGACACCATTTGACTTTTTTACACGGTTCTGATTTTTAATACATGAATGTTTTAGCCAGCAATTGTTCCAAATTAATTTGAAATACTGGTATGCTCTTAACAAAATTGTTGTTAATGCATCGTATACACTTGATTTTGATAACACTGAAAGTGTTACTTTCGGTCCGAATTTTGAAAATGGTATATAATGTAGTTTTATACATTTAAAAAATTAGTGTATTGGTAAACTTGAAAATATTCCTCAATGTTGTTCATAATATTATCACACTTTTATATGGTAAACGTATAATTTGTTAGATATTCGTAAAAAAATCGGATCTTCTTTTCATGTAGGAACTTTGAAAAGGTAGCTGCCCTATCTCTAACACCTGAATATTTATGCGTGTATGCCCTTCACGGTTGTAGATGAATTTGAATAATTATACCTAAAAATAGAAGAATAATTTACTTACCTTCCGCCTGAAAACTGCAATGTATTGCTACTGCTCTGCAACACAAAGAAAAGCTCCGAGCTTTTTGGTTCTCCTGATCTTGCAGTACGCTGCACAATGACAATTTCATATATTTATCGTAAGTATACAAGGTGTTGGTATACTTGCGAATATGAGATATCCATATATTCATATCTTTACTGGTCAAGTATAACAAAATTACATACACAATCATAGTTATCGCAGAAAAAAACTAAATCATACAAATCTATTGAAATGCAATATTCCATCGCTTGCGCTCGTATAGTTACAAATCTCGCCAATTTCATGGTACTACATTAGATGAAAATGCCAAGCCACGTCTGTCCACCATTTGTTAATTCATAAAGAACGTTACAATAGTCTTTTGTGGGCATTACTTTGTGGACATGTTACTAAGACATGTTGGTCAATTCCAATTTAGCTATTACTAATTGCGTTGTATATAGAATACAAAAGTACCAATTAATACAAAATATAAACTAGTAAGTACTTAATACCAATAATCAGCCTCACAATGAATATATAGCTTTTCAAATGTAGCTTGAGCTGTTTTACCTGATTGTAATATTATTATGTATATGAGATTACATTGTTTTTTGCGTAATCAATTCTATATAGAAAAATATATAAGAGATATCCACCATATTATATTAATGAATGGTATAGCAGAACTACGAGGGGTCGTTTTTATATTTCCGGACTAGGCATGAAAAAAAAAGTTTCGAACAGCAATAACATTTATTTTTCAATATAGTCCCCTTGCTTTTGGATGCAAGTATTACATCGTTTCAATAACATCTCTAACCCATTATAAAAAAATCCTTTGGTTTGTCTGCAAAATACCTTTCAACAGCCGCTATAAGTATAACGTAATCGTAAATAAATTTCGTTCGTCTTAGAGTTCTTTTGAGATTAGGAAACAAAAAATAATCGCACGGAGCGAGATCTGGACTATAAGGTGGATGGTCTATTTCTGTTAAGCCACATTCGGCAACGGCAGCTTTTGCAAATCTTGATTTGTGGACTGGTGCATTATCGTGAAGCAACAGGACACCTTGCGTTAGTTTTCCGCGCCTTTTCGCTTTAATACAATCTCTTAGGCGATGTATTAATCTTGCGTAGTACTATCCTGTTACCGTACTACCCTTACGTAGATAATCAATCATTAGTATTCCTTGACAATCCCAAAAAATCGTTGCCATTATTTTTCCTGCAGAAGGGGTGACTTTAAACTTCTTGGGAGGACTAGAACCCTTAACAAGCCACTGCATTGATTCTTGTTTTGACTCAGGGTCAAAATGATGGACCCAGGTCTCATCTGCGGTGACAAGTCGATTGATAATTAAACCTGGTTCGTCTCCACAAAGCGCCAAAAATTGTTCACACGTCTCCATTCGCACACGCTTTTGGAATGGCGAAAGCAATCGCGGAACCCATCTGGCACTAACTTTTGTCATTCCAAGGTATTCGTGTAGAATTCTGAAAACCGTGCTTTCTGAAACTCCTAATGAAGCTGCCAATTGTCGCTTCTTTAATCTTGCATCCTCCAATACCAAAAAATTGGTTTTTTCAATAGCATCGGCGGTGATCACATCAACAGGCCGATCTGGACGGGGATCATAATCCAGTGATTCTCGGCCATGTTTAAACAATTTTGCCCATTCGCAAATAGTCGACTTTGAAGGACAATCATCCCCGTATACAGCCAACATTTCTTCACGGATAATTTTTGGAGATTTTCCTTGTTTTGTCAAGGATTTTATAACTGCTCGATATTCAAGTTTGTGCATTTTGATACGTGACATCTCAAACTGACAGATATTAAAACTAATACTGCTGCAATTGTTTTGTAAATTGTCAAAGTCGTTACCAAGGCATGTATGATAATAAAACACTATAATGAAATATTATATTAAAATTGAAAACTGTCTAGTCCGGGAATATAAAAACGATATGTTTTATGTGAATCAGAGTAATTTGTTCAGCTAATGTTTGTATATTTATACTCTTTGTTAATATAATTTTAAGATACTATAATTACAAATTTTACCATCAAACCTGTATATCAATAATTTACAATATAAAGTGTGCACGCGATCTACCTGCGGATGAATATACTAGACAAGCTGGTCGACTATAAGTGGGAGAATAAGGGGGTTGCCTCTGTTACTAACATTAGAGCTACGTTAAAGTCGACACCGCAGAAATCGTTACTACGTTAGTCCGTGAAAATTCCTACTGTTACTGTTTATAACAAATTCTTTAACCAAGAATAAAGTCATTTACTGTACTGTTTTAGAAAAGATGGAAATAATATTAAACAATAAAAAGCACAACCTAGATAATTTATAAGTAGAGACTTGTTGAAGCATCAGATAATCGTACTAAATATTGTTAGTAAAGGATTTCATCACAGCTTCTCAAATTGTATGGGTAAATAAAAAAATGATCATTAATTCTAAAAACTTAAAAATAATAAGTTTTTTCTTAAAATATCAAAGATAAGAAATTAGCTGGTATAAAAGCGAAAACGTAACAATATCAAAACTCTTATTAAGATAAAAAGTAAATAATTCCGTACTATTATAAAATAGAAAAGGAAACAAACTAAAATTCTGAAAGTAAACAATAAATTTGTATGGAACTAAACAAAATGTTTCAGTAAGTATAAGCGCAAAAACAATGAATTTAATTGGAAGTTAAGAATGGAATTATTAAAGAAAAATAAATTTCTACCAGTACTTAATTATTTATTAAATGCTCAAATAAGCCTCCCACTTGAGCTGAGCAGTAACCCAGCCGATTATAAAAAAATCGACGGACATTTGTTAACATTTCCGGGGTAACATGATTCGAAAATTCAATAATTTTGGCGCGTAATTCTTCTAAATTAGATGGACGAAATGTGCTATTCGACTAGACATCGACCGTTAACAAAATTCAAATGAAATGCGCAAGTACAGCTGCTATCTTTGTTGCACTGATTAAACGCGAGTCAGTCTAGTCTCAGTGAAAATGTACTAAAATTCCCCACTACACTCGACTAAAAGAATAGTTGGTATATTGCTTTCTTGTACTAACTCATAGAAACTCTCGGTGATATGATTATACATATTAATCCAAAAAAATTCTTTACACCTATAAGAAAAAATATAAAATTCCAAATTATGTATGTATATATATATGTATGCAATAGGAATTTTGAAGCTGAAAATTTTTCAAATCGAAGATATCATTTTGTCTCACATATTATTTGTAGCAGTTTTGATCTAATGGTACGGCACAACCAACTAAAACTGCTAAAAGTAATATCTAAGACAAAATAATATCTTGGATTTGCCAATTTACAAGTCAACCTGGGTCGGCGACCCGATTCCAGACCACACCAATTGAGACATTTTTATTTATAAAGATTACTATGATGCTACCGTGCTTCAGAAGGCTTGTAAAGCCGGGACTATTTCAGTAATCATTGGGTCATGTTACGGGGCGCCCGAGAGATCTGGAAACGACACGCATCTGACCATAGTCAATAGATATACGATTTTTATATATTACTATTCATGTATCAGTTAACATTAATGTTTAATATAAAGAAACAAATACAAAAGTTTTGTGCGGATATCCGATGAATATTGATTTCCTTTAATATCAATAATCATTCATACAGGAATGCATAAGTGTAATTGTTCATGTATCAATGGAAATATGATTACACAAACACAGGGACGAGAACAAGGATTAGAATATTAATCTAGACTTGAGAAGCTATACTGGCGTAATATGATGAATATGCACTTACCTTTCATCTGCTTAACTTGAAGAAAAAAAGCTAGGTTATCGCAATTTAAATAACTTTTGTATTAAAACATCAAAATTTTCATAGAATTTTTTTATTAAAGAAACATTTTCAGTACTCCATTAAGAACACACACGGACATATCATTTTTCACATTTTTGCATTTTTTCCAATATTATGCATTCTATGGCATCTGTAAATTTTATACTAACAATATTTCTCCCTTCTTTTATTGGTCAAGTATACAGGATTATTCGCGAAATATTAAAAATTAATAGCTTTAATCTATTTAGAAAGATCTGTGCTTAAAAATATATTCTAGGTACATTATGTTATAGTAGATATATTTCATTATTTCAAAAAAAAATTATTGAAACATTTGAGTATTCTTTCCAAACTATTAACCTTGAATACATGACCTTACAAATATACTCATATAAAAGTATCCCTATTTGTTATTTATTGCAAAATTATTCAGTAAAAATTATATTAAAAGATATGTGTTATTGTTCCTTTTGATAGCGATATGATTTTCTAAAAAATATTAGTAATTAATTAATTAACTTAAATTAATATAGTTGTGTTAACTGAAAACACAGCGTTTAAGATATGCTACTGTTATTTTTTAAGTACAATTTAAATTTTTAGAAATACCATTGTGGAAAATTACTTTGGCTTAGTAAAAATGATAATAATTTTTTTAAAAATTCTGTATGCATGTTTGAAATTATTTATATATAATCCATATGGTATCTACAACTTTTATTGTTTTGAGTTAATATTAACATTTCCCTTAATACCTGATATGTGGAATGTGTACGTGGCGTTATGTTCCTGAAAAATATACATATATGTATATGTATATCTAGAGGCTCTAATATAGGATACATTGCCTAAACAATAGCAGTTCTTCGATTTATGGCGCAAATGGATGTACGTTGATAACAAGTTCAAGCATGAAAATGATATGTTTAATTCAACTTTTGAAAGATATGTGGTGATGACATAAGTAAAATGGTGACGTTTTAATAAAATAGAAGAAAATGTAACGATGTAATGATAATTCGATATAATATATATTTGACTACCTTTTATAAACTTTCAATAGAAATCTAAATCTTAATTTAAGTTAAAAGGAGAGTTATAAATTTGCATCACTCTAAAGTTTTTAAAAAATTTTAATTAAAAATAATAGGAAGAAGAAAAATAATTCTCTAACGTCAGTCTAGAACCAGTAAGGATCACATATAGACTAGTTAACCAAATACGTAAAATCTTGAATGCCAAAAGATATCTATCAGCTGCCTTTCTCGATATATCCCAGGCCTTAAACAATTTGAATTCTCTTGTTCAATTACTAAAATCATATTTGACAGATAAACTCCCGAAAGTCAAGGTTGTTACTAAACACATTCGCATATACTTGGATCGACAACTGATATAGGCAAACCATGTATTCACCGAGTGCAGACAGCTCGGAACAACCCTCAGCTAAATGAAAATGAATTAGGTCATTTGCTGCAATTAAAACTAACAATGTGCTCTTATACAAGAATGTACTTGAGCCTATCTGGTTTTTATGAATTCAGCAGTGGACAACATCCCTCTGGAATATATGAAGTCATACATCGTTTCAGTGCGAAACAATACAATTACAATAAAAGACTGCCATTGCAGCCATATGTGCTAGATATTCAATTATGTAAATGTTTGCAACAACAACAAAAAAGTTAAAACGCTTCAAAATGATAAAATATGCCACTTTTTGTTTGTATTGAATCAAATCAAAAAGACTAACATAAACTGAAATGTATCTCACTATAAATTAGACGAAACCACATGTTTAATTAGATCTAGTTTAAATTATAACACGAAATGATAATTCCGAAATAATTTGCAACATTTTAAAATTTTATTACTAATATAAAAAAATATTTTCATACTATCTATCCCACTGAAAAGTAATAATTTTTATTTATATGAAAAATATTTACATTTGTACCTGATAGTTAATCCAAACAAAGATAAACGCTTTAAATTTTAGTAGTTTTACGGTACAAATGCAGTTAATAAGTTCTAGTTGTTCACTAGCTTCATATAAACACATTTATGCAAGAAAACGGTAACTAGATGCTGGAAGAAGAAACAATTTAGGTTTTTGTAAATGATACCATTTTGCGGATAGTTGCCACATTTTATAAGAACAAAGAACTTTACTTCAGTTATGACGTATTAATTATTTCATAAGAGAAAGGGAGTTTGAAAGAATTTATGCACTTTCTGACAAAAATTTCGTGATATAAAGAAAATTATAGGTTGTCTAGTCTAAGAAGAAAAAATGCGTAAGTGATCATAAATGCTGGAAATTAGATTTGATATGTAGTTTTCATAAAAAAAATTAAAAATTTCGTTTTATAATTATTGGAAGAAATCAATTAACAATTATACAAACAAGGCAAAATGGTTTAGACGAAAATGAGACATAAATGTAAGAAAAAAATGTTCTTCTAGATTCCAGATTCTCTTGAGAATATACTATCGTAGAAAACTAACCAATTCATCACACAAAATAGCTATTAAATATGCCGGAACTTTACACCACAAGAAAGATGATCTAAAATAATATCTTTCTGTTTTATTAAAACTGTCATCAAATTGTCGAGTCGAAACAGATCATATCCTAAACTCAAAACACTCTCACAGAATGACACAAGCTATATGAAGCCTCTACTATCTTTCGCTTAAGCTATATTCTTTTTTCTAACAAAGCTAAACATCTCTAAAAGATTTTTATACTCTTATTTCGTGTACAAACATACTTGGATTGTTATAGTAAAAAATGGTATGAAATTTTAAGATAAACATCGGATTTTTGTTCATTTAGTTATACTTTTTTTTTCGTTATTCGTAACCACAGCGAAGTTCCGTCAATTATTTATTTATTTTGAGTCAAAACTAAGGAAACATCACAAGATAGTCTGTAATAGAATGAGGGACATATATTTTCCGATACTGACGAACATACGTCGCTCTGGTAACGACTTAAGTGAATTATACACTAGATATACTATTAAGGTAGCTTAAAATAGCTTAATTATTGTTCTATACATTTACAAGATTAACTTAGATTTTAGTTATTCACGTGTATACCAAAAGTAAAGGTCGAGAATTTTCACCAAATTTTTCATTTTTGCGTTTATTGTTCTAGGAAAGATCGTCATCAAATACTTTTTTGTTTCAAATGTGCTATACAAGAGTTGTGCAAGTTTATTTTTCATTATATCATATGTATATCCTATATATTCACACTTATCTATAACATATAAACGGTGACGTAATTGTCTAGATTTTCTTGCTATTTACTTTTTAAATAGTGTGCGTTCGTTTTTGTTTTCGTTAGTGTTTTGTATATCGAAAATAATTTTTATTATAAAACGATGAAGTTGATGTTTGTTTTTAGAAAGTAGGATGGAATATTTACACACCCGAATATATGTATATTTTGTAATTATTATAAAATTTGCGAGCGCGCTTACAATCGGCAGTTGTGAGCTGTATATTAATACATACCAAACACTGAACATCATGTTACGACGAGCATGCTCCGGATTTTATTAAATAACTAATTTCCACAATATCTCTAACATAGAAGCAACTATATATAAAACATGTAATTCTTTAGCAATACGAATTTATAAAACTTAGTATATTGCTGGATATTTGAATTAATAATTAACAATCTACTATTTGTGCATATTCAAGACCTAGCACCGACCCTCTCTTCTTCACTAGACAAATCTTCGCAAACAAATTATTTTTTAACTATTGTTAAGTCAGCTATTGAAAAATGATTATATCCGCTTTGAATAGCTTTATATTATTATTTTTCAAAAGCAGTGTATTAGAAGTAAGTAAAGAATTTTTAGAAAAAGGAAAAAATATTATCTTCTAATATTTGCGAAGAATATTACAGGAAAAGCACACTTCAGATCTAATAGAAACAAGTTTGTTATAAGATTAAGCAATTTGTGTTAGGAATGGTTAATATAGATTTGGGTCACATGGGATGACTACGATAAACCACAAGTACAAAAAGCAATCTACGGTATAACCCAAGCAACATTTTTAGTCGTAGGAACGTAACGGCGACCATCACAAGAACTTTAAAGTTTTCGCCACCAGTCGCCGGAACGTGGTGACTCCGGTCCTATTACGTGCCTGGGACCAAAATGGGGAATAATTATTCGGTAGTAGCTACGTTCCAGCGACGTCCCTGGAACTGCTTCCGCGACGTTTCCCGGACGTTACGGCTACGTAACAGCGACGTAGCAGGGTGCTTGCAGCAACTGTAATGGAACTTCTTAGGTTTCTGACACTCTCAGTCGCTCTCTGTCGCACACCTTCAGCAAAGCTTCAACTATATTCTTATCACATTCCGTTGTCGAATCTGGCTTGTAAACTGATGGTAGAATGTAATATAATACTACACGTTGATGGTGTGAGTAGTAACACACAATAATTAGAAATATTAAACACGCGTTGATCATTTTAAAGGATTTCTTGGGTATTAAAGTTATATGCGAATACAAGTTTTCTGACAAATATGATGATGGTACTTAGAAAAATGACAACGCGCCCTTAAAATATACGTTTTCTTAAAAAATTTTTTTTTTAAAAAATATACTACAATTTCGAAATTGTCCATCTAGGCATGTGTATCTGTTTTTAAATTATTCCTGAACATTCTAAACCAACAAATATTCATTGATTTGGTACTTTTAGTACAGCTCTCAAGAAAAATTAATTTTTAATCAGTATTGTGACGTCATTCAACGTTCATGAACAGCAATGGCGTCGCAATTCTGCTCGATAAATATGGCGTATTTTGCGCAAGAGAACTTACAAGTAGTAATTACTGAAATATGCGTCTTTAAAGTACATACTACTTGATAAAAGTAATCGTGTAGTAGCAGCCACTACAAATATTTCCTTTAAAGTTATAGTTGCTACAAAGTAGTACATGGGACCAATTGGTCCACACCCCTGTAATTTAAAGTTGTGCAGGTTCGTTAAGACTACCATGAAGTAGCACACTACTGTAAGGTTCCCAGTGCCACTTCAAAGTTCCACGTAGAACTTAACCTAAAATTAACACATGATTGCGGTTAGTGGTAGTGAATTATTGTATAAATAGCTTTTTTCAAAGTTCTGGCTACGAAAGAAAAGAATGGAGAAATGGGAGAACGACAAAGTATTGTACTGGCCGCACAACTCAAATCATTCACATAGGGAGACTTTAAGATGCAATCCCGCCAATGCTCCAGAGGAGAGTAGGGTACATTATTCGTACATCTTCAAATTATCGAATATTAACAACTTTAAAGATGCCTTACAGATCGAAAAACAATTAATCGGTTTTAACATATGCAGTAGATCAATGATTAAACTGTCGATTAGTCTATGCATTAAAGACCATTCTCTAAACTGTTGCGAGAATGAAATTTTTGACGAATATACTATTATTTCGTCTTTATAATCATCATCAACGTCATATTTAGGAACAAATAACTCATCATAGCCCTAATAATTGTAGATTTTATCTTTAAAATTTTCAACAAATTTCACATCCTCTTACTTCTGGTTCTGCTTGACAGGCTTGTCCACTGTTAGTCGTTTGAACTGATGACACTGATGCTTTTGCAATAGTTATATTTTTCCTGTGGCCATAATGTAAGGAAATGTCGCCATTACAACTAAGAGCGTTCAGCTGAAGCCTCAGTGTTCGATAAAATATCGACGAATGTCTATAGGCTTTCTGTTGCGACGAATTTTGTTTTCAGACGCCATGAATTCGAACGCAGTTTCATTTCACAGACACGAGCGATACTTATTGGTGAGTGCCTTTGTTATTAAACTCGATGAAGTGAAACTTACCTCGTAGTAATTTTTTAAAAGTAACTGCAACTATGTAGTCGCTCTGAATTTATACGGAAAGTGAAAATTACCTGTAAGTAACATCTCGGAGTAGTAAGAACGTCGAAATTACTATAAATATTACTAAACAGTTCCGTAACTTTGTAGTAATTAATACATGTTCCGATAACGTAGCAAAAACTTTGAGCGTAACTTTCAAGGAATGCTAACTTTAAAGTCACACTTCAGTAATACAAGATGGTTATGGCCACTATCGTTTTCTACTTTAAAGTTCCAATAACTTTAAAGTAATCTTATTTAGTAGCCGTGTGGTTCCAAATACGTTAAGAGCGACTAAGAAGTTATGGGACCATAGAGGACCTACTAGTAGTAACAGTTATGTGACTGCTACTAATAAGATCTGAATTGGAGTAAATTTTACTGCTAAGTCAAATATTTAGTAGCAGTTACGTAACAGTTACCGAGTCCAAGTTCCGGTCTCAGTTCCCGTCACTTTGATGCTGCTTGGGAATATGATATGTTCCTCCTAATGTACTATCTCTCAATTTTCAGATATTCACACCTTTCTAATTCAATTTTTCCAGACTGACCTTGGTGTTATTTTCTTCTTAATATTGCACTTCATTATCTCACACTTTACGTATAATTGCAATTTACTTGTCTCATCTCTTCTCTTAACAATCGAGTTTTAGTGTTGATTGTAGTATTATATAATATCCCAAATAGCAGTTATAATATATACCTTGTCTCTGAAAAGTCGACGGTATTACATTGTAATATTAGGAAGATTAAGTTGTGTCTTTCACTTAAATTTTATCATACTAAAATAATTCTGTTATAGATGAAATACAAACTGCAAAGTTTATTAATATTTATTAAATAATTTTCTTTTATAGACCTTTAAAGTTGCTAACAATGTTGAGGATATGCATCATTAATAAGTAAGTTTTTTAATTATACCTACATACATCTCTAATTATTTTTTAATTTTTAATCTGAAATATATGCATGTATACTATCGTCATCGAGTTAGGCAGACGTCTCATTCATTATGTAAGGGACATCTTCCGGGCTAGTTGTAGATGTTTGTCAAGTCGCTGTAGCTTATAGAATGATATATGATATTCTTCTACTTACAGCGACTCGCCAAGCTGGAAACCGGGATATGTGTATATCTATAATATGTATATTGTGCATGATTCAATTTTATTTCTTGATGTATTGTACTTCTGATAATTTCCGAATATCCACCTGAATTCATTTTGGATGTGTACATGTTTGATATGAACGTATATGTATAGATATTCTGCTTTTCGTTATCGCTTACCTGTAATTTTAAAGAATGCTCCATTCTAATTTTTGTTATTTTATATCTGTTTCTTTTATGGTGACATTATATTATAAGTACAGTAAAATTATACAGGCTACATTGTATATTAACTTGTCATTAGATTATAGTTTCAGTATTATACCCAAATCGATCGAGGGTCGGTAAAACTTATTTTCCGCTTTATATATTTCTCTAGAGACCATGTAGAAAATTTCCATCCAGCATTAATTCCGGGAATTAGGTCAATCTGCACCTTTATTATACGCAATAAAAATTAAAGAGGAAATGAACACATGACTTCTAATTGATTAAAATTTATTTTATCCTTCTTCTATTTACCTCATTTCACGTATTGTAGTGTAAGTATTGGCATGGTACTGATAAGGGAAGTGCCTACTTTAGCTTGCAAAACGCCAAAGTCAAATATCTTCTCATAATTCTCGCTGGTATTCTCTTCTGTATCATCTACATTACACTTTAAAAGGCGATGCATTAGAATTTCTTTATATTACTTATAGATTAGAAACAAGTTTGTATTTTTATTTTCACTCACATATCAAAAACTTCTCGAACTGTTCCTTTCAGAGGTGTTTCTAGTATCTACTGCTATTTGTGTCCAAAACCCATGCTTCACTATCACAGCGTGCGATAGGGCAAAATATAAGTTTTAGCTGAAATTTTAATCTCGTTGGTAATTCGGGCACTAGCTAAAAATGTAGTCGCAGAGAGTCTATGTAAACTGGGCACCGTATAAAGCAAACAAAAAAAAGAATATAAAAATAGTGTATTTCAAGTTGAAGTACAGCAAAAAGATATAAAATAAAAAATATGTACTCATATGAAAACAATAAAAAAAAATATTTAATTATACAAAAACATAAATATAAAAATAGTGTGTTTCAAGTTGAAGTACTTACTGTCAAACAACAAAAAGAAAGAAAACAAAAAATACTTAATTATATAAAAACTATAATAAAAAAATAGTGTATTTGAAGTCATACTGATGAATAAAGTGATATACACTTCACAAAGTGAAATCGTGATATTGTTCCATTATTTAGTTGTTCACACAGTTCATTTAAAGTTCTTAATTTTTGTTTTGCGCGTGTGTCTTTAACTCTTGCTGGTGCGTGTACACTTTGAATTTTAACATAAGTGTCTATTTGAAATTCCTTAAGCTTTTCGATAAAAATATAAATAGATGGATGTGTTGAATAAAATGACTCATTTAATTTGGAATGAAACGCTTCGCATGCGTTTGTGGTGTTAATGATCGATGGAGTTGCAGTAGCCCACATATGTGGAGGAAAAGGAGCATCGTCTTCTATGTATGTCTCCAATAAATAATCGGCGTATTCGTCAGCCTGTGCATGAGCAGGTTTTTCGGCAAACAAATCTAACGCAAAACAATCGCCTACTTCGTCAGGATTCAAATACGTTAATCCAAATGTATATCGCAGTCATTTTCCTACTTCGGAATCTGTGTTCCTAAATTCTGCTGTTAAACCCAAACTTTGGATTTTCCTGAACCACGATTGGTGCAAATGGAAACGACAACCATAGATTTGTGCTGATGGCCATATAGCGCGAACCGCTGTGTGAATGCTTTTCTCAAAATCTACAAAAACTTCAGCTGGTCGTAATATTGTAGAGTGACGTCGAAAGATTTCTTTTGTTAGCATTTAGTTTATCAGGCAACAAACAAAATATCAATGGAATATGATTTCCATTATTAAGTCCGTGGATTATAAATAATTGTAAAAAATATTTTGTACAATAGGAAAATGTACCGTCCATGTACACCTTACACATTCCACATAAACTTCTAACATTCGTTTCACAAGAAAACACTATGATATTGCTCACTGGACAGTTTATAAAAACGAAACGTTCATCCTTGCTTGTTTTAATATTAGCAGCTTCCACTATATCATCGACTTCTGTCTTATTTTGTGGTAACGGCCCAGGAAGAAATTTTCTCCTTGCATTGTACAAATTTCTTCGGATATAAGTGAAATCTGTTATCGTAATTGTTTCCGGCAGTTCCTTAGCTAGTTCACGACGAATAATTTTCGCTGGTTTTGCGGAAATAACATCAACGGCTTTACGTTTACACGCATTTGAAATCACTTTTCGGTTTAAGTTACTCTGATTCTGTTCATGATTATGTTCTAGCTGGCTTCTGCTGACTAAATTTTCTGCACCAAGCGTAAACACTTTTGCGGGACAATTTAAGGATTATTTTGTAAAACGCCAAAACACTTCGCCACTCTTCAACACTTTCTGTTTGGAAAAGGTGTACTCGTTAACCACTAGCAAACATTTTCCGTTGTTACTGTCCACGAAAGAGACCTCCATAATTCTTAACAGTGTGCAACAAAACTCGAGACTGAGAAGCGGATCTAATTTCTTACTTTAAGCAAACGCCGCAAACAAGATAGAAATAACTAAATACACAAACTAAATGTTTCCTTATATATAGAATATATTATAACATAATACAATAGAGGCCCGCCCTCAATAGATGTACAAATAAAAATGCATTTGAAATAATGTATTTGGTCATTAGGAAATTCCTTAATTTATTACTTTAAGCTTTAAAGCGATCATTACCCGAACGGTGCCTAGATTACCTGTAGGATTAAGCAATCCTTTTTGCAGGGCAGGTAAATCCATATACTTGGTGCCCAGTTTACATCCGCCCTTTGGTTCGCCTTCAAATATCACCGTTCCCTTTTCCGACAGCTCTACTCCGAGGTAGGTAAATTGTAGTACTGCCTCAATGTGATATACAATAATATTAGCTAATGTTAATAATACTGGTTTGAAGTTTTGCAAGAACACTTTTGTAACACACTGGAGATGAACTCTACTATCATTTAGTATTCTTGATTTAGTTCAAAATATCTCTCTAAGCACGTTGTCTATATCTGAATTCTATCCGTTCAAGAATCATAGTAAGAAGACGACAAAAGTGTTATTCTGGTCAATAGTAGGATTTTATCCCTTCAGAATGGGGTGATATAGAAGATATGTGATTTTTAGTCCCTCTATAATTCCACCTACTAAATAGTAGTGTGCTGCTTGCTCAACTTCCCTTAAATGTCAATAATTTATTTTTATACAATTCGGAGAACTTAACTTTTTGCAGGAATGCTCTTTACGCTCTCCATCCTGTATGGCTTCTTAGACATGCTTGCGTCTGTACTCATACTTGTATCAACGACTGTATTTTATCCTCCCGACAGCACATCTAACTCTCGGTTTCTTCAATAATCTGATACGGTCGACGAACCTGAATCCCGAATTTCCTCTGTACTGACTATATTGATGTGTTACCTCAAATAATTGCCAATCTATGGCTCAGTTGAGAAACCATCCGCATACTACAGTATCTTGGAAATATTTAAGTATGTCCTGGTATCTTCACTTCTGACAAACAAGACGATATTTGCCGAGTTCTGTTTAGGATTACCTTACGTGTTTAAAGACGGGTGTTTGAGGTCGAACATTAGAATAGGGCTTCAAAGTTAGAATTTGCTGCAGAAATTTCGTATAAATCAATCATCATGCTTCAGGTGGCGGCTTTATCTTTCTGATCACTATTAGAACCTCGTACATCTGCTCATTTATTTGAGATAACCTTTGGTCCAATCAACCTATTTCACTATTCATAACGTCTGGTGAGCATCCATCCAGGCAAGGTAAAGAGAGTGCGACCGCCATCGAGATCACAGGTTCCGGTGGAGTATCCATCATATACAGAAGAAGAAAGTCCTGGACTAAAAAGGAGCTCTGTTAGTCGCCAGCTATAATTTCTCTTTTGGATAATTTAAAAAATGTTTGTATAATTTTTTTCATAATTCATAAACTATGAGTTGCTCCTATGTAATATTGTGGAATATTATTTAAACAAACCCGAATTCTAATGATTTAACTAAATGCAATATGTATTGATGTATTTATGCATGATTTCAATAGTTTATTTTATTTTACTTCATTGGGCTACATTAAGCTACACTTTCTCTAAATTTTTTTTAATAAAGATAATATTGTCTAATAACACCAAACAATTGTTTTTGCTTCTCGCGGGGCTGTGCCATCTTTACATATCTGGTTTCAATTTGACAAAGAAGAATGAAAGCACAGATATCGAACTTTAGACTGTCACGACGACCGTCAAATATTTAATACTGGTCGTATAACAACAAATCAATTGTAAATTCTCTTATTTACTATTATGTAAAAATTGTATATTTATAATGTTATTATTATTTATCAGTATTCTTAACATTAAAATAGTTCGTAAAAATTTTCTTTTTTTTTTGGATTCAGCGTGAAATTTAATCATCTCACAATAAAGCGTACCTACAAATAATATTAGGGAAAATTGATATTTATGTGATTCACGTTTTCAACATGAATCGAGCCTTGTTAAATCTTTATTAAATGATTGTCTGGTATTTTTACAATATTACACTATATAACAAACTTTTATTTTGTTAAAAATAATAGTAAAAGTTGTTAAAAAAATAATGAAATTTCACTTTGAATCCTACACTCAATACGCTCTTGCAACTTTAAAAAGGTTGACGTTTACTTTTCGAAAGATATCATCAAATAAAAAATCACAGTTCCATACTTTTCAATTACAACAATGCGGCAGTATATTATCATTTACTGAACCCTGTTATCGTCCGATTCCGACGTATTCTACTACAAGATCTATTTTCTTTATATATTTTAAATTGTATGGACTAGAAACTTTTTCCAATAAAAAAGAAGTACACAAGAATTATTTTTCGATATTATTCAAAATTACCAAAAACAGAAGAATCTTTACTTTTAGTAGAAATACTTTCTGAAATGCGCAAAATTTATTTTGTTAAAGCAAAAATCAAATTCGAAAGTTTAATTAATATGAATAAAAAAATATGTTTCTGGATTAGTTCATCACAAATCATTTCTGAATGATTTCACAGTATTTGACTGGTTGTGTTATTTCTTTTACAACCTAGCTAGGATCTTATCTCAATTCTCATTATTATTCTGACTTGTTATCTCTCATTTAAAAAACCAAAAAAGAGCAGTCGCGCCTGCTCTTTTACTCATATTGCCTTAAAATGGAAAGGCTAGCTTTTGATAACGATGTAAATTTACATTTCACAATTTATTGATCAATTCCTTGTTCAATAAATGACGCACTTTTGCTATATTGACATGCCAATAAAACTGATGATGAAAATGGGCAATTTAAAATCTTTAACTGGATGAGATTTTAATAAAGTAATATCAAATATCAAAAATAAATAAATTGATTTTTCTGCTTCGCGCTGAGTAAATTAATTAGGAAATTTTATCACAAAAATTTGCCCACGATGAGATTTGAACTCAGACCTTCTTAATGCCGTCAAGATGCGCTAACCAACTGCGCCACGAGGGCTTGAGTTCATATCTACTTAAACGTCTTGATATCATCAAGCGACAGATTGCAATAAAAAAACAGAATTTTAAAAATAATTAACATTCAAATTTACACATTCATTTCCGAACTGCCGGATAAAGTTGTATTATTTCAATTATTTTTAAAATTCTGTTTTTTTACTGCAATCTGTCACTTGATGATATCAAGACGTTTAAGTAGATATGAACTCAAGCCCTCGTGGCGCAGTTGGTTAGCGCATCTTGACGGCATTAAGAAGGTCTGAGTTCAAATCTCATCGTGGGCAAATTTTTGTGATAAAATTTCCTAATTAATTTACTCAGCGCGAAGCAGAAAAATCAATTTAGGTATTTCTCCGCTGAGAAAAACAGAATTTTAAAAATAATTAAAATTCAAATTTACACATCAAATATCAAATTGCGAAATATGAAAAGTGCTTAAAACAAAATAATGTTCAAATTATTTGGTACAGAGAAATTATACTAACAGGTTTTGCTATTACGGAAAGCGTACGGTAGGTAATTATTGGTAAAAGTAAATAATATTCCTATTCTTTGAAATTATTTCAAAAAACATATTTTTATATCTAGTGTTTATTTTAAAATATAATTGCTGCATCTCAGAAATGTATTTTATGAAATATTGCTTACTCAATCTATTATCAAAACATAATTTATTATATGACTAATTAGTTAAAATATAAAATATTGTTAAAAATACTTGATAAATCGGAAGAATTTTTTCAATATAACTTTTTTGACTATTAGAATTACCGTAATATCCTTGATATCAGTTCTATTGATACGCACATTTGATGAGGAGAAGTTAAAATGAAATTAGTAATTGATTACCTAAAAAATAGTAACGAAGATGATGGTTGTTAGTAACTTCTATAGTAGTAGTATAAACATAGTCTTTTCAATCGGCCAATCACAGGACTTGGAGGAGTCACGTGACAAGTGCCGGTAATGTCGGCAATCGATGCTGCCGGCCGAGCGCTGGGTTCTGCACTCGGCTCACCCTGCAGGCTTCGACCCGGCCGCCCCTGAAACAATTAACAAAAGCAATTACAATTTGTTCCGATGCTCTCTTCGCCATTGCATTCGTTACTCAAATCAAATAACAATTTAACGTGATGGCTTTGTAATTAAGTAAACTAGACGAACTTCCGTTTGTTTTTACCTCGTTTTCTTGTTTCTCTCTTATTGTTTCTGGTTTAACTGTGGAATGAACGAGCGGACAACGGTCATTCTAAATTTGATTCTACGATTTTCTTTAAGCTAAATTTATAGTGGAAAGTTTTGGTACAATTATTACTACCAGTAATATGGATATCATTTAATTGGTCAACAAAAAATCGAATTCATTATATTGTTTGTTATAAGTTTCGGTATATATAATATATCTTTATTTACCGTTAAGTGTAAGGAAGCATTTTATCTGAAAAGTTGACACAATTTTTTTTCCTTTAGATAATTAGGGCGAATTTGTAATTTAAATCACTGTATTTTCAAATGACCAATTGAAAAATGTCTATAAGTAGAATACAATATATATGCAACTCTTGATATTTTAAAGATGTTGCTAATCCATAGGGCCTCTTTTGCCTTTATTTATTTACATTACAATTGCAACTTTGAAACGTAATGTACAAGTTTCCTAACACATGATTTTTCCAGACGAGAATAGGTTGTAAAAAAGCAGCCGCTCATGTTGAGTTTTCTAAAAAGCCAGTATGCAAAATTTCATGCGAAAGGTATATTTTGCACTGTCTTTTCTATATTGTAAAAAAACCCTCTAATTTTTGCCCGTTAAATATCTAATTAAGATAAAAAAAAAATTTATCGTTTTTAATATTTTTAAATAAAATGCAAACCATTGAATCATTTTACCTGGCTAGCTCATATTTTTTTCCAGGACGATCCAGGTCAAAAGGTGTAAAAGAAAAACCTTCGGACACTAACTGGTACAATTAAATAAAACAAAGTTATTCTAATTTAAATAACATTTGTATTAGAAATCATTTTTTTTTATATATTAATACAAACACACATAACATATACAAAATAACATTAATTTTTAATTAGAATAAAGACATTAATAAATAATTTCAGAGCTCCTTTAATACTGAAAGATTAGTTGTGCTTTATTTAACTATTATCATTTCTACGAAATAATATGTAACATACATCATTTGTTTTCCGACACGCCTCAGTATTTACATAAATACTAACAACGTATGCCATTATAGAAAACTAACTATGCTTCGATGTATACCGTATGTGTCAATTTTTTTCATTAGGTATAGGGATTCAATGTTTACGTGCGATTTATACGTATACAAGTAATGCGTGGCAACATGGCACCCCTACTGTCCGTCACCAATCCCGGCAACAATCGACATCACAACGATTTTCTCGGACCTTCCCACTTCTACATTCAATGTTTAGCTGCGAACACGTTGCGATCTAGTCTGCAATAAAAGCCGTCTTATTACTGGAACGGGAAACATCAAATGGCCGCCGCGATCTCCTGATCTAGTAGTTTATTATTATTTTCAGAATCCTTTTTTATTTACCTTATTTTTAATTTTATTAGAATTACGCTTTTGTTTGGTCATGCAGCGTGAACGCAGCTTAATAATTCTCTGCATTTACTGAAAGGAAAAAGAAAAACAAATCCTTGCAACTCGTAAATATTATTTCTGAACGCCTTACAAACACCCAAGCCGGTGGTCGAATAGTTACTACTACTGCTAACCACGCTAACTTGTATTTACGAACATGTATCGGTCGTGCTGGTATTGGAAAGGAAAGAAGGGGTACTATGTTACCACGTACTGTATGGATTAATCGCCTATGGCTAATTAAAATTGACACATGCTGTATATACATACAACATCTATAACATTCCAAGCCGATTCTAGAACCTCCTCATGACCTTGACCCCAGAGCTTGATATTACAGCCTACATACATCTTCTATTCAGCGAACCAATTCAAATAGTTCATGAGCGTTCTACTTCTCCTTCTTCCATCATACTTATAATATTCATATACATACATCACATAAATACATTAAGTTATATTTATAGGATTCATAAAACTGTTGCGCGATGTTATCTTTTATTAGAGCCGATTCAAATTCTCTTCTGCATACTTTCTCATCTCTTTTATCATCTATCGCATACTCTCGACTTTTCGAGAGTATATCGCCAACATAATTGAAATTATTAAATTCCTCTTGCACTTCCAGGAGCACTTTACTAGACAGTTCTTCATTTTCGTTCATATTTGGGATAAACCTGCTGCTTCGAACAACTTCTAAACACTTGACATTGACCTTTTCGGCATCCAACCGATTCTAGAACCTCCTCATGACGTTGACCTTGACCTTCAGCCGGACCAGTGTCAAGGTCAAGGTCATGAGGAGGTTCTAGAAACGGCTTGCTCCCTCTACTTACAAGTTTCGTAAGACATGATTTTCACAGAGGGGAATAAGTTGTAGAAAACCAGCCGCTCAGATTGAGATTTCTAAAAAGCTAGTGTGCAAAATTTCATATGAGATGTACATTTTGCACTGTTTTTTCTATTTCTAGTAATAAATGTTTAAAATGATTTAACCTAATAGACATGCTTAATTTATCATAATCATTATGTGTGTTTTTTATTCAATCTATAAATATTACTTCACATTTTCACTTTCTTATACGTAGTATAAGGAAGTACTGTGATGATGAAAATTTTCGACCTCGAGATTTTTGCAGATGTTCACGTTTTCAAGTCCCCTGATACCGAAAAACTAATTTTCAAAAAATGTCTGTGTGTGTGTGTCTGTCTCTGTGTGTGTTTGACCATGATAGCGAATAAACCGCTATAGGTATCAATTCCAAATTTTATATTTACGACAATTTAATTCATCTGTCAAAAACATGACATTTTAATACACGCTGTGTTAGTTTGCCATCGGATAAACTGTATGTTTGCTAGCGGATAAACTGCATGTTGATTTTCCATGGCAACGAAAATTCAATTCTGACAGTATCGTTCAAATACATTTCATACATAAACATATGTATTTTTCTCTTTCTTTTGTATATGTATTCAAAGGAATATTAAATAAAAATATTTCGGTTTATTAATATTAATTAAATGATTCATTAAATTGTCTTACCAAATACCATTCGAGTTTGTGTTTATTTCCGGAACAAACTTTCATTTTGACAAAACTCAAACTTTGTTGCTTAAGGGTAACACGACTCGAACAAATAACAAAAGGTAAAACCGCTCCACCTTCGGTGTCGCGGTTTTACCATGTTATTTGTTCTCGTCAGTTACCAAGCAACAAAGCCTTCGTTCAAAATGAAAGTTTGTCCGGATAAACACAAACTCTTATGGTATTACCCCCGAATATAATCTCCCTCTTGAGATCTGCTTAGATTTTCAGTAAAATCGGCAGACCGGCAGTAGTAGTTTACTTCGGTGAAAAAATCGAATTTTGCCAATTATTCGTCAACTACTAAGTGTAAACAAATTTGTAAAGAATTCATATATACTCAAAATTAAATTTGAGTAGAATTTTCCTAAAAATGTTTTTCGAAATTCCTACCGGAAGTAGGTCTTTACTCTTATCGAAAATCGGTTTTTTGCGAATATTTCGCAAGTCATACTTTTTAGACAGGTACGTTACAAGTATAAATGTATTTAGAACTTAATTTTCAATACCTTTTGTATAAAAAAAATTTCAGAATTCGGACCGGAAGTAACACTTTTACTCTTTCCGAATAGCGATTTTTGCAGATATTTCGTAAATTATGCATTCTATATATATTTGTCAAGAGTGTAAAAGTATTTAGAGTTGGATTTGGAATATTTTTTGTATAAATAAAAATTCAAAATTCGGACCGGAAGTAATACTTTTACTCTTAGCCAGTAGCATCGTTTTGCAAATATCTCATAAAGTATGTGTCCTATAGAGATTTATTAAGAGACTGGAAGTACTTAGAATAAGATTTTGAATAATTTTTGTATAAAATAATTTTTAAAATTGTATGATATGAAATGCACATACGTATAAGAAGGTCGTGTGGTGGCCACACCTCATTTTACTTTCTTATACGTAGTATAAGGAAGTATTGTGATGATGAAAATTTTCGACCTCGAGATTTTTGCAGATGTCCACGTTTTGAGGTCCCCTGATACCAAAAAAGTGGTTTTCAAAAAATGTCTCTCTCTCTCTCTCTCTCTCTCTCTCTCTCTCTCTCTCTCTCTCTCTCTCTCTCTCTCTCTCTCTCTCTCTCTCTCTCTCTCTCTCTCTCTCTCTCTCTCTCTCTCTCTCTCTCTCTCTGTGTGTGTGTGTGTGTGTGTGTGTGTCTGTCTGTGTGTGTGTGACCACGATAGCGGTCAAACCGCTGTAGATATCAATTCCAAATTTTGTATTTACGAATATAATCTCCCTCTTGAGAACTGATTAGATTTTGAGCAAAATCGGCAGACCGGAAGTAGTAGTTTACTTCGGTGAAAAAATCGAATTTTGCAAATATTTCGTCAATTACTAAGTTTAAACAAATTTATAAAGAATTCAAATGTACTCAAAATTAAATTTGAGAAAAATTGTTTTAATAAAGTTTTTCGAAATTCCTACCGGAAGTAGGTCTTTTACTCTTATCGAAAATCAGTTTTTTGCGAATATCTCGCCAGTAATGCTTTTTAGGCAGGTACATTATGAGTATAAAAGTATTTAGAACATACTTTTAAATATCTTTTGTAGAAAAAAAATTTCAAAATTCAGACCAGAAGTACCACTTTTACTCTTAACAAATATCGATTTTTTGCAAATATTTCGTAAATTATGCATTCTCTATATATTTATGAAGAGTACAAAAGTATTTAGAGTTGGATTTGGAATATTTTTTGTATAAATGAAATTTCAAAATTCGGACCGGAAGTAACACTTTCATACGTATAAGAAAGTCGTGTGGTGGCCACACCTAATTTTTTGATACTGTCAAACATTTATATTTGACATTTAAATTCAAATGTTTATGTATTATATTTGACACAACTTCAAAAGAATGCAATTACGGATTTCATGAACTAAATTTATAAAAACGAAATAAAATAAATAGCATTTCTACTTCCAGTGATACATTTGTTATTCTTGTCCAAGCTGAATTACAAATTTTGAGAAATTGTGACGGCATAATACATAGAACTGAAATACATAGTGAAAAATAATTACAGAACATCGTAAATACAAGCGTCGATGCGGAGAGTTAAGAGGGATCACACTCTATTTCGACAGCAGTAATCGCCTGTACAAAAACGGGAACAGCTCCACAGACAGGTGTTTTAACTCATTAGGCACTGCATTATATACTTTCGTTATCTGATATGAATAGGAACGTTCATACAAGGTTGCCTGATTATAGATGGTGTTAAGGTACCTCTCAATCTTATGATTAAAGTATGCACATCTGTACGAAAGGAAATCTTTTTGAACAAGTGCTGGGGCGGCTTGTATAAAATGATCAGACAAACCATCACATTTAACCAGCCTACATCAGCTAGCCTGTGAGACACATGGTTATACTTTCTTATGCCAAATATCAATCTGTGGCACAAAATAAAATAAAGAAAGTTCTACTTCGAATGATACATATTATTCTTGTCCAACTTGAATTACAAATATTGAGAAATTTTTACAGCATAATACATACAACTAAAATACACAGAGAGATTCAAAAAAATTAGGTAGATCATATACTTGGTATGTATCATAGGAGTCACATGACACATGACTAATATTATTACACCCTGTCTTAGAAGTGATTAAATTTTATTATTTTTTCGAAGTCAGAAGAATTTATGTCAATAAGATTATTGTACAAGAGTGACTTTTTGGATTGTATTTAATAAAAAAGTAAAATACAATAAACCAAAGCAAAAATGTAAGATAATGTTCACAAGCTAAGGCTTGGTTATGTTATAAAATACGGTGGGTATCGCGTACTTACCTTTCCATAATAAATTTGCCTACGCAAAAGCTAATAAAATCACTTAAATATATTTTCCATTTTGACGTGATATTTGGATGACTCCAAATTCTGAGACAAGGTATAGCAGAGAAAATTCTAAAACTCGTCGCTATCATAAAATGTAAAAAAAAATACATAGCATTCCATTTAAAAAAAACATAAGTTTATGTTGATTCGTCATTCAATACCATTAGTTAAATTTTAGAAACATTAAATTTTAGTTTATAGTCTCTAAATGTTATGCATTTTAAACAGTATAATGAATATCCAATTTTTCATTTCTTGCTAAGTATAATTCTTTGGTGAAGAAAATAAACTTCCATTCTAGAAAATTTGCGCCCAAAAAGTAAAATGAGTTCTGAACATATTAAGAATACATACTTCTTTAGCACTCAACACACTCGTATGCTATATACACTGGTGGCTTGCTTTTAGTTAAAGTTCTTTTTGAAGGGAAACGCATGCATTTAATCTCGCTCAAAATTAGCAATTAGTATCTAAACTTAATCTAACGCCGGATGCACACCAATAATACATTTTGATTTATTAGTTAGTTATAGATCAGTTAAACAAATTGCTTGTAAAGGTATATAATAATCAATAATTAATTTAATTCGCAACATGAATTTGTTATTTATCCATCTAGGCACATGCTCTTTCAATATTCATATACAGCTTGAGCGCGCGGGGTATGATCACCCGATGCTAGTCGATATTCTTCGGACGTATATTCGGCAAATGATCTCCGCTAGCTGTGTTCGCCAGATATAGATATATAGATTTATTTTTCCAGAGTTGTTATTTCGTTATATTTACTGGAGAGAATCTCTAATTTTAATTTCTATTTCAAGGGTCGTTTTTATGTTATTTTATGGTATTCCTGTTATACTTATTTATAGTTTTTTTTTTACCATGAAATTTCTATTTATTTATTTTTCTCTAGACATCTTAGTTTATTCTGCAGATCTTTCAGGCGGGTTGTTTTTATTTTATTCTAAAACCCAGTTGTACTGCTATAACTTTGTACACAACTACATTATTATTTAATTTCATTAGGATAATCATAATTACGTTATAAGTATTACAATCTTCGCGTTATTATCGACTTAGTTATCTAAGCAATCGTCATCACTTAAAGAGAAAATTTAATTTGTTCTTTTTGTCAATCTGCAAAAAAGTAATCAGATCACTATGAGTTCGAATATGAGCAGGCAATGCTAGTATGTTGTGCCGTTACTCTAATATGTATTATCGGACCACGTTTAGATGCGAGTTTACGTATACCATCGGGTGATCATACCTCGCGCGCTCTTGCTGTATATAATTTGACAGTTGGCAAACAAATGTTTGAAAATATGTCAAACATTTTGTTCAAACATCTTCATATAATCTAGTAGATTCCTGTTTACTTTTAAAAAACGAGTGCAATACATTTTGTGCATTTGGTGTGTATCGAGCTTTAATTTTTGAGCAGTTTTGAAAGTAATTATTAGACCTACAAGCACTATGAACAATGTTTACGTATATAACAGGAAAACAGAGTTAATTATTTTCAGACTACACATATTAGTGCTTCCGAAGTTTGATTATGTGTATTATCTCCGATAATTGCCCTGTGAAATAATTGTTGTGGGCATCACACGGCTGCCTTATACAGATCAGCGATTCGAAGTTTTTCAGAAGTTTATTCAAAGTTTGGTCGAAATTAATTTTGAAATATATTTGTTTAAACTTCAAATTTCAAGTTTGGATTTTGCTTTAAAATAGAAACATGTTTCATTAAAAGTAATTATTCGTTATGAGTTAATAGTTTTAGAATTATTTGTGTCTAAAATTAAAAAATGACATTTACAGCTTTTTTTAATTACCTATAATTCAAAAGTGCCATGATAGAACACAACAAAATTTGGTATGGTATATGCACAAGCTGTACCAAGTAATACTAATTTATACTGGATGTTCGTAAAGGTCTTGCATAATGAAGAAACTTTAAACGCAAAAAACTTGTTTATTTTAAATGGAACGCTCAATATATTTTTTACAGAATCATATTATTTATTTTCTAGGTCAAGTAAACAGTTTTACTGAGGTTCGCCTTGCGATTGCGTTTCTACATGTCATTGTATTTTTGTTATTTGTACTTTGTACTTAATTTTTCTTTGTACGTAATAAAGACATTTATTATTATTATTATTATTATTTATTTCAAGAGCCATTTCTTTTAGATAAGTATTTCCTATATCTGTATTTGATATTTTAAAAGATATTTAATAATATTGTAAAATCTTATTCTGACAGTAAAAATTATATCATAGTAGCCATGACACGTTGCTCGGTTTTATTATGGATCTGTAAAACTACCTTCAAAGTATTATTATTTATCTCTGAACGTATTATCCTTGTTTTTCCTTTGTTGTTCGTGTTATTTTTATTAGCTTTTGCTTTTTGTCCTTACATTATAATTATAGTTTATCCCCATAATAATGCATCTTCCAATGGAACATTTAATTGACATGGTTTATACCTTGGGTGAAATGCAGAAAAATTGTTCCCTTGCTTCACGTATTTACCGAATGCAGTACCTAAATAGACGTCACAGAAACATGTAGAAGTATGTCAGTCCGCATGTTAAAGAAGTATAAACTTCATCCATATCGCATAGAATTCCATAAGGATTTAAAATCTCGAGATTTTAAAGCCGAATTTGTTTTTGGAAAACAATGACTAGACAAATCAAGGGTAATTATAACTTCCCTTCCTTGGTATTCTTTTCCGATGAAGCAACTTTCGAAAGTAATGGTCTTGTTAATATAACATGCATTATTTTTCAACGAAAGTTATATGAATAGCCAGAACATGTGGTCTGTTAATGTTTGGTGTGGTATTATTAACAGACAAATAGATGGACCCTACTTTTTTTTGAAGAGCTGGGGGTATGTATTTATCATTCGTGAGTGAACAATTAGCGATTCTATTAGAAGAAATTGATCTTCAGACAAGAAACGCAATGTGGTTCCAGCATGATGGAGCACCATAAAAAAGTTTGTCAAAACAATGTTTGTGAGAAAAGAGTCAACAACAAGGGAAAATAAGAAAACTAGAATAAGAACCGAGAAATATTAGTCGAAACTCTCCAACGGGAGAATTTAGTAATTTATCAAATTACTTTAAATTATTTTGTCTTTCATCATTACACTCTCGGCTTATAGGCAATTAAAAAATAGCTGTAACTCTCACTTCTTAAATTTAATCATTAATAACTCGAAAAGTATTAACTTTAACTTAATTACTCCTAATAAAAAACTTTTAAAATAACGTCTTACATGTTTTGGTGCGAAATTTAGTAAGTAATTCAAAAAAGAACCGATACAAATGCTGTGTATCATGTAACTTATAATAGAACTTGTAAAAGCCCCACCTCGTTGGGCAGCATAAGGTAATAGTACTCCCTTTATAAAATTAATAATGTGATATATAAGGACCCTACGATTGGTAGCCATATTGTAATAGAATCCTTATAAGGCCCTTCATTCTTGAAAAATTTTTAATATAAAATAAAATAAAGTAATTGAGTTATTTACCTGGCTAGCTCAGTTAATTACTTCTCAAGTCGATCCAAGTAAGAGATGTTAACCATAAATATTCTTGGGCATTATTTGGCACAACTCAATAAAACGCTATTGTATAAAATTAAATAATATTTATATTAGAAATCTTTCATTCTTTCATATTTTAATACAAACGCAGGAGAAAACATTTACAAAATAAAACTAATTATAATAAAAATACATATACGTATAAAATGTGCCATACTGGTACAAACTTTAACCCAGTTTTGAGCAAATTCAATTAGTAATTGCAAAAAAATAAAAATGGTTTGCATTAGGACCTTTTATTATGAACAACGCTATCAAAAATTGTGTCCATCTAATACGTTGTTTACGAGAAATACAATTGTATAAAAACATAAAAATTTTCTGAAAAATGGTAATAAATCGAGAACTTTAAATTTTAGGCCTATACTATCTTATCGCTCTTTGGAATACAAAAGTGTAATAATATACATGGTGTTTCATTTAAAAAACTATAACTATGGTCAGCCATCAAGATATGAAACACTCTGTAAAATAAAAAATTATTTTTAAGGTGTTCCTAGTAGGTGTTTATCATAGGAAAAGAAACGCTTCGAAATTATCTTTTTCATAACGTCACCTTGTGTGTGTGTGTGCTTAACATATTATAAAACTTCCTCATAATTAATTTAGTACCCACGCGTTATAATCACAAACGTGGGTTGTACAGTATAGAAAAATATAGTAGCTAGGCACTACCAGTTGACTCTTTGCTCCTTCAGTTATAAATCTCTAATGTACCGACCTGTGTCTTAAAACTTATCTACCAAACAAGAAAACTGTCAAACTAGAATCCAGAAGGCACGACGGTAGAATGATTTCGCTTTCCTCTAAAGTTTCTTTGCGATTCTCAACTTTGTAATTAAATTAATTTTGTGTGACGAAGCTGACGTTACTGAAAATTGCACTAAGTTCCTATTTTGATTAATTTAAGTGAATCAGTTGTACCAGTCGCGATGATGGCAAACGCAACATCTCATTTCGTAAAATAAATAGACTAAATACAGATCGGAAGTGAAGATTAAAATTTGAATTAGAAGCGTATAATAGAGTTTGCAAAGATAACTGAAATTATTTCTTGGAGTCTTACATTAAATGATATTGAACTACGTATAACATCTTTTTGGAAGTTGCAAACCAAATAAGAAAGGTATTCATTTTGTAATTTGGTGGTTAAGATGTTTACGGAAATACTTCGTCCCATAAATTTAATAAAACTTCAAACATAAAAGTAACTACGATTAGCAGAGTATTTCTTCATATATATATATTACCCTTTTTTATAGCGATTATAAAATTATATTACAAATTATTTAACCATTTCAGAGGCATAATGGTATATTGACAAAGAACGTTGGTGATGGTTGATTTACTTGAACATATTACAATGGTTTTGTAAATTAATTGCAGCATAGTAACACGTTGGGTACAGCCATTATAATTCTACTGTAATATTGCAATATGATACAAAACTGCATAAATCTTGTATGAATGTTAAGATTGCATTAATATATAAAAAAAAAAACTATTCCTATAAATTTCTAAATTCAATCCCTGTTAACATTCAAATTATTTTCGTAAGTTCTAGCAGTGATCTTGTCTTCATTCATCTGATGTGTGTTTCTTATTTAAATTTAAGTTGGATAAGGTTAATAATAAAAATAAGTATTCAAATTTCATAAAACATTTATATTCATATAATCTTTTATTATATATTATATAGTCTTTTATTTTATTACTACAGAAAATATATATATATGAAAACATAGTTCTTTTATCCTTTACATCGATTCAAAAGAAATATTTTTTTTTCTTTTTACGAAGCTAAATTTTATTTCCACAAAGACATACATTCGCACGTGATGCGTTCGAAGATCTAAAATTTCGCAAAGTAGAAAATACCTTGAAAATGACCTTTATTAATCGCCGAATGCAAATATTCACACATAGTACATTCCACAGATTGACTTTTGTCCATCAAGAATATTCGTATCTTTACGTATTCAAAAATGCTTGAAATTTTATGCTTCTCTACTATAAATTGTTAATAATGCCCAGTGATACACCGGAAGCAAATATTCACACATAGTACTTCCAATACCCCTAACATCATTAACAATCTTCCCCCAATTTATGAAGAAATTAATTTATTTTAGCAAAATAATATTTTATTCAAATATTGATGATGCTTAAACGTTTTGCCAGAAATGAATATTCACACATAGCATCCCTAGCGTACGTCGTGCACCATCAATAATTCAAAATGTAAATTTATCTCAAGTAAAACCTAGTTATATTCTTCATATTGATTATCAAATTCCTGTTTATTAATGTCTACCATTTTGATAAATATTTAAATATGAAATAATCAAATAGAACAAATAATTAATGATAATAAGAAAACTAAAAACTCTATTGAAATCTAAAATAAACTTAATACATTTTAACTAACATGATTCAGCGTAGTGTATCGAAACCCCTACAATCATTCGCATACGCTAACAAAATGTTACGTTAAGTAAATTCAAAAGATTGGCAGCTTCTCCTCTTCTCTCGCTATTCGCGCCTTTTTATAACCTCGGTTTTCAAACAAAACACGACTATCCGTCTGCAGCGCCACAACTCGCACACTAATGTTTATGTTGGCACCATCTAATTCGTATAAGTTTTCTACAAACTTTCCCTAGTTACACATATACCTATCTTACTTTTGACAGTTCAAGAATGCACTGAATGTTTACACACATAAATTGTTTATTTATTTGCAATTCTTCGTCTTCAGTAGGTATATCTTTCTTTTATTATTGTTTATGTATTTTCTGCTTGCATTATTTAAAACGATCCTTATTCTCTTCTTGTAGGTATTTTTGTTGGATATGATTCGAAATATATTGAACACAGATGGGATTCTTCTTTCTATGACCGCACCAACAGGAACACAGACCTCGACATCATCACCTTTGCCTTCCAACCATTTCCTTTCATCTTCATGTAGGTTGATCTGCATATAACTGTTAATAATGTTAACGTTATTTCTTCTTTGTAGATTATTCAAACAAGATTTATCCTACTAATTTTGATGCCCTTACTTTATTATTACATTTCAAGGATGTGTTTCTATCTATACATGTAGTATATCGACTCGGATAAAGAACACTTTTTTTTATATCCTCTTTAAAATGCTTTTAAATATAAGTATCAGGTATTTATTGTATTTTATCATAATCATAAATTCTTCTAGAGAGAAAAATCATTGCATAATTTTAAATTCAACGTCTATTCATTAGAATAGACGTTTTTACAACAGGTATGTCTAATGTCGCCTTGTTCATATAGTTTTATGGCTTTTAAGTGATTCACCCTCTTCACAGTTCCATCTTTTAACATCACATGCTCTGTTGTTTACTTTTAATACATTATTATTCTTGAACATTGGTTTATTTCTTAGAATATTTAATGCTATATTCTGACATTTTGTACGAAGTTCGGTTATGTTTCTGTATATTTAAAACACACCTTGTGTTCATCTTTTCTATAACAAGTATAGAATACATGAATTTATTTTTGTGTTTATTTTTATTCCTTTTTTAAATATTTAATTCAACTTAAATAATTATATACCTTTATCATGATATTGCACCTTAAGGTTATGCAATTCATTATTAACTTAAAAACTATATTTACAACTACAAATTTATTTTCTTATCCTAAAGCTTAATTATTTTAACAATTTTCAAAATACTCAAACTATAAAGATCACGGCAATATGTTAATCAGTCTTGAAATAGTCACATACCGAGTTTTGAAGGTTTTGAGTTTGGGTCCAAAATTTGCAGTTAGTCAGAATAATAGTAATACAATAAAAGACAATTTTCCAATAGATTCTAGCTAATGCGGCCGGTTTGAAAACCGGCTAGTATTTAATTATAGTATTTAATTGAA
The DNA here is from genome assembly GCA_963170755.1 of Amphimallon solstitiale. Classification (NCBI taxonomy): domain Eukaryota; kingdom Metazoa; phylum Arthropoda; class Insecta; order Coleoptera; family Scarabaeidae; genus Amphimallon; species Amphimallon solstitiale. The sequence continues at coordinate 18,973,080 of OY720679.1, forward strand.
TAAATACAGGAAATATGGTATTTTTATATTCGGCAAAATACTATTAATATCTCTAGTAAATCTAGTTTAATACTTTTATTTTCAATGTGAAGAATATCAAAATGTTTATTAAAACTGTGATTATTATCTATCAAATGATTCGCGTAACTCGAATCATTTTACTTTCTTATACGTAGTATAAGGAAGTATTGTGATGATGAAAATTTTCGACCTCGAGATTTTTGCAGATGTCCACGTTTTGAGGTCCCCCGATACCAAAAAACTGGTTTTTAAAAAATGTCTGTGTGTGTGTCTGTCTGTCTGTCTGTCTGTCTGTCTGTCTGTCTGTGTGTGTGTGACCACGATAGCGGTCAAACCGCTGGAGATATCAATTCCAAATTTTGTATTTACGTGTATAATCTCCCTCTTGAGATCTGATTAGTTTTTCAGTAAAATCGGTAGACCGGAAGTAGCAGTTTACTTCAGTGAAAAAATCGAATTTTGCCAATATTTCGTCAAATACTAAGTTTATACAAATTTATAAAGAATTCAAATGTACTTAAAATTAAATTTGAGAAAAAATGTATTAATAAAGTTTTTCGAAATTCCGACCGGAAGTAGGTCTTTTACTCTTATCGAAAATCAGTTTTTTGCGAATATCTCGCAAGTCATGCTTTCTAGACAGGTACATTACCAGTATAAAAGTATTTAGAACGTACTTTTAAATATCTCTTGTATAAAAAAAAATTCAAAATTCGGACCGGAAGTAACACTTTTACTCTTACCGAATAACGATTTTTTGCAAATATGTCGTAAATTATGCATTCTATATATATTTATGAAGAGTACAAAAGTATTTAGAGTTGGATTTGGAATATTTTTTGTATAAATGAAATTTCAAAATTCGGACCGGAAGTAACACTTTCATACGTATAAGAAAGTCGTGTGGTGGCCACACCTCATTTTTTTGTTTTATGTAAGCGGAGTAATGATCAGCGATTCGTGTTCTAAACGCTCTTCCTGCTTGACCTATATTCTTTAGTACATTTACCACAAGTTAACTTTTAGACTCCCGATTTATTGCTGTGATTAGTTTTTCCTTTATTATTCTTGATGTATTTCGCAAGGTTAGTGTTTGTTTTATATTCAATATTAATTTTCTCTTTTCTAAGGAATTTGGTTAGTTTTACTTGGTCTCCCCTAAGTAAGTGAAAGATTTAAACTTTTTAATTGTAGTGTCTTTAGTAATTGGATAAATTTCTTGTAACGTTTTGTTGAATAATCTCTTAGAAATTAATTTATCTATTACATTTGGGTCGTATCCATTGTTATAGGTAATTTGTTTAATAATATTATATTCTTTACTATAGTCTGAAGTGGGCATTGGTATATTAGTCAATCTGTGGATCATATTATTGTAAGCCGCTAATTTATGTTGGTGTAGATGGTTGGATTTGTTGTGAACGGTTATGTCAGTATGTTTTTTTGTGGTAAATTGAAAATTGTACTTGGTTATTGACTCTTTTGAACGTAAGATCTAAGAAATTGATACTATTATGCACTTCGTGTTCTAGTGTAAACGTAATATGGGAATTAATAGAATTAATAAACTCAAAGAAATTATTCAATTGATGTTTGTACCTGTATATCCTACCTAAATGTCGTCAACATATCTGAACCAAAATAATACGTTCTAAGTTAATATATTATTCTCAAAAATCTTACTTTCTACATTGTCCATAAAAATTTCTTCTAATAGAGGTGACAAAGGATTTCCCATAATTAAACCACTATTGCACTTATAAAATTTATTTTCTCTGTTTCGGTATTAGAATAACGTTATCTCTCTCTCTATCGCTCTCTCTATCTCGCTCTCTCACTCACTCGCGCGCGCTCTCTCTCTCTCTCTCGCGCTCTCTCTTTCTCGCTCTCTCTCTCTCTCTCGCTCTCCCCTCTCTCTCTCTGTCTCTCTCTTTCTCTCTATATCTCTGTCTCTATCTCTAGTCAAGAAAGCTGTCAAATGATTCATTATATCAATACCAAAATTTTATATTTAGAAATACAACCTTTCTCGGAATATTTGACTAGATTTTGAGTGAAATTGGTAGACCGAAAGTAGTAGGTTACTTCAGAGAAAAACTAATTTTTTACAAATTTCTAGGTAATACAAAGTAATTGAAAGAAAATTTTCTTTTTTTTATAATTTACTCTTATCGAAAACTGTTTTTGCGGTATCTCCTAAGTCATATTTTGAGTCAGACGTATTGAGATTATAAATGTATTTTCTCTGTTTAGGTATTAGAACAACGTTATTCTAGCACCCATTTTCGTGTTAGAATGGACTCCATTCTTAAATGATTTTTGGTAACTTTCTATTTTAGTAGTAGGTTGGTGCCATAAATTATTCATATTCTTTTTCATACTTGCTTTTCGAGTTACCTGGTAGTACATTATTTATGGCGTTGGAGGCCACGTCCCTCAATTCTGGTGGTGCAGATTGAAGTTCTTCGTCTGACATTCCGCCCACAGATAATATGAGTTCTTTGACTGATATGATATTGACTCGACATATAACACTTTGTTAATAGGTAGAGTGTAGAAAGACAGATAGTGATGACTGATGACATTATGAAAGAGAAATAGGCTTATATTTTGCCTTTAGTCAGCTTCCGACTGAAGTCAAAATTAAACTTTTTATAAGTATTTTCTTTATTACTATTATTATTATTATTATTATTGTTATTATCCGAAGTATAGTAACGTGACTTTTTAGTGTGTATGCCTTTCCTAAATTATTTGATAAGGTTAATATTTTATTTGAATATTGTCGCTTATAACTACAAATGTATGTAATTTGTTTGTTGAAAGTTTGGATCAATTTACAATTTAAATTCTGGTAATACACGTATATTAAAAAAACGATTAAATATGTTTTCCAATCGAACACCAAATCAGCAAAAAAAAAATAAATGTTGATGGAATATCATCTGTCCAGCACATTTGAATGTATTTGCATATTTTGTAACAACGTAGGTTCAATTGTCCGAAAAGGTAATTGGAAATTGCAAATATATTTTCTAGATGTTGTTCGATATCATTTAAATCGATTCATTAATTAAATGTTAATAAGAAAAACTTAAAAGCCATTGCAGAAGCTATATTGGAATTTAGAACTTATGTTGAAATAACTTTTGTACAAATGATTTGTAAGAAGTGTCGCAATAAGTTATTTTGAGCATGTTAGATTTGATATTTGTATTTACAATTTATTTAAGTAGGCGTCTTTTACTTTCTTATATATATTTTCGATCTCGAGATTTTTGCAGATTTTCACGTTTTGATGTCCCCTGATATCGAAAAAGTGTTTTTTTCAAACCCCCCCCTCTCCCCCCCCCTCTCTCTCTGTGTGTCTCTGCGTGTGTGTGCCCACGATAGCGGCCAATAACAAACTTTAAATTTATGAGCACATTCTTCCTCTTGAGATCTAATTAGATTTCCTATAAAATCCGTAAACCGGAAGCAGTACTTTACTTCAGTAAAGAAATCAAAATTTACCAATATCTCGTCAATTACTAAGTTTAGGCAAATTTTTAAAGAATACAAATCCATTAAGAAGTGAATTTTTATAAAAAAAAGTTTTTCGAAATTCCTACCAGAAGTAGATCAGTGTCTTATCGAAAAACGTTTTTTTTTGCAAATATCTGACAAATTATGCATTCTATACAGATTTATCTGAGAAAGAAAAGTATTTAGAGCTCCAGTTGGAACAATTTTTGTTAATAAAAAAACTATAGAGATTTATTAAGAGAATACAAGTGATTTGATCTGGATTTGGTATAATTTCTGTATACATTTTTCAAAATTTGGACCGGAAATAACACTTTTACTCGAAGGTTTATTTTATTAAGGAAAACAGAATTTAAAGTTAATTTGGAACAACTTTTATCATAATATTTCGGAACGCACATACGTATAAGAAAGTCGTGTAGTGCCCACATCTCATTTTTATTTAATGGTATATAAAACGTGCCATCAAAAAAAATCTTAATTGGAACAGACTGCGAAATTTAAATGTATTTTAGCCACTTAATTTAATACAAACGTTCAGCTTCGATGGCATGATAGTAGTATTTAAATGATGGCTTAGTAATATATCGCATTTCATTATATAGTTCATCTGTTTGGTCATTATTGCCAGAGCACAATTCAAACTTTATCCTGTTAGATGTGCAGAGTGGCAATACATTTAAGTTTAAATATGCATAGATTGTCCTTTTCATCCACCAAACGTGTCGTACATACAACACTTGTGCATCGTATTACCATAGAAAATTTACAGCACACTTTATAATTTACGCGAATTAAAGTTGACAACATATTCAAAATACGTGTGTATATATATATGTTTGTTAATTTTAACCTAAAATGGAAAATTCGGTTCGTATTTTCTGTTTTGGTCTGACGTGTGAAAAGTATAACAATAACTTTGGAACTCTGAGTGCATGGGATATTTTGTAATTAGGATATTCTTTCTATGCACACATAATCGTCGTACAGACAAGTTTCACTACAGAAACAAATAATCATTGACAAATAGGTATATAAATTTAAATTGTTTTAGGCAAATCAAATTTGGTATATTTCAACGGTATATATTTAACTTAAAAAAAAACTTAAACAATTTTACAACTCTAAGTAACTCCTAAGCTACACTTAAGAACGTAAATTAATAACTCAAAACAAAATGGAAAAAACGTCAAGTATGGTTTGAATTAACGTATGAAAGCCTACTAAAGATGACAGATTAATTCAATTATCAATCTTCGTTGATTAGAAGTAAAATGAGGCATCTTAGTGATGTGCAAGTTGCTCGTGCTGTCTCCCTTATTCAGCACGGCCACTCTATTCGACATGTTAGCAGGAACCTTGGGGTTTTTCCTTCTGTTATTCAGCGTTTATGGAATCGGTTTCGGAAGACTGGCCTATATGTCAGAAGAGCTGGACAAGGTCGAAATCGAAAAATTACTTAAAATCAAAACCGATTTATTGTCTTTTCCTCTCTACGTAAGCGTACTGCCGCAACAAGAGACCTCCTAAACGACCTAAGACGAGCACATAGAATAGAAATTTCTGATCAAGCTATTAGAAACAGATTAAAAGAGGCGAATTTGAAACCAAAAAAAAATTCCGCACACCACGCCTTACGCAGAATCACAAAGCAGCGCGAATGATATTTGATCTGGATCACAGAGATTGGCAACTTCGTCACTGGACGCCTGTACTGCTTATAGATGAATCCAGATTTCATTTAACTCGTTGCGACGGTCGAGTACGTGTATATAGACGTCCTGGAGAACGCTACTCAGTCGCCACTTACAGGAAGTGGATAGATTTGGTCTTAGATCTGTGATGGTTTGGGCTGGAATCGGTGTAGACAACAGAACTGATCTTGTTGTGATTCCTAATAGCCTAAATATGAGAATAACAACGCCAAAATAACTATCACATTAACTGTGAAGTAGAAATAAGACTTATCTTTGTAGATAGATAGACTGTATCTATGTTTTAAGATCTGTAAAATCATAGATGCCTCTTACTTTACTAAGTTTTTTTAAATATTGCAATGAATTCCGTCTGCAGTCATGTGTGCGTGTCCCTTAGTCAAATATCTAAATGTGATGCTTTTCGACTCATTAATTTAATTGACGATAGTGACGTATGATGTAAAAGAAAGTCCAGTTCTTATCTTTTTCGGTACGGTTGTCTACTTATAGTACAAATTTTTATTGTATGACTCTCCAAATTGAGTATTAGAGGCTTTTTCGCCTGCTTCCGTCATTTTAAACACACAACATTCCTCACACGTATCCACCTCAGGCATGCACAAGGAGAAATATGCAAATTTAGCCTGTAAGTTTCAATCTCACAAACGACTGGATGTTAAGACATGGACTTGATGGTTAATTCTCGAGGTAAATATCTTATGTTGGATGCGCCATTCCTACGACAGTGGGCCACACAAGGATTATACTCCGAATATGGTCCATGACTAATGTTTTGTCACATTTTTTCTTAGGATAGCCGCCTCTATTTTTCTTGACAGCGGCACTGATTGTTTGTCTTTTGATTACGACGCATAATTGTGTTATAACAGAATACTGAATATTTTTGTCGTTTTTAGGCAGAATGAACAACTGTCCTTCGATTGATGTTAACTACTTGGACAATTTTTGCTAGCCATTTCCGTCCTGATGTGTATTCAAAAGACAAAAAAAATTCCCCAAAAAAAAATGTTCTTCCTCTGTAAATGATCCGCAATTTCTCTTGTACTTTCCTGCGCAACGTGATCTTAGTGGGTGTCTTTGTTTATCTCTCTTTGATTCAGCTTTCGTTACTAGTTGTCTTTCTAACTCTCTTTCTTGAAGGGGGTTTCCTGTTTCTACTTTTTAATTTTTATTTTCATTTTCTTCCTCACTCACGGTATCGTTAGTCATTTCAAAATCTGGAGCGGTCATACTGACATCATCATCTTTAATGAAGCTATAAGCATCCTTAGCATATTTTACATTCTCATCGGAAATTCCAGGTATGGGATCTTCTTCGCTACCATTTTAATTTGGTTCACGGTTTCGCTAGATATTTCAAAATTTGGATCATCATGAGCTTCATGTATACCCAGCTTCACTCCTGTTAACGTTCCTTTACATCCGAGTTTACATTAATTGAAGGGAGATGTTGAGTGATAGAATAATGTCAGACTAAAAGGTTTTTCAAACTTGGGAGATTTTAATTATAGCTAATGCAAGTTAAACCAGTTGGAAACTTTCTAAATTTAATTAGTGCACAAAGTAATACATTTAATTTGAACGATTTTAGGAAGCCTAAAATCAAAACTTGAAACAGCGTCTGCTACAAAAACGTTGTCAAAACAATGTAAAGTTCTAGTACCAAAACAATTTGGAATTCCGGAAAAAACCGGACAAGAACATGCTTTCTACCACTTACAGTGTATTTTTAGAAAAACATTTTCTTGAGTAGATCTAATGCTCAGAGTTAAACACAGTATCTACCAGATACTGTGTTTAACGTTGGGATATCTGGAAACAAAATGTAGTATCTTTCTTTAATCATGGTAGTTGAGGTAATTCTACAGGAGAAGTAACCAAGGCGCTATCAGAAAAGTTGCGCCTGAACACAGTACCTGCGTACGTGTATTATTTTAGTCAATTTTGATTAACATTTTTGTAACTGTGTTTTTCCCTTGAGTAGATGAATGTTAAACTTAAAGATGCTAGAAACCAAGGCAAGTAAATAAAAACGCGATTAATAAAACATAATGCTTTGACATGTTGACGAAATGAGATTAATGACAGAATCGGTCTTATCAATTATTATTTAACATTTCTGCAATTTTATATTTAATTGTCATTACGTTAATATTCGGTTCAGGAAATGTTCTTAGCTTTTCTCAATATATATGCTTGTACCACAATTTAATTTTTAGTTAACCACACCTCATCTAAATATTTTTTAGTTTGCTTGTGTTTAGTGTTTCTTTAGTATTCTTTGTAGGGTTTTTTAGGTATCTACAATCATTCATTTTAATTTACTTTCTTTGTTTTATATTTGAATTGTCATACATTTCTCCTGGAAAGAGTGACTTACAAATTTATCTTATAGATCGATAATTCATAATCATAAACCACTACACATGTCTGGCATCCTCTCTCATACCGACCACCAAGCCTGAGCTCTTGGTTGGTCACAGCAACATCAAAACTAAAAATATCCTTCAAAATGTCCATAGAATTGCTGAGTACGCGGCCCAGAAACGAAGATTGTATCGAAAGTTAAGTATATCTTGGAGCTTCTTTGTATATTATTTTTTGCTTTAAATTTGATTAATTCGACAAACTCACGAGATAAGTAAGGAGCATTAATAAAAATTGAACATAGAATTCAACTAGAGGAAAAAAGGACTGGAGCTCTCAATTTAGAACGATATCTATTTTGAGTGAGTTTGTACCTATACCAACAAGGTTCCACATTTGGGATTAATGGCTATGATGCGGAAAAAGTAGTATTATTATAGATAAATTATATTAATAAATAAATTGTTGAAATCCTTATTTGAAAATGTTCCACCCTGACTAGACTTTGAAACCAAAACCATTTGTTTGAGACATAATTGAAACACTGCTTTTATTATATTTGAATATAATATTATATGAATATAATTGATTTGTTGAAATTAAAAACTGTTTTATATAGACACGCAAACGATCAAAAATTCAGAAGTTCTTTATTGTGACGTCCTTGATGTTGGGAGCTCAAATCAGATGGTGAACTACTGCGGCAACCCAGCCGGTTTAATCTGGCCAAAGAAGATTGGTTTGATCTATCTTCTGCTGACAGTCCAATCGTTTTAGTATATCTGTGTTACTTTCGTTTACTTCTAGATCGTGTATACTTTACTGTTGTTGGAGTAAATCGATATAGTCACGCCAGGTTGCCAGGGCATTTGACATAAAAATGCTTCTTTCTTCTTCTTCTTCTTTCTTTCTGCTCATGGTAGTTAGGCTACGTCTTTTTTCAACCTGCCTATGCCTCTTTGGATGTTGATGTCCAGGACTCTTTTCAGCGTTTTGCTGGCCTTCCCTGATTCCTTTTTCCGACAAGGTTACTTAGTTGAGCACTTTTCTCAAGCTTGTTGTCGTCCATACTCTTTATGCGTTTATTCCAATATTTTCTTGGGTGTCTCGTCCACTTTCCTATGTCTTGTAAGTGGCTTTGTTGTCCAAGGTTCTCGCTTCTAATTCTGTCATGTAGTGTTTTTCCATGGATGTTTCTTATTATCTTCATTTCGACAGTTTGCATCATTTGCTGAGTTCTGGATGTGTCTGGCGTTGTCTCAGCCGCGTTAGATATAATAGGTCTTACTGCAACTTTGTATATTCTGGTTTTACTCTCTGCCTTTTGGTATTTGTTCCTCCATATTATGTCCCTCAAGCAACCCGAAATTGAAGATGCCTTTATTGTTTGTTCTCGAACTACACTGTATAAGTTTCCGGAGCTTGTTATAAGGCTCCAAACTATTTAAACTGACTTACTTGCTTGATATACTTCTGGTCGACCTCTAGTTTGCATCTTACCGGTTCTTTGGATGTTACCAGGCACATGATGTTGTCAGTATTGCTGTTTGATTAAATGAGTGAAGAAGTTTCTGAACCAGCGATGAGCACCGTGTCATCCACGTAGCAGACCGCATTCAAGTAGGTATTGTCCATTTTATAGCCTGCTGTTTTAGGTAGTTTTCCAACAATTTTGTCCATGACCATGTTGAATATAAACGGGCTAAGCGAGTCGCCTTGCCTCATTCCAGTACGCACCAGTATTTCTTCAGTTAGTTCGTTATTACCTTTTATTATCTTCCTGCATTGACTACTAAGCTCGTAGATTAATTTTAACAATTTTTGAGATACTTCTTTTTCTCACATTATTTCCACGATGTCCTTTAGGCGAACTCGGTCGAAGGCTTTTTTCATATCGACAAGACACATGAATGTGGGTTTGTTGAGTTCTACCGATTTTTCCACTATTTGTCTGACAATGAAGATTGTGTCAATTGTGGATGTATTTTTTCGAAAAACTTGTTATTCTTCGCGGATTTGTACAATTTCGTAAATTTCCTCCAGAATTGTTTTGGTGCATGCGTTGAGCGCTCTATTGAGCAATGGTGTTCTGCAATAATTGTTTGGAGTTGTTTTTTTCCCTACTTTCTTATACTACGTATACTACGTATAAGAAAGTATTGTGATGATGAAAATTTTCGATCTCGAGATTTTTGCAGTGTCCCTTGATACCGAAAAAGTAGTTTTTAAAAAATGTCTCTCTGTGTGTGTATGTCAGTGTGTGTGTGTATGCTCACGATAGCGGTCAAACCGCTATAGATATCAATTCTAAATTTTGTATTTACGAATGTAATCTCCCTCTTCAGATCTGATTAGATTTTCAGTAAAATCGGCACACCGGAAGTAGTAGTTTACTTCAGTGAAAAAATTAAATTTTGCCAATTATTCGTCAACTACTAAGTTTAAACAAATTTATAAAGAATGCATATACGAGGTGTGATCAATATATAACCGTTATTTTCAAATTTCGTGAATTCTTGCCACAAGGTCGTACGGTCAATAAGGAATACTACCTTGAAGTTATGCGCCGTTTGCGAGAAGCAATTCGTCAGAAACGCACAGAATTGTGGAAAAAACAATCATGGATTTTGCACCATGATAACGCACCAGCTCACACATCGATGCTTGTGCGTGAGTTTTTGGCCAAAAACAAAACCGTTATCATGCCTCAACCACCGTATTCACCGGACTTGGCCCCCGCTGACTTTTTCCTCTTCCCAAAACTGAAGACACCGATGAAAGGAAAGCGTTTTGCTACGATTGAGGAGATAAAAGAAAAATTGAAAAAGGAGCTGTTGGCGATACCAAAAAGCGCGTTTCAGAAGTGTTTCGAGGATTTGAAAAAACGCTGGCATAAGTGTATTATATCTGAGGGGGATTACTTTGAAGGGGACAAGATTGTTATTGATGAATAAATAAATACTTTTTGAAAAAATTGAAAATAACGGTTATATATTGATCACACCTCGTATGCTCAAAATTAAATTTAAGAATTTTATTAAAAATTTTTCGAAATTCCTACCGGAAGTAATACTTTTACTCTTAGCGAGTAGCATTTTTATTAAAATATCTCACAAAATATGCATTCTGTAGAGATTTGTTAGACGACTAGGAGTACTTAGAATAAGATTTTAAATAATTATTGTATAAAAGAATTAATTCCCTAATTTAGAACAACTTTGCATAATTTGAACGGCACATATGTATAAGAAAGTCGTGTGGTGCCCACACCTCATTTTTTAAATATTGGAATTGTTATGCTGCTTTTCCATTCGTTTGGTATTTTCTATTCAGGTATGGTGTTCCTGAAAAGTTTTAATATTTCTTCCTCTAAATTTTCTTGTCCTTATTTCAGCATTTTATTTGAAGTAAAAATGCTAAAATGCTCAAACCATAAAATGCTTGTTTTAAAACTGGATGGAATGACTTGAGATTGTAATGTAGAAAGAAGTTAAGAACTCATGCGATATGTTACGTAACCGCATGCAAGGAAGGAATTAAAGATAGAATATTACTACAATATATATTGAATGATGAATCCTGAGTTAAATAATTGGGAGGGACTCCGAATTTTCTTGCATAATTAATTTAAAAATAATGAGGGTAAAGAAAATTGCAACCCTATGTTACAAGACACAAAATGTAAGTATGTATTACTTCAATAAAATAATAAACTCTTATAACAAGAAAAATGAGTGTGCTTAAAACCACACGGCAGAAGTGAAAACTTCATCAAGACTCTCCCATGTAACGGTCGCCGAAAGAATCGCCAAATTGAAGACGTAATAAGCGACCACAAACACCCCCGTTTCCAAAATTTCACAAACATTCACCAATTTTCAAAAAACTCTTCCGCCATTTTGTTTTTTTTTGTCATTTTAACTTTGGATTCGTGATCAGCGACCTCAACTATCCCCGTATCTAAAATTTCACAATCATACGTCGTCAATTTTCAAAAAATTCTTCCGTCATTTTGTTTTTTTTGACATTTTGACTTTGGATTCGTGATCGGCGACCTAGGATACCCCCGTATCTAAAATTTCACATTCATACGTCAATTTTCAAAAAACTCGTCCGCCATTTTGTTTTCTTTTTGACATTTTGACTTTAGATTCATGATTGGCGACCTAAGGCCCCCGTATCTAAAATTTCACATTCATACGTCAATTTTCATAAAAATTCTTCCGCTATTTTGTTTTTTTTGACATTTTGACTTTGGAATTGTGATTTGCGACCCCCAAAACACCCATATCTAAAATTTCACATCCATACGCCAATTTTCAAAAAAATCGTCCGCCATTTTTTTTATTGACATTTTGACTTTGAAATCGTGATCGGCGACCCCCAAAACCCCCGTATCTAAAATTTCACATCCATACGTCAATTTTCAAAAAACTCGTCCGCCATTTTGTTTTTTTGACATTTTGACTTTGGATTTGTGATCGGCGACGTAAGACACCGCCGTATCTAAAATTTCACATTCATACGTCAATTTTCAAAAAAAATCTTCCGCCATTTCTTTTTTTTTTTGACATTTTGACTATGGATTGGTGATCGGCGACCTAGGACACCCCCGTGTCTAAAATTTCACTTTCATACGTCAATTTTCAAAAACTCCTTCGGCCATTTTATTCTATTTCGACATTTGAATTAGTGATGGGCGACCGTAAAAACTCCCAAGTGCCTAATTTTAGTCAGAAGAGAGAGAAATTGAATTCAGCCGGCTCCGCCCACTGTGCACGTTTGCGTAATCGTTTAAATAAAATTATTTCGTAGTAGGGGCAGATAAATGTCGAAAGCAATCCTCCTTTTTCCCTTTAAGGAAATACACACGTTCTGGAATTATCGTATTTTAATTCAAATCATTATTAAAATATTAATCGACCCCTGTATAGATAAAAATATCAAGTTATGTGGGAGACCGTTATGTATTGTGTGGAGATGCAATTCGCCGGACCGTAATACATTGATCACCAGTGCACATAAGAATCTAATATTTATTTTTCGTCCGTCCGGAATACATTGATATCAGTGCACATTTAAATTTTTTGTCGAATTTACGGTTCGTTTGGTAACCATGGCGACTCGAGCGTTACATAGCCGAGCGTGACGGCTCAATCTCGTTCAGTGCCCACAATCAACGCGCCCATAGAAGTTTACACTTCAATAATTCGAAAAGCATGGTTACAGGCAAGCCAAAAAAATCTATTATTAATGTATTGTTTATAGTAGTTTGTTACTCGGACACAGGTAAATTATCTCCAAACATTTTCTGGTACTTAATAATTACACGTAATTATCTGTGTATAACGATACTATTTTGATGACCGATTCTATTAATACATAAACGGCAAAACGCCCGTTTCAATTATTCTTCACATATCTGCCCGGGTGAAAGTGAGAAAAAATGAGAAAATGTTTAATGAGAGAGGAAAACATTTACTGGTAGTAGATGGCTATAAATTTTCATTTAAAAAATTGTTGAACAATGGAACTAAACGATGGTGCTGTGCTTCAAGAAAAACCAGTCACCATGTCACCTCCGCAAATTTGGGAAAACAACACATCTAGTATTAGACGAACCACGAATGCGTGTGAATCATTTCATGCAATATTAAATGCTTGATTTTATTGCGTTTATCCGAATATTATAGTTTATATAAATACTTTTAGATTTTCAAATGCAGACCTACATAAAGCAAAGGAGTTTGACAACAAGTACAACTATGAGAAAAGAGCTAAAAGAACAGCAATTTGTAGGGCAAAAGATTTTTTGTTTACATAATAATAAAATAAATCAATTCGAATTTGTTAAAACCGTGTTCTACATATGTTCTAATCTTTATGTAACCTTTAAAGAACCAACAAACCCGTCACGGCAGACTATGCTATGATCTATATGAAAAATTTACAGAACGGCTCTTAGTGTAGTAACATGTTGTGAGAGCTTTATTTTGCTTTCTTGATCCCCCATAACTAATTGATAGACAACTAAAGCATGACTAAAGTAAATCCACCTTCAACATTTTCCCCTCAACTTCTCTTCTTAATGTGCTGATGAAAGTAACACTTGTACACACCTTTTCGTGCTTCTTGCTCTTTTTCATACTCGGGGTCTTATTGCTTAAATATTACCTTTTTTCTGCACCTTCGGCATTTTCTCCATTAGCTAGTACATACTTTTTTAGTGGAAATTAAAGCCTTACCTCAAATGACACCAATATAAGTCAAATAATGTCGTACCATTGAAATGAATAATTTAAATGCAGTAATTAATGTAACAAATGCCGAAATGTCTATAGGATGCTCCCTTGACATCTCTTATTTAGAGCACAGAAACTGACTGTTAAATTAAAAACAAAATAAATTACGCCAGTCCAATTTCAAACACCCGCCATAAAGTGCATAAGGTTTGAAAAAAACTTAAATATTTGAAAACTTTCTGAACCTTAAATTTTAAATAAAATCTGAAATAGGCAACACTTTTAAACATGGAAAAGTTTACCTGATACAGCTTGAGCCGTAGAATAATTTAGTATCATGACTTCAACGTTCTATTTAAAAAATTGACGATGAGCTATTGCATCAGGCGATTTTACACTACTGATGTTCCGAAAAATTTGAATAAAATCGCTTCTAATGAAGATTTTTCAAAACAAAAAAGCAACTGTACTTGTATGACATGTAATATAACTATGCCAAATTCCAGACTTCTACCGTGAAAATTAACGATTTGCACATGAGAGTCATTTTCATTTTATGCAAAATTTGCTGTTTTTGTCACCTTGCCAAGCCCCGCTTTGGTTTCGTGAACCCTAATTTGACGCAGATCTTAGATTCGCCTCAGCGGTCTTTAAAAAAAAACGGCCCAGTAGTTCCTGGGAAGCATATGTTAAATGAGAGTGTCAAGTATTATTAGAGGTAGCGCTGCCGCGCTACTTTTGATTCACACTTTTTTAGGAATTTTCACAATAGCCAAATAGTTCATTAATTATCCTTATAATTTATGTAAACAATATTATTTATTTCATGGAGTCTATAAGTGCTTCGCACTTATAGATAACCCTTTTTTTATCATACATCGCATTTTGAAGACCTCTTATATGCATATGTATAATGATGTATGTACGCAATTAGCGATCTCTTTTCAACTTGTTCCTCTTTGGACATAATCTTAATATCAATCTGGGAAACGTTTTCTTCCATATCGTATGTATATTGAATGCTTTTATTGTGTATTATTAAACTGGAACGAGACCATGTAAAAGAGTATCTCTTACATTATAATCGTTTCCTGTATAATATGCACTCAGTTTCGACTAGAAGAATGTATTAAACATAAAGATAATGCACAATTCTAGTAATGTTTTCCGTACTGATTATAAATGTTACCGTTTTAATGGAGCTCATTGTATGTGGATATAACCTCTCTAACGTGTTATCGAAATAATAGTAACATAGTCACATTACTTTTATAACATCTTTTAGAAAAGAACCAAAATATATAGAAGAATAGGCCATTACCTTAATGTATCCAAATGCTTTGTTTGGCTTTATTACTGCATATAGGAACATGTTTATAAATATTCTGAATGCATTTTGAATTGCATGTATATTATTGTGTATTTTTCACATTGGAGTTAAATTACAAATTTGTTATTTTCTAAATTTATGAATAGTTTTAACTATAAAAGTAAAAGGCCCACAATACAGAGACTTATCAGTACTAAACCCTCTCAAGGTCTGATCAAATGTTTACAATAATTAGTCAACTACCAAGTTTAGATTTATTTTTGAAAAATACCAAAGTACTCAAAAGTGAATTTGAGAACAAGTTTATAGAAAATGTTTTATAACATTCTGACGGAAAATAAGTCTTGTACTATTATCGTCAAGCATGTTGGGTTTGCGTGAAGCCAACGTATTTTGATGATGGACTGTAGAAGCGACTCCACGCTAGTTTTCTCAAAATGTTAATCGAAGGACCAAAGGCTTCGTTGATTAAATAAAACTGCAGCACTGTAGCACTAACTATTTATTTTAACTACACCTTAAATTGACGCGTTTGTTAATTTATTCGAATTGCTTGTAACGATTTATTCGTATATTGATACGAATTGTATTGTTTTACAATCAGGAATTGAACTACTTAAATTTTGCTTTGAACACACACTGTTTTGATATGAAATCTTGAAATGAAATGTTGATTTAAGTCTTGAAGCGACTGTTTGATGTTACATCTTGAGTTGTACTGTTATTTCTTAAGAGCAAGAATAACTTGAAAATATTAGTTACTCCCACCAAACGAAATGCTATTGGTAGATCACCCTATTTGTTGACGTCAACCTAAACATTTCTTTTATTAAATGATAATATACCGATTTGCAAGGTTCTAACGGAAATCCCTGATGACCGTCTGCCCTTGTAATTTATCTTAAACTATGTGCAATAAAAGTGAAAGATGCTGTCTCTTTGTCAAAGAAAGCAAATTACAGGCAATGTTTTATGAAGGGGAAACACCCTTTGTACTAAGTAAATAATAGACAAATATCTGCTTCTTTTGACAAAGGATCGTAAACTTAAGGTAATGTTTTTTCCAAAATACTTAGTTATAATTACGTTTACGTGCGATCATGAATAGCCGGCATGAAATCACCGCAAATGTACCTTCTCGCGCAGGTATAGGTATGGTCAATTAGATCAACCAAGAACACGAATATATGATATACAGTGTGACAAATAGAAACTTAATAATAATTAAATTAATAATAATAACAATATATGATTAATAATATATGACGACACCGTCGTACGACGGAACATGCCGCCCGCGTTGAAAGCATCGGCTTTCGAAACTTAATAGTTACATAGCACTTCACTCATTTGACATAGGTAGAATGCATAATCTGTTGGCGGGTCTCTTCATTTCGCCTCGTATTGTTTTTAATGTCACTGCACGTACAACACCATCACTCCCTGGATGGATGGTTAACACTCTTCCTGCGGGCCAGGACATTGGTGGTATGTTGTCTTCCTTTATGAGAACTAGTTGCCCTACTTGCATTGCCTTGTCCGAATGCCTTGTCCATTTACTTCTTCCTTGCATCTGTTGAAGGTATTCCTTCGACCATCTCTGCCAAAAGTGCTGTTTGCTGCGCTCTATTAATTGCAATCGAGACAACTTATTTACATGTAACGGTAATAAATTAGGCTCTAAAATACCTCTAAGTGAGTCTCCAATAAGAAAATGACCCGGAGTTAGGACTGATAGGTCTGTCGGGTCTTCGGATAGAGGAATAATAGGCCGGGAATTTAGAATGGCCTCAATTTGGATGGAAATGGTGGAGAATTCTTCGAATGTGAAGTGTGCATTTCCAATTATACGTTTAAAATGATATTTGAAGGATTTGACTGCCGCCTCCCAGATACCGCCGAAATGTGGAGCTCTAGGTGGTATAAAGTGCCATGAAATTCCTTCGTTCGATAAGTAATTTATTACTTTTTCATGTTCGTTTGTTGTGAACATTTTGTGAAGCTCCTTTAATTCCTTGTTTGCCTTGACAAAATTAGTGCCATTATCTGAATAAATATTTGACACCATTCCTCGTCTTGATATAAATCGTTTTAAGGCGTTCATAAAAGAATCAGTGTCGAGACTACTAACTAATTCTATATGCACCGCCTTTGTTGCCATACAGACGAATATAGCAATATATGCCTTCAATAACGCCGACTTCCTCTTCGTATTATTACGGATTAAGAACGGGCCACAGTAGTCTACTCCTACATTGATAAAGGGTCGCCCAGGTTCAGTTCGTACAGCAGGTAGGTTTCCCATGATAGGCTGATGGGGTACCGGCTTAGATTTAAAACATCGTACGCAATTTCTTATAATATGACGGACGGTATTCCACCCAGCTATAGGCCAGTATCTTGTGCGAATTGCCGCTAAGGTCCCTTGTGTTCCTGCATGAAGTTCTAAGCGATGTGTATGCTCTATCAGTAATTTAGTAAAAATGTGCTTGCTAGGTAGTACAATTGGGTGTTTTTCTTTGTAATGACACTGAGCGTTTTGTAATCTGCCGCCTAATCTAATAAGATTTTGTGCGTCAATAAATGGGTTCAAGCACCTTAACTTACTTTCAGCTTTTACATTTCTATTGGTTTGTAAACATTTAAATTCTTCTGGGAAGGATTCTGCTTGAGCTACGGCCGCCAACATCTTTGTTGTTGCATTCAATTCGGCAACGGTTAGCGGGCCAATGATAATATCTGCGTGATTCCCCTTTACGCGCGATTTCACATTACATATGAAGCGGCGACAATAACATACTACTCGCTGTAGTTTTGAGAATTTGGAGAATCGTTGAAATAAATCTAATGATGAACAGCTTATGTTACTAATTGCAGCCATAATTCGCCTCTCTGGTATTTCTATTTCTTTGAAGTTCTCTCTTGATCGCGGCCACAGTGTATGATGATTCGCCATCCAGGTAGGTCCTTTCCACCAGATCTGGTTGTGCAATAATTGTTCCGATGACGAACCTCGAGATAGCAGGTCTGAGGGATTCTCATTTGTGCTGATGTGATTCCAATTAGTGACATCACTTATATCTTGAATTTCGCTAACTCTGTTGGCAACGAAGGTTTTCAAGTGCCTGGAAGTAGTATTAATCCACGCTAATACTATAGTAGAGTCCGACTAGTAGAAGGTGCGATTAATATCCACATCAAGAGCCTGATTTACTTTGTCCATTAGTCGCGCCAATAACACGGCGGCACATAGTTCAAGCCTCGGAATGGTTGTGGATTTTAGAGGTGCCACCTTTGATTTTGAACATAGCAATTCGCACTCTATTTGTCGGTGTTGATTTAAACATCGTATATAAATGCAAGCACAGTAGGCCTTTTCGCTGGCGTCGCAGAATCCGTGCAGTTCCACGTATTCCTTGTAGGGAATCGAGTTGCGCTTTATCTTCAACAGGCTCAACCGTGTTAAATCGCCTTGATATTGTAACCACTCTGTGTGTATGTGCATTGGTAGTGTCTCATCCCATGATACCTTTAACTGCCATAACGATTGCATAAGGATTTTTGCCTTAACAGTTACGGGGCCGATTAGCCCAAGGGGGTCCAAAAATTTGTGAAATTTGCGATAGAATTATACGTTTAGTGCTGCGCCTTTCAAGGTTTACTGGTGGTATAACATAGTGTAGAGTGTCCTCTGATGAATTCCATTGTACACCTAATGTTTTTGTTGTGCCATTTTTATCAAGTTTTAATATGATCGGTTCGACAGCATTTGGAAGTAATTTTGATAGAGATTCGCTATCACTTGAGGCCCATTTTCTAAGTTCGAAGCCTCCCCTTTGCAATAAGGAATTAACCTCTTCAAAGATGATCTTAATACTGTTTACGTCATCTGCCCCGGTTAACAAGTCATCTACATAGAAATCTCTTTGTACGATTTTCGCACCTAATGGAAACGTGCTAGATTCATCGAGGGCAAGTTGTTTTAAAACCCTAGTCGCTAAAAACGCCGCACAACCGGTGCCATATGAGAGTGTATTAAGTTCGTAAGTGAGTAAATCGTGTGACGAATCTGGGCGCCAAAGAATTCGCTGTAATGATAATTGTGACTGATCGACTAACACTTGTCTATACATTTTTGTGATATCTGCGGTTAATACGATTTTATGTGTGCGAAATCTGCAAATGATGGAGAACAAGTCTTCTTGTATTGACGGTCCTACCATTAGCATATCATTGAGTGAGTATCCTGACGTGGTTTTTGCCGATGCGTCAAATACTACACGCAATTTCGTAGTGAGACTATCCTCTTTTACTACCGCGTGATGTGGTAGGTAATATGTGCTGCTCTCATCCAGTAGCGATTCATCCACTTCTACTGCTTGCAAGTGTCCTAATTGTAAATATTCGTTTATGAACTGTACGTATTGTTCTTTCAGTTTCGATTGCTTCTGCATCTTTCTTTCTAGTGAGTAAAACCTTTTTGTTGCTAAATCTTTCGAATTTCCTAAAATTATTTCTGCATCGTTTATAAGAGGTAACTTAACAATATATCTACCTTCACTGTTTCGAGTATAGTTGTTAATAAAGTGTTGTTCGCAAGCTACTTCTTCCGCGGTGTAATTACTCCTGTTACTGACATGTTCGATCTCCCAAAACCTTGCTATACTGTCATCTAGGGCTAAATTACATATTTTGCTTGTTTGTTGCGCCCGTTTATCGTTCAGTGCCCCGGATGTTATCCACCCCAACTGTGTCTTTTGCATGATTAGGTTAGTATTTGCTAATTTTATTTGACCTACGCATAGAAGATGCGAGAACAACTCCGCTCCTATTAACATATCGATCTTATTGGGTCGATTAAATTCAGGGTCAGCCAATTTTAAGTTTTGTGGAATATTAAGGCAACTCCTTTCAATGAAATTTGATGGAATATCGTTTGTAATATTGTTTAGAATTAGACAATTTAACTCTGTGCCATACTCATTATAGTTTGACTTGATATTAACTAGAACTGACTTGCTTATCTGTGTACGTGTTTGATTGATACCACTCACAGGGATATTCACAGGCTTTTCCTTTAAATTAAGCCTTTGCGCTAGCGAGGTTGATATGAAATTAGATTGCGAGCCTGAGTCTAATAATGCCCTACATGAGTGCCATGCATTATTACAATCTGCGACTTTAATAATAGCTGTAGACAACAGAACTTGCCCAGAGTAATATAATTCTGAAGAGTGTGCTGACACTGCATTTGATATTGCTTGATCTGTATTATTTGTTGTTAATGGTCCGTCTTGAGTTTCCGACACTCTTGCTTTTTCGAAATGAAGTAATGTATTGTGTTTGTTACCACATTTCCTGCAATTGGTCGAATTGCATTTGTTTATTTGATGACCTGACCTGAGGCAGTTAGAACAGAGCTTGGCAGATTTGACTTGCTTTGATCTTTCCACTACTGACATGTTTAAAAAACTTTGACATTGATATATAAAATGATTGGCCTTGCATATAACGCATTGACTGTCTTGTCGTGAAAAGTGCGCTAATGCTGATTTCTGAAATTTATGTGACTTTTCTTGAGACAGATTTTTTGAAATAGCTTCCAGTGGTTTGCATTTATGTGATAAGAAATCTAAAAATTCTTTGAATGTTGGTATAGTATTCTCTTTTATACTTGACTCCCATTCCTTATTAGTTGTTCTATCTATTTTATTTGTGATTGAGAGTATTAACCAGTCGTCCCAAGTGTCCACCGGACGACCTAATGATTTTAATGCTCTCGTGTGAGTTTGCACACCATCAAGAATTTGTCTTAATGTTATGTAATTCTCATGCATGCAATTTGGCAGCTCAAGAATTGCGACAAGATGTTTTTTTATTATTAATCGTTTATTATCAAACCTACCCTTTAATGCTTTCCATGCAATTTCATAGTTGATTGCGGAAACTTGCAATTCTTGAATGCAATTGGCAGCTTCCCCTTCTAAACATGACTTAAGGTAATGGAATTTCTGTACGCTAGAAAGTGATTCGTTGGAATTTATTAATGATTCAAATGTTTCATTAAATGGAGTCCATTCTTCAAAGGCTCCCGAAAAGGATGGTAATGAAATCTGCGGCAATCGTATGCGACCTTGAATGTCTTGATTCTCGTGTGGTAATGTGGCCCGTTGGTTGTGTAAATCAAAATTGATCTGTGTCTTAGATTTTGAATACATGGCTAATATTTCTTCAGCGCGTGATATTCCGTTAAAATATTGATCCTCAAATGCCGAATCATTACTCCTTGTACCTTCCCCAATGTTGAGCTGTTCGATTTGCATTTGAACCTGATAATATTCTGTCCACAATTCTTTTGTTTTTGATATTCGTGTATTTATTTGAAAGACACTGAAATTTGTTTCATCGATTGTTTCAAGATATGTACTGAATTTTGTGATTGATGATTTGATTGCGCGTGTTTTGTAGTCGAGTCCTGATAGTAATTTCTCTTTTTCCGGTTCAAGAGACATGATGATATGAATGGATTAGGAAATGCGGGAAAGTAACAAAATTGGAGACTCACCTTTTTCCGTGGATTGTTGTCTAATTGTTTTCTTTGCTGATTTCCTGATGTTGATCTTTTCCTGTGGCGCTGAAATCCGGCTCGAATGACCAAAATGTTGGGTTTGCGTGAAGCCAACGTATTTTGATGATGGACTGTAGAAGCGACTCCACGCTAGTTTTCTCAAAATGTTAATCGAAGGACCAAAGGCTTCGTTGATTAAATAAAACTGCAGCACTGTAGCACTAACTATTTATTTTAACTACACCTTAAATTGACGCGTTTGTTAATTTATTCGAATTGCTTGTGACGATTTATTCGTATATTGATACGAATTGTATTGTTTTACAATCAGGAATTGAACTACTTAAATTTTGCTTTGAACACACACTGTTTTGACATGAAATCTTGAAATGAAATGTTGATTTAAGTCTTGAAGCGACTGTTTGATGTTACATCTTGAGTTGTACTGTTATTTCTTAAGAGCAAGAATAACTTGAAAATATTAGTTACTCCCACCAAACGAAATGCTATTGGTAGATCACCCTATTTGTTGACGTCAACCTAAACATTTCTTTTATTAAATGATAATATACCGATTTGCAAGGTTCTAACGGAAATTCCTGATGACCGTCTGCCTTTGTAATTTATCTTAAACTATGTGCAATAAAAGTGAAAGATGCTGTCTCTTTGTCAAAGAAAGCAAATTACAGGCAATGTTTTATGAAGGGGAAAGACCCTTTGTACTAAGTAAATAATAGACAAATATCTGCTTCTTTTGACAAAGGATCGTAAACTTAGGTAATGTTTTTTCCAAAATACTTAGTTATAATTACGTTTACGTGCGATCATGAATAGCCGGCATGAAATCACCGCAAATGTACCTTCTCGCGCAGGTATAGGTATGGTCAATTAGGTCAACCAAGAACACGAATATATGATATACAGTGTGACAAATAGAAACTTAATAATAATTAAATTAATAATAATAACAATATATGATTAATAATATATGACGACACCGTCGTACGACGGAACAAAGCATGTTTTTGAGAATATCTCACAAATTATATATTTAACACACTTCAGCTAAGAATATACACATACCTAAAATACAATTTGAAATAAAGTTTAAAACTTTGACTGTTATCGAAAACCGGTGTCTCGCAAATATCTCGCATATTATAAATTTGGCTCTGACTATTAATAGAATAAAAGTATATAAAACTGAATTCGGAACAACTTTTCTATAACAAATTCGTACTATATGTTGATATAAGAAAACTGTGTGGTGCTAACACCTTATTTGTTTATTTGAAACTGATCAATTTCTTGATATGGCAAAAATTTGGTAAGAAATTTAATTTTTTCATTACAGATGTAAAAGTTAAGTTACTTTGTTTTCGAAAAATCAGTAAGATGTTATGATGAAAAAATTTCAGTTATTTAAATTGAGTAGAAAATTTTCTTTTAATTGTTTTTGCACGCTTATTATAAAACAATTCTCTTTCATCTAATGGACATCTATAAATATAACGCAAGTTTCTTCACTTTTCGTTGTTTCAATACGCGAAAAGCGTAGTCGAAATTGAAAACCGCTAGTACAAATGATATACCTACTGTTAACATCTAGTCATAAATGATAATACCTACTAATTACGAGTATCTGAATTAACATGAATGTAGTGAAAACGTTCTAAATTTCTAGTTAAGAATTTTAATAAGCATTTTGTACTTAATTGTGACAGTAGCAAGTTAGGACTAACTCCTCAATTATTCAAATAATTACTGTAATTAACTACCACTGTATACATAAACCAAGGCTTGCACGTTATATTATTTACTGCTGGCTCATTAGTGCGACACATGTGCACGAAGTCATTGTATTTCCATTTATTGCATATACATATACATACACATATAGTAAGTATTAGTATCGTTGTTCCAGTTATGTTTTAAATACGTTTTTGTACTCACCGCCTATATACTGACATTTCGCGCATGTATCGCTCGACCGGTCGACACGACTGTAAAAATTGCGAAAAACACTGGCTCTGCGGGGCATTTAAAAAAATCAAACTTTAAAGTAATAAAATTTTGTCTATAAAATACTACTTCCCTTGACTTTCCCTTACTAAAAGTTAGCGAACAGATTTATTGGCGCCATCTATTTGACGATTTCTCAAGTAACATTCACATTTACAGTTAATTGTAATTAAACCCAACAAGCGATGAATTCAAGATAGATATAAGAATAAATACGTCATGTGTAAGAATACAATAACATGTAACGGTAGGCCCTGTATATCATGAATAAAATATAAATATAATATAACATCCAAAATATTTATATTAAGATAATGTATATCATGAAATTAAGGTAGATAATAAATCAACACAGATCGGGAAACATATATTATTCATTTATTTGTATTAAATTATTATATTCCTGTTTAAAATGTTTCTATATAAATTCTATATATGTAAGAAAGAAATAGTGCGTAGGTGTATCTGTGTGCAAGAAACACAAGTGGCGTCAATGTTATCAAAGTCAGCCAAGAGTTTAGGCGGCGTTAACAAGAAACGGTTTGTGTACAATCAACACGTGGGCAACCTTGAACGCTACATATTTTGCGAGTGCATGTTCCCACGAACAGAGTTTGAATAGAAGTAAAGTACATAAGTGGCTCGGGGAATCCCATAAAAAGAATACGGTGTGACGTGCCTTAAGTAAGGAGTAAGAGTCAGACGCTCCCTAACTCGTGAACAAGTAGGTTCACAGGTCCCTTTTGTCGAATAACGACTGGACCGCACCCAAGCTAAAGGGAACGATCTCACAGGCTAATAGTGCGAATAAAAATATAGTAATTTCAAGCATTAGTTAAAAGTAAGAGAAAAGCCTAGTGAGAAAAGAGATATATTTTAATAAAACAAATAGTGTACTACGTGAGGTAGAAGTTTTATTAAAAACAAGTGTGTGCCGTGATTCGCTATAAAGAAGACGGCGATTTCAATCCATCCGGGGGGAAAGCTGCTGATGAAAACACCATTTCCACCATAATAGCATCTGTATAAAGGTACCCAACGTAAATTGATTTAAAGGCCTATATCATGCATGCATTTTTTTGTGAATAATAAAATAAAATCTAGTTAAATTCACGAGATATTATTTATGTAAGGCAACGTTGTGGTATTGATCTATTATATTTGCCTATGTTGTAATTGATGCGTAATTTGTATTGAGACATACCATTTGAATTGTGTTTCGTTCTGTAACATTTGTTTGTAACCTGATCTGTGTTGTTGGTGTTTTAATCAATATATTAATAATATTTAAATATCCGTTTGCATATTATTTGTCTACCTTAACATAAAAAATTTGGATTATAAAAAAGAAGTAATAGTACGTCCAGAAAAATAATCTTAGTGTCTAAATACCCGAACCGTCTTGAAATTAAGAGTCTTACGCAAAACCGAACTATTTATCTGAGCTAATTACGCGGAGCGTTCAATAAGTCAATTTTAGTCATTGTATTTATTTTATTCATTTTAATTATATTTTAAACACGTACTATTACATATGTCACCCCACTTTAGGGGCCGTACTATTACAAACAACTTAATTTAATGGAAATGAGATAAGTACGCACATGAAGTGATAAAATTAAATGGATAATCTATTTGAGGTTGTGTATAATCCTGGTCACCTTAGTCAGCAATATTTTTAATTTATATATTCGTACAAAAGATACCATTTGCGTGAAAACATCTTCCACGCATTCGCGCAATTAAAACCACTCGCTTCTTTCAGTCGTTCGTGCTTGTAAAATGCGCTCATGCGGGAACACAGCTTTCCTGCACTTCGTTCATAAATAACTATTCCCTTCTTCCAAATTCAAGGATAAATACCTTTATAGTCTTAACAAATTCGTATAGGGTGCATAGCTTACGCGAGTTCCGTTGATTTCGGTAGCCGTGCTTGTCGTCTTGTGGGAAGTTTTCTGGAGCATCGTCGGCAGAGTGTTGTGTTTGATTCGAGGGAATCGTCTGCCTTACCAATACATCGTGGCGTTCCTCAGGGTTCCATAATCGGACCACTTCTTTTTTCGTTGTATACACGGGACTTGATTGAGAGTATCAGCTTTTGGAAGACCCATATATACGCCGATGATACACAACTTATATCTGTCCTTTGAACCTGCTGACTAAGAGTCAGCTGAGAGGAAAATTAATAGAGATCTTGGATCTGTGTCAAGGTTTGCATCGGAGAGAGGGCTTGTGATTAATCTCAGCAAGTCTCGGGTTCTGATGTTCGGTGGTCCTGCCGCTTGTGATCGGATTAAACAGTTCATTAATATTGAACTAAGCAATTCAACTCTGCCTGTGGTGGGCTCTGCGAGGAGCTTGGGCCTGATCTTAGATAATAGCTTTAGGTATAGACATCAGATTAGTAATTATATAAGAAATGCATATGCAAATTTAAGAAAGTTATTTCCGCATAGGTCAATCTTAAGCATTAAAGCTAAAACAACTTTATGCGAAACTTTTGTGCTATCCCAGTTTACCTACTGTGCGCCTCTTTATCACTCATGCATCGATAAGTATAAGGAATACAGGATTCAAAAAATTCAGAATTGTTGCTTGAAGTTCATTTTCGGTCTGAGAAAGTTTGATCGCGTTTCTCACGGACTTGGTCGCTTGGGACGGTTGAACATGTATAGTAGGAGGGAGTTGCAGACCCTATGTTTATTTCAGAAAATTATTCTTTTTAAAACGCCTCCTTACCTGCACAGAAAAATTAAATATCGATGTGATGTTCACAGCATCACAACCCGGTTCAGGGGCCTTATTTCGCCACCACCTCATCGTACCTCACTATTCAAGAGGGCATTTTATTTTTGTATGTTATCTTTTCTAAATAAAATGCATTACCTATTGAACTCAAAGGGTTGTCCTTGGCTGGTTTCAAGCGTGGGCTTAGGAGGAGATTGACTGTGACTGGTAGCTGAATAATGTGTTTTTTCTCTCTAAGCTAAGCATAAGTATTTTTAGGTTATTTGTGTATATTATGCATCTGTAACTAGGTTTGTTGTATTTTAGGTTTACTGCAGTGAGAAACCATCACTTTATTTTAGGCATAATCTCTTGTGAGGATTTATGCTGAAGCCAAGGTTTAGGTGGTAGAGCAGTCTTCGACTGAACCTCGCCCTGTGACTTGCGAATGTTAAATTGAATTATATCTTATTTAGGCATGTATGTTACTTCTATACTTTCGCAATAAAGATATTATTATTATTAGTACTATTATTATAATTGAAAAATTCCGCGATTTGATAATAGTAAATTTTTACTTCCAGTCCGAATTATGAAATTTTATTTATATAAAAAGTTTTCCAAATCCAGCTGTAAATATTTTTTTATACTGTCAATAAATCTATATAGAACGCCTAGATTGCAAGATATTTACAAAAATCTGCTACTCTATGAGAGTAAACCTGCTACATCCAGAGCGACTTTTGGCATTCTTTTATATAAAAAATATTCAGTCAAGCTTTAAGACTATATTATGTATCAAGTTTAATAAACGCCATTGTAGTCACGGGTTTCATTAATCAGGAGCGTAGCGTAACGCAGCGAGTGATTAAGGAATTTATAAAACGAGTTTCATACTATACTTTTTCTACGACCGCAAATAATCAAAATAATACAAAATTATTTGTTTGTTGTCGCACCATTTCGGATAATATTGAGAGGTTGATGGCAAGTGTTAACCATCTTCATTGAATTTCACTTGATTTTCGCATTTAGAAACCTAGAGCTAACTGCAGCCCGTGACTAAAGTGCACAAAGCCACAGCTAGTCAATATGTGTTTAAAAAGCCACTTAGCGTCATGGGAACATAGGGTAATAGGGGGGTATTGGTGGCAGGCCTCCGGTGATTGGCATCTCCTTTTGTTTTTGGCTGTAATAAGCATGAAATAATTTTTTGCATAATGCCGCAATCCTGTATGACGTGTCGTATGTGCAACACAGGAGTTAATTTGATAGTTTTATTTGTGACAAGTGTTCGTCTTGAGCCTTGTGACTTCAGGTAGTGTCTTATGATTTTCCTACGGATTCCATTTCTAAAATGAGTTTATAACTTTGATAGCTTTACTTGGAGGTCGTTGCTGCTATTTGTTGTTTTGGAGTATTAACTTTGTTTGCCATAATTCTTTTAAAACAAATGCTATAATTTCCCCGTTTTCTCATTTTCTTAGGGTGTCAACTATTGGTTCGCAAAATTGTGTTTCACGAATGATTAGCATGGGTGCCAACGAATGGTGTATTCCGATTTATGCCAGGATCCAATCACTGGAATCAATAGTCCGCGCAAATCCAAATACTTGGACCAATCAGCATTACTTATTGAACAAAATATGCCGAAATATTTTTAGTCAAGAGTATCTAGGTACCTACTTAATATCTACTGGGTTATTCAATAAAATATAGGGTTGCAAATTCTTACTCTCTTGCTTACTTTATATCATTGCCGATGCAGCCGAAATTTCAATTCAACTTCTTCTTGTTTAGGGTTTTCCCTGTGTTTTAGGAAATTTTTATTGGTTGGTACTTATTAAGTAATTTCCTCATTCCATCTTTTCAACAGATGGCGAACGTAAACACTAAGCACATCTATACCAAAAACTACATGGAACAAGCAGGTTATATCGACTTTGAATGAAATTAAAAATGAAGCATCCATTAAAGGCAGGTCCAAAAAATATAATGTACCAAAGGCAACGTAATAATCTATTATTTTAATCCAAACACTGTAATAAATTTAAATGAACCGTTAAATCTTAACTACGTCAGCTTACAAAACAAATTTTGTCCGAAAATGATTACTCCAGCTTAGACGGCAAATAGTGCCGAAAGACCAACTACTGACGTGTATATAAAGATTGATCTAAGTATACCTTCAACACTTTTGACACTTAAAGATGACTATTGAACAAACAGCAGACTGTTGAAATGTGAACCTATCGGATTTACTATTCTGGCCAAAAACTTCCGACAGACAAGGAAAGACAGACAATAACTTTTATATCATAACGGCTTCAGAGTTTAAGCAGATTTTTGAAGAAAAAAACATCTAAAAAGGATTTTGAAATTAAGAAAACGCAGAAACGCAAATTGGTAGAGTAATAAAAATACTGTGAGGGATATAAAAACTATGACAAATAAAAAGACGGTGGCAAATAAAAACACAAAGATGAATAAAGAGACTTCGAAGACTGAAAGAAATAAAACCGAAGTAACTCCTCACGAGTATGAGATTTATTCAAATCAAATGATGAAAATGTTTCTAATGAAGCGAATATATAATAGGTGAAGTACAAAATAATAGTACTGCGTGTTGGGGACTCTGTTAGAAATTAAGTGTCAAACATATTACTTGCTTAAAAAAATGTTTGAGAGCAATTTTAAATATATTTCATGGCAAAAGCCAGGTACCTACATACCTAAGAAGGTATCTAAATCATTAGAATATTTTATTTCACTTATGTTATCTAGTTAAGGTTAAGGTAGTTGCTTACTCTTAAAGGTATGTGCGTAAGTGCCTACCTACTCAGGTATGGTTTTAAATTTGGTTCTACTTTAAGCCAATCAAGAGCAATTTGATAATATTTGTGTCATGTTTACGTGTAATTAAGATTTCTTTTTTTTTTAATGTTTGTATTCCATGTTTTCATAATTTATAATTATATAGTGCTTTTGATGACAAAATCGTTTAATTATTTATAACGCGAATCGATATTGCCCTACACGCAAAAATTCCAATGAAGCAGACACCCCATGTCAATAATGCCAATCAATGTCTCATTTGTACATGACATTGGCGAAAGTGCCAATAACTGGCACATTTGCCCTGCTTTGGTTTTAATTCATTTTTAGCCAAGTAGATATATTATTTTCATGAAGTTACTAACAAAACTTGTTGATAAGACATTAAAGAAAATAAAAAAGAGATCGATATTTTGTATAGCTAATATTAATTAATTAATGAATTTTGAATCAGAAAAGTCTCTTAAGGTGTCAATCGATGGGGCTTTTACCCTATGTGATAAAAGGCATTTTAAACACGGGAGTAGATATAGTTATTTATTATACAAGGGAAAAAAGTATTAGATTTTAGCTCGAGGTAAGGTTTATCTCACGAAGCGAAGCGGAGTGAGATAAATTACCGAGAGCTAAAATCTAATTTTTTTCCCGTGTAGGTATAATACACTATTTTTTTCTGTGATGGGAAAAACGACGATTTAATATTTAAAAAATCACGTAAATACTATATATTGAAGTCAGAAGATCAATCGATGTGACATTTCAAGTGACATTACACCTGCGTTGCTAATAGAAACCTGTAAAATAATTAATGTCAACTGCCAATTTAAGCGGACAAAAAGTGAGCACATTTTATTACCTGTCAAGAAGGATAAAATGTCAACTTTTTTCCCGTCACAGAAAAAATACTTTTATAATTTTAATACGTCTGTCTCAAAACATGACTTAGGAGATATTGGCAAAAACTGTTTTCGATAAGAGTAAATTATAAAAAAAATGCAAATTTACTTTCGATTACTTTGTATTACTTAGAAATTTGTAAAAAAACAGTTTTTCTCTGAAGTAAACTACTACTTTCGGTCTACCGATTTCACTCAAAATCTAGTCAAATAGAGAAAGGTTGTAGTTCTAAATATAAAATTTTGGTATTGATATATTGAATCTTTCGGCAGCTATCTTGACCAGAGAGAGAAAGAGACAGAGAGGAAAATACGAATGTGTTAGAATACACACATATATCTATTGTCATTACCGACAATCAACATACATACACCGTGTTTCTTATACTAAGTTTACACAAGCAAAAAATGAGATGTGGTCACCACACGACTGTCTTAAACATATGATCTGGCCTAAATTTTAGTAAGTCCAAAACTGTTGTATACAAAAGTTGTTCTAAATTAAGTCTTAAATACTGTTATACTAATAAAATTTTATATAATCTGTAATTTACGAGATAATAACAAAAAAAATGCAGTTCAATGAGTAAAAGTGTTACTACTGTTTCGAATTTTAAAATTTCCTTTATACAGAAATTACTCCAAATTAAGCTCTAAATACTTTTACGCTTCTAATAAATCTATGTAGAATGTTCAATTTCAGAGATTTTTTCATAAAATTGTTTTTTGATCAAAATAAATATTTAGAAAATTAGTATTTTCAAAATTCAAACCGGAAGTCAAAAACAAACTCAAATGAAGTTCTGAATATTTTCACACTGTTAGTAAATCTGTCCTAATTGTGTGATTTGTCAGATATGTACGACATACCTAGTTCCAGCTGCAATTTAGAAAAACCTCTTTTTAAAATTGTTTTTCGAATTTAGTTTTGAGTACTTTTCTATTCTCTAGATATCTATCTAAACTTAGTAGTGAGGAAAATTTTCCTCACTCACATGGAAGTACCACGCGATCATTTAAATTCTAAATTATAGCAGGCGGGATATTTCTTATTAGGTT
Source organism: Amphimallon solstitiale (assembly GCA_963170755.1). Classification (NCBI taxonomy): domain Eukaryota; kingdom Metazoa; phylum Arthropoda; class Insecta; order Coleoptera; family Scarabaeidae; genus Amphimallon; species Amphimallon solstitiale. Next base: position 19,004,390 of record OY720679.1, read on the forward strand.
GTCCAGAATGTCAATTATTGATTAATTAACATTTTGAAACGCCACTTTGACAATTCAAATTGTAAATTAGTACTTATATACCAACTTAATTTAAATTTCACAGCCTGCTCTAATTTAGAATTTAAATGATCGCTCGGTATTAGTTGAGATAAAGCTTAAATTCCTAAATATAAAGTTTTCTAGTAACAACTTTAAGCATTTGACCACTGCCGTGGTTACAAACATACAGGCAGACAAATAAACAGATTGACACACAGACGCAAAGGCATGTGTGCAAAAACCTGTTTTCCTTATTAGGGTACTTAACACAAGGTGGATAACTCCAAAAGTATCAAGATTGATCTTTCTTATATCTATGTATTGTGGATAGCTGCAATATAATAGATGTTGTTTAATATCATTTCTACACCTCAGATGTGCGACTGATTATGTTTTACATAAGTTTTTCATAAGCAAACAGATGGATTTCCATAGAATTGGAAGTGTTCTTCACCTCGCTTAATTTAAGTAGAATATACGGTATACTTTTCAATTTTTGAATTCTGATTAGTGAAAAATAATTTTATGTAAAGCTCTCAATACGTAAATCCGACGTGCTTCGAAATACTCGTATTGTCTTAACAAAAATCTTGCGACTGCAGGCGTTGTGAGACATTTCAATTTTTCAAATACCGTTTTGCAAGTAATCAGTTATGTTTCACCACAGAAGAGGAGATATTTCCAATAGTCCTACCATATATTTTGAGGTGTGAGATAGTGGACGTATTAGATTCTTAATGACTAAAAAAACTGTCACCGCTAGTCTCATTCCCCAAGTCGTTGGTATCAGCTAGTCATTCAGTCTTCAATTATGTTGCGAATGGTGTCATAATCATATGTCTATTTTCTTTCAGATATTCACGCTGCGTAATGTAGGCTTGTTTTATTACATTCCCGGCATAAAAGAACTATAGAGGAAATTAAATGAAATCATGAACTTAATTAGGGAATTATACTCAGTAAAAACGTACAAAACAGTTAAAAGAGCATTAACAACTGAATGGTTTATTACATACAAGCGGTAAACGCTCTTTGTGGAGCACAGATACAACAATTCGAAATAATAAGCTTTCCCTATGTCTACACCTTAACTGAACAAAACATATTCGGAATAATATAGACAAAACTCTAGGAAGTCTGGATCTGACCCTATCGAAACAAACATACTCCTTTGGATAAGAACAGTGTCCTCTTTTACAACATCGCTCCAGAAATTGAAAGGCGGAGAAAAGAAGTTATAATGAGCTGATATTTTCCAAAGAAAAGCAGAAGACTTTTTGCTAAAAAAAGTAAATGTTTCAGAAACTGTTGTAGTTAAGTAGAAAGCTTCATATTGCGTTGATCTAAAATTATAAGAAGAATTCGATAATGTACAATAGGTTGAATTTAAACTGATCAACTCGGTGACACATATACAGGGTTTTTCACCTAACCCGTTCGTTAGAACTTTTCTATGTTAACGCCTTAGGGCAGTTTTGAAAATTTGTAGCACGTAATGTTGATACTTGTTCTGTTAATATAAAATATTTACACTCATTAACTACTTTTGGTTATACAGGAAGTCATAGCCAACTTTGATTTTTTAAATGGAATGTTATTTTTTTATTGCTTTTTTAGATTCCTTGCAGAGTGCTGTAACACATTTAATTAGGTTTTATTTTGTGAATAATTAATCGTTTTTAAATTATTTTGATTTTCCTCAAATTTTTTGTTTTTTCAATGCACTTTTTAAAACCACATATCTAAGGCGCATTTGAATTGAATTACGTCATATTTCTACTGCAAACAGGGAAAGGTATAAGATTATGGGTAATGTCTAAATATTTAATAAACCTCATACAGGGTGTTCAAATTTTATCGATTATTTATGTAATCCTAAATTTAAGAAAAATCGGTTTTTTAAATGGAATAGCCTGTAGATGAGCACGCCCTAGTAAGTAGATGAATATCTTGCATCATACAGATATAGGTTTTCCTATGCCTATCTCTCACAGTTTTAAAGATATTAATGATTATTTTCTAAATTGAGCATTTTCAAGAAAAATCGTAGTAGTAAGCCTTGAAAAGTAAATTTGATCTGTCAAAATTGAAAGATAGTTCATTTCGTTTCTAACTGGTTTTAAGTTGTTCACAAAATGCAAGACGAATTCAATAATTATTCTAATAGAGATATTTTAAATTTATTCTACATTCATGGTGAATCTCTTCAAATAATTGATAGAACGTGTCGACTTTTTAATGAAAGATACCCACATTTACCAGCAATGAACAAAACTAAATTTAAACGAATAGAGTCAAGTTTCATTCGTTTTGGTATTCAAGTCAAGAAGACAGTTCCAAAACCGATTACGGGCGACGATGGTAATGAAATCGTTGTTTTGGGATATTTTCATGCACATCCAACCAGTTCTATACCGGCGGCATCTGCAGATGTAGGAATTTCATGTACATCTATACATAGGATTTTAAAAAAAAGTAAGATGCACCCTTATTCATTTCAAACTGTTCAAACTTTTCGTCCGGGAGACCTAGATAGAAGAATTCAGTTTTGCGAGTTTATTATAACTAAAACACAAAAAGATCCTGATTTTTTATCAAAAATTATATGGACAGATGAATCGAAATTTAATCGTGAAGGAATAGTTAATAGAAGAAATTGCCATCATTGGGCACAACAAAATCCACATGCCATTAGAGAAGCAAATTTTCAAGACACTTTTAGCTTCAACGTTTTTGCAATGATTGTAAATAACCGCGTTGAATACGAAATTTATAATGAGAATTTAACGAGCGTCCGGTATCTACAGTTGTTAAGAGAAGTAGTACTGCAATTTTTGAATAACCTACCACACAATCTCATACGGCAATGTTGGTTTCAAATGGATGGAGCACCCGCTCACTCTTCACATGAAGTATATCGGGAATTAACAAATATATGTGAGGATAGGTGGATTGTCCGCAATGGACCCTCGTTATGGCGACCTAGATTCCCCGATCTGACTCCCCTTGATTTTTAAATATGGGGTCAAATAAAAAATGAGGTTTATACGTCTCCCGTGCAAAACAAAGAACAGTTTATAGCTAGAGTAAGAGACGGTTTGCGAAACTTGAACGCTGAGCAAGTCAGAAAAGCAACTACAACAGAGTTAAGAAGAAGAATTATGATTTGTTTAGAACGGAACGGATATCATTTTGAACATTTGTGAATATCATTCTGAACGCATTATTTGTCTTTAATAAGTTGATTTTATTCACATTTTAGATTGATAAGGTTATTTTTGTTATCTCATATGATATTAAAGCCATTCTAAGTTTTGCTATTTATTTTCTTTTTCAACCTTCTCACACAAAGTTTGATGGATCAAAAATAATTGGTGTAATTCCAAAACTATTTAGATTTTTTTTCACAGTTTACTGCTAATAATGCTCAATTTCGAAAATAATCATTAATATCTCTAAAACTGTGAGAGATAGGCCTAGGGAAACCTATATCTGTATGATGCAAGATATTCATCTACTTACTAGGGCGTGCTCGTCTACAGGCTATTCCATTAAAAAAAAACGATTTTTCTTAAATTTAAGATTACATAAATAATCCATAAATTTTGAACACGCTTTATGTGATTTATTAAATATTTAGACATTACTCATAATCTTATATCTTTCCCTCTTTGCAGTAGAAATATGACGTAATTCTATTCAAATACGCCTTAGATATGTGGTTTTAAAAAGTGCATTGAAAAAACAACAAATTTGACAAAAATCAAAATAATTCAAAAACGGTTAATTATTCACAAAATAAAACCTAATTAGATGTGTTACAGCACTCTGCAAGGAATCTAAAAAAGGAATAAAAAAAATAACATTCCATTTAAAAAATCAAAGTTGGCTATGACTTCCTGTATAACCAAAAGTGGTTAATGAGTGTAAATATTTTATATTAACAGACCAAGTATCAACATTACGTGCTACAAATTTTCAAAACTGTCCTAAGGCGTTAACATAGAAAAGTTCTAACGAACGGGTTAGGTGAAAAACCCTGTATACAAATATTTTAGATGAGTCCTGTGGTTAATAATAAGCCAATGTATTCCGAATTCCGAGAGATAGTAAGGAAAGTTTTTGACTTATTATGAACTGTAGGACTCATCTAAGATATATTCGATCGGGTTTCTGATGAGCATCTAGTATTCATACATAAATAAAGAATATCAAAGCCATCACGTATGTGTACTAAGATGAAAACTAGATGAAATTTAAATATTGATTTCAAAGACACAATTTCATAATGAAATTTATCTAAATAGTACTCTACTAACCTAATGCTAGACGAACCACTCGTCCTTTTGGCTCTGCTGGACGAGGTCCGCAGTCGCGTCGCCCCCGTTGGCGGACGCGGCGTGCTTTACTTTGCCTGGCAGTAGAGGCGGGCCCGGGCCGGCGTGCTGAGGCGGAACCCGAGTGGGCCCGCAGGGTGGCGCCAGTTTCCCTGCACCGTCAACGTCGTCGTCGAACCGCCGTGCTGCTGCTGTTGCTTTTGGGGCATCATCGCACCGTTCGAACCGTACATCTGTTGAACTGGAAAGAGAAGAAAAGCAAAGTATGCATGAAAAACAGCAACATCAAAAAAAGAAATATTTTGGTAGTAAATTGAATTTTTGTTGGAAGGTAAATTGCTCTTAGAGTAAAACAGTAGAAGAAAAATAAAAGTTCAATATATAAAATGAAAATAAATTTGTAGATAATGCCCGCATTAACAAAACTGAGCAACTGTTACGTTGCCATAAAGTTATATTAAGCAGAATTTAATAGGATTATATCTATTTTTCATAGTGTTCAAGGCGACAGGTGAAATGCATTTAATGTTTTTCGGAAACGAGAGATGGCGCTGATTTTAGTTCCCGTTTTTTTCCAAAACTATGCAATATATTTTGTGCACGACCCATTTACAATATAGACTATTGCTTACTAGTTCAGAGTATTGGAATGGACGGTTTTGCTTTACCCGTGTACAATAATATTGTACCACTAGTGCACAATAAACAAGCCTACCATGACTTTTAGCAAATTGTCTTGTTTGCGAACGATTTTTTATTTTGTCCAATGGATTTACATTACACTTTATGGTGATAAATGAATCCAAAGGAATTAAAACAATCAGTGATAGTTTTGTAATAATAGTGATATTTAATAATTGAAATGAATGTGTGAAATAATTTTTGATGCACATGTCACTATTTAAATCTCCTGCCAGTCCCGCTTGATGGCTCAAATGTCAAATTTGTCAAACGTAAATTTTGCAGTGTAGTCGTTAAATGCCCTTATTGAACTTTAAATCCTCTTAAAAGGAATATAAAATGGACGTAGATGAAGAAATTAGTGGAACTGCACGTGATATAGTGCAAGCCGCTACAAAAGCTACATATAACCTGTTACCAGAAACTTCGAAAACAAAATAAGAAGCAGCCTACAAACGTTTCATGGACTGGAAACTTACAAATAATACGAAATCACTATCTGAAAACGTTCTTATCGCTTACTTTGAAAATCTATCAAAAAACTTCAAATCATCCACTTTATGGAATCAATATTCAATGTTACGATCTACTTTGAATCTTCGACATGAAGTTGATATTTCGCGCTATCCAAAACTCAGAACATAGCTTAAAAGAAAAGGAGATGGTTATAAGCCCAAAAAGGCAAATATACTCAGTCCTCAAGATATAAAAACATTTTTGAAAGAAGCTCCAGATAGTCAGTATTTATTATCAAAGGTAGGTTATTATAGGTGAATTAACTTAAAATAATCAATTAAATTATTTGTTTTTACAGGTTGCACTAGTGATAGGAATTATGGGATGTTGTAGACGAGGAGAGTTATGTAAATTAAAAGTTGATGACTTTGAAGATTTAGGCAAAGCGCTATTAGTTAGATTGCCGGACACCAAAACAAAAATAACTAGAACATTACCCACTATGCAAAAAATACGCTGCACTGCGCCCTCCAAATATCGCTGAAAATCGTTTTTTTCTGAATTATCAAAAAGAAAAATGCACAAACAAGTAGTAGGTATTAATAAATTTGGAAACATGCCAAGAGAAATTGCAGATTTTTTACATTTACCAAATCCGAAGTCATACACACATTGCTTCCGAAGAAGCTCGGCAACCATGTTGATTGACACCGGAGGGGATATCACTATGTTGCAGCGTTATAGTGGGTGGAAATCGAGCAAAGTGGCAGAAGGGTATATCAAAGATTCCCTCAACAACAAATTGAACATAGCGGATAAGATAATGCATGCAGTTGAAAACATTGAAAATCAACCTTCAACATCGACTAATAATAATCTGTTACCTAATACAAATACTGTTCAAGAAGACTTTAATGTTCTAACAAGTAATGGCAATAATGATAAACATCAATTGTATTTTAATAATTGTAGTAATATAACATTTAATTTTCATAAGTAATTTGTATCATGTGAAATTAAATATAAATTCTTTCTAATTATGACATTGTTATAGCAAAAACTATTAATATTTTTGTAAAAATTTCAATTTATTTTGTCAAATTTACGAACTTCCACGATTAAGGTAAAATTTAAAGTATAGGTCGTGCACAAAGTATAGTGTGAAACTCGAATGCAATTCGTAATTGCTTGCTCGTGCTATTGCAAACACTCGGCTTCGCCTCGTGTCACAATATTTGCACTCGCAAGCAATATACTCCATTTCATTAATCGTTGCACAATATACTAATGAATTTCACTTACTGTATATTTGGTTAAGTGTATTTAGAAATAATGCAACGTTTTACTTTTTTTATATTTCATTCTACAAAAAAATAGTTATTTATTATACAAGGGAAAAAAGTATTAGATTTTAGCTCGAGGTAAGGTTTATCTCCCCGACGCGAGGTTTGTCTCCCTCCGCTTCGCGTCGGGAGATAAAATACCGAGAGCTAAATTCTAATTTTTTTCCCGTGTATAATACACAATTTTTTTCTGTGATGGGAAAAACGACGGTTTAATATTGAAAAAAAACACAAGATACGTACGATGTGTCTGAAAAAAAATTTTCGATTCGCGACAGATGGCGCTGTAGTCGCAAGAAATTGAACATTAATCAAAATGATTTCGAAAAACACATGTATAGTGTTTTTTTTTATTTTGTAGATGTTACAGTTATCCCCCCTCCCAATCTCCTGTGGATGGAGTGATTGGTTAATAAACTACTATTAGTGTAACGCAAGAACAACGACAGTCACGTAGTATTTTTTGTACCCTTCGGGGTGCTTGATTAACGTGAGTCCTCTTGCCTCTCACTGTTCAAGTAAATACTCGAAATGGTGACCTTGAACTTCAACACATTTGTAGATTTGCGTTTCAAATGACTGTACACAACTGAGAAGTACCTCTGTCTAGTAATATGGGCACAAGCATTCCTGATTCGTTCAATCATATTCTCACGAGTTGCTGGTACGTGTTGGTACACTTTGTCTTTCAGGTATCGCTACAAAAAAATCTTCCGAAGTCAGATCTGGTGATCTGGCAGGTCAATTTATCCGACCGCCTCTACCGATCCAGCGACCATGGAAATTACGATCTAGTACAAGGCGTGCTACTGCTGAATTGTGGGGCGGACAACCGTCATGTTGAAACGTCATGTTCTGTCGCACTTCTAAGCTTACGTCATCTGTAGCAGTTCATTGCCCAGGAAGGTACACTTCACCGTTTAAATTTCCTTCGAATATGCGGAGACCGAGAGTTTGTCAGCAATTATTCCGCACCACATGTTGATAGACAAAGGACGCTGATGCTCAACCTGACAGAGTTGAGTGTGAGTTTTCACCACTCCAATAATGCATGTTATGTCGATTAACATCTCCATGATTTGTAAAAATTGATTCGCCAGAAAATAAGACGCAACGAAAGAAATTACGATTCATTTGTATTTGTTCCCGTGCCCACTAACAAAATGTTAAGCGGTTTTTGTAATCAACGCCATAAAAATCTTGATGCAAAGATACGTGATAAGAATGATATTTATGGTGCTTTCAAATTCTTCAAACAAAGCTTTGGGATACTCCGCAATCGCAAGCTATTTCTCGTGTACAGACGACGTGGGGATTATAAGCTACTGTGGCTAATACAGAAATAACATTACCTTCCCCACTGATTGTTTTTCGACTGATCATTTTCTTGGGTTTACACTTCCTTCGGCAGTAAACTGTTTAACAGTACGGAAAAACGAAGTGCGTGATCGCGGCCTTTCCGGAAAACGCTGAACATAAGAGTTGACAGCATTATCGAAATTCCTGCCAGATTCTCCATGAACAAGAACCATTTCAATTTTTACTTGCAAGGTTAACACGTCCATTTTCACAATGAGTAACACAATAAACTGTTCCTTGTTAGTCTACTTTCTACAACTAAAGTATAATAATTCTCATAAGATTCCGAATTTAAAGAGACTATTTCCTGACGTTTGTGGTTGTCATAGGTAACTAAGATTTTTTAACATTCTTTTGATTACTGTTCAATTTCTTGCGATTACAGCGCTATCTGTAGCGCATCGAAAAAAAAATTTCTCACAAATCGTAAGTATCTTTCGACGTGTCATCCGAATCTGCGATAAAAAATAGGGGTGTAAGAAGGGAGGGGTGTGGGGGGGGGGGAAGGTAATATAGTACTAAGGAATGCCCCGCTCGAAATTATTAAAGTTTTGATTCGGCAAATTTATCTATACCATGCATATTTTTCGAGATATTACAAAATGATCACCTGGTATATAAGCTATATTTTCACTTGACTTCCTGGATGAAACCGTTGCAGATTTAGATTATATCCCTATAGTTTACACAGCAATTTCGCGATTATTATCATTTAAATCTGTTGCCCTTAGAAATTATTTATTAGCACAACCTAAAAATTATTAATTTAGAACTACGTGAGATTGCTCAAATCAATCCATTAGAACATAAAAGTTCATGAAACTATTAATGACATTTCCCTGACACAATAGCGCGGAACAAAGACATTAAAAAATATATCACGAAAGCAGAACACTTTCGTAATAAGAATTTGTTCGAACTTATTAACCTAGGTGTAATGTCATGCGTTACCGATTACATTATATGTACATATATTAGTATCAAGAGATACATTCGTTCATTAAATTGCCTTAAATGGAATTCTAGATTGCTAGTACAAATAGAAAATATTTTTATTTTATTGCGTAACTTATTTAATTTTCCGTTTGTGTATATACATATATAGTTATACAGGCGAGGTCGGTAGTGGAATGCAGAAGAATTATAATAACGAAGTTATGTTTCCATATACGTAGGTAGAATATGTATTCAACTAGCCTGTAAAACTTTTAGCGCCATATCTAAAATATAGTAAATTTATATAAGATATTAAATTAAGAGTAACATTTCCATCTTTATATGTAGATGTAATACAATCAATAAATATTGTTCCCTTCGTTTCATTGTGCTAGCATGTAAACCTCTTTCTGGAAGATATGTCAACATGTGTAAAAGTGCATTTGTTTTGTATATTAGTATTGTTGTTATTGATAATTATACTTTCGTATATGCAGTAATAAATATAACGTGTGGGCACCACACGAGTTTCTTATACATATTTCTGTGACTCTTGCAAATTAATAATACAATTAAATTATTAAAACTCTGTATTCCCAAAAATACGAAAGTTCAAGCATATGTGTCAAGAAATTAACCTTGTGCTAATCTGAGATCTTACTACTTCTGCAAAAATGCGGGTTAGGCAATGTCGCACTTCACTAGCTCAGTTAATGATATCTCTAATTATCTTTCATCTCAGGGGCAGAATTATTCTTTCTCCAAAAGATTGTACTCTTAAGTTTTCAACAGGTCAGATACATTAAATAAAAATACAGGAATATCTTACAATATAATTTATTAAACACATTGAAGAGAAATAATAATAATAAAAAAAATATTCACAAAAGAAACGAACTATTCTAAACAATTTATTTACATGCCACAATAGAGGGCATTATCATCTAATAATGTATATAAGCTAAAGTATAAATTAAAATCATGTATAACACACTTGTACGTGCTGAGTTTAAATTTTTATTGCAATCAACAAAGCAAAGGAAAATTTCTCATAATTAAACTATAATGTGTAACGACTTATATTAATTATGATTATAAAACAAAATATTATTACTGTTATTGTGTACACACTAGAAAATAGACTTTGCTGTGATTCTAATCCTATCCAAATGCCTTTTCTCGCTTCTGGACAACATTCCCAAAGCAAAGAGCAAAGTCACGTTAATGTGTCAGTCAAGGTCCCATTCTATGAGTTTATCTTTTAAACTTATTAAATACACCCTCGACTCGCGTCATAACGTGTCCAAACTCTAATGTTTACAAGTAAGAGTGAAAAATCTTTTAAAATTTAATAAAAAAAAAATTAATTACAAGTATTTAGATACGCATTAAAACGCTGACTTTGTGCTGATATTAATTTCACTCAAATGCCTTTTCTCGCTTCTAAATAATATTCTCATCACAAATTATAGTGCATCGTAATTTATAAAGAATATCTTTCACAATAAATTCAGGCATGCCTATTCAAAAGATTCTTCCCACTCTTAAAGAGACATATACGCCTCCATCGCCTCTAGCGGCGTGTAAATACATTACAGCTTGAAAAATGTAAACAAACAAATGCATTTTAAATCAATGTGACTGTGTCAATTTAAAACACGAAATTTAAAGAAAAACCAGTATATAAGTATGAGAAAACGTAAATTACTGCAATGTCTTAATTCAACATGTTACACCAATATTCTAACTGTTATAGTATAAAGCTCAAATGCATCACTGTCATTCATAGATTGGGTTATAGATTTCCTTATTACTGTCTTCATGATTGTTAAACCATTTCCGCATGTTGTTCGGATACTTAATTCTAATTTTCTTTGTCTTCCTTTTCATGGGAAATAAAGGAAACACGTTCGTGATTGTCGGAATGTGTTTTCTAATGAAGATTGGTTCATACATGGTTTGCACGGGCCCTGAAGAAGAAACATTGTTTACTTCGGCCTCATCATGTGATTTCATCCACTGGATTGTATTGGGTGACACACCATACTAAAGGTACAAATGAACGATTAATTATTAAAATTCACCTGTTATACAGGGATTATTCAAATATTTATTTGTATAAATAAATATTTTAACAACTTTATTACATAGTTTTACTTAAATTAATATAAATTACTGAATCCTAACCTATAACTTTACAATAAATATTTATATACAATGTGTATTATATAAATTTAAACTGAAACTAATGTACAAGATCAAAGATAAAATTAAATTAATTAAATCTAATTGTGATCTACAACTTAATTTTAACTCAAGATCACAGCAATATGTTTTCGAATTGCTTATGCAAAAGTTGTCCCTAATTAATTTCTCAACATCCTCCTAATAAATCAGTGCGGAGTGCAGCATTTGCGAAATATTTACGGAAAATTGTCTTCCAATAAGAGTTGAAAGTATTACTTCCGGTATAAGACCTTTTCTCCAGAGGGATGTGTAAATACTTTTGTCCTTTTATTACAATTTGCATTACTCGGTGTAAGTATTAAAGTTATTTTTAAATATTTTACATTTATTATAAAAACACTCGCATGCACAAGATGAACTTCGACCGCGTGTACTTTCTCAAGAACAAATTCCTTTCCTTTGTCAAAGCGGGTACAACAACAAAACCTTTCAGTCCCAAGCTACCTAAGAGCAGATATTTCATACACAAACATTAGTTTTAGATATCTCGGTTGCTTTCCAATGTTTAGTGTTTCTATATTTTTGCCGGTTTTTTTCCCAATTGGTTAAGAAATTAACTGCCAATTTCCTTCTACCACAGAACTCTTTAAAAGGCCCCATCTCCTTGGTTTACTGTCTTGGTAGTTTTGAAGTTGCTTTCCATGAAGATTTTCTACGTTGCATCCCCAGGAGTGTTTTTTGCGTTTAGATCGTCGGCTGCTATTGTTTTATGATTACTTTTGAATAATAATAATAATAATAATAATAATAATAATAATAATATATAATATTTGATCCAGGTCAGTGTGGAGAAGTGGTTTCAGTGGTGGCAGGTACATAGCATATAGATGTAGGTCCCCTCTGTCAGTGTGCACTATAATTCCATTTGTCTCCAGTGGTGGTGTTTGGTGTAGGGAGTATTGCATGTTTTATTGTTTTCTTAATGATTATGGCTGTTCCTCCTCCTGGGGTAATACGGTCTCTGCTGTACATGAAGTATTTTCTGATTTTAACGTTGTGAGAGGGATGAAGATGAGTTTCCTTTAGGAGTAGGACGTCTGTTTCTTGATGTTCTGCGTATATTTGCAATTCATGTTTTTTGCCCAGTAGGCTGTTGCAGTTCCACGCAACTATCTTGAGTGAATTTATTTTGCGGCTTTGTGGATCCATTAGGAGAATAAAGATAATATGTGGTGGGTGTTTCTGATGAATGCTTGTGTGGCTTCAGGTGTTGGATTTGGTTTTGATAGTGCGTCTAACATTTGTCCAAGTGCTTCAAAACTACCAAGAAAATAAACAAATTGCTATACTAGCCCCATTCAAACCCTCTCACTTCTTCCCAAGGCGTATCCCTGACATCCTCGACCTCGCAATCACAAACAACAACGCAGACAATATTCCCATAACTACAGAACCAGCACACTCCTCAGACCACAACCCCAGAATACTCCACTGGAGCGCTACAGGCTACGACACCAACTTCACCACAAAACATACAAACTGGGATTCATTCACGAAAAACCTAGCAGACACTCTCCCTCCTATTTCAAAAATCAACACTCGACTAGAAATTGAAACAGCAATACAAACTCTACAACAAAGCATCACCGAAGCTGCGAAAACAGCAACAGTCACCAAAACAGTAAGACATAAAACAGAACAACTCCCAAGAGACATCAGAAACCTAATCAGGGAAAAGAACAGGATGAGGAGAAGATATCAATCCACCCTGAGCCCAGAAATCAAAGCAACGCTAAACTGCCTACAAACAGAAGTCAAAGAAGCTATCTTACAGTACAAAAACAGAAAATGTCAAAAGACGCTAGACCACATACAACCCAAACCACAAGCTCTTTGGAAGATGACGAAAGCTCTGAAAAGAACTAAAACAGAAATTCCTCCGCTGCAATTTGAAAACACCTACGCCATAACAGACCTAGAGAAGGCCGAAATCCTAGCCGAACAACTAGAGGAACAATGTAGCCCAAACTGGGAAAACACCAACATAAAACATATTGCCCATGTCCACAAAATGGTCAGAAGAAAATTAGCTGCCTCCAAAACAAAAAATGAGTACTTCATAACACCACAATCTCTTCAAATAGTAATCAAAAACCTCAAAAACCGAAAGGCTCCTGATCCAGACAAAATCACAAACACGATGATGAAGAACCTCCCATATAAAGCTGCCATCTTCCTACTTACCATCATAAACTCAATTTTCAAAATACAGACCTACCCCACCATATGGTAAACGGCTACAGTAATAATGATTCTTAAACCTGGTAAAGATCGGTCCCTACCCTCCAGCTGCAGACCAATAAGTCTTCTTACACCAATCAGCAAAGTGGCAGACAGATTAATCCTATATAAAATCGAAGAATATTCAAGCTCTCATAACATAATCTCACCTGAACAACATGGATTCCGGAAAGAACGCAGCACCATTACGCAGCTAGTAAGAGTCACAGAACACATCATCAGGCGTTCGATAAAAACATAGTCTCAACAGCTGTTTTCCTGGACATATCAAAAGCTTTTGACAGGGTATGGTATCAGGGCCTCTTGTACAAAATGCTATCAAATAACTATACAATACACTTAATAAGAATAATACAAGATTACATATACAGAAGAACATACAGAGTGAAGATCAAAGAAAGCCTCTCAATCTCCAGAACAATTACAGCAGGAGTCCCACAGGGATCCGTTCTTTCGCCACACCTGTACGCCATATTTACAGCCGACATACCGAAAAAAGACAGGACACTCCTCGCCATCTATGCGGATGACACTGCCATAATCTCTCAGTCACTACAACCGCGAATAGCCATACCAATCCCACAGCAAGCACTGAATGACATTACTAATTGGTGCCAAAACTGGTGTATAACCATTAATGGAAGCAAATCACAAGCCATCACCTTTCAAAGAAGCAACAAAACCGTTGAAGGCAACCTATACATAGAATATTCACAAATCCCATGGAATCCAGGAGTCAAATACCTTGGCGTCTTCCTAGATCACAAACTTAACTACACGCATCATGTCAAGCACTCCATCAAGAAAGCAAAAACAGCAATGGCAATCTTATGGCCACTGATGGGTAAACATAGCGCACTAGACCCAATCCTTAAACGAAGAGTATTCACAGATATCATAAGACCTATCATGACGTATGCAGCACCCATCTGGATGACAGCCTTTCCAACATACATACACGGCCTACAAACTATACAGAACGTAACACTTAGAATGGTACTCCAGGCACCCTGCTACGTCCGCAATTCACAAATACACAGAGATACAAACACACCATAATTCAAAGACTACATAAAGGAAATGGTCAGGGAATTTTATAACCAGATGGAAAATCACAACAACCATACAATAACTGAAGCACTAAATTACGATCCTGAAACTTTCTTTAAATACAAACGCCCCAGGTGAGCGCTTAAATAAGATCACCAAATCACCAGTAGCAAATTGCCTTAATATCTCACCCATCAGATAAACTACTTCCAGACTAAGAGTAAAAGGCACAGGCCGACTTAAAATCCCAACAAAGAAGATGAAGATGATGAAGCTCACTGTCTCACTACTTAGCAATCTTCTATTACTTCGTCATTTCTCGCTACCCCTAGTAGTTTCGCGATTTCTTCGTGACTTCTGCCGGTACCCGTCCAATGCCTCTGAATCTGTGCGAATCCATACACATGCAAGTATAAACATGCATAGTTCCATACCATTGATTTCTAACTTAAATCCTCACTTTTGAACCGATTTGTAAATAATCCCTGTTTATTTACTTTCCCATAATTTTAGTTGCCTTAAATTGATATTACTTTATTTTTTTTTAATCGTAATTTTATTTTAATTCCTTATTTATTTTATTAAACAACTCTCTTTGTTTTTTTAATACTTTCTTTTTCAATACAGTATCCTGGACCGTGATGTCGCATAGTTATTCATATGCGACATCACGTAATTAATTATTCATTGTTCAATATACAACATTTTATCAATAATTATGACCACCAACATAATACCAAGTACAACAATTTAGCGCATAACTCTGTGTATTATGTTTCTGGTCCGAATTTTAACATGTCTTCCTTGCAAAGACTGCTCTAAATCTAGTTGTAAATATTTTGATGATACAAATCTATATAGAATCCATGAGTTGCGAGATATTGGAAGAAAAACTGCATCTCGATAAAAGTAAGCAAACATTTTGAGAAATTCTATATAATATTTTTATTTTATTTTAGTAATACTGCATAATATGTGTAATTTGTGACATACTTTGCAAAAAGTGTTTTTCCATATGAGAAAAAGAATTTTGAAAAACTTTTTTTTATAAAGATGATTATAAAGAGGTGGCCAGGTATGTGTACAATGAATTAAGTAATTGATTAATTCATAAAATGGAGCTTTGATTAATCCTAGAAACACGAATTTGTTTTGGTGGTTCTGTTTGGGAGCGAGAAAAGGCGCTGGGCAGTATTGGTATTAGAATGAAGTCAATACTTTTAAGCACAATTTAAGTACGCAATAATAATTTTATATATATTACATTAGAGCTGGACACGTTGTTGTGTACGATATGGGTGTGTCCAACAGTCGAAAGACGAACTCGTAGAACGGAACCCTGATTTACCGATTTGCGTGAATTTGTTTTGTAGATACTGTTTGGGGGCGAGAAAAGGCGCTGGGCAGTATTAATGTCAAAACAGAGTCCATGTTTTAATGTGTATATTATTTTAACCGTTGGGATTTAATATATACCATATATTTTTATTATCCAGTATAAGTCACGACATTCGATAAAACTGTGACCTGTTGATTGCTTTAGCATAGGTATTCACAAATAAACCTGATACAAAAGTGTTTAGTAGAATATTTTTGATTTGATTATTATTATTATTGTAATTATAATTACAGTGTCAGTGGTTTTCTTTATTTATTATCATAACATGCAATAGTTTGATTTTGTATATTAAATTTCTTTATTTGTACATACACCTGTTTTGTTTCTCTTTAGTATTTTAATAAATTATGTTATAAGATATTTTTGTATTTTATTTACTTTATCTGACCTGGAGAGAACTTAAGAGCATCCACTTTGGGGAAGGAACATTTTTCTATTTCTGCCGTTGACAGAAAGTATAATTAGTGTAACCATAAACTGAGCTAGTGAAGTGCGGAATTGCCTAACCCACATTTCTGCAGAAATTATAAGATCCTAGTCTAGCATAAGGCCTAGTACTAGGATATGCGTTGATGCTGCCCGAATTTGAGAATAAAGCATTTTAAATAATATCACATAATTATCAATTTGTAAGAGTCACAGCAATACGTAGTTTATATTATATTGAGTGCATCGATGTATGTGTTTTGTAGAAGTTGAAATAAAAGGATCAGTATTTATATTGCATAATATAATATCACATATTCCAATAAGCAGAGGTTTTTCTATTTCCATCTTCAAAATGCCATTTATAGTATATATTTTGATGACCTAATCTTCTAAATACAACTTGACGACCTTTAGACTTTTTGCGTTTTATTCTGGGAGTGAATTTAGCAACGGGCGCTTTAGTCACGAGCCAAAGTTAGTCAATTAAGCTGCTTCACACTTGTCATCAATCTGTCAAAATAACCTCACGTGGCGCCACAACGTACAGTTGCGGCCCCTACAAACTCAGACACCGACTTTTGACACATCCTGCCACATTCAAAAAATTTAGCAATGTCAGTGTCAGTTTTTTGTAAGTCAGAAGTGTGCACAATTTTTAAAATGCCCCAATTAAACGAACTGCAAAAGGCAATAATTAGAACTAGGCTAGAGGACGCATTAGGCACATCGCAAATGAAATAAACGTTGATAAGAACACGATACTTTTGGCGAAACGAAAAATTGAGGAAACTGGAATTATTAGAAGAAAGATACAACGTAAGCATTTTGCTAATCTTACGAGATGATCTTCAAATGTTGTAAACTGTTTCAGAGCGGCAGAAAATATCAACCCTCGATGAAGATATGCGTTTAGTTAATTTCCTAAGGGAGCATCCTTTTAGTACCGCAATAAGAGCAAAAGTGGAAACCAATTTTCCTGGTTCCATAAGAACCAGTCGAAAAAGAATAAAAGATAGTGAACTACGAAATCGAAGTGCGGCCAATAAGATATTTTTGTCAGAAGCAAAAAAAGAGGAAAGACTGTGTTT
Source organism: Amphimallon solstitiale (assembly GCA_963170755.1). Lineage (NCBI taxonomy): Eukaryota > Metazoa > Arthropoda > Insecta > Coleoptera > Scarabaeidae > Amphimallon > Amphimallon solstitiale. The sequence continues at coordinate 19,021,995 of OY720679.1, forward strand.
CGATTTTCAACATATAAATAATAATGTCAATTTTTGGGAAAACGTAGTGTTTTCAGATGAAAACAGTTTTCAATCATGTAGTAATGGGCGTGTTCGTGTTTATAGACCAGTTAGTGAACGATTTTCGGAACAATATGTTCATAAAATTAAGCGCAGTGGACGTTTTTCTGTGAATGTTTGGGGATGGGTGAGTTCCCGTGGAACGGGAATATGTGTTATAGTGGAAGAACGATTGACAGCTTTAGTTTATAAAGATATTCTGGGGCAATCACTGTTACCTTCAATTCTACCCGTTTTTGGAAATAATTTTGTGTTCCAACATGATAATTGCCCAATTCATACAGCGCATCTAATAAGAGATTTTTTGCAAGCTAATGAGGTAACTTCGTTAGACTGGCCAGCGAGAAGTCCAGACCTCAACCCCATCGGAAATATTGGGGTATCATGGCCAAAGAAATTAATAATAAGATCTTGCCTTGAAACCGTCAAGAATTAATTCAAAGTATCTCGGATACATGGGGGCAAATATCTGTAGATTGTGTACAACGCACAGTTCTGTCAATGCCGAGGAGACTTCAAATGGTCGTAGATGCTAACGGTGCTACAATAAAATATTAACTTTATTGAATTAAAATTTTTCGACTTTTCATATTTTTTTTATATTATACACCACTGACTTTCTTTCAGTTAGGTGACATTTCAGAAACGCCGATTTTCTATTTGAAACACTGTCTGAGTTTTTAGGGGCCGCAACTGTACAAATAATTTTGTATTATTCTGATTATGTCCTGTCGTAGAAAAAGTGTAGTATGAGAGTCGTTTTATAAATTTATTAATCATCACGCTAATAATTAATAAAACTCGTGAGGTTTATAAAACTTTTCAAAAAATCTGCTTCTCGACAACAGTAAATGACAAATTTCCAGTATGACTTTTAAAAAACGTTTCTTATAAAGTTTTTCTCAAATTAACTTTTGAATTCTTTTACGTTCTTTAGAAAGTTGACTAAACTTTCTTTAACTGAGACCGACACACATATAAGAAAATAGAAAGATATCGCGCCGTTGCTAGTAAGTAGCTTGTAAGATGATATTAAATATGTATATCAGTTAATAGAAAATGTTTTGTTTTGCATAACGCATCTACTGCTTTTATGCACTTATTATACAACGAGATCATATTGAACTGTCCTGGGTTGGCAACAAGAAAGTCCCAATATTATCAAAAACTAGGAAATATTTACTTCCGCGAATTGTTCATACTAAATTTACATGTCAAATGTCAAAACCATAATGTATTGAAGTGTCTTGTACTTTCGTATTTTCATTCTTTTATTGTCGCTTTTCTGTCTATTTCAAGACAATATACCTCGTATACCATGCCGTTACGATACAACAGGATACGTTTACCGTGTCGCACTTTCATTGGGATCGTGTTTTCAGCAATTTGTAACGGAAGATGCAAATCTGGAAATAAACTTGGACACATTCACTCGTCATAGCAATAGGGTGATTGAGAGGTTTAAGGAAACGGGGAGTGTTTGAAATGTAAACCTGAGAAAGCACCAACAATTTTAACTGAAGATGTTGTCTCAGATATTAGGCAGCGAATGGAAGTTAGTTCCACAAAATCTGTATGAAAACTGTTTGCTCAAACTGGTAAAGAGATCTAATTCACTTAAACGTAATTTGTTATACAGCATTATGTATTTGAATTGTAGGTATTTCCTACGGAAGTGAAACAAAACAAAAGTGAAAAGAAACTTATACAGTGACCGGCAGAAAGTGCGCAGCATATGGGAAAATGGTTTACCTTTGAATATAGCAAAATTATTTTATTGCATCATGTCTCGGCATGACTTGAGACCAAAATAGCACTCGCGATTTCTGCCGAAACTCTCATCGTATACGAGGGAGAGTCAAAAATACAAAATTACGCTAAGAGTAAAGTACCCCCATTTTTAACATTAGACTTTTCTTTATTAAGCAATAGTTCTTTGGTTTTAAAAATTAAAGTAAAATATCGAGTTTCATTCACTTTTGATAAAAAATTTCAGTTTACTGTTTATTCTGAATTACCCTGTATAAGAAATTGAGCGCGCTCATACAATACGCAAATCTTACTCTCTGTAGACATCGTAACAGAAAACCATAAATAATGCGTCGCAAAAGTCAGCTACAAAAATAATATAGCTCTTGAAAATAAAAATTCAAGAATGTGAAATAATTTTGCTGCACACCATATTTTACGTTTTCAGAAGTCAAAAAATTTTATTTAACTGAAATTGTGTGATTCATTTTAACTTAATCATCTTTAAAATTGTAATATTTTTTCATAAAATTAGCAACACTTCTTTTTATTCAGGTTTTAATAATAATAATAGTAAAGATACATAATAGTAGGAAATAAAACTCAAAATACATTAACAAAATCGTAAACAAAAATATTTATTTACAAGTAAATTATTTTTCTACGTGAGCTCCCCCATTCTCAATACATTTCATTGTCCTGTTGTTAAATTCTTGTGCTAGGTTTCTTAAAAAAACCGGATTAATTTGAACGACACACTGCCTAATCGTATTTTCTAAATGGTCCAGATTTCTAAATGGTCGATGTTTGTATACTTGGTTCTTTAAGTAACCCCAGAGAAAGAAATCCATTGGGGTAATGTCAGGCGATCTTGCAGGCCAATGATTTTCTGAAAACCGTCCGATCCATTTTTGAGGAAATTGTTGATTAAGCCATTCTCTTACTTGCAATGTAGAATGGATCGAAGCACCATCTTGTTGAAAATACATATTCGCTCGTAGATTTAAAGGCATATCATCTAGGAAGTCGCTAAATTAATTCTGCAAGAATTGTAAATATCTACCTGCATTTAAATTTTGCCGGAAAAAATATGGTCCAACTATTTGAGTATTCAATATACCACACCAAACGTTTGTTTTATATGAATATTGGCTTTTACATTCAATTGTAAAATTAGGATTTTGATTAGCCCACCACCTACAATTTTGAGAACTTACTACGCCGTTGCTTGTGAAGGTTGCTTCGTCAGTAAATAATATTTGACTGCCAAAATGGGGATTATCTTCCTTCTTGCCTTGGAACCAAAAACAAAAGTCAATTCTAGCATCTAGATCTCTTTGTTGAAGAGTATGGGTGAATTTTGGTTTATGTGGTAAGTACTTGTTTTTTTTAAGAATTCTTCTAATCGATTTTTCGGAAATACCTAATACTTCTTCTCTTTCATACAATGGCATAGTAGGAACTTCATTTACTGACAATAACACATTTAAACTATTTTCTTCATTAGCTACACTTTTCTCATGGGGTTGCTTGTATTTACTTTCCACCGAACCAGTTTGTTTAAATTTGTTCACAATTCGGCATACAGTAGAATCGTGAATATTTTTGTTGTGTCTATTGTTAAAAATATTTGCTGTTTCGCGAGAGCTATAGTAATTTTCACCACGAATTAGAACTATTTCTACCTTTTCTTGTACCGATAACCTTTCCGCTTCCATTTTTATAGCAAAACTAAATGTCTAAATGACATTTATTGAATTAAGTTCATGTTTTTTAAAATCAAACACATGCAGTGAGACTAACTTTTTTATTGCTATCGTTCTTTCTCGTCAAGCGTTTATTATTAAAACCTGAATAAAAAGAAGTGTTGCTAATTTTATGAAAAAATATTACAATTTTAAAGATGATTAAGTTAAAATGAATCACACAATTTGAGTTAAATAAAATTTTTTGACTTCTGAAAACGTAAAATATGGTGTGCAGCAAGATTATTTCACATTCTTGAATTTTTATTTTCAAGAGCTATATTATTTTTGTAGCTGACTTTTGCGACGTATTATTTATGGTTTTCTGTTACGATGTCTACAGAGAGTAAGATTTGCGTATTGTATGAGCGCGCTCAATTTCTTATACAGGGTAATTCAGAATAAACAGTAAACTGAAATTTTTTATCAAAAGTGAATGAAACTCGATATTTTACTTTCATTTTTAAAACCAAAGAACTATTGCTTAATAAAAAAAAGTCTAATGTTAACAATGGGGGTACTTTACTCTTAGCATAATTTTGTATTTTTGACTCTCCCTCGTATACGATGAGAGTTTCGGCAGAAATCGCGAGTGCTATTTTGGTCTCAAGTCATGCCGAGACATGATGCAATAAAATAATTTTGCTATATTCAAAGGTAAACCATTTTCCCATATGCTGCGCACTTTCTGCCGGTCACTGTATATGCACCCACATAAAGTTTCTGTACTGCATCATTTACGAGGCAATCACTTTGAGCAGAGACTGAATTATTACAATTGGTTTAATGAAATATTGCATGAAGAAGACTTGAATCGTACTTTCTTTTCGAATGAAGCTTGGATCCATTTGTCGGGGTATATCAACTCTCAAAATTACTGTACCTGGTCAACAGAGAAACCACATGTTTTTGTTGAAAATAGTCGCATCCTATCAATGTTGGTGTTTATCGTACTGTACAATAAAGTACTTGTCTTGTTAGATACCAATTACAGTCGTCTAGACTACCTAAGTAGACGACTCTTTACAGGAACGGTTCCTGTAAAGGGTTGCCATGGCGTCTTTACAGGCCCTTTCTGTCTGTCAAGACCTTTCAAAAAAAAAAAACATTTATAATAAATACTTCCTTTAATATTGTACAATTTTTAACGTTCACAATTCTTATCTATTTATAATAATTTATAATTTAATTAATAAAATATGTTATTAATGTTTACAAGAATAAAAGTTAACAGTACACTTCGATTCGGGATGAAAATTAAATGTTGCGCCAGGAACAGTCAAGTGGCTAGTACTTTGCAGCTGATCGTTATAATTATTCGAATTATGTATATCTAAAGTTTCAAATGCAGATGCACTCTTAACTGTTCTGTCTCCTTGTATCATTTTAGCAATTTTAATTTTGTTTGTAACAGACTCTGCCATGTAACTTTCAGCGACAGACGATGACTTCCAAGAGCCATGGCGTTTTAAGGTTAACACATCAGCACCTGCATCTGCTAAAATGGTCGCTGAAGACCGGCGAAAACAAGGCCAGTGTAGCTTTCAGGATTTTCCAATCCCAAGAACGATGCTATGACACTCGGGAACTTGCCAAAACTTTTAATTCCTACCGGTTGTACGGTACATTTTCCATGACGGTAGGAGATAAAAAAGCGATTGTGATCAACATGGCACGGTCTTAATGATGCATATTGACGGTAGAGTTCCAAACAATTCAAACCTTCTCCATCGGCAATAATAGTGAACTTTCTGGGCACATGGGTTTTCGAATCAGGAATTTCAATAACAATATACTCTCCTTTGTCCTTAATATCGTTAACTCGCATCTTATACAATTCCTCACGACGGCACCCTCCATTTACACCAAATACTGTTGCCACCTGTGTGTAGAGTAAGATATTTTTAGATAACTACGCCGATAAGTTATCGAAACGTACCTTTATCATTAAATATCTGTCATTTGGTGCTTCTGTCAAAAACCTATCAATATCTTGTCTGCTCAAATTTCTAGACTTTTTCGGTTGATAACCCAATGACTTCTTTTTTAAAAAGCTGGTTACTTTAGTAAATTTTCCAATATCAACGTTCTCGTACACTAACAACGTGGTCTTCAGCATAGACATAAAAGCCCACAGTGACGATGGTTTGTACTTAAGTGACTAATAAAAGGAATATAATCAGATGTGTTGGCATACAAACGTAATTTTTATTTACCTTTTCATAAATAAAGCTCATAATTAAATTTTCATTAACACCTTTGATTCCTTTCTCTTTTCGCCATTCACTGAAAACCCTAAATTGCTTCTCATACCGTTCTTTGGATTTTTTAGGTATTAGGCAGGCATTGGCTGCGTTTACCGTATCTTCAATTTCTTTGCAAATAGCAGTAAAATCTCCCCGAAAGTCTTCATCCGCGATTAAGTCCATTACAATAACACTTTTTTTACAAAGAGCGACAAAGGGTTTTATTTTTGTAATTTTAATTACAAAACATACGAATCTCCTTGGTTACCATCACAGCAAACTAATTTTTCTACAGTGCAGAGACTGGCTTCGTATTACTGTATCATTTATTTATATTTATCTATTTCTACAAGAGGAAATAAAACGTTGTACGCAGCTCGCTTGCAATTAGTCTTTACTGGGCTCACCGGGTTATGGGACTCGCTCCTTCGTCGCTCGCCCCACAATCTTCCCGGCTCACCCGTAAAGACTAATTTACTAAGCTTGCCACGTAAATAACTATTACCTGCCGCTAATATCTGTCAGCGTAGCCATGACTGATGACTTTGAAAATAAATCGTTTGTCACTGTCATAAACTGTCATAAGTTATTATATCTTTATTTCTTAAATTAACAATTTTCACGGTTGGCGATAAAATTTTGTATGCACCACGTCAGTAAAGTACCTTTACCGAACTCATCTGTTACTCGCAGCGCTCGCTTCACTCGCTTGGCTCGTAAATCAGACCCGTTCGATAAAGTATCACTTTACTGACTTGTTACATAAATAACTATTATATAATGGAATTATTTGCAACAGTTTGTTCACTTACTATAAAATTTTCAAGTGTGCCTTGAAAACAAAAATCACACAAGTCTCATTCAAACGCCAGTTAGAAAATTATTGGGTCTCGCAATTTTAAAGCAATATTACTTATTAAATAACGCAATCACAGCAATCATTAATGACAGAAATCATTGACATGTTTGATGTAGAGGTTGAATGTCATGAAGATCGAAAACTAGCGTCTTTGCTTTATGGTGAGTGTTTTACGAAAAGAACATTTTCGAAATCCGATCAATTTAGAGCTTTATGGTGCTTAAAATACGTGTATTTCAATTTAAGAGATTGCCATTTACATTGGCGTATCAAATTGAATTGTTCAAGGTGTCTTAGAAAAACATAAATTTAAATGATACATTACTCAAAAAGTGCAAGTAATAAGAGACAATTATAGTGATTGGAGCTAAACGTGTTGCAACTTTTATTTAAATATGTTACAATGCGATCTAATGTTCTATCGAAAAATTATGAGGACCAATGAAAGCTCCTTCATCAATAATGCCGTTTTTAAATGAAATATTCATCGGTATTAAAGTCAAGTAATCCTCAAGTAAAAGTATAATACTTTCCAAAGAAGGTTCAGTGTCAATGTATGAGTGATCAGTTAATTATACCATTTTTATATACATGGTACTCTTAATAAATGCAATACATTTATTTGGAGTGAGTTTCAGAGATCAGAACAAAATGTATACCATCCACTTCGTGCAAACTAAATATAGTGGTTTTTTCAACAAGAAGAAGCTGCTAGATATAACGCTAAGAGAAAGGACATTTGATTACATAGCAAATAGTTAGGTACATATGGACCAATTCAATGTCCTGCACGCTCTTCGGATGTCACATTATTGATTATGCAGCACGGTGGCGATTAGTTTGGACAGTCCATATAAATGAATGCAAATGCTTATAGCAGCTTTGTTCAGTAGTGACTTGTTTATTGTCAATTGTTTCTAATTTCATATATTTGATTATTATTGTTAATTTAACGTTATTTATGTCATTAAATATTAATGAATTGCATATTTTTTAAATTAATTGTCCACCCGATGATAAGTAGATTAAGATCAAGAGATTCAAAAAATAAAAGATGTCCATTTAAAAAGGTTAACTTGTGTAGTCAAGATAACGTAGAAAAATTAATATTTGTACAATTTTGAGATGTTTAAGAAAGAATTTTCTGTATTTTCTAATTTTTGTTGAAATTGGAAATAAATAACATAGTTAATTATTGCTATGTTAATGTGCTTTTCTTATTCTGATTTTTATATTCCACTTCTGATATATTCATACAGGTGAGGTAATACCATTGTAACGTTACCGTAAAATTCAAATATTTTATATTTTTAAAAATGAATACAAATTACTTTTGCTAACATGTGTGTTAGAAACTGACTATAAATTTCTTTTAGTTGTTTATTTTAAATGTATATCAACCATGAGCATTATTTAGATAAGACTAAGGGCGCCTAGTTTTTGTGTTGATATCGGTGATCACACGTGCAAATATATGGGAACTTTAAAATACAGTGAAGTGAGATAGCAGGTACAACCCTGAGAACGATTTATCTAAGAAGGGTTGACATGGAACCTTCAACAAAAGCAGTCTACAGCAAATTAGACTGTCGTCTTGAACTATATAAGTGATAAAACCTACATTTATGCAAAATGTCGCTTGCTAATCGATATACGCGACGGTCAACAGTATATTAGACCGAGAAAAGTGACGAAGTATATTAATAAATAATAAAGATGTAAGGTATATTCTTATTAAAAGTTGAAAGAGTGCACGTTCACCTATAGAAAAAGAATAGCATCTCTATCATCGCAAGAAGTCTCGCACTAAGCTCGGGTTGACGGTGGGAAAATCTTCTGGTCCCGTTAAGGAAGAAGAAAAGACGGAAAAAAGGTACTTGAAAGTTATTAATATGCAAGTGCTAAATAAACTAAAACGTTAAAAATCGTCATAATTTAGAGAGTTAATTAAACCATATGATAATCTAGGATTGAAAAATATATTTAATAGTTTGTCGTAGATAGGGCAATATCTAGGTATTAGTAAATTACTTGTCGATAATAATTTAGCTAAATATTATATGCGTTGTTTGTTAATTTGAGCATAATTTGTTTTCTCATCTATGCGCTATGCCTATATAGCTTGTATTTATATGTATATGCACGGAAAGGCACCGGAAAACAAATAATGTAAACTGTGTTATTTTGTATAAACAGCAATACTTAAATAGTTGCAACTAATTCGTCAATACTGAATTAATTCTGAAGTTATTAGCATTGTGTGTTTATTTTAACTGATTTAATATTATTTTGCACATGTTGCTTATATCTGTATTGGCCGATACAAGTGTCGGTTTTTAATATAGATGTTATTTAATTAGAATAGAATTAGAATTTTCTTTGTTTGTACCATTTAATGACCAAGGATTATCTTTTGATCTCTCTACCTGAATCGTTCTGAGATAAAAACACGAGCTAGCCAGAAAAAATTATTTAGTTTTCATTTTATTTTGGGACATAAATTAGTAATAATTGAATTCTTATTTAAAAGCATTAAAAATATCGGGCATAATTTGATGGGATCGGTACACCATCAACACTCATACGATAATGTTTTATCTTCACATTTAGAGAGTATAATTTAATCTGTAGTTGATGAATACATTGATTGACCACATTTTTCTAACTTCGATTAAAATTAAAAACACTGTGCAGTAAATAAATACTGTACTAACTATTTCCGCATAACCTTTTCTACTTTCGGGCAGCATCATAATATATTAACACACTCCATCAATTAGGGTTATATCACTTTTCTTTTATTATTAATAACATTTGCTTTCTAATTTATCGATACAGGGGCGATATCATCCTGCACACTTTTACGATATGACTTCACTGAATACCTAGAAATATAAATTAAATTGATATTGTTTTGAATGAACAGTATAATAAACAATTTATAGGTCCGCAGTCTTTAAAAAGCAATATAATTAGAGTGAATACCGACTTTATATTTCAATAAAGCGGATCACATTAAAACTAGATCGTTCATGAATGATTACATATTGTACAATTTTATTTTATATCTTTTGATTATGTCTGTCCTTCGAAATGAGATTCTAGTCAGTTATAGTATCACATAAGCTGGATTTTATTCCTCAATTACATCTAAACCGGAAACCCTTAGACCTTAAATCCTTCCCCATTTCGTCCGCACACATTTCGATCATTATATATTTATGGATACAGATTTCGGATCTATACAGTTATTTTTTATTCATGCCACTTGGCCGCTTTAGTGGGTTTTCGTGGTAGTGGGGATTCGATAAGGTATTATTGTAAAATGGAGTGTTCGACTTATTATTAAAGATGTGCTGTCGTATCTCCGTTTTTTCTTCTGCTTTCGTATCTTGATAAATGTACGGTCGTTCAACTATATTTTTTATACAATATGTTAGTGTTGATAAATGATCCGCGAAAGAAATCTGACACGGACTCACGAAAAAATATTTTTACTTCTATTTTTGTTATCTTTGACTTTTGGCTTTTTCTGTGTTTATATTTTGCGAAGAAGAAGTATTGAACACAAAGTCGTATTTTGTTAACAATCTACGCTTACAACAAAATTAATAATTTTATTTATACCCCCTGTCTAAAGTTAAGTGTTTACCATTACTAACTTTGTTATTATTGAAGCAACGAAGTCGGTTAAATTAGCAAACTAGTAGGACTTTTTTTGCTAATTAAGTTAGTCAAAACAGAGAAACAATTGAAGAGCTAGTTTCTGAGATATTTATTCACAAATGCAACGAATTTTTAAATGGAACGTCCTCTATATTTCGACATTTTTTGAAAGAGAGTTAGATTCTAAACAAAAAGTAAGCAATACACTATCGTCCTAAATTTAAAAATAAGTGAATAAAAAGCACTTAAACGCTTTGATTATTATTGCTTTAATCAGTGGCGGCTCGGGGTGGTTCACATAGGGAGTGCATAATTTCAAAATTAAACAGTATAATACAAGAACGCTTACCCAATCTTTATAAGTTTCACCGACATACTGTTCCAGACAGGTACTGTTCATTGTACAGTTTGTTTTGAGGGAATAGTAAATATAACACTACAGTTTGATTAGATCTGACAATAAACGAAGTCCATTTTGCGTGTCTTTGACTTGCAGAACAGTTCTATTACTTTTTCATTAAAATTTGGGAAATCATTTATAAATTCTTTTTCACAAGATAACATAGTAAGGGCATTTAATCTGTCTTCTTTCATTGTATTTCTCAGGAAAGTTGTTATTCTCTTCAGCCGTGAAAACTGGCGTTCCGCTTCAGACGTTGTCATTGGGATTGTAATTACAATTTTTAAAAGCTTAACAACTTCATTAAAGGTGTCGCTTAATCCATCCAGCAGAAGGCCTAGCAAACCTACAGCACTGACTTCTATATTTTACCTAAATTCTTCTCTAGAATATAGAACAGTTCGTAGTCTGCTTTCATTGAGGCATGGATAAAATTTTACTGCTTCTTTAAGGCAATCTTCCGGAAATTTTTTTTTGAAAAGAGCAGAACTGTTTAAAAGAAATTAAGTTTGTTAATATTAAGTGCCCTGTATACCGAAATCTAGTTTTTATTTCAAGCAAAATAATATCGCACACTTCAATAGTTTCCCTCCGTCTTTGGCTACCATCAGTTACTCTTCGTAGCGTTGATGGTCGAGGAGTCAGTTCTGAGTCATTTTGTTTAACCAACTGATTATCTGTCAGCGATTTCGGTTCGAATTTTTTCAATAGCGCGTTCAAAATTATCTAAATTATTCTTGATTTTTAATGCATCTGTATTGACATTTTGTAATTGATTAAACAATATGTCCATATGTGGAATAATTTTATGAAAGAAAGTTATCCAATAGATAAAATTTTCCTCCTCTAAAATTCGCAAATTGGCACCAACTTGATGAATGGTAGTTTGTAAACTAGCTTCTCCCTCGATTTGTTCTAGAGCTTCAATTATTTCTTCTCGGTGCTCATATATTGTATTCACTGTCCTAGAATTGAAGTTCCATCTTATTTTTGAAGAACGAGGTAAGCTCTTTCTCTGAAGGAATTCTTCCAATCTTGCAGCTCGTTGTGGTGAAGTGGAGAAAAAAGTACATAATCCCGTCAGATTGGCAAAAAAATTCTGCAACTACTACTGCTCGATGTAGCATGTGACATAATAAGATTTGTCTGATGTGCGTAACACTGTACAAAATTGGCCCTTGGATACTGGTCTTGGACATGTCTTTGCACGCCGTTAATAGCACCACTCATGACTGCTGCCCCATCATAGCTCTATGCAATCAGTTTTTCTGGGTCATCAACAAGCAAACTAATTTCGTTAAGAATGGAGGCAGATAAAGAATTAGCATCATGTCCACTGGGCAGAAGAAATTTCCAAAATCTTTCGACCGGTCTCGCGTTCACAATATATCTTAAACAATCACCAACTGAAACTGATTGGACACATCTGTGGTTTCATCAGCTATCACAGATATGAAGTCGGTTGCTTTAATTTCACTGGAAACTTGTTCATGATACACGTTCAACATTGTATCAAGCAGCTCATTCTGTATCGTTTTTGATAATCCCTTAAAAACCGGTGCTGCTTCGATGTGATCTCTGAGCGATTTATCCAATTCTGCCGTAAAATTTATCAATTCCCGAAAAATGCCCTTGGTATTCGACGTTTGCGGTTCATCATGACCCCGAAGTGCCAGTTCAAACGCGCCATAAAATCTAATGCAATTTATTATTAAATTTAACACATGCCTATTTTTTGTTACCTGTTCATTGTGTTGTTGAACTGCTTTTTTATATGATGAATCTAAAACATTCTGAATGTTATTTTTTCCTAACATTCTTACACTAAATATATTTTTCAAATGCCCTTCGGAATGTTCATGTTTCGTAATTTTTGCACTAAGATGAATTAAGTCTTTTATTCCGTTCTTTGACCAAGACGGTTCACCACCAAACAAAAGACACGGAAAACAAAACAAAGTATTTTTAATTTCACACCCACAAATCCAGTCATTTTTCTGATAAATATTCATTTTGATTTTTCTTATAGCGTCTTTACCTTTAACAGGTTGTTTATTTTCTAAACATAATTGAGGCATCGGCCGTTTAAGATTTTTTATTGCGATTTTTTCATCATACGTTAACCGCGAAAACGTGTTATTCTGTAACGCAGAGACGAAATTCATCTTACAACAGCGGTGAGCAGACTGGGGATCTTGCTCACACGCTATGTATTATACGATATGGAAGTAGAACAAAATACAGTTCACCCCACCTTCAATGTAATGTTAATGGCTTAACGGAGCAACGGTTGGGCTTTGCTCATGGGTATGTTTCTCGTCATTATATCTGTGACGACGATCGGTGCATGTAGGTTGTTACGCGTGCCGCACACGCCACGTTCCTGTTCAATAACTATGAATACGTAATAAATAAATACCTTCACAGTTAGTCGCCGCTTGGTTTGTTTTGTTTCAAAATTCCAGGAGGTGCAATTGCTCACTTGCTCTCATTAAAGAGCCGCCACTGGCTTTAATATGTAAGTAGGCGATGAATATAAAATGAAATAAAAGATTACTTGAAACGTCAACGAGTTTGTAAACTTAATCTGTGTTGTAATTAATTGGTTGTGTAAGGCTACCTATTGTTAACAGTTTATTACTTGTTGTTAGTTCTACTAAAATGCCTTTCGCACATCTAGAAAAATGCGATATGCTTGAAGCATATCTGTTTTGCAGAAGAAACACCGTGGAAGCATTGGCAAATTATTGTACCAAATTTCCGGACCGTGAAGCACCAAATAGACAAATCTTTTTAAAATTGTATAGAAAACTAAGAAATAACGAAGATACATTTAAGAAACTTAGAAAATGATTTATAATCAACGAAGAAACGGAATTATGTGTGTTAGCATATTTTGAAGCATTTCCTCAAAATTCATTTAGAGACATTACGCGAGAATTGGATATCAATAGATGCACTGATCAACTTATTTTCAGGAAACATAAATTGTATCCCTATAAAAAGAGAAGGGTACACACAATATTACCAGGAGATGCAGAGAGAAGATTATTTTTTTGTAACTGGCTAATTAATTTCATCAATGAACATTCAGTTAATTTTAAACTTATTTTGTGATCAGACGAATCTAATTTTTCAACCAAATGTATGTGTAATCAAACAAACCAACATTATTGGTCTGGACAGAATCGGTTTAGGTTAAATATTTGGTGTGGCACACTAGATTCAACAGTTACTGGTCCAATTTTCTATCTCGGCACCCTAACGAACGTACCCCTTCGTTATGTTCAACTATTATCGCTAATTCTCGAGAACCTTCTAGAAAACCTACAAGTTGATTACCAGCGTGTACAGACATTTTCAACAGGATGGGGCGCCTGCTCATAATTATCATGATTCTGCTACTATGTTAGGTAGCCTCTTTGATAATAGGTGGACAGGACGCACAAATTCCTTGGCCTCACGATCCTGATTTAACACCTATAATTTTTTATCGATGGGGTTACATCAAAGACGAAGTCTATAAAAAACAAGATAGAAATGTGGTGGAGTTGGAAAACAAAATTAGAGACATAATAAATAATATTCCCGCTAGAACTATCCTAAAAGTGACAAGAAGTGTTCTCAGAAGAGCTTAGAAGTGTATCAATAAGGCCATTACCTTCCAACATTTACTAAGATAAAAAAAATTATAAATTTACTACTTTCTGTTGCTTACCGTTCTGTTATTCAATAATTCATATGCTTTACTATACTAACATGTATAGTTAATTACTTTCCATCGCCTACTTACATATTAAAGCAATAATAATCAAAGAGTTTAAGCGCTTTTTAGTCGCTTATTTTTAAGTTTAGGACGATAGTGTATTACTTACTTTTTGTTTAGAATTTAATCTCTTTCAAAAAATGACGAAATATGCAGAATGTTCCAATTAAAAATTTGTTGCTTTTGTGAATACCTCATAAACTAGCTCTTCAATTGTTTCTCTGTTTGACTAACTTATAGTGGAATTCTGAAACTTATCGGAAGGCTTACGGTTATCGTAAGCTACGAGAAATACGTCACCAATGCAACCTAGCAACTAAAATGACAATTTACGATTTTTTGTACATAATCTTTATGTTTAACATGTAAACAGACATTTCATGTCCAAAATATTTCAATTTAAAATTTTACCTAATCAGAAAATTGTTTGAAATATGATATAGCGATTGCTAACTAACATTTTTTTTTTTAAGAAAATGTGCGGAAAATTTTGTAATGCCAAGACAGTACAAACATATGTTTATACTGTTGCCAAGATAGCACGAAGCACTTTGGAAAATTTCAGCAAAAACTGCTACCATTAGGAGAGTTTCAAAGGACGTAGTATCATAGTAGTGGGAAAGTGTATAGTGAATTTGCAGATAAATATCTTTTCAGGCATATCTATGGAGATAAAATGTGATTTTTCTAGGTATTCCTATAAAGTGGACATTGTTTTTCTTACAAGAGTACCCAAATATAAAAAAATGCATAAACCCAGCAGACAATATCCATCCAACATGTGAAATGTGCACAAACTAAATGTTCGAAAAAGTCTATCATGGTATCGTGTTCACAATAACTTCACAATTTAAAGTTGACTTTTTCATATGAAGTCAAACCGCAAAGATTTTATCAATATGTAACTATGGCCATGTTGGTCGAAACCGCGGTCACACCATTTGTTTAAATATAGTGATACAACAAAGTAAATGTGTTTTTATTGTTTTAATATGTAACTATATTGAACGATTAATGTTTTAGGCTCCAGAAAGGTAACATTAAGTTTTAATAGCATAGGGCAAAGTATATAAATGGTTGAAGGCTATAGATGATTTTGTATTTAGAAAATCGACCAATCTTGTGATATATGGTTGCACTTGGTTTCAATATTGTTGTTCGTCCCAAATCATTTGTATTTTACTAGCCGTTGGAATGTATTACCTGTCTATAAAAACGCTTACACAATAACGTATTTGATATCGAGTACACCAAATCATTCAATATTATTGCAGGATTTTGTTATCGAGCCACTAAAGATATAGTAATTGAAAGTTATGTTTATGTGCAGTTTTAACAGGAAAGTAATATTCAGTAGCTAAAATTGGCACATTTTCAACTCGAAATAACGATAAGAATATAAGAAATTTATTATTTAATGGTTTAAAAAATATACCTATATATTATATTATACAATAATGAAGACATTGGACTTGGATAATTATATTAATACTAGATATGAATTATGTGTTTTCTTTTAAATCTTAACAATGTAGCTCAAAAAGGACAGTTATTACTTATTTCTTGAAAAATAAAAGATATTTTATTGCCAAATATATTTTTTTATTTTTTTTTTATTAACACTTATAAGAGCACATATATTTTAATGGTAAAATTAACTCCACGCAAAAGTATTTACAAGATAAAGTATATAAACTTATGAGATATATGTGAATTACAGTAAAGGCATATTTAATTTTAAAATATGTATCGACTGATTATAATCAATTATTCCCTCACTTTTTATACCTATCTAAAGTGTGGCAAACTCTTAAATATCTCATGAGTATGTTTTGTTTACTAAGTAAATGCACTGAAGTTGTTAAATTTATCTGGTAAATTTAATATTTTACCAAATACTTTCAACGGATTTTCAATATAATCCAAGATTTTGCATAAATCTTTTACACAAGTTGCATTGTACATATCCTACTTCTAATATATTTCATATGTACATTATTTTCATGTTTAGGGTTTGGTTCATAAGACAACCCATTTGTTTTAAATTAGTTGTAAACACTTTTATATAGATTAAAAATGCAAGTGCATGCTTCCAGTCACTTTGTGATGCATCACATTCTTCCAATTTCCAAATAATTATTTTTCTGGTTTTGAACTAAAAGAAGTATATATATATATATATATATACATCATAAATTATAGAAATAAAATATAGAAGTCACAATTTTACCTGTAATATGTTGTTCGTCATTGTCTTATGTAATTGAAAATTATTCTTTAGTGCCAGGATATACAATATACAACATTTGTAAATTATACTAGCTATTTTCACAGGATGGTACATTAATGTGCAGAATATGGAGCGACAGCAATAACAACTTTACAAAATAGCATTTGTCATTTCTATAATATTCAATTCAACATTAAGCACGCTTCTGAGGAATTATTGATTGGGTTGAATAACCATAGTTGCATAGGATAACCAATATCACCTGCATTGAAATATGTAGATTACATTATTAGAATGTTATCGTACAACATAATTACTCTTGCATAACATTTTTTGATTCACAGTTTACGGGAAATTTTATCTGCTCAACAAATTTCCTCGTCATGTGACAGTTCTTATGGATTACACAACTGACTGATATCTGACCAAATAAAACAAGCTATTATTCTGGTAGCTGCCAAATAATGTAAAATATCCATAAACTAATCGTTTAGACCTGTAACAAAGATATTATGTACAGTGTATAGGTATAGGCACTTCAAATAATCTTCAAATGTAACTATATGTATATTATTTACCTGAATAAGGCTCTGAACTCCTAACTTTCGCTTAAAATGCCTGTTCAGGATTTACATGATTAATTAACTCCTTTCGTAAAACGGCATATAGTTTCCGGAATAAAGCGAATATATTACCCTCTATAAATATATTTTACATATACAAACCCTACCTGTTGTGGTCTACATTTAACAATAATGCTAGAATGTTATATTTATATTTGCAAACAAGAACGATAATAAATATAAAATAAAACCTAGAAAATCTTCATTCGTGAACGATTTGACACTTCTACGTCACTAACCGTAAAAATTTCCGAAAATCTTCTTCGAAAGGGACTACGATAACCGTAGCTTACGAGAGGGTTTCAGAGTTCCACTATTTAATCAGCAAAAAAAGTACTACTAGTTTGCTAATTTAACCGACTTCGTAGCTTCAATAATAACAAAGTTAGCAATGGTGAACACTTAACTTTAGACACGGTGTATATCGTGCCTTGTTAATATATGAGACATTTAAGGTGTTTGTCACATTATTAGAATAATATTCTAATTTTATCGATAAATAAGAGATCTAGAAATTAAACGTGGGCGTAAATAACATTGTATTTCTTCTTATAATCTCATAAAGAGCATAAAAAAATGGATGTATTTAATTAATCGGCCATTTGTATTTGAGCGATTTTTACGTTCCAGAATTTTTGAATATTTGGTGTAATTTATATTTAAAAAAAATAAATAACTGAAATAAAGTAGGGATTTCGAAAAATGCATATGTAAACGGTAATGTTGTATATAATATACAAATATCTTATAGTGCATCAAGTAAAAGAATTTCTTATTTTCAGGGCAAAACAAATATCAAATATTTCTTTATAAGGAATGTCAGAAAGACTGGTTTTTCACAATCAGTACAAAAAATAGATTTAATACGTACGTGAGTAATTTTGCTGCTGGACATTATTGGATGTTCTTGTATTATTTATTCCTCTTCTACAGAGACATATCGAAACAGCAACGATGCAAACTAAAAGTATTAATAGTATACTGACGACAAGTACGACGAACCATGTCATCTCTAAACCTAATATGGTACCAGAATCATTATCTGAAAAATCAAAAAGAGAAAAATATATTTGGTAAAGCATAACACTTTCGCAAACGCCAAACAATTTTTTAGAAAAGATCACTTTATATGATAAATCTCGACTGGCGGTAATGTACTCTTGAGATACACAAATTAGAGCAATCACTAGGAAATATTAAATTTGCTTATATTGTAACACCCAGAGCATGTGCATGGCCTTTTAATCTAATTCAAAATGCTGGTAAATTAATTTTCCTAGCCATATTGATTTGCAGAAATTAAATTGACATAGAGCCAACCGCTCCTGAATTTTCGGTAGTTAAGCCATATTATGAGCACTTGCGGGTTCTAAAAACCTTAGCCAGAAAATATATGATATTTTTTAATTAATAATATTCCCGTTTGCATCGCAATAATTAACGATGTCTTACCTTTACCTGATATTTAAAATGCAATTTTGCAATGCAAACCACGGTGTAAACATTAGTAAATAGAGACACTCAATAGGATCTTAAACACTCGTTCTGGGAAATTGGTCAAGAAATATGCGCTAAAGCGAGAAGAGACGCTAAAAAGTTACGTGACAGGATTTTAATGTACTATTGCATGAAATTTGATTCATCTAAATCCCACATTCATGTAAACTAGTACGACACGGTCGAAAGATGAGTTATCTAAATAATAAATTAAATTTCTTTCGATGTTTGTTCCATATTCGCATGAGTCACATTTAAACTCGAATTCCTTCAAATGTTTACTTTTTATATGTACTTTAAAATGACTTTTGTTGCTTGTTACGTATTCGCATGAGTCACATTTAAAATCAAATTCCTTAATATGTTTTTATATGTTCTTTTAAATTACTTTTGATGTTTGTTCCATATTCGCATGAGTCACATTTAAAAACGAATTCCTTGAAATATTTACTTTGTATATGTACTTTTAAATTACTTTTGATGTTTGTTACATATTCGCATGAGTCACATTTAAAACTGAATTCCTTCAAATGTTTATTTTTTATATGTATTTCTAAATAACTTTTGCTGTTTGCTCCAAATTCGCACGAGTCACATTTAAAACGATATTTCTTCAAAGGTTTTGTTTTTACATGCCTCCTTAAACATTTGTTATTTGCTGGAAACACACACAACAAACACATAAATATTTTCTTTCGATCGTGTGAGCTCGATTGTCCTACTTTTATATGTGTATTTCTATATCCAGTCGTATAATGTTCTTGGTGGTTTTTTCCTCCAAGATAAACGTGCCTATTTTGCACGTGCAGCCTGAGGGATTCTTTAGCTTTGAAACGTCTGTCGCAAATCCCACATTTATACATTTTAACTTCGTAATGCTGGTTGTTCGTGTGCTGTAAGAGATCTGCTTGGTACTTCGTCCTGTACTTGCACTGCTCACATCTATAGATAGAACGGAGGTATCTCTTGCATCTGATAAAAGCTGATGGCGCCTGATTGGCAAGAATTTCAAATACAAGAATTATAAGTGCATGAATTTAAACAGGCTATTTTGATCATCTTTATAAGATTTCGTAAAACATTCTTCATCTGCGTTTATATTTTCAAATACTTAATCGCCAAAAATAGCATAAAACTTATGTCATTACCTTGTCCAATAATTTGAGGTTCATTGCTTGTTTAGAAGCTCCGCTTTATTTATAATATCTGTTCTAAATATAATTTTCCGCTTTTTATTATCAGTGCTAAAAGCTGAAAATTATAATTAGAATTTTCAACACTCAGAAAAACTAATTTAAAAGTAATTTAAAATTCTTATCTGCTGTTAGTCAGTTTTGTCATAGATGCTCATTCATAATTACTACTCTAACCATATTGCTGTCCAAACAATCTGCAGTGGTCTGCCTAATCGAATGTTAAAATAAAACTAATTTTTCTTTTTAGGACAAAAATGCAAACATCAGAATTAGCAATAGAGTTAACTATAGAATCAAAAATTCGGAAAAGAAGAATATATTAAATAGTATATCAAACTGAAGAGGACTGACGAAATGAGATTGTGGAACTATACTAGTTTGATTTCACGACATACAGTCCATTCGAACTACCGACTTCAAAATACAATGAAAAATATGTCACGTGACATATGCCGAATGAAAATTACAATACTTACTATGGCATAGATTACTTGATGTTTCATCTGATCCGTCGGCGCAATGGTTAATACCATCACACACTAGATCAGTGGCAATGCAAAATTCCATCATTGTACATCGGAATTCCGTACAGGCGTGCTCTGAAACAACAAAATAATATAGAATTAGAGGCGTATGTATGCTGGTGTCGGTAGTTACACGTGCGTGTCTGGTTGCATAACATTCTCTCCCTATAGAAATTCGTTACATGATTGGGAATGTGTACGTATGTCGTTCGAAGCGGTGCTCTTTTGTTTTCACCAGTACGAAGTTTTTCTATTTACACGCAGACGCCACCACGCGGTGTGCTGTTGAATTATTCAGTCACATAGGCGCACTTCCGGATATAGGAATTTAAATCACGGTATTATAGTCGGAAAACGAACAGCATTCTTGATGTCCTATTTGGGATGGTAATTTACAATAAATTAGTTATTCTTTTCAGAGTTATTTTTTAAGTAATTATTCTTTTCCAACGTTTAGTGATTGAGTTCCAATAAATTATTGCTTGTGATATGATACAAGTTGCTTAAAAATGGAGTTGAGTTTTAGAGCAATAACTATAAGTATATGTCATAAGTATTGATAGGCAGCCTGGGGTACATTTCAGGACTGAACTTAAAAGAATAATGTAATTCGAAATTTGGTATAGAAATAGTTATGACATACTGTTACATTATTCATTTAAGTCTGGTTCTGCAATGTACCACTGACTCCCTTTTATTACCATACATAATGAATATTACATAAAGACAATACTGATTGATATAATCTTCAAAAATGATCAGATTAATAGCGATGTTATCACTATTGCTATGCCCAATTTTGAATTGCATTATTCACTTAGGTCCAGTCCTGCAATGCACCCTTGACCGCCGATCCCTAACAAGAGTCATAAAATTTTATTTTGCAACATAGTTACAAACACATGAATGATGATTTTCTTCAATCAACCCTAATATTAGATTGGTAAATGAAAATTTTACTCACAGAAAACTCTTTATCGAATCCACAAATAGGTTTTTCAAGAAGCAGCGCATTAATGTTTATTATACTATTCATGTATTTGCAGCATGATATAGAACCGCATTTTTTGGACACTATGTTTTAACATTATAACCATGCAATGAATTCGTGAAGTTGTAGATAAGAAAAGTAAGTAGGTTGGTCATGAAAAATTATGTCGTTCAATTTGCTAAATTGTTTGAGAATGGTTTCATAATCCATTTTCAATGCTTATACTGTCCGTTTGTTTGAGAGCTCATTCTATAGTAATATTAAATCAAATATATCTTAAGAGGTGAACAGGCAAGCAATGGATAACGATTTTACAATTGCCGCAAAAACAGCGGATAACTTCGTCTAAATTTTAACTTTCGTGATCTTTCAGCTTGTATTTAGACAAAAGCCCACACTATTCTATTGAATTCAAGCATTATATTTATTTTGGATTTGGATTTATTTTTACTAATCTTATCTGTCTTACGCACCCAATTTAAAAACGAATACTCATTGAAAATGTTGTGTGCTGCTAATAAAGTCCTACGTTCGCTAAGCATCTGGAAGCTTGAAATGCATTGCAAGTAGAGCAGATATTAGTGATGAGAAAACTCGAGTTAAAAAAAACGGGTATACAATTATGCAAAATAAGCCATGTAATTCAGTTTTTGCATTGAAAAGCACTATCCGGTTATTTTTCACTCGAGTTGTCCCAATACTACTTTTTTTTTTGTCGGGGGGAAATCCATCATGCACCACGCCACGTGTTGCATTTCTGATGGTAAACCCCCCCCCCCAAGCTCTTTTAATACACCCGGGATCATCATTTAGTGACATGCATCAGGTGTATCCAGCTACTAGTCTATCTAGTTTCCTCTGTTCTCTGCTGGCTCTTTTTCGTCCATCAATTTTTGATGCATTATTTTCATAATCGTTTCTTTTATTATTTTCCACCTTTTCCTGCTCTCCGTCATTTCTATAGCTATTGTGTCCGATATTAATATGGTCCCGAGTTCATCCCATGTTGCTTCCCGCACCTCACTCCATCTTCCACACTCGAACAGTGTATACTCCGGTGTATCCACATTTGTATGACAGCATATACAGTCATGTGTTCCTCGCTTCCCTATCCGTTTAATATAGGTACTAAACGACTCATGTCCCGTGAAAGCCTGTGTAAGATAATCAATACTATGATGTTTGCAACTGACCCATTTCTCTATATGTGGGATGACTTGGTCCACTGAGCCGTATCACCATTATTGGCTGCTTTTGGTAGTAACACTATTTTAGCAAGCTTCCACTCACTTGGGAATACCTGGTCTCTTAGAAGTCGATATATTCTATTCAGTATCCAGGTTGGTATTGTTCTGACTGCCATTTTAATTCCTTCCGGGGGTATACCATCGATTCCTGGGGCTTTCCCCTCTTTCATGCCATCAGCTGCTTTTTGCAGTTCCATCTCGGTTACTGGTGTCACATCATCTGATGTAGGTTCTTTTTCCCATTCATCTCTGGCATACGGAAACAAGTCCTCATTATAGCTCTCCTTGTATTTATATGCATAGAGCATGGCGCGTAGCTTTTGATTGTGTTCATGGCTATTCTATATCCATCGCCATATATATCTTCATCTAATTGTTTATATAGTTCCTTCCAGTGCCTACGTTTGGAGCCATTAAGAAGCTTTCGAAGTTGTTTTCTTTCTTCTTTGTATTCTCTCTCTGCTTTATGCTTTTCTTCCTCTAGAATGACTATTCGTTTGGATTCGTGTGAGACGTCTACGTATTTCCGTGCATTCATTTCTCTTAATTTGTATTTCTTTATTCCACCAATATAGCTGTAACACTCTTGCTCTTTTACTTGTTGTCATAATTGTGTCTGTATATGCACTTTTTATTAGGCCCATACATGTTCTGTAATCTTCACTAGTTTTACTATATCCTGTTTGTATGCTGAGATTTGTTCGATAAACATCCCAGTCAATGGCCATGCGTTTCTTCTCGGATCTACTACCTGCAGCATTACCTTTCTTAATTTTGAAGAAAATGGGGAGATGCTCCGTCAAGTTTTCTGTAGTGTGTAGTGTGTAGTCCCATTACTACTCGGAACTTGGAATCGGTGCTTAATCCTGGACGAGTACCAGGCGACAAGTAAGAAAATACGACTAATAAACCAGTTCATAATTCAAATCTACGTTTTGCTTTTGCCGCACCAGTTTATCGTGTCAGTAGGGACTTTAAATATACAAACTAAAAGTGAGAGTATTAGCAGTACACTTTATTTTTATACATCACTTTTAAGTAATAATTAGTAGTGCTTTTCAAAGGATAGTCCTGGGCACATGCCGGCTCTACTATTTGCAATGTACAGAGTGTGATAATGCAAGTGACTGCTCGAGTGATAATCCGATTATTAAGATACCTGACTAGTGAGTAACCGGTTATTGAAATAATTCGGTTTTAGCCATCAGTAGTAGATTGCGTAGGTAACTCTAGCTCACTGTACAGATTGTCCAAGACGAAAAATGATTAAAATAATTACAAAATTCGCCAATCTAAGTCGCTTCAATTTGATTATATGTATATAGATTGTACAATTATAAGAAAACATTATGATTTTTTGAAGTGTAAACTTCTATGGGCGTGTTAATTCTGGGCACTGAACGAGATTGAGCCATCACGCTCGGCTGTGTAACGTTCGAGTCGCCATGGTCACCAAACGAACCGTAAATTCGACATAAATCGGAAAAACTGTGCAAAGAACTCCTCTCTGGATACGCGAAATTGAAAGCTGCCCTTTGGCATTGGTGTACGGGCGACATTGAATTTCCGGTCGACGGACAGATTTTCTTCCTAAGTGGAGCGGTTGTAAAGATATGGGCTTTTAAAGAAGAGCGTGCACTCGATGTTTTGACAGCAAAATGGCTTACGTCATGACGATTCAATTTAAAGGTCGTTTGCAGAAGGATTTGGTAAGAAAAATGGCCGTTTAAATGTGCACTGATATCAATGTATTCCGGGCCGGCGAAAAATAAATATCAGATTCTCATGTGCACTGGCGATCAATGTATTACGGTCTGGCGAATTGCATCTCCACACAATACATAACGGTCTCCCACATGACTTCATATTTTTATCTATACAGGGGTCGATTAATATTTTAATAATGATTTGAATTTAAAAATACGATAATTCCAGAACGTGTGTATTTCCTTAAATGGGAAAAGGAGGATTGCTTTCGACACTTATGTGCCCCTACTACGAAATAATTTTATTTAAACGATTACGCAAACGTGCACAGTGGGCGAAGCCGGCAGAAATCAATTTCTCTCTCTTCTGATTAAAATTAGGCACTTGGGAGTTTTTACGGTCGCCCATCACTAATTCAAATGTCGAAATAGAACAAAATGGCCGAAGAATTTTTTGAAAATCGATGTATAAAAGTGAAATTTTAGATACAGGGGTGTCGTAGGTCGCCGATCACAAATCCAAAGTCAAAATGTCAAAAAAAAATGGCGGACGAGTTTTTTGAAAATTGACGTATGGATGTGAAATTTTAGATACGGGGGTTTTAGGGGTCGCCGATCACGATTCCAAAGTCAAAATGTCAAAAAAGCAAAATGGCGGAAGATATTTTTGAAAATTGACGTATGAATGTGAAATTTTAGATACAGGGTGGTTGGGGTCGCCGATCACGAAACCAAAGTTAAAATGACAAAAAAAAAATGGCGGAAGAGTTTTTTGAAAATTGATGAATGTTTATGAAATTTTGGATGCGGGGGTGTTGTGGTCGCTTATTACGTCTTCAATTTGGCGACTCTTTCAGCGACCGTTACATGGGAGAGCCTTGATGAAGTTTTCACTTCTGCAGTGTGGTTTTAAGCACACTCAATTTTCTTGTTTTTAATAACGACTATGCAAAATTTGGCAGCGCATCTAATTAGTATTGAAATTACAGTATGGGTTTCGCATTGAGAAGCATTCATTTCTCAAAATAATCAAGAAGAATACTAAACAATAAGATATGTTGCGGTCCGTTTTGGTAAGGTCCCAAATCACGAATAAATTTATAGATTGAAATATCAATAAAATATTAATACTACTAGTATATACAAGTTTTTAATATTAACACAATTATCAGAATTACTATTAATACGTATATATAATAGTATATTATGCAATGAGCATTTAATGATAGCTATTAAGATACCAGAATAAAAATTACAATACGAGCCGAAGGCGAATATTGTAATGAATTCGAGTGTCTAGGTAGTAACCTATTGGAAAACCAATACACAATATTTTTGTACGTTTGTAGTTGACGAAGTGGTGTGAATAGATGACTTCAAAATTCATTCTCCAAATATTTAAGAATTATTTATATCCTTATTCTTTGATAAACTCGTTCTACATTTTTACTGAATTTTAAAATGGAACTGTATTTTGCATAAGACAGAAATGCATACGACGATTTATAGAAATTTTAACATACGAAAAATAAATACAGTAGAATTGAAGTAAAATCTATATATTATTTAGGACCGCGTTTTCAAAATGCATGAAATGTAATTTAAGTGGTTGTAAGGGTTCGCACTAACTCTATATATTTCTATGGCAATAGTCTCCTTGCTCTTTGTATACAGGGTGAGTCATTAGTAACCGCTTCTTCGATTGCTCTTTTGTGTTTTAAATAAAAGGAAAAACAATTAGTGGATGGTACATGGTTGCTTGTGGCGCATATTGTCAAAATACTTTAAGCTCCGGCGCACCTCCGGTTTCACCGGAAATGCACCAAACTTAATTTTTTTAAATGGCTCACTCTATATATTTTTAGATTTTCTTGTACTGCTTTAAATTGTCTGTTCGACTGTTCTTTCTTTTTTAAAATTGAGCCAATAGTTTTTGAGTTATTAATTTTTTTGAAAATATTTGACCAAAACACGTGTTCAGAAAAAAATCATTTTCACATAGTTTTTAAAAGCAAAAACATTACTTTGGTGGTGCTTGTAGCCAAGAAAATTCTGCTTCATTTGGTAAAGTTGCACTCGACAATACCTCAATAAACTTTGTTTTTTCAAAGCCTACTTCCTAAAATTTTCACATACCAAAAACTTATTTTTTTTAAATGGAACACCCAGTATTTTATTGAGGCATTTTGTTCCTTTTTTATTCTCTTTCATTTTTGTTAACAATGTCCTATAACTATCTTTTGTAATTTCTGAGATATTCACTATACGAGTAATTGGCGGTCAATTAAAGAACTACGAGCGCTGTTATTCTATGCAACAAAATATTTGTTCAACCAATGGAAGGCAAGGATGGCGCCCGACTTCCTTAGTCAACTGTCAAACAAAGTAAATGTTATTTCCAACTATCCCAAAAGTAATAATTTTATAGAATGAAGAGCATCGCATTTCAATTTTTTAATTCCGGCAATGTCCAGTTGCAGTATTTCATTTTTAACACTGTTGGTTAACATCGAAATAAAATAAAGGTTATGCTTACTGACATATTTGAACATGTCTTCAAAAAGTTTTGAAAATCCGTTCGTAGATAGCGAAGATACTCTTCTCCATTAACATTTTCATCAAGGAAATAAGGTCCAATTATGTAGCTACCCACTATTCCTCCCCACAGTTTTAATGACCAACGATTTTGAAAGTTTACAGGTGTTATAAAGTGGGGGATTTTATGTGTTATAATAACGGAAATTGTGACGATGAACGTATTCACTTGAATAGAAGGTTTCGTTGGTAAACAACAAAAAATTGAGAAAGCCAGGATAATTTAGCCAATTGACAAAAATTTAAGCGATTCTGAAAATTTCTTTCGTCTAACCCTGTGTATGAATATGCTACGGGTGAATTTCGTATTTCCTAATTATTCTGGATTCTCAAATTTGACTTACATCTAACTGCCGACTAGTTTTCGTAGTACTAGTATGGGGGTGTTCAACTACACTCGCAAGTACCATAAACGTCTTATCCTCACCAGTTATTGCTTTTTCCGCTCTTTCTTTCATATTCAATGCTTTCTGTTCACTCAAACCGTCCACTTTATATTTTCGAAGGTTTCTGGCTTCGGTTGACTTCTACCAGGGATCGCTGTGCATAAGGTCTGGATGCTAGCAAAGAGTTTCTTTCAGATTCTCCCAAAACGTCAATCATATCTATTAACTCTTCATAAGAATAATTCATTTGGATGACACCTAATAGCGATGCTTTTATAAGTTTAACATAAATGTATACCGACTTTCTTTAACAGTTGACTCAGGCAGTCAGTCGCATTCCAGCCTTTATTGGACCAATATTTGAGTGCAGAGAACAGCGCCCGTAGTTCCTTAATTGACCGCTAATTGCTTTTATAGTGATTATCTCAAAAATTAGAAAAGATAGGTATAGGACATTGTTAACAAAAATCAAAGAGAATAAAAAATGGAACAAAATGGCTAAATAAAATACTGGGTGTTCCATTTAAAAAAAATAAGTTTTTGGTATGTGAAAATTTCAGGAAGTAGGCTTTGAAAAAACAAAGTTTCTTGAGGTATTGTCGAGTGCAGCTTTACCAAATGATGCAGAATTTTCTTGGCTACAAGCACCACCAAAGTCAATGTTTTTGCGTTTAAAAACAATGTGAAAATGATTTTTTTCTGAACACGTGTTTTGGTCAAATATTTTCAAAAAAAATTAATAACTCAAAAACTATTGGATCAATTTGGAAAAAGAAAGAACAGTTGAACAGGCAATTTAAAGCAGTACAAGAAAATCCAAAAATATATAGGGTGAGTCATTTAAAAAAATTAAGTTCCGTGCATTTCCGGTGAAACCGGAAGTGCGCCAGAGCTTAATGTATTTTTACAATATGCGCCACAAGCAACCACAGATCCTCCACTAATTGCTTTTTCTTTTATTTAAAACACAAAAGAGCAATCGAAGAAGCGGCCACTAATGACTCCCCCAAGCAACATAATAATCCGTTTCGTAACTATTATATCGGACTTATTTTGCATTTAATTGAATAATACCATATGTTTCTTAATAATATGCTAATATTTGAGGGAGTTATTCTTGGGCCCATTTTGTGAAAAAAACTTCTTATGAACACATGTCCTAAATGTCTTAATATTTGAAGTGTAGTGTGCTAAAGTTTTTTAAAAAAATTCAATCATGTGCATCTCGCTAGACCACTTATGAGAAAAACTATTTATGTAACTTTGAACGACAATTTATTTAAGAGAATAATGTAATCTTCATACACTTTGAAATGGTAACAGCAAATTATCCTGAAAGCTTGAACTTGGTATTACCCTAGATATTTTTGTGAAATTTTGTACATAGCTTCTTACGGAACAATTAGAAACACTCCCTGCATTTTCCAAAGAGTACGTGAGTCCACAAGAAAAAGAGCAGAGGCATGCATATTAGCAGGAGGTGGACATTTACAACATTTGATTTAATTTATTTCTTTGTTCGTTCAGGAAAATTTGCTGTTACCATTTCAAAATGTGTGTAGATTACATTATTCTCTTAAATAAATTGTTGTTCAAAGTTACATAAATCGTTTTTCTTATAAGTGGTCTAGCGAGATGCACATGATTGAATTTTTTTTAAAACTTTAGCACCCTATAGTTCAAAAGTTAAGACATTTAGTACATATGTTCATATAAAGTTTTTTTCATAAAATTGACCCAAGAATAACCCCCTTAAATATTAGCATGTTATTAAGAAACACCCTGTATAACGGAAACATGTGATGCATCCACCAGCATGGTTTTATTAATAAACTTTCGACAGTAACAAATCTAACGTTATTTACTCAATACCTGAACGAAAGTATTGACAACAAAATTTAAGTTGATGCAATATTCCCCAATTTATCTAAATCGTTTTACTGAATACATCACTCCCTGCTGCTCTACAATCTTTATGACATTGGCTTTTTGGTATAACTGGTCTTGTTCTTTGTGTCATATTTGAGGATGATATAAAATATTTTCGTCATATAGCATACAGGGTGAGTTAACGGTCTGACAATGTAAATTTGATCTTTCATACTTTAATAATTAAAAATTCGCTTAAGGTAATGGACAGGGTTGTCATTAATAAAAAATATATGCGCTTATACAGGATGATCCATTAAGTACTGGCACAAAGGCGATATATTTCTTTAAATTGAATAACACCTATATAGAAGTTCAAATTTGGATATCGAGTTGAATAGAAATATTTTTTATTGATAGTAATTATTCGTTAAAGTAAATAGTTTTAGAGTTATTTGTGATTAAAGTTAAAAGGTGACATTTACAGCTATCGTTTTAGTTTAATATATATGGTATGTTTGCAAAGATATGGCAATATTAGGAAACTTTAAATAAGAAATTCTTATTTAATTTAAAGGGAATACCTAATATTTTCTTACAGAATCATATTAAGCATTTCGATAGCTTTTTTTCCGTCAAATATTTCCTATACCTATCCTCGATATTTTAGAAGACATTCAAACTTATTTTAAAATTTTATTCATGACACATTAAAAATCATGTTGGTAATGAAAAAGCATAGTCGCTGTTGAAAAATATTGATGGGAAAATGTTGGAAGCTGTCAAAATTTTTGTAAAAGTATAAAAACGATCATCGTGTTAATTATTTCTGTTAATATTATTTATTACTACTGTTGTTGTTGCTCCTACGTTCCTTGTTGTACAAAAATTTATTTATTTTAAACGATACAAAATACCTTTTTTGCTCAATGATATTAAGTACACTTGAGGATGGTTTACATTTTGTGGATTTTAATTTGCACATCTTTGTTATAGTCGAGAAAATACTTAATCATTTATTTAAACCACATTCAGTATAAAGTAATGAAACAATTTAATAAAATAGTAGATTATACAAAATCATATTTTTCCTCATAAACCTTATCCTTAATATATCCCCATTAAAATAAGTCCAACGGGGTAGGACCACATGATATAGGAAACCGCTCTATAAAATCACTTTAGCCAATTCATCTCTCAGAGTAAGAAACGCTTAACAATTGACGGTCATTGTTATGGTAATGCACTGGTGCCCCATCATGCAGAAGCCAAATTACGAGGAACAGGAAGTCAAAATTACTATAGAATTGTCTAGGAATTGTATTGCAAAAACGAATTAGGTCTTGAATATCTCCACATTTTAATCCCTGATACATTTCCATGCGACATCGATGAAGCTTATAACGAGCGCTTTATAACTTGCCAATTTTATGTGCCATGAAGAAGATTCTCCGAATCGTATTCTACTTTTCCGTTAGCATCATAAGCTAAATTTTTAAAAAGTTACTCAGTGACGCCTATTCGGAAAATGCATCATTAAGTACGTGAAGCATGCAAAGAATTTATCTGCATTTCAGCCAAGATTTAGATCCTGTCAATTAACTGCTCCTTTTGGAATGTTCATTACTGTTGGCATAGACTATAAATATGATGCAACAACAAAAAGAGAAAACTGATAAAGATAACACGAACAACAACGAAACACAATAAAAATGAAAATAGTGATACGTTTAGAAATTAATAGTAATGGTTTGCAGGCACTTTTGCAGAAGCACAATATATCTTACCATTGTGATTTCGTGGCAACCATGTTTTTCCATGGCTACTATTATTTTTAGAGCGACATGAATAAGATTTGGAAATACATTGGAATATCCTCTAAAATATCATAGATATGTGTAGGACATACAAAAAGTATATGTTGAAGGGCTTAATATGATTCCGTTTAAAAAATTGGGTGTTCTGTTTAAAATAATAAGATTTTTTGTTTAAAGGTTCCATATTTTAACACAGCTTAGTAAACAATCAGTATATACAGGGCAATCCAAATTAAGTGTTCACCATTGGTAACTTTGTTATTATTAAAGATACAAGATTGTTTAAATTAGCAAACTTGTAGTACTTTTAACGCTCTTTAAGATGGAAGAATAAAAAAAACAAATGAGCAACGCGTTTTCGAGTTTTGCCGAAAAATATATTTTTTTCAAATGGAAACCCCTGTATATTATATCATTTTCTGCTAGAACTTTAATTTTTAAACAAAAAATCTTATAAGACATTTTTTACTGGGATTAAAAATACTTGAGTTATAATGAATAAACGAAAACAGCTAAATTAGTTTTATAAACTTTATTTTATACATAAACTTATCATTAAGAGAAAATAAAAATCACTGATTTTTTCATAGAAGATGTTCAAAAATACCACCTTGTAGTTCAATACATTTTTGTACACGCTTCCGAACTTCTCGAACTGCCTTCAGTATGGTCCTACCATCTATTTGGTTTATCTTTTCACTAACTGCAATCTTTAGGGCGTTTACGTTTTCGTACCTTTGCTTATAAATCTGGTTCTTTAAATAACCCCATAAAAAAAAATCAAGCGGCGTTAAATCTGGCGATCGGGGAGGCCACTGAATAGGACCATTTGTTCCTATCCATGAAGTGTTAAAAATAGTATTTAGAAGTTGATGAGTACCTCTGTAGTTGTGCGCAGGTGCGCCATCCTGCTGAAAATGCAGATTCTGTCTACTTATGAGATCCAGATCGTCTAATAAATTATTCAAAATTTCAGTCAAAAATTCTATGTACCTTTCACCAGTTAGAGTGCCCTCATAAAAGAAAGGACCAACAATCCATGAACCGATTAAACCGCACCAAACATTAAAACTGAAACGGACTTGTGGACGTCTTGGATTTACTAAAAGAAGATTTTCCTTTGACCAGTAATGATGATTTTTTTTATTGTACATTCCAGAATTTGAGAAATTCGATTCATCGGTCCATAAAATATAACGAAAGTTGTTTACATTTTGGCGACAAAAGTTAAGATACCAGTGGCAAAAAAACATTATTCTCTCTGGATCCCCTGGCAAAAAAACCTGAACTGGTTTGTATTTATAAGGAATGAATTTGTGTTTCTTCAGAATCCTATGCACAGTACCGTGACTCAAATCAGATTCATTGACAATATCTAGTATGGAATTCTCACGGTTGGCCTCAAAATATGCGATAACTGCAATTTCCGTGGCCTCGCTTTTTATAAAAGTCCTTTTTGTCCTTGTTTTGGCAAAAACACTCTCATTGCCTCTAAATTTTCGGTAAAGTCTCAGAAAATATTGCTCATGTGGTTGTGTTCGGAGTGGATATAATTCAGCGTAGTGTTCTTTTGCCCTCCTAGAGGATTTTCTGCACACTAAATAAGATTCTAACATATCACACTTTTCTGAATGGGTAAAAATCATTTTTTTGTCAAATTAATAACTTGCACAATGAAACGTATGAGTGAAAAACTAATAAAACTGTACTCATATTTGACGTTTGGTAGAAAGATTTATCGTCGTTTTCATAGATACATAGAAATGCACTTGACTTTGCTGTTTTTGTGTATTCATTATAACTCAAGTATTTTTAATCCCAGTAAAAAAATTCTTATAAGATTTTTTGTTTAAAAATTAAAGTTCTAGCAGAAAATGATATAATATACAGGGGTTTCCATTTGAAAAAGAAATATTTTTCGGCAAAACTCGAAAACGCGTTGCTCATTTGTTTTTTTTATTCTTCCATCTTAAAGAGCGTTAAAAGTACTACAAGTTTGCTAATTTAAACAATCTTGCAACAAAGTTACCAATGGTGAACACTTAATTTGGATTGCCCTGTATAGAACACGTTCCGCATATAAGTATTACTTGGCACACCTTGTGTGTACGCCATAGCAAATTATTTCATTTTTGGTCATGGCACCTTGAATTATAGGTAATTAAAAAAACATTTCTGTCAGTCAAAAAGTGACAGAAATGTCTTTTTTTCGTGTACTTGATAGAAATTGATAATATTGTTTAACCCAAAATAATTAAGAAAAGTGGGACTTTTCTTGTTAGCAACACTTTTCTTGTTAGCAACACATTGGTTGTTTACTTGTTGTGATGTTTTGTCACTAAGTAAACAAATCCTTGACACGGATTACTTTGATAATAGAAAAATGACAATTTTTATTTTTAAAATTATAATTCTCGTGAAGTACACGAAAAAATTACGTGTTCAACGCGTAAAAAAAGTGAGTTTTCTAGCTCGGTGAAAATTTGATTCACTCGCTACGCTCGTTAATCAATCTGTTTTCACTCGCTAGAAAACCATCACTTTTCTTTACTTGTTAAACAATCTACTATTAATTACCTATAATTCAAGGTGCCATGACCAAAAATGAAATAATTTGCTATTGATAGCTAAATTAACTTAAGCCATCAATTATCCATATACAAAATATCCAAACTTGAACTTTCTTTCAAAGATAGCCACTTAATAGGAGCATAATTAAAAATTATATTGTATAGTGTTCCATAACTTGAGGGCTCACCATAATTATAGTTTTTAAAATGGAACAGCCTATATATTATTACATTTTTGTATTCCCCGTATAATTCTTAGTCAAAAAGTTATATGATAGTATAGTCCTAAAACTTCAGGTTGTCGATTTATTACCATTTTTCTGAAAATTTCAATGTTTTTACAAAATTATACTTCTCGAAAATGATGTATTAGAGTTGTTCATAATAAAGGGGCCTAATGCAAATATATTTTATTTTTTTGCAATTACTAATTGAATTTGCAAAAAACCGGATTAAAGTTACATGACATATTTTTGTCAAATGGTCCTCTTTTTAATTTCACACCAAAAACATATAAGACGTTATTATGTTAAAAATGACCATTACTGAACTTTTTTCTTTAGCAGCAGCGTTACCATGAGAGATGTCCCAAAACAAATGCCTTTAGAAAAGTAATGGATGCTTGCATTACTACTGGTGGTATTGCTAATTCAAAACCAAGGAAACCTAAATATGTAGTTAACGATGGAAATCAGTTAAGAATTCTTATGACAAAAATAGATAATCCACACCTCAGTACACATGAAAGAAGTCGTTTGCTAGATATTACCAAAACCATCTTAGCAATGACCTTAATATGAAATAAATATCACCCGGAATAAATACATTTAAGTATTGAGCTACGCACCATCATTTTAAAGCTAGAATAGTGCTCCGCCAATAGACAGTAATTAAAATGAATCCTCGGACAATTCTTTCTGATGTGTTATTTGCGGATGAAGCTTGTTTCCATAGAAATGGAACAGCTAACAAAAGAAAATACTTAAAACTTACTCACTAATAAATATATCATCAGCATAGGTAGAGGGTAAATATATGGGGAGGCATTCTTGGTGATTGGATGATAGGCTCGCATTTATTTATAGGCAGCATTAACTCAGAATCTTTTGAGTAATTTCTATCAAGCATTTAGTGGAATTATTGGTAGATGTTCCACTAAATTTGCGAAGAGATGTAGATGCAACAAGTCGGCGAATCCTCACATTCTATGCTACAGACACGAAATACTTTAATGAAATGTTTTCAGTGAAGCGGCTAGCCCGTGGAGGCCCTATTTACTAACCTGTTGGGTCTTCGGACATCACAAAATTACTCCAGGCCTTTTGATGACGAATTATCATTTCAGAAGCATGTTCGGAAACTTTAAAAGCGAATTTGAACACTTCTGATTTTTACCTATTTTAATGTTCATATTTATTGTTGTTTTATAATTTCTGTTCCACTAATTACTTATCCATTCACGTTACAGTTCCTGTTTCTACACCTAAAAATTCAAGTTATTAATTTTTTTTTGGTTTTAAAATTTGTTAATTGTTCCATATATACTCGTACATATTTATGGAATCATATTACTGTATTGTAAATAAAATATGTCCATTTTTTTGTCATTACTCCAATACATAGAAAAATCATATTTCAAAGCTCATTTTTAGAAAAAATCATTATAAAGTCAGGCTTGACAACTGAAAAGCAACTTATTATCATCCATTCAATTGTCAATTTCGCAGCAAACATAAAGTTGGCAAAATTATATCAGAACACGACAATAGCTTAGTAATGGTCACTTTTAAAATAATAATGTCTTACACCTTTTTGGTGCTATATTTAGTAAGCAATCCAAAAATGAAGCGATATAAAGTGTTCCATTTAAAAGAAATCACTTTTAGACAAAAATATGTCAAGTAACTTTAATCCAGTTTTCTGCAATTTCAATTAGTAATTACAAAAAAATAAAATATATTTGCATTAGGCCTTTTCATTATGAACAACTCTACCAAAAATTGTGTCCATCTAATACATCGTTTTCCAGAAATATAATTTTATAAAAATATTGACTTTTTCAGAAAAAATTGTAATAAGACGAAAACTTTAAATTTTAGACCTATGTTATTCTATAACTTTTTGACTAAGAATTATACGAAGAATACAAAAATGTAATAATAGGTAGACTGTTCCATTTAAAAAAACTATAACTATGGGTAGTCACCAAGGTGTGGAATACTCTCTATAATACAAAATAATTTTAAATCGCGCTTCTGTAAGTAGCTATCTTTGGAAGAAAACCGCTTCGAAATATCTTTTCTCATAAAGTCGCAATCTGCCTTCCCCGCGGAGATGACTCAGCCTGTATATGGGGTATTTAATTTAAAAAAAAATTATCTTTTTTGTGCCACCGATTTATCTGTCATCTGTATATCATATTTTCAAAATGGGAAGCAATAGCAACCCTATCAACTAGAGAGCTCGAATGTTTTATTACATTAAACATCAAAGAGTAAACTTACTTTGTCAGATCATTGACTCAGCCTGTATAAACGTCACCTCCAAACACAATTTCATACTCTTCATGCATGGTGGACTAATAATTATAATATTTCGAATTTGAATATATCTAAATGCAAATATGTAAATTTCACACGAAAGAACTGTATAGACTTTAATTACGTCCTGGACAAATCGCATTTCGAAAAATGCCTTATTATCAAAAATCTACCCGCCAATAAATATGAATTATATGTCTAATAGCATCACTAAAAACGTTGATTTGATTATAAAAACTATAAGAACTTTTTCAACATTAGTAGTACACTGCTACTTGACTTTTCCTTTATAGAATCTAAATTAGAACATGTGTATATGGTATGCGCACTATTTTACAAAACACACATCTATGTACTCGAATTAGTACAGACGCGAATATATTTTTCCTCAACCAGACTAGATATTGTCATTCACTAGGTTACAGCCATATTAAATTAGTTTTATATCAAATGCTTTGAGATCTGTAGGCATCAAATTGATTAAAATTCCCGTACATTGTTCTTCGGTATAGAATTGATACTCCCGATATATTTTCCAAACTGAATTTCATGGTTGTTTAACAGGCTGCCAGAGTAACTAATAAGTTTTATTTAGCACTGCCAAGTTAGTGTGATATGTGTTAGTTAGATCGCCGGTCTATAGGATGTGCAATTATTATAATAACACTCGTAAGCTCAGTTATTGACATCAACTTCACGCAACTGACTTCACTATCGATTCAATGCACTCAATGCATTTCATCCTTAGTAATTCAGTTTAAATTACATATTTCTTTTTAATTTATATGTACATAGGGTTTTGATTTATGGT
The DNA here is from genome assembly GCA_963170755.1 of Amphimallon solstitiale. NCBI lineage: Eukaryota > Metazoa > Arthropoda > Insecta > Coleoptera > Scarabaeidae > Amphimallon > Amphimallon solstitiale. The sequence continues at coordinate 19,059,088 of OY720679.1, forward strand.
ATAGGTATTAACATTACATATTGTTATATATTGTAAATAGCCTATAATGAGATTTTGTATATGTTAGGAAAATATATATTATTATTATTATCGTCTCAAAATAGTGGTGCTGGCGACAATAGCTATTTATGTACCAAGTCAGTAAAGTGATTCTTTATCGAAAGTCTGAGATTATAAGCCAAGCGAGCGAAACGAGCGAGGCGAATAACAGGCGAGTTCGATAAAGGCGTTTACCGACGTGGTGCATACAAAATTTTATCGCCAACCGCAAAAATTTGTGATTTAAAAGTTGAAGATATAATGACTTATCACATTTTATGGCACTGACAAACAATCTATGTTTACAGTCATCAGTCATTGTTATGTTGACAGATATTAGCGCTAGGTAAAGTATTTTATCGCCAACCGTCAATAAAGCGGGGTAAACAAACACTTTATACTTTATCTGCCGCTAATATCTGTCAACGTAGCCATGACTGATGACTTTAAACATAAATCGTTTGTCGCTGTCATAAACTGTAATAAGTCATTATATCTGTATTTTTTAAATTACAAATTGCACCACGTCAATAAAGCGCCTTTATCGAACTCGTTTGTTACTTGCCGCGCTCGCTTCACTCGCTTGGCTCATAAATCAGACTCGTTCGATAAAGGATCACTTTACTGAGTTGGTACGTAAATAACTATTATCGCCAACCGTCAATAAAGCGATGCGTTACCATAGCGTTTTACGGAGGTAAACAAACATTTTATCGTACTGTACAATAATAACCATTATTTTACAGTACGATATAGTGTTTGTAAAACGCTATGGTAATGCATCGCTTTATTGACGGTTGACGATAAAAACAATTACTATTTCAATTCGTCTGTTAATGGTGATTTAGTCGCCTATATATGTGTGTTTGTGCGTTATTGATGGTTACACTAACAAAAATTTCATGTCAAGTAATTTCTAATGTCACGATTATTAAAAAGATCCTAAAATATTAATTTTACATGCTCAATTTTTTATAGTAATTTCGTAGTAGCATGGATTCATGTTATTAATATAATGACCAGTTTATTGATATAAGATTTATATCATATATCTGTTAGTATTAATTATTTATTCATACAACAATGAAAAGTGTTCAGTAGGTTTAAAATTTAATTATTTTTAATAATAATAATTCTTATTTATGGATGAATAGAAATGAAAATATCGTATCAGTAACAAAATTAAGAACAAATAAGATATTGTTATCACTTTTTATTGATATAATATTACTATAAATGTAAAATTAAATTGTATTAAGTCTTGATATCAAGAATGAAAATTTTGCATTTACAATTACAATTACATGGAATATTCTCGCAATGGTTAACCGACTGCTTCCCTTGTGGGGCTTAATTTGACCAATTATAATTTGCATAAACCTATAATCGCGCCGTAATTGCCAAGATAAAGCTGATTGTAATTGAGAGAACAATATATGTACTATGTACCTAACAACATAATAGTGAATTTCCCAGACGCCAGTTTTATCGTCTTCAAAAATATTGCCAGTTAAATTAAACTAAAGTAACTACAAAAAAAAATAATTGAAGTACATATTTAGAATTTATATTTAAAATTTCCAAATGTATCAAGATCTTAAGAAATAATGTATTGCCTCTGTTTGAAATTCCCTTGTTATTTGCTAGACATATAGCTAGCGAAATAAACATGGCTATAGCAACATTTCAAATACAATAGCACAAAGGAGACTATTATAGTATTAGTGAGTTAGTGAAAGGGTTAGAGACTTGAATTTCTACTTACTGGGATCTTTGACGGCTGTAATAACAAGCTTAAATCCATTCGAATCGAGGCCCCAACCGTCGGTAACATACTTCAAAGTGACATAGTTGGTCCTTGTGTACATAGGACCGAGCTTTTGTTGTGTATTTCGGCATGAGAGATCAAACTGTAACAGAAATATTTAATAATTAAATGTGTATACCTCAAAAGATTGTTTCGCAATAAATTTGATGGAACTGTTATATATTAAAAATAATTTACATTATTTGTATCTTAGAATTATTTTAAAGCTTAGCTTACATAATTCTAGCATTTACGACAGTCCAGAAAATATAAAAAATATGTACATATACGTTATCGTTTGGGAATGATAATTATACTTATGAAAATAATATTGCAGTGTGCACTGTTTATTATGGAAAGACTTTAATTGAAATTATTTATCTATCACATGCTTCCTGTGTTACCAAAACCAATAAGGAGAAGTATGCATTGGTAACGATATTCACAAATATGTTTTTAAATCTTGGATTGAGTTGGTCTTTACTTGATGTAAATCCATTTTCAATGTGAAATAAAACAAACACATGTTTATGATTTACACTATATTTAATAACAACGACAGCTGTTTCGCTACACTGTAGCTTCTTCAGGTTGACATATACAATAATAACTATCTACATACACTTGACTCTTATATATAATGTGTGGTTATTAGGAATTCTTAGAACTAATATATAAAGAACAATGTCTTGTCTAAAAGTGTGGGGTCTATACAAGAAGTACGGGTAGCTAAATATATTGCTAACAGATGTTATGTGTGAAATTAGCGAAACTGTATACTGAATAGATTTAAGAATGGTGATGAGTTTAGGTCTACTTTATCGTTTAATAAATTATCTGAATGTTTATATTTATTAATTTCTAATGTCTCTAGTAAATCTAGTTTAATACTTTTATTTTCAACATGAAGAATATCAAACTCTTTCTTAAAACTGTGATTATTATCTATCAAATGATTCGCGTAAGTCGAATCATTTCCTTGGTTTACGTAAGCTGAGTAATGATCAGCGATCCGTGTTTTAAACGTTCTTCCTGTTTGACTTATATATTCTTTAGTACATGTACCACAAATTAACTTATAGACTACCGATTTATTGTTGTGATTAGTTCTTCCTTTTTTGTTCTTGATGTATTTCGCAAGGTTATTGTTTGCTTGTATGCAATATTAATTTTCTCTTTTCTAAGTAATTTTGTTAGTTTTACTTTGTCCTTCCATAAGTAAGTGAAAGATTTAAACTTTTTAATTGTAGTGTCTTTTGTAACTGGATAAATTTCTTGTAACGTTTTGTTGAATAATCTCTTAGAGATTAATTTATATATTAAATTTGGGTCGTATCTATTGTTATAGGCAATTTGTTTAATAATGTTATATTCTTTACTATAGTCTGAAGTGGACATTGGTGCATTAATCAATCTATGGATCATACTGTGGTAAGTCGCTAATTTATGTTGATATGGATGGTTGGATTTGTTGTGAATGATTATGTCAGTATGTGATTCTTTGCGGTAAATGGAAAATTGTACTTGGTTATTGACTCTTTTTAACGAAAGATCTAAGAAATTGATACTATTATTCACTTCTTTTTCTAGTGTAAACGTAATATGGGAATTAATAGAATTAATAAACTCAAAGAAATTATTCAATTGTCTGTTTGTACCTTGAGAAGAAGCAGCTACAGTGTAGCGAAACAGCTGTCGTTGTTATTAAATATAGTGTAAATCTTAAACATTTGTTGGTTTAATTTCACACTGAATATGTTTTTACATTGTTACAACAGTCCTGTAATTTATATTATACCTAACAAAGCATTAACAGAAAGCGTTCTTTGGTGACAACACAGTAAAGGAAATTGCATGGTAAAAAATCATTTCCTTAGTTAATTTTACCACTTATGTAAATCATCATTTTTTCTTACGTTTTAATCAACGTAAAAAAGTAAAAACGTTGAGTATTAATAACATAGACAATTGAGGTTGGTAGGTTGTCGTAAGAGTGAAATTTGCACCTTGAAATGTTTTTGATTACACTTCTAATTTATTTACTGTACTACTTGCACTAATTGAATTTGCGGCGAATAAAATTCGCAGTCATGACTGTCATGAGTGGTAAAATTCACTCCCATTAGCTTACTAGTAGAACATGCGTATTATTAACAACAGAAAAAAGATCCTGATTTTGAAAGTGTTCAACAGTTACGTACCGTAAACGTCCCAGTAGCTGAGGTCTTTAGCTCAACTTTCTGATGCTTTATGATATAATTTTCAAATTCAGAAGCTATTAACGTCGATTTTTTTTATATTGAAGCTAGATATATTGTAAATTATGCTAAGTCTATTACCATCCCGCTATAAGCTATCGTAATTTTTTTACTCAATTCTAAATAATAAAAGTGCTATTGTACCTGTAGCTGACATGGCTTGATCCAGTAGTGGACATTTGTTGTCCCAGTAGCTGATGAAGAGTTTGAAATAATTTAGTTGGGTAAGTAAAAAATATTAAAATGCAGTTTACTTATACAAAATACTTGTACCTGTATTTACTTCACCAGGAACATTAGTATTTTTTTCAGGAGTACTGTGTTCAAGTGCATGCGGTTTTTCAGATGTACTTTCACTCTCACTTCTGGGAGCAGTCTTTATTTTGCGAATCACGCTCATGAAGATTTGTATAGTGATTTGTAGAACATGGTTCTTGATATGTTAATAATATTAGGTCATTCGCTGGAACGTCCGCCTTTGTATCGCTACCAGTTTTGTCAGGTATTGCTCGAGATTCTTCGTAATTTGCATTTTCATCAAAGTGTTTATTTTTAGTCTCAATGTTCAGACAAATTATTGTGCACAATCAAATGACCTTCTCCATCTATTTGACATTCTATAACATTGTTGTCATTTAACAAATTCTCCAAGTCCATGCAGTCTTGATTTTCAATGTTGTCATTGTTATTTTGATTTGTTTCATTTTCAGCACCAGAATTCCCAAGGTTGATATCATCACGTAGGCTTTTCCAAAACTCATATAAAGCATTATCCTCGATGTTCCCAGTCCACATTCTACCTTGACAGTTTTGAAACAATTGCAATTTATGCCCAAGTTTCTTATCTATGAAATTTATATATTTTTTGTCTCTGTATTTTGAATCTCTTTTTCTGGTTCAACAAGAGTCGTGAGTAATTAACAGCGTCTACATCAAAGGGATATATACCACATTTTCTGAAACCATTAACAAACATGTTAGTTGTTACAGTTTTATTTAAAATTTTTTGGAGAAGAGGTGCAAAATTTTCTCTCTTCAATTTCTTACCGATATTTTCAACTCTAAATTCTAGTACAGACTTTTTCCAAGAAGACTTCAGAGGTCTAAACACAGATACATCCATTGGTTGGAGAATATGTGTTGCATTTGGAAAACGAGCTATCAAAATGATCCCATGTTCATTACAGAAGTCACTCAGTGGTATAGTAGATGGGATTTATGCCTATCAATAGGAAATTCGATATTTTGGCTGACTACCCATGGTTAGAAAATGTTTACCATATATTCATAACAGTTGGCACTGACCATCCAGACATTTTCACTTTTTCCTACACTCCAATTTGTTGGTAGTAACAAAGAAACCGCTGCAAGAATTCTTTCATAAGAAAAAATGACCATTGGTGGTGTTTATAAACCTAAAGCGTTACCACCCAGAGGAACCGTTAGACATTCTTTTTCATCGTTTTGATTAAAACTGTAAATGCACTTCTGTCCTTTTTGCACAATTACTTTGTCACCCTTGGCACACAAGAAAAAAGCCGTCTCGTCCATATTAAAAATTCGATTCCCATTTTTAGTAACATCAAACTTTCCGTCAAATTTCAAAAATTCTTCAACTTTTTTGAACCAGTTTCTTATTTGTCCTTCAGTTAGGACACCTCGCGAACCACAAATATTTGATGGTGTTCTCATTGATAGCTCAGGATGTCTTTTATGGAAATTTTCAAACCAATGCCTGCCGGGTCTATTATTAACAAAAGGATTTGTTTTCTTTGTTTCTTTGAGCAGTAATTGAACGCTAATAATTGATTCTTTGTTGCAGGAAATAAAGCACTTGCGATATAAAGTATCCATCGCACCAGCGCCTTTTCTTCTTCTTCGGATAGTACCGTGGCAGGACCCATTTTTCTTTTTGTGGGATATTTCCCCGAATGTTTGTATAGTAAAGTTGTCCTATGCACTTTATATATAATAAAAGCCGAGTAGCCAATGGCAACCAAACCCGGTCAAAATCGACGAAAATTGGGTACGCGGGGCGCAGAACTCGTCTCTGGATACGCGAAATTGAAAGCTGTCCTTTGGCGTGAAGTTACCGACGACCTTGAATTGTTCCTCGTCGGAGAGTTTTTCTTCCCAAGTGGAGCGTGTGCAGAGATATGGGCTTTTAAAGAGGAGCGTGCATACGGTGTTTTAACAGCAAAATGGCTTACGTCATGACGATTCACGTGACAACCGATCAAAATCGTAAAAATGTCAGGTATGACAGGCACGCGCGAAAGAATTGTAAAAGTTTCACATTGACGAAGAAATTTCAGGCCGTCGAGGTTTAGAGTGCGGAAAGAGGGTTGGAAACGAAAAGAGTGGACTTTTCCGCGACGATTGAGTGCACTGTCCACGTGCCAAATCTGTCGCTGTGGAAGGTGCGATTCATTTAAAGCTTTTCTGCAGGGTAAAAAAATCTCGCGATGACGAGTTTGCGTGTCATTAATGACTATATATATATTCACGTTCATCCATCGGTTGTCAAGTTTAAATGTCAGAAGGCCGACAAATAAAGATATTACGAAGAAGTGTATTTTTAATTGAAACGTGGTACCTTTCAGATACGTATTAGTGTTATTATTATCAATCGTTACTATTTCCTTTCTATATGAATATACGAACAAAATGCCGACGGATATGATAAAATAAACTTAAAGTGTATTGTCGCATGTAAGTACAGTAATAAATATAACGATTTTGCTATATTTTATGAAGATATATTAATAAATACAATGACACTCTATTCATTATATGTATATGTCATCAAAATGTAAATTTCATACAACGAAGAACTTGAAGCAAGCTTAAATAATGAAGAACCGTCTGAGTTTTGCCATTTGGGCCTGTCAAATTACGTTAGATGCACACGAATTATACAAAACCTAAATGTCAACAGAATGTTGGAAATGTATCAGTGTTCAAGTTATAATTATATAAATTTAAGCCATTTTACGAATGGGATCATTTAATAACATTTCTCATCGATCTCTCTACGTACAAATAATAGGGCGACTTTTCTTTATTTGGCAGATGTGTCCGAAGCACTTCGAAATAAAATAAATACATCAAATAAGATTCCCATAAGCATGTGTGTCATTTCGTTTACCAATTCAGTTATAAAAGCAAGTATTTAAAGTGTGCGACTGCTGGTTGGCACCAACTAATCAGAAGTACATTTTTGGTTAAATGGTACGACAGTGTCTAGCATCAACCGTATAGGAGCTAGCAAGATTTTCGATTGCGTTTTAGAAAGTATATTACTAATGCGTAATATGAAAATTAATTAATTCTCTCAATGACCTGTAAGTTTAAAACATGTTTTATTAAGTTAGCCTGACATTTCGTTCTCACAAGTTTATGTGTGAACAAATACAGTTCAACGAACTATTGTCACGATGACAGGTGGAACGACAATTTTGGTTAAACATCTTCATGTCAGCTGTCTGACTTTTCATTGTCATAGGTATGTGTCATCGAAATATCGTTACGATGACAGTCTGTCAGAAAATTTGAATTATACACTATTTCAATCGTAAACTTGACACAAAGCGTAGTACCAATTTTATAGAACTAATAACGTGAAACAACATTCAATTAATTTTTTTTTTTGATCTGTCGACGTTCACCATGGACTAGATGTACACAACTGATACAAAACCTGAATGTCAATAAAAAAATTTTAAATATCAGCGTTCATTAAATTATATAGGAATATTGTTCGCTTTGTGGGCAAAGTCTTAATAAATAATAGTATATTAAAATACAAGTTTCATAAGACACGATTTTTGCGCACGCGTTCAAGTTTAGAAAACGAGCCGCTAGGCGAGTTTTCTAAAGAACAAGTGCGCAAAATGTCTTATGAAACGTGTATTTTATACTATTTTTTCTATTTCGGTTATTAAAAGTTAAAAAAAGCTTAAAATAAGAGACATGTTTTGTTCGAATATTTTAGAAATTTTGCTTTTTTGAAGTTGGTTACTCTGATTTTTAAGTAGAACGTTTTAAATATTTGAATATCGGTGGTGCTATATGTAATTGTCTTTAAAATTCAGACTGATTTATACAATAAATTATTTCAAATTATCAACAAAAAGGACAAAATAAATAACTGTACGCCCCCAGAGATTCGCAAAATAGCAGAAGACAATTTACAAAATCTTTCGTCCACAAACTCTCTACATATTTATCAAAACAAACTTTTATAACAGTTGTACTATTCAACATGGTAAGTAAATGTCAATAGTAGCATCCGAAAACTTATCATCCAACTCTGCTTAACAATTTTATATTGCTAATTAGTAAGTGAAATGTTAGCATGTGTGCTTTTTATTCTTTGTACAATTTTATCGCACATTTTTGTTACTTTAAAGGCTTATATTTTGACATTTAAATACGATTTGGTTCCATTTTTTTTGTTACCAACTTCAAAAAAAAAAATTAGCGTGCGATAAAGTAATACTTTATGCAACCAAAACGGGTGTCGTAAAGTGAACTTTATAGCACCGGAATAGAAAAATTCATTTGCCACCATAATGTATAATCCATTTCTAGAGATATTTCTTTAAATTTAATCTTCATTCATTACAATAGCAAAGTTAACTACATAATTATCCTCCACTGTCATTCTTTCATATAGAAATTAAAATACCGTAAATAGTATAGGTAATAGTGAATAGGTACAACCTAACCAACTAAAAAGAAGAAGCGTATGCGGTATCATAAAAATTAAATTAACATTATGAATGACATAGGTACTCCGACAATTTTATGTATTATGGTTAGAGTTGTTGCCGATATGCCATACGATTTTTTAACGCATACACATAATCTGACATTACGTCAAACCAATTACGTCAAACCAGTGAGCTGTAGCAGTGAAATCAACTGTTCACAGGGACAAATATTATACGGATCTAAATTCTAATTAGCTCCCTTATTTTCAGAAATAGCGTACCGAAAATAGTTATACCGTATTTAGTTGTTTTTTAATGAAATCTGCCTTATGAATTTTAACTAACATTTTTATAGAGGAAATGATTATTAACATTTAACATTCATTAAAACAGCATGCGACCAGCATTGATCGCATTACCAATGAGATGCCCTTACAGCCTTACATATAATATTAAAAAGATATAAGTACAAGCGAAGAGGCGAATCAAGCTCAAAGAGCTCCATACATCACTATATCTAACAATGGTTGCTTTCTGCAAACACGAGAGTTACGAAATTGTTCACATAATTCTAACTTCTCTTTATTGAAATTTAAACGTTCTTTATCATAAAAATTAACACAAAAAATTCATAAATTTACAAACTATATTCAACGTAATGACTATAAAAACATCATCAAAAATAACTCAATAATAATGAGTAGTATAAATACATCGTACCTATACTTGCCCATACTTAATTCAATATAATGATTCCTTTCTATAATTGCTTCCTTTGCGACGAGAAAACATAACAGAATTTGAATTTTGAAAAAAATTATCAACATACAAACTGACATCGAAAGTCACAATTTTTAAATATTGTACTAAATTTTTCTATTATATAAATGCTTTAAAAAAGTGTAATTTCCGGTACGTTAGATTTATGTTATTAAATTTTGACAATTTTTTAATTGAATAAAATTGATGATAATTATAACAAACGTCAAAATCTAATTATTTTATAGGTTACGAAGATAACTGACATAGAGGTGGGCAAAACGGCTCATTTCTTTGACTCGGTTCAGCTCCTCATTGTGAGCCGGATCACGGAACCGGCTCATTTGAACCATGTGGATCCGTAATAGCATACCGTTCATGAACGTGTAGTACACATATAATACTCGGCGCCGCGCGCCGTCGTCGACTCAAACGAACCGGGATGATATGTAATTTCGGCTGCGCGCACACCAATTGTACAAAATGTTTGACAAACAATTTATTTGAAGCTAAAATGCACACAAATTTGACAAATTATTAGGTTGTTGTACACAAATTAAACAAAATATATGTAAAACTAAATTATCAATTATCGGCATCTCAATCTCGACATAATACATCCGGTTGACTTAACATTTTTATAGATATACAGGTTGATTATTGTTCTTTTAATGATTATATATTTGCATTATTAAAATACTTTAATTCCAGAACGCGTACGCCTTAATGGGGAAAAAGATAGCTTTTAACATTTATGTGCCCTTATGACAACGATTACGCATACATGCAGAGTGGGCGGAGCTATCTGAAATTAATTTCTCTCTTCTGATTAAAGTAAAATTCGGCACTTGGGAGTCTTTGTGGTATCATTGATCACGTATCCAAAGTCGAAATGCCAAAAAAAAAAAAAATGGCCGAAGGATTTTTTGAAAATTGACGTATAAATGTGAAATTTTAGATACGAGGGTCTTAAGTCGCCGATCACAAATCCAAAATCAGAATGTCATAAAAAAACAAAATGGCGGATGATTTTTTTGAAAATTGACGTAGGAATATAAAATTTTAGATACGGGGGTTTTGGGGGTCGCCGATCACGATTCCAAAGTCAAAATGTCAAAAAAAACAAAATGGCGAAAGATTTTTTAGAAAATTGACGTATTAATGTAAAATTTTAGATAAGGGGGTTTTGGGGGTCGCTGATCACGATTCCAAAGTCAAAATGTCAAAAAAAAACAAAATGGTGGAAGATTTTTTGAAAATTGACGTGTGAATGTGAAATTTTAGATACGCGAGTTTTGGGGGTCGCCGATCACGATTCCAAAGTCAAAAAAAACAAAATGGCGGAAGATTTTTTTGAAAATTGACTTATTAATGTAAAATTTTAGATACGGGAGTTTTGGGGGTCGCCGATCACGATTCCAAAGTCAAAATGTCAAAAAAAACAAAATGGCGAAAGATTTTTTAGAAAATTGACGTATTAATGTAAAATTTTAGATACGGGGGTTTTGGGTGTCGCCGATCACGATTCCAAAGTCAAAATGTCAAAAAAAGCAAAATGGCGAAAGATTTTTTTGAAAATTGACGTATGAGTGTGAAATTTTAGATACGGGGGTGTGTTAGGTCGCCGATCACAAATCCAAAATCAAAATGTCATAAAAAAACAAAATCGTGGAAGAATTTTTTGAAAATTTACATATGAATGTAAAATTTTAGATACGGGGGTTTTGGGGGTCGCCGATCACGATTCCAAAGTCAAAATGTCAAAAAAAGCAAAACGTCGGAAGATTTTTTTGAAAATTGACGTATAAATGTAAAATTTTAGATACCGGGGTTTTGGGGGTCGCCGATCACGATTCCAAAGTCAAAATGTCAAAAAAAGCAAAATGGTGGAAGATTTTTTTGAAAATTGACATATGAATGTAAAATTTTAGATACGGGGGTTTTGGGGGTCGCCGATCACGATTCCAAAGTCAAAATGTCAAAAAAAAACAAAATGGCGAAAGATTTTTTAGAAAATTGACGTATTAATGTAAAATTTTAGATACCGGGGTTTTGGGGGTCGCCGATCACGATTCCAAAGTCAAAATGTCAAAAAAAGCAAAACGGCGAAAGATTTTTTGGAAAATTAACGTATGAATGTGAAATTTTAGATACGGGGCTTTTGGGGGTCGCCGATCGCGATTCCAAAGTCAAAATGTCAAAAAAAACAAAATGGCGAAAGATTTTTTAGAAAATTGACTTATTAATGTAAAATTTTAGATACGGGGGTTTTGGGTGTCGCCGATCACGATTCCAAAGTCAAAATGTCAAAAAAAACAAAATGGCGAAAGATTTTTTTGAAAATTGACGTATGAGTGTGAAATTTTAGATACGGGGGTGTGTTAGGTCGCCGATCACAAATCCAAAATCAAAATGTCATAAAAAAACAAAATCGTGGAAGAATTTTTTGAAAATTTACATATGAATGTAAAATTTTAGATACGGGGGTTTTGGGGGTCGCCGATCACGATTCCAAAGTCAAAATGTCAAAAAAAGCAAAACGTCGGAAGATTTTTTTGAAAATTGACGTATGAATGTAAAATTTTAGATACCGGGGTTTTGGGGGTCGCCGATCACGATTCCAAAGTCAAAATGTCAAAAAAAGCAAAATGGTGGAAGATTTTTTTGAAAATTGACATATGAATGTAAAATTTTAGATACGGGGGTTTTGGGGGCCGCCGATCACGATTCCAAAGTCAAAATGTCAAAAAAAAAACAAAATGGCGAAAGATTTTTTAGAAAATTGACGTATTAATGTAAAATTTTAGATACGGGGGTTCTGGGGGTCGCCGATCACGATTCCAAAGTCAAAATGTCAAAAAAAGCAAAACGGCGAAAGATTTTTTTGAAAATTGACGTATGAATGTGAAATTTTAGATACGGGGCTTTTGGGGGTCGCCGATCGCGATTCCAAAGCCAAACTGAAAAGAAAAACAAAAGGGCGGAAGATTTTTTTGAAAATTGACGTATGAATGCGAAATTTTAGATACGGGAGTTTTGGGGGTCGCCGATCGCGATTCCAAAGTCAAAATGTCAAAAAAAAACAAAATGGCGAAAGATTTTTTTTGAAAATTGACGTATGAATGTGAAATTTTAGATACGGAGGTTTTGGGGGTCGCCAATCACGATTCCAAAGCCAAAATGTCAAAAAAAACAAAATGGCAGAATATTTTTTGAAAATTGACGTATGAATGTGAAATTTTAGATACGCGAGTTTTGGGGGTCGCCGATCACGATTCCAAAGTCAAAATGTCAAAAAAAAACAAAATGGCGAAAGATTTTTTTGAAAATTCACGTATGAATGTGAAATTTTAGATACGGAGGTTTTGGGGGTCGCCAATCACGATTCCAAAGCCAAAATGTCAAAAAAAAAAAAAATGGCAGAAGATTTTTTGAAAATTGACGTATGAATGTGAAATTTTAGATACGCGAGTTTTGGGGGTCGCCGATCACGATTCCAAAGCCAAAATGTCAAAAAAAAACAAAATAGCGGAAGATTTTTTGAAAATTGAGTCATGAATGTAAAATTTTAGATACGGGGGTTTTGGGGGTCGCCGATCACGATTCCAAAGTCAAGATGTCAAAAAAAAACAAAATGACGGAAGATTTTTTGAAAATTGACATATGAATGTAAATTTTAGATACGGGGGTTTTGGGGGTCGCCGATCACGATTCCAAAGTCAAAATGTCAAACAAAAAAATGGCGAAAGATTTTTTAGAAAATTGAAGTATTAATGTAAAATTTTAGATACGGGGTTTTGGGGGTCGCCGATCACGATTCCAAAGTCAAAATGTCAAAAAAAGCAAAATGGCGAAAGATTTTTTTTGAAAATTGACGTATGAGTGAAATTTTAGATACGGGGGTGTGTTAGGTCGCCGATCACAAATCCAAAATCAAAATGTCATAAAAAAACAAAATCGTGGAAGAATTTTTTGAAAATTGACATATGAATGTAAAATTTTAGATATGGGGGTTTTGGGGGTCGCCGATCACGATTCCAAAGTCAAAATGTCAAAAAAAGCAAAATGGCGGAAGATTTTTTTGAAAATTGACGTATGAATGTAAAATTTTGGATACGGGCATTTTGGGGGGTCGCCGATCACGATTCCAAAGTCAAAATGTCAAAAAAAAAATAGCGAAAGATTTTTTAGAAAATTGACGTATTAATGTAAAATTTTAGATACGGGGGTTTTGGGGGTCGCCGATCACGATTCCAAAGTCAAAATGTCAAAAAAAGCAAAATGGTGGAAGATTTTTTTGAAAATTGACATATGAATGTAAAATTTTAGATACGGGAGTTTTGGGGGTCGCCGATCACGATTCCAAAGTCAAAATGTCAAAAAAAACAAAATGGCGAAAGATTTTTTTAGAAAATTGACGTATTAATGTAAAATTTTAGATACGCGGGTTTTGGGGGTCGCCGATCACGATTCCAAAGTCAAAATGTCAAAAAAAGCAAAACGGCGAAAATTTTTTTTGAAAACTGATGTATGAATGTAAAATTTTAGATACGGGGGTTTTGGGGGTCGCCGATCACGATTTCAAAGCAAAATGTCAAAAAAAACAAAATGGCGAAAGATTTTTTGAAAATTGACGTAAAATTTTAGATACGGGGGTTTTGGGGGTCGCCGATCACGATTCCAAAGTCAAATTGTCAAAAAAAAGCAAAACAGCGAAAGATTTTTTTTGAAAATTGACGTATGAATTTGAAATTTTAGATACGTGGGTTTTGGGTGTCGCCGATCACGATTCCAAAGCCAAAATGTCAAAAAAAGCAAAATGGCGGAAGATTTTTTTGAAAATTGACGTATGAATGTAAAATTTTGGATACGGGGGTTTTGGGGGGTCGCCGATCACGATTCCAAAGTCAAAATATCAAAAAAAAATAGCGAAAGATTTTTTAGAAAATTGACGTATTAATGTAAAATTTTAGATACGGGGGTTTTGGGGGTCGCCGATCACGATTCCAAAGTCAAAATGTCAAAAAAAGCAAAATGGTGGAAGATTTTTTTGAAAATTGACGTCTGAATGTAAAATTTTAGATACGGGGGTTTTGGGGGTCGCCGATCACGATTCCAAAGTCAAAATGTCAAAAAAAACAAAATGGCGAAAGATTTTTTAGAAAATTGACGTATTAATGTCAAATTTTAGATACGCGGGTTTTGGGGGTCGCCGATCACGATTCCAAAGTCAAAATGTCAAAAAAAGCAAAACGGCGAAATTTTTTTTTGAAAATTGACGTATGAATGTGAAATTTTAGACACGGCGGTTTTGGGGGTCGCCGATCACGATTCCAAAGCCAAAATGTCAAAAAAAACAAAATGGCGGAAGATTTTTTGAAAATTGAGTCATGAATGTGAAATTTTAGATACGGGGGTTTTGGGGGTCGCCGATCACGATTCCAAAGTCAAAATGTCAAAAAAAACAAAATGGCGAAAGATTTTTTTAGAAAATTGACGTATTAATGTAAAATTTTAGATACGGGGTTTTGGGGGTCGCCGATCACGATTCCAATGTCAAAATGTCAGAAAAAGCAAAACGGCGAAAGATTTTTTTGAAAATTGACGTATGAGTGTGAAATTTTAGATACGGGGGTTCTGGGGGTCGCCGATCACGATTCCAAAGTCAAAATGTCAAAAAAAGAACAAAATGGCTGAAGATGTTTTTGAAAATTGACGTATGAGTGTGAAATTTTAGATACAGGGGTGTGTTAGGTCGTCGATCACAAATCCAAAATCAAAATGTCATAAAAGAACAAAATCGTGGAAGAATTTTTTGAAAATTGACATATGAATGTAAAATTTTAGATAAGGGGTTTTGGGGGACGCCGATCACGATTCCAAAGTCAAAATGTCAAAAAAAAACAAAATGGAGGAAGATTTTTTGAAAATTGACGTATGAATGTAAAATTTTAGGTACGGGGGTTTTGGGGGTCGCCGATCACGATTCCAAAGTCAAAATGTCAAAAAAAACAAAATGGAAGATTTTTTTGAAAATTGACGTATGAATGTGAAATTTCAGATACGGGGGTTTTGGGGGTCGCCGATCACGATTCCAAAGCCAAAATGTCAAAAAAAACAAAATGGCGGAAGATTTTTTGAAAATTAAGTAATGAATGTAAAATTTTAGATACGGGGGTTTTGGGGGTCGCCGATCACGATTCCAAGTTCAAAATGTCAAAAAAAAAAATGACGGAAGATTTTTTTGAAAATTGACGTATGAATGTGAAATTTCAGATACGGGGGTTTTGGGGGTCGCCGATCACAATCCCGAAGTCAAAATGTCAAAAAAAGCAAAATGGCGAAAGATTTTTTTGAAAATTAACGTATGAGTGTGACATTTTAGATACGGGGGGTTTTGGGGGTCGCCGATCACGATCCCAAAGTCAAAATGTCAAAAAAAAAGAAAATGGCGGAAGATTTTTTGTAAATTGAGTCATGAATGTAAAATTTTAGATACGGGGGTTTTGGGGGTCGCCGATCACGATTCCAAAGTCAAAATGTCAAAAAAAAAACGGCGGAAGATTTTTTTGAAAGTTGACGTATGAATGTGAAATTTTAGATACGGGGGTTTTGGGGGTCGCCGATCACGATTCCAAAGTCAAAATGTCAAAAAAAACAAAATGACGGAAGATTTTTTGAAAATTGACGTATGAATGTGAAATTTCAGATACGGGGGTTTTGGGGGTCGCCGATCACGATTCCAAAGTCAAAATGTCAAAAAAAACAAAATGGCGAAAGATTTTTTTAGAAAATTGACGTATTAATGTAAAATTTTAAATACGGGGTTTTGGGGGTCGCCGATCACGATTCCAAGGTCAAAATGTCAGAAAAAGCAAAACGGCGAAAGATTTTTTTGAAAATTGACGTATGAGTGTGAAATTTTAGATACGGGGGTTTTGGGGGTCGCCGATCACGATTCCAAAGTCAAAATGTCAAAAAAAGAACAAAATGGCAGATGTTTTTGAAAATTGACGTATGAGTGGGAAATTTTAGATACGGGGGTTTTGAGGGTCGCCGATCACGATTCCAAAGTCAAAATGTCAAAAAAAAACAAAATAGCGAAAGATTTTTTTGGGAATTGACGTATGAGTGTGAAATTTTAGATACAGGGGTGTGTTAGGTCGTCGATCACAAATCCAAAATCAAAATGTCATAAAAGAACAAAATCGTGGAAGAATTTTTTGAAAATTGACATATGAATGTAAAATTTTAGATAAGGGGGTTTTGGGGGACGCCGATCACGATTCCAAAGTCAAAATGTCAAAATAAAACAAAATGGCGGAAGATTTTTTGAAAATTGACGTATGAATGTAAAATTTTAGGTACGGGGGTTTTGGGGGTCGCCGATCACAATTCCAAAGTCAAAATGTCAAAAAAAACAAAATGGAAGATTTTTTTGAAAATTGACGTATGAATGTGAAATTTCAGATACGGGGGTTTTGGGGGTCGCCGATCACGATTCCAAAGACAAAATGTCAAAAAAAACAAAATGGCGGAAGATTTTTTGAAAATTAAGTAATGAATGTAAAATTTTAGATACGGGGCTTTTGGGGGTCGCCGATCACGATTCCAAAGTCAAAATGTCAAAAAAAACAAAATGACGGAAGATTTTTTTGAAAATTGACGTATGAATGTGAAATTTCAGATACGGGGGTTTTGGGGGTCGCCGATCACAATCCCGAAGTCAAAATGTCAAAAAAAGCAAAATGGCGAAAGATTTTTTGAAAATTAACGTATGAGTGTGAAATTTTAGATACGGGGGTTTTGGGGGTCGCCGATCACGATCCCAAAGTCAAAATGTCAAAAAAAAGAAAATGGCGGAAGATTTTTTGTAAATTGAGTCATGAATGTAAAATTTTAGATACGGGGGTTTTGGGGGTCGCCGATCACGATTCCAAAGTCAAAATGTCAAAAAAAAAAAACGGCGGAAGATTTTTTGAAAGTTGACGTATGAATGTGAAATTTTAGATACGGGGGTTTTGGGGGTCGCCGATCACGATTCCAAAGTCAAAATGTCAAAAAAAACAAAATGGCGGGAGATTTTTTTGAAAGTTGACGTATGAATGTGAAATTTTAGATACGGGGGTTTTGGAGGTCGCCGATCACGATTCCAAAGTCAAAATGTCAAACAAAAACAAAATGGCGGGAGAATTTTTTGAAAGTTGACGTATGAATATGAAATTTTAAATACGGGGGTTTTGGGGGTCGCCGATCACGATTCCAAAGTCAAAATGTCAAAAAAAAAACAAAATGGCGGAAGATGTTTTGAAAATTGACGTATGAGTGTGAAATTTTAGATACGGGGGTTTTGTGGATCGCCGATCACGATTCAAAAGTCAAAATGTCAAAAAAAACAAAATGGCGGAAGATTTTTTTGGAATTTACGTATGAATGTAAAATTTTAGATACGAGGGTTTTGGGGGTCGCCGATCACGATTCCAAAGTCAAAATGTCAAAAAAAGCAAAATGGCGAAAGATTTTTTGAAAATTGACATGAGTGTGAAATTTTAGATACGGGGGGTTTTGGGGGTCGCCGATCACGATTCCAAAGTCAAAATGTCAAAAAAAAAACAAAATGGCGGAAGATGTTTTTGAAAATTGACGTATGAATGCGAAATTTTAGATACGGGGGTGTCTTAGGTCGCCGATCACGAATCCAAAGTCAAAATGTCAAACAAAAAAAACAAAATGGCGGAAGAGTTCTTTGAAAATTGACGTATGAATGTGAAATTTTAGATACGGCTTATTACATCTTCAATTCGGTGATTCTTCGAAACGTGATTGAACAGGGTTTAAATTTAATACTTAATTTTTTCTTATCAATAGTAGATTCGAAAACATCAGAATCGTATTGTACACTGTCCCAATGAAAATGTTGCGCTCACTGAGCTCATTGTTTCTTTCGATACTTTAACATGACTTTTGTTTAACATTAAATTACGTTTCTCGCTCTTGAGTGTGAACCGGTTTGTGTAAAAAAACAGTTCGAGTAGAATTTCAAATAAAATATACTATCGGCTTAACAAAATGTATGTAGGGGTGCTTTAAAAGTTTATAAAAGTGGACATTCTAAAAACGTCATGCCAGTGAACGCTTTTTAAAGGAAAGGCGCTTCAATGGGGCTTCAATTTAAAACTTGGGCTTTTTACTTTTATTATTATTTCGCGCTCCTTTATTAACGATAGTAGATTTTGAAAAGGTTGACAGGCTTTCACACTTTCGCATCAAAATAGTATTGTACACTGTCTTAATAAAAATGTTGCGCTTCTTGATCTCATTGTGCCTTTACATACTTTAACACGCCTTATGTTTAACATTAAATTACCTTTCTCGCTCTTGAGTGTGTATCGGTTTGTGTAAGAAACAATTCGAGGAAAATTTTAAATAAAATAAAAGGCACTTCAATTTAAAACTTGGGGTTTTTACTTTTATTTTCATTTTGTGCTCCTTTATTAATGATAATGGATTTCAAAAAGGTCACACTTTACATCAAAATAGTATTGTACACTGTCTTAATAAAAATGTTGCGCTTTTTGATCTCAATGTGTCTTTGGATACTTTAACACGACTTATGTTTAACATTAAATTACCTTTCTCGCTCTTGAGTGTGTACCGGTTTATGTCAAAAACAGTTCGAGAAGAATTTTAAATAAAATATCCTATTGGTTCAACAAAGTATATGTATATACAGGGGCGCTTCAACAGTTAATAAAACCGGACATTCTAAAAAGTCATGCCAGTTATAGCTTTTTACAGGAAAAGCGCTTCAATAAGGCTTAAATTTAAAACTTGAGCTTTTTACTTTTATTATTATTTTGTACTTTTTCATTAACGATAGTGGATTTCGAAAAGATTGATAGGCTATTACACGTTCATATCAAAATAGTACTGTAAACTGTCTTAATGAAAATGTTGCTTTTTTTGTCTTTGAATACTTTAACATGACTTATGTTTAACATTAAATTACCTTTCTCGCGCTTGGGTGTGTACCGGTTTGTGTAAAAAATAATTCGAGAAAAATTTCAAATAAGAGATACTATTGGCTTAACAAAATATATCTAGGGGTGCTTCAAAAGTTTATAAAAGTGGACATTCTAAAAAGCGTCATGCCAGTGATCGCTTTTACAGGAAAGGCGCTTCAATAGGGCTTCAATTTAAAACTTGGGCTTTTTACTTTTATTAATATTTCGTGCTTCGTGCTCCTTTATTAACGATAGTGGATTTTAGATAAGAAGAATTTTAAATAAAACGTCCTATTGGCTTAACAAAATATATGTATATGCACGGTTGCTTCAAAAGTTAGTAAAATCTTACATTCTAAAAAGTCATGACAGTCATTGCTTTTACAGGAAAGGCGATTCAATTTAAAACTTGGGCTTTCTACTTTTATTATTATTTCGTGCTTCGTGCTCCTTTATTAACGATAGTGGATTTCAAAAAGGTTGACAGGCTTTTACACTTTCACATCAAAATAGTTTTGTACACTGTCTTAATAAAAATATTGCGCTTCTTGATCTCATTGTGTCCTTGCATACTTTAACACGACTTATGTTTAACATTAAATTACCTTTCTCGCTCTTGAGTGTGTACCGATTTATGTCAAAAACAGTTCGAGAAGAATTTTAAATGAAATATCCTATTGGCCTAACAAAATATATGTATATACAGGGGTGCTTCAAAAGTTTATAAAAGTGGATATTCTAAAAAACGTTTTTTACAGGAAAGGCGCTTCAATAGGGCTTAAATTTAAAACTTTGGCTTTTTACTGCTATTATTATTTTGTGCTTTTTTCTTAACGAGAGTAGACTTCGAAAAGATTGACAGGCTTTTACACGTTCACATCAAAATAGTATAGTAAACTGTCTTAATAAAAATGCTGCGCTTTTTGATCTCATTGTCTTTGGATACTTTAACACGACTTATGTTTAACATTAAATTACCTTTCTCACTCTTGAGTGTGTACCGATTTGCGTAAAAAACAATTCGAGAAAATTTTTAAATAAAATATACTATTGGCTTCACAAAATATATGTATATACCGGGATGCTTTAAAAGTTTATAAAACCAGACATTCTAAAAAGCGTCATGTCAGTGATCGCTTTTTACAGGAAAGGCGCTTGAATTTAAAACTTGCGCTTTTTACTTTTACTTTTATTTTGTGCTCCTTTATTAACGATAGTGGATTTCAAAAAGGTCACACTTTACATCAAAATAGTATTGTACACTGTTTTAATAAAAATGTTGTGCGTTTTGATCTCATTGTGTCTTTGCATACTTTAACACGACTTATGTTTAACATTAAATTACCTTTCTCGCTCTTGAGTGTGTACCGGTTTGTGTTAAAAACAGTTCGAGAAGAATTTTAAATAAGATATCCTATTGGCTTAACATAATAAATGTATATACAGGGGTGCTTCAAATATTTATAAAAATGGACATTCTAGAAAGCGCTGTTTACAGGAAAGGCGCTTGAAAAGGGCTTAAATTTAAAACTTGGGTTTTTTACTTTTATTATTATTTTGTGCTCCTTTATTAATGATAGTGGATTTCAAAAGGGTCTCACTTTACATCAAAGTATTATTGTAAACTGTTTTAATAAAAATGTTGCGCTTTTTGAGTTCATTCTGTCTTTGGATACTTTAACATTGCTTATGATTAACTTTAAATTACCTTTCTCGCTCTTGAGTGTGTACCGATTTGTGTCAAAAACAGATCGAGAATAATTTTAAATAAAATAGACTCTGCTCTTTTATTAACGATAGTGGACTTCGAAAAGGTAGTAAGAAAGTAATATACTTTATAAATTAAATTTACTTTACCCATTCACATACATATGTTTGCGAGCTATATATTTGAAGTTCATCAGCATTCATTAGCATTCTATAAGAATGTTTGAAAGCGACGCCCATTTCCCAACCAAAATTTGTTGTAAACATGTTAAACACCATGGAGATACTACGTATATTTGAGCATGTCAATTAAAATGACGAGCCCGCGATAGCGGGCGAGTAGTATATATGTAATTCATTGAAATTTTAAAATGTTCTTCAATACAAGTCCTTTATTTTTAAATGACGTGCGAACTAATTTTGAGTATGTGACAGACGAATATTTCAATTATGCTGACCAAAATTTCATAATGAAAGCGCTGTTCCACTTCAAATAATTTGGGTGAAAATATCTCAGTGTCAAACTGCTTATTACGTTCGTTTTTGATAATATTGTGCATGCCTATCTTAAATTGTTTCTGAGCAATTGACATACTTTTTGTTAATATACTAAATTTTTCCACTGTTATTTCAATAGCGTATTATCCCGATTGTCTCAATGAAAATATGCACTTATTGAGCATATTGGTTCTTCGGATACTTTAACATCATTCTTATGTTTAACATTAAATTATCTTTCTCGCTCTTCATTGTGTAACAGTTTGTGTAAAAAAAAATTCTAGAAGAATTCTAAATGAAATATACAATTGGCTTTACAAAATATATGTATATACAGAGTGTGCCACAAGTCTATAAAATCTTACATTCTAAAAACCACCACGAGAGTGATCGCGTTTTACAGGAAGCTGTAAAAAGCTGTAAGCGGACGCGCAAAAGGCGAATTCAAGCTCGAAAAGATTGAAGCCATAGCTCACAAACATTCAACACAATAAATATTGCAATATGTAATAATAGGCCCAATGATAATAGTGTATAGGTAAGAAATTTATAAATTCGATTCCTTATTTGTTTATAAATACTTTCTACTTATTTTTAGCAATTATCGTTACATGACTGGAGTCATTTCGTCCATGAATTCAGTTGTAAAAATACTTCAAAATATTATAAGATATTGTAAATAGAAAAAAGAAACTAAAATATATTCCTACCAGATTAAACAAGCACTTAATCATGTTGTTACTGTGCCAGGCAAATTGAGAAGTAATATCATACGTATTCAAAAAAGATTGTTTAATTATCATTGATGAAAATGAACTTCCCGCGACATCGTCAATTAGAATAATTCAAAATAGCAATTCTAAAAGGATGTTTTACAGTATTTTCGAATATAACAATAAGTAATCAATATTACCATAATACATACATATATTATATCTATATATTCCTTAAATTGTAGGTGTACAACGCAAAAGAAAATAATTATGTACAGTGTGAACAAGGCTTTACCAACATTATTGAGCATCATACATAACTGACAGTTGTAATACAAAGAAACACTGCAAATTATAAGAGTATAGGAATGGAAATCAGTATAAAAAATGCCAATGAAGTAAATATTATTTGTTATAGAACAATGATTAAATGAATTATTTAAAAGTATACATTCGCGTCAACAAAACATAATTCTAATCAAGCTATCTACAAGTTTGTATAAAATAAAATGTTTTTTTAAAATTCTAATGAATTTTCATTTAAACCAAAAAGACCAATGGAATCGACATAATAATATGTATATAGACTGAAACACTATTAACAAAAACTATAAAACCACATTTTCCAACTGATGCAAAAAAAAACAGATTTCGAGATTATTCTAATTTTATACCCACAAACAAAATTCAAACTACAATTAAATTAGGCAAACGTGAAATAAATCATCGGCAAGTCAAGGCACAAAACCAATAATAGTAGAAAAATTATAAATAGAGTGAAAACTACCGTCTGTGAGGCACAGGAAAAGTATGTGAAAAATGTCAATATAACTTTAAACGATAAAATACATCTTATTTCATGGACAGCCGTTAAACATTTTCAATTTAAAAACTGCTATTATCACTAAATCTATTATTAATCATTTCATCCGATAAGCATTCTGAATAAAATATTGCATAGTTGTAAATTATATACAGGGGTGTATAAAAATAACTAAGCAATATTGAACATCTAAAACACAATTATATTTAGTTATTCGCTATATATCGGAATTATATGGTGTTTCAAAAACTGAAACGCAATAAAGACAAAATCCGCAATAAATTTAGAAGAATAAGGGGGAGCGGTACCTCAACTGTAAGCGGAATAAGAGGCGATAGCGGGCCTTCAAGGCCTGCCGTATTAGCTAGTTATATATACTAAAAGCCGAGTAGTCAATGGCAACCAAACCCGGTCAAAATCGACGAAAATTGGGTACGCGGGGCGCAGAACTCGTCTCTGGATACGCGAAATTGAAAGCTGTCCTTTGGCGTGAAGTTACCGACGACCTTGAATTGTTCCTCGTCGGAGAGTTTTTCTTCCCAAGTGGAGCGTGTGCAGAGATATGGGTTTTTAAAGAGGAGCGTGCATACGGTGTTTTAACAGCAAAATGGCTTACGTCATGACGATTCACGTGACAACCGATCAAAATCGTAAAAATGTCAGGTATGACAGGCACGCGCGAAAGAATTGTAAAAGTTTCACATTGACGAAGAAATTTCAGGCCGTCGAGGTTTAGAGTGCGGAAAGAGGGTTGGAAACCAAAACAGTGGACTTTTCCGCGACGATTGAGTGCACTGTCCACGTGCCAAATCTGTCGCTGTCGAAGGTGCGATTCATTTAAGGCTTTTCTGCAGGGTATAAAAATCTCGCGATGACGAGTTTGCGTGTCATTAATGACTATATATATATTCACGTTCATCCATCGATTGTCAAGTTTAAATGTCAGAAGGCCGACAAATAAAGGGATTATGAAGGAAATGTGGTACCTTTCAGATACGTATTAGTGTTATTATTTTCAATTGTTACTATTTCTTTTCTATTTATGAATATATGAACAATGCCGACGGATATGATAAAATAAACTTAAAGTGTATTATCGCACGTAAGTACAGTGACAAATATAACGATCTTTCTATATTTTATTAAGATATATTAAATACAAATTATATATATCATCGAAATGTCGTCACTTCTCGCGAAAGAAGTACCGAAGCAAGCCTAAATAAAGAATCATCTGAGTTTTCTTTATTTGTCAGATGTGTCCGAAACACTTCGAAATAACATAAATACATCAAATATGTAAAATTCCCATAAGCATTTATGTAATTTCGTTTATCAATTCAGTTATAAAAGCAAGCATTTAAAGTATGCGACTATGCGGGTTGGCATAAACTAATCATACATTTTCGGTTAAATGGTATTAGGAGCCAACAAGATTTTTGATTGGGTTTTACAAAGTACATATACTATTAAAGCGTAATATGAAAATTAATTAATTCTCTCAATGACCTGTAAGTTTAAAACATGTTTTGTTAAAGTTCATAATCTTATGTTGTTAATTTCATTTGACAATTGGAAAGACAATTTGGTTAAGCACTCTCAGTCTGACATTTCGTTGTCACAAGTTTATGTGTGAACGAATACACTACAACGAAGTATTGTCACGATGACAGGTGGAACGACAATTTGGTTAAACATCAACTTTTCATTGTTGTATAAGTGTCACGATGACAGTCTGTCAAAAAATTTGAAGTATACACTATTTTTATCATGAACTTGACACAAGGCATGGTACTACCAATTTTATAGAACGAATAACATGAAACAACATTTAATTGCCGAACCGTCTTGGTTTTTTTTTTAGTCTGTCGACGTTCACCTTGGGCTAGATGCACACAATTAGACAATTAGACTTAGCAATCAGTAAAAACATTAACAAAACCATAAAGATAGAAACTGAAAGTGTCATGAGCTCTGATCACAATCCAATTATAATAACTTGCAACGAAGACATAACCGAAAGAACATATCACACCTTCAAGACAGACTGGGCCGGCTACAAAACAGAACTAGAACAAACCATCACTGCAGTTCCTAAAGTACAAAACACTGCAGAATTAGAACAGAACATAAAATCACTACAAGATAAAATAACAAACGCTGTTAAAAATAATACCATCAAAATAGAAAGGATATATAAATCAGGTAGTCTACCACATCATATTAAAGAACTAATAAAGGAAAAGAACAGAGCTAGGAGAAGACAAAACTATACTAAACAACCTTCAACATCAAGTACATAAGGAATTACTGGAACTGAAAAATGTAGAATGGCAAAGAACACTCGAAGAAATAGGTGCCGACCCCTCTAAGACATGGAAAATAATCAAGGCAATCAAAAGAGAACAAATACAAATCCCACCACTTCAATTCAATAACTTCACACCAGTCACAGCAGAAGAAAAAGCAGAAGCTCTAGCGGAATCACTAGAAGAGCAATTCCCTCCGAACTTGGATGAACTAGACATGCAACACGTAGTGCAGATTCACAAAGTAGTAAGCAGAGATATACGTGAACCCCACTACCCTAGCAACGACCCAGTCACAGCCGAGAACCTAAAAGCAATCCTTAAAGCATTAAATCCCAAAAAAGCTCCTGGTATAGACAACATCACCAACAGATCACTACAAAACCTCCCCCGAAAAGCAATAATGTCAATTCTAGCAATAGCAAACTCCGTTATCAGACTCTAAACATTCCCAAAGATATGGAAACATGACAAAGTAATAGTTATACCTAAACCAGGAAAACCATAAAACAATACCAAGCAGCCACAGGCCCATAAGCCTGTTACCATCCATTAGCGAAGTGATAGAAAAAATAATCCTACAGAAGATAAAGTACCACTCTGACAATCAAGACATAATACCAGAAGATCAACATGGGTTTAGAGAAGAACATTCAACGATAACACAACTTTCAAGAGTCACTGAGATTATCCAAGAAGTGGAGCGTGTGCAGAGATATGGGCTTTTAAAGAGGAGCGTGCATACGGTGTTTTAACAGAAAAATGGCTTACGTCATCATGACGATTCACGTGACAATCAAAATAAATCTCGGGAAACGTCAAACTAGCAAGTTGTAGCTACAGATTCACTTTTAAGACTGAAATACGAAATTTTGAAGGTTGCGAGCGCCCAACAAGACCCGAGGCTTTAAAGAACGGCCTTCTCGGGGTCTCTTACATGCTTATTTCGAGTCGACAAACGCACGCAATGTAGGGCACGAGCACTTTCAAATTCGTTTGCAGACAGAATTCGTAAGAAAAATGGCCGAAATACGTCACAGATTCAATGTGCATTTGATTCAATGTACTACGGTCGGGCGAAAAATATCAGATTAATCTATCCGGTCCGACAAGTTCGGCATCTCAATCTCGACATAATACACTCGCTTGACTTGACATTTTTATAGATATACAGGTTGATTGTTCTTTTAATGACTATATATTTGAATTATTAAAATACGTTAATTCCAGAACGCGTACGCCTTAATGGGGAAAAGGATTGCTTTTAACATTTATGTGCCCTTATGACAACGATTACGCATACATGCTGAGTGGGCGGAGCTACCTGAAATTAATTTCTCTCTTTTGATTAAAGTAAAATTCGGCACTTGGGAGTTTTTGTGGTATCATTGATCGCGTATACAAAGTCGAAATGTCAAAAAAAAAAAAAAAAATGCCCGAAGGATTTTTTGAAAATTGACGTATAAATGTGAAATTTTAGATACGAGGGTGTCTTAGGTCGCCGATCACAAATCCAAAATCAAAATGTCATAAAAAAACAAAATAGCGGAAGAATTTTTTGAAAATTGACGTATGAATATAAAATTTTAGATACGGGAGTTTTGGGGGTCGCCGATCACGAATCCAAAGTCAAAATGTCAAAAAAAAACAAAATTCCGGAAGATTTTTTGAAAATTGACGTATAAATGTAAAATTTTAGATACGGGGGTTTTGGGGGTCGCCGATCACGATTCCAAAGTCAAAATGTCAAAAAAAAACAAAATGGCGGAAGATTTTTTGAAAATTGACGTATGAATGTAAAATTTTAGATACAGGGGTTTTGAGGGTCGCCGATCACGATTCCAAAGTCAAAATGTCAAAAAAAACAAAATGGCGGAAGATTTTTTGAAAATTGACGTATGAATGTAAAATTTTAGATACGGGGGTTTTGGGGGTCGCCGATCACGATTCCAAAGTCGAAATGTCAAAAAAAAAAAATGGCGGAAGATTTTTTGAAAATTGACGTATGAATGTAAAATTTTAGATACGTGGGTTTTGGGGATAGTATACACTATTTTATCGTAAACTTGACGCAAGGCATGGTACTACCAATTTTATAGAACGAATAACATGAAACAACATTTAAATGCCGAACCGTCTTGGTTTTTTTTTTGTCTGTCGACGTTCACCTTGGCCTAGAAGTACACAGTTAGACAATTAGACTTAGCAATCAGTAAAAACATGAACAAAACCATAAAGATAGAAACTGAAAGTGTCATGAGCTCTGATCACAATCCAATTACAATAACTTGGCACGAAGACATAACCGAAAGAACATATCACACCTTCAAGACAGACTGGGCCGGCTACAAAACAGAACTAGAACAAACCATCACTGCAGTTCCTAAAATACAAAACACTGCAGAATTAGAACAGAACATAAAATCACTACAAGATAAAATAACAAACGCTGTTAAAAATAATACCATCAAAATAGAAAGGATATATAAATCAGGTAGTCTACCACATCATACTAAAGAACTAATAAAGGAAAAGAACAGAGCTAGGAGAAGACAAAACTATACTAAACAACCTTCAACATCAAGTACATAAGGAATTACTGGAACTGAAAAATGTAGAATGGCAAAGAACACTCGAAGAAATAGGTGCAGACCCCTCTAAGACATGGAAAGTAATCAAGGCAATCAAAAGAGAACAAATACAAATCCCACCACTTCAATTCAATAAGTTCACACAAGTCACAGCAGAAGAAAAAGCAGAAGCTCTAGCGGAATCACTAGAAGAGCAATTCCCTCCGAACTTGGATGAACTAGACATGCAACACGTAGTGCAGATTCACAAAGTAGTAAGCAGAGAAATACGTGAACCCCACTCCCCTAGCAACGACCCAGTCACAGCCGAGAACCTAAAAGCAATCCTTAAAGAATTAAATCCCAAAAAAGCTCCTGGTATAGACAACATCACCAACAGATCACTACAAAACCTCCCCCGAAAAGCAATAATGTCAATTCTAGCAATAGCAAACTCCGTTATCAGACTCCAAACATTCCCAAAGATATGGAAACATGACAAAGTAATAGTTATACCTAAACCAGGAAAACCATAAAACAATACCAAGCAGCCACAGGCCCATAAGCCTGTTACCATCCATTAGCAAAGTGATAGAAAAAATAATTCTACAGAAGATAAAGTACCACTCTGACAATCAAGACATAATACCAGAAGATCAACATGGGTTTAGAGAAGAACATTCAACGATAACACAACTTTCAAGAGTCACTGAGATTATCCAAGAAGTGGAGCGTGTGCAGAGATATGGGCTTTTAAAGAGGAGCGTGCATACGGTGTTTTAACAGAAAAATGGCTTACATCATCATGACGATTCACGTGACAATCAAAATAAATCTCGGGAAACGTCAAACTAGCAAGTTGTAGCTACAGATTCACTTTTAAGACTGAAATACGAAATTTTGAAGGTTGCGAGCGCCCAACAAGACCCGAGGTTTTAAAGAACGGCCTTCTCGGGGTCTCTTACATGCTTATTTCGAGTCGACAAACGCACGCGATGTAGGGCACGAGCACTTTCAAATTCGTTTGCAGACAGATTTCGTAAGAAAAATGGCCGAAATACGTTACAGATTCAATGTGCATTTGATTCAATGTACTACGGTCGGGCGAAAAATATCAGATTAATCTATCCGGTCCGACAAGTTCGGCATCTCAATCATGACATAATATACTCGCTTGACTTGACATTTTTATAGATATACAGGTTGATTGTTCTTTTAATCACTATATATTTGAATTATTAAAATACGTTAATTCCAGAACGCGTACGCCTTAATGGGGAAAAGGATTGCTTTTAACATTTATGTGCCCTTATGACAACGATTACGCATACATGCTGAGTGGGCGGAGCTACCTGAAATTAATTTCTCTCTTTTGATTAAAGTAAAATTCGGCACTTGGGAGTTTTTGTGGTATCATTGATCGCGTATCCAAAGTCGAAATGTCAAAAAAAAAAAAAATGCCCGAAGGATTTTTTGAAAATTGACGTATAAATGTGAAATTTTAGATACGAGGGTGTCTTAGGTCGCCGATCACAAATCCAAAATCAAAATGTCATAAAAAAACAAAATGGCGGAAGAATTTTTTGAAAATTGACGTATGAATATAAAATTTTAGATACGGGAGTTTTGGGGGTCGCCGATCACGAATCCAAAGTCAAAATGTCAAAAAAAAAACAAAATGCCGGAAGATTTTTTGAAAATTGACGTATAAATGTAAAATTTTAGATACGGGGGTTTTGGGGGTCGCCGATCACGATTCCAAAGTCAAAATGTACAAAAAAAAAATGGCGGAAGATTTTTTGAAAATTGACGTATGAATGTAAAATTTTAGATACGGGGGTTTTGAGGGTCGCCGATCACGATTCCAAAGTCAAAATGTCAAAAAAAACAAAATGGCGGAAGATTTTTTGAAAATTGACGTATGAATGTAAAATTTTAGATACGGGGGTTTTGGGGGTCGCCGATCACGATTCCAAAGTCGAAATGTCAAAAAAAAACAAAATGGCGGAAGATTTTTTGAAAATTGACGTATGAATGTAAAATTTTAGATACGTGGGTTTTGGGGATCGCCGATCACGATTCCAAAGTCAAAATGTCAAAAAAAATCAAAATGGCGGAAGATTTTTTTTGATAATTGATGTATGAATGTAAAATTTTAGATACGGGGGTTTTGGGGGTCGCCGATCACGATTCCAAAGTCGAAATGTCAAAAAAAACAAAATGGCGGAAGATTTTTTGAAAATTGACGTATGAATGTAAAATTTTAGATACGGGGGTTTTGGGGGTCGCCGATCACAAATCCAAAATTAAAATGTCATAAAAAAACAAAATGGCGGAAGATGTTTTTGAAAATTGACGTATGAGTGTGAAATTTTAGATACGTGGGTTTTGGGGATAGTATACACTATTTTTATCGTAAACTTGACGCAAGGCATGGTACTACCAATTTTATAGAACGAATAACATGAAACAACATTTAAATGCCGAACCGTCTTGGTTTTTTTTTTGTCTGTCGACGTTCACCTTGGCCTAGAAGTACACAGTTAGACAATTAGACTTAGCAATCAGTAAAAACATGAACAAAACCATAAAGATAGAAACTGAAAGTGTCATGAGCTCTGATCACAATCCAATTACAATAACTTGGCACGAAGACATAACCGAAAGAACATATCACACCTTCAAGACAGACTGGGCCGGCTACAAAACAGAACTAGAACAAACCATCACTGCAGTTCCTAAAATACAAAACACTGCAGAATTAGAACAGAACATAAAATCACTACAAGATAAAATAACAAACGCTGTTAAAAATAATACCATCAAAATAGAAAGGATATATAAATCAGGTAGTCTACCACATCATATTAAAGAACTAATAAAGGAAAAGAACAGAGCTAGGAGAAGACAAAACTATACTAAACAACCTTCAACATCAAGTACATAAGGAATTACTGGAACTGAAAAATGTAGAATGGCAAAGAACACTCGAAGAAATAGGTGCAGACCCCTCTAAGACATGGAAAGTAATCAAGGCAATCAAAAGAGAACAAATACAAATCCCACCACTTCAATTCAATAACTTCACACAAGTCACAGCAGAAGAAAAAGCAGAAGCTCTAGCGGAATCACTAGAAGAGCAATTCCCTCCGAACTTGGATGAACTAGACATGCAACACGTAGTGCAGATTCACAAAGTAGTAAACAGAGAAATACGTGAACCCCACTCCCCTAGCAACGACCCAGTCACAGCCGAAAACCTAAAAGCAATCCTTAAAGCATTAAATCCCAAAAAAGCTTCTGGTATAGACAACATCACCAACAGATCACTACAAAACCTCCCCCGAAAAGCAATAATGTCAATTCTAGCAATAGCAAACTCCGTTATCAGACTCCAAACATTCCCAAAGATATGGAAACATGACAAAGTAATAGTTATACCTAAACCAGGAAAACCATAAAACAATACCAAGCAGCCACAGGCCCATAAGCCTGTTACCATCCATTAGCAAAGTGATAGAAAAAATAATTCTACAGAAGATAAAGTACCACTCTGACAATCAAGACATAATACCAGAAGATCAACATGGGTTTAGAGAAGAACATTCAACGATAACACAACTTTCAAGAGTCACTGAGATTATCCAAGAAGTGGAGCGTGTGCAGAGATATGGGCTTTTAAAGAGGAGCGTGCATACGGTGTTTTAACAGAAAAATGGCTTACATCATCATGACGATTCACGTGACAATCAAAATAAATCTCGGGAAACGTCAAACTAGCAAGTTGTAGCTACAGATTCACTTTTAAGACTGAAATACGAAATTTTGAAGGTTGCGAGCGCCCAACAAGACCCGAGGTTTTAAAGAACGGCCTTCTCGGGGTCTCTTACATGCTTATTTCGAGTCGACAAACGCACGCGATGTAGGGCACGAGCACTTTCAAATTCGTTTGCAGACAGATTTCGTAAGAAAAATGGCCGAAATACGTCACAGATTCAATGTGCATTTGATTCAATGTACTACGGTCGGGCGAAAAATATCAGATTAATCTATCCGGTCCGACAAGTTCGGCATCTCAATCTCGACATAATACACTCACTTGACTTGACATTTTTATAGATATACAGGTTGATTGTTCTTTTAATGACTATATATTTGAATTATTAAAATACGTTAATTCCAGAACGCGTACGCCTTAATGGGGAAAAGGATTGCTTTTAACATTTATGTGCCCTTATGACAACGATTACGCATACATGCTGAGTGGGCGGAGCTACCTGAAATTAATTTCTCTCTTTTGATTAAAGTAAAATTCGGCACTTGGGAGTTTTTGTGGTATCATTGATCGCGTATCCAAAGTCGAAATGTCAAAAAAAAAAAACAAAATGCCCGAAGGATTTTTTGAAAATTGACGTATAAATGTGAAATTTTAGATACGAGGATGTCTTAGGTCGCCGATCACAAATCCAAAATCAAAATGTCAAAAAAAATCAAAGTGGCGGAAGATTTTTTTTGATAATTGATGTATGAATGTAAAATTTTAGATACGGGGGTTTTGGGGATCGCCGATCACGATTCCAAAGTCAAAATGTCAAAAAAAAACAAAATGGCGGAAGATTTTTTTAAATTGACGTATGAATGTAAAATTTTAGATACGGGGGTTTTGGGGGTCGCCGATCACGATTCCAAAGTCGAAATGTCAAAAAAAACAAAATGGCGGAAGATTTTTTGAAAATTGACGTATGAATGTAAAATTTTAGATACGTGGGTTTTGGGGA
Source organism: Amphimallon solstitiale (assembly GCA_963170755.1). Taxonomy (NCBI): domain Eukaryota; kingdom Metazoa; phylum Arthropoda; class Insecta; order Coleoptera; family Scarabaeidae; genus Amphimallon; species Amphimallon solstitiale. The sequence continues at coordinate 19,092,068 of OY720679.1, forward strand.
TCGCCGATCACGATTCCAAAGTCAAAATGTCAAAAAAAATCAAAATGGCGGAAGATTTTTTTTGATAATTGATGTATGAATGTAAAATTTTAGATACGGGGGTTTTGGGGGTCGCCGATCACGATTCCAAAGTCGAAATGTCAAAAAAAACAAAATGGCGGAAGATTTTTTGAAAATTGGCGTATGAATGTAAAATTTTAGATACGGGGGTTTTGGGGGTCGCCGATCACAAATCCAAAATTAAAATGTCATAAAAAAACAAAATGGCGGAAGATGTTTTTGAAAATTGACGTATGAGTGTGAAATTTTAGATACGGGGGTTTTGGGGGTCGCCGATCACGATTCCAAAGTCGAGATGTCAAAAAAACAAAATGGCGGAAGATTTTTTGAAAGTTGACGTATGAATGTAAAATTTTATATACGGGGGTTTTGGGGGTCGCCGATCACGAATCCAAAGTCAAAATGTCAAAAAAAAACAAAATGCCGGAAGATTTTTTGAAAATTGACGTATAAATGTAAAATTTTAGATACGGGGGTTTTGGGGGTCGCCGATCACGATTCCAAAGTCAAAATGTCAAAAACAAACAAAATGGCGGAAGATTTTTTGAAAATTGACGTATGAATGTAAAATTTTAGATACAGAGGTTTTGAGGGTCGCCGATCACGATTCCAAAGTCAAAATGTCAAAAAAAAACAAAATGGCGGAAGATTTTTTGAAAATTGACCAATGAATGTAAAATTTTAGATACGGGGGTTTTGGGGGCGCCGATCACGATTCCAAAGTCGAAATGTCAAAAAAAAACGAAATGGCGGAAGATTTTTTGAAAATTGACGTATGAATGTAAAATTTTAGATACGTGGGTTTTGGGGATAGTATACACTATTTTTATCGTAAACTTGACACAAGGCATGGTACTACCAATTTTATAGAACGAATAACATGAAACAACATTTAAATGCCGAACCGTCTTGGTTTTTTTTTGTCTGTCGACGTTCACCTTGGCCTAGAAGCACACAGTTAGACAATTAGACTTAGCAATCAGTAAAAACATGAACAAAACCATAAAGATAGAAATTGAAAGTGTCATGAGCTCTGATCACAATCCAATTACAATAACTTGGCACGAAGACATAACCGAAAGAACATATCACACCTTCAAGACAGACTGGGTCGGCTACAAAACAGAACTAGAACAAACCATCACTGCAGTTCCTAAAATACAAAACACTGCAGAATTAGAACAGAACATAAAATCACTACAAGATAAAATAACAAACGCTGTTAAAAATAATACCATCAAAATAGAAAGGATATATAAATCAGGTAGTCTACCACATCATATTAAAGAACTAATAAAGGAAAAGAACAGAGCTAGGAGAAGACAAAACTATACTAAACAACCTTCAACATCAAGTACATAAGGAATTACTGGAACTGAAAAATGTAGAATGGCAAAGAACACTCGAAGAAATAGGTGCAGACCCCTCTAAGACATGGAAAATAATCAAGGCAATCAAAAGAGAACAAATACAAATCCCACCACTTCAATTCAATAACTTCACACAAGTCACAGCAGAAGAAAAAGCAGAAGCTCTAGCGGAATCACTAGAAGAGCAATTCACTCCGAACTTGGATGAACTAGACATGCAACACGTAGTGCAGATTCACAAAGTAGTAAGCAGAGAAATACGTGAACCCCACTCCCCTAGCAACGACCCAGTCACAGCCGAGAACCTAAAAGCAATCCTTAAAGCATTAAATCCCAAAAAAGCTCCTGGTATAGACAACATCACCAACAGATCACTACAAAACCTCCCCCGAAAAGCAATAATGTCAATTCTAGCAATAGCAAACTCCGTTATCAGACTCCAAACATTCCCAAAGATATGGAAACATGACAAAGTAATAGTTATACCTAAACCAGGAAAACCATAAAACAATACCCAGCAGCCACAGGCCCATAAGCCTGTTACCATCCATTAGCAAAGTGATAGAAAAAATAATCCTACAGAAGATAAAGTACCACTCTGACAATCAAGACATAATACCAGAAGATCAACATGGGTTTAGAGAAGAACATTCAACGATAACACAACTTTCAAGAGTCACTGATATTATCCAAGAAGTGGAGCATGTGCAGAGATATGGGCTTTTAAAGAGGAGCGTGCATACGGTGTTTTAACAGAAAAATGGCTTACGTCATCATGACGATTCACGTGACAATCAAAATAAATCTCGGGAAACGTCAAACTAGCAAGTTGTAGCTACAGATTCACTTTTAAGACTGAAATACGAAATTTTGAAGGTTGCGAGCGCCCAACAAGACCCGAGGTTTTAAAGAACGGCCTTCTCGGGGTCTCTTACATGCTTATTTCGAGTCGACAAACGCACGCAATGTAGGGCACGAGCACTTTCAAATTCGTTTGCAGACAGATTTCGTAAGAAAAATGGCCGAAATACGTCACAGATTCAATGTGCATTTGATTCAATGTACTACGGTCGGGCGAAAAATATCAGATTAATCTATCCGGTCCGACAAGTTCGGCATCTCAATCACGACATAATATACTCGCTTGACTTGACATTTTTATAGATATACAGGTTGATTGTTCTTTTAATCACTATATATTTGAATTATTAAAATACGTTAATTCCAGAACGCGTACGCCTTAATGGGGAAAAGGATTGCTTTTAACATTTATGTGCCCTTATGACAACGATTACGCATACATGCTGAGTGGGCGGAGCTACCTGAAATTAATTTCTCTCTTTTGATTAAAGTAAAATTCGGCACTTGGGAGTTTTTGTGGTATCATTGATCGCGTATCCAAAGTCGAAATGTCAAAAAAAAAACAAAATGCCCGAAGGATTTTTTGAAAATTGACGTATAAATGTGAAATTTTAGATACGAGGGTGTCTTAGGTCGCCGATTACAAATCCAAAATCAAAATGTCATAAAAAAACAAAATGGCGGAAGAATTTTTTGAAAATTGACGTATGAATATAAAATTTTAGATACGGGAGTTTTGGGGGTCGCCGATCACGAATCCAAAGTCAAAATGTCAAAAAAAAAAACAAAATGCCGGAAGATTTTTTGAAAATTGACGTATAAATGTAAAATTTTAGATACGGGGGTTTTGGGGGTCGCCGATCACGATTCCAAAGTCAAAATGTCAAAAAAAAAATGGCGGAAGATTTTTTGAAAATTGACGTATGAATGTAAAATTTTAGATACGGGGGTTTTGAGGGTCGCCAATCACGATTCCAAAGTCAAAATGTCAAAAAAAGACAAAATGGCGGAAGATTTTTTGAAAATTGACGTATGAATGTAAAATTTTAGATACGGGGGTTTTGGGGGTCGCCGATCACGATTCCTAAGTCGAAATGTCAAAAAAAAAAAAATGGCGGAAGATTTTTTGAAAATTGACGTATGAATGTAAAATTTTAGATACGTGGGTTTTGGGGATCGCCGATCACGATTCCAAAGTCAAAATGTCAAAAAAAATCAAAATGGCGGATGATTTTTTTTGATAATTGATGTATGAATGTAAAATTTTAGATACGGGGGTTTTGGGGGTCGCCGATCACGATTCCAAAGTCGAAATGTCAAAAAAAACAAAATGGCGGAAGATTTTTTGAAAATTGACGTATGAATGTAAAATTTTAGATACGGGGGTTTTGGGGGTCGCCGATCACAAATCCAAAATTAAAATGTCATAAAAAAACAAAATGGCGGAAGATGTTTTTGAAAATTGACGTATGAGTGTGAAATTTTAGATACGGGGGTTTTGGGGGTCGCCAATCACGATTACAAAGTCGAGATGTCAAAAAAACAAAATGGCGGAAGATTTTTTGAAAATTGACGTATGAATGTAAAATTTTATATACGGGGGTTTTGGGGGTCGCCGATCACGATTCCAAAGTCAAAATGTCAAAAAAAAAAAACGGTGGAAGATTTTTGAAAATTGACTTATGAATGTGAAATTTTAGATACGGGGGTGTTTGTGGTCGCTTATTACGTCTTCAATTTGGCGATTCTTCGAAACGTGATTGAACAGGGTTTAAATTTAATCTCCATTTTTTCTTATCGGTAGTAGATTCGGAAATATCAGAATCGTATTGTACAATGTCTCAATGATAATGTTGCGCTCATTGAGCTCATTGTTTCTTTCGATACTTTAACATGACTTATGTTTAACATTAAATTACCTTTCTCGCTCTTGAGTGTGTACCGGTTTGTGTTAAAAACAGTTCGAGAAGAATTTTAAATAAAACGTCCTATTGGCTTAACAAAATATATGTATATACTTGGGTGCTTCAAAGGTGTATAAATGTAGACATTCTAAAAAGCGTCATGCCAGTGATCGCTTTTTATAGGAAAGGCGCTTCAAGTTAAAACTTGGGCATTTTACTTTTATTATTATTTCGTGCTCCTTTATTAACGAGAGTGGATTTCAAAAAGGTTGACAGGTTTTTACACTTTTGACATCAAAGTAGTATTGTACACTGTCATAATAAAAATGTTGCGCTTTTTGATATCATTGTGTCTTTGCATACTTTAACACGACTTATGTTTAACATTAAATTACCTTTCTCGCTCTTGAGTGTGTACCGATTTATGTCAAAAACAGTTCGAGAAGAATTTTATATAAGATATCCTATAGGCTTAACAAAATATATGTATATACAGGGGTGCTTCAAAAATTTATAAAAATGGGCATTCTAGAAAGCGCTGTTTACAGGAAAGGCGCTTCAAAAGGGCTTAAATTTAAAACTTGGGCTTTTTACTTTTGTATTATTTTGTGCTCCTTTATTAATGATAGTGGATTTCAAAAGGGTCACACTTTACATCAAAATAATATTGTAAACTGTTTTAATAAAAATGTTGCGCTTTTTGAGCTGATTGTGTCTTTGGATACTTTAACATGGCTTATGATTAACATTAAATTACCTTTCTCGCTCTTGAGTGTGTACCGATTGTGTCAAAAACAGATCGAGAATAATTTTAAATAAGATGTCCTATTGGCTTAACAAAATATATGTATATACAGGGGTGCTTCAAAAATTTATAAAAATGGACATTCTAGAAAGCGCTGTTTACAGGAAAGGCGCTTGAAAAGGGCTTAAATTTAAAACTTGGGTTTCTTACTTTTATTATTATTTTGTGCTCCTTTATTAATGATAGTGGATTTCAAAAGGGTCACACTTTACATCAAAATAGTATTGTAAACTGTCTTAATAAAAATGCTGCGCTTTTTAATCTCATTGTGTCTTTGGATACTTTAGCACTACTTATGTTTAACATTAAATTATCTTTCTCACTCTTGAGTGTGTACCGATTTGTGTAAAAAACAATTCGAGAAAAATTTTCAATAAAATATACTATTGGCTTCACAAAATATATGTATATACCGGGATGCTTTAAAAGTTTATAAAACCGGACATTCTAAAAAGCGTCATGCCGGTGATCGATTTTTACAGGAAAGGTGCTTCAATTTAAAACTTGGGCTTTTTACTTTTACTTTTATTTTGTGCTCCTTTATTAACGATAGTGGATTTCAAAAAGGTCACACTTTACATCAAAATAGTATTGTACACTGTCTTAATAAAAATGTTGCGCTTTTTGATCTCATTGTGTCTTTGCATACCTTAACACGTCTTATGTTTAACATTAAATTACCTTTCTCGCTCTTGAGTGTGTACCGGTTTGTGTTAAAAACAGTTCGAGAAGAATTTTAAATAAGATATCCTATTGGCTTAACAAAATATATGTATATACAGGGGTGCTTCAAAAATTTATAAAAATGGACATTCTAGAAAGCGCTGTTTACAGGAAAGGCGCTTGAAAAGGGCTTAAATTTAAAACTAGGGTTTCTTACTTTTATTATTATTTTGTGCTGCTTTATTAATGATAGTGGATTTCAAAAGGGTCACACTTTACATCAAAATAGTATTGTAAACTGTTTTAATAAAAATGTTGCGCTTTTTGAGCTCATTGCGTCTTTGGATACTTTAACATGGCTTATGATTAACATTAAATTACCTTTCTCGCTCTTGAGTGTGTACCGATTTGTGTCAAAAACAGAAGGAGAATAATTTTAGATAAAATATACTCTGCTTTTTTATTAACGATAGTGGACTTCGAAAAGGTAGTGAGAAAGTAATATACTTTATAAATTAAATTTACTTTACCCATTCGCATACACATGTTTGCGAGCTATATGTTCGAAGTTCATCAGCATTCATTAGCATTCTATAAGAATGTTTGAAAGCGACACCCATTTACCAAACAAAATTTGTTGTAAACATATTAAACACTATGGAGATACTACGTATATTTGAGTATGTCAATTAAAATGACGAGCCCGCGATAGCGGGCGAGTAGTATATATGTAATTCATTGAACATTTAAAATGTTCTTCAATACAAGTCCTTCATTTTTAATTGACGTGCGAACTAATTTTGAGTATGTGACAGACGAATATTTCAATTATGCTGACCAAAATTTCATAATGAAAGCGCTGTTCCACTTCAAATAATTTGGGTGAAAATATCTCAGTATCAAACTGATTATTAGGTTCTTTTTTTATTAATATTGTGCATGCCTGTCTTAAATTGTTTCTGAGCAATTGACATACTTTTTGTTATATACTAAATTTTTCCACTGTTATTTCAATAGCGTATTATCCCGATTGTCTCAATAAAAATGATGCACTTATTGAGCATATTGTTTCATCGGATTCTTTAACATCATTCTTATGTTTAACATTAAATTATCTTTCTCGCTCTTCATTGTGTAACAGTTTGTGTAAAAAAAAAATCTAGAAGAATTCTGAATGAAATATACAATTGGCTTCACAAAATATATGTATATACAGAGTGTGCAACAAGTCTATAAAATCTTACATTCTGAAAACCACCACGAGAGTGATCGCGTTTTACAGGAAACTGTAAAAAGCTGTAAGCGGACGCGAAAAAGGCGAATTCAAGCTCGAAAAGATTGAAGCATTAGCGCAGAAACATTCAACACAATAAATAATGCAATATATAATAATTGGCCCAATGATAATAGTGTATAGGTAAGAAATTTATAAATTCGATTCCTTATTTGTTTATAAATACTTTCTACTCATTTTTTTCGTCCATGAATTAAGTTGTAAAAATACTTCAAAATATTATAAGATATTGTAAATAGAAAAAAGAAACTAAAATATATTCCTACCAGATTAAATAAGCACTTAATCATGTTGTTACTGTGTCAGGCAAATTGAGAAGTAATATCATACGTATTCAAAAAAGATTGTTTAATTATCATTGATGAAAATGAACTTCCCGCGACATCGTCAATTACAATAATTCAAAATAGAAATTCTATAAGGATGTTTTACAGTATTTTCGAATATAACAATAAGTAATCAATATTACCATAATACATATATTATATCCATATATTCCTTAAATTGTAGGTGTACAATGCAAAAGACAATAATTATGTACAGTGTGAACAAGGCTTTACCAACATTATTAAGCATCATACATAACTGACAGTTGTAATACAATTTACCACAAAGAAACACTGCAAATTATAAGAGTATAGGAATGGAAATCATTATAAAAAATGCCAATGAAATAAATATTATTTGTTATAGAACAATGATTAAATGAATTATTTAAAAGTATACATTCGCGTCAACAAAACATAATTCTAATAAAGCTATCTACAAGTTTGTATAAAATAAAATGTTTTTTTTTTAAATTCTAATGAATTTTCATTTAAACCAAAAAGACCAATGGAATCGACATATGTATATAGACTGAAATACTATTAACAAAAACTATCAAACCACATTTTCCAACTGATGCAAAAAACAGATTTCGAGATTATTCTAATTTTATACCCACAAACAAAATTCAAACTATAGATAAATTAGGCAAACGTGAAATAAATTATCGGCAAGTCAAGGCACAAAAACCAATAATAATAGAAAAATTATAAATAGAGTGAAAACGTCTGTGAGGCACAGGAAAAGTATGTGAAAAATGTCAATATAACTTTAAACGATAAAATACATCTTATTTCATGGACATCCGTTAAACATTTTCAATTTAAAAACTGCTATTGTCACTAAATCTATTATTAATTATTTCATCCGATAAGCATTCTGAATAAAATATTGCATAGTTGTAGACTATATACAGGGGTGTATAAAAACAACTAAGCAATATTGAACATCTAAAACACAATTATATTTAGTTATTCGCTATATATCGGAATGACATGGTGTTTCAAAAACTGAATCGCAATAAAGACAAAATCCGCAATAAATTTAGAAGTATAAGGGAGAGCGGTACCTCAACTGTAAGCGGAATAAGAGGCGATAGCGGGCCTTCAAGGCCTGCCGTATTAGCTAGTTATATATACTAAAAGCCGAGTAGTCAATGGCAACCAAACCCGGTCAAAATCGACGAAAATTGGGTACGCGGGGCGCAGAACTCGTCTCTGGATACGCAAAATTGAAAGCTGCCCTTTGGCGTGAAGTTACCGACGACCTTGAATTGTTCCTCGTCGGAGAGTTTTTCTTCCCAAGTGGAGCGTGTGCAGAGATATGGGCTTTTAAAGATGAGCCTGCACTCGATGTTTTAACAGAAAAATGGCTTACGTCATGACGATTCACGTGACAACCGATCAAAATCGTAAAAATGTCAGGTATGACAGGCACGCGCGAAAGAATTGTAAAAGTTTCACATTGACGAAGAAATTTCAGGCCGTCGAGGTTTAGAGTGCGGAAAGAGGGTTGGAAACCAAAAGAGTGGACTTTTCCGCGACGATTGAGTGCACTGTCCACGTGCCAAATCTGTCGCTGTGGAAGGTGCGATTCATTTAAAGCTTTTCTGCAGGGTAAAAAAATCTCGCGATGACGAGTTTGCGTGTCATTAATGACTATATACAGGGTGTAGATAAAGTCTGGAACAAAATTAATATTTCTGTTATCTTCGGTTTGATGGAAAAACCCTGAAACAGGTCGATTTTGTTTTTATCCCGTGCACTTTATAACATCGTGAATTTAATTCTGTCGTCATCTGGTTGCGCGCGGGCGTGACGTCATTAGTTTTTTCAAATGGTAACCCGCCACATTTATTACCCCTTGTCGTTAGGTATTCCATTGTGCATGCAACGGTATAAAAAGTTTGGTACCTTACATAACAATTTTTGGGAGAAAAATGCTTTCGAATTTCAAAAAATTAAAATTTTATTTCTAATGAAAAACTAATCAAAAATTATTTTAAAAAATCAGATAAATTATAATCCGAGGTTTATCTTGGATTGTCGTCAAACAAGACACCAAAAAAATGTCAACGGAAGTGTTCAAATTGTCCGCCTTGGCCACGACACGTAGTATTGACAGTTCATTACTTGGTGTTTGAACTTATCCATTCACAATACTTGCTCCATTGGTAGTGTTGAACGTGCATTGCGAAAATGGCGAATTTGAGCGAAAAAGAGCGGATTCAAATTCTCATTATTGTTGGTTGTGGTGATAAAATACGTAGCCATGAAGAAGCCTGTCAGTTTTTCAATGCAGAAAATCCAAACCGCGCACCGATTTCGGGGTCAACGGTGAGCAAAATTGTCGCAAAATTTGCTGAAACTGGTAGTGTAAAAGACAGGGCTCGTCAAGGTCGACCAAGAATTGAGGAAGATAGAAGGGTCAATATTCTCTTGGAACTTCAGGACAACCCTCACACTTCAACAAGGAACATTGCCAGGGATCATGCAGTCGATTTTACCACAGTAGCCACATTGCTGAAGAAGGAAAAACTTCATCCGTACAAAATCAATCGGGTTCAGGAACTGAATGAAGATGACTTCGACCGCCGACTCGAGTTCTGTGAACAAATCATGCTACGGTGCGATGAGAATCCCGGATTTGTCGACAATGTGGTTTTTAGTGACGAAGCAACTTTTACCTTGAACGGTGAAGTGAATCGCCACAATTGTAGGTACTGGTCGGGCGAAAATCCTCGATGGGTTCGAGAGGAGCACACCCAACACCGGCAAAAAGTTAATGTATGGGCGGGAATAGTGGGAGATCGCATTGTGGGGCCTTTCTTTCTGGACAGAAATTTAAACGCTGAAACATACTTACATTTCCTAAGATTTACGCTAGTGCCAACATTGGTAGAATTATTTCCGGATGAAAACACCCCCGACAAGTCTCACCCCAGAATCTGGTTTCAACAAGATGGAGCACCTCCACATTTTGGCTGGCGTGTTCGGAGTTACCTCGACGAAATTTTCCCCGGGAGATGGATCGGACGAAGGGGAACAATTGAATGGCCTGCCGGTTCGCCAGATCTCACCCCACTTGATTTTTTTCTATGGGGTCATGTGAAATCAAAGGTGTACACCAATAAGCCAAATAACTTGGATGATCTGAAACATCGTATCCGCGAGGAAATGCGAAATATTGGTGCAGAGACAATACGACGTGTCGTAGAAAGCGTGTACGTCCGTCTCGGCCAGTGTCAAATGGCCTATGGCGGACAATTTGAACACTTCCGTTGACATTTTTTTGGTGTCTTGTTTGACGACAATCCAAGATAAACCACGGATTATAATTTATCTGATTTTTTAAAATAATTTTTGATTAGTTTTTCATTAGAAATAAAATTTTAATTTTTTGAAATTCGAAAGCATTTTTCTCCCAAAAATTGTTATGTAAGGTACCAAACTTTTTATACCGTTGCATGCACAATGGAATACCTAACGACAAGGGGTAATAAATGTGGTGGGTTACCATTTGAAAAAACTAATGACGTCACGCCCGCGCGCAACCAAATGACGACAGAACTAAATTCACGATGTTATAAAGTGCACGGGATAAAAACAAAATCGACCTGTTTCAAGGTTTTTCCATCAAACCGAAGATAACAGAAATATTAATTTTGTTCCAGACTTTATCTACACCCTGTATATATTCACGTTCATCCATCGATTGTCAAGTTTAAATGTCAGAAGGCCGACAAATAAAGGGATTATGAAGGAAATGTGGTACCTTTCAGACACGTATTAGTGTTATTATTATCAAATTGTTACTATTTCTTTTTTATTTATGAATATATGAACAATGCCGACGGATATGATAAAATAAACTTAAAGTGTATTATCGCACGTAAGTACAGTGACAAATATAACGATCTTTCTATATTTTATTAAGATATATTAAATACAAATTATATATGTCATCGAAATGTCGTCACTTCTCGCGAAAGAAGTACCGAAGCAAGCCTAAATAAAGAATCATCTGAGTTTTCTTTATTTGTCAGATGTGTCCGAAACACTTCGAAATAACATAAATACATCAAATATGTAAAATTCCCATAAGAATTTACGTAATTTCGTTTATCAATTCAGTTATAAAAGCAAGCATTTAAAGTATGCGACTATGCGGATTGGCACAAACTAATCAGAAGTACATTTTCGGTTAGATGGTATTAGGAGCCAGCAAGATTTTTGATTGAGTTTTACAAAGTACATATATATACTATTAAAGCGTAATATGAAAATTAATTAATTCTCTCAATGACCTGTAAGTTTAAAACATGTTTTGTTAAAGTTCATCATGTTATGTTGTTAATTTCATTTGACAATTGGAAAGACAATTTGGTTAAGCACTGTCCGTCTGACATTTCGATCTCACAAGTTTATGTGTGAACGAATACACTACGACGAAGTATTGTCACGATGACAGGTGGAACGACAATTTGGTTAAACATCAACTTTTCATTGTCGTATAAGTGTCACGATGACAGTCTGTCAAAAAATTTGAAGTATACACTATTTTTATCGTAAACTTGACACAAGGCATGGTACTACCAATTTTATAGAACGAATAACATGAAACAACATTTAAATGCCGAACCGTCTTGGTTTTTTTTTTGTCTGTCGACGTTCACCTTGGCCTAGAAGCACACAGTTAGACAATTAGACTTAGCAATCAGTAAAAACATTAACAATTATAATAACTTGGCACGAAGACATAACCGAAAGAACATATCACACCTTCAAGACAGACTGGGCCGGCTAGAACAAACCATCACTGCAGATCCTAAAATACAAAACACTGCAGAATTAGAACAGAACATAAAATCACTACAAGATAAAATAACAAACGCTGTTAAAAATAATACCATCAAAATAGAAAGGATATATAAATCAGGTAGTCTACCACATCATATTAAAGAACTAATAAAGGAATAGAACACAGCTAGGAGAAGACAAAACTATACTAAACAACCTTCAACATCAAGTACATAAGGAATTACTGGAACTGAAAAATGTAGAATGGCAAAGAACACTCGAAGAAATAGGTGCAGACCCCTCTAAGACATGGAAAATAATCAGGGCAATCAAAAGAGAACAAATACAAATCCCACCACTTCAATTCAATAACTCCACAAAAGTCACAGCAGAAGAAAAAGCAGAAGCTCTAGCGGAATCACTAGAAGAGCAATTCACTCCCAACTGGGATGAAGTAGACATGCAACACGTAGTGCAGATTCACAAAGTAGTAAGCAGAAAAATACGTGAACCCCACTCCCCTAGCAACGACCCAGTCACAGCCGAGAACCTAAAAGCAATCCTTAAAGCATTAAATCCCAAAAAAGCTCCTGGTATAGACAACATCACCAACAGATCACTACAAAACCTCCCACCAAAAGCAATAATGTCAATTCTAGCAATAGCAAACTCCGTTATCAGACTCCAAACATTCCCAAAGATATGGAAACATGACAAAGTAATAGTTATACCTAAACCCGGAAAACCATAAAACAATACCAAGCAGCTACAGGCCCATAAGCCTGTTACCATCCATTAGCAAAGTGATAGAAAAAATAATCCTACAGAAGATAAAGTACCACTCTGACAATCAAGACATAATACCAGAAGATCAACATGGGTTTAGAGAAGAACATTCAACGATAACACAACTTTCAAGAGTCACTGAGATTATCCAAGAAGGATTCAACAAAAATCAAGTGACAGCAGCTGTATTTCTCGACATAGCAAAGGCATTTGATAAAGTCTGGAGGCAGGGACTCATATATAAAATGATAATACACAATTACCCAACACACATCATAAAAATCACGAACAGTTTTCTCTAAGGACGCTGCTTTCAAGTTGGCATCCAGAACACACTTTCCTCAATAAAACATCCAACAGCGGGAGTCCCCCAGGGCTCATGCCTGTCACCTCACCTATATACAATATTTACAGCCGACATACCAGTATCAAATCCTACAAGATATTTAAATACGGCCACCTTTGCAGATGATTCGGCACTGCTCTCAACATCAAGATGTCCGACGAACGCGGTACAGGAACTCCAAACGCACCTAGACAACACGATAAAATGCAGGACAACAATAAACGAAGACAAATCCCAAGCAATAATCTTTCAAAGGAATCTGAAAACGAAATAACCATCAACAACAACACTATACCATGGAGTAGAGAAATTAAATACCTGGGAATATACCTGGATATAAAGCTCAATTATAACACACACATAGCAAAAAGGATAACCAAAACCAAACAAACAAGATGTCAACTATGGCCTCTTATAGGCAGAAAAAGCCAGCGAACACGAACAACAAAATTCTACTTTACAAACAAGTATTAGGTCCAATATTCACATATCCATGCCCAATATGGGTGCATATGTGCAAGACCAACATCAAAAATAATACAAAACACCAGTCTTAGAATGATACTAAATGCTCCATGGTATATGAGAAATAATCAAATAATGAATGAAACAAATACCCCAACCATTATTGGCTACATCAAGGAAAGAGCGCTCAGTTTCTATAACCAGATGGAAAACCACTCAAATCAAAATCTTAAAAGAGCACTTGCATATGATGGAAATGAAAATTTCAAACACAAAAGACCTAAAATGGTTCTACTTTAATTCTTAATCAAAATAAAGATAAACAATAGCTAATCAAATTCAACTTCAACAATCCAAGATTCACCGCACTCAGATGAAGAGTAAAAGACTAAATAGTCTAACTCAAAGCCACAATAAAGAAGAAGAAGAAGAAGATGATGCACACAATTGATACAAAACCTGAATGTCAACAAAATTTTTCTAAATATCAGCGTTCAGTAAATTATATAGAAATGTTGTTCGCTTTGTGGGCAAAGTCTTAATAAATAAATTCATTTGCCATTAATTATAAATGTCACAATAATATTTCATTTATTTCTAAGAGACATTTTGCTTAATATGCGTCTTCATTCATAAACAAGAAGAAACTGAACTGCGGTTGTAATTACTCTACATTGTCGGTCATTCGGGTACAGTTTCCAATATCGTAGTTTTAAAAATTAAAGCAAAGGCGCGATTAATAACATTTAACGTCCACTGAAAGAAATATTATAACCGTTAATATTTACATTTTATTGCATTATGAATTATTATTATTATTACTATTGTATCGGTCATTTATCGTATCTTTAATGTCTTGGACACATCTCTGTCATCTTTCTACATACAAATATACATACTGCGTCTTTAATTTAAATTTAGAGTAGCTTATGATATCAATATTAATTTGGGAATACTGTGCTACAGGAATGTTTTTCATTTTGACTACTGTCATAGTTAAGTCAATTAATTGAAAAGTTCCACAGTGTTTTCAACTTAATATTGAAATCGTAGGTTATTCTATAAAAAAATAATTGAAGGCACGGTATGTCTACAATGACATTCAATTTGACAATTCATTCTCGCAATAGATCGAACTGTCACCACGATGACAGTTTGCAAAAAAATTTAACGTATGGGCAACGTTTATCATAAAACTTGAGACAAATAGAGTTAGCGTACTACCAAATTTAAAAAACAAAGAAATGTATATATGATACAACAAATCTTGATCATACAACCATCTTAGGTTACATGGAATAACAAAAAGAGCAAGTATTCTATTAAATTAATGTGTCCTAAATAAAAATAAAAAAAAGGGGGAAAGAGTAAATTGAATAATCAGCACTTGATGACTTATATCGACATTTTATGACAAACATTATGGAGCACTGATGAGCTTGATTATTTGCAACGAACGTCATATAAATTTATTTCTATTGACTATTGTCCCGGAAGCCCTACGTTAATTGTAATTCAAAGAAACGAATAAATCATGCACACATATCACCTTTAATCTAACGATTTAAAGGGTAATGTAATTACTATTTTTAATATGGAACTACTACTACATATAAAAAGAATGCGATTTAAAAATTTATCATACATGGTAATTCACTAATTATCAGTTACTTTAAGATCGCGATCTACTTTATTACACAAAAGCATCCCTTCCTTAGAAAAAATAACTTAAGCATTACGCCCCAGATGCTGATCAAAATTGGTGAACATAGTATATTATTAAACTAAAATTAAGTAACAGTTAAAGGGTGTAGCCATCTTTACTCATCTATTATTATTTTAACACCGATATATTTAACTAGAGCATACGCGACATGTTGGTCAACTCAACATTCACGTTAGGTGGCTTAAATGTTACACGAAACGTCAGAATTGTCAGAAAAAGTCCATCTGACTTTTGATTAATGTTGGCAATTTCACAAAAATTTAATTGCAGGTTATAAAACGTCAAAACGATCAATCGGTTTCAGTTCGTGATGAAATCTGAACTGCTTTCATGATGACAATTATTTCAAAAAAAAAGGTTAAACACCCTGACATCTGTCTGATATTTCATAGTTCATGTTTTTAAGCTTCATCGATATTTATTGTAGACCTTGACACAAAAAGATATGAAATTACAAATTTTATACAGCGAAATGACTAAAATATTAATGAGAAAAGTGCTATCAGATCCATTTTAGTTTTGCCTATATACCGTGCCTTCAAATACTTTCCGCATTAGAGACCGCCATGCTTTTTTTTTAATGGTTGGTGACAGTGCATAATTTTAATAGTTTGGTTATGTCATATAAATAATAATAGGCGTCTATAATTTGAATTTAAGTATGACAACTGTCAGAATTTGAAGTTTTCAAAAAATTAGCATGTACACCAACATTGATTACTTAAAAACTTCAAAAACAGCCTACGCTAATGCGGAAAGTATTTGACGGCACGGTATTAGACAATTACCTTAAAATATGATTTATATTATTATTACTAGGTGACAGACGAATCAAATTCCAATGTAATGACAATTGTTTTGTAACTATTCAATTTACTAAAGTAAATATTCCGGTCTAATTCAACAATTACTTCTACTAAATAGTTTGATTGTCAGTAGAAAGTTTGAAGTATGGGCAGCGTTCAATCATTTAATGAGATATATTTGAAAATACACCATTAAATCAAATTGTTAATCAAACATTCTGATGATGGTTGATGATGATCGTGTCCCAGGCTGGTGGCTCTTATTTCGATGGATTGGTTGTAATCATGAACTACCTTTTTGTGTTATTTTTCCTTAAATACTTAATAAAAATCACAAAATGATCCAACAATTACAAATTATATTCTTTTTACAGTGTGTGTAAGCAAAATGTTTACACAGATATTCCAACGTCGGTCAGTATTATTTTTGGTTATTGTTTTTAGTTTAACCACCAGCGTCACTACTAAATATTTAAATTATAATAGGATCGTCTCAGCAACCGACATAGCCAGAGCACGATCTACAGGCGACGACTCAATGCCACTGCAAACTCACTTTGACAGGAACAATTTCAGAGCAGACAAATGAAACTAATTATTAATATGGAAGCCAGTTATAAATTCACTATTATAAATAAAAGTAATAAGTCATACTTATTCTATACCAACATTTTATTTAAAACTTGATTCCTCTGTGTAATGGGCATGCATTGTTCACAAATTTGCATTATAACAAAGCTCAAAAGGTATGTCAAATGTATGTTTGCGGGCCATGATAATTGGCAGGTTAAATTATGCAAAATTAAAATAATCTGATATTACATTTTCAATAATGATTTAGTCCTTTCATTGTGTAAAACTAATAAAACTATGAATCTTTTAGTGTCAAGTCTTAGTATTACGCGAAATAGCATCTAAATTTCAAACTCCAACAACGAAAAGTCAGACTGACGTTAAGATGCTTTAAATTGTCGTTCCACCTGTCACCGTGACAGTAGTTCGTGGACAAAAATATACGTCTATACAAGGTATGCCAAAAGTTTAGAAATTCAAAATTGATTTTTTTGGCGTTTTACAGGGAACTGTAATAAAACTGTAAGCGGACGCGAAAGGCGATTCAAGCTCGAAGAGATTGATGGACAGCTAGTTATATGTTCTAGAAGCAGTTGACACAGATATTCCAGTTCTAACTGCTGCCAAAGCGTGCTGCATATCTGCTTCAGAATATTTCAAAATCTTTTTGTTTTCCATCCTAGCAAAGAAAATATTAAGTGTCAACATCTACTACCAATAAGGCTTCCTTAGAGATAATATGCTATTTAAATACAGTCTATATTATTTGCACCGAAAGCTGATGGCCCAATAGCTGATGGAGCATTAAAAATGCATAAGCACAACTGTATAAGCTCGAAGCGCATGTCAGGCACTGGTCCCTTGAATTCTATGAGAAAAATAATTTTAATTTTATAAAAATCATCAAACATTCTCACAAAGCTTTGGATTAAATGTTAGTGTATTTTTAATATTAGCTCCCAGTACCTGTATGCTGTTTTTAATGTACCCAAGCCTGACATGTGATTTAATTACTAAAAAGAGAAACCTTGGAAGTTAAATATTGTTTATAGTCAAACTTTAAGATAGTCTAAATATATATAAAACGACAATATGTTAAAAAGGTTAAAATGTTTGCGTATAGTGGTTAATAAAATCATACACTTTCTTAGCTTACCTGGTAAGACTCAGAACAAAGCACAAATCAATGGAAACTAGTCACTCTTTACGGCATGTCGCCATTAAAACTGTCGACTGAGAGTGAAAACTGTGATGCCAACAGCACTAACAAGGTCTAAATATATACCTAAAATTAAAAAATCTAATCTCACGCAATAGCAGACCTTATTTTATTAATTTAATTAAAAATACTGTCAGCAACTGGGACGTTTACGGTAAGTCAAATAATATATCCTTCTTTTTTGAAAGTTGCGCTAATAAATACTATTATGTATTTAAACATAGATTACGAACATGTAATACATACATACTTCGCAGGAAGTATACTTACCTATTAAGACTATCCCGTTTTTTAAGGTTAGGATATCAACCATTATTATTATTAATTAGATTAGTACGGGCAGAACATTCGTGTATGTCCATAAGATTTATGGTTTTGTTGTTTAATATTGGCCGGATACCAACTTACATTTTTCAAATAATGTTTATTTCATCATTTTTAATAATTATCTAATATTTTTTTTAAATTTTAGCAATACTTTTTCGCTATGGCTAGAGGCACGCGAGCGTGCCGCTTAGTTTGGAATTATAGGCACGTAGCTGACGTCACTGCTGTTATGACGATATCATTTAACGTGCCCTGAAATCTGAAATTAAAAGCACGTGGATAAAACACGGGGAAAATATGCATTTTCTAGTTTGTGGTGCGGATTTCTGTTAGTTTTAGTGGATTACTGCAGTTGATAACGACATAAACTATTAAATATGGACGGTCTAACAGGTAAATGCTGTATTTAATAATTTCTATTTAATAATAGTTAAATCACTAAACAGAGCGTACTCTGATTTTGTATTATGCACACATAATGCTAATACAAAATTAATGCTTGAGGAATTGGGGTTAGGAAATAATTTATCCTGACTAGATTTACGTCATAAACAATACTTCATAAGGTATCTTATTATACATGGGGAAACCTAACTAAAGAAATATTTAGAAATCTATGAACAAGACAAAAACAAAAAATTTATAAAAAAAAAGTCGTACAATAAACTCCTCTCTTAAATACATACAAAGACCGTTGAAGTCCTCTCTTGAATTTGATAAACTTGAATATGCATGTATCCATGGTAAAGAACGAAGAGGAAATGGGTTACGACAGACCAGGTTACAATAGCTTTTAAATAACCGATAAAATTGTTTTGACTTCTGTAATAATTTTCAGCACGCTACGCTTAGGATGTATTGCGAATTTCAAACTACGTATTTGTCCAGCAGGCCAATATTTAAAAGTATATAGTTGTAATAGAACATACAAAACATGAAATTTCGATTGTAAGCAAATGGTTTTATTTTCTAGAAAGTTTTTGATCATTTCCCTCAAAATCGTATATTAAATGAAACAGACCCTAATAGGCTGCGAGAAGTTGAATATTTCTAAAGAGGATCGAGATTATCTTTAGAATACCTTCAAAAATTAGTCTTTTGTAAGAATGAGGCTGAATATGATATCATATATACTCAATTTAAGGAATGCGTTCCTCAAAGCGTATGTGATTATTTTGATAAAAATTGGCATACTATTCGGAATGAATGGCTTGTATGTAACATAACAAAAGGCAATTTAAATAATACAACAAATAACCGTATGGACTCAATTAACCATAAAATCAAACAAGTAGTACCTAACAATTCAACTTTAACCGACTTTGTTAAATATTTTTTCATTGTTTTAGATAGCCATAATCAATCGATAATCGACAATCAAGCAGCTAAACACATTTTGAAGCGACCACTGCACCGATTTCAAAACCATGAAAAAGATTTATTGCAGTGTGTGAATATATTAACAGGTTACAATTTCAAGTACATATATCCAGAAACAGATAGATTTAATCACTAAAGTAAAAATATTAAAGGAATATAATGACGGTATGTTTCAAACTACTTGTGTCACATACGATGGACAAAAAATTATTATTTATCAAAACATAGAATTGCAACAACCAAGTCAGATATTGTGGCAAAAGCAAAACATGTAGTAAGCGAAAAGCCTAACGTGATGACGTTAACCGAAAAACGAAAATCAACCACTTTAATTAAGAATTCTTTAATCAACTTAATTAGCATTTCCAGCAATAGTGAATTCAACTATAGATTAGATTTATTGAAGAAAATGGAACACTACTGGAGAACTAGAAACGAAGTGGCAATTATTAAGTGGGAATTATATTACAACAGGTGAGGCAAATTGTGATCTGATCGATACAAAAACAAGTACTGAGGCATACGATAATAATTAAGAAACGATCTCACAACAAAATAGTGTTAGAATAGTATTGTCTGATGGAAATATTAGTGAATTGACAGATAGTACAAGTAATTTAGCAAACATGCCACACATTACATTTGTTGATGAACCCTTTGGTGATAATGAAAATAACAGTAATAACAATAATAATAATGAAAATATTGAAACTGATTTATTAAAATCATTAGTGTTGCCCTCAAAAATTAAGAAAAGGGGCGACCCGAGGGACATGATTCTACGACAGTAATAAATCTTAATAAACGCAATAACAATAGTAAAAGCAAGACATTCTCACATTTATTTTAAATAATCAACTAGACGCTATAAGCAAAGCATCCTTTGATACAGAATGTTCTACTAAAACTTTCCAATAATATTTTACTTATCCTTTGTAAGAGTTTTGTTAATTTGATGTTTTGAATTTTGTAATAAAAAGACTTATTTTGACTCTAATTGTTATTTATTCCTTAAAAAAAATTAATAATGAAAACTATTATTAATTATTCTCATAACTTATAGATTGGCGCAGAATAAACTAATGATTTGACGTACCTCTAATTTCAAATTTAGGTGCACGTTAAATGATAATGTCATAACAGCAGTGACGTCAGCCACGTGCCTATAATTCCAAATTAATCGGCACGCTCGCGTGCCCCTAGCCACAGCGATACTTTTTTCTCTATCACACCCTCAGAAAACTAAAAGGTAACAACCAGGTAAGTATATTTCCTGCACAGTCTATTTAATAAATTGTGATTTAATATTTTATATAAACGAGTGCACCTTTTTGCTAGTACTAGCTCAATCTGATTCCGCGTTCTCTCATTATAATGTTGGAGTCAATGCTGTACACTTGTTTGATTTTA
Organism: Amphimallon solstitiale; assembly: GCA_963170755.1. Classification (NCBI taxonomy): domain Eukaryota; kingdom Metazoa; phylum Arthropoda; class Insecta; order Coleoptera; family Scarabaeidae; genus Amphimallon; species Amphimallon solstitiale. The sequence continues at coordinate 19,113,189 of OY720679.1, forward strand.
TAGAGGCAATCCATAAATTTTCTTTTACATTTTCAGGTTTTACGATAATGATATGAGATCATGTGAGTAGCAATTTCAATAACAAAATAGGTCACAAAAATTTGATAATTTTTTGAAGTGAAAACTTCTATGGGCGCGTTGATGCATTGATTGTTGGGCACTGAACGAGACTGAGCCGTCACGCTCGGAATTTAACGCTAATTCTAGTAAAGTCGGCTCGAGTCGAATCGACTAAGGGAGCGAGAGAGATATAATTAACGTGTCTCTGCCGGTCTCTGCTATACTCGCTCGGCAACCGTTTTAAGCTCGTCTTTGTATTATAACACTAACTAGCGATATTTAATTTCAATTAAATTGAAATTTAGAATAAATACGCGAAATATTGTATTTTTATTTTCTGAAAAACTCTTGTCCGCATGTAGATGCGATCCCGAGCCGCCCGGGTATGAGGCCGGCACGTTACCATTAGACCAGCGCGGGTACTCGTATGAGAATTATCATATCGTCTATTTGTATATATACATGCGTACGTATGAATTTTTGAAGTGAAAACTTGATCAGACCGAGCGAAATGTACTAGAATAATGTATACACAATAATAATAAATATATATTTTTTAAATGAATATAGAACAAAAAAAAAGTTGTGTTTCGTATTATTAACCTCGCCTTGATGAAGTTTTCACTTCTGCCGTATGATCTTAAACAAGCCCATTTTTTTTATGTGTGATGCACATGCAAGAACCAATATGTGAGTGGTAGCACATGAAAGGTATTTCCCAAAGAAATAACTAGAATATGGGAAGGGTATTGTAAAATTGTTCCCGGCATTGAGGGATCTAGAAAACCCGTATGGATGTCAAGTAAGCAGCTTAAATTATCGACTCAAGAATCTATATAGGAACTTCTACTTTGGCTAAAGAATATTTTGTGACTATCATACTTGACGTTGAGAATAAGAAAAGTGATTAAAAGAAGGATATTAGGGGAAAAAAACAAGTTACATAATACACAACTAGTATTATTTTCACTTTCATATACGAAGCATAAGGAAATTTTCGAATTTGAGAGGTTCACGTTTTGAGGTTCCCTGATATCACAAAGGTCTAGAGCGATCTAGATTATTACAAACATCACAGCTCACAGAGCGAAAGTTGGCCGGTGAGATGCTCCTCCCACAAAATGCGCAGTGGATTCTTATAATATTAAAAGATTCTCAAGCGCTACACATCGAAGAGCAGTATGTTTCCTATATATGTATCTCTTTCCAGTATATTACAATTTCTTATTTGCATTTACTCCTTCGTCCGGCTAATGTATGCGGTGATGGACAAATGTTATCATTTCCGAATACTTTCTCTCTCTGACACTGACCCATCTCTCCCACCTGCCAACTCTCGATCTGTGAGCTGCAATTGTCTTTACCGTTTCGCTGGGACACCCGGTATACATTATTTTAATATATTCCCGACTAAACCAAGATTCTTGATAAATTATTAAGAACTGAGGTGTTGTATGTAAGTCAATGCTATCACTTATTGTTCAGCTATCGAGTACTAATTATAGTATCAAGGTATCTGCAAACAATTCAAATCATTTGCGTATAAAATCATAACTATTACATAGGAAACAAAAAAAACTGCTATGTTAAGAACAAAGTAATTTATAAGCTATATTAGATAATTCTATTTAATTTTTCGGAAAGGCATTTTTAATTCTGGAATGAAACAGGTGGTTAATCATTAATAATCCTTTGCTGCGTACAACTACCATAACGATTCAGTGGAAGTGTGTGCATCACATCTGCCTAGAAAATCTCAGACAACGTTAAAAGGATAGTGTGGAAGATAGCAAACATGCGTAAAGGATTACATTAGCGCACAAACTTGTCTCGGCATTAATCCATCTTCTTCGCCTGTCAGAAAGTTTGTGTGTAGTTGTGCTTTCCACTTAAGTTTCATGCTTAATTTGCATATTATGCTTTCTCGCAAAGGACAGGACCCCTCTTGGGAATGAGAAAAACCGATAAATTCATCTGCTTCGTCTAGTCGAAATAATCTTCCGACCTGTAATAAAATTTCACCAAGAGAAATAATCGAGTTAAACATGACACTATTAAGGTGATAAATTTCATTAATTCTTTCCATATAATACAATTCTCTACAGCCGAGACAAACAATGCAAATTCACAAATGCTACATAATTTAGTACTGAAACACATTAAGAAGATTTTTGCAAGTAAAATTAGCAAATTTGATGTTTATAAGGTGTTATATCTGGCAATGGGATTTGTAAATTATATAATTTCAAGTGTTATGGAAGTCATGTCAGAAACTAACGAGTATTCTAAAAAGGAGCTTAATTTTTAAAAGAAACAGTTCTCAAATTATTATAGAGAATTCGTTTTTGATGATGATAACCCTTCTAGGTAATAGTAGAATGACTGAGAAGTGAACCATATGTAGCTAATAAATATAACAAATATTTTAGTAAACATATTGTACATTCCACGACATATAATTAAACTTGAAAAACAGATAATCTCTGACTGCAAATTAAGTTTAACAAACTTGATACGTATTTTGGTAACTAAGACGGTTACAAAATCTGAAAATAGCAAATCGTGTTAAATTAAATACTATATTTAGTTGAAGTACATTGAAAAATAACATTGAATTCTAACAATAAAACTTATTTTTTATTTACCATTCAAATCTAGCCTCAAAATGTAAGGATCGCGACGATGAAATGTAATTCCGTACACGATGAATCTTATACTCTAGATGTTCTATTTATATATATTTCATAGTAACGAAACTATTTTTGTACAGACAAAAATAGAAAAGCACAACAGTTAACATTGTTTCTTATTATCAGGATTTGCTATGGAAGACAGCAATTAATAACCAAAATACGTTTGTAGTTTGTTTAAACTAATTGTGGTCTATACCGCTTAAAATAACAATAATTATTGCCCACAACTGCGTGACTCCAATGACCTATTATGTTCCTAAAGCTAAATTTAATACGTATTTGAATTCGCCAGAAAGTTTGGATAACAAAAAAAAATCTTCATAGAGGAAGTGTAGTGACTTGATTCTGGAATCTATGGATTATGAAATGTTGCGCCAATAATCTGATGAAAGACGGGAAAATTTCAGAGCAGTGACAACAATGTCAACACAGTTAATTAAATAGAATTATCTACTTCATTGTGCATACTATACATTTCCTGACAAACAGAGATACATGAATGTAACAAATAGATACCAAACCTTAATCGGTGCAATTTTGCAATCATTTACCTGATGATTGCAAAAACATTGAACAGGGCACCCATTCATACTTACAGCATCACCTGTTTAATGATAAACAATGGCTCTTAATAAGTTTCTGATACTCATTAAATGCTGTATATCCAATACAAAAAGTGTTATTTTACTATTTTTTCTTTTGTGAAAAATAAAAAGAAAACTATAATCTAAAAATGGAAATTTGTCTAATACAAAATGTATCAAGAGAAGGTTTTTCTACTACTCTAGCGTTTTCTCACTGAAATTACTGATTGCATCCATTAGAATTTTTGCCACTATATGTTCTCAGGAGCGCCTCTCAATACTGTAATGGTGCATGAACCAGGTTATAGCCTCGCGTACAGACTATAACCGTTGATTGAAGGAATATATAAAGATGCGCAACGCTATAGTAAAGGTGCCCGCACACTGAGGCGAGGCGAGGCGAAGCGCAAGGAAGCGTGGTCGCGTGAGAAGTTTCCAGAGCAAGTAGGCGAAGTAGTGCGCTGCGCTTCGCCTCGCCTCGCCTCGCCAGTGTGCGCTACCTAGACGACGCGTAAGATCACGTAAGATCAAGTTTTTGCGCTTTCGTTGGTTATCGGACATTTCCGCTGTCCGATGAGAAGCTGGTAGGCTCGGTTCGTACTTTGCTTGAACAGTTTCTAAACAAGTATTATTTGCATATTTAAGTTTAGTAATAATAATAATAATAATACTCGTTTATTGACCGTAATATAGAATAATAAAATAATACAATAATATAAATACAAATAAAAGTATTCGGAATTACCGATATGGGTCAATTGGATCTACAGCAATAATACTGATCTTCCCCTAGATCCAATGAAATAAACAATAGTATATTAACTGCATGAATTGATAATTAATAAACTGTGAGTATAAAAGAGTAATTGAGTAGTAGTATAGTGTAAGAAAGAAATTACTATCAGGATGGATGATGAAGCGCTAATTTTTCTTCTGACATGTGAAAATATATGAAAAATTTCTTTTTGTCTTTTCGTAAATCCGGGAATTAGTGATGAAATTCACCAAAACTGTCTGTCTTTTGATTAATTTCATGTACCCAAACTCTTTTGTTTGGTTTCTCCTCTTCTTCCATAGTGGCAATTAAGCCAAGAGCAAATAAATTTTCTTCAGATGAGGAACTACTCATTTCATCGAATCACTTCTACACACACAATGATAAATAACTGTTTTATATAATTAGATATTGTATCACGCCCATGCGCACCAAGCCGCCTCGCCTCAGTGTGCGGGCACCTTAAAATTGCGTGTCTTTCCGTTAAGTCGTCCCGCAAACCCCTTGCCGAGAAACATCATCGCTGTCTCGGGCTGTTTCGAATCTCGGACCCAAACGACTGATGCAGTCGCTATAGATCTCGGATCCAGTTTTGGCTACGCTCAGTGCTATGTAGTGGCGCATCTTTATGTATTCCTTCAATCAACGCTATAACTTACAGCCCTGATGATCTGAAATCTGAACTATACAGGAGGATGACCAATCTTTAGCAGTTATCATTTCCATAACCTTGTTCTTTAACAAATTCTGTGTTGTTTTGGGTTTATGAGCTAAGACATACGAGGTAGGCGCCATAAATTCTCGGCCTGACAGGCGTATACAGGTTCAAGCGTGTTCAAACTACGCCACATCATGCATGCACATACGCGAGGTGTACACTATAAATATGACGGCTTGAATCCTAGTAGTTTTTAGTAACCAGCCAACCTATGTGAGTCGCGCACGAAAATATCTGAAGTAACGAAAATTGAGTACCACGCAGTCATTAAATTTTTAATGAAAGAAGGGCATACACTTTATCACATTAAACAACGTTTAGACGGCGTTTACGGTGATTCATCTCCTTCGTATTCAACTGTAAAAAAGCGGGCAAAATGTTTCCCTTTGGGACAAGAATTCCTGGAAGATGCTTCTCGGTCGGGTCGACCAATTGAAGTGATTACGTCTCAACAAATTTCAATTATTTAACATTTAGTGTTAGAAGATCGCAGTTGGAAAGTGAAGGAATTAGCAGTGATAACAAACATTTCCGGAACAAGTGTTCGGCGGCGACCTGATGAACCTCGTCCCAGAAAGGCGAAAGTCGTTCAATCAACGAAAAATGTGATGGCCACTATAATCTGGCATTGTGAGGGCATTTTGCTAATTGACTTTAAAGAGCGCAATACAAGTGTGAACGGCACATATTATGCGACTTTATTGCATAAATTAAAGGACAGTATTCATGCAAAACGTCGTGGGAAATTGACAAAAGATGTGCGATGATTGCACGCATTGTCCCGTCCATAGTGCCACAAATTCACAAGCTACCATCCGCGTTAGCGGCTTTCAAGAATTGAACATCCGCCGTATAGTCCGGATATGACTCCTTGTGATTTTTGTTTTGTTTTCTAATTTAAAAGAAGACCTTAGAGGACGCAGTTTTAAGGACGATAGTGAGTTGCAAGCAGCTGCTATAGAACATTTTGACGGAAAAACTTCAGATTATTTTTACAAGGATATCAAATTATTAATTAATCGTTGTAATAAATGTATAGAAGTTAGGGGAAATTACATTGAAAAATCAAAATTCTTATGTTATTCCAAGTTTCTTTTTTGTATATCAGGCCGAGAATTTATGGCGCCTACCTCGTAATCTTGTCGAAACATTTATTGTAGATTCTTGAACAAAGTTTCACTTAATAGCTTCATCATTTCCTTTAGAAATGTTTTCTAGCAAATTTTGGCCGATGTTCTCACACTTTTGTCAGAAAATCTTGAACTGTGTTGTAAATTTCACACAAAATCATCACTGGCGCCACCTGATAACCACACTAAACTTTGTAAGACATGCGATTGACTTACGCTTTGTTAGAACGCTACGAAATTATAAATATTTCCTCGTTCGTGAATAGAAATAGTCTATTTTTGATTTTGCTGAACCACTTCAATAACCGCTTTTATTTGTCATGACTATTGACCATAACTTGTGGCAACGGGAAATGTTCCGTTGAGTATCATCGTAAAGCCTAAGTCTGTATTGATGAACCCCTAGGATTTTTTTCTTTCGTTTAGGATTCTTAAGTATTCTGGCAAGAAATGCGTTAACTCTGAATGATGTACATACAACAGTCGGTAAGTTTTAAACATGTAATTTTTCTCATTTTACACATAAACAGAGCAATTATTGCTATGTGATACTGTTTTATACTTTGTTCCTTTCTTTCACGATCACTAATGAAATTGAACTCTAGATAACAAAGATACAACTCGTGATGGCATCTGCTAATCACACCAACATTTCATAATGAGATATTTTGTATAAGTACGTTAATTCTCTTTGATAAAAGTTATATATAATATACACATCTGTCGACAACAGCTGCGACAGCAGAGCACCATTTTACTCAACCATACACTCACATTATACACAGAAAAGTAATACCTAAATAAGAAACGAACATACTAAATGATTATCAGCATCCTTAAACTCTACATTCGTTAAACAGGAGTTTATTAAATTTTACTTAATGTTTCCTACGTTATAGTGTTGAAACTATTTTAGTAATATCTAACTTTAAAATGACAGTGAATTACAAACTCACAAGAAAATGCCGCAGAAGTTTATTCTGCATTGTACACCAGCGACGGTATTTCTTTGGGTACTATTCTAGCTAGTCTAATAAGAAAAGGAAACGTAAAATGGTGTTTTGCATATATACAATTATTGCGCAAATCATAAAATGGTGTGTTCTATTCTATTAAAATTACAAAATCGTTTTCTTAAGTGCTTGAATAAAATAGTTTTTGTATTCAAACTTATGGATGGTGAAGTACAAAAGATATTTTAATACTCAGAACGTGTGTTGCAGTATGCTTCAGTAAATGGTAATTGATATTCTATATGTAAAACAGGGGACGGATAAATGCATTATATGGACGTAAATATTGGTAGCGTATTTCGCCATCTCATAAATTCATAAAATATTGATTAAGCACAAAAATGCAAGAAAAATAAGGAATATAATGAATTTATATCAGTTCCACATTAGATTATAGATGTACGGAAAATATTTGGATGAATATTTTAAGAACATACGGTACATGATTTTGGAATAGTTATTATTTATAGTTTGAAACAGTTACACCATATAAGTATGTATATGTATTTATTGAATTAATAAGAATATATTATTATGATATGTCAAATCAATACCCAAACCAAGCAGTATATAGTTCGGTTAAAAACTGATGGCATTTGCTCAAAAGACAATTTTGAGACAAAAAGAAGTACGCTGCTTGAAACGATGGAGATAGGCACGAATTTCGCTATATACGAAACATACGTACCTAAAAGTATTAGCCAGTCTTTAATTTACTTGCGCTTTGACTGCCGTAGTAATAATATTACATTCTAATATATACATTGCTTTCATTGCTAATATTTTTAGCGCACATGCCTTGCGCATTTCAGCAGCCAGCGTTCTTAATCGAGTTATACATTATACTTTCTACTAAAAGATGTTCATTTTAGACTTAAACAACGACGAGACGAGGACATCCTTTGAAAATTTTCTAAACCACAGATTTGATAAAATGCTCACTTTAAATGGGAAAAATTCTCTAATTACAATTATTCCACCTTTATACAGAGAAATATTCTTGGGGTTACGTCTTTGGTTACGTCATCAGCTGACAATATATCTTATATTTTCTTATTCTTGTAGCAAGTGCTTCTTAAAATAACTAGGTTGATTTTAAATTTATTTGTATATAGGTAATTCTGGCCGACCCAGATCGCGATTTTCTTGAAAACGTTATTGGACAGTTTATTTGGTATACTATTTTTATCACATTTTACAGGCTTCATCCCTATACACAAATATTAGCACTTTGCTTATACATTGGTATAAGAAGTTAAACGATATTTTACTTCGACATACTGTAATAAATTTTGTAAATACGAAAAAACAATCATGTCGCCATTACCTCTGCAATTTATTAATTGCTCCGAAATGTATAAACACAATCAAATTCACAATCTAAATAATAAAACTAGCAATTGGCTATTCACCGTGTTCATTTAAGCATTCCTTATAAAACCATATTGCTCATCGTTTAAAAAATGTTTTCTTCATGTTGATCAATGTTGGTATGAATAATTCAATAACGTAGATCCTACACTAAATGTTCTTTTTTAAGTATAAATGTAACAAATCGCTTTCTTTGGAAGAGAAGATTTGAATTCAGTTTTTATTTTCATCAACAGAATAGCGAACCATAATGTAGATTGTATCAATCTACGCAGAGTAAACTACTCTCAGCGTATCAATATCATATCAAGTGCCAAATCTCTGACGGTACACAAAGGGATAAAAAAGAAAAGTGTATATTTCTCAGTACTAAATTTTTGATTGTTTGCAAAAATAATAATAATAATAGTAATTTATTCAGTCCAATAGTAACAAACCAATTACAGGACAAAGAAATAAACTTACATTAATAAAACACAAATCAATCATATTCTTATTAGTAAAATAAATAATTTACCACTATATACATATATTTATCTATAGAGTTGCAGAATTATGTATTACTTGCTTAATTGGAAACAAAAAATATATCATCATAATGTAAGTTTGCAGCACGACAAATGGTGACCAGTGGCGATCCCCGAAGAAGAGTAGTCCTCGAAAAGGGCAACCAAAACGTGGAGGAGGAGCGAGAGGAAATCCTGGGAGTGAAAAAATTCAAGCATGAAAGGAGATGTGGGCAATCAATTGTTCCATTACTTAGCTTCCATATGAAGCGAACACCATGAAGCTCTCGGCGATCCCGCAGTGATTGGAGGTCATGTGCTTGCAGCATGAGATTGTATTCGATGCCACGTTCCGGATAAATTCCCATATCCTTGAAAGATAAGTATTTCAGGAATCGCCGCTGCACTCTCTCAATGGCTAGTTGTAGATATATGTACTGAGGTGACCATACTTGTGATGCATATTCCAGCTTACTGACGACAAAACTGAAATACAAAGCCTTCAGAAGCAGTGGATTTTTAAAAGCCTTACAACTGCGCAAAACAAAGCCCAAAGCCTTTGAAGCCGAATTGCAAATGAAATATATATGACTGGAAAAGTTCAATTGTGTGTCAAAGAACACGCCAAGGTCCTTTATGCTGTCCACCCGCCTAAGCCGGTTGTCCTCAATAGAATAGGTAGATGGTATATTATTATTTTTGCGAGAGTAAGACATATAACAACATTTACTTACATTTAGTTTCAAATTGAAGTTGGAACACCAAGTCGATATACGATTCAAGTTTTCTTGAAGATGAAGTACATCGTTCCAAGTTCGTATAGAGCAGTAGTTATTTATATCATCCGCATATGCGAGTATATTGCATGTTATCGGTTTAAGCAAATCGTTGGTTTATAGAGTAAATAACAGAGGTCCCACGTTAGAGCCCTGTGGCACACCGGATGAGGGAGTAAACTCAAATTACCTAAATCCATTGTAAAAGACATAATTGCGCCTATTTATCAAATATGAATGCAGAAGTTTTAGCAGGGACGGGCTAAATCCAATTGCTGCGAGCTTTTCCAGAAGGATATCATGATCTATCGTGTCAAACGCGCGACTAAAGTCAGTGTAGATCACGTCTAAATGGCCATTAGCATCCAGTTCATGAGAGACAACCTGAGTTATAAAGAATAGGTTCGTAACTGTAGACCGTCCATGAATGAAACCATGTTGACATTTAGAAATCAAAGATTTTGTATTGAGAGCTATGCAGGAATAAATTACGTTTTCAAAAACATTTGCAAAGTTGGGTAGAATGGATATTGGCCTGTAGTTCTCAACTCTAGTTGTGTCATCTTTTTTAAAGATTGGGCTTATTCTTGCTCTTTGCTAGCGCCAAGGAAAAGTAGCTGTTCTTATTGAAGTATTAATTGTTATAGCCAGAGGCTGAGCTAAAGCAAGTCTGGCATTGTGAACAAATATACTTGGGATTTGGTCATCGCCAGCTGTATAATCTTGAAAGACGTCATCATTCGTATTAGCTCGTCTTCTGTAACACTGGATAATGTAAATGGAACTTTATTTAGTTGAGAAACTTCAAATGAGAATTGAGAGCTATGCAATGAAATTATGTGTCAGTTTTTTCAGGACTGTATAACAATTCTCAATTGACTTTTCAGGAGTTTTTCCTGTAACTAAATCGCTCTATCCTCCGCATATATATTGTCGCTTAGGGACACAAATGGTTAGTAATATGCCAAACCACCATCAATTTTTCTGTGTTTGATTTAAATGTATTATTTCCGATGACTTAAATAACATTTCAATATTTTTAGGGCGGTGCGATCAGCGACTTCCTGTAAGGAGAATGAAAACAAGCTACGTATGTATTATTACACACAGTTACACTAATAAGAGCCGAATAACATATATTAATCTGAAACCAATTTTTAAAGATTAAATATCCCATACATTAGTGTAAAAGGAGTTCGTTATTATCATATGAATTTATCTGGTGAGAAACAAATTAATAGAAATCAATAGCATTTCCTCTTATAATGAAGAGGTAAAATCTCTTAGAACGAATTACTATGAATGCATATTATGTCACACATTTAGAAGTTTTTGTGACCTTGAAAAATGCTATAGTTGAAACTTAATAGAAGCAAGTAGTTTATCGAAATTTGTATTTTTACATATTTCCCTCTGTAGTAGTGGCTTACTTTTCCATTATCCTTTATAACTACATCGAGACCGAAATAAAAGTTAAATTTTTTTTTACACGTTACGTTTTTTTTAAAGATATATGAAAGTAGCAATCGATATGGTTGTATCTGTATCAGTTCAATATAAAATGTTTAGCTTTATAATTTAGAGCAACATTTTCGGCATCTCGGTACATCGAACATAATTGGTAAATCGTAGGTAAGGGATGATGAATGATACAATTTAAGTTTGAAAAAGTTTGTAATGGAATTTAGGAAGTAAAGATAAGCGAAGCAACTACATATAAAATGCAATTCTTACAGTAAAATTTATTGTTATCAAATGTCCGTTGGGATATGCCAGACTCCATCGAAACTTCAGAGATATCGATCACCTCAATTTTATGTACTTATGTAGACATTGATATATTACATAATATTCACATAAAAAAATTTAAATTATATTAGCAATTACCTTAATAGAATATAATAATAACAATAATAATAATATTGCATATTTCCTAACAGATCACTCCAAGTACAGAAAGAATACATAGAAACGAACTATAGCCCGCCTGAATATAACTATATTCTAGATTTTTTGAAAGTATCTCATGGACAATATCTAAATCCGTCGATAAAATTGGAAATAGAGACTGTTACCCGACCATCTTTTTTTCGAAATCAAAATTATGACAGTTATTTCGGATTGGTTTAGTAGTTTAAAGCTTTCTTCTAACATTTCAGACCATTCTCTATTAAACAAAGTATACTTATAAAAAAACTTTTATTACACTAATGCACTGAAAGCTAGATACATATTTCGACAACTATGTTATCTTCAGTAGCAATGATTAATAAAAACCGAGTTGCCGGTACAGCGTAGCGTATACAGAACAGCACTGATTTAAATTCTACAGATATGGTTTATTTATACCTAGACATAAGCTACTACTAACACCATTAATGCTATCTGATCATTCTACTGTTAATATCTTAATACTAAAATGCTACCCTCTAATTTTAATATTCTAAGAAAGTAATGGTAGTTGAGAAGTGGTTTTTCCCACGAAAAACTTATATAAACAAGATTTATTGTATTGGCCGGCTATCTGAATTCATTAATCTGTTTCTGTTTTTGTATATGTAATCCCCGGCAGAAGCACACAGACCACCAGATAGACTACATTTTAATAGATAAAAAGGACAAAAAATGATTCAGGATCTAAAATCATTCCGAGGAGCAGACGTGGGTACGGATCAAATTCTTGTGATAGCGAGGATAAAATTAAGAATGGTAGGAAAAAATAAAAAACACACAATGAAGAAGAGATGGAAGATCGAGAGAATAACAGAAAAGATGGAAATGTACGAAGATGAAGTCATGAAACAATTAGCAAAAATGACGGAGAATTAAAGTAAAAATAAAGAATGGAAAAAGAGGTATTGAAGACGCGGCGGACAAAGTTTTAGGCAAAAAATCCCATATTACAGAAAATGAAGGCTGCTAGAATAAAATGGTCAAGAACAGGAAATGAAATAGATCATAAGACCAAAAAATCAGAAAAGATAGCACAAAATTAATAAAAATTAAGAGGCAAGATGGTTGGAGGAAGCAATGGACACAATTGAGAATGATAATAAAAGTAACACGAAACTATATAGACACATTAAAAGACAAATTATGGTATGGAATGGAGAAATCATTTTAAGGAATTATTAAAAAAGCAGGAATATGGTGACAGAAATAGAAAACCAATAAAATAACACAGAAGTGGAAGAATTGACCATACGAACAGAAGAGGAATTCAACGAAGAAATACCCTAGCTTAAAATGAACAAATCTGGGGGAAGGGGTAATATTGTCAACGAGCTAATATGGTATAGTGGAGAGCTATTAAGACAAAGGTTATTTAAACTATTAATTATTTTGTAAAAAGGAAATGATGCCAAGTGAGTGGGGAAAAGGAATAATAGTGCCAATATATAAGAAAGTCCAAAGGCGTATGCAAATTATAGACGAACCACTCTGCTTCACGTTGCTTATAAGATCTTAATCACGACAGTAATTAAAGAAAACTAATGACGAACACTGATGCGCGAATGGGAGAACACCAATTCTGTTTTAGAAGGGGGCGATCTACCATGGACGCTATAGACATAGTGAGTCCATGAATATAGTATCGGGCTAGAAATAGTATATATTGATCAAGATGATACTGATACAAGATGAGTCTGAAGCGAGAGCTGATAATAAAAGCCATGAGAGAGATAAAAATACCAGGAAAGCTAGTAAATGACGATGAAAGCAGCAGTAATGGCGGACGAAACTGCAACTGAAGACTTCGAAATTAACCTAGAGGTAAGACAGTGTGACGGACTATCAACAACCCTGTTTATTTTAGCATTGGATGCAGTGCTCAAGCCATGCAATTTCCAGGGAATAATAAGCAGTAAGATGATACAAGTAGTTGGGTATGCGGACGATCTCACTATACTAGCTAGAGACAGGAGAAGCTTGAAAGAAGCAATTTAAAAAATTCATCAAAAAAGAGGGGCCTAACAATAAACCAAGGAAATAGTAGAAAGAATATGGAGATAAGCAGAAGGAATATGGATACAACAACAAAGAAAGTGAAAAATAGGAAACTACGAGTATTAAATAATTGAAAACTTTAAATACTTAGGAGTAATAAAAAGTGAGAATGACAGAAACATGGAGATAGATCGTAGGGTACAGGGAGGACATAGAGCTTATTATAAATACACAAACATACTGAAAACTAACAAAATACGCATAAATACAAAAATGAGGAGATTCGGGGCATCAATCCTACCAGTAGTGACTTATGGGATAGAAACATCTTGAAATGAGAAGAAATCGTAGAGTATATAAAGACTCCGATGGTACGGCAACATAAGAAGGATGGAAAATAACAGGGAACTAAAGAAAATCACGACATGAAGACCAAACATATATATAAGCGGGGGTCCTACAGCCTCAGCCGTTTCCCGCATTTCGATCTCCATCTCTTTCTGCCTCTCCAGATGTCTTCATCTATTGCTCTGTCTTTCACTGTTTCCATAACCCCACTTCTCCATGACGTTTCCTTCTATTCGTTGGGTTGTATTCTAGAGCTCTTCTTAGCCATCTGTTTTCCTCCATCCGTTTTACATGTCCGTACCATATCAGTTTCCTCGTTTCTATTCTTTCTGACGTTCTATGTATTCTGTTGGTTCTTTGTCTGATTTCCGTATTAGGTATATGTTGACTTCGTGATATGCGACAGGCTCTTCTCAGGTAGTCCATCTTAACACTGTCCACTTTCTTCTTTCCTTTCTCAGTCATTTGCCAGCATTCGGCTCCGTATCTAAGGATAGGTTCCACAATTACTTTGTAGATTGTCATTCTGGTTTTCAGTGTTGTTCTTCTAGACCACAGTATTGCGTTCAGAATTTGTACACTCTTCCGACCTTGTTGAACTCTATATTCGATATCGCGTTCTGTTGTTCCTTTACTAGAAATGATTCCCAAATCTTTGTATTCATAGCATCTTTTCATTTGTCTTAATTCCAAACCCTGGTCTTCGTCTTGTTACCTATATGCATATATTCCGTTTTTGCCATGTTCATGCTCATTCCCCATTTTTCGTACTCATCTCTGAGTTTCCTGAGCATATAATCTGCATCTTCTTCACAGCTTGCAGTTATCACCTGATCATCCGCGAAGAACAGCGTTGTCAAATCATAGTCGTTCATCTTCAGTCCCATTACTGTGCACTTCTGTCTCCATTTGTATAGTGCTTCTTGGATATATATTTTGAACAAGTTAAGAGAAAGACAGCATCCTTGTTTCAGACCCTTCGTTACTGTGAATGTCTCCGAAAGAGTATTACCTATTTTAACCGTGCTTTGAGGACTTTTATAGATATTAAGCAGTGCTCTTATATAAGACCAAATACAGGTAGAAAAAGAGGGAGGCCGAGAAGCAGGTGGGAAGATCAGATGATGGAGGATATTACGGAATTGAAGATACGGGATAGAAAGAGCAGAGCCCAGGACCGAACAGTTTAGTGTAAGCTAAGAATTGAAAAACGTGGAGTAACTCGCCACAAGAAATTAGTTTCTAGAGCTCAAAAGAGAAATGAGCGGTCACAATTCCTAAGGGAATATATATATGTCTACTCTCATACTATTTAGTTATCTATAATTATTCACTTGTTTTAGTTTGAGGCCCCTTGACTATGTCCAAAATATGTCGAGTCACACCAGACTTTTCGGTCCTATTGAACCGGGAATAAGCGATGTGCTTTTTGCAAGTTGCAATCGAAAGTCCAGTCTGTCCAATATATTTTTTCCCACATTTATTACAATTAATTTCGTAATTTCCAGATTTTTGTTCTACCTCAATTTTATATTTAGTACTGCCCAAAAGACTTTTCAACAAATTACGAAATCTTATTAAAGGATTTCGAAATATTATGGGTATTAGGTATTAACCCAGATAAGACTAACAACAAATCTCTTAGCTTTATTTAGAATTACATTTACATTACAACTACATCTGAGTGGAAACCATTGTATTCTGCAATATCTTTTATGAGACATTCATTTTTTTTCATATCTATCTCTTGTAAGTGGGAAATTTAACAAGCAATTGATTAAAAAATTGAATGAAGAAAATATTCGTTGAAAACAATGATTTGAATCTGCTATAATGATCTGTTTACATTGGTTTCCTTTCTATAAATATCCATTTCTATAATACAGACTTCTTCAATTACTAATAAATCTAGAAATGCTAATTCTCCCTTTTTTTTTAAATGAATTTGATAGTGACTGGTTTTGGTAAAGGATTTTTGTTTCAACAAACGTACACAGGTTCCATCGACACTAATAGGAAGAATCGCTCTAGCTATTGCCAAGCCTTTGCAATAATTGGTAAATCTCTTTTTCGAATAAGGTTCTTTTCCAGAGAAGCTAAAAACCACTAAAGTGATTCCTCTATAGAAGAAGGGTAGTACCGAGGATATTAATAGGGTAATTCGAGGATAGTTGGACCACGCGGAGAGATGGTCCAGTTCGAAAATCTGAACTATTTCTTGTCAGATGGCGCTATGCTACCATAAGCGAACTGCATAGTCTCAAACGACTTGTGTGTGGAAGAGAGCATTGAGATATATTAAGAATTAGCTGTGTTATTACTGAGTCATTATTTGACGACTGCTGAAAATTTTTAGCGCTCGGACGTTTTCATCAACTGCGTTACTTATAGTAAGTTTTTAGAACTTTGCTGTAATTATCTAATTAGTATAGGCTTCGTAGACGTACCTAACCTCACAAAACTTCGAATTCGTCTTTACCAATGAAAAGACGAAGTGGTCCATCTCTCCTATGGGTTTAGGATAGATGGACCATTTTTTTATGGGATAGTTGGACCTGCTTTAATTTGCAATAAAATTTACCTACATTTCTTAAACACGGCATCATTACATTCAGTTCTTATTGAAAAAAAAAATACTTCCATTAAATAGTCTATAACAGTATAGGTAGATACAAAGTACAAGCGTAAAGCTCCAATGTTTTGTAGGACCGAATATGCCAAATATTTACACAAGGAAAGGTAATGTACACCGAGGAAACTGGACGTCCAGAGCACTTCAAGATGCCTTAACTGCAGTAGCAAATGGAGCAATGGGGTTGAACGAAGCTGCTAGAAATTTTGGAATACCAGCAACCACATTGAAACATAGAAAACGAAATGGTAATCCTACGAAACAAAATCGTCTCGGTCCGCCATCGTCTTTGGGCGAGGATGCAGAAATCAAATTAGTGCGACATATCAAAAAACTTCAAAAATTTGGTTTTGCTCCTACCAGGGATGTACTCCGTAGAATGACGTATGACTTGGCTGAAAAGATGAATATTAAACACAAGTTTAACAGAGCCACTGGTAAAGCAGGGTTCGTTTGGCTTCAGTTGTTTTTAAGGCGCCATCCGGATCTATCGGTGCGAAAGTCGGAGGGAGTATCCCTTCTTCGCTCACAGGGAATGTCAAGAAAAGCTGTATCAGATTATTTTAAACTTCTATGGATGTTTTCACCTGTTTGATTGTTTCGTTAGCTAATTTCCCTGTTATTTTGAGCTTATTATTGAAGTGTAAACTTCTTTGGGCGCGTTGAGTTGATTGTGGGCACTGAACAAGACTGAGCCGTCACGCTCGGCTATGTAACGCTCATTCGGGTAAAGTCGCCTCGAGTCGACTAAGGGAACGAGAGAAATATATCATATAGAGGTATTTAATTTCAATTAAATTGAAATTTAAATGAATAAATAAATTCATGTCCCCGAGCAGATTCGATCCCGAGCCGCATGGGTGAGAAGCCGGCACGTTAGCATCAGACCAGCGCGGGACTCGTAGGCGAGTTTTCATATTGTCTACTTACATATATATACATGCGTCCAAACCGACCCTTTAAAGTTGTCCGTACACCCACGCGATTACATATCGCAGCCGCTGCCATAGCAACGGCCGCGAAATTGTATTTCGCGGACAGTGTTGCGTTCACTAATTGGTAACTTCGCGGATGGTTAACCAAAAAAATTTTTGTGTGTGTATGAGACATTATCTCTATAATAATATAATATAATATTTGGCGCTCAGGTAAGTTTTAGCATGTTTATTAAAATGATATGGATGACTCGGAAACTGATCAGTATATCCAGGGTGTTAAATAACGTCCACACGCATTTACTATAATTTGTATACCAATGCAAAACAGAAACGTTGAGAATAGAGCATTGCTTTAATTGCTAATTATATACGAATTTATAAGCATTTAATTCTTTTCTGTTACACAGGATGGATGAAGAAAATCAAATCGATGACAATTTAAAACGAAAAAGGGAATTGTCTAATGCGCGCGTGAAGAAATATCGTCAAAAGAAGCACACTAAATCTCAGCAACTGCATTCGTCGATGCAGGATGACCCTAATGTAATATAGAACGAAAAAAAAAGTTGTATTTCGTATTCTTAACCCCGCCTTGATGAAGTTTTCATTTCTAAAATGACGTAGAATCCTGATAAATTCTGCTTTTTGCTAACACTAGAGATCTCTCGTGAACCCACTGCATGAATTCTTGTTTTGACGGTGTCAACATAGCTTTTGTTTAGATGTAAGCAATTGGTAAATAAATTAATTTCCGTTATCCCTACTTCATCGGCAGTCAATGAAACTCTTATTCTTCAAAAAGTTTTGATGTTTACGGTAGGTTTTACATATCGAAATTGTTTGCAACAAAATTATTTGGTAAAGTATGGTTGCATATCGCCCCATATATTTTAATATTGATGAATATTCATGGGTTCATTTTCTTCCCTCGTAGTAAATTTGTATTATGATGGTCATTTTATATATTGCTTGTTAGTTACACAAAAACTCTTTAAATATGAACTAAATTTAGTCACTAAACATCACAATGTCACACCAAAAAATTTTGTCTATTTTATTGGAGGCCCTATTTTCTCGCCTCTTCTACAAATTTCGTAGGCTTGTTTAATGTCAATAAAACTAATGTCTAAACCTTAATTGTTTATAACAGTTATTTGGTATTTTTATTATTAGTTTTTACTTTCTTATACGTAGTATAAGGAAGTATTGTGATGATGAAAATTTTCGACCTCAAGATTTTTGCAGATGTCCACGTTTTGAGGTCCCCTGATACCAAAAAAGTGGTTTTTAAAAAATGTCTGTGTGTCTGTGTGTGTGTGTGTGTGTGTGTCTGTCTCTGTGTGTGTGACCACGATAGCGGTCAAACCGCTGTAGATATCAATTTCAAATTTTGTATTTACGAATATAATCTCCCTCTTGAGAACTGATTAGATTTTGAGCAAAATCCGCAGACCGGAAGTAGTAGTTTACTTCAGTGAAAAAATCGAATTTTGCAAATATTTCGTCAATTACTAAGTTTAAATAAATTTATAAAGAATTCAAATGTATTCAAAATTAAATTTGAGAAAAATTGTTTTAATAAAGTTTTTCGAAATTCCTACCGGAAGTAGGTCTTTTACTCTCATCGAAAATCAGTTTTTTGCGAATATCTCGCAAGTCATGCTTTCTAGGCAGATACATTACGAGTATAAAAGTATTTAGAACATACTTTTAAATATCTTTTGTATAAAAAAAATTTCAAAATTCAGACCGGAAGTACCACTTTTACTCTTATCGAATAGCGATTTTTTGCAAATATGTCGTAAATTATGCATTATGCATTCTATATATATTTATGAAGAGGTCAAAAGTATTTAGAGTTGGATTTGGAATATTTTTTGTATAAATGAAATTTCAAAATTCGGACCGGAAGTAACACTTTCATACGTATATGAAAGTCGTGTGGTGGCCACACCTCATTTTTTTTATATATATTAATTACTACTGAGATGGATCACAAGCTGAAAGTATATACCTTCTAAAAAATCTTCGAGTCTAAAAAACAAATATAAAGAGTTTTGTAACGGAATTCTAATGCAGCATTTGAAATTTTCCTTTTACTTTCTTATACGTAGTATAAGGAAGTATTGTGATGATGAAAATTTTCGACCTCGAGATTTTTGCAGATGTCCACGTTTTGAGGTCCCCTGATACCAAAAAAGTGGTTTTTAAAAAATGTCTGTGTGTGTGTCTGTCTGTCTGTCTGTCTGTCTGGTCTGTCTGTCTGTGACCACGATAGCGGTCAAACCACAACAGATATCAATTCCAAATTTTGTATTTACGAATATAATCTCCCTCTTGAGAACTGATTAGATTTTGAGCAAAATCGGCAGACCGGAAGTAGAAGTTTACTTCAGTGAAAAAATCGAAATTTGCAAATATTTCGTCAATTACTAAGTTTAAACAAATTTATAAAGAATTCAAATATACTCAAAATTAAATTTGAGAAAAATTGTGTTAATAAAGTTTTTCGAAATCCCTACCGGAAGTAGGTCTTTTACTCTTATCGAAAATCAGTTTTTTGCGAATATCTCGCAAGTCATGCTTTCTAGGCAGGTACATTACAAGTATAAAAGTATTTAGAACGTACTTTTAAATATCTTTTGTATAAAAAAAATTTCAAAATTCGGACCGGAAGTATCACTTTTACTCTTACCGAATGACGATTTTTTGGAAATATGTCGTTAATTATGCATTCTATATATATTTATGAAGAGGGCAAAAGTATTTAGAGTTGAATATGGAATATTTTTTGTATAAATGAAATTTCAAAATTCGGACCGGAAGTAAGACTTTCATACGTATAAGGAAGTCGTGTGGTGGCCACACCTCATTTCTTTAAAAGTTAAATACAAAGTACTCAACAGTCACCAAAGAGATATATGAAAATCTGAATACTGAACGACTGAAAACTGAAACATACTGCGAGTTAAATATACGGTTCTCAAAAGGGAAACACTCTTTTTATGAATATATATAGAAAGGTATACCTACAAATGATTTTAAAATCACAACCGACAAAATATCAAATTGAATCGAAACAGTTTACATAATTAGACAAACAATAGACAAAAATTGTTTCTTAATTGATTTCAATTTTTTTAGTAATTAATTTCAGTTTAATTCAGAATTCCTAAATTTATTGTGGGTTCTTTTAAACGTAGTTTTATAATTAATAATAATTTCATAACTAAATTACATATTATAGTAAAGCATCCCGTATTTATTTTAAAAATTAGTTCCATCAAATTCATTACAGAATATAGAATATAAAGATAATACTAATTTTAGTAAACATCTACAAATGTTAATCAATTCAATTCCATTTATCTCTAATAAATATTAAAGTCATTATTCAAAGCATGCTAAAATTACTCACTAACCTTATAAGATCCTACTGCATGGGCTCCATCATATATATAAAGGTGATCGTTACAATCCATTTGAAGAAAATCAAAGCGTAACATGAATCTTTGCAGGATAGAATGGGTCTGAAATGTGATGATACAGTCGAGATTCCGTTCGTTCTTTGAATAAAGAACTGCACCGTCGATTTTTCTGTACAACTGTTGCAGGAAGTGATTCTTGCAGAGGGCCTGCATGGAATCTGAAATGAAGAAGTACATTAGAGCAATTTGTGGGCCATTCAATATGTAATGATATTGTTGAGAAATGCAGTCGACCTCAACAGAAATTATTAGTTTTATCGTTTCTACATTGTAAAATCGATACGAGAGAAATAGTATTTTAACATTTTAGTGGAAATTAATGTTATTTCCCATGTTCAGTAATTTAACGCACCATGTAATAAAGGTTCTATTAATTTATTTATGTTTGCAATAATTGGTACTTTTTTTGGAACAATCACTCTAATCACGGTACCTAAATACCCACTATAAGATATACGTGATAGAACATAATAGATTTTATTTTGCTTCATTATAATTCCCGAACGGTGAAATATAAAAGAAAGATATAAAATACAAATACTTACGTATTATGTAAATAGTCTATACAGAGTGGTTGGATTTTCATTGTACACTCAATATTTTCATTGAGAGTATCATATTTAAAAAAAATCAAAACGTGTCTGATACTATTTTTTTCCCTCTTTCTAATCATGTGAAATAGGATAATGTCGTTTGAAAAACAAAAGATAATCTAATTTTTTTTTTTTAATTGAACAACTGTATATTATTGGATTTTTTGATAGCTTATTCAATTCTGAATATAATATCATTTATTTTTTTTTCGTTGGGCAATGAATAACGCCATAATAACAAAAAAATAAAAAAACACATTATGTATTGGTTAAAAAAAAACAATGGAAAAAAAATAAAAAAAATTTGTAATTGGGTATAAAATGCTGGAAGGCAGTACTTGTCACACATTTTATGGACGGACGAGGCAAATTTCCATAGGAATGGTGTGTTTAATAAACACAATTGTCATTTTTGGGATGACGTGAATCCTCGTAGGATTCAGCAAACTCGATGCCAAATACGTTTTTCTACAAATGTCTGGATAGGTGTGATAGAGGATCAGTTATTAGGACCCTATTTTTATAACGGCACACTTACTCAAAATCGATATTTAAACTTTCTTGAAACTGAATTTCAAGAATATTTAGACAATCTGCCTTTTGCTATCCGGACACAAATGTGGTTCCAAGATGACGGCGCACCAGCGCATAATGCACAATCAGTGACGAATTTTCTACAATTAGAATTTGAAAATAGGTGGATTGGGAATAAAGGGCCACATTTATGGCCCCCGAGATCACCTGACCTCTCAATATTAGATTTTTTTGTCTGGGGATTTATAAAAAATAGGGTATATTGCACTTTGTCGAATACCCTAGAAGAACTGAAAAATAAAATACAATTGGCAGCACAGGAAATTACCCAGGATATGTTAAGAAAATCCAAAAATAATTTATTGCACCGAGCTCAGATATGTATCAACCAAAATGGTGGCCATTTTGAACAATTTCTTCAATAGGATATTTGCTTTTTTGTGTTATTTTTTTCCCATTGTTTTTTTTTAACCAATACATAATGTGTTTTTTTATTTTTTGTTATTATGGCGTTATTCATTGCCCAACGAAAAAATAAATAAATGATATTATATTCAGAATTGAATAAGCCATCAAAATATCCAATAATATACAGCGTGTTCAATTAAAAAAAAAAATTAGATTATCTTTTGTTTTTCAAACGACATTATCCTATTTCACAGGATTAGAAAGAGGGCAAAAAATAGTATCAGACATATTTTGTTTTTTTTAAATATTATACTCTCAATGAAACTATTGAGCGTACAATGAAAATCCAACCACTCTGTATACGGAATGCTATTTTAGAATGCGATATTTATAAGAAAATGAAAAGAAATTTTATAGAATAGTTGTCTCAATTTCACAACTCAGAAAGTGATCACAATACAAGCAGCATACCATAACCATTGCATTTGGAGTATTTCAAATATTAGTTTGTTAGCTAGATGATTTATGAGTATATTTACTTTCAAATTTGAGTCCCTTATTAAACCAAAGTATGTAGTTCTTCCTAATACTTCTCATGTCGTGGTGATATATTTCAGGTTTTGCACTTTGGTTTAATTAATTTTTAATCGATTTGCCACAATTCAACCTCCTACTTTTTGTATGATAATAATAGGTCTAACCTTCACCTACTCATATTTCTTAGCCCAGACAAATAAATATTCACTTAAATAGAGACATAATTTTGTGCCCAGTATTTTACCTGGAAGATCATTCCTATATACTATAAATAAAATAGACAACTACATCAGCCCGTATAGTATGACATTCTTGATTCGAGATGAGTGCTAAATATTATCCTTCTATTAATTTAATAATTGCCAATGATGCTAAAGACAAATCTCAGATCTATGCAGTTTCTGATCTGCTCCAAATAGCAAAAGTGATCAATTCACCTCTAAATTATCATATATAGCTTCATAAACTTGCTGTATACCTATACTTTCATCGGGAAAGATGTTAGTATTGTTTCCTGTTACATTTTGATGTACATCACAGGTATCTTCTAGAAATGTTCCACCAGCTTTAAATTTATCAATCCAAGAACAAACAGTACTTTACGATTTTGTAGATCCGCCAAATATCCCCTGTAATCGTTGAAAGATTTTCTCTTTCCACAGCAAGCAATTTAGGGTTCTTTAATAGTATACATCATATTAACAAGAGCTGAATGAATAAAAATGTACATTCATAAACTTGTATGTGTAACACAGAAGTTTCATAGACTGTGGAAATCTTGTATGGTTTTGAGACCTACAAAGAGAAATATAGTATAAACTTTGTTTACAGTTTCTTGCAGATAAATGTATTACTGTGGGAAAAGTCCTGGGTAGAAATGAAAGACGACGTGGTCGAACCGACTAATCGTTGTAATGTAAGTGATATGGGAAGAAGAATTCCTGTCATCTGCAATGTGTTTCCGATTTTGTCTGGTCCAGACATTTCTAAAAGAAAATTAAGGATTATGTTAGCGAATGGGAGAAGAAAGTATCTAACAAATAATGAGAAAAACAATAAGTTTATAAACAAATACAAGGTGGGACTGTATTAAGAAAAGTACACCTACCGTTGGAGATACAGATCAATTTAGGGAAAGACTTTTAAATAGGCAAACGGTTTGAAGTGTTGACGTTTGGTGAATGAACTGTCAAGACAATATGTGCGTGTGTGTTCGTGTGACAACGACAACTTGCAGAAAATGAACAGCAGAGATTTCACCGAAAATGCTTTAATACCAACCTAAAATTTAGTTAAAAAGAGGGCGCAATGAATGCCGTTGTTCTTTTGTTTCTGGTATAAAATTGGAAAGCAGGAATGAACATGAATTAATTCTTATTTCGACTTCGAAGGAAAAAGACAATTTTGAAAAGCGAACAAAGAATTTACACGTAGGGTTGAGTACACTACGATTAGACGCATAATTATTTAGTTTGTATTAGTATAAAATTTCAAATTTATTTTCATTTTATTTAGAGTAATTTTCTTTTGATAATTTTATATTTGAATATGGAGATGCCTAAGGCAGAGTTTGAAGAAAGATTTGATGAAACAAAGTAAGTTGTTCAATTGTAAAGGATTATTAATGCTGCAATGAGTTTCTAAGAATACAACGTGAACATGTTTATTCTAGTATAACGTTGAGCAGTAAGAGTTAA
Source organism: Amphimallon solstitiale (assembly GCA_963170755.1). NCBI lineage: Eukaryota > Metazoa > Arthropoda > Insecta > Coleoptera > Scarabaeidae > Amphimallon > Amphimallon solstitiale. Next base: position 19,137,938 of record OY720679.1, read on the forward strand.
ATAGATATTATCCTGTTAAATAATAATGTATTAGTTTTTATATAATACAGAAAGGATCACTAATTGTGTTGGATGTTTAGGAGAATACTACGTGCGAATGTTTATTCTCGAATACATTATCAGGCATCATTAATTCTCGCATTTTATCATTGATTTGAAATTTCAAAATATAATAATATATTTAAAAAGGGGAATGTTTCTGTGTAGCAGATATTGAAACGCTAGCAACAATACGTCCGAATGGTTGCGGCTAGTGAACAATTCGGGTCAATCTTCGAACATTAACCATTGCGAACTTCTCGAATATCAGGTCATTACGTGCAAATATAATATTTCTGGTAAAATAGAATTAGCTCAATATTAACAGATTACTTATTGGGAATCGAGTTTTTCGTTGTTTAAAACAGGATAAATATCTCATGACTACTATTATAAATATATATATATATTCTATAAAACATTATAACCGAATGATGGCAGAAATATGTTCTTTCAATTATTATTATAAATTTTAATGTGGATATAGTATAGCGATGCTATCTATAATTGATATCTTAATAAAAATATACAAATATGATTTTTATATAAACTTAGACTTTTCTTTAACAAAAAAATTATAACCTTATCCCAGTATAATACTAAGAAAGAGATTTACCAGGAGATGAAGGGGCTGAATACACTGCTAGAACTCACAAGTACTTACAAGTACGTGCTGTTAAGAAATAAGTTCATACATCGAATATAAAAATATTATATTTATATTTAATAAATTATGCTGGTACAGCACACAGCAATATGAATTCTTTATAAATTTGTTTAAACTTAGTAATTGACGAAATATTGGCAAAATTCGATTTTTTGACTGAAGTAAACTGCTACTTCCGGTATACCGATTTTACTGAAAAACTAATCAGATCTCAAGAAGGAGATTGTATTCGTAAATACAAAATTTGGAAGTGATATCTATAGCGGTTTGACCGCTATCGTGGTCACACACACACACACTGATATACACATACAGAGAGACATTTTTTTAAAAACCACTTTTTCGGAATCAGGGGCCTTCAAAACGTGGACATCTGCAAAAATCTCGAGGTCGAAAATGTTCATCATCACAATACTTCCTTATACTACGTATAAGAAAGTAAAAGCAGGAGCAAGAGAGTATACGCTGCATATAAGTATCTCACACAAACAGATATGTTTGTGAAAGCTTATACACACACTTTAGAAAATTTTAACATATTGCTGTGACTCTTACAAATTGAGGTTTATATAAAATAATTTAAATTATTCAATCAATGAGTAGGTAAGAATCAAGCATGCATCCTAGTGCTAGGCCTTATGCTAGACTAAGATACAACAAATTTTCTGCTAGATAGTAGGTTAGGCAATTTTACATTTAACTAGCTCAGTTTAGAATGATTAAAGAAAATGTTCTCTCAGGGGCAGAAAATATAAATAAATTCTCCAATCAGTTTGAATGCTCTTTAATTATCACCAGGTCAGGTAAAGAAAATAAAATGCAAAAATAAATCTTATCATATAATTTATTAAAAATAAATATTAAGGAATGAGAATTTTTTAATTACACAAATATATATATTTACAAAAAAAATTAATATTTCAAAACATCATCTAAAACTACACATATCATAATCAACAAGTCAATATAATAAAGAAATTAAAATAAATGAAAGCATAACGTCGAGAAAATTTTATATTTTAAATGTAAATGTGATTATCATGATTTATATTTGTCATAGATACATGTAAACAATCAACATCTTTAATAAAATAAAATTTTATTGCATATGATGAATTGTACTGGAATATGAATAACCAAAAATTTACACGATTTATTATTTACGAACAAAATATAAACATTAAGGGAATGGCTTTACCCTAATTAGTCCTGCCTGGCGCCTTTTCTCGCTCCCAACACAGTACCATCAGAAAGCAAATTCACACTGGTAGGTACCCCAAAGTTCCACCCTACGAGTATGTCTTTTTAACTCGTCGGACACAACCCGAACATACACCACAATGTGCTCACCCCTTAAGGTATATATATAAATTTTAAATTTAATAAAAAATAAAATAAAATAAAAGTCTTTGTGTATTCAATTAATTAACTCAGCCCTGATTAGTTCTGCCTGGCGCCTTTTCTCGCTCCCAACACAGTACCACCAAGACTAATTCGTGTTTTAAGGATTCACCAGGACTCCATGCTATGAATTAAATAACTACTTAATTCATTTCACACACCCCTGATGTATTACCCAACACGTTAACATCAAACACACAAGTACTATGAAATATACTTGATATACATACAAGAAAATATATATATTAAAATAAACTTTTACCTCCTTTGAGATTCCAATACAAAACACCACTCAAAAAAAATTGGTACAACACTATACACACATTTATAACAAACATTATCAAATCACCTTAATTCTTCATACATCATTTCAAATTCATCCATGATTTAAATATTGATCACTGTTCAATTATTCTGTATATACATAAAACAAAATTATTAGTCACAAATCCTTTAATCTGATAAATAAAGTAGTAAAGAAATTTTTTACACTAAAATAAAATTATTAGGCTATTCAACTTAATCATTACAGTCACTAAAATGTTTTATCATAATGCATGGTGTAGTAACCCTACATACAAAACAAAACATTCCAGAAAAATAAATAAAAATAAATAAATTCAAAGTTCGAATTAAAATAAAATTGTCCCGTACATAAATAATTATTTCTAAAATAATTACAAATCTCAATGTAAATTGTGCAGCATGACTATTACGAAAAATATTACAAGTTTTAAATCTTGTTGAAAATTTTATAAGTATCGAAAAAATCTCTTTAGAAATATTCTAAGTTCAGATTCACGAATAAACTTTTAAGTTAATATAACATTTAGGAGGAAGAAGAGGTTTTCACCTACTCCTTTTTTTCCTCTTTTGAGTGCGGTTTACACCAAGCAACTCTGCCGTTTTCTGATCCGTCCCGGTTTATATAGATATTTTTCTTCACAAAAACGCCCGGTTGTATTCGGCAGATACGAATCCACTTCCAGAAATGCATAGCTGCAGTGCTGCACCACTCATGAAAGCAGCGTATTAACAATCTTTGAAAAAGGTAAACAAATATGTAAATATAAACTTGTTTACATATTCATGACTCATCCGATGCATCTACCGAAAAATATTGTTTTCGCCGAGCCACACTATCGATCTCTCCCGGTAACAGTATTCTTCGTGCGGGAAAACACTTTCTCGTTATTCTTCACGTAACATTTAATGCTTATTTTAGTATTATGACTTTTATAAAAATTATACTAATATTCTTTTATTATTTTACTTAAATAAAAAATTAAATTTTGGCAAATTATTGACATAATGGATATTTATATACACATCATGATAAAAATAAATAAAATAAAAATTAATTAAAATAAATCTTGAAGTGATCTTGATTATACTTATTTATAATTTACAACCCAACTCAAGATCACTGCAATATGTTAATTAATTTAACTAAAAGACACTGTAATATATGTATGCATTAGATTTCACATTTCAAGATAATTAAATTTCCCAAATTTTAAATCAAATTATATAAATTATTTCTGAACGTTATATTTTAGCTCAAAAGTTAATTTAAAATATCTCTCCCTCCTGAAAATACGGTTCTCCTACTCTGAAGGGAAGCATTTTCAGTTGGACGAATTACTAATTTAACTTTCTTGCGAGTTCGTCGTTTGCAAATTAAAAAAAAAAAGAAGACAGGTACCTGAGCAATTTCTGAGTAAAGTTCTTTACTAAATTGGATAAAATTTGATCGTCTCTAGCTTATAATGGTACTGTATCAAAATTTAGGATATTGTAATTTAGTTTGTTTAGTTACGTGTGCCTATGTAATGCTAGAGTTACATAGTTTATTAGTCCGTATTGTAAGTTAGTTTAATTGTGTAATAAAGTTAGAGCCCAGTTGTTCTAAAAAATAAACCTGTTAATATAGATACTTGTGGTAATGGCATTATGTAATTAAAGGAAGTCGTAATATAGGTAACTTATATACGTATACAAAGTGATTCAAATTCATGTTCATCACGGGTATCCCCATTATTGTTGATACTATATAATCGGTTAAATTAGCAACCAGCAATATCTTTGGTTTTTGTGTATTATACAATTTAATATCTGAATTAAAAATAATAATGAAAGGAAATGACAGGAATTCTTTGGATAATATTGTGTACATTTGTTAAAAAAAATCGATATCTAATTCATCCCCGCCTATAACATGAAAGTAATTAAATGAAACTATTATTATACCTAAACATAAATAAGAACATATATTGACTAAGGAATATAAACGAAACAAACGAATATATTTAAATCGAAAAGTACAAAAAATAAAACAGAAACTTAACAAATGTTCAAAGTGTTCACCATTATTTCCAATACACACGTTTACTTGTCGATTAGTAGAGAGCAGAGTTAATTCAAGTTCGGAGGTAGCAATTGTTGTAATCGGCTTTGTGTGATAAGCTATGTCTTTTATTCTGCCCCATAAATAAAAATCAAGAACATCTCTCAAGGCGAATAAAAACTCAATAATGTCTTCTTTCGCGAAAATTTAGGGAATATTGCCGGGAAGAAAGAATTGCATTTTCAAAGCATTGAAAATACATTCTAATCATGTCATGAGCTTTAACGTCACAATATAACATTTTACAAACTTAATAAATATGTGCAGGTATCCAAAAAGGCTTAATTTGCTAAATACGTTCAAAAAGCTTAACTGCAAGTAACACTAACTAATATTATTACATTTCGATTTTCATGGCCCACCTTGGAAATCTCATAAAAATGTAATTCAGTATCACGGTGCATGTGATATTGTACGATGGAAATTTAAAAAAAAAAGCAAACTGTTCAGTATTATTATAAATTTAATTCAATGTTGGAAAGAACAAGAAATGATCTAACGTAACATACGCAATCGAAAAAAAAAGATTGAAATGAATACATTTGTGGAAGAGTATTGTGAAAATTCAAGTGAAAGCGAACTATACACTGTCTAATGATCTTCTTAAAATTAAAATAAAATTATTACTCGCAATAATAAAATAATTTTTTATTTATTTTTTTATTATTATTCTCGATTGTTTTCGTATGACTATATCTTCGTCAAGAAAAAAGGTAGCAACTTTTGGTTTTCATCATTCTCTTCAGTTTTTTATGTGTTTCAATATTATACGATATTAAAAATATACCGTTGTGTTTAAAATTAAAAAAAAAAACAAATAATATACATAAATTAAGAACAGCGGCCCCATTAATTTTTTTGGAAAACTACGTAATTTCGTACTATATATTCTTCAATTATTTGTAAGATTCTCTATTTAATGAGACCAGAAACATTAAAATCCTTTGAGGCAAACCGAAATTATACCTACTTTTCTACGCAGACATACCCCCTCCACCCTCCCTTCGTACAGGAGTTAGATCAAAAAGTTTCAAATGAAAGTTGTATAAAAACATCTGTAAATGTTGCTAGTAATAATTTTAATCTATCTTATTCTAGAATTAAATAAAAAAATATCGAATTTTTAATTGATCTTGAGAGTTGCGCTCCCATGCGATCATTTTGAAAACTTAAAAATATTTTTGTTGATATTCCCATGGTGCGTTTTACTGTCAAGATTTTTTATGAGCGAAAAAAACAACCACAACGCATTGTGGTCATTGTAAAATGACCAAGCACCGAAATGAGAAAGCTCTTTGCGTTGTGGCCGTTGTTACCGACCAGAACGCGTTGTGTGCAATGCAAAAACGACCACGACGCGGTTTGGCCGATTTTTAACACCCACAAACAGTAGCAAAATTGAAAAGACCTTTAAATAAATATGTATAGTTACCTAAGTTTATTCATGTAGCAATATACGGAATATATTATATAATAAAAATAAAAAGTATATCATTTATTCTTGCAAGCATTACACTGCCACTGTGATATTTGGAATTGCACAGTACTTCTTTAGACCGACAGTTAGACTTTTTAATAATACTAATAATGTTTTGAACCAGATGTCAGAACTGAAACCTGTCTCAAACTTAATGAAGAACTGCGAATATCCGAGAGGGTAATAAAATTGGAATCCGGGAAGGTAAACTCATTTCGACTATAAAGAGTTTTCAGCGTCCCTTCTATGCTTCCCAATTCATACAAACCAGATTAATTAACGTTTAGAACCACAGCCAGGACATATCTAGGAGCAAGTCGTTCTCTGTCAACGTCCGAAACTTTGACCATAACGTTTGACCCACCACGGCAAGAGGTACTTTTTGACGAGACAAAGCTAACATTTTTTCAGCTTGTTTCTCTAGTCCAATTTTTGCGGTTTTACGTTGTTCTCTAATAGTATCAGTTCTATTACAACGGCTACATGTGATTTCGTTTGCAATTACAATTCCACACCTTAAGTATACCTTTAGTCTGCATTCTCTGCATGGCTGGAGCATCCCATAATCTTCGAATTTGGCACATAAAACTGTGCTAGTTAGAGTGGTTTCTACTTCCTGGTCAGCTCCACGCGTCATCCCATCCAAAATGCGTTCCAAATATTCTTGGGTTTCCATAGGTTCCTTTTCCAACGAAAAATCTATCAATCCAATTCTTTGCTTACTACCAAACATGGCTTCATAAGGGCTTCTCTAATTCCTTTATGTAATGAGCGATTCTTTTTACTTTGAATGAATCTTAAACTCTCTGACCATCTTTGGTTTTATTATCCAACATCCACGCAACCAACATGTCTCTTACATCCTGATTAGACCGTTCTACCGATCGTTGGCTCTGGAAATGTCAGACATGCACAAGTTTCAAACCTGGCCACATATCGGTTGTACTTTCAATTATTTTATTAGCAAATTCTGTTCCGTTATCACTTTGTAGAATAAACGGAGCTCCAAAAATACAAAAGATATCTATTAAATTATATGCGACCTCTTCAGCAGTTTTAGTTTTAAGAGGTTTGAGTGACGTAAATGGTCTTAATAATTCAAAATAAAACGATAGTCTCTATCCGGTTCAGTCTGCATACCGATCAAATCCACTTGACATGGTGACCTAATATGATTTTACAGAATAGGCGCAATCCCTTCTTCTTCATTTTCTTTTTTTCTTGACATTGTTCACAGAGCGACAAATAGATATGAATAGCGGCTCTAGTAACGTTACAATATTTTATTTCAGTCTTCATAACTAAAAGAAGTAACAGAGAAATACTTACGTACCTATATATTCTAAAAAGAAGGCCTACCTCTTAATCTCTTATGTCCAGTTGCAATATTGGCAGTTTCAGTGATGTCAAACATACGTATCATTACTTTTACAGTACCTAATATTAAAAATGTTCTGTCGGTGTTGCACCGGGTTTGCCAATTAATTTTTCGTTTCCCCCAATTATTACTGTCATGCCTCTTTAGTCTTCGATATTGTTAGGTCGACAGCGGCATTTTGGTTTCTTTCAAATGTTTTGCTTCTCTTACCTCTTTCACTATTTTGTTATAATAGTCATTCGCGAAATAATCACTCCGATCGTTGCTGTTATCAATAATGCTTTTAATTTTTTCGTCGAACGCATTCTGCATATTTATTTATTATGCAGCGCTCACAACAAAATTAATTCCAGTGTGTTAAACCAAATATAACAAACAAACAAATAAAAAATGCACTACTTCGTTTGAGCAGAGTGCTAGGCGAATTGGCGCGTTTGAACAGTGATGCCAGATCAGTGTATGATGTTCTCAATCTGCCAGACCGCATCGTGGTCGTTTTCGCATTGCACAGAACGCGTTTTGGTTCGTATCAACGGCTACAATGCGAAGAGTTTTCTCATTTTGGTCTTTGGTCATCTTACAATGACCACAACGCGATGTGGTTTGTTTTTTTCGCTCAGTGAGCATTTTCGCTGTTTGGGCGTAACATATCGACACACAATATTAAACCGTCACTTGCAAACAACATCCTGTTAGCCAACGTTACGTCGGCCCAATACTAAGTGCCATGATATTATTATATACAAAGTTTTGTATTACGTTTTACAAAACAATAAAATATTGAAAGTGTTCCTAAAATGTGACTCTTTTGTTACAAAATATGGCAAACAATACTTTTTGTCGAAAAAGTATTAATGAACTCTTTTTTGATAATACTAAATAGCTAGTGCTTAAAATGATGTAATAACATTTTTATATGAATTAACTAATTACCTGAATAAAAGTCTTATTATTAAAACCACCCTCATAAGCTATACTTTTATTCTCTATATATGATTTCTGTACAAAACAATCCGTATTGTAACGTTTTCGGGTTCACAATAAACAACTCGTGCAATTTATTTATTTAAAACAGTCTGTATATTCACACACGTAAAACTAATTACAATATAAAAATGTAAAATAAATCTAATGCACTTAAAACTACTACGATCTAAATTAATACAGGTATTTATTTCTATTACTAATATTTATGTCCGTATATTTATATAACACTGTACCGTATTTATATCACTTCTATTTATATAACACCGCACCACTATATTTATTTTGTACTTCTTATATTTATATTTATTCTTCGACTACCACTCAAGGAACTGTTTATTTATTTATCTGCACTGTTCCGCTCGAGACTATTGAATCTCTTATTCCGGAATGACTCATCTATCATTTCAACTGCTTTTATATACGCATACGAAACATCTGGAACACACCAGAAAAACGCTAGTGTTCTTCTCGATAGGCCGGGAAACATTCGAGAGACAGTCAAGACTCTTCGTCGCCTCGCAGTACATGTGATTTATTGCTTTACGACTTGTTTACCAGTCGCGCCGAATATTTGCCTTTCTTTTTTTTGGAGACTGGTTTCGTTACAGTATATTTAGGATTAAGGGATTATTTGTACATATACGATTTTATTATTTTGTTATTTGTATATTGTAATTTTTGTCAATAATTTGTCACATACAATATGAAGGCAATAAAATTTTAAAATTCAATGTTTGTGATTTTTATATTGATGTTTGCGCACTTTGTGTTTATTTATGATAGACTAACAAAACTAATGTCAAATAACACTACCACATATTTAGATGCAAATAGAAGTTAACTACGAATTATTTGTAGTCTAATATTTGGTTTTGGTCAAAGACATGTCGGATAAACTGAATTTCATTACAATAATCGAACATTCAAATATAGTAAGTTAGCCTCAATGAATACCCGGGAGCATAGACATTCTACTATTCGGAAACATTTCCCGAATCGCCGCGGGATATGACAACCGCGTTTGTTTATTCTGTATGACGCTTCTCTTGTAGAAATTGCTAGATTCACCGCTATAATTAAGTAAAGTTTGTAAATTTCCATAGAACATTCAATAATGATTAGTCATTCTGTGTACTGTATAGAATAAATTTTAAGAGAAGTAAACACCTAACGATAGGTATTGAAACATCCTCTATATACAGATTGTCGTAGTTAAAAGTTAATATGCATCTTCAAATACACACACATAAACATGTACCTATGTATAAGACCGGTGGTGTGGGGAGATAGTGGGGAGATCGAGAGCGGGGCCAACACATTCGTTCCGTAACTTTAGAGCGTGAACATACATGTACATACATTGTATCTGAGCAAGCTCGCAAATATGGCTTAGGAGAACAAATTCTTAACGCCATACAAATGATTACTCCTGAAATGCAATCGAATGTACAAAATGGGTTTTACAATCGTTTAGGGTACTGCTTGATGCAAGAGGGACAGACATTTGAACATCTTCAACATTAAATCTTGTATAGTTCATTAAGTATAATATTTTCTTTCGTTTGAAATGTGAGAACTTTATTTAATTTTTTATCAGAATTTTATTTTAGTTTCAAATTTTATAGAGTTTTGTTTCAGTTCAATGTTAATACATTATACATCAGTTACCAAAATATTATACAAAAGCCGTAAAGAGCGTAGCAATTCCTTAAAGCAAACGTCTACATACTAACTTTCAACGTTTTGCACTAAAGCCTGGGTACCCCGGTGTCCCGATATGAACTCATCTGTACTCCCCTACTATCGTACCCCTCCATTTCATGTTTGCATGCACATGTGTGCGTGTCTGTATTTCCCTATATCTACTTTTATTTCAGTCAAACGGTATATCATTTTAGTTTTTCTTTATGGATATCTCTTTTCAAACTAGTATATTTAACTTCTAAATGAGACTAACATTTAGCATTGCTGTTATCGAATTAATTCGAGCAAATAATATTTATGTTCATTAGGGTTAATAAAAAAAAGGCTTCTACTAAAGAGGCGGCAAGAAACATAATAAATTGTAAATATCTAAAAACCTCAGAAGTCTGAAAATGATGTTTAATACAATTAAAAGAAATTTAAATTACAGATATAAAAATTCGAAAATTGCTGTAGTCACCTAATATTCCAATTAAGTAGTGAAGTTACATTCACTTGAATCGCTACTTTTACATTATATGATATGCCACTGCAGAATCGTACATTAACCTGAAAGAAGTCAAGTCGTTCGAATCCGGTCCTTGAGTCGGTTCGCTGTGGCAAAAAATTTTCAGCCGAAAAAACTTTTTCTTATAAACAGTCGAATTAGGTATGGGACCAAGGATAACTTAATCGGAAATTCCTGCTATTGGTTGCTGTTTTGTTAACGTAGGTACATAATATGTCAGGAATAATCAGTAAATGCTAAAAAACAAAATCTGTTTTACCAGAGCTATACCTCACTGCAAAGGCAAAATCTATGGAGGCTAAAATAAAGGAACATAACCTGATGAATCATTAAACCTACAGAACAATGGAAACTAATTAGTATCATACCTGTTATACATATAAAATAAAAAGATATACATAACATAATAATAATATTAATAATAATAGTAATAATTCTTATTGTGTAATTTGTGAAATAACTAGAATAGAATCCATGAAGCATAAGTAAATAGACAAATGTACAATGTAAAACAATTAAATGAAAGACAACATTTCGAAATTTAGTAGTCTTAGAGTTTTAAAAACTCTTGCACAGAGTAGAAAAAATTCTCTAATAAAAGATTTCGGGTTCTATGAACGTAATTCTTTCTGCAGCCGTTCCGCATTGATTTTTATTAGTTTGTTAAAGATTTTTGGACTCCAGTAGTCCACATATTTCTGGGTGGTTGCCAGTCAGTCGATGATATGATTTTTTAGGAAATCTTTATTTCGCATTGTGCTGAAGTGTGTCTCCATGTTTTGGGAATTTATCGATGTTGTCATATTTTTAGTGTGAAATACCCACACGGGATGGCAGGTAGTCTTTCTTTTATAAATTACAGTCTACAAGTTTCATTCGCCTTTAGATTACACAACGCCCTTATTGTCCTCTTCTGCAAAAGGAAAATTCGCGTTCTATCACAGGACATAGCGCAAACTGTATCCCGTAACTGGCCACACTGAAAATTAGCGGTTTATGTCATTCGTGCAGCTTCATAATTAGAGATGGATTTTATCCTCCTTCTACTATATATTGCGGCAGTCAACTTTTGCGCAGTGACTAACACATGCACAGATCAGTTGAGTCTATTATCCACGGTGAGACCCAAAAACCCTATAGACTCCGTGCGCCGCTTTTGCTTGCTGTGAATTGGATTTACTGTGTTTTTGTTTTGTTCATATGAAAATCATTCCCAGAAAACCACTTCTCTGGTTCATCCAGTACCATTTGAGATTTATTTTCTCTCGCGTGTTTTGCAGGTCACTTCACCAGTATCGACATATGATCCGCATAGAAGCAAATACCGTCTACCGGAACAGACGTGTCTGATTTATACAAGTCTATTCCATGAATATGATCGATTTGTTCGTATTCACAATGAATAGCAGCGATCCAAGAATCGATCGTTGTGGTACGCCAGCTTTGACATGCACCCAACCGGATTCCTGTTACTTGAATATAAAGCTAACAGAGTTTCACTAATTTCTCTAACACCATAATAGCTCAGCTTCTTCAACAATATGTAGTGTTTTACTGTGTCGAAGGCACGTGTCAAGTCGCAACAATTCAGTTCTGAATATTCTTGGTTGTCTAATGCATCCAGCATATATTTAAATATGTCAATAATATCAGTGCTTGTTAATCTGTTTTTTCTGTATTCGTTTTTTAAACAGAACTTAACTTATCATACATTAGTGACCGAGAGAGAAAAGATTGTCGATAGACTTCCTGTGGTATATAGATGTGAGGAAGCACGCCTAGATATAATACAAAAATGCTACTGCTTATATTCAATAGTTTAGCAGTATTCTAAAATATAAAAGACCTGTTGCTTTCATACTCTGCTTAGTAGCCGAATGCCTAAATAATAATAATTTAATAATATGGATATTCTCATTAAAGTTAAGTTACAAATTTCAAATGAAAAACTCGTATATGAAAGAATTTTTCTGATATCTTGATGAACAATTACGATGACAGAGTTTGGCAAAATATCACAAATTCGAAACTAAATTATTAAACAATTCGGTTTAAATTGTAAAGTAAACAGTAAGAAAAATACTTAAAACCTACAGGACCACTTGCAACAAATACAACAGCAAAATCATAATCCTCCAATACAAAGTTGAGGATACTGTCATTAAACCTAAAGCATTATACGCATCTGAAAGGACAAAGAAAGAAAGAAGAGAACATTTCGGCTAAATCTAGATAATTTTTATAGATAAAACCTAATCACAGAATCATATCAACATTTTGTACATGTCTCGAACTCTTCCCTGAAAAAGAAATTGAAATTCAACCAATACATTCCTGAAATGAATGATGATAAGCTGTTCAAAAGAATTCTTAATTATTCTCTATCAATGAAAGTCAAGAACAATTGGCTAATGAATATTGAACAGAGGAAAGATGTCTTATGGACGGTGTTGGGTGTTGTAATAAAACTATAACTTAGTGGACTGTATTGTCGTATTAATATGTAATTACATAGCAATTGTTATACGATATGTTGTCTGGTCAATTTTTCTGCCAGACACATACACTCGTTTGTAGCGAAACCGTGCGTGAACGTCTAAAACTATACATATAGTATTGTACGAGAACAGATATACATTTAGTACACTAATAAAAATCATCAATTTGCAGAAAACCCTAATATTTGATGGTAGGCAAAGCCTACGCAACATATTTCGACCTACTGTAGTTTCATCGTTGTGCGACGTGAGAGTCAACAACATAGACGCCTAAGATCACTCATTTCATCTTCCAGTTATATTTGTGCTTCGTTATCAATACTAATGCTTATTTCGATAATGACTTTATAAAACAATATTATATTAAATCAATTTACACTCTCGAGTAACAAAACAAATTTGTTACTACAGTATGTTAATATATCCTACCGTATTTAAAAACAATATTGATTATAACAACACTGCTATGTGTAACATATGCATTTTCTAAGACTAGAAATAATTAAATATCTTTCAGTTTTTTATTTAACTATCGTTTATAATATAGTATAGAAAACTAGATTCATCATAATCATTTTATATTTTGCAGAAGCTGTTATAGGATGATAGTGAGAAAAAGAATTCTAAGCTACTTTGCTAATATTCAAAGATCTCTCTTTCAAAGTCTATAAATTAGAGTAACATTAGCGTTGACACGATGTCTATTGGCACTGCCAAGCAATCAAGCTATTTTAGAGCTTAGTAAGCGTCTAAGGTTTAAATCTTCCGTCGCTGTTAACAAGTCCGCGTACATCACGGGTCCGCTCATATTGATGTCTTTTACGTGTCTGTATTAAGTGGTCTTTTCTCTCTACTATATGGTAGCTTTAAATTTTTGACATTTGCATAACTTGTTTAGACGAAAAATTATGAATGTATTTCGTGACGATTTTGACAAATCTTTTCATATAGTCCGTTACTCGTTCAGTCGTATATTTATGTATGATAACAATGATTTAAATTCGGAACATGCAACACCCTTTCCTGTAGACAAGACGATTACAGAACATTTCCTTGTCCGTCTTCTCGTTTTTTGGGGACTTTAGTCGTAAAGTAGATTTAAATATAAATATCTAGCTTAGGTATATATATTTTTTTGTTACATATACACGAGAGGAAATGTATAATGTATTATGCATGAACATATTTTGATAAATTCTGAAACATCTATAAAAATGTGGTTTGGTTATACATAAATAAGTAAAGTCTTACTTTATATTACTATTATTAATAATAATCAAAATCAATCTCAACTCGGAAATGTAATATATCTCGAAAATCAATAAATATAATAATAATAATAATATAATTTTATTGTCCAACAGCGAAGACCATTTACAGGACATTTTACAATAATAACAAACCATCAAACAAAACGTACACATGATCCAATAGTAATATACACATATCTATATAGTATATATGTTACCGGACAAACCCGATTTCAGGCCAAACTAGTTTGTCCTAGGCCATACCGGTTTATCCTACGCGTGTCAGGATATACTAGTTTAGCCTAGGACAAACTAGTTTGGCCTAGATCCTTAACTAGTTTGACCTAGGCCGAACTGATTGAATCGTTGCATATGACAAAATATACACGTTGGGACAAGTTAACGCGGGAATCCCCCTCCCGCGTCCCTTTCTATCATGCTTTAGTTGTCTATTCACTCATTACAAGCAATCCCGTTGTGAATTGGGTACGTGCAATTCGGAAAGCACTATTAATTGATTTTTTGAACGTAGTTTAAAAGGTTTGTGTTATTCTTATATTGTTACTATGAATGTGCCATCGTCTAGTGTTCAAGTTGATCAGGTACAATGGATAGAGCGGTTTTTAAAAGAAATTTTGGAAAGTGAAAATATAAAATCTTCTCATTTTAATGTTTTAACAAAAGATAATTACTTAGATCTTATCCTGCAAGTGGAAGACGCTGAAAAAGCTGAAATCAAAACATCACTCACTTCATCAAAGGCGATTAAAAAGGTTTGCTATTTTAAACATTGGTTCTGCAAAAAAACTTGTTGCCCGTAGTGAAGATAACATAAAATACTATATTCCGGCTGAGGAATTGTATGATGTTATTGTTGCAGCTCACAGAGCTGTCGGACACGGCGGACTTGACAGATTATTGGCTGAGACATCTTTAAAATATGCTAATGTCACAAAACAGATGATTAACCTGTATTTATCTATGTGTGTAAGATGTCAAGAAAAGAAGAAAAAAAAAGAGAAGTTTAGTTTCTAAGCCAATTTTACATTCTGAAATGAATAGCAGCAACTTGATGGAAAGTTTAAATTTATCATGGTCTACCAAGACCACTTGACCAAATTTGTTTTGCTCCGTGCTTTGGAATCTAAACGAGCCGAAGAAGTAACCTACCATTTAAATGACATATTTTTGACGATAGGTGACCCATGTATTTTGTAGTCAGACAATTGAAGAGAGAAGAGTTTTTGGCCAGAACTTAAGCTAGTGCACGGAAAACCACGGCACAGACAAAGTCAGGGCTCCATTGAGAGAGGCAACCAAGACGTCGAGAACATGATTTGTTATTGGCTAAAAGATAATCAATCGACTAAATGGTCAGTGGGCTTGAGGTATGTACAATTTATGAAAAACAGAGCCTATCATTCGGGCATAAAACAATCGCCGTACAAAGCTATGTTTGGAGTGGAACCCAAAGTTGGTCTTTCAACGTCATCACTACTACCAGAAATAATAAAGGATATTCAAGATGAAGATGACCTACGAAAATGTATTGAAACTGGTTTAACCCATAGACAGACAGGAGATGTTAGTAATAGTAATGATGACGAAACTTCTAACATTGGTGATGATATCCAAAAGGCAAGACAAACAGCTGCTGAAAATCTTCAGAAACAGGCTAAGAAAATGAAATCAGTTTCTGACAAATCGCATCCGCCAGCTAAAGTGGGAGATAATGTGACTGTGCCGATTCCTGATGTAGACAGAGGAAGGGGCGACCTAAGGAATGTTATTCGTGTTGTTCTGGAAATAAACAATGATGGCCTGTACAAAATTTGAACTAAGCATGGAATATTGCAGACACTCTATTGCAGGTTAGTTACGCGATTTAATATTTACTTCTTCTTAAATTAGTTCGAAAAAAGAAATTCAATTCCTTTTAATGATCATGTTACTTTATTTCACTGTCAAATCTGAACTGATTTCGATGATTATTGATTTTATATTTGGAAGAGGTTTCCATATTTTATGACTAAGCATTATTAAGTATGTTATGTAATTTGGTCAAAATAGAATATTTGTTTATTACAGAAATGAATTTGACCTTTGTACTCAAACATTTCTCCAAGAAAGTGATGTCAATCAAGATGTTTAAATGTCACTAAGTACTGCAGCTACCAAACTTTTAGTTGGGACAGGTCAAGGTTTTATAAGATGCGCCTGTACCAAAAACTGTACTACAAATAGGTGCCAGTGTAAAAAAAAATGATTTTGTGTAATTCGAAATTCCATCATAGTACAGCCTGTAAAAATAAATAAAAGATAAAATATTTTATATGTGACATTAAGAAGCACAAATAAGTTCATTTTTAATATTAGTTTGACTCTAAAAATTATTTTTATTATTTCATTTGAATAATTAATTAGAAAGAAAAACTCGTTTCGTTTTGTGAAACGAGTTTTTCTTTCTAATTAATTGTTTAAAATTCACAAGTGCTCAATTATCAAGATTAATTTCATTTGAATGTTCGTAAACATTTTCGTAAGATACTACCTTTAAAAGTGCATGGCTTAATAAAAAAAAAATAAAAACTGAGAAGTACTGAATAGCTTATTTTTATTTTATAGTTTTGTACAAGTGTTATGTTACTTCTAATCAAGACTGTTTTTTTTATAATTACGTAGACTACGTTTGAATAGATATTGTTCATCTAATTAATCCAATTAGTTCGGCCTAGGTCAAACTAGTTTCTCCTAGGCTA
The DNA here is from genome assembly GCA_963170755.1 of Amphimallon solstitiale. Classification (NCBI taxonomy): domain Eukaryota; kingdom Metazoa; phylum Arthropoda; class Insecta; order Coleoptera; family Scarabaeidae; genus Amphimallon; species Amphimallon solstitiale. The sequence goes on from OY720679.1 coordinate 19,155,013, forward strand.
AACTAGTATATCAAGAATTTATACGCAAACAAAATGTACCACCGGTTCATGTTGTTGTGTCACTAGATGTAGAATCTCTTTACACGAACACGCCAACAGATCTAGCCATTAGCATAATAGAAAACAAATGGGATGAAATAAGTCTAAATACACCCCTCACAAAAAAAAAAAGAATTTATTAACGGCATAAAATTCTGCCTAAATAATAGCTACATATTTTCAATATAAAAAATGTTTTTATTTCCAAATTTTTGGCATCGCCATGGGTTCACCACTAGCAGCACCCATCGCCAACTTAGTAATGGAACATATTGAACAAACAATTCTAAATACATTAGACTTTAAACCTGTTTTGTATAAGCGATATGTCGATGACATAATAACATGCATCCCAAAAAACAAAATAGATTATATTTTGCACAAGTTTAATTCATTTCATGATAAACTTCGGTTTACAAAAGTGTATTGTATAGTGTCTTTGGGACAAGCATATTTTGAAAGCCATGGCACGGTGTATTCAAGAATCCCAGATGATGCGCGACATATAGAATCGACGTGTTTTGAGAAGAATAATCGATTATCGAAAAGAACCCCATTAGTGTATACCATTTGATCTTCTAACGTTCATAATATCTTGTTTCATAGTCGTGTACAAATTTTTAAAAAATATTTATATGTTCTGAATTTGGCCTCCAATTTCCTGTATTAAATAGAAATGATGAAATACAATCAGTTATGTTATAATGTAAATTTTTTCAGTGGAAAATGAATAATGACAGAAGGGGCAATACATCCAATAACTAATACCAATAATTTTATCTATATATCGTCTTGCTATATATCTTTATTTACAAATTCTGGGCTTAGCAGAAACTTACATTTTGCTTATAATAACTTGTTATTGCTTTTTGTAAGACAATAAAATTATTTTAAAAAGAACATATATTAACGTAGGCAACTAATTTGTTACCAAATCTAAACTGAAGGATACGAAAAGCGATAAAATTAATAATTTGTATGTCTGTATATATGCATACATGGCTACAGGCGGCCATATTTGTAAGTAGAAGTTCTATAATTAATATTATCTTGAGGTTTATGTCATAGCTTCATTGTAAGCAGGCAGTGATTTATCAACTTGCTCGTTGTTTTGCTTCTACCATTGGAACGCAGTGCCAACATAAAAGTTAATTGTATTAGGAAACTGAAAATATGTTTACAATAATTATTTATTTAGTCGTTTGTAATTTGTAGTTATGATAAATATTGTCATCTAGATACTTGCATATTCATTTTTAATATTTTGAAAATGCTAGGAATAAATAACATTTTTGAATAACAGTATTTGATATTATAGGAAAATGTGGGTTAATGTTCACAACTTAAAAGTCTTGATCATTAAACCTGTTTTGAGTTCAAAATGCCTGTAGAGCTTGTTAGAAATATTAACATTCAACATTGCACATGATAATAAAATACATTTAGCATATCTGTAATATGTTATTAGGTAGATTATATACACGCAGTATAAATAATATATACTAATGTATTGAGAAATTGAAAATCTTCTTAGTAGTAGTGGAAACAATGAAATAAAAGTAATAACAATATGACAACTGGTTGTCAATTAGAAAGCAATGACAATATAAAATGTAAATCAAAATGTATAAATGAAAATGTAATCAAATAAGCATAGGACAGTCGGAATACTTATATAGTCACATCAAAAGGCTTGAGGTCTACCACAAACTGTTCAGTCAATGCAATTATACAAATAACAACGACGCAACTATGTAATGAAAAATTAAGAGTAGAACTGTTGATATTATAACAATATAGAATGTAAAATTAGTCATGTATAAATGTAAATGAAAGCAAATAAGCATAGGACAATCGGTATTACCTATGTAATCCTATCAAAATGGCCTAGGTTCACCTAAACATGTACAATCTGATTGAAATACATAAATAATCAACGATGCAACTATGTATGTGTTAAGATGTATTTGTAGGTACAGGCATATATGTTTCTACCTAGTTTGGTTTCGTCAGTGCAGCATAACAAAGAAGGTGTATGTTAAAGCATTAACATGTGACGAAACCAAACTAGGTAGAAACATATATGTCTGTAGCTACAAATACATCTTAACACATACATAGTTGCATCGTTGATTATTTATGTATTTCAATCAGATTGTACATGTTTAGGTGAACCTAGGCCATTTTGATAGGATTACATAGGTAATACCGATTGTCCTATGGTTATTTGCTTTCATTTACATTTATACATGACTAATTTTACATTCTATATTGTTATAATATCAACAGTTCTACTCTTAATTTTTCATTACATAGTTGCGTCGTTGTTATTTGTATAGTTGCATTGACTGAACAGTTTGTGGTAGACCTCAAGCCATTTGATATGACTATATAAGTAATTCCGACTGTCCTATGCTTATTTGATTACATTTTCATTTATACATTTTGATTTACATTTTATATTGTCATTGCTTTCTAATTGACAACCAGTTGTCATATTGTTATTACTTTTATTTCATTGTATGCCACTACTACCAAGAAGATTTTCAATTTCTCAATACATTTGTATATTTGGCAAAGAATTGTAATATATTTTAATAATATATACTTATATGTTGCGAACAAATCCAAATTTCAATGCAATTATCAATGATGTCCAATTCAAAGCAATAAAATAGATACCACAGCCAGGTATATTAAATTTTATGATAGAACAAAATCAATATTGTGCAAAGCGACCAGAATCTGTACGTGGCAATAAAAGATTTTTGCAGTCATAAAAGTTCCTGCGAAACATATTTATAGAGCTTTGAAACTTTATAGAACTTAAAATTTTTCTATAAAACATCGGTAGAGAAACAAAGATATCTCGGCATAGTTCAATGGTCAAAAGAATAAAAAGCATTCCGCAGTCTCAAAGACCAAACAAATGAAATATCTCCTACCGCAATTGTAAAAGTGCAGTAATGACGCCTCTTATTGCTTTGTAAAGATAATTAATTATAAAATTCCCAGCGGTTTCTAAAATTTATATATTTTTCACAAGATAGCAAATTCCTAACTGCAAATCTAATAAAATTATGACAATTGTGCAAAGTCATTAAGAATATTTGCAATTTCGTTAGTGCAAGTATTTTTTTCACCCAATGATTCAAAACAATTATCCGAAAAGTAGAAATATCAATATTAATTACCTATAAGTTAGTATAAAACTTTACCCAAACTTATACAACTTTTTAGAGATGCGTCGTTGTTGTTACTACTAGAGATAGAACGGCCAAGCAAAGATCTTCCATGTCACAATAAATTTGTTGTGGCAAACAAAATGGCAAATATATACAGGGTGTCCCAGAAATAAAAAGACGGAGTAGCAGAAATCGGTAGCTAGATTGTGTAAAAACGTACCCTCAAAATATCAAGTCTTTATTCGTGCGCAGACGGCAGAAAAAAAATAATAAAGAATTCAATTGGCCTTACGCCGACCCTGCACTAAATATCCACCTGCTTCACTTTCACAATCGGTGCTTTTCAGAACCACCATATTACTTGTGTTAAAAAAAAAGAGGAGGAATAGATACTTCATAATAAATATCAAACCATTAATTACTTTAATTTTAAACCTGCTAGAAAAATACGATTTATTGAATATTCTAATAATCAGCTGTTTCCAACTACGAACACATTAAAGAGCAACAACCTTCCTATTTTAAAAATAAAAACAACCTTTTATTGCCTGCAAGAAAGTAGGTCACCCATCTGGGTCAATAACCGACTACATAGCTGCGTTATTGAGACACATCCCGCAAAAAATATGTTTTTACGATTTAACGTTTTTTTCCCGTTTTATGCAAATAAAAGCGTATTTTTCTCTATGAATGCGTCTTCTATGCGTTTCTATTTACAAATGAACATTCTTACGTGAATTATAAATATACAATCTGTGCCAGGTCCGTAATGTAATTTTTTATATCTAAAAAGCAACATAGAAAATTAAAATTTTAATTTCTTCGTTATTGCGGTGTATTTGGGCCTGTTTCTGTTCGGACTTTACATATCTGCTACTCCGTCTTTTTATTTCTGGGACATCCTGTATAATTACTGTTTACATAATAAAAATAAGATGATTTAAAATCATTGTCAAGCAATAGAAAGTTAGTTGAATGCTGAAACTTAGCTTGCAATATTACTGTGAACTAAACGATGTTCATTAAAAGCATGTTGTATGCGCAATATAGACTTTGTAAGGTTTAATTTTATTTCTAAAATTCGGGTTTGTTTGTGATGGATGACAACAGGTACCCTAAGACGCAGTAGTCGACACAGGTTGCTTGTAATGCTCTTAAATGCGACTATTGTAAGGGTTACCCAATGTATCTGCCATTCGCATGCAGGGTTTAGGTGTAATCAAGCCCACTGACAGTCCTGAAAATAGTAACTTTCGTATGTTACGGTCTAGTGGAAGATAATTAAAAGGGGAGTAAAACGCGTGGAAAGCAATTCTAAAAAAAGTCAATCATTCCTTTTTACTGTTAGTTATGTTAATTTAGTGTAATTCTCATTTGTTTGTATATTTACACATAATTTACATTTTATAGTATTCAATTAACTGTGTCTCTTAATACTTTGGACTGGCTAGAGGCAGCTGCACACAAACATAATAGTTTTTGTGTCAAGAAATGCCTCTTATGATTCCAATTATTTACTTCTTTCTGACTTTCCTTGTAAAAATGAGTATGAAAAAATTGTTGATAAATGCTCAAACTAGAGGAGATATCGGTAGTCTCAGAGCAAAAGCGGAGCTACCAGCAAAAGGTTATAACAGCCAGCACTCGTAGTTTAATTTTAATGTATATACCGGGGCAGCTCAAATAGTTGTTAAAATAAAACTTTTGAAACATTTTTTGAAAATTAATTCTGTTAACAACAGTTTCATAATTAAGTGTATAATATTTTATTTATAAATAATTTTTTGATAATAGTGTACAATATGGATACACAGGAATTTGATAAAATGTATGAAAACTCAAGGTAATTATTTCTTTCAAATTTAATACAATTTAATAAAAGGACAATAAGCTTGATTATTTAATGACTTATTTTTTCTAAATTTTATTGATAAGCGGAGATATCTATTCTTTAATATTAGCTATTTTCACATAATTGCTTTGGGCAAGCACTCGTCCATTAAAACAATTTAATGATGTATGGGATGAGGGTTTGTGGATTCAATAAGTGTGATGTTTTGGTGATGTCGTTGATCAAGCGTGAATTAGGTTTGTGCTTCCCGAATTTTTCAAAGAATACATGGTAGGCGCTGAAATTATCAGTGGCATTAACTGGGAATGAACATGTTCCTCATGACGTGCGAATGATATAGGTAACTATAGTAAAACCTGGGCCTATGCTATTATTTCTTTATTAATTTTTTGTACCTCACATTGAAAATACAGATCTTTGTTTTCTTTGTTACAGTACACATACAATTACATATATATAATTTAGTTGGTTTAAGGTTATGCACACAATATTTTACAAACTGGCAAAAATAAATTTGTTAATTTATTTAATTCTCTTTAATTTTACTTTAAGAATTTTTCAATAAAAGACATAATGAATATTGCACTATGAGAGAGAGAGAGAGAGGGGGAGGGGGAGGGGGAGAGAAAAAGAGAGGGAGAGAGAGAGAGAGATCATGGCTATTTGTTCAATTATCATTTGATAAGTATATAAGGAAGTAGGTTAAAACAGTCGCTATAGAACTCACAACATGCAGGTATATCTGTGCAACCTAGTACATTGTATTCTACATATGTGTTTACAAATGTTTGATGCACAATGTATAATATAAATTAGGGAGGATATGTTAAATCGTTTGTCTCATGTCTCATATTTCAAACTTTGTTGTTTTGTGCTAGTATAAGTCATAAGCAAAAAATAACAAAAGTCCTATGTCAGATTGGATTTTCAATTAAAATATGATATAATAACGAAGTTAAAATCGATTTAAAACTGAGTTTTTGATTAATATTTCCTTGTTTTACGATTTAAAACTAAGTTGTGGATTAATATTTCACCGTCTTACAAACTAGTTAATTCGAAAAACACTAAACCTTACTCGCGTCATTTCACAAATAGCAGGCTATAAAAATAATCAATAAGTGAAAGCCGCTAAACAAATAAGCTCAACACATTCACAAAATAATGTATGCAAACGTACGGCTTATCAATTCGACAAATGTGATTTCTTGCAGCGAACAGCAGTTCTTCCAAGAAACAAGTCGTTGGCGGTTCGATTTTTGGAAAAGAACTTATTCCATGACTAAAGCGCTTCCGATGATATTTAATAACTGAAATAGGTATGCAACCATGGGCGCCGTCAAAAAATATTCAAAATTCCCGCCGGAAGTAAATCTTCTACTCTTATAGAACAGTTTTAGGAATATGTCGCATATCGGCAGATATAGAGTAGAAAAATATTTAGAGCTTGATTTTGAATAATTTCAACTTCACTTCACTTCACTTTTACTCTTATCTGATACTAGTATTCATGGAAACATCTCGCAAATTATGCATTCTATAGAATTTATTACAAGAGCAATAATATTTATTGCTGATTTGGAAGAATGTTTGGACAAAATTTCATAATTCTTGCCGAAGTATTCATTTTATAGAATAAGAGTGATTTCCAAATATCTAGCAAATTGTGCATTCTATACAGGTTTGTTAACAGTACAAAAGTGTTTAGAACTTGTCTTCGAACAATTTTTGTATAAAAGAAAAAAGAAAATTCCCAGATATCATGTGATGGCCACACCTTATTTTTCTAATATACTTCTACATATGACGTGTTCCTAAATTGGCGGAATACCTGGATTGTACGTAATTATGTCAGAACCAAGGATCATGTTAATTTCAAAGAAATTAATATTCAAAGTTAACACTTTAGATGTCGTCTGTCTAAATTACTGTAAAACATTTTAAAGATTGGTTTTGATGTAGTCAATAGTGTAACAATTTTGAACAACTATAACCAGGTTAGTAGTTAAACACTCTTCTAATTATACAATTTCCAGAAAATCATTTTACGCTAATTTTACCTGAAAAAGACATATGGCAACGTTGTCCTGAATTTACACATTATTCTCTCTTATTCCCATGGATACGTGCCACTCTATACTTCGTTTACTGAACGAATAGAGTAGCAAACGCGTGATCAACACATGATTTTTAATACTGCCTTTCTATTGGTTCTTATAATTACATACAAATCCTACAACACGCGATATAAATCATCTACTTTCTGTGATTTTGTCACATGATTGTGACATTTCTGACTAACCCAAGCAGCAAAATCACAATTTTAGAGAAGGATAAAAATATATATTTGCTAATGTAGGACAAGTGTGTATATAGTGATTTTGCTGCTATGGAACATTGTTATTTTGAAATATATGTATAGTTTTTGCTTTTGCTATATAGTATTTTGTATTCTTCTTTTTGTTTTGCTGTTTGTATTTGTTTAAGTTGTTATTATTATTATCAGTCTTTTTAAAGACTCTATTAATGATTAAAGATTTATTGAAGGTAAGATCTATAGATCGTAAACAAAGCAGGTTAATTATGTTTCAGATTCCATAAATGTTGAATTTATGTTACTGTTTTTACCTGTTTATACAGAACTGTGCAAAATGCAACCAGAACTGAAGAAACGAGTAAAGAGACATTTTACAGTGCTAGAAAAAGAGACTATACTTAATATATTTAGCAAACGTCAACAAGAATGCCCAGCTGACTCTAAGACACGAATAGTTCACTTTACAGCCGAAGCTGCAGGTATCTGCTCTGCAAGTGTTTTTAATATTTTGCGAGAACACAATGCACAAGATGTGAAACCTCCAAAGACATATACAAGAGCACGATCTGTCCTGGATAATATTGATGATGATATGCGCAATATTATTAGACGTATAGTACACTCATTTTTCTATAAAAATGAGGTGCCAACAGTGGCTAAGATTTTATTCAAAGTAAATGAAGATGAGAACTTGCCAAACCTCAAACGTACAACATTGTAGAAGTTGTTGATAGAAAAGAATTTCTCTTTCAAAAAAAGAGCTCGTAATAGATTTTTAAAAGAAAAATGTGAAATTGTTACATGGAGACGGCGCTACCTTCGTCAAATAAAAGAATTTAGGGAACAAAATAAAACAATTTATTACCTAGATGATACATGGGTCAATGAAGGCCACACTGTGCAAAAAATATGGGTAGATGAAACGGTAACAAGTCCAAGGCAAGCATTACTACAAGGACTCTCGACGGGTCTTAAAAATCAGGGAAGACGATTGATTGTTCTTCATATTGGTTCAGAAGATGGATTTGTTGAAAACGGCTTATTGTTGTTCGAGTCAAAAAGGACCAACGATTACCACGAAGAAATGAATGCAAATATCTTTGAGGAGTGGTTTGAAAAGGTATTGCCAACTTTGGAAGAAAAATTTGTTGTGGTATTAGATAATGCTTCTTATCACAGAAAAAAAATGAAAAAGGTCCAAACTACAGCCACACGGAAAGGTGATATTCAGTCTTGGTTGCAAGTATAAAATATATCCTTTCAAAAAGATATGGTTAAAGATGAACTATTATTACATTTAGTTAAGGCGCACAAAGAAAATTTCAATAAATATGCGATTGATGAACTTGCAAAAACTTACAATAGAACAGTACTAAGATTGAATTAATATGGGCCCAAGTTAAAGAAGAAAGTGCAAGGAAAACCACTACATTTAAATTAAAGGAAGTCAAAGAGCTGTTAGGCACATCATTGACCAATGTTACAAAACAGAACTGGTCGAATGCCATCAAACATGTTAAAGAAGTAGTGAAGAGTATGTGGGAGTTGGACGTAATTGTTGAAAATTTACAAGATAGTTTCATAATTAATTTGGAAAGTTCTTAAAGTAGTGACTGCGACAGTGACATTCAGGAATAATTTTAGTTGTCAACACAGAAAAATTTAAAATATTTGTGTACATTCATAGTTTTTTTTTGCTCTTTCTTCTATATATTTTTTAAAAGTAAAGTATATTGTGTATGCATTTTATTTATATATGTTTACTGTGTATGTACTATATTTATACACGTATAAAATTCCTTATATATTTACAATAAAGTAACTACCTATGCCCTATTTTAACTTGCAATTTATATTATATACACATGTGAATAAAGTCTTTAATATATTTGCTTCATTTTTAAATACTTATATCGGTTTTGTAGTATTTGTTAAAATGCCGGATATTAAATTTGACAAATACATAATATATTTATCTTAAATTGTTTACAAAATGCGCGTTTGTGTATTTTTTTGTTAAGTCAATTAATATTTATCCACTTATTAAGTGATGGATTTAAGCAATTTACGAATGGTTTGTTGATATGGGTTATGTTTGAGATTTACGTATTTTAGTTATCTAAAAAAACAAAACGTGCATTTTCTGTAAATATAAATCGGTTCAGTATTTTAAATAAATTAATAAATTGTTGTTTTCGAAAATTTAAACATGTAATCAAAAGATTTTATAAACTTTGTTGTTAATATAAGTACTCTATTGTAAATTGGGCTGTGCACGTGTTACAGTCGTGGACAGCTCGTGATTACTCTATACGTTCAGTGAATGAAGTATAGTACCTTATCCATTATTAGGATAAATCAAACGTGTTGCGAAATTTACCTTTACAAAAAGGAATAGACAATGAGACAATGTGGAATATTTTAAATATTTTTCCGTGTTCCTTTAGCGCTCTTCAAACCGTAGTGTGTAGTGTTCAGCGAATTTTGAGACAAGTTGTATATTAAATACATTCCATGTGATGGCTAAAATTGAACCAGTAAACAGAAACTTCTATTCGGTTGATATTTTAAGTCATTTGATTCATTACTATTTTGCTTACTTGTTTGCTAAAATTTGACATTTTTTTATTGTTATCACCATAAATTAGAAAGACTATACATGTCAAATAATTCTGACGCAATGAGAAAATATTCTCATTTCATGAAATAACGAGCCACCATGTTGCTGTATATAGTTTAGAATATTTAAAAAAATTGACTTCCATCTCATAACAGTTGAACCCAAATCATGATAAAAAGACAAGAGAGAGCATTTTCGACAAAAAGTGAAGCCGGGAAGGATATGTTTACATCCCTCATTGGTGGATCATTACATGCTTATTTATCTAATATATATTTTGTATTTTATTATTTATTATCGTGAATTACATATCTTCTTAAATTACAATTTATTTTTTATTTAATACCTGCATTCCACTATCATTTCTTGTTAATTAGGTTAAGGTTAAGAACAGGTTATCGTTTGAAGAATTATTTTTCGTTTCACTTTTTGCTAAGGATTTAGCCGTTTTGTCTTTTATTTAGTACTTAGTGCTTAATATGGTTGGATGCGCCGCTTTTCATTGCACAAATCAGAGCAGCAAGAAGAGTGCAGGTCCGGTAGAGATAGAGAAGGATAAAATTATAACTTTCCACAATATACGGGTATTAATTTCATCCATAATTTGGTTATAAATCTTTTAACATTAAAAATTGTTAGTTATAGGATACCTAGAGAGCCCAGTAGAAGGAATCTGTGGATAAAGAAAATACGTACGCCAAATTGGGTTGAAAGTAGTAGACATTGATCTAAACATTTTCGGGTAGATCGCACCTTAGTGAATGTAGTATACAAACACATAAATTATGAAACAGGTTCACCATTTTCTTTGGTAGCAGTGGAATTGTTTATTAAATATTTGCATCAGCGAGTGAAAGTGAATCAAACCTTTCGTCAAGAAATCCATAAGAACTTGACGAACAGCTTTTGGATATTATTATATTGTAGTCAACGTAAAATAAAACAACAAATTTGTTTAAATCTTCACTATATTTACAAAAATGTAAAGGCTGTGACGCGTTTCGCTAACACTGTAGCTTTGTCAAACAGCGATGGTATAATAGCTACTCTACAAGTAAAATACCAAATCTATCCAATTTTTGAAGAAAGCTGATACCAGCTATTTGGCTCTTTGGTATTTTACTTGTAGAGTAGTTATTATACCATCGCTGTTTGACAAAGCTACAGTGTTAGCGGAACGCGTCACAGCCTTTACATTTTTGTAAATATAGTGAAGATTTAAACAAATTTGTTGTTATATTTTACGTTGAGTTCAATGGATCTTCACCAAGTAAAAGCCACATCTATCCAATTTTTGAAGAAAGCTGATCCCAGCTATTTGGCTCTTTGGTATTTTACTTGTAGAGTAGTTATTATACCATCGCTGTTTGACAAAGCTACAGTGTTAGCGGAACGCGTCACAGTCTTTACATTTTTGTAAATATAGTGAAGATTTAAACAAATTTGTTGTTTTATTTTTACGTTGAGTTCAATGGATCTTCACCAAGTAAAAGCCACATCTATCCAATTTTTGAAGAAAGCTGATACCAGCTATTTGGCTCTTTGGTATTTTACTTGTAGAGTAGTTATTATACCATCGCTGTTTGACAAAGCTACAGTGTTAGCGGAACGCGTCACAGCCTTTGCATTTTTGTAAATATAGTGAAGATTTAAACAAATTTGTTGTTTTATTTTACGTTGAGTTCAATGGATCTTCACCAAGTAAAAGCCACATCTATCCAATGTTTGAAGAAAGCTGATACCGGCTCTTTGGTATTTTACTTGTAGAGTAGTTATTATACCATCGCTGTTTGACAAAGCTACAGTGTTAGCGGAACGCCTTTACATTTTTGTAAATATAGTGAAGATTTAAACAAATTTGTTGTTTTATTTTACATTGAGTTCAATGGATCTTCACCAAGTAAAAGCCACATCTATCCAATGTTTGAAGAAAGCTGATACCAGCTATTTGGCTCTTTGGTATTTTACTTGTAGAGTAGTTATTATACCATCGCTGTTTGACAAAGCTACAGTGTTAGCGAAACGGTCACAGCCTTTACATTTTTGTAAATATAGTGAAGATTTAAACAAATTTGTTGTTTTATTTTACGTTGAGTTCAATGGATCTTCACCAAGTAAAAGCCACATCTATCCAATTTTTATTATATTGTACATAAAATCAATATAGAATTCTAAAATAAAACCTCATATATGTAAATTCAAACAACTAGTTAAATGTTGAAATATGTATACATAAATTTGCTGTTGTTTAAGTTGTATAATATTTCTGAACTAAGTACGTATACACATTCTAAATTATTATATTTCAGACTTACGTAGAGTAAATATTGCGCGAATATTTCAGTTGAATAACATACACATCTCTTTGCTTGTAGATCTATTAATAATTCTGAAAGGCATCTTTGGTAATAACATTATTTATTTTGTTAATTAAGTATTGAATATTTACGAGTAATTTATGGGCACTAACAAATCTACCGAAAGTATAATTATTAGAGAAGTAACTTAAATTTAAAGGCAATTAAAAAAATATACGACTTTATATCATTTAATAAATTTGTTACATAGCATCACTGAACGATATGCAACCCGCCAATGTTGCAACACTTTTTCTCTCCCTATACCCCACTAGGCTTTACTTTATTTGTCTACAAATTGACATCATGCTCTCTCCATATATCTCACTTACTCCAAGTTTTACCAATATCCGAAAAACCTTGAAATATACATACTTTCTTAACGTACCTGTGGTAAAACCTTCATTATTTAATTTCGCTAATTCATATTATCAACGTCAATTGGGAAGACTACAATTTTCAAATGATCAATTAAGTGTATTAAGACTAACAAATTAATGAATTTTCAGTACATTAGTTATAATTCAAATAAGCTTTCTGAAAAGTGTCAACAACATCTCAGAAACTACTAAGCTTCGAGAAACGTAGTGCGAACACGACAAACCATGTGAAACTTTTGAAACTACATTCCCATTCTGTTTAATAGCGTTTTTGAATGAATTTTTTAAGTGGTTGGTTATATGAAAATTTGGATTAGGGACGTTATTTGTGAGAGATTACCTTGTGAAATTCGAGCTTCGTTATTTTCCCTATGCAACTGTAAGACACTTATATAGCGGGCGCCTTTTCACATTAAAAGGAGCAACTAAGAATAGGGTGTAAAAAATGTTATGCGTTTGCGAGTGTGTAAAGGTAAGTAAGCAGGTGGATTATGAGGCACACTGCTCGTTAAACAAATTTATTTGGGCACAGGCTATCGCAATGAATAATGTGCCACTTATATTATTGTGGGTGCAAGAAAGAAATTTTAATATGCCCGGGGTACGATCAGATTAGGTTATTATAAATAAAATAAAAATAAATAATGTACATAAATCACATCATTCTGCACACTTAACAACGAGTATACAGTTAGGCATAGGAAATAAATGGGGAAGCAGTTTATTATTATTTAGTAAATTATAATTCATTCTTGGGACTAGCGGCCAAATTTTAAGGAAAGAAAAAACCAAATTAACGTTTCGACATCTTTTTATTTTTCGATGTCTTCTTCAGAACAAAAAAATTAAAATTAAATTAATTATATAATACCCATATTGGGATTTTTTATTATTTGTCCGTCTACGACTACATTTTGTCAGTTTTGTTTAAAATAATGTAACGATAATTATTTGTCACTATTGTATTGATATTTCAATACTAGTCAAATACAAACAAAAAGTTTGTATTTGACTAGTATTGAAATATCAATACAATAGTGACAAATAATTATCGTTACATTATTTTAAACAAAACTGACAAAATGTAGTCGTAGACGGACAAATAATAAAAAATCCCAATATGGGTATTATATAATTAATTTAATTTTAATTTTTTTGTTCTGAAGAAGACATCGAAAAATAAAAAGATGTCGAAACGTTAATTTGGTTTTTTCTTTCCTTAAAATTTGGCCGCTAGTCCCAAGAATGAATTATAATTTGTTAAATTATACGGCCAGGAACAAAGACATATTAAGTTGAAGTTATAATTATTATTTAGTGTTATTTTATGAACACGAGCCAGTGCAATGAATAAAATCAAAATATTTATTAAGAGAAATATAAACTTTTTTATACAAAAGGTTAAATTTGTTCCTTTAAATTTATTTACTCGAGTTACGTCTTTTAAGCTTTGCACATTTCTATACTCATAAGAAAATATTACGAATTGTACAGACATCTCTGTATTTACGACGAAATTATATTTTTCTTGTTGGAATCCCAAGAAAGTTTAAAGCTAAATAACATTGGACGGTTTCAATTTAGAGTTCCATTATTTGCACATTATATTTTCCTGATTCAATATTCTGTACACAATATGTCGGCGGTCGCATTCGAGATCTGGTTCGGACGCTGTGGAATCACAAAATAGACGGACGAAGGACGCTATCCTATAAGAAGAAAAGGAAAGGAATGATATCCTTTGGGACACTGTAGTGAAGACCGTCTCGTTGACCGCAATCTCACTTTTCGATTCAGCAACGCATACTTTAATAATGTATCTGAAAATTACGTTTACTTTTGTGTTCCCTCTCTTATTTCATCTTTACTAGAACCTGTCTGATGTGCTTGCGATGAAAGGTATACTGGATAGGTGAAGGATAAGGTACGCTGTAGTACTTGCTTTGATCTGTGTATCGTTGAATGTAAATGTAGGTACAAGGACAACCATCAGCTGAATTTTATAAATAAATAATCAATTTTATATACAGTGTGACCAGTGAATTCCGCATCATATGGGATTTTTTTTATTAATAGATTTATTCTAAATTTGAGTTTGGCATCAATTTCTGCTTCGATCAAGATGAAAATTAACCAAAAAAATAATAGTCACGTGATTCGCATTATCTGTCAAATATAATTTTTTTTCCAAAAAAAATTCAAAAGTGGGGTTATTTCTCAAAATATCGAAAAAAGTTATTAGAAAAAGTTTTTCTAAAAACAATCTTTAGCCCATATGCAAAATTTCAGCTGCATGAGATAATTTAGATTTTTTGCCAATTTTTTTGTTGCGAAATAAGACAACGCAACCTACATAAAACTTCTTAGTTTTAACAATGCTTTATTCCAGACACATTTTCTTTAAGGCAGCGCCATATTCAATGTGTGTTTTTCTACAAAATCCAAATAGGGCTATTAAAATTTGGTCACATGTGATGCAAAGTTTATTTGTTTTTGACCCTGTATAAGGTAACTTCATAAAATAACTATTTTTGAAAATGTAGTTTGTGTCTAAAAGTAATACACATTAATATAAAGAAAATAGTTTAATTGAAAAGTCAAATTTTCTAATAAAATAATCATAATACATTATAAAAATGAAACGCATTTAAAATTCCACCTTTTCAATTAATAACAATATGTATTTTTGGTATTTGAATATTAAATTAAACATAATTTGAAAATCCTAAAAAATTAAAATTACATTTCTGTGTGCCTCCCATTGCGTTCAATACAAACAATTGTTCTTCTTGATACATCTTTAATGGAGTTTCTGATACTAAGGGGCCTTATTTCTAAAATACAGTTTCGAATCACCGTTTCCAAATGATCAACATTACGAAAAGGTTTTTCTTTGTAAACTATTTTGTTTTAGGTAACCCCACAAGAAAAAATCAAGTGGGGTTAAATCCGGAGACCTAGCCGGCCAGTATTGCTCCATATTACGCCCAATTACTTTGCCCCTAAATATTTCCAAGAGGCGTTCTTGAACCCGTCTTGTAGAATGGATGGGAGCACCGTCACACTGGTACCGCAAATTATGCCTTATTTCAATAGGCATATTGTCCAAAACTTCAATGACCTCGGTGTTAAGAAAGCGTAGGTATTCTTCAGAATTTAAATTGCCTCTAAAAAAATAAGGCCCAACAACTTGATCGTTTAAAATACCGCACCACACATTAGTTTTAAAGGAATACTGGTCCTTGCATTCTATCATAAAATTTGGATTTTCTTGAGCCCACTATCTACAATTTTGAGAGCTAACAACGCCGTTTGAAGTGAAAGTGGCCTCGTCGGTCCATAAAACGTGAAACGGAAAGGACACATTTTCTTCTTTTTCCCCCTGGTACCAAAAAGAGAATCCCAAACGTATGTCAAAACCTTGTTCCTTAAGAGTATTTATAAATTTATGTTTATACGGCTTAAATTTATTTTTGTGCAAAATATTCCTTACACTCTCTCTTTGAACGTCAGTTCTGCGAGAAACATGTCTAATACTAGTTTGACCATGTTCCACAATATCTAGGCAAACATTTAATTAGACTTCTTCACTATGTTTTATAGGATTGTTAGGTTTTTTAAATGAACTTTCCACCAATCCAGTTGATTTAAATTTCACCATAATCCTACTCACAGTAGATTGTTGCACATTTTTGCCTGGATGCCTTTCATTAAAAATGTTGGCCGCTTGTGTTTTCACCACATATTAATACAATTTCAATTCCTTCCTGTACAGTTAACATTTTTTTATTTAATACGCAATATTAATTAAAACCCACTATGACAAACAGAAAGCGATTTGACTGTCATTAATAAAGCAAGGGCTTGTTGATCTTTTTTATCATTTGTTTTGCGGCCAACTTGTGTTTGGTGCATCATCGTAAGGTACAAAACTAGTTAATTTTTTGGAAACTGAACTTAAATAATAAAAGACTATTTTTACTTTTATAACATAGCTCCATAACAAATTTTAATAAAGAGGTTTTAAATTAAATCATTGAAACTAGTTAAACTTACGTAAAGTTAAACGAAAATTTATTTTCCACTTAATGCAGACTTTACTTGTGACGCTGTGTACTTATCTGTATTAATATTAATGTGTATTACTTTTAGACCTAAACTACATTTTCAAAAATAGTTATTTTATGAAGTTACCTTATACAGTGTCAAAAACAAATAAACTTTCCTTCGCATGTGACCAAATTTTAATAGCCCTATTTGGATTTTGTAGAAAAACACACATTGAATATGGCGCTGCCTTAAAGAAAATGTGTCTGGAATAAAGCATTGTTAAAACTAAGAAGTTTTATGTAGGTTGCGTTGTCTTATTTCGCAACAGTGGTGCAATTTACAAAAAAATTGGCAAAAAATCTAAATTATCTTATGCGGCTGAAATTTTGCGTATGGGCTAAAAATTATTTTTAGAAAAACTTTTTCTAACAACTTTTTTCGATATTTTGAGAAATAACCCCACTTTTGAATTTTTTTTGGAAAAAAATTTAAATTTGTCAGATAATCCGAATCACGTGACTATTATTCTTTTGGTTAATTTTCATCTTGATCGAAGCAGAAATTGATGCCAAACTCAAATTTAAAATAAATCTATTAATAAAAAAAATCCCATATGATGCGGACTTCACCGGTCACACTGTATATTGGATCAATACTATTTTTCGATTATAGTCCCAGCGTTTAAGAAATATTGCACAAATCGTAATATTTCATTAATTTTATGTAATACATATATCTTTCGTAATCAATATATTTGTTATTCCATTATCGAAGAATAACCGCATTATCGTCATAACCATATAATTGATATCGGATTTATAGTGGTCGTAGTAATCTAACAATCACAGACAAAAAAGTATTTGACCAGTTTTGTTGAAAGAATTTTTTCTTATTAATTATTGGTAGTAGCCTTTCTTTTAATATTAATAAAACGAAATACCTGCATAACATTCAGATATTATAGTTTGATCTAATTACAGATAAAGTGCAGAAGGTTGTGATCGGTTGTTAATTTTTGTCAATTCCTTTCAAGGCTTTATATCACTACCAGGAATAATGTTATATTTCTGCTAGAGTTTCGTCGCACACAGTGTAGCAGTTATACTCTAAACTGCATCATTAACAGAACTAAATTGCGTGTCTGATCGCATAACATTTTTGACTACTCTATGTACTCCTTCTTAAGAATTGTTAGGTCCATTGATTATTGATAATTAGTGGTATTTGGACATTGTTATGCCTATTTTGTGATGTTTTTAATTAAACATAATAGATATTAAAAGATAAAAGTATATTAAAGTTATATTATTTATTAATTTAAATACCTGAAGACTGATAAACGATGATTTATGATCTCTTCAATTATATGGCTTTTACATGAGTGTATAACTATTTGGAGAAATGTAACACTTAACTTATTGCAAAACATTTAATATTTTAATATGTACCTAGGTATACAATTTCCCCTAAAATTATATAGTCATGCATTCCATTTTCGGTCCTCAACCTCATTAAAAGATTCTGATTTTTCCAAGTATAAATCTATTTCTTTGTTTGTTTGTAAATACATTTTTTCTTAATTAGGCTATTCGATTTTGTGTATTAGTAATAGGTATGTTGTTTATTTTTATTAGTTCATAAATATTAGGTACTATGGTCAGTTTATATGTATACCTCGGCTATTGGAGTTCTTTTATTTAATATTATTTTAGGGTCCTATTTTGTTGGCGCTATAGTTTGTTTTAATTCTTCGTTGGAGTTTATTTGGAAAACATATTGTTGCGTTTTTGGGTTCCAATAAACAACTCGTGCAAATATTTATTTAAAACAGTCTGTATATTTATATACTCAAAATTATTTAACAATATAAAAACATAAAACTAAATTAACACACTTAAACTACTACAATTTAATTATCACAGGTATTTATTTACTACTACTATATTTATTTCTACGCTACCACTACGTAAGGACTTTCTTTATCCCGAACTACTCCGCCCGCAATGAATGAATCCCGTAATGAATTCCGTACTGAATTGAATCCATCGGTGACGCAGTCGCCTTATATACCTGCATGAAGATTACTAGAGCATTCCAGCGCAGTCCCGCTTTTTCTCCACATGTACGAGAAACGTTCTCGTACCTTTCGCTATGCAAGCCATACGGCGTGGAGATGAGTCATCGACTTGTTTACAGATCGTTTTTGTATGCCGCGCCAAGATGATTTACGGGCTCTGCTTTTTGTCGTGTGACAATTTCGTTTTTATCGCGCCGAGAGATCTGATTCTTTTATTTAATGTGTAAACACATTTCGTTACATTGCCCCCTTCGTAAAAACTGCGTTCCGTCCCGAAACACACTATTCCATGTTCTTGACGCTGGCGGATGACGAAATCCACACAGGGACCCACGGGTGCACCCAGCCGTCTTGTGGCAATGGCAATCCACCGTCCCAGGCTGCACAACGGGCTGATCGGTCCGACAGCCGCACACGACCATTTCCATACTAGCACGTCGAAACACCACCTCCAATATGTTTCCTGCGATTTTCCATACCAAACGGTCTAATCCGCAGCCCAGCCTCGGAATTGCCAGCCTCCCCACATCCTGCTCGAGTGCACGTCCTCGTAGATCGACAAGGGATTCCCATAAGCTGGCTCTCTAGGTTTTCCAGCAATTTGTCGCACATCCGCCACTTCACCGCCGTCACGTCCATGGTATGGGGCAGCTGGTTGAAACACACCATCCCTGGCTCACTATGAGGTGTTAGTCTCATGCGATAAACGACGTCAACTATTTGCTCTAGTATTTCGTATGGTCCCTCCCAGTATTCTTGGAGCTTTGGGGACAGGCCTCGGCGACGCTGAGTATTTTACAACCACACAAGGTTCTCTCCTCGGTAACCATCACTCTCGGCTTGCACGTGATAACGATTCTTCGTCCTGTCGCTGACATCCTGAGTGTGAAGGCGTACTCGCTCGTGGACATCCTTCAACCTTCGCCAGGATCCACTGACGCAGTCTTCTCCATTTGGGTTCTCCACAACACACTTGAGTAGATCATCCTCTACCTTCAGAGAGTCCCATTGAGCCCAGTAGGATTCCAGTCCCTGTGAACGAGGAGCCACTTCTTGCCAAGCCGGTCCGCGACCAATTCCCTTCCAAACCATCAATGAACTAAGGTCTTCATCAGCTTCTTGACCAATCCGCAAATTGTCAGGATGCCACTGATCGTCAACCACGGCAGTTCTGAACGTGTTGGCCGATTTTTCTTCTAGTTGGTTGTTATGCCTGCAGTCTTCTGAACGTGGTTTGCTTGCAACAGCATCAGCGTTTTGGTGTTGCACAGGTGCAATTCGCGCTATTTATTTTGAGGCTCTACGATACTGGATCGACGATTGCCTCTTCTCATCCACCCGTTTCACTTTTCGCTGCTCCGTTATGGTTTTCTTGGGCTTCTTCGCGCATTTACTATGCGCATGGCCCATTTCCATCTCCATTTCCATTTCCAATTCCAACATCGGAGCGTTCTTCTCTTAGGTTGCAACTTATTCACTAATCGTCGGACTACCTGTCCCACGTGTGCATGCCCATACTTCATCTTAAGACGCTTGATTGATTTAAGGTAGTCTTCACACTCTTGTGGAAGTAAGGTCTGCAGAACATCACTGGCCTGTCCTCTTAATGACACAATCAGACCAGTAGCTTTCTTCGGGGACGTCCCCCCATTTTCTCCTGCAGCGGCTTCGAATTGATTCCGGTACGACATCCATGACGTCTTTCCATCGAAGGTGGGGGGTTTTACCTTTACCTTCGCTGTTCGGGCAATCTCCAGGCTTCCCTTGAGGTATCATGGGGACCGCAGTCGTTCATCGCTGGCAACTGAAGCTGAACCCCAAACTCGTCCCCCATTCCGAACACGCGCTCCTCAACTTTCTGTTCCATGGCTTCGATGGCCTCAGAAAATTCCTGCCTCCCATTCGATGAATTCTCTTGAATGTCTTCCTTAAAAGTAGTCTCGAGTTTTGAATTACTTGCAATTTCATTTCTTGAAGCTTTAAAACTATTTGCAATTTCATCATTTAGAGTCTTGAAATGTTCTTTTATAGTCTTCATATCAGTCTCGAATTGTTTTTCAACTGCATCTCCTATAGTCTTGAATTGTTTTTCAACTGCATCTCCTATAGTCTTGAATTGTTTTGCAATTTCATTTTTAATTTCTTTTAGAGTCTTGAATTGTTTTGCCATTTCAGTTAATATCTCATTTTTTAAGATTATTAAGCTTGGATCAGTCTGCATTTGAAACAAATATTTTTCGGGATCCTCACCTTCATTAATTAAAATGTCACGAAGTCGGTCCTGGAGAATTGTTTTTTTCCAGACGCATCTGCGTCCCTTTCTTCCAATTCTGCCCTTAACTCGGCGACCTTTAGTTCTTCCAAACGTTTGGTAGCCATTTATTTATTTATTTATTTATTTGCACTTCTATATTGTTTATCCCACTTCTGACACCAATTGTTGCGTTTTTGGGTTCCAATAAACAACTCGTGCAATTATTTATTTAAAACAGTCTGTATATTTATATACTCAAAATTATTTAACAATATAAAAACATAAAACTAACTTAACACACTTAAACTACTACAATTTAATTATCACAGGTATTTATTTACTACTACTATTATTTATATCTCTGTCCGTATTTATTTATATCACACTATTTATATAAAACGGCACTACTATATTTATTTCTACGCTACCACTACGTAAGGACTTTCTTTATCCCGAACTACTCCGCCCGCAATGAATGAATCCCGTAATGAATTCCGTACTGAATTGAATCCATCGGTGACGCAGTCGCCTTATATACCTGCATGAAGATTACTAGAGCATTCCAGCACAGTCCCGCTTTTTCTCCACATGTACGAGAAACGTTCTCGTACCTTTCGCTATGCAAGCCATACGGCGTGGAGATGAGTCATCGACTTGTTTACAGATCGTTTTTATATGCCGCGCCAAGATGATTTACGGGCTCTGCTTTTTGTCGTGTGACAATTTCGTTTTTATCGCGCCGAGAGATCTGATTCTTTTATTTAATGTGTAAACACATTTCGTTATAATATTGATCCGAGTCTACAGTTTTATTCCGTGATAGACAACTGATTTTGAAGGCTTTTCTCTAAGATTTTGGGCAAACAATATGGAGATAAATGGGTTATTTTCTATGATCATTTTGCTGCCTTTTTTATATGTTGCAATGCCTACATTAGAAAAAATGTTAAAATCCAATAATTCGTAATTTAACTATATCTAACTATAGGAAAAACATTCAGTCTCGCGATTAACATGGTTAAAACAAGTATAGCTTAGAATATGAAAGAGGGCAGACTTTTTTTATGATATATATTTTTGAAAAATGTTTTTTTAAGTTATAATAATAATATTTCGTTACTTAACAGTCTCACATATTACAGAAGTATCAGATTTAGAGAATATGCTCTATTATTATTATTTATATTATTATTATTATTATTACATAACGCAGCAACCGCAATTTGGAATAAAAAAAACTCAAAAATTAGGCAGGATTGCGTTTTGAGTCCGTTGTTAGTTTCACTGATAATCGACGAATGAATAGAAATATTAGAAAGTCTCAACTTCAACAAGTGAAGAAATGTATTTGCAATGATAACTTTACTATAGGATAAGAAAACAGATGATGAAATAAAAGAAAAAACAGTGTTAGATTGAAGAGTATTCAATAACGCTTTCTTACAAAATAAAACAGTTTTCATAAGTAAGTAGTATATACAAGCTCGATTAGGAAAAAATTACATTAAATAAGTTAGGAAAATAATATTATAATTATCATTAAACAAAAATCATTTCAGAAAATTTGCTGAGTTATTTAAAATTACATAATATTTAGATTTTTGTTTTACTTCTAGACATGTAACTTTTAATCTATTATTTTCAGAATAGATGTATTTATTTTGTTAGCAGCTTTCATTATATTAATAACAAAATATATTCGTTTTTAGTTTTTCGTAACTGGATGAAAATCGCTGGATTATATTAAATGTGTTTTTATTTGGTTGTGTTCATCCACCGTGTCTACAAACTATAATACACAGATATCTTTAATGTTGGTCTTATAATATAATAATATACAGGGTGCCCCACCGAAAACGAAACCGATTGAATATTTCGAAGGAGAAACTTTTTTGAAAAAACGCAAAAACAGGTCGATTTCCATCATATCTTCAACTGTGATACGTCATTCCCCTCCCCTCCATCATTCTAACCATTACAATTTAAATAGGGAAAGTAGTATATACGATACATCATTGAAAAGGTAATTGTACAGAGAATTCAGCAAAGTGATTGTTGGTTGCGCTATTTTTGATTTTAGCGCCCTCTAGCGGGAAAAAGACGGTTACGTATTCCACAATGTGGCACATCATTTCAAAGCTAATTTTATTAGCAACTAAATACGTAATATTTTTGACATTTATTTGTCATTATTCTCAAGTACAGACTGTCAGCGTCTTTTGTAAAATAATAAGTTCGTAGTTTCTAATATTAGAGCTCTGCAAGGTTTTTCGATTATTTAAATTTTTTTCAATTGTTCATTAAATTGCTAATAAAATTATCTTTGTAATGATGTGTCACATTGCGAAATACGTAACCGTTTTTTCCCGCTAGAGAGCGCTAAAATCAAAAATAGCGCAACCAACAATCACATTGCTGAATTCTCCGTACAATTACCTTTTCAATGATGTATCGTATTTAGTACTTTCCCTATTTAAATTGTAATGGATAGAGTGATGGAGGGGAGGGGAATGACGTATAGTTGAAGATATTATGGAAAGGTGTCCCCCTTGGATCAAAAATCTATCTGTTTTTGCGTTTTTTCAAAAAAGTTTTCTCCTTCGAGATATTCCATCTGTTTCGTTTTCGGTGGGGCATCCTGTATATTATCCATCCAAATACTTATGTTTTCTTATAAGAAATAGTAAATAATTTTAATGATACTATTAGTATATTTCTGCTACTTTTATATCAAAATTTTAATTCCTGTAATTTATAATAAACGGACGTTGATTTGTAGTAAAATACAGGAGAAGATTAATCATAAACTAATCTTGTACATGTATCTTACAACATTATAGTGACAATGTAATATTAACTAACTAATCGGATTACCCTTTGTTTCAATAAACAATTCCTAATAATAAAAAGTCTCTAATTCGCTTTCGGTAAAGTCACAAAATAAAAGTTCATTATCCAGTTCACCCCTTTCGCTCATTTCATTTAGCATGGCTCTGTAAATACACAGGATCGTTGGCCCTTGTAAAATAATATTATTAAAACACACTGGAAAATGTATTTTCGATTTTCCTGCTCGGTTTCGCTTGGTTTTATTACTCAACAAATTCATTACTTCTTGCTGACTAGTAGAGGTTTGTATCTCGATTTCATATTGCAGACCAAAAAACGTTCCATTCTAAAGTCCAGAGAGATTTGTGAAATATTGTTTCATATTAAATGTGATTATAAACCTTTTGAATTTATTTATAAAAGGTTTTTCTTTACATGTTTTTTACTGGTGTTGCTTTAAAGATGGCTGTATGAAGGGGCTTGTACTGAAGCTTTTTCCTATTTTCCTTTTTCCACAAAATTAAGGTAATACTTAAATTACTGCAGGCAAGTCATTTTTAAGCAAAAAAATGAAGTGTGGACAGCAGACAACTTTCTTATACATGCGTTCCGAAATATGTATACAAAAGTTATTCTAAATTAAGTTTTAAATTCTATGTCTTCTTAATAAAATAAACCTCTATGTAAAACTGTTACTTCCGGTCTCAATTTCGATATTTTTTTTATACAGAAATTATTCCAAATCCAGCTCAAAGTACTTTTAGTTTCTTAATAAATCCGCATAGAATGCATAATTTTGAAAATATTTAATTCAGTAAGAGTAAAAGTGTTACTTTCGGCCAGAATTTTGATTTTCCTTATTAAAATTATTCCAAATTCAGCTATAAATACTTTTGTTTTCTTAATAAATCTGTATAGGATGCAAAATTAGTGAGATATTTGCAAAAAACTGCTATTTGATAAGAGTAAAAGTGTTTTTTCAAAAAAAAAAATTTATAAAATCGTTTTAAAATTCACTTTTTAGTACTTTTGTATTCTTTAGACATTTTTCAAAATTAGTACTTGTATTAAATTTTGATTTTTTTGCTGAAGTAAACCACTACATACGGTCAACAAATTTTACTGAAAACCTAATCAGGTCTGAAGAGGCAGATTATACTTGTAAGCATCAGGTTTGATATTGATACCTGTAGCCGTTTGGCCGTCATCGCGGTCACAAACAGACAGACAGACATCTGCAAAAACTACTTTTCGGTATCAAGGGACTTCAAAAACTTGGACATCTACAAAAATCTCGATCACAATACTTGGTATACTACATATAAGAAAGCAAAACAGATCAGTCGCAAATCAAAGATGTCCACCACCAATCAACTAGAATAAAGAGGATAATAGAGGCAATAAACATGAAATACATGAGAAATGTGAAAGGGGTAACACGCAGAAACCGAATAAGATACGAGACTATTGAACTTAAACTAGAACCATTATTAGACAGGATTGAAAATCAGCAAATTAGAGGGTTTGGTCACCTGAACAGGATAAACGACAACAGAGAGGTGAGGAATATATAGGAAGCAAAAATAATCTCTAAGAGGAACATAGATAGATCGAGGATATTTGGAATAATGATATTGCAGCAATTCTGGAAAAGAGAGAAATAACGTAAAAAGAAGTGATATAACTATCGAAGGATAAGAAACAGTGGGTAAGTTTATTTACGGGAAAATACACAAAGCGTATGCTGCGCAGTTAATAATCTAGATTTATAGCATTTATGTAATGGATCCGATCCACCAGCGTATATGTAAACCTTCACAAATCAATATGTATGTAAATATCTAACACCTGTCAGCAAAACAGAAAGATAAGAGTTCATTAATAAATAGTAAAACCCAAATCTATCAAAATAGAGAACCCTGAGATACACATTAAGATTACATGAAATTTCTGAAGCAAGAGCTATTACAAAATATATAATATGGTTTATCAGCAAAAGGTAGTATTAATAAAGCAATAAAAGTTTAGCCAAATAAGCATATTTTATGAGGAAGAATTGAATAACTTTCTAAATCAATTGCATCAAGTCATCCAGGCTTACCTAACACCTCATTAATATAGTAGAAAGGAGTATACGAGTCCTACGAGTCTTACTCACTAGGCCTGTTGCAAATCAATTTTGATTGGGTAAGACGAAGGAGATAGCATGAACATAAATAGCTAGGTAATAATAATAAGAATAATAATAATAATTTATTCGTTGAAATTACCATTACAAGAAAGATAGTAAATTAATTCAAAATGCACAGTTAGCTATATATGACAATAAAACAAACAACAACAAAACAATAATGTGTATATAATGCACCTTTCTAAGTATTTAAAAGCCATTAATGACTTTAAGAACTCTTCTATTGAATAAAAACTGTAATAACTTAAAATATTATATTATATTAATAATATGAACAATTATTGTTTTATCCGTTTTCTCCAAGGTGTATGAATTTGTTGTAAATAAACGACTAATGAATTATTTTCTTAATTTTAAACTTATGTCCGAAAATCAGCATGGTTTTTTCCCAAGTAAATCAACAGATACTGCTATGTTTAATTTCTTAAACAGTATTTACACTTCGATCGACCACAATCTTCCATGTCTAAGTATGCTAATAGACATGTCTAAAGCATTTAATTCAGTTGATCAATTAATATTATTGCATAAGGTTAGTAGATATGGTGTAAATGGTGTCTGTTTGAAGTGGTTCGAGTTATATTTGTCGGGAAGGAGACAGAAAATGAGCATCGACGGGAATTTCTCTGGTAACACTGATGTACGTATGGGTATTCCACAGGGCTCTGTCCTAGGGCCAACGTTATTTTTAATTTTTATCAATGACTTTCCTAACTGTCTAACTCGTATTGCTAAGGTGATGTTATATGCCGATGACATAAGTTTAGTTGTTTCATCGAACAATGTTGACGATGTTATTAGTGCTGCTGGTGTGGCCATGTCTAAAGTAAATAAGTGGGTTAAGTTTAATAGGATCGTCGTGAATATCGAAAAAACTCAGTGTATGCTTTTTAATAACAAAAAAAATTTAACATCTCAAGGTTTGTCATGGCTGACACAGAAATTGATTTCGTTAGCAGTTGTAGGTTGCTCGGTGTCATTGTTGATGAGGGTTTAAAGTGGTCCGAACACATAGACCAGTCATGTTCTAAACTCGCCAAATCGTGCTACGCTCTCTTTCAGTTGGGCAATTCTTGCAATTTGTCTACACTAAAAAGTTTTTATTACTCTATTCCAGGATGCGTTAGGGAATAGTGCATTGGGGCATGAGTAGCGACGTTTCTCGCATTTTTATTTTACAAAAGAGGGCTGTCAGGACTATTTTTAATCTCCGACAGGGTGACTCGTGTAGGAATGTGTTCAGGGTAAATGGGATTTTTACATTTTATGATGTATATATTTTTGAGGTTCTGTGTTATGTATACAGAAATCGCAGCAGCTTTCATTTTACTCTGTCGCATGGCTATGAGACCCGCCACTATGATCGTGTTTTGCCTCCTGTACATAGATCGACTTCCTTTCAGAAGACCTTGGCTTTTGTGGGCTGTAAATTATTTAATGCTTTGCCAAATGAAATAAGAACATGTTCCGCATTACGACTTTTTAAAAATAAAATGAGAGACTCTCTCCTTCAAATTTGTTGTTACAGTGTTCAAGATTTTATAAATTATTTTAAATAACTTTATATTGTATTGTATGTGATGTATTTCTTTTACTTTTGCTGTACTGTGCTACATACAATGTCTGAAGTACTAAGAAATAAAATGAATTATTATTATTATTATTATTATCCTCCACTTTTTTTTATGAATAATTTGTCCGTCTCTTCAAGATGATTCTTGAAGAGAGGGAAAAAAATTTTAGAAGATTATTCCAGTAAGTCAAATTGAGTCTAAGCAAATTTCAATTTGCATTTTCTCTGTATTCAAAGATAAACCAATCCTACTTGCGCAGATTAAAAACTTTGCTGGTCAGTATTATTAAAACCAATTGCAAATCAATATGTAATATATCGTGTGGTTGGTCATATATCTGAATATATCCCTTTACATGGGAAATCATATATATGCATATTCCTGCTCCCCATTTTCACCGATATAAGTTGTAATGACATAAGGTGAAAGAGAATAACAAACCGCGTCTTTTGGTACTAAAATCTTCTCTTAATACCTTCTAATACTTCTTTATAAAGCAATTAATATTATAAGTCCAGCTACTATAAAATATGGACGGTCGTGCTTTCTTCGACACAATTTACAATCTATCAGATTTTGACAACTGGATAATAGAGATTTTTACTACCAAAAGAGGCGGTTTATTATTCTCTTTCACCTTATGTCATTACAATTTGTATAGGTGAAAATGGGGAGCAGGATTATGCATATACATGATTTCCATGTAAAAGGAATATGTTCAGACGTATGACTAACCACACGGTATATTAAATGCACTAGAATATATGTTGCCAACTTTGTACAATAAACTGGCGGTTAGAGATAAACAATAATTAGACTTAATCAATGGTTACCATATCTAGTATTTTGTTTGGAAACATGTTGATGGTCTCTGTTATTAACTGAAAAGAACTAATTGAGAATATGCATGCTTCGATATGAGAATAGAATTATTATCTGAAATAAGCTTTTATGAACATTGGTGGATAGAACAGAAAATATTTTGTACAGAGAAATTTCCATTTCTTGATATTACAACGAATGTAAAGTTATGCAAATTTTGTTATTTATTTAAAGATATCTTAAAAACCAACAGATTTACAAGAAATGTTTTAATACCTAAATTGATTTTTCTGCTTCGCGCTGAGTAAATTAATTAGGAAATTTTATCACAAAAATTTGCCCACGATGAGATTTGAACTCAGACCTTCTTAATGCCGTCAAGATGCGCTAACCAACTGCGCTACGAGGGCTTGAGTTCATATCTACTTAAACGTCTTGATATCATCAAGTGACAGATTGAAATAATACAACTTTATCCGGCAGTTCGGAAATGAATGTGTAAATTTGAATTTTAATTATTTTTAAAATTCTGTTTTTCTCAGCGGAGAAATACCTAAATTGATTTTTCTGCTTCGCGCTGAGTAAATTAATTAGGAAATTTTATCACAAAAATTTGCCCATGATGAGATTTGAACTCATGACCTTCTTAATGCCGTCAAGATGCGCTAACCAACTGCGCTACGAGGGCTTGAGTTCATATCTACTTAAACGTCTTGATATCATCAAGTGACAGATTGAAATAATACAACTTTATCCGGCAGTTCGGAAATGAATGTGTAAATTTGAATTTTAATTATTTTTAAAATTCTGTTTTTTATTTATGTTTTAATGTTAAGTTTCTCGAATATTTTTAATATTCCGGAAAATACAAATATAGCGATATAGAAAAATACAACACATTTTAACAGCTGTACAAATAATATTATTCTCCAATTATACTAGTATATAACTACCAAGACTTACGATGACACTTATTGAGTAGTAAGCTTCCATTGTTATCGTTAGTTACTTCTTGGTTTCTGTCGACGTTTCGTCCACTATTCTAAGGGACATTTCCAGGGCTGCTAAGCCTACTGCACTTACCAGAAATGGACTAGTTAATCCGTATATCATTAAAAGCTCTAAGGATGTCCATTAGGATAAATGTCGTCAAAGTAGATACCACGACAAGGTTTCAACCTAGAAACCGAAAGGTAGTATTTACTAAGAATTTAACATTCATAACTGAGTCTCAAGTTACGACATATTTTCAAAGAAAGACGTTAACGTATTTAGAAAAGTATGTAAATATGTCTAATCACGTTCTTATAACATAAACGGCAATGTACTAAATGAAAATCCATAAACCACTTAAAAATTTTGTCTAATATTTGTTAGAAAATACAATTGGTATCACTATGATAAGTGAAAGCACATAAGAGTAGTATTTTAATAAAAAAATTAAACCGAAATCAATGACATCAGCAAAAAGAAGGCGCCCAAAGTATTTTCATTCGAACAAACATCCATCTGGCGACCGTTATTGAAAACAACCTGCTATTCGAATTCATCTCGAACCAAAAGAAAAAGAAGGTTACGGGGAAACAAAAACCACAGAAGAACATTCATAACGCGACAGTGCACCCTATCGATTTCCACACTTTCTATTAGACAGCTTGTTCTCTCTTTTTATTCGTCGCTCTTGTAATTCCCCTGTGCTTATTAAGTATTCTAGGAAACACTCTGTTATCTTTGTAAGTGCAGAATACAAGACACGGTGCAGCGGTGGAGCGAAACCTCACTTTGTAATAGAATTAATTAACGTACTTTTTTTCCGTTTCTTTTTGTTTTTTGTTTTGTTTCTTAATTCTCGGGCTGCGAATAAAGTCAGAGGGAAATTTCCCAGACGGAAATAGAAGCGCGCAACATTAAGTTTTCTCCTCTTTTGTTCCCGTTTTATTTCACTTTATTTAAGCGTCTCGGGTATCCATCAAAGTTTTATTGAAAACGTTTGAGACACTAACGTTAATTTTGCTTAAATTCACAGTCTTAATTTGTTTTGTTTCCATTTGTGAAATGCGGATCTCTTCCTTGGTGTTCCTAGCGAAATACTTTAAACAAAGAAAACTTCTGAGCTTCTTTTTAAATTTCATTACAAAGTTTCTATTGCTTATTATCCTATCTCATATTTAAACCTTCTTTAGTTAATAAAACCAGTCCTTCTGCTTATGGCAAAAAGCCAAATCATAAAACATTTGAAACCAAACAAAATTTAGTAACTTGAATATGTTTTTCACTTAAGCGAGAAAGCAGGTTTGTTTGCTCTTAGTTAAACTATTTGTATATATGTCTTACAAATAAGCGGTTACATACAGCATACTATCATACATCTGTATGTATGTACGTATATATATAAAAAAAAGTATTATTATTCAAGTCGAGAAAATTGACGGCATTATGTACCATGAAACGAAATTTGAAGTAGGATAAACATTTAAATATCGCATAGAATATAAAGAGAATGGTAGATCTTGATTCTTCAAAAATCAGGTCGATTTAAATCTACTATATCTAAAATAAATTTATAGATTGGGACAAAGTCGATATGATTTAAGAAATCTTCTTTTTATGGAATTACTTGAAAATGAAGTAATATGTCAACTTCGATTCTAAAAAATTTGAGGTCTCGCCAGTGTACGTGGTGACTGTCGACTGCCTTTACCATTAGGGTTTCTTAATCCTGTTGATAAACCTTCAACGAAAGCTTACCGTGCACTGATTATTCCTGCGTCAATCCAAACTTTTCCCTTTGTGTATCCTTCGTTCAACCATCTTTCATCTAAGTAAAATATCGGAAGACCATCATCTCTGTACTGTTTTATTGTTCTCAGGTATTTTCTTTTCCAGTGTTTCATTACCACCTACTTGAAATTGATGAGTTTCAAGAATCTGTGTAGAGTTGCTCGGCTCATTTTTGGTATGAACTCATTCATAGTTATATCTGCCATAATTTTATCAAGGGTCGGAAGTTTGTTTTTAAAAAAGAAACTGTGCACATTCTGTCATACAGTATTTTTTACAGATTCGTCAATTTTATAAAGTTATGAATGTCTGCCTACTCGTTCTTTAGGAGGCCCTAATTTGCCTGTCTCTTTATATTCCTTCATTATCCGATATACAGTTGACTTTGCCAACCCTAAAATACATATTTATAATACATATATTGTTATTGAAGTAATACTCACACCTTACTTAGTGTTCTGGAGATGTTTTTTACCATTTTTGTTATTCCCATTCTGGGAATTTGTACCGTTAACGTTTTATACATATTTAAAACGGTTTGTTTTTCGTGATGTGTTAGATGTCCTAATCGGTCATGCTGCTTAGGCAGCGAGACTAACGCTCCTTGACCAAAACCTTGTTGAATTCAAACATGTTCTATTTTTCTCCTCAACTTGATCAAGTTTTTAGTGATTTCTAGTAAAATGCATGTTATAAAGTTTCTTGCCAACGGTGTAAAATGCAAACACAAATTCCATTTTAGAATATCATTAAAAATGACATGTTAATTTGTACTTCTTGAAAGAATTGTGTGTAAAAACTATTTATTTTCTTTTGCATCTCTTGTGCAGTTATTTTTACATTCAATATCAAACACAAATCTTCGGTAAATTTTTAATTTTTTTATTTCGTACTGTTGCACTATTG
This sequence comes from Amphimallon solstitiale, assembly GCA_963170755.1. Lineage (NCBI taxonomy): Eukaryota > Metazoa > Arthropoda > Insecta > Coleoptera > Scarabaeidae > Amphimallon > Amphimallon solstitiale. The sequence continues at coordinate 19,187,247 of OY720679.1, forward strand.
GTACTACTAATTCACCTAAAAACTTGGTAAAGAAATTGATAAGTGTAATACAGCCTTTATGTTCAAAAGTACAGATTTTATTTATATAACAGCAGTTAAATGTGATATATCAAAGCAAAAATGTGAGAAAGCAAAATCGTACGTTATAAACATAAAATGGCGTAATGGGTGTACATATTTTTGCATATTAAACCTGCATACGCAAGAACCAATAAAATCTCAGAAAAAATGTACCATTTTGGCGCGTTATTTAAATCACTTCTTCTTATTCTAAGACAGGGTATAGTTTACTTTAGTGCAAAAATCAATTTGACGAATATCTCGACAACTACAAAGTTTAAGCAATCCTACAGAATATGAAAGTACTCACAAGTCAGTTTAAGAATAATTTTATTAAAGAGTTTTTGCAAAGTAGTGTCATTCAGTACAGATTTATTAAAAATATATAAGAATTTATAGCTAAATTTGGAATAATTTTTATATAAAATAATGTCGAAGTTTCGATCGCAAGTACCACTTTTAGTGATATCGAAACAAATATGCAGTGCGCATTTCTTAGAAATTAATAAAGATCGCTGTAGAAGAAATTGAATATTTATCCTCGAAAATTTATCTTACCTGAGTCCAGCAGAGATTCTTCAAAAGTAACTTCTCTGAACATCATCTGTTTGCAGTTGAAAGATAATTCTGATTTTATTTTATCACTACTTTTCCATTTACCCCTAGCATCGTGGAAGTCTTCTGTTATGATACAATTCAATTGTGTGGCCCTTTCTAATCGCGGATAGATGCATGGCATATGTTACTCATATAAGGCCGTTTCATTCCACTTAAATGTTTATTTCGAAATACTAGGCCGATTTGTACTATTACTAATTTATTTTAAAATTATATCTTTGAGAATGGTTATGTTTTACATAAAAGTATGATTCCGGAATTATTGGTATATATCAGGAGATATATGTGTGCACTCTAAATTATTAAAATTTATTAATATATATTCTAATAAGTTTTAATAGTCAGTTCGAAAAGATAGTTAACATAAAATTTGATTTTTTCTTTAAAGTAAACTACTACTTTCGGTCTACCGATGTACTGAAAATCTAATCATATTTCCAGAGAGAAATTATACTGTATACATTGACCGCTAATCACACACACAGGCATAGAAAGAAAGAGAAACATTTTTCAAGAACCACTTTTCTGGTATCAGGGGCCTTCAAAACCTGGACATCTGCAAAAATCTCAAGGACTAACACTTTCGACATCACAATATTTCCTTATAGTATGTATAAGAAAGTAAAAAGTAACAAGTTGCAATAGTGTATACGCAAGAGTATCTAAAGTAATTGTATTGTAAAGTGCCACCACTTTGACCAACTTTTCATGATTATTACTTTAACTGCAAAACCATTGAAATTGGTTGAAATATTTCTTTCGATTTAGCTTTTAGGTAAACTAGAAGGAAGCATTCTCCTCCCTAGGGAGCAAAATGAATGTTTTCCTCCCTAGAGAGGATTTAAGATATTCCGCAATTTTGTATGTATGGAATTTTTGACATGGTGTTTTTACCCACAACTTGTGCTGAACATTTTCCCTTATTATAATTAAAAAAAAAACGAGTAATGCTCTATATGTTTCGGTCGAAAAACACAATACTTCCTATAAATTTCAATTAAATTTACACCATTAATTAATTCATTTGTAATATCAAATACTTTCTCGATATTAGTTTTTGTATTTGGAACGACTAAAAGGTCACATTTGTCTTGAATAGTTTTCACCATCATACTGGTCAGTTCTTCAGAACGACAGTTTCCGCATATTCCAATAATTAAGACAACCTGTCAAAAGAAAAAAGAAAATAATAATTCACAAAACTAGCTGATCATCAATAAATAATCATAGATTTGAGCTTCGCAAATAAATCTACGTATTTACATCTTCCATGCAAAACACTTTCACTTTTTTTGTCTACATTTACTCCACATTGTTGGTGTTTTGGACTTATTTGAAAAATACACCAAAACTACATCATCTGTCACTTTTGTGACATTTCGCGTCGATATCCATTCCTTAAGCAATATAAACAACTATATTTTTGTGGAAGTAGATCCAATGATGCCGCATTAGCCTCTTCACGTATGTACATCTTGGGGAACATTGTCTTCTAAATCACTATCAGAATCCATTGATGTAAACACCACTTGCAAGAAGAACTGAATAAAACAGAAATGGATACCATGGAAACGATGCACAGCTTATCGTATTTTGATAAATGAGATTTAGAACTACTTCTAGAATAATAATAAATCTTAGAAATGATTTCGTAGGTGATGTCTTAGAAAAAAATATGTATAAAACACGGGAGGTAACTTTATTATTTTGAAACTTAAATAGAATTTATGTCACTGAATCGTGTAGCATATTTAAGTAACTTGCATCTATTAAAGTGCGTTATACTTTTGTATAGGTTAATTATTAATAAATATGTTCAAATAACATGTATTTAATTAAACTATGCAAAGGCTAAGTCACAATTATATAATAATTGGCAACCATCTTGAATTTTAAATCGATTAAACCTACGTAAAAGTAGGTATCATATAGGAGTTAGAAAAGATTACTCATAATTAAGAAGATCTGCATAATAATAAAGACAAAGTAGTGGAGTCTTTAAGAAAAAGTGTACTTCTCGATTTCAAGCAACAAGAAACTTCTGTACTACAAATCTATATATTAATACGTGATTTCGACCACTAGTTAGTTTAAATACTGGTTTCTGTAGGACTCCTCTAAGTAGAATTTTGAAGTTCAAGTCTTATAAACCGAAATTTATTCAACCTCTCATAATCCCGACTTATTTAATACAATTTGATATTGTTTGCAGCAAATTGTTACTGGGCTCTAATAATTTAAATTCAAAATCTCCACATTATATTGATATAATAATATTATAAAAAACTGTATTTGAAAAATATCAATTTTGTGACTACTTTCATTAATAGTTATCCCTACAACTAAGTGGTGTTTTAGTACTTCCTTGAATTTAAACATATTATTATTTTATTTAAAACCCATAAATATTTACTGAATCGCAGTGACATCCTTTTCTCAAAATACGCCTATTTCTCCACAAGAATTTCAAAAATCTGAACTCATTTCTTTACTCTTTGGTGCAAACTTTATGGCATAAACTATATATAGGGTACATATTAAAAAATAAGATGTTTGTCACCAGTACGTAGGTGTCTGGCTCCATTCCTGGTCATATAACAAACTCCTATGCCGTTTGCAAACGACATGTTTCGGACCTTAAATCTATATAGATTGTATAAAAATTGAAGTCAAACTCAAAAGACTCAAAGTGTAATTGCTACAGCTCATGGGCGTCCAAGACACGTTATTTGAACTTATTATTATTATTATTATTTATATAACAAAATATATGAACTAAGCAAGTACCGGAAGAAAAACTATGTACGATTTAAGTGTTTCATTTTCTATGTCCTCCGAATATACATTGAAACAATACATACCCCATTTTTTAGTTTATTCTCATTTATAAAATTAAGTTTACTATGCCATACATCTGTTTGTATTATCGTTGATTTTACTGTCATTGAAATCAATTACGTAAATCCAAGAAAGCGGAACGATTAAAAATTTATTTGCATACAATTTATGGGGCGTCAAATGTCAACATAAACTTTTTTGCTTCTGATTCGTCAGGTAGTTCAAAGAAATGCAAACTTGCAACATTAATTTGAAAACTTCGGACAACTTCACGGTTACATCAAAGACATATACTGATGTTATGTAAGATTAATATCGTAACCTGCTCTCTAAATATTTCATATTTCTAAAATTAACACTTTGGTGTAAGTGAGAAATTAATTATGTATGAAATCTTCGTATTTTGCTAGAGGATGCAGAAAACAAAATTTCGAATTGAATAAAATTCTGGTTTATTAGCTAATCTCATTACTTCTTCTGTTTTAGTTATTTATATTTAGAACGCTCGATATTTTACAGGCCTCAATTCTATACCATCAAAAATAAATAGCAATAGAAAATGCAATTTCTATGTATACATACTGTCAGTTTAAAATAGTATGATAAACCTTTTCTTTCTATTTCGGATTTATAAAGCTCTCTTTATAAAATCCGTCTTGGTTATACATATGAAGAGTAGAAATTCAAAAGGGTCTAAGCGCCAAAAAAATGAAACTAAGATATTAAACAAAATATGTCTAAAAAATAAAAGAAGTTGAAAATCTTTGTTGAAATCGTTTTATTAAATAAAGAAAACACGGTTACACAAACTGGTTATATTGTTACACAGTTAAAAAAAAACTGTCATGAAAAAACTAACCTAAACATCACAACCATTAGAAGGTCCTAAGTGCCCAGTATAACAAAACTCAAAAGGGGTCTATGTCCAAAGAAACGTTTTACTGTGATTGTGTTCTTTCTATGAGATCTTCATAAAAGGGGCAATATTGTAAAGGGATATAATCCATCATATCTTTTAGATTTTGTAACTTCTCGGCTGAAATACGGTTTTTGCAGTCGAGGTCGCGAAGCACTGCTAGGGGAATGCCAGCAGCCCTTTTTCCTTTCTTCAGGACATTACAAGTAGTCCATTGTTCTATATCAGAGAATGTTTTCTTGGTTTTTACTAAAGTTTCTTGTCCTTGTTCAATTTTAATCCAGACTACTTGGGAAATTTGAAGTTTTGTCGTATTTAGATATTCGTCAGCCATGCTTTGAAAATCTTTAAAATCGTTTCTTTGCATGTGGAGTACATTAAAAGGTCTCTGATGGCGTGCTTCTGCTATCATCTTCCCTATGTGTTCAGGAGTGTAATTTTTTAGGACGCTTTTGCTTTTTTCGATTAGGGCAAAATCCCTATCGCAAGTGAGGTAAGAATGGCCACTTACCAGAAACTTTTGCTCGACCTTTTCGTAGATACCCTTAGAAACTAAGTAAATGAGCAACATTAGAATGATCTTATTTTTGTTTTGCCCGATGCAATTATTACTCCATATTACTAGATTACTTCGTTTCCGAAAATTTGGATGCGCAATGACTTTTAGCACACAAGAGGCGATTTCGTTTCCACCTCTCCCTGTAACAGATTCATCCCATATGCACATAAACGCATCATCTGTATCAGAGAGATGAACTCCGAAGTTAAAACAGGACAGTTGTCTACTGTAGAACATGTCAGAATGGCTTAGAGTGGGAATAAAAAGCACTTGTTCTAAATCAATTGAAATAATATTGTCTTGATTATCTATAGTTTGTGATTTTGTAATATCCGAATTCATTGCTGTTCTTGCCTTTTCCGCCTTGCGATGATGTAATTCTAGTTTCTGTGTTTCTTGTCTTCTCTGTGGGTTGGTTGATGGAATTGACTTGATCTTATTTTAATAAAGATCACACTGCGAACATGTATCTGACCTAGGCCGCCCGAATCTGAGATTTGGAAAGTCCTTTTGCAATACTAGAGAGTAGAACTTATAAGTAACAGTTGAGTTTGGATATTTTCGCTTGTATACCAAAAACATGCGATTTTGATTTAAATCTGGACTCAGAAATTCTTTTATTGATTTATTTCGGCTATAGTGATTTTCCTCGCGAGGAAAACTATGGATGTGATCCCTGACCTGCTGACGCAGTTCTGGCAAATATTTTTTTATTTTCGTTCCTTTACCACGCTGATCTATGTACGTAGTTTGCCCTCTTTTCTTTTTTTCGACGAGTACTTGCACTTTCTTATGGCTTAGCGCAAATATATTAGAAAAAGTCTTTCGGCAAACTTGTACATGTTCTCCACAACCATCGGGAACAGTATAAGTATTCGTACATTGGCGACGACTTTGCTCTGGAGTATTATACGTGCCATGTCTCCTGCGACGTATAGGTATAACTTGAATCAGCCCCGAAAGAAAAGTACTCTGCTTATCATAATTACTAGCTTCATAGTACTGGCGAAATAGTGAGCTTCTTTGCTCAAATGTTAAAGGTTTGTAGCCATATTTACAAGAACACGTTACCTGTAACACGAGCGTAATATAAATTGGCGTATATTTAGAGGTTAGAATTGTTTACCACAAGTTCAGGTTGATTTTTAGCCGGCACAACGTCATTTTTATAATTTGTATGTTGCAAACCACTATTTCTGCACCTTTTTCTTTCTTTTCTAACACTCTCGGCATCTTTATGGCGCCTTTTTACGGCAATATTGCCGAGTTGTACGTCATTAGAGGTATTCATGTCGTATACTACAATGTTAATAATTAGGCACTTGGACCCTTTTAACGTAAAACGGACATTTACACATAGACCGCGCGCAGGTTTTGACGCCACACAAAACAACTTGATACAGCGTTAGGCACATAGACCGTTTTGAATGCTATTGGCGTTGGCACATACACCCCTAAACACATGTTACCTAAAATTTGCTGGAAGTGGCACTTAGAGCCTTTTGAATTTCCACTCTTCATATATAGTTTATAGCACTGCAATTTTTTTTTTTGATGTTTGTGGTAAATATAATAATAAGGAACCATTTCATTCTAAATGTCAAATATAAGCTAAAATAAAACACTCATACTTTGCTATATCACCATATTAACCAAAATTATATATTTGTACTTAATCTAATAAAGTGAAAAACGGGTTATTAGTAGTCATTACATTAAATACTTATCATAAGGGTGACAACTAAATATGACATAACTGCATTACATTTTTTGATACAACAAAAGAATGTATAATGTATAATGCGTATGTAATTAATTTAATTGTCGAGTTTGACATAGTAATCCCATAAGCGCAGAATATAATTTCGAAATTAGAGGTTATTTATGCTATTTTATCATACTGGCAATGTTATACTTGCTTGTAAGTTTGGTGATATGACTATAAAACCACATTTATATTGTAAATAAAATATTTAGGCACAACTCTGGCGGCTGAACAAATAAAGACGACATTTCCAAATTGCCTATTCAAAAATGAGAGATAATTGCAGCGTGTAAGTCAATTACAGGCACCAATATTTTTTTAAATCTTGACATAGGCTAACTTTTTTATTTGAAAAGATAGACCTATGGTTCCTGAAGCAAAGTTTTAGGAATTAGTCCAAATAAGAAAAATGTGTGGAAAAAATAAACACGTGGTTGCCAGATTGGGCGCTATTTCAGTAAAACATATTTTCTTAAATGGCAACACTGCATTTTTTTAACAATTTCTAATACATCATGAGATTCTAGACAAAACAAAGCGGATGCAAGTTTTTAATTAGAGTTGCAGTTTACGAGCTAATAGTGCCTAAAGTTAATACATTTTCCAACATTAAAAGTATAGCAATAGTAACAAAAATTAATTACCTAAAGTTTATTTTTTAAAAAAATATTCGAACTGATTTCGTAACAATGTTAAGTACCTTGCACCCGTTAAATTTCCTTCTAGGAAAACATGACCTACCACTCTGTTGTTAAATATGCCACACCAAACATTAACTTTAGGATTGATCTGTTCCCGCCTATCTTCAGCCCAACAAGGATTATTATCAGAACAATATCTGTAATTTTGCCGGTTTACCAAACCGTTTAAATAAAAGGAAGCCTCATCGCTAAATAATATATGATTTTGAAAATCTGGTTGTAGGCGCTTTTTCTCCAAAAACCAATCGCAAAATTCCAGTCGCCGATCACAATCATCGTCATGAAGTTGCTGTACACTCATAATTTTATAGGGATCCATTTTAATTCAAGATTACACAAAACTTATAGTGATGTTATGACAGCAGGGACAAACATAGCCTCTTTGTTATTCCTTTAATGTTGGAAAAAGTATTAAAATTTAGGCACTATTAGCTCGTAAACCGCCACTCTAATCAAAAACTTGCATCCTCTTTGTTTTGTCTAGAATCTCATGATGTATTAGAAGTTGTTAAAAAAATGCGGTGTTGCCATTTAAGAAAATATGATTCTCTGAAATAGCGCCCAATCTGGCAACAACGTGTTTAATTTTTCCACACATTTTTCTTATTTTGACTAATTCCTAAAACTTTGCTTCAGAAACCATAGGTCTATCTTTGCAAATAAAAAAATGAGGTGTGGCCACCACACGACTTTCTTATACGTATGAAAGTGTTACTTCCGGTCCGAATTTTGAAATTTCATTTATACAAAAAATATTCCAAATCCAACTCTAAATACTTTTGTACTCTTCATAAATATACAGGCTGTCCCAGATAGTGTGCTCACCATTGGGATCTCGTGAACGGTAAGAGATAGAGAGTTGGTTAAATGAGACAAAATGTACGTGACACCTGGGTTTATTTTTTTAAGCAAAAAAACTTTTTAAAAAATGAACGATACGTGCGCTATAGGGGAAAAACTAAAAATCGGCAATTTTAATTTCTTCGTTTAACTTATTTCATGTAAAAGATACCGAAATACTATTTTGACATTATGAAGGTACTTTTTTACGCAGAATTCAAATTTGGTATTGCAACCTCTGAAGCTTTTATACGTTTCGAGATTTTTATACAAACTTTCTTATTTTAAATACAAATCGTAGGCGGCTTTGACTGTATCAAAAATAGCATAATATGCTGATTTCAATGATGTATAACACTTTGGGTTTATTTGTAGAAATAACAAAGTTATAATGATATTTGTGCAATTTAGGCTATACATCAGAGGCAGCATTGAATTATTAAAACAATAAGTAGTATCTGTCAAATTTATTTACAAGCAAGTTACGTATCGGTTTATTTTTGTGTTATTTAGTCTGCTATTTTGTTCGTTTATTTAAAAATCACCGCATTTGTTGTTTTGGTTCGTTTTATTACTTGTTTATTGTTGTTCACGTTATGGAGAAATTTAATAATGAAGAGAAATATGATATGCTTCAAAGTTACATATTGGCTCACAAAAATTCAAGGAATGCAGCTAATCATTATTTGGAGTTGTACCCAGATCGACGGCAACCACACGAAACTTTATTTCGAAGATTAGAAGTAAATCTAAAAACATACGGTGCCTTTAGTAAACCGAAAAGAAATAGAAAAAGATTAGATGAGGAAACCCAAGTTATTGTATTAAATCAGGTGCGTGAAAATCCAAAAGTTTCCACAAGAGAAATGGAAAACAACACCGGAATCCCTAGAACATCAGCCCATAGAATATTAAAAAAGCATCGATATCATCCTTACAAAGTCCACATTAGCCAAGGACTCCAACCAGGAGACGCAGAGAGGCGGACTCGTTTCTGTCATTGGTACATTAATCAGAATAACAACAATGTTACATTTCTGTTTAATGTGTTGTGGTCAGATGAATCTCGATTTACGAACAATGGGTTATTTAACAGAAATAATATTCACTATTGGGGGACGGAAAATCCCCATGCTCTACATGAAGCTCGACATCAAGAACGTTTTGGGTTCAATGTGTGGTGCGGTATTATCGGCAGAAGAATAGTTGGACCTATTATCTTCAATAACAATTTAACGAGTGAACGCTATTTGAACTTACTTCAAGGTGAAATAGAAGATCTTCTAGACGATATTCCGCTTAATCTAACTGCGAATATGTATTTCCAACAGGATGGGGCACCAGCACATAATGCTCACGTTATTACGAATTACCTAAATAATAGATTTGGTAATCGGTGGATTGGTAATCGAGGACCCATTTCATGGCCTGCACGTTCCCCAGACTTAACCGCAATGGATTGTTTCCTTTGGGGTTACATAAAATATAAGGTGTATAAAACACAATTTAATAATGTGGAGGAACTGCAAGCTTGTGTTTTAAGAGAGTTTCATCGGATAAATGGACGTATTTTAGAAAAAGTGATTAATTCCACACTAAGAAGAGCTCAGTTATGTATCAATAACAATGGAGGACTTTTTGAGCATTTAATGTAATTTATCTACTCCTATTTACTAGTAGTAAATAAATAGTTAGGTATGTGAAGTTAGTGTTTTATTTACTTTTCAGTCATTTTTGTATTTTGTTTCCAGGAATAGGTAAGTATAAAACAAAAAAATATGCTAATTATTCTTGTAACTTTGTTATTTCTACAAATAAACCCAAAGTGTTATACATCATTGAAATCAGCAAATTATGCTGTTTTTGATACAGTCAAAGCCGCCTACGATTTGTATTTAAAATAAGAAAGTTTGTATAAAAATCTCGAAACGTATAAAAGCTTCAGAGGTTGCAATACCAAATTTGAATTCTGCGTAAAAAAGTACCTTCATAATGTTAAAATAGTATTTCGGTATCTTTTACATGAAATAAGTTAAACGACGAAATTAAAATTGCCGATTTTTAGTTTTTCCCCTATAGCGCACGTATCGTTCATTTTTTTAAAAGTTTTTTTATTTAAAAAAGTAAACCCAGGTATCACGTACATTTTGTCTCATTGGGATCTCGTAAACGGTAAGAGATAGAGAGCTCTTACCGTTTACGAGATCCCAATGATGAGCACACTATCTGGGACACCCTGTATATAGAATGCATAATGTACGACATATTTGCAAAAAATTGTTATTAGGTAAGAGTAAAAGTGTTACTTCCGGTCCGAATTTTGAAATCTTTTTTATACAAAAGATATTTAAAAGTACGTTCTAAATACTTTTATACTGATAATGTACCTGCCTAGAAAGCATGACTTGCGAGATATTCGCAAAAAACTGATTTTCGATAAGAGTAAAAGATCTACTTCCGGTCGGAATTTCGAAAAACTTTATTAATACAATTTTTCTCAAATTTAATTTTGAGTACATTTGAATTCCTTATAAATTTGTTGAAACTTAGTAATTGACGAAATATTTGCAAAATTCGATTTTTTCACTGAAGTAAACTACTACTTCCGGTCCGCCGATTTTGCTCAAAATCTAATCAGTTCTCAAGAGGAAGATTGTATTCGTAAATACATAAATTTGGAATTGATATCTGTAGCGGTTTGACCGCTATCGTGGTCACACAGAGACAGACAGACACACACACACACACACACAAACATTTTTTAAAAACCACTGGTTTGGTATCAGGGGACCTCAAAACGTGGACATCTGCAAAAATCTCGAGAGCGAAAATTTTCATTATCACAATACTTCCTTATACTACGTATAAGAAAGTAAAAGTTAGCCTATGTCAAGATTGAAAAAAATAACCCTGTATATTAGATTAGTCTGATCATAAATAACTGGTATTTCCGAATAAAGCTTTAAATATTTTAAGAGCCCATAAAAAATCTTACTTGTTATTAAATAAAATTATGGAAAGTATGAAAGAGGTGTCTAAATATTATTACTATTACTTAAATCAGTACAAGAAGAAAAGTTTTAAATACTCATTTTAAGATATTTTGCACCTCTTTACATAAAGCAACTCGTTTAACCGTAAACTCGTTCGTAAAAGCCGTGTTTTATGAAGCTTGTATTTCAATGTACTATTAGAAGTATGTGTGTATATATTTCTTATTTACACCTTTTTTCAGAATTTCCAAGAAGTTGTTTTAATAATAATAATTCTTTTGTTTTTCTCTGCCCTCCTGCATTTATATTTTCTCGTTTTAAGCAAAAAATGTGTACCCACATATAGTTAAAATAAGTTTTTTGGTCGTTTTACCTGTTATATGCTCTCTAGAACTACTTGCTTACTTTAAAAGTTTTGTGTGTATAGAAATGTAGTTTAGTAATTCGAAAACTTTGATGAAAATAAGACGAAAAGTCTTAATGTAATTCGACACGTCCAAAACAATCTCTTGATGAATGGTGGCTTCACTTAATTTTCTAGGTCGTGTCATTAATTTTCGTAACTCTAGCACGGTCAGCTTAAACGTAATTTATTATCAAGCAATGTCGATTTCTTAAACAGCAGATTCCACAAAAACATCCTCTTCGTCTTCAACCATCCCTAAATATTTACGGCGTTCACCACAACCTTTACAACCATTTCTGTATTAATTGTATTACTTACTTCGAGATATATCAAATTCCTAGCTTATTATCTAAATAAACTAGACGACTATAATATAGCGAACTAATTCAAATTAGTATAATAATTAATTTAAATTCAATGTCAAAGTTGATACAAAATGAAGGAAGATTTTTAGTTTTGATATAGCCACCAGCATTATAATGTTGCCAAACATTATTTCACATACTATATGACTCGTAATCTAACGTCTACTACAAGAACTAATAATTTAAGTTTTTATTATTTAAGTTAAACCTAATAATTATTTACTGTAATTATAAAGTATTCTTTTCTCTTAGTATAAAAGGAAATGTAAATAAACGATATCAAACACGAATGGAACATTTGACTTAATATTTTGTTCAAAAACCAATATTTTCTATTGTCGCCCGTAACGTCTGATCTACAAGATTTACCTTATATTTACTTCTGTCTCCCAAATTCTTCTTCTTATCGATGAACAATTTCAAACCAAAGATTTGCTGTAATCAAGTTATTAACAAATTTTAAATTTATGTATCAGAATGACTTACAATATATATTGATTTAGTGCCAGAAAGGAAAAACACAAAATCTGGACCCGATACGTGGCGCTGTGGCCGAGTTATTATATATTACAGTGAAACTTCCCATAGGCGGACACTGTTCGTTCCGACAAAACTGCCCGTTTAAGAGAAGTGCCCGTTTATCAGAGAAGACAGAAAAATTAAGTAGAAACGCAAAGCTAAACTTTCATTTGAACACACAGTGTAAAATTATATACTTATAACTTTATTAGCTAAATAAAACTCAAACGGCTATGTGCACATTTATATATACATACATATAATAGAAACATATGTACATAGGTAAGGTACATATACAATTTATATACTATCTTACAAAATAATCTAAAATGGAAGTTTGCTTGTGTGTATTACATGCCAATTTTGCTTCAAAATGTAATGATAGCTCACTAAGCTTACCAAACGCTTGTACATCATCTTTTTCAAAACAAAATTGTTTTAGTTTTTTATTTCCAGTAGACCATCTTTATACGATACTATTCTTTTCTCATAATCATTAGTTCTAGGAATTTCTATTTCATCGTCACTGTTTTGACTTTCTTTTTCTAAATTGTCGAGCAAAATATGGTCTGGCTTATCGTCCGTCTTCTGTATACAAATTGGCGTCAATATTTATAAATTCCTGTACATCATTACTTCCTAATTTTCCCTTTAGCGTACACATTTCAGCCACTTTAGAAAACGGAATTTCATCTTCAGGATCATATTGATCACTTTCAAACTCCTCATTTACTTCTTGAAATCCTGTTTCCTTGAAACATCATCCCATGCTTTTTTAATAAAATAAATCGCATCTAATACGCTAATATAATTGGTTAAATTATGTACAGAATCAGAACTCTCAAACTGCGATAAGATGTGTATTACTCTTAAAGCAACGCGAATATTTTTAAATGCGCGAGGACGTGCTGATTTTCCGATAACCAACAGTTTTTATTTCTCCCCTGCCATATTCACACAGTGCACTATAGTAAATCTTTCTTTCGATAACATGTCGCCCATATATCTTTCGCATCTTAATGCCATCGTCTTTGTTGGTAGTGCCCGAAAAAATAACCCTGTTTCGTCCAAATTATAAATATCGCAGAGTTTGTACCCTTTAATTATTAACGGCAACCTATTTATGAAAGCTTCGACATTTTCTTGATTTGCGCTAACGGCTTCGCCAGATACCATGCGGTAATGAATGTATTCAAATACAAATCCGTCCGTTTAATGGAAACTTTGCGGTCAAAAAGCAGCTAAATAACTGTCCGCGCCCGTTCAAGGGAGTGTCCGCATAAGAGAAACCAATTTATTAGGAATTCCCTACTCTTAAATTCGGGACCGGACAAAATGCCCGTTTAAGGGAAGTGCCCGGCTAATAGAAGTGCCCGTTAAGGGAAGTTTCACTGTATATGTATATCATCGCGCCACCTACCGGAAAGGGCAGAACAACATCTGCCGAACCAGCTAGTTAATTAATAAAAACGAAACGTAGCGAGAGAAGGGTGAGCTTATGTTTATGTTGGTATAAAAGGTTTATTCTCATTACCAAATTAGTATTTACAAAAACTCCAGACATCAGCAATTTATTGTACAGAGACATTCCGCTGCAGCAATGCAATGACGTTTCCTGTATTTTCAACGGAAATATCAAGTTAACATGAACGATGTATCGCTAGCACTTGCGCTGGTCACATTGACTAGTTACTGTTACCAAGTCCGCTCAACTATTAGTAATTGCTCCGAGTTCTTGTATTAATTCTGAATAGTATTCAATTATACAAATTGGTTCAAGACCAATTATTACTCTTGCTCTCATGTCTTTCTCTAACAAGCAGAGCTTAACACTGCTACGGTGTTGTGCTAAGATGACACGCATTTTAAAGTAATATTATCCTGGTTCAACCGATAATATTACTAATTACTAATATTACAATTTAAAGCATCTCAGTACTAACCCAAATAAAGTCTTGTTCTGATGGTGGTTCTGTCTAATTATAGAATACATAGGCGGCTCTAATCCCTAAGTACCTTCTTCATACTGTTTAGTTTTGCGCCTTTAAGTACTTTGGCGATACAAGTAATATGCCATCCACCATTCATCCCTTTGCTGGCTACTTCAACTTATGATGCAGATGTTTTGTTACTTGCAAAGCAACGCACTCAGATAATTAAACGAAAATTTCCCCGCCTTCAGAAGAGACGTATCTATGAGGCTCGATGTGAATCTGGTACAGATATGTGGTGACTTGTTTTCTCCTAATGACTTACATCTGGTGTCCTAACGGTTTATAACTCTTGCATCCTCATCCTACATGTATACTCGCGGCAAAAAGTTTTGTCGGGTCTTAAGACCAGCTATATGGAAGGTACACTGGTCAACTCCAGTAAATTCTAACACGAAATAAAGAGGAATTATATTCAATTTTTACAATACCTAAGTTTGAGTAAATATATTGAACTGCTTCGTAAAAGAAAATGCATGTGGTATATAGAAGTAAATATATTTCAAATATTCTTCCTTTATGATTTATCGCACGATAACATTGATGTGTTAACATTACAAAGAAATCTTTTTGCTGTTCTACAAATGTTTGGGGCTTTCAGAATATATTGTATTTTTCAAGGGCGAGAATGAACGCTTTATTAAGATCTGGGTTTTACAGAATTTGTAATTATTTATATTGATGATATTTATGAGTATATATATGTCATTAATTTTTTTCTGTAATATACATTCTATTTATTTTAAAATAGATACAAAAAAATTATGTATTTTTCACTATTATTTAATTCAAAATTCTTGATTATATTATATCCGCATTCTAAGACTTTTTTACCTGGGGCATGTTCGCCTAATATGTATGTATTTACCTTGGTATTTACAGCGCAATTGCTAGAGGTGTTTAAATTTTGGAATACTATTTAAATCAAGATTTTTGTAGCCCATATATCAAATACTTTTTTTTAATAGTTCAGCCACCTCTCTAAAGATCAATTATTATTTCAGCATTCCTTGTTTTATTAGTATGGTAATTTCTCTGTATTTTTAAAACGACATATATTACATAAAACGTCCGGGGTAGGTATGCTATTGCTCTTATTTTACATTTTAAAATATTTTCCTTTGAATATATGGTCTTCAAAAAATTCTTTGTGTAATTTTTGAAGTGAAAACTTCTATGGACGCGTTGATTGTGGGCACTGAACGAGACTGAGCCGTCACGCTCGGCTATGTAACGCTCGTTCGGGTAAAGTCGGCTCGAGTCGACTACTAAGGGAGCGAGAGAGATATAGTTAACGCGTCTCTGCTGGTCTCTGCTATACTCGCTCGGCAACCGTTTCACGCTCGGCTTTGTTTTATAACTCTCGTTCGGGTGAAGTCGGCTAGTATTATTAACCTCGCCTTGATGAAGTTTTAACTTCTGCCGTGTGGTCTTAAGCACACCCATTTTTTTTTTGCTTATTTATTGCTTTGTTATGCTAGATATATTTTATTTTTCAGGAAATTTAATATATCTCTCAAGGGTAAACAAAAATATTACAATCTCCCTTTATGGTTTATTAAAATTTAGTAGGAAATATTATCGGATTACTAGAGTTGACCAGTGATACCTCCATATAGCTGGTCTTACCACCCGACAAAACTTTTTGCCGCGAGTATACATATTAAACATAATGCAATTTACCAACTCAAAAACGTGTAATTAGTTTCCCTTTTCTAAAATCGTCAACATTTTACACACATACTCTACATCAAAGAAACTAAATAAATAAATTTTGCCAACCCATTCTTGTTCGTTCCAAATATCATTTAAATATATACATATATAATGTAATTTTTCTTTGCCATTTTCAATTTGAATTTTATGCATCCGAACCAAAGTGGTACTTCTCAGTCGACTTGCATACTGAATTAGTGAGAAATGGGCGCAAACTATTAGCGTCCATTTAAATGTATATGTAAATAGTCAAAATTAATAGCTTGACATAACGTCAATAAAATATTGATTGTAATATGCTAATATATTAAATACATAGGTAATTTAAATTAAATTAAGTTTTATATATTACAGTTATTTATAAATTTATTTTATAACATATTCAGAAATACTCAAAGTAACTGGTACTCATCCATTTGACTTTATGAGTTGATATAAGCTATACAATAAACGTAAATATGTTATCACTACATTACACTATTAGTTTCAAACAGTGCAATTATTTATTACAGAAATATTACTAGACCTTCTTCAATATGTTTCCGTTACATCAGCTTTCAATTAAATACGTTTTACCCACTTAAAATACAGGTAAAGTTAAGCATTTTCAAATCTCAAATATCAATTTTAAAATTTTACTGGAAAAGAGACGTACGTTGGTTGCTTCCTTATTATCGTATTATTGCCGCCGCATGACGAATCTTAGTTAAATAAAACAAGCGACAGTGTTCTAAATAACTTCTATATATTTTAACTACTATATAGTATATATTAAATATAATAATAATAACAGAATTTATTGGCATTTGAACAAGATAATAGTACATTGGAAAATATGTAACTTGTATAAATTAATGTAGCATATAAAATAAATGTATGTATATGGATAGTTGCTTCTTGTCCCTAGCCAAATAGACTAAAGCATCGTATTGTGATCATATCTTAAAGATATGATCACTTAGCGTTCTACCCTTAGCCTAGTGAATAAAGTGGTAGTGAAATAAGGAAGCCCATATTAATGAGAAACATAACCAAAGAAATGATAATAATGCTTATTGAAGACTAACCCCTGAAAAAGAAATTACGTTTGGTAAAAGAAAAAGAAAAAAAAACGAAGAGGAAGATGATTTAGAAAAAAACACATATATACATATGTTCATACATACAACTACATACACACACATACTCAAAATTCATATCCACATATATACGTACACACCTAGATATAATTATATGACGTACTGCTTTAATCAATATTCAGAAGAAATTTCGTAATAATTTAATCCTGTTTAGCTTTTGTTAGTTGTTTCCGGAGTAAATATCCTGAAACATTTAGGTCTATTGTTGGGAAAATATTATTTAGTACATTGGCTGCACTATATGAAAAACTGCGTTTAAATATTTACTGCTTGTGTTTAGGGATTGTGAAGTGAAACTTGTGTCTCACATTCACGTTATGTTGTTGATGCCTGAATTTCATTTTATTATATAAATATGGTGGCTTTCTAGATTTTAAAATATTTAAGAAGAAGATGCTTTTGTGAAGTAGCCGTCTATTTGACATATTCAAGGTACCGCTCTCTTTAAGCCTACGAGTGACAGGAGAGGGGCTCCTGCCCCGAATGGCATGTATCAGCCGGATACAACTATTCTGCACTCTCTGAATCCTCATGGAGGTCTCCCTGGTTATGCAGGAATCGTAAACGACATCACAATAATTAAAGTGTGACAGCACAAAGCTCCTACACAATAATGACCTCGCTGACTCGTCAAAAAGTTGTCTGTTAATATATATCAGTTTCAAGGACATTATCGCTTTTCTTATAATTATAAGAGATATGTTTTGTTCAAATCTCAGGGCAGAGTCAATATGCAACCCTAGGTTCTTAATACAGTCCGAGATTACGATTTTTCTCGATTGAATATAAATATTCAATGAAGACTGGAGTAACATACGTACGCGCCTAGGACCAAAAACGATAGCTTGGGTTTTATTTGGATTTATTTGGAGCTGATGATCACCACAAAACCGGGAAATGCTTTCCAAATCTCTGTTAATCCTCTCCTGACCCCAAAGATGTTCAGATGGTTTGAATGATATATATAACTGCATATCATCTGCATACAGATGGTATTTGCAATATCTGATAACGGATGGCAATGTCGAGGTATATATACTGAACAGCAGAGAACTCAAAATGACACCTTGTGAAACCCCATTCTGCATAGTAATTTCATTTGATATGACATTATCTATTCTAACCTGTTGTGTTCTTCCCACCAGGTAAGATCTTAATAATTCAACAGCTGAGGAAGCCAAACCTTTTTCTTTAAGCATTTGTAAAAGTAGTTCGTGGTGCACAGTATCGAAGGCTTTGCTGAAGTCCAGCAAAACCAACACAGTAACATTTCCATCGTCTGTACTTTTCAACACTTCATCCAAGATGTGAGCAAGAGCGGTAGAACAACTATGGCCTGATCTGAAACCAGACTGACATTCTGGTATTCTATTACATCTATAATATAACAACGAAGGAGTTCTTTCAAATACCTTTGATAGAACTGGCAATAAGCTGATTGGTCGGAGATCTGTAACATTCTCAACATTAGCTGTTTTGGGAATAGGCTTAATAATAGATGACTTCCATACCTTCGGAAGAGTAGACATATCTACATAATAGTTGAAAATATGCAACACATAATCGACAATCATCGACATACAGATCCTCAGCATGCGAGTATCAATGTTGTCGCTTCCTTGGGAATTTGATTTCATTTTACTCAGGGAACTAAGTACGTCACCCACTGATAGATGTTTAAATTTGAAAGTCGATGCATTGACAGTTTGGGTCCGTGCACTGTCCGTTACTGTGATGGCGGACATTACAGATTTAGCAAAAAATGAATTAAGTGCGTCAGCCCCCTTCAGATGCTCAGGTATTTGTTCATCTTTTACAACATTGATTTTCCTAAACTCCTTCCATAGACCACGATGGTTATTACAATTGAGACTACACTGATAAAGTAAACCTGCCTCTCACGCTTAATTGCACGGTTAGCTTCATTCCTCAGCTGTTTATAGTAGGCTTGATGGGCGGGTTCTCTAGTTCTATTGAAACGCCGTAGCGCAGAATCCCTAGTTTTAATCATTAATTTTATGTTATACGTTAGCCAGGGAGCCGGCGGTTTCGAAGATGATATACGTCTAACAGGAGCATGCTTATTGAAGACGTGTATTAAATTAGCGTTAAGGAATCCTATTTTAAGGTCACTTTGCTACATATACCGGGGTCGACATATTTTAATTTTTGATACGAAAGTAGAAAGAGGAAAAGAGCGCGACGAAATAAACTAAAGATAAACATAAGTGAGGCTGCCACACTCGACAAACGTTTGCTATGAAATGTAAGGCGTGGGGGTCCCTCACCACTGCGTTACTCTTCCACTACTGTTAGCAAGAAGGCATCGCTGCATATCATGGTATATATATATATATATACCTGCCGAAATTACCCACGAAATAAACAAAAATAATAAATAATCATCAGGCAACGAAAAAAATCCACAGAATATATATATATATATATATATATATATATATATATATATATAGGTATAGAATTTGTACACTTATTTCATATGCTAAATAAACAAATGTTTTTAATTTGTATATGTTTTTATCTTTTTCTTTTACATTTAAGTTATGTGAGATGAGTTAGGCGTCGTCTGAATGAAGGAATGTAAAAAAAATTAAACAGAGGCTACACATTTTGTTTTGCTGGTAGATGGATAGATATATTTATTTATTCTGTTGCCACTGGGATTGCATATAAAATATACAAATACAAACTAATAAATAGACGTTATTTATCAATAATATTAGCAATAATTCATTCCTCGTTATTTCCCAGTAGCTGAACACCAGTTACTGTGACGCATCCACAAATTATTATTTCAGTCTTGTAATACTTAATTGATGACTCTCGCGTTTACAATAAGTGACGACAAATATAGTAAAACCAATACTCAGAGGAAATAGTTCAGGACAATGACAGGCATGCTAAACACAAATTTTAACATGTATTCCTCTCTGACATTAGTCTCGTTAAATATAAAAAAAAAAACAAAATAAAGGAAAATACACCGCTGTCGAACTCATATATTCATAAGATGTGCTATTTAAATAGCTTTTTAAACATAAAAAAGCAAATTGGAAAAATCGGGTTCTAAATTACAAAAACGAATCACTCTTAATTCGTAATCATCATTCCCGGAATATCTATTAACGTATACAGTTCTATGTACGGCTGGAGGTAATAAAATTTTCAATTAGAGAGGACCATGAGTAAAGGCGACTTGTTTTTCCCTCGTGTCATTTTGCGGTTAGTACCCAGAAAAAACGAGAGCTTTCCGTTTCCATTGCTCGTTGCAGCATGCTTTTTATGCTTTTGCTCTCTCTGTGTTAAATTTCGTTTCCATTTTTTTGAGGATTATTCGTTTGTAATGAAGCTTTTGCGGCCCTTAACTTACGCTATATATAAAATTACGACAAAGAAGTTTCACTTTGAGGTTTTCAAATCATTATATCAGTTCAAAATTATACATGTGCTGATGACAAAAAAAGTACTATTTCAGAAATGTATGGTAGAAATTACATCTTTATTGTATTTTTAAAACTTAAGGATTCCGCAAAAAAATCGTTGTTTATGTGTTAATTTTTCGGCTAATTTGGCTGTTTTTTACTTTTGGTTCGGCCTGTATGTCAGAAGCAGAATTCGGATATAATTTATTTTCGTAAATTTGGGTGCCACATATCTTTGGTAATCGCTGGTTTGGATGAACATAGATGTATATTTGATTCGAAGATAGATAATTGCTGCGCTCTAGTGTACGCTCAGGTAAACATTGTAGTGTATGTTCAAGTATACGTTCTAGATACCATCCTTGATATATCCTTCTACGTATACATTTCTAGTATACGTTTCAGTTTTACGTATCTAGATTACAGGTTATTGATCAACCTTTTGTTTTTATTTCATTTAATGCGGAATCTTTAGTTGCTGCCATCTTTTCGGTGCAACCAGTTTAAGTGTGACAAGTTGGTATCATCGTCAGTCACGTAAGTCTGTGCCACTGTCAAACGAACCATCTTGTTTCTTTAGGTGTGCAGTATGTATTTTCTTGTACGGTAGGGAAGTGTTACACAAACGTAAATTCAGTGTCATATTTTAACTTTTAAGGGGGCGCAATTAATGGAATTTCATGTATAACATTTGGGTTACGATACGGTTTTCTTGAGAATCAAACATTAGTATAAAACTTATTATAATATTAACAATAACGCGTATTAATTTATTTTGTAACTAGTATTCTAACGTGTATGAAACGTAGTCATTAGTAAATTTGTAATTTCTTTTGTCAGTACTATATCAAGTCAGTTATACTGTGCTGGTTGAAGGTTTGTACTTTCTCTTGTTTGAATTTCGAATACAAATTGTAATTATCGTAAATATATCATCTGTGTATTTCTGATGTGATTTTGAGTATTTAAGGTCACTTTGCTACACCCTCATTCAGAATTTAAATAAAAGCCTAGTAGGAACCATAACTTAAACCAGTAAACTGTCTAAAATGGCGTAAATTAGCACAAGATATGAATTTTTAAAAAAAAATTGAATAAAGGAACCCCCAATATTTGAAGAGATAGCACAAAAAATGAATTTAAATAATAAAAGGTATATGTACACCACAATTTAATCTTAAAATTACTAATTACAAGTTCTCAAATTAATAAAAAAAACACGAGCGTACTTTAGCAAGGTCAAATTATAAAGGTTAAAAATATTTATTATTATCAAGTTTAGGAAACATGCTCAATTTACAATCAATTGAAATAAGAAAATTAAGCGTCATATGAACATGAATTGAAGTTTATGCAATGCTGAAATAACAAAAATTAATTCAAAATAAAAACTCATCAAGCACATAGGTGCATTAGAAATTGAAATATCAAAACGAAATTAAAATAAAAAAAACTACGAGGCAAGGTACTCGCACAAAATATGGTCTAATGGCGTAGAGATCTCGTCACCTTACAAAGCTTCCACAATTTTGTCTCACCAACGAACTCATTCAGTGTTGAAAAGCTTTCTAGTTCTCTGTTGCCAACACAAGTAACCCAAAACTCTAATTCTTTTTGAAGGCAGTTATTTTGTTATTAGAATTGAACACTGTAGTCTGTTTTCCTTGTAAAGATAGATTTAATTCATTAATTTTCCAAATATATCTGCTAAAAAAGCTAGTCTGGACAACCAAGTCACATCACTCAAACAGTCTTTTAATTTAAAAGAAATATCAGTCATTAAAGCTTGTAATTCAGTTCTTAGTTCGAATAATCTTCTTAAGGTCTTACCCCGAGATAACCATCTAACTTCAGTGTGGAGTAGTAGTGTTTTATGTCTGCTTCAATAATCTTCACACAATATTGAAAACGATCGGGTCTGAAGAGGGCGTGATTTGACGTAATTGATTATTTTGCTGCTTCATCAAGAACCATTTTTTGATTTGGTGGCATCTTCTTTACGGCAAGTGATTGTCTGTGTAGGATACAATGGCTAGAACCACATTTTGACGCTTTACTTTTTATTACTGATACCGCTCCAACTGTTTTACCAGTCATTGCCTTGGCCCCATGCGCACATAAGCAAGTCTTCTTTGATTGAATGTATATATGCATATCGTACACTTATCAGCAAGATGGCCAGTCCAGCAACATCAGTCGACTCATTCATTTGCAGAACGAATTTGTTATGTTTAAGGCGACCAACTAGCTCTTGTTTGATGTAGCCTGCGAGATCGTTAATTCGACGTGAAACAGTGCCGTTCAAAAACGGCACTGTAGAAAGACGCTTTGCAGATTTTTCATCCAGAATATACTGTGTTATGTCTACAATACATGGTTTTATTAATTTCTCAGCAATAGTGTGCGCTTCGCTCGCTTGTGCAATGCGACAGCTGACGAAATAGGATGCCTCCGTGGCTTTTTCATTCACAGTCTGGGTCGCATACGTCATAGTTTCTTGACTTCTTAATAATTGCTCTTTCTTACATATAAAAAATTCTTTATTCTTCTCTTTGCAGTCAGGGTGTATAGTTTCAAAATGTCGGCGCATCTTAGCAGGTACCATGGAATTATTTGGAAGTAACTTGCTACATTATATGCAGAGAGGCGAGCTGTTAGAATCAACAAATCCGAGATTGCTGTAAGATTCGTCATATCTTCTTTTTCTCGCTTTTAGTGAGTTCTTAGATTTAGGTATCTTACTGCTTGAAATCGCCATATTACCTTGAATCTCATCTTCTTGGTCGTAACTCTTGGAGGTTGATGAAGCATTTTCCGGGCGAACTTTCCAAACTAGATCTTGTTGAAACACCTCACCTTTAAGCACGGCTCCATTCTATCTTTTAAAATCAACAGTTTAATTTCACAATATAAAAAAACAGAATAATATCACCACAAGATATTTTACAACCGTTAATAAGAAACACAAATTAAATATACTGTGGCCCGAGAGCAGTGCGTGGATTGGATTTCCTTCGAGACGGTTCTAGGTTTTTCTGGACGAGAGAGATGGAGGGGGCCACGTAGTGGAATGTTGGCAGCCAAACAACAAACAAACTATGATATTTTATGAAGACGTTTTATAATAATTTATAAAATATTGTCAAATATGCCAGTGGTGGACAAACTATCACCAATAATGGACACATTTTGGGTGAATAATGGACACCTTTAAAATTTTGAAATTTCCAGGTCCTGGCGGCAGATTTCTATACCGATTTAAGAGGCGTGAATACAGCTACATCTGTCGGTTGCATAATGTGAGTGGTATTTGGCAATAGGGATATTAAAATGATACCGTTATCGTCACAAAGTAGGCTTGCTTGTTGAGTTAGGTATGAACGATGTCCATCAAGAAAAAGTACAACCGGCCGAACAATATTTGATGATTTCACAAACGGTATCAAATGATCTGTTAGATACACATTTCTGAATTAATCCATCCAGAATCTGAACTCCCAAGCGCCCAATGTTCTGGCACAGATTCAACTATAGCTTTTGGCATCTTTTTATATGGAAAGATTAGCATTGGTGGTACTACAGTTGCATTAGCTGACAAGGTGGCCATGACTGTAATCTGTTCTTTTTCAGAACTGACTCGTTCATATAAATCTTCTGTCGTTTTGGGCTTGGTCCTAAAACTTTTCCATTTTTTGGGCACAAAACAAATCCTGATTCTCCCCATTGAATATGCGACTAGGGTCCAGAAGAATTCCAGATTGTTTTCTTAAAATGATCTGATATGTCGTTAAACGAACCATGAATACGATTTTGCGTAACTGCTGATCGAGTCTTGCTTACTGATTCGGCATGTTTCTCGTTTACTTCAGGAGGCGTTTTAGAAAACTTTCAAACCATAATCGTCCTGGGGTTTTAGATTTATTTAAGTATCGAATTTCTCTACCGTTGTCTTCTGGAAATTTTTTGACTGACAAAAGTAGATCTGTTTAAGTACTGAAAATCCTTTCTTCGCCATGGCAAGAATCCATGCAACTTACATATTTTCTTCTATTGCAGATAATTCCGATTTTTTTGTTTCTCCCAATGCTCTACAAATCAAAAATCTATAATCAACGTTTTCAGAAAAGTTTTCTATCAAATTGAGTGGGTGTCCACTACTAAATTGCATTACTTCAATAATGGACACTCTCCGGGTCTATTATTGACACAATGTTGAAATTCTGGATTGAGTAGTAGTCACACCCCTAACAAGTCCTCTATTATTGCGATTTCATGGTATTAATTATACAGGGTGGGGCACCTCATTTCCGTCGGTTTATATACGAAAAGCGGTAATATGTTTTATTTTTATTTTTATTAAAGGTTGTGTAAGTTCATTAGGGGCACGTTTTAAAATTATTTTGAAATATACAGAGTGATCCAAAAAAAATTGGCACACCAAAGTTATGAAAATTTAAATGGAACACCCTGTATATTATGGGATAATTTGATGCTATAAGCTAAATTAAGGCCACTTCATGTTATATTCCCTATACCTAACTCAACCTCTTTTCGAGATATTTCACTATTTTTGAAAATGTAGATCAAAATTTCAGAGACATTGCTGTCTTCCATATTTGAGCGAATTATTTTGAATTGTATTTAATGTATACTCAAAGCATTAGACTCTAAGATTAGCTAAAGCTGATATCTAAAAATTATACAGGGTGTTCAAAAACTACATTTCTGTTTTGGCTAACATTAAAGGCAAATAACTTTCTTATTTTAAATGGAACAACCTGTATTTATTGCCATTTTTAGATTCTAATTTTAATTGTTTTTAAAACTGTATTAGGGTTTCCTATACCTATCTCTTATAGTTTTTTGGTAATTTAGGATTTTCAATTTCAAACACTAATTTCTTGCAATTTTTTGCAAAAGTAGGCTTTGGCGCTGTTATTAATACTTCAAACAGATAAATTATTTGACAGTGACAGTACATATTAGTTAAGACATCAACGCTATTCGACGTCGTTTAAATAATTTTAATTATTTAAAATGAGAACCTGCTCTGAAAACGAAAAGGTGGATATGATTTTAGTAATCCGAGTGTGTGGCGAATATTGCTTGCAAGCATCAAGAGTTTATGCTCAAAAATATCCAAACAGGCGTCATCCTGACAGGCGGTCATTAGAAAATTTATTGCAAGTTTTCCGAAGAACAGGAAGTGTGCGTTATCAGAAACCAGAACGGCAAAGAGCAATTACGGGAAATGAAGAAAATGATTTTGTTGCTATCGGATCTCTGGCAGAAAATCCTCATACAAGTCAACGAAAAATATGTGAAACCACTTAAATAAGCAGGCGGAGCGTCGGAAGAATTATAAAAAGGCACAACTTCTTCCCGTATCGTAGTCAATTACACCAAGCACTTTTGGAATTAGATTACGATAGACGACTCGTTTTTTGTTTATGGGTTTTAGAAAAGTTTAGTGAAGATGAAAATTTCTTCGATTTTGTACTTTTTTCGGATGAATCATCATTCCACAATAACGGATTAGTTAATAAACATAATTTTCATTACTATAGTGACGAAAATCCCCATTTTTTAGAACTATTGACAGGCAACACAGGTGGTGTGTCAATGTATGGGGTGGAATAATTGGAACTCAAGTGGTAGGTCCGTTCTTTTTTGATGGTCACTTAAACGGCGCCATGTTTCTTCGATTTTTAAGAGACAATTTGCCTGTACTTTTGGAAAATATACCACTTAAAATTCGTCAAAGGATGTGGTTACAACTAGACGGTGCGCCAGCGCATTTTCAAGTAAATGTAAGAAATGAATTGGATAGGCAATATCCCAATAGGTGGATAGGACGCGGCGGTCCACAGAATTGGCCAGCAAGATCCCCAGACTTAACGAGTCCCGATTTTTTCTTATGGGGATATGTCAAAAATATCATTCATGATACACCAGCAACCACACCCGACGATATGAGAGAACGAATAAGAATAGCGTTTCGTTCTATAACACCAAATATTTTAACAAGAGTTAAACAGTCCTCTCAAGAGAGAATTCGATTATGCATTGAAACAGATGGACATCATTTCCAGCACTTGTTAAAACATTAGTTTTCTTTTACAATTTAAGTTTTTTGTTTGGTTAATAAAGGATGTGATTAATGTGAAACAAAATCAATCATCCTGATAGGTTAATAAATATTAGCATTTTGAAAAATAGTTTGCAAGAAATTAGTGTTTGAAATTGAAAATTCTAAATTACCAAAAAACTATAAGAGATAGGTATAGGAAACCCTAATACAGTTTTTAAAACAATTAAAATTAGAATCTAAATATGGCAATAAATACAGGGTGTTCCATTTAAAATAAGAAAGTTATTTTCCTTTAATGTTAGTCAAAACACAAATGTAGTTTTTAAACACCCTGTATAATTTTTAGATATCAACTTTAGCTTATCTTAGAGTCTAATGCTTTGAGTGTACATTAAATACAATTTAAAATAATTCGCCCAAATATGGAAGACAGCAATGTCTGAAATTTTGATCTACATTTTCAAAAATAGTGAAATATCTCGAAAAGAGGTTGAGTTAGGTATAGGGAATTTAACAGTAAGTGGCCTTAATTTAGCCTATAGCATCAAAATATCCCATAATATACAGGGTGTTCCATTTAAATTTTTTTGGATCACTCTGTATATTTCAAAATAATTTTAAAACGTGCGTCTAATGAACCTACACAACCTTAAATAAAAATAAAAATAAAACATATTACCGCTTTTCGTATATAAACCGACGGAAATGAGGTGCCCCACCCTGTATACATATATTTTTGACTTACTATACTGAAGTACAACGCGTCACAGAAGTATATACTACAGTCTCAACTTGATTTTTTACAACGAACCTTCGGATGACTTCAAACACCTCTTAACAGGACGGCCATTTAAAAAGAAAAACCTACTCATACAAGGCTGAAGTTAGGTACATAAAACTGCAATAGATTTGTGTAGTATGTGTACATTAATAACTGCACTACCAAAAGAAAACTTTTTGGCGCTTATTTTAAAAATTATTGGTCATTTTCCATCTAGGGTGTCCATTACTGGGGTAACTACCCCTATGTTAGTTTTGGATTCCGGAGGAGAAAATTTTAGAGAATCTGTAGGAGACCGTTTTTACTTTCTTAAACGTAGTATAAGGAAGTATTGAGATGATGAAAATTTTCGACCTCGAAATTTTTGCAGATGTCTACGTTTTGAGGTCCCCTGATACCAAAAAAGTGGTTTTTAAAAAATGTCTGTGTGTCTGTGTGGGTGTGTGTGACCACGATAGCGGTCAAACCGCTACAGATATCAATTCCAAATTTTGTATTTACGAATATAATCTCCCTCTTGAGAACTGATTAGACTTTGAGCAAAATCAGCAGACCGGAAGTAGTAGTTTACTTCGGTGAAAAAATCGAATTTTGCAAATATTTCGTGAATTACTAAGTTTAAACAAATTTATAAAGAATTCATATGTACTTAGAATTGAAATTGTGAACAATTTTATTATAAAGGTTTTTCGAAATTCCTACCGGAAGTAGGTCTTTTGCTCTTATCGAAAATCAGTTTCTTGCAAATATTTCGCAAGTCATGCTTTTTAGACAGGTACGCTACGAATATAAAAGTATTTAGAACTTAATTTTCAATATCTTTTATATAAAAAAAATTTCAAAATTCGTACCGGAAGTAACACTTTCATACGTATAAGAAAGTCGTGTGGTAGCCACACCTCATTTTTTTATTAGTGACTTTTTTTCTCAGTTATGCGTATGGTAAAAACAAAGTGTACAAAATGTGATTCTACGCGATGAGACTTTCGTCATTCGATATGATACAATATTGAGAACATTGTAATTTAACGTAATTATTTGAATAAGCTATATAATTTGTTTTAGTTTTCATCAGAACATATTTAATATTTAAAAATTGGGAAAAATAAAAGACGATTTTAAAATGCAATCGGATCCTCTTTATCATAGTTTTTCGTTAACATAAACCTTTATTTTCGTTAATCTTACGTGTTGGTAATTTGAAGTAACATAACATGTTTGTGATAGAAGACAAACTTTTGTGTTCCACTTCCAAAATGTATTGTAATAATGTTTTATTAATTTTGATAGACTGAATAAAGTCGAAACGATAATTATTGATTAATTTATTTTTTAAATTTTTAATCACAAAATACACAGCCGCTGCAACAAGACAAGAAGCATTTTCTAAAAAAAAATTTCCTATAAAACAATACAAATATACTGCCAGGCGAAACTCACAATAACAAAATTAATATATTATGTTGATTAAACAAGTTACTATTATTATTACATATAAGAAGATAATGTATTTATATTTTACCCCATTGCAATTTTCATTGTACATTCATCAAATATTAATTTTCATGTAATTATAATTACGGCAACAATAAACAATCAATTAATTTAACTTGTATCTACACAAAACACACGACTCTTTTAACGTAAACGAGGTTCCCAAATTAAATATTCATGATTTACTTTTCGTTATCTCAGAACATAATCGTTTCAACAACAAATACGTTCATTTACTAACGACGCGAGTTGGGTAGCCCGGATAGACCCTTCTTTGTATTCAGTAAAACAAGGCATGTATACGTTATCACTTACACATAATTTACATTAAAGCCATTGGCCGCACATTAAACCGTAATAATTTAACGGTACTGAATATGCTTTTAATGAATGTAATATAAGAGAGTTCGCATGCATATGCGAGAAATAACCGGCACAGCGACGCTGGCAGCGCGTCGACCGGATTTTAATCCTAATTTAATATCATGTGAAAACAAAACTAGCAAAACCACTGCGCCGGATTTTAGCTAGATCCATTAAAAAAAACAAAAACTGTTAAGCAGTATATATGTATCATATGTGAACGGGAGAATTATAGATTAAATCTCATAAGTATGAAAATTTTTCTACATATATATTCTGATTATTCCAGAATTCCGTTTTTCTTTTTTTTTATAAATTGATAACTAATTAATATTAACTAATAATAAATATAAATAAATTCATTTTCATTCCAAAATATGTCAATTGTTCGCTTTATGTTTATTTACAAAGATTTGATAGTTGACTTAATAAATCGGTGGGAGCCGCTAATAATAGGGGTAGTTGAAACCCACGTTGATAAAGATGTAATAGATAAAGAAATAGCCATAGATGGTTATAAAACGATAAATGCGATAACGTATAATATAAGGACGGGTGGTACATTAGTATATATAAAGAAATACTTATATTATGAAGTACAGAATATTTTTGTTAGTGATTGTCTGTGGCAGTATCTGTTGAGACAAAAATACTTAATCAAAAATATTTGTTAACAATTATTTATCACCCACCACAAAAATTGGATAATATATTTATAGAATATCTTGAAAATCTGATAGATAACATATTTGATTTCGATGGAAACATTTTAATAATGGGTGATTTCAATATTGATTATAAGAGAGATACATATTACAGTTTGAAGATTAGAGACAACTTATATAGAGCAGCTCTGTATCAAGTTGTATCGGTACCAACAAGGATTACTAATACTAGTGAAACAATTATTGATTACGTTGTAACTAATAGGAGAGACATTACCTTTGAGGTTCACTTGACACCTAAAATTAGTGATCACAATATTTTGACCGTTGATACACAAGAGCTAATGAATACAGGACATATAAAAACGTTTAAAATTAGAAGTTATAAGAACTACAACATTAATGCCTTTCATAATAAGATACTAAGTTGTGAGTGGCCGAATAATACTGGCGAGGTGAATATTTTGGCTAAACAATGGTTAATGATAATTGAGGCAGCAGTGCAGGAATTATGTCCAATCATTGAAATAACCGTAAGGTCTGGTTTTCCAAAAAATAAATGGATAAACGCAGAAATTATACAAGAAATGAATATAAGAGATAAGAAATACAAACTTGTAGTGATAACAAAAAATGAACAACATTGGGAAGAATATAAACGCAGTAGAAACAAGGTCACGGGATTAATTAGATCAGAAAAAGAAAAATATTTTGTAAGAGTATTACACAAGAATAAATATAATCACAGAACATTATGGAAGAACCTAAAAACCCTTCTTCCTGGGAATAATGAATTAAAGCATAAGCATGAGGACAAAGAAATCAGTAGTAGCTTCGAAATATGTGAAAATTTCAATAAATATTTTGTGAGGAGTGTGGATGATATTGTGACTGCTATACCAAAGAAAGTAGTTTTGGTGCATAACGACACTACCGGTAGTTATGATAACGGGTTCTGCAATTTCGAAAACATCACAATGTATGAATTAAAGGATATATTAAAGGAACTCAACAGTACAGGAGATTCAGCTGGAAATGGCATTAACACATCCTTGTTGAAAGATGCATGTCTTGTAACTGTGAACAGATTGTTATATGTATTAAATCAATCACTAAAGAGTGGAGTATTTTCCTGAAGGATGGAAGACATCATATATTATACCAGTGCCAAAGGTGAATGGGACGCGAAAATGTGTGGAGTTTCGCCCAATAAATACAGTGCCGGAGTATGAGAAAATCTTAGAACGTGCAGTAAAAAATCGACTTCGTATTGTAATGACAATAATATAATAAGCAAAGACCAGTCGGGCTTTAAAGAAGATCATTCATGTGAAACATTATTAGTAAATTTAATTGATAAGTGCTTAAAAGAACTGGATAAAGGTAAAATTATCTTAGCAGTCTTTTTGGATTTTCGTAGAACCCTTGAAATAATAAATAGAGACACTTTAATTAAAAAACTGAAATCAATAGGTATAGGTGGTACAGTTCAAAATTGGTTTTCTAGCTATTTAAATAATAGGACACAAATAGTAAAATATGATAATAGTGTATCAAGTGCGGTAGAAACTAGGTATGGAGTGCCTCAGGGAACTGTTTTAGGCCCTGTTCTATTCAATATTTACGTGAATGATATGTCGTTGTGTATCGGCGCTGTGACGTGTGTATGTTCGCGGATGATACAATGCTCTGCGTATCGGGCGATGGTATGGAAGATATGGTAAAAGTGATGAATGAAGAACCGGAAGCGTTATATTTACGGCTATGTAGAAAAATTTAAGTATAAATATTGATAAGTCCAAGTTTATGTGTATTGGAAGTAAACATAAATTACAACACAATGATAAAGATAAGATTAAAGTACTAATTAATAATGTTGAATTAGAGTCAGTAACACAAATAAAATACCTTGGCATAATAATTGATGAAAATTTAAATTTCAAAAAACATTTAAGCTCTGTAATAAGTAAGATATCTAAAAAAGTAGGGTTTTTAAATAGAATAGGTAAAAACTTGTCAAACTATGTTAAACTTATGTTATATAAATCGCTTATAGCACCACATTTTGAATATTGTTCAGCAATTCTGTTCAATGCAAAGCAAAATGAGATACAACAATTACAGAAACTACAGAATAAATGTATGAGAGTAATACTGAAATGTAGTAAATATACACCCATCCAGATAATGTTGGGTGCACTACAATTAATGAACATTAGACAGAGACTAGCATGTAGAGTACTCGTTTTTATACATAGAATTAAGTTAGCTTAGGAGATACGCATAGTTATAGCACACGTAATGTTAAAGACTTTCATATAAGTAGATATCAACGAAGTCAAACAACAAGTGTATACGTTGATAGTTTGAAGCTTTATAATACATTACCCAATAGTATAAAAGAATGTAATAGACTAAGTTTATTTAAGACGTTGGCTTGAATTATTGAATTATTGACTTTAGAAGTTAGTTTGTAGCAAATATATCAAATTAAGTTATTGTATTTAAACATGTATTTATCATGTATACATAATAGCAAATTGCTAAATAAAGACATTACTATTATTATTACAGCAACGTAATTAAAAAAAAAACTTTTACACTAAGATGTATCTTGTCTGATTTATGAGTATCTCAAACAACACTGCTTAGGAAAAAAACAAGCAAATTCAGATACACAGCATACATTCAATGTATGAACCACAACACCCAATAATAACTATGGACACCAAACAAATTTCTTAATACTTACTGATAGGAAGATGTTCGTATAGAAAATCTGTTACAAATTCCACAACACTTTTATACTCTAATGTGCTAATAAATCTGTATAAAATGCCTGTTCTAGAAGATATTTACAATGAAAATAATTTTTGTTAGGGGCACTTTTCAGTTTTTGTAATATACAAAAATGGTTCTGAATACAGTTCTAAATGCTTTTATACAATTAATAAACGTCCAGAGAAGGTATATTTGCAAAAAAAAAACTGCTTTTCGATAGGTAGTTAAAGTGTAATTAATTTTAATTTTTCTTATACAAACGTTGCTTCAAATGAGTCTTCATACTCTTAGTAAATCTGTGCTAAATGTATAGTTTGTAAGATAAATGCATAAAACAGTTTTTTTATAAAGTTATTCGAGTATTAATGTTTGTATAATGTTGTATCGTTTAGGAATTCGTCTAAACTTTGTAATTGGCCAGATCTTGTTAAAATTTGAATAGAATTTATTTGTTTGACTGCTCCTGCTCCTACAAAAGAAGAGACAGATTTTTCAGAAACTAGTTTTTTGTTACTAGGTGACTCCTAAACGTAGATATCTGTATTAATCTTGAGGGAACATGTGCTCTTTCTTTTAATTAGGAATTGATTGGACTATATTAATTATAGAGAGATGGCGCACTACTTGAATAGATATATTAAGTATTGGCAACTACTATAACTATCCACTTACTGATTACTAACTGCATTAGGGGAATACAGTTTTTTAATGCGACTAAATTTATAGCTATCAAATATCAATTGAAAGTATAGACTGCACATTTGTATTTTACGTTGATTAAAAAGTTGAAATTAATATTTATATTAGTAATGATTTGTTTTGCACCTGTGTGAAGACTAGATATGTCTTTCCTAAATTACTCATTCAAAACTCAAAGTTCTTAATCTAAACATGTACTTGAACATATATCCATCAAAATATTTATATTTTCTTTCATTCAAAATTTGATTTAAACTTTACTTAATTTTCATATTCGAATAAATCGAATATTCTATTAAAATCTATTCCAGTCAACTTCATGGTTACGATTCTATCCATTATCAACTACCAATGTATCAAGATCACTACCTGAAGATAACAACTATTAACCTGATATGAATCAACTAACAACTGTTATTTTTATACGGAAGGTAACATTCTTCTTCCCATTGTTATCCAAACACAAGAAATATTTTAAACCAAAACTTTTTCTTTGCATTTAGAGACCCTAACACCAGAAATTTTTACAATAATTGTACATAGTGTTCGTTCGCGCCTAACCACCAACAAATTTTAAAAAATGTAAATATGACACCTTATATATTATTATTACAATTTTGAATTTCTTGCTTGATATTAATATACTAAAGTTTGTATAAGATAATACCTATTTTTCTGTTTGTTTTTAAAATGTTTGCATTCATTTCATTAATCTTGACAGCTATTGGTCTACGGCAACACGCCAATAGTTCAATATTGAAACATTGTAAAATGATAAAATAATTTCCAACGGGAGGGGGTGGAATCTTTAGTAATAGTACTTAATGTATTAGAAATTTTTTTTGTAATATAACATCATAAAATGCATGTTAAATCAACTTTTTTGAAAAATTTTTTTGTTAACCGAGAGAACAATTTAATTGTTTAGTTCTTCGAATAAGGCACATTTGTAATTCAAATTAATAATTTTTGAAATATTATTTTGACTTTTCATATACTGTCATCCTGTCTGAAAACAATAAAAGTAAGTTTTAAGTAAATGATATTCTAAGCTGATAAACTATGAACTAATAACTAGCATATACTGTAATTAAGAAGATACATCAAGCCTTACATATTATTTATATGTTTAGTGGATAATTACTGTCTTATTGTGTTCTTTGGTAATCAAAATCTATAAGTTTCATTGCATTTTCGTTATATTCCTATTTTCCTATTGAGTCATTGGTTTTATATATTATAATCACTTTGTTTCGCATCTGTACTAATTTTTATGTTTTCAATTCCTAAAAATTTTTTCCAATTTAAATGTATAATATTCCGTTCATAATAATTTACACAAGAAACTAAATCACTGGATTCAGTAAGAACAACAAAAGTAAAAGAAAAACAAAAATTTAGATGCAAACATATGTTATAATCTAAGTATCTATGTATAATAACATGTATAAAATTATAAAAAATAAATTATTGGAATAACCATGAATACCAAGAGTAAGAATCTCGTTTTCTTCGAAATATACCAGATTTAAGGGGTAAGCGTAATATAGAGAAAAGAAAAACTAACGCAGCATCAGAAAACATGTATTGTCTTGTGTGAGTTTTGTCAGTGTATACGGTAAAAGAAACCCATCGAGACGTCATATATTTCCTAACCACCACAGCGAAAGGGCACATTTTTCATTTTGCCTTCGATACCAGGACCGCAAACTAGATGGAGTATCTCCCGCCCAAGTGATCAGTCAAGCCCGTCCAACTTCTCGTGTGCACAATATAAAAGTAGTAGGAGTTTTGCCGTTGCTACTGGTGGTGATATTGGTACTACGGTTGTTGCGGTAACATTTGGAGGGTAGGGTACGGAATGAAAAAATAGCGAAAATAACACACAAAGATGAAGAGAGGGTCTTTATCGAGAATTGCCCTCTATCGATTAGACGCCAGGAGCAATGGCTTCGAGTCCTAAAACGGTCAAATCGATTCTATAATTTACTGTTCAGGTGGCACGGAGTCAATATAAGAATGCCATTACAGTTATTATTTATGAATTTCCGCAATCTATATTTGCACGGAACCACAGATTGAAACTGATAAATGCTCTTGGGTAAATTTAGAAGAGGGAAGTAGAAATATGAGAACACGTTTTCAAGATCATATAACTAAATAATTACTAATACCTTTTCGAAGTAAAGTTGTTTGTTTGAATTACAAGGTTTGGAATATAAATATATATATCATTTAGTTTGGGAAAACTGGAGTTTTTATTATACAGGGTGTCCAGAAACTCTCCTGACAAACGATGACCGGAGATTCCTCAGATAATTTTAAGACAATTTAACCCAATTCACCCTAGTACGAAAATGCTTCCTAAGGGAGCTAGAGCTCTTTGAAAATGGCGCCTTGCAATTAGTTTTTTTTTTTAATATCTCCCGAACGCTTCTATTTAGAAAAACAAAAACTGGTATGCTTATTTATCCTCCAGAGATGTATCGATTCCATCAATTGCGAATTTCTAGTACCGGTCATAGGCGTCCGTTTTGGGTAGGTAAACGGTTATTTTAACGCATAACTTTTTTGTCTTCAACTTTTAAGCATTTGTGACACTAGATTATTAAATTTTCAGGTATTCTAGTACTAAAAGGTACTCTCACTTTAAGTCGGTAGGATACACCGTTTTCTAGAAAAATCGATTTGAAAATTTTTCGTTTCTGGACACCCTGTATATTTGACTGAAAATATGACTCCTTATCGGTTCATCTTTTATTTATTAATCTTTCATTAATTTTTTGTTATTTCGAATAAATAAGGATGAACTAGATGTTGTCAATTCCAAATCAATGTAACCGCTGTAGACAGATTTTAAACGTGTAAGAACGTTTAAAACATGGTTACAAGCGGTTACATTAATTTGGATTGACAACAACTGGTTTGCATATAAGAATTCAAGTATATTTAGAGCCACTTCTCTGTTCCACAAGAACAGATTAATTATGAATTGATTGTGGTTTACTTGGGTGTTTAATGTAAACGTATTTTCAACTATTTTATTTCTATTATATGTGTTTCTTGGAAAAGGATACCCACATGTAAAATTGTCTTTATTTTCGTTTTCTAAGGATTAAAGGCTTTATTAGGAGGGATTTTAAAAATTTTGAATTTTTTTTGCATTATATTGTTACACCTTTGTATTTTTATTCTATTTGTCCTCTTGGTTTTGAATTGAATTTACCAATATTCGGAATTTTTAGTTCATTTAATTTCGGGCGACGCTGTATATTTTTGTGTGTATTTTGCAGAATTTGATGTATTTAGTTATTTCCAGAGAATTGTTCCTTTTCTTTTATGGTTTCTGACATTTCCATTGGTGTGTATTTTCGTTAGTGTTGAGTTACGCTTAATTAATATTAACAAGTTTTTGTATTTATTTTAAATGCTAATTTCTACCATTTACGGACATCTATCAGAGTTTAGTCGTAGTTCCGCTTGGTAGAGACCTATATATCGTTCGTATGGATTTAATTTTCAATTGAATATTATATGTCTTATTTTGGAATTTAATTAGGTTCTTTTATGTTTCCCCTTCTAATTTCAATATTAACTAATTAATTAATATTATTGATAATTTGTGAGTCCTATCATGGTCATTGTTAGTTGTTTCATTTCGGCAATTTTTATTTTTATAAAACGTGGTTCGTCCCTTTTGATATCGTTCATTTGTGCATTCAAGACTTAAAATAATCCGAAGACAAAGCGGATTGGTATCGATCTATGATCACTGTAGATTATTTTTGGGTCTATCGATATCGTTCTCGTTAATACACACACATTGTAGTGGATGTACACAGTGACAAATTCAATTTAGATTTGGATCTTTTATTTGTGACGTAATGTCGGATTTTTTTTTTGGGATCGCATGCCTATAAATCCGGTAAGTTTTGCTTCTCTAAATTATCATCATGCACATTAATGCTAATATTGTTGTTTTCCTCGTAATTATAGCTTTTTCCTTTTCCCCTTCCGTACGTAAATCAAGGTATAATCTATCAGCACGTTTTGATGAACATGTGACCGACCGCCTTTTGCTTGTCTATTATTAATTTGATAAAACAAAGGAATTATCATCTGTCCTGACGTATCAAAGGATTATAGGCGATATAACCAAGAGCTATTATTCCTTGGATTTCGCCTACATCTCGAAGATTCCTTGTAACTGCAGCTGGACCGTCTTCTATATGAAAGTTAATTTTGTGTGTTGCTTATTATTATTTGTGTAGAGGCAATCAAAATTGCTCACTGTATTGAAATTTTAGATGCTGTAATTCTTTTTTTTTTTGAAATAACCTTTAAGTATTTCACACATATTAATCTGAATATCCCTCCGATACAATTTCTGGATTTCATGAGAATTAAATTAATTGTTGTTTCATTTCGATCAGTACTGTTACACCTATTTAAATAATTTAATTACACATTCTGTTACTTTTTAAACCTCTTTTCAGAGTTGTGGTCAGTGCCACACTGCCTGTAATAAGGTTAAGTGTCAGCACCGAGGGCTGTGAAGTAAATTTTAATTAATTGTCAATTTATTGTTCGGCTAATAGGCATTCAGTCGAAATATTTTATTGTGATTTCCCTTAATACCAATCACCTTAGAGCTAGTTTAATTTTAAGATTAATAAAGACACATACCGCATGTTCACGAATTAATATTTATGTACAGTGAGAGATCTCGAACTAATTGCTGTGTTTTTAATAGTAATATAAGTCTGTGTTAAGGAAACCACGAAACAATTTCCTTTTAGTTGAGTATATAGAATATACTATATATAGGATATAAATTTTTCAATATTGATATCTTTAAATTTACTTTAATTTTGCAGTGCTCTCATTTAGCATTTTAGTGTTTAATTTTTCATGTTTTCTTGCATCAAGATGAATTAATGTTTTTTTAATAATTGTTTGAAATTGGCAGCAAGATACAAACTTATTAAATTTGTTATTGTTTGAATTTTGTCGTGTGACTGTTTTTTACAACCTAGTGTACTTAAATTGTTCTTGCTTTCGGAACAAGTGACATATTGGGTGGGCTTTATTTATAAGGAAGCTGGCGCCTATGTTTCATCCATCTTCAGTATTCTGTACGACCTACGCCTACACACACCGATGAGTTAGAGGCAAAGCCCCTCTCCATATTATCCACCTTACACTAGGAAGAGAAATAAGTATTGGGGAATGCGGTCAATTTATAGACAAATTCAAGTGCTCATTTGTTCTTTATTCCTAATATTACGTTTCAATTTGTAACATCCTCAGAGGAAAGCTAAAAACATTTTTATTTTGCGTGAATGCAATGAACAAGCAAATGTAAGTTGTTAAAAATATTAATAAAGAACAAACGAGCACTTGAATTTGTCTATAAATTGACCGCATTCCCCAATATTTTACATTTCTCTTCCTATATATATATATATATATATATATATATATATATATATATATATATATATTAAAATTATTATCGACCGTACAACACAATAAAACAAAAAGGAATTGCGGGAATGCGGTCTGTATTAAATTGAAACTCAATCGTTCACACTCAATAGTTCGACATGTATTTCATATCTTCATCAGGAGCGAAGCTACAATGGACACAATTTGATACAAATTACAACCAACAAACTCTAATAATTTAAAATAATGTCTTTTAAAAAATAAAAAATAAAAGAGAGACAAAACTTACAACATAGAGTCAGTCACTGGCACCTAATCATCACAGAAAGATCACGAAATTTATTAATTCTACAAATCATTTCGTCTTTATACATTTAAAACTCCTTCAAAATACACATATATACATAATATATCTAACGTTCGAGACGGAATGAAGAGCAACGTATTTGTCACGATGATAACATATATATATATATATATATATATATATATATATATAGAGAGAGAGAGAGAGAGAGAGAGAGAGAGTAGTATAAGTTGCTTGTACTTGTACAATGTATGTTGATAAATTGAAATTACTGTTTTAAAACAGAATTATGGGTTTGTAATCAAATGAAACACAATAATTTGATGTATTGTGACGTTTCGATTTTATTTCAAATCTTCATCAGACTTTGTATTGTATAGTTTGAAACGCTCATACGTATAAGAAAGTCGTGTGGTGGCCACACCTCATTTTTTTATATAAAAAAAAACCCCAATGGGAAAAAACAAAGAAATCAGTTATTCAATAATTACATCGTGTTAAGACAATACTCACATAACATCCGTGTTGTGTAAACATTATAGGTTTTAACATATTAAACCAACATCACAGCGTTGTGTATAATTTACAAATTTTACATATTAAAAACAAATTCACTACGCTTATAAAATTCATTAAAATTAGGACGTCATACAATTAAAAGTATAAAATATAAAGATCTGCGTTATATTTGTCCATACATATAAAAGATATAACGTAGCAGGTATGAAACCAATGTACACATGCCGTATTTTTATTCGCTGTGTTTTTACTATCGAAATAATACAAGGAAAAATAACGCAACAGGTGTGTATCCAGGCCCCAGACAAGAACGTCCCTACCTCCTACTGAAGATGAAGCCCTATTATTATTCCGTTGTCTAAGGATGTGTTTTTTTGTATTTGGCTGTGATGCTACGCGTCATGTGTGGAATTAGCGCTGAATAGATACTACTAAAGTTGCTGCAGTCGTTTCGGCTATTGATATTAGGATTGACTGTTCTTATGGCTAGAGTTTCTAGAAAGAGTCTTTTGGATAAGTTACTTTCATGAAATAAAATCTGGATGTTGTTGAAGGTAATATTGTGATTGGTACTGCTCAGGTGGGAAGCTAAAGTACACCTTTGCGGGTGCCTCTTAACGTCACTTACATGCAGCGCGTTGCGTCCTTTCAAACGTTGTTTCGTTTGGCCTACATAGTATTTACCACAGTCGCATTGTAAAAGGTAAACAACATTGCTGTTTGCAAGTGTGCATATTTTGTCTTTTAACGGTGTAAATAATTTGTTTACGGTGTTGGTAAGTGTATAGGTAATGGGGATAACATCTTGAAACAACATTTTGATATTGTTGGTTAGGTTTGGTATGCTTTTGTATTTAGTTACTTTGATTTTGTCCGTCTCAGTAACGATGGATCCTGCATTTATTTGGTTCGTGTCTATCCTGTCCCGAATGTCAGTAGAAAAAAGAATTTTATTTAGTGTGCAAGTAGGGTAATTGTTTAATACCAGAATGTTTTTTAAGAATTTTAGGTCTTCTTGTATATAGTCTGGGTGACTTATTTTCACGATCCTGTTCTTCAAGCATTTTATGAGATTAATTTTGTGTTTTTTTGGACAGTTTGAATTGTAATTAATAAATCTATTCGAATTAGAAAGCTTCCTGTACCACCTAAGTTTGATAATCTGGTTCTCTCGTATCACCAGTGAATCAAGGAATGGTAAAGTATTATTTTCCTCTATTTCACATGTAAATTGTAGCTGAGGATTGAAAGAGTTAAATAATTTCAATGTGGATTGTATTTCGGAGTTTAATGTTATGCAAAACAGATCATCTACATATTGAAAAATTACTTTTGGTGGTGTTTTACTATTTTTTAAAACAAAATCTATGGCTGTGTTCATTACTATATCAGCTATAGCTGGTGATAGCGAGAGTCCCATAGGGGTACCTTTTATTTGTCCGTAAAATTGATCGTTAAAAGTGAAGTACACGCTATTGAAGAGCCATTCTAAGATGGACACAAACTCTTTTTTTGGGATGTTAGTGTTGGAAGTTATAAGACACCAGTTATCTGAAACCAACTGAATGACTAATTCTGTGAGGTTTGGGGTTGGTTTCAGATAACTGGAGTCTTATAACTCCCAACACTAACATCCCAAAAAAAGAGTTTGTGTCCATCTTAGAATGGCTCTTCAATAGCGTGTACTTCACTTTTAACGATCAATTTTACGGACAAATAAAAGGTACCCCTATGGGACTCTCGCTATCACCAGCTATAGCTGATATAGTAATGAACACAGCCATAGATTTTGTTTTAAAAAATAGTAAAACACCACCAAAAGTAATTTTTCAATATGTAGATGATCTGTTTTGCATAACATTAAACTCCGAAATACAATCCACATTGAAATTATTTAACTCTTTCAATCCTCAGCTACAATTTACATGTGAAATAGAGGAAAATAATACTTTACCATTCCTTGATTCACTGGTGATACGAGAGAACCAGATTATCAAACTTAGGTGGTACAGGAAGCTTTCTAATTCGAATAGATTTATTAATTACAATTCAAACTGTCCAAAAAAACACAAAATTAATCTCATAAAATGCTTGAAGAACAGGATCGTGAAAATAAGTCACCCAGACTATATACAAGAAGACCTAAAATTCTTAAAAAACATTCTGGTATT
Source organism: Amphimallon solstitiale (assembly GCA_963170755.1). NCBI lineage: Eukaryota > Metazoa > Arthropoda > Insecta > Coleoptera > Scarabaeidae > Amphimallon > Amphimallon solstitiale. Next base: position 19,229,435 of record OY720679.1, read on the forward strand.
AAACAATTACCCTACTTGCACACTAAATAAAATTCTTTTTTCTACTGACATTCGGGACAGGATAGACACGAACCAAATAAATGCAGGATCCATCGTTACTGAGACGGACAAAATCAAAGTAACTAAATACAAAAGCATACCAAACCTAACCAACAATATCAAAATGTTGTTTCAAGATGTTATCCCCATTACCTATACACTTACCAACACCGTAAACAAATTATTTACACCGTTAAAAGACAAAATATGCACACTTGCAAACAGCAATGTTGTTTACCTTTTACAATGCGACTGTGGTAAATACTATGTAGGCCAAACGAAACAACGTTTGAAAGAACGCAACGCGCTGCATGTAAGTGACGTAAAGAGGCACCCGCAAAGGTGTACTTTAGCTTCCCACCTGAGCAGTACCAATCACAATATTACCTTCAACAACATCCAGATTTTATTTCATGAAAGTAACTTATCCAAAAGACTCTTTCTAGAAACTCTAGCCATAAGAACAGTCAATCCTAATATCAATAGCCGAAACGACTGCAGCAACTTTAGTAGTATCTATTCAGCGCTAATTCCACACATGACGCGTAGCATCACAGCCAAATACAAAAAAACACATCCTTAGACAACGGAATAATAATAGGGCTTCATCTTCAGTAGGAGGTAGGGACGTTCTTGGCTGGGGCCTGGATACACACCTGTTGCGTTATTTTTCCTTGTATTATTTCGATAGTAAAAACACAGCGAATAAAAATACGGCATGTGTACATTAGTTTCATACCTGCTACGTTATATCTTTTATATGTATGGACAAATATAACGCAGATCTTTATATTTTATACTTTTAATTGTATGACGTCCTAATTTTAATGAATTTTATAAGCGTAGTGAATTTGTTTTTAATATGTAAAATTTGTAAATTATACACAACGCTGTGATGTTGGTTTAATATGTTAAAACCTATAATGTTTACACAACACGGATGTTATGTGAGTATTGTCTTAACACGATTTAATTATTGAATACCTGATTTCTTTGTTTTTCCCATTGGGGTTTTTTTTTATATAAAAAAATGAGGTGTGGCCACCACACGACTTTCTTATACGTATGAGCGTTTCAAACTATACAATTTTAAAAAAATTTTTATACAAAACTTATTCAAAATCCTATTCTAGGTACTTTCATTCGCTTAATAAATTACTATAGAATGCATACTTTGCAAGACATTATCAAAAAAGTGCTCCTCGCTAAGAGTAAAAGTGCTACTTCCGGTCCGAATTTTGAAATTTGATATATACAAAAAATATTGCAAATCCAGTTCTAAATACTTTTGTACTTTTGATAAATATATATAGAATGCATAACTTACGACATATTTGCAAAAAATCGCTATTCGATAAGAGTAAAAGTGGTACTTCCGGTCTGAATTTTGAAATTTTTTTTATACAAAAGATATTGAAAATTATGTTTTAAATACTTTTATACCCGTAACGTACTTGTCTAAAAAGCATGACTTGCGAAATATTCGCAAAAAACTGATTTTCGATAAGAGTAAAAGACCTACTTCCGGTAGGAATTTCGAAAAACTTTCTAAATAAAATTATTCTCAATTTTAATTTTAAGTATATATGAATTCTTTATAAATTTGTTTAAACTTAGTAGTTGACGAAATATTCGCAAAATTCAATTTTTTCGCTGAAGTAAACTGCTACTTCCGGTCTACCGATTTTACTGAAAAACTAATCAGATCTCAAGAGGGAGATTATACACGTAAATACAAAATTTGGAATTGATATCTACAGCGGTTTGGCCGCTATCGTGGTCACAGACAGACAGACACACAGACAGACAGACAGACAGACAGACACACAGACATTTTTTTAAAAACCACTTTTTTGGTATCAGGGGACCTCAAAACGTGGACATCTGCAAAAATCTCGAAGTCGAAAATTTTCATCATCACAATACTTCCTTATACTACGTATAAGAAAGTAAAAAGTGCTACTTCCTAAGAGTGAAAGTGTTACTTCCGGTCCGAATTTTGAAATTTAATTTATACAAAACTATTGCACATCTAGCACTAATACTTTTGTACCTTGATAAATATATACAGAATGCATAATTTACTACATATTTGCAAAAAATCGCTATTCTATAAGAGTAAAATTATACTTCCGGTCTGAATTTTGAAATTTTCTTTATACAAGAGATATTGAACATTATGTTCTAAATACTTTTATATCCGTAACGTACCTGTCTAAAGAGCATGATTTGCGAAATATTCGCAAAAAACCGATTTTCGATAAGAGTAAAAGGCCTACTTCCGGTAGGAATTTCGAAAAACTTTTTAAATAAAATTGTTCTCAATTTTAATTTTAAGTACATATGAATTCTTTATAAATTTGTATAAACTTAGTATTTGACGAAATATTGGCAAAATTCGATTTTTATACTGAAGTAAACTGCTACTTCCGGTCTACCGATTTTACTGAAAAACTAAACAGATCTCAAGAGGGAGATTATACACGTAAATACAAAATTTTGAATTGATATCTCCAGCGGTTTGACCGCTATCGTGGTCACAGACAGACAGACACACAGACAGACAGACAGACAGACACACACACAGACATTTTTTTAAAAACCACTTTTTTGGTATCAGGGGACCTCAAAACGTGGACATCTGCAAAAATCTCGAGGTCGAAAATTTTCATCATCACAATACTTCCTTATACTACGTATAAGAAAGTAAAAATAGGTCTGATGAAGATTTGAAATAAAATCGAAACGTCACAATACATCAAATTATTGTGTTTCATTTGATTACAAACCCATAATTCTGTTTTAAAACAGTAATTTCAATTTATCTATATATATATATATATATATATATATATATATATATATATATATATATAATATTGTGGTGTTTTTCTTTGGCGGTTTATAGGTCGATAAACATTAATAATGCAATAAGTAGCTTGTAATTAAGATGTTGCGGCATTTTTTGCCTTCATCAGTGTTACTACAATTCAGGTGTCTTAACTCGTTCGTTGCAGATGCACACATACTTATGAATATTGGTTACGTGCTTTCGTTCTGTGTTTAAAATTTGTTGTTAATCAACCAGTAAATATATATTATAAAGGCATGGTGTTGTCTGTGCCATTTGTAAAACACCACAATATTACAAATATTAAGGTCAATTAATAAACAACAATCTATATATGTATATATATAGAACTAAATACGAAATACTAGTAGTGAATTATATGATTGTCTAAATTAAGGTGTTGTTCGTAATACTTGTACTACTGAAGCAGAACTTTCTCTTACAAATTGCGTGTGTGTCATCTGCTAATTGTACCACCGTGGTTTTATATATACTAGTCCTTAAATGCTAATTAAAATTATTAGTGTTAATTAAATAAGATCATAATTTTATATAACCTTTCAGCTTAAAGAAAAATTGTTTCCTTTCATGACATAATACTTCTGAGTACTAGCAACAAGTACACCTGCATCTCGATATAATTAAAGAAAAACTTGAACATATTACACCACGATGGCTCAATTATGAAAGCATACAAGCAAAGTACGTGGAGTGTAAATTCGAGTTAACTCAAGACAGAATTTAGCTAATTATATTTTTGCACGTTATGTTTTCAGCTTACTTGAAACTACTAGAGCCATATATTAAGTATGGAATATTGTTGAATATTTTACGAATTGTTTTACAATTACTGGATAGCACATTTATGAAGAAACACGAAATTGTCATATTTTAAATGTACACTCTTATAGAAATTTGTAAAACAAATTAAAAGTCAATGAAAATGTTGTTTATTAAAGTTTGTATTTTGTTTGGAAACAGTCTTCAATATTATAGACTAATCCATATGAAATGTATACTCGCGTTTTGTAAATATCACATGATATTTTATTTTAACTGAAGTAAATCAAAAGAGATATGTATTAGCATATTCATTCTTAAATCAAGTTAAATATCTTTGTTGACAACTAAAGTAGAATTGTTATCCGAAAAAAATCTGAAGAACAATATTCAAATACTTTACTAGAATAGTTCTAATCAGTATTTAAAACTGTTCTCAACCAGGGATAGCGAAACTAAAAAAAATTTTGAAATTCTAATACAATTCAACAATTTTTACGATACATTGTTGCTAAGAAGCCTTTAAGTAGTACATGTCAATTTAATTATGATTTTAAATCACTTTCCATTCTGTGAAGAAAGACAAATGAATCAAACATATTATTTATAATAAATTACATGAAACTGTTATGCTTTACTTTTGAATTGCAATAATGACTATTTAAAAAGGAAGTGCCTCCGTAGCCGGCGCCGGTTTTAAGTATGGTTGCCGGCACCGGCATACCGTATCGCTACCGGCGGTTATGTGCATATGTGATTGAATCTCTACCCCCTTTTACAATTCCTATAATTAAAAATTTCCAACTAATTTCAAAATTTAATCTACAATTATCGCATTATCTATGAATTACTAAGGTGATTTTGGCAAGTTATGGCAGTGATTATTCAGTCAGTTGAATAATAATGACAGTGATGGAGTTTTGGTCATAACTCAATCGTTATGTCAATATCAGTTTCTTTCCGTGAAAGTTGTAGATAAAGTATCGATTTGGGTGTTATGGCTATAACGCACTCAGATGCTTACATTGTGTGCAAGTCATCTTCGTGGGTTATTGCCGTCATAACACGCTCATTGAATAATATACTTACTATATTTAATACACATTATGATATAAATATTATAGGTACTATAAATATAGGAGAATAATTTCTTTCTTTCAAAACTAAATATAAATCTAAGAATAATTACATTAATTTAAAAAAAATTATTAAATATATTCTTTAGTAGATATTCTTTTTTTTTTAAAACCAATAACTGTGTTTCCGCATCCGTTGGGGCGGCCTCTAATTTTCACAGTAGGTATCTTAAAAAATAAAATTTTAGCAAACATTGCCAAAACACTGAACATACTAAGTAGGTACCTTAACATCGGAAATTATGATGGCTTTTGATTTCGAAGAACTTTCACCAGATTGATTATCTCGTGTACTTGGATTTTTGCTTAAATTTATAATATTAATTTCACTATTTCGGTCAACATCCCAACACACTATTTGGTTTAACTGCGAAGTTGAATTATCGTTATTGTTATTTTCAAAGTTTTTCGTATACATATGCATTTTGGGGCTACTCTGATTTTCAGTTTCCTTCTCAGCCTCATTATCATCATTACTGGGGAAACTACTAAGGTTATCAATTTCAATTTCACCGTTAGTGTTATCTCCAGTAGATGTATAACTATTATTGGACCATTCTGTAACAAGAGACTTAATGAATTTCAGCTGTTGTAAAAAGTCTCGGATGAAATCTCACTGCATATCTGGGACAATCTCAAACATTCATCATTCATTATTTTGAACATTTGGTGATATGTTAGTGGTCTGCGTTTATATGGATTATCATTCGTGACTTCTAAGTTAACCTCAAGTTTTGAATTAGTACTTGGCGTCTCTTCAAACTGGCTAGTTTTGAGGGATGGACAAAATGGGTGACGTGATTCAAAATAGGTTCTCTTCCATCGTTGCAAGCAAATGTTTTCATCAAATAAAGACTGGTTGCACATAGATCGAAGTTTGAGGATGTGGCGACAAGATAATTGGACGGAGCTCGCGGAGGTCCAAAACATACACTGACAACTATAAGGTGTTAGCTCTAGAAGACCTTCACTAGTAGGACTGAGACATTTTTCTTCTTCAATAAATTGAAAATCTTTGCATTTAGTCATACATTCAAGTTGCCGTTGAACCTTTTTAAAGGTGAAATTCGTTAAAGGTCTAGAATATAAATCTTCTACTGAACCTGACGTAAATGCCCTGGTAGTAACTTTATGATATTCTTTAGAATTTTTGATATTTCTATCTGCTCGTGAAGAATTGAGGATAACATAAAAAATTTTGATGAAATCCTCTGGATTAGAAAATTTGGTAATGACAGATTTCAATTTGGCATTGATACTTTCAATTCTGTTGTTTGTTTTGTTCAGAAAAGACGGATTTGCGAATGTCAGGTACAAAATAATCGATAACGACTTGATGAACATGTTGTTTCATTTCCAAATAGATTTTTTGAAAACACTCCTCAGATAAAGCATAGGCTAAATTGTGCAAGTACTTTTTGGCGACTTCACATTCTACGGTGGACAATCCCATTTTCTTCACACTTACTTCTCTGTTAAATATCTGTAGAGTATGAAATAAACATATCTGCAAGGAGACATCAAGAAAATTTTCTTTTAAAAGCACTTCTCTCTTTGTTGTCCTTATCAGACATCACCACTTTTATATCTGATGTTCTCTGATTCAAATTTTTGAATGTTTTTATGAACCAATCGATATATTCTTGAGTTTTGTTTAGTAATATACCAACTGCTACTATTGCACCACTTCCCTCTGCATCCTCTACCATAATTAAATATGTGGCCGCTCTACCGCTGTGTAGACAATAGGTGCCATCTATAAAAATTATTTCTGGATAAGAGTCAAACATATGTTTCATCTCAGGATCTTGAAAATAGATGCATTTCAAATTTGCTTCCACATGAACGTCAATATGAACGTCGCATTTGTAGGGTAAGTCCGGGAGAGTTCGACCACTTTTTGGGGAAGAAATTATAACTTGCTTGTGTTATGAGATAAAATTTTCTTTACACCGTCAAAGCATTGCCCAAAGGGTTTAGAGACTATATAAAATATAATTTATGATATCATAGCAAAATACATTTTTATTTTGAATAAAAAGTACAAACATTGCAACTGGGCGATCTCACCCGCAAAGATTATAAACCTACAAAGGATTGCTCAATCAGCTTCGGACGTGATCGGTCATACTCGGCAGTGACGTAGTCACCGGACCTACGAAATAGTTGAAATATAATGTCTTACGCTTTTCACAGATTTCATAGCATTGCAATATTTAAAATAAATAGTAGATTATTAAAATAATTAATCAGTATTTTCAGTAAATCTTGGGTACTGGTAAAAAAATGAATAAAATAAAAACTAAATTTTTATTTAAATTTTAACTAAACTTAAGAGACAATTTTTTTAAATTTCTTTGCGGTCTTTCTTTCAGAAGCCACAATTTTTCTTTTTCTGTTTTTGATTTTTTTTTCTTCTTGCTTAATATTTTCATAATTTATTTTAATAATTGTTCTAAGTTTTATAAAATTTTGAACTAAATCTAAAGGGATGTTTTCCTTCTGATAAATAAAGTTACTCAGCTGTTTGGTAACCGAGTGTTTTTTCTCAAGTTGAGGTCCATGGTACTTGAGAAAATATTTATTCATTTTTTTTACTTTTTGGAGCCATGACCTCTTAGGTTTAATTAAGCCTCCATACGATAAGTGTTCAACCCATGAGGGTAAATTATACTGATGTTCCGTGAGTAATAATTGGTGTGTATAATCGCCCAGATCAGGATATTTATCTTTGAATTTCTTTGCGATATATCCAGCAATATACTCTAGAGCATCGTTGGCAGTCTCTAAATTACTTGAATCGTTGGAAGAAGTTGAAGAAGAAGAGGATATAGATAAGTTAATTTCGACTAAATTATTATCTGAAGGATTTAATGCTATCTCAGCTTGTTCAAAGACTTTTGCTGATAAATATTCCTGAGGCTCCGCCTCTTCAGTATTCACATGGCTACTAAGAATGCCAGGGTTCTTCCCTAAAATAATCATACGAATTCTGTACAGTGCATTTAACGGCGATGGATGATCATCTGCTCCTCCTCTACTTCTTAGTTGGAAAAAAAAGTTTTCTAAACAGTCCTGGTTTAGTCTGTGTGTGCATATATAGGCAGCATTAAATTCTTCTTTCATTGAATTAAAAAGACCTTTTAATGATTTTGTAGATATAATTATTCCTTTTTGAAATGTCTGTATACTTGTTTTACCAATGGGTTTCATATTTTCTATTAAATCGATAATTTTGTCCAAATGTGCTACCTGACTTTCTAAATTGATTCCAAAAGCATTTTTGGACGCTAATTTATTACGAGGTGCGTAACTATTAAATATGTCAAACCATTGGTTTATATCGCTAATGAAAGTAGCTACATTTACAGCAAGAAGAGGATCATTACCTGGTTTATAACGAGCAAGAGCTTTTGCAGTCGTTTCTGATAACAATTCCGCAGCCAAACGAACATTCTGTCTTTGAGGTCCATTGCATTCCAAGTGTTTTTTTGAAATTTTGTAACAGACATTGAGTTCTGTGTCTGTCACTTTCAATAGTTCCTCCAATGGATTCTTATTTATCAAACTTCCATCTTTTAATTGAAAGCCGGTATCCAGTAACCAATTTCTAATTAATTTCAGGAGATGTGGAATATCTGCAAAGACAAATATATCTCTGTTGGTAGCGGGATGTTTGAAAGATGTGTTGTTAATGTCTATTCCTAAGTCTTTCCATAAACCAACATTTGTACTGCCGCAGTCACTAACTATTGCTACCACTTTAAAACCCTTTTCAGACAATTTGTCTATAATAGAGAATAAAATATTCGAAGTCATTCTCTGATCAAAATCAAGAAAAATAGGCTGTTTCCAATTTGAAAACAAGCCCCGTGCCATAATACACTGCATATAATTATGTGGACCCAAAATTCTATCATTTCCAACGTCATATTCTACGATATTTTGTACTTTTACTTCATCAAAACATAACACTACTGTTTTTTCAAAATCATTCATGGATTCTCCTGCTAATTGCATAAATTCCAAAACGCTTGTTAAAATTCCATTAGTAATCTTCAATTTACTTGCCCATCTTCTGAGAGAAGATAAACCAGGAAGGGGAAAGTGAAGTTTATCTTTAACATACAGATATGCCTTCTTACTATAATACCGTAGAGTAAAAGCTGATGCAGCTTCTTCGGAAGTCCAGTTGACTCGTTTCCTCCTATTTAATAACATGTTCATTTGATTTTTGGTAAACATTTTTTTTACAGCGTCTGTTTCTTCTTTCTTATTTTGGCACAGTTGTTGACATTTACTTTTGTAATGGCGTAATTGGTCATTCAATAATTTTATTTTTTTCCCACTGCTGTTCTTCAATAGCTTATGTTGCTTTTCAAGTTCATTATATTTTGTCAGTAATTCATTATAGTCATATTTTATTTCATGTGAACGCTTTTCTTCAGATGTTCTTGACATTATTTCTTGAGAGAGATGCTCATCACAAACCTGTGAAGTTGAAGCCTGGGGGTTAATATCAGATGGTATACTAGTTTTCAAAATATCCTCAACTTCTTTTTGCTTCTGTCTCTTTAAAAGTCTTTCGCTTCTTTGTATTTGTTGTGTCTGATTTTTTTCTTTCTTTTCAAGAGGTAAATTTACTGTTGGGACTGCTGTCTTCTTCAGTTTTCTTCTTACTGGTAATCCTAAATTAAGTAATCTGTAATGCCATTCTTAATATGTATTTTTTTTATATTTACCTAATAGTTCATTCTGTAAATCCCTTTCGTAATCATTAGACGTAAAGTGCACAGAACAAATTTGGCTTGTGTTGGGATTGAATTTATCGGCTCTTTGGCATCGTCGAATCCATTCTTTTTTTATAGTTGTGGAGACCAAATTATTTGCGCGAGGAAATTCATGGTAAATGACACTTTCATTTTTTGCTTTGGTTACAACTCTGCTATTGTTGCAACCAAATACGGCGCATCTACGACCCGGCATAGCGCTTATGTTTTCACGTGGTTTTCACTACCTATCAATAAAATTAAATTAATTGAAAATTTTAATAAAGAGTGGTTTTATTACTAACACAATAAAAACACAAAGTCAATCGCGAAATATAGATTTAAATCATAAAATAAAGCAAAACAATCTCATTAATTTGGCACGTGCAACACACGCCTATGTACTAAAAACACTGGAAACGTTACGATTTGAAGAGCATGGTCCAGTTGTGACGTCACCGCAGTGCGCGCCGTGAGGGGGGATATGCTAACGTTACAGCATAGGGAATGAGCAATCCTTTGTAGGTTTATAATCTTTGCTCACCCGGATATCTGGGTTAGACCGACCACCAACTACGGGTGAGATCGACTTCAAAAAATAACAAAACGTATATCTTCGAACAGCATGATAGTAATAATAGTATAATAGGAAAGTATAAACAAAATTACTTTTTAAGACTTTTCTTTTTCATTTTCCGCTTAAATCGCAGAAATTCTCAAATTTCTGCGATTTAAGCTGCTGGTTTTCGTAGCAGAAAATGGGATTCCAACTAATCCTTGGAAATGGTAGCGTTGACATACGCCGATTTAACTCACATTTTTTCCTTTAAATATTGCGTAAGGTGGGGGAAACATTCCCTCTGCATTGGAGCAACCTATGACGGAAATGGTTTCGCCCTTCTCGCCTGATGTCAACGAAGAAACATTTTTTGAGCCTTTTGCGGCCAACACTTCAGTTGGTTTATTGTTCAATTGCAAACCAAAAAAGTTGGTTATCAGTGAGAATATTGTCTAATAGGGTAAAATAGTGTGTCACATTGTCACGGTTCATTCCAGTCGCACAAGCAATCGAAATTCCTTCGGCTTTTCTAATTGATATATCTGGACGTCGTCGCAAAAAAGAGTTAAGCCAATCATAGCCGGCTTTGCCTTTTTCTTTATTGAACGTGTGCTTCAATTTCAGTTATTCGGCAAGTTGAAAGGCTCATATTCTGACGGACTACCGATCTGGTGCAAATCCAAATGTTTGTATTTTTTTAATATGTCGCACCAATTTCAGTTCTGCATCATCTACCAACACCGATGACGGACCCAGTCTCTTTCGTTTTATTCCCTCCGACTTCTTAATATAATCTTTCAGAGTTGTTTTAGGAATCCCAAACTCTCGGGCGGCTTCATTTACACCCATTGTACGATTTTGTACACATTCAATCGCATTTCTTAAAGAATCGGCACACCATTTAGCTCTTTTTTCATTTTTTTTTTTTGTAAATTGTGGACATTTTTGTTAATCTTTAAGAATATTATTTTACAATATATTTAACTGTTTAAATTAGGCTTCATTAAACCTATAATTTACTTCAAATCAAATTTTTAATTTTTTTTACGTGGTTGATCTCTCCCGGATTAATGTGGTCGAACTCTACCAAAGTCACGGGAGAGATGGACCACCCTATTAACTGGAGCAAAAACGAAGAACGACTACATTTTTGAGGTTATGTTGCAGATTCATGCATATTTTATCATCCAGTATCGAAATAGTTTAAATAAACTTACCCGTCTTTAAAATATCAGTAACACAGTAAATAAGTCAAAAAACTTTCAAGTTCGTAAAACGCTTGAAACTTAATTTATAAATTCACACTGATGTCACGGCCCGTGTTTACACGTTGGTTGCAACAACCTCATCTAATTCCATCGAATATGTGAGACACAGGGCCCTTTCTTGCTTTTACTTTCTTATACGTAGTATAAGGAAGTATTGTGATGATGAAAATTTTCGACCTCGAGATTTTTGCAGATGTCCACGTTTTGAGGTCCCCTGATACCAAAAAAGTGGTTTTTAAAAAATGTCTGTGTGTCTGTGTGTCTCTCTGTGTGTCTGTGTGTGTCTGTGTGTGTGTGACCACGATAGCGGTCAAACCGCTGTAGATATCAATTCGAAATTTTGTATTTACGTGTGTAATCTGCCTCTTGAGAACTGATTAGATTTTGAGTAAAATCGGCAGACCGGAAGTAGTAGTTTACTTCAGTGAAAAAATCGAAATTTGCAAATATTTCCTCAATTACTAAGGTTAAACAAATTTATAAAGAATTCATATGTACTTAGAATTAAGTTTGAAACAAATTGTTTTAAAAAAGTTTTTCGAAATTCCTACCGGAAGTAGGTCTTTTACTCTTATCGAAAATCAGTTTTTTGCGAATATCTCGCAAGTCATGCTTTTAAGACAAGTACGTTACGAGTATAAAAGTATTTAAAACATAATTTTCAATAGCTTTTATATAAAAAAAATTTCAAAATTCAGACCGGAAGTACCACTTTTACTCCTATCGAATAGCGATTTTTTGCAAATATGTCGTAAGTTATGCATTCTATATATATTTATCAAGAGTACAAAAGTATTTAGAGTTGGATATGGAATATTTTTTGTATAAATAAAATTTCAAAATTCGGACCGGAAGTAACACTTTCATACGTATAAGAAAGTCGTGTGGTGGCCACACCTCATTTTTTTTCTTCAAGTTATCCGTACTGGTCGGACTGTCCCGGTGGTCGATCTTTCCCGGACTTACCCTAAGTATTTCGTAAAATTGATTGACATTCATCAAACTTTATTCTGTTCTGTGGTTTTCTGTTTAGATTTGTTAAGTCTGTCAGAGTCACAAGGCACCCGGATTCATAAATAATATTATTTTGTACGATTTTTTTGTTGCGCTAGCCTTCAATGCTGCTACTGAATTAACCTTAAGCTGCTTTGAAATGTTCAGTCTTTGCTGCGGTAAACTTTTAAATAAAGTTTGTGCTTCCGGATGAGTGTGATCTTCATTCAGTTCCTTTATCTCTAAAAATTTCCCCACAAGAAGTTAATTTTAAAAACATACCGGCTGGGCACTTCTGCCTAAATGTAAATGTGTTTTTTGTTTTATTCCCAAAAGTGTGCATTCGGCCACCTTTTATGCAAGCTATTCTTACATAATGGTAAATTAAGTCTTGTTTTGATATCTTTTAGCCTGCGTCTCGATGGTTCTAGAATCTCTAATCCAGTAATCATTGAACACTTCATTTTTGTATTTCTGTAACTGCTTGTTGAAATTCTCGTAACTTTCAAACTTATCGCCCACTTTCAACATTCTACAATTAGAAGAACATCATTTTTAACAAAAAGCATAGCTACAGGGAAAAACATACCTGCAAATTTAGATAAATTAAAGGAAATTAACACTAAAAGTTAAACCGTTTACGCGCGCAATATGGAAAATAGAGGTTGTGTTGATAAGCCGGTAACGATACGTGAAGCCGGCTGCCGTCCGCAATTCCTGATGCCGTAGCCGGCACCAATATGCATACAAAACAGAAACCGGCGCCGGCTATGGAGGCACTTCCATTTAAAAATGGGTTTTCCTGCGCCGTCAAGCTAGGCTTCTATTCTTACTTTTTGCGAGTGTTGTTTTCCCGTAGCGCTAGGCGTCATTTAAGTAAAATGTTTGTTTTAATAATTTTTCGTTTTTCTTGCCGTTTCTAATGGCTTTTAGTTTTAAAAAAATTCTATTTTTAATTATCATAAATTTTCCGGTACGATTTTGTCGTTTTAATTCAATTTTTAGTAATTTTGTTGTTTTGTCCAGGAGTTGCGTCGTTGTTGACCCAGGTTAACGATAGTACTTCCGACACTTCCGAATGTTTTTTTTCCATATTTCTATTATATTGTTGCGTTTTCGGGGTCGAAATGAACAACTTGTGCAATTGTTTTGAAACAGTCTGTATATTTTTCACACTTAAAACTAATCACAATATAAAAATATAAAACAAACGTAACGCACTTAAAACTACAACGAATAAATTAACACACGTATTTATTTCTATTACTACTATTTATGTCTGTAATATTTATTTACTTCTTGAACTATAATAACAGTGCACCATTCACTGTATTTATGTTTATTTGTACTGTACAAATACTACTGAATGAATGAATATTGAAGGAATGAATCATTCCGGTACCACAGCGGCTTTTATATCCGCATATAAAAAGCCTAGAAATATGCCAGAAAATTCTCTCTTTCTTTTCGATGAGTTCGGGATTATACTAGCTTATTATTATACTTTTTTTGCCTGTCTACGTCATACTACGTGTATGATTTACGATTTGTTTACATTGCGTTCCCATCAACGTCGCGCCGATGTTTACTCTTCTATTGTTTTTGTGGACTTGTTTTCGTTAAAATATTTATGCGTTCTTGAAAAGTTGAATTGATTAATTGTATATGTATTGTAAATGTTCTTTTATTTTGATCAGAATAAAACCTACGTATGAGAGTTGAACGCTTTGGTAGGCCTTCAGCCGTAGTTATGTCTAGATAGGTAACTTCATTTGTTTAGATATAAATTTTGTGTTTTTTTTTAATTGTGGCGTTAAGTGCATTTAATTTAGCACTGCAGCCTGTACTTTTTCAATTTTTTTTATATGTTGGCTAAGTTGTTTATCCATTGGTCAATTTGGGGTTTTGTTTAATGTAACTTTAATATTCAACACTCACATTTCATTAACCCATAAGAACTAAGGAGTCCCACAGACGGGAGTAATATGTCATTTGTACCCCCATCTCTGACATCATAAGAGTATATTTAGAAAATATAAAGACTGATTAATTCAACTGCGCCAGCATCAACGTTACGTTAATTTTTCTTGTGGTTCTCTGGAAAAAACAGCTTCCGGTATTAAGGAGTACATGCTATCAAGTTAATTAACTGAGAACATATAGGCAAACGTCGGTGTTGTATTTTAATATCCGATATTAAAGTTTCACTTTGGAAATTCGCCTCGATGGCGACAATGTGCTTTCCAAAAGTAGGTCAGGTCACTACTGAGAATCCTTATTTGGCCTTTTCGTCGTTGGTAATTTCAATATATATCCTCTCACTATGTCTATAGCTTTGCATACTCCCACACCCCTGAGATAGACCATTTTAATTACATTTTATTTTAATCTTCCGGCAGAGGCAAAATATTAAAACATATAATCTTGGAAATTTTCGCTGTTGGTATATGTATGTACGTATGTTCTTGTATGATATATACACGGTGGACTAACAAGGGTGTTTGATAATTCTATTACTGTAGTACATAATACAAAAAAAAATAACGATGATGTTGTATGAACTAATAAATTACATATTTTAAGGCTATCTATTTATTGAGGTAACGCATAAAAACTTTTCCTATTTCTAATAGAACACACATACTGAGATACATACCTAAAATGTTTTACAAAAGTTCATAAAACAGGCAATGATCGTCAGCCATCACATGGTATATACAAGCCCTTAACAAATTCATTAATTCCGATACATGAATACACACTTAAGTTTATTATCTAACGTTAGTCCCATATATAGAATAACATGGGATTTGAGAATTTCAGTTTTCTCATCATTTATATTGTTACAATTATTTTGCTGTATTTTATCTCTTAATTGATAATTTTAGTTTTATCGATTGAATACTTAAATTATCTTGGTTAAATAGATCATCCTTCTGACTCCTTCTGCCATCTAGGGAAGGATTTCATAAGAGTCCTACCGCCGTACGTTTTACATTATCTCATGTGTGTAATGTATATGTGTTGACGGGTAGATGGCGCACTTGTTTTATTTAGTGGTTTCGGCAGTTTTAATTAGTTTCTAATTAGTTTTGGGAGTTTCTTTTGGGTCAGAGTTATGTGACATTTTAATGATAATTATTTTCCACTTTTGTATTGTCATTTGAATCTACATTTATGTCGTATGTTAAAATATTAGGTTAGGTCGCTCTGTTATTAGTTCAAATGTTCGTTGTTACGCTTTGAGATCGGTGATTGACAAGTTAGAGCCTTTCTCTTTTGATCTTCGACTGTCTTAGAAGAAGCACTTAAAACATCACAAGAGCAGATGCATTTTCTTTAGTCACTACTTGAGAAATTAGTAGAATGTTGAATTATATCGTATGTAATCGCTAGCAAAAGGCGGATGTTATGGTATGTCTCAAGTGTTAATGTGGAGATGGCGTTATAGTTGTAATCTTGCCGAGGATATTGTTTTTGTCGTGGCTTAAGAATTGTTTAACTGCTGTAAGTATAATTTTCACGTGTCTGACCGATCTTAATTGTGCTGTTTCTATATTCAATTATAGCTACTAGTGCATGGCAAAAATTTCATTAGAGCACTTTTCGTTGGGTAAAGTTTAAGAACCACGTGCCTGATATATTTTATAATTCCAAGGGGATAGATTGTGTACCTTGCGGTGAAGACATAATTTAAGGTGCAGATAGATGTAATGCTGTAGCCTTCCTACACTGTTCTCCCGAAGATGTCGTTAACCGAGGGTATCTGGACAGTTTCCCTTTGTAACGAGTGTGATTTGTAGAAGGTATCGTGTATTGTAGCTGTGGATGTGGAATTTCAAAGGTACTGTGTCTGTGTTTGATTATCAGTTATTTGCCAATCAATTTTGGGAACTTCAAGTCAATTCCGAGTACTATCGAACTGTTAATTGTAAATTTCTCGGCTTAACTAATCGTTCAAGTCATCGTAATTTCATTATTTAACTGCATAGTGGCCTGAGTGCCTTATAATTTGAATTTATTCAATTAACGTAGTTTTATTAATAACAGTGACTCCAGTTGGGGGTTACTTTGTCAATTTTGGAGACGTTACGTAGCCTTTTTTTTTTTGGATTTAGAATTTTGAACAAATTTTGGATGTGTATTGGCGTTGCAGCCTCACATCTGTATGGTGTAAATCTATTGCTTGTTATTTAATACAATTAGTCACCTTTCAAATTTATTATTGTGGAACCTTGTAAGGAATTATTGAATTTAATGTTGATTACGTACTCTTATGTAAAGCACAGTTAACTAGCGCTAATATTTTTAGTATTAGATACCTTATAACCTAGAGTCTGCACTCTTCTGTCGAACAGATTGTCGGTTGCCTCTGTTATACAGAGTGTTTCATTTGGAGTGTTGATGTGTTGCAATTTACGGTCAAACTGTTCGACTTTGGAAAGACTTTCGGCAAGTTGCCTCATAATTTTATGCTTTTGTAAGAATATTGTCAGGTAATTAATTTAACTTTAAGGTTGTCTCATGTGTTTCCTTTTTTTTTAATTTCTTTAATTTTGTAATTATATGTCATTGGTAATTTGAAGTTGTGGATCACCTTGGGTGGCCATTTAAGACTTTTATTCATTCCTTCAGAAATTTAAATACTTGCAACTGGGTTGCGCTTATGTAATTCATATTTCAATGTTTTTTTTGTTTCCTTTTAAATATTTTATTGAACTCAATTTATAACGAGCTACGTACAACGTTTGACTTAGGATATTAGTTAGCAATAGTTGTTTTGTTCTGATTATTTGGTCTTGAAACATGTTGGGTGTTTAAAATTTAGAATAAACCTGTTGTTGAATTTTGAATGAGTGTGTTGGTTTTACCTGTCATTCTACCTGGGGTTCAAAAATAAACTAGTTCCGGGTTTATGGTGGTCAGCTTGGTGTATGGCATAGATACAATATCGGAACTGGCGCTCTATAACACCTTCGATTTACTTGAATTCGAACCATGCCCATTTTCTCGGCGAGCTAGAGGCGGTGCTGTACATCAGATTTTACAACAACCTTTGGGAAGTGTGAAGGTAAGACCATAATTGGGTTATAATTTGGTGTATTTTATTTGAACAGGCGTTTCTCACAATTTTAGGTGGACTGTTAAATTGGCTTATAAGTTAGAAGGTTAGTTATCGTGGTGGCGCCATACTTACTACTTACTTGTATATTCGGGTTCTGAGTGGGCTATGGCCATTTAGAGCATATCGTTAAATTTTATATACAAGGGGTAGCAATATGTAGTTAGTTAATTTATTGTTGATCGTTGTGGTACCGCTCTATAGGTTGGATCTGTTTTGAAGTGTTGACGTTTAAATCCCGTCTCTGATATCTTTCTTTTAAATAAGATGTAAGTAGGTCATGTGTTATACCTCTAATATTCCATTGGTACAGTTTATTTGTAAAAATTTGCAATTTAGTGTCAGATGCCTTACTGATAACACAGCACGTCAATTGACAAAGTATATCCCCATTGGCATTCTATTGAAATTTCCGTTTCTGGAATTTGTTTTTCATCAATTATTAATTTCCCCCAATTTCATAGATAGCCCATTCTTTTACAATTAGCATTATGTAAAATCTACAATTACATTATATGATTCAAGATTTTCCAACAATTTCAATTCACATTTATTGCCAAAATCCTTATCATGAAAAAATGAGTTCCTCAACCAAATAATAAATTGCACGCGCAAATAAATGAAAGAACAGAAAACGGAGTTATGGTAGTAGTTGTACAAGATAATTACGCAAAAACTTATTATGTAGAACCGAGTCATCGACAGTCAACAAGGAAATTAAAATTTATTATATTTTATTAAAAAGATTTTAAAGAAGATTAGTGGAAAAATGAAAAAATATAAAACAAGTATTAGAAAAAAGTAACACTTAAATTTATCGAGTATCACATGTTAAATTTTCACGATTCCATCGTTATTCTAGCATCTTTTACGTACTATTGGAATGCATTATCAACACCATTTCCGGACTTATAATAAAAGGTGTCCCAAAATTAAAATTTATGAATATTGTGTCATTTTGACAATGCATGGTTATTAAAAATGCAGCGCTCCAAGAAAAAACAACTCGTTTTCATTGTTGAGCAATATTTTAAAAATAATGAGATTTTGGCAGCTACAATTTGCAATTTTCGTACAAAATATGGTCGGAATAGTGATTTAACTTCATCAGCTGTAAAAAGATCATACAAAGTTCCAATTTACTCAAGAACTGAAGCCTACGGACAGCGAAGAGAATTCTTTGAATGGATTATTGAACAACAACTGGATATTGATTTTTCGAACTAAATCATTTTCAATGATGAAGCTCCTTTTCGTCTTGATGGCTTCGTTAATCGTCAAAATTGTCGCATTTGGGGTTTAGAAAAACTACAATGTGTGTTTGTTTGGTGCGGATTTTGGGTTGGAGACATTATCGGATGATCTCGTTTGAAAAATGCGACTAGTCAGGCAATAACAATTAATGGTGCTCGCTATCGCAACAAGATCCACTTTTTGATGAATAAATTAAATATATGGATGTGGACGACATATGATATCAATAAGAGAGAAACAATTCAATTACTGCTGTCATTTGCTACTTGTGTAGTTTTCCATTCTGGTGATCAGAATTGGCCGGCCAGATCATGCGTTTTAACGGCGTTAGACTTTTTCCTTTGGGTTTTTTGAAGTCCACAGATTATGCAAAACAAAGCTGTGACCACCCACTACTTGAAGGGGGAAAGTGAGCGCTGTTTCAACGAAGTTCAACCACATTTATGTCAAATAGTCATGGAAAATTTCAGCAAAAGAGCGCGTATTTGCCAGCAAAGGCATGGAGGTTTCTTACACGATGATCTTTTCTATACATGACCTTATACTGTACACTTTATGAATAAATAAAAACTTCAATCAAATTTAAATCTTCCATGAATTTTGTGACACTTTTATGTTCAAGTCACCTATCAATATTGCTATAAATGCTGATTTTCGCATGTATAATAATTCCGCATTTTACTCATTATTATATTAAATTATCGAATAATATGAATTGTATTATTTCATTGAACAATAAAGAATATTAATAATATTATTATTAATGCTATTATTGAATATACCTACATACGATTAGTTACTACAACATTCAGTAGTATACGACTAAACTCTCTTACCAAGGAGACTACTTGGTGCAATACTAAAATTATTATCCAAATTGTTCAAAGGAGTATCTTTTAAAATAATTTATCTGGGTGATTCACAGTTTTCTATTCCTTAGTGTTTTGTAACTTGTCTATTTACTATTTCTCAACAAGGCCAACATGTTGGTTTTCAATATAATAATTAAACTGATGACCGGTTCAAAAATATTGTTTCAATTTTTAATTCCTTATGTTATGTTCCCTATTAATATAATACCTTTTAAATGATTAACACTTCTCTTTTGATTCTAGATTTGTTTCGGAGATGCTTCATTAGGAGAAACAACAACATAAATACTAAATTACATATAAAATGGGCATAAAATACTCACAATATCGCGCAAACAACAACTTCGGTTCGTTGTTTTTACGATCTCTTACGTGACAAAGTAATTTATAAAACTGACTGGTTCTATCGCATTATATACGATATTGTGTCTCTGTTCGTTCAGCGTGAAATAAAACAATCTTTGGGTTTATTTGTCTCCTAATGTCGATCGTTTACCATAGATATTCGCGTAAATTGTATATACGTCTGCAAATCTAACACATTACCCTTACGTTTATACGTATGTACGTGTATCAAATAAAATAAGTATTGATGGTTCTCTCCTTTCGTTTCAAAGCAAAGACATATATAGATTTCTTTTTTACATTGGAGGCTGATTTACAGTTGATTTTTCCGTTATAATACTAAAAGTTGCAGATTAATTTAATAATCTAAACTCAACAGAAATCAATAATTTTGTACACTTATCGTTTGAGAACTAATTCAAAACTGAGAATGAGGTGTGCCCTTTCCACGACTTTGATACGTATATCAAAGTCCATTCCAAATTTTTTATACAAAAATTGTTCCAAATTAAGTTTTAAATACTTTTATCGTCTTAACAAAATGAACTTTTACATTTTTTTATACAAATATTATTCCAAATGCATAATTTTGGAGATATTTACAAAACACTTCCATTGGATAAATATAAAATAAATACTTTTATACTCTCAATACATCTATAATATATATCTATATATATATTATATAAGTCTTCCTAATAAGCTTTTGAACTTTTGTATTCTTTAGAAATTTGTCTAAACTTAGGATGTAGTCAAATGATAATGGTTAGTTTGATTTTTGCTCTTAAATGCACTACTATTTCCGGTCTACTGATTTGACTGAAAATCTAGTAAGATCTCAAGAGAAAGATTATTCTGATAAAAATTAAGTTTGGCATTTATAGCTCTAGCCGTTTGGTCGCTCTTGCGGTCAGGCGAGAAAAAAAATACTTCCTTATACGTACTAAGTATAAGAAAGTAGAAAAGGACATCGCAGGGTCTTCAGAGTTTTCGATTTACTGTGGCAATTGAATAGTTTTGTAACCAATATTGTGAACAGGTTGGACCAAATTGAGTTCCCTTGTAAAGTATTTCTTTTAGTCTTGAAGACAGATAAAAATTATTTAGTTTCTTTCTAAGTTGTTAAATTAAGAAAAAGCACTAGTGTCTTCAATCGTTTCCAAATTCCATTCTCTATAGTTCATTAAGACTGTATTTCAAACACTCGCTTTATAATTTTAGCGCCAAAGATTCAAAACCCCTATTTTGAAATTCAAATCAGGAGAAAAACATTCACTTAACAAATTAATTTAATTTAACGGAATAACCACGTAAAGATTGTTTACGGGACGTACAGGAGATTGTATTTCCACAGACTGACTGGGAGGAGTATGAAAATTCTATCATGAACTGCCTGAAAGATTAAGGAAAAGGTACCCTCACGGTCTGCCTGAGAGTGATTAGAGAATTCCCTCGGACTGCCAAGGAGAACTCTGTGAGAATTCCCCCACAGACTGCCTGTAAGAGCTCTGATTTTCATAATAAAATCGTGGCTTTATATACGGGACGTACAGGAGATTGTTTTTCCACAGACTGTCTGGGAGGAGTATGAAAATTCTATCATGGACTGCCTGAAAGATTAAGGTAAAGGTACCCTCACGGTTTACCTGAGAGTTATTAGAGAATTCTCTCGGACTGCCAAAGATAACTCTGTGAGAATTCCCCCACAGACTGTCTGTAAGAACTCTGATTTTCATAATAAGATCGTGGCTTTATATAACCTGTGTCCGTAAACAAATCCCGGTGTAATTATGGATAATTTGAGTAATATTGGTATATTTAAAGCGTCGATTAAAATAATTTGTATTCGGCAATTTCTGCACTGAAATGCGTAATAAATATAAAGAAACATGTTAATGCTAGTTTTGGTTTGATCAAGGAAACACGTTTCTGTATAATGTAATAAAAGGAAAATATTTAACCTTACCTAAATATATGCCATTAGAAACACATTGCAACCTCTGTAGTTCTGGTGACTGTTCTAGGACAGGTGTGAACAAGCTCTAAGCGACGTAAAGCATTGGTGTATACGGAAAGTTATTTTTAAACGATCAGGGAGACAGAAGTTACTCTCTTCTACTTTCTACCACATTGTAATTCTAGATTATGAGGCAGTATAAATTAAGATATTTCTGAACAAATTTTATTATTTAGTCGAGCAATTTATCATACGTCTTCTCTTTTTGGTAAGTATTATTACCAAACTTGTTATTACCTTGATGCAATTTCAGTTTTTCAAACTGGAGATTATTTTTTACACGCAACGTTGCTAACACTTCCTCTATGTATCTATATAATGGAGAGTATGTATAAAATGCTATTTCGTCTTGTACTTCAATCTGACAAGATTTACCTACGTAACTCGAAACCGGTAATTGATTCTGAGCGTACCGCAGTGGCAAAACATTTTTGATTTTAATTTTTTTTCTATATAACGAATAGTATATAAAAATCTATTGCATATTGTCAGCAATTTAAAAAGAGTCAAGTGCCTCGAAACCGGTCCTTGATCCAATACGTGGCGGGAAAATATTTTTTATGTTTGATATGCTTTAGCTACATTTCATTCCAGGTTAATATCAGTGCATTGGTAAAGCACATCATATTAATACGTAATAGTTATAGTAATCCCTTCATTCAGTTTTGTAATTAACTTTACTTTATGTGGTGAATTCGAAAATTATGGAGCTAACAATTTATTTTTGAACAAATGCTATAAATATTCCTTTATTGTGCTTATTAATTTTAAAATATTTTAATAATAAGAATATCCTACAATTATAAGCCCATACATTTATGCATTACCTACAAAAACGGTATCAACATTGCTAACATCTAAGAATTGTTCAGAACTTTAACAAGAAATACTTATAAACAACATGGTAAATGAATGCTTGAAGTATATATAAACCGTTGAATAATGATATTTTAATAAAAAAAATCATTCATGTATATGGAAGTAAATAATGCTTTGGTAATAAAATCAATTTTATAAACTGGTGGAGGCGCTGACATTATTAGAAACACATGCAATGTCAAAGTACTGTTTTGCCATTGTTTACTTTAATATCTTACTCTATACAAATACCTAGCAGTTTATAAGGTTAGATTACTTACAGTTAATATAAATTCATTTGCTTAATGGCGCTTTAAAAGCTATGTGTTAATACACCGATTTAGGTTCTTCATACTTTATCGTTACCCTAGGTCGTCACTGAAATACTGACATACAAACAGAACAAGCACATGTATACAGAAATAAATTAAAACACGGTTTTCCTTAGTAGCGTAGACGATTTGTAGATAACATATTGCCGACTGTCACGAAACAGTTTCCTCTCATTGAAATTAACTAAAACGGAGCAATTTCTGGCATAAATTTACAATATAAATGACGTAATTGGTGTGTTCCTTTATTGTAATGCGTAAACCGAAGTAAACACGCTATATTCGGATATTGTACGTACATCCGGTTACCTTTGTTTGTTTCCTGATGTAGCACGAAGCTCTAACGCAAAACGTATAAAATACAGCTTCGATACTTCCGTGTTGACTCTAAATATGGAAAACTAGAAATTCATATAACCAATATATTCAAGAATGTAAAAAATAATCTAATTTGTCACCATGAAGTAGAGGCTTCTTCGATAAAAAAAAAAGGGTAAACTTATAACAAAATGACAATTAGAACGGCAAATTACCAACAAGTTGCTTCATCGAAAGATATTTGATTTATCAAAGACGATATTCAACTTCACAACATGACAGATAATGGTGACCCATGTGTTAATGATAACAAAATGACAAAAATAGAAAGATGAAAACCCAAAATTGTGTAATTAAAAAATAATATGGAGACACTTAGATGTTTACATTTTCTCGTACAATTACACAATTTCGAATTTTCATTTTTCTATGTTTTGTCACTCGGCTAGTTTTACTTTCTTATACGTAGTACCTATAAGGAAGTATTGTGATGATGAAAATTTTCGACCTCGAGATTTTTGCAGATGTCCACGTTTTGAAGTCCCCTGATACCGCAAAGGTTGTTTTTAAAAAATGTCTCTGTGTGTGTATGTCTGTGTGTGTGTCTGTGTGTGTATCTCTCTGTGTGTGTGACCACGATTGCGGTCAAACCGCTGTAGATATAAATTTCAAATTTCGTATTTAAGTGTATAATCGCCCTCTTGAGATCTGATTAGTTTTTTAGTAAAATCGGTAGACCGGAAGTAGCAGTTTACTTCAACGAAAAAATCGAATTTTGTCAATATTTCGTCAACTACTAAGTTTAAACAAATTTATAAAGAATTCATATATACTTAAAATTAAAATTGAGAATAATTTTATTTAAAAAGTTTTTTGAAATTCCTACCGGAAGTAGGTCTTTTACTCTTATCGAAAATCAGTTTTTTGCAAATATTTCGCAAGTCATGCTTTAGACAAGTACGTTACGAGTACAAAAGTATTTACAACATAACTTTCAATATCTTTTGTATAAAAAAAATTTCAAAATTCAGACCGGAAGTGCCACTTTTACTCTTATCGATTAGCGAGTTTTTGCAAATATGTCGTAAGTTATGCATTCTATATATATTTATCAAGAGTGCAAAAGTATTTAAAATTATATTTGCAATATTTTTTGTATATATGAAATTTCAAAATTCAGACCGGAAGTATCATTTTTACTCTTAGCGAGGAGGACTTTTTTGATAATATCTTGCAAAGTATGCATTCGATAGAGATTTATTAAGAGAATAGAAGTACTTAGAATAGGCTTTTGAATAATTTTTGTAAAAGAAAATTCTTAAAATTCTATAATTTGAAACGCTCATACGTATAAGAAAGTCGTGTGGTGGCCACACCTCATTTTTTCATTATAACTTACTATGGACTTCGATCTATTGTTAAAGTAAGTCAACTGCTAAAAATTAATCTACATAGTAAATTGCAAATAACTAGATTAAAATAACATTGGTATTGGCTTCCAATGCTCTTTCTTTTATCAAATGTACATATTTCAATTTTTTACTTTCTTATACGTAGTATAAGGAAGTATTGTGATGATGAAAATTTTCGACCTTGAGATTTTTGCAGATGTCCACGTTTTGAGGTCCCCTGATACCAAAAAAGTGGTTTTTAAAAAATGTCTGTGTGTCTGTGTGTCTGTGTGTCTGTGTGTGTGTGTGTGTGTGTGTGTGTGTGTCTGTGTGTGACCACGATAGCGGTCAAACCGCTGTAGATATCAATTCCAAATTTTGTATTTACGAATATAATCTCCCTCTTGAGAACTGATTAGATTTTGAGCAAAATCGGCTGACCGGAAGTAGTAGTTTACTTCAGTGAAAAAATCGAATTTTGCAAATATTTCGTCAATTACTAAGTTTAAACAAATTTATAAAGAATTCAAATGTACTCAAAATTAAATTTGAGAAAAATTGTTTTAATAAAGTTTTTCGAAATTCCTACCGGAAGTAGGTGTTTTACTCTTATCGAAAATCAGTTTTTTGCGAATATCTCGCAAGTCATGCTTTCTAGACAGGTACATTACGAGTATAAAAGTATTTAGAACATACTTTTAAATATCTTTTGTATAAAAAAAATTTCAAAATTCAGACCGGAAGTACCACTTTTACTCTTATCGAATAGCGATTTTTTGCAAATATGTCGTAAATTATGCATTCTATATATATTTATGAAGAGTACAAAAGTATTTAGAGTTGGATTTGGAATATTTCTTGTATAAATGAAATTTCAAAATTCGGACCGGAAGTAACACTTTCATACGTATAAGAAAGTCGTGTGGTGGCCACACCTCATTTTTTAACCAAGTATTTAAACTGAGCACTGATCAGTGGTTCCCAAAGTGTGAGTCGCAACCTATTAGAGGGCCGTGTTATGTAAATGGGAAGCGGTGGGGCTGGGGTTTCGCGAAAGGATTTCCAAAATTAAACAAAAAGAATTTTCCTTTTTATCACTTGCAATTTCTCACTTTTATTTTAATAAAAATCATTGATAAGAAACTCACATAAGTATGATGCTGCAACTCAGATCATATAGGTATTCTTGCATTCTTTTGATCCAAAGATTATCCAGTTTCTTGTAACGAAGTTCTAGTTTTAGCATTCCACCACTTGATATTTCAACAAGTTTTTCTTTCATGTTTGTTGGAATTTTAGCATGTTGAATGGAATTGTCCAAAAAGGGATCCCATATATACATCTCATTATCATAAATGGTGTGGAATTTTGTTGGAAAAGTATTCACAAAGTCGTTGTTTTAAATTGCACAAGTCAACTTGCATGCTGAATATAAATTGCCCAGAATTATCATATTGTACTTAGCCACATCTTTCATGAATTCTTGAACGCACTGAATGAATCAAAGTTCCTTTTCTCGACTGAAGTTGTACAAACGTCAAACTATTTCAAAACAGATTAATTTTGTCATTGGCTGTTATTATATTAACACCGCGACCTTGCCAACTACTCTTCAAGATATTTAGGTACTCGAAAGAAAAAGCAGGAAAAGCCAGCATACGAAGCCAAAAGAAGATTGGAAAAAGAGTATTTAAATTCTGATTTCCTATCTTGTGCTCTTTACATAAGAAAAACTCATTCAAAATGTTACCCCTCAAAACCCATCTTACATCTATTTGATAAAGAAGATTTACTTATTACTTCATGAAAATATGAGTGTTTAATGCTCTCCCTTTATTTGAATTTATTTGCCTCTAATGACATACAAAATAAAATATCTTCTGTGATATTATTGTTTGTATTATAGCTTACAAATGCTATAAACTAAGCACCGTTCAATATATCAGTAGATTCGTGTTTTGTAGAGATTAGTACGTATATTTCTTGATATTTTCTATTATCTATTATCATGTTAATAGTATTATTAGAGAGCCGTATTGTTTTTAATTTTGTTGCTTTCTTTTCACTCATCAATATTTTCAATCTCTTAACAGCTGCAGGTTTTTTCTGGATGCTGTTAAAATTTCGCTTTGAAAGCGCCATACTCTTTTGATAAGACATCTCCACAAACTACTCATTAAGGTTCATGGAATATAATAGTAAATCCATATTCGGCGAGAGTTTCGTTTATTACAAAAAGTGAATGGATAATTCCAGAAAATCCAGAAGGATTTATTAGTATTGTATTGTCCTTTCTTGGCCATGCCAAAAATTCCAAAAAATAAAGAACAAAGAACTTTAATATGAATGACGATGACGTAAGTAACAAACACAATTTCTTTCTAAATGCATGGTGTTGTTTTAGTTTATACACATAAAATTGGGTATGGTTGAAAAAAGGGAACCGCAAACAAAATTCTTTTCAAAAGGACGTCGCGCATTAAACAAGTGGGAGAAGCACAGGTTTAGGTCATCAGTACCAATACAGAAGTCATTTGCATTATGTCTTGCACTTTTGGTGATTCGACTAGCACTTAGCATCGCTTGTCTACTATTAGCCCACAATTTGACCTTAAAATACTCATTTTCAAAAGCTTTAGGCGCACTGGGACCGGAAACAGCTATAGATATGTTTAGTAATAGGCGAGTTTGGGATTGATCCAAAACATTCAAATTTGCAGTCGAAACTAAATCGTAACACAATGCATAGAAATTTAACTATAGTCCGTCTCAACCCCATTATGCAGTACAGGTTTAATAGGGATATTGCATCTCTTATTAACTTTAGTAGTCTCCTAATAACGCCATCTTTATATCCGGTTGCCTTGTTGCAAGTTCTATTATGCAAAGTATATGGGTATATGAGTAATCGTTGCTGTCAATTGTCAGTTTTTGCCGTAGTGGTAAACTTTTATATTGTCTTTAATTTACCTATACATAATTTTTGTTAAATCGTTCTTTTTAGAAAGCATATTATCTTTTTCAAGCATTTAAAAGTAAGTATGCATAGGTACCTCTATCTATAATTCTGATAAACGTGATAACCTATATACATATACATATACTTTTTACAGATTGCTACATGATATGGGTTTTGAATGTCAAAAAGTGGGACAAAAGAGTATTATTGAAAGAGATGACATCATTGGGTGGAGACATAAATATTTACGAGACATCAGAAAATTCAGAGACGAAGGTATAGTTTATCATTTAATTTGTTTTACTTTTATGTTGATTACGCAATTTATATTTGCTTGTGTTTGATTGTGATTGTTTTATTTTCAGGTAGAACTACAGTATATACCGATGAATCATGGGTGAATGCAGGACACTCGGTAAATAAAAAATCGACTGACGCTACTGTTCAACGCAGTCGACAAGCTTTTACACAAGGACTCAGCACTGGTTTAAAATCACCAAGTGGTCTTGGGCCTCGATTTGCATTACTTCAAGCTGGAGGCGAGCAAGGTTTTGTTGTTGGTCTTGAATATACATTTCTTTGCAAGAAAAATACTGCTGATGTTCATAGCGAAATGGATGCAGATACATATGGAGATTGGTTCAAAAATAAATTGCTTCCAAATGTACCAGAGAACTCGGTTGTTGGTTTCGATAATGCCTCACATCACACGAGAAAATTAGAAAAGTTTCCAACAGTAGCACGGAGAAGACCAAATTATTAAAGGGCTTACTGAGAAGAATTTACCACTAGATAATGACATGTTAAAAAGAGATTTACTAGCTTGTGTGTCAGAGGTTAGGTCTCAGTATGAAAGAAACAAAATTGATGAATTTGCAAAGAATAGAGGGCATTATGTTCTTCGGCTTCCACCTTATCATTGTGAATTAAACCCAATTGAAATGGTGTGGGCACAAGTTAAGCACTACGTTGAAATGCACAATAGGATATTCAAACAAAGAGATATTGAACAATTAATTGTGGAGGGTTATCAGAATGTAACAGTGAACAACTGGCAGAATTACATTGGCCACGTACGTAAAAGACATCGAGCAAAATGTGGATAGTAAATAACTTGCAAGACGATGTTGAAGAGTTTATAATTGACGTCACACAGTCATCATAAGATCAAGATTATTTAAGTTATTGAAGAAAATTAAAGCAATATGTATACCTACACCTTTGTATGGTCATGGTTAGTTTTTTCATAAATGTTATCATGTAATATTAACTTGTTTTTATAAATGGGAAAGTATGTTTTTACAAAATGAATTTGTGAGGAATTTGTGTCTTTAAATGTGTATAACGGAATGTAGATTAACATATTAATATTCAATAAGACTATATAAGTCATGTAACACTTTAAAAAATAAAATTATATGTGTCTGTGTGGTTATTGTTATTCTTTTCATATATGTATTGTTTAAGTTGTTTTTATAAATAGAAAAGTCTTTTTATGAAAAATTTGTGATAAACTTTGTCTTTGTCTAAATTTATAGTGCATAGTAGACTAAGATGTCAATATTCAGTAATGAAGAAATTTGTATACCTTATATATTTCTTTGAAATATTAATTTATTTACTCTGGCTTACTATATTCAGTTAGATTTTAAATAATTTTCTACAGGACGATCCCAAAGGATTATATTATTACAAATATTTTAACTAATCCATCTTCCCATATATTCTTCACTTTTAGTGTTTCATATTAATATTAATTTTTTGTATGCATCAATTGAATGACAAACAGTCGTATAGGTTATGTTTTGAGTACAAAAAATGTCAGATGTTGAACCGGAACTGTAACGACATTATACAATGAGACGATTTGACAACCATAAAATCAATTGCCATAGGACCTGTACTGCATAATGGGGTGAAGACGGACTATAGTGGCAAACATATATTCATATAATTAGCATTAAGTTGTTGAGAAATATTTGGTCATGGATCTATTTTATGCCAGCAAAAAAAATCTAGAATTATATTTATTGCAGACGACAATTTTAACTTGACACTTTTAATTATACAGATTATAAACCTCTCCTAAAGTCACTGCATCGTATGTCGGAATGATTCAGAAAAATAGTTGCGGGGCGACGTGACGTAAGCGCTACCGTTAGAATAGCATCAGTTGCATTCTGTTGATGAAGTAGGGTAGTTGATGTTTTCGTAAATATAACACGCTGGTACTTTCTATATTCGCTTTGGCATATTTGCAATTATTTGAACTGCTTTTACGTGATTTCTTTATTACCAGTATTTACTGGCTTCTTTAGGTACGGATGTAATGGTTTTATTTTTCGTTTTATTATAGTGAACCAACTTCTGAAGACTATTTAGATGTCTATGCTTTTTTTTATTAAAAACTTGTTTTAAATACTACACTGAAATTACAATTTTCATTACCTGTTTAAATTTATCAAAACAGGAAAATGTTCTAACAAAATCTGATAAAAATGTAGTTCCTTTCACGTGATTATCGAAATCATTTGCTTACTTTATTATGAAATTTAAGAAAATAAATTGAATGTACGTAAGAAATAACTCAAAATTTTACGAAAACATCAACTGCTCTATTTCATCAACAGAATGCAACTGATGCTAGCGCTTACGTCACGTCGCCCCGCTACTACTTTTCCGAATCATTCCGACATACGATGCAGTGACTATAGGAGTGGTTTATAATCTGTATGTTTACACACACCAACAGTTAAATAATGAAGTACTTGTCTATGCTACCACTTTTAATTCCATGTTTTTTTCGGAAACTTTTTTATTAAATCGAAAGTTTCGAAAGTGTGGTTGATAGAAAAAGTAATTGCTATTTTTACTTTTACGTAACTTAATTTTTTGAAAGCGAACGTTTACAACCTCCTCGAACACAAGAGGTATTTCTTTTACCATGAGAAAACTTCAAACTTACACCCGAAATCGGAAATTCCGGCCGACCAAAGCAACGTTTCAAGAACTTTTCGCATTTATTTAAGTTTCAATTAGTGAAGTTTAAAAGGTTGCCTGTTATCCTCTCACAAATTCGAAGACAGAAGGTAAAAAATAGAGGATGAAAAAAGACGGGCACACCAAAAACTTTTTCCACTGGAACGTGACAGACCAACAGGGTATTTAAATTAATTCGTTTAATTCATTAACAAAAACTCGGCCTCCAATCTCAAATTCGAAATGGAAATCCGGGTGGAGTAAAGGGCTCCTCTGTCGGAGTCTAATTAATTTTGAGCCAGCGTTTCCGGGTTCCGAAACAATGAGACTATTCCTCACGAAGCCGTCATCGATCTATGAGACCGTTTCGGAGATTTTCAGGGCCCCGGTGCCTAGAGTAATTTACAACTTTACATGGATATACTAACCATTCGAGGTAAAGTGTTTCGATAGTTCGTAACTTAATAAAAGTACTTCTTTCAATTACATTACAATCGAAAGATGTGTCAATAATATATTGTGTATAATAGTCAAAGATATGTGTATTTCCATTTATAGAAATAGACAAGAATGTAATTCATAATGGTTACCCATGTAAGTTTGAAGAAAATTAAATAAAAACCATGAATTTAACGAAAAAATTAATTTAAGAATTGAAATGCATATATTCTTGAACAAGTAATTTTCGTTATTTCTTTTGGAAGTGAATTATATGTTTTTGGACAGATACAACTAAGAGAAGCATAATTACAAACATAAATTTCCATTTTTTTGGAGATTTTTCGACGAGTTTGCTTATAATTAACACTTGCAATTATCCAAACCCGAACATTACCTATAAAAAGACCTAACTACCCCAAAATATTAATCCATTACTAATTCTAGATCCAGCAAAGATGATATCAATATCACGACAGGGTGTATTTTTAATTTCGGAATAATAAATAAGACATACTGATATTTAGTAAAGTTCAGAATCTTTCTGTTGTGATTATGTTCCAGTGACTAACTCTGTGTTGTAAGTTTTGCTTTTTCTGTTAAAGACATTATTTTAAATTACTAGAGTTTTTATTGTAATTTTGTGTCAATTGTGTCATTGTTGCGTACTCCTGATGAGGACATCAAATATATGTCGAAATATTGAGTAGGACGATGGAGTTTTAATATCAATACAGACCGCATTCCCGTAATTCCCCCTTTTCTTTGATTATATTATATATAGGAAAATCTGATGTATAAACTACTGTTTCGAAGGTATATTGATATGTACACTTACTGACATTGTCTGTTAACGCTCGAAATATTGATACAATACAATTTGTTCGGGTATTAGAATACATGTAACAAATTAACACGAGAATTACCTATATCGAATTTTAAATGGTGGAACAATATTCATCATAATAGTCGCTCATTATAAAATTGACAAAAAAAACAGTATTCAATATGAATGTAATATAGATTTGACAATCACGCCCACATTATTGCTAGTTTCGAAGATTACTACATTCTAACTAACCTTTTATACACATGACCAGCAATGATATTAGCCTATCTATGTCTTCAGTTTTCTTCCAGATGCTTGTTTGATGAAATATCACACTACAATGATAAGTTTCCTTGTATGTTTGGTCAGATATTTCACGCCTGAATGTTGCGAAAGCCAAATAAAAGGTGTTAGCGCCTTCTTTACCTGCTTTTCATCATTTATATAACCTAACGCTTGCTCATATATTAAACCAAATTATGACTAAAAAATGCTTAATGACTCTCTAAACTGTGGCAGCTTTTACAAATGTTTGTATTAAACAATTTACATTTTTGTCAATGCCATGTGATGCTACTACTTTACATTTGTATTTTCTATATTTTGTAATTGATGAAAATAAGTAGTATTAATATTCGAAGGTTTAATTAATCTTGAAAAAACATTGGACTTGGCCTGTTATTGCACAATATGTTTAATTTAAAAAGATAAATAAGTAAATATTTCAGGAAAAAAATTAAATTTGTTTTATTTCAAGAATAGTTTGAACTTCAACAACGCAAATAACACCTACCAGGAAATAACACAAAAATATTCATTCATCAGCACTGCTAAATTCAGATGCTGATGTAATAACTTCTGCAGACTTCAAGTGGAGATAGTACTCTTTAATATTATTGTAATACCACATGTCACATGCTGGTACATAATTTTTAGCCAACGTCATAACATGTTGAATTTGTTAAATTTTAGTCTTCTGCTCCCATCGTATAGCTTTTTATCGTCACCTGGAAACAAGAGAGGTTCTTTTGTTCTCTTGTTTTGTATTTCGAAAGCCACAAAAATTGGTATTGAAAGAGATATACTGCATTCAAGAAAAGTACCTTTTTTGTTCTTCTCATATTTTATGATCCTATATTTAGACAAGCTAAATTTTTTATCCTTACTTGATGGATTCTTTACCAATAAATGTTCAAAGTGTTGTTTAAAGTTTAGGAACATTACTGAGTTACAGACACTATTTCAAATATTTTCCACGAGTCACGTATTATATCTATATACTCTTGAGGGAGAAAGATTTTGTCGTGTTTCCTTTTTTGTAGTTCCACGGCTTCAAAACTGCGGTCGCATGCTCCGGATATCGATGTTGGATTAGAGTAAATCTTCCTGAATATACAAGGGTATACCAAAATTGCAAAAGAAGGCTGCACACTTCATCCTGGCCTTTACCACCCAACGTTTCGTCGTACACATAAAAGAAGCTTTTGCAGACCTGACAACATGTATACAGAAATTATATACCCAAAGCTGTATCTTATAGAAAACTTCTCCACTAGAGGAAACCGGAAGTGACAGATTTTGCTGAAAGTCGAATGTCAATACTTCAGCTTTTGGATTAGCTTTTTCTAACGCTATCATTTCTTTAATTTCTGAATAAAACGTTTCAGATTTCATAAGATGTAATGACTTCTCTGTCTCTAGCAATTGTTTTTCTTCTT
The DNA here is from genome assembly GCA_963170755.1 of Amphimallon solstitiale. Classification (NCBI taxonomy): domain Eukaryota; kingdom Metazoa; phylum Arthropoda; class Insecta; order Coleoptera; family Scarabaeidae; genus Amphimallon; species Amphimallon solstitiale. The sequence goes on from OY720679.1 coordinate 19,263,262, forward strand.
CACTATCAGCAGCAGCTATTTTATTTTGTAGTTTATCACATTTCTGGCATGTGTCTGACATGGGTTTACCAAACGAAATTTTAAAATTTTCGGTGAAAACATTTATGTGGTAGTCATACTTAACAATGGGATTGAAAACTTTTCCTTCCTTCCATAATTTATATACATTTCAGGTTCGTAACGCTGCAAATACAACTCGTGCATTTTAGCTATGTTTAGTAATGGCGACAGATAATACCGATGGATGTTATCTTTTCGACTGTAATGGCTCTATTATTATGTTTTCTTCGGAGATCTGTTGGTGGTGTTCCGTTATGAGAGGCGAGTTGCTTTTGTAAACGTTCTAGCCTGCTCTTAGTTATTCCGTGTAAAGCGTTTTTAAAGATTTTATTTTCGACGCCTTTGTAACGGATCTAAAAGGTACATAACATTCTAATATACATTTAGCTCAATAAATTTATTACCAGAGTTGCCCTTTTGCCGTCCTTCCCCTGATCGTGGCCTGGGACGATGTACCGAAAGTACAAATTAGTGTATTGAATTAATCAGTACTTTTTGTGAATTTCAATTATTTAATGAGTGGGGTCTAGTTTTAATAAGCTGCCTTTTAATATTGGAATTTCTTATGACCTTTTAGTCTCAAGAAATATTCTCTCGTTTATGAATAATACAAAAAATGTTATACCAAACAATGTTCAGTCTAACTCTGTCTAATGATTTCCCTACATGGTACAAGGAAACAAGGTATGCTCTTCCCAAAACCAAAACTCGTCCAAGCCGCGCAGGTCGAATGCGCGTCATAGTTGATAGAGGCGCCATTTATGTTTATGTTTGTGTTTACGTTGTGTGTAAGGATATTTTGTGATTTGTCCGAATTAATATATGCTTTTTTATTATTTAATACAGACATTATTATTATATTTATAGTCGAAGGTTTTTATTATACTGTAGGACATTGTTTTAGTTCGTATTTATTACGTTTTTTAGTGCATTTCGAAATAAATTATTTTAGCTTTTGTTCGAACCCTATTGAAAACTATTAATGAAAAATTAAGTTTAACACGTTTGAAAATGAAAACAAGAAAAATAAAACATTTTTAAGCTAGTAAAAAACTGTACTTTAGTCCTTCTGAATCCATCCATATTTTCCAAATAATTTTATTTTTTGTTTATTATACCCTACAGATAAAATGATTCAAACTTAAGTATAAGTACGGTATAAGCATAAGGAAACATTTTCACATATTATTATATTGTAAATGAGATGAAGAACTTATAAAAATAAAACATTGTCAATTACTAATTACTTATAAATATTCCTACCTATTATATTTGTTTTTTACGTAAACTGTAATTACTGCAAAAATCTTTTTGTTGAAGAATTTACACACTCCAAGTAAAATTAGTTTTTATTTGAATTGTATTATATATTGAAAATTAAAAATAATTAGGTCCTCTAGTTAAAGGTTAATAATTAAAGTATTTAATATTTTTTGGCTACTATAAAGTCTAAGGCATTTATTTTTTAAATAAATTTATGTTTCTAAAGCATAATTAAAAAGGAGGTAAGTTTTATTTAAAAAATTAATATACAAATTTATATAATTTATAATCAATTTTATTACCATCCCTACACCCCACCAAACTTCAATTTATTTGTCAACAAACTAACATTATGCTCTCTATTCCTATATTTCTTACTTTTAAGATTAATCCTATCATTATTTTTTAAATTACAAAATTTCCATTTCTGTTAAAAAGGACTTTATTGAAATAGTGTCCTGTGAATTTACAAATTTATTGAAATGGTAGTAGTAGAGTTCGAATGCGCGTCATCCAGAGATGCGCAAGAGCATACCTTGTTTCCTTGTACCATGATTTCCCTATGCTATTTATATCCAATTAATATTTACAGAATATTAACACAATATCTATCACTAGCTACCCCGTCCGCGGAAATACTAATTTCTATTATGTCTATTATCCCTTATTCTTTCTTCTTTTTTACATTGTGTTCCAAGTACAATGGTCTTTTGTATCCCAGACCTTATTGTAAGGAGTGTCTTATATGGTATTCATTTTTAATGTAATCGTAAATATATTGCTGTAGACAGGAAGCGTACTGATGGAAATTTGAATACAACTCATTGAAATTACTGCGCAATCAAATATGTATCTGCATATCTTCATAATTATTAGGCTATAAAATTCTGCAATCTCAGAAAAAAACGGTGTTATTATACATATATCCACGAAGTTCAAACTCTGTTATATAAGTAATGTTTTCAAATAGTAAAGCTTATTATTTGAATTTTTATCGAAATGACAAAATATTAACTCCGATAACATGTTTGTGAAGTTAAGTATGAAGTTCAATAAAACATTCAATTAATTAAATTTAGATGGTAAGAGAATATTCATTGTTTTTTTTTTTTAGATTTAAACATTTTATTCCAAAAAAACATGTACATACACATAGATAAATATATACATATACACATATACTGTACATAACATGCCCCCTTCGGTCCTCAGCCTCATTGCAAGATCCTGGTTTTTCCAGTTTCCCACACGAGCGGAATTGAGGGCTCCTGTGTGTTGTTTCTCTTCTTTTATTTTTTTCTGGATGTGTCTCAGGTTTCTTCTCGATTTTATTTATATTTTCAATATCCTCTTCTTGATTTCCTTGTGAAAGTTATGGTGGTCCAGGTTTTTTATTTTTGTTGTTAATTTGTTGTAGTACTTTATCGCATCTGCTGTTGGTATTTGTACGCATCTTACTATTCTGTGTTTTTTTGCTCTTATGTGTGTGTGTCCTCTCGTTTGGTAGTTATGTATTTCATTGTTGGTTTGTAGTTTTATTTTTGTTTTGATTAGTCCCTTGTCTATTTTATGTATCAGTAGTATATTTTTAATTCTTATAAGTTTCTCAATATTTGGTATTCCAGTGATATTATATAGTTGTGCTGTTGGAGTTCTTTTATTTAGTCGATATATTAGCTTTATGAATCTATTTTGTTGTCTCTGTAATTTGTTTATATTTTTTAACGTTGTTTGGCCCCATATATTGACGAGGTAATTCGTATGAGATGCAAACATGGCGTGCTATATTGCCGGTCTCATGCTTGGTGGTATTATATTTTTAATTTTATGTATTCCAGCTATTGCTTTTGAGTTTTTTTTGATAAGATTTTGAACATGACCGTCCCATTTTAGGTTTTCTTGGATTTCTAACCCTAGGTAAGTTACTTGTTTTCTTTGATGGATTTTCTTGCCTTTAAGTTGTATATTTAGTTTTGGTTTTTGTGCTTTATTTGAGAAGATCATAAAGCTTGTCTTATCTTCGTTAATTGTTATTAAATTATTAAAGCACCATTTTTCTATTTTCTTCATATCATTATTAATATTGTTTTCTATTATGTGGGGGTTTTTGTTACTGTATATAATACAGGTGTCGTCTGCGTATCCGTATATTTTACCATGGAGTGGTAATTCAAATATATCATTGGTATACAGTATGTAAAGTAATGGTGGTAAGTTCCCGCCCTGTGATATTCCATATTTAGCAAAACGTACGTCACTTTCGACTTTGTCTATTTTCATTTTTTGTGGACGATTCATTAGGTAAGTTTCAATTATTTTTTGTTCTGTATTTTTTATACTTATGCTCTGCAATTTTTCGATAAGTTTGGTTTTGGATATTGTATCGAATCCTTTCTTCATGTCTATGTATAGTGCTATTACTATGTTTCCTTTTTCCACTTTTTCTTTAATTTCATTTATAAAATCTGTTGTTGCAGATGTTGTACCGGAGTTCTTCTGGAAAGCATATTGGTTCGAGCCCACAATTTTATTTATTGTTAGATGATCAGACAATTGAATTTGTAAGCTTTTCTCTAAAATTTTGTTCAGTGTAGATAGTAACGAGATAGGACGATAATTTTCTACGTTCTGCCTGTTGCCTTTTTTGTATATGGGCACAATAATAGTTTTTTTTAGATATTCGGGGAATTCTCCATCATGTATAACGTTGTTAATTAATTTGGTCAATATTGGTGACAATACGTCTTTGTTCCTTTTAACTATTGCTGTTGTTATTTTATCAAAACCTGGTGCTGTGTTGTTTTTTAATTGATTTATTATTGTTGCCACTTCTCTCAGAGTTACCAATCTAAATTTTAATTCAGGTATTTGTTTCTTTATCTTTGTTGTTATTGGGGCTTTTGTGTTTTTTGACATTTGTTCTTCTGCCAAAGATTGACCTATATTTGCGAAGTATTTGTTGATTTCTTCTGCTATTTCTTTGGGCACAGTTGTTATCATTCCATTTTCTTTTTGTATTTCGCTTATATTTTTGTTATTACTTTGATTTTGGCTGACCTCTTTGCTAATTAAGTTCCATGTCTTTTTCGGTTCTGATTTATATTTCTTGAATTGCTTTAGGTAATATTCTTTCCTGGTGTTTTCTATAACATATTTGGTGTGTTTTCTTTGATCTTTGTATCTGTTATAGATTTCTTCGTTTCTGGGGTGTTTAATATGATTTTTATATAAATCATTTCTCTTCCTGATTTCAATTACTATGTTCTTATTTATCCAGGGGCAGTCTTTTCTTCTTTTTATTTTCTGGATTTTCTGGTGTGATTCTACTATATTCTGGAGTGTAGTTGATAATTTCTGAAAAGTGTCAATTTCGTTTTCTTTAATTTCTTTAATATTTTTGTCTATATTGAAATAATCTGATGTGGTATATTCGTAATATTTGTATTCCGGTGGTTTTTTTGTATTCTGTAGTGCAATTCTGATGCTGTGATGGTCTAATATATCATTTGGTACAATTTCCAATTTAATTTGAGTCTTCACGTTTGTGATTACATGGTCTAAGATGCTGTCATTTTCATTGTTATTTTTCCTAGTGTGGTATTCTTTTGTTCTTCTGTTCAATATTTTGTAGTTTTTTTCTTTAAACATGTTAATGTATTCTGAAGTTTTGCCATCCTTTTTAGCTATGTTTATGTTAAAGTCGCCCATAATGATATGCTTGTGCTTTCTATTGATTACATTATTTTTTAGAACGTTTTCTAATGTTTTGAAATCCACTTGGGGAGGTTTGTATATTAGTGTTATTATTATATTTTGTTCTTTTAATAAGATAGTTACTATTTCAACATTCTTTATTGTTTTGTTCATCAGCGTTTTGTAATTTATATCTTGCTTTATGTATATGGCTATTCCGCCTCCTCTTGTGGCTCTAGAATTGAAAATTGCTGTATACCCTTTGAGTTGATAGAAACATTCTTCTTGTTGGTTTAACCATGTTTCTGTGAAGGTTAGTATGTCCGGTGAATTTTCGATCGTAGGCAGGGTTTGTATTTCGGTCAATTTGTTTTTTATGCTACGTATATTCTGCATATACATATTACACATTGTTATTCTGTTAATGCTTGTTGTTCTTGTTTTATTGTTTCTCTGTTTCTGCTGTTACTTTTAGGTCTTCCTCGGTTCGTATTCTTATTTTGTCACTGATCTGTTTTCCTCACGTATATATTACCTTCTTTTGTCCAAACATATTTCAGTTTATGTTCCTTTTTCAATTTTCTAGCTTGGAAAAACAGGTTATTATTTCTTGTTGTTAGTTCTTCATTTATGTATATGTTATTTTTCCCTTTTAGTTGACAGTCTTTTGATGAGATCATGCCGTGATGTTTTCTTGCCTTAAGGATGGCGACTTTCGCTTCATGTGTTTTAAATTCGATAATTATTGGACTTATTTGATTATCTTCCTTTTTCCGGTAACATTTCGCTATGGATTCTATTTTAGCTTCTTCCAGTTTCCCAATTATTTTTTCCGCTATTTCTCTCACATTTTCTCGTTCATTCTGTTTTTCTATTCCATTTATTATTAGGTTATTCTTTATCTTTTCTCTTTCCAAACCATCCAACATTCTTTCCAGGTTATTTACTTTGTCTTTTAGTTTTTGATTATCTTTGTTACTTTCTTTTAACATCTTCCGTATTTCTTTATTTTCTTGCTGTATTTCTTCAAATTTGGTGTTCATGAATTCTATGGTTTTTTTCATTTCTTCTAATATTTTAAATATTTTATTATTTGATATTTCTTCTTCACTATCACTTTCATTTGAGTCGTATTGTTTGGTTTTTCCATTTTTCTTTCTTGTTCTTGTCATTGCTTGTTATTTTTTTGCAGTTGTTGATTCAGGATAGGAAGGAGAGATACTTTTCGCACCAGCGGTGTCCTTCGCGGTGTCTGACTAATCACAGATAACGGTTGGACCTCGGATGGGTTTTAACAATAGAGATTTAAGAGGAATTACTTTGGTTACTTTATTTTGTAGAACACTGTATATTATAGATGACTATCGAAAGAAATTTTTAAAGTTGTTTACGGAGATAAGAATGAGAGAAAAAAGCATTTTAAAAAGATGAACAAAAAGACTTACTTTAATATTCCTTCTGTTCACTTGTTGTTGTTCCGGGTTATTTTATTTTAGCACACTTTGTCACAGTATTATAGTCAGAACAGTAGCATATTCAAACAATTTAGATAATTTGCCGCCTGTTCATACTAAATTTGATTTATTTTAATTTTGATCTGTAAAATTTATATAAAGTATTATTTTTTTACAATCAAATACTGTAATTACAATTGACAATAATTTGTAATTATCTTCAAATTTAGAAGATATTCCGTTTCTCATAGGTTTTTATAATCTGTTTTTTAATTTCGCGAATCACCATCGAAAGCCAAAGTTAATGAACGTATTTCACCACAATTTTGATAATTTTATGTTAGAGGTTAGTCTATATTTACTGTGTAAAATACATTCCTGTGAATCTCCAATTTTAGATAGTTTTCTTAAGAGGATACTACGATTCAGTCTATTGAAGGCTTTGGAAAAGTCATTATACACAGTAAGTTCGATTCAGCACCCGCAATTCTTCAATAAATTCAACAGTAGAAAAAAAAAGTTGGAAACTCTTGAACGCCCCGTGCGAAATTATGCTGTGCAATAGTAAAGTGTCTTTATTGCAACAGAAACCACAATTTGAAGTTAAAGCTAAAGTTAATAGCTAATTGTTGCAATCGAAAAGTTCAGTTAATGCTGTTTTACAACTTAACTTTGGATATTTGAAACTTGTAATATGATAACGAATGCCAAAGACTAATTCCGATTACGCACCACCCTGCAAAAATAACTTACCCGAAGAAAATTAATATTCTAATCTTCCATGCTAATGGTTTTCATAAAACACACACAAAAAAATAAGAATTATTAATAACTTTAAACTCACTAAACTTATCAAATCTACTAAACTCATCACAATGACTAAACTTATTCACTAGCAAGCATCAACACCTTGTTTATGTTATATTTTTTTCTACATAGAATTACGAAAAGACAAGGAAAAGACCTCCGTAGTTACCCCATTATACCTACAATTAATTTGATGAGAACGATCATAGATAAAATATAGAGGGTGGTGTTGCTTTCAATGTAATAATTTTGTAATACAAAGTCAAATACAGAAGTTTTTTCCTATTATGCATATTCAACGATCGTGCTCAACTGAGTTTGTGTGAAATGTGATCGAACTTCAGCATGCCATATATGAACCATAGGTGTTTTCGGGTTACGGCAGATTTATTGATATCGAAAATGGATAAAAATCAATACAAATCAGCAGATGATGACATATGGCCTGGCAAACCTTCCGCTTCAAACGCAAGCAAATCATTGCAAAAATATTTTTTTTTACTTACTAACTTAACTAGGAAAATCACTGGTGACCAGAATTTTGTTTTAATTTAGGGAAATGACTGATGACCAGAATTTAGTTTTATTTTAAAAGTTTTTATGCGGTTCAATCAATTTTAACTGAAGATTTGAAAATGTAGAGTGTCCACAAAATTCATTCCGAAATTTTTGTTAGATAAGCAAAAATATCACCAACTTGAAGTAGCCAAGAACTGCTTTAACACACCGAAAATAATCCAAATTTGTTGAATAGAGTTATTAAGGCTTTGGGTTTATAGGCCACAAACAAAGTCGCACTCATCCCAGTGGAACATTTCAGAATTACGTCGACCGAAAAAAGGCCGTCATAGTTGGTCTAAAGCACGGATGTACAGTCGTGGCCCGACAAATGTAGTACAAGCTTTTTTAAATAAATTGTTATAGTGTATGTTAGGTTTTTGACATTTAAAAGTCAAATCATTTTAAATTTTGTTAAACATCACTGAGAGAGCACAACATTGATGTTTTGCAATGGGTTGCCAAGAGTGCAGACATGAACCCAATTGAAAACGTATGGGCTGAAATGACCAAAAGTATGTCACATATTAGATTTCAAAATCAGGACCAATTGTGGGAAGCCATTCAAAATACTTGGCAATCTCTCCTACATATTATACCAAATTACTTTAGAAATCTGGTGGCTTCTATGCCGAGAAGGTTAATGGCAGTAATTGACGCCGATGGTGGTCCAATAAAATATTAGCGTTTTGTTAAAAAACTGATTATTAATAAAATAAATAAATTTACGGTTTTATTCTAATTTTGAAATTATATTGCACAGTTCAAACGATCGTCAAACAATAACAAAGTGAATATGTCTTGTATGATCTGACATTTGATCACATTGGATTTTACATATTATGACAAGCAGCTTAAGTTGAAGTTCGACTGACAATAATAAAATTTCAGATTTTTGACGTATATGAATTTTAAGGTTGTACGTACTACATTTATCTGGCCACGACTGTACTTATAATAAAGAAGATGAACCAAGACGGTATCTTTTCGTGACAGACGAACGGGTCTCGATTGTGGTCAGCATGCGAAAGAGAAGTAGCGAGAAAGATGGAAAAGGCGCTTGGCGCGAAAACAGAATATTGCTAGCGTGCAGATCTGTATGCAAAGTTTGACATACATTTTTGACGTTTGTCAACATTTGGGATTCGGTGCTGGTATTTAATTACTTTCCCGTTACACCTCCTATTTTGTACTATTCGTGTTTGCAAAGCTACATTTTTTCTGGGAATATATTGTACTTCTTTGAAAAGTAATTAATACGTTAGGGAGAATTAAAAACATATAAAAATTTTATATTTTCTGTACATATAGCCATAGTTGAAAGAAACAAATTTGCAAGTTAATTTTAACATAAACTAACCATATATCAGCACAACAGATGGCGAACTACAAATCAAATTGGAGACCAGGACTCCATTTCCGTTCAATCCGCAATGATTTACATGTTAAAGCCTTCCCGCGCTCGCTAGTGGTTCTACTTCTACTACCACTGGGGCTTTAATATACATACATGCGAATATATGTATACATGTAGATATATGTATATAATACTATGTATATTTATGTAGTGGCAGTATTACACCGCACATCATACTACTCAATAAACCTACACTACCGCGCGACTGATCCAAATGACCTCTTCAATTTACTAGTAGGATTCCGTTCGCACCAAAATTATAATCTTTATCAACGGTCTAGATCTAATTATACGTAAGTTATGTTTATAGATTACTTGATTAATGTTAGCGAGGAGGGAAGATTCGTAATTAAACGTTTTCGGCGAGCGTAACTTAATTAGATATATGTATGTAGTTCTAAGTTCAAGTACAAGAAATTGATATTATGAGGCTCGTAGTGAATGTGTGCGTTACACACTAATTAAAATTCAGCCGTTTAGTTTGTGATCTTGTATCTTGTGAGCATGTATATATATACCTACGCAAATATTTCCAGTAACTATCCTAAAGAGCAATTAGGAAAATTACGAATGATATGTTGAAATAAATACCTAGAAAGTTTACAAAACTATGTTTTCTAATAGATAAGTACACTTCATAAATTACTACATATATTAAACACTTAAGTATTACATTGTATGTAACTATAAATAGACATATTGGCTTAAAACGTAAACTTAAACAATTCTCCTGAAGCAACACTGTTTACTCTCCATGTCATGTTTTGTAGATGGAATATTTGGAACAATATCTGACGCCTAATATTCTGATTTTGATGATTTGAAAGAAAAGAAGGGGTACTATGCCACGTACTGTATGGATTAATCGCCTATGGCTAATGAAAATTGACACATGCTGTATGATGCATATTATATTAATTACATTGCTATAGGTACACTATACACAATATATATATACTTAATTACTTAACACTACTCAGTACTGCATAATGAATACTGACTACTGCCTAATGCATACTCAATACTGAATGCCTAATGTTCCTAAGATTACTCTTTTATATTAACTATATTATATTAACCTAATTCAGTGAAGGATTGTTTATGTAACAAGTAGTTTGTGTTTATGTATATAGGTCTACTCTACACACCGAGACCCCTTTGCAATATTACTTGCTCTACGTACGTTACAAGGGGACCATATAAATGGGCCCCTTTTATTTGATGGGAATTCAAACTCTCAAAGGTGTTTAGCTCTTTTGCAAAATACTGTTATACCTTATGTACGAAACATATAAGGTCTTATTCTAAATGACATTTGTTTTCAGCAATATGGGTGTCCTGCGCATAACGCTACGCTTGTGGGAGGATATTTAACTAATATTTTTAATAATAGATTAATAGCCGGCTGGAGTGCCATTTTTTTTTCTCCAAGAGAATCTTTCATTTAGTTTTCGTTATTTTATTGATAAGTGTAGTTATTTTATTTTTTAAAGCATAATTTTGCTATAAGTAAATCTATTTATTATATTTTTACAGAATTGTTATTTCGTTATATTTACTGAAAAGAATCTCTTACTTAATTTTAATTTTCTTTTCATGGGTCAGTTTTATGTTATTTGGTGGTATTTCTGTTATAATTATTTATATTTTTTACAACAGAATTTCTATTTACTTATTTTTCTCTGAGAGTTTTAGACATCTACTGCTATAACTTTTTACACAACTACATTATTATTTAATTTCATAAAAATGATCATAATAACTTTATAAGTATTACATTCTTCGATTTATTATCGATGAGGATGTCATTTCTGGGTACCTATACGTAATGGCGCAAAGAAACAGGCGCAACAGATGTTGGGTTCAAAATTCCAGTTAAGTTTAAACAAACTTACAGAATGAGTAAGGAGGGTTTTTGCGAACTTGAAAGAATTGTTGGCATAATGTCTTAACGTGTAATTATATAGACACGGGTATTTTTAAATCTCCTTATGTTTGCACTTTCTTCAGCCTTTGATAGCGATCACGGCATGTTATTGCCTTAAAAACCAACAACTAGCATAACAAATTGAACTTTTCAAATAAAGAATAGATGTATCTGTCGAATAGTTGTAACCAACTAAAGGCTTGACGACTAGTCAGTATAATCGTGAGCGATAGGTCGCCTTTCACAATATGTCGTGGTCGCCGCGGTGAACGAATATGTACAGTCTTTAATGTGTTGGTCACCTCATCACTGGTTGTTTGGTTGTAAGCGATTGATTGCCTCGTTTTGGTTATCTCGGTGAACGAACGGCCTAATAGGACGAGGAACGCTCGCTCTTGCTGTATATCTACATTTATTTAAAGTTTTCTGTATTTAATATTATCAAGATTATGTATACATTTGTTGTGTCTCATAGGATAGATTAGTAAGTTTCAAATGTCAACTTTACATATTTCTTTTAATTGTATAAACATCAGATTAACTTCAAATAGGGCTAAATACTATAACATTTTAATTTTTTTTAGTAAGTAAGATATATTTAGTTGTTTTTTCAAAAATATCTAGAAATTCTGTTCATGTTGAATTATATAGTTTTGAAATATAATTAAGGTAGTAATTTAAAAATTCGTTGATATATTCCAGAGCTTTTCTCCAATATAATTTCTATATATGCTATATTATAGCAAATAAAATATATTATGAATGTCAAATTAAAATTAAACCAAAAACGAAAGTTTATGATATTCAGTTTTAAACTATATAAATTACAGTAATCAAGTTTATCAATTTTGAATATAGATAATGATATTGTTGGACAATTATAATAAATTATAAAATGTTTGTTATAAAATCTACACATTTAAAAAGAAGCTAAAATTCTCTCAGCCAGTTTATATGCGCCTGTCAATTTACAAAAAAAAAACCGCATGAACATAGCTGTTCTAAATAACCTCGTTACTACACATGCTACTTCTCATACCGGCAACAGTGATTGTTACTGAATCATAACAGGTATTTCTAACTGTTACAATACAACATCAGCCTTCTCATTAATAAGTGTTAAATGTTTCCTTTTGAACTGCTGAATGTAAAATTTCAATAAATATTTTATTTTAGTAATTTTTTTTCAATTTTCTGTATTCCTAGATACATAATCTATCTAATTGTTATACATTATATCAAATTTCATCATAATATAAGTTGCATGGGGGATCCGTGTTTTGTAGATATTTAAAAAGGGGGTCCTTGATTCACAAAAGGTTAAGAACCTATGAACTAGATCATTATTAGTGTACAATTACTTTCCAGAAAATGTTAGTAATTAATTAAGTATTTCATTACTTTCTAAAACAGGTTGCATATTACTCAGTCAAAATAACGAACATTTCTTAGTATTATTCACGTTACGAAATGCTGTTGCAATTTTTCGAAATTTTAGAAAATATATCCTTAGTCAAAAAATATTTCAGGTCAAAAACTTCTTCTGTTTTCTGCAATTTATTAACCTGCAAATTGAAGCATTCTTAAATTTCTAATTGTAAAAAGTGTTTGAATAAGTAAAATGTTATCGTAGTATTGCAGTTTCAGAAACAATTGAAGTATTATTCGCAACAGTAATAACAAAAAACAATAACTTTATTTTTAGATTTCAATTAAACTAGTACATATAAAATATACATGACATAAACATTTCCGTAGAAAAGCTCTTTACCGTAAGAATATAGAGAGTATCACGTTTTTCATTTCTTCTCGTCACATTTCTCTTGGCATATCATTGTGTGTTGATGGGGAAGCATAACTTCCAATGTAACTTGAAATATGTTTTGTGAGCCTTGCATTTCGTTTCCTTTCGTATATCGTAGACATAATAAAATGCGTGCGACACGTATATATTACTATGGTGATGAATGTGTTTTCCTCTTCCGCATTTCTCGTTTAAGTGCACATACAATAACGTCATATAGACCATCTTAAATTGAAATTTATTTACGTATTCTTGATACCGGAGGAGAAATTTTCTTACGAGTAATGCATGTGAAATTTTATAGTGAATTAAGGGAAGCATGAAAATCTATGTTAGCGCATGATGTGGAATGATTGCATTCGGAGAAAATTTATTCAATATGTATCATTTTCCTTTACAAATTATATATGTGCATATATACGAATGCATTTGATTTATGTTACTATTTGTTTCACTTACCTAGAAATGTAGGAATCTTTCTCCATTTTTACTACAAACATTTGAGTTACAACTTATCGTTCAAATTTTAATTAAACGGAAATTATTTATGTCATAGTAAGACAAATAGCACTGTATGAATAATTATAACTTGTATTTGACTTAAGTATCCTTCAAATACTAGATATAATAATAAAATATAAGGAAACATATATTTCAGTATTTCATACAAGATAGACACGTTATATACAATACAAAAAAAATTTAACTTATTAACTAATTAACTGCCAATTTATTAACTTTGTTGAAGAAACTTGCAATAATAAAAGGAATTACCTTTCTTTTGAACATTTTACGTTTTCTAATATATCACTGTAAAAGGTACACAGCAGTGTATTCTTTCGGTTTAATTTGAGAGTTACGTCAATCTTTTGGGGGGTCTCTTAAAATAAATTCATACTTCTAAATCAATTCAGAATTTCTCACCTTATGTTCGCTTGTAAAGCTTTTATAAATTACTTAAATAATTATAGGTATATTACTCTACCTAGATATTAGTTCGCACTAAAAAGTTTTTGCTATTCTGACATTTATTCAAGAATACGTTATGGAATAGTGCAATGGGACATGAGTAGTGACGTTTCTCACACTTTTACTCTGCAGAAAAGGGGTATTAGAACTATTTTTAATCTACGACAGGGCGACTCGTGTGGGGATGTGTTTAGAGATGTGTCTTCTCTATTATGTATATAGAAGTTGAAGCAGTTTTGATTTTAGCATGTGTTCCTCTACATAGAACGACTACTTTTCAGAAAATCCTGGCCTTCATGGGTTGTAAATTATTTAATTTTTTGTGAAATAAAATCAGAGCATGTCCTAAGTTTTTAAAACAAAATTGAAGGACTACCTTTTTGAAATTTGTTGCTATAATGTACAAGATTTTATCAATTATTTTAAATAACTTTTTATTGTATATGACGTATTTCTTTTACTTTACTTCGTTGCACTGTATGAAGTATTAAAAAGTTAATATATCATTATAATTATTATTATTATTTATAAGACTTTGTCTTCTAACTATCCAGACAGAACATCTAGCATTTGACATTTTTGTACCTTGATTATGACGCTATAAATTCATTTAACATCACATTCAACTCTAATATTGCCAATATGATTAACTAGAATAAATAACCTAGAATTTAAATAAATATTCTGTTGAAGTTGATTAGTAACATCAATAGTTTTCAACATCATTGTAAACAACACAATAAAAATACCAAATCCATTCAATATAAATTTTCTCATTTACTGAAATCACATAAGTAGCCCCACTAGCTTTTTTGAAACATTACCTAAAATAATTTATACTATGATTAGATAAATATTGATGAGGATCAACCGCATATTGCAAATAATATGGAGAAAAATATTATTTAAAGTTTATTAAGAGGTTGGCTAATACCAGATAACAAATAAATAGAAGAATATGAATGGAACGTGTCTTCATCTTCACAAGAAATGAGTGTAACACTGATAATTTTGAGAAGAAATTGTGAGATGCAACGGTCATATCCAGAAGATTTAGATATTTTTAAAAAGAAAAAAAATGAGGTGTGGCCACCACACGACTTTCTTATACGTATGAAAGTGTTACTTCCGGTCCGAATTTTGAAATTTCATTTATACAAAAAATATTCCAAATCCAACTCTAAATACTTTTGTACTCTTCATAAATATATATAGAATGCATAATTTACGACATATTTGCAAAAAACCGATATTCGGTAAGAGTAAAAGTGTTACTTACGGTCCAAATTTTGAATTTTTTTTTATACAAAAGATATTTAGAATTACGTTCTAAATACTTTTATACTCGTAATGTACCTGCCTAGAAAGCATGACTTGCGAGATATTCGCAAAAAACTGATTTTCGATAAGAGTAAAAGACCTACTTTCGGTAGGAATTTCGAAAAACTTTATTAATACAATTTTTCTCAAATTTAATTCTGAGTACATTTGAATTCTTTATAAATTTGTTTAATCTTAGTAATTGACGAAATATTTGCAAAATTCGATTTTTTCACAGAAGTAAACTACTACTTCCGGTCTGCCTATTTCCTCAAAATCTAATCAGTTCTCAAGAGAGAGATTATAATCGTAAATACAAAATTTGGAATTGATATCTGTAGCGGTTTGACCGCTATCGTGGTCACAGACAGACAGACACACACACATAGGCACACAGACACACAGACATTTTTAGAAACCACTTTTTTTGGTATCAGGGGACCTCAAAACGTGGACATCTGCAAAAATCTCGAGGTCGAAAATTTTCATCATCACAATATTCCTTATACTACGTATAAGAAAGTAAAAAATGAGGTGTGGCCACCACACAACTATCTTATACGTATGAGCGTTTCAAAATACTATTCTAAGTACTTTCATTCTCTTAATAAATCGCTATAGAATGCATACTTTGCAAGATATTCGAAAAAAAGTGCTACTCGCTAAGAGCAAAAGTGCTACTTCCGGTCCGAATTTTGAAATTTCATATATACAAAAAATATTGCAAATCCAACTCTAAATACTTTTGTACCCTTAATAAATATATATAGAATGCATAATTTACGACATATTTGCAAAAAATCGCTATTCGGTAAGAGTAAAAGTGGTACTTCCGGTCCGAATTTTGAAATATTTTTTATACAAAAGATATTTAAAATTATCATTTGAATACTTTTATACTCCTAATGTAGCTGCCTAGAAAGCATGACTTGCGAGATATTCACAAAAAACTGATTTTCGATAAGAGAAAAAGACCTACTTCCTGTAGGAATTTCAAAAAACTTTTTAAGACAGTTTGTCTCAAATTTAATTTTGAGTACATTTGAATTTTTTATAAATTTGTTTAAACTTAGTAATTGACAAATATTTGCAAAATTCGATTTTTTCACTGAAGTAAACTACTACTTCCGGTCTACCGATTTTACTGAAAAAATAATCAGATCTCAAGAGGGAGAATATATACGTAAATACAAGATTTGGAATAGATATATAGAGCGGTTTGACCGCTATCGTGGTCACACACAGACAGTCAGACACACAGACACACAGACACACACAGATATTTTTTAAAAACCACTTTTTTGGTATTAGGAGACTTCAAAACGTAGACATCTGCAAAAATCTCGAGGTCGAAAATTTTCGTCATCACAATACTTCCTTATACTACGTATAAGAAAGTAAAAGAGGGCTAACTCTAAGATACCTAAACTCCAATCAAGATTATTATTTTTTTACAAAACTTGGTATTCTTAGATATTATACGTATATGTAAATCATTAAATTATATTATTGCGTATTGCCGCCTTACATAGAATACAATTGGCTTACATTGTTCTCTATATTTCATTAAAAGTCGTAACAAATGCTTTTTATCCGCCTTAAAGGCAGATGAAGACAGATTTTATGGACGAAGAAAAATTAACGTATTTTTCCTTATGAGAAGAATTTTAATTAGGTTTGCGCCTGATTAATTTCTCTTGATAATATTACTGTGTTTCATTAATATTTATATGCAAAATATATTGTTTCATTGAATTCAAATACAATGTTCGAATTAAGCCAAATTGAATTCTTTTAGAAACAACTCGTAAAAACATCTGATTACATTCAATAAAAGAGAACGTGGTATTATTGTTTATCCGTTGGCCGCAGAAAAATTAAGTTAAATTGAAACAATGGCTTTCATAACGGGGAAAACGAGCCTCTTTATAAAAATCCATTAAAGTTTATAATTTGAATTTTCTACGGTTAAACATGACTAGAGCAGAGCAGTGCGATGAGTTCTTTGCCGTTCGCAGAGCAATTTCCTCAAAATGAAAAAGTCCACCTCTCGCTTTTATGTTTCAATTTAAATTACTTTACATCCGTGTGCCGTACAAGCGAATCGTATTAGGGCTAGCGTCTGTTTTATTCTTTTTATCGTGGAAATCTCCATTTGTAGAGCAATAAACAAGTTCATTTTCATTTGGTGTAAGCGCTTTATTTTACATTTCACATAAATCGCAATGTTATTAAATTACTGTGTAATTTATATTTATCGTACTCTAAACCAGTATGTATGAACTCATGTATCCTCTGTTATATTAAAAGGAAGCATGGTGAACAAAAATGATCCTAAATTATTTTCTAATTTCTGTAGGTATGTTCATATGCACAAAATGGTATCTACCAACCGTTAACTATTCAATGTGTACAAAACCGATTTTAACTTATTTATTATATAAAGTAGAATATAATTATCCAACAAGGGGATTAGATTGTAACCAACTACTTAAACAATGCTGTATTGTTTTGTTAGCACTACGAAGAGAGCACTAAACTCTTGTTTTCTATTAGATATTTACGAAACAGCATTAACTCTACATATTTAAATTCCCAGATATATTCATAATTCTTGCTCAGTTGAAACTTTTCGTGTGGTTAGATATAATTCCAATACTTTTATTAAAAGCCTCTATAATAAATTTGCTTCAAAATTTAAGTAAATATATTCTTTAATTTACACAAACTCAATTAATACTATGTTTAATTTTGGCACTTTCTGTTAATTTACATTTAATATTTGTTATTGTTCGTAAATTGCCCTGAAATGGTTTGGCTATTGGATATTAAAAATGTATATAATATACATATTTTAATTTGTTTATAATATGTACTACTTTAATATTAAAATAATGGAGACAATATAATTTATTAATGGATTTATAAAATTATAATTTAAAATATTAAAATGGGCCGGTGAAAATACGTTTTTGCTATCATATTTTGAGTACGGTTCTGTACTTATTACACCCCTTTCAAATCTTCACAACTCCCTATCTGAATGATTGGAGCAAATATTGAACTTAGATTTCTATTTACTGGACAATGAATAGTCCACATGTACTCCAAATATCAATGTATACCGTCACTGTTAATATTTTAAAGCTCTTGAAACCAACTGGCCGACTAGCTCAAGCTGTTGTGTGGGTGTGACTCAGATGAGTGCGCTAATATATTGCGTTGGCACGACCCAAACAATAATCGTTGGAGATCACTGCAAAATAATAAAGTTGCCTCCATTAATGAATTGGCATTTATGTGCTTGGATATTGACAGCTCATTAAAGATCAGAATAATACGACATTTATCAGAAGAAACTTCCAATGTGTACACAAATACTCAAATAGTGCGTAAAATGTTTTTGACGCCTACAAATAATCACAATATTAAACAGCAATTAATGATCCGATAGTTACGTTAATTTCGAGAATATAAATAGGGTGTGCTTGATTAGAATAAAATATAAAACAGCAACTTTTCGTAGACATACATGAAATTTACTACGATTTATCCCAAAATCGGATAGTATTTTATTATTATTGTAACGAAACGAGTTTACATTAAAAAAAGAAGCAGACCTCTGGGCGGCGTATAAAAACGCTCGTGTTTACAAACCGTAAATCATCTCACATATCCACTGCGAAGCGACGGTCTCTCGAATACTTCCCGGCATGTGGAGAAAAATCCAGACTGTGCCCGTGTATTCTCGAACTTTTATCTACAGATATAAAAGCAGTTGAACCGATGGATGAGTCATTCCGGAATAAGAGAATTCCTTAAGTAGTCGTCGCGCGGCACAGAACAAAGAGGCAGATAAATAAAATAAACAAATAAATAGTTCCTTGAGTGGTAGTCGAAGAATAAACATAAATAGTGAGCGGTGCAGTTTTTATAGTGCAATAAAGACATAAATATTACCATGTTATATAAATAGTAGTGGTAAATAAATACGTGTGTTAATTTAAATCGTAGTAGTTTTAAGTGCATTACATTTATTTTACATTTTTATATTTTGATTAGTTTTATATTTCTATATTGTAATTAATTTTACGTGTGTGAATATATAGACTGTTTTAAATAAATAAATTGCACGAGTTGTTTATTGCGAACCCGAAGACGTAACATTATTTTTGAAATGCAAAACTTAAAATATGTGTTATAAATACGAAATTACCTACTTATCTGGAATGTAATACAGCTTTTTCTTCAAAATGATCAGAGCTCTCTAGCCGGGTATAACATAGCCAGAGAGACCTAGGATTGATAGTGATTTGTAACGCCCTGCCCGAAAAGAGCCGCGGACTCGTCCGCGTACGTACAGCAAAAGAGACCTGTGTCACCATGGTTATTTCTGTTTAGCTAAAGTGTATGATAGTAAGTATATGGCAGCAATTAACTTTCAAAAACGTTCAACAACATTCTTAAATTAGGCCGGAATTAGACTTGGTTAATACAGAATACTCCTTTGGTGCATATTTTAACACTAAAAAATGTTTTTACTTATAAATATGAGCAACCCTTGCTATTTTTAATGTTGTAATCAATATTTATTTTGGTACATTTCAGTTATAGTACACTTTATACATACGGCAAAAGAGTCCTGTGTCAGCTTGGATTTTTCTGTTTAGTTAAAGTGTGTGACAGTAAGTATATGGCAGCAATTAACATTCGAAAACGTGAAACTACTTCCTTAAATTAGACCAGATTTGGAATTGGTTAATAAAGAATATCCCTTTGGTGCATATTTTAACACTAAAAAATGTTTTTACTTATAAATGTGAGCAACCTTTGCTATTTTTAATGTTGTAATCAATATTTATTTTGGTACATTTTAGTTATACTACACATTAAAAATATTACTGTTACTATGTATTTTTAGATACCACATATAGTCGCATAATTTGCGATGGCAATATGATATCAATCAAAATCGAGGGATTCTAACTTGAATGTTTTGACACCGCACTTGTTAATCTAAGACTGTTGAAATTAATGAGTTAATTATACAATATTTATTTTGGTACATTTTAGTTATACTACACATTAAAAATATTACTGTTACTATGTATTTTTAGATACCACATATAGTCGCATAATTTGCGATGGCAATATGATATCAATCAAAATCGAGGGATGTTTTGACACCGCACTTGTTAATCTAAGACTGTTGAAATGAATGGGTGAGAATGCTCTTAGTGGCAAGTCGCGAATGTCTACGTAAAAAATTCATAAAATTCTTTTTGTTTTTTGATAATGCTTTTTGGAATTTCCTCCAAACACAGACCCTTTCGTTATACTCTTGAACCCCTTTTCATATTCATATTTCTATAAATCTTAAATTGCTTTGGAATTGTCTTCAATCAATCATCTCATTTAAGAGGGATCTCTATTGGACGGGTCAGTCCATTTGACCATGTACAAAAATCATAAACATTATCACTGCAGGGGTTTCGATTTCCCCTTAAAATGAAGATCAAACTTCAACAAATGCTATAAATAATTACATCAATTTGTAGAGAAAACTCAAATATGCGTACGCTTAGTAGTAAAATTTTGAATTTCTTTTTATTTATTTCAAAATAAATTCGACAAAATGTCTAATATTGACCTACTTCTGTTACTAATTATGACAATTTCTAAAATATTTTTAGAGAAAGTATTGCTAGGCGTACATAGATATTCGAATTCTCTTTCATTTGGTATAAAGAAATTAAAAATTGATTAATATTTACGGTTAATTTTATGGAGAAATCAAACTGTCTACAGTGGCCTCAGCGGTTGGGAGTAAAAATAAAATTATTTTACTAAATTAAATCTGTCTAAGATTCATAAAGTGAGGTAACAAATACACTGTTACTGGTAAAAAGTGAAGTCCGTGCATCAACTTCAGAAATTCTTCTGGCTCTTAATTATACTTCAAATAAAATTAAATTAATAGCACCATTGGATCTACGTCAACTCAACCACATTGCCAACACTGGCAAGTTATTAGATCGAAAACTGAAATCTCGACTTTCAAATTAAACTTTTTCCAGACGTATCTTTATTGATTCCTGAAGATTTACACCATCCGGCGCTTAATATAAAAATTAAGTGTACGGCAAATTTTTCAAGTATAAATTTTTCATCGATTGTGAACTTCAGATACAATTTTCGTCAGTCTAACTTAGACAATGATGTGTCAAAGTTTCGGTCTTCGAAACGTTTCTTTCCACCTTGGTATGATTTCTAGATTAAACAACTTTTAGAACAAAGGAATATTATTTCAAGAAGTGGAAGAAAAGTGGGTCTCCATTACATCGCAACGAATTTAATAGATTAAGATGTACATTTAAGTGTCCATTGCTTATAACAACTATGAATCTTAGATTGCATCTCAAACTACGACAGATCCTGCGACCTTTTGGAGTTTTGTCAGCAGAAAAATTGGTGGTACTAACCAGGATTTATCTTAACAATGATGAGTCTTGCATTCTCCAGTCTATAGTTAATGACTTTGCCAATGCATTCTTCAACGTTTTCCACACCGACTCAACTTTTTATTTGCATGCTGATAGTAGTATGAATATTAATTTTAATCTGCCACATTACCTCTGATAAAGTTTTACGTTACATCAAGAAAATGAAACCCAGTCTAACAGCTGGTGGCTTGTCAAGTTTGCTCATGCCAGGCTGCGGTTCTGTGAACCATTAAAAACTATATTTAATCTAATTATTAAAGCTTCTTCCTTTCCTGACGTTTGCAAAATTAGAAAAAATATGCTAGTTTACAGGAAGGGTAACCGATGTGATATCACTATTTATAGGCCCATCAGCATTTGAAGTGAGGTTGCTTGGGTTTGTCATATATCAGCAGATATGTGATTCTAAAATTTTATTTTGACCTCATATTTGCACGATTTGCTATCACCCATCCTGCTGAAATAATACAATATATTATATTGTATATTATATTGTATTATTTCAGCAGGATTGGTGATCGAAAATTTACGAGGTCAAATATGTTTTGTTATAAACAAAGCACTGGATCAACGCCTTCAAATATATGTTATTTACACTGATTTTTCTAAGGCCTTCAATAGTATTAATCATTCGTTGCTTCTAAAGTGAGCCTAAAATATTGCCCTAAGGCACGCCTCTCTCAGTCGGCAAGGTATAAAATTTTATATTTCTAGCACAACTATCAGCCTTATGTCTTATCCTTACCAATTGAAATCTGTCAAGCAAATAGGACTCAAACCACTGCGTAACACCTCGAATTTCGTACCACTCCAGTTTATCAAGTAAAATGTTATGATCAATACAGCCAAACGCACGCAAATCATAAAAAAAATCCAAGTAAATATTTTTTTGTGTCCAAAGTCTTAATTATGTATTCATACAGAGCATGAATTATGGTGAAAGTTGAGTTATTAGAACGATAACCAAGTTGCTGACTTGCTAAAATTTTATGTTTATCTAAATGTGAGAGTAATCTATCCAACATGGCATATTCGAAAATTTTAGAAAAATTGGGAAAAATTGGGAAAAATCGCTAAAGAATGATAGTTGGCCTTTTGCATTCTAGGCAGATATATTAAGAGTATAAAAACATTTTAGAACTTTACTTGAGATAATTTATATGTAAAATTAAAGAAATATGTAAGAAATCAAAATTTGAATCAAAAGTAACACTTTTTGCAAATATCGTTCTGAGTTCTATACAGATTTATTAAGAGTATAAAAATATTTAGAACTAGATTTGACACAATTTTTCTATACAAAAAATTTCAGAATTTGCACATCGTGTTTAGCAATACCGCTATGAACTTGGGTTTACAACACGCAAACTTGTTCAACGAATTTTTAAAAAGCAATCAATTTTGAAAAAGAGAGAATTAAAATACTCGTAGAGTTACAAACAATTTATATGTTGAATATTCGTTTTATTTACTCAAAAGAAATAAACTTTCCTATTATCATCCTATAATTATAAATATTAGCCCTTAATGTTTGTATATCTGTTAGTGATCGTGTAACTTCTGAACGCCTAGACCGGTTGAGGTCATGTTTGTTTTGTTGGAACGATGGTTCATAGGGGTCACTATTGAAGATATTGACGAATTCTATATTTATTAACCAAAGTGGCTCATATTCATAATATCTATGGGTTTATTGGTTTAGAACCCAAAAAACAAATCACAATCTGGGCCCGATAGGTGGCGCTGTGGTCGAGTCATTCATAAATTTTATATTTATAACCCGAAATGATCTATATGTATGTAATAAGTTGGCGTGGTCAACAAAATTGTTTTGTTTAGTATATCCTGCCGTCCTATAGATGGTCCTATTTTTTTGGTAGAATTGAATTTTGACAAATAAACATAGGGAATTTGGCCAAATCTAGACTGTCTTTATAATGATAGTGGTGACAAAAGATAAGAAATCAATGGAAACCAAATCGGCTATCACGTAGGTAGCATGTCGATATGTCAAATGGTATAATAAATTATAATTTCGTATAATTACATATGTATTGATAACCTATAATTGGCGTGTTAAATGAATTTATATTACTAATATATTATTATAACGTATCTGCATTTTCAAAATGTTATCACTTCTAATTTAATGTAAATGATTTCTATACCATATTGTATACCAATGAATACAAAAGATTTCATGTTCAACGTAAAATAAAATACCTATAATGCTAATTTTTGGATATGGGTTTTGGTACCTCTTTAATCAAAGCTTCTTTTGAAGGACTAGATACATTTGAAACATTTTATTTGCCATGTTTATGTTCGTATTACAATTTTGTCGGAGCTTTTTTTATAAACATAATTATATTTAAGTATTACCAGATTAATTCACGACTTGATATATTTACATATTGCGGCACAATACATTTATTACAGAAATAACAACGAATTTTATATTACCATATTTTTATAATTTCCAGAGATGTTGACAAAGTATATGAAAATGGTAAAACTGCACAATATATCTAGCTGCCGCTTTGAGTGGATTTGTAAGAGCGAGAATAGGCAGCGTATAGCGCTAAAACGTGGGCGTGATTCTTTTAAAAGCTGAATTCTTCTGAAAGCCTCACCACTCAACTGAAACCATGACGATGTATTGACTTGCTACTTTCGCAGGATACGCAAAAGTCAAACGCCGACGCGTGAAGAATCTTTTAAGTACTACAGGTGAACATCGAATGACGTGGTTTAAAAGTAATCCCTTCGTGAAAAGAGTATCACATAGTAAATGAAGTATCAAGGATAAAATGTTTCAGTTTTAAGTTGCTACTTAAAAGTAACTGTGTAAAAATTATCTAGACTATATACAGGCTGTACACTTTTGTGGAGTAGAGGCCGCCCTTCTGTACTCTCTAATCTTTTTTTTGTTGTGGGAATCACTCCACATTTCTTCTACTAATAATTTCACGCTTTTGCATTTTTGGACCTCGTCATACTTTCATTGCTTATATTAGTGTACTTTTGACACCCTCACGCTTCTATTGCGTGTGCCAATGCATTTTTTGGGCCTCTTCATACTTTTATTACTTATACAAGTACACTTTTAACTGCCAACCGTTCTCACTCTATTTGCTGCCGATTTTATAATCTTCTTCCAGCTGTCGAAGTCGTTTTTATTTCCTTGTTACATGTACAGTAGTTTAATTTCCTTAACTAGTCGCCCAGGAACGATTTGTCCTTAGTACTGATGAGTGATTCTCCTCCCGAGCGATGGTAGTACATGTAACAATAAAATATCTCGCAGTATAATTTGACTGAATTACATATAATACTAAAGGAACATGCTATTTTAACATAAAGTTTCTACATATTCTAAGATGATATTTGTTACAAATAGAGTTGCAAAAATACCATTATGTATATAAACATATTGCAGTGACCTTGAGTTTGGTGGTAAATTATAAATAGGCATAATCAAGATCACTTCGAGATTTAATTAAATTAATTATTATTTTATTTATTTCATCATGATGTGTATATAGATATTTATTAAGTTAATATTTTGGCAAATTTAATTTTTATTTACGTTAAATAATATAAGAGTGTTATTATAATTTTTATAAAAACTATAACATTAGAATAAGCATAAAATATTACGTGAATTATCACAAGAAAGTGTTTCCCGCACGAAGAATACTGTGACTGGGAGAGATCGACCGTTTGGCCCGGCGAAAACAATATCCATCGCTAGATGCATTAGACGAGTCATGAATGTGTAAACAAGTTGATATTTACATGTTGGTTTACCTTTTTGAAAGATTAGTAATGCGCTGTTTTCCCGGGTGGTGCAGCACTGCAGCTATGTATTTCTGGAGGTGGTATCGGTATCGTACCTAAGACAACCGGGCGTTTTTGTGAAGAAAAATATCCATATAAGTCGGGAACCGATGAGAAACCGGGAGTTGCTTGGTGTAAACCGCACTCAAAAGAAAAGTCTGAAGTAGGTGGAAACCTCTTCTTCCTCTTAAAATGTTATATTAACTTAGAAGTTTATTCATGAATCTGAACTTTAATTTTAAAGAGATTTATGTCACTTATACATTTTTCAACAAGAATTAGAACTTGTAATATTTTCCGTAATAATTTTACTGTACTTATAGAATTTTCCAACCGAAGTGGAACTTAGAATAATTTTTATGAAGTAGATATCGTTTTTAATTCGGAGTTTGGTTTACATTGAGACTTGTAATGATTTTTTTGGAAATAATTATTTATGTTCGGAACAGTTTTATTTAATTAGAACTTTGAATTTTTTTTTATTTTTCTAGAATGTTTTATTTTATATGCAGGGTTATTACACCGTGCATTATGATAAAGCATTTTAGTGTCTGTAACGATCAAATTGAAGAGCATAATAATTTTTTTTATATAAACACTTTGTGTTTTAATAAACATTTTCTTTACTATTTTATTTACCAGATTAGAAGATTTGTAGTTAATAATTTTGTTTTATGTATATATAGACTAATTGAACGGTGATCAAGATTTTTTTGAAATATATATTTGAGATGGATGAGTTTGAAGCGCTGTACGAAGAATTAAGGTGATTTAATAATGTTTGTTATAAATGTGTATATGTATAGTGTTGTACAAATTTTTCTTGAGTGGTGTTTTGTTTTGGAATCTCAGAGTGAGGTAAAGTTTTATTTTATTATATATATATATATTTTTTTTTATATATCAAGTATATTTTATTGTGTTTGTGTATTTGATATTGACGTGTCGGGTAATAGATCAGGGATGTGTGCGATAAATTAAGTAGTTGTTTAATTCATAGCATGGAGTCCTGGTGAATCCTTAAAGCACGAATTAGTCTTGGTGGTACTGTTTTGGGAGCGAGCAAAGGCGCTAGGCAGAACTAATCAGGGCTGAGTTAATTAGTTAAATGCACAAAAACATTTTTTTTATTATTAAATTTAAAATTTATATATATGCCTTAAGGGGTGAGCACATGGTGGTGTATGTTCGGGTTGTGTCCAACGAGTTGAAAAGCATACTCGTAGGGTGGAACTTTGGGGTACCTACCAGTGTGAATTTGCTTTCTGATGGTACTGTCTTGGAAGCGAGCAAAGGCGCCAGGCAGAACTAATTAGGGCAAAGCCATTTCCTTAATGTTTATATTCTTGTAAATAATAAATCGCGTAATTTTTGTTATTCATATTCCAGTACAATTCACAATATGCAATAAATTTTATTTTATTAAAAATGTTGATTGTTTACATGTATCTTTGACGAATATAAATCATGATAATCACATTTATTTTAAAAATATAAATTTGTACTCGATGTTATTCTTTCATTAATCATAATTTCTTTATTGTTTTGACTATTTGATCATGACATGTATGATTTTATATGATGTTTTGAAATATTTAAATTTTTGTAAATATATTTGTGTAATTTAAAATCTTTCGTTCTTTAATATTTTTTTTTAATAAACTAGATTATAAGGTTTATCTTGTATTTTGTTTTCTTTACCTGACCTGGTAATAACTGAAGAGCATTCAACTTGATTGGAGAGCCTATCAATATTTTCTGCCCCTGAGAGAATTTTCTTTAATCATTTTAAAAACTGAGCTAGTTAAATGTAAAATTGCTTAACCTACTATTTTTGCAGAAAATTTGTTGAATCTTAGTCTAGCATAAGGCCTAACACTAAGATGTATGCTTGATTCTGCTTTTATTTACAGATTGAATAATTTAAATTATTTTATATAAATCTCAAATTGCAAGAGTCACAGCAATATGTTTGTGAAACACTAATCTAATTAAAACTATGAAAACGCTTATTACATATATCTTATACTAAGAATCTGCATTTTCTTCTGCTGCCTTGAAGAGGCTGCGACCTTGCTTACCTACTACATTTCATGATATAAGTGAGCTAGGTCAGGCATAAAGTTATTATTTTAAAACAAGAAAAAGAGAATATACCCAATATTCTCTTTTTCTTGTTTTATTTTAAGTATCCGCGATAATTCCTTTATTGGTTATTATTTTATATATATATATGTCAATGCCCCGTAATACGTGATAGATAACTACTTTCAGCACTTTACATTACATTGACTTGCATCGTACTACAGGAAGCACATCTATACTCATTCTTCTAACATGCTACAACACATCTTAATAACAATAATGAAATATCTATATTACACAAATTTTAACCTACTAATATATTTTTTCCTTTATTGTACATAAATAACATTTCTGTTCGCTTTTTACACAATTTTTTAAGTTTCTGGAATTAGTTAATATTTAAACAGGTTCACTTTCTTGTGTTTGAGCGGCTCTTAAATTAACTTTACATCTTCTTTCATCAGGCAATATAAAGATGTCTGTACTAAAACTATTTAAAGACATTTCATTCTTACTTTGTTTTCTTGTACTTGTTCTACTATTTATCTCCATTCTTTTAGGTTCTTCGTTTTCAATTTCCATTGTGTTATTCCTATTTTGTTCAGGTCCTCTGCCACTTGTTGCTCCCATCTACTTATTGATCTTCGTCTTGTTTTCCTACCCGTTGGTTTCCACTGGGCAATCCTGTGTATTGTTACTCCTGGGTTTGCTCTGTTCATGTGTCCATACCATTTTATTCTTTGGGCTTTTATATGCATAACTGCACGTTTCCCATTCACTAGAAGGTCGATTCCTTTGTTCATTATTCTTCGCATTTCATCTCCTTCTCTCTTTGCACCACACATTGTCACACTTTCCTTTCAAATATTCTTAATTTTTCCTCGTGTCTTTTAGTGAGTACTTGTGTCTATGAGCCCTGTAGATTTTCATTTTTGAATTAAAGCTTATGTTCCTGTTTTTTAGTAGCTTCCTATTCATAATATACACTTTATTTCCTATATTTGTATTCGGAAGACCTATTACTGTTTATGTCGATTACTGTTCCAATATATTTCAAGATGTCTACTCTCTCGAATGCATAGCTCCCCATTTCATTGCTCTTCCTTGTAGCGTAAGTTCTTCCATTCTTCGTCATGAACTTGGTTTTCTTTTTGTTAATGTGTAGACTATCTACATTCTTTCTGAATGTATCTTTCAAGTTCCTTTCTTTCTGCTTATACTAAATCGTCCACATATGCTATAATCTGCACTAATTTATTCCTAATAATCAGTTCTATCCCTCTCGTTTGATTAGTCCCTCTAAGGTAATGTTAAATAGACTTGTTAAGACAGCATCCCTTTGCCTAACTCCTTTGTTTATTTCAAAGCAACCTGATGTTCGGTCTTGTCATGATGACTGCTTGTGAATGAGTCAATGTCGTTTTGATAATTCTGATCAGTTCCTTTTTTTGTATTTTCATCTTTTGCATCTCTCAGTATGACTTCTTCTTTAAGGCAGTCAAATGTTTGCCGGAAATCTATACTACTCATTGCATTTTTCCAATTTCTGGTTTAAAAATATGAATTGCGTCGATGGTAGACTCTCCGCCTATGAAGCCCTATTGGTAGGGTGTGTCTGCATAAGTTTTCAGCCCTCTAGTTTTTACAGTCCTAGGGATCTCCTTCTTTTAGTATTGGTACAAGTAGTGTTAATTTCCACTCATTTAGAACTATTTCATACTCCCAAATATTGATTACTAGTTGGAATAGTCTTTTGTGTAGTTCTTCAGTTTTAATATTTCATTATTTATTCCATCTGGACACAGATAATTTTTATTTTCATGTTAATTATTGTTGCCTTGAATTCTTCGATTGTCGGTGTGATAACTTCTATATGGCTTCGTTCCTTGTTCAATTCGTTCACCTTCAGCGCGTTTTCTTTTTGTTCACAGTTATTGTTCAGTAATTTTTTGAAGTGTTTTCTCATTTCTTCCTCTGAATGTAGGCTGAAGTTTGTTTTGTGTTTCTTTGCTTTTCACCATATTGAACATTTTTTAGTATCCTTGCTGTTTTTTAACATTTCCGCCATGATCTCGTCGTACCATCTTTGTTTTTTTTGTTCTGAATATTTTGTGGTTTTCTGCTTTTATTTGTGTGTCTTCTTCATCGTTCGATTTTATCCATTTATGTCTAGCCGCTTCATTCTCTTTTATTAGTGCTTCATATTCGCTGTCAAAACAAGGAATTGCTTTTGTCTTACACCTTACTTCCCTTCTTCTGCTTCGTCGACAATGCTAGGGCTTATCTCACTCATATGGCTAGGAACGCTAACCTACTATGCCCTGATCCTTTTCACTTATCTTTTAATCAAAAACCTCACCCTAAAAACAAATAGATACAGCAGACCGATTTTCATGTGGCCGGTGGGAGAATTTGTACGTGCGTCAAGTAAGGGTGTTTATCGCTTAAAACTATGTAAAACACTGAATGCCAGAGGTTCCCCTACCTATGAATTCCGTGCGCATCTCGAGGGCGGTACTTCTAACCGGCCACATAAAAATCGGTCTGCTGTATGTCTCTAGATTCAACTTAATTATTCTTTTTTTATTATATTTGATTTGCTCTACAAATATCTGTAATGCTGTTCATTTTAATTTATAATTTAAATGCATTGGCTATGTACTAATTATTAAATATTACTGTTCTCTAATGTCTTAATGTGTTAAGCTTTTTGTTCATTTTACTATTGTTATTATTATTACTACAATATGAACCGCTACTATTTGTATGTATCAGGTTTTGCATAATAGCTTTTCTATTCAAGTTGTTCGTGTGTTTTCCTTCATACGACAGCTTGATGTGTTCTATAACTTAACATCTCCATGCTAGAGATTTAATTTTGCAATAAATTTCGCATAAATGCGTATATTCGGTTTTCGTTTTGTCTGCTAGATTGCTGCTTTGTATTTTGTTTTATAGTTATAGGAAATACTATCAAGTGTAAACTTTTATCCTGTAATTGGCATTATTGCTATTGGACAAATAAAGACTATTATTATTAATAATAATACTGTTTCATTCCATTCGTGCTCTATGTCCTATTGCTGGTTTTTTTTCTGTGGAGCTTTGTTGTAATATTCTTTCGTATTTGGGTCTTTAATTTTTTCAATTTCAACTTTTCAACATTCCAGTTTCTTTTTGTTTGGTGCTTTATTTTTTGCTAATCGTATTTAAAGTGACAGGTGTCTACTGTCATTCCACTGTAAGACTTACATCTTGGATTAGTCTTAGTCTTTTCTTGTCTATAACATATGGTCTACTTGATTTTCCGCTTGTGATTCAGCTATCCTCCGTATGTTTTTACGCTCTTTCTTATGTTTACATCGTGTGCTACCTATAAACATGCCAATTGACCCCGCAAAGTTACAAATTCCCATCCCATTATTTTTTGTCATATCACGGTTAATGTATTTTCCTGCACTTCTTTGTAGCGCTCCTCTTTCTCTATTTTGGCGTATTGTGTTCTGGAATTTTATCGTAGATCTTTAGCATTTCGTCATAGAAGCCTTGTTTTTCCTCTTTCTCTCCTTTCTACTTTATTATTTAGCTAATAGGTACACAAGTATACATACTCTATACTGAACAAGGCAAAGTTTAGTTACTCTTTCTCTTACTGCTCTTACTTCTCCTTGTTTAATGTGTGGATTATAACTGTTTCTTATACTGGAATTGTTGATAGCCTCATTGGCTCTGTTTGTTTTCCATTTGAATTTAGGTACCCAATTTTTGTTTTTATCGAGTAAGTTGTGATCGCTTTTAATTACTGGGCCTCTACTAACTTTTCCGTCTTTGATGTCATATCGATTTATAGTAATAATAATAAAAATAATATTATTAATAACCTTTATTTTCAAGTAAGACACATTGCAGTGTATATAACAACTCATGAAATGTGCGTCAAGCATGTCAGAGAAAACATACATACATATATATATATATATATATATATATATATACAGGCTGTCCCAGAAATAAAAAGACAGAGTAGCAGAAATCGGAAGCTAGATTGTGTAAAAACGTACCCTCAAAATTTCTAGTCTTTATTCGTGCGCAGATGGCAGGAAAAAAATAATAAAGAATTCAATTGGCCTTACGCCAACCCTGGACTAACTATCCACCTGCTTCACTTTCACAATCGGTCCTTTTCAGGACCACCATATTACTTGCATTAAAAAAAAAGGAGGAGGAATAGATACTTCATAATAAATATCAAACTATTAATTACTTTAATTTTACACATACTAGAAAAAAATAATTACATTCTTGATATTTACTGTAATAAAGGCTAGAAAAACTAGGATTTATTGAATTTTCTAAAATAATAGTAATCAGCTCTTTCCGACTACAAACACATTAAAGAGCAACAACCTTCCTATTTTAAAAATAAAAACAATCTTTTATTGTCTGCAATAAAGTGGGTCGCTCCCGCATTGGGCAAAAAATATGTTTTATTATGAATGAGTACGATTTAACGTCATTTTCCCGTTTTATACAAATAAAAGCGTATTTTTCTATGAATGCGTGTTCGATTTTATTTACAAATGAGCATTCTTACGTGTATTTATAAACAAACATTCGGTTCCAGGTCCGTAATGTAATTCTTTTATCTAAAAAACAACATAGAAAATTAAATTTTTAATTTCTTCGTTATTGCGGTATATTTGGGCCTGTGAGGGGGGGAGAAGATGCCCTTCACTCACGCCGAGTCACGCCACGCATGCTATAGTGGTGTAACTAACTACTAAACTAAAAAGTTCATAGTTTCCACGCACAAACAATACGCACTCATATATACTATTTTCTTGTTTAATTTTTTGTGCTATTTCCCCATCTGCTGTTTCTAACTCTCTTTACACCAGAGGTATTCTTCTCTATTTAATGCTTCCTACTTTTATTCTATTTTCTTTTCATATCTCTTCTCTGTTCGTTATTTTTTTATGTATTGAAATTTCTATATTCCGGTAATTACAGGCATGGTCACAGAACCTGCAAGTGTAATAAAACATAAACGCAATGTAGTGCAGGTAATGTCGTAAATTTTGTATTCATTCTACTAAGAAAATGAGAATGTAAATTTAGTACGATATTCAAGTATATTTTCTGTTACATGTAACATAGTCTCAGAAATATTCTTCATATCGCGTCGCTACGCTTCCGTCCTTTTTCGAAATCCTTGATGATCAAATGTCAAAAATTATTGATTATTTATTTGACGTGCACTCGTTTTGCAGACGAAAAAGAAATTTTCATGATAAGATCAGACATATTACCCAGGCATCTCGATTCCGTAACGAGAAAGATGCCTCTATAATTTCGGATGATATCTTCAGGTTTATCTCGGATTTCGGAGTTTCGTTCGTTTCAATATGCGTCATTACGGCCGTTGACCGTCGGTGGAATCTAGAAAAAGTGGCCGTGAAATATAAGGGTTTGATGTAGGTACGTCATTTCTGCGACTTTACGTGCGAACACGATATTTCCAATGCAGTACATCCGTCCGGAAATATGACACGTGACGGTTCACGGACTTATTTGAAAAATGAAAATCTAATATATTTTGACTTATAGGACTATATACATACATACATATACGAAAAGTTCATTATAAAATATGTGTTATTTTGCTATCATTAACAGCATTATATAAATAGACCATTAGAAAGGAATAATAAATCATTAAATCTGTGCCTTGAATTTCTTATTTCTACATTGGTTAAGTAAAAAAATTATTTTCTTTATTTGACCCTTCACTGACTGCACTTAACCAACCCAGTCTTTTTACTATGATGGTACTCGTCAGATTTGGCTGCTTAATTAGTTCCGTAACATCCATTGCACAGATCTTTTGCTCCTTATTCCTAACCATGAGTTGAACTACTTGTCTTTTCTAACATTTAGATGTCGAATAACGAATCCTTTGTTGTGTATCAGAATATGGATCACCATTAAAATATTTTTGTTTAAAATCAATGATATCAAAATATATGAAGAAGTATCATATAATATATAATTTGAATAGAAACAATTAAAAAGATTTTCCCAAATATTTCATTCTCTTAAATAAAACCAACATCATTTTAGATTTATATTGCGATTATTACAAACTGTAGTTGGCTATCTGATGAGAATTGATGAAATGAAAATTCGACAACAAAAACCTTTATTTTGAAGCACATATTGTCGAAATTGTTCCATTTTAACGTACAAAATTAATCAATTTATATATTTTCACTAAAACAGACTACCCCTGTCAAGAGTGTCAAGTACCTTGCTACAATATTATAGGTACACATGCATGCAGGCACGAACAGACACAAAAATATATGCGAAGGGCGTCCAATATATTCTCAGTATGGGGGTGATAAAGTAATTAAGTGTTGATCTTATAACTATATTAAATAATTACGTCATCTGAGAATATAAATATAACATTTCACATAATTATGACCACTCTTGCGATCACTGCGCAATCACTTAAGCAATAATGTTGAAGAAAATCTAACAACGATGATAAATTCCTTATAAAACAAGGTAAGAATCAAGAAATCTTTCACGAAGATATAGTGTCTGTTTATTACAATTATGTGCCTTCATCTACAGTTCATAAGTGATCAAGTGAATTTAAAAGGGACAGGGAGGGGCGCGCTTAAATATTTAAATTTACAAAATAAACTATGTTCAGCTTACGTGCAACTAAGGTAAGGTGGGGCAAGTGTGCCATAGATTTACAACTAAAATTTTTGATTGGATGTATCTCATTGTGACAAACTAGTATCAAGTTCAAATTTTAAACACAAATATCCAGGACCTTTGTCTATGTTATGTTAAAAGTACAAAGCCCTATATAACATACTTTTTATTTGGCACCAATTTTTTTTTTGATAGTGCAGAGGGCCCACTTACCCCAAATTTTGGGGCAAGTGGACCCGCCTCCCTGATTTTACAGCAGGAATTACATATAGAGTTATCTGGGGAAGTGGGCCGCCTATTGATACTTCACCTATTTTCCCTCCTAATTTCAAGATTTTATCTCAAACAGAAAGCGGCAATATTAAGGTTGTAATACAAACGTGTATTTAAAGAAAATTATATTCAGAATAATTCAATAGTAAACCTGCTTATTACTGTAAGTAAGTACTATACTTAAACTTTAAAACAAAGAACTTAAACACAAAACACAAAATACTGTAAGTTATAGCAACTTAAGTAAAAAACATTAAACGAAGTAATATTAACATATTAATATTATACTTAGTAGGAATGAAATAAGTAATACCATTACACAGTTTATACAAACAAACCCTGGATGCCAGTGACTGTATACAGTCCTCGTCTGTTAGCAGGTTTCGGCGGAGGAATAATTTTAAGGATATATTCTGCAGCATACCATAAAACATCCTCTGTCTGTGGCCAACGCCAACCTTTGTAGCCGCTCCTCTCCATGTGTGTAACTTTTACCTGGTCATCGGTTACCTCGAGAACTTTTCCTGGGAATTGATTATTATCATAAGTAACTGCAACAGTCTTTTTCGAAATTTTGGTTTTCTTTTTTGCTGGAGGTTTTTGTTCTTTCGTGTTCTTGTTTGTAGATTCCCTTGCAAGATTTTCTTTTTCTTTTAAAAACTGATCGCTGGTAATAACAGCTGCTCCCAAACAGATACGTTTACGTTTTGGTGCAGTGTTCTTATTCTCCATTTTGTCGTGTTGTATCTACTCAATTATAATCTGTTCGAATGATTTCTCTTCCAGTGATGCAGTAGTTGAAGAGGTAGATGGTTCCTTAATATTCTTCTGTTCTGAAACCTCTTGAATTTCTGTAGTAACACGTTCAATATGGTCCTGAGGTGATTCAGTTTCATGACTATCATTTGAAATTTTGTCCTGTTGCTTTGCGTTTTGGGACCGTCTATATCTTGTCAGA
Organism: Amphimallon solstitiale; assembly: GCA_963170755.1. NCBI lineage: Eukaryota > Metazoa > Arthropoda > Insecta > Coleoptera > Scarabaeidae > Amphimallon > Amphimallon solstitiale. The sequence goes on from OY720679.1 coordinate 19,298,922, forward strand.
TCAGAAGGTTTGAAAATATCAGTAGGTACTGCAAGGGAGATGCAAATGTAAAAGGGGCTTTACATTTGCATCGTAGATCCCTGTGCTTTTAAAACCGTTGATTATAACTTGTTCTGGTAATTCGTCATATATTTGATTAATTAATTTGGCAAATTCATTCTTTGGAAGGCGTTTTCGAGGGTTAGCTCGCTGCCATTTACAGAGTGACTTATCCCATCTTACCTTAAGACTTTTAAAAACTGATACGTCGAGAGACTGTAATATGTGGGTAGTGTGGGGTGGTAGTTTCAGTATATGAATATTAGCGTCTCGAGCTGTTTTAATTACATCCAAGGACACATGGCTAACATGGCCATCCTATACAAGCAGAACAGGACGTTCATCAGGTAGGGATGGAATAAAGCACTTTGTAAACCAATTACAAAAGATCGTACTATCCATTCAGCCTCGCTTACTTGCTGCAAAAGATGTTTTATGAATATCGTCTGTGCTTAACCATGATTCTAGAATGTGTTTTCCTTTAAACACACATAAAGGTGGAACTTTCTGTCCTGCAGCGGATACACACATCAGTACTCTTGTGTTTTCGCGACCTGATGAGCTAATAATTCTTGTACTTTTTCGTCCAACAGCTCCTACCACCTTTGTTTTGCTGGGATCATTCGAAAACGACGTTTCATCACAGTTATAGATTAAATGTGGTTTATCTTGGAGTTGCAATTCATCAGGAGTTGCAGACAAAAGGTCGTAAAAGCCGTAGATGGTGAAGGGATTGTTTTGATTACAGCGAACATATTCAATGCCTTGGGGTTTTTTGACTGATAACTTATGCCTTTTGCGGAAACTCATCATCCAATCCGCACCAGACCGACCTCCTGGAAATCTACTTTCAATGCCCTTACTTTTGACGTGCATTTGTACTACGTCTGGTCTTCCTCGACTTTCCCTAAAGCAGTCGCTCTGCCACCACCCGCACCATTTCCTGCAGGACTACGCCTTTGTCCCCGAGTACCATCGAGATGATGCCTTAAGGTAGACCTAGGGATTCCATAAAACTTGGCTGCACCTCTTGCTGTCTTATTTGCATTTTTAACATCTTCGATGGCTGCTTGCAAGTCTTCCTCTGAGTATGCTGCACCATCAGCACCCCGACCGGTTTTGCGTATATAATTACGAACCATCTAAAGACAACACAGATATAAGTAATTAATAATTAATGATTAGTATACATACTTAACTACGTTTAAATAATTAACATAAGTATCAATTAAGTAAGTACATGATATAAAGCACACGGGGAAAGTAGACCATGCCATGGCCCACTTCCCCAAACCCCCTGGCCCACTTGCCCCGTTTTCTATAATTCTTCGGGGCAAGTGGACCAGCCCCTACAAAAACAAGCCAACTGCCCAACCTAACCTAACTCTATCATTTTGCCTTAATATTACCCACCCTGACTCACTAAACCAGCTAAATCACAACAAACACGAAATTTCTACTTACGGCCTTGATTATGAGTGTTTTGAATACTCATTTGCAAAAAATTAACAGCACTGAATTATTATTATGCGTCGTTCGGTCGGCACACGCGATAACCTTGAAAGTCACTTGTTGTTTGTCAAACAACAGCATAACAGTGTTGCCACTGTGATATCTTTTTCCTGATATCTAAGTATGGAAGAATTTTAGAAGGGGATGGCCCACTTACCCCGTGGGCCCACTTGCCCCACCTTACCTTATATATAACATTGCCAATATGAGTCATTCAATTTATATTCTGTTAAATTTAATTAATTTATGTCGATAATTATCAAAAACACTGCTAGAAAACTCTTTAAACTGCTCTTATGGGATACTAATATCAAATCTGACAATTAATTTGCATTCCACTTAGATAGAAATTGCAAAACGTAAAAATCGCGAAATTTAAATGGTGGCGGCATAGATCAATTAAAAAACACATTATGTACTCAAACTTATGTATTAAAAGAGCTAATACAATCTCTTTTTATTTGGTGTTAAAATTTACTACAGTTGATCAGACATACCTTCCATATCGCTGATCTTAATACCCAACAAAATATTTTGCCGCAACTATACATAAAAGATATATTTTAAGTGGACTACCTGAACTTATTAATTATTAATAAATTATGAAATTATATGTATGTAACAAGGTCTCAAAAGAAAATGTTTGTTTACGTTATAAAAAGTTATCAAAAGCAGAAATCCATAAAAAATTGGGAAAAAGTATAGAACATAGTCTTAGACAAGAACTTTTGGTTAACTCGACTTGACAAATATAATAAAATAGTTGTTAATTTTTGATTGATCAACTTCCTGGTCAGAGAAATGATTAATCGAAAACAGCTATTAGCCTTTCATTAGGGTAAAAAACTGATTTGCAAAATTTTCCCCACTAGTATAACAATAACTTACACATTAACTTAATTTGCAAGATAGTATATTCATGCACTCGTTAAACCTGTATATTATGCCCAAGTCATAATTTTTACATGTTTTGGTTTCTAACGCCGAAAAGTTGTAGTAGAAATATATTTTTTGGGACGTTTTCCTCCCACAGAAACCTTTTCAAACGCAGCCTAATGAACATTTTTATTTTATAATTTATTTTCCCTAGTTAACACGATCAAAGTCGGAAGAATATAATATTCATGTATTCAAAAACATTCATTTATTAGAGAATATACATGTTTTTTCAAATTTTATAAGAAGCACAGGCATTATTACTGTTACAGCACAAAATTGTTTTTGAAATATATTAGTTATCTCTAAAACACTGCTAATATTATTAATATCCAAAATTCAAAATAATATTATCTTATTCCTAAAGAAAAATTAATACCTAATTTATTCTCCCAAATATCATTAAAATAATTAGAAAATTAAACCGTTATCTTAATAAAGCATTCGTTATTGCCCTTGAACATAAAGGACATTCCGAAAGCGCGGAGAAGAATATTGAGGATCCGCAAAGATACATACATTTTGTTATTATGCAATAAATCATAAATGAAGGCACAGAAATATTTGAAGTGTATTTGCTCGTATATGCCTAATGTACAACCTACAAAACTTTTCGCCGCAACAATTGCCAAAATTACTCAAGTAGAAGTCATAATTTTCTTTAATATAATTATTAATTTAAAATTATGTTTTTCTCACATCATAATATGGTAGATACGACAAAGGATTGACATACCACTTTGGAAATTTTATTGATTGATATGATCACGAACATCACCATTGTTGGATCACTCAATTCACACTATTCGGTAGTGAAATTTTACATTAAATTAACATTCTTCTGTAAATCACTAATCAGTACCCCATGTAGTGGTTTGGTAATAAAATGTTTATTAAACAATAGCATATTAAGTATGCAGAACGGTAAGGGATGTTTATCGTTCGAAGACAATTGTTTGGAGGAGGAGCGAAGCGAACGTGTGATCTAATTTTAATCCAGTTTCCTGCACATGCAGTTAGTAACTGTAAAAAAAATAAAACATGCTTCTATTAGGAACTGTTATTGTAAACAATATTGCGAAAAATTTTGTCCATCTAATACGTCGTTTTCGAGAAATATAATTTTATACAAACATTGAATTTTTCAGAAAAATGGGAATAAATCAAAAACTTTACACTTTAGGCCTATACTATCTTATAACTCTTTGACTAAAAATTATACGGGGAATTCAAAAATGCAATAAGATATAGGATGTTCCATTTAAAAAACTATAACTATGGTTAGCCACCAAGTTATGGAACACTCTGTATAATACAAAATATTTTTAAAATGTGCCCCTAATGAACAGCTACTACAAGAAAAAAAACGCTTCGAAATATCTTTACTCGTAAAGGCACAATACTCCATGCAAAAACTACGGCAATAGAGCTTTATCCCTGTTAGAATTCGAGAAAGGTACAGACAAATTGCATATTTTAATAACTTTTAATTATTAATCATACAATTAAAAATTGCAATATTAAGTAATTTTTCAAAACCAGTATTTGTATATTTCGCCGTTATATATTATATGGAATTCAGTAAAATTGTGTGGGAAATGTATATATTTGATATGTAAGTTAGATGTTTAAATGAATTTTACTTCGAATACGAATAGACCTAGTGGTCAGCGCTACCTATGGGATTTATTTGTTGCGGATTGAGCGGTTAGAGTCTCTCGGGTCCAATAACGTGTGCTTCTCCACACCAAACAAGATCAGGGAATTGGAATTTTCGCTCCAAACTTATTCAGGCTATCAATCAATGTTACTAATAGGATCGCTGAAACATATATTGAAGTCAAACAGAAACAATTCTCAATGTAATATTAATTTTGAAGGAAATGAAAAAGATTAATTAACAGACTTTGTAGCTGATAGATTATATAAAGGTTCATGAATAATTTGCTGTTATATTACCTGTCGCTCAAATTTACAATGTTAATAATTTATTAAATGTTAGTAAATTAAGGGGATTTATTAGGACTGACTTAATTCGTTCGCTAAAGTGAAAATATTCCTTCGTTAAAGTTCAATTCCCCACACATTTGAAATAAATGATTACGTTCACGTTTTTGAACAGAAACATTGTTATTGATCAGTTTTGAGTCGAGCTATAAATTTCATTCAAAGTAAAAATGTCAGAAAGAAAAACATTTTATCTTTACCATGTGCAAGACAAGATGACATATATAATCAATTTTAAAAATCAGGAAAACGAAGAATGCAGAAACGTTCCACAGTATCTAACCTTCTTTCAAGTTCAATCAGTTCAGTTCTGCGAAATAAATTCAGAAAGCATTTTCAGTGTATTCAACTGAAAAAATTAAATTTGTTCACATTCTGTTTCAGAAACGTTTCTTTCAAATGTACCCTACGATATATGAACAGTCACGATCGTAATTGAGGGGACAGTAATTTATTTTATTATTTTGTACTTTTCAAATATATAACTTCTATAATTAGCCATACTGACATATACTACTTAGACAGATAATAAGCTTTGTCGTATAATTGATTTATTTTATATACAGGGTGGTTCACCAGGAACTGAATCGATCGATTGCGGAAAAACTATAACTAGGAATGATCTGAAATTTTGACACTATACTAAACTCGATGGGGGCCATTCGCGTAAAATATTTTCAAGATGGCGGCACTTCGGGCTATGCCGGAAGTAGGTACCAACTTCCTAATTTTAAATAGAATACCCTGTATATTGTCAGGTTTTTAGATTTTACATGAAATTCTAAATATATTTCATGTATAAAGTCATATATCTAAGTGTAACCCTTTTTGACTTATTGAAATTCTTATGTTAAATTTGACGTTTGCAGGCAGAAAATCAATAGCACTTTTTCCATATAAAGATGAATTTATTATTTAATTTGAAGTAAATTCTCTCAAATAGATAGCCCAATTAAATACTATTTGTATAAAATTATTACAATTATTAATACAGAGTGTGCAAATTATACGCCTGAAACCGAATTTGAAAAATTGCCAAAAGACAATCTTTTAAATGGGAAGCGACAACTTTTATAATTTTATCTTATTCTGCATTAAAAATAAGGATCATTTTGTGTAAATATGTCTATTATAAAAATTGGTAGTTTTCGAAATATTGGCAGGTTAGTGTTTTTATCTTCTTCAATACATACTGTTTGCATTAGTTCTGATTCGTTGAAGAAAAGTCATGTTACCTTATCATAATTTCAATAAGTCATGCCGGGGCGCTTAAGGGGGCTTACGCAGAAGTGCCGATTAACTGCTGTGAGGTAGGGCATAAGGGAATGGCGCCATATGCGCTAATGTAAATTTCGCAGATGTAAGGTATTCGTTAAAATAAAACAAACAGCAGAAATTTTTGGTTTCCTTATTATATTTTCGCATTAAATTGAATACAGAGGATTAATTAAGGCTTCGTTGGGAGTACTTCCTATAATTCAAATTATTTACTCCTACATTTCATTCCCAAAGTTGGCTAAATTTACAACATCTTAACACAGTTTTAGAAACTTTATTTTAAAAACTGATTCCAGTCGAGCATGCATTGAGCCTTTGTTTATTTGTGTTTTAAATTTTGTTTTGATATTTCGTAAACACAAGCGGTACTATTGTTTTAACGAAACCTTGTAAAGTCCAGAATTTACATTAGCGCATATATCGCCACCCCCTTACGCCCTCCTCAGGGCAGTTAGTTGGCACCTCTGCGTAAGCCCCCTTAAATTATACAAACGATGATTATTTAAATTTATGTATTATTTATGGGGAATGTAATAAAGTTATGTCAAGAACATGTGATACATTTGCAACTCGATATCCGCAAAAACGGAAACCATCTACCAATACCGTTAAACGTATTATAGAAAACTTCAGAAACTTTGGATCCGTGAGGGCAAAGATTCACGGAAATAAATCAGTTATTAATAACGATAATAATGTAATGCAAATGTATCACATGTTCTTGACATAACTTTATTACATTCCCCGTAAATAATAAATAAATTTAAATAATCATCGTTTGTATAATTTAAGCGCCCCGGCATGACTTATGGAAATTATGATAATGTAACATGACTTTTCTTCAACGAATGACAATTTATAATTTTGTAAACACTGTCATGGCTAACTAATGAAAAAAGAACTAATGCAAACAGTATGTATTGTAGAAGATAAAAACACTAACTTGCCAATATTTCGAAAACTACCAATTTTTATAATAGACATATTCATAGTTCATACAAAGTGATCCTTATTTTTAATGCAGAATAAGATAAAATTATAAAAGTTGCAGCTTCCCATTTAAAAAAATTGCTTTTTGGTAATTTTTCCAAATTCGTTTTCAGGCGTATAATTCGCACACTCTGTATTAATAATTGTAACAATTTTATTCAAATAGTATTTAATTTAGCCATCTATTTGAGATAATTTACTTCAAATTAAATAATAAATTCATCTTTATATGGAAAAAGTGCTATTGAGTTTCTGCCTGCAAACGTCAAATTTAACATAAGAATTTCAATAAGTCAAAAAGGGTTACACTTAGATATATGACATTATACATGAAATATATTTAGAATTTCACGTAGAATCTAAAAACCTGACAATATACAGGGTATTCTATTTAAAATTAGGAAGTTGGCCTACTTCCGGCATAGCCCGAAGTGCCGCCATCTTGAAAATATTTTAGGCGAATGGCCCCCATCGACTTTAGTATAGTGTCAAAATTTCAGATCATTTCTAGCTACAGTTTTTCCGCAATCGATCGATTCAGTTCCCGGTGAACCACGCTGTATATGAAAGAATTCCTTTTCGTGATTTAGCAAAAAAAATGTTCAATACATGTGTAGACATTTGCTACAACTTCTTGATTAATAGTAGAAAATACATTGAAAATATCTCTGTTACTGAAATAACTGCTAATTGCTAATTGCTAATTAATTAATTTTAAGCTTGTCGCGTAGTGCATTTTAAAATTTTCGGGAAAATTACGTATTTGTAAATAGAAAATATTATAAGCAACTTTTTTCGACTATATTTTAATATTATATATTTTTCTAAATAGATAGTTGTAAATCGTAATCAGGTTTATTCAGGTAAATTCTATAACTTTTGCAATATCCCCCACATACGCAAAAAAGTGATATTTTTAAATAATACATTTTTAGAACTTTTGTGACACGTAAATACACAGGCTATTCCATTTAATTACATTTTAGAATTCTTCACTCTCGTTAATGGTATGTAATTCTAAAGAACATGCGTTGAAATGTCGAGAAAAGCACGTTCACGTACTGAAATGGTATCTCTACTAATTGATACTTTAACAGGTCTTTGATAATTAATCGTTATTTCATAAAACATTTTTCGGAAGTTGTACATTATTTGAGAAAAAATTGCCATATCTCAGAAACAGTCGGCTAATACACATCGACGTCAGTATCACTAGCTCTTAAAAAACTATCATAAAATTTACATTATTAGGCACCAATAATGAACTTTAGAGCTTCGCTGGGACACCAGTATATAGGATGTCCCAGCTAAGACTTTCGGGTCATATATCTCCATTATTATTGAACGAATTTTTATAAAATTTAAAATGTAGATACTTTATTAAGTGAAGAACCGTTGCGCTACACTGAAACAACCACAGTCTTTAAAACGTGAATTCAACTAGCTTTTATTTCCTGTTATTGTATATTCAGGCGAGTGTGCAAACAATTAAACTCATAGAACACACATAGATACTCCACTAAACTGCCAATTAAGGTTAAATGGGGTTTTCGGGGGCAACAAGAGCGTTAAAACTTTGGATTTCAGTTCTGAAACTAGTCATTTTAATAACAAAAGTCAATAACAAACAACGACCAAAAAACGAGAACACTAAAACAAAAATCAGAGAAAAACGTCGTAGTAGATGTTTTACTTCATTTTTTCTGTAGAGGCTTGATTTTTAGTGCTTAACCATCTAAAGATATTTTCGTGAAATATGAAAAAAAAGGCCGATGAGTGAAAATTACATTTTTTAACTTTCACTAATTTAAAAAGTAATAATAATAATAAAGCTATTTATTCAGTAATACATACAGTGTTGAACATGTCAATATATATATATATATAAAACAGATTCACAGATTCACATTTATACGCGTCAAAATCTATAATTAAAATACTCATCTATGCTATAGAAAACTTCTTTGATGAGTATCTCAAACAATACAGTTTTTTGCCTTTTTTGAGGTAAATATTTTATGTGTGAAGCTAAATGACTATATACTCTTATTATTTGGGTGATACAACTCTTTTCCACAATACTTTTTATTGTTTGTAGAGGCACCAAATGTGAACAGACTATACCTCTGGTCTCGTAATAATGTTGTAATTCTTGATCCTTGAAAAACTCATAATTCTCCCTTACAAACTTCACACACTCAAGAACATATAAGCCCGTCAATGTATGTATTTTTTGTACCTTAAAAATTTCCTTGCATGAATGAGTCTTTCTCACACCAAAGACACCACGCAGGCACGGCTTCTATAGGATAAACACTCTGGATGCATGAACCGATGTTCCCCACAACATGATGCCATATCTAAGTCTCGTCTGCACATAAGCATAATATGCCGATAGACTTGCTTACTGATTTACAGATCCCGCTATGATACGCAATGCATAACTGAATGATGATATCTTTGTTGCCAAGTGGTCAATATGCTTCTTCCAGTTCAATTGAGGATCCATCCACAAGCCCAGGAACTTAACTGCCATGTGTTCCATATTTAGCTGTTGATCTCCATAAATAATTTTTATTGGGTCCTTCTTGAAATAGCCAAAGTTCAACACATTGGTTTTTTCAATATTCAGCTTCAGCCTGTTTCTGGCAAACCACGAACCACAGTCCTCAACAGTAGACAGTATTTCATTGTTTGCTGCATCTTTTTTGGTATCGTTTTATGTTTAGTCTTGCAAGTAACAGAACAATCCTCATTCAATAAAGTATCTACATTTTAAATTTAAAAAAAGTCCCTTCAAAAATAATGGAGATATATGACCCGAAAGTCTTAGCTGGGACACCCGGTATATACATAAAAAATACATGGTTTAACTGCTGTTAATAAACAATACAGATATTATGTCTTTTCGATAATATGTGTTTAATCTTTTTAATTAATGAGTAACATTAACAACATTTGAAAGTTATCCAATTTGATTGCGTCTAGTATTTTCCTTTGATAATTAAGCATTTGTTATTACAGGTTAGGCGATTATACAGAGTACGATTTCCCAATTATTATCTTCCTGATAAAAAAGCATTTCCAAAATATTGTAGATATAAGTTTACATAATCGCCCTGTTTGAAGCTGAACTGCAAGCGGTCAAGGTAAAGCATTAATATGATTTTCTTCTACCTGATTATTTTAATTTTGGGGGCTCATGTAGTCCATAATTGTCCTATTATAAATACATAACATGATATCCATGCATTTGTATAATAGACGGAAGCATTATATTTGCAAGACGCAAGACTACTTTTAAGACATTGGATTAAAATCATTATTTAATAATTATATAATAATTTTTTATTGTAAATATTAGAAACATGTTAGGTGTCAATTTTCATTAGGTATATGGATTCAATGTTTACATGCGATTTATACGTATACAAATAATATGTGGCAACGTGTGTCACCCCTACTATCCGTCACCAATCCCGATCTTCCCACTTCTACATTAAATGTTTAGCTGCGAACACGTTGCGATCTAGTCTGCAATAAAAGCCGTCATCATCAAATGGCCGCCGCGATCTAGTAGTTTATTATTATTTTCAGAATCCTTTTTTATTTACCTTATTTTTAATTTTATTAGAATTACGCTTTTGTTTGTGACATGCAGCGTGAACGCAGCTTAATAATTCTCTGCATTTACTGAAAGGAAAAAGAAAAATCCTTGCAATGCGTAAATATTATTTCTGAGCGCAGTACAAACACCCTAGTCAATAGTCCAACAGCTACTGCTAACTTAAGCTTGTATCGGTGACAGCACAGTATAGTACCAATACAGTAAAACGTCTCCCTTAAAAATCCCGTTTCGATCCCCTCCATAAAATACATGCGCATAGTTCACCACTCTGTAGCACAGTATACTTCTCTGGTTCGGTAACGAGTGTTTGTTTATATTTATATAACCCTAAATTTGAAATATATTTAAAAAGAAGTGATTTTATTACATTCTGTTTGTTTTACTTTTTGATTTGTATACATGTTATATAAATAGCATTTTTTAATAATTAATTGATTCTATTATTGTTTTTTAAGTGTTTATTTAGAATTTATCTAGGTTTACATTCTTTAATCATTTACAATTTGGTTAAGAAATGTGTTGCTGATTGTTGTGGAAGTATTATAGGTGATCCAGGAATATCCTTTTTTCGATTTCCACTTGATGAATCTCAGTAATAATACTAAATAGGTATATGTTATAATTTATTTTCGTTATGTAATGTGTTTTTTAGATGTTTTGAATAGATGAATAGGGTTGGTTTTAATGAAAACCACAAATATGGAAATTTCTCATCGAAAAAATTTTATGATTATTTGAGATTATGTAAGAAGCATTTTGAAGATGATTTGAGCCTTCTCTAGACAATCGAGGAGATATGTCCAGTGTCGTTTGTATTGGTAAAGTACCTTCCACAAGTTTTGATGTGTCTCAAGATGAGATTTTTACAGGTATCATTTTCTATTAAATTTAACACTTCACCATATTTAATTAGTACAAAAATGTAGTACATATGAATTTACACAATATAGTGTGAATGTGTCATTGGGATATGCAGTTCCACAGTAAATATTATGAAAAAGTTAGAATTAAACACTAAATATTGTCGCAAGCCTGAAATGTAATTCACTGAGATATATATCCCAATTACACATACTGTTATCATTATGATTTAGTGGCATTTATTGAATTTTGTTAAAAACACTTACTGATACATTTCAATAAGTAATTTTCTTCAAGTTCAGTAAAAGATGCTAAATCAAGAAAGATTATGAAAGGTATTTTATGTATGTATGTGTGTATGTATGTATATTTTCTATTCTTTGTTGCCGTATTTATATATTATTTAAACTCTTGATGAGCATTGGGCATTTTCGGCATTAAATAAACATACATTAGTTTATAATGTTTGATTTATTTTTTAACGTTTCGACCTTTCTTTTGGTCTTCATCAGAAATGATAATAGGTAAGAAACAATTTTTCTGAAACAACATACACCATGTACATACAAAATGCGATAACACAAAAATAATTTGATATAGGTATACAAAAAATATAAGAATCATATTAAAAAATGAGAAAACTTACTCCAAAATATGTAACAACAGTGTCCTAATAACTTTTATAAAACATGTACAACAAATAAATACATTAAGAGGGTTTTAAAATTTAAAATACGTAACGTCAAACGATTAAGATCTAAAATGTCAATGAAATGTCTATAATGCTGGTTTAGTTTGACATGGAAACGGCCAAAAACAACAACAAAAACGGATAAAATGTATTTATATGAATGTATGCATGTTAATATTAATATTAACATGCATACATTCATATAAATACATTTTATCCGTTTTTGTTGTTGTTTTTGGCCGTTTCCATGTCAAACTAAACCAGCATTATAGACATTTCATTGACATTTTAGATCTTAATCGTTTGACGTTACGTATTTTAAATTTTAAAACCCTCTTAATGTATTTATTTGTTGTACATGTTTTATAAAAGTTATTAGGACACTGTTGTTACATATTTTGGAGTAAGTTTTCTCATTTTTTAATATGATTCTTATATTTTTTGTATACCTATATCAAATTATTTTTGTGTTATCGCATTTTGTATGTACATGGTGTATGTTGTTTCAGAAAAATTGTTTCTTACCTATTATCATTTCTGATGAAGACCAAAAGAAAGGTCGAAACGTTAAAAAATAAATCAAACATTATAAACTAATGTATGTTTATTTAATGCCGAAAATGCCCAATGCTCATCAAGAGTTTAAATAATATGTATGTATATATAGCTCTTTGTGTGTTAAGCTATACATATCATTATTTACTTTAAGATGCAGCAACACAAACTTCACAAGCTCTATCAGCTGCATCACCAAGGAAGCAGGCATTAAGGAAACAGATCAGGACCTTATCGAAAGCACAAGGAAGATATGAAAAAATATTAAAGGAACAGGAAGATGTAAGTATGGATATTAAGAAGAACTTAGGTAAGTATTTTACTGGTGAGTTTGCTAATTTTCTTGAATTTCAAATTTATGTGGCTGGAAAGTCTGCCAGAGGTATTCGATACACCAATGAATTAAAACAGTTTGCTTTAACATTATATTTACAAAGTTCCAGTGCCTATAAATATCTATCAAATATAATTCGACTACCATCAGTATCAACTCTTAGGTCTCTTACGCTTAATTGGGAAATAAGCAGCGGATTTAATGAATTCTTATTTTCAGCTATAAAATTGAAAGTGAATACGTTAGGAGAAAAGAATCGAGATTGTATCCTTTGCATAGATGAACAACTGTCTTTGAAATCACATTTGTTTTATAATGTCAGCATTGATGAAATTGTTGGGTTCCATGATGTTTTTAATAGTCGTTCAACAGATATTGCCAATATGCTGTTGTTATTATGTTCATGTTTTTAATTATTAAATTATATTATTATCAATAAATAATTATTTTTACTAATATCGTGTTTTATTACCTGTAACCTTGTATATGTGTACATTAACCCATGAACTAATAAAATAATCGTTTATTATGATAGATTTTTTTTCCTGTGCTTATGTTTCTTGCTTAAAAAAGGACCTTGAAAGTGAGATAGAGCATTTGTTTATTTGCCACGTACAAAGTGGTAATAAGTAAAGCAAACTTTAAAAAATACAATAAATAACTACATTTTCAGTAAACACATTACACACACACATTATTCTCTTGAATTTTGTTGATAAATGGCAAGTTCATTTCCACTTGGAATGATGGTTGATTTGAAAATTCTAGACAATACAACAGAAAACACCGTTGATGTCTTTCACATTATATTTGTATGGCACAGATTTTTTAAATCATTGTTTATGACCCCGCTTACAGTTAACCAATTTTATCAATAGAATCACTAAAAGTAGTATAATTGTATTATTTTATATTTTTATAGGAGTGTTATGTAATTTTTAGAATGTGCAATATTAAAAACTAGCTACCATATATTTTTTGTTATCTAATATAGTGTTCAGAATATATCTAATATTTATTATTCATATAACTAATCAAATTATTTATTATTTCATTATGATTGTATATTTATAACTTTTTCGCCGACCCCTGTATATTCACTTCCCCTATGCGCGTAGTTCACTGCGCAGTCGTCCTAAAAAAATAAAACTCGAACACGAACATCAAAGGGACCGCGGTAGAGTCGCGGTACTGTGTAGTTACTATACTGTGGTGACAGTTAGACATGAGCCAGAGAGGGGAAGTCGTTCCGTTTTCACTCAGACTAGACCCACTCGTGTTTCGTCGGCTCTCGGGGCAACCGGTAGGTAATACGGTACCCGAGAGCCGACAAAACACGAGTCGGTCTAGTCTGAGTGAAATCTGGCCCATCGGTCGCGCTCGCATTGAAGAGGAAAGGTGGGGTGCCATGTTGTCACGTATTGCATGAATTAATCGCCTATGGCTAATGAAAATTGACACGTGCTGTATGTGTGTGTGGGTGTTTTTTCATACCTTGTTGTTGCTTCTGTCTCGCTTCCGAAGGGTTTCTAATTCATTTATATCCAAAAAAAATCCTGTAGTCCCTTCGGAGCTACGCGGTATAGTTGGCTGCCGAAAGTACGTTATTATTGTAAGACTTCATTATTGTTAAATATTGAATGGTTTGGGTCTCTATTAATAGCAGAATGATATATTTGTTTTGTTAGTACTAATTAAAATGTCGTTTTTTGGAGCAGAGTTAATGATTTTTCGTTTCTTTAATTTTTGGTTTAAATGTTAGATAATTTCTAGATATATTTCGCCGTTTGAATCTAATTTTTAATAAATATATTTTTAATGCGTTAATGCCGATGGATGCGTTTCCATCTTCTAATCATAAATTTAGTAGTGATCGTCCACTTATATTTCATCTTTTGCTTGTGCTAAAAGGCAGTTGGAATTTCAGTGACATGTGCTTCAAATTATATCAGCATTTTTTATGTATCGCATATTAACCGTAGTTAGGACTAGTTGTGGAGAATTTTGAAAATTTTAATCTTAGATCTAGTAGACTTATTCGGCGTCCATTTTCGTTGATAGGACTTTGATCGGAGATAGACACGTTGGTCCTGGAGGACTGTTTAGCACATTGCTTCTGTAACTCGTAACTATCTTCTATATGCCAATTTTTATGCAAATTCATTATAGAAGGTTTTTATATATTTTCACTAAATAGAAAAACGCAACATATGTTGAATCTTGGAATCAGTGTTCACTATATTGTTATAATATTTTGTGGGGAAAAGCGATTATGTTATACTCGCTATTACTCGCACTATGAGTTAGTAGTTAAATATGACGTGATATCCTGGGCACTTCATTATAACATAGTAATCGGATTCTGTATACAAAGAATGCAAGGGACGATTAGAAAAATAGTAGATGCAAGCGATCTTTCTTTAAAACATTATTAAGTCTTGGAGTATTTTAACACTTGTATTCTTATAAAAGTCTATCTGTACTATCCTTTGTTAAATATAAGGAAGCCAATTTTATAACAATCAAGTTTTCCTTTTTTGGCAAATAATGTATTTCGTACAGTTTTTAATATAAGCTACTAGGACGATAAAAGTATTTAAAAAATGATGTAGAATAACCTTTTATAATATGTTTAGATCGCACATACGTTTAAGAAAATCTCCATTTATTCTATAAGGCATCGCTGAAGTCTATATCAATCGGAGATAGAACACGTTGGTCCTCCAATATATTGTATGACCACACATTAATCTTTAATTAGTTGCATTTCACTATGAATGTCTACTTACTAGTAGAAATGATTATACCATATCATCACCATAACAGCTTAAATCTAATACTTCTTTAACGTGTATCTAAATTTCGGATTCTAAAAGAAATCTTCTTTTAGAATTGGTTTAATTTAGAATTTTTCAACAGTTTTCAATATAAGATGTTTAACTGTTCTAATAATTATTGTAAAATAGTTAATGTAACTGATTTTATTAATATTATCAATCAGTTTAATTTGCAAATTTAGTAAGTACATAATCTTTTTGTATAACAAATGTTTATTGTAATCGCGTTTTATTTTTGAAGCTTATTTCTATATCACAACCATTCATATTGATGTATGTTTGTCAAATGTTTTCGATAAGTCTTATAAATAATGATTTTTAGATTTTAACTGATTTGCAACCAATAAGGAACAAATACATTTATAATCATTCGTGTGCTAGTTCGTTTCTCAACAGTGTTACAGCTTCCCTATCATTTATTGACTACATTAATTAGTTTTGAAACTTAGATTGTAGCCTGAATTTTGCGTAAGGAATTAGGAATAAAATATTAATATCCTTTTAAATATGTAGATATCTGTTAGTAAGATAGTTGCAGCAATTTTATAGTAAAAACCGCCGATGTCAACGCACGACTTATGTCTTAATACGTATATTAAAAATCGCATATTACAATTACACTCGTTCAGTACAACATACAAATAACGGCCTTCTATAAGCTACTTCTCCGTTAACACACTGTATAAAGTTCTCTCTCTATACAAGCATGACAGCCCATAATAAACGAGTGTGGTGTAGACGATGATGAAGATAATGATGATTTCAGTTCGTGATTGCAAATCCCTCGTTAGAACGAGAGAATAGAGAATCTTGCAGAGAGAGTGTGAAGACCGCACATTTGCGAAATCCTTGTACTACCATTAATGCCGTAAATACATTGGTTCAGAGGAATCTGACCGCAATCCTCTTCTCAATGCAATTGCATGTTCATTTATCAATCATGAACGCGCTAGCAAATTATATTATGGACACAATAAGGAAGATTATTTGCTCCTTTTATTTCAAATTTCGACATTATTCTTATAATGTATTTGACAGTAGATATATAATAGTAGATAAAAGCAAAATATTATGACAGTTCAATTTTAATATACCAAATATTTCGGTTATATGTAACAGCCTTATCTTCTGATAATGGAATAATAAACAACTATAGATTAAAATAAAAAGTGAAAGCAAAAATAAGTTATATTAATTACCCAGTAAAGTACATTTTTTATTTTACTTTCTTAAGAAGTATTGTTATGATGAAAATTTTCGACATCGAGATTCTTGCAGATGTCCACCTTTTGAAGTCCCCTGATTCCGAAAAATTGGTTTTTAAAAAATCTCTCCCCCCCTCCCCCTCTCTCTCTCTCTCTCTCTCTCTCTCAGATTTTGTATTTACGAATATAATCTCTCTCTTAAGAAATGATTAGATTTTCAGTAAAATCGGCAGACCGGAAGTAGTAGTTTACTTCAGTGACAAAAATTGAATTTTACCAATATTTCGTCAACTATACTAATTACAAATTTATAAAGAATTCATATATACTCAAAATTAAATTTGAGAAGAATTTTATTAAAAAAGTTTTTCGAAATTCCTACCGGAAGAAGGTCTTTTTCTTTTGTCGAAAATCAGTTTTTTGCGAATATTTCGCAAGCCATGCTTTTTAGACAGATACGTTACGAGTATAAAAGTATTTAGAACTGAATTTCCAATACCTTTTGTATAAAAAAAATTTCAAAATTCGGACCGGAAGTAATATTTACTGTTACCGCATAGCGATTTTTGTAAATATGTCGTAAATTATGCATTCTATTTATATTTATCAAGAGTATAAAAGTATTTAGAACTTAATTTTCAATATCTTTTGTACAAAAAAAAATTTTAAATTCGGAGCAGAAGTAACACTTTTACTCTTATCGAATAGCGATTTTTGCAAATATCTCGTACACTTATGCATTCTATATATATTTATCAAGAGTACAAATGTACTTACAGCTAAATTTGGAATAATTTTTGTATAAAAGAAATTTCAAAATTCGGAGAGAAAGTAACACTTTTACTCTTAGAGAGTAGCACTTTCTTCCGAATATCTCGCTGAGTATGCATGCTCTAGAGATTTGTTAAGAGAATAAAAGTAGTACAGTAGGATTTTGTTTATTTTATCAGAAGACAAAAGTATTTAAATATTAGTTTAGAACAACTTTTGTATAATTTGGAACGCATACACGTATAAGGAATTTGTGTGGTGGCAACACCTCATTTTTTTAATGAAATTCAGTAGTCAATTTTCAGTACTTCAGATGTGAGATTTAATTTTATATAGATTTATTTTCATTAACCATATTTTATAGTAATCTCAAGCGAATTTTTGAGATGCTTGCGATTGTCATATTTTTGCAGTCATATATTTCCTATGCACATTTAAAGTAACTCATATAATATTGAAGAAGTGACATACATTATATTATAAAAGAACCAACACATCACCTTTTTGTTTCTTTTGTTTGCATTTCTTATATCGTTACCATCAGAATTACGTGCATCCTTATATCGTGATCTTATTCTTTTGCAGAATATATTATTCAAATGTACATTTTATTTCGAATCAATAACATTTATACGCCCTTTTACGGCGTCATCCAAGCCAATTCAATTCAAAAAATAAGATCATAGAAGCTCTTTTCTCCTTTGAAAGAGAACGCCTACAGACAGAAAATTGAACAAAGCTATCATCAGAGAAATTGTCACGTGCACCAGACCTCACGTCCCTATTCTTGGTTGCTTCGTAAAGGAGGGGTTTTACTTTCAATGAATATGAAATTTACAGACTTCTAAGAATAAACGAAGTTAAGGGTTGCGTGCTCTTCGTTTTTCTCTTTCCTTTTTTTTATTTTTCGCTTCCTTTCTTAATACATCTGTACATACGTGCCGGTATATATGAGAATAAAGCAATACCACTTCAAGATAATATGTAATAATAGAGTTAGAAGTAAGGCAGCAGTTATGCTTTATTGATTAGTCAATTTATGGCACTACTCTTCATAACTTTATCAGAAATTGCATAAATATAAAATCTTTATACTACACCGGACAGTCCACTTGAAACCCGAATGTACGTACCGAATGTAGTTTAATCTTAGCCATCGGCCATATCTCGGCAACCGTTTATCCCACAACCTTAAAGGTAGGGCAGATTAAAAATTCATTAATTTTCCATTAAATTCAAATAAAAAACAGGATTATATTAAGGGATTTTAATGTCTCTAGGTTCATTAGATAAAGAATTTTACAGTGAATTGAAGTGTAAGTAGTAAGAAATTGTGGCTTAACAAAAAAAATATCATGGGGCCCTGTTTTTAATTGTATATATTATTTTCATTTTCTTTTAAATTGTAAATGGAACGATATATCTTTAAAATGTCATAAATATAATGTAGAAGCACATAAATAACCAGAAGTTGCTACCGTTTTTTGTTACGAAGTTATAGTCACAAGAAGAGATTCGAGAAAATAAAATTAGCAAATATATATTTTTGCATGTAATAATTTTATTTTCGTTTTAAGAGAGTGACTAGACAGTGCATAGTTTATTTTTATTTAAATTCTCATTTTATTATTTTAACTCATTGCATATATTATACAGTGAATTCTTCATTTAAAAGTTTTCAAATTTTCTAGATGTTATTTTTAATTGTATTTCTTGTACTTTCTAACACTGAATCAGAATAATGATAATAATAATCGTAATATGTCCTTATTGCCAAAAATATATACCATCAAGTATACAGTAACCAGAGAAAAATGAGGTGTGGCCACCACACGACTTTCTTATACGTATGAAAGTGTTACTTCCGGTCCGAATTTTCAAATTTCATTTACACAAAAAATATTCCAAATCCAACTCTAAATACTTTTGTACTCTTCATAAATATATACAGGGTGTCTCAGAAATAAAAAGACGGAGTAGCAGAAAACGGAAGCTAGATTGTGTAAAAACGTACCCTCAAAATATCAAGTCTTTATTCGTGCGCAGACGGCAGAAAAAAAAATAAAGAATTCAATTGGCCTTACGCCGACTCTGGACTAAATATCCACCTGCTTCACTTTCACAATCGGTTCTTTTCAGGACCACCATATTACTTGTGTTAAAAAAAAGGAGGAGGAATAGATACTTTATAATAAATATCAAACCATTAATTACTTTAATTTTACACCTGCTAGAAAAAAATAATTACATTCTTGATATTTACTACGATTTATTGAATATTCTAAAATAATAATAATCAGCTGTTTCCGACTACAAACACAATAAAGAGCAACAACCTTCCTATTTTAAAAATAAAAACAATCTTTTATTGTCTGCAATAAAGTGCGTCGCCCATCTGGGTCAGCAACCGACTGCTGTTATATAGATGCATCGGGCAAAAAAAAATTATATGAATGAGTACGATTTAACGTTTTTTCCCGTTTTATACAAATAAAAGTGTATTTTTCTATGAATGCGTGTTCGTTTCTATTTAGAAATTAGCATTCTTACGTATATTTATAAACATACATTCTGTGCCAGGTCCGTAATGTAATTTTTTTATCTAAAAAACAACACAGAAAATTAAATTTTTAATTTCCTCGTTATTGCGGTATATTTGGGCCTGTTTCTGTTCGGATTTTACACACCTGCTACTTCGTCTTTTTATTTCTGGGACACCTG
The DNA here is from genome assembly GCA_963170755.1 of Amphimallon solstitiale. NCBI lineage: Eukaryota > Metazoa > Arthropoda > Insecta > Coleoptera > Scarabaeidae > Amphimallon > Amphimallon solstitiale. Next base: position 19,319,287 of record OY720679.1, read on the forward strand.
TATAGAATGCATAATTTACGACATATTTGCAAAAAATCGTTATTCGGTAAGAGTAAAAGTGTTAGTTCCGGTCCGAATTTTGATTATTTTTTTATACAATAGGTATTCAAAATTAAGTTCTAAATACCTTTATACTCGTAACGTACCTGTCTAAAAAGCATGACTTGCAAAATATTTGCAAAAAATTGATTTTCGATAAGAGTAAAAGACCTACTTCCGGTAGGAATTTCGAAAAACTTTTCTAATAAAATTGTTGACAATTTCAATTTGAAGTACATATGAATTTTTTATAATTTGTCTAAACTTAGTAGTTGACAAAATATTGGCAAAATTCAATTTTTTCACTGAAGTAAACTACTACTTCCGGTCTGCCGATTTCGCTGAAAATGTAATCATTTCTCAAGATGGAGATTATACTACTAAATGCAAAATTCGTAATAGATAGCTATAGCGGTTTAACCGCTATCGTGGTCACACACAGACACACAGACATTTTTTAAAAACCACTTTTTTGGTATCAGGGGACTTCAAAACGTAGACATCTGCAAAAATGTCAAGTCGAAAATTTTCATCATCACAATACTTCCATATACTACGTATAAAAAAGTAAACAACAATAGAATAAAATAGATGCATTATATGCCAGCTACAATAAAAAATGTTTACTCATTAGTAACGAAAGCGTAGAAATATTGTTATCTAATTCATCCCCACAAATGGCATCAAAATGAATACTACAAATTCATGTTGATCATAATTTGAAATAATGAGAAACTATAATGACAAAGTAACATCAACCATAAAAAAATGCTAATAAGGAGAATACAAACAAATAAAACAGAATAAAAATTTCGATGTAACAAATGTTTTAAATGTCCACCATTATATTCAATACACATGTTGAGTCGTTGATTAGAACAGAGCAAACCTAATTGAATTTCCACAGCATAAATTTCAGTTATTGAATTTGTAATTCATTCAACCATAGGTGTGCTCGGTTTTTTGTGATAAACTGTATGTTTTATTTAGTTCCATAAATAAAAATCTAGATTTCCGATTTCGGTTCCGATTCATCGATTGGGCAACTCTTGATTGAAATGAGCTTATACATTTTGCGAAAGTGAGCGGGACATTCATTATGTAGCAACGACATATTTAGTTTTTATTCTAGTGAAATATTTTTTAATAGTAGAGGAAAATCTTTTTCAAGGAAATGTAAGTAATTTTTGTCATTTAGCTATTCGTTAAATACAAAAGATCCAATGATTTTATTTTCCATCATACCTCACCACAAATTTACTCTCCATTCATCTTGAGAATGGAGAGCCCCTTGGGGTCATTTTGGAAACTCAAAAATATTATTATTAAAATTTTCTTGGTCCAGTTATCGTACAACCTGGCGGATAAAATCCTGTATCCGCCAGGTTGTACGATAGATGGTTGCCGATATATGTACGGTGTCCAAGCTTAAACGAACACCAGGTATATTGAGGGTTACTGAAAATATGTTCAGGTAAAAACTGAAATGAATATGATGTTATTACTCTTTCAGTAATGGCTTTTACATGTTTTAAATAATAAGACTTTTATCACATTATCTTGTTACGTATTAATCAGCAACTGACTAAATTATGTTGCAAAATAAAAGATGTCAACTTTACAATAACAAATCTCTGTACTAGCTCTAAAAAAAATATTAATTTTAAACTCCCATACCTAGAATACATTTAAACAATATCTTTCTGTTTTAAACAAACTATCTCACATAACACAAAAAGGTTTGTTAAATGCTGCCAGGGGTTCAGAATCTGTGTAGTCGTGCAAACAGATTTTTTTAATTTAGCAAAAAGAAGTATAAAGTATATTGTTCAAAATTAGGATCATAGGTCCTAATTGAGGGCTCAATGAATTTCGTTTTCTTTTTTATGGATTAAAGGGTCCAGAACAATATAGATATGAATACTATAATCATATTACAAAACTAAAAACCAATCAGAAAATCACGAAGGAAATAATCAAACAGACTTTTAAAGTTAAATGCTTTATTATAAATATAAGAAAACTCCACGTAGAATGTTAAAAAATCTTGTATTGACAATTACTATATCAACAAACTTCTTATATAACATTAAATTAAAACTAATATATTTTTAAAAAATTTTAAAATGAGTTCTTTGTGAATATTTGATGATTTCAAGATTCTGTTTTTTTATCCTTTTTTATAGCGGTGGCATATTCTGTTTGAGATAATACGAAATAACAACAATTATATCTCAGGCAAATAATTTTATAAATAAATAGGATATGAAATACTTGAATGTGTAACGTACATTAACGGATAATAACTATCACAAATATACATATATACATTTGTACGTAAACGTATATGAATATATGTACGTGTTGAGATACACAGCATACACTTAGGTGTCATTACCAACAGCGAACGCACAGACACCGGTGTTTCGGCCTTTGAGGCCTCTTCAGTGTACGTGGTGCTGCTGGCAATGATCCACAACTAAGACCGTGTCTTATGTCCACCTATTGGCCTTATATGCAGAGATACACATTTAGCGTACAGGTTTTGTCTTTAGCACAGTGTGCAAGATGAAACTGTCGTGTTCGGTGTCGCGCTTGGATGGCAGATGTCGCTGAGATATTCTCATAGGCACTTCTGCGATTCAACGGACATAAGACACGGTCTTAGTTGTGGATCATTGCCAGCAGCACCACGTACACTGAAGAGGCCTCAAAGGCCGAAACACCGGTGTCTGTGCGTTCGCTGTTGGTAATGACACCTAAGTGTATGCTGTGTATCTCAACACGTACATATATTCATATACGTTTACGTACAAATGTATATATGTATATTTGTGATAAATAATTTTATATTTTGAAAAATGATCCAGTAGGTACCTCAATTACTGGGAGAATTTTTACAAGTATTTGATTTGTCTTTTTCTTTGTGGATCCCTTGATTTACAAACAAAGATATGTCGACTTTCTGGATTTTTCTCAACCATTTCGACTAACCCTACTTGCCCATCAGCTTCATTTTCAGTTTCATAAATACTTGCAGGTTTGTTGACTTGTTCAGTTTCGGTTATATTTTCAAAAGCATTTTGAATATAATTTTCGGACACTATTTCGTTTCCAGACTCCATATTATTTTGATTTCTACAGTTGCGTTTATATCTGTACCATATTACATTATAAACTTTAAATGCAGAAATTGCCGAAAATCATCTTTTATTAAGCAGAAACAGTTTAAATCATAATATTGGTTTTAAATTTAAAAAGGAGAATAATCGTAGAATGTTAGGGAAACAATCCAGCATAACCGAGATGAGATTAATATTCCCTAAGAGTTAGTTGACTGGAGAACTGGGTACCTTAAAAAAATAATGATGTACAGAGTGTTCGTAAAGCTGAGGGTTGTGATGACAAGCGGCATATTATAATACACGTTGATTCAAAGTCAAGCTTTGTGCCAAATGTTTCACTACTGTTTTCATCCAAGTCCCGGAAAGAAGATTATCATGGTGAAATGAATGGCGAACTGTTTAAAGCGTGGATCGAAGAATATTTAATACGTAATTTAGCAGAGCCAGCTCTAATAGGAAATTAAATTAATAAAGAAATATCCTACATCATAGAAAAAAGAAGTGAAGATGTATTGAAATCTTCGATAAAAAAAAGTTAGTATTACAGAAATAATGTTTTGCTCAAAATTCTTATAAATGTGTTGTAGGGTACAAATTTTAAGAATAGCAAATAAAAATATTGGTACAAAAAGAAAAACAAAGCATTTGGAAATAGGATTTTATTTTTGAGAAATTAAATTATAACCAAAATTTGAAGTTCATCTATTATTTCTATATTTTCTTCTTAGTGTGTTTGACCTATTTACTACTTTACCTCAACACCCTTGGGGAACAAATCTTTGATTTGATTCGTAGTTTTTCACATTCTTTTCACTAACATAACACTGATTTTTTCAGGCTCTACCTTTTCTTTGTATTCGTTAAGGATGTATTTAATTTATCTAACATTTTTACATATTGTATGAAAGTGTAGCTAGACGAGTAATTATTTACTCCCTGCTTCATATTTTGAAAATGAATAATATTTCATGAACGCATATTATTACATTAGAAGTATCTGTGATATAATCCTTCGCCATTAAATTGTAGATAAATCATGTTAGAAACGGGACCAAACCATCTATCTACACTTAAACAACACTACAATCCCCACTCTTATATGTATAGGATATAACCACGATACACTAATACCGGTATGCTCAGTTTAGCTGTCAATGAGGTCATTGCGGACCAAGTCAGATTGACAGTTCTCATATGCGCTACATTTTCACGCAGTTTGAAGTTGTTATATCGTTTTTTCTATGTAATACTCAATTTAATATGCCAAGTTGTGCTGTATACGGGAGCCATAATTACAGTCGAAAAAGTAGAGATAGCCACATTAAATATTACAGGTTTCCCAAGGAAGAGACGGTACGAAATGTATGGTTAATTGCGTGTAAAAGGCAGGATTTAATAAATTTTAAAAATGGTATTTCCACAAATTAATAATATAAGCAATTATTGAAGTACTCATACAAAGTGATATTTTTGATGGCAATCATAACTACTTAAGATGTTTTAACTTTTTTTGTATGTGTTTGAGTTACATTTTCAATACACAATGCAAAACAGTTTATTTTGTGAGTTCATTGTGAGACTGTGCTATCGAGAGGCTATGCATTAATGATCTGTGTAAATATAAACTGTAAATTGTAATTGAGGTATTGATAAATGTTTCATTTAGTGAATAAAATCATTTCCAAAATGTAAATAAAGATATTTATTTAACATATATTTTTAAGCATATAATATTTTCTTTTGCATAAATGTAAATCCTATTTAGTGAATCGCATAGATCTGAAGTATTTGATATTGGTAATGCGTAGCTACATCACTTTTAATTAAGGGTCTCGGGTAATGGAAGAGAAGATAAACCAACATTTGAATGAAGCAAACTCAACTTTGCTGGAGTTATTATGTTTATTATACATATTTTACAAGTATGTTTTCAATAATTATAAATCACCCACTGTAATACAAGAGAGAAAATTGCAGTAATATGTAATCTGACTATCTCTACTTCTTCGATTGCATTCACGCCAACCGTATACAACACAACCAGGCATATTAAATTGAATATTATTTAAAAAAAAAACGATAAAACAACTTAAAACTGAGTCAAAACGCAGCCGATATGAGAACTGTCAATCTGACTTGCTCCGCAATGACGTCATTGACAGCTAAAGTGAGCATACCGGTATAAGTGTATCGTGGATATGACTTTATTTCATATAATACATAGGCATTTTGTGCTGGTCGTGGTTCATATTTAGATTATTGACATATTCTGATAAATTTAGCTAACATCGTTCTGCTTATAAATATGTTTAATGTATGTTATATTTGAAATTTTCATTGAAGCAATTACAGTATTTTATTTGCTTTTGCATATCTAAAAGCAATAACCTTGTCTTTCTCTGTCTTGTTTATTGTTGCCACATATAACAATTACACATTAAAAATATTTCTTAATGACAAAGTATTCCTTAGTTTGCTTTGTCTTCTATGACATATTGGTTAGAACTGAGGTGCTCCAGGGTGGCCTACTTCTACAGACGCTGTCTGTTTTTCAAAGACTTTTTATGATTTAGTACGATCCAAATTATATCCTTATCAATGTCATATCGAGATATTCTTAAACACATAATTCTACAGACTATTTCCATTTTTATTGTACATTTCATTAGCCGCTACCAACATGGGCTAGTTATTATCTTATTTCTATTATTTAGCCAAGTTATTTCTCAATAAACTTCTATTTTATTATTTGTATTGTGGCATATGTTAAATATAGTACATTAAAAGACTATTGAATTTATATTACGTATTTTTAATAAATAATTTTAAGTTCATTATCTAATAATACATAACCTAAAACTAGATCAATTGTCAATCTAAACGGAAAACATAAACTGTCATTATTAAAATTTCGGTGTTCATTTTATAGTTCTTCTACTCCCATACTTTAATTGTATTATTAGATATGCCGGACCTGTACTTTAACGATGTCCATTACGATACAGATTTTCATTATGATACAAGTTTTTATCCAATAGGAATACAGATTTTTCATTACGATACAAGTTTATTTCCAATAGGAATGCGACATTCCAATATTCAAACAATATTCAATATGGCGACTGCATATCTGACATATACAAATTAAATAAATGTGACAGTTCTCTGCAATTTACAAGTAAGTACTTAAAATTTGTGCTTTTTTGAAAATATAAACGGTAAAAATTAGGGATAATGACATTGAAATGTAAAATTGAGTCCACCAGAAATTATGGAACAAGCCTTAGTAACCACGAACAATTTATTGTCAGCTAAATTCGTAAAGGTGCATAGAAAATTTTAACCTCAATTTATGAAATGGAATGTTCAAAAAATAATGTTTTATTATGGGGTCGTAGAAAGAATAGTGTATGCAACTCGCATTTAATGGCTATTAAGACACTCGTATTCATTACAACACTAGGCTTCGCCTCGTATTGTAATTTTCTTACTCGTGTCTTAATAGCTATCATTAAATGCTCATTGCATAATATACTATTAGAGTACTTATCATGACGGTTAAGTATTGATTTGAATCATACAATATTAAATGATGACGCAGGGTTCATCTTTGTTGAATTAAAGTGTAAATATATTTTACCACTGACTAGCGCTAAATGTGAATATTGGTTTTTCTCTAAATGGATCGTTTTAACATTGCTATATAATATCGAACAGATCTATAAAAATGTCTTTCTTAATATTTCATTCTAAAAAAAAAGCTGTAACTTAGCACTTTGGTTATTATTTCGTATACCTCCTTTATACTTGAAAACCTATACCTTGTTGTAACTCCAAGTAGAACGATGACATTTAAGGTAATCAAGTATAATATTCTACTCGTGTTTATTATTATTCTTGGTAATTGTATTTAAATTCAAAATTTAGTTAAATTGAAATTTTCGCTCACATCCGCCAAATAAAGCGTAAGCGTTAAAGACGAAGCCTTTTAACAATCTTTGTTTTCAATATGGGCATGACGGAAGTAGAGAGATGTGAACGCACTGCGTTTCAATATTGATTTGGGGGAGTAGGATGTGTCACATTGTCTCCTACTGGAAGTGTAGCGATTCTGTAGGTATGTCGAGCACGTTTTTCTTTAGAATTTCCAATATAAGCGAAACTGTCTTGGCCTATAAAATTCCAGAGAACTGCGAACGTCGTTAGAACTGCTAATGTATCGACGTTAATGGTCTTAAAGGCAAGACGCTCGAAAGTACGAGGAACGTGGTCGTTAAATTAAACAAGATGCGCAGCTTGATGTATTTCCTTTTGATTTTACATTTAATACCATTTATTGCACGAGAAACACATTTCCATTTCAAAAACTTGACATTAATTTATACTATATTTAATAAAGTATTAATATTGTCAGTATCGAGTTATTCTTTTCTATTTACACCTATGTATCTTCTTACATTTCTATATGTTTAGAAAATTTATTATTTCACATAAATTATATACTTAATAATACTTCTTAACAATGTAAAATTTGCAACTAAATTTTATATCAAAGTTACTGAAATTTTAGGTATACCTATGTATTAGGTTAATTGGAGTAAGTCAAAGTCCAAACTTTTTTGGTAATACCACAGTATAGAGCTGTATAGACACAGTAGTTTCTCTCGTTGTCGGCACCTTTGATGTTTGTGTCCCAAAATAGTACTGCGCATTCACGCACGCGCAACCAGAGGCGTAGTAAATTTTTCTATTCAGGAATAAGCCAGTGACGCAGAACCAAATCGTTTATGAGATAATTATGTTAATCTATTTTTAAAATTATGAAAAAGCTATATCAATAATACAAAAAACGATGACAAAACACTGCTTTTTATTAAGTACATATTACACACGCATTTAAAATGTAATACATTATACGTACAACACAAAAAAAGGCTCTTCTAACCTAAAGATTACTTAAATTTCTTGACACAATTCATCAATGGTGTTGTAAAATTGTTATTTTATTTGAATTGCCACTAACTTTGAAATTTCTATTGCAAAATTTCAAAGTATAAAAAATTCTTAGACGAATAAATAGCTTTATCAAAAATTCAGTAGGAAAATTTTCGCAGGGATGTTTATATGATATCTCCTCTAACTTCTGTTTTAATTTAAAGCTAACATTTGGTTCGAAGGAAAATGAAGAAAAAAATTCACAGAAGGCTTTTTCCTAATGCGGTATTTATATATAGGTATACTGAAATTATGGTCGGGCGTTGCCAAATTAGTAAAGCTGTTTCACAAAGTTAGGACATGCCTTAAAATAAGTGTAAAATTTGAATTCATTCATTTCTTGTGTTTTAAACGTATAATTGTTGGAAAACTATGCTTTTCAAAACATTTGTGTCCCAAATAACCTATAAAATAAGTGAAGGCATTTTGTTCAGTTATATTTTCCCATTGTCGGTAATCAATCTTCGAAAATTAAATTTTGCGTTGGTGGTGGTGAATTTGTCATGAAGTTTGAGTAATTATTCACAACTACAATACACAATAATATATGCACATTTTAATGCGCCTGGGGATCTTACCGCATTGGTTCTTTCGGAAACCTGAAAAAGCTTAATTTAGAATTGTTCGAACTATTCTTGCACCGAGGTGCACAACAATAATGGGGCATTTTTGTTCCAAGTATTCGCGAAACGAAACACTACAATTATTGATAAAACGTTATGCTGCCTGCACACTAATTATAAAAAACAATTTGTTTGTCAAAAATGTTGGAAGTACGTCAGCATCCATTAAATTATATGGAAATGTTTCAAGGAAATGCACAATAATCAAACAAAAATTTTTGACACACATTTTAAACACAAATTCTAAATTAATAATGTGTTAATAAATTTATTTGACGTTAATTATAAATGCCAAAAGAATGTATAATTTAGTTTTACAAATGCCTTGTTTAATCTGTGTACAACTTGCCATTAATTTGTAAAATTAGTGTTCATAATAAATTGTTTGTCAAACATGTTGTATAATTGGTGTACAGCATAACTTATATCAACGGCCATTTACAAATCGCATGCCCAGCAGTCGCATAAATAATCCCGCCAACTCAACAGCTGATGGCAGACTACTGCGCATTCAGAAATTTTCACGCACGCGTCGGTTCAAGGTCGTCGGTAGGAGGACAATTATTTCCCTCGAGAGAAACTACTGTTTCTATTACATAGCTATATACTGTGGTAATACTAGCAAAACTTATAAGGTCTATCGCAACAAAGTTACCTTGGTGTAGGTGTCTGAACATGCATGCACTGGATGGAATGAATTAATACACACACAAGTTCTGTAGCTTGCGTGATGCTCAAGTGGATACAAATAATAACAATAACAATAATATGTCTTTATTGGGTATCATGATACAATACATATATAAAAAAAACAAAAGAAAAAAGTAATAGCAATGATATACAGGGTGTAGCACCTAAGATGCCTCGGACCGTAGCTCCTCTATCATACAATATATCGAAAAAAGTCTAAGAGAGAAATTGTCCATAACTACAATCACCATTTCCCTAAAATATTTTTTGTCATCAGTGCCGTGCCGTATTCCAGTGGCGTATCAAACCTATGTTTTTTTTAATGGAACAATGTATATTTTGTGGCTGATTCGGAAATCCCCCAAAGAGTACTTTTTTTCTTATATAACGTCATACTCCTAACTTTAGCGGTTTCGCTGTTATAACGGTTTTTCTTCGCAGTTAGACCGTACTTCGACATTTTTTTTTGGCAGGAACTAAATTGTACCGGCGTTTAGGTTTCGAATTTAGGGATAGACTAAGACCTCTTCTAACTACTCCTAATTATTTTTCAAGTGATTTAAGGAAAGAAGATAATTTTTGATTGGGCTTTGCAATTAGTCATTTTTTTCTAAAATATCAAATGGGAACCGTATAAAATAATTATATCGTTGGATAATCGAAATTCCAAGTTTTCCATTTATTAAAAAAAAAACACATTTCATTACAAAATTAAAAAGAAAAAAAAGTTGTTAGGTCAATTTGTCGAAAAACGTCTTTTTTCAAAGTCAGCTGTCATGATAAAACAATAGAAGTGCAACTGTCAATGCAAACGGAAAAAATAACAATAAACTGACAGAAGCAATATTGTTATGTGATAAACGTTGCGAAAATGCCTGGAACTCAACAAGAAATGCTTGACATGTGTTTATTCTTGGAGAATGTTTCAAAAATTGTTTGTTGGCGTCACGAGTGTACTCTGAGAGATATCCTCTCAGAACGTGTCCAAATCCAGGTGAGTTTACAAAGGTGTTGGATAGATTTACGTCTACTGGTACTGTTCAACGAGCAAAGAGAGTTAGAACGAAGCCAGTTTTGATCGTAGAAAACGAGTTGAAAGTTCTGGAGGCTGCTGTTGAAAATCCTCATATCAGTGTCCGCAAAATTAGTAGGAACACTGACAAGTTCCATCCATTTAAAATTCAATTGCACCAGGAATTGCAATCTCAAGATTTTGAAACCAGGCAGAATTTCTGCAATTGGTCTTTGCAAATAGTCATTTTTATTCTAAAATATCAAATCGGAACCATATAAAATAATTACATCGTTGGATAATCGAAATTCCAATTGCAATTGAATTTTAAATGGATGTAACTTGTCAGTGTTCCTAATAATTTCGCGGACACTGATATGAGTATTTTCAACAGCAGCCTCCAGAACTTTCAACTCGTTTTCTACGGTCAAAACTGACTTCGTTCTAACTCTCTTTGCTCGTTGAACAGTACCAGTAGACGTAAATCTATCCAACACCTTTGTAAACTCACGTGGATTTGGATACGTTCTGAGAGGATATCTCTCAGAGAACACTCGTGACGCCAACAAACAATTTTTGAAACATTCTCCAAGAATAAAACCAATGTCAACCATTTCTTGTTGAGTTCCAGACATTTTCGCAACGTTTATCAGATAACAATAATACTTCTGTCAGTTTATTGTTATTTTTTCCGTTTGCATTGACACTTCTATTGTTTTATCATGACAGCTGACTTTGAAAAAAGACGTTTTTCGACAAATTGACCTAACAACTTTTTTTCTTTTTAATTTTCTAATGAAATGCGTTTTTTTAATAAATGAGAAACTTGGAATTTCGATTATCCAACGATATAATTATTTTATATGGTTCCCATTTGATATTTTAGAAAAAAATGACTATTTGCAAAGCCCAATCAAAAATTATCTTCTTTCCTTAAATCACTTGAAAAAAAATTAGGAGTAGTTAGAAGAGGTCTTAGTCTATCCCTAAATTCGAAACCGAAACGCCGGTACAATTTAGTTCCTGCCAAAAAAAAAATGTCGAAGTACGGTCTGACTGCGAAGAAAAACCGTTATAACAGCGAAACCGCTAAAGTTAGGAGTATGACGTTATATAAGAAAAAAAAGCACTCTTTGGGGGCTTTCCGAATCAGCCACAAAATATACATTGTTCCATTTAAAAAAACATAGGTTTGATACGCCACTGGAATACGGCACGGCACTGATGACCAAAAATATTTTAGGGAAATGGTGATTGTAGTTATGGACAATTTTTCTCTTAGAATTTTTTCGATATATTGTATGATAGAGGAGCTACGGTCCGAGGCATCTTAGGTGCTACACCCTGTATAGGTACAAAGCATATTGAGATCGCAACTCCCAACCTCTCAGTTAAACTGCTTAATTAACCTTGCAAAAAAAAAAGAGAATTACAATTTCATTTATTATATAGTGCCCAACCTAAACTTAACCTAGAATTCGATAGTGACGCAAGAAGTGAAACAGAAACAAGTAATGAACAATAAAAAAGAGAAAAAAATTCTATTACTCATTAATATCTGAGGAGAGAAAACCACACAGAAAAAAGAAAACAGTAAACAGGAGAAAAATGTGAGAATGCATACAGCATACATCAGCAACATACTTTGATAGCAGGTGAACCTTGAGCCGACGCGACGCGCGACGTCTGAATCCCGGTAGCGCAAGCAACTTCAGTTCGATAGGAATTCTGTTGTAGTACTTATTAATCATGTACGTGAAAGAGCTCTGGTAAACAACCAGTCTGTGCAAAGGAGGTGATATGAGCCCGCGGAATCTCGTTGTTATGTTGTGAACATCAGTCCTAAATCTTATTCGATTGTATAAATACACAGGGGTTCTGTATATCATGATTTTATGAAAAAGACTCAGCAGTAAATACTGCCTACGAGCAATGATCATATTTCCTTAAATTATAAATATACCGGAATATGTTCTCGACGAAAATGTTAGAAACATTTTAACTTTCAAACTATGTGGTCAAATAAAAGTCAGCACACATAAATTTTGAATATTTTGATTACTAATGTTTAATTCAATCAGAAAGCATATAACCAGTATTGATTATCATCCAAGATTATTAACGAATTAAAAAGATGTACGAAATCTACAATGAAAATTATTAAACAGATTCTATAAATAAAATAATTACTAAACAAGACATTCTTAATGAAAAAATATTAATAGTATCCGTTTACAAAAATTTCTGTGCACATTTGAAAGCATATTTTAACGACTTGTATTGAAAACCACATGCCATTTCACAGAAATGACATATATCTAGTGTGCGTAATGCGTGGCCAGGTACTCTCGCAGACAGAATCTGTGTATATATGATTATAGTGTAAATAGACAAACGTTGGAGTGCAATCTAAGCCTAAAAGATACTTTTTTTTAATAATCAATTAAACTTATACAGTTTATATAAATGAAATTTGCAAGTTCTGCCATACTTGGATCTATAATCCAAAATTTTAAGAACTTTGTAAATCAGTACAATACAAAATGTGTGTAGTGTTCTCTGGAACGTTAGTTGGTTAGCAGAATCACTGATTTATTTAGTTAGTCATAATTGCCAAACAACGTCAACTATCACGTTGTTTGCTGATGACACGCTACTCATAATCAAGCAGAAGGAGCTTGCAAACCTTAACGAAACGATTGCTGGAACGTTAATGATTCTCGTGAACTTGTTTGTGCAAAATAGTTAAAAACTGAACAGAAGCCCTAGTTTTACTACAATGCTACAAGGTATGTAGATTAAAGTTAAAAGTCTTTAATGCAGAAGTAAATAATTCAAAGCCATTAATACACGTATCAGGAGTAATGTAAACAAGAGCAATGCAACGTTAAAAACATATTATGTTAAATTGCTCGAAAAGCTCTACTGTCAGGAGTACGATAAAGGTTGGAGGTTTATTAATATTATTAAAGAATTCACTATCACGCGCCGAGTCATTCAATCATGTTTCCATCATATCGTAAGAGAGATGAAGTAGAATGTATGCGTTTTAGAATTTATAGCCTCTAGCATTCTGACAATACATATTGTATGCATGCAAGGCTTGTTGGAAGTTGTTATTTTTCCGAATTGAAGGAATAAATAGTAAGAATACCATTCCGGTACTTGATTTTCATGTTGTGATATTTGCTTTGCGGAAACGGACAGATGAGTAATAATTATGTTTGGAATACGACTATAATATTTTATGAACACTTACTCCTTTCAAAAATTTCACCAATTACTTCATCAGTAAGTAAACTATTTGAAGAATTGACAGGCGAAATAGTATTAGATAAGTTAGCATATTTATCTTTCATTAATTAATTTCATCTCATAAATCATTAATTAATGCAATTCAACTTCTATTCCTGGAATTTGGACAACATTTTATCCTGGCATCCGACAATTCAGAACAAACAACATGGATCAGCATAGTACATCCATCACATTCTATAAATGTATCAGATTTCTCATTAACAGATATATTACACTAAATGCATGACTAACTAAAATTGTTAACTTCATTTAAATCAATATTCTTAGGAAGCAACAAAAATATTAACTGAAAATTGATATAATTTCTAAATCACTGACATTTTCATGATGAATATGTTTGTTTACTTACTAAACTAAAAGTTGTTTAACTTTCCAAACTGTACCTCGCATCATCAATCGTACTAGAAATGATTAATTAACAGCAAATAAGCCTCTAATTACATCCGCATAATTTTCATCACATGGTTTCTTATACCTTCTAACTAGGGTGCGATGCTAGAGATTTTAGCCGCCCAAGCACTGCTAAAATGCCATGACAACTACTTAAGTAGTAAACGTATTTTATAGTAAACTGGTATTCTGCGGTTCTATAATAATTCATTCGATATTACAATGCATTTACTGGGCGCATATATAGGACAGGCTAAATTCGAATTGCATTGTAGAACTTTTTAATGAGTCTAGAATGTAGCATTTCTGTTTCCATGTTTCGTGTTCAGACTTTTGGCGTAAATGCGAAGTTAGGACCCGCATATATGCTACAAACACAGCATTATAGATTACTGTTGTGAATTAAAATATATTATGCTATTTTATTATTATAAATTATTGAGCATATGTATTAATATAATCTCAATGTGGGTGTGGATTCATATTTTGCATTGAAAAAACATTTTTGTCTTGAAGCTTCGAGACTTTTAATTGTTACATATTGGTATCATTATTGAAATATATTTGTAATTTCTTAATACGTTAAAGTATTATTACTTATTGTAGAATTTTTCTTTAATTCGACAAGTTATTCATATTTACTTAACTTACTTAAGGTCAGTAAGAAATACTGTTAATGTATTAAGAAATTCTATTCTACGTAAATACATACATAATTTTGTTAAAGTGAAATTTAAAAAAAATAACATGGCTTCGAGAACAATATCACGGTCAACAATTTTTTTAAAGGAATTAAATTTTAATTTTAAATTTTATTGAAGAGGAGATATTTCTGTTTCCTCGCATTTTTACGAGTGTAAGTATTCCTCTAAATATCTATCAATATGAAGTACTTCTTTCTTATAAGCTTATATTTTATCGGTTAGGTATCTATACATGTATATTTTTATATTTTTTTACCTTGTAACTTGGTTTGAAAATTAGTTCGAAATCCTGATGAATATTTATGGATGTGATTTCTGAATATTTTGTTCTTCAATTGACACAAGAAAGCAAATTCCTCCTCCAAATCTGAAGATGTTCGATGGGTTCGCTGAAGCTTTCACAAGTAGAACTGCATTTATTATTTCACACGACGTGAACAATTTTATTTTCACTTTCGAATTACGGCACTAATATTTCTGGACTATTATTTACCAAGGTACATACATCTGTTTATTTATTTGTGATAAAATTTAGAATTTTTTTCTCCATCAAAATGATGCTTCCTTCATACATTTTTGGCATCCTTCTACCTTCCTTTGTTTTTTTCCTTTTTCCCAAGGTATACTACATATCTCTCCCATTATGATAATATGAAAATAATCCTATTTTAATTACATTTATATAAATTCTAATCACAGATACCCTATAATACGGACACATAATTATCATATTCCCAAATTGTCCCATCAGTCCTGATATTTAACGATATTAAGTAACAGCAATTAAACTATTTATAAAACGTATTTTAACTTTAATAAATATGAAACGTATGTTAATAAAAAAATCAATGTTATTGACCATTCTATATTAATATTAATATAGAATACTATCATGTACAAGGTAGAATATCATATCTGTTGGTTCATAGCATGACTAAATTATTTTATTAATAATAAAATGTTTTTAAATTATATTTAGGGAAATTATATTTGCAACTTCATATTTCACTGACTGAACTTACATTCATTTCTCTATAAATAACGCTCCAAACCGCTTTTGATTTCTTTCATTTTAATTACTCTGTGGTTTTAAATCAATATCTATCAAGAGGACACCTATTCGTATAGACGTTGAACTACTTATAATCAGCTTATACCCCTCATACAGAGATGTTATAATAAGCATATACGTCATTATGTATCATTGCAGTAGCTAGCTACCCATACTAGAGGACTCTTACTTACATTAAAATTTAAGTAATTAATTTTGACGTAAACATATTTACTACTTTGTTTGTTTTTATTTTTAAAAACTCAGTACCCCATCATAAAGACGATCATTGAAATCCAGAAGATATTAATATAGATAACAAGGTCTTTTATGGACAATGCACAGGAAAAGAAACCAAACATTCAATTAAAATATGCAATAATGACATCAACATAACCTAAGTATAGGAAGTATTCAGTTTAACGTGTAAAACTTAATTTAAAACTTTCTCTTTTATATGTTTCAGACAACAACAATGTAGCTGAATTACATCACAGCTAAATAATTCACTACAATATATACTCCTTTCTTGTCTAACAAACAGAAACTAAATACGAGCATCATTTCCTTTCCATAATATGCTTATCCACAGCATGTACTGAACCACTTAGTATGCATAAGTGTTGAAGTAATTTTGCAAGTCACTTTACTAAACGTTTCCTTCAATAATTTTCTTATTAATAAAATCACGTTCGCTAACGCAAACATTTCGATAATATGAACACTCTTAGAATATAAGTGGTATTCTAGCACGGTTGTCGTTGATACCTACTGCAGCAGTAGAAGCCCTGAAGATGTCCCTAAGATAGTGGACGAAACGTTGGCAGTAGAAGCAGAGACGACGATGCGGTTTCAACCCAGAAACCAAAAATGTATGAACACACTTAGTTTGACTGTCTAGAAATCATTTCGGATAACATTGCTACTATTCTATTTTCAGCTAAAATTATCCTATCAGATTAAGTAGAAACATTGTTCCTTGTATAATTTGATAACTCTTTCTTATGTTAGTAATTAGTATTAATAAACCTTCTATAAACATTAAAAAACGAAGCAAAATAAAAAGACATTCATTTTACATATTAGGTTAGCATAGACTCATAAGCTGAGAAATAATTGTTATTTATTATCTGAATACGTAATCCAGATCAACATACTAAAAATACTTTTTCTTAATGTCAGTCGTTCTTGTCATTCAGTGTTACAATATAACGAACAAAAGATACCATTAAAGCAAACAAGAAAGTATAATAATATTTCAGCAGCTTTGATAATCCAACTGTTAGTAACTCTTTGAGTTGGAACATTAATAGCGCAAAAGGTTACATAATGGGACAGCGAAAATACATCCGTTATCGTCCGTAGAAATTAGAACACGTTACAAAAGAAGTACGTAACACATAAATCCCTAAGCAGAAAAGAAGGAATTATAACGGAAGATGTATTTTAAAATTTCGCGTTCTACCCTTAGGCTTTCCCTTATATACACAGAGGACTTAGATAGTAGTTAATATCTCACGGCTGGTTTAAATCCTTGATCCTCATCCCCATCAGCTGGGTTCAGATTATCGCTCTCTTCTTTTGAATCGTTTATATTTTACATCGGTCTAAGTAGAACTGACTGGTCTTTCCTTTCTTCTTTATTGCAAACTACCACTTCCGTCTGGCTTGCAGTCCACGAAGCTCTTTTTTTTATTTATATCCTTTTCCTTATTTTTAAGTCCTCATCTCGCCGGTTCTGCTCTGCGATAATCGAAATCGTTTCAAGAACATAACATAAAAATTGTCGCCTTTTGCTTGTTGGATTGTTTGAACACCCGAGGAAAAAATTCAAACTGCTGAAAAGCAAAAAACGAAAAACTGATAAGCGGAATCGGGATAATCTATGCTGATGGAAGGGAGAATTTCTTTTTCTTTTAAAAGACAACTCTACGTAATCGAATTTTGAGTAGAAGAATATATTCTATACGAATATATTAATTTCTATATGAGAATATATTGTATCTTCCACGAAAAGACATTGTATTATAAGATAACAGCACTGAAACGTCAAGATTAACCTTTCTGTTATATCTTTCTTCTTAAACTATCCTAGATGTAATAATATATTTCAGAGCCCTATACTTTTGTCTTGCTCATATAGAGATCATATATTCTGTAATTCTTTATTGTAGGTATATATTGTTATGGTTTTAATGATGTAACTAAACAATTAAACAATTTAAGAAGAAATGTTACAAAATCATATTGATAAGAGACTACGAGTATATAAACTCTATTTCAAATGGTAGATATTACATGAAATATTATATGAAATTATAAAGGTATATATCTTAAAGTTATAATTTTTATTATCTTAAATATATTAATGAATAGCATTATTAAAAGAAGTGTACATAGTCCAAATTTAAAAAAATGTAATTCATATTTCCCACTGTAGTAGGACTACTACAGCAAAACATTATCTAAATTTAGATTCAAACCTAAGTTCATATCGATAATTAAGAGATAACGAATATTTTGATTCTTAAGAGAATGTCGGAACATGGTAGGAGACAAGCCAACGCCGAATAGTGACAATATTGCTATTACTTTGCCCTGTAATGTACATTGCAGGACTGGACTTAAACAAACAGCAATAGTGATAATAGCAAAATCGCTGTACCCAATTTGGAATTACATTATTAATTTTTTATGTCCCTGACTGCCGATCCCTAATTATTATACTGTAACGAAAACAAGTCCACTAAAAAAATAGAAGAGTAAACATTGGCGCGACGCACCGTAAATAAGTTATAAATCATCCACATATAATTAATGTGTACGCGACAGAAAGTCTGTCGTATGTTCTACAAACATCGAGAGAAATAGAGAATTTTCGCGTATATTTCCAGAGTCTTATATGCCGATATAAAAAGCGGCCGGTACCCAGAAAGAATTCATTAATTCAGTAGTATTTGTACAGTGCAAATAAACATAAATAAGTGAGCGGTGCAGTTTTTATTACAGTGCAATAAATACAAAAATATTACAGATATAAATAGTAGTTAGTGATAGAAATAAATACGTGTATTAATTTAAGTTGTAGTAGTTTTAAGAGTGATACATTTATTTTATATTTTTATATCGTGATTAATTTTAAATGTGTAAATATACAGAATGTTTCAAGTTAATTGCACGAGTTGTGTATTTCGAAACCGAAAACGCAACAATATATAAAAATGCTTATCGTGACTTTGTCCACTTTTTACAATTATCGTTTCAATAATCCAATAACGGGTGGAGACTGTGGCTAAAAATCTGAAATAAAATGCAAAAGGAAAAGTCCCTTACCACAAAAAATATATAAAAAATCTATATACGTATTTCAGCAACTATCGTTTACTTATTTGCGTGAATATATTCGCAGTACTTTTAAGGTATTGATTCTAATTTTAAATAAAGGTGGCGGGTTATATGTGATGACGTTGACATTTGGTATAAACATCATAGTGTGTGTAATTACTTAGTGTAGACTTGCAGGTTGATATTCAGCCGGTATACCAAAAATCTGTCCATTAGGTGTACCTATTGAGGTTATGCAAATAATGTTTGATTTTCCATCTGCCGAAGTTTTCGCAGCAAAATCAAACCTCAACTTCTCCATATTTCTTGAACTGTTTGCAGTAAATGTTGTTTTATAATACCATCAAACTCTGATGAGTGAAATAGAGACAAAATTGCGTTTATCTGTAAAGACAAAATTTTATTAACCAAAAAGGTTTTTCATACAAAGTTTTTCCACTTTTGTCTTAGCTAAAAAATTAACTCACTCTCCTGTAAAGACAAAAAAACAACATTGAAAGCCTTTATTTCAGGTTTAGACATTTCTTTTACTGTAAATTAACTCTGTTCTATCTTCTAATTTTCTTAGATGATTTCACCTCACATTCACGTTCTTTTCTTCCCAGTTTTTAAAGTGTCTCTGTCAAACGTGACATTTATGAAGTTCTATGGGTTAGGCGGCAAATATAAATCAATTAAGAAAAGCGATAACACTAGTGTAGTGATTTTCTTTACATATATATATGTATATATATATATATGCAATTATTCTTTGTTGCCGTGATAGTTATTATCTTTTCTAAAGACCCTTGTATATACAGGGTGAGTCAACTACGCGGGTAAGGCCGATTGTGCCTTTATAATTAAAGATATTTCGAAGCGGTTTTTTTCTTGTGGTAGCTGTTCATTAGGGGCACATTTTAAAAATATTTTGTATTATACAGAGTGTTCCATAACTTGGTGGCTAACCATAGTTATAGTTTTTTAAATGGAACACCCTATATATTATTGCATTTTTGAATTCCCCGTATAATTTTTAGTCAAAAAGTTATAAGATAGTATAGGCCTAAAGTGTAAAGTTTTTGACTTATTCCCATTTTTCTGAAAAATTCAATGTTTGTATAAAATTATATTTCTCGAAAACGACGTATTAGATGGACAATTTTTTTGCAATATTGTTTACAATAGGAGGTCCTAATAGAAGCATGTTTTATTTTTTTACAGTTACTAACTGCATGTGCAGGAAACTGAATTAAAATTAGATGACGTTTTTGTATAAAAGTCATTTTTTTTAAATGGAACACCCTGTATATCAGTTCATTTTTGAATTGTTTATTAAATTTCGTCTCAGAAACACGTAAGACGTTAATACAGTAAAAGTGACTATTACAGAGTTATTGTCGTTTTTTGATATGCTTTTGTTAGGTTTTGCAAAAAAGTCAATTTTTTCAAATGGTACACCCTGTATATTATTTCATTTTTGACATCTAAGACGTTAATACTTTAAAAGTGACTATTACTAAGCTATTGTTTCTTTTTAATATAATTTTGTCAGTTTTGTGGTTTAATTAATATAGTATATTACTGACAAAATTATATCAAAAAGAGACAATAGCTCAGTAATAGTCACTTTTATAGTATTAACGTTTGACATGTTTTTGATGTGAAATTTAATAAAAAATTCAAAAATGAAATAATGTACAGGGTGTTCCATTTGAAAAAATTGACTTTTTTTGCAAAAACTAACAAAAGCATATCAAAAAACGACAATAACTCTGTAATAGGCACTTTTAAAGTATTAACGTTTTACATGTTTCTGACATGAAATTTAATAAACAATTCAAAATTTTAAAAAAATGACTTTTATACAAAAACGTGTCATCTAATTTTAATCCAGTTTTCTGCACATGCAGTTAGTAACTGTAAAAAAATAAAATATGCTTCTATTATCACCTCTTATTGTAAACAATATTGCAAAAGATTTTGTCCATCTAATACGTCGTTTTCGAGAAATATAATTTTATACAAACATTGAATTTTTCAGAAAAATGGGAATAAGTCAAAAACTTTACACTTTAGGCCTATACTATCTTATAACTTTTTATACGGGGAATTCAAAAATGCAATAATATATAGGGTGTTCCATTTAAAAAACTATAACTATGGTTAGCCACCAAGTTATGGAACACTCTGTATAATACAAAATATTTTTAAAATGTACCCCTAATGAACAGCTACTACAAGAAGAAAACCGCTTCGAAATATCTTTACTCGTAAAGGCACAATCGGCCTTACCCGCGTAGTTGACTCACCCTGTATATAATTTAATGTTCGTAAAACACGTTGTTGTATATTTAATTTAGATTCTATATTTATTCTAAAATAAATAATATTTGAAATTTTAAAGAAATCTACTTAAAATCTATTAATGGGTTCAATAATTATATCTCAATGCTTTGATCGTTTTATCTACTTCATATGAATCTATAGTATTCATAGACAAATCCGATATCAAACTAATGTCACGCGTATACTAACACGTGATTTATAAAAGTGTTTCTATTGGTACAACCATTCTTCATTGCAATTAGTGTCCATGGTTGCTTGTGGCGCATATTGTAAAAATACTTTAAGCTCTGGCGCACTTCCGGTTTCACCGGAAATGCACGTAACTTTTTTTTTGAATGACTCACCCTATATATTTTTGGATTTTCTTGTACTGCTTTAAATTATCTGTTCAACTATTTTTTCTTTATCAAAATTGAGCCAATATTTTTTGAGTTATTAATATTTTTTGAAAATATTTAACCAAAACACGTGTTCAGAAAAAAATCATTTTCACATTGTTTTTAAAAGCAAAAATATTAACTTTGGTGTTGCTTGTAGCCAAGAAAATTCCGCATCATTTGGTAAAGTTGCACTCGCCAATACCTCAATAAAATTTGTTTTTTCAAAGCCTACTTCCTGAAATTTGCACTTACCAAAAACTTTTTTTTTTTAATGGAACACCCAGTATTTTATTGAGGCGTTTTGTTCCTTTTACTTTCTTATACGTAGTATAAGGAAGTATTGTGATGATGAAAATTTTCGACCTCGAGATTTTTGCAGATGTCCACGTTTTGAAGTCCCCTGATACCGAAAAAGTTGTTTTTAAAAAATGTCTGTGTGTCTCTCTGTGTGTGTGTGTCTGTGTGTCTCTCTCTCTCTCTCTGTGTGTGTGTGTGTGACAACGATAGCGGTCAAACCGCTGTAGATATCAATTCAAAATTTTGTATTTACGTGTATAATCTCCCTCTTGAGATCTGATTAGTTTTTCAGTAAAATCGGTAGACCGGAAGTAGCAGTTTACTTCAGCGAAAAAATAGAATTTTGCCAATATTCCGTCAACTACTAAGTTTATACAAATTTATAAAGAATTCATATGTCCTTAAAATTAAAATTGAGAATAATTTTATTTAAAAAGTTTTTCGAAATTCCTACCGGAAGTAGGTCTTTTACTCTTATCGAAAATCAGTTTTTTGGGAATATTTCGCAAGTCATGCTTTTTAGACAAGTACATTACGGGTATAAAAGTATTTAAAACATAATTTTCAATATCTTTTGTATAAAAAAAATTTCAAAATTCTGACCGGAAGTGCCACTTTTACTCTTATCGAATAGCGATTTTTTACAAATATGTCGTAAGTTATGCATTCTATATATATTTATCAAGAGTATAAAAGTATTTAAAACTGGATTTGCAATTTTTTTTGTGTATATGAAATTTCAAAATTCGGACCGGAAGTAGCACTTTTACTCTTAGCGAGTAGCACCTTTTTGATAATATCTTGCAAAGTATGCATTCTATAGAGATTTATTAAGAGAACAGAAGTACTTAGAATAGAATTTTGAATAATTTTTGTAAAAAAAATTCTTAAAATTCTATAATTTGAAACGCTCATAGGTATAAGAAAGTCGTGTGGTGACCACACCTCATTTCTTTTATTCTCTTTCATTTTTGTTAACAATGTCCTATACCTATCTTTTGTAATTTCTGAGATAATCACTATAGGAGCAATTAGCGGTCAATTAAAGAACTACGAGCGCTGTTGTTCTATGCACCAAAATATTCGTTCAACCAATGGAAGGCAGGGATGGCGCCCGACTTCCTTAGTCAACAGTCAAACAAAGTAAATGTTATATCCAACTATCCCAAAAGTAACAATTTTATAGAATGAAGAGTGTTTCAATTTTTTAATTCCGGCAATGTCCAGTTGCAGTATTTCATTTTTAACACTGTTGGTTAACATCGAATAATAAAATAAAATAAAGGTTATGTTTACTGACATATTTGAAGATGTCTTCAAAAAGTTTTGAACATCTGTTCGTAGATAGCGAAGATACCCTCCTTCATTAACATGTTCATCAAATAAATACGGCGCAATTATGTAACTACCCACTATTCCTCCTCACAGTTTTAATGACCAACGATTTTGAAAGTTTACAGGTGTGATAAAGTGGGTGATTTTATGTGTTATTATAACGGAAATTGTGACGATGAACGTATTCACTTTAATAGAAGGTTTCGTTGGTAAACAACAAAAAATTGAGAAAACCAGGATAATTTATCTGCTGCCAATTGACAAGAATGTAAGCTATTCTGAAAATTTCCTTCAACTAACCCTGTGTATGAATATGCTACGGGTGAATTTCGTATTTCCTAATTATTCAGGATTCTCAAATTTGACTTACATCTAACTGCCGACTAATTTTCGTAGTACTTGTATGGGGTGTTCAACTACACTCGTAAGTACCATAAACCTCTTATCGTCACCAGTTATTGCTTTTTCCGCTTTTTCTTTCATATTCAATGCTTTCTGTTCACTCAAACTTTCCACTTTATATTTTCGAAGGTTTCTGGCTTCGGTTGACTTCTACCAGGGATCGCTGTGCATAAAGTCTGGATGCTAGTAAAGAGTTTCTTTCAGATTCACCCAAAATGTCAATCATATCTATTAACTCTTCATAAGAATAATTCATTTGGATGATAACTAATAGCGATGCTTTTATAAGTTTGACATAAATGTATACCGACTTTCTTTAACAGTTGACTCAGGCAGTCAGCCGCATTCCAGCCTTTATTGGACCAATATTTGGGTGCAGAGAACAGCGCCCGTAGTTCTTTAATTGACCGCTAATTGCTCTTATAGTGATTATCTCAAAAATTAGAAAAGATAGGTATAGGACATTGTTAACAAAAATGAAAGAGAATAAAAGAAGGAACAAAATGACTCAATAAAATACTGGGTGTTCCATTTAAAAAAAATAAGTTTTTGGTATGTGAAAATTTCAGGAAGTAGGCTTTGAAAAAACAAAGTATCTTGAGGTATTGTCGAGTGCAACTTTACCAAATGATGCAGAATTTTCTTTGCTACAAGCACCACCAAAGTCAATGTTTTTACTTTTAAAAACAATGTGAAAATGATTTTTTTCTGAACACGTGTTTTGGTCAAACATTTTCAAAAAAAAATAATAACTCAAAAACTATTGGTTCAATTTTGAAAAAGAAAAATCAGTTGAACAGGCAATTTAAAGCAGTACAAGAAAATTTAAAAATATATAGGGTGAGTCGTTTAAAAAAATTAAGTTCTGTGCATTTCCGGTGAAACCGGAAGTGCGCCAGAGCTTAAAGTATTTTTACAATATGCGCCACAAGCAACCATGGATTTTCCACTAATTGCTTTTTCTTTTATTTAAAACACAAAAGAGCAATCGTAGAAGTGGCTACTAATGACTCACCCTGTATATATAGAATGCATAATTTACGACATATTTGCAAAAAATCGCTATTCGGTAAGAATAAAAGTGGTACTTCCGGTCCGAATTTTGAAATTTTTTTTATACAAAATATATTTAAAATTATCATTTAAATACTTTTATACTCGTAATCTACCTGCCTAGAAAGCATGACTTGCGAGATATTCGCAAAAAACTGATTTTCGATAAGAGTAAAAGACCTACTTTCGGTAGGAATTTCAAAAAACTTTCTTAAGAGAATTTGTCTCAAATTTAATTCTGAGTACATTTGAAGTCTTTATAAATTTGTTTAAACCTAGTAATTGACGAAATATTTGCAAAATTCGACTTTTTGACTGAAGTAAACTACTACTTCCGGTCTACCGATTTTACTGAAAATCTAATCAGATCTCAAGAGGGAGATTATATACGTAAATACAAAATTTGAAATAGATATCTACAGCAGTTTGACCGCTATCGTGGTCACACACAGAGACAGACACACAGACAAACGCACAGACATTTTTTAAAAACCACTTTTTTGGTATCAGGGGACTTCAAAACGTAGACATCTGCAAAAATCTCGAGGTCGAAAATTTTCATCATCACTACTTCCTTATACTACGTATAAGAAAGTAAAACATCTTGAAAAAATACTGTTTGAAATAAATTCCTAATCTTTCAAATCTTCACGTCTCTCAATTTATTTTAAACATTCGCTCTTCACAAGACCGTTCATAAAACAAGCCAGTTTATAGAAAGCTTATCATGTCAAAGGATCTCCGAAATACCTTACATATTCGCGTGGAACGAACAAAACAGGCACTGAGGGTCGGCTTGAACATATAGAGGGGTATTGGTCGTAATATTTCCTTTACCTCATGTCCCCAACCTCCCACGTCAGAATGAACAAACTAACCACGCCAATCTAGAAATAATCCCCGGTCAGGAGCTACGATCCCAAAATGCATTAAATATTACTTCAGAGTCGTCGAATGTATAAATCAAGCTGATGGAACAAAAAGGATGCTGGAGAAATTCAAAATACGGGAATAACGAAACGATTCTGTTGAAAACGTAGAGATGAATACGAATATGGACCCTTCTAATTAAAAAGGGTTGATACTTAAGGCACCTGAAAATGTTCTCGATTTTAATTTCAGAGTCGTTAATTATTAAAGAACGGAAGTGCCCTCAATAAACGGGTGTTGATAAACTTTTTGAAATATTCTAACATTCATTATTGAAATTATAGAGTTATAATTAGTTTTCAAAAACTTTTGTTAATTTATACGGAAATTAGATCTCAGATGAAAAAAATTCTAACTACCTAGTTACTGTAAATAATTGTTATTTTTGCAGCCTTTTTTATTTCTCCACATAATTAATTTCTTGAAACTAAACCATAAACAACTTCCACTGAATAATAATTCGTTTATATCAATCATTGTATATCTTTCTATGACATATTTGAATCTTTATTTTTTACATTTTTAAATTAAACTATGGTGTAAATAGGATATATTTACTTAATATAATTAATTAAAATAATCATATTTGTTAAAATTGAAATGTTTTACTGTATATGTCCATATTTTCAAACTTTGATGTATATTATAATTGAAAAGTTTAGTTGTATGTTAAAAAATAAAGTTAACAGAATGGTATTTTAAAATATTTCTAATTAGATTTTCCAAGTATAGGAATTTGTAATCTTGCAATGTCAAGTCAAAAGAATAAAGATAACCTAAATATTGGTTTTCAACATTATTATTTTTGTCTTGTTTATGTAACATATTAGTATTGCTGGATCAAGGAGTAATATATGTAATAATTAAGAACAAATTGTAACACCCTGGTTCTAAATAATTAAATAACCTAATAAAGTTGTTTTCCGTCTATAATTTTATTTAGGGTTACTAACTACCACAGTACACATAAAAACGTAAAAGTCAATTATAAATATCAATCTAGACGTAGAGACGTCAACGGAAACTGATAACAAAGTAACAAATAGTAGAAAAGCAATTTGTCATTTTCAGTTTTTTGCCAAAAGATCCTTGTCTTATCAGGGACAAAAGCCAACATTACCTCCCGCCAAATAATGCTCTCATGTGTTAAATTACCCACATTATTATTAATAATATAATAATTAATATACACTAGCAGGTAGTAATATGTAAACTAAAAATGGAATTATTAGTTTTTAATAAAGATTAACATTTTAGATTAATTTTTACGTTTCTTTCATATATTGGCAACGAATAATTTTAATATTTGCACTAGTAGGTATGTCTGACTGAAAATAAAGCATTTACACAGTTGAGGATATCTTACTGGCTAGCGTTGATAACCATTGTGAAAATGTTTAATTTTTGTTTTGAGTCAACGATTTCTTAAGGGCTCACCTTTGCACTACGCATATTTTTTATTTAATAGGTACACACTTTCTTAGCTATGTTTTACTACTACTACTTTTTACTTTAAGAAAGCTAACAAGTTTAAAAGACATATTGCCGTGAACCTTGCGTATTTAAAAAATAAGAATAGCATTAAGAATTAGCTTAAGTATTAGAAATAAATGAAACAGTAAAAAATCAGACTTTATTATGTATAAAAAATTCAAACATTATACAACGTGAATAACACAAGTGTATGATAGATTGCATACATTTACATGTAGAAGAATTTTTAATAAGATTTTTAAAATGATTATAATTATAGGATATGTATATAAGTGTTTAAGAAAAATTAAGTATTATATATCGGTACAAAATAAAGACAAAATAAGTCTAAGTAATATATTTCTCCTGTAGAAAAGATAAACAAGAAATATGGTTTGTGTACAATAAAACACAACCTAACTTTTATCAAGACGTAAAAATAATGCATTTAAAGCATACATAATAAAATAAAGTTCAATAAAAGAGTTTAAAATAAGTCATGCAAAAAGGATAAAAATTTACCTTAACTTATGACTATAAATAAATAAAAAAAGGATATAAATTAAAATATTCCGACATGATACAATCAGCAGTAATGTTTTTATAAACGACAGCTGAGAAAATAAAATAAACATTCATGAATTTGTGTGTGTAGCACAAAGCTTCATAGACTGTAAAGACTTGTATGGTTTGAAGACCTACAAAAAGAAACTATGGTATAAACTTTGTTTGTAGTTTTTTACAGATAAATATATCACCATTGGAAAAATCTTGGGTGGAAACCAAAAATAAAATAGCAGACCAAACGGATCGTTGTAGTACGAGTAACGTTGGAAGAAGAATACCTGTTATTTATAATACATTTCCAATTTTACCGAATCTTAATACACCTGAAAAAAAGAAAAGTAAGGATTGTATTAGCGAATGGAAAAAGGAAGTATGTGGCGAATAATGAAGAAGGTAACAAGTTCATAAACAAATACAAAGAAGAATTGTATTAAAAATATACCTACTTTTGAAGATATCTAATGGTTTAGTGAAAAGACTTTTAAATAAGCAAAAAATTTTCAATGTGTTTACATTCAGTGAAGGGAACTGTCAAAAACAATAAGTGCGCGTGTGTTAATGTCACGACGCGAACTTGAGGGCAGAGATCTCACAGAAGATGCAGGGAGCCAACCTAAATTTTAGTTCAATGAGGGCGTAACGAGCATTACACATTTTTTCCCGGGTATAAATTCAAAGACAGGAATGAACAAGATTAGTTACTGACTGCGACTTCGGAGATTATAATTTCGACTTCAAAAGATAATACCAATAAAGAATTAATCGTAGGGTCAGATACACCACGATTAGATGTACATTCGTTCATTTTTGTATTAGCATATTAATTTTATTTTATTTCAATTTCATTCATTATAATACATTTTCTTTTGTATTTCAAAATGGAGATACCTATGGCACAATTTGAAGAGATGCTTAATGATAAAAAGTAAGTTGTCAATTATAAAGAATTATCAATGCTGCTATGCATATATGGAATACAATGTGCAAATGTTTATTCAGTATAACGTTGGGCAGCAGGGATAATAGATATTGTCCTGTAAAAATATTAATTCATTAGTTTTTTATATACAACACAAATAGGATTATTAATGGTGTTGGGTGTTAAGAGGATATAACGTGCGAATGTATATTTTCTGACACTTTATTAGGCATCATTAATTCTCGCAATTCATTTTTGATTTCAAATTTAAAATAAAATATACTTTTAAAAAAGGGAAATGTTTCTGTGTGGCAGATTTTGAGACGCTGCGCTGGCTGCAATACGTGCAAATGGTTGTTGCCAGTGATCAAATTGAGCTTTTTCTCCGAAAATTGACCATTGCGAATTTCTAGGAATATCAGGGCATTACGTGAAAATATAATGTTTCTGATGAATAGAATTAGCACAATATTAACAAATTATCGACATTTAATTGATTTTTATTTGTATTAAAACAGGATAATATTATGTTTTTTTTTATTAGCAAACAATATATTTATTCTATAAAACAGTACAACCGAAAATACGGTATAAATGTTTTGTTTCAATTATGTGCTCTTTATAATTTTCTTTGTGGTGAATATAGTATAGCGATGCTATCTATTCTTAATGTTTTGAATAAAATATACAAGTATGTTTTTATATAGACTCGGATTTTTCTTTAATACAAATTAGAACTTTATCCCTAAACAAAAATAAGCAAGAGATTTACCAGGAGAAAGGAAAGTTAAATACACTGCTAGAACTCACGTATACTTACAAAGTACGTGCTGTTAGGAAAATAAGTGAATATATTAAAGATAATAAAAATTATCATTATTTCTATAAATTATGTTGCTGGAACAGCACACAGCATAATCTATTTGGCAATGCCTAACGTATGGCAAAACTACATTTTATTTTATCCATATAGTTATGCTGCCACTGCAATATCCTTGCAATTGCTTTACACTTAAAGTTTCAAATTTCATTTTTTATTTATACGTTCATATTACATGATTTATTCAATGTCCGCCATGTTGGTTGTTGTCCCTAATAAATCGGATATCTTCTGCCATGACAAACCTTTATCAATATAAATTTTGATCTCGCGGTATATGTAATTTTTACTATAAAATATATTAAATAAATATATTTAGCGTCACTATCTTGAGTATTCGGAGAATAGTTGCTGAATTTCCGGAGCCTTTGCAAAGCAGTGCCCGGAAGAGTTAACGATAACCCGAAGCTGTCGAACGTCTTGCAAGACGCCACAAAGTTATTCGTCTGACATTCCTCTGGAGCTGTGGAACGTCAACTTGTTCCGAAGTTTCTTTATTGTTTGAGATAGAAAATTTATATACTTATGTGCATGAGAAGATATTCGCTCTACGTTAGGTAGTTAGATAGGTTCGTGTTTATCCGTTGAGCTTGCTGTAGGGAACGTAAGTTGAGATGCCTTGAATATATCGAGTTTTAAACTTAAAAAGTTTTATATCTCTCTGGATGTAATTAGAAAGCTCCTGTCTGCATGAAAAGCTCACTAAAAATAGAAAAAAGTTGTTATTGTGTTTATTAGAATTGCTTATTTTTAATATCAGTTGTCAAATATGTCTATTGTATATTAGTTGACGAAATTTCTATTTCAAAAAATTATGGAAATCTAGCCCTTTCAATTAAGCCGAATGCCTTGAGACAAATTTGCAAACAATCGTTATTCGATAAAAGTAAAAGTGGTACTTCCGGTCCGAATTTTGAAATTTTTTTTACAAAAATTTCTTTTTTGCTTACAAAGAGGCAGCCTGCTTATAGTCTAATTGAAAGTACCTTAGTATTTTCAATTAGACTATAAGCAGGACCACGAAATCCTAGTAATGAAATTTTGGCTAATAGTTTAGAGTGACTCACGGTATCAAATGTCCAAAAAGCGTCCATAACTAGTCCGCTATTGTCGAGAGCCCATTTCCCTTTGGATCGCTTTCTCAAAGATTTTAGCAATGTTCAAAATTAAACTAATTGGTCTATAATTGGCTACATTAGTCCTGCCACCCTTCTTATACGACGGCCTTATAACACCTACCTCGAAGGCATACAAGTATATCCCCTCATACATAATTCTATTGATTAGCAATACCAAAGCTTCTGAAGTAATGTCCCCAACCCGTTGCAACACGTCTTCTGTTATGCCATCGTTACCAGGAGATTTACCTAACTTTAGTCCCTTTATAATATATTTAATTTCTATCTCGTCAGTTAGTCGAAAATAAATAGACTTTATTACTTTTGCAAACTGACTTTGATTGCATCCGAATGCAATTGTGTCCCCTGTATTTTTATAATACGAATTGAAAGCATCAGCAATTAACTTTTCGTTGGTTATATATAACATCATTTCCAACTTTATTTTTTTACAGTACTTTTTTTGTTATTTTAATTGCATATGCCTTTAACCGACTCCCACAAATGTTAATAGTATGTGTACTTTTTTTTCTTAAAAAATTGCTTTGGTAGTAAGACTACCAAAGCAATTTCTACAATTTATCCTTTGCGAATATTGATTTTATTAATCCACAAGTAATCCAGTCGCTTCTGCTTTTTTCAATTTAATTAATATTTGTGCTCTTATTTACGAAACTTTTTAATCTATCTATAATTATTTTGGTTGCTTCCTCTATTGTCTCTGTATTAAAGGTGTCGTACTATCCTTCTCCAGCCATCAATAGCCTAAGTTTATTAAACTCATATATTTTTATGTTATCTTAAAAGCATTATTATTTAAAGCTTTCATGCAAACCTGCAGTATGATAAGATAATTATCAGTTATTTTATATTTGTAGATGAGAGGTGTAAAAAATGATGTCTAATTTGGGTTTTGATAAATATATGATCTATACAGGAGGACGAATTACCGTCCTCTCTTGTTGGTTTACTTATGTACGAGATCTAGCTCTGTTCGCTCAAAAGACTGAGATATTCATATACTCAGGTTCAGATATTTTTTTCTTGATTAATCACGAGCCTAACCGGCAACGCAGTGACACTCCCTTGTTAAGGAAACTTCCTAGTTTGAAAGTACCGTAAAATAAAACTCAAATATCAGTTCAAATACACATTTATTTATTTCGGTGTGCGCCGAGAATTTCGGGGCCGCTCTTGCATCGAACATAAGATTACAGCATATACAGGGCAATCCAAATTAAGTGTTCACCATTGGTAACTTTGTTATTATTAAAGATACAAGATTGTTTGAATTAGCAAACTTGTAGTACTTTTAACGCTCTTTAAGATGGAGGAATAAAAAACAAATGAGCAACGCGTTTTCGAGTTTTGCCGAAAAATATTTTTTTTTCAAATGGAAACCCCTGTATATTACAACATTTTCTGCTAAAACTTTAATTTTTAAACAAAAAATCTTATAAGAAATTTTTTACTGGAATTAAAAATACTTGAGTTATAATGAATACACAAAAACAGCTAAGTCAAGTGCATTTCTATGTATCTATGAAAACGACGATAAGTCTTTCCACCAAACGTCAAATATTAGTACAGTTTTATTAGTTTTTCACTCATAAGTTTCATTGTGCTAGTTATTAATTTGACAAAAAAATGATTTTTACCTATTTAGAAAAGTGTGATATGTTAGAATCTTATTTAGTATGCAGAAAATCCTCTAGGAGGGCAAAAGAACACTACGCTGAATTATATCCACTCCGAACACAACCACATGAGCAATATTTTCTGAGACTCTACCGAAAATTTAGAGGCAATGAGAGTGTTTTTGCCAAAACAAGGACAAAAAGTACTTTTATAAAAAGCGAGGCCACGGAAATTGCAGTTATCGCATATTTTGAGGCCAACCGTGAGAATTCCATACTAGGTACTGTCAATGAATCTGATTTGAGTCACGGTACTGTGCATAGGATTCTGAAGAAACACAAATTCATTCCTTATAAGTACAAACCAGTTCAGGTTTTTTTGCCAGGGTATCCAGAGAGAAGAATGTTTTTTGCCACTGGTATCTTAACTTTTGTCGCTAAAATGTAAACAACTTTCGTTATATTTTATGGACCGATGAATCGAATTTCTCAAATTCTGGAATGTACAATAAAAAAAATCATCATTACTGGTCAAAGGAAAATCTTCTTTTAGTAAATCCAAGACGTCCACAAGTCCGTTTCAGTTTAATGTTTGGTGCGGTTTAATCGATTCATGGATTGTTGGTCCTTTCTTTTATGAGGGCACTCTAACTGGTGAAAGGTACATAGAATTTTTGACTGAAATTTTGAATAATTTCTTAGACGATCTGGATCTCATAAGTAGACAGAATCTGCATTTTCAGCAAGATGGCGCACCTGCGCACAACTACAGAGGTACTCATCAACTTCTAAATACTATTTTTAACACTTCATGGATAGATAGATAGATAGATAGATAGGAACAAATGGTCCTATTCAGTGGCCTCCCCGATCGCCAGATTTAACGCCGCTTGATTTTTTTTTATGGGGTTATTTAAAGAACCAGATTTATAAGCAAAGGTACGAAAACGTAAACGCCCTAAAGATTGCAGTTAGTGAATAGATAACCAAATAGATGGTAGGACCAAAATGAAGGCAGTTCGAGAAGTTCGGAAGCGTGTACAAAAATGTATTGAACTACAAGGTGGTATTTTTGAACATCTTCTATGAAAAAATCAGTGATTTTTATTTTCTTTTAATGATAAGTTTATGTATAAAATAAAGTTTATAAAACTAATTTAGCTGTTTTCGTTTATTCATTATAACTCATGTATTTTTAATCCCAGTAAAAAAATTCTTATACGATTTTTGGTTTAAAAATTAAAGTTCTAGCAGAAAATGATATAATATACAGGAGTTTCCATTTGATAAAAAAATATTTTTCGGCAAAACTCGAAAACGCGTTGCTCATTTGTTTTTTTTATTCTGCCATCTTAAAGAGCGTTAAAAGTACTACAAGTTTGCTAATTTAAATAATCTTGTATCTTTAATAATAACAAAGTTATCAATGGTGAACACTTAATTTGGATTGCCCTGTATAATGTGCATCGCTCGTGGAGCTAGTGGTCCCTATATGTACGCACATGTCAGACACTGCCGTCCGTACGTACACATAGGAGGCCTTGCATCGCCTTCGGTGTACAGTCGTGTAACCCTGCCGGCAGACAATAAATTCGGCTGGTGAGACTGTATACGCCCGAAGCCGGCTCCGCATCAGTATGGTTAATATTTGTACGTAAAAAATACATTAAGTGACAATATATTTTAAAAGTTGAAAAATAAAACATACATTACAAAAATATAATAACACATAGAAAATAGAGAAAAGCATTCATATATAACGCAAGAAACAATCATATAAAATATAATAAAAGATGTTAAGTTCTTAACACCCTATTTGTAGATAGGTAAGTACGATAAGTCAAAATAAACAATCTATAATTTGGGAAAGTCATCAGAAATTTGTATAAACAAGTATAATGATAATGTTTGGTCTGTGGAACTTATTATACGTATATCTATACAAATTGTTGCATAAAAATCCAACTAGAGATTCCTGTGCATTTAAGAATGTATAACACTTATTAAATCTGGAATGCTCTATCTAAGCATCCTAGGACCAAATCTTTATTTTCGATATTAGGGCTTCGAGAACCTTACAATACTACTTTAATAAGATAAGGATTGAATGGCACAGCATGCCAGCCAATCGGTTCAAGTAAGCTTTAGAATTAAACAAGAAGCTGACTCACTTAGCGAATATTCGCAAAAAGAAAGCAACCTGGATTTAAGTACAGAAAAATGTATGCAGTTTTCTATTAAAACTAAATTACTATACTTCATATTTGCAAAATTAAAACTTACATTTACATTGTTTTATCTGTATCCAATAAGGATGCATGTAATCTAGTAACATCACTAGAAGTATCTCCATATAATAACCACGAATAATATACAAATAATCAATAATAATCAAAATATATGTTAAGTAAGTGACTTTTAACTTCACTTTTTAAATAGGGATGTTGTGCCCTGAAATATTGAAAGAACTGTTTATGGAATGATATCAATCAATTATCTAGAAAAGGCTTATTTATTATCATTCTTTGAAATACTATGACTTGAATAAATTATCTGTATTTGAAAAAATAATAATTTACATTTTTTCCTTTCATCGGAACTGACAGTACATATTAAATATAAATTTTTTACTCTTAAAAATCTCTTTATATTTACATATCTGTATTTATTTGAAAATTCGTAACATTTAAAATTAAATAATCTCTTTTTATGACAAAATTCTGACTTACATGTGTTTCCAGCGTTTGATTTTGATTTGTCGGTTGATTTTACTTCTATAACGAATTACAACTCCTTATCCAATTGAAAATATTTTGATATTGTGGAATAGTACCTGGTTCTACATAAGAACTGAAAGTTTTTAACATAACACAAAGTGTATCGATTGGATTGTTCCCAAGATTTCTTTACTCGAACTGATTAAAATCTTTATAAAATCTGCTATCAGAAATCAGCAATCAAATACTAGATAGGATGCTGTTATTCTATTTCTTTTACAGAGAGGATACTTAATCCTTTATTTATTAGAATTTAGCAAATTTTAAGTATATTTCGCCAATTTTATTTTCGATATTTTATAATTAATTATTAAATAAATTGCAACTTTTTAATGTATTCTCCGGAAAATAGAAACTATGAAAATATTATTTCAGAGAAAATTTGATGGGTCAACCCAATTTTATGAGTTGGACAAATTGTTCGTTATGAAAGTAGATGTAAATGGATTTGTATTTATTAGTATTATTAGGTTCTTTCATTATATAATTCCTTTGCATTTTCTTTTTATATTATTTTAAATAATTATCATTCTTAATTATATATAAATTCTCTAAAGAATTAATACAGCACTTATTTATTTAAACTAAACCTATTTATCAATTATTAATTCATGAGCGTATTATAATTTGGCGCCAAGCCAATTATTTATTTATGTTTTTATGTCCATAACAATTATTTGAACAGATTTTTATATATTAAATACTTTACAAGCTTTACTTTCTGGTTATGTTGCAATGAATTTATTGATTCATTTTTAATAGAAGTACCTAATAGGTATAATTCTAAAGTTTGGTATTACATCCTAGTTTAAAGGAAATACGTTTTTTCTTTCTGTGTAATCTATATTAATGGAGACATATTAATGTAGTTTGTTAAAAACATA
Source organism: Amphimallon solstitiale (assembly GCA_963170755.1). NCBI lineage: Eukaryota > Metazoa > Arthropoda > Insecta > Coleoptera > Scarabaeidae > Amphimallon > Amphimallon solstitiale. The sequence continues at coordinate 19,355,559 of OY720679.1, forward strand.
TTTTTATATAAATGAACATTATTTAAAAGTTTTAACATATGCAAAACTTAAACTTCAACACACTCGTGGGGTATACTGCAAAAATTTAATTTAGAAAACCTTTAGGATTTCTACGGGTTGGCAGGATTTCTTTTAGAATCTAATCCGACTTTACCACTCCTCCTATACTATAATAGCAGCACCAAATTGCAAATTCGTATTCTAAACACAACAAGTTCTGATGAACTACCAGCATATTCATGTCACAAACATAAATCGTGATTCAGAGATTTCCACAACAGGTAGAGAAACACAGTTGATTACAAGCCAGATTTCCTGAATTAAATGTACTTTCTGTTCATGTCTGAATATATACCTGAAATTCATCAGTATTTCTAAAAATATACTTACTCTAATATACATAGGACTTAATAAAATGATAACAGTAATAATTCTCAAACGTAAGTATACAAACAGCTTATCTTTCAAACTCATACATATTGAATGTGTCCACATTTTAAAGAAATTCTGCATTTTGACCTCTTAAATAAATTTTAAATATTTGTAATTACAAATACCTCAAAGTCTAGGAAAGATTTATTTTAAGTGATAATACAAATACAAAAATATCCGATTTTGTATTATAATCTTAAATAATTTAAAACGAATTATTCTTACTTAGTATTAAATAATTTTAAAATAAATTTTTTAAGTGTTTTTAAAATTGGAATTATAATTTTCTGCTTGCCACTCATAATTTTATTAATGGCACGAGATGGAAGTCGCTACCTCCAATCGCTAGTTAGGTGTCCTTGCCACCGGGCTACTGAACGTAATGATTAAGGATCGGCAGTCAGGTATACATTGCAGGTCTGAACATAATTAAATAATTTAATTCGAAATTAGGCACAGTAATAGCAATATCATCATTATTACTGAGTTAGTTCGAATTACATTATTCATTTAAGACCTGTCCTGCAATGTAAACCTGACTGCCGATCCCTAAGTGATGATTTCTAACCTTTAAATCGTATTCAATCGTATCAAAGAGACAGTTGTTAAAAGAAACCCGCAGTCAAAGCTATTTACTAAATTTTACATATAATAATAATAAATTTATTATTTATTCGCGCTGCATACACGAAACATTAAAATGCAATTCCATTATATAGGTGTGTGTTTCATTTGTCCAAGATCAAGATAAACAATGGTACTCGATTCAGAATTTTCAACTTCGACAAACTAAAGGATAAAATTGATTACATTTCTGTAATATTAAGGAGAATCGTTAACCAAAAATATGCTAAACTAGAAATTATTCCGAATTACATTATGAATAATTGATATATAATTGGGAAAATATGACTTGAAAAGATTAATGTTACTTAATTGGCAACTGGAATAGCTAATAGAAATCAGAATCTTATTGATCCAGAAAGACATATTAAAAATAAAATTTACTCACACTAATTAATCACCAAGGTCCATTTATTGATATTATAAAAGTTAGTATAAATCAGTTCCGAAACTGTCGAATAACTTTGTTTATTTGAAATGTCTTTACTTTCTTATGCGTAGTATAAGGAAGTATTATGATTATGAAAATTTTCGACCTCGAGATTTTTGCAGATGTCCACGTTTTGAGGTCCCCTGATACCAAAAAAGTGGTTTTTAAAAAATGTCTCTGTGTGTGTGTCTATCTGTGTGTCTGTCTGTGACCACGATAGCGGTCAAACCGCTACAGATATCAATTCTAAATTTTGTATTTACGAATATAATCTCCCTCTTGAGAACTGATTGATTTTAAGCAAAATCGGCAGACCGGAAGTAGTAGTTTACTTCAGTGAAAAAATCGAATTTTGCCAATATTTCGTCAACTACTAAGTTTAGACTAATTTATAAAGAATTCATAAGTATTTAGAACTTAATTTCCAATATCTTTTGTATAAAAAAAATTTCAAAATTCGGACCGAAAGTGTCACTTTTACTCTTACCGAATAACGATTTTTTGCAAATATGTCGTAAATTATGCATCCTATATATATTTATGAAGAGTACAAAAGTATTTAGAGTTAGATTTGGAATATTTTTTGTATAAATGAAACTTCAAAATTCGGACCGGAAGTAACACTTTCATACGTATAAGAAAGTCGTGTGGTGGCCACACCTCATTTTTTAGTATGATTATATACATGAAAATGACAAAAGTACCTATTGATTACATTTACTTTCTTATACGTAGTATGAGGAAGTATTGTGATGACGAAAATTTTCGACCTCGAGATTTTTGCAGATGTCCACGTTATGAAGTCTCCTGATACCGAAAAAGTGGTTTTTAAAAAATGTCTCTCTGCGTGTGTATGTGTCTGTCTCTCTCTCTGTGTGTGTGTGACCACGATAGCGGTCAAACCACTACAAGTATCAATTATAAATTTTTTATTTACGTATACAGCAAGAGCGCGCGAGGTATGATCACCCGATGGTATACGTAAACTCGCATCTAAACGTGGTCCGATAATACATATTAGAGTAACGGCACAACATACTAGCATTGCCTGCTCATATTCGAACTCATAGTGATCTGATTATTTTTTTGCAGATTGACAAAAAGAACAAATTAAATTTTCTCTTTAAGTGATGACGATTGCTTAGATAACTAAGTCGATAATAACGCGAAGATTGTAATACTTATAACGTAATTATGATTATCCTTATGAAATTAAATAATAATGTAGTTGTGTACAAAGTTATAGCAGTACAACTGGGTTTTAGAATGAAATAAAAACAACCCGCCTGAAACATCTGCAGAATAAACTAAGATGTCTAGAGAAAAATAAATAAATAGAAATTTCATGGTAAAAAAAAACTATAAATAAGTATAACAGGAATACCATAAAATAACATAAAAACGACCCTTGAAATAGAAATTAAAATTAGAGATTCTCTCCAGTAAATATAACGAAATAACAACTCTGGAAAAATAAATCTATATATCTATATCTGGCGAACACAGCTAGCGGAGATCATTTGCCGAATATACCTACGTCCGAAGAATATCAACTAGCATCGGGTGATCATACCCCGCGCGCTCAAGCTGTATAGTCTCCCTCTTGAGATCTGATTAGATTTTCAGTAAAATCGGTATACCGGAAGTAATAGTTTACTTCAGTGAAAAAATTGAATTTTGCCGTTAGGTTTAAACAAATTTATAAAGAATTCATATGTACTTAGAATTAAAGTTGAGAACAATTTTGTTTAAAAAGTTTTTCGAAATTCCTACCGGAAATAGGTCTTTTACTTTTATCGAAAATCAGTTTTTTGCGAATATTTCGCAAGTCATGCTTTTTAGACAGATACATTACGGGTATCAAAGTATTTAAAACTAATTTCCAATATCTTTTGTATAAAAAAAAATTTCAAAATTCAGGCTGGAAGTACCACTTTCACTCTTATCAAATAGCGATTTTTTGCAAATATATCGTAAATTATGCATTTTATATATATTTATCAACAGTACAAAAGTATTTAGTGCTAGATTTGCAATATTTTTTGTATAAATGAAACTTCAAAATTCGGACCGAAAGTAACACTTTTACTCTTAGGGAGTACCATTTTTTCTAGAATATCTTGCAAGTATGTATTCTATAGGTATTAATTAAGGGAATAGAAGTACTGCGAATAGGGTTTTGAATAAATTTTGTGTAAAAAACTTCTTAAAATAGTATAGTTTGAAACGCTCATACGTATAAGAAAGTCGTGTGGTGGCCACACCTCGTTTTATTTTTTTTACACTTCCACTTTAAGAGAAAATGCTACCATTTTTTTAATAGGACGTTTTGTACCGTTTATATTTTCGGATAAATGATAATACACTATTTATAATAATAAGTTTTTCAATTAAAGAGAAATTTTGCAAATTCTTTTTAAAGAAATTCTGATAGCTTAATGTAGACCTCGGTTAGAACCGCGTTAAGCTGGAGTAGATGCCGGCGTTTTGCCTACTATTCCAAGAGACTGCTTCTTCAAAGTATAGCATTTCGACGATCACATACAAGTAATCCTGAAAAGGTAGCAATAGTGGATAAAACGTCGGTTCCAGTTTGGAAAAAATTTAAATATGGCAACTCAACTTACTAGAGCTGATTGACTTTTTTTATGACGCGTGAATACGGTGACAGTGTACAGTGTTTTCTACAATACAATGTTGCGAAGCAGGAGTGTAAGCCCAAGAACAACAACCGATGAAAATAGCAGACTGAAAATCTTTTATTGACAGCTCAGCATGTATAAAGTTAGAAAAAATTCACGACGTCTTCTAAAACTCAAGGAACAAAATCCTAAAGGGTAAACTAACACCTTACAACACGCATATACTTTATGAGTTGACTGAAGATGTTACAGATCCCAGACTAGATTTGTGAGGCCATAACTGAATTAATCAGAGAACGTTTTAATTAAAACAGCTTATATGGCGACTGATGTGGAAGATTCGTAGCGTTACCTAAGGCGCGGTGCACACTAGAGCGATACAACATGCGATATAACAAGAGATACGACATGAATGCGACATGGGCCTGGTAAGAACGTGGGAAATGAGTTGACTCGATAAAAACAGTGCACACTTGTACGACAGCGACACTGTGGCGCCAGGTAGTCCTTTCATGTCGGTCAGGGCAACACGGTTTGCTGGTCACGGAGCGAATAGTGTCGCGCGACACTTTGTGCAACAACGATGGCAGTAGCACAGGAGGAAGCATCTTCCTCGCTTGTGGTATTATATGTACATTAAAGAATTATTTTAGGTCAGATATTACCAGTCTGGCGTGGAAAAACTTGCTCATTCAGTACATATTTTTAAATTTTGCCGGGTGTTGAGAGAGTTCATGAGAAACAACTGCAGAACTGTGTTTTATGTTCCTCACGTTATACGGGTGCACCCATCTCCTATTATTAGTGTGCTGTAACCACCAGTATACAACAACGTCCTTGTCGGATGAACTCATGGTTTCAAATCTCATGAAAAATGTACCACGACACATGTCGTATCGCCCTAGTGTGCACCGCGCCCAAACCCCATGTCGCATTCATGTCGCTTAGTACGTCGTATCTCTTGTTGTATCGCTCTAGTGTGCACCGCGCCTAATAATAATACGTACTGGACGTTAGTATTGTTTAGGAAGCGATTTCCTGGCAAGAGTATCTACTTATTTATCTGACTATATATCTAATAGAAGTATAAATTACAAAACTTGATACATTTTATCTATGAATTTAATGAGTGTAATTCAACTCTGTATCAATTTAATATTTTTCTGGTAAGTCGTAATCTAAATCAGATAATAAAGGTGATGTGGGTAACAGCTACTAGCAATTCTACACGTTCGTATGTATGTACAACATAGAATCGCCCCCGGCTTTTAATCTTGTCGAAACTACTAATACACAATATTTCGTCGAAAGATTTATGCTTTCTTCCCATCAATTTTCGACTCTAATACCTAACACGAAACACGAAGCAATATAACTACGAAAAAATTGGAACATATTGTGTCATTTATGTGTCATAAGGGCACACATTTACGACCATTTTATTTGAGAAGACGAATGACAACACACACACACCCTAGCTTTTATTTTCCCGATATTTCCTGTCGAGTATCGCGAAAAGTTTTTATATAGAGGAAACACCTTGTTTAAACGACAATATTTACACGATTTTGTTACCAACAGAAGATGGCGGAAGGTCGCCAAAGAAAGAAGTTATTCTATCGATTGTTTGCGACTTGGTATCCGTCGCCTCATACTTATTTCATCAGATCAGCCGAGGAACTTAGCAATAACCTATTTCCCGAAAGGACGAAAAGGGGGAGACCAAACTTTCAGTGAGATGATTAATAACGCGTAACGGACAAAACTGACTAATTTGGTTAATAAATGGTGACATTTTATGGAACATTAGGTCTTGCAAATTATAATTAGAACATTGTTCGCAGTTTTAATTAATATCAGATTCTATTGTAAAGCCCGCATTATTCCTAAAATCAAAATTTAATTTGAATTGAATTTCTTCGGTCTTAAAACCAATTTCCCAATTGAATTTATAAAAGCAGTGAGAAATGTTTACGTTTCGACCCAGATTTCAGATACGTTTATAATATTTCAATAACAACGAAAATAAATTTTCTGCTTTTTATGTTTCTTCACTACCTATTTGATATTCTAGTCCGTCTTCTAATAATAAAACTAAAGGAACTTCTAGAACGTCAATTTTTAAAATCATCAGAAAATTGAAAATTAATGAAATAATTACAGGTAATTTGTATCTCTGATTAAACTCCCTTTGTTTTGGATTGAGGAACTGATATCAGTGCCCATAGGGACGAGATGGAAGTCGCTACCTCCAATCGCTAGTTAGGTGCCCTTGCCACCGGGCTACAGAACGTGATGATTAAGGATCGGCAGTCAGGTATACATTGCAGGTCTGGACATAATTAAATAATTTAATTCGAAATTAGGCACAAATTTTCTGATTTTTATGTTTCTTCACTATTTGATATTCTAGTCCGTCTTATAATAATAAAACTAAAGGAACTTCTAGAACGTCAATTTTTAAAGTCATCAGAAAATTGAAAATTAATAAAATAATTACACGTAATTTGTATCGCTGATTAAACTCCTTTTGTTTTGGATTGAGGAACTGATATCAGTGCCCAGGGACGAGATGGAAGTCGCTACCTCCAATCGCTAGTTAGGTGCCCTTGCCACCGGGCTACTGAACGTGATGATTAAGGATCGGCAGTCAGGTATACATTGCAGGTCTGGACATAATTAAATAATTTAATTCGAAATTAGGCACAAATTTTCTGATTTTTGTGTTTCTTCACTATTTGATATTCTAGTCGGTCTTATAATAATAAAACTAAAGGAACTTCTAGAACGTCAATTTTTAAAATCATCAGAAAATTGAAAATTAATAAAATAATTACACGTAATCTGTATCTCTGATTAAACTCCTTTTGTTTTGGATTGAGGAAGTGATATCAGTGCCCAGCAATAAATGGATAGCAATTTCATACTCCACTTTTCTTACTGAGATTTCTTCATATTCAGACTCTAGCTATTCGTTATATTTCTCATATTGAATCAACCGTATACCATCCTAGTACTACAAACGTAAACTAAAATATGCAATCTGCTTTTTGTTTTAGCAAATTTTGCTAAAGCAAAAGTAACAATCCATCATATGCATCTTAGGAACTACAAATGGCTTAGCTATTACAGTTAGCCTTACTCGTTTCTAAATATTAAGAATATTCTGAAATATTTTTTTAATGTATATTACTTTAAAAGCATAGTATACACAGGTCAATTTTGACCGCGTGTACTCTCTCGAGGAAAATTATTTTCCTTTGTTAAAGCGGGTGGAGTAATAAAACCGTTCATTTTTCAACTACCTAAGAACAAGAACTTCGTATAGAGATCAGTTTTAGATATCTCATTTACGTTTGCCAACGTTTAATATTTCTATATTTTTACCGCGCATTTCTCGCATTGGTCAAGAAGTTGTCCCAAAGAATTATTTAAAACCACCCAGCGTTTTGACTCACCCTTTCTCTACGCACACATCTCTCACTACAAACACATCCATCACCACTCTCAGGTTTCTCATTACTTAGTGCTCACTAACCCTCGTAGTTAACAATTTGTTCGTGACGGATGGACATGTAAATCTGTGCGAATTCATACACACGCAAGTATAACGTATCGCCCGGTATCATTTATCTTTAAATAAAATCGTTACATTCAAATCGACTTCTAAATAATTCATGCTTCAGTCCTCCTTATATAATAATTCTACCTGCCTTAATATATTATTGCTCTTCTTTAGTCGTAATTTTTTTATTTTATTAAATAAAAACCTTCAAGACAGTTCTGGTTTTTTTTTTATTATTAATACAGCACAGTACCCCGGACCTTTCATGAATAACCATGCCGACATCACGTAATTAATTTTTCTCTTTAATTAGACATTGTTCAATTTTAACTACTAACATATAGTAAGTGTAACAATTTGGAACCCATCATCCTGGTGCACCACCTTTTAGTAAAATAGCAAAGTACTCTTATTCAACCACTATCTTAAAGTCGCTTTGGCAACCGTCATGAGTCGATATTTAAAATGTCGTCAGGTAATATATCATACAAAAATTAATTCTGATAATTAACTTCATAGTGTTGTAGACCAATGAGACATTAAAAACAGTGTCACATGCACCAATCACAAGTTAGAAATGATTTCTTTAACTGGAAAGAATGTATGCTATTTTTCTTGCTTGGCAATTAAACTCGATCAATTTGATCTAGTTTAATTGCCAAGCAACCAATGCTCATACAAAATAAAAATCTTGCCGACAAGAGTTGAGCACTTATGATCTTACTGTTGATAATTAGTTCTTCATATACCGTAGTCAACAAATTTTAATTTCGGTTTGCAGCTCCTTACTACCTATCTATCCCATGCAGAAGATGACCTTGTAATATGCAGCGATGCCTGCTTTCAAACAGTGGTGGGAGAAGCAAAGCAGTCGAGGGATTTTCACATTTGAATGCGGACGTTTGCCGGGTGTACTTGACAGCCTCGCTATATGTTTGTCTTTACTTTATTCGCTGTGCTCTTTTCCTCTTCTACTTTCGTACCAGAAGTTAAAATTTGTCGACTACCGTATGTACTTCTTATACGCCATACACCAACTAAAATGTCGCTGTTAGTAAGGACTAATAAAAATTTTTGCTAATGACAGTGGATTTAATTTTTGTAAGAACTTGTATAAAGTATCATAGTATTTAAAAGCTGAATAAGACTGAACAGGGAAGTTCAGTGAAAGAGAAATTGTCGCCAAAGAGATTGCACTAAATTACTATAAGGAAAACTGTCAAGAGAATTACGAAAATTGGATTTTCCATTTTCCTGTCGTATAGCATGTCCTGCTACAGCTGCTTTCATATAATACTTAACAAGAAACTTTCACAGAAAAAAGTGGTTAAGATGTACATGTTCTATAGAGACAGTGATCAAATCAAGATGTGTAATTTGTTTAAACGAACATTTCATAACTGAACTATTCTCTTAACAAGACCAGACGTATCTTTGGTCAGTCATTAAAAATAAATCGCAAACAATGGGTAATCCCTAAAGATATATTCAGTATTACGAAGGATTTTGATTGAAAAGAAATTTGTTTTATGTTAATAATAACAGCTGTAATGTACACCAAAGTTTTTAGCAAATAATTAAATGTTGGTTACCATCCATAGTTTGTGTAACTTGGGTAAATAATATATAATACCATTCACTTTCTCTGTAATTTTAAAGATTTTTTAATAACAATTTTTACATATCAAAATCAGATAGTAGTTTCATTTTAAGATATGAAGGAAATTCATATAAATATGTCACATGGCTGCATAAAAAAAAGTTTAGATAAAAAGCACATTAAACAACACACCACGCTCAAAATAATGAGGTGTGACCACCGCACGACTTTTTTATACGTACGAGGGTTTCAAATTATAGAAGTATTTTTTTATATAAAAATTATTCAAAATCCTATTATAAATACTTCTATTCTCTTAATAAATCTCTGTAAAATGCATACTTTGCGAGATATTCGAAAGAAAGTACTACTCGCTAAGAGTAAAAGTGTTATTTCCGGTCCGAATTTTGAAATTTCATTTATACAAAGAATATTCCAAATTCAACTCTAAGTACTTTTGTACTCTTGATAAATATATATAGAATGCATAATTTACAACATATTTGCAAAAAATCGCTACGTGATAAGAGTAAAAGTGTTACTTCCGGTCCGAATTTAGATTTTTTTTTATACAAAAGGTATTGAAAAGTAAGTTCTAAATACTTTCATGCTCGTATCGAATCTCTCTAAATTACATGACTTGCGAAATATTTGCAAAAAAACTGATTATCGATAAGAGTAAAGGACTTACTTCCGGTAGGAATTTCGAAAAGTTTTTTTAATAAAATTCTTCTCAAATTTAATTTTGAGTACATATGAATTCTTTACAAAATTGTTTAAATTTAGTAGTTGACGAAATATTGGTAAAATTCTATTTTTCCGCTTAAGTAAACTGCTACTTCCGGTCTACCGATTTTACTGAAAAACTAATCAGATCTCAAGAGGGAGATTATACACGTAAATGCAAAATTTGGAATTGATATCTAGAGCAGTTCGACCGCTATCGTGGTCACACACACACACAGACACACAGACACACACAGAGACATTTTTTAAAAACCACTTTTTCGGTATCACGCGACTTCAAAACGTGGACATCTGCAAAAATCTCGAGGTCGAACATTTTCATCATCACAATACTTCCTTATACATATAAGTAAAAAATGAGGTGTGGCCACCACACGACTTTCTTATACGTATGAACGTTTCAAACTATACAATTTTAAGAATTTTTTAATACAAAACTTATTCAAAATCCTATTCTAAGTACTTTTATTCTCTTAATAAATCGCTATAGAATGCATACTTTGCAAGATATTCGAAAAAAAGTGCTACTCGCTAAGAGTAAAAGTGCCACTTCCGGTCCGAATTTTGAAATTTCATGTACACAAAAAATATTGCAAATTCAACTCTAAATACTTTTGTACTCTTAATAAATATATATAGAATGCATAATTTATGACATATCTGCAAAAAATCGCTATTCGGTAAGAGTAAAAGTGGTACTTCCGGTCCGAATTTTGAAATTTTTTTTATACAAAAGATATTCAAAATTATAATTTAAATACTTTTATACTCGTAATGTACCTGCCTAGAAAGGATGACTTGCGAGATATTCCCACAAAACTGATTTTCGATAAGAGTAAAAGACCTACTTCCGGTTGGAATTTCGAAAAACTTTTTTAAGATAATTTGTCTCAAATTTAATTTTGAGAACATTTCAATTCTGTATAAATTTGTTTAAACTTAGTAATTGACGAAAAATTGGCAAAATTCGATTTTTTCACTGAAGTAAACTGCTACTTCCGGTCTACCGATTTTACTGAAAAACTAATCAGATCTCAAGTGGGAGATTGTACACGTAAATACAAAATTTGGAATTGATATCTACAGCGGTTTGACCGCTATCGTGGTCACACACAGACACACAGACACACAGACAGACAGACAGACAGACACACACACACACAGACATTTTTTAAAAACCACTTTTTCGGTATCAGGGGACCTCAAAACGTGGACATCTGCAAAAATCTCGAGGTCGAAAATTTTCATCATCACAATACTTCCTTATACTACGTATAAGAAAGTAAAAGCATGTCCGTCTCTAATGAGGAAAGTATTTGAAGGCACGGTACTTCCAGAAATAGCAAATATCTGTACAGGGTCCGGCAACGAAGCGGGGACGGAAGATTACATGCTTATTTGAAAGTTAGTCAATTATTTAGTCATCGGATATTCTTGCGCGTCATCAAGCACACGTTTTAAAAATATTTTGGTTTATACAGGGTGTTCTAGATGGAAATGCCAGACTAAAGTTGCTTTTTTTATATGGAACACTCTGTATATTAATAGATAAAATGATCCGCGCTTGAAAGCTGGTTACAACGATATAATGCTGTATGGGGCTAAAGTTGATGATTTCTGTGTTAATAATTATTTTACTTGATAAACTAATACATTTCAGTAGTCTATTCTGCATAAGGAAAAACAAAGATCCGAAACCAACAGAATAGAATATTTTTTACTAGTATTGAGTTTCGTTGCTACGTGAAATAAATTCTGTAACTGTTCGCGTTATACAGAGTGTTCACAATTACGCAAAATCGAAGAAATCTCGTAATTTTTAAATGGAACACCCTGTATATTTTCAGCTTATTAAAAAGCCCTTTTACTACGCTTTCTATTGATACCTCATTTAATGCACCTAGGATAGATCATTTGCTAATTATTTCTTTTTAAAGTTGAATTAATGATAAATGCTTGTATTTTTAGTGGCTAATTTGCACTTTAAAACCTTCTGTAAGGTCGGATATTCAACAAATAATCCATAAATGGTCTATAACAAGAAGAAACCCCATTTAGTATGAAAAACAGATGATTTTCACTCAGCAGTAGTATTAAATGTTTGCGCTATTTTAAATAAATACTAATTATAAACCACAACAGAAATTTTAATTAACGAAAGTTATAGCACAATAAATCAAAAATAAAGGAAATGTAAATAGTAAATGCAAATAAATCAAAGATAACTTTCAAATGTCCTTCCATGTCTCTCAATACATAAATGAAGCTGCCTGCTGAAATTCTGCTGGACATGCTGTAATGTTTCTTGGCGAACATTTCTAATGCGTTCCGTCATATTTTCCCTTGTTGTAGGAACTTCCACATAAACCAGAGCCTTGACATATCCCCAAAAGTAGAAGTCTAATACAGTAAGATCTGGACTTCGTGGAGGCCAAGCGATTGGACCACCTCTTCCTATCCATTCGTCTTCCTTCCATCGCCCTAGAAACTCCCTAACGTTAAGGCTATAATGAGCAGGTGCACCATCGTGTTGAAACCAGAAAATTTGTCGGGTGTCAGCATCCACATGCTCAAATAAATTAGGCAGTTCGTTCTGCAGAAATGCCAAATACGTTCTGCAGAAATGCCAAATTCGTATTTCGATGCAACCGTTTCAGGCAGTTGCATCGAAAAGTACGGCCCAAGGATATATGGGCCAAAAGTATACCTCCCCAGATGTTAACGGACCATCTTTTCTGATTGTCTACATCACGTATCCAATGCGGGTTTTCTATTGCATAATAATGCATGTTATGTTTATTTACCGCGTCATTACTTTAGTAGCTTCATCACTAAACAAAATCTTTGTTAAAATATTCGGCATTTCTTGCATTTTATTTAACAACCAACCACAAAAGTCTGTTTTTTAATGAAATCATCACCATGCAATTCCTTTGAAATACCTTCTATACTTATATGTAGATTTTCCTGTATTGTTAATAATATCACTCTAAAAAATAGAGGTAATTTTACCTCATTGATGAATGAAAAAACATGTAAATTATAGGGTAAGATTACACCAAAGATTAGGTAAAGTCAAGATTACCTCAAATCGAAGGTAGTTTTACCAGTTAACTCGATTCTTATACCAAATACAGCTACAAATGATGTAATTTTCTTTCCACTGTGTTATTGTTACCTGATTTCGGAAAATTTATTTCAAGGGACGTATATTTTGTTTCGTTTAAAAGAATTTTATATAAGTTTATTACATCTTTACGTCTGTTGTACTTACAGTGTTATAGGTGTAAACAGTATCTATTAAGAGCGCATGCGTTTGTCAAGAATTTAGAAAAACTGAGCAGTTGGTCGATCGTTCATGTATAGTGATTATCGAGTTATCTTTAAGGTAAGAAGAATGTACAAAAATTATGTATTTGTAGTAAAGAATAGTATAGTGCAACAATGCATATTTGCGACCTACTAACCTGTACTAGTAATAAATATAAATGAGAACGTGATTTGTTTGATGCATGGCATCATATTTAGATTGATTGATTAATGCTTCTTGAAGATCTTGCTCTGTTTTTGTTTTATAATAATAATTATGTATATAGGTATGTCTATAATAAGGGTTCAGTTGAGTATTATCTATAATTGCTTATTATGTTTGAAGAGTATCTGCAGTCTGTAAGAATAGTTTACTGTTTGACTCTAGGATGAATCTTGCACATAGGTTCACTCTATAAGTGGAAGTGAGACATCAATGCACGTGTTTGTTTACTTAACCATCTTACTTTTTTTTTCATAAAAGGAAAGGATACTAATTCTCTGATCGCAGTTTTTTTCATATATACATATTTAAAAGTATGTATTTACTTATTCCGTAAATAAAAAAAAATAACAGAATTCTGTTGATGCTTGGATAAATTCAAGTATGCATTTAAGTGGTTTATTGTTAATATCATTTCCCTTACAATGTAATTACTTTCTTAAAAATATTACTTTTCTTTCAATGGTATATATTGGAATATGTCATTTTTTGGAACAAGACACTAACCAAAGAACCTTTTTAAATAAGGAAGTGCCTCCATAGCCGGCGCCGGTCTCCGTTTTGTATGCATATTGATGCCGGCTACGGCATCAAGATTTGCGGACGGCACCTGGCTTCACGTATCGTTACCGGCATATCAACATAACCTCTGTTTTCCATATTGCGCGCGTGAACGCCTTAACTTTTAGTGTTAATTTTCTATCTAAATTCGCAGATATGTTTCTCCCTGTAGCTATGCTTTTCGTTAAAAACGATGTTCTTCTAATTGTAGAATGTTGAAAGTGGGCGATAAGTTTGAAAGTTACGAGAATTTCAACAAGCAGTTACAGAAATACAAAAATGAAGTGTTCAATGATTACTGGAATAGAGATTCTAGAACCATCAAGACGCAGGCTAAAATATATCCTGAAAGTGTGGCAACTCAAGCAAAACAAGACTTAATTTACCATTATGTATGAATAGCTTGCATTAAAGGTGGCAGAATGCACACTCCTAGGAATAAAACAAAAAACACATTTACATTTAGGCAGAAGTGCCCAGACGGTATGTTTTTAAAATTAACTTCTTCTGGGAAATTTTTAGAGATAAAGGAACTGAATGAAGATCACACTAATCCGGTATCACAAACTTTATTTAAAAGTGTACCCCAGCAAAGACTGAACATTTCAAATCAGCTTAAGGTTAATTCAGTAGCAGCATTGCAAGCTCGCGCCAACAAAAAAATCGTACAAAATAATATCATTAATGAATTCGGGTGTCTTGTGACGTTGAAAGACTTAACAAATCTAAACAGAAAACCACATAACAGAATGAAGTTTGATGAATGTGTATCAATTTTACGAAATTTGAAATACCTCTGTTTTCATGATCCTGAGATGAAACATATGTTTGACTCTTATCCAGAAATAATTTTTCAGCGGAATATTTGTATTCTAGACTTTTAAGGAATTTCGCCTTTAAAAAGGTTCAACAGCAACTTGAATCTATGACTGAATGCAAAGATTTTCAATTTATTGAAGAAGAAAAATGTCCTGCTCCTACTATTGAAGGTCTTCTAGAGGTAAAACACCTTATAGTTGTCAGTGCATGTTTTTGACCTCCGACCAGTTACCTTGTCACCACATCCTCAAACCTCGATCTATGTGCAACCACTCTTTATTTGATGAAAAACATTTGCTTGCAACGATGGAAGAGAACCTCAGATGCTTACACCGCTGTCGCTCATGGTGTATGTCATCTTCGTGGGTTATAGCCATAACACGCGAATCGAATATTATATGTACTTTATCTACAACTTTCACGGAAAGAAACTGATATTGACATAACGATTGAGTTATAACCATAACTCAATCGCTGTCATTATTATTCAACTGACTGAATAATCACTGTTATAACTTGCCAAAATTATCTTAGTAATTCATAGATTATGCGATAGTTGTAGATAAGATTTTAAAATTAGTTGGAAATTTTTAGTTATAAGTATTGTAAAAGGGGGTGGAGATTCAATCACATATGCACATAACCGCCGGTAGCGATACGATATGTCGGTGCCGGCTACCATACTTAAAACCGGCGCCGGCTATGGAGGCACTTCCTTTAAATAATACAAATCCTCCTACAATTCTAGAAATTAAAGACGAGTATCCTTCTTACTGAGTATGGAATATATTGGCATTTTAATAAATTATTGGATAAAAGTCTTAATAATCTTGGTGAAAAAATGTTCAAAAAATCAGAGGAAATTTTAGAGGGTATAATAAAAATCTTTCAAGAAAATGTTGAATGTATTTACTCAGACATATGTGTAAGTTACCAACATAACAACGTCCTATGCGTGCTAGACTAATTACTTTATTTTGTTAAGGGTACACCTACACTTGAAGAAATCTCCTGGAATACTCCTTTTGTAGCGTGTCTTAAAGAATGTAATAAAATGTATTAAGAATTATTTGATATTATATCTATTTTATTTTGTTTTTAGGAAATATGAAGTCGTATTGCGTGGTAAATAAAAAACAGTATTTGGACCGGACAGATCCATTCAGATCTGCGTTGCAACAAATGTTGCTTTATCTTTTAATTCAAACTTAGAATATGCGAAAGAAGCATCAAATACATTAAAAATATTTCCGAGATACTTTTTGAAAATCTATCCGGAACAAGGAAGCAAAAATAAAAAAGCGAAGAAGTCTAAGCTAAAATTAATTAAATTTTTTATTATATTTCGTTAAAAAAATGCAGACTGTATATTAATTTCAACAATAAAGTTATAAGTTGCTATTTATTGCATTTGTATTTTAAAACAGTTATATTGAAAAATGTGCTAAAATCGACAACAGCCTTTCAGAAATAATTAAAATTCCATAACCTAGCAATTTAGAGTGAAGATAAGTGAAATATTTCATGGATAAGCAAACTAACCTTAAAAGTAACTTTTTTCATATGTACAATGCTATATTTTATAGCAAAATTACATTCACAGGAAAAATTAGATTGATTGTTCTAATTTCTCTATCCATAAAATTTTTCACACTGTAACTTTCTGAGAAATTATATATATCAAGTAGTGTTCTTATATGAAAATGTTCATTATAAGAATAATGAAAATTTCTTGACTGTAAGACTAGCTTGATTTTATTGTTTTCTGGCCGTTGCACTGCAATGTTTAACGATTGCTTAACTTTAATTTTAAGTCAGTTGGTATTCTCATAAGCAAAATGACATTTAGATGTCAAACCGCTGTTAAATATTCCCGTGCAAACTGCCGGTATATAGCAAAGCTACACAAGATAGGTAGAATATTTCTAGGTAAATTATCCGGTCTGTTTTATTTTGACTGGCACAATTATATCAGGAATATTGCCAGGTAAAATTACCAATGAGGCGTAATAATGACTGGCAAAATTACTACAGTAAAATAATATTCCGTATTCGGAATGGAATATTTCCAGTTGTTCTGTAATTATGACTGGCAAAATTACTACGGTAAAATAATATTTCGTATTCGAAATGGAATATTCCCAGTTGAATTGTAATTATGACTGGCAAAATTACTATGGTAAAGTAATATTCCCGTTCGCTGTGGAATATTCCCAAGTAATATTACCAAGTGTTTGGGAAATGTTTGAGTTTCGTGGTAACATTCCACAGACATGTGAAAATTCCTCACAAGTGTAAATTTACTTTAAAAATGGTAACTTAGTTGCCTCCTATATTCAGGGTAATTTTACCTTATTAGTTTTTTGAGTGTACGGCCAGTTCGTTTTGTTCATTGATTACCGGTTTATTTATTTTTCTCTTCTTGTAGGTTACACTTACACTACCAGTTTCTATAAATCTCTCTGCATATACTCTACCATCAGAGACATACATAGGGGACAGCCTACCAATTGAGGCTTCAGCTAGAGTGTCCTCGATATTGAGGATGAATCTAACGTCGCCGCGAGGTAGACATTGTCCACTTGCACGCCATCTGAACCCACAGGATAAAAATAAAGAAAAGAAATATTGCGGATCATGGAATAATGAAGTAAAGAATTTAATGGGGTAACTCCGCTGAAAATGCAACTGCGGACACGTGACTCGCACTCATTTCATGTCATATTTTTGGCATTGTTATGCCATAAGAAATACTGTATAGTAGTGACCAGTAATTAATCGTCCACTACTTTCTACTATGAGTAATAGAATTTACAACGATAGGTACTGAAGATAGCCGCCTGCGTAATCAGAATGGAAAGGCAGGCTATCTTGAAGACTTCAACTTCAGAATGAAAAAAAATACCGAATACCAATGCAAAAAGAACTGATATGAAGCAATAGAACCACATGTAAACAAACTTTGGTTTTGGAACACTGTAGTATTGTTTGATAAAATTGAGATAAGTTAGAAGAAGGGAAAGTGTTACGGAAATGGAATATCTTCATTTTCTTGCTAAATCATGTAAGATTTCAGAACACAAAATACGCAACGACACTGTTTTCCCATGATAGATACTCCTGACTTGGAAGTACAAATGCAGCCTACGAATGACAGATTGCAGTTTCTGTGCTTGCTAAAATTGAGAGAATGCAAGTGTATGTACGCTTTAATAAGTGACACAACATACAGCTACTTATTATAAAAAATATATTAATCATACTCATAGACGTTAAAAACAAAAATTAACAAAAAGTGTAGTATTTCATTGACAGATCCGAGAAAAGGAGACCAATATGTTTAATGTGCATTTGCTAAATAGGCCAAAAAATCCTCATTCGGTCGTGCTTCGAAAACTCCCATTCAATTACCCCCATTTCACAAGTCCATTAAGAACTTTAGCAATTCTAATCTCCGAAATCTACTTACGTTCTTATTAAAGCGTAAATAATCTTCAGCACAGAACTCAACAGGTTTTTTGTTCTATAGCAGGATAATCTATATTTATCTCTTTATGAAATAATGGTATCTCTTTATTTTTTACTGTGACGATAAACAGTTGCTGTAATTACAAGCGACATAATAAATAGGATTACTTTTGATCATGAAAAGCAACGGATAATCTTCAAATGCGATTACGCCTATACTGTCTAAATTCAGTTGTACTTTTTGTTATCTTGTTTCACGAAAAAAAATTTGAGAATATATTATTCAGGGTTCCCTTATTTTACAAATATTCTTAGCTTTTACTTAAAACTTAATAGTTAAATAAACTGTAATATTTGTTAAATATCTTATTTGTGCTTACTGAAACTCCTATAAACAGAACATATACACCGTGTTTCATGTAACTAGCACATTAGAAGTTTTTGTGCTTACAACGCGAATTTTTTCCAGAAGTTTTGCCTTCTCACATAATTGACCGCAATCTTTCAAGTTAAAATATTTTTAAACTCGTGCAACTTCCGGTTACACCGGAAGTAGGCGCCATCTTTGTTATTTTAAATGTGATACCCTGTATTTTATTCGAGATTTGAATTTCTTATTTAAATAGAAGAACAGAGATTATTACACAGGGTGTTCTCTAATTAATTTACAATTATACACATTTCAAATGCAAGAAACTCAATTTTTTCAAATAAAACACCCTATATATTTTCGCCTTTTCTGAAGCAGAAAAAAATTGTCTTTCGATCCACTATTACATTCCCTATACCTATCTCTAGAGGTTTTTGAGTTATTGGGGAGATCAGCCTGAAGGCCCGATATTTTGCCAAATAAAACTGAAAAAATAATAGATTAAGTATAGGAGGAGTGGATTAATAGTCATTTGTAAGCATGTTATGGGCATGGAAGAAAGTCTTCTAGGTCAAAACCAAAAATTTATTAATTGCGAAAACATTTTTGATCTCACGGTATAAGTCAAACAAAGAAAACAAAAACAAATCTAAAACCAAATCACAGCAAGTGCTCAATATGTCCACCGCCTACTTCAATGCATTTATTTAACCTTGTTTGGAGCTGGTCAGTCGTTGCACGTTCAATCATTTGAACTTAAATTTGGTCAAATGCTCTTCGCACCCTATCCTCTAGTTCTTGCCTGGAGTTAACTGGTGTTGCATAGACCTCTTTTTTTATGTAACTCCATAAAAAAAAGTCAACTGGAGTTAAATCCGGAGATCTAGCAGGCCAAAGACATGGTCCATTTGGACCAATCCACCTATCCTCAAATAGTTGGGTCAACTCTTGATATACAGCATGGGTAGAGTGAGCTGGAGCTCCATCCAGTTGAAACCAATAATAGTTTTGGTGTGGCATGTCATTGACTATGTTTGCCACCACTTCCCTAATGATTCGCAAATATCTTTCGGACGTTAGCCTTTCATCATAAATATGATAAAATACCCTTCCCCACCCTATTATGGCGAATACATTAAAACTAAATTGATATTGAAAATGGCTTACTCGTGAAAAGTGGAGATTTTCATCTGCCCAAAAATGACAATTTTTATTATTTACAACGCCTTGCCTGGTAAACTTGGATTCATCCGACCATAAAATCTTTCGTAACATATCCGGATATTCCTGTTTACGAATAGTTAGCCACTCAGAAAAATCAATTCTTCTCTGAGCGTCTCCATTTCTCAGTTCGTGGACTTTCCTTTGTGCATATGGGTGCCATTTGTTCTTTGCTAGCACGCGTTGAATTGACGTCATACTAATATCTAAATCCACCTTTGCTTTACGTATCGAAGCATGGGGATGAGCTGTGAAATATCCCAGAATATTAATTTCGTTGTTTTCTTCACCTGTTACTGGCTTAGTACAATTTCTTTTTGTGTTCATATTCCAATGTCGCAAAAAATGTGTTTCAATTTTTGCAAATTTGAATCGATTCATGCATCGGAGGCAAATTAGGGTATCTCTGATTGAACACACGGCAAGTTCTACTTATTATACGATTACATTCTCCGTGTATGTAAAATAAATTAAGGATACTTTCATTTGGATAATTATTATTATAGCCTTCCATTATGCACTAATCAAATCATTCAGTAAAGTACAAAAAATATCCAAGCATCAAATTAATAACACTGACCCCCAATTCGACGATAAACGGTTCGAAGGGTTACAGGACGACCAATATTACCTAACCACACGTCAGCAATTGATCTGGTACTGGAAAACCTGTCTCTTAGTGCCATTAAGCGAAGGCGGCGGTCCTGTATCTCATTAGTTCTTCTTCGGTCTCCGGTTCCTCTTTGGCGTCTTTCGTGACCTTCCCTAGTCCATGATTGATAACAGCGCATAATGGTGGATTGGTTCCGGTTAAGGCGATTTGCAATTTCCCTGTATGAAAAGCCACCTTCTCGCAAACCAACAATTCGACCTCTGTAGAATTCGCTTAATTGGCGATAATTTCCACGTTGCCGCACTCTAGGTATAATAAAACTCTTTAAACACGTTAAACAAAGGTATAATAAGACAAAACCGTTGAAATTAATTTCAAACAAACAATTAATACACCACACATTAATGTCAGCGAAAACTGAATGAAGTGTCAGATGTGTCATGACCACTTGATCTATCGCAACAAAATTTTAATCAATTATTGCTTTTGACTAGTTATACGTTTCTACCAAGTTTGGTCAAAAAATTCGCTCCCATCTTGGTGTTGCACTTTCCATGTCATGCAGCATATATATATATAAGATTTCATGTCGTCTAAGATAAATCTTGTTCTTCTGGTCAGTCTACATAAGTAGTGTGCGACTGCTTTACTGCTATTTTTTTTTACATTTACTCTCTTAATGAAACTAGTTGAATAATAGCGGCTGTTCTATATTTTAACAATTTCACTTCTGCTTACACATTTCACTTTTCATCTTTCTATGTTTGTCATTAAATTCATACCATTATTGCCTTTTAATGTTGTTTGATATCGTTTTTGATAAATCAAAAGTTTTCCAATGATTCTACTTAATTTACGTGCTTCCTTAATGATCATTTATGTTATTATTTACTATTTTTAGTTAATATTTACTACAATGAAACTGTTTGGATGGCAGCTTGCTCTCCTATTGTCACTTTTGTTATTAAGTGGTATTTTAAACACTATAGCTGCTACGTCAAGATGTGTTACCTCTCGATTATTACTACCGTCGATTGGGTAGGCGTAATCTAAAGATAAACAAATTTTTAAGGAATCAAACACAATATTAACGCTTTATTGATCAACAAATAGGGAAATGAATTTACGAATACAATTGATATCTCAATATATATATATGTCACTTGACAAGTAACTAACAGACAATCACTGACTGAAGTAACTGACAGAAGGCATTTTCCAAGACTCCCTTTGACAAAAATTGTATCTGGAGATCGTGTCGAACAGCGTCGTTCTATGTTTGTGAGGGAAGGGGTCAATAGTAACAATAGATGAGTTTAATTACAGTTCTTGTATATTCGGCTAAGAAGTTTGATATATTATACAATTAATATATTATATATGTAAATTACGTTTATGCTTACAAATCTAATGTTGTCCCACATTATTCCATAGCTACACTATACTGATGACGACCAAAAAGTGTGGAACACGTGTCTACATCGGAATTTAGCCAATATTCTTCTATTTCTTTTTTTATTTTATGCATCCGCGATAATTTTAATTATATGTATATATACGGTCTCTAAACTAAAGTGGAGATAACATGATTACTATCACACGATCACACCCAACTGAATAAATATTTCATTTGTTTATGCGCAAATAGGTATTGGTAGCATAATTAGAGTGATAGAATATCATTTTACATATATTTACTGTTTGTAATGTTCTATTAACTACATTGTAATGTTGTTTTAGAACAGAAAAATATATTACACATTAAAATTACCTTTGGTTTTCAAAATATAAATGTTCATAGATATTTTTTTTGTAATGCAAACTAATATATTTTTTCATGAATATTCATTTGACAAGTTTACAAATAGCAACACATATATTATACGGTATTTCAACACTTAATATTGTGAAGGCTGTGAATAATAAGAATCATAAAATATCGCTCATGTATCATAATTGTTTATAAACCTAACTATCAAATTAGCAAATTTTACAATTATGTTATATTTAAGAAAGGGCAGAAAATGCAAATGGCTAACCAGTAATTGATTTATTAATTAGTTATTTGCGTTTTAGCAAATTTTACGTTTTTCAATTTCTGCTCCTCCTTGAATTCAACATGATTATCCACTTTGATATTATAATCCAATAAACATAGCTGAAAAAGATTTTTAGTAATGACTTTAATAATCATGAGACTACGCGGAACCTATTGCTAAATAAACTTCAATGTTAACGCACTTATTTACAATTATAATCACCTATCTCTTTACCTATCTGCAAACCCGATAGTCAACACATTACATACGTATAATATATATTTTATTCAAAAGAACCCACTACATTAACTATTACAATTATTGGAAATCAATCTGGCATTTTTCTCAATAGTCTTTAGATTAGATTCATCCATTTATTTTGTCATAAATATAAAAAAGATATTGCAATAAAATGTAAATGTATAAAATAGAATAATACTACATATGAACTTGGTCAACAAGCGGTACATAAATACTCCGCCAAAAACTCTAGTGTAATAAAATAAATATAAACATGTATTCTTACAAAAGCAATATGGCAATATTTTTAAATGGCAGACTGTTGAGGCGTGATCATACTATTTACACGTAACAGTATGCCGTTGATTATAGGATTTAAATTAGCAAGAGACAGTATTTTGTATAAAACTGAATCTCCTTTCAAATACAATAATAATATACGAAATATATCCCTGAAACATATGCCGTGCACTTTACTAGAATTCAACTTTTAGTATACATTTATTTTCCACACATGCATATTCATTTTTGACAATTCAATTCAATGCACTCATGAACGTCATATAAAAGGGCATACACTACCGTTTCAAAATCGATTTCACCAAATGAAAATAAAAGATTTTGTTGTAGAAGTCTAGAACTAAATCCTGGTGCAAAATTGTAAAACCTCCATTGAAACTTTTAAAGCGTTCTCATATATTTGTATTGATGTACAAATTGGTTTCGATAAAATACTAACAAGGAAGTAACAAACATAACCTAATTAAAGAGGTGTGATATCAAATCACGTAGTGGGTTACATTTTTGTACAAAATGTCTCAAAAAGTGTTAAAGTGAAGCGGAATGCATGTTAAATATTTACATCATTCAATGGAGTCATTTTTTACACAAACTCTAGTGTAATAAAATAAATATATGTATTCTAACGAAACCAATATGGCAATATTATACATATGAAAATTGACAAGCAGTTTTCGTGGTGAATTTTGATACAAAAGCTTTAACAGTGCAGTCTCATTATTACAATTAAGACGGATTCTAAAATTATTGTAAAAATATTGCATGAATTATGTACTTACTTGCTAGCTTATTGAGTAGACAATATTTCAGAAGTCAGAAGTCTGATAAGGAGTTTCTTTGAATTTTCTAAATTTTAATAAGTCCTGTGAAGTTAACAACCGAATTTGCAAAAATATTGTATTTCATTGGAGTTCTCGATTGTTATGGAATAGTTCTAGAGCACTTTGTGCAAAATTTTAAGATTTCTGCAGAATTTTGCGAAAGAATGGCAAACACCTATAATGCGCTTGGCAACCACTTTTGAGAAAAACAGTGCGTTTTAGACATATTTCTGCACCTGGACAGTAATTCTAGAATTCTTTAACAATTTTGCAAAAAGTTCTTCAAAAATAGAAATTTTGTCAAAAATCTTAAATTTTGAAAATCGCACAACTGTTCTGATCGCAGTTTCTTTGGAACTCTAAGAGTTCCATCGAAAATCCTAATAGCATTTTTCTGTAAGGTTGAAAATTTAAAATATATTCGAAAAATTAGAATTGATGTGCTATGTATAGCAAGAAGAAAAAATAATCGCACTGATCGCAGTTGTCGCTAGAACTCTACGAGTTCTATCGAAAATCCTTATGACATTTTTCTGCAAAGTTGAAAATTCAAAAGATATTCGAAAAATTAAAATTCATGTGCTATGTGTAGTGAAAAGAAAAAATAATCGCATAACAGTTCTGATCTTAGTTCTCGATAGAACTCTTAGAGTTCTGCTATGTATAGTAAAAGAAAAAATAATCGCACAATAGTTCTGATCGTAATTCTCGCTCGAACTCTAAGAGTTCTATCGACAATCCTAATAAAAAATTTTCTGTAAAATTGAAAATTCAAAAGATATTCGAAAAATTAGAATTCATGTGCTGTGTATAGTGATCCCTAGTGGGAATTTTGAATTTTCAACGTTACAGAAAAATATTATAATTATTATATCCTATTTGATGCTTGTTTCAGTAATAATAGACATGGATTACATTCTTATACAATTTTTGAAATTATTTTCTATGAGCAAATCTCAGGAAATCGTTTGTTTGTTTATAAAGTTGTTACGATGTACCTTATCTAATTTATTGTGTTGTGTTTAGGTGATCGTTCATATCCTCGTCTCGCTGACAGCTGGCATTCGTGGGTGTGGAAGGCGATCTCAAGATGTGATTGGACTTGGAATTCTTCCAGCGTGAAGGGCTAAGGGTTGGATTCGAGTACCTGGGGGCCTTCTTCGACAGGTGGTGTAGGAAACCTAGATGATCGTAGCTGCCTCAAGAGCGGTTCCAGGTGAGTGTTTAGAATTTATTTCTTTGAATTATTTTCCTTGGAATTCCCTTTCGTATCTCGTTCTGTTGTTAAGTTCTATTAACTGGCATTTCTGATTATATGTAGGGTTATGTTTTCCTTCTCTATTGTCTTGTTTACATTTCAGAGGGCATCTCGTTATCTGTCTATTGGTTGCCGTTCCGTGATTTGGCCGATCTTCGCGATGTAACTTTTTAAACACAGGAGCGTCGCTTAAGTTGTTATTGTAGATATCGTTGATTTAAATTTAATGTTACTTGACTGGATAAAAAATTTGAATACTGATGACTGAATGAATGAAATCTGAATGCTTGCCTGCTTTTTCAAATGGGCTTATATATCTGCTAATGTTTACATTCTTGTTTCCATGACAAATAGCGTCGACCCCAAAGGAGCGCTTTTAAATAATAATTAATCAAAATTATCCAGGCTTATTATTTGGCGGGAAATGTATTAATTTTAATATTTCTTTAATTATGGATTCATTTAAAAATATTCTTTTTTCAATTTTAATTATTTTTGATAAAGTTAGCGTCCTTTTTGCTATATTTTTGTACGGTCTTATGCCTAAAAATGGTTATACTTTCTTAATTTCTGATTTTTCCAAAAATACGGTAATTCTCAACTCGGATGATTATGATAACAAATAACTTTCACCCCTATTCCATGTTTATTTCACTGAAATCACTATGGTTATAATAATAATGTCTAAGATTATATTATGATTTCCAATATAAAGTCTAACTTTTACTGCTTTTAGCTTAAAGTAATATTTAATTTATTTTTGCACGATCAATCTTTTTTGATTATTTACTAGGCATGTTTCCATGACAGTAAGTGGTTCTTACTGTTTGTTGTACCTAACAAAACGGTAAATAATTCAGTTACCGTTCAGCTGAACGGTAAGTAATTGTGACTTTTAACAATTAGAGAATGAAGATGATATACGGACAGAAATTTTTTAGTTCATTTATTTGTTGCTTTTAAAATTAAAGGTGCAATTATTAATACTACAATTATGAATATACATTGGCAAAGAATTAATTTCACTGTTTCTTGTTTTCGTAGAAGCAGCTGCATAAGAAATAGTATCAGAAGACACTTGTTGTGCACCATCAGGAATACTAAGGGATGTGTCTCTAACATCACAAAATATTTTTTCTGCAAATTGTATTTTATTTTGAAGTAAATCTTCAACGTAACTCTCGGCCACACTAGAAGATTTCCATCCTCCATGCAGCTTCAATCCTAGAATATTCACCCCTTTGTTGGCCAACAATGTTGCTGATGTTTACTTCGAAATGAATGGCCGGTGTAGCTAGCTGGATTCGATAATTTTAAATATTCTGCAATTTTGAACGGCCACCTTCCAATTGTTCCTTTCCCCACTACTTGGTTTCTACATTTACATTGTAGAAAGCCAGAAACAGACATTCGGATTTAGCATTGCTTGGTCGAAGTTGAATATACCTCCGAAAAATGTCCAAATAATGAATTTTTTCATCTTGGTTTACAAGAGTGAAGGTCCGTTCAATATTGGTTTTTGTTTGCGGAATTTTTACAATAATCAACTCACCACGATCTTCAACACCCTTCATCGTTATATTGTATAACTCTTCTCTTCTGCAAGCTCCTGACACTCCTAATATCATTGCCACCTTAACATGAATATGCACCATTAACATACATTTTGAAAATAGGTATTTCTAATTTACCTACCTTATGAATAAGAAATGTTTGATCTGAAGCTTCAACTAAAAATCGGTTCATGTCTTCCCTAATGAAAACGCTTGCTTTTTTGGGTCTGTATCCTACGTTTTTCGTTTTCAAAAATGCAAAAAGTGTCGTAAATTGCGAAATTTTAATCGCATCATGAAGAAAAATTGTTGATCTCAGCATGGAATATTCAGCCCATAAACTGCCAGGTGCCTTTAACTTCTTGCTTCTTTGTTCAAAATAAGCCAACATAGCTTTTTCATTCATACCGCTTATTTTCTTTGTTTCACACCATTGCTTGAAAGCTCGGTATGTATTTTCGTAACGTTCCCGCGATTTTTCGGGTATTACGGCGGAAAACCCGGCAGCCCATGCTTGTTCCAAGTCGCTATCAAAATTGTTTTCAATGTCTGAGTCGGAATCGGTCATAATTTCTTCTCTGATTTCAATTACTTCAGGGAAAACACAAACTGAAGTGACACGACGCTAATTGTAAAACAGAATGTTTGAAAAAACGTCATGGAAACTGTTTTGTTTTTATAATAGCCTATTCCAATTAATCAATTGTTGTCAAGTATTTTCGATAATTCCGTGTAGTGAAATGAATTGAAATTTAGTTTTGACCGCGCAAAAAACGTTATAAGCATGTCGAACGGTAAGGTTTACCGTTCTCAGACAACAATTGTATTCGAACGGTAAACATCCCTTACCGTTCTCCATACTTAATATACTATATTGCTCTATTATATGAGGCCTTTGAAATCTTACTTCTTAATGTAACTATGGGGCGTGCATGAATTCGGCACTATTATAATCTCCAACTACCTGTACCCCTTTTTTACTTGGACCAGATACATGAATTGGGCACCTAATACCTAATACCTATCCACATCCTGTTGATAAGCTCCTTTCGTTGAAAACCGAAGCAAAACTGTGGACTGTCGACACTGAAAAACTAATATCAAGAAGTGAATTAGAACATACACATTCCAAACATACGAAGGCGCTAAACAGGAAAATAGATTTGTAGATAATAGTTATTGATTGTATAAGTGTAGTAAGCTTTTTTTATCAACGAAAAATTTTAAACGCAACTAAAACACGAATGCTAAAATATGGGCTAGTTGCAATACTTCTATCAGTAGAATAACTAACTGTTGTGAATCATTTCATTCAAAATTTAATGAATGTTTTTATGAAACGCATCCATCGTTATTTATATTTATTAATATTTTAAACAATTTTCAAACCGAGACTTATATTAAATTAAATAGTGTTCAAGAACCTATGCGATGCAAGAATCCTAAAACAAAAAGAAGACAGGCATTTTTAAAACAAATAATCGCCGTCTATTTTGTAAATAGAAAGAAAAACTACAATTTGTAAAATGATTAGGATATTTTTATAAGCAATGAATTCTTGTTGTCTATTGTAAATAAATTTAGTTTAAAATCTTTTTTTGTTTCATTTTTAATGTATTCCCTAAAGACAATAAAGATCAGCGGTGCCCAGTTTGAGTGCTTGAAAATTGTCTAATCCATGGTCTGGTGCCGAATTCATGTGTCGAGATTAAAATGCAGGTATATAGTGCCGAATTCATGACCGCCCTAACTATGATATATTTTGCATGCTTTTGTTGCCCGGCCGTACTGTGGCTTTGTAAGTCATTTCATTCTTTGGGAGTCTTTGGGAGTTATTAGTTTATAATTACGTTGTTTAGATGTGAACCCGTGTTCATGAATTATATTTATACTAGCATTTGCCTATTACTATCAAATTTGAAGTCATCTATTAAGTTAAAAATTTCATAATTTTTACGTTTTATTTATCATGGCGGTAGAGAATGATTTTAAATGATGCTTTCAACAATTGCACCTTTGTCATGCTATCTTTCATGATAAAACCATATTCTATTTATGTGATAATATACAGTGTTTTAATATTCAACATTATAAAACATATTCTTATTAATTGATATTCTGAAATTTGAACTTTTATAAGCCATTTATATCTGATACATGCGTATGGTTCCAAATGATGCTTTCAATCATTATAAAGTAACTAAATTGCATTCCAAGTTTTTAATGTGATCTGAATATACAGAAGTTTTATTTCAAAAGTTATGCTCTCAAATGAATTAAGTATGAATTTTTGTATTTTAGTGAAACGTCCTTACTTGACGTTTATGTATGACATTTAATGATGCTTTAAACTCTTTCATGGCCTTAAAATTCATATGTGGTTACGTAAACATGAAATACTGAACATATGTTGTGTTAACAAATATGTTCAGACTTAATTCATATAATTATTTCGGCCATATTTGTTGATTTTAAGATTATGATTTATATGTCTTTCGATGATGCTTTGAGCTTTTATATATCTGTAAATTCGTGTAAGGTAATGGATGTATGAATTATATACAGGCAAGACTATAGAGACTTTAATACTCGGATTTTGTACTAGTTTAAGATGATTATGTCCATTATCTACATGTTCGCTTTATAGAGTGCTTCCATAACTATAATATTAATATCCTATCTATCTATAGTTTTAAATATAATACATTCTTGTGGCTTAAATTGTAATGAACTTTTCTAATTCCTGTTTTAAATTTGTCGCTGATAATTGAAATGATATATTTGGCCCTATCATACACAAGGGTTCACGCATAAGTAAAATAAATACAATTGAAGTAGATTTTTCAGTCAGGCATTGTAACTTCATGTGGTTACTTATATATTGAATGGTTTTGAGTAGCCTCAATACCAGTTCATTATGTACCTATATCAGTTTAATGTAATATTTGAGTACTTTACCGTACAACAAAGTTAGGGTTTTATTGTGTCTTATCAAGATCATTTAGTTTCGAAGCTGCAAAAGAAACCTTTTTCAGATGTTAGGCTTAAAGGAGGTGCAAATGATGTTAACGATGCAAAACCAGCTGAATATGCTAAGAGACAAATATTGCGGTCTTGGATAGTAAAAGCTTCAAAATCTACCAATAGAGTTGGAAGTGTCGATTACGTTAATACCGCAAAACTTTCATAATTCAAGAAGAATTCGGAAGCTATTCACAACATAATTGATCCTCAATTAGTTTTGCCTTTTTAAGTATTAAAAATTAGAAATTGATGAAACTATCCAATAACTTAATTTTCAGCAAGACTTTTCTTCATTTTATTTCGTTCTGCTTCTTTATTTTAATATTATTGATATTAATTATTGTAAAGTTAATGTTTAAAGTGTTATGTTGAAGTTTATTTCAATAAAAATCGAGAAACTATTCTTTTTGAGTTTATTGTTGTACTACTAGATGGCGTTATATAGAAGCCTATATTCTGAGGTTAACAGAATCAATTTCAACAATGTAAATCCAAGTTACGTTATGGCCTCAATATTGCGCAGTACTAGCGAGATCCAGTTGGCAATGTATTGAGATAGTACCTCAACACTTTTGGCTTAGTTTACGGTTGTAAAGAAATAATTGAATTTTTACAATAGTAGAATAATCATCCCTCTAGTGTGACTAAAAAATTTCTGTATTAATTTGGTGTTTCATTCACCATATGGTATAATGATGATCTGGGTCGGATCACTATCTATAGGGAATTTATGCAACAAAAACTATTTTGGCGTACTGTAAGCTGTGAATTTCGTTCCCGCATGTTTTTTTTTTGTAGGTACTTACATAAATAGACGGATTTATGGTAACACCTAGTTTCGAGGCCGATGCTGACAAATTATCTTTCTCTGAGTCACACTATAGTAACAAGGGTAGTAATTTCACTCCATCAAAAATTGTGTTTCTACCCCCTCCGTAAAATACATTTCCGTGGTGTTATGCGATGTAGCACAGCTGCAGTCTAGTTGGTCCAGTTCTCTGATCCTGTAACACGGGACAATGTTTACTCTTGCATTTCTCTTCTCCTCTGTCCACAGCTTATGCGCATTTCCTCTAAATAAAACTTAGTACACGAACATCAAAGGGGCCGCCGACAAGTGGGCCTACTCCCCAGTTACTATACTGTGTCTAAGTTGATCAGGGACTTAGTAAAAGTTACAAGACTTCTTGAGCTATAGCTGTAAGAATTTGTGTGAACTATAACCGTTAATCTTCCAGTGAATAAGGTATTTATTTTCGTTACCGTCTGAAGGAGCAAATAACTGGGTGTCTTATCTAAGGCGTTGGACCAACTCTAATCCAGAAAAATGTTAATTCAGTTTCACATTTTTAATTAACCTTACATTTAGATTAGTGAATGAGCAAGTGTTTTATTGGAGTTTTTTGCACTGATTAGGCAAGCCTGGTAGAATATGTAAATCCTATTAATGTATGCCCTTACAATTGTTTTTTTAAAGGATCTTTCTTATTACACTATACAATAGCTTTGTTTGGTATTACGAAGATTTAAAGTTTGTTTCTAAGTTAGAAAAAATCATTACATAGAATTTTATTAATAACTAATGTAAAACATTAGCTCTGATCAAAGGTTTCGACAGTTCTTTTATTAATTTTGCACTTTTAAATTTATTTATCTTCTTATGCAATAAATATGTTTTCTTCTGCTCACACTTGTTATCTTCATTTTCAAGACAGAGTCGCCCAAAAACCCCTTTTCGAATAAAAAGAAATGGGCCAAACTTACACAAAAACGTACAATTAACATACCAAGTCAATACATAACTCATCGTCATGCGTCAGTAATGATGGAAAGAAAATTGTATTCTCCTAAAGAAACAACAAACTTAATAACTTGATTTAAAAAATTAAAATATACATCACAAAAGGTTCAATTTTACTGCTATTAAAATTAGCATGTGTTTAGCTGAAATTGTATATATAATCAGTATCCCTTTTACCACATGGTGTCGGGTACGAGTTGTTTTATTGTTCGTATACAAACTTCCTCCACAATTCCCTATCCTTTGCTATTGCTTTGGCTTGTTTCCAGGTTTTGCCTTTCTCCTTCAGTATTTTTCCAATTACTGAATCCAATGTTTGTCTTGGTCTTCCTCTTTTCCTTTTGGTTTGTATTTTTGCTTCATATACTTGTTTCACCTGTCTGTTGTCCTCCATTCTCTGTATATGTCCCCACCAACTTAATTGCTTCAGTTGGATAAACTCTAACATTGGTTGTATCTTCAGTTCATTTCGTATTTGTGTGTTTCTGACTCTGTCTTTTAGTGTTATTCCTTTCACTCTTCTCAGGTATTTCATTTCTACCGCTTGGATTTTATTTTTCTGCTTTTTTGTTAGTACCCATGATTCCGCTCCATATGTTAATACTGCTCTGTAGATTGTTTTGAATATTTTCATTTTTGTTTCTGTCGCGATTTCTTTCTTACTAATAAATTTTCTGTTCATTGAGTGAAATAATCTGATTGTCTTCTCTATTCTTTGGTTGATTTCTGCTTCATCTCCTCCTGTATTTTCTATTCTTACCCCTAGGTACTCAAAATATTTGACCTGTTCAACTACAACTTCTTCAATTTTGATTTCCATCTTCTCTTCATTTGTAGTCATCACTTTTGTTTTGCTCTTGTTTATTTTCATCCCATTATCTTTCAGTACTTTATTCCAAATTTCCAGATTTTGTTGTATGTTCTTCTTACTTTCGGCCATTATCACTATATCATCTGCGAAGGCACTTTCTCCTATTATTATTCTCTGTAGTTTGCTATAGCCAATATGTAGTTTTTTAACTCTTACTGAACACTCTTTTATTATATCATCCATGAAGATAATAAAAAGCAATGGACTTAATCCTCCTCCTTGTCTCAGCCCTTCTTGTGTTGTGAATCCTTCAGATTTTCTGTTTTTACTTATTACATAGTTTATGTTGTTTTTATACAGTAGTTGTATATTTCTTATTATTTTCCTGTTGACGCCTCTTCTTTTTAAGCTTTCCCATACTTTGTCTCTGGGTACTCTATCAAATGCCTTTTCCATATCTATAAATGCGTAATAGGCTTGTTTATTTTGTTGTAATAACTTTTCGCTTATTTGTTTTAATGTGAATATGTGATCTTGTGTACTTCTTCCTTGTCTGAATCCGCTTTGTACTTCTGAGAGAGTCGGCTCTACTATTGCTCTTAATTTATTATTTATTAGTTGTTCGTAAATTTTTACTACTGTATTTAGTAAGGTTATTCCTCTGTAGTTGTTACACTCTGTATGGTTTCCTTTTTTATAAATCGCCATTATTAATGACACTCCCCAGTCTTTCGGTGTCTTTCCGTTTTTCCAAATTATATTTATTATTATCCATAATATTTCTGTTCCTTTTTCTCCCATGTTCTTTAGCATTTCTGCTGTTATTTTGTCGTGTCCTGGAGCTTTCCCATTTTTTAGTCCTCTAATAGTTTGATGTAGTTCTTCTATTTCTATTTCTTCGCTTAATTGCTCTTCTTCATCTTTATACTCTTCTGTTAGATTTTCCACATTATGCGTTTCTGTCTTTTCTGCATTCAACAGATTATAGAAGTATTCTTTCCATCTATCCATAATATCTTTATCTTCCGTTAGTATTTCTCCTTTTTCGTTGCTTATGTAATTACCAACTGGTCTTTTCTGACTTTTAAATGTTTTTGATATTCTATAGAATAGTTTCTGATTTTCTGCACTTTCCCTTTCCATTTTTTCTCCAAACTGTCTCCAGATTCTTTCTTTTGATGCTGTTACTAAATCTTTTACTCTTTTCCTTTGTTTTCTGTATATCGCATAATGTTTGGTATTTTTGGTTGACAGATACTTTTTCCATAGTTTCTTTTTTATCATAACTTCTTCTTTTATCTCATTGGTCCACCAAGCTGATTGTTTTTTCTTATTAGATGTCTTGCATGTTCCACATACCTCTGTAGCCGCTTCGATTGTAATTTCTTTAAATATGCTCCATAATTCTTCTATGTCCTTACTGTTTAAGTCTTCTTCCGCTGCTTTAATTTTTTCATTTACTTTATTTTCGTATACTTTCGCTATTTCTGCCTCTTTTAATTTGTAAGATCTTATTGTCTTAAATTCCACTTTTCTTTGTTTATATTTCTTATCTTCTTCCCTCTCCAATTCTTCTTTTATTTTCGCCTCCACTAGGTAGTGGTCACTATATATTTCGGCTCCTCGCTTCACTTGGACGTCTGTTACTTTTTGTCTATTCGACCTTTCTACCAGTACATAGTCAATTAGTGATTTTTCTCCCTTATTTGTTTGTACTCGTGTGTATTTATGTATGTCTCTGTGCTGGTAGAAAGTGTTAGTTATTATAAGGTCATGCAGCCGACAGAATTCCAACATCCTTTCTCCATTATTGTTCCTAACATCTTCTCCATACTGTCCCAGTACTGTCCCATAAATGTTGTCTTTTTTACCTACTCTACTGTTAAAGTCACCTGCCATGTATATAGTACCTTTTGCATCTTCTGTGACTGTCGTGAGTTCTTCCCAAAACTTTTCTTTTTCTTCTACTTTGTCATTTTCGTTAGGTCCATATACTGCTATCACTGTCAGTACCTTTTTGTTTTTGTCTTTTATTTCTATTGATAATAATCTCTCCGATATAGCATTCCATTTCGTGATGTAGTTTTTAATATCTTTGTGTATTATACAGGCTACTCCTCAGCTGAAATTATATTTGTTTAAATAAAGAAGGAACGCCTTTTAATGAATAAGTGTTTATAGTTTTCACCTTACTGTTAAATACGAAAGAAGTGTACTAGTTTTGATTTAATATTATAGACGAAGATGAAATGCGAACAGCTTCACAACCAAAACTGAAATTCGACGCGATTACGACTTCATTTCCTCTCTCAGTTTAAACGAGTAGGTATATCTTTCTTTTAATACATGTCACATGATAACTTGGTACATACATATAGCTATTGTATACTTGTGAGAGTAGTATTAAAACGCTTGCAATAGTCAGTAGCACGACTAAAACACATTTAATCTACCCTCAACCATCTAGTTTCACAAATCTTCAGCTTATTTAAAATGAACTACATTGTTACGGCTTTTGTGCAATTACTAAAGCGAAAAATAACAGCTTTTCATTGATTTTTTTTCAGTGGGTCGTCAAGTATTCGAACGCAAAACCTCAATTTTCGTCTGATTTGTCGACTGTATTTTTGTATACTTATTTTAGTTTATGTTTTTCTACCTTGGGATGTGCTTTCGTAAATTACATTTAACTATATCCAAATAATATTGTATACCGTCATTTGGGGTGAAATTGATCATCCGGGGCGAGATTGTTCACTAAATCATCCATTTAAATATTTGAATTTAGCGCCAAAATGAAATGTGCCAGCGCGCTGCTATCGACTAGCAGGGACAGTAGAAAGATGGCCGACGGCAATGTGTGCACGTGAACTATAACGGCTCCGTATTTTGTGAGAAAACTGGAAGTTATTAACAGTTATTGTTTTTCTGTGAAAGTGAACCTCGAAAACTTTGTCCGGTAAGTCAGAATTGAAGTAGTTTTTTTTTATTTCCGGGGAATATACCTATGTATTTATGCTTTGTTACCTTCGTATGTTTTGCTGTTAACAATCGGCTTAAACAGTTTCATAATATTTGCCATTTCATTAGGTGGGGTCAGATTGATTATGTATAAGGGGCGAGATTAATCATTCTCGTTGATCAATCTCACCGCACCTAATAGATATATATATATATTTTTTGTAACGTAAAATCTACTTTATATATATCTAATATTTTTTTGTTTATTTCAGCCATGCCAAGAAAATACCAAAGAAAGTTAGGGGCACGTTCATACATGGATTATCCCGACGCCAACCTTCAAATGGCACTTCAAAAGATTGCTTAAGAAGATTGGTCTATTCGTCGTGCTTCCACTAAATATAAAATTCCATTTGGCACGCTTCGCAATAAATACATTGGCAGCCGTATTAAGAAAAGCGGAGGTCAAACACTTTTTACACTCAATGAAGAAAAATCATTTATAAGGGCAGCAAACTGCTGTGGAGAGTGGGGGTTCCCTCTTACACTAACTGACTTACGATACTTAGCTAAAAATTATCTAGATAGCCAAGGTCGCAATATCCGCAAGTTTAAATCTAATATGCCTGGGATAGACTGGGCCCGTTCTCTATTAGAAAGACACAAAGGAGAAATAAGTCAAAAAGTGTCGGCGAATATTAAAAAATCTCGAGCTAATATTTCAAGAGATATCATCGTAGAATATTTTAATAATCTGAGAGAAACGCTTCAGAATATTCCAGCCTGTAATACTTTTAATTACGACGAAACAAATATGCAAGATGACCCTGGCAAGCAAAAAATGTTGTTTCGTCGTGGTACCAAGTATCCAGAACGCATATGCAACTTTACCAAGACAGCAATATCAATTATGATGTGCGGTTCAGCCTCTGGAGTACTATTGCCCCCTTACATCATCTACAAGGCAGAGAAAATGTGGCAGCAATGGAGAGAATTGGGTCCAAAAGGTGAGCCTTGTTGCAATGACAGATGTTGTAGTTCAGGTTCCCGTTACAGTCGGACCCACCATGGGTGGATGGATGCGCAAACTTTCACAGATTGGTTTGAATCGACATTCTTACCACACGCGAAACGTTTGCCAGGTCGCAAAGTGCTGTTGGGCGATAATCTCTCGTCCCATTTTACGGATACTATTTTAAGACAATGCCAAGAAAATGACATTGCCTTTGTTTGCCTTCCAAAGAATTCGACTCACCTCACCCAACCTCTTGATGTTGGATTTTTCCGTCCATTTAAAATGGCTTGGAGGTCGGTGTTATTGAATTGGAAGAAGACCCATTCACAACAGGCTTCTATTGATAAAAGAGATTTTCCTCATTTATTGGCTTCCACTCTTTTTGAAATGAACAACAAATCGGAAAATGCTATAAAAAAAGATTTGATAGCTTCATTCCAAGCGACAGGAATTGAGCCTTTTGATCCTGAACGAGTCTTGCAGAAGATCCCAACTGAAGATAATCGCAATGATACTGATGGCTCTGTGAATAACATTCTTGTGAATTACTTGCAAACGCAACGTTTTACAGCAGGACCATCAAGAAGGAATATTAAAAGACAAAACCTCTCTGTAGAATCTGGCAAAAGCGTAGCAGCACGTATTGATTCAGATTCTAGTGACTCAGATGTAGCTGAGCCATTAGTCAATGACAACTCCGACAACGATCCCCTTGAAGATGAGAATGATGACGTTCAAGCCGAGACAGGGTATTTCCAACCAGAAGATAATACAGTTGCGACTGGAAAATTTGTATTGGTAAAGGTTTACGGTGGATCAAGAAAAAAAACAATCTATCGGTACACAGCTATTGTACAGCAGGTGAGAATGGACGAAAAAGGAGAAAAAGTAATTGATTTATTGGGTATGAAGTCTTTGGACAAATCCAAGAAAATTTTTGCAGTTCAAGACGATGACGAATTCATGTCAGATATATCTGATGTGTTAGCAATTTTACCAAATCCGTCAATAAAAACAATTGACAGTACTGAAATATACCACTTCGAAAAAGTTATTGACTTTTTTGAAATGAATTAATTCTGTGTGCAAATTCTGTTTTCTCTTGAAATATAGAAGAAACACTTTTGTTTTTTGTTCAAATTTATGTATTTTGATTTTTATCATTTAATAAAGGGTTTATAATAATGATTAATTTGTCTTAATTTAGATATACAGGGTAATTTATGATAAATAAATCTCATGATCAATCTCACCCTCACCGAACAATTTCACCCCCAATAATATAAAATCCTATAACTTCGAAAGTACTTGACATAGACCAATGAGGGTGAAATTGATCACCTATCGTCTTTCCTGCTTGCAGCCTGTGCAATATAGTTTGTGTGAACAATCTCACCCCAAAACGTGTATGAGATTGTTCAGAACTTTATTTGTGTATATTTTTTATATTTCAAAATTTAAGTTCGTGATATTTTACAACTTCATTCCTATCAACATCTGCTATATATCCACACCTTCTTTGACCTATATTTTTTAAGAACGTGGATAAAATATGGAAAACTAATTTATTTTTGATCAATTCCACCCCAAATGACGGTACCACAACTTAAACATATACACCGAGTGTTCGAAAATGAGGAAACAAACTTATATTTTCTATAAGAGAACACTATGCATTTTATTACATTTTATGATGTGCCCTTAAGATTGGATTAAATGACCATCAATTGGTTTGATATAGTGACTTTTCGTCGAAAAATTTACAACTTTTGATAAATTCCTATCAAATAACGATTAAGAATGACTTAGTAAATCAACCATTCTACTACGTGAATTTAATGTCTTTTTAACATTTCAAGGCTTATCTATAAAATCACTTACAATTCTCTAAGCTTACAAATTCAAACAAAAAATATTTATTCTCAGTGAAAAGTACTAAAAATTTGGTATTAAGAGTACCTATCTGAATGTTTTATAAATTATGAAATATACCTGGATAAACCCGATCACAACTTATGGATTTCAAAATATGCCAGTATTAGCCAACATACTAGTTGGCTCCCGCGGTCAGTTTTTAGGAAGGAATGGTGGGTAAGTTGGCTCCCATACTTTGTACTAGTTGGCTCCCAGCTCATATAATAGTTGGCTCCCAGGTGTTTATAGGATTAAATAAACTTAAATAAAACATTACGCGGAAAATAAATGTATTTAATGTATAATGCATGTATATAATGTAGCTAAGTGACATTTTAGACAATAATTTATGGTTTGAACTTTTGCGATAAGTACGCATTTTACAAATTCAAAATTAGTAATTATATTTTTATTTAACAATTCTATTTTGCTGTCAATAAAATCTTTCTGTGATTTTTTTTCTCCTGTACACTTTTTTTTTAGTTGATGAGCTGAAGATTTTAATGTATGTGTCAATTTGAATATTTTTTAAAACTTCAACAAACTGGTAGATGTTAGGATGTGCTGTGTAAAAAAGGGAATTAAACTTGGAATGAAACGATTCACACGCGTTCGTGGTCCGTTCCAACGAGGAACTGCATTCTGCCCACATACGTGGTGGAAACAGTGCTTCCTCAGAAATGTACGTGTCGACCAGATAATCTGCAAAATCCCTAACTTTCTTGCTGTCGGGCTGAATTTCGGCGAAGTCCAAGGCGAAGCAATCCCCCACAGCAGTTGGTTTCAGAAATGGAAGCCCGAAAATGTATTGGAGATATTTTCCAATTTCAGAATCTTGCAAATATTCTGAGCGTAGCCCTACTTCTTGTATTTTACGCCACCTACAAAACATGAAATAATGTATTTTACTACTTTTTAACTTAAAATTTTGACTTACCATGATTGACCCAGATGAAATCTACATCCTTTTACTACAGCAGATGGAAAAACACTGTAGACTGCTTTGTGGATGTTTATTTCAAAATCGGCATAAACAGATACAGGGTTGAAATACAAAATTAATTTTTCACACTCGTTTTTTAGAAACTCGAAAACAGCAATATAAGAATGAATTTGTTTGTTCGACAACAAAAAAACGGCGAGAGGTATATAGTGATCGTTTTCTAGACCATGAACAGTAAAAAGTTGATAAAAAAATTTTGTTGCACATTTGAATGTTCCATCAACGTAGATTGTTGACATTTTAATTAAAAATTTTATGTTTGTTTCACACGAAAAAGCCACAAAATTGTTGTTAACATCGTTTTGATGAAGAAATAATTCTCCCTTATTTGTTTTTATGTCTATACTATTCAAAACATCATGAACATCCTTTACATTTTTCGGAATTTTTGGAATCACACTTTTCCGACCATTGTACATACACTTTCGTATTAAGTTTACATCCGTCACAGTTATTGTATCAGCGTCGCACGTTTTCAGTTCTTGATGAAGGATCTTCATGGGTCTTTCACAAATGTCGTCAACTGCTTCTCTCTTAACGGAATTGCTTATTTTTTGACGATTTAAAGT
The DNA here is from genome assembly GCA_963170755.1 of Amphimallon solstitiale. Classification (NCBI taxonomy): domain Eukaryota; kingdom Metazoa; phylum Arthropoda; class Insecta; order Coleoptera; family Scarabaeidae; genus Amphimallon; species Amphimallon solstitiale. The sequence continues at coordinate 19,395,492 of OY720679.1, forward strand.
TTGTACACTTACAGGATCATGGTTATGTACGTCGTTATGTTCCATTATGCAGTCATTTGAACCCTGAGTTTTAATGAATGATTTAGACCCACGTTTTGCACATTACCATCTTTGCACATTCTCGCACAATATTTTGTGAAAATTATATTTAAAATTATTTAAAACAATTACAGGTTTCCCTTTTTCACTCAACATTTTTTCGACACACTCCATTTTACGGTAAAAGTAAACTAATTTTCATAGTTCTAATTCTTAATTTATATACCTCAAATTTTTCATAAACTGTAAGTGGGATTTATAATGAGAGGGTGGGATTTGTTTACTTCTTTTCTTAATAACACAGTTTAGGTGCTTCTAAATGACATTTTAAGTTTCCATGTTAATCCGCGGTGGAGGATTAACGGGACCTAATTAGCAAATATTTTCGGAGCCAATTTACCTGTAACCTTTTTGCACAAGAGGATTAAAAATTGACCGCCGGAGCCAACTAGTATGCACCCCAAAATATGACTTGCCATTACATGCATTACACTTATCATAACAAGAATTAGTCGTTACCTATAATATATCGCACCTCGGATGCAACTACGACACAACTCAAAATTGCATCATTTTGAGATAAATACAGAATTTAAGCAAACATTACTCATTTCAGCTTGTGCAAAAGTGGCATACTATTAGTGTCAAAGACAACGATCAGAGGGCCATTTATGTCGATATTACACATTCAAGATAAGCCTATCCTTTTCGATGCAATATCGGCACATTTCCACATATGCCAGTGTTGCACTGAATTCACTCAAAATAACAATTCATAACCTAGAAATTGTGGCAGTTTCAGTTATAATTTTGTGTCACATTTTGTCGCGAATTGATCAGAAACAATGTACAAAAGCATGTCCAGAGGAAAATACCTTGTAAACCTGGTAAACACCAAGGATTCTCAGTGTTCAGACAAGGTAAGTTTGCTATTTTATCTATATTTGTATTAAGTACCGGAAACAAAATAAACTTTGCAAATTTTGTATATTATGTTATGTACCGCGTCCGTTGTGAGTGAGCACTTAGTGTAGGTACTTTTTAGGTAATTGTATTACCTAACTTTGGAGAAAATGGCAATGTAACGGAGACAAAGCGAGAAGTCACAAATGAAAATGTAGCAGACAAAAGTTCAGATTCCGATGAAGATAAAAGTGAGAATGATCCTTTTGACAGTAGTTCTGTTGATGACCCAAATTGAATGCCATCAGAAGCAGAAGAGGAAATTGCTGATACGGGAGAGGATATATCGGAGGTTGACCGTCATGAAACTGAGGACAAAGGCGAACGTGAAGATGGAGAAAAAGAGAAAAGTAAGAAAAAATATACTTACGCATAAATTATACAGATGTTTCTATTAAAAGATTTGTTTTAGGTTGTTCTAGAAAAAGAAGAAGAAATGTGGAGGAATGGGCAAGAAACAAAAAAAAGTATAAAGTCAACACAGGAAAGACCTACAAGACAAAGGCTAATAAAGTAATCCCGGCAAGAATTCTTAAAGAAAATTGTGCTCAAAAATGCCGTTACAAGTGTCCAGATAAATTGAACAATGAAGAAAGACTTAAACTACTAGAACATTATTGGAAAATAGGTGATATAGTTAAGCAGAGAGAATATGTGGCTAGGCACATTTCGGAGGTGAATCCAAAATACAGACAAACTACAACTAACAAAAATGGAAACACTCGTTCTTTGAACATGGCGTACCATTTGACCAAATCAGATAATACTCGCATTAGAGTGTGTAAGACATTCTTCAAAAATACATTGTGCATAACAGATCGAATGATTCGAACTACAATTTCAAAAATTCAAACTGGATTTATGATTGAGGACTTTAGAGGAAAGCACGGGAAACAGAAAAAGCTAGACCCCAATATTACTGCAAGAATTCGAAAACATATTGAAAGCTTTCCAAGAATCGAAAGCCATTATTTGCGTAATCAGACTACCCGAGAATTTATAGAGGGTAGCCTCAATATTGCAACAATGTATCGCCTCTACGTTGAAGATTCAAAAGAAAACAATTTTCCTTATGCGAAAATAACTTCGTATGAAAGAATTTTCAATTACGAGTATAACATAGGTTTTTTTAAACCTAAAAAAGACATGTGCGCTTTTTGTGAAAGTTACGTGAATGCTAATGATCAAGAAAAAGCAGCACTAGAAGACAAAAAGAAAGCACATGATACAGAAAAAGCATTATCCCGTCAAAGTAAGGAAAGTGACAAACAGTTGGCAAAAGAAGGCTTTGTAAAAGCTGCGTGTTTTGATTTAGAAGCAGTGTTGCCCACTCCGTGTGGGGAAATATCCGATTTCTATTACAAGAGTAAATTAAGCACGTTTAACTTATCCTTTGCTGATTTGGGAACAGGAAATGGCCATTGTTACATGTGGAATGAAAATTTTGGTCGTCGTGGAGCCAATGAAGTAGCAACTTGTATTCTTGACTATTTAACCACGGTTTGTGAAGGAAATGGTGACATAATTTTTTATTCGGATAACTGCACGGGCCAAAACAAAAACAAGTACTTAGTTGCACTTTATTCCTATGCGGTTCAAAAGTATAATATTAATTGCATTACGCATAAATATTTAATTGTTGGACACACACAGAATGAAGTAGATGCAATACATTCTATGGTAGAAAAGGAAAAAAACGTACTTTGAAATCTGGTCCAATTTCCGTCACAGAGCAATGGATTCAGCTTGTGCGAACTGCAAAGAAGTCTGGAAAACCCTACGAAGTTAAGGAAATGTCTACAGACGATTTTATAGATGTCAAAGAATTGCAGCAAAGAAGTGGTCTTACTAATTTTGGTACTGGAATATGGAAAGAAATAAAAGTGTTACGAATTTCAAAGGACGCACCAACTACTTTACAATATAAAACAAGTTTTGAGGATGAAAATTTTAAAACAGTGGAAATGAAAAAAAAAATTACCCGTGGGACACAAGCAGCAAAAGATTCACTCTCTGCTCCTAAAAAAGCGTATACTACACCTCCTGGAATAACGAAAAAAAAGAAAGACGGCTTGATAGAATTGTGTGAAAAAAATTTAATAAAAAAGGCCTATCATAGTTTTTACCTAAATTTAAGTGTTTGTGGAGACGCAGAGTAATTATTTTTTTTGAAAATTGTATTGTAAGTTTTTGAAGCAATAAATAAGATTTATATTACAAAAGTAAGCATTTTATTAGTATGATATTCCGCAATAACTCAATAAAGTTGTAACTGATTTAATATTTTGCTGGTGCAAAAGTGGCATATCTCAACGTTTTTTCGAAAAATATACTACCAATCCGTTTTTTGAAAATATCTACATAAATGAGCTTCTTCAGTGGTTTTCAATGAATTGAACTTAACAAGGTAATGTAAATAAGGAAGATGTCGTAAAAAATATTAAAACAGTGGTAATCGTCAAATTAATGTTACTCAAAAAAGTCGTTTTTTGAGTTATGTCGTTATTGCATCCGAGGTGCGATATTATTATTATATAATATTACAAGTGTGTAATTTTCATTAATTCATGAGCCAGGATGCGAAAAGTTCGAAAATTTAGCAGTTACTATACCAACCATTTTTAAACGTCAAACTCACATTCATAACTCTAGTTGAAAAAGTAAACCGTAAACAGGTATCTTGAAAAATATGGTGCGTATACGTTACTATATTCAAGCATCATAGTTATTATAACACATCATTTAAGAATTTTAAAACTACGTAAAAGAAGTAAGTCGTAAGTAATATTAGTTTAGTTTAATACTACCCAAGTATAATTTAGTATTTAATATGTATAAAACATAAAAACAAGTACATTTAACATAAGCAATAATAAAAAGACAAATAATAAATGACGAATGAAGTAGAGTCTTAAATTACCTGTAAGCATGTGTTACAATTTCTTAATTAACATTTAACTTTCCCGCCAAACATAGATTATATTCCTCCAATTTTAGATATATGGTTTTTCCCCTAAATTCATGTACTCGAAATGACGATTTTCTTTCAATTAAATTACAAATGTAAGTTTTATATTTTAGCCATACTTATATTTTGAAATTATTACTAATTCATAAATTTTCAAGTTTGTCGCATAATGAGTTTTAAAATGTTGATAGAAAATATTATTTTGAATGTAGATAATGGCAATTCATTCTCAATTTATAAATCGTAATTGGATTTATCCAGATATAAATGGTATTTTATAACTTTTATAGCATCCAGAGTAGGTTTTTTTAAGTAGTAAATTTATAGTAGTTTTTGCTAGCAAGCATTTATTTTTTTAGAATTCATATTTTCTGATAAATATACCATTGTCGGAACTAAAAAACATATCTTAAAATGTCGACACAAATATTAAATTGGTTCTAAACTTTTCAACAACAAAAGCACATCTATATTATTAGATAAAAGATATGGCCATGGTCAAACCTGTATGAGTTATCCAATTTATCTTATTCTTAAAAAACATTATTAAAAATCCTTTCTAAGTATATTTGATTAAATATACTTAAATTATTAAAATATTGAAACTGATAAACCGCGGATCTAAAAACAATTTTTAATTCGTCTTTTAATATAAAATTTGAATTGGAAATATAGCAAATATAATAACCCCGAAGACTTGTACTTATGGAAATGGTCTTTATTCAAATTCCTTTCCAATATTAAATTAATGTGTTCCTTCAATCTTACTGAAATAAATTGAAGGCGGGTCAAAACTTAATTAAATATTTCCTTCCAGTTCTACCGTAACTTTATCCAAAGCTTCAGAAGATATAAATAATATCAAATATACTGGATTATTATTACTAAAAAGGGATTTGGTATTTTTGTTATTGCAAGAGGAATTAGAAACCTTTTTCATTATTTTTAAATTATGTAATAATTACTGACTTCCCATACAAAATGTATATTAACATATATTTTCTACAGTTATCAACGAATATTATACAATGCACAGTATGATAATTACTCAAAGGGATATGTGTAAGGGAGGAGTTTTTCAAATAAAAGTTTCATGAAAGGATTCACTGACAACAGTGGCAAAAAAATTAATCATGTTGTCGCAAAAAGTTTTTTTTTATAATTCTTGGAAAACTTTATGGTGTTGAATTTCAATATGCCAAAAATATACGATTAGGTATAATTTTTAAGATATAGCACATGTCACGATATAACATTACTTACATATGCTTGTATCTAAGATTGCCCTAACATTAGTCAACAATACTAAGCAAAGTTAGAAATATTACCCAATATTACATTTTGCTACACTATTTCGCAGAGAATTACACAATACTATGTAACATTCATCTATATTCCAAACTAGGGAATTACATATGCAAACACGTTCGTGGTTTTCACTATTATTGCTACCATACCATCCCAAGAAGTACTGAGGTTTTTGAGTAATTTCTTAAAGCTTTGGTTGACATTATATCTGCTATATTCATAACATACTGTTATACGCACTAACAGAAGATTTCAATAAAAAAAAATGAGAAATAATTGAGAAAAAAATATTTACATTTTCAGGATACTGTGTTATCATTTGGATTGTCTTCGACTCTAGTTAACACATACTATAATGACAAAGTGCTAACAAACTTATATAAATATGACTAGGATATTAAATACAGTAAGTTCTGACCACAAGGGACAAAAAATAACTTTATTAAATAAATATAAAGATTTAAGAGATGGTTGCATTAGGGCGTATTAGGGTTTCTACTAAAGATAATATGGCGTTGGCTACAGACTGTATGTGTGACACGAAATATTTTTTTGGATGGAGAAGTCACATGTTAATGAAAGAAAATGGAATGGAATGGTTAACTGAGAATTAAATCGAAACACAAAATGCTATTCTATGAGGTGATAATTGCAACCTAATTTAGAAGAGAATTAGAATTTATTTCAAATATTTGGGAAACAAAATAAAGAGAGCGAAGTTAAATTATAGACATCTATCAGTGTAAATTGTGTGAAAAATATGTTTTAGAAAGCCAATTATTCCTACTGAAATTAACAACATTATATTAGATTTAAAAAAGACGAAGACTGTATGTCATGATGCAATAGCCGTCACATTCTTGGAACGGGCAACTGTTTATTTAACCCTCGAACGGTGGAATTATTTTTTTTATTTGTAAATGACTGTTGAACAATAGACACGATTATAATGCAGTTTAATAACGTTCTGTTGGTCAACTAAATAAGTTTCTTGGTTTCAGATTTTGAAAAAAAAAAGGTGTTGCCATATAGTAAAGTTAGCATATTTGAGAGTACACATTTTTAAAAATTAAAAAATTTAAAAATCGATAAAATGCTGGTTTATCAAAGAAAATTCACTTTGTATGTTAAATTAAATTGCACTCCAAGCATAATCCGACATCGCATTTAGAGCACATTGATCGTACATTTGATGAGCACCCTTCGCTAGTACATCAGTTTCGTTTTTTGTTTTGTGTAGATACAAATATGTTTGAACAGTAAATTTCAGCTGACTACAAGAGTTTTTACCTTTAGCATGTCTGTTTAAACGTGAAGCAGTGACTATTTCTTTCTTCTGATACTGATTCTGTACCTAGATAAATTTTCTTCTATCACATCTGTACCGTCCATGAATCGATTGTATTCGGTTATAAGAAATAGTCGTTGGACATGAACAATTTGTTCGTCCTTTTGAGAGTAGCGCTTTACCATTTAAAGATAAGCAACACCGTGGCATATAGAATCCGCTGTTACGACATTATTGCCCATCCACTTCACTAAAATAATACCATATTCTTCATCAATCGACGGCATAAACTCTCTCATTTATGATTTTACAAACAGTTTTTTTGCGATATTTTTAGGAATTCTGTTATCAGGAATGTTTCCAGTACTACCATAGCGTCTATTCTTCAGTTAAAATAAAATGTTGAAACCAGAAAATAAGTTGTCGAAATAGAATTTCAAAGGAAGATGTTTTGTATAGTCTAGTAACTCATCAACCATACTTATGAGCGGTGCAGCGCATATTCCCGTTCATAATTTCTATTTCCCCCGGGGATTTTGACAATGATGCATGTCAAAGTTGACTAAACAGCCTGAACTTGTGTTGATGCACCATATTTCCAAACTGATGGGTTTTCCTCGGATAATCAAAATCCAAGTCCTCTTCATATTTTTTTATAAACTTAGAATCTGCCTAAACCTATCTCGTCTCGTGGGATCAGTGATTATAATATTAACATCATTTTGTGATTCCCAATTAAAATCCCGACCTGGCAATTGATTGTAACCAGTGAGAATTAGAATAGCAATTGCACATTCCGCTGAAATTTTTGGATCAGAATTATTTAAAATCAGTGGATAGTTTATAGATTGTTCCACCAACAAATTCATAGTTTCATTAACTATAAATTCTTCAAAAATTTGAACAAAAGACATTTTTGTTCATATTTGAAGTAATCCGGCTTAGGAATTTGTTTGCAGCAGAAATAATATCACCATTGATCTACGTGATTTTACTTGATCTCGGTTGCGAAGTTCCAGGATATCTGAATTGTCGGGGTTTCGAATATTATGTTTCATATCTCAGTCACTGTGGGTATCGTCTACTGAATTTTCTTCATCACAAGTGGCATTATCTAGATCATTAGGTCCATATAGACGTTGATTATTCGTTAGTCGTACCTCTGCTTTCGTTCAGAGTTGGTTTCTTGTGAAAGTGTTTTTATCAGTGGGCTCAACAGTCACTTGATCTATGTTCATATCATCGACATAAGCCATTTGCAGTGCTTCTTCAAAAGTTAATCCATCTCTATAAGCAATAAACCAAATAGTAAAATTTTGGGTTACATTACTGGCTGACGCTACCATATGGTAACGTCAAGGGAAAACTAAGCTTACCAAAATAAATAGTATGTTATAAAATAGTAAAACGAGAGCGTATTTTTATGTTATCTACCTAGCCATGAAACAAAAGACTGACGATGTCAAACAAAGTATTGAAAAATTGATGTCACTGTTAGAAGTACATGTGCTTAGTTGTGTTTAGTTTATGCTGTGTATAGAGATTTGAGACGGTCCATTTCTCGACAAAATGAGTGAAACTAAAGTTGAACATCGCAGCGTAATAAAGTTCCTGACAAAGGAAGGCAATGGTCCAAAAACAATTCATGAAAGAATGGTTGCTGTATATGGGGAAGATACACCATCTTATTTCCAAGTAAAATATTGGTCTAAACTCTTTCGATGGGGCCGAGAGTCAATCAATGATGACCCAAAGTCCGGACGACCCGTTGAAGCTCGAACTGAAAACATTGTGCGAAAAGTTGAAAATTTGGTACTAAAAGATCGGCGTGTAAAGATCTCTGTCATTGCCAATGAAGCCTGTATATCCGAAACAAGTGTTCTCAAAATTTTGCTTGACGATTTGGGTATGAAGAAGGTGTCTGCACGGTGGATACCCAGAATGCTTACACCTGAACAAAAACTGTGCAGAAAAGAAGTTTCTCAAGAAAATTGGGTCAAGTTGGAGAGGGACAAAACATTTTTATCTAGAATTATTACCGGGGATGAGACTTGGGTATATTACTGGGACCCCCCTACTAAACAAGAATCCATGCAGTGGGTTCATAAGGGCTCTCCACCACCAAAAAAGGCCAAGACACAATTTTCTGGAAAAAAAACTGATGGCAACTGTTTTCTGGGATGCTGACGGAGTTTTGCTTATTGAATATATGCCGAGAGGGCTACCATAAAAGGAGAGGCCTACGGGAACACAATTAAAAATTTAAAAACTGCTCTGGAGGAAAAACGCCCGCATTCGTATCCACAAGAAAACGTGTTGCTGCACAATTTTCGGGTTCATAAGGCAAACAAAGTTCAGCAGATAATCAATGACTGTGGGTTTATAGAGTTAAGGCATCGACCTTATAGCCCCGACCGAGCTCCGTCAGACTTCTTCTTATTCAAAAATTTAAAAAAGCATCTCAGAGGAAAGCGTTTTGCTTCTAATGAAGAACTCAAAGAAGCTGTTGAAGAATATTTTGCGGGGTTACCGAAGCAATTTTTTTCTGAGGGTATGGGGCAACTGGAAAAAAGATGAAATAAGTGTATTAGTGTTGAAGGGAGTTATGTAGAAAAATATTTTTTTTCTCTTAAGTGCTTTTTTTTCATGGCTAGGTAGATAACATAAAAATACACCCTCGTACTTGCTTTAAGTTGACGTCCATTATTTTATAAGTTTGTACGCAACTGTAAATGTAAAATTCGAAAATAATTTCGAAAAATACTTATTCTTGAAACCTGAAGCACATCGACTTCATTTGCGATCTGGGCACTAATTGATATAACTTCAACTATCTGAATTTAATATTCCGCTCACAAATAATGCCACTAATTTGAAATTTCGCAGATTCTGAATAAATATCTAGAAAATAGATTTTTTCTTGAATTTAAAAAAAAACTAATAAACTTATACGTGTATAAGAAAAGCAAATACAGACAAAATGGATAAGATATTTTGAAAAAATAATACACAAGATGTTTCCTTTCAGAACAAATATAATTTAATTAAAAACGCTAACCAACGAATACAACAATTTTTAAATTACGTGAAAGATGGGTGGAATGAGAAGATAGAGGTGTACTTGTGTTTACAAGAAAGGATATAGACAACCATCAGCTAACATGGAAGACTGGAGGACAGGTTTTCCACAAAGATCCATACTTGATAGATACTAATGATTTCCCGAAAATAATGAAACATTTTATAGCACATTTTGCTGATGACGTGTTGATTGTAATGAGGAGTTCACATGAAACAATATTCAAAGTTCTTTATAAAACAGAAAATTAATCATTAACACAACCCAAATAATACATTTCACACTTAGTTAAAAAGACTTTATCAGAAAGATTAGTTTATAAGTATCGTAATATTATACTTAACTCTGATAACACTGACAAACACTGTTTTTGTCACATGAACTTTGTGATGAGTTTTGTTTGTGTTAGTGTGCCGTCATTAAAAAAAATATATTATTTTGTTAGAGTCACATTCAGTTTTTTCGTGACAGCTATACGTTCATTTCTGACCTCATTTACGTGTTTTTGTTGGAATAAGTTAATTTAGGCGACTTTATAACTATCTTATTCGACTAACTGTGGGCGACAAACTCTGAGAAGAAGGAAATAAAGACAAAAAAAAGGAATGTCTGCCAAAATATATATATAAAACTCGGCCTGATGAAAAATTTTGTGAAAGCTATGCATAAAAATGGTAGTGGATTTGCATAGCTGAAAGAGAAATTCCCTAAACTCAGCGAGGCAAAAATTAAAGAGGGAATATTAGTTGGTTCACAAATACGGGAACTAATGAAGGATAAGAACTTTGAAGAAAAACTGAATGATCAAGAAAAATTAGCCTGGAAATGTTTTGCGAATGTCGTCCACAATTTTCTAGGAAACCATAGATCGGAAAATTACAAACATTCAATTAATAAACTTATAACCTCATACAAAGCTTTGGGTTGTAACATGTCCTTGAAAATACATATGCTGGATTCTCATCTGGATTTCTTTCCCGAAAACTTGGGTGCTGTGAGTGACGAACAAAGCGAGAGATTTCATCAGGACATATCATTAATAGAGAAGCGTTATCAAGGGAAATGGAGTCCAGGAATGCTAGCAGATTACTGTTGGAGACTGAAAAGGGACCTACCAGAAGCCAAACACTCACGAAAATTATAACTATTTATTGTACATTAAGTAATAATTTGTTTAAGTGTAGGTGATTTTTGTACTTTTCATGAAAATACATGTTTTGATGTCACAAAGAAACCTGATGTGTCAATTTTTTTTCATTGATATATTATTGTTTTGTGGCCAAAATAGATTCAAATTTTTTTTTTAAGTTTTCGTGTGACAAAAAAAATTAAAATTTGTAGACCAGTGTAATTTAAAGTGTTTGAAGAAAATGATGAAAACCAGGAATTTGGAATAAAGCGAGTCGCAATTATGCATCTGTTATGCTGCTTACATAATTATCTACTACATAATAGCAGACAATAATTATCGGTGCTGGTCACACAATGTTGACCTAATTAGAAAAAGACATTATAAACATATTAACCTAACCCACATCTGCCCCAGATTTTACAAGCTATAAGAGGAGTTTTACATAGTGGAACTAAATTTTCAGATAGTGGCACCCAATAAAGATACTTCGGAATTCGTCCCATAATCCTACAAATATCGTCCATATTGCGAATAGCACTCGCCAGTTGCCAAGTCGCCAGTTTGGTGTTTTTACAGTTAATTCAAAAACAGTACTGCTTTTGATCAGCAACATCAGTATACTATAAACTTCAAATTCCATATACATTTTTTAAAGAAATATGCGACTTATGACAATTTCATTAGAACTGATACTCCCATCCATTTTAAAAATGCAACTTGCATTACTTATTTGGCCATTAATTTCTGATTTCAAGAAATGATTGCTTATTCCTGAATATTCAATTCCAGCACCATTTCGGTTTTTAATGTTTATTAGTATTCTAGTAAATTACACTGCAACTAGTTCTGACATATTACCCTTATATCCTATTACTATCAAGAAAATATAGCCTTTTAATTTTATTATAACTATTATGTACCCAAATAAAGATTCATAAAAGATTATACACACCATACCATTGAATCATTTTTTTTTGAAACCCACCTTTACTGTCAGCATTGATCATATAGCATATATATAAATGAAAGCCATATCAAAAGTACTTTTCAGTGGACCTGTCTCCTTTACTTTCCCAATGGCTTTTTAGAAGTGTATGAAACTCCAGTAGTATGGTTTATAATATAAAATATAACATAAATATTGAAATGTGCTGTCAGGAATTTGGGGTTGTTGAATAACAACAATCTGAAATTTAAGTCTAATGTAAATAAATTATTGCAAAGGGCTTAGGCTTCCTTCAAGCACCTTTACGCAGCAGCAAAATTATAACCTTTGACCAAGATTTTTTTGTGTAATTCCTGGTCTTTTTGGACGACGTCACAGTAATTGAAATGTATTACTGTGACGTAGTCTGTGTTTTGACTATGACTATATTATTAAGATTAAAAGAGTGCAAAATTCATGTATTTGATTTATCTACAACTTAAATAGAAGTGAACATGTTTCTCCATACCTAAATAAACTTCGCTGACTCCTTCATCTATGTACACTTACTCATACAATTGCAGCGAATATTCCCAAGTATATTATCGATTTATTAATTAAGGAAATATGATTCACAAACGACGTCTTGGTGTAATGGTTATTTATCTGTCCCACGACATCCCGCCCTCTATGTGATATCATTTCCTTACATGGCATTATAATGTTCCACCGCAGAATTTGAAAGATAAAGTTAGGAGCTCCATCAAATACTTACCGACGGAAATGCTACTTATTAAACAGTGATCTTCTGTACAGTAATAAAACTGCACTAACTATTTCAAGAAATGATCTTACAGATGTGTTGAATATAATAATGCAAGTTTATGTTAACGGACAGTTGTAACATTATTATTTTGTCATAATTATGGGTAGTTGAGTTGAACAGCACATGTTGTACCCCGCCTAAATAAAAAACCATTCTTCTTATTATTATTATATTATATACATATTGCCGTGACCCTACATTTATAAATAATTATAAATAATCAGTTAGGCTTATTAAAAGTAAGTTGTTTGTTGAAAGTACAAATAATTTAGCTAGTAGATCGTAGGATAAGAAAGTTAGAATGAATTTAAGTTGGGTAGATTGCAGATACTATAAAATAATATACAAAGGAAATTCTCCTTAAACAAATATAGAACAAATACATACTGTGGCGATGAAAAGGATATGATTTTTATAATAATTATATTAAGGGGATATTAAAGTCGAATGTGCTGTTTTCCGTCACCGAATACAGAGAAAAAATACAGCTAAAGGCGCTGCTAAAATACAAATAATTCAGTACCGCACCATTCCGGAATTTCTTAATTTAATTACTCAAATTAAACTTTTTTCCGCAATTCAAAAACTATATCTCACAAGAAAACATTGGTCTACACGGTAATTACATCCGTTTTGATCAATTTCATTTAATTATTTCAGATTTTGACCGAGGAGCACACGTACATTTTATTCTAATTTGGAATAAAAAAAATAGATGGTTATGACAAAAAATTACATAATCTGAACAACCTTTCCGTGTACTCATATCTATATTGGAGTTGTACAGAAAATTTCACATTTCTATCTTGAACAATAGTAAAAAAAACTGATAAATTTGATATTTTGCTTTCTCGACCGCTTTAATATCCCCTTAAATATTATATTATAACCACAAGATCCATTTTTATATTCATCACATGTATTTATGTATATATTCTCTATTTTAAAATGCTCATAGTTTAATATCCTTGACATTCTTGTAACAAACACGCACAATCTGATACCTGAAAAATAAGAAAACAAAAAGCAATAGAAAAAATTAAATATTGATATTTTATTTTAAGGACGCTAGAACTGGTAAACTCACCCACAACAATATGTTGGTTTGAAGGTAAGGAAATGGAAATAAAAGTGAACCCTTATGGGAAAATATCATGCAAGAAAATAGGAATCATATACGATGTTTTCCCTATATATCCGATCAAGAACACTGGAAAGACAAGAATACTAATAAAATTAGCAAATGAAGAGAGAAAGTATTTACCAAATAAAACAAACAACAACAATTTTATCTATAAATACAATGAATGTTTACATTAACGTCAAGAAAGCATTAAGATCATGAAAACAAACATAAATAAGATGTAAAAACATAACATACAACTAGTGTATACGAGGGCACAATATGTGGAATGGTGAAACATTTAGAAGCCAAACAAAGGCCAATTTCCGAAAGAAATAAGAAAAATGCCCTCCAGGCATCATCGAAGTGTGATGAGGTCAAAGTTAAGACGGTCAAACATGTGCACCAATATAAAACACCATAAAAGTAACCAAAGAAGAAAACAGTACGACCAACTTATCGTACTGAGACAGAGGGCGCTGTATGAACGTTGGTCGACTGTTTATACCTATAATAAGCCGACCACTGATCTGTATAATATAAATGGATAAGCAATAGCATATTAGAAATTGTGATCAAATACGAACTGCGCACGGGGCTAACGCACATGCGCAATATCATAAAATAAAGGCGCTAATTTGAAATCCCTAAAATCTTTGAAAAGTATGTAACAGAACATAAACTTTCAAATTAAAATCTGCATCTGAGGATATTGAAATGTTTATTTATTAAGGGAAATTTTAAAAAAAAACTCAAAAAAACAATACATTCCTTTTGAAATATTTATTGGTTATAAAAAAGTATTAATTTGGAGAGCTTTTTTCTTACAAGTTCCCCACGTTCTACTTCTGTTTCTTTCTCTGCAATGCTATAGCAACGGATTTTCGTATAACATCGCACAACATGCTTAATTAAAAGAGAAACGTGACTTTCATGTAAAATGTTTGTGAGATTTCTTTTAGTACGGACACACATTTAGCACACTTAACAATGCGCTTCAATTGTTTGACAACAAAACCAGAAATAACAACATTTTGGGATAACAATGTCAGTGATGGTATGTCGGGAATTGTATAATTTGATCCTTTTCAACGTCTTCCGCATTTTCCTTAATAAAAATATTCCAAAAATATAAACAAAAAGCTAGTGCCCCTAGTAGCAAAATCACTATATGCACACTTGTTCTACATTAGCAAATATATATTTTCATCCTTCTCTAAAATTGTGATTTTGCTGCTTGGGGCACGTCTATTGAAATCGGGGTTCGGAACTTTAGTGATTTCACATACGAATGTCAAAAGACTGCGCATACTCGTAAGCCCCGAGTTAAGTATTCAATTTGGCATAAAAATTCCACGCGCATCCTATTGCATTGCTTATCCATTTATATTATACAGATCAGTGAAGCCGACACGCACCCAGAAAGAGGGAGTTTTTTTACCGAGGCCTTAATCGCACTCAAATTTCAAATTCAAACGCCTTGGACAAATAGCGTTCCTTTGTTTCTAATTAATAACGATTTCTAGCTTACCAAGAAAAACAATTGCAAGCAAAGGAAGTGTGGCATTAAGCAACGCTTCATGATACGTAGCACAAATATAAACACGTACACTAAAATAAATTTATTAGAATAATTATTATTAAATCAATATAAGATTTCAAATAAGAAAATGGAAGAAGCTTATTACAAGGAATTTGAAGAATTAAATAACAGTGAAAAGTAAGTAATGCACAATAATGTCTTGATTAAATAATAAAAGTAGAGTTTCCTTTACCTTTAATGACCGTTTACCATTAGACAATAATTTTGCTTTATTAGTTTAGAATATTTTTACGGCAGAAAGCTAATTTATCTGGGTACAATGTGCGAATGTTTACTCTAGGGGATTAGTTGATGCATTGTCATCAATATTTTGATATTCTTTTATAAAATAATAATAATAAATAAAGTCTGGTGAACGTACATCGAAAGGATTTTTCATAAGAGAAGATAAACTATTTCACACAGAATAATTTCAAAACAATATTTTCTTGAATACTGTGACTTACATATATACATTTATACGTAAAACGTATATGCATATATGCATGTCTTTGAGATATGTAGATGTATTTATTTACTGCTTGATGGTAGTTTTAACATCCATGTGTTTACACTATTCATTTTCGTTTTAAATATTTTCTTGTTTGTAAATAAATGTACATTAATAGTTTTTTTTGATTTATAAGTAAATAAGAATACGCATAAGTATTATATGTTTAGTTAAAACGAAAAAAAAAATATTTGTCATAATTACCACAAAATTATATCCTGTATTTAATTTACCCCCTATCCCATAGAAGTATAGACAAGAGAAAGACAGGTAAAAAAAGGAGTAAACCACTGTAGAACCAACAAGATTTTTAAGTTTGCTGTCATTTTAAGTTAATAGCACACTTTAGATATAGAATTTTATTAGATAAATTTAAGAGAATCTATAACATTATATTTTTCTCTACTAGTCCTAATAAAAGGGACATTTTGTTTTGATATAAATTGTAAAAACGTAGATGTTACAGCATTATACATAATCATATATTATTTAAGCAGAACAATTTCCCGATTTTCTATAACTATCTATTATATTTTTTGTTTCTTGTAAAACCTGTGGTTTTCGTACCACCTATTATGAAAACAGAGACAGTTATACATTAAAATGAAACGTAGTACCCAAACCCCAAAACCCAAATTGAATGAATTCTATTATAGTATTAAAAATGGTCGTATGATAAATAATTTAATGTACAATTGAAACCAAAATTACTCGAAAAGTACGACTGACATTTAAAAAATCATGTTGACGTAAAAGCACCCACGTTACATTCGTATTCAATTCCATTTCAAAAAGTATTTGAAAAGGTTCTCTAACAGAATTAACACAGGTAGGCGTTACGACCCAACATCTGCTATGTTGTCAGTTGCTGATTAAAATAAATAAAAACATGATATATAGGTCAAATGAATGGCAAATTCTGTCTGACATAATAATATATTTAAAATAATCCTATTACGATAAGAAGTTAAAAAAAAAACAGAATATGTATCTCTAAAGATAGGTTTTTTGTGATTGTGAACAAGTTATATTATTAGGCTATTATTTCGTCCATGTACTTTTTTTTTAATATTATACTATTGTAAGTAATGTGAATACGCATAAGTTTGAAATAATTAAACGTAGGTTTTCTAATCAATTACCGAGAGGATGTCACACATTTCGTAACACACAATCTAAATTGATTACCATTACCGCTTCTGTAATTTTGTGATAAGTTTTATATCATATGTTGTAATTTATATCGCCGTTTTATTTTACTTGATTAGAAAGCATTAATTTACATGAAGAAATATGCATATCACAATGCAATGCAGTGCCTGAAACAATGTAAAATTTTATACATAAGCACTATATGAAAAATATTGAATAAAAAATTGTAATTGCACTATGAATTAATACAAGTTCCATACATATCGAGAGAGGCAGATATAATAGCAACTTATAAGAGGTTGGAAAGTGCAAGCCCAATTTAATTAAGAAACTTGTCAAAAAGTGCTCATCCTTATTACGACTAAGACTATTGGTGACAAACAAATATTAATACAGTACTTATAGACAAGATTGTTATTGTGATTTTATGTCAAACTGTTTTGAAATATATATAATTTGGGTAACGTTTTAATATTGTTTCAAGCCTTTTTAATTTTGTCTTATTCTATTGTCATATTAGACATTCGGAAATTTATACAAACATGCCCTAAAAGCATTAACTTTTTCTGAGATTTGAATTCAGAATTATTAAAAACAATGTGAGTGGGAAATTTGATAATTCTTCTTATGTGCTAAATCTTGTTATATAAGTTTCTTAAAAATGTATGTTTCATATCCACATATTTTCTAAACTTATTCAAATACTAATAAAGACTTATCCATATTTTAAGGGTGGGCTTTCCTTAAGAAAAATTCTCGAACGGCGTATGTCGGGTTGCCTGAAATACATTGAATATATTTACGGAGTTTAATATGCCTGTACCTTTTACACGATGCAGGTAGACGAACAGAAACATGAAGCAATGTCTGGTCAACTGGCAAGCAAATAAATCTGGGATATTTGTCTCCTGTATTTATTGCATGAAAATATTGGTGGGCCGGCCTACTTTATTCGAAATTTGTTTATGCTCTTTCTGAATATCATTTAGGCTTGTATGTATTTAGTTTTATTAAGACTCCCGTTTTATGTAATTTGTAATTATTTTAATGATATTTTCCGAAATTAATTAGATATTAAGTTTTATTCTGCAATAAATATATAACTTTATTATTATGATTTATGATTATCAATTATTTAAGTTGTACTTCTTATTATTTCTCACCATCATTTGTATTTACTTTACATATTGATGCTTTGTAATAGAGAAAACTAAAATCTGATAAAAAAAACAATGCCGGTGTTTCTTACAAAATGTAAAAATTTATATTCTTAAAGTAGCACATGTTTTAAATTATTGAAAATTATATTCTTTACAGTCGACACTGGTATTGTTAGTTAGCGAAATCAAATATAAAAATTTCACCGTGGGTAAGATACGAACTCTGCGGACTCGGAACTAATCATTTATAACAACAACTTACATTTAATTGTTATTGATATTATTATTTTTTTTATTTATACCTTACATTCTATATTTTTTTTCAGTAAAGTTTCAATAATTTTTTTAAATAACCGTATATGGCAGACAAAACGTCAAACGCACTCCTTTCCGCACCACCTTATAGGAAGAGTGCAAAGCGCGTTTTTTTCTCACGGTATTCCCAGTAGGCCTAATTCATGTTTTTTACAAAAAAAAATTTTTACAAAAGTATAGACAGTGTAGAAAATAAACAAGAATGGCCAAGTAGAGTTTTGTCTAAACGTGTCACAATCAGTAGGTACATACGAATTCTCCAATTTCACGTCTCTAATTTCTAGATTTCTCAAAATACGAGGATCAATAATTTCAGGTAATAAAGCGAGAAAATAAAATTACTCTAACTAACTTAATTACCATTTCTGGCCAGAGTTCTTCATCTCTGTATATTGTCTCATACCAAGTATCCTTCGGAATCCAGATAATGACGTAACATACATCTTTCTGACTATGTTTAACTGTCCCTATATTTGCTACATGTAATGGTGCCTAGATTTTAAATGTAATTCGCTGTTCCTAATTTCTAAAAATGTAATTATTTTTGTCCCGTAGCTTCAAATGGAGTCGCTTCGCGAGCCTTGAATGGACACTTTACTTCACTAACCGCGTTTTGATTAGAAATTATTCCGTCCGAAGATGCCGCTAAAAATCTATATACAGGTTGAATAAAAAGACCACAAGACTTGACTTTTAGATCTGCCAAACATTCAAAAGCTTTAACAGCTTGCTCTTCTTTTTCATTACCGTGCAGTGTGGCATTCGTTCCATAAATTCCTGGCATAATAAAGCCTTCGCAGTATTGACCGTAAATGTGGTTCTTCTCAATTTCATTATCTTGCCAAATTTGATGCTGTTAATTCTTCAAAAATGTTCAAAATGATCATCTGTAGTTCCTGAATGTGTTTTTTGTTTCCTATAAAATGTTTTCTTCTCATACCGTTTTTTTCAGACACTGTCGTATACATCCATATTTGGTCTGAAGCTTTGAGTGATATTTGCCCTTACAATTAAATGAAACTGCTGCCGCCTTGCAACGTGCACTGTAAGAATTACGTTGAATATAATACTTCTTACTTCTACTCTTATCTACAAATTTTACAATGACTGAATTAAAAGATTCTAAAATGTTGGCATCTACGTTTCCTATTAAAGATCTACTATTACGCTGAGCCGACTTAAAGCGTTAATAAAGTCATCATACATATTAAAATTCTGAAATTTACATATTGATCTCGCCTTCTTTTGATCCTTGACAAAAGTAAGAAGCACAATTCGAGTGTTCACCAAAAATATGTTTTTATCCATTTATAATGTCACGCTGCAGTTTCACTATCTGGCTCGTTATTCTTAAGTTCGGACTTTTGTAATGTTGAATTGCTTTTGTCACGGCCGCTCTGAATCTATGTAAATTGTTTATTATTAATTGTCTTATGTCCCAATTCAATTTGGGTTTCTTCAAACAGTCCGTAATTTTATTTATATAATTACGTAGTATATAATTTCGGCACTCAATCAGGGCTGTTGACGACGAAGACAAATTTTTGTAGCATACTTGAACTAAAGTTCAAGTATGCTACAAAAATTTGTCTTACAAAAGTTGGTAAATCTAAACCAAATTTTGTACAAATTAAACAAAATTTGTTTTTTACGCCTACATACAACATTTCTTTTAACTATTTTTTAATATAATTGCAAATTTTAATCGTGAGTCACTAGAACAAATATTGGTTATTTCGTTCATGCAGCGGCAACTTTTTCATGTGCCTTAATTTTTGCGATTCTTTCCGTTAAAATTGACCATTTTGTGGCTACGACGATCAAGTAAAACCCCCCCTTAACCTGGATTACTCGCTAAAAGTAGAAATTAAAAAGTTTCGATAATATAGATATTATCTTCATGAAAGTATTAATGAAACAGTAAGATATTTGTCCAACATATTTTAATGTTTTAACTAGTTATTGTAATGGTAATTAAATGATAAAGATGATATCTACATTATTTAAACATTTTAATTTCTGTATTATTGGGAATTGAATTAAAAGTATAATTTCGCATTTTTATCGTTCAAAATGAAGAAGCTTAATTTATTTCGCTAATGTTTGACATCTGTTTCAATATTAACATAGTGTACCGCTATTACTAAAATTTTATCTTTCTAAAATGAATGCAATTGAGGTTTATGTAACTCACTACTTTTAATGCTGGAGCATATACATGCGATAATAATACAGCTTGTTATAATATCTCATAACGAAACGAAAATTTTCATTTTGCCAGCTCGGCCAAATAGTCAAATTTAGAGCACCAGGATTGGCAAAAATGTCATGTTTGAATCAAATCTAAACTGACAATATAAATACATACCAGTCATGACTGTACTTTTTTCTAAATAGACCAGATTTGCAATAACATAAGAAGGCAAAATAGAAACAAATGCTATAGCTAACTGGCATTAGAAAGGCGTTTTGTCGTCTTCTTACCGTAGAAGGATTACTAGAGTTGTTCCTGATTGCTTTAAATTTTCATTTAATCCGTTTTTTGATGAAATCAATTGTTCATAAAAATTTGTAAGAAGTTGGTACTAGTCTCACCTGAAATATTGTCGGCATGGTTTCTCTAAAGCTTTCAGATCTTGGGGTTTCTGTAATAATGGCGAAATTTACACCCCAGGAAGAATTACTTTTACATTATAACATTAATATTATTAATTAAATTAAATTAATGCGGTTTTTGATTTATATTTGTGTTCTATTTTGGTTTTTTAATTATGTACATATATTTGGCTAATACAGATTATTATTATTATTATTATTATTATTATTATTATTATTATTAATGAAATATTTATATATTTTTTGCATTTCTACAATACAGCAACAATTGACAAAAAATGCAGTAGATTTTTAGTATGTGAATATATAAAAAAAAGTTTGTTGAAACGAATGACATCTCTTCCTATATATAGCACAGCTAAATATTTATACCCGAATCATGATTTTGTATGACTTCTACTGAATAGAAAATATTTTTGTTAAAAATTAATTTAATTTTTAATTACGTATGCTAGGCTCATGTTTCTACGTAAATAATGTGAATGAAAATAAATTCAGAAAACGAGTTCATATCAACTTTTGTATTCGAATATATTCCGCCCGTTACCTTTGTTTACGTTCGTATATATGCGTGCAAAAAGTGTTAAAACCATCTTTACCCTTTAATGTAGGGAAAAACGACATCATCCTAAAACATGCAAGTGAAATCCAACAGTCGCCTCATAAATTTGAGACGTGACGTTTCAAATTCCTATCCCATCCGACCTACTAGCGTTAGAGAGCGCGCTATATTGAATTCACTCATGGGGGAAGGATTCTCGCACTTCCAATAACCCGTCACTATGTACTTATTCCTACTAACTCCAGGCACCATTACCACTCTCTGTACAATCAAGGCCTCCTCGGCAGAAATCCATATTAACCATCTTAAACCTTTCCCTTTCGCTCCCCGAATCCCCCTTTTAAAAAGAAAGTCTTGATGAAATTCTTCTTCTTTCCTCGTTTTCTGATAGTCTTTTATCCGTATACGTGCGTTATTAATGAGGTGTCTCCTAAGATCAATTTCACTCGAAATTAAACGCCAGAAGGAGCTGAAAATTTAACGTTGCTGAGAAGAACGATTCACGGCGTTATTGACGACGCGTAATTAATTTTCACTTAATAATTTTACCAAATTAAAAACTGAAAAATTGAGTTTTTATATCAAGCCACATTAGGCTTTTAATACATGAAGCAATATTAATTAAATAAACTAATTATATTAGAATAAGGGTACCTTAAGACGTTATGTGAAAAACATATATTACGAAAATAATATTTATTTTCTTGCTTTGTCATTGCCTTGCCTTGTAATAAGAAAGATCAAAATAATTAACAATAGATTCGCAGAAGCAAAATCTGTTATTGTCCGAGTGCAATAAACATATAAAATATATATAGAAAGATATTTATACAAAATGTCAAATCAAACATACATATATAAGTTCACTCTTCCATTGGTAGAGGACGCAATTAGTTCTATTGATTATGGGCAACTGGATCTCGCTCAAGGCCATAACATAATACGATTTGTTGATTCTGTTAACCTTAAAATGCCGTCTTCTACCTGGCGCTATAAACAAAGCATTATAAACTATTTCGTAATGGCAAAGCACCTTTAAAATTACGTGCTAAAAATATACAATATGATTGGATCCTGCCGATTTCAGTTAACACTTCATTTATTACTGTTATTGACATTTGACTGATGTGACATTTATTTTGTATACTTTACGGCTTGTTTTTCTACTTAAATTCCCAACTGTTTCATTTAATGTGTGCCACATACAATAAATCCCGACGTGATCAAAAGCTGCCCAAGAAAATTCAATCATTGGGGATGAGTTTGTAGGACAATTATATACGCTAGTTGAAGCTTTGTATTGATAATAAACTTTTTAATTACAAATTAATATCTTTTCAGATATCATTTTGAACTATTGTCTAGAAAATAATTTATATTATTATGTTTGAGTTTCAGGAAAAAATTAAATTATGTGTCAAAGTATTGATGTTAATTAAAATCATTTTTTTACGGAGATTTTATTCAAAATGATGTAGTAAATAACTTTATTCATTCTTAGATTATTTGTGTACATTATGAACATGTATTTCTTTAATTTTTTTCTAACTGTCGTTGTTTTCTTAATTATACGGTTTACATTTAATACATATTAATGAAACTGATCTGTAAAAAAAGGTATTAGTGTATGTTATTAACAATTTATAAGTACGGTATACATTATACACCAAGTGCGGGATAAGAAAATCAGACACTTATTTACTAATTTTTGGGTTTACCTTAAACTGTCTTTAAAAAGACTGTTAACAATACAGTTGCTCGAGACAACTTTAAAAAGAGAAAACAATGACAACTAAATAACTAAAGCGTTTAAAAACGACAACGCATTAAAACCTTAGAGAACTGATTAAGGAGTTTTAATTTAACAAATTCGACAATGAATTACAAACATACACATCGCAACCATTACAATTGTGACATTATTTTGAGTTCTTAAATATGGTGGCTTGTCAAAAACCACTGGCGCAATCTGACACACATTGTATGTAAAACGTATTTAAAATTTCTTACTTTACTTTTCCACCGGTGTAGAGGAAACATTGTTGAAGAAATTCTTCTCAAATAATGCAAGCTGGAAAGGTGCAGACCACCTTGTGGACAAACTTGTATCTGTCGATAGAGATTTGATCCCTCTAATGCCTAGGAACATATGCATAGCCATTTTAACCAATAAGCTATCCATTCGTGAAACATTAATAAGAATAATATTCATCCTGACAAATCGTACATACCAGTTAAGAAATATTGACCGAACCTTGCAATATCTTCCTAAAACATATCGATTTATTACTTCAATGACTTAAGCTAAAAAAGTGCCAGAATACAAATGATAAAGTAATGGAAATAATCAAATTGTTCGTATTAGAGGAACCATGAAAAACACCTTTCACAAAACACATATACCGTTTTTTGCGAGTCTTTTTGCAATTATTATTGCTTGGCATGTACCTAGGCATCTTTGTGTATGTCGCGTTCTTTATCACAAAGAATGTCCTAGAACATTATTGCTTTTTTTAACAGAATTATATCAAAACATTGATGCTTCACAATAGAAATTCCAAATTTATCGGCACCTATGTGACTTCATAAATTTAATTATCCCAACACATTATTTCGATTTTATTTGTGACTTTCTAGTTTCTCTCACTCATGCTTGTCCTCTCCGCAGGTTTTCACATGGCTTTGGTTTAGATTGTAGCTTTAAGTTAAGCAACATACTTGATCAACGCTCTTTAACACCTTCAGACAGAGCTTTTGCTCTTAGGTAGGTCTTAGAAGCTCTAGGTTTTGTTACTCCTTTAAAAAGTGCTTTAGCCCCTACTTTCTAGTAGCTCCATCTGCATGAACTCCCTTCGCGTCGCTAGATTTCGCGTTAATGCAGAAAAGAGTTTTTGTTGTATGAATATCTTTATTGTTATGAACGGTTTATAAGTAGTACATTTAATATGGTGAGGACGACTTAACTGATTTTTATTTTGACTGAGATATACTTGTGTTCATATACCTTTGCCCTCAATCTATCATATCTTTATAATACTCATTCTAGGATTATAAATATACATGCCTATATGCAACGTACCTATTTAAAGATTAAAAAGTATAACATATTATACAGGGTTATGATAAAGTAACGCACAAAATTCATAAAACGTACAGTGTTCATTTTTGAAAAAAATGCAAAAACACGTCAAACAGTTTATTTTATTCCGCGTCTTTTAACATAAGTCAAAAAAATAAAACGTCAAATTTGTCAAAGTCATGACGTCATCAATATTTTTTTTAAATATGAAGCTTGATTTTTTTTTACTTCATTTGATAAAGCTTGTTTTTCTGCATTATAAAGAAATAATTGAAGTAGGGGCCACATAAGAAAAAACTGAGAGAATTAATAAAAAACAAAATAAACTTTATTATAATAATAACATTTAAATTAACTAAACAGTCCATTAAACCAAAACGATTTCTTACAGGAATTGTTCCAACTGTGTCTCGTTCACTGTCTGACATAGGCCAAGACGATGGTAGACCTGATTTACAGAGTCTTCGATCAACTGCGGAGTTATACGAGTCATTTCATGTCTAATTCGTTCCATTAAGTCTTCTAAATTGTCTGGTTTTTTCTTATGTGACCCCTACTTCAATTATTTCTTTATAATGCAGAAAAAAAAGCTTTATCAAATAAAGTAAAAAAAAACCAGCCTTCATATTAAAAAAAAATATTGCTGACGTCATAACTTTGACAAATTTGACGTTTTATTTTTTTGACTTATGTTAAAAGACGCGGAATAAAATAAACTGTTTGACGTGTTTTTGCATTTTTTTCAAAAATGAACATTGTACGTTTTATGAATTTTGTGCGTTACTTTATCATAACCCTGTATTATAGACATAAACAAAATCAACACAAAAAAATGTACTAGTAATTTAATATGATTTTCTGTCAAAATATTTTTCGCACATATAAGTTCAATATTTCAAACAAAATAGCAATATATACACAAGGAATTCTCCATCCTTTGCGACTGCTAATTATATCATACTGCAAAAACGTTGGCGATTTAGTTTGTCTTTTAAGAATAAAGTAACTATTTTGAATGGTGCAATAAAAGTTTTGAAATACATTACACTGAACTCGACATCTTCTTCTTATTGCCGGCTTAGAAAATACAGACCCATGCAAAAGACATTAAACTAACTTTGCTCAACTGTACTTACAAACAGACAAATTAAACCCTTGTTCTAATTAAAAATAACTTAAATAGATGCACATACAAATATAGAAAGTATAAGAACATTATCACTTTTGCATGTATTGCATAAATTATTCAGAAAATGTCATAAAATTATTAAATTATAATCATAATATCAATCATGCAGAAAATAGCACTCTGTAACAACAATGTATAAATTAAAAACATTGCTAGATTGTAATTGTTTCTCTAGCCTAGAGATGTAATTAAAAAAATATTAAAATGTATCAGGATATAAACATAACTGCAAATAAATAAATAGAAGTTAATAGAATATAAATAATTTTGCACAGTTAAGAAGAATATTAACAGATGAACTTTAATTTTTATTTTTCATTCTTTTAATTTAATATTTAAAAGCCAGTATATATCATATTTTTAAGAGAAAACCGGGATTTACCACTCATCAAAAAATTATAACTAAATTTATTTGTCCAGTTACGGATACCAAATAATAACAATAATAATTATATGTTTTCATAATTTACTACAATGTGATCAATGTCAGGTGAAGATTGCGTGGCCTGGCTTTTTAAGTTGACAACATTGAGCAGTTGATAATATTGAAATACACTGATGTATTGTACTTAATTGATAAGATTATCTATATATATATATAATAAAACACAATTGTATAGTTTCAAAAAATTATTATACATATGTTTCGCCACACTGTGGCTTCATCAGCTAGATAATAAAATTAACCAGTGATGATGATCAGAAGAAATGGTTTTTTATCCAGCTGATGACGCCACAGTGTAGCGAAACATATTGCCGTGGTCTCTTGCATATTTAAAAATAAGGATAGTATTAAGAACTAGTTTAAGTATTAAAAAAATAAAAGAAATAGTAATATCAACAATTTTTATTACAAACTGAAGATTTCAATATGTTTGCAATACAAATAACACAGGTATATGATAGGTTGCATATATTTAAGTATAGAAAATTCTGATATCAAATGAATTTATTGTTCTAATTATAGGTTAAATAAGTATATTAAAATTAAGTATTATATTGGTACAAAATAAAGAGAAAATAAGTCTAAGTAATATATTTCTTTAGTAGAAAAGATAAACAAGAAATATGGTTTGTGTACAATAAAACGTAACCTAATTTTTCTCAAGGCGTTAAAATTGCATTAAATATTCTAAATAATAGACCTTTGTTCAAAGATAAAAAGGTACTTAAAGCAAGCAATAGAGAGAGAGTGATGTTGAAAGATGGAACAGTAAAGAGAGTGAGTCATTTAAACGCCATCAAACTGTACGAACAGGATCGAATACGTTATTCTCGAGAAGAAAATATTATAAAATAAATAATGCATTTAAATCATACATAATGCAATAAATTTTATAAGAGGGATTTTTATAAATCATGTTTAAAAATTGTAAAAGTTACCTCAAACTTGTAACTATAGACAGAAAAGGATATAAGTATACATTCTGACACGATACGATCAGCAAATGTTTTTTTATATAAAAGACAGCTGACCAAATAAAATATATACATTCATGAACTTGTATGTGTAACACAGAAGCTACATAGACTTGTATGGTTTGGAGACCTACAAAAAGAAATATAGTATAAAATTTGTTTATAGTTTTTTGCAGATAAATATATCACCATGTGAAAAGTCTTGGGTAGAAATGAAAGACAACGTAGACGTACGACTGACCGTTGTAATTTAAGTAATATGGGAAGAAGAATTCCTGTTATCTGCAATGTATTTCCCATTTTACCGAGTCCAGTCTCTTCTAAAAAGAAAAAAATTAGGATTATGTTAGTGAATGGGAGAAGGCAGTATCTAACAAATCATGAAAAAGGCAACGATTTTATAAACAAATACAAGGAGGCATTGTATTAAGAAGAATATACCTACCTTGAAGATACCGAATAGTTTAGGGAAAAGACTTTTAAATAAGCAAATGGTTTAAGGTGTTGACGTTTAAGTGAATGAACTGTCAAAAAGACAATATGTGCGCGTGTGTTAGTGTAGCAAAGACAACTTGAAGAAAATGAAGGGCGGAGATTTCACAGATGATGCAGGGTGACAACCTAAATTTTAGTTGGTGGATGGCGTAACAAGCGTTACATATTTTTTTTCGGGTATAAATTCAAGAACAGGAATGAACAAGAAGAGATTCTGATTTCCACTTCGAAAGATAAAGACTTTTTGAAAAAGCTAATAAAGGTGTAAGCGTAGGGTCATATACACTACGACTATATATATATATTTATTCATTTTGTATTAGTATATTAATTTCATTTTCATTTTAATTTCATTTATAATAATAATTTTTCTTTTTGATTTTTTTTTGTATTTCAAAATGGAGATGCCTAAGGCAGAATTTGAAGAAATGTTTAATGAAACAAAGTGAGTTTTTCAATTATAAAGAAATATCAATGCTGCAATGCGTTTGTTGGAATACTATGTGAAAATATTTTTTCCAGAATAACGTTGAGCATTAAGGATAAAATAGATATTGCCCTGTAAATAATAATTCGTTAGTTTTTTTATATTATATAACACAGAAAGGATTATTAATGGTGTTTGGTAATAAGAAAATACAACGTGCGAATGTTTATTTTCAAATACCGTTATCAGGCATCATTAATTCTCGCAATTCATTCTTGATTTCGAATTTAAAATAAAATATACAATTAGAAAAGGGAAATGTTTCTATATGGTGGGTTTTGAGACGCTGGTTGCAATACGTGCGAATGGTTGTTGCATTGAATACATGTGTATGTTCGGTTTGATTAATATTATTCATAACCAACAATTAATTGCACATTTTTGAATAATTATATTCCTTTAAATAGTAATGTTTCCTGTGTGTCTCTTTGAAAAATACTTATTGAAGTGCAATAGCACTATGTCCAAGTATGTATGTATGTTTTTTTTACTTTTTTAGTTGAAAGTTTTATCTACTCGCAAATGTAGCACAGCGGCGCATCCTGACAGATTTTATATTATTGAAAGATATATTTGGGATATATTTTGTGTGTCGGCTCTGTCGTTTATTGCGTTTTTATGTTTTTTTAATTTTTAGGCTTTGAAGTATACTTCTTGATTTACTGTTGTGTTCGGTAGCTAATATTGTTGTTTGCTTGTAATTAAAGGAATGGTTAGTTCTATTTTCGTGTTTCTTTAAAGCTGTACTGTTGTTGGCGTATTTGTGCCTATTTAAACGTTCCTGTAGGTGTTGGGATGTCTGTCCGCTGTATACGCCATCACAGTTGTTGCAAGGTATTTTATACACGATGTGGGTCTTTTATAAGATGGGAATGTTGTCTTTCAGGTTTGTGTATAGCTTTTCCAGGTTATTGAAATTTTTGTTAGCTGTATTTATGTTGTGCGGTCATAGTATTTTATTGAGTCTCTCACTTAAATTAGGGATGTATGGTATGGGTACATATTTTTTTTGGTTATTTTTATTCGGTTGTGAATTTGTTGTTGTCTTATGGTTATAGTAGATGTGCAGTTGAGTTTTAATGATTTTGTTTATATAGTGTAGAGGGTAGTTAGTTTCCTGTGATGTTTTTACTTTTAGTAGTACTTCTGGTCTATGAATTGAACTTGTTAAGGTTATAGCTCTGTTGATTTGGTTTATTGCGAAAATTTTTTTGAGTGAGTTTGCTAGGTTCGATTTGTAATTGAGGAGTCTGTCTGACGCAGTGGGTTTTTGGTATAGTTTTGTTGAGAAATTATTTTTTGTATGTACTATTGTGAGATCAAGAAAATTTATAGACTTGTTTTATTCTTTTTCAATTTCAAACTGTAGTTTAGGATAGAAAGCATTGAATTCTGTGAGAATGTAATCCGTGTTGTCTGTAGGGATACAGGCAATACAATCATCCACGTATCTTTTGAAGAAACCAGGTTTAAAGTTTAGGTTACCTATGACCGTTTGTTCAAGTTGTTCAAGAACTAATTGTGCTATAACGCTTGAAATTGGTAAGCCCATTGCACAGCCGAATCTGCTTGTAACGTTGGTTGTTGTATTAGAAGTATGTAGCGTTGAGGGTAAGTTCTATTCCTTTTTTAAATTCTGGTAGTGTTAGTGTTGTAAACTCCTTCAAGCTATTCCATCGTGATTCTATTGTTTGCAGGGCTAAATTTGTTGGTATATTTGTGTACATTGAAATGACGTCTATGGATACTAAGATGTGGCCGTCCGGTATCCCCGCGATACCTGTTTTCTTTAAAAGATATGCGGGTGATTGTATTGCCTTGTATCCCTACAGACAAAGCGGATTACATCCTCGCAGAATTCAATGCTTTCCATCCTAAACTACAGTTTGAAAGTGAGAAAGAACAAAACAAGTCTATAAATTTTCTTGATCTCACAATAGTATATACAAAAAATAATTTCTCAACAAAACTATTCCATAAACCCACTGCGTCAGACAGACTCCTCAATTACAAATAGAACCAAACAAACTCACTCAAAAAAAAAATCGCAAAAAACCTAATCAACAGAACTATAACCTTAACAAGTTCAATTCATAAACCAGAAATACTACTAAAAGGAAAAACATCATTACAGAAAAATAACTACCCTCTACACTATATAAACAAAATCATTAAAACTCAACTACAAATCTACTATAGCCATAAGACAACAACAAATTCACAACCGAATAAAAATAACCAAAAAAACACGTCCCCATACCAGACATCCCTAATTTCAGTGAGAGACTCAAAAAATACTATCGCCGCACAACATAAATACAGCTAACAAAAATTTCAATAACCTGGAAAAGCTATACACAAACCTGAAAGACAACATTCCTATCTTAAAAAAGACCCACATCGTGTATAAAATACCTTGCAACAACTGTAATGGCGTATACATCCGACAGACATCCCAACACCTACAGGAACGTTTAAATGGGCACAAATACGCCAACAACAGTACAGCTTTAAAGAAACACGAGAATAGAACTAACCATTCCTTTAATTACAAGCAAACAATAATATTAGCTACCGAACACAACAGTAAATCAAGAAATATACTTGAAAGCCTAAAAATTAAAAAACATAAAAACGCAATAAACGACAGAGCCGACACAAAATATATCCCAAATATATTTTTCAATAATATAAAATCTGTCAGGATGCGCCGCTGTGCTACATTTGCGAGTAAATAAAACTTTCAACTAAAAAAGTAAAAAAACATACATACATACTTGGACATCGTGCTATTGCACTTCAATAAGTATTTTTCAAAGAGGCACACAGGAAACATTACTATTTAAAGGAATATAATTATTCAAAAATGTGCAATCAATTGTTGGTTATTATATATATATATATAATCATTTATTTTACTAATTTTAATGCAACAAGAATAGAAAATTCCAAAAATATTTTAAATTTTTCTGAAAAACAGCAAATCAACCTATCGAGAATACGAGGTATTTTGCGTGACGTCATTGATAGCACTTTGAAATGTAAACTGACTTTTCATTGGAATTTGTAAATATGAATTTTCTATCATATCACAATATATTACTCAGAAATACGGAGCACCTACGTCGATGGGCCACGAAGAGTTTATTGATATGTATTTATTCATATGGAGAGGGTTCAAGCACAGATGAATATACAGGAATTATTAATTTTTACTATAGAAGATGTCATTCACTCGAAAAGCTCCAAAAAGTTTATAAAGAAGCATATTTTACAGATCTTAGTTTACTTTTGGTTTTAAAATTATAGTGCAGGCGATATTGTACCTATCGTGTGCTCACAGATGCCCTAAGTCGAGAGAAACAAAGTTGTGAGAACATCTCTGTGTTTAATGCCCGATCTCACCGACATATCTTAAACTGTGAAAAATTTAAGTACTGCTTAAATATAAGTGTTACTTATTTTCCTATTTAGTTGCACCGTTTGATTTAAGTCACGACTTAAACTTATACGTACTGAAAACATGCATATCGAGCTGCAAAAGATTTTTACAATAGAAGGTAGCAATGACAATAGTGTATTCAGTCTCCGCTCTATAGAAAATATATAGTAGTAAAAGTTGGGTTACTATACACGTTTGCTGCACTTGTTTGTCAAATATACAAATTCTACAAGTTGAACTACAATTACAATTAGAGGAATTGAAGAAAATAAACCTAAATTGGGTAGACAATTTTGTTAACCCTAATAAAATGTAATTTAGAAAAATATGTGTACGTATTTAAATATGTATATTTAATTATGTAAATAAATAAATGTAGATTTTTTACGTTTGAATTTGCATTGAAACTTATTTTAAATAAAAAGACAGGATAATAATTTATTAAAACTGTTAATGCATATTATATTTTCTATTTAAAGCTGAGAAATATAATTTATCAATACTAATCTAACTTGAAAACCGTTGTTATTATTATTAAAAGCATTAATGCCTAAAGGATATTGCCATTTTGTATGAGTTGCTCTAACATTTCATTATTGTCATCTGGATTTGTAATTCTAATCTAGGTTCTAATCGGGGTAATAAATCTTCGCAGACGAAAATAATTAAAAAATTGTAAGTCAGACAGACTATTAAAATGATCGTTTCTAATATTAATTTGCCGTGGAATTCCATAAACCACTAAATCTAACACAATTATATCTATAATATCATTATTCATTTGCATTAAATTGAAATATTCCCGTTCCATCTTTTTAATGAAAATATAACCACAATAATGTTCTTGTGTAGGCACGTTGTAAACAAAAACTTATAGGTTAAGTAAGCTTTAAGCTTTGGATATCGCCGGCTTAAATTTACGATTCCATTTTATATTTAAATACTCCTTAAACGTGCCGTGCAACAGAATAAGTAGAACTTAGTACTTTAAGTGTTGCTTAAAATTTAAGATAGGTCGGTGAGATCGGGCATAAATGGAAAAAATATATGAAAATTAAGCATGCACATATCACATTGGTTTTTGCAAACATGTCTCTCTGTGTTTGTGTGTATATCTATGTGTGTGACTACGATAGAAAATGAGTCTTTTTGCCTTAGCGAATAGGAGCATTTTGCAAATATTTCGAAAATTAAGCATTCTATACATATTTATGTGGAATACAAAAATATTATTAATAGTCCGAATTGAAACAAGTTTTGTGTATAAGAAAATTAAAATTTTGGATCGGAAGTAATACTTCTACTCTTATCAAACTTTTTTGTAAATATCTCAAAAATTTTGCATTATATTCAGACTCATTACAAATACAAAAACATTTACAGCTGCATTTGCAATATTTTTCTTGTAAAATAAATTTAAAAATTCGGACCGGAAATAACACTTTTGGGCAGTCATTTATTTTATTAAGAAGATGCAAAATTTAGAACATAATTTGGAACATCTTTTGTATACACATTTCGGAACGCATATACGTATGAGAAAGTTGTGTGGTGTCCACACTTTATTTTTTTGTTTAGTGTACACGTATTAATGTAACATAGATGAATTGGATATTTTCTTGCTGAATCAAGTATTAAATGATATCGCGGGCGCAAAAGAACTATATTAACGTTTTTAATCTGGTTTTTATAATGGAGAAAATACCTATAACTTATTTCATATTCAATTTATAAAATTATAGGCGTTAGTGTTAAAATAATAGTAATTATATTCCAATTGTATTATACGTGATTTAAAAGGATTAAAATCCACAAAAAGTGTAAGAATAAATTATGCTTAAGAAAATTTCATATAAAATAATTTTGAGAAACTAGGTATATGTCGAGGAGGCAATTTGTTTCGTAATTATAAGTGAAAGATATATGAATAAGAAGTAGGTACCTTAATGATGGCTCCTGTAAATTCCAATTATAATCATATATGCAAGTACTACAAATCTGTTGATACACATTATTATACATTTGTATTATGTACTAGCGTACGACAGACGTTTAAAAAACATACGAAAAGAAATTATAAAGAAATAAATTACAGTAGTAAGTTATATCATTAACATTTATTTAATATTGTAATACTTATAGAACACAAATGTCAAACATATGCAGGTTTTAGTTTTCTAACAGTTCGAAATTTATACCAAACATGATATTCAGTATTATATAAGTATCAATTAATTTTTACATAATGACAAAGTTAATAAAAGATCTCCTTATGATATAAGCAATCTTTCATACACGAAGAATACATCTAAAACTCTCAAGCCAGGCCTTCTGTTATGCTCTTCTACCAGATATGAAGCCAATCCATTAAAAAGATTTTTAAAGGAGCTAAGAGTATAGTAACCAAGGTATATATTATGCACAATATCACATATGCCTACCTGAAAGAGGAATAACTAACTTACCAGTTGCTACTGTTAATGGCGCACAGTACTTATTTTCTGTTTTACTATATTAACAAAGTATTGTTATTGGTTGTATTTTAACAATGAAAAACGTACTAGAAGCACGGCCACTAACTCATTTTAACGATACTCCAAAAGAATTATGTTGAAGCGATTATACATGTTTATAAATAAATTTGATTTCAAAAAAATGCATTTCGTTTCAGTAAACGTCAATTATACATAACTGAATTCATGATCTGGTAAAGCTTGTGACTGTTTCGTACATTAAAATTCTATTTCTACGTTACCTGTTAGAATACGATTATTAATATTATTTTTAAAAATTTAATAAAACAGTATAATTAAAAAAGGCTTCTTAAAGTAAATTCTTCGAAATGCATTTATCTAATGTTAAGAAACAGATGCAATATGGGAGTATTTCATTTTCCCAAGTATTCCTATAGGTAATTCTGAATATTTTCAGACTCTTCAGAGAACTAGTTATCGCCATTATCTATGGTTACAAATATTTGTGGCAAAATGTTCTAATAAGTTACTATCCAACGAAACCATGAGAAAATCAAATTTAGTAACTTATATTTGGACACAGCGTATAAAAGAAGCGTACTTACACATGTGTTATACACTGAATATTTTCAGACTCTTCAGAGAACTAGTTATCGCCATTATCTATGGTTACAAATATTTGTGGCAAAATGTTCTAATAAGTTACTATCCAACGAAACCATGAGAAAATCAAATTTAGTAACTTATATTTGGACACAGCGTATAAAAGAAGCGTACTTACACATGTGTTATACAAAAATCAATTTTATTAACTTTATACACACGTGCGAAATATTTATTCAAATATCGTTTTATCAGAAATTAGCATCTGAAATATGTGGAATTAATAATAAGATTTTACGAATCATGTATGCAACATACATGAACTTCGCTGATGAATGCTAAAAGCATACACGAACTTTTATTTATGCGTATTATACTTGTCTTCATATGAAATTCTTTCTTTTCATAAAGCCTAATTTTTTAAATAATTATTATATTAAATTATTTACTACAAATAAGTAATGATATTCACAATCAATTTTTGCCAGCCCTGGACCACTGTTGGATTTCGACATCTCGTCATAATTAACTACCGTAATAATATTTACGATGTATGAAGCATCCCTATTTGAGTAGTGTACCTATACAGAAATGAATTTAATTTAAAATGTAGTCCCACATAATTACGAACAAAAACCTTACATTATATTCTAATATTTAGCAGAAGTGAAAGATCTACTTGTCTGTTATATTATTATTGTTTTAATTATATAGTCGTTTAGTAATATTTAATTTCCTTATTTCTATATGGCAGAATACATGTAACATACTCTGCATAAATTCTTTTTTTTGTTTCCTTGACACACATATAATGACCTGTCGCGGTATTCATATCTGTACAATAATTCTTTCTATCTAACGGCTTTTTGATAAAAAAATTTAATATATACTAAAATAAATCTTATATATTTCTTAATAATTTCTATATTTAAAAATTACTCATTGGAAAACATTAAACAAACGAGATCAAATAAGCAGTATTTGATCAGCAAAATAGTAGTAAACCAAATAAACTCAGTAATGCGTTTGTCATATATGTAGGATATGTATGGAAAAAATTCTTTTTTGCGTAAGTAATAAACTAATTAATAAGTGATTTTAGCAAATTTAAAATAAATAATTTCTAATTCGTCAGGTATATTGACCTACATACAAATTATTATGATACTTAAAAAAATAATACTCTTTAATAATTTTTAATATTTTAATTACTACTAGATAGTGCTTTTTCCTACTTTTGCATACTTAATTAATAAAAATATTAGAGTTTTTCTAATTTAAAATTCTGAAATACTTGCATACATGCATACATCAGGATTTGAAAATTATACTGCTCTTTCTATTTTATAATGCTGAATAAGTATATTTTTGAAAACAAATATAAAAAACTAACAATACATATACGTAAAATATATTGTATACTTTCATTTTTATTCTCATAACTTATATAACCTGTAATAAATAGCAAATTATTTAAATCTTTCTGTACTGAATGAACAATGTGGTAAAAATCACTAGCTATACTTAAAATTTAAAAAGAGCAGGAGTAAATTATACTCTTAATACTCTATTTAATATTTTATAAATTGGGAACTCATTACGATTTTACTATATATTTGAATTTTAATTTATTTTGCTATTCTTAGATTGAAAAACGCATAAAAATGTATATATCTTTGCTGAAAATCAAGACAGTAAAATTAAGACAATATCCATTTCACCCTTTGAAGTTAACCGAAAAATAATTGCATGTTATAAGTAAACAATAATATTTATATTCTTCTTGTAGGGTGGAAATGTATGCTAGTCTATTTACTAAAATATTTCAATCTAAATGTTTGTTCTTCAAAAATTATAAAAACAACTCACAATGTTTACTCTTTTCAGCCGTAACCAGGGTAGGTAACATAACAAGCAGGAACAGAAAGGTTAAAACAACCCCCCAAGGGGGACCAGGCCCTCGGTTCCCCAAAGTCATTGCTATATCACTAAATGTTTGAACGTCATAGCTTCAACATCACCTCAGGCATCAGCCGGAACAAAACCGACCCAACACGTTCATTTAAACTCAAAAAAGAGCAAGTCTTTCATTCTACATCATTATTACATGTCATTGGACTGAACTTTTTCCTATAGCAACGCGATTTTCTGTCGTTTAGAGCTTAATAAACACGCTCACCACCAAGGTACGTCCATAAACGATGAGTTTTCATTCAATCCGGGCAATTAAAATGCACAAAACGTGACGTTTTATGTAATGTTTTTCACTATTAACTTGTGTATTAGATGTACGAAATGACTCTCGGTGTGACTCGATATGTGCAGTTGGATCGCGAATCACTAGTTTGTGATTTTACACGTTTAGTTCGCGCAGGAGTTTTGAGTAAAATCGATGTTGACGCCGGCATGACGGTAGATCGCGACGCCCGTCGTACGAGCGACATCTGTAGCTTAAGAGTGTAAACCTTTTATACCTATAGATTTCATTTTCTATTTATTTCCATTCATTTCCCATATTATAAGTAGTGCTATTAGCTATATATATACTCTATAAAACTATTCAATTCAAACGATTTTCACTGTTTATGTTTAATAAAAGTTTTTTTATTTAATAAAACATGCCAAAACTAATACATACAATGTAAGTAAAGGTAAAGAACATCAATAAAGCTTTACGCAAATCCATCAAATAATCAGAATTCAATAATATTTTTTACTGCGAAATATAACGTTACCAGATTCGTTTTACTTTACTTTGTATACGGAGTACAATAAAATATTGTGATCTGAAAATGTTGTCAACTACCTCTATGAAAATATATACACAAACAAACACAAACCTTTTCAAAAGTCAGCTCCTTATAACTTTTGTATAAAGTAAATATCACTTTTACTCCTATCATGAAATAGTCCTCTGCAAATATCTCTCAATTATTAATTCAACACAGATTTCTTAAGAGCATTTAAGTATATCCACCTGTATTAACATTCTTAGAAGAATAGAAAAACGATCTTCTTTCCAAATACCTCGCAAATTCTGCATAGATTTATGAAATGTATAAAAGTATTTAAAAATTTAATCAAACTTCGAAATTCAGACCGGAAGTGACAATTTACTTTTACTAAAAACAGTTTTTGTAAAGAAAATGTATTTTTTTCGCATAGGGTACGCGTGTACCAGATGATATTTAAATGTTCATTATCGTCTAACGTTCAGTTTGACAAATACAGTTGCTTAAGGGGGAGTGCTCACTACGTCAAACAGTTTCTTCCAAATCCTGACTTTATTTCTTTAAATACTTAGACAATTATTTTTTTGAATTACTTAAATAAATAAAAGAAATATCATAGCATAGTCAATTTTCCGAAAATATGTGTAGAAAAAAAATAAAAACTGAAATTAGAAAAATATCCGAAAATTAACGATACTATGATAATTTAAAAAAATATTCTGGACACGTCCTCGAAAGAGTTGAAAACATATTTTCTTAATTAAACTTGTGATTTGAAAAATAGAATACATACTGCAAGACCAATTGTTGGAGAAATGTTAAAGTGAAACATGGTACGGTTTCGGCTAGCAGGCGGGTTTCGTCGTACGAGATTTATCGGTTCTGAAAACTCTAAGAGAAACATAAAGATAAGGGTTTTACGATCCTCATTTATTTGGTGTTTAGAGACCAGATTTTGTGGGCGAATGAGACAGGCAATATAGACAATGTGCGATAAACAAGGAAGATCTTATAAACTAAAAAGTACTCGACTGAGAATGAAACGGTAATTATAAATTTTAATAAATTTAAAGTTTTATTTATAATGTTATTGACTGTTTTGCATTCTCAAAAGTAGACTTTGCTATTATTCTTTTATAAATATATTCGTTACGTTTTGTTGATCAGCAATAGAGATTTAAATATAGCTGACACTCTTTTATTTTTAAAATACTAAAAGGAATTACTTTGACGTCCAGGGTTAGAAAGTCACAAAAGGAAGTTAGAAGATATAAGGTAAGATTAAATGGAAATTCCCTCTACATCTGAATGTTATGAATTATTACATTTTGTATATAAGAGTTCTACCGATAAGACTTTCGACGAAACAAAAAAATGAGGTGTGGCCACTACACGACTTTCTTATACGTATTAGCGTTTCAAACTATACGAAATTGTTCTAAATCCTATTATAAGTACTTCTATTCTCTTAATAAATCTCTACAAAATACATATTTTGCGATATATTGGAAAAAATAAAAGTGGTACTTCCAGTCCGAATTTTGAAATTTAATTTATACAAAAAATATTCCAAATCCAGCACTAAATACGTTTGTACTCTTGATAAATATATATAATTTACGACATATTTGCAAAAAATCGCTATTCGGTAACAGTAAAAGTGTTACTTCAGGTCCGAATTTTGAATTTTTTGTATATAAAAGGTATTGAAAATTAAGTTCTACATACCTTTGTACTCGTAACGTACCTGTTTACAAAGCATGACATGCGAAATATTTGCAAAAAACTGATTTTCGATAAGAGTAAAAGAACTACTTCTGGCAGGAACTTCAAAAAACTTTCATAACGTAACGAAACAAGTCCACAAAAGCATCAGACCTCCGGGCGACGACAAAAGAAAAGTAAACATCAGAGCGACGCACCGTAAACAAGTCGTAAATCAACTGCACTCATATACTACGTCAGCGACAGAAAGTCTGGAATATGGTAGAAGAGAGCCAGAATTTGCTAGATCTTTTGTCTGAACATATAAATACCGCCGGTGGGATAAGGAATTCATTCATTCAATAGTAGTCGCGCGCGGTATTTACTGAACAGTTAAAATAAACATAAATACAGTGAATAGTGCAGTGTTATTATAGTTCAAGAAGTAAATAAATATTACAGACATAAATAGTAGTGATAGATACGTGTGTTAATTTATTCGTAGTGGTTTTAAGTGCGTTACATTTATTTTATATTTTTATATTGTGATTAGTTTTAAGTGTGAAAATATACAGACAGTTTTAAAACATTTGCACGAGTTGTTTATTTCGATCCCGGGCGGAAACGCTACAATAATAAAATTTTTCTCATATTTAATATTGAGTACCTATGATTTCTTTATAAATTTGTTTAAACTTAATAGTTGCCGAAATATTGGGAAAATTCGATTTTTTTACTGAAGTAAACTACTACTTCCGATCAGTCTCAAAATCTAATCAGATCTCATCATTTTTGTTATTTTTTTTATATAATAATTTACATACTAAGGACAAGAAATACTTCTTCTAGTATTTTGGGATAAGAATAATAATTTTATCTCGTACCTGAATGTCCCAATATTTTTATGGTTACAAGTCCACGTGGATTTGAGTGAAACATGTTTAGTGTCAATTCAACAAATCAAACGCACGGTACACTCAAAAATCAGTGTGCAACAGAGGGCAACTCAACATAAATATTCCATCTTTTTGCACCACTTGCGATTAGCACGACGTTCTAAAACGTACGTCTGTGTACAAAAGTCGGAGAAATATAGGACACGCCTTTTTGAAATCGGAGTTTCTACAATCTCGGAACACGGCCTTAAAGAAGTGTTCGAGTAGTATAATGGATAAAAGAGTTATTCGTGACGCAATTCAGTACTTGTTTTTTTAAGAATATGAACAAAACTGAGATTTTTGACGGATATATTGTCAACACTGGGCAACGACATTCCTTCGAATTCGACAATTTAAACGTTGAAAATGGTTGAAAAATTAATGATGTGGTACGTGCCTGTAAAATTAAAGTGGAGAAGATTATCAACGCTGTGGGAACGTCTACTTAACGTGCATACCACATTCTGCATGATGAATTGGGCATGTCTAAACTCTCTCCCAGGTGTATCTCGCGTTTACTGAATGCAAATCAAAAATTTGAAAGAAAGCGAATTTGCAACAACAACTTGTTCTTTAGCACCAGCTCAGTAGATTCTTGCGTTCCTTTATTTCGATCAAGGAAACTTTTCTCCATTATTATGTGCTGGAAGAGCAATGGCAACGAAATTTTGGAGATCCGACTACCTCGCAAAGGGAAAACTATCAACGAGGCATATTATGCTACCTTTTTAGACAAAGCGAAAGTTGGCATTACCAAAAAATTCTACAATGGCTCGAGAAAAAGTGCTATTCGATTATGATAATGTGCCGTCATACACCAGTCACATTGTTCGAGAAAAACTGGATAAATTACGATTCCACATTGCGTTCCAACTATATCCTATCTAGAATCTGCGGACTTTCACTTATTCCCAAAACTCCAGCTGTATGTTGCCAGAAATTCGAAACAGAAAAAGTTAATTCGAAAATAGAGCAGTATTTTAATGACCTTGAAAGTAATTATTATAAGTCTGGTATAATGGCACCGCTGTATCAAGCCTATGGAGATTAGAGGAAAATAAATAAATTCTTACATAAAAAAATCTTCTACTTCTTTATTATTGCAACTATGAAGTATAAGTATTATAAGTCACCCGTGGGTAAACTGTTTTAATTAAATTTGCCTAAGCAGAAAATCAAAATTAGAACTTTCAAACACTGAGAAAAAGTGCTAAATTGTTTAATATTAAGTAAATACCTACGGCTGCCGGTTTCTTAATATTTGTTACTTCATATTATTCAATACAATTAAAAAATTTCAACTTTTATTACCTCGGTGGCCCGGATGGTTAGCTCACCTGAATAGCGATCAAGAGAATTATAATGTTTTGAAATCTTTGGTAACGAAAAGGTACCTTTTGAAATTCTGTCCGCGTGGCTTTGTGTGTGTAACCACGATACCGGCCAAACGGGTAAAGCTCCAAATACCAAACCTTGTATTTAAGAGAATTACCTTCCTTTCAAGATCTAGTTAGTTTTTCTGTCAAATCAGTAAACCGATAGTAGTTGAGATAAACTTCACAAAAAGGATTTTCTAATTTCCGACAAGAACCGAAGTTTTTAAATATTTTGTGAATTAAACATTTACTTTAAACTTTAAAAATGTATTTTAATATAAAAGTGTATTGAGCTGGATTTGGAACAATTTTTACCCAAAAGATGTTTCTTAGGAATGTCTCCAAAGTTATCCCAGACAAATTTATTAAGACGAAAGTATTTAGAACTTAATTTGTAACTTCCGCGTAAACAATTCGACACTCTTATACGCTTCATTTTGAATGGCAGTATCAGTTAAGCTTAAACTATATAATTTAGATGAAGTAACTTTACGGTATTTCAGGTCGTACCTAAGTAACAGACGTCAGATAGTTAAAGTGCAGGGTAGAGCTTTTGCTGAGCTGAAAACAAACTTAGGTGTGCTACAGGGTCTATATTGGGACCAGCTTTGTTTCTAATTTATATTAATGATTTTGCAAAAAATACTAAGACTGATAAGGCTATACTTAAGACTAGAATAGTTTTTGGCGGACGATGCTGCCTTACTGGTTAACTCCGCGGATGGAGCGAATGGATTAGATGTTGTGTCTAGGATATTGATGGTGGCACACATAAAATATACAGAGTACGTAATAAAAGAATTGATTGTCATACTAATGGAAGTCCAAAAATTCTTTGATGGAATAAATGCTTCTTCTCATCAAAAACCGAACCATTACTTACTTAAAATTTGATTTTCCCAGCTTTCTGATTGACTCCGGTAAAACGTTGTATAACTTCACCGCAGTATAGTTCGGTCCCGTTTGGGCTCGCCCGACTCAGTGTTATGAGACCACTAAGCAGCTTCTCCCCTGGTGTTATAAGCGTGAACATCACTGTGCATCCTTGGACATGTAGGAGGCAGACGATTATGTAGCATAACATGACAGTAAGAATATTTTGCGTTTTGAATATCTCACGTGAGCTCGTTGTCCTACTCACTCCAGTCATTGCTCTTATGGCCATCTTCTGTTGACGGAAAATGTCCACGGCCCCCAGAGAAGTATGACGTTCGTTGCCCTGCTGTGAAAGTTGATATGGTAGAACAATTTAACTGTCCCATGGCCGGCTATCTTCCTCATTTGGGGTATGGCATAGATTGAGGTTGCCAGTTGCTTATGAAGCTCCTTTGTATGTTCAATCCAGAGAAGGTTCCTGTCCAGGTAAATGCCCAGATGTTTTAGAGATTCTTTTTCCACTGAACAGGTGGTGAACGTGAGTGTTTTTGTTTTTCGTTGTTCATCCTCAGTCTATTCGCCTTGAACCACTCATTTGCTTCTGACTTATTGCGCTCATCCGTATGGTGTGGGGCCGTCGTACGCTATTTCTTAGTAAGAAACGGGGCATCATCCGCATATATGAAAGCCCTGTCGCAGCTTACGTTCATGGGAAGATCATTCACGTAAATGATGAAAAACACTGGTCCTAGAATAGATCCCTGCGGCACTCCATGAACATTAGGTATTATGTCAGGACCTCGCCTCACCCCAAGAGACCAGTTGTTTTCTTTCTTCCAAGTAGCTTTTTAGAAATTCATAGGCGTTCCCCCTAATACCATAGTATTTCAGTTTACCCAACAATATATCATGGTCCACACAGTCAAAAGCTTTTGATAGATCACTGCATAGCAACTCCGGGTCGCACTTCTGTTCAAAAGCATCTGCTATGGCGTCAATCATCTCCGCCAGTACTGTTATAGTGGATCTATTCGCCCTGTATCCGTGTTGTGCGTTACTGAACAGGGATTTGGTTTCAAAATAATGCACCACTGTGGCTTTCTTTACCGCTTCGAAGACCATTGACATAGCAGAAAATATTGATATACGCCTATAATTTTCCGGCTCATTTTCCTTATTTTTAGTTCTTTCGGGAATATAACATGCAACAGTGCGATATTTATCAGGTCAGTTAAGATTTCACTCACCTCATAAATGATGCAAGATAGTAACTCGGTTGACATATCGTAAACGTCCTGCGTTTTCCTTTTCTTCAAAATTTTCACCACTGCTCTATATCTTCTTCTACCAAGGAGTCAGAAAAAGGGAACCCCCCACTGCGGTGTCCGTTCTCCCCATGTAGTAGTCCACATCCACAACTGGTCCAGTTATCATAGTACGGATTTCCACCCCCACTGCAGCAAAAGAAACTGTTAAACTTGTCAGCCGTGGTAGAGACATTGTTTGGAACTTCTTTTCCAGAAGTATTTTTCGTTTCGCCTTTTATAACTTCCCATGTTACCTTTGTTTTATTATCTGATTCACTTATGAACCTTTCGATAGCGACTGACTTCGCTTCTTGTACACTCATTTTATAGTTTGTCCTAGCAATTTTGTCAATTTTTCCGCTTCACTGATTTTATTACTCTACTCGTCACATAGAGACCGTCTAGATTATTTCGTTGTTTTATTAAATCATCCGTATATCAGTTAATCTTTTTCTGATTACTATTAGAAGGGACAAAGATTACTGGAAAGGCTTCGGAAAAGTATTTTGTGAAAGTGTTGTGGAATACTCTATATTTTCTATTTGATATAGCAGTTTTTACGTCATACCAATTTTCTAATTTAAGCTTCTGCAAGAAATTTTGTGTATTTGCATCATTGTTACTCTAATTTCTCCTGTCCCTGTCCCTTTGTCCTAGATGGTCC
The DNA here is from genome assembly GCA_963170755.1 of Amphimallon solstitiale. Classification (NCBI taxonomy): domain Eukaryota; kingdom Metazoa; phylum Arthropoda; class Insecta; order Coleoptera; family Scarabaeidae; genus Amphimallon; species Amphimallon solstitiale. The sequence continues at coordinate 19,439,826 of OY720679.1, forward strand.
GATAGATGCGGCTGTACAGTTTCTTTCATTAGATCTGTACTATGTTTGTAAACATCTGGTCAATACATGTTTCTGATGTTCTAGATACACGAGAAGGTTCTTCAAAAATATATCTTAGATTAAAAGACTTATCTTTGATTATTGATTAGCCTATGTCAGAAGTGTAGAATGTTTGCACAATTATTTCATATAGAGATATTTCCTAAAAGATATAACTAGGTAGATCCTACTATGCTATATGCTTATACAATATATCGCTGAAGAGCTGCAAACTGTCAACTTAATTGAGGATTTTGTAAAACACCTATATATAACTTATCTTGAGCATTGACGAAAATGATTAAACCTCGATAGTCTAGTAGGCGAATCAGTTTTGCTTTAAACATTCAGATAAATATATTGGTAATGAGAAATGAAATTACAGACTCTGGAAATATCATGAATAAACTATGTATTTTCTAGTGACGTTAATGTGGTTTATAAATACATTAATCATTTAAGCCAGCTCTAAAACAATTGTAGATAAAAATATGGGTTATATATACAATTTTCTAGTTATGTCGCTAGTACACAACAATTCTTATTTAGAATTCATCTGGCTTCTATAACAAAATTTCTCAAAAAGTCTCAAGCTCTAAGTTTCAGTAGATATAATTCATTTTCAGGGTTTCTTGTGGTTAAAATTATCCCATCCTTAATCATACCAAATTTAATATATATTCAGATTTTTATAGTTTGTCACTCAAGTCACCATCGTATCTGCTGGAAGCTTATACTGAATATAGCATTTCTATTGGATTTATGGCAATAACTATTGCAGTTAGGGTACGCTTCTCTTTAAACGCAATGTACAATTATATGTATCAACTATGAGTACTGCACATAAACATGTTATTGCTTTCTTGTTAATAAATCTCATTTATTTCCTTCTATAACAGAAAGTAGATAAAAACATTATATATGCGTTATTGTCCATTCTTATCTTGAAGCAGCAAGCATGCATACAAGAACGTATTTGTAATTACCAATAACTGTAATTGTTCAAGGACACGATGCCTTGTAACATAAAAAAGTAAAACATATAGGTAGTTACTACAATAGATGTAAAGTTTATGCTGTGGAAATAGTTAGAGAGTACTTACGTGCGATTAATCCAAAATAATCCAAGTAACTAGTTATCGTTATAGGTTTCACAAAAACAATATATTTACTTCTTTACTTCAAGTATCTAGTTGGCTAATTGCTACAGTAGAAACAATTAGTGTTCAAATGGTGTTGTACATTTTAAGTAAAAAAAAGTAACATAACACTGCATAAATTTATATTATTGGAACTCTGTTTCAAGAGATCAACGTGGAAATCTCCTGCTATAATAATTTTGTTGTCACCATACTTCTCAAAGATATATGTTAATATATCGTTTATCTTTTCCAGAAGCACGTGAAAATTTCCATTTGGCGGCTTGTGCACTGTAAGAATTATGTATCTCAATGCTCTCAGATGTACACCCGCAACCTCTTGTTTGTTCTCCTCTGAGAAGCTGTGTAACTTTCAGTTTTTTTTTGGGAAGTGCCTCCGTAGCCGGCGCCGGTTTTAAGTATGGTTGCCGGCACCGGCATACCGTATCGCTACCGGCGGTTATGTGCATATGTGATTGAATCTCTACCCCCTTTTACAATTCCTACAATTAAAAATTTCCAACTAATTTTAAAATTTTATCTACAATTATCGCATTATCTATGAATTACTAAGGTGATTTTGGCAAGTTATGGCAGTGATTATTCAGTCAGTTGAATAATAATGACAGCGATGGAGTTATGGTCATAACTCAATCGTTATGTCAATATCAGTTTCTTTCCGTGAAAGTTGTAGATAAAGTATCGATTTGGGTGTTGTGGCTATAACGCACTCAGATGCTTACATTGTATGCAAGTCATCTTCGTGGGTTATAGCCGTCATAACACGCTCATTGAATAATATACTTACTATATTTAATACACATTATGATATAAATATTATAGGTACTATAAATATAGGAGAATAATTTCTTTCTTTCAAAACTAAATATAAATCTAACAATAATGACATTAATTTAAAAAAAATTATTAAATATATTCTTTAGTAGATATTCTTTTTTTTTTTAAAACCAATAACTGTGTTTCCGCATCCGTTGGGGCGGCCTCTAATTTTCACAGTAGGTATCTTAAAAAATAAAATTTTAGCAAACATTGCCAAAACACTGAACATACTAAGTAGGTACCTTAACATCGGAAATTATGATGGCTTTTGATTTCGAAGAACTTTCACCAGATTGATTATCTTGTGTACTTGGATTTTTGCTTAAATTTATAATATTAATATCACTATTTCGGTCAACATCTGTAACGGTAGGCCCTGTATATAATGAATAAAATATAAATATAATATAACATCCAAAATATTTATATTAGGGTAATGTATATTAGGATATTAAGGTAGATAATAAATCAACACAGATCGGGAAACATGTATTATTCATTTATTTGTATTAAATTATTATATTCCTGGTTAAAATGTTTCTATATAAATTCTGTATATGTAAGAAAGAAATAGTGCGTAGGTGTATCGGTGTGAAAGAATGAAAAACACAAGTGGCGTCAATATTATCGCAGCCAGCCAGGAAGTTATGCGACATAAATAAGAAACAGTGTGTGTGCAACCGACACGTGGAACCTTGAATGTGATGCAGAAAAGTAAAGCACATAGGTGGCTCGGGGAATTCCCTGGAAGAATACGGCGTGGGGTGCCTTAAGCAAGGAGTAGGCAAGCAGACGTTCCCTAGCCGGCGCATGAATAGGTTGGCAGGTCGTGTTAAGTAGAATAACACTAGACTGCACCCAAAAAAAAAGGGAACGACATCTCACAGGCTAACAGTGCGAATACAAGTAATTCTACGCACTAGATAAAAGTTAAAGAAAAAGCCTAGTGAGAAAACTGTTATAAGTTTTAATAAAACAAATAGTGGGTCAAGTGAAGTAAAAGTTCTATTAATAATTAAGTGTGTGCCGTATCTCCAGACAAAGAAGACGACGATTTCAGTCTACCCTGGGAAAGCTGCCCGTGAAAATACCGGTCCAGCGGCGTTGCTTCGTATCAGGTACCCAACGTTGTTTGAATTAAAGGCCTATATCATGCATGTTTTTTTTTTATAAAACAATTCAATTAGCATCTAATTAAATCCATGGTATACTGTATAGGTAAAGCGTCATTGCATTGTTGTTAATTATATTTGCCCATGTTGTAATTGATGCGAAATTTGTATTGTGTTGTACTATTTGAATTGTGTTTTGTTTCTATAACCTTTGTTTGTAACCTGATCTGTGTTGATGGTGTTTTTTATCAATATATTAGAAATATTTAAATATTCTTTTGCGTATTATTTGTCTACCTTACTATAGGAAATTTGGAATATAAAATAGAAGTAATAGTACGTGCAGGACAATAATCTTAGCGTCTAAATACCTGAACCGTCTTGAAATTAAGAGTCTTATGCTAAACCGAACTATTTAACTGAGCTAAATTACGCGGAGCATTCAATAAGTCATTTTATTTATTTGAGTCATTTTAATTATATTATTTAAATTTGTATTATTACATCTGAACACCCCACTTTGGGGCATTTTATTCATTTTTATTTAATTTTAAAGGACCGTACTATTACATATGGTGCCCAACCTTGGGACATTTTAGTCTTTTCATATTATTAAAATCGTACTATTACATATGTCACCCAACTAAGGGGCATTACTATTACACATCCCAACACACTATTTGGTTTAACTGCGAAGTTGAATTATCGTTATTGTTATTTTCAAAGTTTTTCGTATACATATGCATTTTGGGGCTACTCTGATTTTCAGTTTCCTTCTCAGCCTCATTATCATCATTACTGGGGAAACTACTAAGGTTATCAATTTCAATTTCACCGTTAGTGTTATCTCCAGTAGATGTATAACTATTATTGGACCATTCTGTAACAAGAGACTTAATGAATTTCAGCTGTTGTAAAAAGTCTCGGATGAAATCTCACTGCATATCTGGGACAATCTCAAACATTCATAATTCATTATTTTGAACATTTGGTGATATGTTAGTGGTCTGCGTTTATATGGATTATCATTCGTGACTTCTAAGTTAACCTCAAGTTTTGAATTAGTACTTGGCGTCTCTTCAAACTGGCTAGTTTTGAGGGATGGACAAAATGGGTGACGTGATTCAAAATAGGTTCTCTTCCATCGTTGCAAGCAAATGTTTTCATCAAATAAAGACTGGTTGCACATAGATCGAAGTTTGAGGATGTGGCGACAAGATAATTGGACGGAGCTCGCGGAGGTCCAAAACATACACTGACAACTATAAGGTGTTAGCTCTAGAAGACCTTCACTAGTAGGACCGAGACATTTTTCTTCTTCAATAAATTGAAAATCTTTGCATTTAGTCATACATTCAAGTTGCCGTTGAACCTTTTTAAAGGTGAAATTCGTTAAAAGTCTAGAATACAAATCTTCTACTGAACCTGACGTAAATGCCCTGGTAGTAACTTTATGATATTCTTTAGAATTTTTGATATTTCGATCTGCTCGTGAAGAATTGAGGATAACAAAAAAATTTTTGATGAAATCCTCTGGATTAGAAAATTTGGTAATGACAGATTTCAATTTGGAATTGATACTTTCAATTCTGTTGTTTGTTTTGTTCAGAAAAGACGGATTTGCGAATGTCAGGTACAAAATAATCGATAACGACTTGATGAACACGTTGTTTCATTTCCAAATAGATTTTTTGAAAACACTCCTCAGATAAAGCATAGGCTAAATTGTGCAAGTACTTTTTGGCGACTTCACATTCTATGGTGGACAATCCCATTTTCTTCACACTTACTTCTCTGTTAAATATCTGTAGAGTATGCAATAAACATATCTGCAAGGAGACATCAAGAAAATTTTCTTTTAAAAGCACTTCTCTCTTTGTTGTCCTTATCAGACATCACCACTTTTATATCTGATGTTCTCTGATTCAAATTTTTGAATGTTTTTATGAACCAATCGATATTTTCTTGAGTTTTGTTTAGTAATATACCAACTGCTACTATTGCACCACTTCCCTCTGCATCCTCTACCATAATTAAATATGTGGCCGCTCTACCGCTGTGTAGACAATAGGTGCCATCTATAAAAATTATTTCTGGATAAGAGTCAAACATATGTTTCATCTCAGAATCTTGAAAATAGATGCATTTCAAATTTGCTTCCACATCAACGTCAATATGAACGTCGCATTTGTAAGTGTTTCGTAAAATTGATTGACATTCATCAAACTTTATTCTGTTCTGTGGTTTTCTGTTTAGATTTGTTAAGTCTTTCAGAGTCACAAGGCACCCGGATTCATAAATAATATTATTTTGTACGATTTTTTTGTTGCGCTAGCCTGCAATGCTGCTACTGAATTAACCTTAAGCTGCTTTGAAATGTTCAGTCTTTGCTGCGGTAAACTTTTAAATAAAGTTTGTGCTTCCGGATGAGTGTGATCTTCATTCAGTTCCTTTATCTCTAAAAATTTCCCCACAAGAAGTTAATTTTAAAAACATACCGGCTGGGCACTTCTGCCTAAATGTAAATGTGTTTTTTGTTTTATTCCCAAAAGTGTGCATTCGGCCACCTTTTATGCAAGCTATTCTTACATAATGGTAAATTAAGTCTTGTTTTGATATCTTTTAGCCTGCGTCTCGATGGTTCTAGAATCTCTAATCCAGTAATCATTGAACACTTCATTTTTGTATTTCTGTAACTGCTTGTTGAAATTCTCGTAACTTTCAAACTTATCGCCCACTTTCAACATTCTATACAATTAGAAGAACATCATTTTTAACAAAAAGCATAGCTACAGGGAAAAACATACCTGCAAATTTAGATAAATTAAAGGAAATTAACACTAAAAGTTAAACCGTTCACACGCGCAATATGGAAAATAGAGGTTGTGTTGATAAGCCGGTAACGATACGTGAAGCCGGCTGCCGTCCGCAATTCCTGATGCCGTAGCCGGCACCAATATGCATAGAAAACAGAAACCGGCGCCGGCTATGGAGGCACTTCCTTTTTTTTGTCATATCATGGCACCATCGGCTATCTGCTCTACAATTGGCAGCTGGTGTATGATATTCCGGTACATTTAACACTTTCATTATATCTTTCGTCATCAGATGTTCTACTATTCAAGTATGAACTAATTTTTCTTTGCCACAATTTAGTATATGCCTAAGAAAAAGAATGATTCGGCATTATCCTCTTACGTGGTAAATATGTAGTATATCCAGTATTATCACAGATCAACTAAATTACGTTTATTACATGAATCTATTAGAGTAGTATTTGATATTTTGGTAATTAATGTGAAATATGTCTTTTTTTTAATGAAGAAGTAAACTTTACATACTTTAATTACTTGATTTTATGTTTTAATATAATGTATTTAATTAATCATTGTGTTTTGTATATTCTCAATCTTGCAGAATATTTTTCATATACTTTAACCTATCCATAACTTATTTATTTATTAATATTGAAAGCGCAGCAACGATCTGTATCTAGTGTGTGCGCAAACTACCAGGTGCATTAATTAAAAAATTTGCTGTTAACTGTGACGTACTTGTGCAGCTTATCGATACTTACTATGATAACTTATTATTTTTACAATTTCTTATTGTGACGTTCGTGTACACTTATAATAGTAATTATAAATTTGATAAATACATATCAATATTGGTCTAGAACAATATATACCTTTGCTCTTCAATTAACATTTTTCGTAATTGTCTTGCAATATATGTTCGAGACTGGATTGATATTATGAAATTTTTTTAAATATAATTAAATTGCAAATTCTATTTTATAGATATAACAAAAAAATTTGCTAAAATTAATTAAATGCCACATATCAACAGAAAACCAGTTATGCAAAAGCTATTATTTCCAATGTATAGTAATTGTTGTATTTAATATTGGAAGTAATAGTATATTACATACTAATGTTGAGAAGGTGACTATTGTTGCCCGAGTGGTGAGATTAAATTCCAAGGCGCGCAGCGCCGAGAAATTTAAGCCACACGGGCAATAATAGTCTTCTCAACCGTAGTATGTATACTATTTTTTGTACCAGTAGTCTAATTGGATCTTGAAACCTTACTAATTATGAATAAATTTACTCATATATGTAAGAATGCCCTTCTAATAAAACTTCATATACACAAATAAGTAGGCTATATTTTGATGTTGACAAATAAGTTTTGACATAAATTCTGAAACTAAAAGCCAAGTAGTAGAGGAAAGTCGCCTAATTTCGGATAGTCGCTTAATTTCGTATACTCGTGTATCTGAGAAACTAACCAAAGCAGTAATCGGAAATTAGGAATCCCATATTGTTGAACAAAAGAAATTCCAACTTCTAGTGTGGCCTAACAAATATAATGTTTATTTTTAGAACAAAATGCCAAATAACGGCAAAAAACATAAACAGTGGAATCCCGACCAGATGAAACTTGCTATACAAGCCGTCAGAGCAAAGGAAATGGGATATATGAAAGCGTCAAAATCTTTCGGTGTTCCAAAATCAACATTAGATGATTATGTCAAACAAGTTGACAAAACTCCAGAACAGTTGGTTAATATGCGTATAGGAAGAAAACCAGCACTTTCTACTGAAATGGAGGACGATTTAGTTTCTTATTGTTTAGAAATGGATCGACGATATTATGGGATAGGTATTGCTGTTATTAGGCGCCTTGCTTACCAGGTAGCTTTAAAAAATGGTCTACGTCATCCTTTTTCTCAGAAGAACGCAGCTGCTGGAAAAAATGGCTGAAAGGGTTTTTTAAGCGTCATTCGGTTCTATCTCTTAGGAAACCACAAGGCATATCAAAATCCAGAATAAAAGGGTTTACTCCAGAAAATGTTAATACATTTTTTGACCTTCTTGAACCAGCAATGGAGATGATCAAGTATAATCCTGCAAGAGTATATAACGTTGATGAAACAGGAATTACAACGGTGCAGTCCAAAAATTCGCGTGTGATAACTATGAAGGGCAAGAAGCAAGTTGGGGCAGTCACTGCTGCTGAAAGAGGAACATTAGTGACTGTCGTTATTTGCATGAATGCCACTGGTGGATTTATCCCACCATTATTTGTCTTTCCCAGGAAGAACATGAAAGCTGAATTGCTAGATGGAGCTCCACCAGGTGCGATTGCAGCATGTGATCGGTCTGGGTGGATTCATCAGCACATTTTTTCCCAGTGGTTACAACACTTTATTTCTCATGTAAAACCATCTGGTGAAGATCCTGTGCTGCTTATTCTCGATGGGCACTACAGCCATACAAGAAATATGGATGTAATAGAAGCCGGACGCAAAAACTACGTTACAATTGTGTGTATCCCACCCCATACTTTGCATAAAATGCAACCTTTGGACTTGTCTTTTATGTCACCTTTCAAGACATACTATTCTCAACAAATTCAAATGTGGTTGAAACAAAATCCTGGACGCAACGTAACCGCTTTTCAAATTTGTAGACAAATGTGCCCTGCATATTTAAAAAGTGCAACTGCAGATGTTGCTGTTACCGGTTTTCGCAAAGCTGGGGACATTTGTAATGGCTGTCAAATTCATTTTATATTATTACTTTGCCTATATAACATTTTACTTATCATTGTTGTATTGTGAAAATATGCTAATTATAACTATAAAAATTAGACTAATTTGTTTAATAACTTTATTTAGTATTTAATTCTAGTCTTACGTATTTCTAAAGGGGGTTTCAGTTGGGGTTCCTGAAAAGAGTAGTCATTGGTTTGGTTTTTCTAATTTTGTGGGTGATTTACATTAGAATATTCAAAATGAAATTGGGTTATCAGAATATACTAATATTGTTAGTCATATCTGCATTATTTTTCAGGGACTTTTACCTGTACTCTTATACAAGGGTCTTATATTAAGCATCGCCGATGTATTTGTGGTTGCATGTATTCAAGGGGTGACTGTATGTTTTTGTGTGTGTTTGACTGGTGTTGTCTCATATTCAACACTAGTTCAATATATATATTTATATATATATATATATATATATATATATATATATATATATTCATTTTTAAACTTGTACGAAGTTTATATTCAATTAAGTACGATATTCTAAAAGCAACAGTTATTTCATTACCATTTATAGCACTTGGAAAAAGCGAGGAAAAAGAGATAACGTAGATATATTTCAGCTAAATTCAAAAGAAAAGTTCGCGAAGAACGAACTTCATATACATCAAACTTTATAGGGAGTTGATTATATCGCCAAAATCCACAATGAGAAAGTTCGTCGTCTTATTTGCATTTAAACTTGCATAAGTCTCTCCGGTGGGAAGCAGTATGTCTCGAAACTTTAATCTTAACCATATAACCATTCGTCTAAGGCTCATAAATGTTTTTTTGGTTCTCGGCTCGTAGATGATTAACTTACTTTTTAAATGTATGTTGCTTTCGCTACTATGTTTGCAGAAAGCTATCTAATATTGCAAATTGAATACTAATTTATACAAAAGCTGGTTTGGTTTACCCATATTTATAAATTAGTATTGTACCGAAACTGTCAAATTATTGCCTGTTATTTTTTAATATTTGTAAATACAATGAAAACTAAATCATTTTACCCGGCTAGCTCATGTTTTTATCCCAGGACGATTCAGGTAGAGAGACATCAAAAAATAATCTTAGGTCATTAAATAGTACAAATAAAGAAAACAAAGGTATTCTAATTTAAATAACATCTCTATTAGAAACCAACATTCTGTATATATCAATACGAATACAAAGAACAGATACAAAATATTATCATGTCTACAAAATAATACATTATACGTCATTTGTTTTCCAGTGCCCTTCAGTATCTAAATAAACACAAACAACATAGGCATAGATAGGAAAATGAATTATGCTCAGTTTTAAACATACAACGTATATATTTTTAAATTATCACCGACAAGTAATTTACAAATATCGATCTATTGCCGCACAATAATAAGTTTATATAAATACTTCTTTTTTATTTTAGTCTTCTTTTCTTCTTTCTTCTTTGAACAGAAGATCTTTCCGTTACCGGTTTGCTTCGTAAGAGGCCTCCTCTGACGGTAGAGATACCAGGAGCTTCTTTAACTGCTGTAGGCCCTCTTATAAGTCACCTTTCAAATTCACCACCAAATTCTTAAATTAACATAATGTAAAATTTTAAATTAAATGCATTAAGGCACTAACCTCCACGAGCTTGACAGTGGCGTATGTATTCGATTTGAAATAAAAGAGTCCACAATATATACTTATCTAATGTTGACTGTATGGTTACTTCCCTGATCCAACAGCCATTCCTTTAGACCACGCTTAAATAGTCCCAGAACATGTTGCCTTCTCAGGTCTTCCGGATAACAGGACTTTTGGATAACATGAGAGTTTGAGTCTTCCACAAGAAGTTGTTGTCTATCCAAACACCTAGGTATTTGTGCTCTGATACCATTTTAATATGTTTGCTGCAGCTGCAGGTGGAAGTGTCGTCAGTTAAACATTCGTCAGAGTGAAAGGTCACTTCTGGCCGAAACCGTGTCGTAAGATACGGGGAGCGTATATGCATCAACACTGCGCATAATATTGTTTGCTGTTTCCACCTGCTTGTGGTTTATTTAAATGATAGTATCATCCGCATACAAGCGGTATCGACATATGTTGAAGCATTGTCCAATATCGTAAACGTACAGCAGATGACCCAAAACGCTTCCTTGGGGCACTCCTCGGGTTATACTCTCCATTCTGCTTTTAGTGTTTTTTATTTTCACTGTAAACTCTCTGTCTACTAGAAAATTTTCCAACCAACGCAGCAGATCACCCCTAATCCCCAATCTATCCAATATATCGAGTAGAAGTTTGTGGTTTATGCTGTCAAAAGCTCTGCTAAAATCGACAAAAATACAAAGTACGTACGTTATGTTGTCAAGCGCGTTATTGACTTCATTCAAAAAAATTTCCAAAAGGGCGGTTGTACTTCGATCTTTCCTATAACCAAATTGGAATTTGTCTAAAATGTCGTATTTGTTTAAGTTAAGTAATCGATCAGTTTGTCCGCTATATATATCTTTCGAAGATCTTATCTATGCTTGACAGGATTGCAATAGGGCGGTAATTGCTGCAGTACGACCTTGATTTTTTTTTATGTATAGGTCTTATAATTGATGTCTTAAGACCTTAAGTTTCCGCATTCTTTAGTATATCTTTCATAAGTATGTAATCCAATCCAGGTGCCTTGTCCTTTGAAATTTTGCTTATAATGGAGTAGAAGTCATGTTCCGTCATTTCCGCAAATAAAGTGATAGCAATTGAGTTTTGTATGGACTAAATGTGCTTCGTCGCTCGTAATGATTTTAGCCAAAAATGGTGGCCGTCTATACCAATTTGTAAAACTCGAGTACTCCAATCTCGCCACCGTTCATGGTCATTTTCCTGGAGCTGTTTGTCATTTGACTTTTATACAGGTAGAAATGCCAATCTTTTTTAAGAATGTTTAACAAACACGCTGAAGATATTCCCAATTCCTGTGCACAGCGTTGATGAGAGGTCCCCGGATATTCAGCAACACTCTGCCTTACGGCATCAATTCTTTCTGGTGTATGTTGGCTTAATGGTCGGCCAGTCTTTACTTTATCTCCCAGCGTATGCAAATTTTCAAAATTATTCATTACACGATAAATAGTTGACTTGCTTGGCATATGATTAACACCAAACAAGTCACGTAATTTTTTCCGCGTATTCACAATTAAGCAATTATCGAATATATTTTTTAATACTATCAACACATTGTTTCAGCGTTAGATGCTCCATAATAAATTGCTATCGACCATTCTCGCCAACTGACAAATATCGTCCAAATCAAATTGGCGGCCTAACAAAGACCTGGAACATAAAACGCACCCGGTAATTATGGCACATTCCCTGACTTGAAAGGTATTTAATTAGTCACGCATTTGCCCATCGAATGTCACTTTTCATCCTGTCCAGACTGTACATCGAGCAAAAGAAAGTAACTTCTTGATTAAGTGGGTGGTGGTAAAGTATTTTCCATGATGAGTAGATATTTCAATTTGGCAAACGAAATAGCCAACCAAAGTCAATACTTAACAGTGTATAAATAAAAAGGATGATCGTTGACGCTACAAAGTAGAGTCATCTATCATCATAGTATTGTTCTTGACAAAACTTTAAGATAAAAATAATATCTTAATCATAATTATCGATAGATGGAGACTAATATCAGTTTATGTACATATTTGAAAATTTATGTAGAAAGTTTAAAAGAATTCGAAAATAGAGATAACAAGATATGTATTCATCATTTCTCTGCAAAATTACATATTTATTTAAGTTTCACATTATGTGGAGTATAAGTCAACTTTCAAAGGAATTTACAAAGAAAAATATATTAAATTTAGTAACTATCCTGAATTTTTATTTCTTGAATTATTAACTCCATACAATAGAATTGTATAAGTGACTTCAATTTGTCTTATTCAATATTTATTAATGCATTACATCATTTACAGCAATTATAGGATTAATAAATTTTTAATCGCTGGTGTGTTATTCCTTCATTTGTATTAAAATGTGGTATAAGATAAATAATATCGAACATATTTTATAAACGCTCTGATTACCAAATTGTACCCTAAGATGTACCTAATTTTTGGCGACATTTAAATGGCTACTATTTTGCCAGCGAAGTTTATTGTATTAATACTATATTCTAAAATAAAAAGTGTACGTCATTGATATTGTCCATTTCCGTAAAGATAATCCGGAAAATATTGAAAAAAAGTGACTATTTTCCGATTCGATAAGATATAAAATTCGCGTAACTGGTAAGGGTCTCGAATACCAAACAAACTTGATCACAAATTTAAGTTTATAACGTGGTACCACGAGACCATTACCCAGTGATTATCAATCAGGTAAAATACTCTATAAATTGCATTATCTAATAATTATCTGATCTTAGAGATTAATGTCAGGTGTTCTCGATATAAATAAAATAATTACACTTATTGTTTTCTTTGAGCGATAATAGGTGGTACTTAATGTCTAGAAACGTTAAAGTTATCCAACAGGTTGACTAGAAGGAAATAATTACAAGTATCACTGCCTAAATACTACAAATATTAATTTTATTTATATTTTTATATTTTAATAATAAATTAAAAGAAAATACTTCACAATCAAATCAATAACATCAAATAATAAATTTATTTGGTCGTAATTATTACAATATTTACAATATAAGAAAAATGCATTCTAGGGACAAATTTTGTATGATATTCTGTTACCATGAAGTAAGAAAAGAATATAAATTTACTATCACCCAGGCTCTTAAATATTCAATTTTTGAGAACTATAATTTCCCCATTCAGCACAGTTAGTGAAATTAGAAAAATTTCACCGCCGGTAAAATTCGAATTTTTGTTTTAGTAACAGTATCGATGGAGAAGAATTATTTTCCAATATTTTATTTGCATAGCGAAAATAATGTCATTTATTGAAATAGATTGCCATCTAACATAGGTATGTTTTTTATAATACAATTTCAGACATTAAAACGATTCATACTTATATTTCTGCTGTGGAGCAATTGGTATATTGCAGGTCCAACAAACCTCTGAGATGGACCTAAGCTCGAATCTCAATGGTGGCAAAAAAAAATTATAATTTAACTTCGTTTATTAAAGATAGCAGTGCCAATTTATAAAATTATAATTTTCAATAATTCTTTCGCACTGTGAAAAACGCTTTATTGCAATAAACATGTGTTATGAAAGCCATGCGAACCTGAAGTATCACATCCTGTGAAAGACATCTTGTCAATACAGAAACACATCAGAAAATTGTGGACACGAGGGGATTAATTTTGCATAGTAAATATTTTCACACGAAACCTACTGAAGAGTTACATAAATCCAGTGAGGCGAAATCCCGATAGGCGATCAACTCATGCAATACGTGACAACGTGGCAGCCCTACTTTCCTCTCCAATTCCAGCGCAACCGATATATGCTCGAAAATACATGTTAGCAGCAACTATTGGACCACTGACTTGGGTGTTTGTAATGCGTTCAGAAATAATATTTACGAGTTGCAAGGATTTGTTTTTCTTTTTCCTTTCAGTAAATGCAGAGATTTATTAAGCTGCGTTCACGCTGCATGACACAAACAAAAGCGTAATTCTAATAAAATTAAAAATAAGGTAAATAAAAAAGGATTCTGAAAATAATAATAAACTACTAGATCAGGAGATCGCGCCGGCCATTTGATGTTTCCCGTTCCAGTAATAAGACGGCTTTTATTGCAGACTAGATCGCAACGTGTTCGCAGCTAAACATTGAATGTAAAATCTGGTGGGGAGAAGTGGGAAGGTCGGAGAAAATCGTTGTGATGCCGATTGTTGCCTGCCGGGATTGGTGACGGACAGTAGGGGTGCCACGTTGCCATGTATTACTTGTATACGTATAAATCGCACGTAAACATTGAATCCCTATACCTAATGAAAATTGACACATACGGTATAATTAATTCTTCTTTTTGTGTTCTACTTTACATCTCTCGAATTTAAATAGAATTAATCATTAGTCAATTTCTATGAATGATTTTAGGTACCTATTCAAAATACCGTCCGAATTGTAATTAATTCCATATGCAAATTTATAATACAAATTTCTAGTTACATAAGAATATAATGTTTACATCATCATAATCTGTTAAAATTATGCAACTAATGGTGTAATTTGCAAAGTATCTTAGTTACTTATTCGTCGACAAACAGCTATATAAGTAAATTTAAAAGGCTTTTCTGCATGACCACCGCAACAGTAGTTCGATTCGATGCAATGACAAAAAACATTTTTCAAAGTATTTTTATGGTAAGAGTGGCCGAGAATGGAGACGCAATATATATGTACAGTCAAATGAGTGCATATCTCTAGATGAAAATGAGGTGTGACCACCACACGACTTTCTTATAGGTATGAGCGTTTTTATTTATACAAAATTGCTCTAAATTGTTTTAAATGGTTTTATCTTTTTAGGAAAATAGGTCTGTGGGTAATTTTATATAAAAATATTCAAAATCCTATTATAAGTACTTAGTAAATCTCTGTAGAATGCATTCTTTACAAGATATTCGAAAAAAAGTGCTACTTCAGGTCCGAATTTTGAATTTTTTTTTACACAAAAGGTATTGAAAATTAAGTTCTAAATAAAAAGCATGACTTGCGAGATATTCGCAAAAAACTGTTTTTTGGTAAGCGTAAAAGATCTACTTTCTATAGGAATTTAAAAAAAAAAATTATAATAAAATTCTTCTCAAATTTAATTTTGAGTACATATAAATTCATTAGAAATTTGTTTAAACTTAGTAGTTGACGAAATATTGGCAAAATTCGGCTTTTTCACTGAAGTAAACTACTACTTCCGGTCGGCCGATTTTACTGAAAATCTAAACAGATCTCAAGAGGAATATTATACTAGCAAATAGAAAATTTGGAATTAATAGTTATAGCGGTTTGACTGCTATTGTGGTCACACACACACCACTAACAGACAGACATTTTTTAAAAACCAGTTTTACGGAATCAGGGGACATCAAAACGTGGACATTTACAAAAATCTCGAGGTTGAAATTTTTCATCATCACAATACTCCCTTATACTACGTATAAGAAAGTAAAATTGACATTTGCTTAACGATTTTGTGTATTACAAGTTTTAATTCAAGCAATTCGAAAGCATTTATTTTACAATTTATCTAGTTATACTTCAGTCATATTTCATACTGACTACAAAGCTTATATAATAGCTGTATAATTTGTTTAATAATTGTATTTTGAAATTGTAATTATGTAATTTGTTTTGTAATGGTCGTGTACATATTATTTTTTGATTTCTATTCAAATTTATTGTTATTAAAAGTTTCCACGCCGTTGGATTTTGTTTTCTGTTCGATAAATTAAGATTATTATCTCTTTTTTTGCAAACAAAATTTTCTGCCTTTTTATTTGCAAGACATCTATTAATCCGCGAAGAAATTATATATCTATACATGCACAAGTCAATTTAAATAACACGAACCAGAATGTACAAATCGGTACCTATGTACCGATATTAACTAACTTGATAAAGTCACAT
Organism: Amphimallon solstitiale; assembly: GCA_963170755.1. NCBI lineage: Eukaryota > Metazoa > Arthropoda > Insecta > Coleoptera > Scarabaeidae > Amphimallon > Amphimallon solstitiale. The sequence goes on from OY720679.1 coordinate 19,456,117, forward strand.
TTACCATACGGAACACATTGACGTATCAAAAATGTATGAAATTAATTTAAAAAATGAGTTGCTACAATCGTCTCTAATTGTAGATTATCATTAATTTGAAAAAAATCTGCTTTATTAAATTCTTCTCCGCAATGCAACACTCATGAAGAATCAAGAGTTAGCGCATAAAAGAATATTATATTGTCACCAAAGTCTTCTAATTTTTAATCTCGAGGTATATAGCTATCAAAGTTCAAAATAGGTTTTTGTAAAAAGCCAAGAAAGTTAAGAAGGTCAGAGTTTTCGGCCCGTACAAGCTAACATCGTAAAAATACTGCAGATATCGTTTAGGCTTCATTTAAGGAAAGATCGTCTTTTTCAAACCAGTGTTTGGCACTGTTCCTATATGTCAGCATTATATCGCTAGCATAATTTAAAAATGAGTCGAACGGTAAGTATATACAGATTGTCGTAGTTAAAAGTTAATATGCATCTTCAAATACACACACATAAACATGTACCTATGTATAAGACCGGTAGTGTGGGGAGATAGTGGGGAGATCGAGAGCGGGGACAACACATTCGTTCCGTAACTTTAGAGCGTGAACGTACAATACATTATATCTGAGCAAACTCGCAAATATTAATACCGCTGAAGGAAATAGAGCGATTGATTTGGATGGCTTAGGAGAACAAATTCTTAACGCCATACAAATGATTACTCCTGAAATGCAATCGAATGTACGAAATGGGTTTTATAATCGTTTAGGGTACTGCTTGATGCAAGAGGGACAGACATATGAAGATCTTCAACATTAAATTTTGTATAGTTCATTAAGTATAACATTTTGTTTCGTTTTAAATGTGAGAATTTTATTTAATTTTTTATAAGAATTTTATTTTAGTTACAAATTTTATAGAGTTTTGTTTCAGTTCAATGTTAATACATTATACATCAGTTACCAAAATATTATACAAAAGCCGTAAAGAGCGTAGCAATTCCTTAAAGCAAACGTCTACATACTAGCTTTCAACGTCTTGCACTAAAGCCTGGGTACCCCGGTGTCCCGATATGAACTCATCTGTACTCCCCTACTATCGTACCCCTCCATTTCATGTTTGCATGCACATGTGTGCGTGTCTGTATTTCCCTATATCTACTTTTATTTCAGTCAAACGGTATATACAGAGAAGTTATCAATACAACTCCAACATGAAAGAAGGCCCAAAAGCGAAAAGAAAAAAGAGCCCTCTGGAACACCAGCCTCTACATCTTGAATATATTGGCTACAAATAATTTAATGTTTTTACTATGAATAGTGTTGCTGAACACTGTGGACATATACATGTTTTGAGAATTGACATTTTAAGGCAAGACTTCATACTACAAATACTATTTAATCAACAAAGTTATATGGCGTCAATGATAGATCATCGATCTCTAATGAAATCTGACCGAATGGTGTTTTCTCACCCGGCTGTCATTAACACATAGGACAGCATTATCTGCTACATAGTAAAGTTGAATGCCAACTTTGATAAATATAAGCTCTTTGGATGAAACTTCACATTGGTAGTTTGCTTGCCTAATTGTTATTTTGTTATTAGTTTACTCTTTTTTATTTTATTTCATATGTATTAAGACATATATATAGATCTAAAATATAAATCGTCACATATAGGTTTCATTGACAGCTACATAATAGCAAAATTGCAAATAGAAAAGCATGCCCAGTCATTTGTGGCATGTATATTGTATTTTTTGTATTAACAGCATTCAGTCTTTGTATTTACAAGGCGCTGAAAAATACACTTAAACCCATTTTTTACTAAGGCCCCCAACTGCTACCCACTCGATACAAATGCAGATAAATACAAGTTTAATTTGTTATATATATTGTGATAAAGAATTAAGGAAACATTTCAAACAAAACTTTTCCTTTATCTTTATCGGAATGTATTTAGTATATCACCTCAGATATTTGGATGAGGCACCGGGTCAAGTATAAATGTACAAAGAAAATATAAAAATAAGAAAACCTTCATTTTATTATTGTATTATTATATATTGGATAAAACAATAATAAAATGAAATTTATATGTATGTACATATATTTAAAACTTAAATGAACAGCAAAACTACACCTAATGTATTCTGTAGATAAATCATCTAAATAAACATTCTCCTTAATTCCGAGGAATTCCATGTAGGTGATGTGTGCATGTTACTGTTATCTCTCGGCTAAAATTTTTAAAATCTATTTATCAGTTCATTATTGAATTAAACAAAAAAAAGATAACGGAGGATATCTATTTTCTTAGTATATATTTATACCGGCCATCAGTATATAATTGACTCAGATCACAATTTCAGTGTTAAGATTTGTGTAAACGTTTTTTTTAAAATGAAAGTTTTCAATACAGATGGGTCTGTTAGGCATGAAAATAACGATTCTATCTTTGGTTGGGTTTGGAGGGATGCGATGGAAGACAATTATTTTAAAATGATTTTCTACAATATTGACGGAAGTGTTAAATCTGAAGAATATTTTGATAAGTTGGAGTGGAAAAATCTAATTGATTCCGAAGATGATAAAGTGTCAGAAAATGAAAACATTGATGAAACATCTAAAAATGAGAAGACGTTTAAACGAATGTATTCTAATATTGAAGACGACTATAAAATGAATTTGACTGATTTATTAATCAATCTAAATAACAAAGAATCTCATTTACTACTTTCTATAATTAGCAGTTCCACCTTTCATAGTTTAAAAAGCACAAAATTGAGGCAACGAATTTTGAAAAATAATAAATACAAATCAAATGATACAGAAAATGAAACGCTAAGAACATTGAGACTCGGCAAGTTATATAAAACTTTTAATATTGAATTTAATTCGGAAATATCTAACAGACGGTATTCTTGTGACTTATTTGGATATACAAGTTACGAAGATGAAGTGAATAAATCTATAGTAAATTACATAGATGAAAGAGATGGATTGAGAAACATATTGTTTAAAGATGAATATCATAGACGAACTTGTACTGAGATAGATTCGATTTCAAAAGGAATTGAAATAGACAAAAGCATGGAACATAGAGCGGATATCGATCAAACTTTGCTGAAGTTGTTTGATAAAACTTGCGAAATGCATTGTGAAGTGGGCAAGATCAGGAAATGCTTTCTGGTAAGCCGTTAAACTCATAAACATACACGAGTGTATTATACATACGAATAAAATCGGAAAATGTCATAAAATATTTTTCATTAATTTTTAAAAAAATAATTATATGGCCATTTATATAAGAATTATAAATTAATATTTTTATCTCAATATTGTTTCTTCGTAAATAATTAAATAAATATTTCTAAAGAAAAAAACGTGTTCCCCTTAACAATTTGGCGCTCTATATATTTTTAAGTTTTTCTAGAGTATGGAGCACATTATATTGTACTTGTTTCCAAAAAGAACTATTGCATCCTTCAATTGCAAAGTCATGTGCAATACCAATATAAATCAAAAAATCATATTTGACATTTCTTTATTTGAAAATGTTACTAACAAAACTTGTAAAAATAAATTGTTCAAAATATCAACGGTTTGAATATTTTATAAACAATTATTTTTTTTTCGAAGAAATTATTTTAATGTATTATTATTACATGTAGAAAATTATGCTTTTTAGAATTTCCAATATTTTCAAATAAAAGAAAAATTTGCTTTTTCTATTTAGTTTAATTTTCCAGATATCCATAAATAAAACTATAGGGTATTAGAGTTGCAACTGAGACACTCTGTATACGTATATATTTCAATGTTATAACCTAGATATTATACTGGGTATTTTACACGTAAATATAATACAAAAAAGAACAATATCTGTCATCAGATTCATAATTATTTTAAAATTACGGCTATTTGATAAACTAACTTATGATAATACTGAATACAATTTTAAAAAGACGAAAGATTCACAAGTGATAGCCCCTGTAAGAGGCGCGATCAGTTATTGATGCTATTTCACTTTGCTTTTGCGTCTCGAATGTTTTGCATAAAATCTTTATTGCGAACTTTTTTGTTACCCTTTTCAAAATAATATTGACAGTTCACACCTAATAAGTAACATCTGAATATTTTAAGATTCAAATCACCAAACGGTTGTCTGTAATTGTTTTCGCATAGGGATTTAGTAACCTTTATGTTATTAAATCATTAATTTGAAAACATCTTCCTTTATTTATTCTATCGCTAGAATCGTGTCTAAATATTTAATCTACTAAATAAACACCATGTTATATATTGACAATGCGACAAAATGTCATTATTAATCTGTCTTTTTATATTAATTTTATGTTAAAGTTAATTAGTTAAGTCAGTTTTTCTTAAAACTACTTCATTTTGCATTGTGAGTTGAAGGTATGTAATAATATAACCTCAATTTTGCAGTGCGCGTCTATTTATGTTACAAATATTTTGTAGATTATCTATTATCTTCATTATGGATAAACGAAAATTTGTAAAAGATGACGTATTGACTATATTGGAGACAATTATTGAGTTTTGTGAGGAAGAGAAACGAATAGGCCGCTACGCTTTTCCTGTAGATTAAGTCATTAGAAGAGTGGATGTTATGACATTAAAATCAGAAAAAACTATAAAGCGTGTCAAAAGCAAATTGTTTAAGAGTTTGGAAGACCAACCTTCATCTTCGACTACCCTTATAGAGCCGAGAAAGAAAAAGAAGCCAAAATTATATTAGATGATGCGGACAAGTAATATATTAATATAAATTAACATACTTTACATGTATTCTAATTTAAATTTTAGATCTGTACTGCGAAACAGAGTCACATCCATGTACCTACAGTGTCAGTAAGAATGTACCTACACAGTTTACATACTTATATGAAATCTGAAACTGAATTCTCTGGTTGCAAAGAAACATTACGAAAAATTATTATTGAGATGGGATACAAGTACAAGAAATGTGAGTCGGACAGAAAAGTATTGATGGAATGACAAGATATAGTGGCCTGGCGAGCACGGAATTTGCGATTTAAAATCTTCAACGATAGTCTTGGTGAAAACAAGAGAGAAAAATAGCAGATTTTAGGTGCAAGATATTTTTGTTGATTTTGTTGAAACAAGTTTTCTCAAAAATCCTTCGGAGGAGATTTGTTTGCTTGGGTTCACTTTATAAATTGAATAAAAAGCTATCCCGCTCTGCACTTATTTGTCGTTCAACTATTCTTTACTTTGTTTTAAATAAATATAAAATAAATTAAAATTAGGCAACCCACATTACAATGAATTGTTATTCGAGTAAAAATCTTTCCCGCGGTTACAAATATGTAAATATTTGGTCACAAATTAATTTTTATTCGCTTAGATATTGAGTTATTATTATTCAAATATTTATTATATATTCCCTATGTGTAATAAGTACTCGGACATCCTTGGCTTATTAAATTACGTGCTATGCAACCAATATTACATTTACGTTTACTAACAAATAGAAACTTACGCAACTTATATTACTAGCGGGACGGGTAGACGCAAGGGGGTGTGAAGAGGTGGAGGTAGACGATATTCGGTTCTGTCACAGCGCTTCGGTTTTATTCATAGATTCTGTCATTGATAAAGGAATACTATAGATGGGAAACATAATGTATAAAGAATGAGTACTTACGGAACTGTTGATGTTGATGTTTTATAATAAGCCAATTTTCGCTTATAACTGCTATATTATTATACACTCGAATATTATAGGTATATATGACATTTATTTTTAATGACAAACAGTCACTCGGATTTAAGTTGGAATAGCCGACCGATTCCGATAGATTTGCGTCTCCGCTAGGGCCGGTAGAGATACCGTAAAGTAGGGATAGACGACGCAATAGCTTTCATGCATTTTTGTGGTTATTTCTAAAACACATAACTTCTTTAAGAAAATAAATTAGTACAAAAACTGGCCTTGACATTATAAATTGATGCCTTTTGCATCACTACCCAAATTTGAGATTCTAAAATTACAAAATAAATTCAAAAAACGCAAAACGGCGATGCCTTAGTTTTCGATAGGTAAACGCTCCTCTTAAACAAAAAACTAATTAAGTATCTACACATAAACTACTTATAATAAGCACTACCTAACACCATCTAACATGAACTAAACTAAAAAAGACTACCTTTTCCTTTTCCACGGCCTTTCTTCACTCTCACCTCTCCTGCAATTTTTCTCTTCGTCTCTCAATGTCTAGTACCCCAATGTCACTTGGTCCCCCCACTTTATCTTCTATCGGTCATTTGTATTACAATGTTAATCGTTCCTCCTCTTTTCCCAGCTTCTTCTTTTATCTTTACTATAGCTTGCTTCATTATTTGTTCTTTTCTTCCAATAATTGCGAGATCTTCAACCTATGCAACTACCAGCATTGACTTATCTATTTTGCCTCCCTTAACACTACAACTACAATACCTTATAATGCCTTCTATTAGGATATTAAATAATGTTGCTAATAAACCCATCGTCTCACTCTTGCCTTAATTTATTTGGTATTCAAATTTTTGTGACTCTTTTAATTCCTTCTTTTTTTTGATGCTATCGAATGCTTGTCTAAAATCTATTAAATTATTTGCAATTCTATGCTATTTTCATGTTTTTTTAAGGATCTGGTTCATGGTGTAAAGAGCATCTATTGTAGATTTACATTTTTTAAATCCATGCTGATAGTCTCCAATTGTATGTTCGGTATAAATCTTTCCTCTTTTGTGAATCAGTGATGTAACGACTTTATATGCAACACCATGGAGCATGACTCATCTGTAATTATCGCACTTCATTGATTTACTTTTTTCAGTATTGGTACAAAGTTCCATTCTTTGTATATTCTTTCTTGTTGCCATATTTTTGCAATTAGATCAAATATATTTTTTAAATCAACTTCAGCTTACCACTAATATTATCAGAACCTCTAGCCTTGTTCTTTTTCAAGTAGTCAATCTCTTCATAGCACTCCTCACTTGTTGGTCTAAATTGAGGCATATCATTTGTAATATTACTCCCATTTTCACACCTTTAGTTCAACAATGGTCCCTTTCAGCAGACGGATCGGGAACCTTTCCCGGTCCAACTGTTGACTTGACAACAGGTGAGTGTTGGAAGTACAGGACTGTTCATCTTTATGTGATCACTTTCCATTTGGTACTTTTCACTGCTGCCATTTGTTGAAATTATACAAATTAAACCGAATAACGAATAATAATGACTTGTTTTTTTGCATTAAGTTTCGTAGTTTTTAGTGTAAGGGCCGGCTTTTCCAACCCCCATTAAAATACCCGGTTAACTTCAATATTATAATATATTTATTTCTGCACAATAGCTTTAGTTTGTTCGTCTACTTCTCTATTGTCTTCAAAATTGTGTACTACGATGGTGTTGAAATGCGTTAATAACGCATGCGGACGGAATACGCTCACTAAGTGAGCGTACATCATCTGAATCCGATCACTGAACAGTTCCGCAACTGTTGTGTCTGTTGACCAATGTCATGTGTTTCTCCCATTCCTAATTGTCAAAATATGCTGCCACACGTTTTGCATGCTGTTTTCTTATAACTTAGTGTATGTTTTTCGTTATCGGCTTCTATTTCCTCCATAATTTTTCAAGTCAAACAATGTTTACAGTTTCTCTAGTATGCCAGAATTCCACTCTCAAACAATTCCAATCCGATTTAGTTATTATAATATAATAACACAGACGAACAAGTATTTTTCATGTAAATAAAAATGAAATGGTAAAGATAATATGAAAATGTATTCTTCCTGCTTATTGTGGATACAAATTGCAGAAATTCTAATTATAAAATTTCGCAAATTTGATTTTTTATTTATTTTTCACTATATGCAAACAATTTGTTTTTGTTTTGATATTGATACTATTACTTCTATTCACGTCAACTTTTGATCACAAATGAACAGAATAAATGAAAATATATAATAATACTGTTGCGTTTTCGTTACATTGCCCCCTTCTTAAAAACGGCGTTTCGTCCCGAAACACACTATTCCATGTTCTTCTCGCTGGCGGATGACGAAATCCACACCGGGACCCACAGGTGCACCCAGCCGTCTTGTGGAAATGGCAATCCACCGCCCCAGGCTGCACAACAGGCTGATTGGGCCGACATCCGCACACGACCATTTCCATACCAGTATACCGAAACACTGCCTCCAGCATGTTTCTTACTGTTCTCCATTCCAAACGGTCTAATCCGCAGCCCAGTTTCGGAATTGCCAGCCTCCTTACATTTCCCATAAATTGGCTCCTTACATTTCCCATAAATTGGCTCTCTAGGTTTTCCGGTAATTTGTCCCGCATCCGCCACTTCACCGCCGTCACGTCTATGGTATGGGCAATTGGTTGAAACACACCATCTCTGGCTCACTATGGGGTGTTAGTCTCATGCGATAAACGACGTCATCTATTTGCTCTAGTATTTCGTGTGGTCCCTCCCAGTATTGTTGGAGCTTTGGGGATAGGCATCGGATAGCTCAGGATTGATGCACTTATCAGAGTCTCCTTCAGTACTTCGAAAGACGCTTGACATTCGCTATTCCAGTGGAAAGGCCCATTTTCTGTCAGACGAGTCAGGGGCTTTGCAATGTTGGCGAACCCCGGGACGTATCGCCGATAGTACGTGCACAATCCCAGAAAACTTCTCACTTCATGCTTGTCCTTTGGGATCGGCCATTTTCGCACGGCTTCTATCTTCTCTGGGTCGACAGCAATCCCTTTTCCAGATATCACATGCCCCAGGTAACTCACTTCTTTGCGGAAAAGGTGACACTTCTTAGGGCTCAACTTCAGATTTGCACCTCGTAGCCTTCGGAATACCTCCTCCAAATTCTTCACGTGATCTTGAAAGGTTTTCCCAACTACAATCACGTCATCAAGGTATACCAGGCAAGTGTTCCACGAGAGTCCCTTTAACACTGTGTCCATGAGTCGCTCGAAGGTAGCGGGCGCGTTACATAACCCAAAAGGCATGACCGTAAAATGCCACAGGCCCGCCCCCATAGTGAACGCAGTCTTTTCTTTATCGCTAGGCTCCATTCCCACTTGCCAGTAACCACTCTTCAAATCCAAGGTGGAAAACCATTTCGTCCCAGCCAAAGTGTCCAATGTGTCGTCTATTCGTGGCAAAGGATAGCTGTCTTTCTTCGTTACCTCGTTGAGTCGGCGATAGTCTACGCAGAATCTGGTTGACCCATCCTTCTTCCGCACAAGTACCACTGGCGAAGCCCAAGGACTATTAGAAGGCTCAATTATACCTTCACTCTCCATGTCTCGTACAATTTGTTCGGCTTCTTGGCGTTTTGCTAATGGTAGTCTTCTGGGTGCTTGGCGAATTGGGTGTGCATCGCCTGTATTGATCTTATGCGTGACTACATTGGTTCTTCCTTTGGCGCCCTTCTTTATTCCAAAGACATCTCGATATCGGCATATCAGATCTTTAACTTGCTGCTGTTCCTTCTTGTTCAGACCTCGGCAAGCCATATTGATGACGTTTCGGAGCTCTTCTGGAACGTCAGCAGGCGTACCTGCCTCCACTTCATCTTGATGAACGATGGCCGACACGGGACAACACCATCCCAATACAGTGCCTCCTTTCAACATCACGGGGTAATAATTGACGTTCATTACCCTTACTGGCACGGTCTTCTGGGATCTTACCAGCGCCTTTGCAATCATTATTCCTCGGCCCACTTCTTCATCATCAACCTTTGGCTCCATCATCGTAACCTTCCCTTCAGTCAGGTTTCCTTCCATGCAAGCTTCCAGGATCATCTCAGTCCGTTCACCCAGGATAGTGTCCTCTGCCAGTACAATGCGTATGGAATGGTTATTCATAGAACGGAGGACGAGTTCTTCATTGCCTATCTTCAAGACGCCCAATTTCAGGTCCAACTGGAACCCATATAGCTTCATCACATCCATTCCCAAAATAACTTCTTCCTCTATGTCCGCAACCAGGACGCGATGTTGGATTGATACTGGTCCAATGGCCATCTTCACATCAACTTCTCCTTTTACGGTAGCCACGTCGCCTGTTGCTGTTCTGAGTTGCCATTTGCTGTGTATTAACGACTTCTTCAATTGTATGTGATAAACCTGCTCCAGGTGTGCATGCCCATATCTCATCTCAAGACGCTTGATTAATTGAGGGTAGTCTTGACACTCTTCTGGAAGTAAGGTCTGTAGAACGTCACTGGCTTCTCCTCTTAACGACACAATCAGGGCAGTAGCTTTCTCCGGGGACGTCCATCCATTTGCTCCTGCAGCGGCTTCGAATTGTTTTAGGTACGTCATCCATGACGTCTTCCCATCGAAGGTGGGAGGTTTTACCTTTGCCTTTGTTGTTTGGCAAATTTCCAGGCTTCTGCTTGAGGTGTCATGGGAACTGCAGTCATTCATAGCTGGTAATTGAAATTGAATTTTAAATTCGTCCCTCAATTTCTGTTCTACGGCTTCGATGGCCTCAGAAAATTCCTGTCTCATTTCCTGTCTCATATTCGATGCATTCTTCTGAATGTCTTCCTTAAAAGTAGTCTCGAGTTGTTTCGAGTTATTTTCGATTTTATTTAACATCTCGTCTTTTAGTGTCTCCATAGTAGTCTCGAATTGTTTTGAATTATTTGCAATTTCATCTTTTAAAGTTAACATTTCATCTTTTAAAGTTTTTGAATTGTCTGCAATTTCATCTTTTAAAATGTTTGAAGTATTTGCCATTTGAGTTAACATCTCATCTTTTAAAGTTTTTGAATTATTTTCAATTTTATCTTGTAGAGTTAACATTTGATCTTTTAGGATTATTAAGCTTGGATCAGTCTGCATTTGAAACAAATATTTTTCGGGATCCTTACCTTCATTTATTAAAATGTCACGAAGCCGCTCCTGAAGAATTATTTTTTTTCCAGACGTATCTGCGTCCCTTTCTTCTAATTCCGCCTTTAACTCGGTGACTTTTAATTCTTCCAAACGTTTGGTAGCCATTTATTTATTTATTTATTTGCACTTATGTTTATCCCACACTGACACCAAATTGTTGCGTTTTCGTTACAATACCTAATTAATTACACTAGAACTTCTTTCTATTCATTTTCTTATTGTATTGGGTTGAGAAACTTTCTACCAGTCCCTAGCGGTCAACAACAATTAAAAAAATTTGTAAGCAAAGGACGTTTAAAACTAACATTAGAACAGATTGTAGTCTACTTATATTTACTTTCACAAAAAGCTGTTTGTCAATAAAAGATAAAAATACTACTTCAGTTCCGAAATTTAAAATATACTATACAAAAGTTTACAAACTGATTTATGAATACTTTTCTGTTCTATTATTCTGGACATGACAAGGTTTCGTTAAAACAATAGTTCCGCTTTTATTTACGAAATATCAAAACGAAATTTAAAACACAAATAAACAAAGGCTCAATGCATGCTCGACTGGAATTAGTTTTTAAAATATATTTTCTGAAACTGTGTTATGATGTAAAATTTTGCCAACTTTGAGAGTGAGATGTAGGAGTAAATAATTTGAATTACAAGAAAACACTCCCAACGAAGCCTTAATTAATCCTTTGTATTCAATTTAATGCAAAAACATAATAAGGAAAGCAAAAATGTCTGCTGTTTGTTTTATTTTAACTAATACCTTACATCGCCGGAATTTACATTAGCGCATATGGCGCCACCCTCTTACGTCCTACCTCACGGCAGTTAGTCGGCACCTCTGCGTAAGCCCCCTTAAGTTTAAAATATTATACCAATAGCTTTAGCCGTTTATGCGCAATCGTGTTCGCAGACGAACAAACACACAGGAAGGGTAATATTTTTCAAAAAGAATCTTTTTTATAACCACAGGAACCCGAAACGTCTATAGAAATGTTGACGTCGAAATGAAAATTTTTATGATCACAATACATTACTATTCTGTGTCCAAGAAACTATTAACAAAGCTCAGTTATGCGCAGATTTTTCAGATAATTGTTCACTAGAATATATCATCCTTTATTAAATTGCATTCAATGACTATTACCATCGCAAATTCTTATAGACCACCTAAAGATAATATAAATTATCTTATTGTTGATTTCGATCATATTCTACCTCACGTTTATCTCATTACTGACCATACTATTTGTCTTGGTGATTTAAATGTAGATCAATTTGATTTAAATAACCCTTTACGTGCCGGTTTTGAATCTTACGGCTCCGTTCAGGTGATAAAGGAAGCAACTAGGATTACTGCAAAGTCCTGTACACTCTTGGATTCCATCTTTGTGGTCCAAAACTAATTCAATACACATATTTCAAGAACTACCGTTACACATCCTCTTCAACTGATTTGCATAACATCTCTTGGGCTACTTGATTTGGGAGGATGCATAGATCGCAAACTTGATATTTTCAATAAATTCATTACTTCCTTGTTTAATTTTTATGCTCCAATTATGGAGGTTAGTATAACCAAGCCAGAAGCTCCCTGGTTAATTGGAAACTTAAAAATGTTTGTGAGGTTGAGAGACACAGCTGTTTCTGAAGGACTTCGAAATTTCACACTTAGCATGGCTCGACTTGAAAAAAAGAAATATTTGGTTTATAATTCTTCAAATTCAAAATGATTATGGTCTAAGCTTCAGTCTCTCAATGTAAAATCCTCCTCGTAGACTACACTGCGTTACCATTAGCTGATGTTCATAAAATAAATGATTATTTTCCGCCTTCTGTTGAGTCTCTTAATGATAACTCCTAAGATCTGATTGCTTATTACAACTCTACTCATCACATTCCTGAAGCCTTCTATGAGTTTGCATTGGCATCAGTTGAGGAAGTCCATACAATTATTAATAGCATCACTACTGATGCATATGGGTATGACAATATTTATTCAACTATGCTGAAGTAATGCATGCAGTTCTTTCATTGATTCTTATGTTACATCTCTTGCAAATTGTTGTTTCGAACAGTCTTGTTTTCCTACTATGTGGAAGTCTGCGTTGGGCATCCCCTTGACTAAAAAACTAATCATACGACTTTCTCTGATATAAGAATAATTAGTATATTCCCAGTTTCTTCTAAAATATTAGAGAGAGTTCTTTATAATCAGATTTACAATTTCTTTACTCCCAATAATTGCCTTCCCCCTTATCAAACTGGTTTTCGGAAGCGCTCCAGTACTGCTGCTGCATTGGCTTATGTGTTGAATGACATAATGACGTCTATTGATAATGGATTGAATTGTGTGCTTATTATTTTAGAAGCGAAGCGCGTATCGTGGTGATATTTCAAGTAGTTCCGTTATTTTATCTGGAGTTCCACAAGGTTCAATCCTAGATCAGCTATTTTTTATAATTTAAACATTCTATCATCTGTTAATAAATGTAATATCCAAGCTTATGCAGATGACACACAGTTATTTCATTCATTTCCTTTTCACGAGTACCAAAGAACGGCTCATGATATTAATGCGAACTTGTTTGATTTGAATGAGTTATCTGTTGAACATAACTTCCTTCTTAATTCGCAGAAGACTAATGTGTTGATTTTCGGTTCTAAATATGTTGATTTTTTAAAATCAAACTTACATTTACACATTTGAAATAATCGCTTACCTTTTGTCGAGGCTTCCCCCAAGATCTTTCACAAGCGAAGTCGAGTACCAACAAGGTTGGTACTCGACTTCGCTTCAGTGAACATGTTTCCTAGTTACTACAGAATTCCTACAGAGCTTTGAGAGTGTAATATTCTAGTAGTCATATTTTAAATTCTTTTTTGAGGCGACAACTTTGTGAAAGTTTGGTCTTATCTTTGTTTAGCTATTGTGATTTTGTTTATGATCCATGTTTGGTTGCGCGGGATGAGATGCGAATTCATAAGCTTTAAAATTCTTGTTGTAGACTTATTTGCAATCTAAGAGACTATGATCATGTTTCAACTAGTATTAAATCTATTAGCTGGTTAAATATGGAAAACCGCCGGAAATTGCACCTGGCTAACTTTTTCCATTCGTTGCTTCAGTTGGCGTCCCTATCCGTCCCTCTCAGAGGCTTTTTGATTTCACGGCATTTCATCCAGATACTCAACACGCGCAACAAGTATTTACTTACTGTTCCACGTCATTATACATCTCTTTTTGAAACATCTTTTGGATATTCGGCCGTTACACTTTGTAACAGTAAATATTAAGGGTATCAGTAGACGCGCGGTTGTTAAGTTTTACTTGTTGCCATAACGGTAACGTAGTTTATACGTATTGATGTACGGGTTATGTAACTGTGTGTTTTACCTTCTCACCACAGTTTTTATTTCTTGTATTTGTTGATGGACTCTGGTTGAGTATGAATAGCTAGACTTCGCCAGAGTTCATCAACGTAATAGTTTACTTTCTTCAATAAAGGCAATTTATTATTATTATTATTTATACATATAAAAGTTAATTGAATCTGTCGTACTTTCCCCCAAATTCTTTGAAAATTTCTATAGACCATATATAATCATAATTTTGCTTTTCAGAAATATGACAGGAAAATCGAATCATTAATAAAGGATTGCAAAAATCTTCAAGAAGATATGTATGAAATTAAATATCTGGACGATATAATTTTAATGTTGGAATACAAAATTGAAAAACTAGATCACAACTGGCCATTTAGAGTTGGTAGAGGAAATTCCCCTTATTTGAATCAAAATTTAATCGTATAATTCTTATATGTCACACATATTTATAACATACATGTATTATAGATACCTACTACTATATAATATTGTGTTAAAGAAAAACAATTATCTTAAGCGGAATTTATAACGAACGAATTCAAGTTAATAAAATTGAACGAAAGGTGAATAGAGAACGCATGAACTTATTTTGTACTGTTTTGTCAATATCGTTGCTATGTGAACAACTGTTATATCTAATCAACTCTAATACAAGCACAACTTGTTTGTAAAAAAATGGCAAAAAAAGGTCAACAAGTGCAGTTGCAAGCTGAAATAAACACAGAGGAAGATTGGGACAAACTACTGGAACGGGATGGTTTAATAAGTGAAATATGAAAACAAGGAAGTCAACATAAAATTGTAATTTTGTAAATATATTGCAGTTGTTGACGTTTACTCTGACTGGTGTGGGCCATGTGCCGCAATGTCTGCTAATTTGAAGAAACTGAAACTTGAAATTGGTGGAGACAATTTACATTTGGCAATGGTAATTATATAAAAGGGATAATTTAAAATATGTAATTATAGGTATGACGTATCTTCACAGGCTAAATCAGATAATATTGAATGCTTGGAAAGATTCAGAGAAAAAAGTGAACCAACTTGGATGTTTATAGCAGTAAGTCTACTAAATTATATTTTTAATAATACATAACAAAAGCTTAGTATCTATCTAGAGTTCTATAGGTCGTCAAGTAAGGTGATATAATACACATTTAAAATCTTGCACTATGTTGTTGGGGTCCTATCGAACTTCACCAATGTAAAACTTTACAAATAAACCCAAGAATGTGTAATTCACTTACACATCTCATGTAACCTCGTATCTATAATATTATAAACAATATGAAGTAATTACTTTTAATGCTTTGCATATTTAGTTTTTAGATTCTATAACTTCATTCTCTCTAGATATCAACTATGTAGTTATTGCCATAAATTCTGGACACAAGTATAAAAGAAAGAGTTATGTGGAGTTATATTTCTTTTATTATTCAACATAATCACGTTCTACCGCGCGATCATTTAAATTCTAAATTAGAGCAGTTTGTGAAATTTAAATTAAGTTGGTATATAAGTAATAATTTACAATTTGAATTGTCAAAGTGACGTTTCAAAATGTTTGATTTAGAACATAAGATTTTGTTACTGAAAGTTATTTTAAAAACGCCGAACGACAAGAGAATGGTGAATGGACATATTCAGTACCGCACTGCATCAATGATTTTCAAAATGCCTTCCCTAATTTTCCTGCGGATTATCAAAAATTAGTCCAAGAAATTTACACATGTGTGGCAAAATTTCGTAATGTTGGAACTGTAGGTAGGAAAGCTGGTAGTGGCGCGCCCAAAAAAAGGACTCCTGAGATTGTGGCAGATGTTGCAGAAAGAATGAAACAGTCTCCCAAAAAATCTCTTCGCAGATTAGCCCAAGAAATAAACCTTTCATATGGAACTTGTCAAAAAATTTTAAAAGAAAATTTAAATCTTTATCCCTATAAGATTAACGTCGTTCAAGAGCTATTCCCTCGAGATTTTCCTGTACGAATAGAATACTGTCAGTGGTTTTTGAATAATTTAAATAACAACAACACTTTGGATTTAACATTTTTTTCTTACGAAGCATGGTTTCACCTATCCGGCTATATAAACAAACAAAATATGCGTATTTGGTCTTCGGAAAATCCTTATGAGTTTATTCAATGGCCTCTCCATACGCAGAAAATTGGTGTTTGGCTAGCGGTTTCTAGAAGGCGTATATTTGGACCTGTGTTTTTTGAAGGAACGATAAATGCTGAGAGATATCGAAATAATTTACTTGAACCATTTTTACAAAATCTTCATGATGACGAACTTTTACATGGGTATTTCCAACAGGACAATGCAACAGCTCACAAAACATGGGAAAGTATGGCTCGAATTCGCGAGTTTTATGATAATCGCGTCATTGAATTTCCGCCTCGCAGTCCGGACTTAACGATTCTTGATTATTTCATTTATTCGTATCTGAAAAACACAGTTTACAAAAATAACCCACAAAATCATGAAGAACTACAAGAGGCAATTTCTAATGCATGTAACGCTATAACCGTTCAGATGTTGGCAAATGCTTTTGAAAATATGAAACGGAGGGTTAACAGTTGCATTGCAACAGGGGGAGAACACTTTGAACACCTTTTGTAATTCACAATAAAACTAATTTATCTTGTAATGCTTTCATTTCCATTAAATTTAAATCGATTACACATAAGATTCACAAATGTCACAAAGTATAACATAACCGCAAATTTCAATTAATCAATAATTGACATTCTGGACAACCTAATAAAAAAAATCCCGCCTGCTATAATTTAGAATTTAAATCATCGCGTGGTACTTCTATACACTTATTACACACTTTAATTGATGGTTTTTTGCCTGTAAAAAAAAAGTTTTGTATGTACTCTAATTTCGCTATTACAACTGAATACAGATCGTTATTATTTTACAAGTGTGGTTTGATAATTCACTTGGTTGTATGTGAAAGAAAACAATTTTAATTTATTAACATACTTCATTTTTCGACATAGTGCCCTCGAAGTTCAACGCACTCGCCCCAACGTCTCTCCAACTTCTCGATTCCTTCGCGTAAATGAGTTTCTTCGAGGCTTTCAAAATACTGGCTAACTTCCTGCATGACCTCTTCATTTCATCCAAATTTTCGTTCTGCCAAAAAAGTTTTTAGTTTCGCGCATAGATGGTAGTTTGAGGGAGCTAGATCTGGAGATTACAAGATGCGGAAGCAGTTGAAATCGTAACTCGGCCAATTTTTGCTGAGCGACACGGCAAGAATGTACGGGGGCATTGTCATGGTGCATCAGCACATTTTTTGCCCATACCCGGGCGTTTTTCTCTTATTGCCGCTTTTAAACGGTCCAAAAGTGATGCATAGTAGCTCCGAGAATGGTTTTCCCACTTTCGAGATAATCAATTAGGAGCATTCCTTTGCGTCCCAAAAAACTGATGATAGCACCTTTCCAGCGCCGCTGTTTCATTTCCGGGACATAGCGGTGTATCCAGGTTTCATCCATTGTCCATAAACAACGCAAAAACTCTACTGCATTCAAAAATTTGTAAATTGTCATTAGATATTCGAATGCGAATTTGCTTTTGTTCTGGAGTGAGTAGACGCGGCACCCATCTTGCACAAAGTTTTTTCTTATGCAATTCTTTATGCAAAATGAAGTGAACCCGCTCAGTTGTGGTGCCTGTGATTTCTGTTAATTCGTGCACTTTCACTCGTCTGTCGGCTAAAATCAATTCATGGATTTTATCGATGATTTCAGGTGTCAAAGCCGATTTCGGGGCTCCAAGACGTGGTGCATTTTTAATGCTTGTTCTGTCTCGCTTAAATTCATTTACCCAAAGTTGAACACTCTCATAAGGACACGAGTCACCCAATGTAGGTTAAATGCTGCTTAAATTTCCTTCGCTGTTTTTCCTTCGAGAAAAAAAATTGAATCACACTGCAAATTCCAATTTTATCCATTTTCCATTGTTGCTTCTTTTGTTTAAGTAAGTGCACAGGCTAAACAAATCCAGACTGGCAACTACTTGATAGTAAAACATCCAAGATCTTCTATTCTTGTCACACACAATGAACGTGTACGAAGATGGCACTAGCAGCATATTGGTGCGGAATTGGAAATGAGCTTAACTTGGACAAATCATACATCAGCATAACTATTGGACAAATCACATATATCCTCAACTTGTATGTTTAAGAAATGCGAATATTTTTATTATTCATAGAAATCTCCGTTTATTATACTTACACAATATAATACATGAAATCACTCTAACGCAATATATTCCTATGAGTTTACATTACCACAGTTCACTAATTTTCACTCTGTACTCGCTTATTTACTTATCATAAACTCGCAATCAATGTCAACATATATGTATAATTAATATGATGTACAATGAGAAAGAATTGCAATACATCGAATTTGCAATGTTGTTTGGAATGACATATAACCCCAACATCACAAACAAATTCAAATGACGCCAGCGCCATCTCATCTCCCGTTCAGTTAATATGGCAAACATGGTATAGGCCTTGATATACAAGCTACAGAAAACTGTAAACAGGAGGGCGAAGGGATGTGGTCATACAATGGTGTACTCTGTACTCTGATAAAAGTCGATTGTATTCGGCATCTTCGTAGTAACTTTTAACTTTTACTACAATATATTACCGGGAAAAATTAATGAATGGGCACATCCTACTGCCGAACCCGTCTGGTGGCTACTGTTCCGAACTAATTTTCAGTTGTATATGTATAGTATACATAATCAAAGGTATAGAATTGATATTTTCATTTGCTTAACAAGGTGGCATAATCTGGATAAAATTTGGGACTTAGTTCCCAGTCTGACTTTGTTTAGTCTGTGGTAACTATCAAACATCGAATTACTGTCAGAACTTTATAACTATACGTATACAGCAAGGCCAACTGTATCAATATCGCTGAGCGATATTAGCCCGTCGCATAACGAAATTTTTGTGGTTCTGGTAAACTTAAACTCTTGATCCTTATGTGGCGCCATCTATCCTAAGCACAAAAAACTGCTTGGTAATCGCTGAGCATTTTTAAAATCACGTGATAAAAATATGCAATATGATTGGATTATATTAATTCTACTGTTATTGACATTTGACTCATTTGACATTTATTTTGTCTATTCCATATTCTTTTCTACTTAAATCATTCTAATACTACACATATTCAGTCGTTTCATTTAATGTGTTTACTATAATAAATTTTGGATGTTAGGTCAAGTACCAATAGAAAACTATATATTCAGTTTTATCACGAAAAAAAACCTGGCTGTTCTGGGTCATTTAGTTCTCTTCAAAATAGTAATAATTAAGGTCTTTCATGAGGGATTCAGGAATACTTGCTTCAAATAGTAGACCAGAATATAGTTGATTCTCAAGTAACTTTGCCTGTTCTTTAAGTATAGAGTACGAAGGAGAATTATTGGTCTATACGTATTCTATTTGTTCTTATTCAAATATTTTCTGAAATGTTTATTTCACTGACCAATGATCATAGCATCACGCCATATCCAACTATCACTATATCTTTTCAAATTCAATATACCTACCTACTTGCATCAGCATCTGCTAGCAACGGTGAATAATGGGCTGTACCCAATTTTAGCGCATTTGCGATAAATTATTATTAAATTTATTAATTCTTCCACCTATCAACAACAAAACTTTCTTTATTTGCCTTTGAACGTGATATATAAATTATAAAAAAGTAGGGAAGTCATATTGTAATTCAGTGCCTATGTACCTTTTGCATTAAACACCATCCTGGTGAATGTTTAAAGAAATTATAAATGTGCTCCCCTGAAATATTTTTTATTTTTACATCGAAATCCGCTATTCATGTTACCTACGTAAATGACATTAATTTTGAATATTTAAACAATAACAGACTTGACAAAATATGAACATGTAAGATGATAGCGCTAGCAGCACATTGGTGCAATGTTTGCCTAAACACAAAATCAACAATGTATTGAATACCGAGTGAATGGGAAATAACTGCAGTAAATGATCAAACATCTCATCTCGTATAATATGACATGAATTATATAAATGGATAAATTCTGGGATAAATTACCGTTCTGTCCTGTCAAGTTTGTGATTAAGGCAAAAGATTTAATGTCAATAAAACTTTCGATTTGAAATTCCATGTTTTATTCTTAGGTGTGTTTTGGCATTACCTTCAATATGAATCACTTATAGTAGTTATTCTTAGTTGTACTTAGTGTAATATCTGAAAATGAAAATATCTAAAATGTCGAAAATGGTAGCATCTACCATAACAATATATTATGATATATATTTCATTTTTAGACATCCAAACATCCAAATATGAATTAATTTTCTCTCAAAACTGTGCCTACTTTAAAAGTATTTCTTGAACCTCCATCAAAAATGTAAATGTGTTAAACGAATTATGTTTGTATTTATTTTATAAATATATTTTAAAAATTGCTTTGAACAATTTTTGTGCAGCATGGCAAAATGGTAAATCTCATGTTCGGGGCGAACGCACCCAAACTAACAAGGTTAATAACGGAAGAACTGAAAAGAGAAGAAGCTGTACGAGAAGGATCACGAACAAGAGAGGATATGGATATTTTGGAACTGGCACCTGAAGAAAGAGTACGTTTTGAATCGTCAGAAAGGGTTAGATTAGAAAATGAAGAAGTTGAGCGAGAAGTCAAGATGAAAGCGAAGGATGAAAGATTAAATTTAATTGTGGATTGTATATTGCAAGACTTTCAGCATATTGGCGTACTAGTTGTTTTTCCCTATGCGCTTGACAAACTCAGCTTATTACAAGAGATTTGGGAACCTAATGGTTTAAAAGCAAGCCATATCGAAAAAGAGAGTTTCAAAAATATTAATTTAGAAGATATGCTCTATTTTACCGACTACCGATTTCCAGAAATAGTACAAGGACTAGCCGAAGAAGGCGTTTGTCACTGTTATACACTTAAAACTGAAAATACCGAAGACAACATTGATTCTCTTGTTTTAAATGCAGTTTATGGAACATCTCAAATGCCACCAGGCAGCGCTAATAGTCTTGCATTAAAGATGCGCACTATGGTTACGAAGCCACCGAAGGAGGGAGAAGAAGGAGAGGAAGAGATGGAAGAAGACCAAGAAGAAGAACTGGATGGTATCTGGGTGCCACCGAATGCAAAAACCAGGGCATTAGCCATCTACATGTTATTCCCTAACCAGGCTCTCTCTCATGTTCCGCCTGAACCAGAGCCTATTCCACCACATATCGCAGTAGCCTACGATGCTTTTAAGCGAAATGACGTTCTCACGTTAATAGAAGAATATGGAATAGACGTAATGCGATTTGGATTTTTCACTGACGAAAAACCCGATACAGCTAAATTAATTGCAAAAACAGTAGCTCAATTTGAAAAGAAATCCGAGGAAACTACTTAGTAAGTGAGAATAATGTTAATACTGTCGGATCGCTTATAACTTGTTTGTAATGAATGTATTATTTACAGTATTGCAGCTTAAAAGGCTAGCTATAATGAACAGTAATCAACAAACAGCATCTGGAAAGCTATATTATTCGCTTCGCACAGGCAAAGCCATAATGTTCATATTGTTTTAAATTGGACATACAGATACGTCTATATGCAAATGCAGGCATTTCAAATTAAAAAAAAAAATTCTCAATAACCTTTTAAAATTAGAAAATTCTTAGATAATTAAATTATTAATTAATCATGTACGTCCAATTTTAAATACTACTTTAACATGTATGTGTACTAATATACCGTGAGATCAAAAATTATATTATTATAATATTTATAATATATAAATTATAAAGGTTTGCCATGGAATGCAAAACGTCTGTCTTAAGTTATATCATTAAGTGTCATAGTGACAAATATTAATGACAGTATGACACTTATTTATATAACTTAAGACAGACGTTTTACATTCCATGGCAAACCTTTATCAATATAATTTTTGATTTCGCGGTACATGCTAACAAGTATTAGCAGTAGAATTTATATGTAGAAAACATATTGAATATAAAGTAGGTAGTAGTGAAAGTAGAAAAATGTTGAGAAATTGACGTAGACAAATCAGAGACTAATTCTAATTTCAAAATATACATGTCTTGTTTTTAATTATTGACAAGAGATTGAACTTCCAACAGGATTTATATGTAAATATGAGTCCTACTGAAACATACGTTTCAGAAGTATTCACTGTTCTCTTATTATAAACTTCCTGTACTTCGTTCACATGTTAATATTAAAATGCTTCAATTAGAAAATCATTACAAGCTTTCATATATTCTATCAATGGAAATTCAGAAGTGCTTTCCACACTCTTATTCACTTACCTACTACTACGTCCATGACCTCTAGAATCTAGAAGTCAATTAGGTATTATAATTACTAGACAGTTAATAATTTAATCAATTTTCTTATGCTTAGTGACGAGTCCCACAAATAAGGTGTAAGAATGACTCGAGTAATAGAGTAATGTAGTATTCGAGTTATGCTTAACATCCAACTAATTTATTTCGCTTAGAATTAGTTTGTTACACAATATTAGGTCCACTATAAAATTGTATCCACCCCCTAATCCCTCAGTATCAGCTGCACTAATGAAAAATAAAGCTGATTAAAAAGTAATTTCTCAATTGGAATTTTGAACACCCAAGGTTTTATACTATCCTAATTTATAGTGTGCGCATATCTAGACACTGGCTCATGTACTGTTTGCAGCTTAAAATTTTCTTGGTCTCTGAACATAGAGTGCTTATCACTGGATCGACTGATTCTTACTCCCTAACTGACAATACTGTGAACTAAATCGACTGATATAGATATGACCTGGAAACTTTCTAGGATCTATTTTGCTATAGGTATGCGCGATTATCAAAGACACAATGATATACTGTGATATAAAGTTTCTAGGACGAAGATGACATGGAACTAGAAAATATATGTCTGAACTTAAACCAGGTATTATAACTTAACGGTTTTTAAAATTATTTTGACAGTGGCATTGAGAAAATCTTGAAAACAAACCTACGAGTATATCTGATAACTATTACTGCCGAGCTCTAAAAAGAATTGGTAAAGTATATAATGAAATAACGAAGAAATAAGAGAAACAACAACAAGGCTTAACCATAAACAATGTCAAACAAACTAAACTTGGAGTCTGTGGCTTGAAACTACACAAAAACACTAAAACACCTTACCACACTAAAGCACAAAAATGGCTAAATACGTATTTCAACAACTAAGTTGTCATCATCAGTAGCACTGATTAAAAATCGCGCTGTCTACACACCGTAGCGTACAGAGCAACACTGATTTCCAATTTACGGGGATGGTTTATTCTTTTACCTAGGCTATTAACTACTTCATTAAAAATACCTGATCGTTGTACCGTTAATGAATTAAACTCAAAATTCCCCACGATTAAATTCACTCTTGAGAAGGAAAACAATGGACAATTAGCTTTTCTAGATACATTAGTAATTAAAGCAGGTTGCAATATAGAAATAGATATTTATAGAAAGGAAACCAATGTAAACAGATTCATTACAGCAGATTCTAATCATTGTTTGCAACAAAAATTGTCTTCATTCAATTTTCTAATCCATCGCTTGTTAAACTTCCCACTTACAAGAGATAGATACGAGAAAGAATTACGCCTTATAAGAGGTATCGCTGAATACAATGGTTTCCAGTCAGACGTAGTTGACAATATCTTAAGAAAAATAAAACGTAAGAATGTAATTCTAAATTCCACAACTTTGCTACCTCAAAGTGATATAGATAAGAAATTTGTTGTCCTACCCTTTCATAATATTTCGAGAAACTTAAATAATATTTTTAAAAATGTTGGTTTGCAAGTCGCGTTTAAATCATGTAATTCGTTGAAAAGTCTTTTGAGTAGTACTAAAGATAAAATTGAGGTAGAACAAAAATCTGGAATTTATGAAATTAATTGTAATAAATGCGAGAAAAAATATATCGGCCAAACTAGACGTTCGATTGCAACTCGCTATAAAGAGCACATTGCTCATTTTCGGTTTAATAGGACAGAGAAGTCTAGTGTAGCTCGACATATTTCGGACACAGGTCATGATATTCCAGCAAGCGGCCTCAAACTTATAAAACAAGTGCGCAATTATAGAGAACTAGATAGTTACGAGAGTATATACATTCAGAAAAATAAAAATAAATTAATGAATTCAGATAACGCGCCAATTCCCCAATCTTGTTTATATAAGTTTGTGGTGTAAACAATACCTTTTAGATACCGTTAGTTTTTCATAGTACATTAGAATTAAATGATAGAATTATAGTATTAAGCATGACTAATTTAACGATACAGCGATCAGGTACTGTTAATGACGTAGTTAATAGTTTAGGTAAAAATATATAAACCATCCCCGTAAATAGGAAATTATATTGTTGGTTTTCCTAGAATATTAGAGTTAAAGGATAGGATTAGAATAGTAAGTATGACGTATTTAACGGTACAACGATCAGGTATTTTTAATGAAGTAGTTAATAGCCTAGGTAAAAGAATAAACCATCCCCGTAAATTGGAAATCAGTGTTGCTCTGTACGCTACGGTGTGTAGACAGCGCGATTTTTAATCAGTGCTACTGATGATGACAACTTAGTTGCTGAAATACGTATTTAGCCATTTTTGTGCTTTAGTGTGGTAAGGTGTTTTAGTGTTTTTGTATAAACAATGTCAGTTAACAGAATGTGAGCAAGATTGATACGGTGTCATTTGGCCTTGCTCTCAACCAATGAGATTTCACTGTCAAAATGGTCTGTTCAGAAATTCGTCTATTTTAAAAATAGACTATAGAACAGCTGAAAGCAAGTTTGAACATCGAGTTTGAATAAATTCAAATATGGTTCACAATACAGGGCAAAAAACGTACACGATTGAAGCCTTTTCAAAGATGAGTGCAAATTGATTGAATTTGGGTGTACAACCAACGTGAATGTTTTGGATGACAGGGACACTTCAGCTATAATTACCAAAAAAATTTACAATTGCCTTTCCAATGGTGTTGTTCTTTTCCGTGAGACTGGTTCTGTGGCTCCTAAATCACGTACCTACTAGTAGACTAACTGTTCGTTCGGGAGAAGTTATAACAAATGATGTTCGTCAACGTATGAAAAATGGAACCACAAAACATTTGAAACGTATTTGACAAGAGATTGAACTTTCTTATAGAATATAGAACATGCCAGAAAACTGTAAAGAAAAACTTACACATGCATCCGTATAAGATGTAATCACATTAGGCTATTTTACTGGTAGACTACCCTAGTCGTCTTTCTGACTGCCAGTGGTTTACAAATTTAATGTAAGATATTGGTCTACTAAATTAGACATTTTTCTCTGCTGTAACGTGTTTTTATCTTTCGGGATACGTCAATTCCCAAAATACCCGAATGTAGGGTGGTGAAAATTCTCATATTTTTGTTGAATCGTTTCTGCATTTTGCAAAACTTCGTGTTTGACTAGCAGTTTCTCGCCGCAGAATTATTGGACCTGTTGCCAGCAGGCCATCACGCTGAATCTCTGTCACCTTGGCAAAAGCAGACGAAATGGACGGGGTAGTTTTCTCCCTGTCATCACGCAGTTTCTTGAAGTATTCTGCGGGCTTGTCCTTTTTGTCCGAATGCATCTTTTCTAGATGGTCACGCATACGAGAGGGTTTCATACCTTCATTTGAGAAGACATTGGAACAAATGAGGCACATCGGTCTTGTGCGATCCGCCGGGCTTGGTACGAAACCGAAGGCTATATAGTCGACCGAATACTGGCGTACAACCTTCTGCTTTTTGCCTGGAGGGGCCATTGCTGTCGTGTAAAAAAGACCGATGTTAAACAATTTTGGTTGGAGCAATATAATTAAAGTATTTTGTATAAGTTAGATTTCTAAAATAATTTGAGTTATTAAAAACAATACCAACATCAATAAATGATTATTACCTGTAATAAACGGTTTTCGATTATAAAAATTGCTCTACCTAGTTTTAATTCAGCTCAAATATATATTGTTTATTTTATAACAGAACCGTGTGTGCTAAATGTACAATATTTTTGATTAACACTCTGTTAATTAATCACACAACTATCGCACACTGAATATTTGTCTCTGTTCGAACGTTATCGCTGACTATCGTAAATAGAATGAATCATGCGAATAATGACTTCGCTATATATACCGCACTGCATGGAATTCTCTGGAAGTCGAACTCTCTCGACCTTGGAACATTCGAGATGCGGTCCACTATACTCACGTTGACTCACAGAGTCCGCGCGTTGCGTCATACATACAATAACATAGTTAAGCACAGAAATAGAAACAGCATGTACGTAACCATAGCAACGATGGGGTTAACAATGCATAATAGGAACATTGGTGAGCGCGGATATTAAACATTTTGCATTTTTGTATAATTTTACTAATTTTTTACTGTGTAGTGTAGCTTTACCTTTACACCGTACAGCGCCCACCCAAAATCCTCCAGCGCCCACTGGTGGGCGCTACCGCCCACGTTGAGAACCACTGCTATAGGTGAAGCACTAGGATAACAATAGGCGGTTGAAAATATAGGGCTAATTTCATTACCATCATCCATGTTATACCGTATTACAGAATCAAATAAAAGGACCTTCCAAGTAATGGGTGTCTGTAATTGACTTACGCATTGCGATTTAGAAATGTTCATGTTATTAAATCGACAAATTAGAAACGTCTTGCATCATTTCTTCTACCGAAAGTGTAGTGTAATATTTAATCTACAGTATAAACATCATTTTATAATTATATGATCATGCTTATATGCAACTCTAACATTACCAATATGATGAAATAGCACTAATAATCTGTAGTTTTGAATTCATATTATGTTAAAGTTGATTATGCAGATAACTTTCAAAATCACTGCTAAACAACCCTTTCAACTGCGCTTATAGAATGTAGAATTTGACAATTAATTTAAATTCACGCAGGGGTAGAAATTGTAAAACGTAAAAATGGCTCAGATGCAAATGACGGTGACGTAAATCAATTATAGCTAATACTGAGGAATTAAAAACAATTACGTAACATTTCATAGTTAGTAAAGGTTATTAGCCATATGCACAGATTATATAATTTATAAGCTACAGTTTACAAAATGTAAAACATTCCTTTGCATAAGTAATTTGTAGGAGCATGTGTTACAACATTATTAAATCAGCTAGAGTTTTATATATCTTGGTAGATTATTTTAAGCCGACAAACTAGTTATCTAAATAAATAGAAATACCTAAATATCCAAACAACTTTATGTTAATCTTAAATTGTACCACCTAAATATAGCAAATATGTAGAAATCAAAACAATTAAGTAACATTTCATAGTTAGTAAATGTTATTAGCATTGTACGCAGTTTATATTAAGCTATAGTTCAAAAAATAGTATAAACATAAAGTAATATACTTATGTATTCCTTAGCATAAGTAATTTACAGGTGCATGCATTAGATCATTATTAAAGCGTATTGTTGTTGTTATATATTTTCCAGTAAATATTATCGTATAAACTACTCAAATAAATAGAAGTAGATACCGTAGCAATTCTGTTAATGTTAGAATATACCGAGCATGCAATATTGTATTAAATAGTTATAATTTGTAATTTGACATTCGTTAAATAGCTTATACGTATATTTTTGCAAAGATAATTATATTAACTAGCAGTAGTTAGTATACGAGGGTCAATCAATAACTAAATCCTTTCTTTTCCTGTAATTGTCAAAAAATTAAAATTGAATTACATATGTTGAGAACCACAATATTTTTAGTTAATTTGTCGCTTTTCAATACAATCTCCGTCTATTTCCACAATTTTGGTCCATCTTTTAACAAGGGCATGTATCCCAGTGTGATAAAAAAGCACGATGCTGCTTCCTAAGCCATTGGCGTGCAGACGTATTCACAGTCTCCTCATCTTCAAAGGGAATCCCACGATGAGCTTCTTTTAGCGGTCCGAAGAGATGAAATCTGATGGTGCCACGTCAGGGCTGTATGGGGGATGAGGCAAGTCTTCCCATCCAATTTTTCAATCTCTTCAGTGCTCTTGCACTGTCATGCAATAGCTTTCGTTGGGCGAGCTCGTTGAAGACGTGCTTTAAACATTTTGACGATTGTGACATATTGGATAGAATTTATTGTGCAACCCTGCTCAAAGAAATCAACCATAAGCATAGCTTCACATCCCAGAACATTGTTGCCATAACTCTCCCGGACAATCGCACAGTTTTGAACTTTTTCGTCCTCGGTGAATTTGTGTGATGCCATTCCATTGACTGTCTCTTTGAGTCAGGTTCAAAGAAATGAACCCATGTTTCGTCTCCGGTCACATTCTTTTCCAGAAACTCATCTCCCTCCAAACGGAAGCGCTGCAAGTGTTGTGCGGCTATTGCGGCCTACCACTCCTCTTTTCGTCAGCCAACAGTGTTTGTCCTTCAGCTTCGTTGTAGCGGCGAACTCATCGTCTTACAGTGCTGTCATCCACTCTTGCACCACCGTACACATTTTTCAGTCTTCCATGAATGTGAATGGGCGTTTCACCTTCTGCATTCAAGAATTCAATTACAGAACGCTGTCTAATACGCACATCAATATCGGCCATTTTGGAAACGACTGCAGTGCTGCCACTTGCTGACGCAGGAAGTTACTGTTGCAGTGAATTGTAGAAGGTTGAAAAATAGCGCCAAATTCAATTTTTTCGCTTAACTAACTTTATTTAGGTAGAAATAAATAGGAGGCATTAGATATTGACTGACCCTCGTAATTAGGTACTTACAACTAGCTGCCTGGAAACTCTCCCATTTATGAAATTATATTCATATAGAAATATATTGGTATTTAATTATAGTTTTCAATTACAATAAGATTAAATTGTATAGTGGTGAAAAAATGATCGTCCAGTTATCGAAAAAACACAGTGATGCAGTATTAGCTTTCGCCCAATTGGGACCCACCTATATGAGTCCAAACACAGTCGAAGGAGAAAAAGACTGCAAAGCATTCTTCCCGAAGGGGTACGACGTACCAGAACAAGAGGGTGTCGAAGTAGCAGTGAAAAAGAAATCGAGAAGAAGGGGTAAAAAGGCAGCGCCAGCCGCTGCAACAGAGGAAACCGAAAAACCGAAGTCACCGGAAGAGGAAACCGAAAAGGAAACATTTGTCGAAGGAGAGGAAGCTGGTGATGGTACGGACTTTTCACCGGAAATGGCTGAGGATGAAGAGGGAGAAACATATGAAGATGAAGAAGGTGGTGAATTTGGCGAAGAAATGCCTGAAGAATACGATAAAGCAACGTCACCAATGGCGGAAGACGGTACCGAAAATACATCACAACTTGAGGGAGCTGAAGAACCATCCGCTGAATAAATATTTACCAATTCATTAATTAATTATAATTTCGTTTACCAGAAAGATAATCTTCAATCATATCTAATATGATAATTGCATCATTATAGTTTTTTGTTTCTTATTTAATTTTCATAAAACATTTGAAAATATTTGTTTTTTTATATATTTTTATTATTATTATAATAAATATACCTAATTTGAATTGTATTTCTTTCTTTCTTAGTATGTAGTAGAAGTTTTCAAAATCTGAAGAGTTTTTTCAAAGAAGAGAAGAATATACTATACTTTCTTGTAAAAATAAATTTTAAGTTGGTCTATTGCAACCTTTCAACCCTATTCTAGTGCACAATAAGTTGAGTTTACTGTAGGGTAACTCGAGGAGAAATGGCCATAGAGTAAAAAGAGCCTATCGTTATACTTCAACAATTACATGACCGATGACCTAACTACTGACACAAATGAAATACAAAGTTTGCGTTTAGTGTTAGAGCTGTATGATATGATATTCAAAATTATTGAAAGTTTTACTAATATAGAATATAGTTTTAGAAGTGAAATATTTTCATATACAGAGTGCTCATTTTCTTTCTCCCTATATGGGTAAAAATGCTTAGGTATTTTTTTTTCTGATTTCATAGATACATATAAGGATTAGTAACGAAATCTTTTTAAAATTTTATTCTTATTATAGCGAAAGTAATTCAATTACTGTTAATTTTTGTGGAAATAATGAGCATGTAAGCTTTGAAAAAACTATTGTCGAGTTGGCATTAATATAGTTTATCAAGGCTTACTTGCTCATTATTTCCTCAAAAATTGACAATAATTGAATTACATTCGCTATAATAACAATTTAAGAAAACATAAGTTTATACCTTCATAATTAAGAGTGCCATGAATTTTTGACTAAGATTATTGAATTTTACGTAAAAATTAATAACTGATACCATTTTTATATTAGTCCTATCTTCAATTGTTACGAAGATATGTATAATTGAAAATGTTGGCAATTTTCAATTTTTTTAAATTATCTTCAAAAGTTAACAATACATGTTAAATCTAAAACTACTATCAAATACGACTCAAATTTCTTAACAACTTGGCTAATTTAACTGATACCTACTGTATCTTCAATATTAAGAAAGTTACCCATATATGGATATGGGCACCCTGTATGTCTGTGACGAACAGTAGCATATTTAGCCATCTTTTTATTCAAATAGTATACTACAGTTATGTTAGTCAATTCAGACCTGAAATGTGAAGCTCGTGTACATGTCGATTATGGTCATCTGTCTTACAATTTGTACTTCCACTAAAAGCTTTCCATAAACGATGGCTATAATAAATACTATGATATAATATTCTATGAGTGGATTAATAATCGACGAAGGAGATACATGTTGAAACTCCATTATATATATATAATAAAACACAAGTGTATAGTTTCAAAATTATTGTAATGTTTAACGCACTACATATTGCAGTGATCTTGAATAAATAATAATATGTAAATAAATGGTTTTCAGATCACTTGCAATTTTATGTTTAGTTAAATAAGATTTTCTTTTGTGTGCGTTCATTTTATATACATAAGTGATTAATAAAGGTAAGAATTTTTCTTTATTTATATTTATTCACATTTATATCTATATGTACATTGGCATTTATTTATTTAAGTCAACAAATTCCTCATGAATAATAATAAACTAGGTAATGTAAACGTGATCTGTATAAATTAAGTAACAGAATAAATAAATTTTACACAAGTAAGCAATCAATAGGATTAACTTGGAGTACATGTAATTGGTAACCAGGTTATGTAGGGAATGGAATCTGTTATAGGCCAGAAAAGCAGATGAATGTATTCCCGGACGTGAGGGATTCGCCCGACTTCAGTGCCTCGGTGCGTCGAGCCTTTTCTATCTTGGGCCGGGATAGTTTGACGCTCGGGGTACTCTGTCGCAAGGCTCGACGGAGGCAGCGGGTCATGCTGTTAGATGGATCCGTCATTCGCGTATCGAACGAGACGGCGTGCAGGATGGCTGCGGAAGGCATGATCCGGCCTGTCAAACAATGTTAAGGGGCCTCCGTCGAGGCCGAAGAGGGTAGCAGAATAAAATAACTTTGAGTTCAAGTAATGCTTCACTTAATTTCACTTTGTACTCTTGGATGTCTATGTCTGTACTCGTGTATATGTGTGTTTCTTGATTGTCCTAGTATAATCTGTATGATGATCAAATAACTGATACAACATTTATACTTCAATTTAAGATGTCAATCACCAGGAACGATAAGCTGGGTGAACGCATATGATGATCCACCTGTCAACAATACATCATCGTTAGAAAGTGAAAAGGTAAAAGGGGTTCATGATAAATTTAACCAACGTATACCGACGATCATGAATGTTTTCCCTTTATTTCCGAATGTGAGCAAGACAAAGAAAATACGAGTAAAACTTCCCAACAATGCGAAGAGATGGTTCAAGAATGAAGTAAACAACAATCAAGAAATTTACAACATAATAAGAATGTGGCAATGAACTTTAAGTTGTATTTAAAAGTTGTAAATAATGTTATTCACTTACCAAGTCGATGTTTGATAAATAGCATCCTGTGCGTTATATCTGTATTTCACTATTGCTCACATTGATATCAATTTTAACTTTTTACAGATAACAAATGCAGACGTATCACTCCAAGTTTTATTTAAATTAATTTTTATTTTATTCATTTTTACCTTGATATGTATAAATATTCACTATATTGATAATTTACGAAAACTTTATTTTTATTTAAGTAAAACAATTAAAAGGATCTTAGTAAATTTTTATAAGGTTATAATATTAAGACGTATTAAATGTTATGTGAAAAGGATCGAGCAGGTGTTTCTCGCACAGACACTTCTGGCATTGGCAAAGATTGACTGGGTGGACCGGCGTAAAAAGTATTGTTTATCAGGTGCACGGCTGAGTCATAAACGTATAGACGAATTTATATTCGCATGTTTGTTTACCTTTTTCAAGGATCATATATACGCTGTTTCCCCATGCGACCGATAAGAGCAGCACCGTCGATTTACAATTTTGGAAGTGGATTCGTGTTTGCCGAAAGTGGCCGGATGTTTTTATAAAGAAATTTAAGCATAAAAGCGCGGACGGATAAAATTTCCGGGATTGCTGGTGAAAACCGCAATTTTAACTAGTCTAAAAGTAGGTGATAAACCACTTCCTCTTTCTTTTAAAAGGATTATTTTAAAATCCGGACTTAGAATAAATTTTGAGATTTTCGATACTTATAAAATTTTAACAAGATTCCACACTTATAATATTTTTATTTTTATTTTTAACATGCAGCGCGTATCACATTGAAATGTCTAAATGTATCTGAATAATTACTTATGTATGAAAATACTTTTATTTATGAACTCGGTTTTTAATTTTGTTTAATTTCATTTTATTTTCTTTTTCTAGAGAGTTTTGTTTTGCATGTAGGGGTACTATGCCATACATTATGACAAAACCTTCTAGTATTTGTAATGATAACTTTGAATAACATAATCATTTCATTTCCGTATACTTTATTTTTCTTTTAAATTTATTTATCCTACAAAAGATATTTGAAATTAATAATTTTGTTTTATGTGTATTTAGGTTATATAGATAAGTGAATCAAATTTTCATTGAAAATTTATGATGGATGAGTTTAATACGATGTACGAAGAATTGAGGTGATTAAACAATATTTGTTATAAATGTGTGTATAGTGGCGTACCAAATTCTTTATTTGTAGTGGTGTCTTTTGTATTGGAATTTCGCGAAAAAGGTAAAGTTTATTTTTAATGTATATATTATTTCTTTTGATTTGAGAATTAAGTATATTTTTGCTGTATTTGGGTGTTCAATATTAACGTGTTGGATAATACATCAGGGATGTGTGAAATGAATTATGTCATTATTTAATTCATAGCATGGAGTCCTGCTGAATTTGAAAGACACGAATTGGTCTTGGTGGTACTGCGTTTGGGAGCGAGAAAAGGCACCAGGCAGAACTAATCAGGGCTGAGTTAATTTATTGAATACGCAGAGACATTATTTTATTTCATTTTATTTATTTAATTTAAAATTTATATATATTCCTTAAGGAATGTGCGCATGGTGATGTATGTTCGGGTTGCGTCCAACGAGTTGAAAATGACATGCTCGTAGGGTGGAACTTTGGGATACTCATCTGTGTGAATTTGTTATCTGATGGTACTGTGTTGGGAGCGAGAAAAGGCGCCGGACAGGACTAATTAGGGCAAAGCCATTTCCTTAATGTCTATATTTTGTTAGCAAACAGTAGACCGCACAAATTTTATTTTTATTTATATTCCAGTACAATTCATCACGGGTAATTTATTTTATTTTTGATTGTTTACATGTATCTATGACAAATATTAATCAT
Organism: Amphimallon solstitiale; assembly: GCA_963170755.1. NCBI lineage: Eukaryota > Metazoa > Arthropoda > Insecta > Coleoptera > Scarabaeidae > Amphimallon > Amphimallon solstitiale. The sequence goes on from OY720679.1 coordinate 19,490,373, forward strand.
AATAATCACGTTCACATTTTTTTAGATGTAAGTTTTTCACGACATCATAATTTCATTTATTCTTTATTTCTTGTAATACTTTATTGATGATGATATATAAATTTGAATTATGACTGAATATTGTTTTTTTTTTTTTCTTGGTGTGTAAATATTTGTAGACAAAAACTTTTGGATTCGTTTTAAAATTATTTTATTTTAATAAATTAGATATTAAGATTTATTTTGTATTTTATTTCTTTACCTGACCTGGAGATAATTAAAGAGCAGGAGAATCAACTCATATTTTCTGCCCCTGAGAGAACTATTTATTTTCAAACTGAGCTAGTTGCATGTAAAATGTTTTGCTTAACCTACCTTTCAGCAGAAAGTTCACCGTATCTTAGTCTAGCATAAGGCCTAGCACTAGGATGCGTGCTTGACTCTCAGTTACGCTTTAATTAAGTAAACTAAATTTATTTTATATACTTATAAATTTGTAAGAGTCACAGCATAATTATATGGCGACCAACGTAGTGGGGCAAAACTTTTACATTTTTAAACTGTTTAGATAAAAATTAATTGATTATTTAATATTCAAATAGCTGTGTAATTAAAGGGAGGTATTTTCACCTTTAAGTGCATTTGAATAATTAATAAATATAATTCACAAATAAAATTTTGTCAAGTTTTGATTTATTTTTCTCCACAAATAAGTCTCTTTAAGTGCCAGGACAGATAAAGTAAATATGTCTGAGTATAAGGGTGAGGGTGAAAATCCTGAAAGTGGTATGGATACTAAATATTTATTTGAAACGTACAGGGAACCACAAGGCATTTCCTCTGTGACAGATTCAGAAAAGACGCTACCTCTTGATGAGGATGAAAATGTAACTGAAAATGTAAAAATTGAAACGAAAGAAATGCCAGGTGGAGACAGATTCGATTTTCTATTTGAAAAACTTTTCTGTAAGTTGGAATGTGACAAGATAGAGATGAATAAAAAGTTTGATGAGAATAAAACTGAAATGAATAAGAAGTTTGATGAGAAGTTTAAAGAAAATAAAGAAGATATAAATAAGAAATTAGACGAAAATAAAGCTGAAATGAAAGAAGAGATGAATAGAAATAAAATAGAGATACAAACTGTGGTAAAGTCGATGAATGAGAAGATTGACGAAAGGATAAAAGCTTGTAGAATGGAAATGTCTGCAATGAACAATAAATTAAAAGAAGATGTGAAACAAAGCACGACACAGATCAATGAAAGAATTGAAGCAAATGAAAAGAAGTGCAAGGATAGCAGTAATTTTTTAATAGATGAAATGAATCAGAGGGCCGGTGTAGCAAGAGAAAATTTTAGACTGATAGAAGAAAGGATTGGAGGACAAGATGAAAAAATACAATCCTTGGATCTGAATTTAACAAATAAATTTGAGGACTGTAGGGTTAAATATGGTGCATGCACAGACTCTCTTTTAAAGCTACAGGATATGACATTAAATTGTCAAGATACAATTAAGAATTTGAAAACAAGAGTTGAACAAGGTACAATTACACCTTGTGTTGTACCGCAACAGATATCAATTGGTACGGAAAATATACCAAAATTTTCTGGGTATAATAAAGACAACCCTATGGCATTTCTTAAAACCATTAAGACATATATTCGTGGTATTAATGATGATATGTCAAAGTTACATTTCATGAGAGGGTGTCTTAGAGATTATGCGTTATTATGGTACGATATGGTAATTGATGAGGTACAGACATACGAAGAATTAGAAAGTATGTTTATTAGACAATACTGGGGACAAACTCAGCAGAGGCGCATCAGACATGACCTTACCTTTGGAAAATATCGTTCCATCACGTCTAGAGAAAACTATGTTATTCGGAAATATTCTTTCTTGAAGCACATACAACATGTGATCCAGGAGTGTGACATTGTTACCCAATTAGCTAATCATTTTGAGCATGAGGTAGTACAAGCAGTTGCTTTACAGGGTATAGACACCGTTGAGCAACTCTTGGAATTGGTAAAGCGTCTGGACGACGTGGAAGATAGGAGTGTACCTCAGAATAAAAATGGGTATAAAACAGGTAACAATGGTAACTATTATAATCCTCAGCAAAGATATAATGGTAATAACCACAATCACCAACAAAGGTACAATGGTAATCGGTATCAGAATAATAGTTACCAGGGAGGAAGGGTGGAGAATGGTAACAACAAGAACATGGGTAATAATAATAGTAGTAGTAGTAATAATAATAATAATAATTGGAGACAGGAGGGTCATGTAACAAGAAAATATGGAAGAAATGAAACAGAAGATACCCGAGGATTTAATAACATAATTATTGAAAATAAAGAAAATAAAACAGAAGCTGTAACGAAAGATATATCAAAAGGAGCGATAAAGAAGGAGATAAGAGGTGCAACTCCGGTAGAAAACGGATGGTTACACAACTCAGTAGGAGGTGCTACATCTCTGGATTTTTAGTAGAACCAATCAGAAAGGAAGAGGATTCTCAAAGGGTGACCGACTTTGAGAATATTAAAAAAATAACCACAGAGCTACCAGTAGTAAAAATAAACATAGGCCAAATAGAGGTAGATGCATTAATTGATACAGGTGCGCAATTGTCTCTTTTAGATAGTAGTTTAGTAGATAAGCAACTAGAAAATTCAGGTCATTATAGGTCCATTAAAAAAATAAATTTATTTACTGCCACAAAAAAATTAGTAATAGCTATAGATAAGATATTTTACGTAAATGTAAGAATAGGTAATTTAGAATTTTTAACTGAATTTGTTATTGTACCTAATTTAAATTATAATTGTATACTTGGAATGGATTTTTTGACTCAGTATAGTACAAAATTAAACATGGAAGATAAAACTTTTCACATAAAAAGGGCAATTATATCATGGAATAAAGATCTGCAGGAAGATGAAATTGTAGTTAATAATTTAAGTAGTAAAATGTATGATGAGGATTTCGATTTACATCCTGAAAATATTAGTTTAAAAAACGAGGAAAGGAATGCACGCCAGGTGGATACTCTTCAAAAAGGAGAGGCCACATTTGCCACGGGTGACATAAATAATAAATGTACACACCATGTGGAGGGTCTTCAAAAGAAAGACGCCACGAAATATATGGGTGACATAATAAATAAATGTTCACACCGGGAAATAAATATGGGTGACATTAACTTGAATTGTAATGAGCTATATGTAAGTGAGGTAAAAAATCTTCTTGCAGTACATACAAAATTATTTGATAATAGCCCAGGTCTAGCGAAAGGTTATGAACATAAATTAGAAGTTGATGAGAGTCAGCCGTTTAAAGTAAGAAATTATCCAATTCCATATAAGTATCAACAACAGGTAAAAATAGAAATAAAGAACATGTTAAGGGATGGTGTAATAGAACGATCAGAGTCTAGTTTCATTAATCCCATTGTGGTAGTAGTTAAAAAAAATGAAGACGACCGAAAAGAGATGAAACTACGTTTATGCCTCGACGCTAGAATGCTCAATAGTCGCACCAAAGCACAGTTTGAAGCCCCACAGAGCATAGAAACTTTATTGGCAAAATGTACGAATGCTAAGTGGTTTACAAAATTGGATTTAAAGAGCTCTTTCTGGTTGGTACCTTTACACAAGGATTCTAGAAAATATTGCTCGTTTTTAATGAATTCTCTAGTATATTCCTTTAAGGTCGTACCTTTCGGTTTATCAACGGCCACAGCTGCATTAGTAAGGGCCATGCAACAAATACTGGATCCATATGAGGAATATGTATCGCATTATGTAGATGATATTTTAATATTTAATGTAGATTTAGAGAGTCATTTAAAAGCTGTTAAAATTATTTTAAGTACATTAGAAAAAAATGGTCTAAAAATTAATTTGGAGAAATGTGAATTTGTTAAGAATAGGGTTAGTTACTTAGGGTATATGATAGATGGTAAGACTGTATCAATAGAGGAAAAGAAGTTGGAAGCAGTAAGAAATTACCCAAGACCCAAAAATATAAAGATGTTAAGGGGATTTTTAGGTATAGTGAATTATTATAAGCACTTTATTCCTAAGATATCAGATAAGACTGTAACTCTTTTTAAAATGATAAAGAAGGGTGTAAAATTTAAATGGACTCCTGAAAGAATAGAAGCTTTTGAAGGAATCAAACAGGAATTTTATAGGGCGTTGGTTCTAAATCTGCCTCGATTTGAGGAAGAATTTATTTTACGGTGTGATGCTTCAGATCATGCCATTGCCGCTGAACTTTTTCAAGTCAGAGATGGTAAAGAGATACCAATCTGCTTTATTTCAAGGATATTAAAGGGGTACGAGAGTCATTATACGGTTTCAGAGAAAGAACTATTGTCAGTGGTACATGGGGTCTCTAAGCTCAAGTACTATTTGATGGGAAATTTCTTTACAATAGAAACTGATCATTTATCTTTGATTTTCTTAATGAAAACTAGGTTTTCTAATGCACGACTATATAGATGGTCTTTATTTTTAAGTGAATATAACTTCAAAATTAGACATAGAAAAGGAAAAGATAATATTGTTGCAGATGCATTTAGCAGAGCCTTTGGTCATAGTAAGCAATCAGGATCATATCAGATCAATGCTTATAATTTTGAAGCAGCTCCTGAGTTATATAGTAGAGAAAACATAGAACGTAGTCAAGGAGAAGGTGATGTGCAAGACATAAAAAGAAAGGCACTTCAAGAACCCAATTATAGAGGATTTAGAGTAATAGATAATATTTTATATAAAAGAATAGGGGACAATGATTTGTTAGTATTGGGAAGTGAATTGGCAAAGAATATTATGTTAGATATTCATAGGAGGTTGGGACACCCTGGAAATAGAAAGACATTCTTAGTTTTTAGAGAGCAATTTTATGCTAAACAAGACAAACGTCTAGTTGAAAGATGGAATAAACAATGTGAATTATGTTTATTAGGTAAATATAAAAATCGTGTAAATAAAAATGTTGTACATAGTATTAGGGTAGAAAATAAGTTAGATTTAGTTGCGGCAGATTTCCTAGGTAATTTAATACCTGGACATTTAGGATACAGGAATGTATTTGTGATGGTAGATATTTTTACGAAATATGTGAAACTTTATCCCACCAGAAAATATAATACCGACATAGCGGTAATTTGCATTAATCAATTTATAGAAGAAATAGGTCAATTTCAAAGACTTTTAGTAGATAATGCTAGTTATTTCAATAATGATCGCTTCATACAAGAATTAAATTATATGAATGTGCAAGTAAATTTTTCTTCAGTGAGACATCCTGAAGGGAACCCTTGCGAGAGATACATACAAGAAGTTATAAAACACTTGAGAATGCGAACTCATGAGAATCATGTGGGCTGGGTGAGGCATTTGACGGAAGTTGAAAATACAATGAACTTTTTACCCAGTGTGACCACTAATCTTAGCCCATATCTACTGATGTTTGGTAGATATCCACCACGTCCATGGAGACAAGAAACTCCTCCTGTGGAAAATTTAGAAGAGGTAATAGACCATGGACGAGAGCGACAACGTGCTAGAGCTCAAAAATATACCGGGGAAGAGAATGCGAAGATTAAAAATCGTAAAGTCTTTAATAGGGAGGATATGATAATAATAAGAAATTATCGATTAGGTCGGAGAGACAATAATAAGTGTGCTAAATTGGACCTTCCTTACGATGGACCTTATCGTGTAGGTAGAGCGATAAATGACACAACCTATGAGGTAACAGAAGTGGATAATGAACGCGTCAAAGGCAGACTTCATGTGTCAAAATTATATGATTATGATCTCGAAGATAATGCAAGAATAAATTGAATTTATTCACAGATATTTATGTTTAATGTAAAATATATGATAAGCTATCTATAAGTATATTAATTGGTATTTATGGGAAATCTTGAATTTATACCTTTGACATTAGCGATTCTCGCTTATAAATTACAGATATTCCCATAGGGATATTTATGCAGTGATCTTGAATAAATAATAATATGTAAATAAATGGTTTTCAGATCACTTGCAATTTTATGTTTAGTTAAATAAGATTTTCTTTTGTGTGCGTTCATTTTATATACATAAGTGATTAATAAAGGTAAGAATTTTTCTTTATTTATATTTATTCACATTTATATCTATATGTACATTGGCATTTATTTATTTAAGTCAACAAATTCCTCATGAATAATAATAAACTAGGTAATGTAAACGTGATCTGTATAAATTAAGTAACAGAATAAATAAATTTTACACAAGTAAGCAATCAATAGGATTAACTTGGAGTACATGTAATTGGTAACCAGGTTATGTAGGGAATGGAATCTGTTATAGGCCAGAAAAGCAGATGAATGTATTCCCGGACGTGAGGGATTCGCCCGACTTCAGTGCCTCGGTGCGTCGAGCCTTTTCTATCTTGGGCCGGGATAGTTTGACGCTCGGGGTACTCTGTCGCAAGGCTCGACGGAGGCAGCGGGTCATGCTGTTAGATGGATCCGTCATTCGCGTATCGAACGAGACGGCGTGCAGGATGGCTGCGGAAGGCATGATCCGGCCTGTCAAACAATGTTAAGGGGCCTCCGTCGAGGCCGAAGAGGGTAGCAGAATAAAATAACTTTGAGTTCAAGTAATGCTTCACTTAATTTCACTTTGTACTCTTGGATGTCTATGTCTGTACTCGTGTATATGTGTGTTTCTTGATTGTCCTAGTATAATCTGTATGATGATCAAATAACTGATACAACATTTATACTTCAATTTAAGATGTCAATCACCAGGAACGATAAGCTGGGTGAACGCATATGATGATCCACCTGTCAACAATACATCATCGTTAGAAAGTGAAAAGGTAAAAGGGGTTCATGATAAATTTAACCAACGTATACCGACGATCATGAATGTTTTCCCTTTATTTCCGAATGTGAGCAAGACAAAGAAAATACGAGTAAAACTTCCCAACAATGCGAAGAGATGGTTCAAGAATGAAGTAAACAACAATCAAGAAATTTACAACATAATAAGAATGTGGCAATGAACTTTAAGTTGTATTTAAAAGTTGTAAATAATGTTATTCACTTACCAAGTCGATGTTTGATAAATAGCATCCTGTGCGTTATATCTGTATTTCACTATTGCTCACATTGATATCAATTTTAACTTTTTACAGATAACAAATGCAGACGTATCACTCCAAGTTTTATTTAAATTAATTTTTATTTTATTCATTTTTACCTTGATATGTATAAATATTCACTATATTGATAATTTACGAAAACTTTATTTTTATTTAAGTAAAACAATTAAAAGGATCTTAGTAAATTTTTATAAGGTTATAATATTAAGACGTATTAAATGTTATGTGAAAAGGATCGAGCAGGTGTTTCTCGCACAGACACTTCTGGCATTGGCAAAGATTGACTGGGTGGACCGGCGTAAAAAGTATTGTTTATCAGGTGCACGGCTGAGTCATAAACGTATAGACGAATTTATATTCGCATGTTTGTTTACCTTTTTCAAGGATCATATATACGCTGTTTCCCCATGCGACCGATAAGAGCAGCACCGTCGATTTACAATTTTGGAAGTGGATTCGTGTTTGCCGAAAGTGGCCGGATGTTTTTATAAAGAAATTTAAGCATAAAAGCGCGGACGGATAAAATTTCCGGGATTGCTGGTGAAAACCGCAATTTTAACTAGTCTAAAAGTAGGTGATAAACCACTTCCTCTTTCTTTTAAAAGGATTATTTTAAAATCCGGACTTAGAATAAATTTTGAGATTTTCGATACTTATAAAATTTTAACAAGATTCCACACTTATAATATTTTTATTTTTATTTTTAACATGCAGCGCGTATCACATTGAAATGTCTAAATGTATCTGAATAATTACTTATGTATGAAAATACTTTTATTTATGAACTCGGTTTTTAATTTTGTTTAATTTCATTTTATTTTCTTTTTCTAGAGAGTTTTGTTTTGCATGTAGGGGTACTATGCCATACATTATGACAAAACCTTCTAGTATTTGTAATGATAACTTTGAATAACATAATCATTTCATTTCCGTATACTTTATTTTTCTTTTAAATTTATTTATCCTACAAAAGATATTTGAAATTAATAATTTTGTTTTATGTGTATTTAGGTTATATAGATAAGTGAATCAAATTTTCATTGAAAATTTATGATGGAAGAGTTTAATACGATGTACGAAGAATTGAGGTGATTAAACAATATTTGTTATAAATGTGTGTATAGTGGCGTACCAAATTCTTTATTTGTAGTGGTGTCTTTTGTATTGGAATTTCGCGAAAAAGGTAAAGTTTATTTTTAATGTATATATTATTTCTTTTGATTTGAGAATTAAGTATATTTTTGCTGTATTTGGGTGTTCAATATTAACGTGTTGGATAATACATCAGGGATGTGTGAAATGAATTATGTCATTATTTAATTCATAGCATGGAGTCCTGCTGAATTTGAAAGACACGAATTGGTCTTGGTGGTACTGCGTTTGGGAGCGAGAAAAGGCACCAGGCAGAACTAATCAGGGCTGAGTTAATTTATTGAATACGCAGAGACATTATTTTATTTCATTTTATTTATTTAATTTAAAATTTATATATATTCCTTAAGGAATGTGCGCATGGTGATGTATGTTCGGGTTGCGTCCAACGAGTTGAAAATGACATGCTCGTAGGGTGGAACTTTGGGATACTCATCTGTGTGAATTTGTTATCTGATGGTACTGTGTTGGGAGCGAGAAAAGGCGCCGGACAGGACTAATTAGGGCAAAGCCATTTCCTTAATGTCTATATTTTGTTAGCAAACAGTAGACCGCACAAATTTTATTTTTATTTATATTCCAGTACAATTCATCACGGGTAATTTATTTTATTTTTGATTGTTTACATGTATCTATGACAAATATTAATCATAATAATCACGTTCACATTTTTTTAGATGTAAGTTTTTCACGACATCATAATTTCATTTATTCTTTATTTCTTGTAATACTTTATTGATGATGATATATAAATTTGAATTATGACTGAATATTGTTTTTTTTTTTTCTTGGTGTGTAAATATTTGTAGACAAAAACTTTTGGATTCGTTTTAAAATTATTTTATTTTAATAAATTAGATATTAAGATTTATTTTGTATTTTATTTCTTTACCTGACCTGGAGATAATTAAAGAGCAGGAGAATCAACTCATATTTTCTGCCCCTGAGAGAACTATTTATTTTCAAACTGAGCTAGTTGCATGTAAAATGTTTTGCTTAACCTACCTTTCAGCAGAAAGTTCACCGTATCTTAGTCTAGCATAAGGCCTAGCACTAGGATGCGTGCTTGACTCTCAGTTACGCTTTAATTAAGTAAACTAAATTTATTTTATATACTTATAAATTTGTAAGAGTCACAGCAATATGTTTCGCCACACTGTGGCTTCATCAGGTGGATGAAAATACAATTTCAAAATACAAATTAGCTCCTATATATATCAATACAAATTACAAAAATAATCTCATTCTAAGAGGGGGTGGACATGTTTAAATTTTAGATTTAGTAGGGGGGAGTTATTTAAATCTAGTTGATCATTCAATATTATACCTAATTTATTACATTTATTAATTTCTAAACTTTCTAACATATTAAGTTTTTTACTTTTTCCTAAAACATGTAACGTCGTAAAATTAGTGTTGAATTTATGATTATGTTCTAAGCAATGATTAGCAAAAGTTGAGTCTGTCTTCTTATCTCTATAACATCTTTCGTGTTCTTTCATTCTAGTATCGAATGTCCTTCCTGTCTGTCCTACGTACACTTTTTTACAGTCTTCGCATGTCAACTTGTACACCCCTGAGTTTAATCTATTGTCCGTTTTATCTTTATTGTTTTTTATTGCGTTTTGTAAGGAATTGTTGGTTTTGAATGAAATTGTCTCTTCTCTACTTGTTCTAATTAAGTTCCCTACTGTGTTTGAAATTGTACCAATGTATGTGATGGACCATGAAACATGAATTTTCAATTTACCACAAACCTACACATACAGACATAAGTATACACGCACGTTCGTTTCATCCCATTACACAAAAATTATCTGCTTATCAATCAATGCTTCATAGACTAATTAATGTCCCTTTGAGTAAAGAAAACTTTGATTTAGAATTAAACAGAATATACATTATAGCGTTAAATAATAACGGCTTCTCTATAGATTTAATTAATAATATTTTAGAAAAACTACAGAAATCCAAAACGCTATCTTTAATTTACCCCACAGTAAAAAACAATAGAACGCACAATTATAATTCCATCACATACATTGGTACAATTTCAAACACAGTAGGGAACTTAATTAGAACAAGTAGAGAAGAGACAATTTCATTCAAAACCAACAATTCCTTACAAAACGCAATAAAAAACAATAAAGATAAAACGGACAATAGATTAAACTCAGGGGTGTACAAGTTGACAAGCGAAGACTGTAAAAAAGTGTACGTAGGACAGACAGGAAGGACATTCGATACTAGAATGAAAGAACACAAAAGATGTTATAGAGATAAGAAGACAGACTCAACTTTTGCTAATCATTGCTTAGAACATAATCATAAATTCAACACTAATTTTACAACGTTACATGTTTTAGGAAAAAGTAAAAAACTTAATATGTTAGAAAGTTTAGAAATTAATAAATGTAATAAATTAGGTATAATATTGAATGATCAACTAGATTTAAATAACTCCCCCCTACTAAATCTAAAATTTAAACATGTCCACCCCCTCTTAGAATGAGATTATTTTTGTAATTTGTATTGATATATACAGGGTGAGTTTTTTTGAATGTTTAGCATTGGGATCTCAGAAACTACTGGAGATAGAAAAACGCTTAAATGGGGAAAGATACGCAGTTTTACGAATTTGATTTAAAACTGCTTTTGTTTCTCCGATAACTTTCATGGCTTATTAGATATTCAAAGAAAACTAAATTTTACGTTTTTCTTTAAACATGCTTGGCATCGTTAATAGTAATTTTAGAGAAAAAGTGTTCAGACAAAAGTTTTAGATAATTTTACGCCAAATAAAACTATGTAGCTAATATTTTTTTTTCGTTCGCCATTATCGAGTTATGACACAAACTTGTGTTTTTTTAAATGGAAACCATAGTTGGTTTTGACATCATTAAAAAGCTTATTTTTTGCTGATTACAATAATATAAGGTTTGATATGGTTATTTTAAATAATAAAGAGGATATAGACATTTTTATGGTTTTTATGGAAAACAATTGAATTTCGAACTGATAAAATACAAACCAAACGAAAACTTATTTTGAAATCTTATGTAGTAATAAAATGAAAACTATAAGAACTTTTATTAAGGGCACACAACATTATTAATGTTCAAAGATACCTCCATTATTATTAATACACAAATTGCATCTCTTCACAACAGAATTTGTAGCATTGCGTACTTTACGCCTACCAATGTTATTAAAAGCAACTAAGACAGCTTCTCTTAAATCATCGATTGTTTCATATGTTCTTTTGTATACTGTGTCCTTTAGTACACCCCACAAGAAAAAATCCAAAACTGATAAATCAGGGGATCTAGCCGGCCATTCAATGGGTGCATTTCGTACTATCCATTGATTACGGAAGTTCAAATTTAAATAATTTATAACATTCAACCATATCACGCTTTTCTACGTTAGAAAATTCCATAGCCAATGCAAACTTATGATTAACGGCCGTTTACACCGCTTATAGTTAGGTTACAATTAAATTAATTAATAGTTAATTGTCAATGTTTGACAATTCCTCGAAAAAAAAAAAGGTTACAATTAAATTAATTAATAGTTAATTGTCAATGTTTGACAATTAACTATTAATTAATTTAATTGTAACTTAACTATAAGCGGTGTAAACGGCCGTTAATCATAAGTTTGCATTGGCTATGGAATTTTCTAACGTAGAAAAGCGTGATATGGTTGAATGTTACATTCAGTGCCAGAGAAATTCTACTAGAGCTGCTGAAGTTTATTTTAAAAATTATTTTGATCGATGTCAGCCGTGGCTACCTACTTTTAAGAGATTATGGGATAATTTAGCAGATTATGGTTCGTTCGTTAAACCAAAATCAAAAAAAGGGATGGATGAAGATAGAGAAATAGACATATTAGCATGTGTCGCTCAGAATCCATCTATATCGACCCGACAAATTTTAACAGAAATGGGCTCCTCTCAACGCACTATTGTCAGAGTGTTGAAGAAGCATAAATTTCGTCCCTACAAATTATCAGTATCACAAACTTTACATGAAGGTGATAACATCAGACGAATAGCTTTTTGTAGATGGTTTAAAGATCAGTGTCAAAACGATCCACACTGCTCAATGAAAATATTATGGACTGATGAATTTCGTTTCACAAATTGTGGAATGTTTAATAGGCACAATGAGCACATAATATGGTCTCAAACAAATCCGCTTCACGTTGAACATAGGAGACCACAAATTAAATTTGGGTTTAATGTTTGGGGTGGTGTTATAGGATCAACTGTTCTTCCTCCTTTTATTTTTGATGGATCACTAACTGGCAATCGTTATCTTAATTTTTTACAAGATTTCGAGGAAATGTTAGATAATTTAAATTTAAGAACCCGAGCAATGCAATGGTTTCAACATAACGGAGCGCCTCCGCACAATCAACTGAATGTTATAAATTATTTAAATTTGAACTTCCGTAATCAATGGATAGTACGAAATGCACCCATTGAATGGCCGGCTAGATCCCCTGATTTATCAGTTTTGGATTTTTTCTTGTGGGGTGTACTAAAGGACACAGTATACAAAAGAACATATGAAACAATCGACGATTTAAGAGAAGCTGTCTTAGTTGCTTTTAATAACATTGGTAGGCGTAAAGTACGCAATGCTACAAATTCTGTTGTGAAGAGATGCAATTTGTGTATTAATAATAATGGAGGTATCTTTGAACATTAATAATGTTGTGTGCCCTTAATAAAAGTTCTTATAGTTTTCATTTTATTACTACATAAGATTTCAAAATAAGTTTTCGTTTGGTTTGTATTTTATCAGTTCGAAATTCAATTGTTTTCCATAAAAACCATAAAAATGTCTATATCCTCTTTATTTTTTAAAATAACCATATCAAACCTTATATCATTGTAATCAGCAAAAAATAAGCTTTTTAATGATGTCAAAACCAACTATGGTTTCCATTTAAAAAAACACAAGTTTGTGTCATAACTCGATAATGGCGAACGAAAAAAAAATATTAGCTACATAGTTTTATTTGGCGTAAAATTATCTAAAACTTTTGTCTGAACACTTTTTCTCTAAAATTACTATTAACGATGCTAAGCATGTTTAAAGAAAAACGTAAAATTTAGTTTTCTTTGAATATCTAATAAGCCATGAAAGTTATCGGAGAAACAAAAGCAGTTTTAAATCAAATTCGTAAAACTGCGCATCTTTCCCCATTTAAGCGTTTTTCTATCTCCAGTAGTTTCTGAGATCCCAATGCTAAACATTCAAAAAAACTCACCCTGTATAGGAGCTAATTTGTATTTTGAAATTGTATTTTCATCCACCTGATGAAGCCACAGTGTGGCGAAACATATGTAGTGCGTTAAACATTACAATAATTTTGAAACTATACACTTGTGTTTTATTATATATTCTATGAGTGGAGCAATAATGACGAATTGTTTTGACATTCTCAGGAAAACGTTAGAGCTTCGTTTAAAACGAAATAATTCACAGTAAGGTGAAATAGAGCCTGCAGTAATTTAAGGCACATAATAAATATGCAAAAAGAGGATTTTCTGTAACAAGGAAAGATATTCGCCGCATTAGGTTTGCGGTTCTACTCATCATTAAAAATCGATATAATAATGAGAATGAAAAAGCTGGCTACCCATGGCTGCAACTGTTTTTAAATAGATATTCAGATATACGCATATGAAGTCAGAAAATGCCCTAGTAGCACACAATATCGGGTCAACGTTGACTGTTGGTCGGCGGCTGATATCAATCCGATGTGAAAGTGTTAACATTTTACAACGTTGGATAAATATCATTGCATGATATTGGCCCAATATTTTGAACAGACATTTTTCCGATTTGCGCGTAAATCGGCTCAGGGTCGACAGCTGACACTAAGCCGATTTAAAGCAAAATCGACTGATAATCGTAAGGGAAGATTGGCTATTGATCTGCATACGACATCGTATCTAAGGCTTAGAAGGACCACACATGTATTGAAAGGAAATACACTTTTTCTTACTTTTAAGTAAATCTTTTATTTTGCCTACACATGTGTACTTTATTAATATAGTATAATATTAGTAATGCTACTTGTAATGTTCATATGACGTTATTGTTATGTCAAGTTTTGTATAAAGTAATAATTTGTAAACTTGCTGGGAAAAATAATAGAATTTGAAGGAAAATATTAGAAAGGCAGTGATTTGTAAAAGAGAATTTAAATTAATATTATATAGTAAATAATGAGTGTACACATAACCATTTAACAACAACTTGGTCAAACCTTTATGACCATTTAAAGTAAGTATATTTCATTTTAAAAAAATTATACGTTAAGTATAATACATTCAATATGCAGGAAACAGTCATGTTAGCGTAAAAATAAAAGTAATTACAACATAACCTTCACAAACTTTGAACTTATTTATAATCAATGCAATAGAATTATACACATAAAGGCAGTATGCAATCATAACACATAAAAAAAATGGCCCATTTAGGGTGTCGGGGTTTGCACCAATGACACCTGGATATTTACACTTTGAAATGCAATCACATTTCTTTTCTGTTGGCCATATAATAAATTTAGGCAATAATGTAACCATTCCATCAATAACAAAATGTATTATTCTATCAATGGCAGTTGATGGAGATACATTAAAACGGTCAGCAATTGAAAGTAGAGTATCCCCTTTTCCTAGATACCAGAAAGTCATTAGAATCCATATCTCTAAAGGAGCAGCAGTTCGGCCATGACCATAACCAATCCTTTTTATTTTACCAATCTCCCAATTCAGTTTTTCACAAGTTTTCCGTGTCATTCTAAATAACTT
The DNA here is from genome assembly GCA_963170755.1 of Amphimallon solstitiale. Lineage (NCBI taxonomy): Eukaryota > Metazoa > Arthropoda > Insecta > Coleoptera > Scarabaeidae > Amphimallon > Amphimallon solstitiale. The sequence goes on from OY720679.1 coordinate 19,505,526, forward strand.
GTAAAAGTCCATTTCAATATATCGTCCAATCCACTCGTCTGTGAAACGGGGTATCCTATAATGAACATCATGTATCACAGCTGGTAACTAGTACAACAAAGGTATGTAATGAAGACTATGCATTTTCATTATACCCCACATCATTAATGATGAATTAAACAAGGTTGTTGTTAACTCATCGTTTATAATTGCAGTAGCAACTACTTTAAGTTTCTTGTTAGGCATTGTTCCTGCTGTAAACACATTGTATAATTATGCATACTAACTTCTTATTGAAGTATCTTACCTAAGAATACTTCTGATAATTATCTATACTTAATAAAATTGATATATAAATAATAAAAACACGATAACCGAATATGCGAAATCAAAGTGACAGTGACAGCAAATATGCAGTCACCGACGCAAGTTCGATTTAAAATTAAGAGTAATGACGACACAGTGACCAATCATCACAGACTAAACAACCCAGACCGGCAACTACTTGAAAAAAAAATATCCAAGATCTTCTATCCTTGTCACACATCAGTGAACTTGGTACGAAGATGGCGCTAGCAGCATATTGGCGCGAAATTTGAAACGAGCTTGTTTTTAGAATACTCTTATTAAATACGTTATTTATGTAACAGAAACATACACAAAAGTTACTAAAACTATGGTAATAAATATTACTTACTGTAACAATTATAGCCATAGTTTGAGCATCTTATGTGTAATTTTGTGGTGTTACATATTAAATATGTGATACGAAATATAAATATTAATCTTTTACTTACATGTATTATAACATCCCTCTTACGGTGACCTATTAGACACAATAAACTACCACTCTATATAAGATTAAGAGAAATATAATAATGCAATAAGTGAAAACTGTCAAGGAAAACATAGGGATATAATAATAGTTTTTATTGATACATATACTTATACAATAAAACATAATAAAATTAAATTATACCACCAGTAATGAGAACAATAATAATGCAAATCTTGTGTAATATGACAAATAAAAACAAAACTAATATGTACCAAAAGGAACAAATTCAGCAATAGTTCATTACTAAAATGCTGATTTTAAATTTGTCTCTTAAACTAACAGTAAGTGAAATATATAACAGAAAAATATGCAGGTGTAGAAAATTAATATTACAAGTCTATAGTGTATAAAATTGATATTATACAGATTGCCAAAAATAAAATCAACAACAAAATAGTAATAATAATACTAATATCAAAATCGAAATGTATCAAACCTGCAAGGCAAAGAGCATGTCAAAAATGCGCTTCTTAAATAATGGAAATGCCAATCTTATCTTATTAACTTTACAAAATAATGTTTATAAGAAATTTATACATTTCTTAGTTTAGCTATTTTTCTTTGTGTAGCACGGACATCAGATCTAAGCTGCCTCCTCTGTTCATTTTCCTGCTTGCAATACCAAGGAATACCGATTTTGCACACTCCTTTAACAATAGTTTCCTTCACAAAACCGTGACCGTCACAAAGGAAAGTAAACTGAACAGCATTAATAAGGTGATTGACAGATTTTTTTGTTTGTTTGTCTATCAAAGTTGCTGCTTCTGTTAAGTTTATTGCTATCTGTGGCGTATATCGAATTGCGGGAAATAATGTAGGAACAGCATCTCCTTTCAAAACAAACATTTTGTTTTTATATGACTCAGGTGTAGAATAACGACTACAAATCCTATAATTCTGGAGGTTTTCTCCTGTAAAAACCATCGCCATTGCCTTTTGCCATATTCTTGACCTGAATTTTTTTAAAAAAATAATATGCAAACAGGACTAATATGACGACTAAGAAATTTTTTAAAGCACAACTGTACAATATTTATACTCACTTGTCGAGATTTGCAGGAAACCTGTGCATTTTATTAACTTCATCCTACCCAAACCCACACACTAAACACTTGGACACCATATTTGTATCAACATATAATTATTATGATGTACGACAAAGGATTGCAAAAATATGTCAAACGTGTCAAATTTGAAATGTAGTTTTGAATGACATATAACCACAGCATAACAAACAATTCAATTGACGCTAGCGCCATCTCATCTCCAAGTTCACTGAATCTGACAAAGATGGTAGAGTATTAAAATTTACGTTTGCTAAACAAGGATGAGTACTCTGGATAAAATCTAGGATTATGTTGCCGGTCTGGATTGTTTAGTCTGTGCAATCATGACCACTTGTAACACGGTTCAGGATACCGAACATGACCACAAATCCAAAACGAATTCGCTTTAAATCCTTCATTTTAGATTTGTATTTTCGCGCGGTTTTGTGACGTAAGGGTCATAGTTCGTATTACAACCACTGCGCGCTGTCAAGAGTTCCATGAAAAGTATTACGAGTAGCCTCCTTGTTAATTTTTATATCTTTGATACTGTCCTTTGATAGTAACGTAACATAAACATAACCTATATTCATAGCTTAAAACCTGTACCGGCAGCACGAAAGAAGAAATGGATACCACAATGAATAACTCCAACTCCAGATACTCGTAAAATAGTTTTATTAGTATGTTTGTGTCTACATAAATCTGACGATGACGATGACACTATTTTTTGTATGCAACTGAACGCAAAGAGAAAAAGGAATAGAATTTGCATTAAGAACTATAGAACAGTAGTCGTAAAACACAATTCATCAGTTTTTTTTTCCATTTGTTTCGTATTAAAAAACACCAGTTTTGTGTATTGACGCTTTGTAAGGTTATGTCCGGAGAGGAAGAAAAACAACCTACACTATCCTATACCCTGTCTCAGAATAAGAAGGAGTGATTCAAATATCCCGCCAAAACATGGAACACATAGCTTAAAATTTAGTAGACAATTTGATATGACATCATGACAATTGAGGTTAGAAGAACTGTATTAATTCTAACTAAGGATTTAGCTGTTTTGTGTTTCATTTACTACTTTCGTTAAAATAGATGGATGTGCCGCTTTTCATTCTACCAATCGAACCAGTAATACGAGTGCACGGCCATTGGAAACAGGAGAGTAAAGTTATAAACACAAGTAGGTGCCATGCATCTATAATTTGATGAATACAAATCTCTTAACATTCAAATCTGTTCATCATAGTTTTGCAAAAAAAATTAGAAGAATCTATAGATAAAGATATAGGCCCAATTTACAAATGAAAAGCATAGACTTTGTTCTGAGCGTTTTGAGGAGGATTGCCGTTATAAATATATATATTACTGCACATTTTAGTGAATGTGCTATATCAACATGAAAATTGTGAATTAAGTCTATTTATTATTAAATATTTGTATCACACAGCAAGAATGAATCTTTTATCAAAATGTCCTTAAGAACTTGCAGAAAAGGTTTTGTTTATTAGTTTCTATTTTAAATATCAATAAAGAACTTACAGATAAATCATTCGTATTACTGCTACAAACCTTGTGGAGGTAAATTCAAGCAACTAGTCTTGGAAATTTGAATCTTACATACAACAGTAATAAATAGAAAAATTTACATCGGCTGAAGTTGTTTACACGAACTGCAAAGATAATTACATATACCTACACATTACTAATTATTATTCCCTATTAAAATTTATTTATTATGAAAATATATAAAGTATAATATTTATTTCTACTATATATTGGACATTAACAGTAATTTAGTGTCACATCATGTTAAAAAGATTAAAAATTTACATGGTCGGCACAATTTTCCCAAATACTTATTGTAACATTTGTAATTGCTTCTGTCAAACGTTCTCATATAAGTGATATTCTGAAAGGAGATTTTTTGAAGCAACTTCATCTTATGTATCAATTCAGATCCTCTATGAAGTATTCTTAATCGCCTATCTTTATCGGTATGGCTATTTAATCCTACAGGTTTTCAACAAAGCTTGTCGTGCACTCATTATACTTGTGGCAATCCAAACTTTTTCCCATATTCTCCACCAGATATTTTCACCTTTTTCTATTAGTACAGGATTCTTTACGTTTGATATATCTGAAATATAACATGTAGGTTTATGAACATGTGGTAATATAATTAGTATTTAATTAACGCTTACTTGAAATTAATGAGTCAATTCTAGAATATGTGTGAGTTGTCCAGTTCATTTATGGTATGAAGTCATCTATAGTTATTTTTGCAATGATATTAATTGTTGAATGTTTGATTTTTGCACTGACGTACAGTATTTTTGTCATATTCATCAAATACAAAGTTTCAAATGCATGATCACTTGTTTCTTAGGTCGTAAGCCGCCTGATCAACGCATGCTCATGTTGTAATGGATTTTATTTAATAGCACAATAAAGTATAATAAACCAAAGTAAAAATGTAAGATTCTAGGTTATGGCATGGCTATAAACAAAAAATGACGTTTTGTCAAACTTATTTTCCCATGTTAAACTTGCCTACGCAAGAACCAATGAAATACTTTAAAGACATACGCCATTTTGGCGCGATATTTGAATCACTCCTTCTTATTCTGAGACAAGGTATAGTCACTTCCCAAGGTTATGAAAACTGAACAGGGTTGTTAAACCCGGTTACTTTTTCGATTTTACAAATACGGTTATTCTTACCCGATTGAATTAATAAACGCATTTGTGCTAACCGTGTTGTAATCCGAATGCTCGGGTTTAATTTCCGAAAACGCCTCTAGATGAGGGTATTTGTTGACAAAGTGACATTCTAGTAACCTTATATACCACAAGCAATTTATTTTTATAATAAAACAAAATAGAATATATAATATAAAATTGTTTAATAATAATATGTACAAATATAAAATAAATTAGAGTATTCTTCTTACATCATGTTATAAAAGTTGTACTTTTATTTTCTTTTGTTAAAACATATGCAAGCAGTATAAACAAACAAGACTGAAGCGTTTACACTGACACTAATCCATTTATTTTAATTTAAATTTTGCAATCCAATTTAATACAGAATGTCTTAAATTCAATAATCTTCTATGTAATATTTTTATTTTCATTTAATTGGAAAGATTACTACAAAATTGAAATAAAGTAGCGAGCACAAGCTCGTATTAATATTTTAACATTCCCAGAAATAATTACAAATCTTAGAAAGTACAGAAAATATCACAAATAGAACGCTATAGCATATGCATGTGGACGGGCCAATACAATATATTCCAGTAACGATACGGAAATTGTTGCTTCGATCTGTTCACTGATGAACCACTTCTTTTCAGGGGGTAGAATAAATCATTTTATAGGTATGAAGTAATTGACGAGTGCGGCTTTGTAATGATGGAACATCCAGTCGACAGACAAAATAAAACATTGAGCTCGGCACTGAGTACTATTACATTTTTCCTAAATTACAAAAGCACTTGAGGAAACGATGTTTTTCTTCGGATTAATACCTGAATGAAGCGATGAAGGATTTTTTTATGAACCTATCAAACGATTTTTTGTTGAAGGCATAATGTTATTGGAAACATGTAGGAATAAATGTGTGAGCGTTAATAGATCATATGTTGAATAGTAAAATATTACTTTCTTCTAAAAACTCTGGCCTCGTACGACACTCGTAAAACTATAATTAATAATCATTACTGCAAACGGGTATCACACATAAATATCTGATTTAAACACAATCTTGTCATTACTGTCATTTACTCCGGTAAAAAAACTCGTTATCCTTACATACATTCTCACTCCAAAACAAAACATTTAAAACTATTATTTTATCACAGTTTTTATATTTAATACTCCTTAATACACTAAATCTCCCTTATTAACATTTCAATTATGTACAAACCAATCATATTGAACACTTCCTATCCTTACAGTATGAAACTTAAGGTTTGTTCGTTGCACCTACACTAACTACAATATTGTACAATAGTGTAGAGAGTGTAACATAAAATGTGTTCGTTGATTTTACGTGTTACACTACTTTACACTACAACTTGTTCGTTGCAAAATCGTGTTGTTCAAATAATTCAAAAATTATCCCGCCACACTCGTTAAGGTACACAAATTTTTAGCAAGTGTGAAGAGTGGAGTGTAGAAGAATTAGGTTATGTACAATGTTGTGGGTTGTGGTAGTCAATTGTAAATACGCTGCATACGCATTTGATTTTTAAAAATTAAATAATTTTATTTACAATGGTTTATGAGTATCCAACTAAACGTGCTGTTTTAGTCAAGAATGATAATGGTGAGCCAGTTAAAGACGAGTCTGGATATTTGTTTCGAATTATTGGTGTGTATAAAAAATGTATTACAATGCAGAATTTTTTATATTTGTATTTTAGGTGATTGCAATAACAATAAAAGTGAATATATTTCTTGCAATGTAGATATTTCTTGTGTAGAAGGGTGGACATGCATAAAATGTTCTGATGATGGATACAATTATATTCTATTATTTGATGAAATAAATAAATTTGATAATGTTAGGGACACCAGAAATGTAGATACTACATTACCAAATGAAAGCAATGATGTGAATGACAGTCTAGATGGTATGTAAATAAGTTATCTTAAATCACTAATAAATTGTTTATTAATCCAGAAAATGATAATATCAACGAAACTGGAGAGGAAATGATTTGGAATGAAAATAATACAAAATTTCTCCTTTCTCTATATAAAGAATATATAGAACTTGTCCGAAACAGAAAATTAAAAACAAAAGCAAGGATGTGGGAAAAGATTGCTTTGGACTTTCATAATAAAGGTCTTAATTTCAATAGCAAACAAATAGAAAATAGATTCAAAACTTTAGAAAGAAGGTATAAATCTACAAATGAAAGCAATAAAAGTACTGGTCGTGGAAGAAATGTGTTCCAATATAAAAGGTGTGTATTTTGATTATTAGTTTTTTTTTTTTAATTATCAATGTCTATTATCAGAGATTTAGATGATATATTTGAAAAAGATCCTAAAATATTCCCAAAGATATTATTGACTGCAACAGCAACAATCCATAAAGAAGAATTGCGTAAAAAGTACAATATGAGGTAATATATTTTTGTTAACATAGCATATCATGCTGTATAACTATATGATTTTCTATAGTAGTGAAACGGAGCAATGTCAGAATGATACAGATTCAGTAGATGAAAGTACATCAACATCTTATCACTCTACACCTTCTCGAAAAGGGCATAAAAGATCTGTGGATGTATTGATTGACATAAAAAATGAACTAAAAGAGAGTGCAACACTGAAAAGCTTAGAAAAAGGAGAAAAGATAAATTTAATAAAAGATAGGAACAGAGAACTGAAACGAAAAAATGATTTATTTGAAAAAGATTTGGAGCTCAAATTTCCACATTCAAAGGAAAAGTAAAATGTAAATATAACATCGATTCAAATTTTTATTTATATTTATATTATAGTGTACTAGATAATAAATCTCTTAACAATTTTCCAGCATTTTTGCTATAATTTAATGTGTCAATATCATTATCTTCCTCCTTTTCCTCTTCCTCCTCTTCATCACTTGTAATTTCTTGCTCTTCAAAAGAATGCAAATCATCTTCTGATGCCAGATTATGTAATACACAGCATGCTTTAATTTGGTGAAGTAGTAAGGAAATGTTCCTAGTTTTTAAGTGATACAATTGCCTAAACCTTTGTTTTAATATACCAATTGTGTGTTCCACAAATACTCTGCATGAACTTAAATGTTTATTAAATTTTTTTTTATTGGCTGTTAAATAGCCATTATCTTTGTAAGGTGTCAACAAATATTGTAAACATGGATATGCTGAATCACCCAAAATATATTTTCCATTTTCTGGTAATTTTGAGCATAATAGTAAAGTTTTGGAATTTGCAAATACTCTTGCATCATGGACAGAGCCAGGATATCCCAAAAATATATCTCTTATCTTTTTTTTGTGGTCACAAACTATTTGTATTTGAATTGAATAATACCCTTTTCTATTAATATAACTATCAGGATACTCAGTGTTGGGCTTGTCTATACGAATGTGGGACCCATCAATATATCCAGCAACATTAGGAAAACCTTTTGTGGTATTGAAGAACATTGAAATTTCTTGCTGTTGCTCAACTGTTGGCCATTTAATGACTTCTGGTGCCAAATCACACAAGAACTGTGATACCCTACCAATTACTGTATGAGCAGTGCTTAAACAAACATCAAATTGATTGGCAACATCACGGTATGATGTGGTCTGATGTCCTATGAACCAGAGAAAAATTGCCATATTCTTTTCTGGAGACAACAGACCTATGAATTAAATTTAGAAATCAATTTAAATGTGTCATATAGTAATTTGCACATACCATGTGCATCCCTATCAGAAAAAAAACTTGAAGACTTGAATCTCTCACAGAGATTTTGGAACATACTTCTTCTAATTCTCAAATGGGACAGAAACTCTGTTTCTGAATATTTAGGAATAACTTCTTCGACATAATTTTTTATTGTTGTTCTTGAATCTTTTAAAAGTGCGCATCCCAACATTAATATTGTATCATCTTCGGACGAACTAAATAATTTTTCGTCATCCGATTCCGATTCTAAAAATTGTTCCAAAATTTCTTCTTCACTATCCATGTTAGTAACTAACCTATAACTGTTTCAAATCAAACTACACTAACTTATCTACGAACGTCGTGCACAACAACTTTGCCGTGTTACACGAATTTTCATACACTCACTCTTTGCTCACTACACGGCTGTTGCAGTGCAGTGCAGAAAATTGTAGTGTACACTGCCATTTAAGTGTAGAAGCTGCGAACAAACCTTTATACTTTACTCCACACTCATTTGCATCTGCTTAAGTAACACAACAATCATTCAGCATATCCGCGAGTACTACATTCCAACCCAACTATATACAATAAATCTGCTATAAAGGCATCTAGTTAGGCGCCATAATTAATGTTAACAACTTTTCACTAGTTACAACTACATTAAGTTAGATTCAGTATGTATGATGCTTCAATGTCTCCATAACTATTGTTTATTAATTTTAGAGACATAAATTGTATGTGTAATTATCTGCTCTATTCATAATGTTGCTTAACATTACAAGTTTTAAGTACAAATAAAATAAAATAAAATCGGAATAATAATATGTACTTTTGGATTTATCGGATGAATATGATGAAAAGGAAATTCGTTTAAAGTTAAATACATCCCAAAGAATCTTAAAAATATGTAAATGTGAAAGGTTTGGTGAATTTTATATAAAAAAAGAGGCATTGGAAATTTTAAAGATGGACTATAAAGATAAAAAAGAAAGTACATATAGAAGAGTTGTCACTACACTAACCTGTTCTAAAATCACCGTTTGAGTAATAAATTTGTATTAAATTTCCTAAAATTTCTTGTGGAAACTTACTGTCAGTGTAAACTCTTCAACCTGTTGTCTAATAAAATTCTTACTGCAAACTATTTGACATTAAACTTGATGTTGATGGTAATAGATCACTACAAGATATGGGTGTTAAAGCCATTTGTTTACTATCAATCCTTTCAATATTTTGTGTGACTCGTTCTACATTCTGAAGTGGTATAGTTTGTAACTGATGTAAAGTACCATTCGATGTTCTTTCTACATGTTGAGTATTCATTAAATTTGACTGGTTGCTCATTGAACGATATTTACAACTTGTTATGAGGTGCCTTCTTAAATTTCTTGCTTGTCTCAGCATGGCACCGCATAATGGACACGTCCCTTAAAAAGTCTGGTATTAAGGGAGTATAAGGTAATGCAGTAAACGAACTACCTGGTTGATCAGATGCACCTCTAACTTTAGGTGTAATATTTTGACTAGTGCTGCCAGCTGATATTGGTATATTTTGCACTAAAATTGGTGTCTGTAATGGTACATTAGTCAACCCACTAGCTGAAGATGATACATTTACTAAATTCATTTGCTGTGCCCAACTAGATGCTAAAAAATAATTCATAGCTTAAATATTAATTTATAAGTATTAAAATACTTATTGATAATATTTTAATAATCAAAAGATAACTTCAAATTAATACATGCTTGAAATAGTTAATTTGTTCAGGCTAATTAAATGCTATTAGAAAGAAAATGAAAACCAAGGACTGTTTAAACACCAGACCATATAAAAAATAATAAATCACCTGAGTAAACACATTAGGCCATTTGCATATGCAGTAATAAATAGAAATAATAGCACTAGATTATAAGTTCTAATGTATCTTTCATCCTCATTAGAACTGTTAAGTATTCTTGTAAATTTCATCTTTTTTTTTACATAGTTATTATGCTTTAGATTAGCATGATACTAACTTGAAAGCTAATCTTACGCTAAGAAAAGCATGTGAAAATAAATTTAGTCAATGTTATTAATATAAATATATTATTACATATGATGTCAATGAAAATAAAATATACTGTATATAACTTGCATGTATTTTCTTGTGGATCTGTGATTGAGCTGCTATTTCCATCTGCTTGAACATAAACTTTTGACCATTTATTATTTTGACACTGATTAGTTGGACTGCGCATTCGTTTTGCCCTTTTCTTCTTTTTCAGAATGGACTGTTCATCTTGACTTAAACTAATTTGTGACTGCACCAAGTCTTGTGCTTTCTAAAATAATATAAGTAAAAAAAATACTAATAAGCTAACATGTGTGTTCATTACACTTATTTCAGTTTTCAGTGCATGTTGTAAAGATTCATTATTTATGTGGGTAGGTGTAAGACCTTGTATATTCAGGCAGTGAGCAGCTTGTAACAGAGATGGCAGTTGACCCGGATCAACACTTACTTCACCACGATAAACAAATTCCAATAATGCTTCTAAATCTGATGCCTGTACACCTGCTAACATTACTACTGGATGTTTACATGTAGTACTCTAAAAACATTATAAATAATTTATGCAGTTAATATCTATATAATTCCTTTAAAACCTTCAACAAATCTAATAAGAAGGGACTTGCAGCACACAATACTACTTTATGAGCATGAAAAGTTCTACCTCCAGCAGCTAACGTTACATCAACTAGTTCATCTTGACATCTGAGCAACTGTACAGCTGATATTAAAGATGTTCCATATTCTCCCCATGTTAGATTATACAACTGACTTGAAGACATAGTTTTGTAATTTCCTGGTTAATTTTGTCGAAGGTCAAAAATAGATCTAAGCAAAGAAATAATTTTCTGTAGTATATCAAGATTTGATTGTAAGAAAACGAATATAATTCAAACTTAAGCAGCACTTTCTTATACCTTTATAATAATGGCATTAATCGGAAAGTCTAAAAAATAGATGCACATAAATTAAATGTTATGGACATTCATTTAGCATTACTTTCTAAAATATTTTCAGACAAAGTGGCTCAATTATAAAGACAACCTTTTTGATGTAATGTATCATCTGATTTGTGTAAATAGTGGTGGTACTCACACAATTTACATGTGTTTAAAAAACGATTAATTTTAAAATAATAGTATTGCAGTACCCAAAAACTTTAAATTTTCGGAAATAGGTTAAACACACAAGCAAATCAACAGTTATCGTAAAATGCGTTCCAAAGTTCCAAACTTTTAAATCTGCATTTGAAGCGTAAATAGTGTGCATTTCTGAACAGTCTATTTAAGTATTTTGGGTAGACTAATCTACTTGTACTATAATATGACTATAATGCCATTTTATATACTCAAGGGCGACATACTTTCGATTTATAATTTACATAGGTGTCAGTTTATAATAAATAAAACAATATAAATGGTTACGAAAATTGTCATTTTTGCATATGCGAAAAGTTATTCATTCTAGGATTTTAGTTTTGTGAATTCGTGTCATTTATGTTCTTATCTTAATCCTGTTAAGTGTTTTAATTTTCTATTAGTTTAAGGGTCCTCGCTAGTGAATGGGAAATGTAATATTGGTTGCATAGCACATAATTTAATAAGCCAAGGATGTCCGAGTACTTTTACACATAGGGAATATACCTACATATAATAATTATTTGAAATAATAACTCAATATCTAAGCGAATAAAAATTCATTGTAATGTGGGTTGCCTAATTTTAATTTATTTTATTTTCATTTTAAACAAAGTAAAGAATAGTTGAATGAAAAATAAGTGTACAGCCGGGTAGCTTTCTATTCAATTTATAACGTGAACCCAAGCAAACAAATCTCCTCCGGAGGATTTTTGAGAAAACTGGATTTTAGTGTTTTGACATATTAATTAATTTTCTTTAATCTGATAATTTTTTTCTAAATTTGATTCTTCAGCCGGGTAGATTACTAAATTCTTCATAAGTTGACGTTGACAGGTTGTCTCCATCTTTAAAATCAACAAAAATATCTGGATTCTAAAATCTGCTATTTTGCCATTGTTGACAGATCCACTAGCGAGGACCCTTAATATACAAAACTGGAAATATATAAATGTTAATTATGACGTTTGCGTACTTGTTTCACTTGTTTGTGTAAATATAAGTGATTTCGATTGAAGACGGCTCAGTTAAACATATGATTAATTGCAAAAATCAATGCAGACTATGCCAGACAAAGAATATTATGTAGTCCAGAAGATATTTTAAGAATAATTAAAAACCTATTGAAGAAAACAAAAGAATTATGAACAATATTCCTAAAATGGAAATATTTCTTAAGAGGGGCGTTTACCAACAAATAGAAACTTATGCAACTTATATTACTAGCGGGACGGGTATACGCAATGGGGTGTGAGTAGGTGGAGCTAGGCGATATTCGGTTTTAATCACAGCGCTTCGGTTTTATTCACAGATTCTGTCATTGGTTAAAAATTTTAATATATACATAAAATGAATCGTCAAATATTTAAATTCTGAAATCTAGCCGCATATTGGTATTATGTACTTAGTTAAACTAAATGGAATTAACAAATATCAAAATAATGTAAATAAAATTGTAGACTAAAATTTACTTACCTCGTATTTTGATTTTTCATACGATTTGCATGGTTACTTCTTTGTTTTGTTGATGTTTTATAATAAGCGAATTTTCGCTTGCCCATAACTGTTATATTATTATAGGGCGCGGACACGCGCAGTTGATGACTCATTGCCCATGGGCGCATAATTGAAATGTTGTATTTTTAAAGAGGTTTTAATTTTATTTATATAATTGGATAACAAGTTGCTGGTGATCTATAAAATACAAAATATCTTATTATTTGTTAATTTTCTCTTCTGTAAGACTTGTTCTCTTTGAATTAAGTACATCTTTGTAGATAGAAAACGTCCTTTCTACATCGCAACTGGTTATAGGTGCGTACTGGAAATATTCTTTTATTTCAGCGTATTTAGCAGTTAGATTTTATGTCATTGTCCCCATACACAATTGCCGCAATGTTATTAAATCTGGATTTCTATTAAAAACTGCGTCTAACTTTTTCCGAGGGCCGCATGTCCCGATCTCCAATTGTAGATGAAGCCCTTTTATTATTCAGTTGTCTAACGATTTGTTTTTTGTATCTGGCTGTGATATTACGCGTGTGTGGAATTAACGCTGAATAAATACTGCTGAAGTTGTTGCAGTCGTTTCGGGTATTAATATTTGGATTGACTGTTCTTATAGCTAGAGTTTCTAAAAAAAGTTTCTTGGATAGGTTACTTTCATGAAATAGAATCTGGACATTATTGAAGGTAATATTATGATTGGACTGCTCAGGTGGGAAGCCAAAGTACACCTTTAAGGGTGCCTGTAGAACGTTATTCTCGAGATTTTCTCTTTGCGATTCTACTGGGGTAGAATATTCCATTTAAAATAAAAATGCAATTTTAACGATACAAAACTTTATTGCGTTGTTTTGTGTATCTTGGCGGTAATAATAATGTCTCTTTTTCTCCCTTTCCAGTGCTACCAAAATAAACTTTTCTTCAAGGAGTTGGCGGCAAATTTAAATTTATACTAAAGACCAAACATACCGCCGCCCTTGAAAGGCTCGACTTTCAAAACAGATAAAACAAGATAATAAAAGAACTCAAACATTTTGCAAATATCAGTAATTAATGAATATTCATATTAAAAATTGTTAGTGATAGTTGATTGGCAAAATACAAATATTTTGTATTGCACGTTTTACTGTTCCATTAGCAGTACGTATGCTCACAACACGCACTACACCGTCACTTCCTGGATAAACGTCTTCTATTCTTCCAATTTTCCACAACAGAGGAGGTAGGTTGTTTTCTTTCAATAGCACCATGGTTCCTACACCCAACTGTGTTGACGAGGACTTCTGCCACCGGGTACGTTGCTGCAAGGAAGTCAGATATTCGTGCGACCAGCGTCGCCAAAAATGTTGAACCATTTGCTGCAACTTTTGATAATGACGTAATCGATTTGTGGGCATTTGCACTTCTACTTCCGGTATCGCCATTAAGTAGTCTCCTATGAGGAAGTGAGAAGGGGATAGGGCTACTAGGTCATTAGGGTCGTTTGTCAAGGGAATTAAAGGTCGGGAATTCAAAACTGCCTCAATTTGAGTAATCACAGTACAAAAATCCTCATAATGTAATAAGGCCTTGCCAATAACCCGCTTTATGTGAAATTTGGCGGACTTAATTGCTGCCTCCCAAAGACCCCCATGGTGTGGTGACCGCGCCGGAATAAATTGCCACGTAATTTGATTTTTACTCAAAAATGATTGAAAGTTGACGTCCGTCTTCATTAAGTGATTACAACTTTGCACTAGCTTATTATTAGCACCTACAAAATTAGTGGCGTTGTCTGAGTATAAAATTTTACAGATACCGCGTCGGGCCGTGAATCGCTTGAGCGCGTTAAGAAAAGACTCAGCAGTCAAATCACCAACCACCTCCATATGGACGGCTTTAGTGGAAAAACAAACAAACATACAAATGTATCCCTTAATGAGGCTACGATTTTTGAATCTTTTCTCTTTCAAATCAAATGGACCCGCGTAATCAACGCCCGTTACTAAAAATGGTCTTGTCATGCTAACTCGATTTTTTGGCAAATCACCCATTATTTGTTCAGCAGAATATGGATTTGCTCTAAAACAAGTGACGCAATTTCTTATGACGTTTCTAACCGCGTGCCTGCCATTTAATGGCCAGAATTTTAATCTAACGGCGGCCAATATTGCTTGTGCGCCCGCGTGCAAATGACGATGATGTTCATCTTTTATAATAAGTTTTGTTAAACTGTGTTTTTGAGGTAAAACGATTGGATGTTTTTTATCATATACAGCTGAGGCTTTACTAATTCGACCACCTACTCGTAATAAATCGTGATCATCCAAAAAGACGTTCAATTGTGAAAGTTTACTCTTACGTGATATGGATTTCCCTTGTTTTAAGTTGTTAACCTCTTGCGAAAACTCCCGCTGTTGCACAATTCTTACTAATATTTCAGTTGCGTGATTTGTTTCTTCGCTAGTTAAGCAACCCGTTATACGATTTTCAGAAGACACCTTTGAATTATTTACAAATCTGAAACAATAAGCAACCACTCTTTTTAGTTTATAAAATGTTGAGTATCGATGAAAAATGTCAAAATCGGTGGTAATGTTTAAGTTAACTAATTTCGCTTTCCGTTTCTCGGGAACGTTGTCGATGACTCCGATAGGACGACACCCGGGCCACTTCTTTTCCTGTAAACACAACCAAGACGGTCCGTGAAACCATAGGTCAGATTTCAACAGTAAATGAGGTTCAATACCTCTAGAAATAATGTCAGCTGGATTATCCGCTGAGAAAACGTGTCTCCACTGCGAAACATTTGACAATTCCTGGATTTGCGATGTTCTATTAGAAACAAATGTCTGCCATGTAGACGGCTCTGCCATCAACCACGATAACACAATAGTCGAATCTGTCCAATAAAAAATGTCACTGATTTTCAAATCCAAGGCCTTAACAACACAGTGAATTAATTGTGCGAGCAAAAGTGCGCCACAAAGCTCCAAACGTGGAAGACTGATAGATTTCAAAGGAGCGACGCGAGATTTTGCGCATAAGAGACTTGCCTTTGTTTGATGATTGGCATCGATTGATACTACGTAAATACATGCCCCATAAGCTTGCACCGAAGCATCACAGAAACCGTGTAAACTAATTTTGTTGGCACCTCTTATTACACATTGTCTTTCGATGTTTGAATTGTTTAGTTCGAGAAGCCGATTGAAAAATCTTGAACATGCCGTGAATATGTCTAATGGAACTGACTCATCCCAATCTAGCTTTAGCTGCCAGAGTTTTTGCATTATTATCTTGGCTCTGATCGTTATCGGTCCAATTAGTCCCAATGGGTCAAAAATTTGAGCTATCATAGATAAAATGACGCGTTTGGTTAATCGTTTCGTGTATATATTACTGCTACTTATCTCAAATGACAATAAATCCGTTCCTGCATTCCATCTCATACCCAGAGTTTTTGTTTGGTCATTGTCGTTAATGTAATACTCTAACAATTCTGTTTTGTCAACTGTTGAATCTAATACTTTCTTTTCGTTTGATATCCATTTCCTTAGATGGAACCCGTAACTCTCCAGTAACTGTGTTAATTTGTCCTTTAAATATATCGCCTTTTCGATGGTTTCCGCGCCTGTGATTAGATCGTCCACATAAAAATCTTTCAAAATGACTTGTGCAACGTCTGGCTGTAAATGTTTTTTTTCGTGCGCTACTTGCTGCAATGCCCGTATTGCCAAGTACGATGCACTTGCCGATCCATAAGTAACAGTTGTTAGACGAAAATGTTGAATGTCTTCATCTGGATTTTTTCTCCAAAGTATCCTTTGCAAATCTTGCTGTTCTGGTGTTATTCTTATTTGTCGATACATTTTTTCGATATCTGCGGTGAGTACTAAATTATGTTTTCTAAATCTTAGTAGTATGTCAAATAGATCATCCTGTAACTTTGGGCCAGTTTTCAGCACGTCGTTTAATGATAAGTTGGAACTTGTTCTCGCCGAAGCATCAAAAACAACCCTTAACTTCGTTGTTAGGCTACTTTCTTTATATATTCCGTGATGTGGAATATAATACGTGAGTTTGCATTCGTTTTGTAACTCCTTTTCGCTTATTTTTTCCATGTGCCCTAGGCTTTCGTACTCGCTCATGAAATTGTTGTACTGTTCTTTCATGGTTGGGGTTTTGCTTAATTTGTTTTCTAGATTCAGAAAACGCCGTTTGGCATTTGTTTCCGATTCTCCTAGTTCTTTTAAATTTTCGCGCACTGGCAGTTTAACGACGAACCTACCAGATTCTTCTCGCTTGGTCGTTTCCAGAAATTCCTTTTCACATTCCCATTCTTCTTTGCTCATTTTTGGTGTATCGCTGGTTTCCTCTAATTTCCAAAAATTTTCTATTTGTTCGTGGAGACTTAAATTTGACACGACGCCATTTTCAATCTCATTCGATTTGTGACATACTATATTTATCGGTCCCGAAAGAATCCACCCAAATTTTGACTTTTGCAATATTGGTTGTCCAGGTCCCGTTTTGATTTGACCAGCGCATAACAATTCCCAAAAGATTCCTGCACCTAATAGAATATCAATTTTGCTCGGTATACTAAATGACGGATCTGCTAGTGATAAATTATCCGGGATATTTACTGAATTTGTGTTAAATGTAAAATTCGGTAAGTCGTTGGTTATTCGTGGTATAATTAAACAAAAAAGTTCTGTCTGGAAGTTATTATATATAGATTTTATTTTGATTCGCGTACTATTTGTGATTTCCATCGATGATTGGTTAATACCTGTCACCGGAAGGCATATTTCGTTCATGGGTAGTTTTAATTTTTGACATAACCGCTCCGAAATGAAATTGGATTGACTCCCTGAGTCCAAAAGCGCTCTCGCCTTATGATAAGCTCCGATATTATCCTGCACATAAACTAAAGCCGTTGAAAGCAATACGCGCGCTTCAGGTTTAATGCTGGTAACATGTGTGTTTACTGATGCTGAACCCTCGCTATTCGAAACAGGATTTGCCTCTTCGTCAACCCCTTTGTTGCTACACGCCTGGCTAATTCCCAAATTACCAATTTCCTCCGCGTTATTCATGTGTAATAATGAATTATGTCGCTTGTGACAATGTTTGCAACCCGATGCCTTACAATTTTGAGAAAAATGATTATTGCGCAAACAATTAATACATAATTTGATTCGCTTTACTTCCTCATATCGCTTTTTGACGGGAAGTTTTTTGAATTTTTCGCACTGATATATATAATGTGAGTTTTTGCAAAATTCGCATGTTATATTTGACGTTGCTAAATGCGTATGAGTGTGCTCGTAATACCGCTTTTTTTCATGTTTAAAGTTTGACGATTTATTTGGATTATTTGCCACCACGATCGTTTCTAACACTTGATATCGATTTGTTAAGAATGTAATTAAATCCGAAAATTTTGGTAATGTACTTTTTTCTTTAGAAATGGTAAACTCTTGCCATTCGCGTTTGGTTGTTATGTCCAATTTAGAAGTAAGTAAATGAATCAATAATCGATCCCATTGTTCGGTGGGTTCGCCTAATGCCTTTAAAGCCCTAATATGTTTACTAAAATCATCTATCGCTTTTCGTAATGAATTAGCGGATTCTTTATTCATAGATGGATATTCAAATAATGATTGAACATGTTTTTCAATTATAACTCGCTTATTTTCGAATCTTTGCTTTAATAATTCCCATGCGATTTGATAGTTATTGTTAGATATTTCTAATGATTGCAATATCTCGCCAGCCTCGCCTTTGAGACATCCCTTCAAATAATAAAACTTTTCGATATTGCTTAAGTTTGTATTGTTATCGATTAATGCTACAAAGGTATCGTGAAATTGAAGCCACTGATGATATTCACCATTAAATTCCGGTAAACTCATAGACGGTAACTTTAAGGTATCTTTTTTTACATTATGATTCCCGTTTTCAATATTCGTTTTCGTTTCGTATTGTACAAGAAATCCCTTCGCTTTTGCTTTGATTTGATAAAACATGTTTTCAAACGATTCACGCTCCGTTTCTTGCTGCTCACGTTCCCTGTCTTTTAATAACGCCTCTAAATTTGATTGTATTTCGTTAAATTCTAGGGATATTTGATTAAGAGTTTCATAACGTTCGCTTAATTCTAAATATTTGTCTTCGTTATACGCGTTTAAAAATTTTGAGAACCGTGTAATTTTTCCCAAAACTTGTTCTCGCTGTTGTTTCAATTGTTTGGAGGTCATTGTAAGTCAGCCACAAAGTAAACAATTGACGGGATAATAATGAATTTGTATCTAAAGATTTTTTTTAATATCTTGAAACATGCAAGGACAATGAAAATGATTTTGTTTTTCGTGATTACTCAACTAAAAATTCGTTTTTCAAATAGGTAAAAAAGGATAGGACTTACTGTGAATTCACGTGCGTTGTCTGCGTTTCTGTGTTGCACTCCAAAACCGCTGTTACCGCTACCTTGCTTCCAATATCGATTAACTGGTTTTTTAGGTTAACTACTGCTTCTACGTTATTTTGCTTTTCGATGTGCGATTCTTCTTGATTTTCCTATACCAATGGAGTGATGTTTTCGCTGTTTCGTTGTACGATGAGTAATAAATGCCATATACTTGTATTCCTTTAGAAACTGAGTATATCCCTGTTACGTTCGTTTGCGATGCACGTGGTTAACCTCTACCGTCAACACTTTTTTCTCTTAATCCGATGCCGAAGGACCAATATGTAGAACGTTATTCTCGAGATTTTCTCTTTGCGATTCTACTGGGGTAGAATATTCCATTTAAAATAAAAATGCAATTTTAACGATACAAAACTTTATTGCGTTGTTTTGTGTATCTTGGCGGTAATAATAATGTCTCTTTTTCTCCCTTTCCAGTGCTACCAAAATAAACTTTTCTTCAAGGAGTTGGCGGCAAATTTAAATTTATACTAAAGACCAAACAGTGCCTCTTGACATCACTTACATACAGCGTGTTGCGTTCTTTCAAACGTTGTTTCGTTTGACCTACATAGTATTTTCCACAGTCGCATTGTAAAAGGTAAATAACATTGCTACTTGCAAGTGTGCATATTTTGTCTTTTAACGGTGTAAATAATTTGTTTACGGTGTTGGCAAGGGTATAGGTAATGGGGATGACACCTTGAAACAGCATCTTGATTTTGTTTGTTAGGTTTGGGATATAACAATAATACACCATTTCCCTTAAAGAAAAAAGAAAGTTTTTGTTACAGCAAGGCAAAAAAAAACAAGAAAAACTAATAAACCAAGGCACGCGGTGCCGCCATTTCATAATAATCAGATGAAAGATGATAAAGCAATTAATTTACCTGACCCAAAGAGATCATATTTTTCTTAGAATATCTGATATGCGGGGATGTCTTTCTGAAAACTAAATGTGTTTATAAAAATCCGGCTGGATGCCGTGGAGATAAAACACGTGCGAATCTTAAATTCCAACTTTAAATTTCTTTCTAAATATCTGTTCTATGACAATCCATCAATCGATACGCTGATTAATAAACTTCAATCATCAACAGATGACATAGATTAAAACAGATACCATTGTCATTGAAACTATATCACATTAAACTTAACGCATCCGATGATCAATACTATCTCATCAAAAGTCAAAGTCAAAAATGACTAAGCAAACGTCGTGGGGCGTATTAGAATAGGTGGGAAAAAATTGACGAAATAATTGGAGATCTTGGCTGAAACTGCAGATGAAAGCATAACCAAAGTTAACCATAATTAATAAAATAATTATTCAACACAAAGAACTACAAAGTCTATATTTATTGACCAAAATTACTCATATTCACAATATAAGTTGGTTTTGTGCAAAAAAAAGAAAATCACAAAATCTGGACCCAATAGGTGGTCGAATTATTTATAAATTTAACCAAATCAAACTCATCGCGCCACCTACCGGAATGAGCATAACAACGTTTGCAGGGCCAGCTAGTTAAGTAATAAATCTTGATATACTGAGATTTCATTTGATGGTTTCCCTTGTCACTGTTCCTTGCAAACCGCATATCTCAAAAACCATAAGATCTATAACAAAGAATTTTAGTATGAAAAACAGGCACATGGGTCCAGTTACTTTTTGATTGAGTTAGATGTAGAATAGTGCGAAAATGAGTGGGACGGGACCAGTTACCCCACAAAATTCGGGTAATTGGGTCCATTGACATGTCACTAGTAAAAAATTAGTATTTCAACAAATAATGGGAACAGATCCCAACCTCCTCCATATGTGCGTTGTCAACACTATAGAGATTATACAGCCAAATTTGTTCCAATTGACATCCAAAATTAGAATAACCGCGAAAGATCATATTTTAAGAATTGTAAAATAGGCCCCAGTTTTACCAACTTGCCTTACATAGGTAATATTGTTTTGCTTGTTTCAAAATAATTATTTTGTTTACTAATAACTGTACTGAATTTACAAATAAATAAGTATAGTGTAGTGTAGAATTAGTGCTTTATATTGAAATTATATACATAAATACAATAATCACTCTTTAGATGTGTTGACAGGTTATTTAACGGACAGTGGCATCTTTACAATATTGTTAAATTGTTCTCGCATCGGCTGTAGCATTCGTCATAAAACGCAACATTAACACAGGCGAAATTTTTATAATAAAATTTCGCTAATAATTAAATAAAAAAAATATGTATTTTTTAAATATTACTGACACTCCCAAATAATACAGTATATATTCACTTCATATGATTAATAAACAGATATTGTAAGCAAATACTTGTTATAATCGATTAATCATTAAAGATTAACTATTAAGCACTTTCTAAAACTTGTTCTATGTTTGTGTCAACAATTTCCTTCATTCTTTTTTGTTTTGTAAATAAGTTAAATACATTTTAAAACATTAATAATTTTGTTTTTTTTTGACGACCTTTTCATAAATTGTTCATAAAACAAGATTGTGTTTAAGATTAAGAAATGACATCGGTAGACTGCGCACAATATATATATATATATATATATATATATATATATATATATATATACAGCTTGTGTAATGGAAGACTTGATATAGCAAGTCCAAAATACATCAGAATTGCAACATCGCGTACTGTATACGCGCTCTCACTACGTTTAGCGCGTTTGATTACCTTTACCTTCTCCGGTCTTCGTCGCGCGCCCAGGGCACTTCCAGTACGGCCACAAAGTACGACGTTGCAATATTTACTAGGTAATATCAAGTGTTTCATTACATAAGCTGTGTATGTGGAATACGATTGTAAACTTCAAAACGTACAACATTGGATAATAAAATTAAAAATTGTTTTAAGAACAAAATTGAAAACTAGCATGTCAAACAGAAACGATTTGGAAAATAACCATTCAATTATCTGAAGAAACCGAGGAAAAAACCAAACAAATTATTCATAAATAAAAAGTAAGTACTTACCTACTGATGATAGAAATATGAATAATACAACACAAGTTCATATTGTGTCAATCCAGTGAAGTTATTATTTATAGATTCATATGCAAATCTACACAAGGGTAGAAAATCACAAAAGGTCTTTGTGTTTATGAAAATCATCGAATTCGTGATTGCTAAAAAACTGACAAGCTTATTAAACAAAAACAATACTATTAGTAGAACAAGTGATCTGTTGGAACTATACTCCATTCAGTCTAAGAATAAAGTAGATGGCGCTACAATATGAGCACAGTTTACACACGATGAACTTTGTATTTTGAAAACAAGTAAAACATATGTTTACTGTCAGATGGATATCAGGGATATACATATCTGATATCATTATATTTTGACATTTACGTACATTTTTATACAAGTTGGTAACTCATTCCTCAAGAAAAAGGAATGCACATGTCGTCTAATTGTACTTTTTTGTGCTTCATGCAATTTATTGTAAGTATGACGATAATTTCTTTTTCTTGGAGGAGAAATTGGAACTCCATATAATTCCATTTCTTTAATAATGCAGTACATTGTATTCCTATTAATACCCACTTCCTCTGCTGTTTGATTGACTGCAGCTGTTTTAGACATATTGTTTTTATCCTTAATGTACACATTATAAGCCATTTGCCTTTGTATGTGAATTAGTTTTTGAATTGTCCTATAAGTAAATTCAGTGTAAATGTAAATTAAATTTACTTTTTATGTAATATACAATTTTTGTATCATTTACATTAATTACTTTTGATGATGTATTGTAATTTTCAGTATAATAAGTGATACATTTTAGTTTTATTTATTATTTAAAAATAAAGTTAACAATGGTAAGTCGAAAGTTATATATTATGCTGATATTTATTAGTTACCTACATTAGATTTTTTCTAAAATAACAAAGGATTATTTGAGCTAACACTTTGTGGTGACTCGCCCAGTCCTGTATCTGTTTTACTTTCTTATACGTAGTATAAGCAAGTATTGTGATGCAGATGTCCACGTTTTCAAGTCCTATGATACCAAAAAAGTGGTTTTTAAAAAATCTCTCTCTCTCTCTCTCTCTCTCTCTCTCTCTCTCTCTCTCTCTCTCTCTCTCTCTCTCTCTCTCTCTCTCTCTCTCTCTCTCTCTCTCTCTCTATGTGTGTGTGTGTGTGTGTCTGTATGTGTCTGTCTGTCTGTGTATGTGCGACCACGATAGCGGTCAAACCGCTGTATACATCAATTCCAAATTTTGTATTTACATGTATAATCTCCCTCTTGAGACCTGATTGATTTTTCAGCAAAATCGGTAGACCGGAAGTAGTAGTTTACTTCAGTGGAAAACTCGAATTTTGCCAATATTTCGTCAATTACTAACTTTAAACAAATTTATAAAGGATTCAAATGTACTCAAAATTAAATTTGAGAAAAACTGTATTAAAAAGCTTTTTCGAAATTCCTACCAGAAGTAGGCCTTTTACTCTTATCGAAAAACAGTTTCTTGCGAATATATCGCAAATCATGCTTTTTAGACATGTACATTACGAATATAAAAGTATTTAAAACGTAATTTTCAATACCTTTTGTATAAAAAAAATTCAAAATACGGACCGGAAGTCACACTTTTACTCTTATCGAAAAGCGATTTTTGCAAATATGTCGCAAATTATGCATTCTATATATATTTATCAAGAGTACTAAAGTATTTAGAGCTTGATTTGTAATGTTTTTTATATACATGAAATTTCAAAATTCGGACCGGAAGTAACACTTTTACGAGTAGCATTTTTTTTCGAATATCTTGCAAAGTATGCATTCTATAAAGATTTATTAAGAGTATAGAAGTACTCTGAATAGGATTTTGTATAATTTTTGTATAAAAAATTCTTACAATTCTATAATTTGAAGCACCCATGCGTAAAGGAAAGTCGTGTGGTGGCCACACCGCATTTTTTTTAATAATATGAACGTTACACTTACTCTTTTTTAAGTATTAGAATTATTTTTAAATATTATTTTAAAACAGCTACCTAAGAACAAATAGTTCTTACAAATATGCATCTTTCTTTAAGACACAACCACAGTTTTTCGCGTTATCTTTGACAGTTACCGTCAATATCGTCACTCCAATGAGAAACTTATATGGTTGATAAATACAGGATTATAATTTCATTGTCTTGCACAGGGAAAGATAATACAGTGTCGTTGGCAAAATCTACGAACATGTGCTGAAGAACTCGTATTAACACATTTTACAAAATTATATGTGTCAATGTCGTTATCAATATACTGATTAATGTTATTATTTCAAACATACATATTTTTGAAATTTAAACTTCTTTGGGCCAGTAGCGGCTGGTGAGTTCGTTTAAGGTGGGCAATTACATATACACGAGTTGACAAGACTGATTCGTTTATTATCGGTGCTATACTCGGCATCTGGCAATATAAGACCGATAATAAACGAATCAGTCTTGTCCACTCATGTATATGTAACTGCCCACCCTAAACGAACTCACCAGCCGCTACTGCTTTGGGCGCGTTGCGTTGATTGTGGGCACTGAACAAGACTGAACCGTCACGCTCGGCTATGTAACGCTCGTTCGGGTAAAGTCGACTCGAGTCATCATATAGAGGTATTTAATTTCAATTAAATTGAAATTTAAATGAATAAATAATTTCATGCCCCCGAGCCGCACGGGTGAGAAACCGGCACGTTAGCATCAGAACAGCGCGGGACTCGTAAGCGAGTATTCATATTGTTATTTATATATATATATATATATATATATATATATATATATATATATATATATATAAATAACAATATGAATACTCGCTTACGAGTATATATATATATATATATATAAATAACAATATGAATACTCGCTTACGAGTCCCGCGCTGTTCTGATGCTAACGTGCCGGTTTCTCACCCGTGCGGCTCGGGGGCATGAAATTATTTATTCATTTAAATTTAAATTTAATCAATAAAGGAAATATCACGGATACAATATAAAAATAGGAAAAAGAATATCGGGTTAATCCGCTGTAGTGCAACCGCAGACACGTGTTTCAGACTCGTTGGTCATCGTCAGTACGGCGTAGCCAAGGAATAAGGTGGGATATCCTTGGAGATAGAAACAAAAGGAAGACCATCGGGAAGACAGACCACCAATTGCAGCTTAAATGTCAGAAGATCCTCAGGTCTGAGTGACAACAACTGACACCGCCGCGAGGCAGACATTGTCAACGGCACGCGGGTTAACAATGTCTGCCTCGCGGCGGTGTCAGTTGTTGTCACTCAAACCTGAGGATCTTCTGACATTTAAGCTGCAATTGGTGGTCTGTCTTCCCGATGGTCTTCCTTTTGTTTCTATCTCCAAGGATATTCCACCTTATTCCTTGGCTACACCGTACTGACAATGACCAACGAGTCTAAAACACGTGTCTGCGGTTGCACTACAGCGGATTAACCCGATATTCTTTTTCCTATTTTTATATATATATATATATACGCGATTATATATCGCAGCCGCTGCCATAGCAACGGCCGCGAAATTGTATTTCGCGGACTGTGTTGCGTTCGCTAATTGGTAACTTCGCGGACGGTTAACCAAAAAATTTGTTGTGTGTGTATGAGACATTATCTCTATAATAATATAATATAATATTTCCCGCTCAGGTAAGTTTTAACATGTTTATTAAAATGATATGGATGACTCGGAAACTGATCAGTATATTCCGGGTGTTAAATAACGTCCACACGCATTTACTATAATTTGTATACCAATGCAAAACAGAAACGTTGAGAATAGAGCATTGCTTTAATTGCTCATTATACAGGGTGTTTTTTATCTTGAGACAACGGAATATCTCTAAACCACTGCATCAAATCAAGAAAAGATCTTAATAAGATTTGTTATAATGTAGGGTGCGGAACTCGATCCCCCACCTCACCCCTCCAGAGTGGGAGGGGGGACAACTTTGAAATCTTAAATGGGAACCCCCATTTTGTATTGCAGATTCCGATTCTACACCATCAAGTATGTACGTTTTGTTTGAAACTTTTTTTTCTATTCGTTACGGATTGCGGTGTAATCGCAAAAAAAATGGTTGTGAATGTCTAGAGAAAATACACAAAAAAGAGAAACAAGCAAACACAATTTTGTGTTTTTTTTATTTTAACATAAACTAACATTTCAAAAAGCCATGTGCTCGAAACTGTGCCCCTCCACTTCGAAACACTTATTTATTCGCAATTGGAATGCTATTCAATGATACAAAACCGTACTTTATTCAGTACATGACAAGTTACGAATCGAAAAAAAAGTTTCAAACAAAAACTACATACTTTATGGCGTAGAATCCGAATCTGCAATGAAAAATAGGGGTTCCCATTTAAGATTTCTCAATCTGGGGGGGTGAGGTGGGGGAACTCAAACATTTGCATTTTAGCGAATTTAGCATTATTTGTTTCTGCTTTTGGTTGAATCCATTAATTATTATCAAAATTGAATCAATTCACTTAAACAAAGTAGAGGTTGCATTCAAGGGCGTAGCCAAGGGGAGTAGTGGGGGAAATCCCCCCCTCCTGAAAACCCATAAAACCAGAAACAAAATGAATATCGTTAATCATACATTCACGTGCGAACCTAACATATTTTTTATAAATTCATTGTTTCTAGTTGAAAATAAAGTATAGGCGACCATATATTATATATTTTCTTCGACCCCTAATATATCAAGACCTCGCCACCCCTGCCCGAAAACCTGGCTACGCCCATAGGTTACATTTTAGTATGTACTTACAATTGGCTAGGATGCTTCTAGAAGGAAGAAAAAGCATATGCATAGGGATAATAATTATTGACATATAAAACATATTTAAAATAATATATACCTTTATTCGCGTAAGCCTTTTGTAAATATTAGGAAGTATGTAGAAAATTAAAATAATTTGATTCGAACTACTTTTACTTCTGATAATACGTCTTATAATTAATAATTTACGCGTTGACCGTGCAGAATAATATTATTAATTCATTAATAATTATCTACTTATTATCATCATTAATTTTCTTTCACAATTGATTTAGTTTATCTAATTGATACACCGTATTAACCTTCAAAATCAAGAATGATTAATTAGTTCACTGTTATGATGATAGAACTCGTTTTAAATAAGTTATATCTGCGGGTGTGAACCTTGAATATTAATGATGTATATGCGATATATTTTTACCATGCATCGTACGAAGAATAATTTTACTTAACAATAGACATTACGAACAGTTATTAAAAATTGTGCGAAGTTTTTGTTCAAATATTTGCATCAAATAAATGCATATTACAAAATGTACATCAACGAAATATGAACTCAATTATGCATAATTATGAATCGTTACTTCGATCACAGCCTCGTGTATATGATCGTTCTTTAAAATTTAATTCAACTCTATTATCTGAGGCAGCTTTGAATACGTTTTGTTAAGAGTAAATATAACTTTTCGTTCATATGAAACTTAACATGAACTGGTTGAAGAAGTTTAAGACACTCCCTATTAGGATATTATTATCAGAAGAGTAGAAAAAGTATAACAGTATTAAAAGCAATAAAGTCATGGCACAAACTCGAACTTATCCATGAAAAAATCTTGTATTCTGTAAACAGCACAGTTAGTTAGAATTGTTTTAAGTCTTTTCTTAAAAATAATCCTTGGTAACTTTTTTAAATCATATGGTAAGTGATATATTTTTACTAATTGTGTAGTTGCATTCTTCTGTACAAGGAAGTCCGCGGTGATAGAAGCGAAACCTGTGCTGTTCCCCTGGTTTCATAATAGTGATGAAGTTTTTGCTTTTTAAGTAATTCGTAATTTTCCTTAACAAACAGGGCAGATTCCATCACATACAGACATGTCAAGATGAATATCTTTTTTTCTTTAAAAATCTCCCTGCAAGAATCAGTTCTTCCCATTTTAAAAATGTTTCTAATACATGACTTCTGGAGAATGAAAATACTGGACACATCCGCAGATGCCCCCCAATAAACAATACCATAGCGCAGTCTGGACTCAACATACGCATAATACGCAGAGAGACATGCCTGCTCATTTACTGAAGTTGTTAGCACTCTTAAAGCATAATTAAAGAAGGATATCTTACCCGCCAAGTGCTCAATATGCCTCCTTCATTCCAACCGCGAATCTACCTGCAGCCCCAGAAACTTTACATCATCCCCTGTTTATTTCTTGTTATATGTACTCATAACCAAAAGACCTCCTTAAAATACGTGAAATGTAATATATTTGTTTTCTCGATATTCAACTGTAGGTGATTTTGTTGAAAACAATTTTCAAATAAAGATAATGTTTCAGTTGTTTTTCTATTGATATAATTATTTTCACTTCTTATTACAACTGAGGTGTCATCAGCAAAAAGTGCAGTTGTATACGTCGTCACCGATGGCAAATCCTTGTGGTACTCCCTTCTTCACAGACACCCATGCAGACTTCATGCCACGATCAATCACACATTGCTGCCTACCGCACAAGTAAGATCGAATTAATTCCAGAGCCGCTTCTCTAATACCTATTACATAGTTCTAATTTTTGGTACTTACGTCGTAATTCACAGAATCAAAAGCCTTTTTGCAAATCGAAAAATACTCCGACTGTGCATTGGTTGTTATTGATTCCGTCCATTATATCCGCTAGCACCTGATAAATTGCTTATTAAAATATTGTAACGAAACGAGGTTACATTAAAAAAAAAGAGAAGAGAAGCCGACCTCTAGACGACGTATAAAAACGCTCTTGTTTACAAACCGCAATAAATCATCCATTTTATACTGCAAAGAGGCAGAATGTCTGTCGAATGTTCTACAAACATCGAGAGGGAGATGGAGTTTACGCGAATGCTTCCAGATGTTTCGTATGTGTATATAAGGCGGCTGGGTCAACGATGGATGAGTAATTCCGGAATAAGAAGTTCGCGGAACAGACCAAAGTAGAAATAAATATAAGAAATAAATAAATAGTTCTTTAAGTGGTAGCCGAAGAAAAGACATAAATATTAGAGTGTTATATAAATAGAAGTGAGATAAATACGGTGCAGTCTTTATTATAGTGCAAAAAGATATAAATACTACAGACATATAAATAGTACTAGTAAATAAATACCTGTGTTAAATTAAATCGTTGTAGTTTAAGTGTGATACATTAGTTTTATATTTTTATACTGTAATTAATTTTAAGTGTATGAATATACAGACTGTTTTAAATAAATAAATTGCACGAGTTGTTTATTGCGAACCCGAAAACGTTACAATATGTATGAATGCAGAGACAAAAGAGTTTACTTAATAAAGAAAACCCACTCGTGGATATTTTGCACAAGCACCACAACTCACGACAAACACATTAAGCAAAAAATCTGTGTCGTCCATCAGTGGATACGTATTTCGCTATTTTAGTCTCGCACCGCATTCACGAACAAATTCAATTGCTTGCTCTCTCATCCTTGCACGAGCTAATTCTGTCTAAAAGCACTAAGAGAGAGATTCTTTGAACATCGTTTAGTAATAGAGTATTTATGAGAGGCAATTGATTGGTCGTAAGTAACATATTTTTATCTTTTGCATATATTGCAAATATTAACAATTTACGAGGATAATTTGACGGCAAGTAAGACTCGCTTATCAGTGTTTGTTTGTGAAAGAAATTGTATTATTTTCATGTAGACCATGTATTTACAAGAAGATATTAAAATTTTCAATATCGTCTCACATTTACTTTGACAGATGCAGTTGCTGAAAAAGACGAAATGTTGAAATCACTTTTTTTGGTATCAGAGGACTTCAAAACGTGGTGGACATTTGCAAAAATCTCGTCGAAAATTTTCATCATCACAATACTTCCTTATACTACGTATAAGAAAGTAAAAACTGCTATTTTATAAGAGTAAAAGTTTGACTTCCGGTCCAAATTCTGATATTTCTTTTATACAAAAATTAATTCAAATCTTGCTCTAGACACTTTATAGTCTCAATAAATCTGTATAGAATGCATAATTTACGAGATATTTGTAAAGTAAATGTGTTACTTTCGGTGTACATTTAAAATTTTTTTTTTAAAAAATTATTCAATATCAACTGTTACTCTTAATACATCAGACATTCGCAAAAAAGTATGTTTCGATAAGAATAAAAGACTTACTTCCGGTATTAATATCGAAAAACCTTTTTTATACAATTTTTCTTAAATTCGGTTTTGATTACATTAGCATTCTTTAGAAATTTATAGTAGTTGAAGAAATATTAGTAGAATTAGAATTTTTAAACTAATTACTACTTCTATCGATTTCACTGAAAATCTAATCAGCTCTCAAGAGGGATTATATTCATAAATATAAGGTTTGGCATTTCTAGCTTTAGTTTTTTTGGCCGCTATCGTGGTCACACACACAAAAATAGATACAGAGGGAGACATTTTTTAAAAACAAATTTTTCGGGTCAGGGATTGTACAGACAAAGTAGAGTAACTTTGAACAGCTAGAAAATAATCAGAAATAAAGAAGGATGCAATTCATACATACAATGACAATAAACAATTGCCATGTAGTTATGTACTTATATATTTACATATACCTACATGATTATATATATCGCATACATGAACATTTAGTATACAAAACAAATGCAAATCGTACGAATTACCGACTGGAACTTAAAATATGTATTTTTAAAAACACTAATTACCTACCTATGCAATTGCATAGGTACATATGAGATAAATTACATTTTGAAGTAAACACTCGTCATTTATTTGTTTTGATAACGAAGTTATTTGTCAATCTGTTATAGGTACGTAACAACTTTTAAAGCGTCCAAAATATATGAAAACAATAAACAGGGGACAAATATTTATTATCTACAACATTTGCGCATTGCTTTACTTTAGTTAGTCTTACGTCATAATGTAAACGTGTGAATTCCTTTTCAATGAACTTCAACGGAATAGTGGTTTTTAGTTGAGGTGAGAACTCAAAATGATGGTAAAAAATCTATATGAATTAAATTATCTTTTACTACATGAATGATTTACATTTTCCATATACGACTAGAGTGTTATAACATCATATCGTTAGTTATGTATGGAAAGCCCATATTATTAACACTGTACCTGCAAGATTCGATGGCTGGAATTATGCAACATCTTTATTTTGATTCTTATTTCTTAGTTATAATTGTATTTCATACACCCAGTTCCAATGTCTAAACGTATTTGTACAATTTTCTAATTATACATTTATCAACATAAGCACAGAGGAAAAACAAACCACTAATATCCATTATTCTTGCAATGGAACACGTTGCATTTTCTATGGCAATTTTGTCCCTTAAATTTTGGTTCCTTCTTGTCCTAGAGAAAATATATTTTTCTATCTAATCAATAAAAATACTTAAATCAACGTGTTCAATGCCTGAAGTGGCACTCATTTTTAAATTTCTATACAAATCAGCAATCGTATACACTATTCAAAAATTAAAAAAAAAAACGACTAAGAATTTAGGCTGACATTAGGAATTCCAGCCTTATTACATATATATTAAACCTTACCTTCTCCGATATATTACATATGATTCTCGTGTCTCTTTTAGGGTTGCCACCTGACCGGTTTTCCACCGGCCTGGCCGGTTTTCTACTAATAAAGCCGGGTGCCGGTTAGCCTCCAAAAAAGGCCGGTTTTCTTACAATCTCAATAGATACTTCACCGAATTCGGAAAAGCTGCTAGGAGCAATAATGAAATCGCTCAAGAAACCACAACACGGTCTGGCATCTATTGATGGGTAGCCGCATTTATTGTTTATTTATTAATTTCTACATTACACTACAAGATGGCAGATTCGTTGCCTATTTTCCAGGGATTTACCGAGTTATATATCTTTGTGAACGGCGCAGTGTTGCGTTCTTATTTTTTAGTTTAGTTGATTTATACGTTAGTTGTGGTTGTGTGTTGTTAATTCAGTAATAAATCTAAATAATCGTAAAGTATGAGCGATGAGGGTGAAGCAGAAACACCAAATACACCACCAAAGAAAAAAGTTAAGATAAGAAACTGCCAATTTAATAAAGACTGGCTTGAAAATCCTAATTACCACAAGTGGCTAGCAAATGATAAGGATGTTAATATGGCCAGATGTACTATGTGTAAAATTACATTCAACGTTAAATACGACGGCGTCAAAGCTGTAAAATCCCATAGTGGCACCGCAAGGCATTTAAATTTGGAAAAAGCTAGCAAGATGTGTGACGTTATGACAAAATTTTTTGCTCCCAAGGATTCGAAAGAATCCCATTTAGTCACCAATGCTGAAATATCAAAAACGTTTCATTGCGTAAAACATGGTCTTAGCTACCTTTCAACTGATTGTGGTAAGTAAAGACTAATTTGATCATTTAAATAATGCTCAATAAATATGATTCAATTTGATTAAAAGTTAATAAGCCTTATTTATGATGTACAATGAAACTTTTGCGACTGATATTTCTTTCAGGTAATAAGCTTGATGGACAGATTTACCGAGATTCAGCTATAGCTACCAAAATTCATCTGGGACGAACCAAAATGGAAGCCATCGCGCGCAACGTGCTAGCACCCTATTCATTGGAATTAATAACTAGAAAGCTAAAAGAAAAAAACATTCCTTTTTCGATAGCTACCGACGCCTCCAACAAAGGTAGTAGAAAGTTTTTTCCTCTTGCTGTTCGTTTTTTTGACCCAAATGAAGGAATTCAGGATTGTTTGCTTGATTTTTACGAAGAGGCTGATGAAAGCTCTGAGTCAATTACAAATAGTATATTGAATGCTTTGCAACAACTGCAACTTGATATTGCCAATGTATCTGCATATGGAGGTGATAATGCATCCGTCAACTATGGAAAACATTGCTCTGTTTACCAAAAACTCACACAAATAAAACCAAAGATAATCAAAGCTAATTGTAACTGCCACATATTACACAATGCAGCCAAGCACTCTCTTAAATTATTGAGTTTTGATGTAGAGTCTTTGGTATTAAAGGTTTTCAATTCTTTTAATTGTAGCGCCAAAAACGTGGCAAATCTCAAGGAGTGCTTTCAGTTTGTTCAGCAGGAGTATCATCAAGTATTAAGACACATACCGGTGCGATGGTTAAGCCTTTTTCAAGCTCTCGATCGCTTGTTATTGAATTGGAATGCCATAAAAGCTTATTTCTTGCAACAAGGGGCAGAAAATTGTGATCGTATCATATGGAAATTTGTAGGAGACCAAGAAGACCAACTATCAGATCAACCAACTTTTGCTGAATGCTACATTTATTTTGTCCATCATGTTCTATTTATTTTCCAATCTTCAATTAAAACACTGGAGCAATCCCATTTGGTTATTACGGATGTATATGAAATTATGTCCGGTTTAAGAGACAAATTAAAGAGACGGAAAGAGGATTTATTTTTTGGCTTCAAAACAAATCAGGCTTTAGCGAACTTTACAAGCAACCTTAAATTAAAGTTTCAAGAGGAAGCAGTTCAAGTCTACAATCGAGCAATAGAATACTTAGAAAAATGGTTTGATTTTGAAAACAATGTGTTTCTGTTATTTAAATCATTAAATTTGAAAGGCCACATTCCAGAACTGAATGAGGTAATCTTAATTGCATCGCACATTGGCATGGATCTTCAAGATGCCGATGGCGATAGTCTTTATGAAGAATTATCTTTGCTCTAAAATGCATCTCCTTCTTTCATTAATCAAGATATTTCTGTTGCGGAGAAATGGTGTTCCTTGTAGCAATGCTTATGTGGAAAGGATTTTCAGCATCATGAATCAGCTATGGAATGATGACAGAAACAAATTGTCAGTTGAAATGGTAAAAGCAGAACTTTGCATTCGTTCTAACATCCAGCTCTCTTGTTCGGAATTTTATTCATCATTAAGTGACAAAGCAGAACTTATTAAATCAGCAAAATCAAACACCAAATACCATTTCAAATTTTAAACAGATGTAATGTTTACCTATTTGTATTTTTTAGAAATAAAGTTTTACTTTCTTATTTTAAAATTTTAATTACCATTTACTTTTGAAAAATCGAATTTATTACTCGCATACTTTGGGTTCCCATAAAAAATATTTATTGATAAATTTTGACAAAATTGGGGCGTGGTCCCAAGAATTTTTCGTCTGTCTCGCGATAATTGCGGCGCTTTTCATTAAATCACCCCAAAGGCCGGTTTCCTGTAATCAGAAAGGTGGCAACCCTTATAGTCTCTTTACATTTTCTAACTTCCTTGTTTTGATTAGTATTTGGTACTAACAGCGTTGAAAGAGATGTATCTGCATATATTCTTGCTTCATAATATACATCTCACATTAACTTGTGAAATTCGCGTCCTTGAACAATATTCACAATGGATACTGATTTTCTGGCAAGAAATTAAAAAGCGTAGATGTGCTTATGAGTTTGCAGTTAGTAAAAAAAACAGAAAGAGCAGAAAGTCCAACATGTGTAGGCTTGCAGTACCTATATCATATTAAATATTTTACTCATCAAACGATTTAGAGAGACTCATAATTAAATAAACACAAAACTGTCGTCTTATTCAGAAAGGCATGACAGAAATACGATGCTTTGTCACGTATCCGAAACCAAAACGCTATTTATCCATCTGCCTAAAAGTTACTACTCTACATTCCAAAGTACATTTCTATTCGATTGACAAATATTTATAAACGTATATTAACGATATTTAAATGACTTCCTTTGTTTTCGCATTTGTTGTTGTGACAGATATTTATATATAAAAACAGAAATGAAATAATACAGTAAGTATACAAATGAAATCGTTTATTACTTCTTATATAATTCATAATAGGAAGATTAATTACTGCCTACAATAACATAATGATAATAGTAACAATAATAATAGACGACCAGCGTCCTACAATGACTATAAAAATATATCACATTTAAATAAATTAATAAATATCTATGCTTTAGACAAAAAAAGAATATCGGGAAAACTAGAAACAATACTATTTTACGATCACATATAATTATATACATACATAGTAGGTACCATACTAAAATCTCAAATAGGAAATAATATGCAAATTATTTATGAACACAAGACTGGCTGACGTCAATCTATACAAACAATAAAGTATATATTTAATAAAAACGGTACACAATTTGTAATATCTAACAAAATTGATGGATTTCACATTCATACGTTATTGTTTTTAAATCCCTTATGTGTACAGAGCAAATTAACAGTAAGTACTACACATCATCTAAAATGTAGTATGCTCATAAGTAAATGTATTTGTATGCACACGGTTTGTCAGAAAAAATAATGTAAATATGTAATCAATAATAATATTTAAAATTATAATCATTTAGCACTATACAAATCATATGAATGTTAAGTCTGTCCTAGATGACCTTAATGCAAAACGTTTTAACACTAGACATTCATGATCTTAACTGAACATTACGTGAGTTAATTTACTTTTAATTACGTTGTATTGCTTTCTTATTTGATCAGATTACTGGAAAATGAATACCAGTAAATAAGTAGGTATGTGTACCAGAAATACCTAAATAACAAACATATTACTATACATGTCAATATTTATGTGGTAAAAATGACGTACTTACATATATATATTTTTAGGAATGATAGTTCTAGACAAAGGTAGGTACTTTTGATCAATGTGTACTAGAAGTTTGCAGATTTGGAAACCCTTCGCAAAGAAAAATCGCTGTTTAATAGAAAGTAAAAATATCTACTAAATCAAATATTCCTAATCTTGTATAGTACTTTCATAATACACATATTTGGCATTAATACTTTCAAGCATTGGTAAATCAAAAATACAATGCATTGGCTTCACTTTTAATACTTTGAAATACAATATCCGACCAAAATATTGGGGCCACTTTAAAAAGATTATAGCATTCTTACCTGTAAAGTAATATATCCAATTCATATGTATAAA
The DNA here is from genome assembly GCA_963170755.1 of Amphimallon solstitiale. NCBI lineage: Eukaryota > Metazoa > Arthropoda > Insecta > Coleoptera > Scarabaeidae > Amphimallon > Amphimallon solstitiale. The sequence continues at coordinate 19,541,997 of OY720679.1, forward strand.
TATTTAATATATTTACTCTTATTATGTTTCCGAGAAATTACCCATACCAAGTACTTGTTATACCCTTCTTTCTCGAAAGCGGTTTTAATATGCTGTCTATTGTGCTAGTGCAGAGATATTCTTCATTTATTTTATTAAATAAAAGCCTCTTATGTTTTAGTAGTTGGTGATGTGTTTTTATAGTATTGTTTAATTAATTCATTCATAGCTTATTGTTGTTTGACAAGTTTTGCACATTATCGGTACAGCAAAAGAGTGAGGATGTCCGTGTTATTAGAGAGAGAGAGCGAGAGAGAAAACTGCATAAAGGATCAATTCTGGGAAAACTTAACAGATACTATAGAAAACACAGAAGAAAGATTAATAGTGATGGGCGACCTCAATAGTAGAGTAGGCAAAAGAAAAGAAAGAGACAGTGATGTTATAGGACCATCCGGCGAATTTCACAGAAACAGAAATGGCACTAGACTAATATATTTTTGCGAAGAAAACAATTTAGCAATCATGAATTCATTCTTCGCAAACAAAGACATACACATGTACACGAGAGAGGCCAAAAGCAGAAATGAAAGGTCAGTAATAGATTATGTACTAACAAACAAAGCAACAAGGAAAGAAATAATGGATGTGAGAGTTAAGAGAGGACCGGAAATTTGTAGTGATCACTTCCTATTAGAAGCTAGAATAAAAATAGTTACAGACCCTACACAAAACAGGGAAATTCAGACCGAAAAGTAAAAATAAACCGAGTAATTAAATCGTACAAGCTATCCGAACAAGCGGTAGCTGAAAAATATTCACAAATAGTAGAAACAGAGGCCATGCAAGTGATGGCAAATTGAGGAAATGACGATATAGAGCAGTTATGGCAAAAAATCAAAAGCAGCGTTCTCACGGCAGCAACAGAAACCTGTGGAACAATAGCAATAATAAAAAATAAAAAACAGACGAGATGGTGGACACAAGAGATTAAAGACCAAGTAAAGCACAAGAAGTCAATGTGGAAGAAATACCTACACGAGAAAACAGACGAAAGTTACTGTTTATATAAAAAACAGAGACTGATAGTGAAGCAACTGGTAAAGCAATCTAAACATAAAACGTGGGAAGAATTCGGGAAAAAACTGGATAAAGACAGTAAAGGAAACCAAAAATTGTTCTACAAAGTAATGAAGAATGCCCGAAAAGAAAAGAAATATAATTTAAGCCATGTAAAAAAGAAAAACGGTGAAGTAGTAACCAACGGAAAAGAAATAATGGAAAGATGGAAGGAAGGAGAAGCAAAAGAAAGGAGAGAAACAGGAGATGGAGAACTAATAAATGTAGACGACATACAGGAAATAATTAGTAATACCAAAAGAGGAAAGTCAGCAGGGCATGATAAGATAACCCCGGAAATGTTAAAACACCTGGGCCCACAAGACAAAGAAATGCTAGTTAAATTTCTTAATCAAGTATGGAAAACAACACAAGTACCACAGGACTGGAAAACTGGTGCAATCGTCCCTATACATAAGAAAGGAGATACAACAGTTTGCGCGAACTACCGGGGAATAACCTTGCTAAGTGTAGTATGTAAAATATACTAAAGTGCCCTGGAGAAAAAACTAAGACCAGAAATAGAAAGGCAGTTAGAAGAAACCCAGAGTGGGTTCAGGAAGGGCAGAAGTGTACAAGATCACATCTTCACAATTAAACAATTAATAGAGAAAGCTAGGGGAAAAAACGAACCAATATATATGGCATTCATAGATATTGAGAAGGCCTTCGACCGAATACCGAAAAGCATAGTCTGGAACAGTTTAAAAGAAAGAGGCATACAGGAGCATTTAAGAGCAGCAATAAAAAGCCTGTATGATAAAAACACCAGCTACGTCAGGAAGAATAACATGGAGTGCGAGGAGTTCGAGATCCAAGATGGCTTGAGACAGGGTGGTGTCCTTAGCCCTCTGCTATTCATAACAGTGATGGACGACGTAATTAAAGCCACAAATGACAAAACTAAGAAAGTAACCGTAGGATACAAACGACTGAGTCCAGTTACAATTTCGAATTGCGCTTTTGCCGACGATATAATGCTATGTGCACCAAGCGGAAAAGACCTCAAGAAGAACATCACAATATGGCGGAGTGAGGAGTTATCCAAAAGGAACATGAAAATAAACGCAAATAAAACAAAAGTACTAGTCATCGGCAAGGATAACGAAGAAATTAATATAGAAATTCAAGAACAAAAAATAGAACAAGTGCATATATTCAAATACTTGGTAGTCCAAATAGAAAGGCATGGTGACATGGAACAGGAAGTAAATGAAAGAATATCCAGCGCGGCAGGAGTGTAGTCTGCCATAAAAGCCGTCTTATTACTGGAACGGGAAACATCAAATGGCCGCCGCGATCTCCTGATCTACTACTTTATTATTATTTTCAGAATCCTTTTTTATTTACCTTATTTTTAATTTTATTAGAATTACGCTTTTGTTTGTGTCATGCAGCGTGAACGCAGCTTAATAATTCTCTGCATTTACTGAAAGGAAAAAGAAAAACAAATCCTTGCAACGCGTAAATATTATTTCTGAACGCATTACAAACACCCAAGTCAATGGTCCAACAGTTACTGCTATAACTTGAGCTTGTATCGGTCGCGCTCGCATTGGAGTGGAAAGTAGGGGCGCCATGTTGTCACGTATTGCATGAATTAATCGCCTATGGCTAATGAAAATTGACACATGCTGTATGCGTGTTTCTCAATTAATAATGTTAATATAGGAAAACAGTCCTGCAGAAAGTTACGGAAGATCAAGTTGTGGTAAAATATTGAAATGTCCGCCAGTAATAATCGGCGTATTATCAAAGTTGCTTTAGACACAAGTACAGTTAAACAATAAAAATAGTTTTTTCTGAAGAAGGAATGATTATAGCCAAGCAATACGTCGAAGGTTGTAATACAGAAAAATTAAAATGCCGACACCTCGTCTGGAATGTTATGGGTGGGCCAAGCATGCAAAAATTACACAATTAAAGATTCGAGCACCATATGTGTATTAAAAGGCCCCAAAATGTCGCCAGGAAGCAAATCCAATGCATTCCAATTTTTTGCTTAGGCTCGTATAACATGGAGATAGATTTTACAGAAAATTGTCTTCAAAATTAAACATATAATATTCATGCAATTTTTGTATTGGTGTATGAGATGTAGGCATGTTTTTACATAAAACCTAGCACACTGGATGGATATATATTCTTTTTTTTTGCTGATGTTGTATTAACAAATTTAGTCACTGGAGCAAGTTTAAAAGCTAAAAATACGAAAAGACAAGAATTTAGATCAGAAAGTGACTGTATAGAGCAATGAATACATTATTAAAGAGATAAATTTTGCATAAAATTTAGCACATATTTTCAGTAGGTATATGTTGACACTGCCACTGTACAAAAATTAGAACAAACCATGAATAATGTAGAGCTAGATTTAGCCTGAACTTTATCACGGTTATTCTGTTGACGCGATGTATATTTCTTTGAAAATATTCTGGGTCATACGGGCCCTATTTTCTAGATTGTAATCAGTGATGAGAGAGGGTGAGAAACAGTACAGCCAAAAATCATTAAAAACGTTTTATCGAAGAATGTTTAGTAAAATTCGTAAAGAGTCTCCATCGGTAATGATATAGTCCTTTATAACGTCAGAGAGACTAAAATCGTTCTAATTTGTTAACGGAACCATAGAACAAAAACAATATAGATATGCTTATAAAACCATTTTATTGTTGTATATGAATGATTCATATCCTAATGAAGACCAATATACATTTATGTAACTTAATACTCCATACCAACCCCAAAGTATGTTAAGACTTCGAAAAAGATGCTACTACGGCCAGGATGTTCTTTAACTTGAACGCTATCGAAGACATATGAAATACATTAAGTATCGTTTCTATGAGAGATAATGAAACTAAACAACAATTAGTTACGAAAATTGAAGAAGTATGGCCAAATAAGGTAGACTATATCAAGAACTGCATAAATAGGATGCCCAACAAAGTCAAAGCTGTGCTAAACGCCAATAGTGAAATCACAAAATATTAGTTAAACTTCATGTCCATTTCATTTTTTTTATATGCAGGGTAAGTCATCTCTCTGGGGAAAGCAGATTGTGTCTTTATAGGAAAACAATTTAAAAACGACTTCTTTCTATAATATAATGTTTCATAACTTGGTGCCTGACCATAGTTATAGTTTTTTAAATAGAACAGCCTATATATTATTAAAATCTAAAGTTTTCGGCCTATTACCTGCTAGGTCTTTGAACATCACAAAATAAGTTTTTATAGGAATACGTAAAGGCAAATTACAGTATGCCTGTAACCACAAAATAAGCTATGCGGTAACATATTCGACAAATATTTAGAAATATAAGTGCTCACTTCCTTGTTAATGTCGATCTATCATTCCGAAAGCGTGTTCAAAAATTTTTAAAAGAGAATATTCATTTCATCAAATAATTTTTACCTATTAGCGTTGAATCATATTATTGTTATTTCATAATTTCTGGTCCACTAATTACTTATCCATTCAAGTATAACAGTCCCTGTTTCTACACCCACTAAAATGAAGTTAATAATTTGTTTGGTGATAAAATTTGTTTATTGTTCCATATTCTACATATTTTATGAAATATATTGCTGATATAGTGTATTGTAAATAAGATACATCCATTTTTTGTCCTTTCCCAAATACACAAAAAATCATATATCTAAGATAATTTTTAGAAAAATTTATCATAAAATCATGCTTGTCAACTGAGAAGCAACTTATGTATCATCCATTCAATTGTCAATTTCCCGGCAAATAACGTTCAAATAAAAAACATAAACTTGGCAAAATTTTATCAAGAAGCGACAATAGTTCAGTAATGGTCACTTTTAAAGTAATTGGTGTGAAATTTGGTAAGCAGTTCAATAATGCATCATTTGCAAAAACAGACTTTTATACAAAAATGTGTCATATAATTTTAATCCAGGTTTCTTCGCATGTAATTAGTAATTGGGAAAAAATGCTAATATTAGGACCTTTTATTATAAAGAAAAATTGTGTCCATACGTCGTTTGCGAGAAATATAATTTTATAAAAACATTGAATTTTTCAGAAAAAGTGTAATAAGACGAAAACCTTAAATTTTAGGATTATACCATCTTATTACTTTTTAAATAAGAATTATACGCGGAATACAAAAAATATATACGCCTCGAAATATCTGTTCTCATAAAGTCACAATTTGCCTTCCCCAGGGAGATGACTCACCCTGTATCTGCTAATTGATCTTTAAATTTATACAGAGTGAGTTTTTTTCGATATTCAGTCTGGGAATCTCGGTAACTACAACAGATACAGATTCGGTTAAATGGGAAAAGAATTGCAGTTGTAATAGCTCTATTTTAGAAAAACTGCATGGCTTTCTAGATATTTCGCAAAAATAATTTAACAAAAGGAGTTTTCTTTGAAAACATCTTATTACAATATGTATTTCATAAAAATCAGCATTTCAGTTACGTTATGCTTAATATTATGAGAATAAAATATACTTCTAACGTGCCATGACGCACACAAATGAGGATTCTACAAAAGTGTGGCAAAACTCGGCAATATTTAATTTTGTATCTATTACCAAAAAGAAGTTGGTTATAACGTAAATAATTCATTGAACAAATATATTAAATATTAACTTGTTTCAATAATATTGTTACGAATATAGTATATACCAACAATGATCTAATATTAATTCAATTTCAGTGATGTCGTTTAGGTTTTTATTGTATATTTCTACTATTGTCTGGGTTTTAGTACATATGCTTAATAAATTTCTTATCTCAATGTTAAGCTTTGTGTTAATGTTCATTTTAGTTTTATAACATTTGTAAACAATGACAAAAATCTTATTTAATAATAGTACTCAATCAATGAACAGTAAATATCAATGTAGTGTATTAAAATCTACAAGTGCCCCTATCGACGCTGCAAAATTAAAAAAAATAATGTTTTCATATAAGTAGGGCAATTTAATGTAAACATATTTGTCATTAAATTTGTTAAATTGATAAACGTTTATTGCTGGAACTTAATGCAATTCTATACACGCAATTAATTACCACACTATGGGAATAACGTATTGATATATATTTACACTAACCGGGAATTAATTATGCGTATAATGGAATATTGTTCGTGTATAGCATTAAAAAATCCAATTCAGTATTATTGAATAACCATGTTAATATATTTTGAAGTTATTCTAAAATTACATAATTCTGAATATACAGCCTGTCCAAAATAAGGTACAATACTGGCAATTTACCGAAACAGTACTTCATATTAATAAAATAAGTAGAATTCATCTTCAGCGCTTTGCGATGATTCGTATAAAACCTTGCTTTTTTTGAAAGGCTGTATCCAAAGTGTCCGGCACTTTGTTAACTGTTCTGCGGAATTTTGATGGAATAGTGCTTTTTGAGATGTTTTCAGAAAGCTGGTCTGTCAGTATTGAACTGTAGACAATAATTGCCTAAGATAAGCTGGCAGAAATATCTGGTGATGAATATAAGACCAGAGAAGTTTATCACTTATTGTCTCTAGCATAGATGGCGTACACTGACATATCAAACACTGTTGGCATTCAAAGTGTCATTTATTGGCGTTAGTGAATGTAAAATATCGTTTCTTTCTCTTTGCATATACGAAATATTAGTTTACATCTCTTGACGTATTTGTAATTTAACGAAAGTGGATGAAATTGAAGCAAAAGTTGTGATAAAATATCTCTTTGAAAAAGTGTTATTACCACAAGGAATTTATACCGATATGACCGAGGTATTGGGTGCTTCATATCAAATAATTAAAAACTGGTCACGTGATTTTAAAGCTGGGAAGGGAGACCAGTGAACATGCACCAGGTCTCCCCAAAACCATGGTTACCGAATATCATATTGATATGGTTCATGATATGGTGCTAAACGATAGAAGAATTACCGTTAGGTATAGTGGAGAGATGTGGCTTTGCAGATGAAAGTGTTGAAAAATATTGAACGATGAACTGAGTTTCAAAAAAGTGTCCGCACCGTGAGTACTAAAAATGTTAACGGCAGGTCAAAAGCACATCCGTCAAGTTACCGCTCAGACGAATTTGGCGATAATTAACAGAGATCAAAATGATTTTCTGCAAAATTTTTTTTCAGTTGATGAAACTTGGGTTCATCACTTTGACCTAGAGTCAAAAAAGCAAAGTATGGAATGGGACATAAGCCCCCCCCCCCCGAAAATTTCGTGTCAATTCAACTGCTAAAAAAATCATGGCCACAGTTTTTTTGGATTTCTAAGGAGTTATCTTTGTCAATTTTTTACCACCATTGTTACGTACTGTAACAGGTGACTATTACGCCAAGTTAATTTCAAAACTTCGGGAGGCCATCAAAGAGAAACGAAGAGCAAAATTGAGACAAGGAGTGCTGTTTCACCAAGACAACTCTCCGGCCCACAAAATGTGTATTTCAAGGGCTATCATTCACAATGCTGGGTTTAAAATTTTTGAACAAACCCGTTATTCTCGCGATCTGGTTCCTAGTAACTACCATTTATTCCTAAAATTAAAAGCACATCTACGAGGAAACCGTTTTTCAGACAATGAAGAAGTGATGACGGCGGTAAATGACTGGATAATGGAACAAGATAAACACTTTCTTCTAACGGAATCTTGGCACTTAAAAATCGATACACAAAATGTATTAACCTTTCTGAGGATTAAGTAGAAAAATAAAACTGTTTCGTTCTTCCCAGTTGTTTGCGTCTATGTTACAGACAATAATTGGTGAACTCCCCTCGTATTATTGCTCCAGTACAATAATGCGTGTTCACATGGATCGCGTTGAACCCAGCAAAAATCCAAGATTTGCAGGAAGCGGAAGTTAAACACATCCGGAATATGACACCCTACCACGTTGCATCTAATTATTATTATTGCATGAGAATAATTTTGTAATGTCGACGAAGTTCTTGACTTTTTAACTTTGGCAGATCGTTCATTGCTTTAAGCTAAGCTAAGTAAATTATATCGTCACCAAGTTCAAAAACTCACTGAAATATGGCACACATTTGAAGGAATGGTAATTCTAGTTTGAAAGCTCTCGTTAAAATCAAATACTATCAAACTAAAGTACATACACGTACAGTAAAATAGTTCCTCACAGCAGTATTTTATTTTTAACACATTATTAATAAACATTATGCGGTTGTTAGCGGATATAAATGAACTGTATATAAATTTCTCGCACACTACTCTGGTAATGTTTTTGTCGTCCATTAAAAGAAAACTCTTTTTCGCCTACTTGCGATTCACGTTGCTTTAATACATCTTATATGAATATTGATAAAAAAATGTAAAGAATCCTTGAAGATCTACTGAACTAATAAAGTTTGTTGAATGTATACTTTACAGCTCATATATTAGATTTAAAAGTATAGATTTAGGAAATGTAGCCCTACGATTCTTTGAAAATCCTGAAAAACAAGCCAAATTTTAGGAATTCATGAAAATTTAATCACCGATTTCAAAAAATGTCGTCAATCACCAGTACAACTTATGAATTAGAGCATAACAAAATCGCCTAAGTTTGTTATAGAAATTGCTGAATTACATATGTCAGTAAATATGATTGATATAGGAATGGCCTCAACTTTTCATAAAATTTTAATTCACGTCTCGCAAATAATTAGTAATTACTCTTGTTGTTATATTATTCGAAGGTCAAGAACCATGCAATAAAATATATGATATCAGACAGAAGATACTTTACGATAAACACAAGAGCGCTTTTATATATACTTCTTGTAACGTCAGATCCTGTAATTTCCCATTTGAGAACTACCTCAAAAATTAAAGAAAGATACTAACTACCACACAAACTGTCTTCGAATTTTTCAAATCTAAAATTAATTTCAGTAAAAATAAGGAAAATTATGAGAATGAAGAAGAACAACAAGTAGAAGAAGAAGAAGAGAATGATGACAATAATAACTAAAAGTAAGGATTTAATTTTAAATAGATAACTATTTATCAGTTTTATACATGTGTTTTCCGGATATTATAGTATTTTCAATTTTTAGTTTTATATATATTATTGACCCTGCTATCAAAGTTTTCTATTTTATTTTTAGAAAAGGAAAAACTTTTTGTATATGTGTGTTTTAATATACTGATGTTGGTGACTACTACTTTTTTTACTCTTTGCACAAGATTTCATGTTTGTGGTACTTAGAGTAGCAGTTTTGCCAAGAAACCAATTTTGTCCAAATGGAATCTTTTGTTTGTCATATTTTGTAATGTTTTCTAAGACAAAAACTTACTGGAATTTGACATCTAGTTATAAAAGATAATGGCATTTACTTCGAATATTAACATTTTGTTTAATTTTTTGTAACTAATAATACATCCATTTAAACACGAAGAAAACTTTTTATACAGCCAATAAAATTTATATAACGTCATAGTGAAATATGAGATATTAAACATAAAATATATCTGCGGATTAATAAAACAATAAATAATATGTCGGTGGTTATTATTTATATGGATTTTTATATGCGTCTAGTCTTGTAATCATTAATTCATCATTTAAATTATATTTCTAATTCGATTCTAATTCCGTTTATTCGTATTTTTGAAGTGAAAACTTCTATGGGCGCGTTGATTGTTGGGCACTGAACGAGACTGAGCCGTCACGCTCGGCTATGTACGCTCGTTCGGGTAAAGTCGGCTCGAGTCGAGTCGACTAAGGGAGCGAGAGAGATATAGTTAACGCGTCTCTGCCGGTATCTGCAATACTCGCTCGGCTTTGTATTATTAGCGGTATTTAATTTCAATTAAATTGAAATTTAGAATAAATACGCGAAATATTGTATTTTTATTTTCTGGAAAATTCTTGTCCGCGTGCAGATGCGATCCCGAGCCGCCCGGGTGTGAGGCCGACTCGTTACCATTAGACCAGCGCGGGTACTCGTATGAGATTTATCATATTATTATCGTCTATTTGTATATATACATGCGTACGTACGAATTTTTTAATACTTTACTCAATATTATACGTGTGTGTACATGTGTAAATGTAATAATTGTCACAAAATTTCTTGTGTGTGTATGAGACATCATACACTGTATATGCCGTGCGAATACGTTTTATTTAATACGTTACTGAATATTATACGCGTGTGTAGATGTGTAAATGTAATAAATGTAACAAAATTTGTTGTGTGTGTATGAGACATTATCTCTCTTCATAAAATATAGTTTGGTTATGGTTACGGGACAGACACATGCTGCGTTTTACCAATAGTGAAAATATTTCGCGCTCATATATATTTTTTAAATGTAATATAGAACGAAAATGGAAAATGTAAATGAATATAGAACGAAAAAAAAAAGTTGTATTTCGTATTATTAACCTCGCCTTGATGATGTTTTCACTTCTGCCGTGTGGTCTTAAGAACACCCTTTTTTTTTTAAAATTGTTTGTTATTGCATCTACGAATATAATTATTTATTGTTTCATGACAATATTTGAAGAAATAATAGCTAAATGCAAAAATATGCTCTTTCTAATGAAGTCAGAACCAACTAGGATTTTTACTTCAAATAAGTTTCAGTATTTGTATTCTATAAAAAAAAAGTAAGGTAATAATGATAAATAATATTTCGATATTTTTCGTATGAAGTGAATTGATGAAAAAATCTAAATATGGATTTTCACTTTTCTGCTATAGTGTACGACGTATCACACTCTATCATTTTTAAGTTCCCGATACAGAGAGAACCTTAAAATATTCTCTTTCGGTATATACCTACTAATTTAAGTGTATACAATTAAGATGCATGTAAAATATATTTGTATTGTTTCTAGTTTTATTTATAACACCTAGTCAGTCTTTATTTTGTATACTAGTATAGGTAAGGCAAAGTCGGGTAAAAGAAGTCTCCGTTGAGGAACTTACTAAAGACATTCAATATAGAGTAAATTGCTCTACAAAGTAGCTAGTATGTGCAAAATCCACCAGACAACTCGGAACACAGTTCTTTTATAGCGGCCACTGTCGAACGGCTACAGTCATTTCAGTCGTCGCATTGAAGGGGTATCTTAAGCATACTTAAGCTGTCCTTGTTTAGTTTACTATACTATAATCGTTGTGTATAAACATAATTAATTAATTTCTTAAAGAAGATAATTACACAACTAGTTATATTTGCCCGACTTGTATAAATTAGTAAACGGTGTAATTTACAAAAAATGTTAAATTGTACACAAAGACACTAATGTCTATTTAAAATGATAAAACAATGTGTACTTATTTAAACTATTAAAAAGTACCTTAAAACGGAAAATTACTTTGTTTCACTCTCTATTAACACTAAACGTTCGTAAAGAAATAAATCTCGTGATGTATATACAAATGAACACAGTCGTCCTCACACTATACATAATTAAATTAAGTACACTCAAAACACGCATACATACAGTAGTCTTCAAAAATACTGATATAACAATAGCACAAACAATGGAAAGATTACAGTTTAAAATTTGCCTGTGCAGAATTCTTATACGTTTGGAATAAGTCTATTACTGATATTGTTTGTAAATGCTGCACGGATGTTGGTGATCTCGACATCGCTTCTCCTTTAACAGTAGCTGTTATTTGATCTTTAGACGAAGAAGTAGACGTAGAAGAAAGTTCCTTAACCTTCTTCAACTGTTCCAATGCCTCCTCGTAGCTCGGCAGACCGGAAACTATCGTATAACTTGGTAGTGACTCAGTTTCAACGCGTGATGCTTCTAAGTCTTCACGTCTTCGCGCTTCCACTGCAAAAGAAAACAAATCACAGTAATTTAGTTTCCTAAAAAATTGCTTACATTGCTAATAACTTCACATAAATAAAATTATAAATTCCCAAAATTTATTAATAACAAAAATAATCTGTTGTATGTACAAAGGGTGTTGTTATAATCGTTACAATTCCTGCAGAATATTGTTACACTTGCCATAAAATGGAGCAATACAAATGTGCTGTCACTTGTGTCATGTCGGCATTCTCTGCATTGTGGTGATGTTAATGTTTTCCGCAATAAATTGAAAGGATTTTTGACTGAAGCTACAAATAGTAACCCGCTTTTCCATTTGTTATTAATTTATTATATTTGACAATGAAGCCTATACGTAATGATGACAGTTTAATTTAATTTTATGCATTGCTTATATACATATATAACGTAATCTAAGCTGTACGTAATTTAATTAAAGAACACGTAATCTTAATTTTAATTTAAAAAATAATGCCGTTAATCCGAATCATATAAGTTTCATAAGCTTATTTTGGATGAATTATTAGACATTATCGGCGATTTTCTGACAAACAAATACACATATATACATCTATATCTGTATTTGTATCATTAAGACAATTGTTTCCCAATCGCTATTCAAGTATACTGGTTTATTGACTTTTGTAATATTAGATAATGTTAATTTTTAAAATCCGTCACATGTTGTCTACGTTTTTATTTGTCCTTATTATTAACGGAACTCAATTTGTAATTAATAAACCAACGTGAATTTGTATTAAACAAAAGCTTTGTATTTGCAATTTACTTATAATATTTTTTATAATTAATAATTTTAAGTGAAAATGATGTAATTCTAATAATTATTTTTCTATTAACGATAAAAGTCAAGAAAATACTTACGTATAATAAATTGTGTATATACAAACGAAAGATCAAGAGTTCGATTATGAAATTAAAAAAGAAACTCTTAAAATTAAAATATGAAAACACCAATATGATGACATGTTTATACTTTTATTAGTAGTAAAAGTATAAGAAAAACACAAACAACATGAGACATTCTAGAAACCAAATTTGTTAAAATGTTTTAGCGCGTTGACTGTCGTGTGATTGTAGGGAAAGAATAACGAATAATTAAAACTCATTGTACATTTCGTATTAACAATAAAATAATAATAATAATAATCAAAAAATGGAAATAACGCGGATACATGAAATAACAAGAAAGAGAATAATAACGGGTAAATTCCGCTGTAGAGCAACCGTAGACACGTGTTTCTGACTCATTGGTCGTCGTCAGTACGGTGTAGCCAAGGAATAAGGTGATCCTGATGGTCTTCCGTGTAGCTTACATCTCCAAGGTTATCCCACCTTATTCCTTGGCTACACCGTACTGACGACGACCAATGAGTCAGAAACACGTGTCTACGGTTGCTCTACAGCGGAATTTACCCGTTATTATTCTCTTTCTTAATAATAATAATAATATTTATTTATTCAATTGACCATAAAAGTGGTATAGAACAAGTCAACACAAATGTAATATAAATATAATAAATCAAACAATACAAATAACACAAGCATAAGCAACTAACTAATATACAATACAATACAATAGAATAAACGTACAATACGACTATGGCAACCATGCATGGAGCTCTGCCACACTATAGAAACTGTGGTCAATTAGAAAATCTCTCAACAGTTTCTTAAAGTTTGCCAGACCCGAGTCCCGCATGTTCGTTGGCAATTTATTAAAAATTGTAAAGCCAGTTATGAGTGGGGACTTTTGATGAAACAAGTGATATGATCTGTCCACAACTAAGTTATTTCTATTACGAGTCCTGTAATTATGTCTCTCACTTATTACTGAAAATCTATGCTTGTTATTAAAAATATATGTTAATAATTTATAAGCATAGACAGAGGTAACGGTAAATATTCTCTTTGAATGGAAGGTATCCCTACAAGACTCCTGGTAGGGCAAATTAAAAACAAGTCTGATGATACGCTTCTGCAGAAGAAACACTCTTTGTATATCCCTCGCTTGGCCCCAGACAATAATATCATAGGAAATTATAGAGTAGGCATAAGCATAATAAACGCTGAGAAGGGATTCGGCATTCAAGATGTTTTTCAAACCATAATATGCCCTCTGAAGTTTACCGCACATGTAATCAACCTGATTATCCCATGACATATTTTCATCAAGAATTGTACCTAAGAATTTACAACTCCTGGAGACCTCAATAATTTGATTATTAAATGTTATGCCTAAACCTGAGCGTGTTCTATGTCTGTTGAAAAATTCAATAATAACCGTTTTATCATGGTTAATTTTTAATTTGTTGGCACAACACCAGTCCTCAAAACTTTGTAGAACTAAATTGATATTATTGTTGAGCTGTTCCAGATCCGAGTGGGAAACCACAATTGCTGTATCGTCAGCATACAGAAATATTTTGCCATAGTTTATGAAACTAGGCAGGTCATTTATAAATAATAAAAATATTAATGGACCCAGGACACAGGACCAGACCCGACCCAACCCAACCCCTGAATTCTACGCATATATATGTTTCAAATATCCAGTCTAGGTATTCTTTGATTCCGAAAATTCCTATTTTTTTGCGAGCACTTCAAGTTCGCCGAATCACGTGAATTTCGGCAGACTTATTTAGCTCTACATATCCATTACACCTACTAAATTTCAGCTCGGTATACCCCTGAATTCTGATTCTACGCATATCTCAGTTTCAAATATCCAGTCTAGGATATTCTTCGATTCCGAAAATTCCTATTTTTTGCGAGCACTTCTAGCTCGCTGAATTACGTGAATTTCCCCAGAGGTATTTAGCTACAGGCCACTGCCCTGTGGAACTCCGATGTCAATATCATATTCCTCCGGTCTGACGTCACCAAGTCTAACAACGATTTTTCTGTCTTTTAAAAATGAGACAATCCATTTGTTCAGTTCCCCGCAAATTCCCGAATTCGCGGGGAACTGAATAAATAAATAAATAAAATAATTATCTTTGGAAAACAGTGTTTTATATGTATGGTATAATGAATTGATTCGATATTCAAATTTGAACAGAATTGTTGAACATTGGATATGGTATAAAATACATTCGAAATAATTCCAGTATGAATTTCAATACCCTTACAACTTCCCTGAACTTCCACTACTCTTTTTCCCTCAGCAGTAGTCTCTCACTAAAGCATTTGTTACATTACATCAACAATTAACCATAACCCCGTCCTTTTTCTTTGTCAAATCAATCTAACCCTAGAGGCACGGACGTATTGAAGGTATGCTTCTCATCATTAAATGAAATAATTAATGTTTAATTCCATATTTGACGTTTCAAGTCTGTATATACACTTCAAAAAGAAAATGAACCGATAAAGCCATTATTTTTTATATTTTATGGTGAGGCTTAGAAAAGTAGCCATCTTAAAAAAAGTGGTAAATTTTTGTTATAACGCGGTTCCTCAACATGATACCGAATGTTTCACCGTTTTTGGTTCATTTTTTGACGCTCTATAATTTAGATCATACGAACCTTTTCCCTACTATTGATAATTGTTAAGATATCGAACAAAATCTCCTTTTGTGTAGTGAATAACGAAACAACTTGATGTTCTAGTTATTTTTTTTCGTTTGAAAATTACAGGTTTTAGCGCGCCTGAAAGTACACAGATTCTCTAACAACCAGGGCACTTAAAGAAGTATCAATCCATCATTCCGTTATATAGTCGGCGAAGCCATCGATCTTCTGGTTCTAGTCAGTGAATTCGCGCAACACAAAACTAAATGTATACTTCTGAAAACCGGCAAAGAGCAATACACCAGCAACAAACTATCATGCTTTATGATGCAAAAAGCATGATAAATCCGTTGTCGACAATGTATTGTTCTTCGTGCTTTAAATGGTTGTGATACATGTCTTTTCAACATTGGCATGTCAAAATTTATTAACAACCTCGAAAAGCACACGGTACTATCTATCATTGGTGGAATTATTCAAACGAGAAAAGGTCTGGAGATTCTGACGTCCACAAGAGAACGATTCCGATATGGATGTTAACAGTATAAAAATATCAGTCAATAATCTACTCCAGCAAAATCGGTCACCAAGGATAAGTTCAACGTCTAAGTACTACCACAAACAAAAAGCGCAGCACAACAACGTATCTTCCTTATATATTTATAACCAGATGCAAACTTGGCTGCTGCTTCAGATATCAATTCCAGTTATTTGGACAATAGTTGTATAAATATAGTGACAAAGAAGGTATAACATTTAGAATAAGAAACAGCCTAGATGGAACATTGGCGGCTATATTACTTAGTTTTTGGAGTAAAAATGAATTAGCTCATAATTGGTGAATAGAAATAGAATATAATTGAGATATTTTGTCGTATATAGCTACATAATTAATTTTGGAAATAATATCCTCTTGTACGCAGCTAGCATATTAAGTTCTATTAAATATGTAGTGCAACCAGATCAAGTTGCGACCCAAAAAATATGTGACATTATTGATAAAGATAAAGAAGCAGTATAATTACTAAATCATATATTATGACAGTATTTAAATTAATTATCCCAAGAATTAACTTTTAAAAAACAAAGATATCCACAGCAAAATACAAATGCTATTTCAAGTCATCAAATTTCAAATTTGACAGGTTACATTGGTCATGTCAGTAAGCAACTTGTGTAATAAATACTAATCACCAAGTATTCTGTCAGATGCTCAAAAGGAAAAATTTTAAAAAACGAGTGTGGACACGACACGACTTTCTTATACGTATTGCCGTGGTCTCTTGCATATTAAAAATAATAGTAATAGCATTAAGATTTAATTTAAGTATATAAAATATAAAAGAGACAATAAGAATAAGTTTTATTATATTCAAAGATTTTAACATAAGAGTATACTAAGTTGCATACATTTAAGTATAGAAAACATAGACATAAAAATGAACTTATATTTACAATTTAGATATTAAACAGGTACAAAATAAAAGACGAGATAAATTTAAGCTATATATATTTCTTTTATAGAAAAGAGAAACAAGATGTATGGTTTGTGTATAATGAAAAACAACCTGACTTTATAAAATGCGTGAAAATTGCACTGAACATTTTGAATAATGAACCGTTGTTTAAAAATAAAAGAGAAATGAAAGCAAATAACCGAGAAAGGGTTATGCTTAAGGATGGAAGTGTGAAAAGAATTAGTCATCTAAATGCAATAACATTATATGAAGAAGACAAAATCCGATATGCACGGGAGAAAAATGTAATTGAATAAATTATGTAAACTTGAGAACGTGCATAAGGTAATAAAACTTTATAATAAATCATGCTAAAAGAATAAAATTTACCTTAACTTATGACTATGTAAGTAAATAAATAAAAAAGGATATAAATAAAAATATTCCGAGACCATACAAATAAGCAGTAGTGTTTTTTATAAACGACAGCTGGCAAATAATAAGGTACATTCATGAATTCATGTATGTAGTAATATATTTCATAGACTGTAGAGAGGTTTGTACGGTTTGATGACCTACAAAAAGAAAATATAATGTAAACTTGGTTTGTAGTTTATTACAGATAAATATATCACCGTTGGAAAAGTCCTGGATCGAGGGAAGCAACGAAAAGACAAACCAGATGGATCGTGGTAGTACGAGTAATCTTATAAAAAGAATACCTGTTATCTACAAAATATTTCCAATTTTACCGAGAGCTGGAAATAAAAACAAAAATAAGAATTGTGTTAGCAAATGGAAAGAGGAAATATGTGGCAAATAATAAAGAAGGTAACAAATTCATAAACAAATATAAGGAAGAATTATATTAATACAAGTATACCTACATTGGAAGAATGCTGGACAATTTGCGTGAAAGACTTTTAAAATAAGCAAACAATTCTCAAGGTGTTGACATTTTAAAGTGAAGGAACTGTCAAAAGACAATAAGTGTGTGTGTGTGTGTTCACATCACGATGGCAACTTGGAAAGCAGAGATCTCACTGAAGACGCAGGGTGACAACTTAAATGGTAGTTCAGAGGATGGCGTTGAGAGCGGTCACGTGTCTTCCCGGGGATATAAATTGGAGGACAAGAATGAACAAGTCGGATTTGCTAGTTATCTGGAAAGAGATTAAAAGCGACTTAAAATCGTAGGGTCAAAGACACCACGATTATTTTCATTCATATTTATTTCTTGTATTAGCGTATTAATTTTATTTGTATTTAAGTTTCATTCATTTTTCTTTGGTTAATAATTTTTGTATTTTAAAATAATGGAGATGCAAATGGCAGAATTTGAAAAGTTTTTCAATGATTCAAAGTAAGTTTTCGATACAAAGATTTATCAATGTTGCTATGCGTGCATTGAAATATAACGTGCAAATGTATATTCAATATAACTTTGTGCAACAGGAATAATAAATATTTTCCTGTAATAATATGCATTCATTAGTTTCAACAACACAAAAATAGAATTATTAATGGTGTTGGGTGTTAAGAGGATATAACGTGCAAATGTATATTTTCTGGCACTTTATTAGGCATCATTAATTCTTACAATGAATTTTTGATTATAAATTAATGATTAAAAATAGATTTTTAAGAAGGAAAGTGTTTCTAGGTAGCGGACTTTGAGATGCTGGATACAATACG
Source organism: Amphimallon solstitiale (assembly GCA_963170755.1). Classification (NCBI taxonomy): domain Eukaryota; kingdom Metazoa; phylum Arthropoda; class Insecta; order Coleoptera; family Scarabaeidae; genus Amphimallon; species Amphimallon solstitiale. The sequence goes on from OY720679.1 coordinate 19,560,585, forward strand.
TGTGAATGGTTGGAGACAGTAATCAGATTCAAGCTTTTTCTCCGAACATTGACCATTGCGAAGTTCTAAGTTTGTCAGAGCATTACGTGCGAATATAATGTCTCTGATGGAATAGAATTAGCATAAAAATATCAATAGTATACTAACGTTAATTGAATTTTATTTTTTTGAAACAGGAAAATATTTTTGGTTTCTTTTTTTTGATTAAGCATAAGAAAAATATATTCGTTGTATAAAACATTACAACCTAGAACAAGGTACAAATGTTTTCTCTTAATTATGTTTCTTTTAATTAAATGGTGAATATAGTATAGCGATGCTATCTATTGTGAAATAATGTTAAATAAATTATACAATTATGTTTTATATGGTTTCTGGTTTTTATTTTAAATAAGCTATAACCTTATCCCAATTAAAGGAAAAACAAGAGATTTGACGAGAGAAGAGAAATTTAGATACACTGATAGAATTCACGTATACTTATAAAGTACGTGCTGTTAAGATAAATAAAATATATATTAATTATAATAAAAATTATCATAATCTTTATTAGTTATGTTGCTGGAACAGCACACAACATAATTTATTTGGCAAAGCCTAATGTATGGCAATACTACAATTATTGTATTCCAAATAGTTATGTTGCCACAACAGTACGCACAGTCCATATTTTTTATGCAAATGTTGTTACAAAATTTAAAATTGTTTGATAAGAGTGACAGAGTTACTTTCGGTCCGAATTTTGAAAATGTTAGTATAGAACACTTGTTCCATACTATATAGAATCCAAACCTTTTGCAAGATATTTGCGAAGAACTGCTTTTCAATAAAAGCAAAAGTTATCCCCGGTCCAAATTTTGAAAAGTAAAGTTATTCCAAATAGTACTAAATATTTTCATGTTCGTAGTAAATCTTTTTCGATAATACTAAAAGACATACATTTAGAAAACTTTTTTAAAAAGTTATTATAGTTCCTTTTGATTGCTTTTGCATTGTTTAGTAATTTGGTTAAACTTAGTAGGTGGGGAGATATTGGTAACATTTTATTTTTTCATTGAAGTAAACTACTAAGTCTTGGTCTGCCGATTTGATTAAAAACTTAATCAGATCTTGAGAGGAAGATTATATGCCGTAATACATGGTATTGATAGCTTTAACGGATTGGCTGCTATGCTAGTCAGGCAGTGAGAAACACACAATCACTTTTGCTTTATCAGGGAACTTCGAAGCGTGCCTGTTGGCAAAAATGTCAAGGTCAAATATATTCGTCACCATAATACCTTCTTATACGTAATAGTATCAGAAAGTAAGATTGGGTTCAACAATTATTTTTTTAATCGTCGTTTAAAGCAATAGGCTTAAGTGATGTCGGAAAAAACAGGCGTAAGTCTTAATCTATGTGCAAGGTTAAGTAACGCATGAACAAAGTGATGTGTGAAAACCCTTGCCTCCTATTCACGAGTCGCCATTGTCTGTATCTTTATCCATAACAAAGACAAGTCTATAATTGAAAAAGTCAACAACACGGATAACAATATTAAAATAATGCGGAAAACTTTAAAGCTATATACATAAATATTTGCTTGGTTATATTTAATCTGAGACAACACATTTTTGTAAACACATTTTGAGGTCAGTAATTTTTAATCATGACTCCAACACTGTTACCATTACTAATCGTAATAATAACAATTTTAGAGAAATCTATTTACATACTTACACGTATTTTATGTGAGCTCATGCATGAAACAACAGCAATAAAGCACAATATATGCAAAATCAACATATGCAAAAATGTCTTCAAATACCAAGTAAATGAGTTATTGATTCTTGGATGTACTGCACCGTAGTGAATTTTTATGGCTCATCAACAGGTTTGTCTAGTGACGCTTAGCATATCTATGCACAAATATACAGACCTATACGATTCTAAAGTTACGTATGTAATTTTCTTATAACAAATGCGGTACTTTAATTTAAACGTTCAACAATTATCGAGAAATAGTTGTTTGTCACGACTGAGAATCCAATTAGAAATTACTAGATTTCATTCTGAAGATGTATACATGTCTGAATAATAATGATTTCACATGTACATCAATATAACATAATTAAACAACTTGTTTTAATACAATTCTAAGTGAATTTTTATTTTGTAATTTATTTACCTTACTAATTTTCAAGTACCTATTTTAACTTAACAATTTATATATTGTACAAGCATTATAATCTATTATGTTATGTAAGCTGATAATTTTAATGTTAAATACTTAAAGTGAAAATCTAAACTGCGTGATCAATTGAAAAAATAAACAATTGGAATAAGCCAAAAATTCTCAATTCTGCTAAGAACTATAAAACAGAAGAATTTTTCTGTTTTTTCAAAATAAAGTACCAAAAATTAAGTAATAATGCATAACTCCTTAAGGTTTTATGAAATAGAAAATTATCGTAATTTTCTATCAACTATGGAATTATTACATAAGATTTTCTTCTAATTTCACTCCTCTGATCACTTTTATAATAATACTAACCCACGAATTCTTATTATGTAAACAGTTATGACAACCAGATTCCTATATCTGACTCATGTGTCTATTTAAATTGCAAGGATTTGTTATTTTTTCATACTTGATTGATTTACGAAAAACTAATCGTATTTACACTACCTTGTGAAATAAAAAAAACACCAAATGGTTATTTAATTTTGTGGTTAATGTGGACAGCGAAATTTTAATATAGATACAATAATTTCTTGCTTCAACCTCTAGGGTTAATGTTATCGACAACTTTAAATTAAATTAAAATTAAAAAGTAATCAGAGCATGATATTCTATGGACAAAACGAGCTTGCTTTGGGTCGGTAAAGAATAAACTATACAGGTTTATGACATGGATGTTCGACGTCATATATGAAAAGGTTAACCAGACAAATCAGTGCCGATGCGAAAAAAAAACTGATCAGAAACTACAGTGTCTTACGGCACTCGTAAATACTAAATTGAAACTGCAAAAGAGTACTAACGAGAATATCAATTCTGAATGTTTTTTTTTCATCTTACATCGTTAAGTCTTTCAAATATGTATTGTTTCAATTAGTTAATACTAGACAATAATGTGGGACAGGAGATATTACCATCAATCAATATTTGTAGCTTCAATAAAAGAGTGAGTTTTTTGCTTTAAAAAATCTGTAAAGAATAGATAATACTGTACGAACTCTTTAAGAACTTTTTTTATGAAATGGCGTTTACGTAAATGTGACTAATAGTGTTGTGGGATGATCATTAGAATAAGAATATCTACACATTTAGAAAGAATACATATGCATACATGTATGTATATATACGCACAACATATATTTACAAAGAAAATATTTCATAATAGATTTCTGAATCTGACCCCGAAATCCTGATCACCTTATTATGTTAGTCATCATTAATACTTCCACCAGACAAAATTCCGAGATATCTTTAACAAACGTTACAAATCGAAAAATATACAAATTCAATTATGATAAGAAGTTATTTATACGAAGGAAATTTACATATCAAAAGTTAACAGGAATTTAAGAAATCCATCGCTAATATAGATTTGTATTTGTTTTCCAATTTCTGTCCCTGTCAAATTTAACATTATAATACCGTAAACACAGTTTAAAGCGTTTTTAGTAGTAGCTTCAAAAGAATATGAATTTGAAATTACATAATAATAATAATAATAATAAATTCATTTAATTCACTACAGTGCATAAAATGCGTAGAATACGTCAACAAAAGTATATAAACAGTACAATAAAAGTATCTTAAAACATATTTTGACAGAATTATACAATTTAAAACATATTAAAATTTCAAATTATAATAGTCATTGATTGTATAAATAACATTCTCCGATAATAAACGATGGAACCACTGCTTAAAAAGTTTCGGGGTTAAATTTCTAATAGATAAAGGCAGATGATTGTGCACTTTAATCATTTGTGAAGTGGCACCTTTTAAGGGGCCTCACGCAACGACAAAACTAACGACTTAAAAAGGTTTCGTTAAAATCATCGTACAGCTTTCAGTTATGAAATATCAAAATGAAATTCATAACACAAATAAATAAAGATTCAATGCAGGCTTGACTGAAATTAGTTTTTAAAATAAAGTTTCTGAAACTGTGTTATGATGTTGTAAATTTGGCGAACTTCAGGGGTAAAATGTAGTTCTAAATAATTTTAATTATAAAAAAATACTCCCATCGAAGCCTTCATTAATTCTTTGTATTCAATTTAATGCAAAAAAATATCCAATATGGTGACTGCATATCTGACAGATATAAAAATTAATCAAATGTGACAGTTCTCTGCAATTTACTAGTAAGTAGTTAGAATATGTGCTTTTTTGAAAGTATAAACGGAAAAAATGAGGGATAGTGACAGTGAAATGTAAAATTTGACTCCACCAGAAATTATGGAACAATCCTTAGTAGCCACGAACAATTTATTACCAGCTAAATTCGCAAAGATGTACGGAAAAATTTACGCTCAATTTATGAAAGGGAATGTTCAAAAAATAATGTTTTATTATGGGGTCGTAGAAAAAATAGTGTATGCAACTCGCATTTAATGGATATTAAGACACTCGTAATTTTCTTACTCGTGTCTAAATAGCTATCATTAAATGCTCAATGCATAATATACTATTTTATGTAGAATTGTTTTTTCGTTACATTAGAAATTATGTTTGCCAAAAATTTTGATACGTTGTAAAACGGACTTGGAATACAATACAATAGGCCTAAGAGGTGTATTTTCTTTATGTAATTTGGGTAAGCCGTATATTTTTGGCGGTTGTGCGTTATTTAATTTTAGTGAAGCTGCTGTCTTGGGCGAACTTAAGTGTTTGGTTGCTCATTTTTTAATTAAGTCATTATATTAGCTCTTTGAAATCAAAGTGTTGGGTCGTTGCTAAATTTGGAGTATATGTGTTCATCGTTCAGTAACTCCTTCATCTTCTGTTGAATGTTCTATTAATGCAAAGAGAAACAATTCTGTAAACGAGAGAAACGAAGTAGCTTGTCAAAAATCTACTTTATTCCAGTTTTAAATAATCCGCAATGACACACCCTGTGTCTCTCACCATCCTATTTTTGCCGGAGTATCTCTCATAATAAACAAAAAAACAAAAATAATAACATTAAACTTTGACAATGTCAAAGTCATAGTAATGTTTTTAGGTAAGGTTTTCAGGAGCATTTTACTATATTTCTTCGTATTCTTTTGAAAATATGTTATTTTTTTTAGTTGCATTGACAATACAGTCTTTTTTTTATATGTATTTCTATATTTACACAAACTGAGGAAGACAATTTTAAGAATATATTGTCGAAACTTTTTACACAATCATTTTTATTATTATTATCATATCTTAACTAATTGTTAATTCATGTGTTAAATAAAACAGACCGCTAAACCAAGAAATACATCGCTAAATCACTATATATATATATATGAAACGCAACAATCAGCTTGCTAAATCTTTATAGTTTCCAAGAAATGGAATTTTTAATGCGCCGCTGATTTCAAGCGAGGGAGTAATAATGCACAGATCTCTGCACCGGGACTTATTACAAGACACTGGTTGGAACGAAGCGTACTCAATACGAACCTGGCCTGCGAAAAGACATCCCTACTCGCATTATTTTATTTTATTTGCAAACTATCCCCCCGCACGTCCTACCTCACCGCAGTAACTAGACAGCTCTGCGTAAGCCCCCTTAACACCGAAGTCCTAGCAGTCTGAGGCAACACTAGCAGAGCTGACAGTTTTTGCGACCGCGCGTGTTGTAACTATGTTCGATTTTCTGATTCTTTAGAAGTTCATAGTTCTCCTTAGCGAAACAGGCGCATTCATTGTATATACCCGGCAGGGTAAGTACAGAAAAGTTCCTAAATGTATCTCTACATGAGGCGTTCCTTTTCAGGCGGAAAATACTCCGTATGCAAGATTTTTGAAGGACACAAAGTACATATGTATAGGTCGAACTAGGCAGCTTCTTGAAGAAAGGTTAAATAGATATAAATATGCTTGGAATTCCAGAGGATTTAAAAAACATCAGACTAATTACAATCACAACTTAAATTTAAAAAATACCAAAATTTTAATGAAGCAAAAGAATAAAAAACGGAAGAGGCATAGTAGGAATAATACAAAGAGTGAGAAATAACAACTCAATAAACTATATAAATGAAATAGATAGACTGTCAAAATTTTAGTATCCCACAATACAATAATTTCAAGAAAAAGAATTTTCAATAATCAGGCACGTATAATACAAACTTCAAATTTTGGAACTAAAGGAAATAAAAACGAAGGAAAAATACATATATTTTATATATATGTTAATAGATATAAAATAAAAAATCTGAAAGAGAAGAAATACATACAAGAGCAAATAGCGAAGGAAAGAAATAACAATATATTTGCTTATGATTAAAACAGTAACTGAGAATAATGTATTAATAAACAACCGGAATGATAGGTTGTCTAAGATACACCAATGTCAGTTTTTTGTACCGTATATTTGCCGCCAATATTTTCGTCAAATATATGTTACAGTTTTATTAATTGAAGGGGCAAGTGGATGAATGTGTTATGTTACAATTAACTAAATCGTCACAAAATGCATTTTAGGTTATTTCTCTGTGAATTTTTTATTATTAGAACCGGAAACTTCAATATTTTTTATATAAATTCTCTAAATGGAAACATAATAATCATTACGACATAAAACTCCTATTGTTGCTAGTTTTTGCTAAAAAAAATATTTATTGCACATAACACATTCTTCCATGCCATCCACTCATATAAATGCAAACATGTAAAAGGAAGATCGTGCTAAATGTTAATGCTTTATTGTTATAAAATACATATTATGGATTAAACAAAATTCAAAAACTATTTGGTCTTCCTTCTTTTTGGTTCTGCTGGTTGTTGGTGAATTCTATCGTATCTGGCCAACAAATCTTCGTAAAACCAACGATATTCTTCGTCAATGTATGGAAGCTGCACACGAAGATTGTCAATTTTTTTGTCGGATATATTTCCCACTTTTGTCTCTGTGTTTAATCGTGTTAACTCGCAGTCTACATTCGTTTGCCGTTTGGTGTTTTTTAAAAGACATACTTTTTTGAAAGGTGTATAAACATCGTACGTTTCTTTATATAAATAAGAACCAAATTCTTCAACACGTATCCACTTAATTGCTCTAAATGGGACTGTCTCATTCAACATGTTTTTCTTTTTATGCATTAGTCCCAGTTGACTTGGTAAAGTTTCTATCACCCTAAAACAATGATGCATGTCGGTTACTTGAGAATTTTTTTTGCAGGCATGCTTTATAAGATCGCGGTACTGCTGCGGCGTAAATATACGTTCGTGGCGTCTCAAATGCTTTTCGAATCTCCCGAAATCTCTGTCCGAGTCTAAGTAGGAGTGACCGACCTCCGGAAACTTATGGTCAATACTTTTGAAGAAGCCTTTCTGTATCATCAACTGGTATATACAAATGATATTAAAATTTTTATTCTGGCCAGCGCATGAGTCTGACCAGATAATTAAATTTTGTTTGTCTTTAACTTCTTGGCAACTATTCACAAAGTTGTATAAGCAACTAGCGATTTCAGAACTACCGCGTCCAGCTATGTCCTCAGTCCAAGTTTGCATAAATGACTTATCGCCGTCTACTGTCACCAGGTGGATACCAAAATTATAAAACCAAAGTTGCCTTAGATAGAACGCTTTGGAGGTTGTCAGTTTGGGCAAAGGCATTGTCTGCTGCAGATCCATCGTCATGTAACACGCTTTTGAATTTTTTCGAGCCATTTCTCTATCCTGCTTTTGATACTCATATGCAGCCGAAGCATTTTCTCTATGTTCCTCATTTGCATTTCCCGCATCGCAGGTGCTACATGTGTCACTTTTAGGCTGCATAAACGACAGATTAAATTTTGTCCTAAATATTGTTGCGTACGAAGATTTTTTCACAAGAAATTCAACCCCTCGCTTTTCAGTTTTACACTCTGCCAAATACAAACGATACATAATCGACATGTTTAAAACTGGAGATAGATATAGCTTATGAGGGTTGCTGTTCCTAGAATAATGGGATGCTTCTGACGGAAACTTTTTTATATGTTCGATTATTGCTTCCACCACGTTGTTGCCTAACTTATGTGGTCTGTTGGAATGACGACCTCTCATATCTTGTGATGGTGCAGAATCACCGCTTTTTATTTTTTGTTTGATGACTTCTATTTTGCCTCTACTTATTTAATGCAGTTTACAAAAGGCCGTTTTGCAAACAATTTGTTCTTCATTATTTAGTGTGATAGTATATTTGTAGGAACACGATTTGTGGGTTTTTGCATTTTTCCGTTTACGACCTACTGGGAGGGATCGAATACTTCCGAATAGCAAAGCATTTTTCGCATTTACATCCTTTAAGTTATAAAACTCGGTAAGCACGCGTTTCCTATCTTCTATATTAAATTTTTGATTGCATTTTAGCCTACATTTGTTGCTACAAAGATCAGTTGAAACTATATTTTTTGCTTCCATTTTATTTCCTTTATAAGAAATATAGGCTTCACCTTTTTCTCTTGCTATCGCTTGCTTTCTTTTCTTCCACTCACTTTCATTTCTCATTCTCTTCCTGCTAACTTTTTCTTTCACGGAAAATTCTTTTTTCTTTTTCTTTTGTATGATGCCTTCCATAATGTTATGGACTGGATCATGTTCAGTATTTGGCGTCTGACTTGTGTTTGTGCTTCTTGTATTAGGTTTTTTATTTGCTTCAGTACTAGAAGTTGCTTGTGGAAAATTGTCTGTTTCATTGCAAGTTGAGCTTGAACTGTTTTCCTCGTTCATACACTCTTGAAACTCATTATCACCGCATTTCAAAATCCACTCGTCATCACCATTATCAACAGATGATTCTCTAAACGTATCTGCAAAGTACCATACTCGATTTTAGTTAAAAAAATAATACAAAATATCAATGTCGATGCATAATAATAATAAAATTGACTCTGATCTTACCTGTCGATAAATTTGTCATTTGATTCAATCCACTTGTACTAGGCTGGGTATCCTCAAAACTAGCAGGCTTTAAAATAGCGAACGTCTTAACATTTTCTGCTTCTACAAACAGAACAATAATAATTTTATGTAAAACGTAATATTTTATTTTTTCCACTACTAGCCTAGAAACATATCATTATTAACACTCTTATTTTGTAATTATGAAGCTGTTTTTCTCTATCTAGGTTAATAATGATACCTTTTAGGTAAATAATTTACTAAAAATGTCATGCCAGATGATAAATGATGTCACAAATAAAGACACTAACGTCAGATTGAAATGTCAAGATCAAATTTAAAATGCTTTTATAAGATTCATTCATTGCACCAACGTTTGTTAAATTTAACCCCAGATTAAATCAACAGCAACCATTGTTATAAACATGCAACAATTATTTTTAACTGTTAATTTAAGAAACTTTGGTGCAATCTGCTCTTAATGTGCTAGTAGGGAAAAAAATTGCATTTAAACCGCAGTTGTGAAAACTCTTCTAGCCCTCGCACCTTGTATAAATAAGCTCGGCCTAGAAAATTATTGTCTTCACAACCTCGGTGTATAATATAACTACTATTTTATTACTTACCATTTGGTGTTTCCAAAGAATTATTATTATTATTGTTTGACGTCGTTTCAGATAGTACCACCATTTTTTTTACATTCATATCATTACAGTCTTTAAAGTCTTGCGCACCGATTATTTCTAAAACTGGCTGTTTATCTTTTGTGTTTTTCAGTAATTGTAAAATCTTTTGGCCTCTTGATACCATTTTTGTCGTTTTAATTAATAATTATGCTTAACAATCAAAAACATTGAGCACCTATTATTGTGGTTCTGACACACAAAACTGACGAAACTTACAGGTTATGTTATTTTGTTATATCTGCGCATGGTTAGATTAAACTTAGCACGTTCTTCCACCCTATAGTTGAAACTTTACAGAGAGAGAGAGTCGATGAACGTGATATATACATTTAATGGCACATAGCATGTTCATCCATTTGCTGTCCATAAAATGATGTAACATAGCACAATCTTCCATTCCATAACTCTAAGAAACAGTGTATTTGAACCACGAAAGTCCGTGGCAAGATGCAGTAGCACATAACATATTCTTCCACCAAAAAATCTCAATTTTTAAAAAATTGTAACATAGCACATTCATCCACTCGCCCCTTCAATTCATAATTGTTAATATTTTAATGTTTTAATTAGTTCAAGGTAATTAACTAACAAAGGCAATTATATAGCGAAACGTTTTAATTTTTGACTTTATTTTACAGCCGGTAAACCATGAAAAGGAACCGCCTCACCTGTTCAAAAATGTATCACTATATTTTTGACACAAAATATAAAACATACAACCGAATTACTACGCAATTATTATACAGGGTGTCCCACCGAAAACGAAACAGATTGAATATCTCGAAAGAGAAAACTTTTTTGAAAAAACGCAAGAACAGGTCGATTTTTGATCCAAGGAGGACACCCTTCCATCATATCTTTAACTACGATACGTCATTCCCCTCCCCTCCATCACTCTAACCATTACAATTTAAATAGGGAAAGTACTAAATACGATACATCGTTGAAAAGGTAATTGTACGGAGAATTCAGCAATGTGATTGTTGGTTGCGCTATTTTTGATTTAAGCGCCCTCTAGCGGGAAAAAAACGGTTACGTATTTCACAATGTGACACCTCATTTCAAAGCTAATTTTATTAGCAATTTAATGCACAATTGAAAATAGTTTAAATAATTGAAAAATCTTGCAGAGCTCTAATATTAGAAACTACGAACTTATTAGTTTACAAGAGACGCTGACAGTCTGTACTTGAGAATGATGACAAATAAATGTCAAAAATATTACGTATTTAGTTGCTAATAAAATTAGCTTTGAAATGATGTGTCACATTGTGGAATACGTAACCGTCTTTTTCCGCTAGAGGGCGCTCAAATCAAAAATAGCGCAACCAACAATCACTTTGCTGAATTCTCCGTACAATTACCTTTTCAATGATGTATCGTATATACTACTTTCCCTATTTAAATTGTAATGGTTAGTGTGATGGAGGGGGGGGATGACGTATCACAGTTGAAGATATTATGGAAGGGTGTCCCCCTTGGATCAAAAATCAACCTGTTTTTGCGTTTTTTCAAAAAAAATTCTCCTTCGAGATATTCAATCTGTTTCGTTTTCTGTGGGGCAGCCTGTATATGGTGGAAACGCGTTACTTTCAATTGGACGTCATACTAGATCCATGACGTCTCGTCTTGTTTATGGTGCCGGATCTATTTTTATTTCTGTCAGTGACATTTGGTATAACCAAAGAAAAAAATTATTCACAATACAATAACTATAACGTAATATATTTAGTAACTGGAATGCTCTTAGATTTCAGCCTTTCTCAACTTACTTATTATGTTGATTTAGATTGTCGAAAAACCTTAAATGTTTCATAACGTATCTATAATAAAATTTAAAATAAACAATACTTACGCTAATCTCGTTAATCAAATGATTATAGAAAAGTTTGTAAAAAGCTTCGATTGTTTACAGAAAGCTTTCGGCATTATATTCAAAGGACGCAAATAGATAATAAACAGGATGTACAGTTCTAAGAACTGTTTTGATACAATTTATATCAAAGCAAAAATAAACACGGGCAAACACAGGCAAAATATACACAATTTTTCATAATTTTCTTTTTGACAGATATGATTTATCTGACAACACCGAACTGAACTCTTATGGTGGAATTCTGTAACTTTCTCGGAAGCTCCGGCTATCGTAGGCCCTGGCAACGAAGTGACGTTGCGATGGTTAGTGACGTGGAAGTGTCAATTTACGATTTTTTGTACATAACCTTTATGTTTAACATGTAAACAGACATATCATCTCGTAAACATATACCAAAATATTTCAATTTAAAATTTTAACTAATAAGAAAATTGTTTGAAATATAATATAGCGATTGATAACATTTTTTTTAAAGAAAATGTACGGAACATTTTGTAATGCCAAGACATAGTATAAACATATGTTTATACTGCTGCCAAGATAGCAGCAAACACTTTGGAAAATTTCAACAAGAACAGATATCCCTATCAAGTGGACATTGTTTTTCTTACAAGAGTACCTAAACACAAAAAAATACATAAACCTAGCAGACAATATCCACACAACATAAAGCATGTGAAATGTGCAAAAACTAAATGTTCGAAAAAGTCTATTATGGTATCGTGTTCACAATAACTTCACAATTTAAAGTTGACTTTTTCATAAGATTTTCTAATAATAAAACTACATCAAATTGAGAGAATGTTTAACTTTATATTATGTTGAAGAAGATAAGAGGAAATTTACCTGTTTAGTCAATGACTTTCTTTATTTGTAAGTCAAACCGCAAAGATTTTATCAATGTGTAACTATACTGAACGATTAATGTTTTAGGATCCAAAAAGGTTACATTAAGTTTTAATAGCATAGGCCAAAGTATATAAATGGTTGAAGGATATAGATGATTTTGTATTTAGAAAATCGACCAATCCTGTGATGTATTGTTGTACTTGGTACACCAAATCATTCGATATTATTGCAGGATTTTGTTGGCGAGCCTCTGAAATTATAGTAATTGAAAGTTCTCTTTATTTGCAGTTTTTACAGGAGAGTAATCTTCATTAGGCTGAAATTTGCACTTTTTCAGCTCAAAAGAATGTAAAAAATTATTGTTTAGTATTATAAAACAATAGAAGACATTTGACTCAAATAATTATACTAATATTGGATATGAATTATATGTTTACTATTAAATCTTAACAATAAAGATCAAAAAGAAAAATAGTAATACTGAACTAGAAATGTGAACTTTGAATAATAGGTACTCAAATAGAGATTGTTTGTATAAATATTGAAAAGTAAAACACATTTTATTGTCAAATATGATTTCTTTTATTAACCTTACCATAATAGTGCTGAAATTTAGAAAAAAAATTACAGTATGTGAATAGAAAAAATATATATATACAAAAGGAGAGTGTTCTTCATCGGCTAAAGGTGGAGCAAGTATATCAACATGTGTGCCATCAATTACACCTACATCTCGTGCACCCCATTTTCCATAAAAACTATACAGAAGAATAATTTTTAGAACGTTTAGAAAAGATACCCTTAATTACCCTTGGTAAATATATGAACTGGGTGCTATTGATTAAACAAAATACATCTCCGGTCTCCCATTTTTTATCATAAAAACAAAATAAAGAATTATTTTTAGAATATTTTGATACAACATAATTACCCTTGCTTGACACGATTCTTCGATTCACAATCACTGGGAAATTTTATCCATTCAGGGAATAAATTGTTTGATATTACAAGACAGACCTGATGAACTATTCGACTTACTGAACTCTGACTGAAACTATGAGAGAAACAAAGCTATTAATACCAACACTATTCTGGTAGCTGTCTGATGTTACGAAATTTAATGTTGTTAAGACCTGTAAAAAATATATAATGTGCACTATAAAGTTAATATGCATTTCAAGTGATGTTTATGATAATAACCTCCAAATGTAATGGTATATTTGCTTGTTCAATATGTCCATCCAATAACTGGATCCGGTTTTGAACAGTGTCCTTATTCAGTCTAAACATTTGTTTAAAATGCCTGTTTGGTATTTCAAAAGGATTTCCGTGATCTCTTAAACGTTTTCGGAATATACGCATATAATTTCTAAAATAAAGAAAATAGACATATATTATGTATACTCTATATATTTTATATTATCGATTACCTACCTGTTGTGATCTTCATCTAATAATAATGTTATAAAGCCATTCATATTTGCAAATATAAAACAATAATAATTATAACAAATAAACTAACAGAAACTATAAATATAACAACAGGAACAGTATATTAACAATAGTTATATAATAATAATATAACCACAATATAACCAACAAAATCTTTACTCACGAAAGTTTTGACAGTTCTACGTCACTAACTCTCAATATTCTGAAATCGTCATCGCAACGTCACTTCGTTGCCAGGGCCTACGATAACCGGAGCTTCCGAGAACTTACAGAATTCCACCATAAGTCTATTAAAAATATGTAAGAGAGAAATTTAATATTGAAACGGAAATTATGTGTTTATTTGCCATGAATGCGTATATTACGGTCAATGTAATTAGTTTAGATAGAAAATGTATACATTTTTCTATCTAAACTAATGAAATGAAAGCTCTCAAATATAATTTCACAAAATAACTTTTTTAGTTTCACTAATACAATTGTGACAACATGTAAATGTCATCAATGACGTGCAATTGTAGATAACGCGTCTCATCTATACCTACCTACGTTTTATTTTTTAAAGCGCTACAATAATGTAATTAGTAATTTTATTGTGTCCTAATATCATCGAGCAACGTTATTAAAACGGCTTTAAACTGTTAAAACAATCTACAAATACATATTTAGTTTTGAATTATTTACATATACTTAGGTCTTGTGCAGTGGGAGCTTGTTACATGCAGACACCGCTAAGTTACCGCAATTACAGAGTGTTAACCAGGTGAATATTTTAAACAAATAAATATTTAATAAGTAGTCCTCTTAAGGTCATTAACGTGATAAGTTAAACTTATTTTACTGATATACCTAGTCAGTATGTACATGATTGTAAGCAAACACTTCTAAGTATTCATCGCACTCGAGAATGAACTATACATTGTAAATACAGATACGAAAAACACTCTCGAAGATACGCCGCTAAATACATGTACTGACTGTGAGTAATTTAATATTGTGCAAGTCATAATCCATGCATTTCTCCAAATAATGGTTTCAACGCTTTAATTTGATGGCGTACTACTATTTAACGATTTTCCAATGTATTTTATTTGAAAAAAATAAAGATAAGTTGTTGTTTTTCTATGTCGTTTGTTATGACACCCAGTTAATTTTGTAAATATCGTTATACTTATACATTTAATTTATAAATAATCGTAGCACCTAGGCTTTATTAATAATTACACGTTCGCTACAAATATAATGGAGATATCAAGTTGCGAAGTTGAAACTGATATGTGGAAAAAAGGAAACTTAAAAACGTTGAAATATCAGAGCAATTGAAAATGATATTTATTAATTAAATTTATTCCATTGATATTGTAATTTATACTCGCTTAGTATAATAATTTTGCGTTTGTAAAGTTTTAGCTTAATATGGGTTTCTATATACAGGGTGTAGATAAAGTCTGGAACAAAATTAATATTTCTGTTATCTTCGGTTTGATGGAAAAACCCTGAAACAGGTCGATTTTGTTTTTATCCCGTGCACTTTATAACATCGTGAATTTAATTCTGTCGTCATCTGGTTGCGCGCGGGCGTGACGTCATTAGTTTTTTCAAATGGTAACCCGCCACATTTATTACCCCTTGTCGTTAGGTATTCCATTGTGCATACAACGGTATAAAAAGTTTGGTAGCTTACATAACAATTTTTGGGAGAAAAATGCTTTCGAATTTCAAAAAATTAAAATTTTATTTCTAATGAAAAACTAATCAAAAATTATTTTAAAAAATCAGATAAATTATAATCCGAGGTTTATCTTGGATTGTCGTCAAACAAGACACCAAAAAAATGTCAACGGAAGTGTTCAAATTGTCCGCCATTGGCCATTTGACACTGGCCGAGACGGAAGTACACGCTTTCTACGACACGTCGCCGTCGTCGTATTGTCTCTGCACCAATATTTCGCATTTCCTCGCGGATACGATGTTTCAGATCATCCAAGTTATTTGGCTTATTGGTGTACACCTTTGATTTCACATGACCCCATAGAAAAAAATCAAGTGGTGTGAGATCTGGCGAACGGGAAGGCCATTCAATTGTTCCCCTTCGTCCGATCCATCTCCCGGGGAAAATTTCGTCGAAGTAACTCCGAACACGCCAGCCAAAATGTGGAGGTGCTCCATCTTGTTGAAACCAGATTCTGGGGTGAGGCTTGTCGGGGGTGTTTTCATCCGGAAATAATTCTACCAATGTTGGCACTAGCGTAAATCTTAGGAAATGTAAGTATGTTTCAGCGTTTAAATTTCTGTCCAGAAAGAAAGGCCCCACAATGCGATCTCCCACTATTCCCGCCCATACATTAACTTTTTGCCGGTGTTGGGTGTGCTCCTTTCGAACCCATCGAGGATTTTCGCCCGACCAGTACCTACAATTGTGGCGATTCACTTCACCGTTCAAGGTAAAAGTTGCTTCGTCACTAAAAACCACATTGTCGACAAATCCGGGATTCTCATCGCACCGTAGCATGATTTGTTCACAGAACTCGAGTCGGCGGTCGAAGTCATCTTCATTCAGTTCCTGAACCCGATTGATTTTGTACGGATGAAGTTTTTCCTTCTTCAGCAATTTGGCTACTGTGGTAAAATCGACTGCATGATCCCTGGCAATGTTCTTTGTTGAAGTGTGGGGGTTGTCCTGAAGTTCCAAGAGAATATTGACCCTTCTATCTTCCTCAATTCTTGGTCGACCTTGACGAGCCCTGTCTTTTACACTACCAGTTTCAGCAAATTTTGCGACAATTTTGCTCACCGTTGATCGCGAAATCGGTGCGCGGTTTGGATTTTCTGCATTGAAAAACTGACAGGCTTCTTCATGGCTACGTATTTTATCACCACAACCAACAATAATGAGAATTTGAATCCGCTCTTTTTCGCTCAAATTCGCCATTTTCGCAATGCACGTTCAACACTACCAATGGAGCAAGTATTGTGAATGGATAAGTTCAAACACCAAGTAATGAACTGTCAATACGACGTGTCGTAGAAAGCGTGTACGTCCGTCTCGGCCAGTGTCAAATGGCCAATGGCGGACAATTTGCACACTTCCGTTGACATTTTTTTGGTGTCTTGTTTGACGACAATCCAAGATAAACCTCGGATTATAATTTATCTGATTTTTTAAAATAATTTTTGATTAGTTTTTCATTAGAAATAAAATTTTAATTTTTTGAAATTCGAAAGCATTTTTCTCCCAAAAATTGTTATGTAAGGTACCAAACTTTTTATACCGTTGCATGCACAATGGAATACCTAACGACAAGGAGTAATAAATGTGGCGGGTTACCATTTGAAAAAACTAATGACGTCACGCCCGCGCGCAGATGACGACAGAATTAAATTCACGATGTTATAAAGTGCACGGGATAAAAACAAAATCGACCTGTTTCAGGGTTTTTCCATCAAACCGAAGATAACAGAAACATTAATTTTGTTCCAGACTTTATCTACACCCTGTATTTGTTTTTACTAAATGAAACAAAAATTTGGTTCTCCTTGCTGTTATAATAATTAAGAAGTAAGAAGCATGAAATAGTGTAAAGATTAGCTCCGTTTACAAATACAGCGCTCACAGCGTTATTGCTACTTCTACTAATGCATCCTGGAAGTCGTCTTTTGTTTTAAACGTATCAACCGCTAAATCTCCACAGTAATATCAAAACGTGGACCTTTCTTCATATTTAGAGTACAATTATTGTTACAATTATGTAATGACCTTGCACACCAATGCAGCACTGCCAGAGTTACTGCTACTTGTACAACGCATCCTAGAAGTGTGCTATTTTATTTTTTCTATTTCGGTGCTATAAAGTTCACTTTACGACACCCGTTTTGGTTGCATAAAGTATTACTTTATCGCACGCTAATTTTATTTTTTAAGTTTGGTAACAAAAAAAAAATGGAATCAAATCATATTTAAATGTCAAATATAAACCTTTAACGTAACAACCATGTGCAATAGAAGTTGTACAAATTATAAAAAAACACACGTGCTAACATTGCTAACCTTATATATGATAGGATAAGTTTTCTGATGCTACTATTGACATTTACTTACCATGTTGAATAGTACAACTGGTATCAAAGTTAACTGTAACATTAGAAGATTCGTGTGCATTAATAGTTATTCCAGGCAGATTTTGGGAACACACTACATTTTGTCTGATTTCCTGTTGTTTCCCATTAACTGACACGTACGTTAATATTCGTTATATTATTTTCTTTAAACCAACTTAAAAGTGCTGGTATTGTTTTTAATAAATATGCCGAGACTTTGTTGGCAAAAGATTTTGTAAATTGTCTTCTGCTATTTTGCGAATCTCTGGGGGCGTGCAATTACTTACTTCGTTCTTTTTGTTGATAATTTGAAATAATTTATTGCATATAACAGTCTAAAATTTAAAGAAAAATACATATAACACAGCCGATATTCAAATATTTAAAATGTTCGAACAAAACATGTCTCCCATTTTGAGCTGTCTTGAACTTTTAATAACCGAAATAGAAAAAATAATATAAAATACACGTTCTATAAGACATTTTGCGCACTTGTTTTTTAGAAAACTCGGCTAGCGCTCGTTTTCTATACTTGAACGCGTGCGCAAAAATCATTTCTTATGAAACTTGTATTTTAATATAGTATTTTCTATTTCGGTACTATAAAGTTCACTTTACGACACCCGTTTTGGTTGCACAAAGTATTACTTTATCGCACGCTAGTTTTTTTTGAGGTTGGTAACAAAGAAAAATGGAGCCAAATCATACTTAAATGTCAAATATAGGCCTAATGTACCAAACAATTCCAATAGAAGTTGTACAAAGAATAAAAAACATATATGCTAACATTTTATTTACTAATTAACAATATAAATTGTTAATAAGAGTAGGATGATAAATTTTCTGATGCTTCTATTGAAATTTATTTCCCATGTTGAATAGTGTACCTGTTATACAAGTTTTACTATAACACTAGAAGATTCGTGTGCATTAATGGATATTCCAGGCAGATTTTGGGAACACACTCTGTTTTGTCTGAATTCCTGTTGCTTCGCATTGACTGACAGGTACGGTAATTATTCCCTATATTTTCTTTACATCAATTTGAAAATGCTGGTATTGGTTTTGATAAATATGTCAAGGCTTATTGGTAAAAGATTTTGTAAATTGTCTTAAGGTGGCTACTCACATGCAACAAAACATCGTGCCGAACTCCGTCGCGTCTCAAGTGTGGACGCAAGCACGCAACAGTGCAACAGCGCAACATAACGGCGTCCCATCAGTTGTTGGTTTACTGCCGTCGCATCAAAGAAATGTTGCGCGTTTACGTTGCGCTACATGTTCGCATGTCTGGACGGGCCTGGCGAACATTCTGGCGAACAAATAATGAATGCCGGGGATTATTTTTAATTTCACTTAAATTTACTGAGGAAAAGTTTTTATGGCGTGGGAACGTTCTTTCCAAATATTTCAAAACATCTGTGTTCATTTTTCTCTCAAAATAATTCTAAACATCTGTGTCATATTTTGTGGAAGAAAACGCATTTTCTTACTTTTTCAAGTAATAAAATTTGTCGGATATAATTTTAAATCGTTGTTTTCGGAATTTACGTCCGACTGAGTTTAATCAGACTGAATTAGATATCGGTTCGGTATGGAGTGAACGGAGGATGTGATTCTTGCTTTGATCGACATTTATCGAGGAAAAGTAATTTTGTGGAATACCATAGCATCCCAGATAAAGTTAAAAAAATTGTGTCTGTCTACGTTTTTTCTTTTCCACTAAATGTATAACCAAATACGCTGCAGCCGCAATATCCATCTTCCTTGGAAAACATTCATAAACTGATCAAGAACGCTGGGACGGCATTATGTTCGCGTTGATGTTACGCGACGATGTTTTGTTGCACCTCAAAACTTGTAACGGTAGGCCCTGTATATAATGAATAAAATATAAATATAATATAACATCCAAAATATTTATATTAAGGTAATGTATATTATGATATTCAGGTAGATAATAAATCAACACAGATCAGGAAACATGTATTATTCATTTATTTGTATTAAATTATTATATTCCTGTTTAAAATGTTTCTATATAAATTCTGTATATGTAAGAAAGAAATAGTGCGTAGGTGTATCTGTGTGCAAGAAACTCAAGTGGCGCCAATGTTATCAAATTCAGACAAGAGTTTAGGCGGCATTAACAAGAAACGGTTTGTGTACAATCAACACGTGGGCAACCTTGAACGCTACATATTTTGCGAGTGCATGTTCTCACGAACAGAGTTTGAATAGAAGTAAAGTACATAAGTGGCTCGGGGAATTCCCAAAAAAGAATACGGTGTGACGTGCCTTAAGCAAGGAGAGGCAAGCAGACGCTCCCTAGCCCGTGAGCAAGTAGGTTCGCAAGTCCCGTTAAGTAAAATAATACTGGACCGCACCCAAGAAAAAGGGAACGATCTCACAGGCTAACAGTGCGAATACAAATATAGTAATTATAAGCATTAGTTAAAAGTAAAAGAAAAGGCCTAGTGAGAAAACAGATATAAGTTTAATAAAACAAATAGTGTGCCAAGTGAAGTAAAAGTTTTATTAAAATAAGTGTGTGCCGTATCTCGGGCCAAAGAAGACGACGATTTTAATCTACCCTGGGAAAAGCTGCCCGTTGAAGATACCGTTCCAGCGTCACAGCATCGTTATAAAGGTACCCAACGTTGTTTGTTTTAAAGGCCTCTCTCATGCATGCAAATGTGGTGAAAAATGTATTAGAATCTAGTAAAATTCACGTGATATTATTTATATAAGGCAACGTTGTTGAATCAATTTATTATATTTGCCCATGCTGTAATTGATGCGTAATTTGTATTGAGATGTACCATTTGAATTGTGTTTCGTTCTATAACCTTTGTTTGTAACCTGATCTGTGTTGATGGTGTTTTATTCAATATATTAATAATATTTAAACATCCTTTTGCGTATTATTTGTCTACCTGAATATAAGAAATTTGGATTTTAAACAAGAAGTAATAGTACGTTCAGATAAATAATCTTAGTGTCTAAATACCCGAACCGTCTTGGAATTGAGAGTCTTATGCAAAACCGAACTATTTACCTGAGCTAATTACGCGGAGCATTCAATAAGTCATTTTATTTAGTTGAGTCATTTTAATTATATTATTTAAATCTGTATTATTACATATGAACATCCCACTTTTAGTCATTTTTATTGTATTTTAAGGGGCCGTACTATTACAAACTTCATCACACCACAACTTCGTCGCGCAACAAGGAATGTTGCCCGACGGAGTTCGGTACGATGTTTTGTTCATGTGTGTAGCCACCTTTACAGTGATACCTCTTCAAACGTCCGTTTGGAAAATCAGCATACCCATCACAATTCCTTCGTCAGGTGGTCAGGTCCGATCAGGAATACGTTCTTGCTTTTACTTTTCCGGTCAAGTACTTCTTATATACTTCATTAGCTTATAAACTCAATTTATAATTTCCAGGTAACTTCATCTTTATACTGCATATAATGTCCAGGCTAATCCATCAGGAATACGTTCTTGCTTTTACTTTTCCGGTCAAGTACTTCTTATATACTTCATTAGCTTATAAACTCAATTTATAATTTCCAGGTAACTTCATCTTTATACTGCATATAATGTCCAGGCTAATCCATCTACCAAGAATTTCAATATCTGGAACCACGTTCAGCCTTTCTTTATTTTCCGGTACGTTTTCTTAATATGATTTATTCATTTATAAAATCAACATCTCGTAACAGTCCAAAAAATTATGAATTTCACTTTTATTACTTCACAATTATTTGGGAAATGTATAATTAAATTACTAAGTAAGTTATTTCAACTTTTAATAGACAATTTCCACCATTAACTCTTTTTAAAAAATCTCCTCTTTTATATCACCAATTTCACTCTTTATTCCAAAATCAATAATCTTCTCGTATCTAAGGACCCTTATATAATCGACGTATGTGATTTATTTTTTTAACATTCCATGCAGTAAATTAAGTTGCATATCTTTATTATATCTTATACTAGACACATTGACTTTACCACAAGTTCAGATTACAATTACATTCAATTAGTATTTACCTATCTTTTACATCTCTATACTATTAAATAATAATTCTATTTATATAAATGTAGAATATTAAGTCAATACTATTTAGTAAATTTTAGTTTATAGTCTTAAAATGTTATGCATTTTAAACAGTTCCATATATATATATATATATATAAAATTTAAATATATATATATATTTAAATTTTTGAGCCATAATATCTCTATCAACTGCAGTGGGGAATTTTTTTAATACACATTATGGAGTAAGTTTACTTAGTCAGGTCGTTAAATCACCCGCTATAGGTATAAAATCTTATTAAAATCAATGTTTTGAATTTTTAGTCTTTTCGAGGGCTTTGTATAACTCTACAATACCTCTTTCAATCCTGAACTTTCACTAAATGAAACTCAATGAGATCATACTGACCTGCCTTATATAGAATTACCTCTTTTTATGTTTATATACAAAAAAAATCATCCTTGTTTCGTGTCCTTATAACATATCCATTTAAAACAACGAATCACAGTTACACAGGAGGATTTTATATTTCACTTGAAATATTTGAAAGTGAAAAGAACTTTCATACCTATGTATGTACGTGTAAAAGTAATATTACTTATCGCGTATGGTTAACATGAAATATAATATCGTTTAAAAACAAACCTTGTTTTTCTGCTAAAAATATAGACATATGAAAATATATAAGAAAACGCATTTAATTCAGTCACAGATATATGACATAGATGAAAAAAAATGTTATCCCGTACGTCACCTTTCTGATGATTCAAGTATATTAAGGAACAACTTTTGTCACATTTTTATATACAATTTTTTGAATTCAGAGTTGATAAGTTTCATTCAAGTGGATTTGTGCAAGTAAGACAACTATAAAGGTTCCAAAAGTTCAAGTTAATTGAATGAACGAGTAATTGAGAATTATGTCATAAAATGTGCAAAGATCGCTCTTGTTTCTCTTGAATTATGCTTATTAAATAATGTCTACTATTTGAACTTCTTACGTACAATCAGTAATACTACAAATACATATTTGGCTTAATTAAAGTATTCATGTTTACTTCGTAAAATGTCTTCAATATACCTCTGTTCCTTGAAATTAAAAAGTTATGGCGGTAAATGTGTACAAGTGTACATATCTACATTTTCAATGTTTTCCATGTTAACGATGGCAGTTTCATGAATTTAAAATAAACAAAGTGTCCTTTTGATTATCAGTATCTTTGGCGAGGTAAAGTATTTAAAAAACGCCAGATGATACCATTCTAATGCAAATTTTAAATAAATAATATATGACACAGAAATATTTATGATGCAATATTTAATACTACTTATTATTTATTATTATTAATACTGATTATACTTTTGTAATTTTTAAATTAACAAACCGAGTGTGATATTTCTTTTAATTATAATAAATGTTCTCACAGATTAATTTGTGAAAAGCTCTTCTTATAGAGTTGTTGAGACCTGTTTAAAATTGCTATATTATTTTTTTCTCTTATTTAAGAAACTACTACAGTAATAGAAGCCTGACCTAATGAAAATAGTTCCTTTCAATCATAAGCTCTGAGTGAAATTTATAGTTTATTTTACGGTCCAATCCTGTAATCAAGGCTTTTTTAACTAATGTTAGCAATTAAATATACATAGGTACAATGTGGGCATTATTGCATAACCTTGTTATTAGTAGTTTTTCATTAGCGCCAATTTAATTAACGGCAATATTTTTTGTTTAATAACAGTATAATGTTAAATGAGACCGCCTCAACGCCCATTCAGAAAAAAAATTTTTTTTACTTATTATTATATATCAACAATAATAATAATTAATGTTTGTAACCTTAAAATTCAAACTGAATTAAAATTTTGGAACTTTCTTTAAATTGGTCTGGTTGGTCTACTGTATGTAAGTTCTACTTCAAGTTAAACATTAGTAGACAACATTTTTAATAATAAGTTAAGCCTACTATTTAGTATTAATGAATTTAAAATAGAATATTAATTTCTCTATGTTTTAAAACAAACAAGAGAGAAAGAGAGATTCTTTTATGGAGATTATTTTAGTTCGTCCATCCACTGATTGTTTAATTGTGATACTAGACGACTGATGGTCTAAATTCAAATGAAAAAAAATACGTTTATAAATATATTAACACAATATTGACTGTTGGTTGTGCTTCGCAGGTTGTTTAGTGACGTAAATAATAATATCATAAGCAGGGATTATCATAAACAATGATCGCCATAACTATAAACCGGACGTCCCAGGTTTAAATTACGACGGAGCAAAGAAATAATGTAAATAACACAGAGTTACTGAATACCACTATTCATATGGTGAACTGCAACATCTGTTTACGTCGGGAAAATGACAGCAAAAAAAGCCAATCAAGAAAGGAATATACAAGTAAAATCCTTTCTTCATCGGCGTATGTAGGAGCGTGAGGGGTTTTTAAAATTTTCTATATTTAACTTATATTTCGTAAGAGAAATAAAGTTATATATGTATTTTCTTATTCATACTTACGTTAGTTTCGTTTTTTCATTGTTTTGACTGTTAATTAAGTACTTCGTAATTTTTGTAATAGTTACTTCCTGTTTAATACCGTTTCATTGAATCTACTCCCAATTATCTTGATGTAAGAGTGCACTGGATTTCGTTAAGTTTCAATAACATACGCACACATTTTTAGTTATTATGTTACTATGATATGGAAGAACGTCGGGAATGGCATCGTGAAACAATGGCGAGTTGGATTAAGGGTCATACTGATTGTATGTTCTCCATTGTTAATGATTCTGAAATGTATTGCAAAGTCTGTAAAAATCATTACAGAATGCCGAAAAAGCGCACGTACAACGTCACTTAGCATCGCTAAAACATACACAGAAACTGGACCCTTTGAAAGCTGACATTAAATAAACTTGACAATCCCACTTTCAAAACATTTTTTCATAAATATACTGGTCGAAATGTTCCTGATGAATCCACCTTACGCAAATATTATGTTTCTAAGAGCTTCACGAAAACAGTAGAATGAATTAGAAGACATCTTTCAAATCAGTACCTATGGATAAGTGGCGACAAAACTGTCGATATATTAGGACGCTGTGTAGTAAATGTTGTAGTTGGTGTACTACATTAAACTATTCCATATAACGCATATGTAATAGCATTTAAAGTTATAAATACAGTTGATGCGGAAACAATTGCTAAAACCATTGACGAGAATTTCCACAAAATGCTTCATTCGGACGACAGGTACAGGGAAAAAATACTTTTATTTGTTAGTGACAATGCCGCATATATGTTAAGAACAGGCAGATTATTAAAGGAAACATATCCTTATATGCTGCATATTACTTGTGTAGCACATGCTCTCCGCAGAATCTATGAATATATCAGGGACAGGTATCCGGAAGTTGATACACTTGTATCCGCTTTTAAAAAAGTTCAGAACTTTGGCTAAACATTTGAAAACAGAAAAACGATATGAAATAGATCAATTAATACCAAAGTCATGCCATTGTGAATTTTATGCTATCGAAATGATATGGGCCTATGCAAAACAATACTATAATAAACATATTGGCAGAGATGGATATTGAGACGATAAAGGTAAAGCTATGTGGAAGGAATCACTAGAGCAATGTAAGAACAAATTTGGAAAAACTGTACCAATATAATGAAAAAATTATACAAGATTGGTATGACAGAGAAAGCTGTTTAGATTGTGAAATAGATGACTCTATAGTTAATGTCTGCAAAAGTGATGATGAAGACAGTGACATAAATGATACTTTTTAAATACAAAATTTAATGTTCTGCTTACATATAAAGGTTCATCGAAATTGCTTGCCATAGTCGCTCGTAGATTCTATAGACTTTTCGTTGACATGCTGTTTGATTATATTCTTTCCGTTAAAGAACATACGACATAGCTATTGATTATAAACTGCACTTCTGATGTGATATATAACTCTAAAGCTAATTACACTTGTTATACAGCTTGTGAAAATAATTACTACAATTTCGTTTTAATTCAATTCATTTCAGGAAAATTGCAGTTATCATTCCTTTCAAGAATTACATATTTTTTACAATATCTTAAAGTAGGTCTACATTCCGCTAATGTTTGAAGATCCTAATGCTAATAGAATCGAATGAAGTGTGGCTTGAACATAAAGTAGAGAATATATTGAAGATTTTCTTGTACAGATGGTGAATGAAATCATTTTCTGAAAACTGAATTCTTGGTGACATAATGTTCACACGCAAAATCTTAAAAATGCAACATACACATATGTTCTTTTGAAGTTCTCAGATAATATTTGGGTTTCTGTATTACCCTATCCATAATTTTAACAAACTTCAATAACTTCTCAATATAAAAGAACTCTTATTAATACTGTAAGTAATAAAAGCTATGATACTAATATTAAAATATTGACTCTTCAGAAGAACAGTGGAATTACTATATCTCTATGTTAATGAATTAGATAAATGTTGAATTATTTCCTATGTAGGTACTTCACAATATACAGGTTTACACATTTTTGAAGTGAAAACTTCTATGGGCGCGTTGATTGTGGGCACTGAATGAGACTGAGCCGTCACGTTCTGCTATGTAACACTCGTTCGGGTAAAATCGGCTCGAGTCCACTAAGGGAGCGAGAGAAATATAGTCAACGCATCACTGCTATACTCGTTCGTTTTTAGAGTTTGATACAAATCATGATCAGACCGAGCGAAATGTACTAGAATAATGTATACACAATAATAATACATATATTTTTTAAATGTAATATAGAACGAAAATGGAAAATGGAAATATAAATGAATATAGAACGAAAAAAAAGTTGTATTTCGTATTATTAACCTCGCCTTGATGAAGTTTTCACTTCTGCCGTGTGGTCTTAAGCACACCCATTTTTTATATAAAATTCCAATTTATACCTTGAAATATTTTAATGATGCAAAACAAACAAAAAATTTATTATTTCATAAACTACGGTGCGCTATAGATTTGACTGGTTATTCATGTATAGAGGTTGTGTCTTCTTTTAAAGTAAGTGGGATAAGGTGATTCAGCGAAGAGCATATCTTCTAAAGTTACACCTTAGCCAAAAACACTACGTTTAACACTCTTTTCTGTTTTTCTACAGGTTTCTACTCTGAAGATGACAACTTTGTTGCCGAAATACGTACATAGATTTTTTTATATCTTTTTAATTTTTGTGGTAAAGGACTTTTTCTTTTGCATTTTGTTTGAGCCACAGTCTCCACCCATTATTGTTTCGTTTATGATGTCGGTTGGGTAGGTACATATTTCGTTGTTGCCTCACAATATGTCCAATTGTAAGAAAAAAGTTTGATGTGAGATATTTCGACGATTTATTGATAACGTTTTCATTTCCTCACTATTGCAGAAAGGGATTGCAATTTGTACCAACTAACAAGTTAATTCAGTAAAAGAGAAGGTATGTGCATTTCCATGTATTATTTCGAAAAAGACATACAATTAAAAAAGAAGTGTCAACGCAATTCTTGATATTTCATTGTGAATATTAATTCACAATGAAATATCAAGAATTGCGTTGCGAATGCTTCTATCACTACAGAAAAAGATAAGTTGGAATGTCTAATAATACATAGATATACCAGTGGGGCAGAGCAAATTGGTGCACCAAGGCCCCTTCCTTCACTGCGTGCGGTTTATTTTGTCATATTATTTATTCTTAACACAGAATCAGAAAAGTATCAAACCATATTTTTTCTAGTGCCTTCAAAAATGCGAGAATGTATGATATTGATTTCCATTTTAAGGTAAAATGGCAAAGAACAATTAAAAAGCATCTTAATGATTAGCTTCAGACTACCGATTAGAAAACAGGAAAAGATCCTTTAAAACAACAATGTTCAATGATGTATTAGAATGCAGTCTATAAAACGTTCAAATTTCTAATTCCAAAAGGTTCACTAGCAATGGACGAAACATTTTTATTACAAAATCAAATATTCAATAGAACCGAATTCTTCACTTCAATTTCTTATATCTACCTTAAATAACTGAGGCTTGGAGTGTTCGCCAATTATAACAAGAAATCATATCTAAATTTGGAATATTAAAATGTGACATTGAAGTATTTACTGCGATGATATTGCTTAACACCATTTTTGCAACTTCGGCAACAACTAAATGATCTTTCAGTAAACTTAAATTCATCAAAAATTATTTAAGACAATTTATGGGGGTTAGTAACTCGCATATAACAAATTACCTAAAAACATAACTGTTGTTTGTAACGTAAAAATAGAATAATACATAATGGGATATATATACACATAACTGAATTAAAAAGCGATACACTGAACTCGAAAAGCAATCATGTACACGACAAAATAATTGATAACAAACATAGAGTAACTTCATATATGCGCGAACTGACGATAATTTTTAATAAAACTTATGATTTTCTTGCCAATAAAAATAAAGCTATATTCAAAGTAGCATATGACATTTTTCATCTGATTGTAGGTAGGTATATATATAGGTATAGCTAGGTAGGTGTATATATATAGACGTAAACATGAATTTTAATTATTTTTAAAATCCTGTTTTTCCTCTGCTAAGATATATCTAAATTGATTTTTCTGCTTGGCGCTGAGTAAATTAATTAGGAAATTTTATCACAAAAATTTGCCTACGATGATAAACATCTTGATATCTTCAAGTAACAGTTGAAATAATATACAGGGTGTCATTTTGAAAACGTACCACCCTCTATATTTCGGCCCCTATAGAAATTCCAAAAATATGCAAAAACACGTCAAACTTATTTTTAAGGGGGACATTTTGTAGGCTGGTTTTCAATTAAATTACATCAACCCTCTAGCGGGGGTGGACATAACCTCTAAAAATTTAAATGGAAATGCGGGTTGAGTGATACCTCATTTTAAAGGTCGTTTAACTCGCTTTTCAAAAATGCTAATTTCTTGTCCTTTATTTTTAATACTTTTGAAGAAATCAAGTCAAACCATGAACATACAAGTATCAAGTGTTTTGCAATAAAACATTAAAAAACTAATAAAAAGTAACTTATTTTATAAAATTTTAAACGCTAAATTCTTGCCTTTTCTTTTTAGCAGTTCGCGAGATATTTGGTGAAAACTGTAAAGAAGTTTAGATATCAAAAACACTTTGTGATATTGCTTTAATGAATTAAAATAAATGAAGTTGAGGTATTACATAACGGTAAATTTTTAAACTATTTTTACTTCTAATATCCAACGAAATAATAAAGACGCATACTATTCAGTTAAACATTATTATTGGAAAGAATGTGATTTACCTGAACTAGTACTTGTGATAGTCGTACAGGTAGTTTAACGTAGAAAAAAAAAAGCCCTGGTTTAAGCATTCTTGACATTCTTGTCAAATTTTTCTTTACTTGTCACTCCATTTATTTTAGCCAAAATTACTTTATTGTAAAATTAGTTTTGCGAGGTAAAAGTTGCGATTTTATTACATTATTTTTAAAATGGTGTTTACTCTTCAACAAAGAATTGAAATTATTTTTATTTATGGGGAATGTGGAAGATGCACAAGAAGAACGTCAAGAATGTTTAATGAAAGGTATCCGAATAGTAATTTAAATCATAAGTATGTTCTACAATTAGTCGCTAAGTTTAGTGAAACTGGTTCCGTTGCTAACAAAAAAAGAAATATTAGCCGTGTCTTGGATGAAGCAGCACAAATAGAAGTATTAGGCACCTTTACTGCAAATCCCTCCATATCACTTCGCATTGTGGCACGCCAAGTAGGAATGTCTCACGAAACAGTAAGGAAAGCACTAAAGTTAAATAAGTTTCACCCCTATAAAATGCAAATTCTACAACAGCTTTTTGACGACGATTTCGACAGAAGGATTGAATTTTGTGAAACAATGACGGATTTTATAAATGAAAACCAAAATATCTTGCACAATATTTGCTTTACTGATGAGTGTACTTTTTTTCTTAATGGGCATGTTAACAAGCAAAATTGTCGCTACTGGAGCGATGAAAATCCGCGACTTTTTAGGGAAGGTCACACACAGTATCCAGAAAAAGTTAACGTTTGGGCTGGTATCCTTGGGAATACTATTATTGGACCTGCCTTCATTGAAGGAAATCTAACTGGTGAGCTCTACTTAAATTTGCTTGCAGAAATAATAGACCCCTTAATAACAACTACTTCGGAAAATCAAATTGACGCGGCTGGTAACATGGTTTTGCAAGAAGATCTTCTACACTTCCAACAAGATGGAGCTCCACCACACTACTATCTTCCAGTTAGACAGTGGCTAAATGATAGATTTCCTGGCAGATGGATTGGTCGAAGAGGAGCAATAGAATGGCCACCACGATCACCCGACTTATCGCCTTTAGATTTCTTCCTATGGGGGCATCTAAAATCGATTGTTTATAAAACACCGCCTCGAGATTTGCAAGATTTAAAGAGAAGAATAACAGCTACATGTAGAGAACTTCAGGCAGAAGTGTTTCGAAATGTTAGAGAGGAGTTTGAGAGTAGACTTTATCACTGTTTAGAAAATAATGGACAACATTTCGAAAATTTTATAAAATAAGTTACTTTTTATTATTTTTTTAATGTTTTATTGCAAAACACTTGATACTTGTATGTTCATGGTTTGACTTGATTTCTTCAAAAGTATTAAAAATAAAGGACAAGAAATTAGCATTTTTGAAAAGCGGGTTAAACGACCTTTAAAATGAGGTATCACTCAACCCCCATTTCCATTTAAATTTTTAGAGGTTATGTCCACCCCCGCTAGAGGGTTGATGTAATTTAATTGAAAACCAGCCTACAAAATGCCCCCCTTAAAAATAAGTTTGACGTGTTTTTGCATATTTTTGGAATTTCTATAGGGGCCGAAATATAGAGGGTGGTACGTTTTCAAAATGACACCCTGTATATATATAATTGTTTTGAAACGATTATCCCATATATTTAAGGTGTGTTTAAATTGAAAATTCGAATGTATTTAATCCAAGAATGTAAGAATAATTCTTTCAAAATAATTTAATTTCTTGAAATAAATATTTCAATATTCTTAAGTGAATTTAAATATATAATTTAAACATACCTTAAGAGGGGCGTTTACTAACAAATAGAACCTTATGCAACTTATATTACTCGCGGGACTGGTAGACGCAAGGGGGTGAGAGTAGGTGGAGGTAGGCGATATTCGGTTCTGTCACAGCGCTTCGGTTTTATTCACAGATTCTGTCATAGATAAAGGAATACTATAGATGGGAAACATAATGTGTGAAGAATGAGTACTTCCGGAACTGTTGATGTTGTTGATGTTTTATAATAAGCCAATTTTCGCTTGCCCATATCTGTTATATTATTATACACTCGAATATTATAGGTATATATGACATTTATTTTTAATTAGAAACTATCACTTGGATTTAAGTCTGGAATATCCGACCGATTCCGATAGATTTGCGTCTTGGCTAGGACCGGTAGAGATACCGTAAAGTGGAGATAGACGACGCAATAGCTTGGAAAAACCTCGTGTGAAATGTGTGTGACAATGTTTACTATTTAATGTTTTTGATCTTCAAAAATAATTACAGAAAGTTCATCAAATGTGCAGCTGGCGCGTGGAGGTTGTTTTTTTTTCTTTTGTGTATCAGCCTTAGTTAGTAGACATTAATTAAATTTATGCATTTTTGTCGTTATTTATAAGACACAACTTTTTTAAGAAAGTAAATTAGTACAAAAACTGACCTTGAAATTATAAATTGATGCCTTTTGCATCACTAACCCAAATTTGAGATTCTAAAATTACAAAATAAATTCAAAAAACGCGAAACGGCGATGCCTTAGTTTTCGACAGGTAAACGCTCCTCTTAAGTTAAGAAATAAACAGCTGCATACTTTACATTCGATCAATTTATTTTTAGTCTAAAGGTGGCTACACACATGCAACAAAACATCGTACCGAACTCCGTCGCGTCTCAAGTGTGGACGCACCACGCAACACGCAACAGCGCAACACGCAACAGCGCAACATCGCAACATAACGGCGTCCCATCACTTGTCGGTTTTCTGCCGTCGCATCAAAGAAATGTTGCGCGTTCACGTTGCGCCACATGTTCGCATGTCTGGACGGGCCTGGCTGATTATGGGAGGATGGGACGGCATTATGTTCGCGTTGATGTTGCGCGACGATGTTCTGTTGCACTTCAAAACTTCATCACACCGCAACTTCGTCGCGCACCAAGGAATGTTGCGCGTCGGAGTTCGGTACGATGTTTTGTTGCATGTGTCTAGCCACCTTATAAGAGTTATACTTTTGAATTCATATTACGGGTGAAGCATATGCGTATATTTGCTCTTAGAATAGATTGTTTTCTGTGTGGTTACGTCTAATGATACAAAAAAGAACGAGGCAAAGAAGAACAGAAACTGCATGGAGTTCCCATCATTAAATTCCAAATAAGAAGAATAAGTAAATCTATATTGCAAAATAAGTTCATGAAAAAGGATCAACATTTGAAGACAAAGTCGACCACGAGAATGTATCACGTTACCCCACTCATAATATTTGATAATAAAATCTTTCAAGGGTGTATTTAAATTTTGATTTTACAAATATTTATGAAATAATTTATTTATAAGTGTTTTATTTAATTATATTATTAAATTGCCTAACATTTGCTAACACAAATATATTGAAGTGCTTAATAAGAATTATTAAATAAACACACTTATCTATGATTAACATATTAAAATTCTCGCAAAAGTTAACGTTTGTAATATTTCGCAATATTACAAACATTAACTACTCATGATCTGATCTCATTCAACAACTGTCCGGAAAATCCATTAAAAAGTAGTCTTCAACAGATTTTGCTTTCACATTGCCTACGTCTGTATAACTTGTTTACTTGCTTCATACTCAGACAAACATGGAATGCTAATGAAATTTAATATTGTTTTCAAAGGAGTAATTTGTAGGCGTTTTAAATAAACGTATATAAGCATCAGTATTGTAGATCAGACAATTTCCAGAATAAATAAATCTTATTAAAAGTTTTTAAATTTTTGTCAATGGACGAGCAATACTGTTCAACATATTGCATCACAACTTTACATTGTCTATAGTTCACTTCATAAGAAATGCATTTGATTGATTCTCATTTGATTTGACACTAACAAGTACTAATTGAGTACCGGAAATGCTAGGAAATGATTCGTCTTCTAAAATGATTTGAACGAGGTACAAGAATTTTTAATCAGGACATTGATCAAATATTTTCCGTTGTATACACTACGATTTCAAAACTAAACAACAATACCAAGATGGATACACGGCCTGTAAGGCAAAGCTTGAAATTTTTCGAATACAAAGATTTTATTCTAAGCGGATACCTTCAAAATACTATTATAATTAGAATCATAGTACACTCTTTGTGACCATTAAAGGAAAAGCGAAGAGAGAAATAGACTAAAAGAAT
The DNA here is from genome assembly GCA_963170755.1 of Amphimallon solstitiale. NCBI lineage: Eukaryota > Metazoa > Arthropoda > Insecta > Coleoptera > Scarabaeidae > Amphimallon > Amphimallon solstitiale. The sequence goes on from OY720679.1 coordinate 19,594,222, forward strand.
GCTTTTTTATCAGAATCACTCATGAAATCACAAATACTCTCTGAACTTGACTCTCAAAGACTCTTCTCAAAATTAACGAATAAATAATTAAATTTAATAATTATTTTTCTAATTCGAAAGTGCATGGTGTACAGGTATGTGTGTACGAATATGTATATAAATACAATGTCAGACTAATGATGCAGTATTTATCAAGGCTGTATTACACTTATCAAGTTCTTGACCAAGTTATTGACCAAGAAATTGTCGGCAAGTTCTTGATCATGTTATTGTTGACCTTGGCTGCTTTACACTTATCAATTTCTTGACCAAGTTTTTAGGTGAATTAGCAGTACCAATAGTGCAAAAGTACGAAATAAAAAAATAATAAAGTTACCGAAGATTTGTGTTCGATATTGAATGTAAAAATAACTGCACAAGAGATACAAAAGAAAACAAATAATTTAGGCATACAATTCTTTCAAGAAGTATCAAATTAACATGTCATTTTTAACAATATTCTAAAATGGAATTTGTGTTTACATTTTAGACAGTTGGCAAAAAACTTTATAACATGAATATTACTAGAAATCGCTAAAAACTTGATCAAGTTGAGAAGAAAAATAGAACATGTTCTAGGCCACCAAGTTCTTGGCCAAGAAATTGACCAAGTCGACTTGACAAGTGTAATACAGGACTTGTCAATTTTAATTTGATCAAGTTCTTGGTCAATAACTTGGTAAGTGTAATACAGCCTTCATGCTTACGGCCAGTTTCATAATCAAGTTAATGCGACTTTTAATTTCCAAGTTGACTTTAACCCTGAATTTTGGTTTTATAATGTCACTTTAACTTTAAAGTCAACTACAAAATGACTTTAAGCCAAAGTCAGGATTTTCTAGCTTTAACCAACTTTAATATTTACTTTAACGACAAGTACGGTATAACCTCACATAATATAAGTTGTGTTGTTGACGATTACATTGTTAAATTTGGAAACAGATACTCTGGTATTTATTTCGAATACTATCTAATAAAATAAAATATATATTGCAAACGAGTTTTAGTTCCTCATGAGAATGAGATTGATGTAGTCGTAAGACTACATCAACCTAAAGTGTATAGAAATAGGGAGAACGGTTTGAATAAATTCATTGGCAATGAATTTTTTGATAGATTCAGACTAACAAAAGAGACAGTCGTTCCTCTGTTAGAAAGACTCGAACATTTAATTTCACTTCCTACAAATCGGCGTGAAACTTTGTATTGAAAGTATGTATAAGTAGTATGATGACAAGTCAAACTCAATTTTTTGAAAAGAAATTTCATAGAATGTTCATATATGACTGTATTATTTGAGTGCAAATATAGAAATATATTAATATTATAAATTATTTATTTCTGCTTGCTAGTACTTACCTACATTTATTTAATAAAAGTTAATTTAAATGTTGTCATTGCTTTATTTTTGTACATCTGGTAGTCGTACCATACAAAACACATTTTTTGAACAACTGACAAAAAATTGAACTCGGTTAATTAACTGTTCTCTTAAGAAGTTATTCCATAGGTATATAATAAATATTTTTACTTAAGGGTACACATTTCTCTGCACTGTAAAGAGTGAATTTTTAATTTGTAGAATAAAAACATTTGCACTCTATATAAAGTTTTGCTTTTCCACTTCCTGCACGAGCAACAATTCTTCCTCCTTGCCAAAATTAGTTAGACAATATTGTCAAACATAAAAGGCGCGTAAAACTGTTAGGAAAACCAACATAAATTCGTAAAATTGAAATACAATGAAATTGAAATAATACAATGCAACCAACACAACAGAAACATTACAATGAAATTAACTTTAGTTAAAGTTACATCCTCATACCATTATGAAACGGTTTTACTTTAAGTCCATCTTGAAGTCAGCTTAAGTCAAAGTAGACTTTGGGTAAAGGGACTTTGGCACATGTATTATGAAACCGGGCGTTAGCTCATGGTCTGAAACCATCCTCTGTGAGCTATGGCTTTGCTGTAGTTATGTTTTCTCACTCTTTGGCGAATGCGCGGAAAGAAACCAAAGCAGTACCAAAGGCACGTAATAATAATTCACGGTTGCTCACATTCCTTTAATTGGTACTCAGCTATTGTCATAAATATATGAATTATTATTCCATTTTTATTTAACAATGTCAATCGCAAAAAAAAAGTAAATCACCCAGGAACGAAAATAAAACGTAAATACAATACTGGTTCAGCTTTTTGCGACCACTCAGGATAAGTATTCCCTATATCAGGTACATTAACTCTTTTTAATAAGTGCCAACATTTGACAGCTAAAACATAAATTTTAACCTCAGTTTAAATTGTAACGAAGATAGAATTTTAACTGTCGACTGCTAGGAAATACAAAACAACTCAAACTCAGTGGAACCAATCAAGAACACTCTTGTATTCTTATTAATTTTAAATATTCTCGCGTATGTTCGAGTCCAAAACGAATTTTGATGGTACTAATGGAAGTTGCAGATGATGCAGTGTTCAAGTCGTTGAAAAGCCGATCAAATAGATTGCCACTAATAATTTTTTCGTGGATTTATTATGTTATTAATTTCATTATGAATAAATTTTTAAATATGTAATTAAATTGTTATGATAATGAGGTATATACTTTAATAGGGAAAACTTCAGTTTTGGGTCTATGGGAGGTATTGTTATTAACTCTCACATATTCTTAACAAGCTTAATGTTGCCCCGTTTATTCGGTCGTACAGGTACCTTTCATTTATTTACTATAATTCAATAATTTATACATTTACGTAATGAAAGTAATGTATATAGTATACATAATAACACAGCTTTCCTCAATTACAATTCAAAATATCATGTTTAACCTGAGCTTTGATTAGATTTTGGAAAGTAAATCGAAATATGAATTTAAAAAAGTGTGTTAATATATTTTTTATAATATAAAATGATAATAATTAAGACTTACCACTTCTTTTCCATTGTTGAAATTTATGATATAATAAACAACTGCACATACAACAAACACTACATAGCACCATCAATGTCAATACAATCCCTACCCACACGTCCGCTAAAAATTGCTCATATTCGGGGTCTATATCTGATGGTTCTTCATCATACAATTCCTTCATTATATAGTTTTTACTAGTAAAGTTCGTTGCTAAAAGGTCAATTTCAGTTTTCGAAGGTAACGTAAAAGAAAATTCACTTTCTAGTTCCTCCAGCATTTCTCTAGATTGTAAATGTAAACACTAATTAATCTTGTTTACTTTCAGTAACAATACTTTTCTTTCTGTTGAAAATGTTATGCGGAATTACTACCAACACTTACTTGTATATCGTTCACTACTTGATGTACTCAGGTTGAAATTTGAAATGTAGTAAATGCGTACGAGCCATGTGGTTTATACAAAGATAAAGTGTTGCGTCTCTCCAGCCGTTGAAGTCTCCCACTACCTTTTCGATGTTTACTACCTGCCATTCACTCACATTAAGGTGCAGAACACATTTCCTGTGATTAATACGTATTTATTGAAAAGATATCTGTATGAACAAATGCTTGTCAATTATAACTTATCAGATCTACATGGTATTGTGTAATACTATTTAGTACAATAACAAATATTTAAATAAATTTATAGATATATATACTTTTATTTATTAGATATTGTACCACTCACTACCTTTAAACCATACATCATTCATTCTTTTATTTTGTCTTCTTGCTATTGGGGTCAGGAATTATCATTTGACGTACACCTGATTCACAGAAATTTCATACAACTTTGAGTAAGATCATCAAAAAAAGAATGTTGCCAGTTACGTTAAATGTAAAATATGTAATGAAGAAAATAGTAGGTACGACAATAATAGAAATAATTCAAAATATGAATAAAGAAATCAAATTAAATAATATTAAGGTCATCTAGAGGAAATAGATAGGTACATACTTTTTTCTGTTGCCAGGAGTATTGAATATTACATTTCAAATAATAATTGAGAATATTAATACATGTCTCAACATCTCCTGGTGGTTTTATTAACTCAAGTACACCGATCTAATATCATGATTTACCATTACGCTCCTGTGGTGATTTTTTGCTTCTGTGCATTCGCTAAGGAGCAAAGCAAAACACGATAAGACTAACACTCAGATAAAGATAATGGACTGTGTGGTTAGTTTTGTATGCTGCAAATATTAATGTGTTATATACAGGGTGCCCCACCGAAAACGAAACAGATAGAATATATCGAAGGAGAAAACTTTTATTGAAAAAATGCAAAAACAATTCGATTTTTGATCCAAGGGGGACACCCTTCCATCATATCTTCAACTGCGATACGTCGTTCCGCTCCCCTCCATCACTCTAACCATTACAATTTAAATAGTGAAAGTACTAAATACGATACATCATTGAAAAGGTAATTGTACGGAGAATTCAGCAAAGTGATTGTTGGTCGCGCTATTTTTGATTTTAGCGCCCTCTAGCGGGGAAAAACGGTAACGTATTCCACAATGTGACACATTATTTCAAAGCTAATTTAATTAGCAACTAAATACGTAATATTTTTGACATTTATTTGTTATCATTGTAAAGTACAGTGTTTTGTAAAGTAATAAGTTCGTAGTTTCTAATATTAGAGCTCTGCAAGGTTTTTCAATTATTTAATTTTTTTTTCAATTGTGCATTAAGTTGCTAATAATATTAGCTTTGAAATGATGTGTCACATTGTGGAATACGTAACCGGTTTTTTTCCCGCTAGAGGGCGCTAAAATCAAAAATAGCGCACCCAAATATCACTTTTCTGAATTCTTCGTACAATTGCCTTTTCAGTAATGTATCGTATTTAGTACTTTCCCTATTTAAATTGAATGGTTAGAGTGATGGAGGGGAGGGGAATGACGTATCACAGTTGAAGATATGATGGAAGGGTGTCCCCCTTGGATCAAAAATCGACCTGTTTTTGCGTTTTTACAAAAAGGTTTTCTCCTTCGAGATATTCAATCTGTTTCGTTTTCGGTGGGGCACCTGTATGTGTGAAACTACTAAAGTCTTTAAGAGATAAAAATAGATCAAAATTAAGGAGAACTGCGAATCCATAGGATTGGTCACACTATAAAACATTAAGAAATCTAACTAGTAAGACACTTAAATTTGAACAAAAGGGGTATATATTTTGATTTCATTTTGCGATCGAAAGAGTCAGGATCTGTTTAGAATTGGGTGTCTAAACCACACTCTTAATTGATACTGATAAAATTAATAAGCACGTCGCTGAATAATCTTTGTGATTTGTTGCTATGATCCACTATTGTTACCCCACTATTTCACCTTATGTAACTCATATTATTAAGACTTGCTTGATGGTGCGAATCCGATTGAGCTTCGTTATTTGAGACCCATAAATATCTTACATGTACTGTCAAAATTCCTGAAAGAGTTATAGTACCACAACTTACCAAATAGGTCTGTCTTCCATAGACATATTACCAACAATACAATCAGGAGTTCATGTGCTGTTTAGCTGTGAAACTACGCTACTTAAAATATCAGATAATCTTGTTGTTGCATCAGATAAGGGTATGATCTCGTGGCTAATTCTATTAGACTATAATAAAACTTCAACAAAGTTATTTATCCTATCTTATTAGCTATTCTGCGGAGTATTGATCTTAACAAGCTTGCATGATCCATCTTTGACAATTATTTACGCAATCGCAAACAACTAGTCAGTATTGGTGGGTAAAAACATCATCACTTCTTTATATGATCCAAGGGTTTCCACAGGTTTCCGTTATAGGTCCCATTTTCTTTACACTATATACATAACCGGTTTATGAAACGCCTTTTCGGACACATATCTGATTGTTAGCAATGTATGGGTTTCCGAAGGGCGTGTTGGTGACGTCAGAGTAGATATCATATTTTGTTCAAGGTTATCGGCTCAAGGTCGACGAGTTACCGGGCCGATACCTTGTTGTTTAGTGAAAGTGGGGCGAACTGACGACCAAATAAATAATTCGAACGTACTTCGCTGTTAAAGTACAGTTGTTCACATGTGTTATTATATCACTAATATTATTATATCAACTGTAGCTGAGTACTTCTATTATTTAGTCAGTACTTTTATTATTTATTCCGTTCAGTTTTTTTTGTTATTTGTTATAGCTATGGTTTAAAAGAAAACCTTTAAATATAGAAATTACTAAGGGACGTGTCATTTTTTTCAGAAACATTTTTCGCTTTCAAGTATATACCGGTAAGATATTTATTCTTTTAGACCAAGTGATTGGGCACTTGCTGCTGGCAATATTAATTCAGATTTAAGTTATTTGTATCGAATATCTACAAAACATGGCCTCTCCATAAATTCTGACAAATCAAAAGTGATTCTCTTTGGTTAGACACGAACATGCAAAAATATATCCAGTACTTCTAATGTTGAAATGAATAACAAGCTACCGGTCGCAGACCGTATGAAGAGTCTTAGACTTATTTTAGATAATACCGAGGGGTATATTCGCTTACAATATTTTGTACACCAATTCCTAAATGCGACGTATTTCACACTAATACCCTTCAAATTCGAAGCAATACCCCGTAATACCCATTAAATTCCTTGCAATACCCAGTAATAGTCATTAAATACCTTGCACTACCCTGGAATACTCAAAAATTACTTGCAATACCCAGTAGTACCCATTAAATTCTTTGCAATACTCCGTAATTCCTAAAAATTCCTTCATTATCTCGTCAATAACTTAATAATAAAAACGCTACAAGTGCTAGAAGCAGCGGTCACTGAAGAATGTAACCAGGTGGGTCAAGACTACATCAGACGTCTTATTCAGTCTTTGCCTAGGAGGATGGCTGCCGTAATACGGGCCCGAGGCGAAAATACTCACTATTACTCACGTTTCCTATTAATTAAATTTTTTACGTTGGTGTTACTTTTTCAATTGTTATGTTCATTAAATTGCGGTCTTTGGTTTTTCTTTTGCATGTTGTTTTATTTTTAATATGAAAAGAGTGACGATGTCATACAAATTATTGAAAAATTGCTGTCACTGTTAGACGTACATGTGCCAAGTTGTGTTTAGTTTATGCTGTGTATAGAGATTTGAGACGGTCCATTTCTCGATAAAATGAGTGAAACTAAAGTTGAACATCGCAGCGCATCGTAATAAAGTTCCTGACAAAGGAAGGCAATGGTCCAAAAGCAATTAATGAAAGAATGGTTGCTATATATGGGGAAGATACGCCATCTTATTTCCAAGTAAAATATTGGTCTAAACTCTTTCGATGGGGCCGAGAGTCAATCAATGATGAGCCAAAGTCCGGACGACCCGTTGAAGCTCGAACTGAAAACATTGTGCGAAAAGTCGAACATTTGGTACTGAAAGATCGGCGTGTAAAGATCTCTGTCATTCCCAATGAAGTCTGTATATCCGAAACAAGTGTTCTCAAAATGTTGCATGACGATTTAGGTATGAAGAAGGTGTCTGCACATTGCTTACACCTGAACAAAAACTGTGCAGAAAAGAAGTTTCTCAAGAAAATTTGGCGAAGTCGGGGAGGGTCAAAACATTTTGATCTCGAATTATTACCGGGGATGAGACTTAGGTATATTACTGGGACCTTCCTACTAAACAAGAATCCATGCAGTGGGTTCATAAGGGCGCTCCACCACCAAAAAAGGCCAAGACACAATTTTCTAGAAAGAAACTGATGGCAAATGTTTTCTGGGATGCTGAAGGAGTTTTGCTTATTGAATATGTATATGCCGAGAGAGTCTACCATAAATGGAGAGGCCTACGGAAACACAATTAAAAATTTAAAAACTGCTCTGAAGGAAAAACGCCCGCATTCTTGTCCACAAAAAAACTTGTTGCTGCACGACAATTGTCGGGTTCATAAGGCAACCAAAGTTCAGCAGATAATCAATGACTGTGGGTTTATAGAGTTAAGGCATCCACCTTATAGCTCCGTGAGACTTCTTCTTATTCAAACATTTAAAAAAGCATCTCAGAGGAAAGCGTTTTGCTTCTAATGAAGAACTCAAAGTAGCTGTTGAAGAATATTTTGCGGGGTTACCGAAGCAATTTTTTTCTGAGGTTATGGGGCAACTGGAAAAAAGATGGAATAAGTGTATTAGTGTTGAAGGGAGTTATGTAGAAAAATAATTTTTTTTTGTTCTCTTATGTGCTTTTTTCATGGCTAGATAGATAACATAAAAATACGCCCTCGTAGCAAAAACTTAAACACAAGTCCATAATAAAATATTTGAAATAAGAAATAAAAAATCTCTAATTTATTTGAGATAACAAAAAAAAGGTTTCAGTTCTTCAAGGGTAAACAATAGTCCCTCTCTTCTATCAATAGGATTTGTTAATTGTGTGATCAAAGATCAAATCCGCTCGCGCTGCCTTTGGGCCCATGATTTAATTGCTTCAAATATATGTACATTTCGAGTGAAACTAAGCAAAATATCAAAGACTGATATTTTGCTTAGTTTCACTCGAAATTTTGCAGGATCCTGCTGTAGAGTAATCTAAATTATTAACTGTAGATGCAACTTGGACATCATTCTCCCTGCTACATTGTGAATAAGAAGCTTTCAGTTTTTTACACATCTTAGATCCGTTTTCTTGTTTTCCTTTGAAAAATTTTGCAATCATGAAAATTAATTATTTATGTCCACTAACTATTTATATCTTCCAGGATTTTTGGTGTGGTCACTGATATAAGTGTGTAGTCGTTCGCTTTCAATTATGTGAGATAATTCTTCTTTACAAAATAGTTCAATTTCTTGAATTTCTAATTCCGTAATACTTCCCAGAAGAACTTCACTTTCGTAACCATTTATGATTAAAATATTTTTAGGCAGGTGGGAATATTTACATTTACATGTTTTTCAAACTCGTCGAAAGAAGAAGAACTCGAGGCAAATGTGTGTTAGAGCCTACTCTTCATGTGTTTTTTTTCGAATTTCCGAATCTAATTTTCGCTCGGAATTTGCGATTCACTTCGTGACATCTAAAAAAATAAATTGACCATTTGCACAAACTTACAATCCTTTAGTTACAGCAGGTGTGCAGGAAGGTCTATCAAAAACGAAACAAAAGGCTTTTTCTAGGGTCATTCATTTCTCGGAAAAAAATCTTGGAAAAATCTTTTTTATGTTGTAAAGTAATCATTTAATTTTCCTTGTATTTAGAAAAGGATTAAACTGAACTTTATATACTCGGGCGAGGATTCCCCTTTTCTCGGAATTTTTCCCACGCCTAACACGCATAGGATAATGCACTATTTTAGTCATTTGTTAAATAAAATTAGGTATTAAAATGTTACCTAGATTTGATTGCTCATTGCCAGATAATAATTCGTTTTACTAAAAGGTTAGCAAACATACATGTATTTACCTATACTCGGGGTATTGAACTGTATAATAGTACTGAACGAATACGCAAGCGTAAGGACTGGCCGAAAACTGTGACCACTGAGTTAAAACGGGCACGCTGCATTTCTATTATATAAGCGTTTGATTGAAATAAAGATAGGCACCCCCACCACGGCAGCTATAGTTCAATGAATCAGGGTAATAATTTGTAACAATGGCGCATGCGCAATAGAAAAACTTATGAACATTCCTAAATAATACCTCGTATTTCCTCGCAATACCTTGCAATTCCTTCATAATACCCTCCAATTCCTCTTTAATACCCCACAATTCCTTGTAATACCCAACATTTCCTTCATAATTTCTAACAATTCCCTAATATTTCCCCGTAATACCTACTAATTCCTGAAACGTGTACACCACAACACCTCAGCGAATTACCCCTCGGATAATACACATAGATATCGACAACAAATTTCTATTTACATTTGTAATGCATACCTTAATTGGCGGAGGCTATATCCGTATAGACATGGCTGTGGTGAAATCCGTAAGAAAAATCTATGTGAAGCTTTTGTGCTTCTCCTTCTGCATTCCTACAAAACAGCCTTGCTTGGATAACATTATCAAAAGTCCTGTACAGAAGGTGCAAAATTCATGTCTGAGATATATTTATGGTATATGTGAATTCGAACATATTTCGCGCAAATTGGTGTATGCGTGCTGGCTAAGTATGAGAGATAGGGGTGAATTGCGCCCGACCTATATAAATCATTCTCCGCAGTTGATTGGTCCTTTTTGAGCACTTATCCTGATGTGGATACTACGAGTGACTTTTTCTACACAACTAGGAACATGCGCGATGCATATGTTCCTAGTCATATTCCTTGGAAGCGTTGTTTTCCTAATCCATACATACCTGAAATAAAAAAATATAAAGCTGAATTACGTATGATAATTTTCAGAGGAATATGCAGCTGGACATCTCTATTAATACAAATAGGTTCTGTTCTGTGATCCGAAATAGAAAATAGAAATCCCGAATTCTGAGCGAATGGTTCTTGTTGCCAAGACTTCAAATTAGCCGCAGTTGGTCATCAAAGCATTTGAAAGATTTGTCCCTCAACCGTCGGTGATATTCCTGATTCTCATGATCTCAATAACTATATATGAGAATTTTCCGAAAATCTAGTTTTCAGGTCAATAGCCAAACTCAAAGTCAGTTGTAGCACTTGTCATGAACAAGTACCGGCCTTTCTCATTAAAAATTGTTCTTCTACTTTGTTATATACATATCCTTGTCAAAATATTCAACCAAAACTTTAAAAGGTTTATCCTTTCCTAAGATTTGGAAATATGCTGGCACTGTAACTAGTGCCTAAATCCTACTGCCGTTAACATTGAATTCTGCTGCATTGCTTTTACCACGTCTAATTCTGCTGTTTTTATTGAAACACAGTGTCAAAAACTCTAGTTATTCGCACAGCCTGACATTTTCGTCCGCAATTCAAAACTGTTTTCAAAAACACTTTTCCCAGAATATTAAAAGTAACAAATTGTTTTTCATTCATCTCTAGAATTGTTAACATACCGTCTACTATTAAAGACTGCACTGAAGGACAATCTGTTTACGTTTCACATGCCGTTTCAATTTTTTCATGAAACAAAGACATTTGCATTAATGTTAGTTCATGTAACAATACTGTTGCTAAGTCTATTTCATTCATTTGTGCAGTACATAATATTCTACGAAACATTAACTTATCCAATTATGAAATTTCTTCTAATAGTCTTTGTTTTCAGATTGTTTTCATTAAATGTTAAGAGTTTATTTTTATTTTTTATAATAATAATTTTAATGCACCGTCCTTACACTTAGAAACACCTAAAGAAAATGCTGGTTATTTACGTCATATACAATATCTGGCAATAATGCCATGTTACTCGGGCTGGCGATAGGTTACGTCTCTTTTCAAGTCACCACCTCACAAAGTTTTAATAGACGCGTTAATAATGTACGTTAAAAATATTCATAATTAAAAAAGCTATAGGTCCTAAGTCGAGTCTTTTTTCCCAAAAACTTCTACTTTATTTTGTCTACAATTGCTTCGCAGCATGTATATAAAAAAATTTACAAATAAAAAAATGTTCGCTTAGTAAAAATGTAGTGAATACCTTGGTAGTGAAATAACAGCTAAACTGATATTTAAACCAGCATCAATATACAATATTCGATAGGGAAATGATATCTCTAGAAGCGCTTCTAGTCGATAGCTTAATTAAATTGGCAGATATGACAATGTGAATGTTAAAAAACACGATTTTTAGAAATGGTTAATTTCTGATATTGTTGGAAATCAAAAAGGTTTGCACCACAAAAAAAATGTCGTCAATAGCCATTTCGTACGTAGATTGTTTTGTTATAGATGTTATTTAAGGTCTCACCTGGTTGGATGCCGAAAAAGAACGCCACATTTTTCGTCGATTTCCTTCCACTATTTAGACAGCGACGATTTACCAAATTCACACGACATTTAGATGAACATAACATGAAAGAAGTACTGATCAGGCCATTCTGTTATGGTAGAAGTGTTTGTATTTTAGTTTTAGACGCATACGCACTAGTCAATGGTTTATATACAAGTTATCTCCCAACCACAGTTCTAGTACAAATACTAATATTTCCATATTCCACATTTCAGAGCTCGTTACTCAAGCATTTTATACTTGCCATTTGCTCACACAAAGGCAAAAATAAACTGTTCCCCCGTGATGCGTTCTTATTATAAAATGACATTTCATAACTTTTTTCAACATGACACAAAACTTTAACAAAAAAAAATCTAGCTTAAATTTTAAAATTCAGGCTTCGAGGTGCATTAGTCACAATTATGATTATCTGTGTGCCAACTTTCAATGCTGTAAGTGCGATAGATTTGTTTGACATCGCACACATGCACACAAACACTTCCCTTTATAAGTATAGATTTATATTACAATAATAAAGTGAATGTTTGCTTCCACGTATGTGTATTAATTACCAAAGTTTTAGTTCTATATCTTGTATAATATTTGGAAGCTTATCTTTTAACTGGGTCCATACATCATTGTTATAATGGGGCATTAATGCACCTCGCAATAAAGTATAGTTAAAATATCACCGAATAGACGCTAAAATCAGTCAATTCTGACAACTAACAGCAGGTTCATAATCAAGTTAAAGTGCCTTTTAATTTCAAAGTTGACTTTAACCCTGAATTTTGGTTTCATAATGTCACTTTAACTTTAAAGTCAACTACAAAATAACTTTAAGAGGGGCGTTTACCTATAAAAAATTAAGGCATCGCCGTTTCGCATTTTTTGAATTTATTTTGTAATTTTAGAATCTCAAATTTGGGTTAGTGGTGCAAAAGGCATCAATTTATAATGTCAAGGCCCGTTTTTGTACTAATTTATTTTCTTAAGAAAGTTATGTGTTTTAGAAATAACCACAAAAATGTATGAATTTGATTAGTGTCTACTAACTAAGGTTGGTACACAAAAGAAAAAAAAACGACCTCTACGCGTCAGCTCCACATTTGATGTACGATATAAAGAAAAAATCAAATTTATGTACTTATTTTTAAAGATAAAAAACATTAAACAGTAAACCTTGTCACACACATTTCACACAAGGTAAAAATTTTTAGTTTTTGTAATGGTGAGTAAATATATCATTTAAAATGTATGATAATATTTTTTAAAACTGTGATTAAAAAACAATTAATGTATGGTATTCAGTTAAGACGTGATAATTTGAAAACAAATTTAAAATGGATGAGCAATGTAAAACTTATTCCTCATATATTATAGGTGTAAAATGTGCTCCTAGTATTTGCTATGACCATTCTAACTCATCCTGTGTGTAAATTGATAATATGCACATCTGACATTAAATAATAAGTATTTACGTTATTGTGGAAATACCTTCTTTAATTTTTAAAGGAATGTGAGGAAAAAGTAATAGGAAAAATCGAATTATATGAATTTCTATAGGTAATGAAGAATCAAATTTAATTTTTTCAATTCAAAACGAAACTTTAATCAACACAGTATACAGATAATTTAAAATAAACAATGCCACTATATTTACGGATAAATAAATTAAACATGTTTATTTGTTTCACATGGTTTGTTATTTGTTCTATACACTTATTGTTTATATTTAAATACTTTTTGAAAAAATGTTACTCCTTATTTGAATGATCCATATCTATAAAATTAATTATTTTGAAAACTGTAAACAAAATTAATTTATAATACTTTCTAGAACTTGCCAAACAATATTGATTACGCTTTGTAAGATAACAATATTGCCAAAATCACAATATAATTGCATGGTAGGTGGAATCACATTATAATTTTATTTCTAAGCTTGTATTCCATTCAATTAAATAATGCTTTATTATTTACTGAAATAACACTATGTAGATGTGAATATATACGTTTAACGATTAGGAACTCAACGAGCTCTTAATTTCGACACTTTTCCTCTCTGTGTAAGCACGATAGCGGACAAACGATAAAATATACCGAACTTTATATTTAGGAATAAAATATACCACGAGATATCTGAATAGATTTTTAGTAAAACCGGTAGACCGGAAGTGTTACTTTACTTCGTTGAAAAAATCAAATTTTATGAATACAAAATTACTCAAAGTGATTAAGGGAAAGAATTTATAAAAGTTTTCCGAAATTCCCACCGGAAGTAGATTTTTAGTGTTATCCGAGAACAGTTTTTTGCGCATACATCGCAAGCCGTGCTATCTAGACAGATAAATACCATTTAGAGCTTTTTTTGAATATTCTTTGTGTAAAAGAAATTGAAAATTTTACACTATATAGATTTATACAAGTTCAAAAGTAGTTCAAGCTGGATTTCGAGCAATTTTTGTAGGAAAGAGAAATCAAAATTCGGGCCGCAAATAACACTTCTGCTCTTATGGCAGCAGTTTTTAGCAAATATCTCGCAAATTATGCATTTATACAGATTCATTAAGAGTATAAAAGTATTTGAAACTTAATTTGGAACAACTTTTGTATACAAAATTCGGAACGCACATACGTATAAGAAAGTCATGTGGTGCCCAAATCTCATTTTTACTTTCTTATACGTAGTATAAGGAAGTATTGTGATGATGAAAATTTTCGACCTCGAGATTTTTGCTGATGTCCACGTTTTGAAGTCCCCTGATACCGAAAAAGTGGTTTTTAAAAAATGTCTGTGTGTCTGTCTGTCTGGGTGTGTGTCTGTGTGTGACCACGATAGCGGTCAAACCGCTGTAGATATCAATTCCAAATTTTGTATTTACGTGTACAATCTCCCTCTTGAGATCTGATTAGTTTTTCAGTAAAATCGGTAGACCGGAAGTAGCAGTTTACTTCAGTGAAAAAATCGAATTTTGCCAATATTTCGTCAATTACTAAGTTTAAACAAATTTATAAAGAGTTGAAATGTATTCAAAATTAAATTTGAGACAAATTATCTTAAAAAAGTTTTTCGAAATTCCAACCGGAAGTAGGTCTTTTACTCTTATCGAAAATCAGTTTTTTGCGAATATCTCGCAAGTCATGCTTTCTAGGCAGGTACATTATGAGTATAAAAGTATTTAAATTGTAATTATAAATATCTTTTGTATAAAAAAAATTTCAAAGTACCACTTTTACTCTTACCGAATATCGATTTTTTGTAGATATGTCGTAAATTATGCGTTCTATATATATTTATTAAGAGTACAAAAGTATTTAGAGTTGAATTTGCAATATTTTTTGTGATTTCAAAATTCGGACCGGAAGCGGCACTTTTACTCTTAGCGAGTAGCACTTTTTTTCGAATATCTTGCAAAGTATGCATTCTATAGCGATTTATTAAGAGAATAAAAGCACTTAGAATAGGATTTTGAATAAGTTTTGTATAAAAAAATTCTTAAAATTGTATAGTTTGAAACGCTCATATGTATAAGAAAGTCGTGTGGTGGCCACACCTCATTTTTAATCTGAAAATATGTATACGTTTATCAAAAATAAGCTACGAGTAAGTTAATATTGAAAGCATATACCGCGAGATCAAAAATTATTTTGATAAATGTTTGCCATGGAATGTAAAACGTCTGTCTGAAGTTATATCATTAAGTGTCATGCTGTCATTAATATTTGTCATTATATTTTCTCTCTAACATCTTGTAGTTTTTCAATTATGGTTTACACCACAGCACACAAAATTTACATGATTGAAGCGTATTTTAGAACAGATGTGCAGTTAATTGTATTTGGGAATACAGTAAGCGTTTATGTTTGGATAATTTTCGTGTTATGTTATTCAAACATGTAAATCGTTTTAAATAAACATATATTTACAAGTTTTATGTCAGTCAAATGTCAGTATGACAGTTAACCTGATAATTTAATCAGAATTATCTCAAAAGAATGATATCTAAGACGGACGTTTTACATTCCATGGCAAAACTTTATCAATATAATTTTTGATCGCGCGGTATATCATCCTACCGATATTTAAAAAATGAGGTGTGGCCACCACACGACTTTCTTATACGTATGAGCGTTTCAAACTATACAATTTTAAGAATTTTTTTATACAAAACTTATTCAAAATCCTATTCTAACTACTTTCATTCTCTTAATAAATCGCTATAGAATGCATACTTTGCAAGATATTCGAAAAAAAAGTGCTACTCGCTAAGAGTAAAAGTGCCACTTCCGGTTCGAATTTTGAAATTTCATGTCCACAAAAAATATTGCAAATTCAACTCTAAATACGTTTGTACTCTTAATAAATATATACAGAATGCATAATTTACGACATATCTGCAAAAAATCGATATTCGGTAAGAGTAAAAGTGGTACTTCCGGTCCGAATTTTGAAATTTTTTTTATACAAAAGACATTTAAAATTATAATTTAAATACTTTTATACTTGTAATGCACCTGCCTAGAAAGCATGACTTGCGAGATATTCGCAAAAAACTGATTTTCGATAAGAGTAAAAGACCTACTTCCGGTTGGAATTTCGAAAAACTTTTGTAAGATAATTTGTCTCAAATTTAATTTTGAGTACATTTCAATTCTTTATAAATTTGTTTAAACTTAGTAATTGACGAAATATTGGCAAAATTCGATTTTTTCACTGAAGTAAACTGCTACTTCCGGTCTACCGATTTTACTGAAAAACTAATCAGATCTCAAGAGGGAGATTATACACGTAAATACAAAATTTGGAATTGATATCTACAGCGGTTTGACCGCTATCGTGGTCACACACAGACACACAGACACACAGCAGACACACAGACATTTTTTAAAAACCACTTTTTTGATATCAGGGGTCTTCAAAACGTGGAAATCTGCAAAAATCTCGAGCTCGAAAATTTTCATCATCACAATACTTCCTTATACTACGTATAAGAAAGTAAAAGGGTGATCGCAGTGACATTCGTGACTACAGACCTATTAGCATTATCTCAAACTGTGCTAAGCTGTTCGAATAAGTCATATATTAGAAGTTATATAGCTGCATTAAACCACATATTTCTTTGAATCAACATGGATTTATGAATGAAAGGTCAACTACTACCACAAACTTAGTCGAAATCACTCAATACATAAGTGAGGCTCTGGATGCTCGTCAGCAAGTGGGCGTCTTCTATACTGATGTTCGACACGATTAACCACTCTCTGATCTCTGCTAAGTTATACTCATTAGGTGCTTCCACAAAAACTCTTGCGTTCTTAAACTTTTATCTACTGAATCGCTCGTACTATGTGACCTGCAATGGATATGTCCAATACTTTCACTGCTACCAGCGGCTTTCCACAAGGATCTAACTTGACCTACTACTATTTAAGGTGTACATCAATGATCTTCTGATGCTTCTTGATTGTAAGGTTCTCGGAGACGCAGATGACTTAAACATTTTTAATATCGTATCTTCTCCTTCAGATTGCTTATTGTTGCAAAAAAATCTTACATTGATTAACAGAAATCCAGTTTGCTTAAATGTTGATAAACGTGCAATAGTATCATCTTTCTCTATATGTTCAAGCGTTTTATCTTTTCAATATGCAGTCTCTCAGAGCACAAATTCTAGAGTTTTGCAGTTCAGAGATCTTGGTGTGCTTTTTGATAGTCATCTGTCTTTTGACTCACATATTAGCAACTTATGTTTTTCCGCATCCAAGACTCTGGGTTTCCTTACATGATCCTGCAGAACGTTTAACAACTTAAATACATTATCCATTAGTTTGGTTTTCGAATTACATATATCAACATCTTATGCTCACGCGTATACAAAAACGTTTTCTAAAATATATGTTATTTAAAATCGATGGCACTTACTCACTGCTCATCATTGATTACGGAAGCCTATTGAATAGGCATGGTTTCATTTCTTTAAGTAAAAGACGGTACGAAACAAGTTGTAAGTTCCTTCTAAAACCTGTTAACAATGGCATTGATTCACCTGATTTTCTTTATCGAGTCAATTTCTTAGTGCCCAGGTATGCTGCTAGATCAGCTGATACATTTTACGTACCCATAGCCCGTACAAATTTGCTACTGAAGTCCCCTCTTTATCATATATGTACGAATACCAACGTTTGTGTTCTGGCCCCTTCTGGAGAAAGTAATTTCTTTATTTTCAGTATTACAGTGTCAGCTTTTGTTTACACTAATTACAATATAGTTCTTTATTCATGTACTTTTACAAAATACTTTTAAGTTTTCTTATTATTTTTTTATTATTGTACTACATTTTCAATTATTGTTAATTGCTAATTTTGGTGTTTTACCCTGTAAACTGTAAACAGATGATTCTGTTGGGTAATAAAGATTATTATTATATTATTATATTATTATTATTATTAATATTATCCTAATCAGGTCAAATGAAAATTAACTCATGGAAATATTACTTCAGAAACACTGCCACATTGAAATGCAGCTGACCTGGTCGAATTATTATACTACCAGGAGAAGAATGGATATAACAGTTCTTATAATGGTGATCTAGAACATCGAAAAGAAATGTTGAAAGCCTACTAAAGAGAGAAGAAGAAAAAGCATAGGAATTTGTCACCTAGTTA
Organism: Amphimallon solstitiale; assembly: GCA_963170755.1. Taxonomy (NCBI): domain Eukaryota; kingdom Metazoa; phylum Arthropoda; class Insecta; order Coleoptera; family Scarabaeidae; genus Amphimallon; species Amphimallon solstitiale. The sequence continues at coordinate 19,612,771 of OY720679.1, forward strand.
TAGCACCAAATAGAAAGAAAATTGTAGAGGAGTAGTAGAAGCATAAGAATAAGTCTGAATCACTCCTATCTTTTCTTTAATTTAGACAGGTATTTTCATTGAATGGTTAAGTCAAAACTGTAGGAATTTTGTAACTTGAATAACTGTGAATAATACATATTTAGCTTATATACGTACAACGAAAGATTGGTAAGTCGTGTATACCAAGCACTAACTATCGACCATAAACAAGTCGAGATATCACAAGATATTGTCAATGAATTTGCTGATATTTTCTCTTCAATTTATCAATCAGCCTAGTTCTCTGTTTTGTGGTGATTCTTAACTAAATCATGTTCTCTTTATTTTATCCAGCGGTGGTGTAAACGATGTAGTTGCATAATATCATTTTTTGTGATTTTTTACTGCTGGAATGACATCATAGCTAGTCTACTAATTTATGATGCAAGGCTTGTTTTCGCATAATCCTCCACTTATGCTACAACTTATAAATTTTTTTTTTACCAATAGATGCAATTGCATATTTTTCAATGGTCTTCAAATCTCGTGAGCTTCCTTCTCCCTGAGTTCAGCAAGGTTCCAATTTAATACCCCTGTTTTTTTAATTTATTTTTGAACGATCTGTTTGACGCGCTCTGACTTGCGTATGCTGATGACCTGGCCGCCTTCAACACAACTTAAATATCTTATCAAACTGGTGTTCCAATTACAACCTAAATTTAAATATTAATTAATGTTAAACTAGACTATCATAAATCTAGTTTCTTCATAGATAATGTTTCCTTGAAAAGGGTAGATATATTCCCGGATATCTTTTCGATAACAAATTAAATTTGTCCAACTATATACATACATTACGTTTGCCTAGAACTTTGAGGTTCGTTATGCCTTGCTAGAGGTTCTTCAATAACCTTTAGATATATTTTATTTTTGTAGTCAGTAAAATAGAGCATGCTATACAAGTTTTGTCTTTGCAGTTCTTCATTACGAACATGTTTTTATTAGAAACTCTTAGTCTCCAATCCTTGAGGTACCGGCGCGATATTCATAAAGCGCGATTTATAAGAAAGGTGCATAACGGATGGATAGATTGCCAAGATCTCTTTTCCTCTGTGAATTTTCTCACTCGCAGGTTGTCTTTTCCTTCCTCTTCTACCTTCCTAATACTATGTTGAAGGACAAACATAACGATCTCCACTCCTCAGCATATTTATGTTGATTTGCGAATTTTCATTACGAATTTCTATTTTCTATAATACTAATTAATTAATTGACGATTGACGATGTACAGAGAATATATTTGTCCGTTAAATGAACATTATTGTTATAACATTAGGTATACAGGGTGTAGCACCTAAGATGCCTCGGACCGTAGCTCCTCTATCATACAATATATCGAAAAAAGTCTAAAAGAAAAATTGTCCATAATTACAATCGCAATTTTCCTAAAATATTTTTGGTCATCAGTGCCGTGCCCTATTCTAGTGGCGTATCAAACCTATGCTTTTTTAAATGGAACAATATATATTTTATGGCTGATTCGGAAAGCCCTTGAAGAGTACTTTTCTTCTTATGTAACGTCATACCGCTCACTTTAACGGTTTCGCCGTTATAACGGTTTTTCTTCGCAGTTAAACCATACTTCGACATTTTTTTTGGCAGAAACTAAATTGTACCGGCGTTTGAATTTCGAATTTAGCCAACCACTTCTACCTACTCTTAATTTTTTTTTCAAGTGATTTAAGGAAAGAAGTTGATTTTTTTTTTTTAATGGAAAACTTGGAATTTCGATTATTCGATTATCCAACCATGTAATTATTTTATATGCTTCCCATTTGATATTTTTGAAAAAATGACAATTTGCAAAGCCCAATCAAAAATTATCTGCTTTCCTTAAATCACTTGAAAAAAAATTAAGAGTGGGTAGAAGTGGTCTTAGTCTATCCCTAAATTCAAAATCCAAACGCCGGTACAATTTAGTTCCTGCCAAAAAAAATGTCGAAGTATGGTTTAACTGCGAAGAAAAACCATTATAACAGCGAAACCGCTAAAGTTAGCGGTATGACGTTACATAAGAAAAAAAGTACTCATCAAGGGCTTTCCGAATCAGCCATAAAATATATATTGTTCCATTTAAAAAAACATAGGTTTGATACGCCACTGGAATACGACACGGCACTGATGACCAAAAATATTTTAGGAAAATTGCGATTGTAATTATGGACAATTTTTCTCTTAGACTTTTTCGATATATTGTATGATAGAGGAGCTACGGTCCGAGGCATCTTAAGTGCTACACCCTGTATACATTTTTTAATGCGTGACAACGCATAATTTTTCCTTTTCTTTATTGTCTAATCTAAATTCTCCAGGAATGTGTTTATGTTACATAAATATATCCAAACATGCTCTAGACACCTTCATTTCCAAGAATTAAAATTTTTACTGTTGATTAAATAAACATTTATAAATGTATAAATCTTCACAATGTATCTTACAAAATGTGCTTACAAATTTCAAAACACTTCTGTTTATAATTATTATCGGTATATTCCACAAAATTTGTCTGTTTTCAATCTTAACAATAGCGCAGCTTAGAAAAGCGACATTTGTTACATAAAAGCTTTCTCAACATTTCAACAATATCCTCGTTTTACTAAAAAATATTTTATTAACTATACAAGCACTTATAATTAGTTATTCGATTATATTTTCTGTTAATTGGATAAAATAGTATGCAGGTGGAAACTCACACACAAACCACACACACACACATATATACAGGCTGAGTCATTAGTAGCCGCTTCTTCGATTGCCCTTTTGTGTTTTAAATAAAAGAAAAAACAATTAGTGGAAAATTCATGGTTGCGTGTGGCGCATATTGTAAAAATACTTCTGACGCACTTCCAATTTCACCGGAAATGCAAGGAACTTAACTTTTTTAAATGACTCACCCTATATATTTTTGGATTTTCTAGTACTGCCTTAAATTGCCCGTTTAACTGTTTGTTCTTTTTGAAAATTGAGCCAATAATTTTTGAGTTATTATTTTTTTTTTTGAAAATATTTGACCAAAACACGTGTTCAGAAAAAAATCATTTTCACATTGTTTTTAAAAGTAAAAACATTAACTTTGGTGGTGCTTGTAGTCAGGAAAATTCTGCATCATTTGGTATAAGTTGCACTCGACAATACCTCAAAAAACTTTGTTTTTTCAAAGCCTACTTCCTGAAAATTTCACATACCAAAAACTTATTTTTTTTAAAGGAACACCCAGTATTTTATTGAGGCATTTTATTGCTCTCTTTATTCTCTTTCATTTTTGGTAACAATGTCCTATATCTATCTTTTGTAATTTCTGAGATAATCATTATGGGAGCAATTAGCGGTCAATTAAAGAACTACGAGCGCTGTTGTTCTATGCACCAAAATATTCGTTCAATCAATGGAAGGCGGGAATGGGGCCAGACTTCCTTAGTCAACTATCAAACAAAGTAAATGTTAAATTCAACTATCCCGAAAGTAATAATTTTACAGAATGAAGAGTATCGCATTTCAATTTTTTAATTCCGGCAATGTCTAGTTGCAGCATTTCACTTTTTATACTGTTGGTTAACAACGAAATAAAATAAAGGTTATGTTTACTGACATATTTGAAGATGTTTTCAAAAAAATTTGAAAATCCGAAAATCCGTCCGTAGAAAGCGAAGATACTCTCCTCCATTAACATTTTCATCAAAGAAATAAGGTCCAATTATGTAACTACCCACTATTCCTCCCCACATATTTGACGACCAACGATTTTGAAAGTTTGCAGTTGTGATAAAGTGCGGATTTTTATCTGTTATAATAACGAAAATTGTGACGATGAACGTATTCACTTTAATAGAAGGTGGCTTCGTCAGTAAACAACAAAAAATTGAGGAAGCCAAGATAATTTATCTGCTGCCCATTGACAAAAATGTAAGCGATTCTGAAAGTTTCATTCATCTAATCCTGTATATGAATATGCTACTGATGAATTACATATTTCCTAATTATTCTGGATTCTCAAATTTGACTTACATCTAACTGACGACTAATTTTCATAGTACTAGTATGGCGGTGTTCGATTACACTTGCTAGTATCATAATTGTCTTATCTTCACCAGTTGTTTCTTTTCCGCTCTTTTTTCATATTCAATACTTTCTGTTCACTCAAACCGTTCCTTTATACTTTCGAAGGTTCCTGGCTTCGGTTGACTTCTACCAGAGATCGCTGTGCATAAAGTCTGGATTTTCTTTCAGATTCACCCAAAACGCCAATCATATCTATTAATTCTTCATAAGAATAATTCATTTGGATGATAATTAATAGCGATGCTTTTGACAGTTTGATATAACTGTTTACCGACTTTCTTTAACACTTGACTCAGGCAGTAGGCCACATTCCAGCCTTTATTGGACGAATATTTGGGTGCACAGAACAGCGCTCGTACTTCTTTATATGACCGCTAATTGTTCCTATAGTGATTATCTCAGAAATTACAAAAGATAGGTATAGGACATTGTTAACAAAAAGGAAAGAGAATAAAAGAGGGAACAAAATGCCACAATAAAATACTGGGTGTTCCATTTAAAAAAAATAAGTTTTTGGTATGTAAAAATTTCAGGAAGAAGGCTTTGAAAAAACAAAGTTTTTTGAGATATTGTCGAGTGCAACTTATACCAAATGATGCAGAATTTTCTTGGCTATAAGCATCACCAAAGTTAATGTTTCTACTTTTAAAAACAATGTGAAAATGATTTTTTTCTGAACACGTGTTCTGGTCAAATATTTTCAAAAAAATATAATAACTCAAAAATTATTGGCTCAATTTTCAAAAAGAAAAAACAGTTGAACAGGCAATTTAAAGCAGTACTAGAAAATCCAAAAATATATAGGGTGAGTCATTTAAAAAAGTTAAGTTCCGTGCATTTCCGATAAAACTGGAAGTGTGCACCCCAAACAACCATGAATCTTCCAGTAATTGTTTTTTCTTATATTTAAAACACAAAAGGGCAATCAAAGAAGCGGCTACCGGAAGTACCACTTTTACTCTTATCGAATAGCGATTTTTTGCAAATATGTCGTAAGTTATGCATTCTATATATAGTTATCAAGAATACAAAAGTATTTAGAGCTGGATTTGCAATATTTTTTGTATATATGAAATTTCAAAATTCGGACCGGAAGTAGCACTTTTACTCTTAGCGAGTAGCACTTTTTTTCGAATATCTTGCAAACTATGTATTCTATAGCGATTTATTTAGAGAATGAAAGTATGTACTTAGAATGGGATTTTGAATAAGTTTTGTATAAAAAGATTCTTAAAATTGTATAGTTTGAAACGCTCCTACGTATAAGAAAGTCGTGTGGTGGCCACACCTCATTTTTTTTCTGAATCTAGTAATGTTCACTTAATTATCATTTGGTTGATATTTAATTTTTAAAAAAATGTATATTTAAGTACCTATTCCGTGAAAAACAATAAGAAGTTCGGCAAAAGTCAAGGAAACGTCAGCTGGGAAGTCTGCTGTTATTCAAAATATTTTTTATTTGTTACACAACACCACCACAGCAGTCATCCGATAACTCATTCAAATGCATTAAAAATCGAAATCACGAGTCATAAACAAAAATAAGTGAGATTTAATGCCAAAAATAAAATAAAATTAACAATAATCAAAAGAAAAACAAACTAGAAACAACTAACAAACGGCAAATCTAGTACTGAACATACCTGAAATAAGCATTTACATTTTTTACATGTACTGTTCAAATTAAGCGCACAACTGACACCTCCTAGTCACTTCAAAGGCCGCATTCTATCCTCTGTCTTAAGGGGGGGTTTTACTTGATCGGCGTATGCCACAAAATGGTCAAATTCAACGCAAAAAATCGCAAAAATCAAGGCACTTGAAAAAGTTGCCGCTACGTGAACGAAATAATGAATATTGACGATTCAAATTTGCAATTATATTAAAAAATAGTTAAAATACAGCACTTTGAATTTTTTTCGTTTTATAGCGATATAAAGCTTACTCTGTTTAAAAAGTACTTTTTTGAATCGTGAGTACCTAGATATTTTTATTCTGAACTCGACAATGTATTTACTTTACTTTCAAAATAACCCTGGTCTCCAAAAAATTACTTTGAAACCAATGAGAATGATCACAAAGTCCGCACTAATAAATGGCAAATAGGCAACACATAATTCAACCTCTTACTCACACTTTCGTAATGTCTAAGACCAGCTATATGGAAGGTATACCTGGTCGACTGTATTAAGCCAAACATCATATAAACAGAGAGATCTTCACCTTTTTTTATTACCTTAGGTAAACGAATGCTTCATTCAGATATCGGCTTTATTTTCTAATTATTTTAATGATATTTGGGAGAATGTATTAGAATTCTTCGTCTGGAATAAATATATGTTGTTATTATTATGAAATTTAACTTGTTACTTAATTTCTGGCGGTAATATTTTGCTTTAGATGTTGAAGGTTTTTAATCTTAATAATATGAGCAATGTTGTAGTCAACTAAAATATTACAAAAACAATTCTGTGCTGTAGCAGTACAGCAACAGTGCCTGTTTTGTTTTTTAATAAAATGTAAATATATATATTTTATAATAATCAGATGTTTTGGATTGTTGAATATTATATTCTTCCCAATCGGCATTGACGGAGTTGATTAGCAAAATTAAATTATAAAACATTTTGTCACAGGGAAGATTCGAACTAAATTTTATCACCAAATAAAGTTGTATTCATTATTTCATACATAAGTTTGAGTATACATTAAACATATTTGTAAAAGAAAATACGTGCGGTTGATATATACAAGCAAATTTTAATATATTTCAGATATTTGTCGGTGTTCATTTATGATTGATTACGTGATAACATTGATGTGTCTACTTTATTAGTCTCTTTTTCTGTTCCTTGATATTCTTCTCGCTTTCAAAATGTATTTTATTTTTCAAGGACAAGGTTTCGGCTTTATGGAATTTCAGAAATGCAGTTTTCTTCGGCAATAAATATACATTATTATTATTAATTATGAAGTTGCACGACTTATTGTTATTTTTAACCTTACATGTTGAAGCTTTTTAATAATATGAACAATGTTTGTAGAAAACTAAAATCTGACAAAAACAACTTTGTCATTGTAAGATACGAAATTTAGAGATTTTCCGGACTCTTCAAACTAAGATGCATTGGTTTTAGACAGCAAGTTACACAAATTTCAGTTTTCTAGATGGTAAAAGCATTTATTTATATATCTGAGTTTGTTGTGCCTTCATGTTTTTGTTTTATTTGTACTTTGTATTTTGACCACAGGACAGTTTTTAGATTTTTTTTTTGTATATGTGAATAAGTAAAAGAGCATGGGCCAAACGAGCGCATAAGCCTAATTACAGCAGTTTATCAGGAGTGGCAGCAATTGTTTAATGGCCAGCGAAAAAGATGATGTATGTAGGCGTAAAAAACAAATTTTGTTTAATTTGTGCAAAATATGGTGAATCTAAAAATCACGTATGCTACAAAAATTGGTCTTCGTCGTCAACAGCCATGGAGTCGCCAATTATTCCGGAAGGTTTTCGACATTCTGGTGAAATGCACGGTGTAATTTATGGTAGATTAATAGCGGACTGTGATAACAGCGTTCTTAGAAAACTTCGTGGGATGGCTCCTTACGGTCCCCAAAAAATTATTGAAAAAATTGAGTGCCGAAATCATATATTATGTAATAAATAAAATTAGCGACTGTTTGAAAAAACCTAAACTCAATTCGGACATAAGACAATTAATAACAAAAAATTTACTTAGATTCAGATCGGCCGTGACAAAAGCAATTGAACATTACAAAAGTTCGAACTTACCAATAACAAACCAGATAGTGCAATTGCAGCGTGACATTATTTGTAGGAGGAAAGAGATTGAATTATATTCAACGTAATTCTTACAGTGCACGTTGCAAAGCGGCAGCGATTTCATTTAATTGTGAGGGAAAATATCACTCAAAGCTTCAGACGAAATATGGATGTATAACGAATAAATATACGACAGTGTTCGAAAAAAAAAACAAAAACGGTATGAGAAGAAAAAATGTTATATGAAACGAGAAACACATTCAGGAACTACGGACGATCGCGACTATGGGCCGGAGGCAAATGCATATTTTATTGAAGGTATAAATAATGAAAGGTACGAAGAAAAAAAAGATACTTTTTTGAAGCATTTAGCAAGCGAAAATCCGGATGAAATTGAAAATTTTACAAAAGGACAAAAAGATAATACTCTATGGAAAGAAATGCGGGTAAAAAGATTAACAGCATCGAATTTTGGCAAGATAATGAAATTAAGGAGAACCACATCAACGGCCAATACTGTGAAGGCTTTATTATACCAGGAATTTACAGGAACGATTGCGACACGGTACGGTAATGAAAAAGAAGAGCAAGCTGTAAAAGCTTTTGAATGTTTGGCAAATCTAACAGTCGAGTCTTGTGGTCTTTTTATTCATCCTGTGTATAGATTTTTAGCGGCATCTCCGGACGGAATTATTTCTAATCAAAACGCGGTTATTGAAGTAAAGTGTCCATTCAAGGCTCGCGAAGTGACTCCATTTGAAGCTACGGAAAAAAATAATTACGTTTTTAGAAATTCGGAACAGCGAATTACATTTAAAATCTAGGCACCATTACATGTAACAAATACAGGGACAGTTGAATATAGCTCAGAAAGATGTATGTTACTTCATAGTCTGGACTCCGAAGGGTACTTGGTATGAGATAATACACAGAGATGAAGAACTCTGGGCAGAAATGTTAATTAAGTTAGAGAAATTTTATTTTCTCGCTTTGTTGCCTGAAATTATTGATCCTCGTATTTTGAGAAATCGAGAAATTAGAGACGTCAAATTGGAGAATTAGTATGTATCTACTGATTGTGACACGTTTAGCAAAAACGTTACTTGGCCATTCTTGTATATTTTCTACACTGTCTATACTTTTGTAAACATTTCTTTTGTAAAAAACATGGATTAGGCCTACTGGGGATACCATGAGAAAAAAAAACGCGCTTTGCACTCTACCTCTAGGGTGGCGCGGAAAGGAGTGCGTTTAACGTTTTGTCTGTCACATAACTGTTTTTTTTTAATTTTCTAGAAGCTTTACTGAAAAAAAATAAACAATGTACGATATAAATAAAAAAAATTAATATAAATAACAACCGATTGTAAATTGTGGTATTAACATTTGTTTCTAATCAATGATTAGTTCGGAGTCCGCAAAGTTTGTATCTTACCTACGGTGACATTTTTATAATTTAATTTGCTAACTAACAATATCAGTATCGATTGTGAAGAATATAATTTTCAATAATTTAAAACATGAGCTACTTAGAGAATATAAATATTTTTTACATTTTGCAATAAACACCGGCACTGTTGTTACAATATAATTTTTTTTTATCAGATTTTAGTTTTCTCTAAAACATTGCTCACATTATTATAAAGCCTCAACATGTAAAGTAAATACAAATCTTGGTGAGAAATTATAATCAGTACAACTTAAGTAATTAATAATCATAATAATAATAAAACTATATATTTATTGCAGAATAAAATTTAATATCTAATTAATTCCGGCAAATATCATTAAAATAATTATAAATTACATAAAACGGGAGTCTTAATAAAACTAAATAAATACAAGCTTAAAGGATATTCAGAAAGAGCAAAAACAAATTTCGAATAAAGTAGGCCGGCCACCAATATTTTCATGCAATAAATGCAAGAGACAAATATCCCAAATTTATTGCTTGCCAGTTGACCAGCCATTGCTTCATGTTTCTGTTCGTCTACCTGCATCGTGTAAAAAGTACAGGCATATTAAACTCCGTAAATATATTCAATCTATTTTAGGCAACCCGACATACGCCGTTTTTAGATCTGGGGAGCGCGCAAGCGATCGAATTGGTCTATCCGTCCTTATCCATCTGGCACCAAATTTGTTATTTATGGTGCATTTACACGTGCATGGATTCAGTGGCGCCAATCGCTACTGGTACGCCAGTTCCCAATTCATTGCAAATGTAAATCTTTACTGTTAGTACCTTCTAACTTTTCCATGCGCGAGTGAAGAGTAGCGAACATTAACAGTCTAAAAAGTCTAACTTGTGAGATACCTGCAAAGACTATTTTTGGATAAGAATAAAAAACCTTAAATTCCTACTTCCGGTAGGGATATAAGTGATTACATGCCACCTAGGTTTATCTATATCTTTTATTTCCGGGTATAACAATTTTTGGAGTGATTTTCTTTCTTTATGTTTTAGTAAATTATCAATGATATTTGGGCTGTAACCATTATTTTTTGCTATTACTTTAATTGTGTTGATTTCATTGTTAAAGGCTTCCTTATTCAGTGGTATGTTCATTGCTCTGTGTATGTAGCTATGGAAAGTTGACATTTTAATTTTTTGTGATTGATTTGCGTTAGCGTGTAATATGTTGTCCGAGAATGTTGGTTTTCTATATATTGCAAATAATAACTTGTTGTCTTTTTTGTGTATTGTAATATCTAGAAAATTTAATGTATTATTGTGTTCCTTTTCTATAGTAAACTGTATTTTGGGGTTTAGGGTATTAAGTAGTTTTAGGAATTCTGTTAATTGTCTATCTGTACCCTTCCAAATACAGAAAATGTCATCGACATACCTAGCCCAATAGTGTATTTGTTTTGTAACGGTATTATTCATCTTAAATAGTTCTCGTTCTAGGTGGTCTATGTATACATTAGCTAATAATGGGCTGAGTGGATTTCCCATAGGTAAACCATCTATCTGAGTGTAAATTTTATTATTAAATTTAAAATAATTCTGTTGCAAACATAACTTTAATGATTCTAATATTTCGGATTTCTCAGTATCCTCTAAATCGGTTTTGTTAATCTGGTCGCTAATTAAGTTACTTATTTCATGGATTGGGATAGAAGTAATGTTTTTTTATTGAATATTGTGACTTGAAATTGATTTTTTCCGGTAGTATTTTACTTAGATATTTACATAGTTTGTGTGCGGGGGCATTTACATATGATACTACAGGTCTCAAAGGGTTATTATCTTTATGTAGTTTCCTAGTACCCCCAGACTATATGGCCAACCGAAACTACATAAAGATAATAACCCTTTGAGAAGGGCGTGTACGTCCGTCTCGGCCAGTGTCAAATGGCCAATGGCGGACAATTTGAACACTTCCGTTGACATTTTTTTGGTGTCTTGTTTGACGACAATCCAAGATAAACCTCGGATTATAATTTATCTGATTTTTTAAAATAATTTTTGATTAGTTTTTCATTAGAAATAAAATTTTAATTTTTTGAAATTCGAAAGCATTTTTCTCCCAAAAATTGTTATGTAAGGTACCAAACTTTTTATACCGTTGCATGCACAATGGAATACCTAACGACAAGGGGTAATAAATGTGGCGGGTTAACATTTGAAAAAACTAATGACGTCACGCCCGCGCGCAACCAGATGACGACAGAATTAAATTCACGATGTTATAAAGTGCACGGGATAAAAACAAAATCGACCTGTTTCAGGGTTTTTCCATCAAACCGAAGATAACAGAAATATTAATTTTGTTCCAGACTTTATATACACCCTGTATAAATCATTATGTAAAAATACAAACTTCAAATGCAATATCACAAATTAACTCTATTAAATTACACACTAGTGTGAAATTTTACATAGTGATGTAATTTTACGTGATAATCCATGTGAAATAGTTTCCTATTATACTATGTGTAATTTTACACAAAAATTTTTTACAGTGCAGAATTAGGTGTTTTAACTCTGACTAAAAGTTCGCACATGCGTGTTTACGTATTTCAAGCAGAATTCTTTAAATTTCGTTGTGGTTAGTAGGGTCAGTTGTGTTTAGGTGTTATCAATAACGATTGCTTTATTTGTTATTGTACATAGTGGAAATACATAACCTCCGATTATATTCATATTAGTATATAAGATATAATTGTATAGGTATAAAAGATAAATTTGTGTTGGAAATATACAAACAAGAATATTCTATAAAAGATTATTTACGATAATAATTTTGTATTATCAAAGGTCCATAATGTATATTCATTTTCTACAGAATGTCTCTCAGTTTTAATGCTATTGTTGGTAGTTGGAAACATTAAGATTTCTTCTATTAAATCTCTTAAAACAGATATTATGATGTCTTAAGTATTATAAAAATGATTTCAAGACTTGCAACTAAACACTCCATATTTGGAGTATTATTAAATTAAAACTATAATCACAGATTACAAATATTTTATGTAGGAATATATACACATACTTAAAAAAATAAACCTAGTCAACATTAGTAAGTCAAGCTTTAGTAATGACAAAAACTCAAACTAGTTGGCATTAAACTTAAACTGGCGCATGCCCATTAGAAAATCCGGAGACTGTCGAATAACTATCACAAATTCTCTCTACGAACAAACCTAATATTTCCTTATACTACGTATAAAAAAGTAAAAAAACAGATTTCACATTTAATAATAAGTTAATCAATACGAAAATGCAAAACGTGGTTCTCAAGAGACATTCTACACTCCATTTTATTGTAGTTTTCAAGTAATTCTCCAATAAGCTTCTCAAAACCATCATTTTTTTACCACTTAGTTCAACGTTCTTGAAATATTGCTTAGACTGCACATATTTCAGTATTTTTCTTATTTGAAGTGAAACAAGTATTTCTTATTTAAGCTTAGTAGCTTCACGCTTTACGAAAAACAACGTCATTAAGGTAGTTAAAAACAACATCAATGCTGATACAATTTTTTTAATTAATAGCAATTTTGTATTCAATGGTGGTAACAAATGTTTTTAAGGGACGGGTAAAAGGATTAGCTTATGTTTAAATATATTCATTTCTCTCAGCACATTTCTCCAACAGCAGGAGCGCTATCCTCTTCTGACCACGTTCTACTAGTCTCACTCTCCGGAGCGCTTACTAGGGGTTACTGTGGATATCTAGGATATTTCAGTTTTCTAGAGACTTCGTTGGTGTGGCACACGTGTAGGCCACTTCTTTTCCACATAACGTCCGATATACCTATGTTATTAAAATTTGCTTTATTTCTTTTTTCATCAGGGAAGAAATCATGTTGTTGAATTTGTTTTCAAGACACATTCACCGGCCTAAAATTAAGTTCAATAGCTTACGTAGTATACATTTTATTTCTTTTTCGAGTTCAGCTCATAGAAATTGTCCAAAAACACAATTATTTCCATAGTCGTAAAACGGCTATAAATTAATGTAAGAGACTATTAATTTTAAGAACAAATTTAACTTTTACATATATCTTCAATCATGTTAAAATTTAATTCGTGATCTGTAATGCTTGCAGAAATGTAATAACACTGACCAAGAGATTTCAGTTTCTCGTTTAGCCATTGAATGCTAATTTGGTTTAAAATTATCCATAACTTGCTATTTCTTGTGTCTGGGGTTCAACAAAAAAACCTTCTTTTCGTTTTTTTTTATTTTTGGAAACTTTTCTCGATAGATTTAAAACCATCACCTTCTTCATCCAGTGCCTTAAGAACGGTGTTTATGAGCCCTAGTTTAACGTGCAGATATGATATTTTGATCTTTTCGTTAGCTTTGCTTCATGGAAACAGCATGTGCTATTGGAAAGGTAGAGCTTCCTATTATGTAACAATACTATGTTGACGCTAGTATTTGACGAGCAAGAAGAACAACTTTCAAGAACTGGTGTCATGATGTATCTCGTAAGTTTCAAGAAGTTTACAAACATCATTACAGTATGTCAAATTGCCTGCCATAACATAAAAATCCACAAAATTTGCATACCTGTTCTGATAAATACTAATTCGTGTTTCTTTCGCTAAGTTTCCATTGCTGTAATCTAACAGTGTCTCTACATAATCATGGTTTCTTTGTTTCGGCGGTTGCACCTGACCGTCTTATTAACGTAAAAATAAAAATCTTCAACATGGTTCTTCTGTTCTCTCCGACGCATTGGAATGGCGAAAGGGAAAAAATATCGCCCCGATAACAAATCTATCAAATATCTGGTGCATGTAGTACATAATATACATCATAGACGTGCTTAAGGAAAACCCACGTAGAGCTTTCAACAATTCTTCAATATCGGCATCACATTAGCGCATAAATTAAATTAGATTTGCTATAAACCCCTAATCTGTACTTGGTTTTCCGAAATATATTTATCATCGGGTATTTTTTATTTATGTATCACAATGCAGTTATTTATAGAACATACTCTGTGTATATAAGTAGGTTTACACAGATATGCGTACAACTGCGTACCAAGGTTCAGTCATTTAACTTTTTTTTAAATACGTTGCTTTTGTTGGTTGAAAATAATAACACTAGGTCAAGGTCCATAATTATACAATAAACTTGCCATTCCAGTGAGTAATCTTACTCATTGCTATGACAAATGATTTTGTCACTGTAATAATACAAGGTAATCAATTTTTTCGCTCTTAATTTTTAACAGATAATTAGTATCTTTATCTTTTCTATCATGGTAAAATATATTTACATTTCATCTATGTATTCCAATAAGGTGAAATAATGAATGCACATTTTTTACTGGCGACGAGTAAGGTAATATGTATATAGTATTTTATGTGTATCTGTGTATTTCAATAATCGGCAATAACAAGAATACTAACTGATCTACAGAAATTCACTTGAATGAAGCAAGCAAGAAATTCAATTTGTTTAAAATCATGTTCTGTCATCTCTAACCGTCTCACATAGAAGATGTAGATACCTTCTAACAACATACCTACTTAAAAATAATGATTAGTTCGTCAACAATAAAACACTATTCCATATCTTTGGTTGTTATGATTTCTTCATCTGACGAAAATCAAGATAAAAAATATTTGGTAAATACTGAAATAAGTGAAAGCAAGGAATACTTAAACCAGGATATAAATAATATGAATGTAGAAATAAATTATGATTTAATTTGATTACTTTGTCAACTATTAACTACATAATAAGGACATTGGTAACTGATCCCTTTACCTAGCGAATATTAACATGTATTTTTGTTATATATATATAACACATACACATAGTTAATTTTTAATTTTCATACGGTTTTTATTAATTTTAGCTGATGATAGCTGACATATAGGCCAATCAAAGTAATATATTTTGAGGAATTAATTTCCAGCAAGCTGGAAATCGTTTTAAAACCTATATTTGGTCCGTGTAATCTGAGTTTGCACTATTCTAGGTGGTGAGCTTAACTTTTAGTAACCGAAAAATCGCCAAATTTTAGCACCTTTTTTTATTTTTTTGCTTGTAGCTGGAAAGCGGTGCGTCGGACGGAAAATGTCATTCTATTTAAAAATACAGTGGACTAAATTGTGCGTCGACTGTTAAAAACGGAAAAAATTTCGTATTTTGGTGCAACCTTACATTATGCGGCTTTCCAAGACCACATATCTTGAAAACAGATACTACTATTGAAAAAACACGTGGAATAAAAGTAGAGAATAAAATTCTACGTAATATAACTGCCTCAGTTTTTTAATTGAATCAATTTTGAAACACTAAATTTTGCATCAATTTAAAGTCTGTTTTTTTACTTTCAGATTGGTGCGAGAGAAAAGTTGATTATACTTGATAGAAAGTGACAAACATGAATGACCCGAAGTGTTTAATTTGTGATAAACCATTACATGATGAGACTACAGTAAAAGAAAGAGGAATAGAAACATTGATAAAAAGAAATATAGCAAGGAAGGATGAGAAGCACCTTCAACTTCAGTTGTGATTCACGAAAGATGCAGGAAAATATATTCAAAGGAGAAAAGATGTGACGAAGAAAACCCCAAGAGGCGTAGAGAGAGGCTCCCGACTTTCGATTTTAAGAAGAGATGTGTCAGACGCATCACAGGAATTTGTGGCTAAAGAAAGCAAGAAGCCCCTGAACAAGCGAGTTACAGTGCAGTATGTGTCAACAATTGAGTTGAAAAATTACCTTTTGACTGCAGCTGAATGGTGGCAGGATGAAGAGGTACTTGAAGGAATTCGTCTTGAAAATGATTTGGTTGCGGTAGAAGCCAGGTACCACCGCTCCTCCAGTATCAAGTTCCTGAAAAAAGATGCAAAAACTGGA
Organism: Amphimallon solstitiale; assembly: GCA_963170755.1. Classification (NCBI taxonomy): domain Eukaryota; kingdom Metazoa; phylum Arthropoda; class Insecta; order Coleoptera; family Scarabaeidae; genus Amphimallon; species Amphimallon solstitiale. The sequence goes on from OY720679.1 coordinate 19,629,014, forward strand.
TTGTCAGTTGGCCGGCCTAAATGAAGATGAAGATGTGTCACTGGCATTCAACTATATTTGCAAATACATGGAGGAAAATGAAGACCAATTCCAATTCAGTTTGTCAGAAATTTTGGAAGACTTCGAAGGCTTTGTCCCAAGTCATAAATCCCTGATGAAAAAGCTGAAAACAAAGTAGGAAGACGACATTATTATCACTAGCGGAAGGAGTAAAAATAAGCCACCTGTAATATGCTTTCGAAATACAGGTTACAAAATTTTAACTCAGTCTTGGTATAAGTCCAGGAATGTCGACGAAAAAGAAGAGCGACTTAGCATAGTGAAACCCGCCGCTGCCATTATCCGCGAGGATATTAGGTCAGTGATTTATCCCCTTGATACTTGCCCCAAAGTAGACGAATGTTTGAAGGACGTTGAGAATGACATTCCAGAAACCCTTAAGGTACTTGTAGGGTCAATTGTAAACCCCAAAAAGGGAAACATGCCTTCCGCTCGGCCTAAACAAAAAACGAAAACCTGTGCTATTGCTCACGCAATAATTAATGCTGCGAGACTGCGGTCCTTTCTGTCCCCACTGCTCGTAGGACTCGGTGCAACGCTTCATCAGAAGTACGGATCAAGAGATGTGTTATCAAGTCTAGGGTTTTCTTGTTCATATTTCGAAGTTCAGCTGTTTCAAACATCTGTCCTTCAAGACCCACCACAGGTCGTTCTGGAAAATTCTTTCAGCCAGTGGGTGCGTGACAATGCTGATGTTAACGTAGACACGATTGACGGCTCCAACACATGGCATGCTATGGGTGGGCTCCAATGAATAACCCCTCACTCCTCAACATATTCTGAGGGTGTACCTTCAAATCCAGGACTGGTATGATAGACCAAAGGATCCTCTGAGCTGGGGATGGAGGAGGACGGACCTTGGCCTTCTCCCCATCATAAACACTAAGGATCCAGCTCCAGTTGAAATTCTCAACACTGTTCCCTGCAAATGTACAAAGGAGTGTACAGGGAAGTGCAGCTGCCGAAAAGTAGGCATGAAATGTTCAAGAATATGCCTCAACTGCAACGGCCAGTCATGCTCGAGTTCAGCATTCTTCGAGGATGAGGATGTGACTGATATTGCCGCAAAAGCAGAAATTGGTGAGGATAGTCCCGTTAAAGATAATCCCGATAAAGAGGACCTTGATATACAACCGCGTCCGAGCTTCTCAGATGAAGGACCATCAACATCTAAGAAAATGCGAACATGAATGCTGCTACATTTTGTGCTGCATACCTATCGATTTATATCATCTTTATATTCAAATTTTCATCAATAAACTATAATTTTTTTTTGTTACTTCATTGTACCTAAACTAGCTATGATTAATTTAGTTATTAGGAAATTAATAATAATAATAATAATAATAATACTTATTAACGATTTAATGGTAATACAGAACTTTGATAAACTTAATATTGATTTTTATTTGTACTACTCGAATTTCTACTCAGGTTATGCATATTCCTTTAACATTGCAAAGCAATAAGAAGTGCTGTTTTGGTGCAAAATGTTGATATTTTTTACCTTAAATGACATAAAATTACTCAAAACGTCGAAAAAAACAATTTCGAATTGATGCCAAATTTCGAATTTTCAATGAATGTATTTAAAAACTAAGAAATCTATGTAACGTGAAATTTTATTCTCTACAACATTTATTCCATGGATTTTTTCATAGGAGTATCTGTTTTCAAGATATGTGGTCTTGGAAATACGAAAAAAAACGAAAAAAATACGAAATTTTTTTCGTTTTTAACATTCGATTTTGGCTATACCACTAAACCGAATTTGATTTTTTAAATGTCAGTCGACGCAGAATTTAGTCCTCTGTATTTTTAATTAGAATGACATTTTCCGTCCGACGCACCGTTTTCCAGCTACAAGCAAAAAATAAAAAAAGGTGCAAAAATTTGGCGGTTTTAAGGTTACTAAAAGTTAAGCTCACCACATGGGATGGTGCAAACTCAGATTACACAGCGACAAGCGTTCGAAGATGTCTAATCAATTTTGTTGTATAATTATCGAAATTTCCAGTAAAACGTTTGTCCACCAGTACATGCATGCGTACTCTATCATAAATTATGTAATGGTGTCTGTAATTGATTGACGGTTGCGATTTAGAAATGTTCTTGTTATAAACAAAAAAAATTAAAGTTTTTTAAAATTATGACGTCCTATTTTATATATAAGATGTCAGTAAACACACTTTCCGTAAATTAAAAAAATATATCTTAACCTACATGTCACTTTTTTGAGTTGAAGCTAAGTACTCCCGTTCCACCTACCCCCTAATCAAATTAATTCAAGCCTAGTTCGCAAGTAAATACTAGTTTAAAATTTAAATTCGCACAAACTGTATGACAGCACTTTCAACATCTGATCCACATTTCACTAACTTTTGAAAATGAATACGATTCATTGTCATAAATACAGGCCTTCATCACACTGTTCAATGCTTTTAAATTTATCATCATTTTCACTTTCAATTCATCACTTCTTTACTACGTCTTCGCACCAATTCTTCGAGGTTTTTTAGCTGTTTTTCTCCTTATTCTTAATTTTTTTTTAAATTTTTAAAAAGTGAATAAAATAGGAAAGAGTAGAGCGCGGACATGACCAGTTTAAACTACGAGGAAGTTACAACGGGGCAAAGAAATAATGCAAACAACACGAGCTTACTGAATAGCACTAATTCATATGGTGAACTGCAACATCTGTTTACGCCCGAGAAGTGCCCGAGAATGAGAGCAAAAAATGCCCATAAAATAAGGAAATTATGAGTAAAATCCTTTTTTCATCGGCGTAGATAGGAGCCTGAGAAGTTTTTAAAATGTATTATATTTACCTTATATTTCGCAAGAGAAATAAAATTTTCATTCATACTTACGTTAGTTTCGTTTTTTCATTGTTTTGACTGTTAATTACGTACTTCGTAATTTTTGTAATAGTCTGTTTAATACCGGTTTATTGAATCGGCTTCTCCCAATTATCTTGACGTAAGTGTGCACTGGATTTCGTTTAGTTTCAATAACATACGCGTACATTTGTATTTATCATTTATTTAGATCTAGAACGTTGTTTATGTTACTTTTTCTGATATGAAAATGAATTGTCAGTGATTCCGAAATTTATTACAAAGTCTGTAAAATATCGTTACAGAACGCCAAAATATCGCACGTTCGTCACTTAGCTTTCCTAAATCATACACAGAAATAGTTTTTATGCAGAGAATTTCGATAGTTTACAAAATTTCGTTACATGTCTAAAACACTGAAATAAAAGAATATTTCCAGTACTCACCTATAACCAGTTGCGATGTAGAAAGGACGTTTTCTATCTACAAGGATGTACTTAATTCAAAGAGAACAAGTCTTACAGAAGAAAAAATGAACAAATAATAAGGTATTTTGTATTTTATAGATCACCAGCCACTTGTTATCCAATTATGTAAATAAAATTTAAACCTCTTTAAAAATACAGCATTTCAATAGTGCGCCCATGGGCGATGAGTCATCAACCGTATGTGTCCGCGCCCTAGTTAAAACACAACAGCGTTGTGATTTGTGTTTTCATCTGGTCGCTCGAATTATGACCAATACTAAGAAATTTTTTTCTCAGGTAACATTAGAGAAAAAAACAAGAGAAAACGGAATCTGTAAAAGGCTTCATATAATCTAGTCCTGATAGTAGTTGAAAGTATCCCCTAGCATTAATTCAAATGGTAATACTAGTTCCCTGGATAGGGAAAATTCACACTCCAGAAACGATGTTTACGATCCTCTTACATACTGATGTAGCAGATAAAAACGTCAATGCTGCAAAATTTGATCAACTATCGAAATATGGGAATGGCAGCTTTTAGCAAAAATTCCACTCAAAATTAAAAAGCAGTCCCAGTAATTAATTCGTTGCAACTAAAATCCGACTTTCACACTCAGCCTTTACCACAACAGGTAAAAAAAAGAAATATAAATTTAACAAAAATTGTTGCAACAAATTTAACAAGCCTCAAACTACAACACAATTAAAACTCCACGCGTAAAGTTTCAGTAACAAGAAAATCAAAAGTGAGATAAAGCCTACAGAATGGCTAGATCAACCAGTCAAAGAAGATCTGTAATCGTCAATAAAGACTTGAAAAGAAGATAAATGCGATGTTAGGTGTGTAACGTGTGTGGAGTTGCTCCGTAGTTTATATGGTGTTTTACCTGGTAATTTGGGCTATTTAATTCTGATAGTTTGTGAATACGTTGTATAGTAACATTGTTAACCGAAATGCCTATTACCAGGGATCAAAGGGACGAATTTAAAAAGTTATTTAAAGATTGCATACATGAATTATTGCAAAGTGAAAATTTTATTGATAAAATGGCGCAGCAGTTGTCAGAAAAACTCGGTGATACTTTAAAAAAACTTAACGCACGATGTGATGGGTTGGAAAGTGACAATCGCAGGCTGGAGAGAAGGATAGACGAACAGGCACAGTACTCGCGCAGAAATAACATTCGTATATTTGGTGTACCTGAAGATAATAACGAAGACGTCGAGGATATTGTAATTGATCTATTACAAAATAAATTGAAAATCGATGTAGGTGCCAAAGATATAGATCGATGTCATCGAATAGGGAAAGTTTCAGCAGGAAAACGCGCTATAATAGTGAAATTCATAAGTTACAAATATAAATATCTCGTAATGCGCAACAAATATAATGCAAAAGATTATAAAATATTTATTGCGGAGGATCTTACGGCAGACAACTTCAGTTTATATCACGCAGCTCAACAACGATATGGTAGAAAAAACGTCTGGACCACCGATGGTGTTGTGAACGCTAGGATAGGGGCTGATAAACATCGAATTAAGTCTTTAGAGGATCTTGAGACGCTCCATGGGTAATACTGTCTGGATGCATATGATTCAATATGAATAGTATAGTTGATTTTGTATGAAGTTAATGTAAGTAGAAATAAAATACTATTGCTTTTGTTAGTACTACTGTACGTGCTAAACAATTAAAATGAAATCACTCATACTGTACATGCTACTAAAGCCAAATTAATGTTATATTTGAGATTTCTTTTTTTCTTTCTTTTGAACTGAATGTAATGCATTTAGAATTTAAGGCACTTTTGTAGCTCTTATAATTTTATAATTTTAATTATATTTTATTTTTGTGTTTTTGGTGATATTGAGTGTTTCTGTTATACATTTGTGCATATCTTCATGGAGCAGACGTAATTAAATAAATTTCCTTTTTCTGGTTCTGCATATTGTAATGTTTAGTCTGTCAATTGCTGCTTAATAAATATGTCCATGTTTGAGTGGACACGGAGCGATTTTGCATTGTAGTATTGCTATAGTTTGTTAATTGCCTTTAATTTTTCTGTTTGTTATTATATTATTATAGTTACTTACACAAATATCCTTGGATTTGTTGGACTAGCAAATGGCTGTGGAGCCTTTTAAGGTACTACATTTGAATATTAGATCACTGCTGCCGAAATTAGAAAGATTAAAAACTATTTTATATGACTATAATTGCGACATTTGTTGTTTATGCGAGACATGGCTTTCAGACAGTGCTTCTGATGCACGTTTATATATACAGGGTTATTCCCTAATTAGAAAAGATAGAGACTCGCGAGCGGGGGGTGTGGCGATATATTGTAGAAATCAGTTCCGATATAAAATACTGCAATCCGGTGGTGGTATTGAACAATTATGGATATCTATTGTATTAAATGCGCAAACTTATAGTTTTGGTGTTGCTTATAGACCATTTCATTGCAATTATAACTTTTTTATTAGTGAATTAGAAACTAGTTTATCTGCATTTATTCCAGAATGTGAGTATATTGTATTAACAGGCGATTTTAATATTGATCTCAACAATATCGGTAGTTTAGCAAGTACGACACTCATAGATACGATGTTATCGATGGATATGGTTCAAGTTATACAATCACCTACTAGAATTACGTGCAATACTTCTACTTTAATTGATTTAGTTTTCATATCTAATAGGGACTCACTACTAAATGCCCTAGTTGAGCCAGTTCATAATCTCTCCGATCACGAGCTGTTGGTCTGCACCTTTAAAATTCAGTTTAGGAAAACCAATGTTGCTTGGCGTACATATAGAAGTCAGAAATATTTCCGTATGGATATATTTCAAGAAAATTTATATAATACACCGTTCCATTTAATTTTTGATATGGACGGCGTTGATGAGAAAACTGATTTTTTTACTAACAATCTCAAATCTCTATTTGACACCCATATGCCTTTAGTGATTTCTCGGTTTACCAGACCTCCAGCGCCTTGGATGACCGATACGATAAAACTTATGCAAAAATTGCGTGACAATGCCTATAGGAGATTTCAAAAAAGTAAATCTGTACCACATTGGAATTATTATAAATCACTGCGTAATACTACAACCGAGGCAATACGTCGGGAGAAACGTGCATACGCTGCATATAAACTTGGGAGAGCAAGCGGCAGCAAAGAATTTTGGAAATTGCTGCGAGGTATGGGAGTAGTTGTTTCTAGGGGAATTAGCCTACCATCACATATAAAAAACGCTGGTGAAATAAATGATTTTTTTGTTAACTCTGTTCCAAATTTGCATCAGGATGGTGCTGTTTTTAATGATTACATGTCAACGCGTTTACTTGATGTTGATTTCCAATTTCAAACAGTGGATGAACAGACCATTTATGAATTAATTTTTTCTATAAAAACTAATGCTGCCGGTATAGATGGACTTAATATAAAATTTATTCAATTATGTACACCTCATATTGTCTCTTATCTTACGCATATAATTAATGAATGTATAACTACCGGATGCTTTCCAAGATGTTGGAAGCTTTCATTGATTACACCGTTGCCGAAGAGAGCTGATGTTCGTGAGTATAGTGATCTTAGACCAATAAGTGTGCTTCCCGTTTTGTCGAAGGTTATTGAAAGGGTTATTGAGCAACAATTACGAAATTACGTGTCAGAAAATAACATTTTACCTGTAACACAATCGGGGTTTAGGAAGGGATACAGTTGTACTACTGCTTTAACAAAAATTGTTGATGATATAGTTATGGAAAGTGACAGGGGGAGGTGTACGTTGTTGTGTTTGTTGGATTTTTCAAGAGCCTTCGACACAATAAACCATGATTTGATGGCTTCAATTCTTCATCACCTTGGTCTGGGATCAACTGCTGTAAAATTAATATATAACTACCTTACCGGCAGAAAGCAATGCGTTACTATTGATAACAATATCTCCGAATATAAAGCGGTTGATTCTGGTGTTCCTCAAGGGTCTATTTTAGGTCCATTATTGTACACAATATATACTTTTAATTTTATTAACTATGTGCGTTACTCACACTGTCATTTCTATGCTGACGATACTCAGCTGTATTGCTCCTTTGACAAAGGAAATTTTGAAGATGCGTGCTATAAAATGAATTTAGATATTGAAAGTCTAGTTAGAGAGTCAAAAAGACATTCACTACGCTTGAATTCTGCCAAAACAGAATTGATTTTGTTCGGTCCAAAAAGAATTAGGTCTGATCCTAATTATCGTTCTAAGGTAAAAATAATTGTTGATGGTACAGCTATTGCTTTAAAACCCTGTGTAAAAAATTTAGGTGTTATTCTAGATGAGAATTTGAATTTCTGTGACCATATAAATCAGTGTACCAAACGTAGTTATGCAGCCTTGAGGGTGATATATGCTAGTAGGATGTTTATTACAAGACATGTAAAGAAAGTATTGTGTGAATCTTTAGTTTTATCGCATATGAATTATTGTGACTCTTTATATCATGCATCACTTGATTCTCGAAACGTTCGTAAAATACAAAAAGTTCAGAACTCTTGTTTGAGATTGATATTTAATGTTAGACGAAGATCTCATATATCACATAAACTATTGGAAGTAGGATGGTTGAATATGTTCAGCCGTAGACGCCTACATGCTGCTAGCTTATATCATTCCATTATTTTAACTCAAAAGCCTCCGTATTTGTATAGAAATATTACCTTCAGATCGGACGTACATAATATAAATATACGCTTTAAAGGAACTTTAACTCCGCCTGAGCGTAATACTCAGTATGCTAAAAGATGCTATTCCTACCAGGTGGCGTATATTTATAATGCTATTCCACGGGATATAAAAGAAACTTGGTCCGTAAAATTGTTTAAACTTAAGCTTTATCGGTATCTCTTTCGTGGGCAGCGGTGATCCGGTGTTTGTGGATTTGCTAGTCTTGCAGATGTGTACTAATCACAATCTATCTTTAGGTTAGTTATCTTTAAGTTAGTTTAATTAGGGTTGAGTGGAAGAGCAGTAACTACGTTAAGTAGCGAGCTGAACTTCGCCTTATTTTCTTTTTCTTGTTATTTAAATAATATAAAATTATACGAATAATGTAGGTTCATGCCAGGGGAAAATAAAAGGCTATTATTATTATTATTATTATTATTATTAAAAGGAAAAAATGAGATCTAGACCACAGATTTAGCAGAAACTTCATTAAAAATTAATCCCGAATTATTTTTCAATTATAAACAATTAAGTATCTAATCACCTGTGCCGATAAAAAAAAACTTATTTAAATATTAATAAGAAGAACCGTTACAATAAAGCACAGATAGCGCCAAAAGCATGAACGAACGAAAATGTCTTCTTTAAATATTTAAACCCGAGCAAAATAAACCACAGTGCTACGAAGATGAGAAGCTATTACATAATAATTAATAACATTTAGTAATGCAATTTAGTGAAAATATACTCAGACTAAGTAAACAACAAAGTATAACAACCAAGACTGAAGGTACGCAACCAAAAGCGCAATAACAATACCTTGGCATACCCAATATATACAGGGCACGATTTTTATACCATAACACGGCATAACTAATGCTAGTATTTTTATTCTCGTCGTAATGATATAGCATATACAGAGTGATTCATCTTCCTTGGGAAAGCATATTGTGACTTTATGTCAAAAAATATTTCGAGGCGGATTTCTTCTTATGCTAGCCACTTATTTGGATTACCCTTCAAATTTATTTTATATTATACAGAATGTTCCATAACTTCGTGGCTGACCATAGTTATAGTTTTTTAAATGGAGCACCTTGTATTTTATTATTATATTTTTATATTTACCGTGTAATTCTTAATGAAAAAGTTATAAGGTAATATAGTACTAAAATTTAAAATCTATTTCTAAAAAATTCAATGTTTCTATAAAATTATAATTCTCGAAAACGACATATTAGATGAACACAATTTTTGATAGTGCTGTTCGCACTAAAGGTCCTGATACAAGCTTAATTTATTTTTTTTCAATTACTAGTTGCGTGTGCAGAAAACTGGATTAAAATTACATGACATGTTTTTGTCTAAAAGTGAAATGGAAGATCCTGTATATCGGATCATTTTTAATTGTTTACTAAATTTCGCACCAACAACATTTAAGATATTATTACTTAAAGTTACCATTACTGAACTATCTTCGTTTTTTGATAAACTTTTACCATATTTACGTTTTGTATATGAATGCGGTATGTTGAGTCATGGATATTCGCCGCAAAATTGACAACTGAATATTTTATTTTTATTATAATTTAATAAGATCCTTCTCAGTTGACAAGCAAGCACCCCTAGCAGCATTTTTCGAATTTGGCGGGAATTTTAAGTTTGCACTGGACGCAATAAAATAATATATAGAGGTGTAGTCGCTGATAATTTCACTGCAAAATTAGTGAATAGGAATATAATTTTATGAATAAGTGTTTCTACTACTATATTTTGACCAATCTTCTACTTGGGTACACGATTTGCCTAATAATTTACGCAATAAAATGTGAATTAGCCTACCTGATTCTAATCGATTGTCGTCGTAGCCAACTTAAAATACCAGCGAAATAAAAAGATGCTGCTAGGGACTCTATACCAGCAATATATTTCATGAAATATGTAGAATAAGGCACTATAAACAAATTTTAAAACCAATAACTTGATTTTTGTAGGTATAGAAACAGGAACTATTACGTGAATGGATAAGTAATTACTGGAACAGAAATTATAAAATAACAATAAATATGAACGTTAAAATGTTCAAATGAATATTCATTCACGTTTATATATGGACACGCTTTCGAAATGATAAATCCATTGAGAAAGAATAGGTAGGGAGACGACGTCACGTGATCAAACCGGGCAGAGGTCCGCCATATTGATACTACACTTACGTCAAACAGGTAGTGTTGGTAAAAAGTGTAGTGTTTGTTAAGTGCATCGTGTATTAGAGTTATATAATAAGTTTAATATGTCTGACAGGTGTGGGATGACAGATTATAATTTTGAGTAGTCCGGACTAAGTGAGGCAGCCATATTGGTCCCACACTTAGCCCCGCCCAGTGCTCCTGTTTTGAGAGTACAGCAAATATGCTTTACAGCGTCTCCATAGTATTTTTCCTCAATGGATAAATCGAAAGGAGTTGAGTACTTATATTTGTAAATATTGGTCGAATATGTTCCCGCATAGCTTCTTTTGTGGTTACAGTATCGATAACACGTACTTAAAAGAAGATAGGGATACAAGCAAAGCCAAGATGAAAACACAAATTTCGCTCAAAATTAAATTTATTTCATCTTAATGCGAATGTCGTAAAATTAAAATTTTCTGTGAATATTTTACGCATATGTCAAAATCGTCTAATAAGAATTAAACAATGTGGAGCAATATTCATAACATCCGCTATAACCCATGAAAATATCTGAACAGATATACCGCGAGATCAAAAATTATATTGATAAATGTTTGCAATGGAATGTAAAACGTCTGTCTGAAGTTATATCATTAAATGTCATACTGACATTTGAATGACATAAAATTTGTAAATATATAATGACAGTATGACACTTAATGATATAATGACGTTTTACATTCCATGGCAAACCTTTATCAATATAATGTTTGATCTCGCGGTATGTGTATAACGAGAGAATGCTAGTAATAAGACCACATATACAAACATTAATAGATCTAGTATAAAACTCTATTCTATTAATCACTTTAACTGAAACACTACTTAAGTAACTAATTATCGGTCTTGCAATGACAAATAAATTCTCTCAACAAAGATAATACATAATTGCATAACTCCTAACCGCTTTCCAAGATATATTTTGTGCAAATGGTAAAGTTTTCAAAAATATTCCGTGTAGTGATAATACTTCCAAAATGCTTCATGCTTAGCAATCACAAAACGTAGTTAATGGTGGAAGACCGTAAAATAGTTTAGTATTTCTAAATACAGAACCTAGTATTTTAAAAGCCTTTTGAGTGGTGGTATAAATGTCATTTTTATAAGCTATTTTTTTTATCAAATACAATTTCTAAATATTTATTACATTCAATTCCTTGTGCAATGTCGTTCACTTTCCAAACCCCCACCCTTTCACATTTTATAACAATCGTTACTTACCTAGTAGTGTTCTATTAATATTACACACTCTTCACAATGTATTACAATCATAAACGTAAAAAGCAATCAGATTCTAATTGATCAGGTAAATCGCTTATGAAACAAACAAAAAACAACGGTCCTAAAGCACAATTTTGGGAATCATCAGTGGTCGATTTAAGAAAACCTATTAGATCTAATGTTCCAATACTCTACATAATTTTCGTTGAAATAAGTATCTTAACATGACATAAGGCGGAGACATACTAGCGTGTGTCGTGGCGTGTCGTGACGTGCTCAAAGCATTGGATCCTTAACGGTTAGAAACATATTATCGTAGACTAAAGTGTCGTAATGCAATTTCCTGTCACCGACTGCTCGTCCTATCGTGCCAGAGCGGATTTGGGACGCGTGACGACAAATGTGTTTTTGGAAAGTCACGTGGCTCGCACTGTCTGCAGTGCGCAAAGTTAGCAAACGCTTGAACGCCGCAAAGGCTGGATTGCGGCCCTATGCACACATATTATTTTTAAGTGTGCGGCGCCGCTGCGTGATCGTAGTTTACCTATGTACATATAACCGTGAAATGACGCAACTATGCATCTAGATATTTTTTACTTTCGAATGCTTAGTGCTCGTGGCAGCCGATGAATGCATTTTGAGATGGATGCCTATCGAAGAAGACGTGTAAGTTTTGCTTACCTGGTGTACCAAAAATATATTTTGAAACAAAGTCGACGTTATTGGTTTCACCCATTCACTGATTTAAGACTTACAAGAGGCAGATTTTACACATCATTTGCGAATTTACGAGAAAATCCAGATAACTTTTTTAATTACTTCCGAATGAGTGTTCGATCGTTTGACGAGCTTGCGGGAGAAATTACTGGCAAAATTATTATTATTTATCTGTATCCTCTTTTGCCGTTAGGCGTCGAGGCGATCTGCTTTGCAGAATTTTCTCCATCCTGTCCTATCTTTAGTTATTTTTTGAGCATCTTTCCAGGTATCTCCCCGGTCCGCCAGCAGCTGCGCTATGTCCTGATTCCATACTCTTCTTGGTCTACCTCTGTTTCTCTTCTTAGTCTACCTCTGTTTCTCTTCTTATTCCAGCCGGCCTCCCGTATTTCTTTTACAGGGTTCGTGTTACTTATTCGTGTGAGGTGTCCAAACCAACTAAGTTGTTTTTCTGGGATTTATTCTATTACTGATGTTACAGCTAGTTTTTCGCGTAACCTTTCATTTCTAATTTTATCAAGTCTGGTAACACTAACTATTCTCCTTAAAATCCTCATTTCGGTCGCTGTTATTCTTGATTTCAGCCTCTTAGTCAATACCCATGACTCGCTACCGTTGCATAGTGTCGGAAGAAATATTGTTTTGTAAATCTTTGTCTTTGTTTCCCTGCTGACCTCTCTCTTACTTAAAAATATGTACTTCAGTGCATGATATAAACAGTTTATAATTTTGATTCTATTATTCACATCTGCCTCTATATCTCCTTTGTGGTTGATTATGGTTCCAAGATATTTTAAGTTTTCTGTCATCTTTAATGGATAACCATCTATTGTTATATTTGTTTCTTCTTCATCTTTGGAGACTGCCAATTCTTCCGTTTTTCCTTTATTAATATTCAGTCCAAAGTTCTTTAAAGTTTTGTTCCATATATCTATATTTCTTTGCTGGACATTTTTATTAGGAGCTGCAATTATCAAAGTCATCGGCATACAAGAATTCCTTGGCTATTATAGGTTGAAGGTTTCTGGACCCTACATAAATACCCTTTGTTAGGCTATTGGCACTTCTTGCAATATCGTCCATTACAGTTATAAAGAGAAGGGGACTCAGAACTCCGCCCTGTCTCACTCCTTTAAGTGTGATAAAGCATCTTGAATATCCGCTTTCAGTTCTTATTATGTTGCTTTATATACTTTTAACTGCCTTTAGTAGTTCTTTTTTAATCCCTCTCTTCTCCAGCGATGACCGTATCCTATGCCTCGGAAGTGTACCGAATGCTTTTTCTAGGTCAATTGCACATAGGTACATTTTGCCAATACTACCTAGAATTCTGTCCGAAATTTGCCTTAAACAGAATATCCAGTCCTGCGTGCTCCTGCCCGGCCTGAAACCTGCCCGATTTTCTTGGAGGGTTGAGTCAAAGTTTGCTCTTAATCGCTTCTCTATTATCCTTTCGTATATCTTTCCAGCTACCAATAACAATGAGATAGCTCTGTAATTAGAACATGTCGTATTGTCACCTTTTTTGTGTAAGGGGATGATAATTACTATTCTCCAGTTCTCGGGGGGATGGTTTTCCTTTCCCATGCCAAGTTTATTATTAGTAGAAAAATAAAGGAATAAAATGATTGTTACTTTTTAAACATTCTATTCATTTTAAAACAGATACAAAAAAATTAAGGGTTTTTCATGATAATTTAACTCAAAATTCTTGATTATATTACTATATCTGCATTCTAAGACTTTTTTACCTCGGGCATGTTTGCCTAGTATTTACAGCGCAATTGCAAGGGGTGTTTAAATTTTGGAATATTATTTAAATCAAGATTTATAATTAAAACCTTTAAGAAAACGCTTTATATTTGAGACTTGAGCCTTATTTTTTTTGGAAACAAAAAAATAGCCAGAAATAAATGGTTATATGTTTTGTATATATGTATTTATAAATATAAAATTGTTTCTTGGTCGTGCTTTTAAATATAAATTTAATTATTTCTTGGTGTTAGCGACCTTTTCTATCTACTTAGACACAAATAAAAAACATTTTATTATTATTTTGATTTGTGTATTTCTGATTTATAAAATTTTAATTGCAGAATGTATGAATCACAAATTTTTAATATGTTTTGTATTTGTGTTATATATTTATAATAACTGAAGAAGACATTAAAAAGAAAAGTGTCGAAATGTCTTAAAAGGAAGAAAAAAAATGTTTTTTATTTGTGTCTAAGTAGATAGAAAAGGTCGCTAACACCAAGAAATAATTAAATTTGTATTTATAAATATCTATAAACATACGCAGTCGGGAATTCCCCGAAGAAGTATGCGTCCGTAATGTGTATATTGTTGAATAATGTTTAATACTTTTCCAAATAAAACTATATCACATTGACATAATCTCTTTATTACACACCCTTCTACTGCCTTGTACCACAACAACTATATGTACACGGTTTCTCTCTCTGTCTATTACCCAGGTACCAACCTAAATCTATTACATATATACATTTAGTTATGTTTACCTATATTAACACTCTCCCTTAAACGTAACTTATGTATAAAACGTTCTAACAGAGTAAACAGTATATAACAAACTCATTAACTATGAAATGTTTAAATTATAACAATGTTTTCGAAAAACATTTGCCCCCAAACCTTTTGTAAAAATGTCTGCGAGTTGATCCATGGATTCAATGTATTTAAGTTTGATTTTACCATTCTGCACTTCTTCTCTGATAAAATGATATTTTACGTCGATGTGTTTTGTGCGTTTCATATTTTCTGAGTTATGACTGAGAGCTATGGCACTTTGATTGTCTTCGTATAATGTTATCTCACTTTGAGTGAATATTTGCAAATCTGCCATTAACTTTTTCAGCCATATTCCTTCGCATGCCGCTAATGTTAATGCATTATATTCAGCTTCGGTTGATGATAATGCGACTGTATTTTGTTTCTTTGAGCCCCATGATACAACATTATCGTTAATTTTAAATACATACCCACTCACTGATTTTCGATCTACGGGATCGCTCCCGAAATCAGCGTCACTATAGCCTTCCAAAATGAGATTTGTCGAACTTTTCATATACATCAATGAATAATCTCGCGTACCTTTTAAATATCGAAGGATACGTTTCAAGTATGTCCACATTTCCTCTGTTGGGCTTTTCTGGTATCTGCTAAGATAGTTTATAGCAAACATGATATCCGGCCTGGTACTGAGAGCTATGTACATCAAACTTCCAACCAAGGCACGAAATGGTTGATTTGTAATCCTGGCTGGATCTGTGTTTCTCAACAGTTTCAGATTAGTTTCTATTGGTGTCGATATTACATTGCAATCAGTCATATTGTATTTATTTAGTACAGTTTCAATATACTTCTTCTGATTCAGTTTTACCGTTCCTTCTTTTTCGTCCCATTCAATATCTATACCTAGAAAGTGATTCAGTTCTCCAACATTTGTCATTTCAAATTTCTTACTAAGTTCTTCTTGTAACTGCACTATATCGTCCCTTTTTGTTGCTGCGATTATTAAATCGTCGACATATATTAATATATAGATCCGACGCTCTCCCTTAATTTTTGTATATAAGCAACTATCATTTTCGGATCTGATAAAACCTAATTTCAATATGAAGTTGTTAAAACACTCGTTCCATTTCTTAGGTGAGGTTTTTAATCCATATATCGCACGTTTTAGTTTACAGATTAAATTTCCCTTTCTTTCAAAACCTACTGGTTGTTCCATGTAAACTGGATCTTCATTTTCGATTTTCCCGTTTAAAAACGCTGTTTTTACATCTAACTGTACTTTATGCAATTTTAAATGGTTTGCTACCATTATTAATAATCGAATTGTAGGCATTTTTGCAACCGGCGCATATATGTCTTCTTTCATGGTCATTCCTCCATTTTGCATAAAGCCTCTTGCTACAAGCCTTGCTTTAAATCGCTCGTTCTTTTCTTTTTTTCTTTTAATTGTATATACCCACTTACAGTCAATTACATGTTCATTTTCTGGTCTTTCTACCAGTTCCCAAACATCATTTTTCTGCATTGATTCCATTTCTTCTTGCATTGCTGCTTGCCATTTATGGCTATCTTCACCATTTATTGCATCCTCATAGGTCTCTGGAACCTTCTCTGAGCATGTTAACAATGTGTCAACTACATAATCTTTGAAACGTTCTGGAAGTTTCCTAGTTCGTTTCCTTTCCACATTATTTTCATTCTCTGTGTCACTTTCTTCTATCACCTCTTCTTTCTCTATTCGCGTTTCTTTCTCCTCATCGAATGCCTCAATTGTCAATTGTCTTGCAGGTTGATTCGGTGAATTTAAACTTTCTATCGTTTTGGTTTCATCGAAAGTAACATTTTTCGAAAATTTGAATTTTCGTTGTGTTGGCTCCCATAACTTATACCCATTCTCCACATAACCAACGAAAATACATTTCTCATTTTTAGCATCGAATTTGCTTCTGAACTGTTTCGGAATATATATATATATATATAATCGATAAACCAAATTACCCGAAGGTGTAGGTTATTACTTTGTCTATTTACTATTTTCATATATAAACTTTGCCCACTGTTTTTTATCACTTGTCAACTTCAGCGCTTCTTTCCACGTTTTGCCCCTTTTCTCTAGTATTACTGCTACCTCCCCGTTCCACGTTTTCTTAGGTCTGCCCCTGCTCCTCCTGCCGGTTATCCTCGCATCCCATACATTTTTCGCTTGTCTGCTGTTGCTCATCCTGTTTAGATGTCCAAACCATCTTAGTTGCTGGTTTTCAATATTGCCCAATATTGGTTCTACTTCCAGTTCTTTTCTTATAATTTCATTTCTTATCCGATCTTTGCGTGTGACCCCTTTTACTTTCCTTAGGTATTTCATGTCGATTGCCTGTATTCTGCTCTTCATTCTGACTGTCGTCACCCAGCTCTCGCTGCCGTATGTTAATACTGGTCTGAACACTGCTCTATATATTGCCATCTTTGTTTTGCGACTGATCTCCTTGTTGCTCAGGAACCACCCAGAAAGTGAGAAGTACACTCCTGCCGCGCTGGATATTCTTTCATTTACTTCCTGTTCCATGTTACCATGCCTTTCTATTTGGACTCCCAAGTATTTGAATCTATTCACTTGTTCTATTTTTTGTTCTTGAATTTGTATATTAATTTCTTCGTTATCCTTGCCGATGACTAGTATTTTTGTTTTATTTGTGTTTATTTTCATGTTCCTTTTGGATAACTCCTCATGCCATACTGTGATGTTCTTCTTGAGGTCTTTTCCGCTTGGTGCACATAGCGTTATATCGTCGGCAAAAGCGCAGTTCGAAATTGTAACTGGACTCAATCGTTTGTATCCTACGGTTACTTTCTTAGTTTTGTCATTTGTGGCTTTAATTACGTCGTCCATCACTGTTATGAATAGCAGAGGGCTAAGGACACCACCCTGTCTTAAGCCATCTTGGATCTCGAACTCCTCGGACTCCATATTATTCTTCCTGACGTAGCTGGTGTTTTTATCATACAGGCTTTTTATTGCTGTTCTTAAATGCTCCTGGATGCCTCTTTCTTTTAAACTGTTCCAGACTATGCTTTTCGGTATTCGGTCGAAGGCCTTCTCAATATCTATGAATGCCATGTATATTGGTTCGTTTTTTTCCCTAGCTTTCTCTATTAATTGTTTAATTGTAAAGATGTGATCTTGTACACTTCTGCCCTTCCTGAACCCACTCTGGGTTTCTTCCAACTGCCTTTCTATTTCTGGTCTTAGTTTTTTCTCCAGGGCACTTTCGTATATTTTAGATACTATACTTAGCAAGGTTATTCCCCGGTAGTTCGCGCAGTCTTTCGTATCTCCTTTCTTATGTATAGGGACGATTGCACCAGTTTTCCAGTCCTGTGGTACTTGTGTTGTTTTCCATACTTGATTAAGAAATTTAACTATCATTTCTTTGCCTTGTGGGCCCAGGTGTATTAACATTTCCGGGGTTATCTTATCATGCCCAGCTGACTTTCCCCTTTTGATATTGCTAATTATTTCCTGTATGTCGTCTACATTTATTAGTTCTCCATCTCCTGTTTCTCTCCTTTCTTTTGCTTCTCCTTCCTTCCCTTTGTTTTCTTGTCCATTTCCCGTATTTAATAGTTCGTCGAAGTATTCCTTCCATCTTTTCATTATTTCTTTTCCATCGGTTACTACTTCACCGTTTTTCTTTTTTACATGGTTTAAATTATATTTCTTTTCTTTTCGGGCATTCTTCATTACTTTATATATATCGCACGTTTTAGTTTACAGATTAAATTTCCCTTTCTTTCAAAACCTACTGGTTGTTCCATGTAAACTGGATCTTCATTTTCGATTTTCCCGTTTAAAAACGCTGTTTTTACATCTAACTGTACTTTATGCAATTTTAAATGGTTTGCTACCATTATTAATAATCGAATTGTAGGCATTTTTGCAACCGGCGCATATATGTCTTCTTTCATGGTCATTCCTCCATTTTGCATAAAGCCTCTTGCTACAAGCCTTGCTTTAAATCGCTCGTTCTTTTCTTTTTCTCTTTTAATTGTATATACCCACTTACAGTCAATTACATGTTCATTTTCTGGTCTTTCTACCAGTTCCCAAACATCATTTTTCTGCATTGATTCCATTTCTTCTTGCATTGCTGCTTGCCATTTATGGCTATCTTCACCATTTATTGCATCCTCATAGGTCTCTGGAACCTTCTCTGAGCATGTTAACAATGTGTCAACTACATAATCTTTGAAACGTTCTGGAAGTTTCCTAGTTCGTTTCCTTTCCACATTATTTTCATTCTCTGTGTCACTTTCTTCTATCACCTCTTCTTTCTCTATTCGCGTTTCTTTCTCCTCATCGAATGCCTCAATTGTCAATTGTCTTGCAGGTTGATTCGGTGAATTTAAACTTTCTATCGTTTTGGTTTCATCGAAAGTAACATTTTTCGAAAATTTGAATTTTCGTTGTGTTGGCTCCCATAACTTATACCCATTCTCCACATAACCAACGAAAATACATTTCTCATTTTTAGCATCGAATTTGCTTCTGAACTGTTTCGGAATATACTTGTACGCTATACACCCAAAGACCTTTAATTTACTTACATCCGGTTTCCTTCCAAAGAACATTTCGGCTGGCGTTTTACTTTCTTCTAATGCATTCGTAGGACTTCTGTTCAATACATACGTCGCCACCCTTACAGCTTCTCCCCAGAATTCCTTTGATAAGTTTGACTCCAGTATCATTGCTCTAGCTCTTTCGGCAATTGTCCGGTTTGCTCTTTCAGCCACTCCGTTCAAGTGAGGTTTATAAGGTCGTGTGTATTGTATCTTAATGCCCCTATCTTTACAAAATTCTATAAAATTCCCGGCCTTGTATTCGCCTCCCCTATCACACCTAACAGTTGATATTCTAAGATTAAAATGGGCAGTTACATATGCTTCATACTGTACAAAATATTTGAACATTTCACTCTTAGCTTTTAATAAATATACTATTTTAAATCCAGTAAAATTATCAATAAATGTAAGAAAATATGATTCATTATTTATAGTCTTAGGATCAAATGGACCACATATATCAGTATGAATAAGTTGTAATGGTCTTGTACTTCTACCTTTGATTATTTGTTTCCCAACCTTTTCTGTCTGTTTACTTTGCACACATTTCTCACATTTACCCCTATCCCCTGATTTTGGAACAGTTAAAGATAACCCTTCTACCATATTTTTATTCTTCAATTTAAATAAATTATTATAGTCCATATGCCCATACCTTTTATGCCATTTTTCTAATTCTTCTGTACTATTTATACAACTATAGCTTTCCCCCACATGTTTATCTAACTTAAAACTAATCTTATACAAATTTCTGTCTCTAAATCCAACATTTAACACCTTGTTATTCTTTATTAATAACACTTTTCCATTATTAAAAACAACCTTAAATTCATTTTCCTCTAATCTAGGTACTGATAACAAATTATATCGCAATTGTTCCACTAATAATACATTATTAATGCTACCTAAACATTTATTTTTACCAGCTTCTAGCAAAACCTCTATTTCCCCTAATTTTGTAGCCTCCATTGCAGTATTTTCTTTTGCCGCAATTATTTTTATTGGTTTTTCTAATTCAATTTTATTACTTAACAATTCTTCATTATTAATCATATGCTCTGTGGCTCCTGAATCTACAATAAACGTAATAACATCTGTATGTTGTTCTTGTGTTAATAAAGATAACGTAGAAGATAAAAATGCAACCCGTTCATCTTCTACTTGCCTTTCTAAAACATTCGCTTGTAATTTTGTTCTACATTTAAATCTACGATGCCCTATTTTTCCACATCTATAACAAACTGTATTACGTTTTGTAGAACTATGTACAGTGTCATTTACATTTATTTTTCTCTTATCAGTAAACTTTTGTTTATTTTCATTACTTATTCTACCACCTACCTGATTTGAATGATTCTTAAAACTATTTATATTTCTACGACTATTACTATAAAATACTGTTGTATCTGCCTGGCACGTTCTTCTGTCATCCGAACCCATCTTCTTCTTCATATCGTAGTCCAATAACTTCGGTTTCACGAACTCCACCGTCAGTAGCTTGGGATCCTGAGTTTCCAGGGCTGTTACAATTCCATCAAATGATGTTGGTAAAGTTGATAGCAGATGACATACAACCAAAGTATCATCCATATTCGTTCCCACTGCTTTAAGTTCTCGCACCAACTCATCGAAGTTCTTAAAATGATTTTCCAGACTTTCGGTTTCTGCATATTTCATTTCTAATAACTTTTTCCACAAATATAATTGCGATGCCACCCCTTTTCTTTCAAAGGTATCTGTTAATATCTTCCACATTTCGTAGGAACTATTTTTATTCTTGACATATTCAAGGTACTCGTTCGCAATACATTGAATAATTAATACCTTGCATTGCTTGTCTTTCTTTTGTAAATCAGCTGATGATTCTTCGGTAATATTTTCTTCTATACATTGTTTCACCTCTAGTTGATCTAATACTGCCTCTACTCGAAATTTCCAACTATTAAAGTCCTTTCCGCTAAAACGATCAAGTCCATATCGTTCAACGCTGCCTGCCATTATTCTCGCACGTTTTTTTTTTCAATCTTGTTTTTTTTTTCAATCTTGTTTTTTTTTCAAACTGTTTTCTCCGCCAATGGACAATACACCACCATTTAAACTATTCCGTTTAATTAACTAACTAACTAACTAACTACGGACTGCTACCATGTTGAATAATGTTTAATACTTTTCCAAATAAAACTATATCACATTGACATAATCTCTTTATTACACACCCTTCTACTGCCTTGTACCAGTGGTGCCAGGAGTAGAGAGTTGGAAATCCCCAGAAGCCCTTCTAAAAATTCCCTAGATTTCCCTAGACATTTTCTTTCGGATAATTTCCTCGATTTCTTTATTTTTCCACTACTTTTGTTAATAATAATACAAAATACTTATAACATTATTAACTTCTAATAACAAATTTAATTATAAATAAAAATACAAACTAAAATAGGTGTTAAATAAAAAGAAACTACTTATATAAATTTTAATGCGACATAAGTTCTAAATGTTCTTTATGTACATTAAAAGATTGACAACAATTATCTTTATTACTAGAAAATCTAATCACAGAAACTGCATTTAGAGCCTCGCCACTTAATGTATTTCTCTTTTTGGTTTTAACGTCAGTGACTACTGAGAATACTCTTTCAGTTTCTGCGTTGCTGTGCGACAAACGCATGCACAACTTGGCCAATTTTACAACACTAATGAATTCATATTCATCTTGGAAATTTTTGCACGTGTCCAAAATATGCCAACATTCCTCAACTGAATATTCCAAAAAAGTCGTTTTCTGATCATCGTACTCGCTCAAATAAACAGCAATTTTCTTCCATTCAAAATCGATCTTATTCCCATCGACGCCATCAACAGATGCAAACTTACTCCACACTATATTAAGCAACTTTAAATTATCAGGTTTATGTGTACTCTGCGTAAGGTTTTACAAAAAATTAGGCAATCAAAAAAAGGATCTGTCAGTGGCAAACGTGACTGTAAATCGGTGATGCTATCATCAAAAATTCTAATCAAGATTTTCGAATGGAAATTTGGATATCTTCAGGAAAATTTGTAAGTACAGAATTACATTCGTGTCCCAAATCTACCGATTTTAAGTCAATAAAATTTGTAGGATTTTTACAGTTAATATTCAAGTCATTAGTATGTTCCGGTTTAATAAAATGTGCAATTACGTTTCTAAAAATTTTTCTTGACTCATATAGTAAATATGGCTTTTGTACAAGTGTTGCCTAACTGCTCAAAAATGAATTGTGCTATTTTGCTCTTGTCTTCTACAGTAGTCAGTCTAAAATAAGGTATTAAAACTTTCCAGTTGTCAAGAACCCTTTTAATAGCATGTTGCATGCTTAGCCATCTTGTGGCAGATAATTTCAACATTTTTTTCTGAGCAGCATTAAAAAAATCTTGCATTTCTGCAAGCTCGGCCGTTCTTTTCGCAGATATTGAGAAGTAACTAGCTACGCTGCGAACAAATTCTTCAGGAGTTACGTGGCAGTTTGGAACATGCATTATTTGCTATTAATGCTGAAGAATGACAAACACAAAGGACAACAATTAATGCTTCAGTTTCCGATTTTAAGCGCGTCATGAAAGAATTAGTTTTCCCTAACATTACGCTAGCATTATCAGATGCAAAACCTATAATATTTTTTACAGGAATATTTATGACCTCTAAACAGTTTTTAAAAGCAGTAAATAAATTTTCTGCATTACAGTTTAGTAGTCTATATTATGCCGGTTTCAGACCACATAATTTTGAACGCACAAATTCAGAAATATTTATCGATTTTACAGCACATTTTACATAAATTCTACTCATAGTTGTCATTATTTTAACACATTTATATCAAAAACCATGTTTTTTATCAATTTTTGCTCGTACAAACCAAAAATCAACATACAAATTTAATTTTCTGAGTCCCCACTAAATTATGAACCACTATAAATATCCATATTTTCTAAATTTGGTGTTTATATTTATTTTTAACACATTTACCTAAAAACACTGATTTTCACTCATTCAAACCTCAAAATTACATAAAAATTCCATTTTTGAAATCGTGAATCTCTAAAAGTAATTATATTTTCTAGTTTTACTGCTGTTTTTACTAATTTCTATCACTAATTTATTTATGAAAAATGATTAATATTGTTTACCGATTTTTTGAGGGTAGCTCTCAAGTCCACCCCTGAGGGTATCTGCTATAGACCCCTTCAAATATTCAAAACTTATTTTATCATCATCAACATGTCTTTGTGAACGTAAACATGTATATAGAACGTAACGTCAAACGTAAAGGTGAACACTGAACGTAACGTAAAACGTAAACATTGAACGTAATGTAAAATTAATAGTTCTACTAACGTAATATAAATCCAACGTCAAAGAAGTGTATTAATAACCTTTTGCTAAAAAATTCAACGATAGAAAATAAATTAGTTACATAATTATTTTAAATATAAATAAATTGGAATGGATTCTAATTTATCTGTGATCTCGCAAGACACTGACAAAAGTTACATGAAGGAAATTAAATCACTTAATAATGATCCAATCAAGTACATAAGTTCATACAATTCGTTACCTAAACTACCAATAAATAAAATTCTGCTTATTACAAATATTTCAAAATTTGAAAACATTCTAACAAATTCATTTGATTATATAGTATTTGTAAAAAATAAGAAATTTAAAATAAATAAGAATTATATAGATAAAATAAATGTCATGTTTAATTACACAATTAGTTATCAAATTATGAAAAAAGAGAAATTTTTTCCAATAAAAGTCATTGTTGATAAAAATTATAAATTTACACAAATACAATAAATATCAATTGTTTTCTATTCTCCAATGACCCCAAGCAAATGTATCAATATTATTTTGTTGGATACATCTTTTATCATCTCTCCAACACAATGATTTTTTATTTAATTCTTCAGTATATATATTATGATCATAGCTCCTAATAACACATTGTTTATGATAATATTCCTTCTGATCAAACAAACATTTTTTATAATGCTCAAATTTAATTTCTTTATCAAGTACTGATTTTTTAATTCCTTTCAATTTTTTATGTACATTATTATCTCTATATGCATATGATTTAGATCTTAATCCAACAAATTCAAGCATCTTTTTCGAATGAAATTAAAACAGGAGACAAATAACTTTTTATAAACTTTTTTCAAAAAATGCATTACAATATTATATTACATATACATCATTATCAGATTAGACTGAGGCTCCAGAGTCACTACTCTCATCGCTGTAACAAATAATACATTTTACATGAAGCATCATGACATACTACATGTAGGTACTTGTAAATAATTATTAAACACTTTAAAACATTCAAAACATATTACCTGAAGATTTGTTGTAACAATGTAATTGCTCTACCCCTTAAATTGGTATCTGGAAATATTATCGTTAAATTTCCCTTAGTGCGGTGATTTATAATAATTTTATTATCATTGACCGTATTATAACCACCAATAACAGTGCTTTCATTCAATCTAATTACTGGTTTTTCATCATCTTCAGTTGGCCATAAAACTATTTCATTAGAATGGTTTTGATATTTCTCAAATGTTGCCATAACAGCAATATTATTATATCTAATTTCAACACGAATTTGATCTGCTGCATTCATTTTACTCTTTCTTCTATTCAATTGGAACTGTTTATAATCTTCTAAAAGCTTGTCCATTATAAGTGAATTATACAAAAAGTCCTCTCTATAAAAAAATATTTTTTTTGCATAATGAAAAAAAATATCACGTTTAACATACGGTTTTGAAAGAGAAACGACCATACTCTTTCAAAATTTAAATTTCTTCTTTATTTAAACCAGTTTGAACTAAAATACAAAATAAATAATACATATAGACAATCAATAACATTACCATAACCTCTTCAAAAACTCGACTGATCCCTGATTAGACAGATATACAAAACCGTTAGTTGTGGCCAGTTGTGGGCAAAACATCGCGATATCGCATTGTTTTGTATATAAACTTTCTCAATTTTGTTGATTTATACATATTTATTTGTCTTTTTGGTAGTTTGGATTATGTATTTTATTAATAGATTTCTTCTAGTATTGATTTTATTTCATACACCACTGACTTTATTTTTATTTAAAGAAATACGAGTATAAAGACAACTGTGGATTCATGATGGTTGAATCAACTATTTTTATTTATAAAATTGTGATTGTAATTAGATACATTTTAAGAATTTCATTTTTATTTGATATAGGCATATAGGTAATGTATATAAATTGAGAATCATCAAGAATATTGGCAAATGTTAACTTCAGCTTATAATTTAACAGTGTTGTTCTCATGGATTTAGTGTCATATATATTTGGTTAAAAGTGCTATTATCAGTAACAAAATTAGAAATAAATATTTTAAATTGTTGAATATTATATATACCAGCTTCGCAGTGCTTGGAGTCACATATTTAAGACACAATGGTAATGTCATGTGCAGCGTATGGTTGTACTAATAGGGCAGAAAAGGGAATGAACGTATCATTTCACAGGTTAACTATTCTTAATAAAATACATGATTTGTAAATTTGATATAAAAAACTTTAGTTTTCAATCTAATCAAGTACTATGCAAGCAGTGGATAATTTGTACTAAACGAAAGGATTTTAAACCATCAAAATATTCAAGATTGTGTTCAGAGCATTTTGTTCCTGAAGATTTTGTTATAAGTTATGGAAGAAAATATTTGCCCCAAAATGCAATTCAAAGTATTTTCAATTTTCCTGCTCACTTGAGAAAAATTCCCTGTAATAGCAGATCTCCACGATTAAAAATTACTGATGCACCAAGCAAAGAACTGTTAAAGTAAGATTTCTATTTGTAGTTATTATTCTACCTAGATATTTTTAATGTTCTATTTACCTTATAGCTCAGAATCCCCAAATGTAACTAATGTTGAAGTATTTGAATTAGTCACAGAAAAAACATCTCACGAAATAATACCAGTTGTTATTCTAGCTTTATGTATTTTTAATATTTCTTTCTCCATTTTTCTTCGATCACATATTTACCATTTACGTATTTGTTAATCCATATTAATTATATGTACATATATTTTAATAAAAAATTAAGCATTAATTGTCTTTTATTTTGAATATATCAGAAGTTGTAAGGAACGCCTAAGAAGAGCTGTCAGTTTCTATATTTATTTTTTCAGAACGTAATATCACAGGTAATATTTTGAAAAATTCTAGTGGTCAATTCAAAATTTCCAACTGATATGTGTAGTGATTTTTAAAATATTTTTCTAATACTACTGTTTTAAATAAAAACTGAATGATCATCAAACATGCTAAAATAGGTATTATTAGAAGAACAAAATCATATAGTTATCTCATAGTCATTAAAAGTCATTTATTTAATTTTCTTTCCTTAATGAAGAATGGCAACTAGCATAGATACCTTTAAAATGTTATTAAACAGAATATATTTAATACCATATTAATAATATATATTTAATTATTTATCTTTTTGATTATTAAAGTTGCAATACCTTTACTTTCCTCTTAATATAGCATATTTTTAACAAAATAATACTTTTAAACATTATAAGCCATTACAAGCTATAGCAACATATTTGAATTTTGCCCACATAAAACGGTCAATTTTGTTCATCCTTGTCAAACTTTCGACGCTCATATATTTTCCTTCTCTCTCCTATGGTGTGGGTCACTTCCTAATCAGCAAGACATAGGGTACACTGCATCTAGTAGTATAATAGTATTAGATCATTGTAAAAGGGTAATTGTGAGTATAATAAGGGAAAAAAGTAGTAATCCTACGATTCTTCAATAAAACATTTACTTAAATCTACTTTATCACAGTTAAGCTATATAAGTTATGTTGATATGTAATTCAAGGGCAAACGATGTGAAAAGCAAATCAAACAAAATATATTCTTATGTAAAATTTAATAGAAAATATCAAAATATATTTACATTTTGTATAAACTTCCGGATTAAATTGTGGGAGTGGCGTTGAAAATATTTCATTGGCTGAGCACTTTCATTCATCCGTATTAATCCATTTGAAAGATATCAGAGGACGACACTTTACTACATAAGATATATTTACAGTTTTCTCTAGGTTGTATAACTATAGTATTTATAAACAAGGCCGCTGCCTAATAATGCGTAAGGACGTTTTGTTTATGTCTCAATTCTCGCCAATCTTCCAATCCCTACAGCTCTTTATCAGAGATCATATGAAACTAATATGTAGAAAGTTGCGGGTAACGCTGGTTGTCCGCGAGTATACAGAACGGCAGGTACTGTAAAAATTGTAGTGATTCAAATCGAAGGAAAACCATCAGTGCAACACGTGCATTACATAAACAACTGCTGTATCCGTATCACCTTCACGTTTAAGGGATGACACCAAAAGACCTCCCATATCGTCTCAATTTCTGCCGGTGGCTTCTAATGGCATTTTAGATTAAGCTACGTTTGCAGTAAGATGCTGCTTATTGAAAAGGTTTATTTTATCAAAAATAGTGCTTTTAATACGAGAAATAATCACATTTGGGCGGGCTACATATAGCAGAGGCCATCAGTAAAGATTTCCGTGAAATATCTTCAGGGTTTGTGCAATCATAAGTGTTGTTTTGGTGCTGTCATTGATCAAGCATGAAAGTGCATGGTTATGAGATCAGTACCAGGACACGTAGATAGCTACGAGGTAGGCGCCATAAATTCTCGGCCTGGCAAACTTATACAAGTTGAAACGTGTTCAAACTCCGTCACGTCATGCATGCACATACCCGAAGTGTACACTATAAATATGACGGTTCAAAGCCTAGTAATTTTTAGTAACCAGCCAACCAACGTGACTAGCGCACGGAAATGTCTGAAGTAACGAAAATTGAGTACCGCGCGGTCATTCAATTTTTAACGAGAGAAGAACATACACCTTATCACATTAAACAACGTTTAAACGGCGTTTAGGGTGATCCATCTCCTTCGTATTCAACTGTAAAAAAGTGGGCAAAATGTTTCCGTTTGGAACAAGAATCCCTGGAAGATGCTGATCTATCGGGTCGACCAATTGAAGTGATAACGCCTCAACAAATTTCAATTATTCAACATTTAATGCTAGAAGATCGCCGTTTGAAAGTGAAGGAATTAGCAGTGATAACAAACATGTGTTCGCAGAAATTAGTGTTAGATAGGTACCGCGACTTCTTTCTGCTCTCCAACGTGAACGTCGAGTCGAATGTGCACAGTCATTTTTAAACATGTGTGGAGACGACCCAAAACCGATTTTGGAGTCCATTGTCACAGGGAATGAAACAATGGTTATGTTTTACGATCCTCTATCGAAAAGGGAGTCCATTGAATGGCGGCGACCTGACGAACCTCGTCCCAGAAAGGAGAAAGTTTGTTCAATCAACGAAAAAGGTGATGGCCACAATATTCTGGGATTGCTAGGGCATTTTGCTAATTGACTTTAACGAACGCAATACACGTGTGAGCGTGCGTCTTTATTGCATGAATTAAGGGGCAGTATTCGTGCAAAACGTCATGGAAAATTGACAAAAGGTGTGCAATTATTGCACAACAATGCTCCCGTTCATATTGCCGCCATTTCACAAGCTGCTATGCTGCTAATGCGGCTTTCAAGAATTGGAAAATCCACCGTATAGTCCGTCCTTGTGATTTTTTTTTGTTTTCTAATTTAAAAATGACCCTAGAGGAAATATTTTTAAGGACGACAGTGAGTTGCAAGCGGGTGTTATAGAACATTCATACGGAAAAACTTCAGATTATTTTTACAAGAGTACCGAATTATTAATTAATCTTTGTAATAAATATATAGAAGTTAGGGGAAATTACATTGAAAAATAAAAATTCTTATATTGTTCCAAGTTTCTTTTTTGTATACCAGGCCGAGAATTTATGGCGCCTACCTTGTATGTGTAGTTAGTTTAATTTTCCCAAGCGACTGTATGAATTAGGTTCGTGCTTACTGAATTATCAAAAGAATACAGGGGTAGGCCACCTAGTCTATCAGCGAACTTGAACTGGGAATGAACAAGTATCTCATTACGTTGGAATGACATGGGTAACTGAACTAACAGTTGGGTCAGTGCTATTAGTTCTTTGTTTCTAAACTGATATCATTAATAATTGTTTCATACTTTTTGTACCTCACTGTATTTCAAAACACAAATCTTCCGCAGTTCTTTGTTACAGTACTCATAAAATTATATATTATATATATATAGGGTTTATTTAAAGTATTTTGCGTAAATTGTGTACACAATATTCTACAACTGGCAAGAACGTTTATAAATGTGTTAATTTATTTAATTCTGTTTTATTATACCTTTTCCACGCGACTAAAGGGTGTATTACACCTATCAATTTCTTGACCAAGAACTTGTTGTATTAGAACATGTTCTATTTTTCTTCTCAACTTGATCAAGTTTTTAGTGATTTCTAGAAAAATTCATGTTATAAAGTTTTTTGCCAACGGGGTAAAATGTAAACTCAAATTCCATTTTAGAATATCGGCAACAATGACATGTTAATTTGATACTTCTTGAAAGAACTGTGTGCGTAAATTATTTATTTTCTTTTGCGTCTCTTGTGCAGTTATTTTTACATTCAATATCACACACAAATCTTGGATATCTTTTTATTTTTTTTATTTCGGACTGGTGGCACTATTGGTACTACTAATTCACCAAAAACTTGGTGAAGAAATTGATAAGTATAGAACGGGCAAGGTCAACAATAACTTGACCAAGAACGTGACGACAATTTCTTGGTCAAGAAATTGATAAGTATAATACAGCCTTTGAATTTTTCAATTAAAGAGCAAGTAAATACTGTATTAGAGAGAGATCAGGGCTAATTATCATAAGTACCATAAGGAAGTAGATTAACACAATCGTTGTAAACTCGTATATATGCAGTTACGATAGATGTCTCTTAAGTTTTCCATATAGAGCTGGAATAAAACAATACACAGCTTTTAAAGCCTTTAATGTTTTTCGAAGTATTCTCCACGCACTTTCGAATCCGCACAAACCAACTTTGGAAGCAGGTACTTCACTCGGTTGTTGGTACCCAAAATTGGGTTTCTGAAGGCATCGACAGCTCCTTCTGACGACTGGAACCTTTGACCATGCAGTCCGTTGTTGATTTTCGGAAAGGTAAAGAAATCGTTGGAACTCAAATCTGAACTGTACAGAGAATGGTCTAACAATTCAACGTTTTGATGCGTAAAAAAATCGATTGTCTTGCAAGCTGTGTGCGAACTTCCATTGTCTTGGTGGGTGATGATTCGCCGTTTGGGGTTGGTTTTTCGTACCTCGGCCATGACTTGTGGGAAACAAATGGTTGTATATCAATCGGCAGTTGTTTGATCGTGTAGAGGAATTGTTGCTACTTAGTGATGTTGGATTCGGTTACTTTTCAGTACTTGTAACTATCCGTTACTTTTTATTCGTTACAGTTACCGAGTACTCGTTCATATGTGCGGTGCGGGAATATGTATTGTTAATATATGGTACAAATAAAATATTCACTTATATACTAATTTTAATATATATTAAGTTAAATAAATAAAATTCGTTAAAAGAATCACACAAAACATTCCAATTCAAAATCAAAAATAAAATGGCAAAGCCTAAAATATTTTTTAAGGAGTCCCCATTTCATTTACGATAGGCGAGATATTCTATCATAAAACCATAAAAATCCCCGACTCCGATATTAAATCATACAAATAAATGTAGAATGTAGTACATGGCACAAAAGTTATTTTACATTGCATCAATACAATAAGTTCAAACAAAACTCTTATAATGAAATCGACCTACACAAATACAAGTAATATATACTAACAATTGGTTATATTCAAATATTTTGTACAGAGTTATTCACTCTAAATTATATTTTTTAATAAAATATTTCAGTCAAGAATGAATTCTAAAAGTTATATATTATGAGAGTAACTGTTTGAAAAAGTAACGAATATTATTTGAAACCAATATTCGTTAATTAGAATCTTATCGAGTAACAAATACTTTAGTAACGGGTAGTTACATTTGCAACACCACTAGTTGCTACAAGACCTGCTTTCGAGACACAAACGTCGCGGCCATCTTTTTGGACACACTTCGAGAATGGACGACTTTTGTCGGAACACCTAAACAGACGACTGGCGTCTATTTTCTGACTTGTATAAGTAAATCTAAGATTCATCACCACTGACGATATTGTACACATTTTTTAGAGTTTCCTACGTTGAAGCAGTTTAGAGTTTTTTGACACCAATTCACCCTAGCTGCTTTCTTTTCTTCAGTCAACAGAAGCAGTATCCAAAGGGAAACTAAATTATTTTACACACAATTCTTCAAGCAAATTTTTTGTATTGAAGTTTTGAAATCCCCAATGTTTCCTCAATCTCCATATGTCACGTGTCGATCGTCGTTGATGAGCTTACGCACAGCATCGACGTTTTCCTGTGTGACTGCTGTTTTAGTGCACCTGCTCTTGGACCGTCGCTAAGACAAATCCGTCCACGTTTGAATTTTCCATACCACCGAGAGATTGTTGACTGATGTGGTGCTTCATTGCCGAAAACAGAAACCATTTCTATTGTCTTCGAATATAAAAAATATTGCACAAACATTTTCACGGTTTAATTCTATTTTCGATTAACTTGTCAACTTTGACAGTTCGTTGTGGCTAGAACACTACACGTGTCGCACTAAAACTTTATAGGTTAACTAAAGATGGAGGTTAATATTTAGTACTGACATTTGATTAATGCCGCCCTCTATGTCCCAGTATGCAAAACATATAACACATCTCTCGTATGTATGTGCAACCTGGTATATTGTTTTGCACATCGACCATATCTATATTATACAAAGGAATCCAAAGTTGACCATATATACATATGTATATATGGTCAATGCGCAATGTAGAATATAAATTAAGGGGCACAGTAGCATGTACAAATAAGCAAGCTTACACATGCGTACAGCTCCGAGACCTCTCAGGCATCAACCGCTTCTGCTTAATAAAAATTATTGGGTGAAATTATCTTTTTTTTTTAAATTAAGCAAGTAACCGCTGACATCACACACATTTTACCTGATTACACTGTTTTCTTTTTTTTTAATATCTACACTATCTGGAACTCTTTAGAATTAGACCTATGCAAATTTCACAGTCCGTCATTTAAAGAGAGTGAGCAAAAGAATTAAATCAAAGTAAAACTGTACTACTTTTTAAAGTAGAAACGTACTAAAACGATATTTTAGAATAATATATGATCCCTCTAATTTTCGGTACCTACATATATTTAAAATACGCAATTTCAATATACAAGTTATTTTATTATCAGTACATCAACGTATACACTTACAATATATAATACATCTTAACTTCAACAATTGTAATCTAACAGAACAAATAATTTCACAAACAGCATGTCCTACAGTCTTAATTTATGTACGTGTTATAAATTACTATGTTTAATTGATTTTGGTTTCTTAATAGATCGTGACTTAACTAACGACCAACAAGGAAAATTTGATATACTTGAAGTAGCATACAAATATACCTATAGATATCTAATTTTGTAATACATAAAAGTAGAGCATATATGTACAGGGTGAGTCATTAGTAGCCGCTTCTTCGATTGCTTTTTTGTGTTGTTAATAAAAGAAAAAACAATTAATGGAAGATTCATGGTTGCTTGGGGCGCATATTCTAAAAATTCTTTAAGCTCTGACGCTCTTCCGGTTTCACCGGAAATGCATGGAACTTAATTTTTTTTAATGATTGACGTTTTTGGTTAATCTGAGAGACACTCTTTGCTAGCATCCAGACCTTATGCACAGCAATCCCTGGTAGAAGTCAACGGAAGCCAGAAACCTTCGAAAGTATAAAGGAAAGGTTCGAGTAAACGGAAAGTAATAAATATGAAAAAAAAAGCAGACTAATAACTGATGAGGATATTAAGTTGATCGTACTTGCGAGCGTAGTCGAACACCCCACCCCACATACTAGTACTACGAAAATTAGTCGACAATTAGATGTGAGTCGAATTTGAGAATCCAGAATAATTA
This sequence comes from Amphimallon solstitiale, assembly GCA_963170755.1. Taxonomy (NCBI): domain Eukaryota; kingdom Metazoa; phylum Arthropoda; class Insecta; order Coleoptera; family Scarabaeidae; genus Amphimallon; species Amphimallon solstitiale. The sequence goes on from OY720679.1 coordinate 19,662,597, forward strand.
GGAAATATGTAATTCCTCGGTAGCATATTCATAGAGTTAGATGAAAAAAAATTTCAGAATCCGATTTTGTCAATGGGCAGCAGATAAATTAGCCTTTTCAATTTTTTGTTGTTTACCGACGAAGCCAGCTTTTATTAAAATCGATACGTTAATCGTCATAATTTTCGTTATTATAACACATAAAAACCCTCACTGTAAACTTTCAAAATCGTTGGTCATTAAATATGTGGGAAGGAATAATGGGTAGTTACATAATTGGACCTTACTTCTTTGATGAAAATGTTAATGGAGGAGAGTGTCTTCGTTTTCTACGGACGGATTTCAACACTTTTTGAAAACATTAACATTAAAATCAGAAAAACGTTTACAAGAATATGTCGAAACCTTTTACGCAACGTTAGTACTTCTTTGGAAAACAAATACCTTACTTGAATTGCACAAAGTTGTGGTTATACTCACTTAAATTGCGTTATTTTGTTGTTAATTTTTTTCTATCAAAGTTTTAGGACATCAATTTATAATTACGAAAAACTTCAGCCATCTCTTAAGAAGAGCTTCAACAATGAAAAAAGACGAGCAATTAGGCAAATTAAATTGAAGACAGCAGCACTTTTTTTATGCAGCTTTTAGTGAGGCGGCATCTTGAAATATGTCAGTAAACACAATCTTTATTTTATTTCGTTGTTAATCAACAGTGTAAAAAATGAACATCTCAACATTGCCGAAATAAAAAAAAAAGAAATGCGATGCCCTTCATTCTGTAAAATTATTACTTTTGGGATAGTTGAATTTAACCTTTACTTTGTTTGACAGTTGACTAAGGAAGTCGGGCCCTATTCCAGCCTACCATAGGTTGAACGAATATTTGGTTGCATAGAACAACAGCGCTGGTAGTTCCTTATTTGACCGCTAATTGCTCCTATAGTGATTATCTCAGAAATTACAAAAGATAGGTATAGGACATGTTAACAAAAGTAAAAAGGAATAAAAAAGGAACAAAATGCCACAATAAAATACCGGGTGTTCTATTTAAAGAAAATAAGTTTTTGGTATGTGAAAATTTCGGAAGGTAGGCTTTGAAAAATAAAGTTGTTTGAGGTATTGTCTAGAGCAACTTATACCAAATGATGCAGAATTTTCTTGGCTACAAGCACCACCAAAGTTAATAATTTTGCTTTTAAAAACAATGAGAAAAGTGATTTTTTTCTCAACACGTGTTTTGGTCAAATATTTTCAAAAAAAATTAATAACTCAAAAACTATTGGCTCAATTTCGTAAAAGAAAAAACCGTGGAATAGGAAATTTAAAGCAGTACTATAAAATCCAAAAATATATAGGGTGAGGCATTTAGAAAAATTAAGTTCCGTGAATTTCCGGTGAAACCGGAAGCGCGTCAGAGCTTAGAGTATTTTTAGAACATGCGCCACAATCAACTATGAATCTTCCACTAATTGTTTTTTGTTTTATTTAAAACATAAAAGTGCAATCGAAGAAGCGGCTACTAATGACTCACCCTGTATATGACAAAAGTATGTTTATATTAGTTTATAATGTGCTAGTTAAAGAAAACTTTTATCGCATGTGGATGACTTAACATATGACTAGTAATTAATCTAGAAAAAAAAATAATAGCTATTTACAGGACGGGATAAAAACGATACAGAAGTGTTTCCGGTTAGTAAGTGTACTAAAAAGAAAAAGTCGAGTAATATTTTTCAATTTTATATAATAGTGTATATACATATTAATGGATGAGCAAAAGAAGTTAAATGAAGCAAAAAATAGCAGCACATTAAAGCTTTGGCAGAGTAACTAGATTTCCTGTTATATAGGTTTTTGTATATATTGTAATATCATATTTTTACTTATAACTTCTTGCCAAAGGCAATGTCTATTTACTCTTAAATTGTCAGCAGGACTTTCAAAGTTATTTAAATAACTTTGTTTAATGCATAGGCGAAATACGTGACACAAAACAGTAGGCACGCGATTGCTACTGAATTAATTAGTATTTTATATGTTCTTTTAATTATATGCTGCTCTATAATATACAGATAAATACATTTTCAAATAAAAGTATTGATATGTATTAGCGCTCAAAAGAAAAACATATTGAAATATTTGATATGATAAACATTTTTCTTATCCGAGTACTTCCAGATATATAGCCAAACTAATTATCTTTGAAGGTATCGATGTGTATAAGATATTCCTTAATTTTAAAAATCTTACATTATACACAGTGTCTATCGACACATGTGCGTATAATTCAAGATATGCCAAATTAGGGCATACTTCATACACGCATTTATACCATTACTTCATATATATAGAATAATTTTATTATATGAAATGCCACTGCAAAACCGTACAATAAGCAGAAGAGAGTTAAGTAGCTTGAAAGGCGTCCTTGACTTGGTCCCACTGGGACAAAACATTTTTTTTAAAATATTACATTTTGTAGAATCTACAAACTATAAGAAAATTTGAAATAGTGCTCCTTGAAATAAACTCAAAGGCTTCTGCTAAATGTTAGCAATAACAGTTTTTGTATGTAAAACTTAAGATAAAATAATCACTTAGGCAAAATAAATTATTCAAGTAATTTAACAAAAATTATTATGTTTCAAAACAGTAGGACATTTCTAATTATTAATCACTCTCTTCTTATTTCAAAATGTCTTTATATTTCTTTCAAGGATTTATATTTCCAAATCTCATTCTGACAAGCAGTTACTTAGGTACTTATTGAATGTGTTGTCTTTTGACATACAATCATGACCTCTTTCAGGACAATGCATTTCTCTGTACCTTTAATTTACTACCGGAATGATAAAATTCATGTTGAATTATGCACTTATTAATACATATCTATTAAGGAAAACTTATTATTCCGGATGTTTACAGAGTGTTTCTCAACATGTTGTATATGGAACCCATATTCCCTAGTCTACTGATCGTCTCCGATTATAAATATATTAGGACATTAAACAACACACAAACAAGTTTCGTCTAAACGTGGAGGTAATTTTAAAGATACTGAATGAACAAAAACACTTTAATAAATATACATAATTCTTTAAACGCCTCCTACCAATATATTTGCGTTTCTCTAAAAAGATCCACCTCACACCTTGAGAAACACTGAAGGTACCAACTTAACTGCTACTATAAATTACAAATACGTCTAGACTAAATTGAACAGACCTAGAAAAGTAAAATAAATCGCTTATAATGAAAACTTAATGTTTAATATAATACAATAATATTATATATATTTATGTATTTACGGCACAATGGCCAATGTTACATGACAACACTTTTAGAAAACTCCTACACTTTTTGGTATGTAGATAATAACATGGAATTTAATTTAATTTTAGTGTAAAATAGTTCTCAAATAAAGTCAAAAAATTAGCAAATAGTTGTATCACAGTGAAGTTGAACTTTTCAATTAAACTATAAAATAGTGTTTGAGAAAAGACAAAAAGGTGAATGAAAATTTGTATAATGTAATATTAAAAACTATCATCATAAATGCGCATACGTCTTTTATGTCAAATTAAATACACATTTTTTTTCTATATCTTTTAATGGAACCCAATATTAGGCCATCAAATATTAAAATCTATTCTCTCTCTAAACACCGTACATATACATAAAAATAAATACAACAAATATGTTTTTGAGCAAAATAAACAGAAGATATCAAAGTAATATATACTTAAATAATAGTAGTTTTCAGAACGTCGTTAAGAGACAATATATTTTCACTTTATTACATAAAGAAATTAATATACACAATTTCACTTACAAGTAACTGACCATGACAATTTTAAAGTTGTTGTGCTATAATCTTGTCTTAGTTACATGTTAACAGTTTTTTATTTTAAAATTAATATTTTCTTATACCAAAAGAGTAAAACTGATGTTATTGAAAATCATCTTTACTACAAGTGCCTTGCCATAAACTGGCAGAGGTTTCAAACATCGATTGCTCCTAATCAAGAGCAGATAAAAAATCATAATAATAATCATATAACTGCATTAGTGATGTAGCAAATATTCACCCCACCTGGCAAAGCAATGAGTTCTTGGCCTTAAATGTCCCAAAGTCTACAGTAAATATCGAACACACTTTTTTTGTACCTGCGTTAGCTTTTTCGGGGAGACAGAAATTTTCAATTGAACAATTATACTGCCCAACTCTGGAAAAAGGCAGTAACCAACAAAAAAAAGAAAATTTACTTTTTGGGTTGATAAGGTAATTTTGCATCTATTTTCAACATAAAAAAGCAGTAAATGTAACCAGAAATATGTAAAAAATGCATAAAACACTTACTGCCAATATCAAATTTCCTAATAATACAATAAATAAAAGCAGCAGGTGCACAATACTCAGTATAAAGGCAGTATGTGATATCGAGTCAATAGATACTCCGTTTGTAATATGCATTTAATTGTGTAAAAAATCTTATTTGCAAATTAATATGGCAGTAAGTATATTTTACAATGAAAAAAAGCAGCAATTATCTAACCAAGATTAGTTACTCCTTTTTTACATTCTATTTGATTATTAACCAGAAGAAGAAATTCAATGGAAATAAGCAGTAACCATAAACTAGACAGTAGTTTCTGCTTTTATACGTCAAAACCGTCGTAGATGCTGCTTTTTTACAATGCAGCTGTGCGTTTTTGAAACACGCCACACTCCGACACCAGCGCAATCTTGTTAGTTATTCTTAATTTTTCAATTCGACGGTTTATTTAAATTTCTTCTTTTCCTTTAGCACAAAGGAAAAGAAAATTGCAGAACAGAAGGAGTTTCCTGAAAACATTGTAAGTGACGAAATATTCGAAACGGAGAAAGAGGTAGAAACGACAGAAGGCAAGTAATTAGAAGCTGACAGTCAGTTGGAGAAGAACAACAACGGCCATTTTGAAAATCAGCAAAACTCTACTACTACAATAGGTATCAACACACTGAGTGATAATGAAGTGATCGACTGTCCATCTGCAGAGGAACTTGATAAGAATAGGAATAAACAAAATATTAAAAAGAAGAAAAGCAACACTAATCGGAAAGAAAAAGCTATGATCAAAGCCAGAACAAAACATTTCATTAGAGAACCATGTAAAGATACATGTTCTACAAGATGCAAGAGCTTAATATCTGATGAACAACGACGGGCAATTCATGAAAAATACTGGTCACTTTCATGGATGCAACAAAGAAGTTTCATTTTGAATTCCTGTTCTCGCATGTCTGTGAAAAGAAGAACCACGGCAACTTATTCTCAAAGAAATGCAACTTTTATATTCCGATTAAACGGAAATAATGGAAAGTTAACTGATGTGTGTAAAACATTATACTTAACGACACTGGGCTATCACAAGAAAAATGACAAAGTAGTCTTCAATGTTTTACATAAATCAGCACCTGGTGCAATTAATCCGGAATCTGATGGAAGAGGAAAAGCACGAAACCCTAAAAAGATTGATAGGCAAGCAATAATGACACATGTAAATAGCTTCCATCCAAACATATCTCACTACAGGCGTGAACACGCCCCACGAGTAAGGTATTTACCAAGCGACATTTCGGCCGCTTTTATGCATAAAGACTTCGTTAAAAATTTCCCCAACATAATTGCTCCTACGAAGCATATCGAAAAATTATTTTTCAGGAGAACATCAGGTTTACGAAGCTCGGGCATGAAGAATGCGAGACTTGCGAGGTTATGCATCTACATAATCCTGATCATGAAAAAGAAGACCTTAACCCGGACTGCGATTAATGTCAGAAATGGAAAATACATATAGACAGAGCAAACATTGCAAGAACTTTGTACAGAAAACATGCAGAAACAACATTCGATCCAAAAAGTGTCTGTGTGTCTGCAGATCTAGAAAAAATTATTATGTTGCCTCATATGGAAAATTTCAAAAAAGTGCTGTTTACCCCAAGAATTATAGCCTACAATGAAACCTTCGTGCCAGTAGGAGGAAATACAATAAAGAAAACATCACTCCCTTTGGCAGCATTATGGCATGAAGCAATCAGATGTAGAGGAAAAGAGGAATTGATAAGCACATTTAATGCCTTTTTTTTGCAAAACAGAGATGCGGAAAATTTTATATTTTGGCTCGACAACTGCGCGGCGCAAAATAAAAATTGGGCCTTCATCTCTTTTTTGGTTTACATAATTAATTCTGCAAAAGTAGCAGCTAAATCTGTAGAGATACATTATTTTGAGCCAGGTCATACTTTTATGTCGGCGGACTCTGTGCATCATCAAATAGATTTATCCTTCCATCGTCAGAAGAAAACTTGCGATTTCAATGATTTTGTGACTGCAGTGCAAAAAGCGAACAGCGGAAAGATGATAACAAAAATTATTAACCCTAGTGATTTCTATACTTTCCAAGACTTCTCGGTAACAAGTAAGAGAAACGGCAAGGGAAGCACCAAAGTATTTCTCTCAGATATTGTTTACTTAAAAACCGTACGAGGATCTTTTCAGCTGGAACATAAGACACGTTTTTTGGACGAACAGACAAAGCAACTGGACTTTTTGAAAAATCATGTTTTAAAGAACAAAGCTTTTCCTGAACCAACCTGCTACGTACAACCTTGCGGAATAGCAGAAGATAGAAAATCGACCATTATAAAAAACCATCTCGAATTAATGGAAGACAATAGAAAAGATTTTTGGTTGAACCTGCCAGTTAGAGATTAATTTTGTTTCACATCATTGTGATTTTTGATTTATTATATTCTTAAATAAATTTTTCCATTAAAAATTATATTGCGATTTTTTTCTGATATTGTTTTGCGCTGCTTTCCAATATAAACAAGCAGTATCTTCCAATCAAAGAGTTAAAAAGGAGTAGGTGCCACTTACTGCCATCTGACTACCTTTTGCATCATATAATGTGAATATAAAAAGGCAGTATCTGCTTTTACTTAGAAAAAATAAATAATTTGCAAGTAATTTTCACTGATTACATATTTTTAAATGTTTTTACTATTAATAATAAGTAGTACAAGTTATGCTTTTGAAATTCTTTAAATCACAGCTCAAAAGTATTTGCAACTTTTCCACCATTTCATAATTTTTTAGATACTGCTTTTCTCCATAGTTGGGCAGTATATGGATATGGCAAGTGCGCCAGACTAGAGTTTTGAATCGAACAAGTACACTGCGCTCTACATTCATAGCAGATTCCGATTTTGAGATTAGTTTAAGTCCCATAATTCAACATAGGTGCCCTCCTTCGACCGGAAGATACCAATGACCATTGAAATTGATTTGACAACGGCTTCGAAACTTGAAGCTGAAAGTCATGAAGTCCCTGTTTATTGTAATTACTAACTCCTGTTTACTTCTATATATTGTAAGGTCAGAAATTCCATATTTGCGCTTTCTAAAATTGCTAATTACCAAATCCTAGAGTATTTTCCTGTTGAAAATACGTTAGTAAATCGCAAATCTACTCAGGAATACAGCTAGACAACGATCATCTGTAACGTATGTATATTTTGTTTTTTTTCACACCAGCTCTCATTTTTGCGCCGCACAATAATTCAAACTCGCGTATGCGCGACAAAAATTCTGTACACATCGTGTAAAATGAATTGCAGCAAACTTATATACCCATACAAAAGACGTATATTACGAACTTCTTCAAACGTAATTTTCCCAGAAATAAACAAAAAGGAGCAACTGAAATTTATAGGGTTAATAATAGAGATTACAGAGATCATATTTGCAAAGCTTGATTATTTTTTAATTATTAGCTGCAAATACATAGTAAAACACACTTTTTTTCAAAATCGACTTTTTTCCAGTCCTGGACCACTGTGCACCAGCCGTCATGTTTGATGGTACATAGTTGTACCAGCAGATTCATAGATGAATGTATTTTTAGGATTATTATCAACCAAAAACAACCAATGATATAAAAGGAATTGGAATATGCTACTGAACATGTAAGGGGCTTTAGTTTCTCAGATGAGTAATGTCTAATTCGGAGTCCAGTAATGATTATGTTCCTGGAAATAACACTGGACCAGTCAGTGATGGTGGCCTAAAGAAGTTTTATTATCAGTTCAATAATGATCAATGCGGAAGTAAATTGAGTAAGGGACTCTCATACACCAAACAGAAACTCTGAAACTGAAAATAAATGAGAATGTAATTTTGCATTCATTTTACTCACTCACTTTCAATTCCTGCAAATTGCAAAGGTACCATTCAATAAAGAAAAGCTAGGGGTTGAATTCAACAATTACTAGGGTGCAGATTTATTGTCATGTAGTAAGCTGTCTGGTATCAAGCACTATTGGAGTAAAAATGAGTGATTAATGATTTCTGTATTTTGCTTATCAGGAAGAACGCACTCTAAAATATCGCCAAGATAGAGTTTAACAATGCATCAATGAGAACATGATGAAATTCAAGGAGCCTTCCTCCCTAAAGCAGCCTATGCCGCTCAAGCCGACGAAAAGAAAATAATGTTGCTACGTATTAAACGAACGCGTATTGCTGCATAAATCTTTGTTCACGAGAAAATGTGTGGATTAGCTTTGAAGAAAAGAGTAGTATAATGACTTGCGTCTGCAATCAAAAGATTTCTGCTGCTTTTAGAACCTGCTTGTCTAACCGAAAGAATGTATCACCGATGAACGAAAAACTACAACGAAAAAAGTTTATATTTCCCTAAACTAACAGTGGATTATTATGTATGAAAAGGCAAAACACCAAAATATTATAAATATGAGTAACTAGCATCAATTATATTTGACTAAAATTTCTAAAGCCTGTTTTACATTTGTCAATTAATTCATGAACGAAAATTGATGAATGTAATACAAGAATCGAAATCATTTCGAATTCATTAATTAATTGGTGAACAAATTCATGAAATATAGAACATGCTCTGCAATATCGTCAATTTTTTCCTTGGACAAGCGACTACAAGATGATATAGTATGTATTAGATACTCGACAGATAAACATTATATTAAGATGTGACCAAATAAAGATGTATAATAGAACGGTGCGTTTCAAGAATCCCTGAGATAGAGTGCGGGCAAAGCAACCAAGAATATACAGTCGAAAGCAAAAAAGTAGACAAAATACAGGTTTCTGTTATAGACTTTCTCAAAATGATTAGTGTGATAGCGACTTCAAAGTTACTTGTCAAAATTTGGTTATCTATCAAAATTGACAACCTTACAGTTGATATTAAACTATTATCAAAATGCCTTCCATAAATGAAGATAATAAAGTCAGTGTCATTGCAGATTTGATTTACGGTTTCAAAATACGTGAAATTGTGGAAAGGAAATAATATGTTATGGGAAATAGAAGGAAACTTAAATTCAGAGACTTATATCAACATTCTAAGTATGTAATGTGATGTTGCCTTCAGTGGAGCTATTTTTTCCAAATCGCAATTTTATAATTCAACAGGATAACTGCCCCATCCATCGGACAGAGTGAAAACATGGTTCAGAGAAAATAACATCAACGTGTTGGATTTTCCGCCAAGAAGTCCTGATTTAAATATTATCGAAAATGTGTCTGATGATCAAAGAAATAAAGAAATTAAATCGAAGATCTTAAAATAGACAAGAACTGGTAGAAATAGTTCACACAGCATGGAAGAATGTAAATCAAAATATTTGTACCAGCCTTTATAACTCTATTCCAAATAGATTGCTAGAAGTTTTAAACAAAAACTGGTCTATAACCAGATATTAAAGCATATATTTCTTCATGATGTTATTTAATTATTATTTTGATTTGTATTAATCAGCTAGAAGACGTTTTGATAATTATTTGATTTGCCATAGAATAATGACTTGACACTAATGACAAGTAAATAAAACCAGGTTTACAAAGTACGAGATTTCTTGTCTACTTTTTTTTGCTTTCGACTGTAACAAAATTCATGGATTACATGGTCAAATGTAAAGCAGGCTTAAAAAACAAAAATATTCTGAATAACCTATTGAATACACAGCAGCTATCTCATTAAATCTTCAGAAAATGGAAGGAGATCCAGGCAAACCAAGTTGTAGTGTTTTATGATCTTGACAAATAGTGCTTGGATACCTGACAATGTCATGCAGAGCAAAAAATAGCCTTTCCTCACAACACCAAAAACTATTAGCTGAGGGTATATAATATACTTCATTACCTCCTCCAAGTAGAAATTTTCTAAGCGGAGAGGAAATATTATGGCGCGAGTACCCTTATATATCCTTGTGAAAAGGCAGGCAAGAAGATGTTCAAGGTGTAGTAAAGATGGATGACAGAAATGAAAAGACAGTTTACCAGAAATAGAATATTCCGTTCAGGCAGGGCTATTTTATATTGTTCCATGGAAAGATGTGATGTATTACTGATAATTTAATCCATGTGTAAAAAAACCCCATAAGTCAGAATTGTTTTGTCACTTTGACAGCCAAAAAGTTTACTTTAACTTTTATATCGGAAAAAAAGTTGTTTACCTTTGGTTGGCCTGACATCAACTTGTGTTTTCTCGTTATCTCATAAACTCAACGAACCCACTGTCAAAATGAAATGTCAAAGTCGACGCAACCGTAAGCTTTGTGTACTATCTTTGGTTGACCAGACATCAATTTGCTTACTTTATCAACATAGTGTCTGGTCAACAGACATCAATTTGCTTACTTTATCAACATAGTGTTCGTTGTGAAGTGTTGTTATGACAAAATTTGCAAACTGATTGTAAGCACAGACTAAACAATCCAGACCGGCAACTTAGTCCTAGATTTTATCCAGACTACTCATCCTTGTTTAGCAAACGTAAATTTCAATACTCTACCATCTTTGTCAGATTCACTGAACTTGGAGATGAGATGGCGCTAACGTCAATTGAAATATTTGTTATGCTGTGATTATATGTCATTCAAAACTACATTTCAAATTTGACACGTGTGACATATTTTTGCAATCCTTTGTCGTACATGGTACCGCGCGATCATTTAAATTCTAAATTAGAGCAGGCTGTGAAATTTAAATTAAGTTGGTATATAAGTACTAATTTAGAATTTGAATTGTCAAAGTGACGTTTCAAAATGTTAATTAATCAATAATTGACATTCTGGACAACCTAATAAAAAAAATCCCGCCTGCTATAATTTAGAATTTAAATGATCGCGTGGTATTAATTATATGTTGATACAAATATGATGTCCAAGTGTTTAGTGTGCGGGTTTGGGCAGGGTGAAGTTGACAAAATGCACAGGTTTCTTGCAAATCTCGACAAGTGAGTATAAATTACTCATTACTGGTTGTGTAATTTAATTTTATTATGTTTTATTGTATAAGTATGTGTTTCAATAAAAACTATTATTATATATACCTATGCTTTCCTTGACAGTTTTCACTTATTAGATTACTATATTTCTCTTAATCTTAAATAGAGTAGTAGTTTTTTGTGTCTAATAGGTAACCGTAAGAGGGATGTTATAAAGCATGTAAGTAAAAGATTATATATATATATATCACATATTTAATATGTAACACCACAGAATTACACATAAGATGCTCAAACTATAGCTATAATTGTTACAGTATGTAATATTTATTACCATAGTTTTAGTAACTTTTGTGTATGTTTCTGTTACATAAATAACCTATTGAATAAGCGTATTCTAAAAACAAGCTCATTTCAAATTTCGCGCCAATATGCTGCTAGCGCCATCTTCGTACCAAGTTCACTGATGTGTGACAAGGATAGAAGATCTTGGATATTTTTTTTTCAAGTAGTTGCCGGTCTGGGTTGTTTAGTCTGTGTTGTAAGTAATCTTCACAAAATGTATGAGAACTGTGTTTTTAATAACTGTATTTTGAAATAATATAATTACTATGTAATACATTTTTCAGTAATTGTTTACACATTTACTAAATTATCTTACCGAATTACACTCGAGCTTTCTTTTTATTTCCGAATAAATTTTGCATTTTTAAACTCGAACTTAGTTAACTCAACAAATTGCCACCTCGATAAAACGACTCGTCCTTCGGACTCGTCGTTTTATCAGGCATTTATTTCGTAGTTACCTAGCAACAAAAATTTTCGTTAAAAAGTGAAAATTTATCCGGAAAAAAAGAAAGCTCTCGTGTAATTATAAGTGAATACTATTTAAGAAAAAAATTACGGAATTCTGACACGATTATTTTACACCTGGTGGAAAAATTTATCACCTAGAAACTTTGTTGGTACGTATGTGTACCATCCTCCTTCGTACGCAATAGTGATACCTGACAGTATAAATCTATCTATACTGTAACGAAATATGTATCAGCCAGACCAGGCGACGTTAAAAAAAAAGGGGTTATAAATCATCTCGGCACGACCGGTAAATATCGTAAATGCAGTGAGTCATCTCACAGATGTACGACGTAAGCAAGGAAGAGTCCAGATTTCCTCCAGTATATTGCCGAATTTACTGGTACTTATCGAGAACATTTCATGCAGGTATATAAGGCGACTGGGTCACCGATGGATTCATTCATTGCGGAATTAATTGCGGGATGAGTAATTCGGGATAAAGAAGTGGTCTCGTGGGAACAGTGGAAATAAATAAGTAGCCAAACAAATAAATAGTTCTTTAAGTGCCGTGTTATATAAATAGAAGTGTTATGTAAATAAATACGGACATATTAGTAGTAGTAAATAAATACCTGTGATAATTAAATTGTAGTAGTTTAAGTGTATTACGTTAGTTCTTATATTTTTATATTGTTATATAATTTTAAGTATATAAATATACAGACTGTTTTAAATAAATAATTGCACTAGTTGTTTATTGGAACCCGAAAACGTTACAATACTTATATATACAGATTATAAACCATTCCTAAAGTCACTGCATCGTATGTCGTAATGATTCGGAAAAATAGTAGTGGGGCGACGTAAGCGCTCTAGCATAGAAGGTCAGTTGCATTCTGTTGACGAAGTAAAGTAGTTGATGTTTTCGTAAACAAGCAAATGATTTCGATAATCACGTGAAAGGAACTACATTTTTATTAGATTTTGTTAGAACATTTTCCTGTTTTGATAAATTTAAACAGGTAATGAAAATTGTAATTTCAGTGTAGTATTTAAAACAAGTTTTTTAAAAAAAAAAAAGCATAGACATCTAAGTAGTCTTCAGAAGTTGGTTCACTCTAATAAAATGAAAAAAAAACCATTACATCCGTACCTAAAGAAGCCAGTAAATACTGGTAATAAAGAAATAAAACATTCTATTGAACAAATTTCTGGAAAAAATATCGTAGTATAAAAAGGAGAAATAACGTAAAAGCAGTTCTAAAACTTAAATAATACATTCTTTCAAGAACTAAACCGAAAAATATTTCGCGGGGTAAGTTTAAATAAATGATAGGGTAAATTATTATGGTATTAAATGCTCAAAACGATCTCCTGACGCAAAGAAACAATATCCTATTCTATCGAAAAAGCTTCTTTGTACATTTGCAATTGTTTGTGGTGGAATAATTTCCATACGATGGACAATTTGTGCTCGCAATTCTTCTATAGTATTAGGCCTGGCATCTCGAAAACCATAAATTGAAGTTTTCAGATACCCCCATAGATAAAAATCGTTTGGAGAAAGATCAGGTGATCTAGGAGGCCAGCGAATAGCGCTCCAGGTAGTTAGCAACCTGTTATCAAATGTGTTGTGCAAAAATTATTGTACTGGTGCAGCATTATGCGCAGGACATCCGTCTTGCTGGAACCAAACGACATTTACATCTGCTACAGTTCTTATAGCGGGAATTACACTAATCTGCAAAAGATCTAGATATTTTACTGCATTGAGATTTCCCTCTATGAAAAATGGCCCAATTATGTGGTTACCTAACAGGCCAGCCCAAATATTTAGTTTTACAGGGTATTGTGTTCGAGCGTCGGAAAGTAAGATGTCTATTCCTTTGTGACCAATACCTGGCAACGCTTGGGTTATGGCGGCCATGTAACGGGAACGAAGATTCGTCTGTTAATACTATTTTTGCAATAAAGTCGTCATCATTGTTGCGTTGTTCAATAATTTTCTCACAAAATTCTAAGCGTTCGTTTTTATCATTGGGAAATATTTCAATCGTTTTGCCTAACCTATAGGAGCGGTACTTATTTTTTTTAACACTCTGTGAACCGTAGTGTGGGAAACATCAAATTGTTCTGCTATATTTTGTAGAGACTGCTATGCTTGCTCCTCTACAGCGGCACAAATTAAAATGTCGCGTTGCTCGTTTTGTGGCATCTTCTCTTTTTTATGTTTAAGCGGATTTAAACAGCCATAATTTTCAAAGTTATTAATTATGCGACGCACAGTTTCAAAACAAATATCAATTTGGAATTCATCGTCAAAAAGATGTACAATATCTCTTACTGAGTGACCTAGGTGATGCTGTCTTATCACAAATTTCTTGTGTTCAAGGGAGAATATATCCATAATTAATTAGAAAACAAACAGTAAAATAAAAAAACAAATAATCGCAAATATGCCAAGCAAATATAGAAAGTACCAGCGTGTTATATTTACGAAAACATCAACTACCCTACTTCGTCAACAGAATGCAACTGACCTTCTATGCTAGAGCGCTTACGTTGCCCCGCTACTATTTTTCCGAATCATTACGACATACGATGCAGTGACTTTAGGAGTGGTTTATAATCTGTATACTTATACTATATTTACAACAAAAATTAACAAAAGCCTCACATTTTACTTATTCTTGGGGTACTATTAATATTTAGCGGCGAAAGGGTTAAATTACAGGGCATAGGTAACGTAAGCATCTGTATAAAATCGCACAACTTTACGAATAGTCATCTTGCAGACTACAGAAGAAGAGAAGACAGGCGTATCCAATTTCCTAATTGGAAAGATTAACGTTACAATAATCATAGGTATGTAGATGAAGTGTGGCGGAATTCCGCCTTCCTAAAAAATGACGGTTTGGATATCTTCCTATAGCTTGATAAATTATAGTAGTAACCCCTTAATTTGCAAAGAAGAATGGCACATAAATGTTAAAATCTCTTAACTATCCGACGCTGATGTTGTTAGAATATATTTCTCCAAACTCGCGTTTTATAATCAAATTTCTACTCTCGTGAGAGAAGGACCACAAAAGCAACTGATAAAATTATTAGTAAAAAACTTAATCACACACAACAACATTAAAAATGACATAGCAACACTTTAAATGTGACATTTTACGAAGTTTCTATCATTCTATAAAGCAAAAATTCCAATTTTTAAAAACATTTTACTTTAAAAGTTACATTTAACATCTAGAATCTCGTTCGTGGCTCTTATTTTAGATGAATGATTATCCCTAATAAACATAAAGATCAGAAACTCTAAAGCAACTCCATGGCCATACATTATGTTTCCAAAATATGATTAAAACATGTGAATTTCAAGCATTCATTTAAAACTCTTTTTTTTTTTTTTTGGAGCATTATATCATTTTATACTAATTGTCTCGTCATATTTTTGCTAACAGTATATGGAATAGGACGTTCCACACTGAATAATACTTGGCATTACAAATTAACTCAATATCAGGTAGCAGTTGCAATACCACTCGTTTTACATCCTCATTTGTAATACAAAATGAAACAATTAATACCTGCTGCACATTTGCAATTTAAAAATATCAAAAATGAATAAATAAAATGTTACACAATTATTTTCTATATATCTGCTAAGCTTTTGACCAGTCTCACATTGAAAATTAATTAAAGTAAAAAACTTAATAATCTCAAAACTGGGATGTGTGGAATTAGCCACCTAATTGATAAACTAATATAATTAAAAGTAATTAATATTTTTAAATATGATTATGAAATATGTAGAAAGAATATATAAATATAAAAGATCGGAATCACAATATTGCAGGAAAATTTCATTATCATTATACAATTATAATTAATATTATGGATGTTTTACTTACAATTACGTAAACACTACATAAAGACTTTTTTGGAAGTACTTATTCACTAATATTGGGTCAAACGTTACTGTCAAAAACAGGAGCACCCGTGAAACTTACTGGTTGAGCATTTGCAACAAGGTTAGAACGCATGTTTGTGTTGGGTTGCGATTGAGGTGCTACCCCAATGTTGTCCGAGACAGCAGCTGAACGCATCTCTTCCGCTGTTGCCCTGAAATATTGAATATTTTTTAAAAAATTACAGAAAATTTAGATAATAAATGAAAATTGTACACAACTCTCAAAATAACTGCATAAACAACTAATTTAACAAACATTCATAAGAAATCATGCATTATGTTTATAATATTTTTAATATACAACATACGAATTTATAGGTTGAAGAAAAGCTGTATAACTAGTAAATTATGTATTTACTAACGAAAAATGATAATAAAATCAAATTAACAATAACGCATAGTGTTTCAGGCATATAATAAACGGTGTTTCCAAAACTCCCATGGTATAAGAGATTTAACACTATTTGATTAAATAATTTACCTGACAAACAGAGACAAATTCAAGGTGTCCTATTAGAACAAATGTACACAATTCATAAGATCAACATTCATGAAAATATTATTAAAAAAATATTATTTTATTTATTCTTATTGAAAAAAATACTGTTGGCAAATAACCATAGATTCTCAACATCTGTGATACCACGCCTTTGTTTACACCTGCTTTCATTGCTTTGGGTATTTTAAGCTCCTCTTGTCTGTCTCCATGTGTATCATGAAATTAATCCATTTTATGACTCCTAAGCAGTTCATTATATTGAGTTTCACAAAACACATACACTCAAAAATGTAGCTAGGTAACGTAAGTATTTGTTCTTCTTTTTTTTTTTTGAAGATTGCTTTTCGCTCTAGTTTGTATATGGTTCGTATGCACGTTTTTTGGAATTTAAATATTCTAAGCGCATCAACAGAATTGCCTCAAATTGATATTCCATATTTTATTCAAAAGTACCCATAGTATGAAGCAATTGATACATTTTAACTAACCGAAGCTCGTAGCGTTTAATGTTTGCAAAAGCCCATTGATGAGTTCTTCCAATCCATTCTAGAATCCAACACTACATCCAGAAATTTGCCATGATTTGCAGGTGTTAGCACTGTTGTTTGAACATTTATAATAATAGTTTTTCTCAAATTTAATTTATGAATATTTGACAGATACCACACAGCTAGATTGCGTAGGCTTCTTTATATCTCCTTTATCAGCTTTTCGTTACCATCCGCTTGAATTATTACTGACATGTCATCAGCAAATATATCCATTTTGTGCGTAAAGACTAAAATCATTCGTCTGCATTATGTAGCGCGTTGGACCCAGAACGGAGCCCTGTGGAACACTCCTATTTGTCAATTCCAGTCTGACACAGTTTCTAGTTCGGAGTTAGAATGTAATAGTATTCTTTGACTTCGATTTCTTAGATACGACTTTCGTAAGCAGTATATGAACACTCCTTACACTTCCTTTTTGTTGATTATTGCTTCAAAAATCTCCCTTAATGTTACATGTATTGAAGGTAGTAATAGATGATCTTCCTTGCAAGAGTACCGCGCATTACATTCACATAAGTAATTAAATAATTGTTATCGACGTAAATGTCAAGGATGACTGGTGCTAACCTGCCAACAAGGCTTTGATGCTTCCAATGCGCCAATATGAAAGAACTCATGGTTGCCCTAAAATACCTTCAGGTCTCCATTGAACTCAGAAGACATACTTGTAGCACAGAGAGAACCTAGAGTTAGCAAAAAAAACGCACACGGAAAATAAATAAGAGTACAATAAGACCGAGAGGCCAACTGGCATATGTTGTTAATCTAGTACCGACTACTAAGAGCAGAGGCATAATAATTAATGTAGAAAAGAAGATCGGACTAAAAATAAACATGAGAAAAACAAAGACAATTAAAGTAGGAAAGAAAATGTAAAAATTTATTTCGGAAACACGATTTTGAGAGAAGGTACACAACTTTGGATATGCAGTGGCGCTGTATGCTAATGGCGAGAGATCTACAGAAGTTAATACAAACAACTATAGCTGCCGATAATGCAAACAAACCTACACAGCAGACACAATAATAATAATAACAGACAAAGAGAAAAAATATGAGACTATTAGGTTCAGTCCAACCATCATAAGTAAGTACCGCGCGATCATTTAAATTAAGTTGGTATATAAGTACTAATTTACAATTTGAACTGTCAAAGTGACGTTTCAAAATGTTAATTAATCAATAATTGACATTCTGGACAACCTAATAAAAAATAACTCGCCTGCTATAATTTAGAATTTAAATGATCGCGTGGTACAAGGTGAACCATTATAACGGAATGGAAACCAGCAAACAATAGACAAAAACAAAGACCCAGATTAACATGGATCTGGGATGTGAAAACGGGCCTCAGCAAGATTGGAGTAGGAAATCCAAAAGATGAAATAACGAACGGAAAAGAATGGCACAGAATACGTAGTGTAATTAAAAAACTATAGAGGAGTGATCACTTCACTGAGGAAAAATACTATGGAGATGCTGTAAAGCATCTTTGCTGTACTCTCAAAATGGGAGCATTGGGCGGGGCTAAGTGTGGGACCAATATGGCTGCCTTACCTAGTCCAGACTACTCAAAATCTGTCATCCCACACCTGTCAGGCCTACACTAACCTATGAAATGTTATTCCAGACGAATTCTTCTTATCAACGCCGTCTCTGCTATTGCAGCTACGTAGAGCACAAGAAACCATAATGTCTTTTAATATTTAACTTATTATATAACTCTAATACACGATGCAGTTAACAAATACCCCACTTTTTACCAGCACTACCTGTTTGACGTAAGTGTAGTATCAATATGGCGGGCCTGTATCCGGTTTGATCACGTGACGTCGTCTCCCTACTTATTCTTTCTCAATGGATCACTCCCAAGAAAATTGTTCTAGAAATCCTTATAGTTTAATCGCTTTGGCAATCGGCATGCGCCAATTAATTAAAACTGCCAAAATTTTATCTGTCAAGTAAGACACCTAAACAGTCATTTCAGGACTATCATAAACAGTAATATGAACACATCTTTTGACAACTGTCACAATTACCTTATGACATTTGTTACAATTGTCATACAAGTTTGTCAACAATACTTGGCTACTAAACAGTATTTAATTAAATATAGGTATAGAAAAGTAATGTTTAATATTTATATTATTCAATTTGTGACTGTATTCCATGGAATTGTATTTTACTAGTGGAAGCTATTTACTCTAGGATATTAATTATTTAATTTAATGTTATTCTTCTAAAATTGTTCTCGTCGATGGGAATTTGCAGTGGCATTTAATCGTCGTCTTTAGTTCGTACTTGCCAAAACGATTAAGCGACGGAACCATCCTTGTGGTGTTAAGCTATTCATACTTACATTATGATCTAGAAAACGATCGCGATTCGACGGGGTTGCGTTAGAATATAGAATCCCCAGAAAAGGCAAACAATATAACTAACCTGTACTATGTTTAGGAGTTACAAGAGACTCCTAATCGGTTGATTTTAAAGTATAAACGATGTGTTCGCCTATTACGTAGATTATAGAATAATACATAAACTACACAATATAAATATTGTCCCCTATTACAAAAACCACTCTAGGATTGTGGCTTTAATAATAGAGTGAATAGGGCGTGGTTTTAACACATTTTGAAGACAAATTAATCAGGTATTTTTATAGGGTTATTGAGATGTTAATTCACAAATTTCAAAAGTGTATTTCTATAGTAAGAGATTGTATTGTTAGGATTTAAAGACTCATCCCGTCACTGTTTATGGCAGAAATATTTGTTTCATCTGGACCCGCCCAGGTAACACGAACCTGACAAAGGCATACATGCAAGCAGTTAAAAGAAATAATTTCATACATTATTTATAAACATCAGGAAAACTGTAGTAAGGAAAGCATTCTAACATAAGCAATAGAATTCAGTGAAACTCCTAGAAAACATTCACACCTTTCTAAAGTTATAGACATATTGGACAGTGATGATTGGTGGAAGAAATTAATTGAAATGCAAATTCAAAAAATGCAATAAAACCAATGTCACTTAACATATAGGCACATGTTGGATTTAATGTGCAGCAAATGTTTTTCAACGCTTGTTCATCACTGCTTATAGCAGAGTATTTCTCAGCCCACTTTTGCACAAAAAGAACAGCACTTTTCCACTTTGTAATATAGTAAGTCCTTGAAAGGATCAAATATGAAGTTCATCTTTTAGGAGCTTCAATTTACTTCAAAATATAAAACCTTGTATAAAAATTAATGTTTAACTACTAATAAAGATTGCTTAAAAGAATTTGACTTTCTTGGATCTGGACGTGAAGTGCTCATGCTTCTATCAAGAACTGTCAAGTGCATCAACTCTGTGTTTATTGCTGAGTGGTTGTATATCTCTACATACGTACATTTGATGAACTACATGAAATGACATAAATCAATAAATACAACGAAAACATGCAGAAAAGCAATTACTCAAACTTGAGATATCAGTATAATGAGTTAATACTTTTTAATATTGCTTTGTTTATGTGGGGCGCCAAACATCTGGGTCTTCCATAAGTGTGGTTCGTGCATCTCCATGACCAACTAAACCTGATGGAGATGTCGCCATTTGTGGAGAGGCCATAGATGCCATATCCTGTCTGGAAGCCCTGAGTATTTGCATAGTTAGTATCATTAGAAAGCACCACAACAATTTCGAAACAAATGAAATTAATAATGAAATAAGCAAACTAATCAACCAAATATACTTTGTATATACAATATCAATATACTAAAATAACCATAAAGATTTAAAGATTATCAAATATATGATTAGCAGAGATAAAATATCAGTATTTTAATATAGAACAAAAATGATTACTCACTTTTTACCTAGAGCCATCATACCATACACAACACCAGTAGCAAATATAAGGCCACTTCCGACTATACTACTTACTGATGTACACATAATTATTGCTGGTATTGCTAATCTGTAAACATAAAATTAACCATTGAATATACCTAATTTTCATATGACTCTAGACAAATATAATATGTACTTACACAACATATGCTACAGCTTTATTCCAGTGTGGTCTTCTGTCAACCCAGTCACTCATATTTTGAACATAGTCAATAAACATACAACAACAGGGCGCTTCACAACACAAAACAAGAAAACCAGCAATCATTTGCCATATTCCTGCTACTAAGCAGCTTGTATCAAAAGTTAAAATGCCTAGACAATTTGCCAAACCAAAGAAAATTGCAACTGAAACAAAAACTTGGTACTTCTTGTGTTAGAAGATAATTACCTAAAGAACGTACTTATACTGCCGAACGTCCCTAAGGCTCTACCACCATATCTCAACCACCAAGGAACATCTTCTTTGGCATTAGGATCTTGTCCAGGTCTGGCCATAAGAGCAGAAATTTTATCTGAGAAGGACTGAAAGAAAGTAGTCTAGTAAGTATAGAAAAACAAAATATTTTAAATAAAATATACCATTTTCAATTATTTTGCAACTAATTGTCAACACCACCAATTTTATTGTTAGGCAATCTAGTGAATTTAGCTGAAGTAACTAGTCCTGTTCTGCTCGCTTCAGCCAACATTATCAACTTTTAAGAAGAAATACCCTTGCTGTTTGTATTTTTGTGATTCCATGGTTCACATATGAAAATGGTAATTGATATAACTTGCTATCAAGAAAACTTAATTTTTAGAACAATAAATTATTTTAAAACGTTCGATAAGTAACCATAAATTACTGAGACAAATTTTGATTAGTAAGAGTGGCTTAATTTGTTAATCTTATAACAGGACAACACGTGATCATTAATAATTGTCAAGGCCGTTCCCATAATTTAGCAATAATTTTAGCGTGTCTCCCCAATGTTGCGATATCTAGGGAAATTTCCCTAGATCTAGGGAATATGATGTTCATTTAGGGAAAAAGGGAATTTTAATGCTTTCATTCAGCAGGCGGATCGGGAACCGATCCCGCTCCAACCGTTCACTTCACAACAGTTGAGTATTCGCTGGACAGGACCGCTCACCTTTATGTCATCGTCTGTCATCTGGTACTTTTCATTGCTGCCATATGTTAAAATTATAGAGATTAAACCGAATAAACAATAATAATAAATTGTTTTTCTGCATTAAGGTTTGACATAGTTTTTAGTGGAAGGGTTGGTTTTTCCAACCCCGAATAAAATACTGAGTGAACTCCAATATTATAATACATTTATTTCTGCACAATACCTTTAATATGTTGTATCTTACTTTTCTAGTAACTTTCTTCAAAATTATGTATTAGGTTGGTCTTGGAATGCATCAATGGCGCATGCGTACAGAATACGCTCACTAAGTGAGCATAGAATTTTTCCGCTCACAAAAATGGCGACCGCTCCTGAACATGTCCAGAGTGAGCGCTCGTTTACTGCACATGATCACTGAACAGTTGCGCAACTGTTGTGTCTGCTGAATGAAAGCAATTATACATGGGCGAGATAGGGGAATACCATGGTACAAATATATAAGGTATGTTCTAGCAAAGCTCCCACTGGATATTATGTGATACTTTGGTTTACGAAACCTGTTTTATGTCGTTTGATAATACAATTTGTAATTACTTTACTGACAAAGTAATTTATCACAAAAATAAATTTGACTTGAAAATGTGCATTTTTTCTAGTATATTGCTTTAAATTACTGATACCAATGAATATTGCAAAAGTTGAAAGTATAATAGTAAGAAAACTTGGTTTAATATTGGATTTTTATTTATTAATTCTTAATTTACAGGTAATAAATAAAACAACAGATATGGTTATTTTTTTTATTGGTAAATTTTATTTTTTTTTTTGGAATTTTCTTTTTTGTTGATAGCTATTTTTATTCATCTCTTTTATACGTATGTAAGTTCGTACTCTAATATATGATTCTACAACTTCTTGTGGCAAGTCCGTCTTTATATTTTTTGCCAATCGCTTTAGTATTTTTATTGAATTTTTAAGAAAAAAATTAAAAAGTTGTTCAATGTCTTCTGCCATTTTTTTCATCATAGCACTAGGTTGACGTAGACACCCTCCAGAAATTAATGCAATCCAATTGCTTTCTGGTGTTTCAATTTGTGTATTATCATCTAATGAATATTAACAGCTGTTTTATGAAGTATTCGCGAAGATTTTACTGGATACATATATTTCTCTTTCATCTGTCAATTATTTAAGTATCAGTTCTCATATGCATCTCTTGCAAAATGAAGCGAACATATAAAATCTATAAATAATAACATCATTAAAAGGTATACAAATACATCCAAATGCAAAACTTACGATTTCTTGTGTTTTGTATCCTTCTACCACAGGCCTGTATCCACTGCTGAGATAGGTTTTGATCTTTAGGAAAACGAAAATATCTAATATTCCTTCCTCGAGTGTTTTCTGACCTGCTTTTGCAGTTCAAGACAGCAGATTACCATATTAGATGAGGTAAAGGTAGAGGCAAATGTATTGCTTTATAATACAATGTTTAATAAACTTCTAAGTTCTAAATAAATCAAATTAAAAGTCTTTGGCTTAACAAAAATATTTACAAATCTTAATAACTACACTAAATACATGAAATAATAACTATAATTACACAAAATACGATATAATCGGATATAACTTCTTGGAAATATAATTATAAACAAAACACAAACTACAAGCATATGATGGATGACGCAACATTGATGACGTAGGTGTGTGCAGCGCAGAAATAGACGAATTTTAGTCAAAGTTGTAGCATACCTTATATATTTGTACCATGGGGAATACGTTCAGTTTCACTTCTATTTATTGACATAAATTCCAAGAGCTTCTTCTTTGAGTCTGATTAATGTTTGGGGGAATATTATTATAAAAATGCAAGGTAAGAAGAGGATGGATTTTAGTGAACAAACTAGAAAATATCCTAATGTAAACATTTATATATAGCACAGATAATAATATACAGGCTGGCGCACCACATTTCCGTTGGTTTATATACGAAAAGTGGCTTATTGCCTCATTAGGGGCACGTTTTAAAATTATTTTGAAATATACAGAGTGATTCAATAAAATGTGGCGTACCAAATTTATGAAAATTTAAATGACACCTTGTATATTATGGCATATTTCGATACTATGGGCTGAATAAAGGCTACTTACTGTTATATTCCCTATACATAACTTAACCTATTTTCGAGATATTTAACTATTTTTGAAAATGTAGATCAAAATTTAAGAGGCATTTCTGTGTTACATATTTGAGCGAATTATTTTAAATTGTATTTATTGTTTACTCAAAGCATCAGACTTTAAGGTAAGTTAAAGTTGAAATCTAAAAATTATACAGGCTGTTTAAAAACAAAATTTTTGTTTTGACTAACATTAAAGACAAATAACTTTTCCAACCCTACACATTGACACAACATCTGTGTTGCCTTCGAGAGTTCTAAAACATGGGGATTTTCGTCCCTGTAATAGTGAAAATTATGTCTATCCGTTATTGTGGAACGATGACTCGTCCGTAAAATGTACAAAATCCAAGAAATTTTCATCTTTACTAAACCTCTCTAGAACCCATAAACAAAATACGAGTTGACGATCGTAATCTACTTCCAAAAGTGCTTGGTGTAATTGAATACAATACGGGAAAAAGCTGTGCCTTTTTATAATTCCGCCTGATTAATTAATCCACTGGTTTCACTTATTTTTCGCTTACTTGTATGCGGCTTTTCTATGAGATTCGATAACAACAAAATCATTTTCTTCATTTCTCATAATTGGTCTTTGCCTTTCCGGTTTCTGATAACACTTGCCATAAACTTTCTAATGACCGCCTATCAGGATGACGCGTGTTAGGATATTTTTGAGCATAAACTCTTGATGCTAGCAAGCAATATTCGTCAAACTCTCCAATTACTAAAATCATATCCACCTATTCGCTTTGAGAGTCGGTTCTTATTTTACATAAGTGAAATTCTTGAAACGACGTTGAACAGCGATGACGTCTTGACTAATATGTACTGTAACTGTCAAATAATTTTTTGTCTGAAGTAATAATAACTCCGCCTACTTTTGAAAAATAAATTGCAAGGAATTAGTGTTTGAAATTGAAAATCCTAAATTATTAAAAAACTAAAAACTCTTATAGCTGCGACCATTATCTGACTAAAAACTTGAACAGCGAATTTTACACTCATTTTTTGAAAGGAACTGGGTGGTATACGCGCATTTGTTATTTTTGTTAGTACTCTACTCTTCTTGTTTTTCTGATCAATATTATAGGCACTATAGGTCTCCTTTATATCACTGAAAGAAATAATTTTATTATCCAAGACATAACCGCCATTTAGAAAATTATTACGAACACTCTTAAATAAACGGACTTCAATGAAATCATTCCGGGCTCCTTTTATGTTTCATTCAAAGCGAGATGTAGATGGTGATACCATTAAGCAATTTATAGGGCAACGTATGAAAATGATTCTTAATATTCTAATACTGGGATTTATTTTATATTCAATTTTCTTATGGCATGTAAATGTTTTATTGTAAACTAATTTAGGGTTAAAAGTAAAATGACGATCCTCCTCATAACTAAGACCTGGGAAAACATACGCATACTGCTTTTTTGTACATAGAGCGAAATTGATTTGAAGAGTGCTAAATTAACAAGTCATTAGGGATGACGCGCCAAGTATTACGTATGCCCTACACTTTCATGAACGGTATGCTATTCCAAATCCACACGGTTCAAATTAGGGCTCTTACTTTTGCGCGGATATCCGAGTCGTCAATATCCGGGTACTCGAATCTTAGATTCAAGTATCCGGATATCCGGATAAGTTCGTTACGGATTACAGTAATCGTAATTTCAAAAATTTTTGAATTACGATTTTCTAAGTAATCGTAATCGAAGTTGTTCAAAAAATGTCGGAGAGCTAAACGCGGCTCAATTAAACTGGTACGCGTTATATATGAAGGCAATAATTATCCGAATAAGAATAAGAAAAAACAAAAACAAAAAAGTTTTTAAAATACACCAGAAATTAAAAAAATAATGAGGTGTGGCTACCACACGACTTTTATATACGTATGAGCGTATAGAAAAATTATTCAAAATCCTATTTTGAGTACTTTTATTCTCATAATAAATCATTATAGAATACATACTTTGCAAGGTATTCGAAAAAAAGTGCTACTCGCAGACCGGCTTTTGCACGTACTGGCGAAGATATCTCGCGGTCGAAATTATTAGTGCTCGTTCAATGTAGCCCCGCATCAGTATTCTTTTTTTTTAAATTTCGTGGCACGTAAGAGGACACAATTAAATTGACTTTTGGTTATTGACTTGTTGCGATTTTGGTTAGTTCTTTAATTTGTATGCAGAAATAGCGTTGCAGTTGCATTGGAACATGTTGCTGCATACATTATGCTTGTATTACATACATATTTAGCATCTGCCAAAAATAATTTATGGAATTTTTTAAAATTATTAAAATATTTGTTTGAGTTGTGTAATAGACATTTTATATATGTGATTTAATGATAAACTAATTGTCATGTACCCGGGTACCTCGATCATAGACACAAGGGTTAATCAGAATACAAATAAGGACAGCTTTATATTTGAGGCGTCATAATAAAAGAACCGAAACCGGATATCCGGATACTCGAATCTAAGTTAAACAAGTATCCGGATATCCGGATCCGGATTTCGAGTTATAATGAGTAACCCTGATACTCGAATATCCGGATAGTAAGAGCTCTAGTTCAAATACTGAGTAGGCTCACGACTGAACCGTTTTGCCCATCTCTACAAGTCATTACTGCAGTCGTATAGAGTGTAAATTAATTAAACAAATTTTAACAAAAAAATGATTTAATCCGTGCCTGAGGTGAACATAAAATTTAACAGCGTGCCAAAACAAATGTATCCATGCAATTAAAATTGTTATAGGATTTATCTTTGTCATCTACCTTTCTAAGCTTTCCTTATTGTGGAAGTGTTTGTAACTACGATCTTGATGATTGATGGGTACACAGACATACTCTATTTGGTGTATTTTCTAATATCTCCTAGGAACACCGAAAATGTTTGAATTTATATAACTTGAAATTGAAGAATTTCTAATTTATATTTCATAAGTATGGTAGTAAGTGTTTACATATATATGCTTTTTTGTCGTTTACTAACAAAAGTGAATTGGTTTTTTGTCGTCAACTCAAGGCTAAATGTGTTTGGGATGAGATGAATAAGGAGATTGTTCGTATTCTTGTTAAATTTCTTAAAATAATGGTTAATTCTAAATCGTAGTGTCCTCTATTTTCATTAAATGAACTAAAACTGATGGGCTACAGTAAAGCCTATCTCATGGGCTCTTTGTTCTTTCTCTGTGGTAATACAACAAGTGACAAGTGTAATACACGACTTGTCGTCAATTTTAATTTGATCAAGTTCTTGGTCAATAACTTGGTCAAGAACTTGGTAAGTGTAATACAGCCTTAATGACTGTAATAATAATTTATGTCATTATAAACTCACATATATATATATTTTATGGCGATGACATACCCGAAAATTTTACTGTGTTGCTAAGCTACGCGCACACTGCACCGACCGGTACGACCGACCGTTACGACGGACCGCTAGCAATTTTTGGGAGGTGCGCATACTGGAACGACCGGTACGACCGACCGGCACGACCAACGGGAACGAAACGGACAAATTCTACAAGGTCCTTCCTCGTGACTCATTTTTATATTCAGTCTTGAATGGTGAATTTCCGTTCCCACCGTAGGTACAGGGGCGTACGCTTGTACCGACGGGTACGACCGGCACGGTACGCCGCGGATTGTTCAAAAGTTCCTTCACTCCGACTTTTTTCAAAACAACGAAAGTCGCGAATCGTCCGTTGCCTATAGGCCGTACCGGTCGGTGTGTGGTGTGCGCGCCTCCATAGAGAAACATGCATTTGACTTTTAGAAAAACCTCGGTCGGCCGGACTGGTCGGTGCAGTGTGCGCGTAGCTCTAGAAGTTGTTATGTTAACCGATATCAACAATCAACAGGTTTCACAATTTATGCCATACATATAATGACATAACCTTTAAATATTATTACGGATGATACGTTTAGCAAAAACTGGAAACTTGTCACAGCTATTAAATTGAAGAACTATGACGTGCCTTGGCAGATGAAAGATTCCGAATGAATTATAATTCGGGCAAAAACTAATTACGTATATTTAAAGTTTATGAAAATGGTTACTACCCAGTTCCTGTAATTTAATTGTTTTCAGAAAAATTCTGACTGTTTTCCAGCAAACGGAAATGATCAGAGATCGTTTTTGTTATCTGTAATTTCAAAAAATTATTAATGTGTCATATAAATAATAATGAAAATAGGTGTTATGATTTTAGGAGATGACAACAATTGAAAAAAATTTCCGCCATTCGTGACGAAATTACCAGCTAGGAAATGCCAACCATAATTATACATAAAAGATTCTCTATTCACCAACAATACATAACACGTATTATTATACATATTAGGAATGTGTTGTCTTTTCCACAAACGAGAACTTGAGTGAAGTTAATCATTAATTCGTACTCCATCTTTTCAACTTTTTGACATAGGCGTCCTGTATGACTTTCCTTGCAATTACTTCTTATTTATACTCTACTAGCTAGCTCAACAGACGTTGTTCCGCCTTTTCCCGTAGATGGAACGATGATGATGGATATGGCCTAAATCGGCCAAGTCGTTCAGAAGTTATACGATCACTAATAGCCGCACAAACGATTATATATACCGTATCTGTCAATTTTTATTAGGTATAGGAATTCAATGTTTACGTGCGATTTATACGTATACAAGTAATGCGTGGCAACATGGCACCCCTACTGTCCGTCACCAATCCCGGCAACAATCGACATCACAACGATTTTCTCCGATCTTCCCACTTCTCTCCACCAGATTTTACATTCAATATGTTTAACTGCGAACACGTTGCGATCTAGTCTGCAATAAAAGCCGTCTTATTACTGGAACGGGAAACGTCAAATGGCCGCCGCGACCTCCTGATCACGTAGTTTATTATTATTTTCAGAATCCGTTTTTATTTACCTTATTTTTAATTTTATTAGAATTACGCTTTTGTTTGTGTCATGCAGCGTGAACGCAGCTTAATAATTCTCTGCATTTACTGAAAGGAAAAAGAAAAACAAATCCTTGCAACTCGTAAATATTATTTCTGAACGCATTACAAACACCCAAGCCGGTGGTCGAATAGTTACTGCTAACCACGCTACTTTTTGTATTTACGAGCATGCATCGGTCGTACTGGCATTGGAAAGGAAAGAAGGGGTACTATGTTGCCACGTACTGTATGGATTAATCGCCTATGGATAATGAAAATTGATACATGCTGTATATATTTTTTTCCAGATTTTCCAGGTTTTTTTTTTCAATTGAAAACATCTAATTGTGTTATTATCCCGTGAACATAACGAACAAAACAAAAAAGGAATCAAGCAAATATCCCGTTTCTATCGTCAGTTATGATCAAGAGTGCATACAAAAATTATGATTTTTGTAGTTTGTCCGAATTTTTCGACTTTAAATTCCTTTGTAATTGCCCCGAATTTTTTTCCCTGAAAACTTTTCCAGGACCATAACGAAGAAACCAAAAAAGAATTAGGCATATCCATCGTTAGAATCGTGAGTTATGGTCTTAAGTGCACACAAAAATCTTACAGAAAAAAATGACCACACGGCTTCTTATACGTATGCATAAAGCACAATTAATCTGCCTTACCCGCGGAGATGACTCACCCTGTATATAGAATGTATAATTTACGAGATATTTGCAAAAAATCGCTATACGATTAGGACCGAAAGTCTTACTTTCGGTCCTAACTTTGAAATTTTTTTTATACATAAGTATTGAAAATCAAGCTTTAAATACTTTTATATTCATAACGTATCTGCCTAGAAAGCATGACTTGCTAGATATTCGCAAAAAACTGATAAAATTTGGAATTGATAGCTTTAGCCGTTACCGCTTTTGTGGTCAGCAAGAGAGAGACTTTTTAGAAAACACTTTTTCGGTATCAGGGGACTTTAAGACGTTGACATGTGCATGTTTTTATAAGAAAGTAAAACATTTATAGTCGAGTCGTTTTGGCAACCGACACGGGCAAAGTACGAACTAAAGACGACGATTCAATACCACTACAAATTTTGATCGGCCGGAATAATTTCAAAACAATAAAATTAAACTAATTAATTAATATTTCAGGATATATACCTTCCCATAGTAAAATACGATTACTTGAAAGCCAGTTACAAATAAAATATTTGAAATAAGGCTATTAAATATTATTTTTTCTAAACCTAGATTTTATATAACATTTGGCTATACTATTTAAGAATCAAGCATTGTTGACAAATTTAAAATGTGGAGATGACAATTATAACAAACGTCAAAAGATAATTATGACACATGTCAAAAGGTGTATGAATATTATTACTTATGACAGTCCAGAAATGGCTTTTGTAGGTTATATTACTTGACAGGTAAAATTACGCAACATCCAAAATTCGACGCCATTTTAATTTAGTGGCGCATGTCGGTTGCGAGAGCGATTCGACTATACAGGGCGGGATAGACAATCGTCTTGAATCTCTCTGTACTTAAGATAAGGTGTATGTACTTTTTAAACGCATTATTTACTTTTGAGCTAATCGTGCTTTTGAGTAATGTTGATTATCGTGAACACAGCTACAACCTAGAACTTTAGGCTCAACGCCAATATAATGCTTATTACATAATCATGAATCTTATCACTGATGGTGCTTTGATGTGATCATAATATTGGCAATATTGGCAGTATTGAATTGAATTAAAATTATTTTAATTTTTTTTTGAAATATAGTGTACTTCATAATTTACCCTTCTTTTAGTAAATCATATTTGTTTTCTAAATAAAACTACTATAACGTAATTAAATTAAAATATTGGTGGTGTAAATTGGCTGAAGAATATATATAAGGAAATCAAACGAATTTATATACTTTAATATGCATAATAGATAGTTATAGTGAAGATTAATCTTCACTTGTATAAGTTATAATAAATTGTTGGGAAATATAATGGTTTTGTAAGGTTAGTTAATGCTAGGTTATGTAGTGTTACATTTAGGTAAGGTATTTTCATTTTGCAGCAACATGACTTTCATCGAATATATATCTGATTTATCTACTAACCCATACTTTGGTGCTGGGTTTGGCTTATTTGGTATAGGTGCCGGTGCTGCTATTTTACGGAAGGGATTTCAAACATCTTTAATACTCTTTCGGAGACATTACATGATAACTCTGGAAGTACCATGCCGAGACAAATCATATCAATGGTTATTGCAATGGATGACACATAAGGGGGCAAAACAAACACAACATCTTAGTGTTGAAACTAGTTTTGAACAAAAAGATACAGGATATGTCAAAACAAAATACGATTTTATACCAAGCATTGGAACACATTTTTTTAGGTCAGTAATAGAATAAAATAAGTTTGTAAAATGTATTTCATATATTACATTAATTACAACACATTAATTTTTTATGAATCCATAAAATACTAATATTTATTTATACATACTATTCTGTTTTTATTACATAGTTTTACATTAACCATCTACAACATTGCAAGACTCAAACAGTTTCTTATCTTTCATTTCATTGAATTCCTTATCTATATCATAGTTCACATAAAATTCTGCAATGCGAGACTTGTACCTGCGATTATGCAAGAAGTAGAAACCTATACCAGTTCCAGCAACTAGCACAAATGCTGTAATGAGGTTTCTTCGTAGTTGTGCATGGAAAAGCCCACGTAATTGTGGTTTTGTATGTTTTGCAACCGCTTCACCAGACATTTTATATTTTCTGTTTTTCTTGCCTTTTTATAGGATTACCCTTGTGCTTTTCTTTACTGCAAGAGTCAGTACAAAATGCTATTGCTATATTATGTAATGAAAGCAATAGTACATGTGTCAATCAACAGGCATTTATTCAAACATGGCTTACCTGATAAAAAAATTGATAAGAGATAAATAATGTGTAAATATGAAAACTATAAGTGCAGGTAGAGTCAACTTCCTGCTTTGTGGTTTTAAGTTTATTTGTAAATATATTTTTGTATTATGATGTAATACCAAAGTCTGCTGTTAAGAAACTTGTGTTTCACAATATTTTTTATTACTGCACTAGAGTTTCCAATTGGTCTATTCATTATTGACGAATGTTTACACAAAAAAAAAAGACAGAAAGAGAAAGAAATATGGAAGGCACCCATTGGTTCTGCTTTGTATTTTATGTTTACTGTGATTATTAATACCTGGATGTTTACTTTATCAACTTATTAGTAGGAATTTCATAAAAACTCACTCCGTTACGGTTTGCAGGGCATATCGGCACAAATTTATGTTGGATTTCTATTTTAAATGCACCTATCTATCAATTTTTTTAATAGAAGACCCAATTTTCACGACTTAATAACATTACAAAAGGGAGTAGATAATAATGAAAGTGCGTCATTTATTGATTATTTGTCTTGGTGTTGTTGTCAATATACTAAGCCGTAGAAACAATCTTTAGTGCAAAACCTACTCATTTATAAATATTATTTTGTTATTCTCTTATTTTTTTATATACCTATTTGTAAGTGAGGTAGGTATATTCTGTTACATTGGGGATTAATGAATATTTTAGTAAATTTCAACATATTTCTACATTCCACTCTTCCCGTTTATGCCGAAATTTTTAGAATAGAATAGATAATCTTATCACAAAATTAAATCATTAAAGTGTATTATGTACTTGTGAAATATAATTTTGGGCAGTCACCTTTTCATGCGCGGTAAATCGCATTGAACAGCAGCAATACACCTATTGCCTATTGTGTAATATAAATGTAATGGCTTTCACTTGGAACTGCAGTACAATTTGCACATATCAGAAAATGTTGAGGAAATTAATAGCCATAAAACGCTTTAGCACCTTTAAACTACTACGCACATGTCCTTCACGCCTCAAGCTAGATTTGACATCACAGTGTATGGAGTTTTATAACATTTCCGGTATTTTTTCCGAGATATTTACTTTGGAAAACGACTACCACTTTAATCACATTTATTGGTACATATTGTCGTGAACCTTGCGTATTTAAAAAGTAAGAATAGCATTAAGAATTAGCTTGAGTATTAGAAATAAAGGAAATAGTAAAAAAATCAGACTTTATTATGTATATAAAATTCAAACATTATACAACGTGAATAACACAAGTGTATGATAGATTGCATGCATTTAAATGTAGAAGAATTTTTAATAAGATTTTTAAAATTATTATAATTATAGGATATGTATATAAGCGTTTAAGAAAAATTAAGTATTATATATAGGTACAAAATAAAGACAAAATAAGTCTAAGTAATATATTTCTCTTGTAGAAAAGATAAACAGGATGTATGGTTTGAATACAATGAAAAACAACCTAACTTTTCAAAATGCGTGAAAATTGCACTAAACATTTTGATTAATGGACCGTTGTTTAAAAATAAAAGGGTACTGAAAGCAAACAACCGAGAAAGGGTTATGCTAAAGGACGGAACAGTAAGGAGAATAAGTCATTTAAAATCAATGAAATTGTATGAAGAGGATCAAATTCGCAAATTCGAGAGATAAATATAATTGAATAAATTTATGAACTTAAAAACGTGCATTATGTAATAAAAATTCAATAAAACAGTTTAAAATAAGTCATGCTAAAAATGATAAAAATTTATCTTAACTTATGACTATAAATAAATAAAAAAAGGATATAAATTAAAATATTCCGACATGTTCTATAAACGACAGCTGAGAAAATAAAATAAACATTCATGAATTTGTGTGTGTAGCACAAACCTTCATAGACTGTAAAGACTTGTATGGTTTGAAGACCTACAAAAAGAAAATATGGTATAAACTTTGTTTGTAGTTTTTTACAGATAAATATATCACCATTGGAAAGATCTTGGGTGGAAACCAGAAATAAAATAGCAGACCAAACGGATCGTTGTAGTACGAGTAACGTTGGAAGAAGAATACCTGTTATTTATAATACATTTCCAATTTTACCGAATCTTAATACACCTGAAAAAAGAAAAGTAAGGATTGTATTAGCGAATGGAAAAAGGAAGTATGTGGCGAATAATGAAGAAGGTAACAAGTTCATAAACAAATACAAGGAAGAATTGTATTAAAAATAAACCTACTTTTGAAGATACCGAATGGTTTAGTGAAAAGACTTTTAAATAAGCAAACAATTTTCAATGTATTTACATTCAGTGAAGGGAACTGTCAAAAACAATAAGTGCGCGTGTGCTAGTGTAATGACGACAACTTGAGGGCAGAGATCTCACAGAAGATGCAGGGAGCCAACCAAAATTTTAGTTCAATGGTGGCGTAAACACATTTTTTCCCGGGTATAAATTCAAAGACACGAATGAACAAAGTTAGTTACTGACTGCGACTTCGGAGATTATAATTTCGACTTCAAAAGATAAAACCAATAAAGAATTAATCGTAGGGTCAGATACACCACAATTAGATGTACATTCGTTCATTTTTGTAATAGCATATTAATTTTATTTTATTTCATTTTCATTCATTATAATAAATTTTCTTTTGTTAATATTTTTTCGTATTTCAAAATGGAGATGCCTATGGCACAATTTGAAGAAATGTTTAATGATAAAAAGTAAGTTTTCAATTATAAAGAATTATCAATGCTGCTATACGTATATGGGAATATAACGTGCAAATGTTTATTCAGTATAACTTTGGGCAGCAGGGATAATAGATATTGTCCTGTAAAAATATTAATTCGTTAGTTTTTTTTTATATACAACACAAATAGTATTATTAATGGTGTTGGGTGTTAAGAGGATATAACGTGCGAATGTATATTTTCTAACATCTTATTAGGCATCATTAATTATCGCAATTCATTTTTGATTTCAAATTTAAAATAAAATATACATTTAAAAAAGGGAAATGTTTATGTGTGGCGGATTTTGTGACGCTGGCTGCAATACGTGCAAATGATTGTTGCCAGTGATCAAATTGAGCTTTTTCTCCGAACATTGACCATTGCTAAGTTCTAGGATTATCAGGGCATTACGTGAAAATATAATGTTTCTGATAGAATAGAATTAGCACAATATTAACAAATTATCGACATTTAATTGAATTCTATTTGTATTAAAACAGGATAATATTTTTTTTTTAATTAGCGTTATCAATATATTTATTCTATAAAAACCGAGAATACGGTATAAATGTTTTGTTTCAATTATGTGCTCTTTATAATTTCTTGTGGTGAATATAGTAGAGCGATGCTATCTATTCTTAATGTTTTGAATAAAATATACAAGTATGTTTTATATAGACTCAGATTTTTCTTTAATACAAATTAGAACCTTATCCCTAAACAAAAATAAGCAAGAGATTTACCTGGAGAAAGGAAAGTTAAATACACTGCTAGATCTCACGTATACTTACAAAGTACATGCTGTTAAGAAAATAAGTAAATATATTAAAGATAATAAAAATTATCATTATTTTTATAAATTATGTTGCTGGAACAGCACACAGCATAATCTATTTGGCAATGCCTAACGTATGGCAAAACTACATTTTATTTTATCCATATAGTTATGCTGCCACAGCAATATGTTATATTTTACAATAAATACGTAACTATACAGATCGATCAAAATTCGATAACTATTAATATAATATGTAGGTACTTTTTCAAATTTCGTTGTACTTTGTATGAATTTATGCTAATAATTACAATTATTAGCATAAATTAAATATATAGCAAGCATTATATTGTAAAAGCCAAATACTGTTGCGAAACTGGCTCAAAAACGAACTGTATATTAAAACATAATAAATTTAGGAACACTTAAGCACTAATACAGAGAGATTATCCCGTGTGACACATCTTAGCTATCTGCCGCCTTTTCCACAAGCTAGTTTGCAAAATGTCGATATGTAAGTAGAGAATACAATCCCGGGATTCCGCCCGTTTTTTAATCCCGAGATCTCAATCATCCAATTCGTTTAGAAAATGCTGATTTTGACTTGGTAAATAAAATTGTTGATGCGCTGACCCCAGTTAAATTAATAGTAGAGGCAATCTGTCGGCGAGATACTAATTTATGCACAGCTGATGCCGCTTTGAAATTTCTTATAAAACAATTGTCTAGCAAAAACTCGGCACTCGCCAATAAAATGAAAACAACCTTAGTGGAACGTATAAAGCAACGACTAAGTGATGATTTAACTGGTGTGTTGAATTATTTATAAAATTCACGAAAAGGTGATGAAAATTATCGGATTTGGAATGGCTTGACTTATTTCCAGTTCCTACATAGGCTTTAGTGAGGAAGCAAATAAAGAGTATTGTTAAAAGACTAAATAGTTGAGATGAGACGTAAGAGGAAGAAAGGTCAGGATCACAAACAGATGATGAGCCAAGGCAACAAACCTCCCAACCCCAATTGACACTAAAGGAAAAATTACAGCTGGAAATTAATAAGAGCATGAAATTCCCAAATTCTGAAATCCAAAATGAATCGGGGTTGGTAAATAGTATTAGACGCGAAATGAGCGTGTTCGAAAATGGAGGAGTGCTTGGATAAGACTTAGAATTAGCATATTAATATCTATTGTCTATTCCTCCAACCAGCGTAGAACCTGAGCGAACGTTTTCAGCTGCTGCTTATGTTGGCAATAGACTACGAAGCAGGCTTCGAAGTCAAACATTGGATGCTTTGATATTTCTGTGATTGTATTTTCGAAATTCTAAATAGTTTTACTTTCTTATACGTAGAAGAAAATTTTCGACCTCGAGATTTTTGCAGATGTCCACGTTTTGAAGTCCCCTGATACCGAAAAAGTGGTTTTTAACCCCCCTCTCTCTGCGCGCGCGCGTGCGTGTGTGTGTGTGACTACGATAGCGGTCAAATGGATATATATACATATATATATATATCAATTTTGTATCTACGAGTGTAATTACCTTCTTGAGATATGTGAAATAAAATGCAAAAGGAAAATCCCTTACCACAAAAAATATATATCAAAAAATCTAAATACGTATTTCGGCAACTAAGTTGCCATCTTCAGTAGATATCTGTATAAAACAAAAAAGAGTGTTAAACGTGGTATTTTTGGCTAAGGTGTAACCTTAGAAGATATGCTCTTCACCAAATCACCAGTGGGATAACACTGATTTCTTAAGAAACGACATCCCTATATATACTACTCTAATCTAAAAACTAACGGACTATAACAGTATTCTAAACCGTGACAGACTAATCCTCTAAATTACAATAATCCGTACAAGCTGGACTCGGGTAACGGTACATTGTCAGAATTCATTAACTTTTGTGATTTGGATGATTTCTTATTTGAATTAAACTCGAAATTCACTACAATTAATTTCACACTAGAAAGGGAAAACAATGATCAACTACCATTTTTAGATGTTTTGGTTATAAAAAATAATAATAACTTAGAAATAGATATCTTCCGAAAAGAAACCAATGTCAACAAGTTTATAACAGCGGATTAAAATCATAGTTTTCAGCAAAAGATGGCTTCTTTTAATTTTCTTATCCATCGGTTGTTAAGTTTTCCACTTACAAAAGATAGATATGAAAAAGAACTTAGTTTAATTAAAAAGGTCGCGAAGTACAATGGTTTCGATTCAGAAATAGTAACTAAGCTTATTAGGAAACATCAATTTAAGAAACAAATTCGGGATACTACATGTTTGCTACCTCAAAAAACTCTTTGTAATAAGTTTGTTTCTTTACCGTATCATTCAGTCACACGAAATTTGAACAGCATTTTTAAAGAACAGGAACTTCAAATCGCGTTTAAATCGGGCAATTCATTAAAATCACTTTTAGGGAACACTAAAGATAAAATTGAGGTAGATCAAAAATCTGGTATTTATGAAATAACCTGTAAAGACTGTAATCAAAAATATGTAGGTCAAACTAGGCGTTCAATTTCAACTCGTTACAAAGAACACATTGCACATTTCAGATACAACAGACCGGAAAAATCTAGTGTTGCTCGACATATTTTCGATACAGGCCATGGCATGCCTACAGATAGTCTTAGATTAATTAAAAGTGTAAATATATTTAGAGAATTAGACAGTTACGAAAGTATTTACATACATAGAAATAGAGGTAAGTTAATGAATTCTGACAATGGACCGTTACCCGAGTCCAGCTTGTACGGATTATTGTAATTTAGGGGATTAGTCTGTCACGGTTTAGAGTACTGTTATAGTGCGTTAGTTTTTAGATTAGAGTAGTATATATAGGGATGTCGTTTCTTAAGAAATCAGTGTTATCCCACTGGTGATTTGGTGAAGAGCATATCTTCTAAGGTTACACCTTAGCCAAAAATACCACGTTTAACACTCTTTTTTGTTTTATACAGATATCTACTGAAGATGGCAACTTAGTTGCCGAAATACGTATTTAGATTTTTTGATATATAT
This sequence comes from Amphimallon solstitiale, assembly GCA_963170755.1. Taxonomy (NCBI): domain Eukaryota; kingdom Metazoa; phylum Arthropoda; class Insecta; order Coleoptera; family Scarabaeidae; genus Amphimallon; species Amphimallon solstitiale. The sequence continues at coordinate 19,701,360 of OY720679.1, forward strand.
TTTTTGTGGTAAGAGATTTTCCTTTTGCATTTTATTTGACATTTTTAGCCACAGTCTCCACCCATTATTGGTTCTTGAGATATGATTAGTTTTTCAGTAAAATCGGTAGATCGGAAGTAGGAGTTTACTTCAGTGAAAAAATTGAATTTTGCCAATATTTCGTCAACTACTAAATTTAAACAAATTTATAACGAATTCAAATGTATTCTAAATTAAATTTTAGAAAAATTTTATTAAAAAAGTTTTTTCATATATACTTAAAATTAAAATTGAGAATAATTTTATTTAAAAAGTTTTTCGAAATTCCTACCGGAAATAGGTCTTTTACTATTATCTAAAATCAGTTTTTTGCGAATATCTCACAAGTCATGCTTTCTAGGCAGGTATATTACGATTATTAAAGTATTTTAAACATAATTTTCAATACTTTTTGTATAAAAAAAACGTCAAAATTCGGACCGGAAGTAGCACTTTTACTTTTATCGAATAGTAATTTTTTGCAAATATGTCGTAAATTATGAATTCTGTATATATTTATCAAGAGTACAAAAGTATTCTGAGCTGGATTTGTAATGTTTTCGTATACATGAAATTTCAAAATTCAGACCGCAAGTAACACCTTTACTCCTAGCGAGTAGCACTTTTTCTCGAATATCTTGCAAAGTATGCATTTTATAGAAATTTATTAAGAGTATAGAAGTACCTAGAATAGGATTTTGAATTATGTTTGTATAAAAAAGTTCTTAAAATTCTATAAATTGAGACGCTCATACTCATAAGAAAGTCGTGTGGTGGCCACACCCCATTATTTGTATTGTCTTTTTTGTTCCTTATTTTAGTATATTGTGTGTTGTGTTGTGCAAAAATGCTAATAAATAATTTTTAGGAAATTACTTAAGTTTTTTTTTGCATTTGAGCCCAATTAGAAACCACATAGTCTAATCCCGGGATTGTATTCTCTGTTAATGTAAGATGACATTTTTAATTTATTTACTTTATTGTTGACATACGAAACATGTATCTTTTGAAGACTAATACAGTAAAATCTCTCTTAAGGAGTACTTTTTATTAACGAACACCTTTCTAACATATAGCACAATTAACGCAAAGTGACCTCCTAACAACGGACACTCTCAATAAGGGACACGAGCACAAAAAAAAACCTGCTCGATAAATTAAAGTTGACTTTTTCGCTATTACATGCATTGAAAATTTTTCTTTGCACAAGGCTATTATTGCACTACGGGTTCCCGAGCTTAGTTCCATTGAAATCCTATCAGAACTGCCGTTATTGGATTTCAACAAATCCAAAAAGAAGCATGAGGGGCCGCTTCACTCTCCAAAAGTTACTGTTTGGGATACAATGTCAGCGCAAGGAATTATCGGCCCGTACTTTTTTGAAGATAACAGAGTAACCGTAAATTCCGAGCGATATGTGGAGATGATTAGCCTTTTTACGCCAGCCTAGCAAAATTTTAATGATTTTAATCGAAACACTCGGTTCCAGACGTCTGCGTTCGTGAAATTTTCTCTGGAAAATTGATATCCAACCGCGGTGACATAAACTGGCCGGCACGTAGCCCGGACTTGACGCCAATGGAATTTTTTTGGGCTGCCTTAAATAAAAAGTATACAGCAACACTCTTCACTCTCTGAATGAATTAAAAGAAAATATTCGAAGAGAAATGGCGGAGACTATGTAGTTCTCGAAAATTTTGTCAGCAAACTAACGGAACGCATTTAGAGGACACAACTTTTAAGAAATAAATTCTGAAAGCCTGTATGTTAATAAAAAATAAGCATTTATTCATTGAACTTGGCCATTTATTTCATTATATTCTTTTTATGTTGAAAAATACTTTTGAGACACCCATTATATACCATTCAGTCTTTAACAAAGCGATAATAATTACGATATATTTGTACTATAGTCTATTTTTTAATTCGGAGGAGTAAAATAAAAAATGAGGTGTGGCCCCCACACGACTTTCTTATACGTATGAAAGTGTTACTTCCGGTCCGAATTTTGAAATTTCATTTATACAAAAAATATTCCAAATCTAACTCTAAATACTTTTGTACTCTTCATAAATATATATAGAATGCATAATTTACGACATTTGCAAAAAATCGTTATTCGATAAGAGTAAAAGTGATACTTCCGGTCCGAATTTTGAATTTTTTTTCATACAAAAGATATTGAAAATTAGGTTCTAAATACTTTTATACCCGTAACGTACTTGTCTAAAAAGCATGACTTGCGACATATTCGCAAAAAACTGATTTTCGATAAGAGTAAAAGACCTACTTCCGGTAGGAATTTCGAAAAACTTTTTAAATAAAATTATTCTCAATTTTAATTTTAAGTATATATGAATTATTTTTGTTTAAACTTAGTAGTTGACGAAATATTTGCAAAATTCGATTTTTTCGCTGAAGTAAACTGCTACTTCCGGTCTACCGATTTTACTGAAAAACTAATCAGATCTCAAGAGGGAGATTATATACGTAAATACAAAATTTGAAATTGATATCTACAGAGATTTGACCGCTATCGTGGTCACACACACAGACACACACAGAGAGAGACATACACAGACACAGACATTTTTTAAAAACCACTTTTTCGGTGTCAGGGGACTTCAAAACGTGGACATCTGCAAAAATCTCGAGGTCGAAAATTTTCATCATCACAATACTTCCTTATACTACGTATAAGAAAGTAAAAGGCGCGTTTACACAATGGAATATTGGAAAATCCCTTTTTGGCGGCAGTTTTAAAACTAGCGACGATTTTATATAAATTGTAGTCAAGTAATTAATTAAAAATTCATTTAAAAAATTAGATAATTTTAATTTGAAATAAAAAGGAATCATCATCGTAAGTGAAATGCTTAAATCAAAAGTTTTAAAGGTGATTTGTATATTTTCAAATTTAAAAAGAAAACAGATAAATATATCATATATTTATTATATGTTTCACTATTATTGTGTTGGAGTGTGTGTTAGTTTAATTTAACCCAGTTACGCAACCAGAGCAATTGAAGATCAGTGTCAACCTTAAAATAATGTTAGTATTTAGTAGCTTACTATAGTACTCCCTCGTTAAGAAATCAAAATATAATAAATATGTAATATATTTTTAAGAATTTTTTGTTTTCGGGGGATAATCTTGGCCACCCATGGGGATTAATTTAGATAATATTCGAAGTTTCTTGTGGTGTATACAAGCTGTTGGATAGCAAATACTTTAACTCGTAATTACATTTATTGGATTACAATAGTTTTTTCTCTTTTCTGGATTTACACAACTTATCGGCAATCCTATTGTCGACGGACTGTATGCAGATATATAGGTGTTTATTACTATTATATGTTTTACATATTTATTATGTATTCCTTTATTATTATCATTATGTGTTTGTGTATGTTAATAATTAGTAGCTTACTACATCGCCTCCCCGTTGAGAAATTTTAACATAAAATATGTGTACTATGTATATTCAAGAATTTCTTTGTTTCGGAGCATAACCTGGCCACCCATGGGGATTCATTTGGATAATATTCGAGGTTTTATAGGTATACTGGCTGCTGTTACGTAAAAAAAATAACCTGTAATTATTATTATTGGATTTAAGAAGAAAGAAGAGGAAGAAATGGTTTTTCAAACACTCCAAAATTGTGTTAATGTTGATTTTTTCAACGCGCCGTCTGTTTTTTGCTTTTAAATGATAAGTTTTTTTTAAAATTATTTTTACTTATCTACAACCGTTTATCTGTTTACCATAAAATATCATTAAAAAAGCATATAATGAGTCACATATTCCCTTTAGTGCAAGTAATTGAGGTAAACAAATTTTCCATAGAAAAATTATTTCGGCAGATGAATGTATTTTTACCAATAATGGTCTTTTTAACAGATTTAGTCATCAGTATTGGAGCCAGTTCATTGGAAATAATAAACCCGCCCAGCTCCCGAGTACGAAGGCAAATATGCTGCCCCCTCCTCACTTATATTCTCTGACTTATTATTTTCAGTCTGACCTTCTACCTTCTACTGAGCTAAAAAGTAACTTACCGGTGCGTGTACTGACTGCGAATATAAAATGAACAGTCACGGGAATTCCATCGCGGATCGAGGGAATGGTCGCATTCAGCAGACGGATCGGGAACCCTTCCCTCCCCAACTGTTCACTTGACAACAGTTGAGTGTGGGCCGGACAGCACCGTTCTTGTTTATGGGATCACATTCCATTTGATACTGTTTACTCTTGCCGTTTGTTAGAAGTATACAGATTAAATCAAATAAACCATAATAATGAATTGTTTTTCTTCACTAAGTTTAGGCGTAGCTTTTAGTGTAAGGGCCGGTTTTTCCAATTCCGATTAATACTCGGTTAACCAATATTATAATACATTTATTTCTGCTCAATAACTTTAGTTTGTTCATCTACTTTTTTAGTAATGTTCTTCAAAATTGGCCGCATTCTGCAGACACAGCAGTTGCGCAACAGTTCATTGATCGGATTCAGAGGATGTACGCTCACTCTGAACATGTTGCGGAGGGGGTCGCCATTTTTGCGAGCGAAAAAATTTTACGCTCAGTTAGCGAGCGTATTCTGCACGCATGCGCCATTAACGCATTCCAACACCAACGTAACACACAATTTTGAAGACAGTTACTAGAAAAGTGAGATAAGCAAATTAAAGGTATTGTGCAGACATAAATGTATTATGTTGGAGTTGACCGATTCTTTAATCAGGGTTAGAAAAACCGGCCCCTCCACTAAAAACTACGCCGAAACTTAATGCTATTTATAATTATTGTAAATTCGGTTTAATCTGTATAATTCTAACATATGGCAGCAGTGAAAAGTACCAAATGGAAGGTGTCAGTGAACAGTTGGAGTGGGAATGGTTCCCGATCCGTCTGCTGAATGCGACCATTGTGTGATACCTTGGTGTTGGAAAAGTGATACGCTCACTTAGTGAGCGTATAACTTTTGCGCTCGTAAAAATGGCGACCGCTGCGCAACATGTTCAGAGTGAGCATACATCATCTGAATTCGATTACTGAATAGTTGCACAAGTCTTGTTTCTGCGGAATGCGACCAATAACACCAATTTTGACAACACTGGTATGTACAGATGCAGATGCGAATAGATGGCATTGATTGAGTTCCAAACTAACATCCATAATGCTGTATTGATTATTACTGATTAATGAGAACGAGTTTGATCATTATCAAACTCGTATCATTATAGGATCACATAAGGTCCTGGAGCTATCGCCCGATTTGTTGCCCTTCTGGACGTGCCGCCCGCGTGCTGTGCATGCCCGGTGTTGGCGGCCCTGCTAATGGGCCGCCAACACCGGGGATGCACAGCACGCGGGCGGCACGTCCAGTAGGGCAACAAATCGGGCGATATACACCACTTGATTTTCAGGTTCGCGGCTCATGGCGGTCAGTTTGAACAGGACACGTAAATATTGAAATGTAAATGTTTATGGCAGTGTAGTCAATAAAAGATTAGTTTTTTTTTGTTTATTATTGTTAATTTTATGTTATTTATGCTATTAAATTTCAATGACCATTGTTTTTGACTCGTGAACAAAATAATAAAAAAGAAAAATATTTTTTTTTAATTAATTATCCACCGAATGATATCTAAATGAACGTCAATAGATTAAAGAGCAAAAAAAAATACTGGTGCCTATTAAAAATGAAGTTGACTATTGTTTCGTATTGAAGATGCCACTGAACATTTTCTGTTAAGAACCACCTTGCAATGTTTGAAACATTGCTTTTTTCTTGTTGTAAATTTTTTAAAGCTCGATAATAAATATTGGTGTTACGGATTGTGTTAAACAGCCGATATATATTCACCTTCAAGGTCTATTACGGTAACTTATTGTTATTATTAATATAGAATAAACTAAGTAATTGAATTAAGACTTACAAGAGAACTAGTACAAGCGTAAAATATCATTTTATAAGTAGCTATGCATATTAACCCGTTACTTTTGTAATATCATTCTTAGCTTCAATAATATGTCAGTAATTTGATGAATTCTGTATACACAAATCTTAAGCATTTATTTATACAATTTTAGACAGATACTACTCTCATTTATTAGTGATTCCAAAACTTTCGGTAATTTATATTTTGTTTTATATATGGATGTACATTAGGGTGGTCCTTATTTTTCGAGTTTTTAAATATTATCGCGGCACCTTTTCATTCGATTCTCTACTATAAAATATGAAGTAGTAATTTTTTTTTTAATTTTTGGACAAAATTTAGAGGTCGCTACCAGTTGTCAAACTAACGAAAAGTTATTTTATGGCTACTTCGACTATGAGTCTCACTAATTCATTAAGATAAGTGTTTATTTTGCGTTGTTAAAGTGAAACATGCAGAGACACGTATAGGTCCCCCTCTCCTGCACCTACGCATCGAGATAAAGCCCGCCCGCAATTCAGTCGGTATTAATTCATTGACGAGAGAGCACACGCGTTTTGTTTCAAGAAACATACAAACTTGTTTCAACTTGCAATGGCATCTACTAGTAGCGGAGTCAGCGTAGTTACTAGAAATAAAACCAACATTTGGCTGATCGGCCAATTACTGCCTAAACTAAACCAGTCAAGGTTACCATCTATTGGTGAAGTGTTACGTTTGTTTTGTTATTACAAAAGTGAAGAAAAGAAAACCATTCATGAATCTGCGACTTTGGCTGCATGTGAAGTGATAAACTTGTGGGAAAAAGCTAATATACCAACGAGATTAAAAAAACATGTAATCTGTAAAATCGAAAAACACGTCAAAGAGTGGCAGAATCTGAAAAAAAATAAAGAGAACAAGAAAAAACGTACGGAAGCATTAAAGAAAAAAGAACAAGACTGGCAACAAAAATTAGACGATTTATTTGATATAGCTCATTGTGATGCTTTAAATATTATAACTGTCGAAGAGGACAAGCAGTTTTTATTAGCACAAAGACAAAAAAATCGCCAGGGTTTTATTGGTTCAGTAGATAGAAAAAGTTTAAAAAAAATTAAGAAAATAAAAGAGAAAGAAGAACGGCTTCAGAAACTGCGTGAGCGTGAAAACATAAATATCTTGACTTTGACAGAAAAGTGCTCTTTTTCTTCTTTGTCATTTCTTTCGTCGTCATCTACCAGCACCAGCGAAGAAACAAGTACAACTGATTCAGAAGTTCCATCAGAATCTCCGAAAGTGCAACCACCCCAAAAACGAGCTCGAAAAGACATTATTAGCGGCCCATTAGCTTCTAGTCTTGATGTCTCTAAATTGAGTGACAGAAAAGCAACCATGGTCGTAACATCTACTTTGAAAAGTACTGGATGTGATCCATCAGACTTTAATGTCAACAGATCTTCCATTCGTCGGCACCGTTTGAAAAATCGAAAAGCAGTTGCAGAGTCTCTCAAAAGCGAGTTCAAACCTAATTTGCCATTAACAATTCACTGGGATGGCAAGTTAATGATATTACTGGGCAGGAAACTGTAGATCGGCTGCCAATTTTGGTATCGGGAGATGGGATTGATCAACTTCTAGCAGTTCCAAAACTGGAACATGGAGCAAGTGAAGCAAGTGCGTCAGTTATCTACGAAACAATAAATTTATGGAATTTGAGCGATAAAGTAAGTAGTTTGTGTTTTGATACAACTGCTGTAAACACTGGTTTAAGAAATGGAGTTTGTGTTCTTTTAGAGCGAAAAATGGAGAAAGACATGCTTTGGCTTGCATGTCGCCATCATATAATGGAAATTATGTTATCAGCTGTAGTGGATCAATCGCTCGGTTCGTCTAGTGGTCCTGATATTCAATTATTCAAAAGGTTTAAGAAAAATTGGGTCAGCATTGACCAAAGCGACTACAAATCAATTACTTATGACACCGAATCAAGTATCCTTGTCGAATCCGCCGCAGACAGAATTTCTTTTGCAAAAAAACAATTACAAGCACATCAACCTCGAGATGACTACAGGGAATTATTGAATCTCACAATCATTTTCTTAGGAGGAGTTCCCGAAAAAGGTGTTTCATTTAGGAAACCTGCTGGTATACATCGAGCTAGATGGATGGCAAGGGCTTTGTACTGTTTGAAAATTTTCCTATTTAAACATCAGTTTAAACTGTCAAAAAACGAAGAGAAAGCTGTAAGAGAAATAAGCATTTTCACAGTGATAATATATGTAAAATATTGGTTTCAAGCCTCTACCGGATGGTCAGCACCACGAAACGACTTACAATTATTGAAAGATCTTACAGCCTTTGAAAAAATAAATCAAAAAATGGCTACTGTTGCCCTAAAAAAAATACTGGGCCATTTGTGGTATTTGTCGGAGGAACTGGTGTCTTTTGCATTTTTCGACGACGAACTTCCAGTACTAGATAAAAAGAAAACGGTAGATGCACTAAAAATTGAAGCCATAGAAGATTGCCCAAAAAGAATAAACATTGACATCGAGCACATCGACGAAAAAAACGTTGAGGACTTCGTAACTAGCAACTCTTTGCGATTTTTCCAAATTCTGGGTATCTCATCAAAGTTTTTGAATAAAGATGTGGAAACTTGGAACGATGATGCTGATTTTGTGGCTGCAAAAAAAATCGTTCACTCTATGCGAGTAGTGAACGATATAGCTGAGCGTAGTGTTGCATTAAATCAAGAGTATAATAAATTGATCACAACCGATGAAGAACAAAAGCAATATTTGCTTTTATTGGTGATGGAGTATAGGAAAAGATACCCTAACACTAACAAATCAACCCTTGTATCTTTATAATAAAGGATTTTAATGTTTTGATAATATGTCTTAATTTGTAACAATAACAATAATTTTACACTTTTGACGTCCTGACTTATGGATAAAAAATTCTAACTAATTCAGAAATTTTGAGTAGTTATTTAATATTCAAAGCTTGGTAGCGACCTTTAAAAGTTATTTAAAAATTATGAAAAAAATACTGAATTTTTTTTAAGGTATATAATCAAATTTTGGGGTGCCCCGTAAAATAAAAGAAAAAATTTTTTTTTCTTAATAATAGGGACCACCCTAATGTACATACGTAGTATGCAATACTAAAAGTAGGTGAAAAGGAATAAATCTTGTATATAAAGAATATCTGGTAAGTCTGTTTCAATCACCACTGACTGCTGTAGTTTTATGGTACATAGCCGCGGGCATTTCATTACATACTTGCATATTTGTTTGACCACCAATGAAGCTCAAAAGGCAAGAAATAATATTTTTAAATGCTGATGATGCTGCAAACATTAATATTGCTATCCACTTCACATTTATCAGTACTATTTGCATTGGCGTAGGATATCCAAAATTTATTATTAGACACGTTATTCGCACATAAACATATTTTGAATCTGACAATGTTATCTAAAACGTAAATTTGGTATTTTTCAGTTATGGGGGAACATGGATAAGAGTTGAAAGAACGCGAGAACAACATACATTAGATCTTCATATGGGTATACCATGGGAAACTGTACAGCTGACTGCATTTGGGCGAAATAAAGCCATATATTTCAATATATTAGAAGAAGGTATATTTCTTCAGTCATATAATTTATTATTTATAACACTTAGTTTGTTTACTTTTCTGCTTTAAATTATGCACACAACTGCCCTATAATACTAGTAATAATAATAAGAATGATGCAAGCACTACTTTTATTAATGAGGTTTTCTTGTTAAATAGCTTATTCTGTCACTCAGCCATTGTCGTTGATCATCAGACATATTGTTCATTATATCTGGTTCTAAGCCATTAAAAGTGTTAAGATGGAACTGGTTAAAATTCTCCACTTTTACAACAGTTACCAATAAACCGATTTTTTTTAAAACATGTTCATTCCATAATTCAAAAGGTCCATACACTTCAGGTTTTTGTGCTGTACTCAGCAATATCTGAAACCGCAAAATTACTTACCACAAAATATATTAATAGATGCATTATGGAACATAAAGACAGATATTTACAAGCATTTGTTCACTAGTACAAGGCCATAGATTTGCGAAAACTGATTCATGAATGTCTCGAAATATAGAGGTTGATATTTTCTTCAAATCTGATTGGGAAAATCCACATATTAATCCTTTCAATTTATTGAGGAAGCTCAGATCTTGAATTATAATTTCACCGTATTTGTATTTCATAACATACGCAATGATTGCAGCTCGCCTTCTTGTCAGCCATTTTAATGTTCCTAACAAAATAAATGGAATCATGCATACAGATTTGGCCATTACTAATTTATTTATTTTCTTTACCAAAAAAGTCTACCACATTCCAATCTTCGATATTAAAATGAATATATTCATTTTCTGGTACGTCACTTAATAAATCACGTAGATTTTCCAAAAATTCTCTTGTCATTTTGTTAATCGTTTTATTTTTCTTTATAATACTCCAGATTATCATCTTCTTATATAAGGGTAAATTAAGTCTATTTATGTATTCGAGATTCTTTATTATTATCTTATAAGGTATTCTAGCGATGTCATTTTTATTGCCTTCTAATAAATTCTTTACTAGAGAATCGTTTGTAGTCTGTTTTGTAGTCAATTCTTCAGTTGCGAGCGCTTCTGTTGTCGTAGTATTGCATGTCTCTTCAGTAGATATAGAATAGATTAGCTGAGGAAGTTTTGCTTTCCGAATAATTTCTCCAATCGGCAAAATTCCAATTGATTCTTGAATATTTTTACTGAGATCTTGAATATTATCAGAATCTTCATTTGAACGTTTAATGAAATTACCATGAGCAGCTATAAATAACATGAGCAGTAGTAAATGACAAAATGTGGTTGACATTAGACCTTTGGATTACTTGGGAAATTATTTTCAATTCAACCAAGGCCAACTTCACAAATTGTTATAATAATAAATATAGTTTTTTAAGAGGGCCGTTTACTAACAAATAGAACCTTGTGCAACTTATATTACTCGCGGGACGGGTAGAAGCAAGGGGTTGTGAGTAGGTGGAGGTAGACGATATTCCGTTCTGTCACAGCGGTTTTATTCACAGATTCTTTCATAGATAAAGAAATACTATAGATAGGAAGCATACTGTATAAAGAATGAATACTTACGGAACTTTTGATGTTGATGTTTTATAATAGGCCGATTTTCGCTTGCCCATAACTGTTATATTATTATACACTGAAATATTATAGGTATATATGACATTTAATTGCGAGTGACAGTTTGTAATTAAACTGTCACTCGCATTTAAGTCTGCAATAGCCGACCGATTCCGATAGATTTTCGTCTTCGCTGGGACCGGTAGAGATACCGTAAAGTGGGGATAAACGACGTGATAAGCTTGGAAAAACCTCGTGTAAAATGTGTGTGACAATGTTTACTGTTTAATGTTTTTTATCTTTAATAATAATTACATAAATTTGATTTTTTCTTTATATCGTACATCAAATGTGCAACTGGCGCGTAGAGGTGGTTTTTTTTCTTTTGTGTACCAGCCTTAGTTAGTAGACATTAATCAAATTCATGTATTTTTGTGGTTATTTCTAAAACACATAACTTTCTTAAGAAAATAAATTAGTACAAAAACTGACCTTGACATTATAAATTTATGCCTTTTGCATCACTAACCCAAATTTGAGATTCTAAAATTACAAAATGAGTTAAAAAAACGCGAAACGGCGATGCCTTAATTTTCGATAGGTAAACGCCCCTCTTAATTCACACAAAATGTAATTCTCATCGTATATTTTTTCCCACCTATATTGCCAAAAATACATTAGAATGAAATTAAATTATGCGTACTTATTTTTTATTTGTACTCTAATTGACACCATACGTGCACGTTTCGCTGCTCATCTTGATTTTTTATTTCTAGTTGCACAAAATTGTTAACATTTCCGTGTTTTACTTCTGCTTTGCGTTTAATTACTTGCATAACTAGCGACTTATTTATAAAACAAACCTTCATCATGTTCGCTTTCTTTTTTTACAATTGCTTGAATAAGTAATAAAGTGTTTTGAATTTTAATGTGTTATTTCGTTAGCTAGACATATGGCTTTGAAAAAGCATGAAGGCAAAACAGTCATGTATACCGCGCTTGGTAGTGAATGGAGACCATTTGGTCATCCACGAAAGCGTAGACCAATTACCTCGGTTATTCTGGATAAAGGGATAAGTGAAAGAATTCTAAGCGATTGCAAAGAATTTATCTCAAATCCTGGATGGTATACTGACAGAGGAATTCCGTACAGACGAGGTAGTTACTGTATTTGTTTTTTTTTTTATTATATGAAACTGACAAAAAACATTTAGGATATCTTCTTCACGGACCACCTGGTTGCGGAAAGTCGTCATATATTACTGCTCTAGCAGGAGAATTAGAATTTGGTATATGTGTTCTGAATCTTTCGGAAAGAGGTTTGACAGATGATCGTTTAAATCATCTCCTAAGTGTAGCTCCAGTACAAAGTATTATACTACTGGAGGATATAGATGCAGCATTTTTGTCTAGAGAAGATAATCCAATACAAAAAGCGGCTTATGAAGGTTTAAATAGAGTTACTTTTAGCGGATTATTAAATTGCCTAGATGGAGTTGCAAGTACTGAAGCCAGAATAGTTTTCATGACTACTAATTATTTGGAAAGGTGACTTGACTTGTATGTGTTTAGTAAGTAGTTGTATTAATACATTTAATATTTATTTAGGCTAGATCCAGCATTGATAAGACCTGGTAGAATTGATTTGAAGGAATACATTGGTTGGTGTTCACCTCATCAAATTGAACAAATGTATTTAAGGTTTTACAAAGATGGTAACGCTGAGTTGGAAGCAAAGGAATTTTCCGAGAAGGTTACAAATTTAAAAAAAAATGTTAGTCCGGCACAAATACAGGGTTATTTTATGTTCCACAAACACGCTACACCGAAAGAAGTTATCGAAAATATAAAACTCATTTGGGAATTATAGTATGACTGTTGATAGATTTTTTTACATAATTTATTAAATATTAACCTTAATGTAAGTATAAAAAAGTGTAAACATATAAGCAGTAATAAATATTTATATTGTATCACATATGTCTCCTGATTATATATTTAAAGAAGTCTAAGTCGGAGTCTTATGCTTTCAACATGATATGACTTATTACATGATTTAACTCCAGAGGCTGTTGATGGGATTTTCACAACTAAAGACCTTTAGTTTTGTGGCGCTGTGATAGAGGTTTTTTATTCTGTAGGTTCTTTGCTATATCATAGGTCAATGATGCAGTGTTTTCAAGGGCCCCTGCAGTCATGGCCCTTCTAAACATGTTTCTACTTTTCTAATACAATTTATATACGTTTCTTTTCTTATATTTGTCATGTAGTTTCATACGAATATATATACCATAAGACCGCGTGCGTCTGCATTATCGCGATACCTGTAGAGTAAGCGAAACAGATAGAGATGTCTGTGTATTAGAACGGTAAACAAGTGGACGCAGTGTTATACTGGATTACAACAGAGCTAGTATTTCGCATTTGCCTATGATGCACTCGTATTTGTCCAAAAAATCGACATTTATACGGTGTAGTCGGGCAGTCGCATTCGCCGTCGCTTCCACATATGGGCGTCAGTTCGAGTTTTATTATTGCTTAAGAATAACATTTATTTAGCTAATTACAGGTTAATTGCAATGTTGAATTACAATTCTGTTTTAAGAAGTAAATATTTTATGTTTCAGTATTTTATTATAGTTGAGTTTTTAGATTATAATATTTGTTGAAAAATATTATTTTAGTTAAGAAGTTTTTTTTATTTTGAAGTCTAGGAGTTATTTATTATTTATTTTTGCTCTTTTATGTTGTTTATGAAGCTGTGATGAGTTACTTCACTGACATATTATCAGTGATTATCTGATGCTTCAAACAACTACAAATAATTACTTACAACGGGAACGCAATACCTATTACACTGCTTTTTACTTGATTTGCCTACGAATACATTTATACGTATAACTTATACGCCCGCTGTCGGTGTGGCAATTCAAGTTGGCACGCCCATTTATAGTCGACCAGTAGTTACTAATACATGCATCGCGCTATGAACGGCGGCCACACGGTATAAGTGGAGTAGATCAAACTTAGCTAGAGGACATTCTTCAACAATATGTTTAACTGTTTCGATCTCAGCTCCGCAACCACAAGCTGGACTCGCAATCAGATTCCATTTGAATAACATACTATTGCACCTTGCATAATCCGTCCTAAGACGATTCAACTTACACCAAATTTTTTTTGGTTGTGTAAAGCCAAACACTTTTATCAAAGGATCGTCTATTAATTGTTTATTAAAGACTTTACATTTTAACCAAATTGAATTCCAGAGTTATAATCAAAAATTGTTGATTTAGGAAATCTTCCTTCCAAATTAGACTACGTGATTTCAATCTATAAGGTGGTAAGTTCTGAAGATTTTGAGTAATTATATATAAATTAGGAAAATTTTGATATTTATCCCAACAACGTTTTAAAGCCAATTGTCTTCTTAACTGATGAGGATAAAGTTGAGCTAAGGAAGTGGAGTAGATTTTACTGGACTTCATAATACCACTGAACCCATCAAGTGTGTTATTTGTGTGTGTGTAGTCTTCCATGGCATTGTTAATTCATCTCAATCCTGTTACAAAGAAGGAAAACAACTAAGCGTTTGTAAACGGTTCTTTTTGAAAATGTGCCCTGCCAGTGGTTCCAAACCACATCACCGGGGAACACTCGAGGTTCCACTCAAATGATTGTTTTGAATCTTTGAAAATTAATAATGCAAATCATTCATATTTAATTCTTTATGCGTAGTTTTCTACTACTTTATAGAAATTAAGAAGATTAAAATTTAAAATTTAGAATTAAATTTTGGAAAAAATAATGTCGCAATTGAAGGAATATTTAAATGTATTGAAAGTTTTACCATCTGTTAATTTCTTTAATTATAAATGTGACTTACTATATTTCCTTATATCAGGATATAATTTCTGTAAATATATATTACTTAATGATAATCATATAATATCAATCTTTGACTGAGTAAGATATACAATAATTATAACAGCCATATACCAGAGAATCGAAAAGTGAGAGAAATATATTAATTTTTTGTTAAGACACTGTGCCCTGTGACAGATAAACTTTTTATATATACGGGCTGTGTCAAATATCATTAGGCATAGGGATCAATGCATACGTCTACGTATGTACGATGTATATGTATGGCAATCCTGTACCTACTGTCCGTCCCAATGCCGACGACGTATACATCGTACATACGTATACCTTGATTTCCTATGCCTAATGATATTTTACACATGCGGTATATACCGTTTGACTGAAATAAAAGTAGATATAGGGAAACACAAACACGCACACAAGTGCATGCAAACATGAATTGGAGGGGTACGATAGTAGGGGAGTACAGATCAGTTCATATCGGGACACCGGGGTACCGAGGCTTTAGTGCAAAACGTTGAAAGTTAGTGTGTAGACGTTTGCTTTAAGGAATTGCTACGCTCTTTACGGCTTTTGTATAATATTTTGGTAACTGATGTATTAACATTGAACTGAAACAAAA
Organism: Amphimallon solstitiale; assembly: GCA_963170755.1. Taxonomy (NCBI): domain Eukaryota; kingdom Metazoa; phylum Arthropoda; class Insecta; order Coleoptera; family Scarabaeidae; genus Amphimallon; species Amphimallon solstitiale. Next base: position 19,716,999 of record OY720679.1, read on the forward strand.
CTCTATAAAATTTGTAACTAAAATAAAATTCTTATAAAAAAATTAAATAAAATTCTCACATTTAAAACGAAACAAAATATTAAATGAACTATACAAAATTTAATGTTGAAGATGTTCAAATGTCTGTCCCTCTTGCATCAAGCAGTACCCTAAACGATTATAAAACCCATTTCGTACATTCGATAGCATTTCAGGAGTAATCATTTGTATGGCGTTAAGAATTTGTTCTCTTAAGCCCAAATCAATCGCTCTATTTCCTTCAGCGGTATTAATATTTGCGAGATTGCTCAGATACTGCACGCTCTAAAGTTACGGAACGAATGTGTTGTCCCCGCTCTCGATCTCCCCACTATCTCCCCACACCACCGGTCTTATACATAGGTACATGTTTATGTGTGTGTATTTGAAGATGCATATTAACTTTTAACTACGACAATCTGTATATCCGCACTTGTGTAGTGTGACCATAATAGCATGCAGTGCTTTTATATTAACTTTTACCTTACATTATTTACTATTTTCTAACATTTTAATCATGTTAGTATAGAGTTTGAATTTTTATTAATTTGCATTTAAAGTCCTCTGTCGTATTCTCCACCTCACTTTTTTCCCGTTACCCTTTTTTTGATACTTTTTGCTTTTCATGATTTTATAGTGTTAATAAATATACCAGGACCCATCAAAGTTTAATAATTTTTAAAAGATGACATACTAATGTATGTTATGATTTTAGAACACAACTTGCTAAATTAAACGATCTGAATTCTTTGGTGGGCTCTCACCAGGCACTAATCCAGGTTTTGAAAACCAAACGTATCTCTAAACCATCAACAACTTTGACGGGGGAACTGAATCCATCATTTGTGGAAACTATTGTTAATGAAGTCTCTGAACGTGAAAGGCGGAAGAATATTCTGATGATTTTCAACTGTGTTGAGATGGGGAATATTAACAAATCTGACCAAATTGCTGCAGATTCAGTGTTTGTTTTAATTAATTTGATTAATTTCATGTTAGTTTTACTAGACAGTAAAGCGTTTAATAAAGTGAATCACGCTATTGGCTGTCTTAAGAGGGGTTCACACTTATGCAATTAGTTGCAGCAATTCCAGTTTTATGAAAAGTTGCACGAAAATTCGCGTTCACACTATGCAATTTGTTGCAGCAATTTATCGCATGTGAAAAGTTGCACGTATTAGAGCGTGTTCTATTTTCTGAAGAAATTGCATGCGATTTTTTAGTAACTTTTACGCTGCCAACCTGCCTTACGAATTGTACCAAAGCACATGTATTATTTTTCATCACTATACATTGAAAGTAATGATAACATAATTATTTCATGTTGGTAGTACCACAAAAAAAATTGCATTTGTGAAAATTGCTTGTACTTTTTGATCAGTGTGAAGCAACCGTGCAACTCTAAAAATTGCCCCGTTCATGCAACTTTTCACATGCGATAAATCGCTGCAACTAATTGCATCAGTGTGAATCCCTCTAGAGAGTATTGGGTTTACCAGTGCATCATTATCGCTTTTTGAAAATTATCTCCGCATTCTTAAGCAATATACTTGGATTTTTTTCTCAGGTTTTCTTTATTGCAATGCATATGCTGACGATATTCAAGCTTTGTCTTACAGTAAATCCGGATATATCAAAACTAATTCTTTTCGGTTCGTACTTTAAATATTGAAATATTTATTGGTTATAAAAAAGTATTATACTGGAGGGCTTTTTTCTTAGAAGTTCCCCACGTTCTACTTCTGTTTGTTTTTTGCAATGCTATAGCAGCGGATTTTCGTATAACCTCGCACAACGCGACTGGTAAACATCGTAAAGCAATAAATATGTACTGCGTCGAGACAGAATGTCTGTGGAATGTTCTACAAACATCGAGAGGAAGATGGAGTGTACGCGAATGCTTCCAGATGTTTCGTATGTGTATATAAGGCGGCTGGGTCACCGATGGATGTTCCTTAAGTAGTCTCGTGCCGAACAGTAAAAATAAATATAAGAAATAAATATAAGTCGTACGGTAGAAATAAATATAGTGGTAGCCGAAGAAAAGACATAAATCCGGTGCAGTCTTTATTATAGTGCAATAAAGAAATAAATAGTTCCTTAAGTGATGTAAATATACGGACATATTAGTAATAGAAATAAATACAAGTGTTAATTTAAATCGTAGTAGTTTAAGTGTGATACATTAATTTTACATTTTTATATTGTAATTAATTTTAAGTGTATGAATATACAGACTGTTTTAAATAATAAATTGCACGAGTTGTTTATTGCGAACCCGAAAACGTAACAATACGTATTACTTTCTTATACGTAGTATAAGGAAGTATTGTGATGATGAAAATTTTCGACCTCGAGATTTTTGCAGATGTCCACGTTTTGAAGTCCTCTGATACCGAAAAAGTGGTTTTTAAAAAATGTCTGTGTGTCTGTGTGTCTGTCTGTGTGTGTGTGTGTGACCACGATAGCGGCCAAACCGCTGTAGATATTAATTCCAAATTTTGTATTTACGTGTATAATCTCACTCTTGAGATCTGATTAGTTTTTCAGTAAAATCGGTAGACCGGAAGTAGCAGTTTACTTCAGCGAAAAATCGAATTTTGCGAATATTTCGTCAACTACTAAGTTTAAACAAATTTATAAAGAATTCATATATACTTAAAATTAAAATTGAGAATAATTTTATTTAAAAAGTTTTTCGAAATTCCTACCGGAAGTAGGTCTTTTACTCTTATCGAAAATCAGTTTTTTGCGAATATTTCGCAAGTCATGCTTTTTAGACAAGTACGTTACGGGTATAAAAGTATTTAAAACATAATTTTCAATATCTTTTGTATAAAAAAAATTTCAAAATTCAGACCGGAAGTACCACTTTTACTCTTATCGAATAGCGATTTTTTGAAAATATGTCGTAAGTTATGCATTCTATATATATTTATCAAGAGTACAAAAGTAATTAGAACTGGATTTGCAATATTTTTTGTATATATGAAATTTCAAAATTCGGACCGTAAGTAGCACTTTTACTCTTAGCGAGGAGCACTTTTTTGATAATATCTTGCAAAGTATGCATTCTATAGCGATTTATCAAGCGAATGAAAGTACCTAGAATAGGGTTTTGAATAAGTTTTGTATAAAAAAATTCTTAAAATTGTATAGTTTGAAACGCTCATACGTATAAGAAAGTCGTGTGGTGGCCACACCTCATTTTTTTAAGATGCTGTGAGGAAGCATTATCCCAACATGACCGAAAGACAGTTTACGGTTTATGTTACGGACTGGCTAAGATTTAGTAAACAAATGTTGGATATGGAAAAGAATTTATAATGTGTTATATAACATTAAGGGTAGATTTTGTTATTATTAGACGTGTTTATTTATTTTTATTGTTGAAGGGGAATTCCAGTTTATTTTGTTTTTGTCTGTATTTATTTTATCATTTTACAAATGTGAATTATTTTTGTTTTTTTTCTTGGTTAGGGTGTAACATCACAGAAATGTTTCAATCGTAACGTTATAATAACCTTAATTGAAATATTATGTTGAACTCATGTTTTTTCGACAACGTTATTTTAACGTTACTAAAATAACGTTATAAATAATGAAGTTAGTTAGGCGATTGCATTAACATTAATTGAACGTGTTTGATGCTATAGAAAGCAACGTTACCACCTTACTTTGTGCTATAAAAGTAATGTTATTGTAACAGATCTTTGCTTAGTGGGTAGTGACTAAGTTTAGTAATTTTGATGAATTTTGTAGATTTGGTAAATTTAGTGAGTTATTAAAAATTCTTATTTCTTTGTGTGTTCTATGAAAACCATTAGAATGGCAGATTAGAATATTCATTTTCTTTGTGTACGCCATTTTGCAGCGGTGTGCTGCATCAAAATTTGCCTTTGGTAGTCATTATCACATTACAACCTTTTTAGTTCAATATCCAACATTAAGTTGTAAAGCAGCATTAGCTGAACTTCGCCTGGCAATTACAACTATTAACTTTAACTTCAAATTGAATATCACTGTATGTTAATTATATACTTGTAGATCTTGTTTTTTGTGTTGCAATAAAGACACATTATTATTAAATAATCTCAAACAGCTATAGTCCTATTCAACAAAGGTGATCCCTGTGTCATTATTATATAATAGAACTGTCCTAGAATAATATCCTCGTCGAAATAAGAAAGCCTCTACTTGTATAACAAGCATAAACGAATGCATCTGTTTGTAAAGCACTTCTAGCAGAACAAATGATTCAATTGAGTGGCAGAGTTATTATATACACCGTGATAAATTCATACTTTTCCGTTAAACATCACGACACAGTTAGATCGACCGACTGTCAATCTAACCTGGAAAACGAAAAATGCCATTATAACTCCCATATTAATATTGACATGGTAAAGTATTTATTTTGTCTCTGAAATATTGATTTGAATAAAACCATGTTATAATGATGAATTGATGACTATAGATCGGACGCTAAAGGTAGATAACTCATCGCCCATGGGCGCACTATTGAAATTTTCTACTTTTAGAGAGTTTTAATTTTATTTATATAATTGGAAACAAGTGGGTGGTGATCGATAAAATACAAAATACTATTAATATTTACTAGCAATACTTTCTCAAGGTTCTCTTCTGTAAGATATGTTCTCTTTGAATGAAGTACATCCATGTAGATAGAAAACGTCCTTTCTATATCGCAACTGGTCCTAGCTGCATACTGGAAATATTCTTTTATTTCAGCGTATTTAGCAGTTAAATTTTGTTCCATTGTCCCCATACACAATTGCCGCAATGTTATTAAATCTGGATTTCTATTAAAAAACTGCGTCTAACTTTTGCCGAAGGCCACATCCGAAGTCACTTGGAATACTTTTGAAATTATTAATAGCCACATCTAATGTGGTTAATCCATCTTTTAATTTGAGATTTTGATTTTCAAAATATGTGATTAGTGTAGGCAAATTTTCAAAGTGTTCCTAAAGGAATAACAACTGATTTTTAAAGTTTAGGATTTGTGTTAGTTCCTTGCACTCAGAAATACTTCGAGCATCGTCATTTAAACATGTAACGAAATTTTGTAAACTATCGAAATTCTCTGCATAAAAACTAATAGCTTCCAACTATGTTCCTCGTCTAGTTATTACTGGTGAGGGAGGCAGTGACAAAGATGGAAGTTATTCCCTGTAAAGAGCTACTATCGATTGTGATTTTCTGAACTTTTTTAAAAGCAGATACAAGTCTATCACCTTCCGGATAGGTGTCTCTGATATATTCAAAGATTCTGTGGAGAGCATGTGCTACACAAGTAATATGCAGCATATAAGGATATGTTTCCTTTAATAGTCTGCCTGTTTTTAACATATATGCGGCAGTGTCACTAACAAATAAAAGGATTGTTCCCTGTACCTGCCGTCCGAATGAAGCATTTTGTGCAAATTCTCGTCAATGGTTTTAGCAACTGTTTCCACATTAACTGTATTTATAACATTAGATGCTATTACATATGCGTTATGTGGAATAGTTGGATGTAGTACACGTGCTACATTTACCACACAGCGTCCTAATATATCGTCAGTTTCGTCGGCACTTATCCATAGGTACTGATTTGAAAGATGTCTTCTAATGCATTTTACTGTTTTCGTGAAGCACTTAGAAACACAATATTTACGTAAGGTGGATTCATCAGGAACATTTCGACCCGTATATTTTTGATAAAATGTTTTGAAAGTGGGATTGTCAAGTTTATTTAATGGGATATTAGCCGCCATTAAAGCTTCACAAAGCTCTTCGTTAAAATTGTTAGCTTTCAACGGGTCCAATTTCTGTGTGTGTTTTAGCGATGCTAAGTGACGTACGTGCGATTTTTGGGCACTCTGTAACGATATTTTACAGACTTCACTGACAATGAACATACAATCAGTATGACCCTTAATCTAACTCGCCATTGTTTCACGATGCCATTTTCGACGTTCTTCCATATCATAGTAACATAAATAATGTTCTAGATCTATATAAATGATAACTAAAAATGTATGCGTATGTTATTGAAACTTAACGAAATCCAATGCACACTTTACGTCAAGATAATTGGGAAAAGTAGATTCAATGAATATTAAACAGGAACCATTACAAAAATTACGAAGTATGTAACAGTCAAAACAATGAAAGAACGAAACTAACTTCCCGTGCTTTATTTATCTTACGAAATATAAGGTAAGTATAAATTTTAAAAACCCCTCACGCTTCTACTTACGCAGAGAAGAATGGAATTTACAAGTAAAATGCACTTTTTCTGCTGTCGTTTCCCGGACATTTGTTGTTTACATTATTTCTTTGCTCCGTCGTAATTTAAACCTGGCATGTCCGGTCTGTAAAGATGCCGTATGGATCCTCCTCCGTCAATAGGACTATATCACCGTCTTAAAACTAATTGTACGTACCCCAGAACAAGCAAAAGTTTTTTTCAGTATCTTGATAGATCCATATATTGTAATGAACAAAACCAGTAATAACTAACTTCTTTTATGAACAAATGTAGTAGAATAAAGCAATGTAAAAACATCATTGGTATTTATATTTATTGGTGTCTATTCATGCAATATTTTATATTATCTCATTTAATTATATTTTTATTTGGAGGACAAGAAAAACTTTATTCTTAAAGGGTATTTGTTTTTCATTTTTTCTTTCCTTTGCCTTTTTTACCCTTCTTCTTTCTATACGGACCCAGACCTTTTCTATACATCACACCTCGCCACCAAGCTTGAATCTTAGTTGCAGCTTTATTAATATTCGCTATTATATCTTCTTGTTTTCTTCTTTCCTCTTTATCTATCAAATAATCTTCTATTTCTTTCTTATGTGATGCGTACTGTAACACAACAGCAATCATGAATTAAATATACCTACACATAAAATTTCTTTTAATGGTGCTAACACGAATGAGCTACGTAAATAAATGTGTATATAATTCAAAAAGAAACAGAGAGGTGTAATAATTCTGCTTTATCAAATGTGCGAGTGTGATTTTGAAAATTATCGACATAAACTAATCAACTTTAACAAAATATGAATTCGAAATTACAGGACGTTAAGTACCATTTCATCATACTGGCAATGTTTATAGTTGCATGTAAGCATGATCATATGATTATAAAATTGCTTTCATTCAGCAGACACAACAGTTGCGCAACTGTTCAGTGATCATGTGCAGTAGATGAGCGCTCACTCTGAACATGTTCAGGAGCGGTCGCCATTTTTGTGAGCGGAAAAATTCTATGCTCACTTAATGAGCGTATTCTGTACGCATGCGCCATTGATGCATTCCAAGACCAACCTAATCCATAATTTTGAAAAAAGTTACTAGAAAAGTAAGATACAACATATTAAAGGTATTGTGCAGAAATAAATGTATTATAATATTGGAGTTCACTCAGTATTTTATTCGGGGTTGGAAAAACTAGCCCTTCCAGTAAAAACTACGTCAAACCTTAATGCAGAAAAACAATTTATTATTATTGTTTATTCGGTTTAATCTCTATAATTTAAACATATGGCAGCAATGAAAAGTATCAGATGACAGACGATGACATAAAGGTGAGCGGTCCTGTCCAGCGAACACTCAACTGTTGTGAAGTGAACGGTTGGAGCAGGATCGGTTCCCGATCTGCCTGCTGAATGAAAGCATTGTGTTTATTTTGTAAATTAAATATTTAGACACGATACTGGCGGTAGAATAAAAGGAAGGAAGACATTTCCAAGTTGCCGATTTAATATGAAAATTTCTAAATCGCAATAGCTAAATCAATTACAGATACCCATTATTATATATTAAATTGCAATTAAAAATTAATATTTGTCACTATCATTGAATTAAATTTCTGAAGGTATAATTTTACTAGTAACATAATCTAGAATGCTATAAAGCTTTTAGTGATTAGTGTGATTGAGAATTGTAATTTATTGCCTTAACCGTGCGCTTTCGAAATACATAATGCACAAAGATTAAATAAATGCAATTTCTCATGTCTCCAACAATTTTGCTGATACATTTGTTGTACAACTTCACAGTAATTTAACGGGTTGGGTTGGATCGTATTTTATTGATTTACCGATCGGCCATAGGCATTTTAGCGAATTTCATGTTTTGAATATCTGCCCCAGCTTTAGCTCAATACTTATACCGTGCATTTTTTTTAACGTGGAACATAGGGATTTGCGTGCTAAAAATTCTACTCCATGTTAACTTTTGTTACGGAACAGATTTGAAATAAATTTGCGTTTAATTTAATAAATCAAACATTTTTCTACCAATTGTACATTGTTTTAATGACATGAATTCGTTCTTTTTAATTATCTTTTCGTTTTCTCTTGTAATTAATGCGCACAAAATTGAGTGATAAAATCAACGTAGCATAAACATTTAAACATTTTATGCTAGATGACATTGCTTGTCACTTCGCTAGTGACAAGTAAATTTAAGATAAAAATGTCTATGTACAGTTGTGTCCAATAAATATTTGGCACTTATTTGAGAATTAACGACTTGCATGAAACCTTCGTCAAGTAAGGTAATAATTTTAGCTTTCTCTACGGAGGATAAATGAGGAGGCATGACTTTTCTCGAAATGGCAGATTAATAATATGAAATTATAAAAGATGGCAGATTAATAATTATAATGTTTACAATCATAAAAATTGCTGCCCGATATTTATCGGCCGCAACCGTACACCGTTGTAGAAGGAGTGGAAATTGTTACGTCATGTATCCAAGGAATGTTCTTCAGAGATATTGTTGACAACTTTGCTGCATCCTATTCTGATCGGCCAGTTTTAAGTATTTCGACAGTGTCTCGAATTTACAATGAATTCAAGAGCAGAGGCTGCGTAAATTGTGACCACAGGAAACGAATTAGAAATCCAACTGCAGTTACAGAAGAGACCAAAATAAAAATTTGTTTGATGGTTGAAAACGAAGTCTCCACAAGCTTAAATATGCTTGCCGACCAGTTCCAAATTTCAAGAAGCAGTTGCTATAAAGCGTTGAAAACCGAAAAGTACAAATCTTATAAGATTGAAAATGTTCACAAATTGTTACCAACAGATTTCTTCCCAAGAATGGAATTTTGCCAATATTTAATGGAAAGAATAAATAATGATCAAAATGTTTTAACAAGAATACTGTTTTCTGACGAGTGTAAAAATTTTGAACAATTTCTTTAAATTATTTTTATATTCCCCAATTCAATAAATTATCCCACAATGTGTAAAATTACATTTATTTTTATTATTTATACCGCAACAAAAGTTAACATAGGGTAGAACTTTTAGCAAGCAAAGTGCTATGTTCTGTGTATATCCGTAAATAAATTTGTTGTTAACAGATTTGGATCATTACTTTTTTTTCATCCAAAATTAGTAAAAATCCATTCTTGGGAAGAAGTCGGTTGGTCAAAATCAGTGAACATTTGGAATCTTATAAGATATGTACTTTTCGGTCTTCAACGCTTTATGGCAACTGCTTCTTGAAATTTAGAACTGATCAGCAAGCATATTTAAGCTTGTGAAGCCCCCGTTCTCAAGCATCAAATAAATCTTCATTTTGGTTTCTTCTGTGACGGCCGATGGATTTCTAATACGTTTCCTGTGGTCAGAATTTACCGAGCTTGTGCTCTGGAATTCATTGTAAATTCGAGACACTGTCGAAATACTTAAAATTGGCTGATCAGTATATGCTGCAGCAAAGTTGTCAACAATTTCCACTCGTACTGCAACTATGTACAGATATTTTTCTCGAAAATTTACTTGTCGCTAGCGAAGTGACAAGCGATGTCATCTAGAATAAAATGTTTAAATGTTTAAGCCGCGTTGATTTTGTCACTCAATTTTGTGCGAATTAATTACAACCGAAAACGAAAAAATAATTAAAATGAACAACTTCATGTCGTTAAAACAATGTACAATTGGTAGAAAAATGTTTGATTTATTAAATGAAACGCAAATTTCTTTCAAATTTGATCCGCAACAAAAGTTAACACGGGGTAGAATTTTTAGTAGGCAAATCTCTATGTTCCGCGTTAAAAAAAATACACGGTATAATTCTAAAATTTAACATTCAGTTAACTTTATTTAACTTAATATGAAATTAAAATTATAATTATTAATACTATTTCCTCGTATTAGCTACGTTATAGTCAAATGTATGCATTATCATTTGATTATAAAATAATATTTATTTTGTAAATTAAATATTTATAGACGATTCTGGCGATAGGATAAATGCAGAAAGACGTTTCCAAATTGCCAGTTAAATAAGATAAACATTTCTAATTCCAATGCCAAAATCAATTACAGGCACCTCTTAGGTATACAGGCTGTACCACTTAAGACTCCCAGGTCAAATATCTCGGAAACGAATAAAGATATTAGAATTTTGTAAAAAGCAATTACTAAAGAATGTGATCGACTCTAGTTTGCTCTCACAATTATGTTTTATTATGTGAATATATAGATGGCGCTGCGATGTAAAGAATGTTTTTTATTTGAAAGAGTATTAAAATTAATGTGAATTTTATTATTTGTGTTAGCTCCCAAAATTAAACGGTTTCATAGATATTCGTGTTTAAAGAAAGTAAGAGTAATTTCAATTTTTGCCTCTATTTTGTTTAAATATTTCAACTGATCAAATATAACTAACAAAGATGTTCAAAATTGTTGCTTTCTTGATTGCTACATAACGTATATCGCCTTATTAGTTATCTTCTGTATTAAAAATATAGTTTTACACACAAATAAAGACAAACTGAGTATGGTTTTAATTTATGGAGAATCCCATAGAAATGTATGGTTTTAATTTATGGAGAATCCCATAGAAATGCATCTGAAGCATGCTCGACGCTTTCCAAACAGGCTTTTACCAGATCACTAAACATTTATAAGTCTGAGTGCAAATCTCAGAAATTACGGTAGCTTCAAAAAACAAAAACAATTAAGGCGGAAAAGAGTAAGATATGATGAAATTACATCAGCGGTACTACAAACAGTTAATAATAATCCACATACATCATTACGACAATTAAAAGAACAACATGATCTTAAAGTAACCTTTTGCCCTAGGATTTTAAAAGAAAATAAATACTTTCCATATAAAGTTCACTTAGCGCACCACATAACAATAGGAGATAATCAACGCAGACACCTTAATTAAGCATAATTATTGGTCAGAAAATAATCCTAGGTGGATAAGGTAAACAAAAAATCAAACAGTTTTTGGCGTTAACGTTTGGTGAGGTATTTTAAATGGATATATCATAGGCCCCCCTTTTATCATGAAATGAATGAACTAGTGTGTCCTACTTACAATTCCTCCTAAATGAGTTAGGTACCTACCACTACTTTTGGAAGATCTACCAATAGAGCAGCGAAATAATATGTGGTTACATCAAGGCGGGGCACCTGCTCATAATGGCAACATACTTACTGACTACTTTAATCAAACGTTACCACGTTGCTGGATTGGTACTAATGGCGTCCTCAGGTTGCCGGCTCGTTCGTCGGATCTAACCCTGATAGATTCTTTCTTGCGGGATTACTTGAAAGCTGAATTTTACAGAGAACTCAGATATAATACCTTTATAATAAAATTATGCAAGTGTTTAAAAAATTAGTAGAAATACATTGTTAAATGTTTGCGGAAGAGAAATAATAAGGCGATATACGTTATCTAGCAATCAAGTAGGCAACAATTTTGAACATCTTTGCTAGTTATATTTGATCCGTTTAAATATTTAAACGAAATAAACACAAAATGAAATTACTCTTACTTTCTTTAAACACGAATATCTATGAAACCGTTTAATTTTGAGAACTAACACAAACAGTAAAATTCACATTAATTTTAATACTCTTTCAAATAAAAAACAAATGAAGATTATGGCGATCAAAAAAAAATTTTTCATCGCATCGCCATCTACATATTCACATAATAAAACACAATTGTGAGAGCAAACTAGAGTCAATGCTTTCATTCAGCAGGCGGATCGGGAACCGATCCCGCTCCAACCATTCACTTCACAACAGTTGAGTGTTCGCTGGACAGAACCGCTCACCTTTATGTCATCGTCTGTCATCTGGTACTTTTCATTGCTGCCATATGTTAAAATTATAGAGATTAAACCGAATAAACAATAACAATAAATTGTTTTTCTGCATTAAGGTTTGACGTAGTTTTTAGTGGAAGGGCTGGTTTTTCCAACCCCGAATAAAATACTGAGTGAACTCCAATATTATAATACATTTATTACTGCACAATACCTTTAATTTGCTGTATCTTACTTTTCTAATAACTTTCTTCAGAAGTATGTATTAGGTCGGTCTTGGAATGAATCAATGGCGCATGCGTACAGGATACGCTCACTAAGTGAGCATAGAATTTTTCCGCTCACAAAAATGGCGACCGCTCCTGAACATGTTCAGAGTGAGCGCTGGTCTACTGGACATGATCACTGAACAGTTGCGCAACTGTTGTGTCTGCTGAATGAAAGCAATCACATTCTTTAGTAACTGCTTTTTACAAAATTCAAATATCTTTATCCGTTTCCGAGATATATGCCCTGGGAGTTTTAAGTGGTACATCCTGTATATGCTATTTATTTATTATGCACTTAGAGTAAGTAAGATATATAGAGAGCATAATGTCAGTTTATTGACAAATAAAGTTTTGCCAGGTGCCGTACGGGCAAGGTAGAAATAATATATATTATTATTTTTTAAATGTTTATAGATGAAAGCAATGCTTTCATTCAGCAGGCGGATCGGGAACCGATCCCGCTCCAACCGTTCACTTCATAACAGTTGAGTATTCGCTCACCTTTATGTCATCGTCTGTCATCTGGTACTTTTCATTGCTGCCATATGTTAAAATTATAGAGATTAAACCGAATAAACAATAATAATAAATTGTTTTTCTGCATTAAGGTTTGACGTAGTTTTTAGTGGAAGGGCTGGTTTTTCCAATCCCGAATAAAATACTGGGTTAACTCCAATATTATAATACATTTATTTCTGCACAATACCTTTAATATGTTGTATCTTACTTTTCTAGTAACTTTCTTCAAAATTATGTATTAGGTTGGTCTTGGAATGCATCAATGGCGCATGCGTACAGAATACGCTCACTAAGTGAACATAGAATTTTTCCGCTCACAAAAATGGCGAGCGCTCCTGAACATGTTCAGAGTGAGCGCTCATCTACTGGACTTGATCACTGAACAGTTGCGCAACTGTTGTGTCTGCTGAATGAAAGCAATGTTTTACCGTTGATTGAAGGAATATATAAAGATGCGCAACGCTATAGTAAAATAGTGGGTCTTTCCGTTAAGTCGTCCCGCAAACCCCTTGCCGAGAAACATCATCGCTGTCTCGGGCTGTTTCGAATCTCGGATCCAAACGACTGATGCAGTCGCTATAGATCTCGGATCCAGTTTGGGTATGCTCAGTACTATGTAGTGGCCCATCTTTATGTATTCCCTCAATCAACGGTTTTACCAATGGCGGATGTAAACATACCCCTCCCGGCATCACTTTTTGTCGACAATGCTCTCTCCTTCTTTTCTATCCTCCTTGATTATGCAATAAACGATATATATCTGAGTCGCTCTCGCAACCGACATGCGCCACTAAATTAAAATGGCGTCAAATTTGAGATGTTGCAAAATCTACCTGTCAAGTAATAATAACCTACAAAAGCCATTTCAGGATTGTCATAAATAATAAAAGTCATACTTCTTTTGACATTTGTAACAATTATCTTTTGACATGTGTTGTAATTGTCATCTATCTGTCAGTGTAGCCAAATGTTATATAAAATATGGATGTAGAAAAAAAATCATATTTAATAGCTTTATTTATAATATTTAATTCGTAAGCGACTTTCATGTAATAGTATTTTACTATGGGAATTTATATATCCTGAAATATTAATTAATTAGTTTAATTTTATTGTTCTGAAATTATTCCGGCTGATCGAAATTTGTAGTGGGTTTGAATCGTCGTCTTTAGTTCGTACTTTGGCCATGTCGATTGCCAAAACGACTCGACTATAGCTTAATTCAAGCCATGCAATTAGAATATAATAATGTGTGTCAAATTTTACATTAGAATCCCATAAGTGCAGTTTAAAGGCTTTTTCAGCAGTGATTTTGAAATTATCGACATAAACTAATCCACTTTTAACAGAATATGAATTCGAAATTCCAGGTTAAAACTGATATTTCAGCATATTAACAATGTTTATAATTGCACGTTAGCATGATCGTATATGATTATGAAATTATGTTTATTTTGTAACTTATTATTTTGGCACGATATTGGCGGTAAAAGAAATGAAGGAAGGCGTTTCCATGTTGGCGATTTAGTAAAGTGAACATTTCTAAATCGTAATGCGTAAGTCAATTACACCCAATATTGTAACAATGCATATGTCGATGTGAGTTTTTTAACAAATTTGTAGTTGAATGAAATTGTGTTAAATATACAATTTTGAATTGTGAAATTAATCTGTTTTTTTATTCGAAGTTATAAAAATAATGAACACTATTTCTAAAAATAACTTTGGATAATGACATTGTGGAATATTGTGTGAAGATGTTCTCTAGCTAAGAAAATCTTTATTTACAAACAAAATTTTCGAACAAATATCACTTTTTATCTACAGTTATGGACAATTCATCATGCACCCCTACTCATCTATTTGAAGTAACAAATTAGTCGGCTAGTGTTACTTTAAGAATACTTTGAAAAAATGGCGCTTGTTCCACGATTATGTGTACAAATATTTTTCTAATTAGAGAATATATTATGCATACAGTGTTCCAAATACTTCCAATACATATATACCAATAGTATATTTGCTATTGCGTTCCGAAGACCAGATGTGTCCTAGACTGCCGGAGGCTCAGTAAGTATTAGGCTATATAAATTTACATCCGCCTAATACCATAGTATATAGCTATGTAATAGAAACAGTAGTTTCAGTAGAGGGAAATAATTATCCTCCGTAAAACCGACGCGTGCGTGACTGCGCAGTAGTCAGCCATCAGCTGTTGAGTCGTGGCGGGATTATTTTGTGTTGTACGGATAATGTATTACATTTTAAATGCGTGTGTAATATGTACTTAATAAAAAGAAAGTGTTATCCTCTTTTTTTGTATTGTTGATATAGTTTTTTCATAATTTTAAAAATAGATTAATATAATTTTCTCATAAACGATTTGGTTCTAACGCCACTGGTTTATTCCAGAATAGAAGAATTGACTACGCCTCTGGTTGCGCGTGCGTGAATGCGCAGTACCATTTCTGGACACAAACACAAAGGTGCCGACGGCGACTGAAACTACTGTGTCTATACAGCTCTATACTGTGCTAATACTAACGTACGCCAGCCCGGTGTGGTTCACAATAATTCCGACAACGTTCACACTCCACCTAGAAATAACACAGAACCGCTACCTGAGGCTTGCGACATACTGCTTCAGGGCAACGGCTCTGTCAAAAGCACGACAGATCGAGATGGAGCGAGTGCAGGAACACGTCGACCACCGTAATAAAAACTCTTCTCTAACAGGCACTTTCAATCAACAACCCTGAACTGGAAGATGCGACCACGCGGAAAGCTGACGAAGGGACCAAAAATAGACCACCACAGAGGCACTCAGATTCCCACATAGAGGTACAGTCGTGGCCAGATAAATGTAGTACAACCTAAAATTCATATACGTCAAAAATCTGAAATTTTCTTATTGTGAGTCGAACTTCAACTTAAGCTGCTTGTCATAATATGTAAAATCAAATGTGATCAATGCTGCTTTCGTTCGTATTAATCATAGTGATCACGTATTAATGAACATGAACATATGATCAAGTAATCATACCGCCGGATCGTGTTCACTACAAACGAACATGCAAAAGTTGGATGCATAGATGGCGCCAAATGTGCAAAGCTTAAATTAGAAAGTTGAACATTCTTAAAATGTGAATTATCACTACTTCCACCTTGCAAACTTCTTTCCATCTTTTCCACGGATGCGACCACAAGACCAGATGCCACTATACGCCTTTTTGAAAGGTTATGTTGCTGTTATGTAAACTAATCACAATCATCATAATCACAGTGAACACAAAAATTGTCTGATTCAGCGGGGTAAGGGGTTTGCTAATCGTGATTACCTACTTGTTTCACAAGTGATCATTGCAATCGAACACGTGCGTTGTCTAAAATGATCGTGTGATTATGAATCACGGGTACCAACGAAAGCACCTCAAATGTCAGATCATACACTATAACAATTTACTTAAAAAAGCTTGTACTACATTTATCTGGCCACGACTGTACTTCACATGGCTACTAATTATCTAATATCTTTCAGGAACACAAAGGTATACCAAGAATCCTAAAATCCATTCGAACTAAACTTACATACCTATATCACACGTTCAATTCACCTAGGCTCCGGGAAAATTCGAGTTGGGCGAAATGGGTCAGCATTAGGCGTTTTCGGAAAATGTATAACATTAACCTGACCCGGTCAGAAAGTACCTCACAGGTTCACAAATTTTACCGGGTTATTTAAAACATTTCGAAACGCACTTTGCGGTCATGTGTACATAAACATAACCTATATTCGTAGCTTAGATTCTGTACCAGCTAAACGAAATAATAAATTAATACCACAGTGAATATTCCAACTCCAGATACTCGTAAAATAGTTTTATTAGCAAGTTTGTTTGTACTTGACTCTGACGATGATACTATAATCTGTATAAAACTCAACGCAACGAGGAATAAATAGGCAGTTTGCATTAAAAACTGTAAAGTAGTTGTCGCAAAATACAATTTATCAAGGCTTTTTTTTAAATTTGTTTCCTATAAAAGTAAATAAAAGAGTTTTGTGTATTGACACTAACGCTTTGTAAGGTTATATCCGGAGAGGGGGTAAAACAACCTACATTACCCTACTCACTTACCAGGGTTATGAAAACCGAACCGGGTTGTTGAACCCGGTTACTTTTTCGATTTTACGAACACGGTTGTTTTTACCCGACTGAATTAACGAACGCATTTTTGCTAACCGTGTTGTAACCCGAATGCCCGGGTTTAATTTCCGAAAACGCCTATTATAAAACCCGATCGGACTTTTGCAATATAAGTTAAATAGCGAAATATTCGGTTTTCAAACGCAAACAACATACACAACACGCGGTCACATTAGGTACATTATACATGATATTCGGCATGAGAGTCCGAGAAGACTCTTGAGTTCCTCAACAAACAAACACTTCTATGATGACGCTACCTCAAGCGTGGGACTAGTGATATACGGCTTCTCGGGAAGCCAGCGGATCTAATTCACTAAATTGCCGTAAGCCAGTTTGACCAGCATTAATAAATTCAAAATGGGTCTATGGATTATCCTGTGGAAAAACATTTTTTCGGAGAATGACAATATTTACCAATTTTGATAATTCTTCTAACTTGGTCATTTGTTCCTCTCGTTTTTCCTTGATGCATTGAATATCTAACTCCTTGGCTTCTAAATCTGTATCATATTTATCCATCCACATCTCTATATCTCCTAGATGAGTCGTTTCGGTTTGTGTCAGGTAAGCTTCAATTTCATCATTGATTCTATTTTCTCTTTCATAGTTGTTTTGATATTCTCTTATGATATTATTAAAGTAGTCTTCTTTTTTGTTAATTACGACTTGATTTTGAGCACACCTCGCTCTCTCCCAAGTGTCAATATATTTATATTTGATGTCATCTTCATATATCAAGTCCTGAAAGATACGAAATTAAGTACTGGGAACTTGTAAAGATATAATATTAAAAATTCAGCTAATTGTTATTTTTAACTTAAAATCAATTGCTACGTGATCTCATCTAAGATATGTGTCTAAGCAAGTGGTAAATGACATTATAGAGACGCTTAATATAATAAAACTTATCATGTTAAACAGTAAATGTAATCACAAGGACAGTGCAGAAGAAAACTAAGACCTTTTAATTAAATTAAAATAAATTAAAACAGTATAAAAAGTACAATCGTGTTTAATTTTGTCAAAACATTAAAGTGCATAAATTTATGCAAATACAATTGCCATTTTCAGACCATTATTCTTACAATGTTTAGGCTGTATTACACTTATCAAGTTATTGACCAAGAAATTGTTGACAAGTTTTTGATCAAGTTATTGTTGACCTTGCCTGTTTTACACTTATCAATTTCTTGACCAAGTTTTTAGGTGAATTAGCAGTACCAATAGTGCAAAAGTACGAAATAAAAAAATTAATAAAGTTACCGAAGATTTGTGTTTGATATTTAATGTAAAAATAACTGCACAAGAGATACAGCGAAAAACTTTATAACATGAATATTACTAGAAATCACTAAAAACTTGAGCAAGGTGAGAAGAAAAATAGAACATGTTCTAATAAGCCACCAAGTTGTTGGCCAAGAAATTGATCAAGTCGACTTGACAAGTGTAATACAGGACTTGTCGTCAATTTTAACTTGGTCAAGAACTTGGTAAGTGTAATACAGCCTTTTGAATCTGCAAGGAACTAATATGTGAAAGATACCCAACCTTATTGGTTGAACAGGGACATAAGTCAATTAAAAGGATCGTATTGCTAAAGTAATGAAAAATTAAAATAAAGAAACTCTAAGGCGAAGGTATTGGAAACATATATCCATACAACAAACAATGTAATTCATTGATGAGCTTCAGGTATGCTACAAACTTACAGCGTTTTAAACATGTTTCAAAGCTACACTCCATATTTGCGATAGTTAATTTTTGTATTCAAATATAATATTTGATATTTTGGTGAGAAAAATCTATAAATGTCTCATGGTACAATAGTTCATTTTAAAATATTGTTTTAAATGTATCTACATAGTACACAGACTGAGTCTTGGTCGATGGGCGGAGTCTTATAGGTCAGTGCGAGACAGAGAAAGTATTCGGAAAAAGGAAATGACCAGCTGCTCGTGGTTATCCTAATATTATAAAAATTCACTGCGCATCTTGTGGGAAGGGCATCTCATCGGCTAGGTCTCAGTCTGCGAGCTGTATTTACTTCACGAACGCCTCGAGCGTGATTCTCGTTAGACTAAACATTTTAGACATTAGGTATGTTCATTTTCAAGATTTTGGTTTTAAACCAACAATTGCAATTCATATTAAACATTATCTTGCTTACTGGTTGTATAGCTTTTCTTCTAATTTTATCACATAAAAAACTTACTTCATACTCGTCCTTTAACTTCCCTAAAATTTCGCTCTTCTTTTGTAGATCGCTTGACAAATGTGTTTTATCTTTTTCCAGTTGAGCAGTCAACCTTTTGACGGTAGCCAAGTTCTCCCCAGTTTGTTGCAAAACATTATTCCTCTCCTCTTCTGTTAAATGAAACTGAGTTAGCCTACTCATAAATTTGTTTATGCTAAATTCACTAATTAAATCTTCATGTGCTTCATTTAACACTTGCTCAACATAAGATCTATCTTTTTGAAACTTTATTAGCATTTGCTTCTTCAAAGAGCCTTCATAAGGTTCTAATGTTTCTGGATCAAATATGAAGCTTTGCGTATCTTCTTTTTCATATTTATCGATTAAGGACTGATATTCAAGAGTTGTTGTAACAGATGGTAGGCCACCAATTAATCCCAAAATTTTTATTTTATCTAAGGCTTCTTCAAGTACTGACGTGAAGACTACCACTTGCAATCTGGTAAAGCCAAAATACAATGGATTATTGTCCTCCTTTACAGATTCTAGTTCTATTGGAAGCGGATCTTCTTCCGCACTACTTTCAGACGAACAATCGGAAGCTAATGAAGCATGAAATTTTCTTCTCAGAGCCTCTAAATTAATAAATGGAGCCGGGTGAGATTCTTGATTCGAAGCGTTACTTTCTCTTTTATTTCTCATCACTTGTATATATATTTGTGAAATAAGATATTTTTACAAGAATTTCGTCACTAACACAAAAGCGAACATAAAATTGTACAAAGATAAATAAAAAAGAATCTACCTATAACATTAAACAGAATGGTAGAAAAAAGTACAAAACACAAAAAATGCCAAAAGAGGCATTCCACAAAATAAAATTGATATAATATTTTCTGTCTCCTCAGCAACGCTAATCATTATATAATTGGTAGATATATCGGACAGGGGTGATACAAACACTATGGAATTATTAATTATTTAAAAGGGAAAACATTTTTACTATTAATTACATGTATCAACCCTATTAATCGTAATAAACGGCTTTCTAAAATGATATACCTACCATTTTTTTTTATTAATACAGTTACACAAGACATTTATTTGATAAAACTCATCTCATACATCTAATTTAAAATCGATTTCTAGAAATTAACGCCAAGTTGGGTATAACATTTGTCAATTTCTATTTCAAATTGAAATTCTTATAATTCCTGTCTGTAATGTAACTATAAATAATAAAAAAACATACACATTTGTATAAAAGACTGATAATAATAGCTCTTTATATACAAATGGGCATGTTTTTTTTTTAGTTACATCAAGTTACATTACACGCGGGAATTATAATAACTTCAAATTGAAATAGAAATTGACAGATGTTATACCCAACTTGGCGTTAATTTTTAGAAATTGAACATAAACTGATAGATATAAAATGAGCATTATCAAATAAATGTGTCTTGTGCAGCTGAATATCTGATTAGGATCCTCTTTAAAAATTGCATAACGGTAGGTACAATCACAGGTACAATTGACTTGAAAAAGCGCGATCAGTTCATGAGGCAAAAGAAGAATTAATAACATGAAATGTTCCTATTCTGGAATTTTAACCATTTTAGGAGGAGGGGGGGGCGAATTAACATGATATTTTAAACAAAGTGACAAAATTTAGCAACTCAGGGTATTTTCTTCGCGTATTTACTTGTATTGGTAGAAATAATAAAGATTGGTAGTATTGCACAGAAATATTTGTATGTTTATGGTTGTCAAAGATGTAGAAAAGCTGTTGGAAGTAATTATGGTCTGCTTAAAATCCTATTATGTTCAGCCGACAAGATCAATTGCTAGCTAAAAGTAGCAAAGGTGGTGTAGGTAGATATGAATATTTAAAACAATTAGTAGAAGAGTTCGATAAAACCCCATCATATGGTAGGTTTGCAAATTGTTGTTTTCATACTAGTTCTACAGCCAATACTATTTTAGACTCTAAACAACAAATATTAGCCAATCTGGCGAATTTTGCTTATGATCCCATTAACTATGATTACATAAGAGAACTAAAGATTGTTGATTTATTTTTATATCAATTATCTGGAAACTGTGATGAATTACTTCATTACAGCTTAACTGGTCTTTGTAATTTGAGTTCAGGTTTGTATAATAAGGTTATTATTTTATATTCTTACTACTATTCTATTATAGATCCTACAAATAAAGAGTATATAATTAAAAATAATGGAGTATTTTTAGTATCACAACAACTTCTGCATACAAATGTGGAAATTGCATTAAATGCACTTACAACTTTAATATTTCTTATTACACCTGAATCACATGCTAGCATTACAACACCAGAAATAATAAATAAAGTTCTTCACTACCAAAATCATCAAAATGTAAGATTTAAAAATTTGAGTACTATATTCTTAGAAGATTTTTGTACACAAGAGCAAATTATTTGTGCTAAGAAGCTTACACTAGAGACTTGTGATATACCTTTACCTCATTAGAAATGTTATTCAGAAATTTTCATAATAGTGTTCGAAATTTATGCAATTTTGCTAGTAGGTATAAAGTTGGTGATAGTGTTACAGTTGTGAAAACAATAAATGAGAAAGAACTTCAGGAGTTTTCGAGACTTTCTGGTGATTTTAACCCTATCCATAATTCAACGAATATGGAAGCTGCTATTGTACATGGAGCATTGCTAAATAGTTTAGTTTCAGGAATTATTGGCACTAAACTTCCTGGGCCTGGTACTTTAGTTATTTCACAAAATTTAAATTTTCCGAATAAATGTTTTGTTAATGATAACATAGTAATAAAAGTGGAGGTAACAGAATTAAGAAAATTGACTAAAGTTAAGTTTACTTGTCATGTTAAGGAAGAGATGAAACTTGTTATGTATGGAGAAGCCAAATTAATATTGAAGAAATAGCGACTTATAAAATTTAAAATTATTATATCTGTAAATACAATAAGTTATAACAATATTTAGTACAAACCATGCTTTTGTAAAGTTATGTGTATGAATTCAATCTAATAAAACATTCATCACAAGAAAATTCTGTTTTAACAGAGTGAAGCTACAGTCAAAAGCAAAAAGAAGTAGACAAAAATACGGGTTTCTGTCATAGGCTTTCTCAAAATGATTAGCGTAATAGTGGCTTCAAAGTTACTTGTGAAAGTTTGGTTATCTATCAAAATTGACAACCTTACAGTTGTTATTAAACTATATTACAAAAATGCCTTCCATAGAAAGATATCAAAGTCAATGTAATTGCAGATTTGGGTAACGTCAAAATACGTGAAATTGCGGAAAGAAATAATATAAATAAAAGCAGAGCTTTTGAAATTAAAAAAAAATGGCGATATCACCATAGAATTTCTGGTTCTGACCGCAAAAGAACAGCTGAGCAAAACTGTTATCTCGCAAATGTGCTTATTGAAAACTCATTTTCTTCAGTAGTGACTGCTGCTGATCTAAGTAACTTTCCGGATTCTATTTTTACTGTCCGACAAGAGTTAGAGAAGCTAATTTGCGGTGCCGAAAAACGTAATTTGAATGGGAGCCACAAAGAAGCTTGTGTAGTATATGCCTTGAACATCTGGTAAATAACAAGACACTTTTGAGAAACTAATTTTTACTGATTAAAAATTATTTCAAAGCAAGAAGAATATATATCGGCAAAGAGGTACCAGAAAATTTCTAAATAAACTTTTGGTGTTGGATTTCAATTCATGGGACTGGTATGTTATGGGAAATAGAAGGAAACGTACATTGAAAGACCTATATCAACATTACAAGATGTTGCCTTTAGTGGAGCTATTTTTTCCAAATCGCAGTTTTATAATTTAACCGAAGACTGCCCCTGCCCCATCCATACATCGGGCAGAGTGAAAACATTGTTCAGAGAAAATAACTTCAGTTGTGTTGGATTTTCTGCCAAGAAGTCCTGATTTAAATATTATCGAAAATGTGTGGGGGTTGATGATCAAAGATATAAAGAAATTGAACCGAAGGCCTCAAAATAGACACGAACTGGTAGAAATAGTTCACACAGCATGGGAGAATGTAAATTAAAGTACTACTTGTACCAACCTTTATAACTCTACTCCAAATAGATTGTAAGAAGTTTTAAACAAAAACGGCTTAATAACCAGATATAATGCATATGTTTCTTCAGGATGTTTTTTAATTAGTATTTTGATTTGTATTAATCAGATAGAAAATGTTTTGATAATATTTGATATTCCATAGAATAATGACTTGACACTAATGATTGACAAGTAAATAAAGCCAGGTTTACAAAGTACGAGATCTCTTGTCTATTTTTTTTTGCTTTCAACTGTATATTTATATTAAATTAAAATGTCCAGTTCTGTGCAATAAACTGGCGTACACTTAATATACGATTATGTAAATATGACATGACTTCTGTTTTCAATATTTCATAAAGCGTAAATTCAATTTGTCATATTTAACTGACAGATACAGATATTCAATATGCCCATGCCCGCATATTTAGATTTGATAAGTAAGGCTCGTATTATAGCGAAAATCGAAGACAACTGGTCAATTAGTAGCACAGCAATTTGGCATAAATAAATCTACTGTGCTATAAATTAGAAAACGCTGGAAGGAAGAAAGAAAGAACATTATACAGTGAGCTCAAAAAGGTTGGAATAAATTCATTTAAAATTCAACCTTTAATTTGTTTATACAGGCTGACTCAAAAAAAAGATTTCATGTGACACTTCAATTTTTTTTAATTGAAACACCCATTTTTTATTTTATTTTCGAAATATACGTAAAATTTCAATTACATTTCATGTATTATAACCTAACTAAGTCTAAGTTAAGTTAGCTTATTTCTTTTCATTTAAACTGTACATATTAGGAGTTAAACATAATCAAATTTACTGAAACTGTAAACATTTAAACATTAATACCATTTTTATCTGTTACCTAGGTTATTTAACATTGACGTTGAAGTTCATTCCCTGTCAAAAGTATTTAAACATTTGTATAAAAGTTCTAATAAAAGCAGTTTTTTTTAACTGTAAAATGGCACGAGTAAATGAAAGGGAGCGCATAGAAATACTAATGATGATTGGCTATGGAGATAGGATGCGTACCCAACTGGAAGTTTCCGAACTGTTCAACAATAAATACCCAAACAGAGCGCCTATATCTCAATCAACTATTAGTAAAATTGAAAAAATATGTAGGGATTTGGGGCATGTGAGAGATAATTATGTAAAAGGCCGGCCCACTATCTCAGAAGATGTGCAGTTGAATGTGCTATTATCCGTTGAAGAGAACAACCATAAAGTTAGTCGCGCTATTGCTGACGAGAACAAAATTAGTCAAGGATCTGTATTAAACTACATAAAAATAAATGGCATCCTTATAAAGTTCAGTTAGTTCATGAACTAAATGAGGACGATCCAGATAGAAGAATGCAATTTTGTGAAATAATGATGGAGAGATGTATTGATGATCCTCAATTTTCACGAAGAATTATGTTCTCGGATGAAGCAACGTTTTGCCTAAACGGAACCGTGAATAGGCAAAATTTCCGTTATTGGGCTACAGAAAACCCGCATTGGATTATGGAGTGTCACACACAATACCCTCAAAAAGTAAATGTTTGGGCTGGGATTATTGGAAACAGAATTTTGGGTCCCTTCTTCTTTGACGGCACTTTGACTGGAGAAAGATATCTAGAATTTCTAGAATTCGATTTGATACCTGCGCTTGCTGTAGTGTATCCAAATCCAGAAGATCCTGACATTCCCAATGATAGCTTATGGTATCAACAGGATGGAGCACCAGCCCATTTTACTCGCCCGGTGCGTGAATATTTAGATAGTGTTTTTCCTGGAAGGTGGATTGGTCGACGGGGCCCAATAGAATGGCCGGCCAGATCCCTTGATTTGACCCCGTTAGACTATTATCTGAGGGGTTACCTAAAATCTAAAGTGTATATCAACAGACCGAACAATATTGACGAACTTAAATCCCGAATAAGACAAGAAATGAGACTGATAGAACCTCAAATAGTGCACAATGTTTTGCAAGAATTCGAAGATCGCGTCGGATATTGCCAGGATGTTGGTGGTGGCCAATTTCAACATTTATTAAATTAATATTTCACAATTTAATTACGAATCATTGAGACATTTATTATTTAGAATTAAATAATTTTTTTTTTAAATTACATTGATTATTTTAGAAAAGAACTTAACTTAGACTTAGGTTATAATACATGAAATGTGATCAAAATTTTACGTAGAATCCGAAAATAAAATAAAAAATGGGTGTTTCAATTAAAAAAAATTGAAGTGTCAAATGAAATCTTTTTTTTGAGTCACCCTGTATAAACAAAAATTAGTTTAAAAAATGCCCATCTAAAAATAAAAATTGACGGGTCCCAGTGTTTTTTAAAAAAATTAAAGGTTGAATTTTAAATGAATTTATTCCAACCTTTTTGAGCTCCCTGTATAGAAGAGGTGGTTCTGCTAGTCTCCGAATATTCACGCGCGAACAAGATGCGCTGCTTTTACAATATTTAAGTGAAAACTCTTGACACCATTAGAAATGCTAAAATTGCAATAAATTTTCCTGGTTTGCTTCAAAATAGACGGGCGGTTAAATGTTGAAAACCATATTCATATTCTAGGAAACGTAATGGTGCCTTCTATTCGACAATTATATCGCGAAAATTTTATTTATCAACATGACAATTGTCCTGCGCACATGGCTAATATTGTTAGAACATGGCTTCATAATAATAACATCGAAATTTTGCCTTGGCCTACTAACAGCCCAGATCTGAACCCTATTGAGAATACCTAAAATATTCGTTATCTAAATGTAAATCATCTTTGGGATACTATAGAAAATGAGTGGGAAGAATTAGCCGTGGATGAAAATTGCGTGCGGCAATTAATTAATTCAATGCCCAATCATTTAAATAATGTCATTGAAGGAAATGGCAGTATGACTAAATATTAATGTTTTCTTGCTTTGTTTTTATATTTATTTTTATTTGTATTTTATTTTTCGGGTTGAATATTAAAGAATTATATAATAAAATAAATTCTGTTTAATGTTAAGATTTAAGATAATATCTTTCCAAACGATAATTTTAAATAAAATAATCAAGACAAAAGATACTAATAATGTCAAAATTAGCAATAAGACGTGTACGCCACTTTATTGCACAAAACTGTACATACAACAGATCGAATTTAGTATGTACTGCGGTATATTACAATTGAGGGTATGTACACAAAGGGCGCATATCAAATGTAAGGTTTACCTGTAAGTGATTCTAATAAATGATTAATATATGTTTTTTGAGTTTTTTTTTAAATTTACCTAATTTAATAAGATATTGTGTTTAGAACATATTCTACTTTTGTAATTTTTAAAATGAGAATAGTCAATGTAACTTCGTAGTATGTGTATAGATGGAGCTCAATATGATATTAGTATTTATCCGACAGAGTATTCTTTCCTGGTAGGTATTTAAATTTAACAAGGAGGATAGAAAACTATTATTTAATATGGTTTGATGTGCCGCTTTTCATTGCACAAATGGAGTAGCAAGAAGAGTGCAAGGCAATTAGAGGCAGAGAATAAGAAAATTATAACTCCGCAATTGCAGGTAGTTATACAGAAAGATTGTAAATGCTTGACCGTGCCGCTTCATCGATATATCAACTTAAGCCAGAGATATAGAGAGGGGAGAATGCTCTTACAAATGCGCCGAAGATAGAATGATTGCAAATGATGATGTGCGCCATTTTGACCCAGGGTTGTCAAAAAGCACCAATCATAGGCATTCTTGAAAGAACGCATTTTCAAACAAAAAATGAGAAAGCAATGTGGAAAGAAACGTTCGGGTGATTGGTTTATGCATTTAAACCGCAAAGTAATCGCGTTTTGTTTATTTTGTCAAACATTTATTTATTATATTTTACATAGTTTATTATTAACATTCTTAAAATATAGTCCTTTTTAGAAGGCGCAAGTAAAATATTCCCTTTATGAAGGTATTTTGTCACTTTCATTAGCTTTCTTTTTGTAATTGCTAATACTTTATAG
Source organism: Amphimallon solstitiale (assembly GCA_963170755.1). Taxonomy (NCBI): domain Eukaryota; kingdom Metazoa; phylum Arthropoda; class Insecta; order Coleoptera; family Scarabaeidae; genus Amphimallon; species Amphimallon solstitiale. Next base: position 19,744,436 of record OY720679.1, read on the forward strand.
TATGGTGGTAGCGCTTTACTGGGTTTTTCAAAAAAGGAAAACGTATAGGGTTTGGACAAAAGCAAATGGCTTATAATGTGTATTTTAAACATAAATACATAGTATGTCTAAAATAACTACTGTCAATCAAACAGCAGACAAAGTGGGTAGTAGTAAGAATATTAAGGAAATTAATTTCGTGTACACTTTTGTACACGAAATATGTATTCATATTAGGTTAATAGATTTCTTAGAATTTATAATGTAATTGCACATACAGGTGGCCAACACCTAGGTGCATATGTATTTAAATTTAAATAAATAAATAAATAACTTGGATGAAGCATAAAAAAATCATTTGGACAATATGTGCTTTCATTTTTCTTGAGGAATGAGTTACCAAATTGTAGAAAAATGTTAGTTAATATATATGTATATATTCTGTGAGTTATCGTATAAATTATATATGAGTATTTTGATTCTAAGTTATTAATACCAATGGTGGCTTATGGCCAATAAAACGAACATGTCAAAGGAAAGGCTGAATAACTTTTACCAAGAGGAATTTTTGCTAATAGCAGTATACTAAAAATCTGCATGACTGGAGCTTGCAAAAAATAACCTTTCATTTACCTTTATATGGTGTTAATGAAATAGTATGGAAAAAAGGTTGTTCTGCGTTTACTTCCATATCACTGTAATTTAAACATCGAACTTGTATGGATTCAAGTTAAACATCTTGTCACTGCCAATAAGAATTCATTTAAATTAGACACAGAGTCCAGAATTTGTTGTTAGGATTAAACATAGTTGATGCTGATTTTATCATGTCATGACGGAAGAAGAAAAAGTGTATGGTAGGTACTGAAATGTTGACAATATCCGATCTTGAAAACGTAAGTTTAATGATCAACATTCATGTTTTGACATTAAGTTGGTGCAAATAACAGTAGTGTAAAACTGCAAGAGTTAATTTTAGTGTTTTTTTTTAACTTATTGTAATAACAATTAGAAATGTACTTTTTATTCTCTTCAAGTTTTCTGTTATTCAGTGTAATGTTTTGTGAAATAAAAATACTTGTTCATGTTTACAAGTTTTTAGTAATAACAATATGAAATGATGTTTATTGCTTTTATTATAGATATTATATTTATTAAAGATATTTCTTTTGAGGTATTAAACACGTTATCTTTACACTGCAATTAAATACTGCATATATCCATATACAATAGCTGCAATAATCTACAACAATAAAATAAACTAAAAAATTTTAATTGCAACACAGGTAAGGGTTTAGATTTTTCATAGTTCGTGTTGTGCCATAAAGCTTCTTTCTTGATTTTGCTTGACTTCATTTCCAAGCTTCATATTAGCTTTTATATTTACCAGGAGATACTATAAACATAAATTGATTTTGTTTTACATAATGTTTCTTAAATATAATATAAAAACTTACGCAAAATTATGAAAAGTCTTTGTCAACTTTGCCTTTTTTTCCTGCAGCTCGTGTCAGAACAAGTCTCATAACCAGAAAACATTCTGAAAAAGTGTGCTATTATATACTTAATCTGATAATCATTTTAATTAATTTATTACATTTTAGTGCTCTCAATTTCCTATCTCATCTTGGTCTAATGGGATCATCCGATCAAGCTCTTTCCTTTTCAGATTTTAATGAAGGCACTTCATGTGTTCCTGCTAAAGATTCATCAGTAAGATTTTGTCCACTAACACTAGCAAAACTAATACTTGAAACTTCATCTACAGCAGATGTTTCCAGTATTATTTTCAAAGATGCTACAGCATTGATACACAATCGAAATCGCTGGTGTTCCATTGGCACATAATCTTTATCTCTGAAATCTTCTGAACAAACATATTTATTGTCTGACCATAGTCAATCAGTTGCTATATTCAATATTGGGATAGCTTTTAGCATTCCACGACATTTATATGGATATTTATGTATTTAATATCTAAGAGATTATAAAATAATGAAACCACACACTTGAGCACATGAAACAAATATTGCTTCCACAGCTACTTTTTCCACACGATTCACCAGAAACAAGTTTGTCTGAGAACTACATTTAAAAGTCAAAAACAAGAACACAATAGTTTAGTAATACACCACAAAACAAACATAACCTAGATGAACATCATAATGAACATAAACAAAACCACTCATGACATACCTGGGTCAAAATGGCGACGATCATTGCGTTGCGTAAAAATTAGATGCGCAGTGGTTCAAGAGCATTCTCCCCTCTCTATATCTCTGCTCAAAATATTGATCCTTATGCGGCGCCATCTAGTAGTACCCAAATTGAAATAAACTTTAAAATAACACTTTTAACATTAACTTGACAATAATTAATTTTAATAATTTTAAAATAATGTAATAGAACAAAATAAAATGAAGTTGTTGGGTAGTGTCAAGAATACCAATTTTACTTACATTTCGAAGTTTTTATAAAAATTCAACAGAAAACACTAATTAGGGTTCATTACGTTGTAAAGTGTTTGGATGTTGTATATGAATTCTTGGATTTTAAAAAATGGTGCGGTACTAACGTAATTAACGCTTTCAACTGTGTTGGAAGATTTTGAAGCTTTATTATTCTACATCGCAATATTTGCCTCATTAAATATTCAGCCAGTCTGGCGATGATGAACATTGATAATAATCAGAGCATTTTAAAAATTATTATAGCATCTTTATTTATCCAACAGATACAAATCTAATTACAGGACAAAAATTGACAATGTTGAAGTATTCATAACAAACCCACTGCCTGCATCCTTTTTAAAATTAGAGTTCACATATTTAGACATATTGTTAATATTAGTGACCTAGTAAAGTCTAGCAAAGCTGCTTCACTTCAGCCCAGTAATTTTTCCATTTGAATTTTGTACATCTACAAATATTAAAATTAAAGATATATATTAACCTGAAAATGCAAACAATCATAGCTATTTACCACGAATTTTCCTAGATATATAGTTTTCTATTGGTACTGGAGGTAATTTCTAAAATTACAATATTACAATAAAAAAGGAAAAATATAATTAATTAATATTCGAATCACAGATTGACGGTATTTTTGATTTATAATATTCTGCTCTAATTCATCTCCACCATCACTCCCTCTTTAAAAAAAAATGGTCGCATTCAGCAGACACAACAGCTGCACAACTGTTCAGTGATCAGATTCAGATGATCTACGCTCATTTCGTCCGCATACGCCATTAGCGCATTTCAATACCAACGTAATACACAATTTTGAAGAAAGTTACTAGAAAAGTAAGATAAGATAATAAAGGTATCGTGCAGGAATAAATGTATTATAATAGAGGTAACCGAGTATTTTTATATATATAGATAAATAGATATCTAAATTTCTTCAGTATATTTTCACACACAGTAATTAAGATTTATTTACAATTACAGTAAAACTTCAAGAAATCCCTGAAAATGTTTTACATGGGAACACAGATAATCTTCAGTAGTGAGTCCAAGTTCCATCATTTTCAGTGACTTCTTGAAGTCTAGGGGATATAGAGGCAATAAGTTTGCTGCAGTATTGCACAGAAATATCCCCCTAGATAGTTTCGATCTTGTCCCATAGTTCGTCGGAAGTACGCGGAACAAATTCTTTCAACATATCTTTCCTCATGATCCCCCAAACATTCTCAATAGGATTTAAGTCGGGACTGTTTGAGGGCCATGGTAAAACTTCAACATTTGATGTTTGAAACCACTGTTGAACTAATCGCGATCGGTGAACGGGACAGTTATCCTGCTGGAACACAAAATTATTTTCATACATCACATTAACTGATGGTAGCATAATATTGGACAATAAGTCTCGATACTGCACTCTATCCAACATATTTTCCATTTTCCATAGGAGTCCCGTTCCAAGACTCGATATCCATCCCCATACATTGACCGCAAATCTACCACTACGGCTTCGTTTCGGTATATTATTTAAATGATACGAGTATTTTGTTGTCGATACACTTTCCGTTTTGCATTCGAATATGACTGGAAACTTGTCGAGGTAGGTTTCTGAAAATCTGAGTCTTTCTTCTTTTTGTTCCTCATTTAGTTTCGGTTTTATAGCGACAATATAATTTCCAATATTTACTTCTACCAATCTGTTGCGAGCTGTGCTTAGACTTCCACCAAATCCTGTTGCCTGAATGGTTCTGCGACAGGTTTCAAAAGGATGTTCTTCAATGTAATGCGTCAGAGCATTCTTTTCTTCTGGACGTGACACCCTTTTTCTTCCTGAACCAGGATGTCTTGCTACAGAGTGGTCTACCAACCATTTATTTCTGTCGAAGTTTATAAATACTAGTGTGGCTCACACCTAATTCTCTAGCAACACCTCTAATAGACCACCCATATTCCAGCATTACTACCGCACGTTCTTTGTCAAGTGTTGTCAACATGGTATACATATAACTTGGAATGCGAGTAAAAAGCAGACATAAAATTGCAAAACATCCCAAATAAAAACCTGGTGATTAATTATGTTTACATTAAGGGTATCTTCATGAATGTATATACCTTATTCACCCTATATTTTAGGTCAAAACTGGATCATTGGAAATATTGACTATTTCATTCATAATACAGTTATAGCTCGACCTACATATATTAGACAGAATTTCTGCTTCAGATTGACAACCTTATTGTTGAGAGGACAGTACTTTACCTACCATTTACGTAAGTACTTGCTACACACTCTAAAAAATAAATCCAACTCATAATTTAATACCCTTAATTTAATATTTAATATTTTAAATGCCGTTTCATCCCCATAAATAATATTCATAAACAAAACATTTTTTACCTTATTTTGTGTTTTTCTAACTGCAAATTTAAACGCTGCAATGGTTAATTATTTACATTTAACAAAAAAACACTGTTGTGTTAAGTCGACCCCCAGAAATGTTTCCCGAATTTACCTAGACATTGAGTAAATAAGTTTTAAATTTTATATCAAATGTATAGCTATGGTTCCTGTATGGTTTTTGAAGTTTAACCGCTGAAGTAGATTGTAGGTACTATTCATTATTGAAGTTTAGTTTTTTGAATAACAAAATAACCAGAAGAAGTGTTAATAACTTTTGTCTACATCTACTGGAATTTAATTCTTGCAGTGAATCACGTGATTAATTATTAAATTTTATAACATTGGTGGGAAGTATTACTTTTTTATATGTAGTACTTGGAAGTATTGGGATGATGAACATTTTTGACTTCAAGATTTCTGCAGCTGTCCAGGTTTTGAAAGCTCCTGATACCAAAAAAGTGGTTTTAAAAAAATGTCTCTCAGTGCGTGTGTCTGTCAGTGTGTGTGCGACCACGATAGCGGTCAAACAGCTATAGTTATCAATTCCAAATTTTGCATTTAAGAGTATAATCTCCCTCTTGGCATTTTGATCAGAAGTAGGTCTTTTACTCTAATCAACAATCAGTTCTAAGCAAATATCTCGCAAGCCATGCGTTCTATAAATATTTATCAAGAGTGCAAAAGTATTTAGAACTGGATTTGCAATATTTCTTGTATACATGAAATGTCAAAATTCGGACCGGAAGTAACACTTTTACTCTTCGCGAGTAGCACTTTTTTCGAATATCTTTCAAAGTATGCATACTATAAAGATTTATTAAGAGAAGATAAGTCCTTGGTATATACGTATAAGAAAGTCGTGTGGTGGCCACTGCGATTTTTTTATATTTACCGTGATATTGCTGTTTTCGAAATATCCAAGAATTTCGTACCTACATTGGAATAATTCGAAAAATTACAAACATAGTTTATTAATTGTTTACTGTATATAATTTAAAGAATAATATACCGGTTGTGTCGAATTTCATTAGCCATACGTATATACGATGTATACATAGCCAGCATAGATACCGGGTTGGCTACATATACATACGTATACTGTGACTTACATATATACCTTTATATGTCAAACGTATACCGGGTGTCCACACGAAAACTTTATATTGAATTATTTCTGGTGTTTTTGAAGACAAAAACTTGAAATTGTGGGTGGTTGTTCAGGATATAGGGGGACAATGAATAGTGTATTTCATACCGCCCCATCGGGTCACCCGCCGCCGCCGGCCACCCCCACTCCAATATTTTAAATGACACCCTGTATTTTTTTTTGGTGGTTTTGAAAGAACACAATTTTCTTGATATTCCTATGTGAAAAAACTAGTAACACACATTATGACATTTATGAGATATTTAAATTTAAAAGTTTCAGATATCAGAAATTATTAACTCCGAAAAATCATAAGTTAGTCATGGAAATACTTAAAACAAGATTTATTCACAACATTTTAGTTAAATTAAATGCTCAAATTGTTCACCGTTTACATTTAAACATAAATAAAGTCTATTTTCAAAAGCATTTCTAACATTTTCGAACACTTGTGGCGTTAAATTTCGACATTCCTCTGTTATTCTATTACGTAAATCAGCTATTGATTGTGGCGGTGTCTTATAAACAACAGACTTCAAATGTCCCCACAAAAAGACATCTAGGGGAGTTAAATCGGGGGAGCGAGCTGGCCATTCAATAGAGCCCCTACGTCCAATCCAATGTCCTGGGAAAATATTATCCAAATAATTCCTAACGTCTAAACAGTAATGTGGCCCAGCTCCATCTTGTTGAAAATATAATTGCTCCTCCTCTATTTCATTCAAGTTTTCTTCTAGACACTGTATGATAAGAGGATGTATTAGCTCTTCCAAAAATTGTAAGTACTTAGGTCCATTTAAATTTTCCTGGAAGAATATCGGGCCAATTACTTGGTTATTAAGAATTCCAGCCCATACATTAATTTTTTGGGGATATTGTGTGTTGCCTTCTCGGAAAAAATGGGGTTTTACGTCGCTCCAATATCGACAGTTGTGTCTATTCACAAGACCATTTAAGTAAAAGCAACTTTCATCACTAAAGCAAATACTTCGCAAAACATTTCCATTTTGCCGAATCATATCTGTCATTATTTCACAAAATTCGACTCTTCTGTCGAAATCACCGTCACCCAAATCTTGGTGAAGTTGAATTTTATAAGGGTGCATTTTGTTTAATTTTAATATCTTATGGCAGGTTGATTTTGGCACTCCCGAAACTTCGGATAATTTTCTCAACGAAAGCTCTGGGTCTAAATTAATATGCCTAAGAACTGCTAGTTGCATAGCTTCATTTAGTACACCACAATTATTCGTATTCCGTTTTTTATTATTTACAGATCCAGTTTGTAAAAATTTTTCTATTAGCGTTCTGACATAAGCAACAGATACGTTTCTGTTTGGATGGTTTTCATTGAATAACGTCGCCGCTTGGGAATAATTTTTGTTTGCAATCCCATACAAAATCACTATTTCAGTTCTCTCTTCAAGAGTATAAACCATTTCAGCGAAAAAGCCGAAACTTTAAGAACAATTTTACAAGTATTAATATTAATGAAACACAAAAGTCACAATTTTGACAATTCTAATTTAAAGCAAACTATTTCCATGACTAACTTATGATTTTTAGGAGTTAATAATTTCTGATATCTAAAACTTTTAAATTTAAATATCTCATAAATGTCATAATGTGTGTTACTAGTTTTTTCACATAGGAATATCAAGAAAATTGTGTTCTTTCAAAACCACCAAAAAAAAATACAGGGTGTCATTTAAAATATTGGAGTGGGGGTGGCCGGCGGCGGCGGGTGACCCGATGGGGCGGTATGAAATACACTATTCATTGTCCCCCTATATCCTGAACAACCACCCAAAATTTCAAGTTTTTGTCTTCAAAAACACCAGAAATAATTCAATATAAAGTTTTCGTGTGGACACCCGGTACATCGTAGATACCTATGCATGAGATTCCCTATGGTTATGTATTTGACACAACCGGTATATCTCACATCTATTTATTCGTTCGTGTACCTAATCGAAATACGAATTTCTAGAAGGTTCGATTTTCATTTTCAAAAGAAAATTTAGCCACCAAAATTTTGTCAAATTTTGGTGGTTAAACTAGTCCATGTTATAAACTAAATAAAGGCTATATATACATGACAAAATAAATATAAACCCAAGTATAAGAATAACAGGTTTGTTTCACCATAAATCTCGCAAGAAGCAATTTGATTGGTTGAGATAAATCACAAACTGATTGATTATACATTTGATTGGTTCTGACTTGTTTATAATTTTATGTTGGAACATAGTTTAAATAAACGTACAAATTACATTAATAATTTATTTATATTACACCAAAAAAAACTTGGAAAGTATTACAACAAAATTTTAAACTGATGGGCACTTATAAGGGGTATTATCTTTACAGCAAAACTCTCTTCCAGCTGACATATTAGAATTTATCCATTTCGGTGTGTGATTCTGGATAAATAAATAAGCACGCTCTTTATAGCAGTCTCTATCAATCGTTGCGCATATAATATCGCCACTCTTCGGTAAATGTTTGATAATCTAAAAATAAAAAAATGCATGTATCTATCATGATTTACTACTGAGCATTATTACAGCAAACTTGTATGAAACTTGTTGATTTTACTATTTGAAATATACCTATCTATATAAATAAATCTGTTTTTTTCTATTTCGGTTCCTTATGACCATAGTTACCTATATAAATTAGGAAATTATTTAAATTTTAGTAAAAAAAAAAGATTTTACATTTTTTAGATGTTCTTCAATGGTGATTAGTCAATTAGAGAGTTTTTTGAACAGTACCTACTTATTAATTTTGAAATAAGAAACTTTAAAATAAATTCCCTACTACTTTACTGGTTTGTTTTAACTTCTTTTAATTTTATTTTTCAATAAAAAAATCTTTTTAATGTTTAATATTTAAAAATATGGGAACATTATAAATTCAAATTTTTCTTCATTCAACTTTTTTAATAACATGTTTGGCAAGAAACTAACCAGAGAATAGGAATTGTTTGCTCTTAAGACTTGAAGTCACAGTACTGTACTTATTTCGATTATAACTTTTTAGAAATGTAGTATACATTCCATAAAAATTAAGAGATTGAAGCGGTTATTGTAGTAGGATAACTTAATATTTTTTTCGGAAATATTATAATGAGTTAAAGAATAAATAGTAAATGTTTAGTATTAAAATGTTATTTGTTATAGGTTCTAGTAAAAGCTCTTTTTTTATTAAAAAGAAGGATAGATTTTATGTTTATTATTCCATGTTTCATAAAACGTGTTATTTATACAAGTAAATAATTTAAATCGAAGTTTTGGAATGTGATTTACCGATTTCTTTATTTAAAGAAAATAATAACTTGTGATTGCAACTTACCGAATCTAAACATTTATTTGTGCATTGCCTAATTCCAATGGGGTTATTTGGAAAAATTCCGTCAACTTCTTGTGTTAGTGCTGGCAATCCCTTGGGTTCCTCTTTGGATCCTTTCGTAAATTGACCACTAAGAAAAATACCACACGTACAAGGAACAGGAATTTCATTCCCTACTCCGGCTGCCAGAATACGTAAGGTCAAACATTTTAATGCTAAAACTGTAAAAATTGTTTTACAATACATCTTCGACTTCTTAAAAGTGCACTTGTAAGAAGATTACAACAAAGTGAATTCAGTTATTATGAAAGGCATTTTATAAATCATGTTCTATTATCAGTATGTGCATATAATGTTTAGAATGGCAAAATATTTTACCATAATTGTCAGCATATTTAATGAGGACATTATGTTGTAAATTAAATTGTTTAAGATATGCAACAAATTTGTATATGTAATTGTACTATTGTACAATTGTATTGTAATATAGACTATTAACTTTTGCATGTATTTTTTTTATTAAAAATACATACGAAATAAAATGCTTGAATAAAAGTTAAAGATCTATCTAATTACAACATTATTTTATTTTATTACAGTATGGATTTTATCATACACACTAGTTGTATTAAGAAATTATTAATACATTTTGAACTATATTATAGCATTCTAAGCTGCTAAATATGAATTAATATTCTTAAATTGCTTGACTGTACGAAATATTCATTCATGTAATGCAGTGCTGTCAAAATTTAATTGCATTCATGAACTAAAAAAGTAAACGTAATTATTAATCATTACTTTGAAACCATTATACCTTTACCTAACTTTGTATATGTCAGTAAAATATGTATAATTTACCTTTCCTGAGCATATACTAGAATTGGCAAATTTAAGTCTAGTTAACGATTAATATATACAGGGTGAGTCATCTCCGCGGCTAAGGCCGATTGTGCCTTAACGAGTAAAGATATTTCGAAGCGTTTTTTTTTTTTTGTGATAACTGTTTATTAGGAGCACATTTTAAAAATATTTTGTATTACTCCTTAATTTGGTGGCTGACCATAGTTATAGTTTTTTAAATGGAACAACCTATATATTATTACAGTTTTGTAAATCCCGTATAGTTTTTAGTCAAAAAGTAATAAGCTAGTATAGCCTAAAGTCTAAAGCTTTCGACGTATCTTATTTTTCTAAAAAATTCAATGTTTGTATAAAATTATATTTCTCGAAAACTACGTACTAGATGGACATAATTTTTTGTAGTATTGTTCATAGTAAAACGTCTTAATAGAAGCATATTTTATTTTTTTTTCATTCACTAATTGCATGTGCAGAAAACTGGATTAAAATTACATGACACGTTTCTGTATAAAAGTCAATTTTTTCAAATGAAACACCCTGTATATTAGATCATTTTTGAATTGCTTATTTAATTTCACATCAAAAACATATAAAACGTTAATACTTTAAAAGTGACTATTACAGAGCTATTGTCGTTTTTACTTTCTTCTTCAATTTTACTGAAAATCTAATCAGATCTCAAGAGGGAGATTATACTCGTAAATATAAAATTTACCTGTTATCGAAAATCAGTTTTTTGCGAATATTTCGCGTCATGCGCTTTAGGCGGATACATTACGAGTATAAAAGTATATATATTCAATATCTTTTGTATAAAAAAAATGTTAAAATTCGCACCGGAAGTAGCACTTTTACTCTTAGTGAGTAGCACTTTCTTTCGATAAAAGTAAAACACCTATTTCCGGTACGAATTTCGAAAAACTTTTTTAATCAAATTCTTCTGAAATTTAATTTTGAGTACATATGAATTCTTTATAAATTGCTTAAACTTAGTAGTTGACGAAATATTGGCAAAATTCAATTTTTTCACTGAAGTAAACTACTACTTCCGGTCTGCCGATTTTACTGAAAATCTAATCAGATCTCAAGAGGGAGATTATATTCGTAAATAAAAAATTTGGAATTGATACCTGTAGCGGTTTGACCGCTATCGTGGTCACACACAGGCAGACAGCCACTCACACACACAGAGAGACAGACACACAGACATTTTTTAAAAACCATTTTTTTTGTATCAGAGGACTTCAAAACGTGGACATCTGCAAAAATCTCGAGGTCGAAAATTTCACAATACTTCCGTATACTACGTATAAGAAAGTAAAGGTGGTTTTTAAAAAATGTCTATGTGTGTGTCAGTGTGTGTGTGTGTGTGTGTGACCACGATAGCGGTCAAACCGCTACAGGTATCAATTCCAAATTTTATATTTACGAGTATATTCTCCCTCTTGAGATCCGATTAGATTTTCAGTAAAATTGGCAGACCGGAAGTAGTAGTTTACTTCAGTAAAAAAATCAATTTTTGCAAATATTTCGCATGTCATGCTTTTTAGACAGGTGCGTTACGAATATAAAATGAAATTATATCAACGGTAATTACTGAAAAAGGAAATACAAAATAACAATAAATATGTATACTAAAATAAGCAAAAAATATTTCACCAAGATTCACATGAGTTTCTATTCACTTCTAAACATTTATTAATACGCTTCCTGAAGTGATATATCGACATTAAGAAGAACTAGAAAACTTATATATCTAAATATATCTCGAATATGTTCCCGCATTGCTACTTTCGTTGTACAGGTATTCTGTACAGGAGCTCTTTTACTTGCCCCAATAAAAAAATCTAATTTTCTGATATCCGGAGACCAAGCAGGCCAGAGGGCCTCCACGACCTATCCATTTTCCAGAAAAAATGTTTAGAAGTGAATGGAAACTCATTTGAAATAATGTTTGCTTATTTTAGTATACATATTTATTGTTATTCTGTAATTTGTTTCCTCTAATTACCGTTGATATAACCTCCTAATTCATGTTTCTGCGCTTACTATAATAAAGGTATTAGCAACCCAACTTCCGGCTTTCATTTTTTCCATAACTTAGTCGCCGTAATGGATATTATCTGGACAAGATCTTTTCTCTCGAAGACGTTGCGATAAAGAGTTTGATTCACTGTCTGTCCCGGCGATTCGAATTCTTTGTGGACAATTCCACGCGAATCAAAATAGATGATAAGCATCGACTTGATTCAGGATTTGCTCTTGCGAGCTTTCTTCGGCCGCGGTGATGCAGGTGTGTGCCATTCAGCGCTTTGTCGCTTTGTTTCTGGATCATATTCAAATACCCATGACTTATCACCTCTTATTACTCTGTGCATGAAGTTGGGTTGGGTTGTTAAGAATTGTTGACTAATGGAGAAGCGATTTTGCTTTTGTTCATCAGACAAGTTCTTGGGCACCAGCTTTGCACAAATTTTCCGGATGCCTAGTTCCTTTGTCACAATTCTATAAACAGTGTCGTTACTCATGCCGACCTCATGTGCCATCAACCTGAGTGTCAACCGTCTGTTAACGCAGAACGCACAATCGCCACGCTTTCTTCGGCTTTTGACGTGGACGGCAATTCGAAGCAATGTCGAAAGACTCTTCGATGATTTCGTGGCAATCTTTGAAAGCCTTGTACCATCTGAAACCTTGTGCTGACGACAATGTAACATCTCCATATGTTGTTCTTACCATTTGTAGTGTCTCTGAAGCAGTTCCCTTATTTAACGCAAAATTTAATTGCATATCGCTGCTCGATATTTGCCTGCATTTTACATGTAACGTGGTATTGGAGCTTAACGGTAAATACGTGGGGCTCATGCCACTAACACTAGACTTAGTGGGCTGCGCCTGTTATGGTTGCGTTCCTAGATATTCCACTCACATGTATTCGACTCCAGTCGGCTGCAGTCGTTGTCATATTTAGCGTAAACAATTCATTCTCATTACTTCTGAGACATACCTCGTAATTGAAAATTCCGCTCCTATGAACATTGGACGTCGTATGTTTATACGAGCGGATTTTTTTTTATATTAATTTTTATATTGATAATTACAACTCTGGTTGTAGATATACATTATATGAAAGAATAATAGAAATTTAGATTTGAATAATTTTTACGGCTACAAATTATTATATTTATGTTGTGTATTGCTTAAATCTATTTCATGTACCTTATAGCTCAGATAAATTTATTAGATATTAGCAACGTATTATTTTCTTGTTTTTCCAGACGCTTGTAAAATAGTTAGAATACAGCGACCTCACTGCTATTAAATCTAATTTTGCTAAACATTTTGAACTATTACTAACAACAAGCTTTGTCAATCACACAATATGTTTTGAAGACGTTGCATATGAAGGGGCACTTCGATGCAATGCATACCGACTTTGTCAAAGCCTTGGAACGCTTGGACCACATCATTTGCCCCACCAAGCTTATCTTAATCTTAAAAAATACAGTACCTACATTTTTTGCAATAGATTGCCTTTTATCACCTACAACGCTACTTCTTGAATCCCACATAGTTCCGATCTAGGTTCAGTAATAGCCAAAATGTTTGTTAATGATCTCACTCAAATGATTTTTTTTTAATAATAACTTGAATAACATCTTTCAGTGGTAGTGGTGTAACCAGTATAATCTACCGTTAAATATATCCAAATGTAAGTCAATGTCTTTTACGAGCAGTATAGTACCCTTTAATTTTATTGTTATAATAAATTTAAGTGATAAAGAATTCTAACAGCGCCCTCATCACGTTATTTTAAAACTACCAGCATATACCTACTTTAGAAAGCTTAAAAGCAACATTTTATATGCTAATTTGCTTTACGTTTTGATATTTTTCTTCAAGTATTTTTATTAGTCAAGAATTTAGAAATTACATAGACAGTACCTTCATTTTAATTTTACAAATTAAGTATTTATACTATTACAAATTGCTATTTATTATTAATTATTGTAAAAACACTTTTTTACTGTACTCTTAATCGGTATGTAGATGATTCAACCGAAAACAACCTAGTTAGCAAATAATGTAAAAGTACCTATTTAACAGTGTGTTGTTACACAATATTTCGGAAGTCCTTTTTGCACTTGTAGGCGAAGCTTAGTTCCCTTTTCATTCAAAATATTTACGTTTTGGTACAATATACCAAAACTGAACGGCAATATGTCACGACAAATACAGTAACATGTCACGAATGTTTTCTAAATTATTTCCACTTAACAGTTTAATTATTCACTTGTAATTTAAGAATACGAATTAGCTTTGCTTTAACAACTATTGTCTTGAATACCTAATTTAGATAAATAGTTGCGATTCCAATAATAATTAGATTTCAGATACGAGTTCAATTATAATTAGGTGTATCTGCGTACTTAATTGATTGGCAGAATACGATAAAAACAAAGTTATTGTTAAAATTTATGTGTTGAAATATGCATCTTACATTTAATATTTAGTTACCTATATGTACACTAATAGTATCCTCTATTGCAGTTAAAATATTCTTGTAGATGTAATAATAAAAAATGAGGTGTGGCCACCACACGACTTTCTTATATGTATGAGCGTTTCAAACTATACAATTATAAGAATTTTTTTATACAAAACTTATTCAAAATCCTATTCTAAGTACTTTCATTCTCTTAATAAATCTCTATACAATGCATACTTTGCAAGATATTCGGAAAAAAGTGGTACTTCTGGTCCGAATTTTGAAATTTTTTTTATACAAAAGATATTTAAAATTATAATTTAAATACTTTTATACTCGTAATGTACCTGCCTAGAAAGCATGACTTACGAGATATTCGCAAAAAACTGATTTTCGATAAGAGTAAAAGACTTTTTTAAGGCACTTTGTCTCAAATTTAATTTTGAGTACATTTGAATTCTTTATAAATTTGTTTAAACTTAGTAGTTGACGAAATTTTTGCAAAATTCGATTTTTTCACTAAAGTAAACTACTACTTCCGGTCTACCGATTTTACTGAAAAACTAATCAGATATCAAGATGGAGATTATACACGTAATTACAAAATTTGGAATAGATATCTACAGTGGTTTGACCGCTATCGTGGTCACAGACAGACAGACACACAGACATTTTTTAAAAACCATTTTTTCGGTATCAGGGGACTTCAAAACGTGGACATCTGCAAAAATCTCGAGGTCGAAAATTTTCGCCATCACAATGCTTCCTTATACTACGTATAAGAAAGTATAAGTGCTACTCGCTAAGAGTAAAAGTGCTACTTCCGGTCCGAATTTTGAAATTTAAAATATACGAAAAATATTGCAAATCCAGTTCTATATACACTCACCGGCAAAATAATCGATCCACTCAAAAATTTGATGAAGTTTGTTCGTTAATAAGTTTGTTTTTGCATATTGTAGGTAAATTTAAATGTAATCTATCACATCTTTGGAATTTTAAGAAAATTTGGCGTACATCATTTTATACAGGGTGATACAAAGTCTATTTTTTTAAATCAACTTTAAAACCACATATGGATTGTCAAAGTTGCTCCACCTTGTATTTTCTTATTTTGTTAACAAGACACATCATTTCTTTACAATTTCTTCTTTTATTTATTACAATAGCTTAATTTTTGTAAAAGATACAAAGGTTTAAGAAAAAGCTTACATTTTTACATTTTTCCTATGGTACTAACAATAAGTTTACGAATTTAACTTAACACCGAATATAATGAAAAGGAAATGAAAAGAAAATGAAAAACATAAAAGACTTAATACGAAGTGTTTCCTCCAAGTGCACGGATAACAGCTGCAATTCGTCTTGGCATGCTGTCAATTAAGTTTTGAATGTAAGCCTCGTTGATTTGATTCTATTCTTCAGTTAGAACGTCACTAAGCTGCTGTAAATTTGCAGGCGTTGGTACACGAGATCGTATTTTCCTCCCAAGTGCATCCCTAACATGCTCAATTTGGTTTAGGTCTGGGCTTAGAGCAGGCCAATTTACACTACTGGGATTTCAACCTCGGCTAAATACTCGCGTACAATTCTGGCAACATGCGGTCGGGCATTATCATGCATCAGCATGAAATCATCTCCGATGAACGGTGCAAAAGGAAAAATATGTGGCTCTAAAACTTCACTTATGTATCTATCGGCTGTCATGGCTCCCCCGTTCATTATAACCAAGTCCGCCCGAGCTTCAAAATTTATGCCACCCCACACCATTACCGAACCGCCTCCATAACTTACTCTAGGAAAAAACTGGTTTTGAAAGAAACGTTCACCAGTTCTCCGGTAAATTCACGTCCATCTGGTGTTCTAAGACAAAATCTTGACTCATCCGTGAATAGGTTGCTCCATTCTTCATTACCCCAATTTACATGTTCCCTAGCAAATCTAAGGCATTCAACTCGATGGTGTCTCAATAACTCTAGACCAGCTGCAGGTCTCCTAGAACGCAGTCCAATATCAAACAGCCGCCTTCTTATTGTTCTAATTGTTCTATCACTTACTTGAACTTGCCTTACGTCCTCTAATCTGTTTTTCATTTGCACAGAAGTAACTTTTCTGTCCCTCAAAACATTTAACGTTATAAAGCGATTATCTCGCTCACTAGTAGATTTCTTTCGACCACAATGATTTCTTCTTGTGTATACACCAAATTCATTAAACCGTTTAACAGCTCTTTGAACTTTACATCTTGAAACTCCCAACACTCTGGCCACATAATACTGTGACCTACCATCCTGAATCAAAGCAACAGCTCTCGCTGCGTCGGTTACAGAAAAATCCATATTTTAAATTACTATTCGACACGAGACACGTTCAAAAACGTAATTGACAAGTTTTAGATTTCACAACTGACAGTATTCCAATAGCCCTCTATGCAAAAACGATAAATTCGTAAACTTATTGTTAGTACCATAGGAAAAATGTAAAAATGTAAGATTTTTCTTAAACCCTTGTATCTTTTACAAAAATTAAGCTATTGTAATAAATAAAAAAAAGAAATTGTAAAGAAATGATGTGTCTTGTTAACAAAATAAGAAAATACAAGGTGGAGCAACTTTGACAATCCATATGTGGTTTTAAAGTTGATTTAAAAAAACAGACTTTGTGTCACTCTGTATAAAATGATGTATGCCAAATTTTCTTAAAATTCCAAAGATCTGATAGATTACATTTAAATTTACCTACAATATGCAAAAAAATGAATCAAATCGAATTTAAAATAACAAACTTATTAACGAACAAACTTCATCAATTTTTTGAGTGGATCGATTATTTTGCCGGTGAGTGTACTTTTGTACTCTTGATAAATATATATAGAATGCATAACTTACGACATATTTGCAAAAAATCGCTATTCGATAAGAGTAAAAGTGGTACTTCAGGTCTGAATTTTGAAATTTTTTTATACAAAAGATATTGAAAATTATGTCCAAAAAGCATGACTTGCGAAATATTCGCAAAAAAATCGTTTTCGGTAAGAGTAAAAGACCTACTTCCGGTAGGAATTTCGAAAAACTTTATAAATAAAATTATTCTCAATTTTAATTTTAAGTACATATGAATTGTTTATAAATTTGTTTAAACTTAGTAGTTGACGAAATAATGGCAAAATTCGATTTTTCACTGAAGTAAACTGCTACTTCCGGTCTACCGATTTTACTGGAAAACTAATCAGATCTCAAGATGGAGATTATACACGTAAATACAAAATTTGGAATTGATATCTGAAGCGGTTTGACCGCTATCGTGGCCACAGACAGACAGACAGACAGACCGACAGACAGACAGACAGACAGACAGACAGACAGACACACAGGCACACAGACTGAAGATGGAGAAAACCTTTCAACGTCAACTTATGAAGAATTTAGTAATCTACCCGGCTGAAGAATCAAATTTACAAAGAAATTAACGGATTAAAGAAAATTAATTAATATGTCAAAATATTAAAAGCCAGTTTTCTCAAAAATTCTTCGGAGGAGATTTGTTTGCTTGGGTTCACGTTATAAACTGAATAGAAAGCTACCCGGCTGTGCACTTATTTTCCGTTCAACTATTCTTTACTTTGTTTAAAATGAATATAAAATAAATTAAAATTAGGCAACCCAAGTTACAATGAATTGTTATTCTGCTATAAATCTTTCCCGCGGTTACAAAAGTGTAAATATTTGGTCGTAAATTAATTTTTATTCGCTTAGATATTGAGTTATTATTTCAAATATATATTATATATTCCCTATGTGTAATAAGTACTCGTACATCCTTGGATTATTAAAGTGTGTGCTATGCAACCAATATTACATTTCCCATTCACTAGTGAATACCCTTAACCGTATGGCTGAAATTATGCCTGCAACAATCGACGTTCCGTTTCAAAATTTGACAAGGAAAGTTAAAGTACCTAATACAAACATAATACTTGGATTAAAAGTGCTTTCTATGACTTGTTGTGCGTATATTGTACATAAACAATTATGGAATGGTACACAATATATTACGAGAAATAGTCAAGACGATAAGATAGTGTTATACAAATTTACATACAACCAGGGCGGTCCCTGAACATACTTAAATATGCGTATATAACACTTGTAATACTTACGAGTCCCTTCTAAAACTAATAAAGAGTTATTTATACCATATTCTTAAATTAAAGAAAAAAACCCGATTATAGGAGATTTTTATATTATATAGGTATCTATAGCCATGACGAAAACTAGTGACAATCACAATTTTGCTGTTAAGTCGTTGTAACATTTTGATGTTTACTGGCCAACTTTGGTTACGTCCATATACAGCATGTGTCAATTTTCATTAGCCATAGGCGATTAATCCATACAGTACGTGGCAACATAGTACCCCTTCTTTCCTTTCCAATGCCAGCACGACCGATGCATGCTCGTAAATACAAGTTAGCGTGGTTAGTTGGTTAGCAGTAACTATTCGACCACCGGCTTGAGTGTTTGTAATGCGTTCAGAAATAATATTTACGAGTTGCAAGGATTTGTTTTTCTTTTTCCTTTCAGTAAATGCAGAGAATTATTAAGCTGCGTTCACGCTGCATGACACAAACAAATGCGTAATTCTAATAAAATTAAAAATAAGGTAAATAAAAAAGGATTCTGAAAATAATAATAAACTACTAGATCAGGAGATCGCGGCAGCCATTTGATGTTTCCCGTTCCAGTAATAAGACGGTTTTTATTGCAGACTAGATCGCAACGTGTTCGCAGCTAAACACTGAATGTAAAATCTGGTGGAGAGAAGTGGGAAGATCGAAGAAAATCGTTGTGAAGTTGATTGTTACCGGGATTGGTGACGGACAGTAGGGGTGCCACGTTGTCACGTATTACTTGTTTACGTATAAATCGCACGTAAACATTGAATCCCTATACCTAATGAAAATTGACACATACGGTATATAATACTACTAATATTTTTCGTCCCAACTAAGATAGAGGGAATTGTTCTGCGCATGCGTTAAATAAAAATGTCTACTTTGAAAGCTACGAAATGACAGATAAACAGAAAACGTAAGTACCCCGAGATCAAAAATTATATTGATAAAGGTTTGCCATGGAATGTAAAACGTCTGTCTTAAGTTATATCATTAAGTGTCATACTAACATTTAAACTTATTTCCTCTTTGCTCTTTAGACTTCAAAGAAGTCATTGAAAATGATAGAACATCGACTCACTACAGAAGATGATCTGTTTTTCCCGTGTAAAACACTTTCATCGATTTCTTAAAGCTTTGCTGTAATTGTAAATCTTTATTACTTGATGTGAAAATATATTGAAGAAATTTATATATCTATTTATCTATACATGTACAGTGGTGGGAAGTTTAAATGAAACACCTCACGATGCGTTTCCTTTTCTAGAGCCAGTTCGGCGACGCACACTGGGGATTTTTGTATGGAGGTGAGGAAAAAAATGTATTTGTCAAAAACTGTAGTGATTTCATCACAAATTTTGTTTTATTTATATAGCAAAACACAAAAGTAATCAAAATAAAGAGAATTAGAAAAATATATATCATCACCTAAAACGTAAAAGGCCCTAACTAACAAAAAAAATTGGTAATAATTTTTTTTTATAATTTTGTGTTTTCCTTATGAAACATGCTCAAATTAATAAAAAATTGATATTGGATTTTTAGTTAATCAGAGCGTTTTGCGTTTTAAGCAACGATATATGTTACAAATACTACTTAACTTAATCGAAAATATAAAATTGTATTATTAATATTATTATTCTGAAAGAGCCTTAACTTCGTCGCTTATATCACTATGCTTTTTTTAATAAACGAAGGAGTCAAATTTGAGATCATTGGATCTGATGTTACCATCATTCGATGCATGATATCTTCGTTGGTGGTAATTCGACTGCATTTTCTGGAGTGTCTGAGGCGATATTTTTTATAGTCTTTGTTTCGACTTTCTTGAGCCTCTTCGGATAGTAAGCCTACAGGAAAAATACACTTTTCAACTATATCTTTTCCATGAATAAGAATTTTGTGGAGTGTAGATGGCATATTGTACCATTCGTACAATGCAACAAACTTTTTCGCCGTCTCCAGACAAAAATCACCAAACTTTTTTGGATGTACTGCCTCGCTAATTGTTATAACTTCGAGAATTATTGAAAACCTCTTGATTATGTCCTCATCTAGACCCGTGATTTCGGAAATCAGAGCAGGATTAGCAAAGAATCTTCGTGACATATTTCCTGAATTTGTTGTACCAGTACATATAGCAGGTAGTAAATTGTACGATGTTGACCCTTTTTTTTAGAATTATTGTGCATTGAGAAAATTTATGATTGTTATATTATATTGATGGGGATAAATCAGTGACATAATCTACGCATCATTTAAAGTTAAATAGAAACCAATACGCAGTATGTGAATTGCTCATACAAAAAATGTTAAAAACAACTTTTTCAGACATATTTTTGACAGATTCTAATTTTTTTATCGACAATATTGATTAAATTATTGATAATTTGGTATTTATCTTACTATAGTTCAACTTTTTGAACCTAGTCAATCTTCGAGTTCCGTTATATTTCCACTGTTCGCAAAAATTTGAGCAATGAAAGGTAGACTTAGTGTCATATGGGCTTTAATAGCGTTGTATTATAAATGAAACAAATTGCGAGGTGGCCCCTGGTGGCACCTGATTTTGATTGAAAGTGTAAAAACAGATATTAGGTAATATATTAGTAAAGGTTTCCAATTGGAAATAAGTGGAGTTTAAATTGCAGGTCCAAATGTTTGTAGAAAACAGGGTTTTTGTTCTATGTTCATAAAAATAAACAACAACAAAAAGACGAAAGTCACTGCAGGGTTTATTTTTTCAATTTTAGTATATTGAAATATTCTATTTTAAATAAAAAATAAAAACAAAAACGTTAGCTCAAGCAATAAAGTAATATTCATCTTGAAATTCTTAGGTTTATATTAGGCCAATCGGTAAAACCTACAAGTACTCTGACTGAAACGGCTACAAAAAAAAAACTAGCAGTCAGATCGAAGTAATTCTTTTTGATTTGATTGTAGCATTTAGTCCTAAATTTAAAAATACCATTGTATATTGCATGAAGAGTATGTTGACAATTGGACTTTTTTCCGCAAAATCCCCAATGTGCGACGTGCGCTAGACAAGGAGACGCATCGTTAGGTGTGTCAGTTAAACTTCCCACGATAGTATATATTTAAATACGAACCCATTTTACTTTCTTATACGTAGTATAAGGAAGTACTGTGATGATGAAAATTTTCGACCTCGAGATTTTTGCAGATGTCCACGTTTTGAGGTCCCCTGATACCAAAAAAGTGGTTTTTAAAAAATGTCTCTCTCTCTCTCTCTCTCTCTCTCTCTCTCTTTCTCTCTGTGTGACCACGATAGCGGTCAAACCGCTATAGGTATCAATTTCAAATTTTATATTTAGGAATATAATCTCCCTCTTGAGAACTGATTAGATTTTGAGCAAAATCGGCATACCGGAAGTAGTAGTTTACTTCAGTGAAAAAATCGAATTTTGCAAATATTTCGTCAATTACTAAGTTTAAACAAATTTATAAAGAATTCAAATGTACTTAAAATTAAATTTGAGAAAAATTGTATTAATAAAGTTTTTCGAAATTCCGACCGGAAGTAGGTCTTTTACTCTTATCGAATATCAGTTTTTTGCGAATATCTCGCAAGTCATGCTTTCTAGGCAGGTACATTACCAGTATAAAAGTATTTAGAACGTACTTTTAAATATCTCTTGTATAAAAAAAAATTCAAAATTCGGACCGGAAGTAACACTTTTACTCTTACCGAATAACGATTTTTTGCAAATATGTCGTAAATTATGCATTCTATATATATTTATGAAGAGTACAAAAGTATTTAGAGTTGGATTTGGAATATTTTTTGTATAAATGAAATTTCAAAATTCGGACCGGAAGTAACACTTTCATACGTATAAGAATGTCGTGTGGTGGCCACACCTCATTTTTTCTTTTCTTGAAATCCCTTACATTTGTTTATATACATAATTTATAATTTGGACTTCATATTTTTTATGTAAAATACGTCATTCAAAATTATGGAGCTCCGTAATTTTTTTTTTTAATTAGCGCTGTAACGTGCCTTACATGTGTTTTTCATATCGTTTGAGTTATAAATTTATGAATGAATGATGCCTATGCGTTCAAGTTCAAGTCCGTCTTAAATACGCTTGGCATGTGTAGATTGTCAACTTTTTGTTAAGAGAACTGTACCTACCTTGGACTGACAGTACATGATTTTAAATTACCTAAAAGCAGGGACGCATACAGTCCAAGCGTGTTCGTTCAGTTTTGCAATCATTTGTATACGACTATTTTATAGATAAGTTATTAAGAATTAATTAACTTAATTAATTGTGCATTTGACGCTGCAAATGCTAACATACTAAGTCAATCAATCGCAGTTGTGCTTAAGGGAACAGAGCAAGAAGAAAAGAGACGATCTAGATTTCCTCGGTTCATTGATGAATACATCGAATGCTGTAATTTGTAATGGAACTTATCCAGTAACGATTTATATTCTACGAAGTCTATCAGCATAGATGTTATATAACCTGTTAGTACTTGTATAAAATTGCGTGAACGTCAACAACAGCTATCTCAACATTAGTTTCAATGCAGATATCATGTTTACTACCATACAACGCTGCACGAGTACAATACAATGTAACAGATTTGTTCTATCTTGTATATCATAATTCCAAAGGCCTTGTTATTTACATTCGTGCTTTATTTTCTAAATTTAATTCTCGCTTTTGCCACGCTATAATGCATGATTATCGAACATCTATACCTACTATAATAATTTTATCTTTAAACACAAAATAATTAATGACACGACTGATTGAAAATATACGTATGATTTGTTGTTTTAATTAATTTGATTTAACTATTAGATAAATTGATATAAATATTTAACTAACTTAAACCCTACACTTAGCAATAATACCATTTAATCCGTATAAAGGAATCTTATTTTAATACAGAACGATAATAATTTATAAAATCCATATAACACAATACACTGTGCCTTCAAATACATTCCTCATTAGAGTAGGCTGTTTTACTTTCTTATAGGTAGTATATAAGGAAGTATTGTGATGATGAAATTTTTTTTTTTTTTTTAAATGTCTGTGTGTCTGTGTGTCTGTGACCACGATAGCGGTCAAACCGCTATAGATATCAATTCCAAATTTTGTATTTACGTGTATAATCTCCCTCTTGAGATCTGATTAGTTTTTCAGTAAAATCGGTAGACCGGAAGTAGCAGTTTACTTCCGCGAAAAATCGAATTTTGCCAATATTTCGTCAACTATTAAGTTTAAACAAATTTATAAAGGATTCATGTGTACTTAAAATTAAGTTTGACACAAATTGTCTTAAAAAAGTTTTTCGAAATTCCAACCGGAAGTAGGTCTTTTACTCTTATCGAAAATCAGTTTTTTGCGAATAGCTCGCAAGTCATGCTCTTTAGACAAGTACGTTACGGGTATAAAAGTTTTTAAAACATAATTTTCAATATCTTTTGTATAACAAAAATTTCAAAATACAGACCGGAAGTACCACTTTTACTCTTATCGAATAGCGATTTTTTGCAAATATGTCGTAAGTTATGCATTCTATATATATTTATCAAGAGTACAAAAGATTTTGAACTGGATTTGCAATATTTTTTGTATACATGAAATTTCAAAATTCGGACCGGAAGTAGTACTTTTACTCTTAGCGAGTAGCACTTTTTTTTCGAATATCTTGCAAAGTATGCATTCTATAGCGATTTATTAAGAGAATGAAAGTGGTTAGAATAGGATTTTGAATAAGTTTTGTATAAAAAAATTCTTAAAGTTGTATAGTTTGAAACGCTCATACGTATAAGAAAGTCGTATGGTAGCCACACCTCATTTTTTTTTAAAATTATAATGTGTAACATAATATTGAAAAGCACTTTTTCCCCTACTGCGCGTGGCACATGAATTGCTTATGAAAAAGTAATTTATTTGTATATTTCCTTGCTCTAAGGTATGTTTTAATTTAATGAAATATTGTGGTATGTTCTTACATTGTATTAGAGTAATAGCATGCCTTCTCGCGAATAATAAATACATACCTAGTACGATGAAATTGCACAAAATGTCGGATATTCATATGTTGTCATAATTCTATCGGGTTATGTATTCCCGCGATGCTTTTATCACGGCTTACAATATAATATCTGTTCGGGTTTGGAATTACATATTTACTTTAATTTAATTTTCGTGAAAGGTTTTTTAAACACACATTGATATCGTTATATACTAAGAAGTATATCGATGAATCTAAGTGAGTATATGTTGTGAATTCATATTAAAAGTTAAGAGTACTAACCAGTGGCGGCCCGTGATTTTTTGGGACGGGAGGGCACCGGGGGTCTGAGTGTTTAATATCAAAAATTAAGAACAGACAAAAACAAACTCAATATGCTATTTAATTAACTTGTTTGAAAATAAAATCCATCCGCCGTTCCTTACGATCAGCAAAATGATTAATAACTCATTCATTGATGTTTGGTGTTGATGTCAGTAATTGTTTTTCAATGGAACACATTGCTATAGCATATAGTCTGCTTTCCTGCATGGTATTTCTAGAAAATGTTTTTATTCTCTTCAAAGTAGAAAAACACCGTTCACTTGATTTTTTCTATTTTGCATGCCCCCAGAGATTCGCAAAATAGCAGAAGATAATTTACAAAATCTTTCGCCAACATAGTCTCGACATATTATCAAAAACAAACGTTTATAGCAGTTGTACTATTCAACCTGGGAAGTAAATTACAATAGTAGTATCAGAAAACTTATCATCCAACTCTGCTTAACTATTTATATTGTTAATTAGTAAATAAAATATTAGCATGTGTGCTTTCTATTCTTTGTACAACTTCTATTGCACATGTTTGTTACATTAAAGGCTTACATTTTGACATTTAAATATAATTCGGTTCCATTTTTTTTTTGTTACCAACGTCAAAACAACAAAATTAGCGTGCGATAAAGAAATACTTTTGAAACCAAACGGATGTCGTAAAGTGAACTTTATAGCACCGAAATAGAAAAAAGCATTTTGCACATTACACCCACACAACCTGTCTGATAAACTGTAAGAGCTTCTGTGGAATTTTCTCCTCACGGTTTTATTAGTTTTCTAATTGTGATCTTCTAGTTTAATCAATAAATCTGGTCTAGGGAGACCTAGATTTTTTAATTCTGTCTTAATATTACTAACGCAATTCATAGTTGCATTTGCACCGATAGAAATTACAACATACACTCACCTCTGTATATTACATACTGGACCGCCACTCGGACCCGGCACCATAGAGTAGTGCCCCGTCGCCTACATATATACGCGCGCTACCCGCACCAGTTTCATCGCTAGATTTCTAATGCAGACGGGGCAGTCGCGCGAGATGCCCCGGAGCCTACGTCAGACTGCGATTTTTAAACGCGCTGAAAAGACGGACTGTTACTTCCGAAAACATATTACTTGTTATCAAACAAATCAGAAAAATTACATACAAATTAGGTATTTATAATTAATTCATCTGTTGTTAAAAGAAATTTGTTACGGGGCAGTTTGTCACGGGGGGGGGGGGGGGCAGTGCCCCGTTACCCTCCCTGCAGCAGCAGCCGCTGGTACTAACGCCCCATTGAAAGCCTTTGGGAGCTATATTCTAGTGCCGTGATTCACAAAACGTGGTGTGTGATGCGAAGTCAACTGAAACAAAAGAAAAATATTTTAGTAACTGTGGTAATAATACATGAACTTAACAACATAACATATTTATGCCCTCAATTCTGGGACAAAAGCGCAATGTGCGTTGACATTTGACGAAATAGAAACTATAAATGATCAATTAAAATCACTATAAATAAATAAATTGAATAATATCAAAGTATAACTGATTAACAAATAATAATAAATAAGAAACTGGAGTCATAAAGAAGCGACAATAGTAGTCATATTATTACGCTACATAGTAATACTACTAGGTTTTCAGAAAATCGTTCAAACAGTAAAAATTCACAACAGCTCCTTCACATCTTTTTTAATTCCTGAATTTGTTACGTTTCTCAATGCTGATGGCAGTTTATTCAAGAATTTGTGCATCCCTTAAAATACATATAAACTAATTCTATATAGTGGAGGCGGAAGAATATAATTTGCATTTTTAGTGCAATAACTAGAGGTGGTTATACATTCAAAAATTCACGCTTATACTTAAAAAGTACATTTAAAATATAAATTTCGACCATGATTAAAAATTTTAAATTTATTAAAAAATGTACAGCTGTGGGGCTAACGAAGATAAAAATTATTTTCAATGCTTTTTCCTGTAATTTAAATAGACATAAACATGCCTGCTCCACTTTCCGGAGCTCTTGAGGTATGTAAAACAAAAAAATATACATATGACTGCAAAACGTTTGCCTGCTCATAAACTAGCAGTTCGAATTATTTATTTACTAGTATGAACGTCAGACCCACTTCTTCATGGCTGTCCAGCTACCTCTGATTCTCTCTTATTTATGTATTCGCAGCAGAATTCTAAGCACAGGGTTATATGCATTATGTCAGTATGTGTTTGTAATTGCTAACCACTTAAATAATATGTGAGCTAATGTTATTTTTCAGCTATTATGAAATTTGATTTCTGTAATGTATAAAGAGATAAAAAAATAACTTGTGTTGCATTTATGTTTTTACTGTCTATGTCAATGATAATTGCGATTAATTACATATAACAGACGAGTCATCGTTACCACCTTGACTTTATTATGTTTATCTAGTAAAAATCTAGTGATAGATGGTAATAATGATAATAATACCGGCCAAACCCGTCTTGGTATAATGTCAAGAGCAAAATAACACTAGCGACGAAGCAGTAAGAATAGGAAGGGGAATGGGAGAACATAAAAAAATCTCCATATTGTCCCTATTAATTCTATCGTTAGTCGCTACTCGAACACACCTGACGTACGGAAACTACTGGCGAAGTGAATAATATTATATATAAAGACAACCTGTTGTACCCATCTGACCTTGCCTTTCGGCTTCGAGCTACCGCAGTTGCATAATTCTCCCTTTTCTGGTACCCCACTTCATCTGTTCCACCTACAGATATTTTTTGCTGCAGAAATAGACTGATGTAGATAAACACTTGTCTACTCATTATGTTTTTAAATTCAAAATGTATGCTTATGTTATATGCATACAGTTACAGTTTCTTTGGTGGTGTTTATACGATTAAATAAGTTGACCAGGACAAGTGCTGAAACTTCGAGAAACTAACATAAATCGAGAGTAGGTACTTGTATTTCTGAAAAATATGAAATCTGGTTTTGTTCCAACCTCTAGAAATAAAATATGACAACGAACTAAAATATATTAAAATTATTTGCCGAACATACAAATGTATTAAAAGTGAATATTTATCTTGGTGTAGATGCTCTATAAAATGACAATGTCATCTAAAACGTTTCAGTGACTATCAAGATGTAATGCAAAAAATTGAAATGTATAAAAGTGAAAATGTGAACAGTTAAGCATAGAGCTATCGCTATTATCAACGTAGTATCATCAAATGGCAGGGACGTATTTATAGCTTTTTGTTGGGGGGGTTCTAACAACCGATTTTCGTTTTTATCCCCTATGCTGAAGTGAGTATAAACGTGTCTTGGTTTTGGGGTACCTATTTAAAAAAAATATATCACATGATTGAAAATTTATTAAAACTTAAGATATTTATTTTTACAAAATGAAGTTCATTCTCTTTTCGATGAATACTCATGAGCGCGAAGCCTGTAAGTCTCTCGCCTCCCATTCTATTCCTTAGATACGTTTTTAGCCGTTTAAGTGTGGAAAAAGTACGTTCAGGAGTGGCAGTGGATACTGGGAGTGTTGCTAAGATTTGAAGAAGCTTCTTAATCGTTGGGGAAAAAAGTTCATCACATTGATCCATAGCTTCTAATACACTAAGGGGCTTTTCCTGATTACACCACTGGTTGTGCCAAAGTTCATACTCGCTCACCAAAAGTTTTATTTCAACTTCACTAAGAAATATTTCTGCTATTCTTGCTATAGATTTCTTTGCTCTTTCAGTGTTTTGGGTCCGGTCAGGTAGGAGCAACTGAATTCCTGAAATTGTTTCTTCGTGAGGCTTAAAGCAGGCATCAAGCTCACTGACTACATGTTCGATAAATGGGTAAAATACATTTCGCCTATAGTAAACTTCAGCTGTGTCCCCTAATACATTACTGCGGTTCATTTGTCTTCCACTTACTCTTGGAACACTTATACCAGTTGAACTTAACATTTTGCTTCCTCAAAAAGTTTTGAGAATTTCCGTTCATCACGTAAGTTCTGCAAGGTGGTTTTTATTGATTTTACATATCTGCAAGTGTTAGTTAAATCTACATTGACTTTTTGCAGGGTTCGGTTTAAGTTTGATGTATACGAGAAAATTTTCCTTAAAATTGTCATTGAAACTATGAACTGACTATTTTCCATTGCAACTTGCAAATGGTAAGCTTGTGTTGCAAAAGCTTGAAGTGCTGCAAGTACTATAGAAAACATCTCAGCAAACCTTTCGACGGCTGTGTGTTTTTCCGTCCAACGTGTTTCACAAAGCGATATAAGCGTTGAATGAGGCGCTCCAATCTCGTTCGCAGTTTTTTTTAGAAGGCCATCTCGAAGTGCCGATTGTCGAAAGAAGTTAATAATACTTTTAATAGTTCGAATGCAGTTTCGAATTGCAGAGATCTCGCATGAATGAGCCAAAACTAAGTTTAAGGTATGAGCTGCACAGTGTACGAACTGTGCTCTGGGATATTTGTCCATAATTATTTTTCTTACGCCTTTAAATCGTCCGCCCATCACAGCCGCTCCATCATAGCCCTGACCAACTAAATTCTCTAAGTCTAATCCAAACGACTTAAGTCTTTCCATGATCGTCGAAGCTAAAGCTGATGCTGTAACATCATTAACGTGGACAAATTCAAGGACATCTTCTCGAATAAGAGCCTTTCCAATAGAGCAGTCGACATAACGAAGACAAAGTAAAAGCTGTTCATGACGCGATACGTCTTGAGTTTGGTCGGCAAGTACAGCAATGAAACATGACTGTTTAACTTTATTTATTAGTTGCTCTTGAATAGCACTTCCACACAATTCAATGATTTCATTTTGAATGATGGAGGATGTGTACATACCCCGGGTATGACTACTTTGAGAAAGTAAGTGAGTTTTAAGTACTTCGTCACCTGATCGCGCACGAAAACGAAGTAGTGCACGAAAATTTCCATCATTAAGTTGAGGATCTATAATGCCGATTTCACCAGAATCTTGATTTCCCCTCAGAGGCAACTCCTGTCGTCCGCAAAATAAGATTGTGTCTACTATAGCACACAGCCTCTGTCTATTTTCTTCGGCAATTTTTTTATTTTGCACATTAAATGACTCTGTAACATCACGCGATTGACCTTCCATAACGGTTATGAAATTTCTTGCCCGTTCAACAGCATATTTATGATTCTTTCTATTTCGATGATGTTCGATCTTTTCGAGAGCTTTTTTTCAGTTATGAAATGGCTTTGTGACAAAACCTTCAAGTTTTTGATCACCTTGACCACCTTCGGTTTGTCCAAACAAAACGCACATTTTGCAAAGTGATCCTTGTGATATATTTGAATAAATTAACCATGGGTTCTTTTGGGTCCAATGACGTTGAAAACAAAGATTTCTTTTGCCACTGATGGAAAACTTAAAAGTCTCTGAAGGGGTCCAAGTTTCTTTCAAAGCTTCTAATTTTTCTTAATCATTTATTGGTTTTTTTGACAAATATTTGCCAATATCGTACTCATCTTCCTTTATAACAAACTCTAGACCAGCTAAGACACACTAAGGAATGTCAACTATTGTCAACCGTCGCTCGACGACGTAGAAATTCTTCGCTAAATGTAATGTTGCCGACTTGCCGGTATTGCATACAGAATTTATAGGCACTTGGTGGGCACTGCTGCAAAAGTACATTGAAATTCAGTATATTTATTTTAAGTTTTTTAGATCTAATAATAATTGTATTCAATGTCATTCTAATACCGCAGAAGAATGATGATAATTCTGGGCGGTTCGATTGGGGGGGGGGGGGTTGAACCCCCCCCCCCCCTTATATACGTCCATGTCAAATGGTATTGATTTATCAAATACAGATATTTAGTAACACAATAATTGTTAAGGACGTTTATTATTATTTTTCTTTTATTCTTTTTTATAAAATAACATTCTCTGTTCTATGTAAAACGTATATATGTTTAGTTTTAATCTTAATTTGCTTTATTTTACAAAGGTTCAATTAATTAAAACACGTATATTTCTCTGTATAAGTGCTTTTTTTCTTAGAAACCCCTCTATTGTCCGTTCTAAAAAACCGGTAAAATGTCTTGTCTAAATTATCATTTATTTATTCTGTAATTGAAGAAATTCGTAAACGCACAGCAGGGCTCATATATTTATGTTAGAGAATTGTATTGCTATTTGTTCCTTCCGAGAACATTAACTGAAAACATCACAATCCCTTAATGTTGGGTTTTTCCAAACAACAATAGATGAGGTACGGTTTTGTAAACGCACCACCCCACTCTAAATGCTGAGTTTGTTATAGCACAAAATTAAATCAGCTTATCATCGAAACTCAACTTGTTAGCAGTTCGTTTAGCTATCATGTACAGCTCAACTTGCCCAATGCAAGAAGCTTACATTTATTTGCATTGTTATTTTATTTAATTGTAAATAAAGTTGTATATAACAGAGTAGTGTTATTTCATTTGTGAATAACCACGTATAACGTAAAATCAGTAATGAGTTATTTTGCTACTTCTAAACCAAGAAAATCCAAGTGAAAGAAAAACAAATCACGTCTTTCAAACCAGGAAGACTCAACAATAATATCGACCAAAATGCAAAATTAAAAGGATAGGTAATAGTAATATGTCTCGAATTTCTCGGGACAGTTCCGAAATTTCAGTCCATGTCGCGATGTTTTACAACTCGTTTATTGGTTCCGAATTTATAGCATTTGTCTCTGCTCACAGTTCCAAGTCACAGTTGCTGCTCAGACTTTCACTTACGGACAGCATTGCAGTTTTTATTTGATATATTAATTCGAATGTGTTTTGAATTTATAATATATACATATATTTTTTAATTATCAACGGTGTATTACATACGATTTTGAGTTTCTCTTGCATAATGGTAGCACACTAACTCGGGCCAAAATATCCTATCGTCTCCAACGTGATGCTGGTATACAACTAAGTTAGTAAGGCAATTGTTAATATAACTTCAAAATCTGCAACTTCCCCCTTACTCGACTCACATAAGGTCTTGATATCCCTCTACTTGAAATCGCACACCACAATTTCGCTTTTTCTTATATTGGCATTTCCTTTGATTTTTGAATTGGCAAGTGGGAAATACTTTAACATCCATAACAATGATTCTCTGACGACAGTATCTTCGTATCCGTGCTAACTGACTTTAGTGTATATTTAGGGCACGTCTTTTTCGATATTTTGGACAATTTCTTGCTAATTCCCACAATACGGTACTCTTTGAAGCATTGATTTCACGCGCTAATTTTCTTACGGAAACCCCAACCCTGTCTTTAGCTATTGTTACCCATCGTTCTGCTCTTTTTTGGGTAAAAATATTTGGTTTTCTACTTTTTGGCAGACTTAAACATGGTATTCCTTCTTCACATTCGGCTATAACAAGGTAAATGCTTCTGTGCAAAATATTTTGATTTTGAAAACGCGAACTATTTCAGGCTTAGGGATATGTCCAACTAAATGATAAATGCTTTTTCGTATTTCTAAATTTATTTACTCTTTTCTGCATATACCGAATTTATTATTAAAATCAAATTAATCGACGTCTATTGCGGATACTCAAACTTTTTGTTTATTTCCATGCAAATGGCGAAATTTTATAATATTGCTTGGATCGTGAAACTAGAAAACAAGTCATTTCAAATTTCGATGAGATTTTGTTTTATTCAGTTTTTAACCCCTAGTACTAGTGTGCCTGTTAACATTTTTATAATTACTTGTAGCCGTTATTACTAAAGATTATTTATCAATCCTTAACATTTCAGCGAAATTAAATAATATCGTACCAGTTTCGTCTATTCCGGTGATAAATACCTATGCATCTATAATCCTGGACTAACCTCATCCATGCATTCATGTAATGGTGAGGTAAGGTAATGATTTCCGCAAGTTAGTGTAATATCTTATTCTAACTCTAAGATTTTTCAATGAATTTATCTCTGTCTTGAGTTGTTACACTTGTTGATTTCGAAATCACACCGTCCCCGTAGTATTTGCATCCTATCTTCGTACTAGTTGTATATGTGAGCATGCATATATTCGTACACACGATAATAATGTTGGTTGGTCTTTTGAATCTTCTACACCGGTGGAATAATTCCTTTCACGCTTGACAGACGCGCGACCGGGGAGATTCTAATTTCAAACTACTCCTGTTTCTATACAAGCGAATAAATAACAAGGAGCGAAGAAGGATGCAACGAAAGGCAATTAACGTATTGCTATTTAATGTTTTATGGGATAAATATAGGAAATTGTAAATTGGAATCCACTTTTTCTTCGTCGATTTCTGCATCCTGTCTATTTGATGAAAAAGGTTTAATTGAATGTGTTTACAATATATTATTATTCTCTTTAAATGATACCCTAATTAATTTATAAATAGTATACTTTCTAATGATTCCAAAGTTTGTATAAAATGCCATTAGATTTATGATGTTAGTAAATAATAATATTTTTGTAGCGCACCTGTCAGTACAAGTGTGATTGGAAGTGGAATAATTGAGAATGGTTATCATTTCATTAAAACTTCAGATTTGTAATTCATGTTAGTAATATTAAGGTATTGTGATAAATAATAATAATAGGGATAGCTTAATAAATTACATGTAGGGACTATTTAAAGGATTGAAGTTATTCATCTTGAACCCATAATTTATTGCTAGTGATCTCAAACCGATAGGTAGGACTTATTTAGACTTGACATATATCAAAATATAATTATAAATGTCAGCAGATGATTTCTAGATTAACAATTTAAAATTGTTAACATATTCTAATAATAATGTCATTACAAAAATTTTTACAATGCAAGTATCAAGTAAGCATTAAACGAACTGATGTTTGAAAATATAGAAGGGAAATATTTGTTTATGTAAGTAATGAAAAATAAATTTTTGAAAGTGCATTAATTTTACTTCGGTCATTCACACAAACTGATTCATTTTTCTTAATTTGGATGAGTTCTAATATTGATCGAGATTTATTGTTAATTTCAATATTTAAAATTTTAGTGTTACCAAATTTAAAATTATGTTTAAATTGTTGACAATGTTTTTTTAAAGCAGTTGAATTTTTGCAATATTTATGACCTTTAATTCTTTCTTCTAAATATTGCATTGATTGTCCAATGTACATTTTGTTACAATTATTACAAGGAATACTATAAACAGTGTGGGTTTTCTTTAAAAAAGGAGTTTTAGATTTAATATTAGTATTGATAAACTTTAAATTATTATAATTTTTATGTGCTACTTTAATATTAAATTTACTAAACATTTTTGTTTAGTAAATGCTGCCAAACGATCACATAGCGACTTTCGTTTGGCATCATAGGTCAAGTAAAAAATTGTTATTGTCGTTTATTTTGTGCCTGTTGTCTTGCTGCGGAGTTTTAAAGTAATTATTTTAAATTATTTCTAAGTATATAATGTTTCAAAATGTTATAAGTAGATGGGAAGGGAGAAAGAACTATATTTTTCTTTCTTACATTATGACATACTAGATATGATAGCGTTGCAATTATTTTCACATAGAAGTCGAAACTTTTTCCCTGAGGAAGCAATAATACTATGATTGCGAAATATTGGAGGAAATAAAGTAAATAGACTTCCATTTTGTTGTGTCTTTGTTGCCGGACTCCCCAACATCCTTCACACACACACATATATATACCGTAGTCGACAAATTTTAATTTCTGGTACGAAAGTATAGAAGAGGAAAAGAGCACGGCGAAATAAAATAAAGACAAACATATAGCGAGGCTGCCAAGTACACCCGGCAAACGTTTGCTATCAAATGTGAAAATCTCCGGACTGCGGTGCTTCTCCCACCACTGCTGGAAAGCAGGCATCGCTGCATATTATAAGGTCATCTTCTGCATGGAATA
The DNA here is from genome assembly GCA_963170755.1 of Amphimallon solstitiale. Lineage (NCBI taxonomy): Eukaryota > Metazoa > Arthropoda > Insecta > Coleoptera > Scarabaeidae > Amphimallon > Amphimallon solstitiale. Next base: position 19,779,563 of record OY720679.1, read on the forward strand.
GATAGCTAACAGAAATTAAAATTTTGTCGACTACGGTATATATATCTTTCTGGATACCATATGAAAATACAATTCAATTAAATACCTATTACTCTAAACCATTTTCTATTAATTTTAATGGTTACAAATTTTAAAAACTCCAATTAATTTTAAGCTAATTATAACGGATTCAGACATACTTTGAATAGAGGAAGAGAGGAAGTTTGAAGTTCGTCTGGTCATTAAGTAAAAATTCGTCTGATTTATTATTTGTTTTGAAAATTACAAGTGCTTCTAACAGGTTTCATTAAAATCCTTTATCCCTATAATGTAAAATCTTGATATTATTTTCTGAGAACGTATGATTATTGTCCATTAAATGATTTGCAAAGGTAGAATCTGTTTTTTGTAATCTAAAAGACCTAATGTGTTCTTTTATACGTGTGCTAAAACTTCTGCCAGTCTGACCTGTGTACACTCCTTTACATTCGTTAGAATATAGTTTGTGGACTCCTGATTTGGATAACTTATTTTGCATATCTTTATAATTTTTCTCAATACTTTTAGTCATATTTTCACTAATATTTCCAAAATAGGTTAGAGAAACATATTTTTGAATACTGCTTGATTTTACATGAGGATAGATTTGACGAAACGTTTCCTTTTTTAATGTAGTCGCTAAAATTCTATTCACTATATTTGTATTAAATCCATTGTTACATGCTATCTGTTTCAAGGTTGGAATTTCTATAGTAAAGTGTTCTTCAGATAGTGGGAGACTCAATGCTCTACGTATCATTGAATTAAAAAAGTCTATTATATGTTTCCATGGCTGTAATGAATCTACAGGGATAATCGCATCTGTGTATGTGGGTTTTCTAAAAATATTGAATGTTAATCTACTATTTTCTTTGGATATGGTTAAGAAAATCTAACTTATTATTTTCTTCAATTTCTGCTGTAAACGCATTATTGTTGTGAATCGAATTTATAAAATTTAAAAAGTTTTTAATTTCTTTAGCCGTTCCATTAAAACCAACTAATATATCATCTACAAAACGATGCAAGAAAATGTTTTTTGGATAAATCATGTGTTTAAATTTTGTGTGTGATATGATTCATTAAAATATCTGCTAACAAATTGTGTGAAGACCCCATAGCGAGACCCTCATTTTGAATTTGAAATAATTTTTGATTAATACTAATTTTAATAGTTATAAGATTTTTGATGTTATACATTGATTGACTCTTTTTTTAATGAGGATATCTTCCATTAACTTAATACATTCAGATGGGGGAATTTTAGAGAACATATTGGATACATAAAAGGAAACCAATTTTGCATTTAGTATCTTTTATTTTTTTAACTAATTCTAATGAATTTTTTAAATAGGTCAGGTCTATGAAGTTACTGTGAAATTTAAATAATCTATCTAATTTTTTGGCTAGTTTTTTACTCGGAGTGTTAAAAATTTTGTTATGAGAGACAATCAGAAAATATGAGATTTTCAGTTGTAAAAAATTCGTAATAGTAGTACATATAGAAAACTAATTAGATATCTCCGAATGTTCTAATATCGTAATTAAGTACTTGGAAATCTAGAATTTATAATAATAATAATAATAAAGTGTCTTTATTACAACAGGAAACAAGGTATACAAGATATAATTAACATAAATACACTGATATACAATTTGAAAGTTAAAATTAAATTTAAAGTTAATAGTTAATAGTTGCAATCGCAAGGCGAATTTCAGCTAATGCTGCTTTATAACTTAACCTTGGATATTGAACCAGAAAAGATTGTATTTTGATATTGAGTGCCTAAGGCAAAAAAAAAGAAAATTCGATAACGCAGCACGCACCACTGCAAAAATGACTACACAAGAAAACGAATACTCTAATTTGAAATTCTGACGGTTTTCAGTTATTAAACTTTAAACTCACCAACTTCACAATATCTATCAATTCTACAAAATTCCTGAATCAATTCACTAGCAAGCATCAACACCTTGCCCACGTAATAACTTTTTTCTCATAGAACTACGGAAAGATGAGCCAGAAAAGACATCAGCAGGTACCCCGTTGTATTTACAATAAATTTGATAAGAAAATTATTTCTGATATAATGCGGTTTTATGCGGTGGTGGAGAAATCCTACCCCTAAACCTTGTGGTAAGGTTATGGACATCCGTTCTGAAGGTGATCTTCTATAAATATGGTGGTGCTTTCAATGTAATAATTTTGTTATACAAATTCAAACACCGAAGCTCCCTCCTATTATGCATATTCAACCATCGTGCACATGCTAAGTTTGTGCGAGATGTGATCAAACTTCCGTATGCCATATATGAACCTCAAGCAGGCGTTTTGTACTTTTTGTATGCGATCCTGAGTTATCCTGTCTAAAGCCGAGTGATATATTGGAATACAGTATGAAAATTGTGAGAACAAAAGTATCGCAAAGATTTTACTTGATGGTTTCACTGAATACATGTGTGTGAGAATATAATTTCTTCAAATTTAGATAAGCATTGCGGATATAGTCATAAACCTGCTGTCTGTACCTATGTGTATTATCCATAACCATTCCTAGATTTTTCACACTTTCCACAATTGGTAACTTACAATTATTAGTTTCAATATCAAAAGTGCGAGAAATATTAGAACAAGTCTTCGCAGAACCGAAGAGGATTACTTTAGATTTATCCGGATTTAATGTAAGACAATGTTCTGTGGATACTCTATGGAGATAGTCTCTATTAATATTTGCAACAGTATTTTCCCAGTTATTCGGTTCAAAAGAATAATAAAGCTGAGTATCGTCAGCGTACGCATGTGTATTGCAATGCAGAAGACCTGAGAAAAAATTCGAAGTGTATATTGAAAACAAAATTGAACCCAGAACAGATCCCTGAGGGATGCCATGCACCGACAGCGAGTAATACAGATGCGCCTCCGCCAATACCGACGTATTGCCTACGATTCCGGAGATAATCTTCAAAAAGTGATAATGATGCACCGGTAAAGCCAATGGTCTTCAAAATAGTCAAACTACACCATGATTCACCCTATCAAACACCTTACTGTAGCCTAGTAAAACTAGACATGGAATCAATCCCCTATCGGTTGACCGTACAAGATCATCAGTTACTTTCAATAAAGCTGTCTTGCAACTGTACCCCGCTCGAAATCCCGACTGAATAGGTGGTAAAACATCCAATACATTTAAATATTCCTTCAGTTGTGACGATATTACTTTTTCCAGAATTTTTGAGAGGACTGGTAGGATGCTTATAGGCCTTAAATCACGGTACACGGTTGGATTCTTAACCTTAGGCAGCGGATGAACAACAGCACATTTTCATTTATCAGGGAATATGCCCTCTATTAAACAGGTATTAATTATGTGAGTGACATAAGGTGATATAGTGGGATAGCAGTACCGTAACATAGTAACAGATAGACCATCACACCCAGTAGCAGTGGACTTCATGGATGATATGATTTTGGAGATAACTACTTCTTCTACAGAAGTGAAAAGAAATTGCGTTGCATGTTTTCGATTTCTCTTATATAAGTCCATTAAGTCAGAACATTCTATATTAAAGGTGAAGCCGAGTCAAAAAAGAAATTATTTATCGAGTTAGGATTACTCAGATGCTCCGGAATACTAGTAGAATTGCTCTTGGAAACTCCTAATGTAGGTAGACTGTTCGAATCGGCATTTTGGGAGATGAAATTAAAGTATGCTTTTTGTTCAAGCCTAAGAGTTTTCGTAGTTAAATTTCTTAATGATTTGTAATCAGACCAATCCCTTGGATCTCTGGTTCGACGAAATTTTAACTTGCGCCTATCTCTTAGTGAAATCAGCAATTTTAAATTATCAGTAAGCTAATGAACATGCCGCATGGTGAACCTACGAGTAATGACAGGAGCGTGTCTGTCAAATAACAGTAGCAGACTTGTAGTGAAGAAGTTGACTTTGTCTTCAATATTTGACATGAAAAATAAACGTTTCAGTGGAATAGATAGTAGATCATTTTTAAAAGTTTCAATGTTAATAGTGTAATGAAACAAGCCCACAGAGAAGCAGACATCCGGGAGACGACAAAAGAAAGGCAAATATTGGGCGCGACTGGTAAACAAGTCGTAAAGTAATAAATCATCCATTTATATATGTACGGCGAAGAGACAGAATGTCTCTTGTATGTTCTACAAAAATCGAGAAGAACACTAGCGCGTATTTGGTGTGTTCTAGATGTTTCGTACGTGTATATAAAGGCAGTTGAACCGATGGATGAGTAATTCCGGAATAAGAAGTAATTAATTCAATAGTCTCGTACGGAACAGTAAAGCTAAATTAATAAGAAATAAATAAATAGTTCCTTGAGTGGTAGTCGAAGAGTAGACATAAATATTAGTAATAGAAATAAATACCTGTGTTAATTTAAATCGTAGTAGTTTAAGTGTGATACATTAGTTTTATATTTTTATATTGTAATTAATTTTACGTGTGTGAATATACAGACTGTTTTAAATAAATAAATTGCACGAGTTGTTTATTGCGAACCCGAAAACATTGCAATAGCATTAAAGTCCCTGTAAGTGTGATAAGCTAGAGGAGAACCAGCACATTTAACGCATAAATTGAACGTTTAGATCTGAGAGGTGAAGTGTTAAAAATAACTGTTCAATATCTAGACTAGTTGCAATGATTTCACATGAAATATGATTTTTGATGTAGACCGCGATTCCTCCACCACGCACATCTCTTTCCCGTCTAACTATAGTAAATCCATTTATAATTAAACAATCATCCGTAATATACATGCAGCTATTTTTCTATAACTATTAAGATGTCTAAATTATTATCAAAAATAAAAGCAGATAATTCATGAACTTTAGGGAGAATCGAGCGATCAACATTCGCTCAAGCAACACGAACAATCCCAGCACTTATTATCAAGCAAAACCATATGAAGACATTTAAAAAATAAAAAAAATAAATAAAAATGTTAAAGCTAGACAAAAGCTTGTTAAATGGAAATCATATATGCATGCTCTTACAAAAAGAAAATGTATATAACATTAATATAATAATACTAAGAGCAAAAAAAAAATCACACTGTTTAAAATAAATTCAGCAAACAGATGAAACAATTAAGTTGTAAAGTGTAATACAAGTAAATTTTAATTAACTAATTTTATTAAATTAAATAATTTAATATAAATAAATAAAAATAAATGTAAATAATAATAAATTTAGTAATTAATAAATTCAGCAAACAGACGAATAATACAAGTAAATTTTAATTAACAGAGCTGCAGTAAGTAAGAAACAAACAATATAATTACATATAACTACTGCTAATGAAAATAAAATATAATATAAGAAAACCGCAAAAAGGAAATATCAGAAAAACCCGAATAAAACAATATCCCACTTCTTGTGCAAGCAAAACACCGGTCGAGTCCAGAAAACAAATAGGAAAAAATGACAACAAAGAATAATATTATTTGATATTTACACGCGATAGATCGGCGAATGAATTGAATTTATATATTTTATTATTTAATTTACAACAGACAATGCCTTTAGTAGTCCACACTTATTTGATGTTGAGTTTGCGCTGCACCTCTTGAAGAAGCTGGACTCGACGTTTAGTTAGATCTTCTCTAATGAGTATCTTAAATCCTTTCAATTTTCTTTTATTGTTATAAACAGAGTTCCTCAAACTCCTGTTACAGAAGTTGATAATTACTGGCCGTGCAGCACCCTCTTTGGAACCCAGACGATGACAGAAATCGATCATATTTTCTGTGACTGTTTTATTTAATTTTTCTTTGAAAATGTTGATAACTTTATGTGTCACATTCTCATCTTTAGTTTCAGTAATACCAAAGACTCTTAAACTATTACCTCTGGTATACTGCTCCAATTGATTAATTTTTTCGTGCGCTTCACTTAACTTAGATTCCAGGGACGATTTATTGTTAAGTTCCTCAAGAACACTGGTCATAGTATTTCTTATAGTAGTTTGTAAAGATTGCATGAACTCATCAGAAGATAATAGTTTTTCAACCACACTCTTGATAACTAGTTCATCATTTCGTAAAAGGCGATCAGAAGATATTTTATTATAAATGTACGAAATACTTTTAATATTATATGTATGCACAAGACTATAACGACTACTTATATTTGAGCCGGCGCAACGATTGTACGTGAACCCAGTACGGCGATACATCATCGAATCGGTACACCTAAATAAGATAATATTCAACAATGTATAATTTTATAAAAGTACATATGTAGTTAAAAATATCTTTCTTTACAAAGAAGAAATAATGTCTAACTTTCATGTTTAATAAGAACAAATTGTCGTATCTGAAAAGTATTGGATTTTTTTTTAAATTGACACGCAACTGTAAGTAGAAACTCTGCAAAACCAAAGACGCGAAGAGTACTTAAATGAATCTTAATTAAGATGCTCAATCTCACCAATGACGGATTTAACACCTCAGAGCCCCAGGAGCAATCTTTATGAGGTTCCCTACTATATATTTTCACATCCCCTATACCATACAGTCTGCATTTTACATGCATGTTTTTATTGTATTAGGCACTATGATAGGGTCTAAAACAAGTGAATAAAATAATAGGCTTCTTACATTCGGCAACAGCAGCACTCACCTAACGGAACACCTAACGCACAGCAGATATACCGTATGTGTCATTTTTCATTAGGTATAGGGATTCAATGTTTACGTGCGATTTATACGTATACAAGTAATACGTGGCAACGTGGCACCCCTACTGTCCGTTACCAATCCCGGCAACAATCGACATCACAACGATTTTTTCCGATCTTCCCACTTCTCCCGACCAGATTTTACATTCAATGTTTAGCTGCGAACACGTTGCGATCTAGTCTGCAATAAAAGCCGTCTTATTACTGGAACGGGAAATATCAAATGGCCGCCGCGATCTCCTGATCTAGTTGTTTATTATTATTTTCAGAAACCTTTTTTATTTACCTTATTTTTAATTTTATTAGAATTACGCTTTTGTTTGTGTCATGCAGCGTGAACGCAGCTTAATAATTCTCTACATTTACTGAAAGGAAAAAGAAAAACAAATCCTTGCAACTCGTAAATATTATTTCTGAATGCATTACAAACACCCAAGCCGGTGGTCGAACAGTTACTGCTAACCACGCTAACTTGTATTTACGAGCATACATCGGTCGTGCTGGCATTGGAAAGGAAAGAAGGGGTACTATGTTGCCACGTACAGTATGGATTAATCGCCTATGGCTAATGAAAATTGACACATGCTGTATATGGATCCATTAGCTTTTCCCTAGAAGTTGATTTCTATTCGGTTATACCAAAGGCAATGATGATCTTCCGTCGGCGAGGTTCGCGCTCAACTACCTCTTGTATAATTTTTCCAAATTTAATTAGAGCCTTAGTGGTGGACACAACAGAAGCCGCGGCTGTTAGCTTTTTATATCCTCTTGCAATTTTAATATCAGGTCTACTTGTCTCCGTATAAATGATTTTAAAAATGTTGTTACATACCCTGCAATTAATTGAAGGATAATTTTTGGTAATTATAGCATTATATTACAAGCAATTCATTTTATAACAGATAAATAAAAAAATAAATAAAGAAAACGTACAATGGATAGCGCAGTGGAGTTCGTGACGACGACATTAAGATAAACCCGACAGGATAAGAATATGTGCTTACAAAGGATATGTAGTAGTTAACAGAAACAGATGCAAGAAAAAGAAACATACGAGTATATTGAAAAACAGTATGAATGAATGTATGTATGCAAGTTCATATACATATAAAGAAAAATAATGCGAAGTATTGAATAAGTTCAGATTCAAAATGCACCAAGAAAAGGAGAAGAAAGTAGGCTACAACTAAATAATAATTTTACTTAATTGACACACCGATAAACTACTCAAAACACTATTTAAAGTAAGACCACTAAGAACACATGTATTATCATGCGAATAAATATTACAGTACACTACCTGGCCCGCAGATGTTGTTCTGCCCATTCCGGTAGGTGGCGCGATGAGTTTGATTTGATTAAAGTCCCAGTATAAGAAAGCTTGGACAAAAGAGGTCGTTAGTGCACTTGCATGATAGGCATTACTTCTGTTAATAAATATAAAATTTATTAATAACTCCACCTATCATGTCCAGATCTTGTGATTTTATTTCTTGTGACTTAAGTTCACTAAACCAATATATATTGTGAATATGAGTCATGTTCGTCCATAAATATAGAATTTGTTAATAACTTGATTTCAGCGCCACCCATCGAATGTTTTAATAGCCTATTTTACGCGCATTCACGATATACATATGCTATGAGAATATCAAGAAGATTGGTTGAGCCATAAAAAAATTATTGAATAACTTAATAACTCGACCACAGAGCCACCTATTGTGTTCAGATTTTGTGTTTTTTTTGTCACTAAACCAACATGTATTGTGAATATGAGTCATGTTGACTCATAAATATAGAATTTGTTAATAACTTTACTTCAGGGCCACCTGTCGAATGTTTTGATAGCCTATTGTACCATTGACGATATAAATACGGTCTGAGAACATCAAGAAGATTGGTTGAGCCATTAAAAAGTTATTGAATAATGAACAGAAGCACAAATAATTAACTTTTAACTTTTAACCCTAAATTTCTGGAAATCTGGAAATCTATCAAAAATTCTCTGAAACACGTAAGAAGTATTATCGTGGGGACCATTTTGATGCAAAAATTGACTCACCCACTTTAACCCCGTGCCCCCGGGAGCTTCCCCCTTACAAATCTTAAATGGAAGGGGGTATCGAGTAATACGTCATTTTTGTTCTTTGGTTTTAGGTTTAAATATCTATTACGCAAACACACTTTAACTGCTTAAAATGTTTCATTTATGTTTTCAAAGCTATTTAAGAATTCAAATATTTTTTTGCAGAAAACTTCAATCCAATAATTGTTCAACATGTTGTCCGTTGATCGCTAAACAATGGTATAGCCGTTATTCAAAATTGCGGCGTATATTTTCAAAAACATCTCATTGAATTCCACTGCAGGTTGCATTTATTCTCTGACGATGTTCTTCGAAATTTTGTGGTGGAGGGGTAAAGACAACAGACTTAACCCCATAGAAAAAAGTCTAGTGGTATCAAATCAGGTGATCTGGCTAGCCTTTCTATAAGTCCTCTTCGTCCTATCCATTTATTTCGAAATACATTGTCTAACCACCGCCGTACTGGCAGAACATAGTGAGGATGAGCTCCATTGTGTTGAAAATGTAATTCGCCTCATCAAGTAGGGTCTTTCCATCTCTATCCTGTTGATTTTCGAGAGCATCAATAATTATCGGATTGATAGTACTTTCCAACACATCAAAATATGCTTCGCCATTTAGATTTCCATTGAAAAACAACGGACCAATTAAGATGCCTGCCCATACATTATCTTTTTCAGGATATTGGGTGTGTCTTTCAGCAGAAAGATGAGGGTTTTTGTTATATTAATCATAGTGGTCATTTGTTCACAAAACTCTACTCTTCCATCATAATCGTCTTCAGTTAGCTCTTGACATATTTTCAGTTTATAAGGATGGAATTTATGAAGTTTTGTAATTTTATAAACCGTACCGCAAAAAATTCCTGTTGCCGCAGAAATCTGACGTAATGAGTTATTAGGATTTATTCCGAAATGATCAAACACTTCCAATTGAGCCCCTCATTTAAAACTCTTGGCTGATTATTTTTTACATTTGCAACAGATCCAGGGCGAGTAAATTTTTCAATAAGATTTAGGACATATACCGTTTGACTGAAATAAAAGTAGATATAGGGAAACAGAGACACGCACACATGTGCATGCAAACATGAAATGGAGGGGTACGATAGTAGGGGAGTACAGATGAGTTCATATCGGGACACCGAGGTACCGAGGCTTTAGTGCAAAACGTTGAAAGCTAGTATGCAGACGTTTGCTTTAAGGAATTGCTAGGCTATGTACGGCTTTTGTATAATATTTTGGTAACTGATGTACGAATTATCCTTCGCATACCATAACACAATCTGTATTTTTTCCTCGACAGTTAAGGGCATTTTATTTTAATATTTGCGAGTTTGCTCAGATACAATGTATGTACGTTCACGCTCTAAAGTTACAGTACGAATGCCATGTCCGCGCTCTCGATCTCCCCACACCACCCGTCTTATGGTGAACTGTTGTATACATACATACATAGGTACATGTTTATGTGTGTGTATTTGAAGATGCATATTAACTTTTAAATACGACAATCTGTATATGAGATTGTGTTATTATCCGGATGCCGTTCGTTAAATGTTGCGGCAGTTCGTCGAACATATTAATTTTCGGCTCCATAAATTAATATTATTTCAACCTTTTCTTGTTTTCTATTGTTATTTTATTGAAATAATGTTGGGTTGATAACATTGAATAACAATTTTTTTACTAAAGCAACATACAATGTATTTGCAAACGAGGAGCACCGGAACAAAAAAATGATATGTCCGCTTTTTATGCCATTGCCTGTTTTTCTTTTAGAACATTATTTTATTGTCCTGTTACAAAAATTGAATCAATGAACACAAAATCAGTATAAAAACGTTCCTAAAACATGCATTTTTGTTTAATAAGTGACAACAAAAAGAAGGAAAAGCAGGTATTCTGCATTAAACATAACTAAAAAAATTAAAGAACCATAAAATTATTTATTTTCTGCTCCTAAAATATGTTGACTAGCTAGAAATGCAAAACAAAATAAACCAAAATATTTTTTTAAAAATCTTCAAAACGAATCGATCAATTTTAAAAAAAGTAAACGTCAAAATGTACTGTTTGAAAAGATCTTTAAAATGACGTATTACTCGATACCCCTTTCCATTTAAGATTTTTAAGGGGGTAGCTCCCGGGGGTGGGGGGTTAAAGTGGGTGATTCAATTTTTACATCATGAAATGGCCCCCACGATAGTACTTCTTACGTGTTTCAAGGAATTTATCATAGATTTCCAGAATTCGAGAAAATTAAGGTGAGAAGTTTTCAAATAAACCCTGTATATAGAGATATGTGCGGCTGTTCCAAATAAAGCTTTAAATTCTTTTTACTCTTAATAAATTTGAAGGAACTGCATTATTTATGAGATATTTACTAAAACCATCCTTTTCAATAACAGTGAAAGTGTTACTTCAGGTCTGACTTTTAATTTATAAAAAAATTGTTCCTAATCAAGCTATAAACTATTTTATACTACTGTAATTATATATTTGGCTTGCCACTGATTATTTAAAATTTAGTACTATTATAGTTTTATTAAATATGTATATAAATAATTTGTGAAATATTTACAAAAAAATGTTTTTCAATAAGTGTTACTTGCTTCCTAAAATTTTGTGCAAAAATATGCCAAATCGAGTTCTAAATACTTTTATACTATCTGTCTAGAGTGTGTAACTTACGAGATATTTGCAAAAGACTGTTATTCGATAAGAATAGAGGATTTACGGGCTGTATTTTGAAAATTGTTTGAATAAGTTGTTCTTAAATTTACTAAAGTACTTTTGTTGTTGTCAACTTAGTAATTGGCAAGATATTAGCGAAATTGATTTTTTCACAGAAATAATCTACACCTTTTGGTGGTATTGATAGGTTTAATCGCTTAGCTGTTATCGTTGTCACATACAGACAGATCGCTACGCAGAAACACACACATTTGACTACACGTTTGCTGAAAGCACCTTTTCGTTATCAGGATGTGAACATCTGCAAAAATCTCCAGGTACAAAATTTTTATCAATACAATACTTCCTTACTTATTAAGTAAAAAGCTTTAAGAATTGGAGTTCACTGAGATAATTTTTTTTGCGTTGAAAGATCCACTCCGAGAAATACAATTTGATATTGATTAATTATCATACATATATCAATATATCACGTAGAGACAAATAAATATATTCTAAGATCTTCATATGTATGTATGTATGCTTATATAAGATCTAATAAATAAAAATCTCTTCGGCATGTTTAAATGTATTTATTATTGTGTGCATGCAAGTGTATATTTTTAGTGTTATTTGAATTATAAATGTGGGTGGTGGGGACCGCTCCTATACATGCCTTACGTCACCAATACACCCAGCTCGACCCTCATGGCTTAGTTAGATAGGAGCGCAGCCACTCCAGGCTTTTTTTCTACTTGCCTTGTAGCTCCGGCACTTCAGTAAACAAATTGATGGCTCGTATTTTATTTTAATCTCATTGCATTTATTCTTTTTATGAGCTGGCAATAAGAACCTTATACAACGTAAACGGAGGGTGAAAAGATATCTTGTGCATTTAAGAGAGTTTATGGCACTCCTAATTTGGTATTAACTTTGTTTTAATAAGACTTAATTCTTTTTTCCAATAAATTATCTCTTTGTCCTCGAAAAGGAACATTCTTCTTTTCTATGAAATAATGTAGTTTATATTTTTATTATTAGAATATTCTATCCATAGTATATATAGACTTCTTCATATTACTTTCTTATACGTAGTATAAGGAAGTATTGTGATGATGAAAATTTTCGACCTCGAGATTGAGATTTTTGCAATGTCCACGTTTTGAAGTCCCCTGATACCAAAAAAGTGGTTTTAAAAAATGTCTGTCTGTCTGTCTGTGTGTGTGGCTGTCTGTCTGTCTGTGTGTGACCACGATAGCGGTCAAACCGCTATAATTATCTATTCCAAATTTTGTATTTAGTAGTAGAATCTCCCTCTTTAGAACTGATTAGATTTTCAGTAAAATCGGCAGACTGGAAGTAGTAGTTTAGGTACTTCAGTGAAAAAATCGAATTTTGCCAATATTTCGTCAACTACTAAGTTTAGACAAATTTATAAAGAATTCATATGTACTTAAAATTGAAACAAACAACAAACACCACACAACAAACAATTTTATTAAAAGAGTTTTTCGAAATTCCTACCGGAAGTAGGTCTTTTACTCTTATCTACAATCAGTTTTTTGCAAATATTTTGCAAGTCATGCGTTTTAGACAGGTACGTTACGAGTATCAAAGTATTTAGAACTTAATTTTCAATACCTTTTCTATAAAAAAAAATTCAAAATTCGGACCGGAACTAACACTTTTACTCTTACCGAATAACGATTTTTTGCAAATATGTCGTAAATTATGCATTCTATATATATTTATGAAGAGTACAAAAGTATTTAGAGTTGAATTTTCAATATTTTTTGTATACATGAAATTTCAAAATTCGGACCGGAAGTAACACTTTTACTCTTAGCGAGTAGTGCTTTCTTTCGAATATCTCGCAAAGTTGCAATTCTGTAGAGATTTATTAAGAGAATAGAAATATTTATAATAGAATTTTGAATAATTTTTATATAAAAAAATTCTTAAAATTCTGTAATTTGAAACTTTCATACGTATAAGAAAGTCGTGTGGTGGCCACACCTAATTTTTTTTTACATAATTTAGCAATTAACAGGTTGAAATAAATGTTTCTTGACAAACTAGAAGCTAATAAATATAATGAAAATATTTTGATAAATGAAGCCGTGTTTCATGTTATCCTTACTTTGCTATTGCAAGATAGTGTTATTTGTTAATTTTTAAATTGGAATTATAATGGATCTACAGCTATAATGTTAATATTATTATTAATAATAAATAAATATTATTCAAGAAGTCAAATCAGTCGCCTATTAGTGTATTTGCTTGTGAAAAAATTGGTTTTATTTTCGAGTACAACTGCGATTTTGGCGGTTATGCAGCGAACATTGGGCACAGTGTTTCTTCGAAGGCCACAATTTGCCACTGAGTTGCTCACATTAAATGTGGAGATATAAGACGATGAAGAACGTCCCGGATCATCAGAACGTCTCACATCAATCAAGTTGATTTTTTTACATCGCATTCTTTCGGTAGATCAAACTGGCTTCATTACTATTTTTCAAAATCGAAGCAGTAAATCTCAGCAGTGGGGCGGGGGAGGATTATTGCAGTCCTCCGCTAAAGAACGCCAAGACATTCTCATTCTGTTAGTAACAATCTTTTGGGGTTGGAAGGGGATACTTCTTATCGACTATCTCGCAAAGATATAGTCGATAATGAGTATAGATCGGACGTCCCAGGTTTAAATTACGACGAAACTGTCGATATATTAGGACGCTGTGTGGTAAATGTTGTACCTGGTGTACTACATCCAACTATTCCATATAACGCATATGTAATAGCATCTAAAGTTATAAATACAGTTGATACGGAAACAGTTGCTAAAACTGCTGCATATTACTTGTGTAGCACATGCTCTCCACAGAATCTGTGAATATATCAAAGACACCTATCCGGAAGTTGATACACTTGTATCCGCTTTTAAAAAAGTTTCAGAAAAGCACCATCAAGAGTAGCTTTTCACAGGGAAAGACTTCCATCTTTGTCACTGCCTCCCTCGCCAGTAACACTGGTCAACAGTGAAATTGCTTCTTAGGTGAAAGTACCCAATCCTGAATGAATTCAACGTGCTGAACACGAATATCACATTGAAAAAAGTTGATTGGCTCACGTTCAAGAGATATTGACGTTTTTTCCATTGTATAGATGCTATTGCATAATGTAATGCAATTTAGTGAGAAATTACGAAATTTTGCGTCATATTGCATCACCCCTTCATGCAAAGAAGTTAATGCAGCATTTACTGTAAGTTTCCATTGAGAGTGTTGCGAAATTGATTGCGCAATATCAAGCAATAGCTAATTATAGTTTATTTATAAATGGCCGACGTGACAGTTAACTCGTGCAATGTCCGTTCATTCGCGCATATTTTTCGAAGCTCTAGCATACAAAAGTGATTGCTATAGTGTAAAGTAACTAAACAGTAGCAATGCCTCGTAACTGTGGTAATAGTCCAAATAACTTCTGTTATATTTGCGGAGAAGTGACATTTGCTGCACAGAAAAAGAACATCAGTGCAACAGTTAAGAAAGCGTATCATTTGTATTTTGGTTGCAAGATAGGCGACCAGGACAAAGACTGGGCCCCACACGTATGCTGCCGCACTTGTGCCGTAAATCTTTCACAGTGGCTTAATGGCAAAAGAAAGGCAATGCCATTTGCTGTGCCCATGATTTGGAGGGAGCCCACCAATCACGTTGACGACTGTTATTTCTGTATGGTACGACCAGCTTCTGGAGGCATCACCAAGAAGAAGAAGTGGACAGTTGAATACCCTAACATACCATCTGCTCTGCGACCTGTCTCTCATGGCGAAGGACTCCCAATTTCAGAACCTCCTACAGATTTTTCTATCAGTTCAGACGATGAGGATGACCATGCGTCGGCGAGTTCTCCTCAACGTGGCAGTAAGGATGATGACTTTTCGTGCTTTGACGAAACATCTGCACCACATAAAATTACCCAGAATGAAATGAACGATCTTGTTCGCGATTTGGATCTGTCGAAAAGCAAAGCGAAAAGCAAGACTTCGACAGTGGAATCTTCTGGAACAGAATGTCCGAGTGAATTCATTTCGCACTCGCCATCAGCTCTTCGAATCTTTCTTTAAGAAAGAAGAAAGCCTTGTGTTCTGCTGCGATATTGATGGTCTACTACAAGCTCTCGGTATTGCACATGATCCCCACGAATGGCGGCTGTTTATAGACGCTTCAAAACTGAGCCTAAAGGCGGTTTTGTTGAATAATGGGAACCAGCTTCCATCCATACCTATTGCACATGCGGTCTACATGAAGGAGACTTACGGCAATCTAAAGCAGCTACTGGAGACGATTAACTACAGCAAGTATGGCTGGCAGATATGTTCTGACCTGAAGGTAGTATCTCTGTTGATGGGTTTGCAGCAGGGATATACAAAGTACTGCTGTTTTTTTTGTCTGTGGGACAGCAGAGCAATCGATTTGCACTACATCAAGAAAGACTGGCCTCCGAGAGCATTTTTTAAGCCTGGAGAAACGAATGTACAGCACCCACCATTGGCACAGCCACACAAAATCATCATTCCTCCCAAGCAACATTTTTAGTCGTAGGAACGTAACGGCGACCATCACAAGAACTTTAAAGTTTTCGCCACCAGTCGCCGGAACGTGGTGACAACGGTCCTATTACGTGCCTGGGACCAAAATGGGGAATAATTATTCGGTAGTAGCTACGTTCCAGCGACGTCCCTGGAACTGCTTCCGCGACGTTTCCCGGACGTTACGGCTACGTAACGGCGACGTAGCAGGGTGGTCGCAGCAACTGTAACTTCTTAGGTTTCTGACACTCTCAGTCGCTCTCTGTCGCACACCTTCAGCAAAGCTTCAACTATATTCTCATCTCATTCCGTTGTCGAAGCTGGCTTGTAAACTGATGGTAGAATGTAATATACACGTTGATGGTGTGAGTAGTAACACACAATAATTAGAAATATTAAACACGCGTTGATCATTTTAAAGGATTTCTTGGGTATTAAAGTTATATGCGAATACAAGTTTTCTGGCAAATATGATGATGGTACTTAGAAAAATGACAACGCGCCCTTAAAATATACGTTTTCTTAAAAAAAATTTTTATAAAAAATATACTGTACAATTTCGAAATTGTCCATCTAGGCATGTGTACCTGTTTTTAAATTATTCCTGAACATTCTAAACCAATAAATATTCATTGATTTGGTACTTTTAGTACAGCTCTCAAGAAAAATTAATTTTTAATCAGTATTGTGACGTCATTCAACGTTCATGAACAGCAATGGCGTCGCAATTCTGCTCGATAAATATGGCGAATTTTGCGCAAGAGAACTTACAAGTAGTAGTTACTAAAATATGCGTCTTTAAAGTACATACTACTTGACAAAAGTAACCGTGTAGTAGCAGCCACTAAAAATATTTCCTTTAAAGTTATAGTTGCTACAAAGTAGTACATGGGACCAATTGGTCCACGCCCCTGTAACTTTAAAGTTGTGCAGGTTCGTTAAGACTACCATGAAGTAGCACACTACTGTAAGGTTCCCGGTGCCACTTCAAAGTTCCACGTAGAACTTAACCTAAAATTAACACATATGTGGTAGTGAATTATTGTATAAATAGCTTTTTTCAAAGTTCTGGCTACGAAAGAAAAGAATGGAGAAATGGGAGAACGACAAAGTATTGTACTGGCCGCACAACTCAAATCATTCACATAGGGAGACTTTAAGATGCAATCCCGCCAATGCTCCAGAGGAGAGTAGGGTACATTATTCGTACATCTTAAAATTATCGAATATTAACAACTTTAAAGATGCCTTACAGACCGAAAAACAATTAATCGGCTTTAGCATATGCAGTAGATCAATGATTGAACTGTCGATTAGTCTATGCAATACAGACCATTCTCTAAGCTGTTGCGAGAATGAAATTTTTGACGAATATACTATTATTTCGTCTTTATAATCATCATCAACGTCATATTTAGGAACAAATAACTCATCATAGCCCTAATAATTGCAGATTTTATCTTTAAAATTTTCAACAAATTTCACATCCTCTTACTTCTGGTTCTGCTTGACAGGCTTGTCCACTGTTAGTCGTTTGAACTGATGACACTGATGCTTTTGCAATAGTTATATTTTTCCTGTGGCCATAATGTACGGAAATGTCGCCATTACAACTAAGAGCGTTCAGCTGAAGCCTCAGTGTTCGATAAAATATCGACGAATGTCTATAGGCTTTCTATTGCGACGAATTTTGTTTTCAGACGCCATGAATTCGAACGCAGTTTCATTTCACAGACACGAGCGATACTTATTGGTGAGTGCCTTTGTTATTAAAGTCGATGAAGTGAAACTTACCTCGTAGTAATTTTTTAAAAGTAACTGCAACTATGTAGTCGCTCTGAATTTATACGGAAAGTGAAAATTACCTGTAAGTAACATCTCGGAGTAGTAAGAACGTCGAAATTACTATAAATATTACTAAACAGTTCCGTAAGTTTGTAGTAATTAATACATGTTCCGATAACGTAGCAAAAACATTGAGCATAACTTTCAAGGAATGCTAACTTTAAAGTCACACTTCAGTAATACAAGATGGTTATGGCCACTATCGTTTTCTACTTTAAAGTTCCAATAACTTTAAAGTAATCTTATTTAGTAGCCATGTGGTTCCAAATACGTTAAGAGCTACTAAGAAGTTATGGGACCATAGAGGACCTACTAGTAGTAACAGTTACGTGACTGCTACTAATAAGATCTGAATTGGAGTAAATTTTACTGCTAAGTCAAATATTTAGTAGCAGTTACGTAAAAGTTACCGAGTCCAAGTTCCGGTCTCAGTTCCCGTCACTTTGATGCTGCTTGGGCTCCTTTACACATCAAACTCGGTCTTGTCAAAAACTTGGTAAAAGCCATGGATAAGAATGGAACAGCAATCAAGTACCTGCATGACAAATTCCCTCGACTCAGTGAAGCCAAAATTAAAGAGGGCATCTTTGTGGGGCCTCAAATTAGACAGCTCTTACGAGACCCCAAGTTTGAGGAACTTCTTCAAGGTAAAGAAAAACAGGTTTGGGATGCATTCTATCAAGTGGCAGCAAACTTCCAGGGGAATGACATGGCAGAAAATTACAAGTGTCTGGTTGAGGATATGTTGGCTTTGTTTCATGAATTAGGCTGCAATATGTCCTTAAAGATCCACTTTCTTGATTCCCACTTAGATTTCTTTCCTGATAACTGCGGGCAGGTCAGCTATGAGCACGGCGAGCACTTTCATCAGGACATTGCCATCATGGAGCAACGGTACCAAGGCAAATGGTCTACGTCAATGCTAGCTGACTATTGTTGGACAATCAGAGAGATGCTCCACAAGTCCACTACAAACGGCAGGCCAAAAGAAGTCGAAAGCCGGAAGCAGACTAATGTTTTCTTACCATGTATTATAATATTGACATAAGTACACTTTTTCTGAAATATGCGTAAATGTTTTCTTACCATGTATTATAATATTGACATAAGTACACTTTTTCTGAAATATGCGTACATATTACAGAAAACCCGTAGCCAATTCAGCTTTTTCTTAGTCATTTTCGTGTTCAGCACATTGAATTCATTAAGAAATGACAATTTTCAGCTTGGAAGCATGAACTTTTCGAAAATTTGTTGCCCAGTGTAATAACTACAAGGAAGCTACTACTTTTTATGCAGAGAATTTCGATAGTTTATAAAATGTCGTTACATGTTTAAATGACGATGCTCGAAGTATTTTCTTCCTTTAGGAACACTTTGGAAATTTGCCTAAACTAATCACATATTTTGAAAATCGAAATCTCAAATGAAAAGATGGATTAACCACATTAGATGTGGCTATTAATAATTTCCAAAAGTATTCCAAGTGACTTCGGATGTGGCCTTCGGCAAAAGTTAGACGCAGTTTTTAATGGAAATCCAGATTTAATAACATTGCGGCAATTGTGTGTGGGGACAATGACACAAAATCTAACTGCTAAATATGCTGAAATAAAAGAATATTTCCAATAGGTACGCACCTATAACCAGTTGCGATGTAGAAAGGACGTTTTCTATCTACAAGGATGTACTTCATTCAAAGAGAACAAATCTTACAGAAGAGAACTTCGAGAAAGTATTGCTAGTAAATATTAATACTCCTTTATTCGACTTGAACTACAAAATAAACAAATAATAAGGTTTATTTATACGTTTACGTATAAATGTATATATGTATACTTATGATAGTTTATCGGTTAATGTACGTTACACATTCAAGTATTTTATACTGCTACATTGAAATAATAAAGTATTTTGTATTTATATAAATAAAATTAAAACTCTTTAAAAATAGAAAAATTTCAGTAGTGTGCCCCGTGGGCGATGAGTCATCAACCTTTAGCACCCGGTCTATAATAATGAGATATATTACGATACCCTCCTCCACAAAGTGAAAGTTGACATTATCGAAACAAGATCCGCAATTGATCCACAGAAAGTGTTATACCATTACGACAATTTCAGAAAAACTGGAAGAATGAAAACTTTAGGTTAATTTAAGCTATTTCTCGCTGGAAGGAAATCGAAGACAGACGAAAAAGTTAATACAGGAGGAGAGCAGTATTTGACGATATTAATTCTGTATAATGATAATATGTAAAATGTTTACTTCCTGATACGTAGTAGAAGATAGTATTGTGATGATGAACATTTTTGACGACTCGAAGTGCCCTAATATCGAAAAAGTGGTTTTTGCAACATGTCTCTTTCTCTCTGTGTATCTGTCTCTGCCTGTGTGTGATCACTAGGGAGCGGAATCGAGCGGGCCATGACTCATCGCTCATGGGCGCACTATTGAAATGTTGTATTTTTAAAGAGGTTTTAATTTTATTTATATAATTGAATAACAACTCATAAAATACAAAATACATTATTATTTGTTGAGTTTGTTGTTCAAGTCGAGTAAAGGAGTATTAATATTCACCAGCAATACTCCTCAAGGTTCTCTTCTGTAAGATTTGTTCTTTATGAATGAAGTACATCGTTGTAGATAGAAAACGTCCTTTCTACATCGCAACTGGTTATAGGTGCGTACTGGAAATATTCTTTTATTTCAGCGTATTTAGCAGTTTGATTTTGTGTCATTGTCCCCATACACAATTGCCACAATGTTATTAAATCTGGATTTCTATTAAAAACTGTGTCTAACTTTTGCCGAAGGCCACATCCGAAGTCACTTGGAATACTTTTGAAATTATTAATAGCCGCATCTAATGTGGTTAATCCATCTTATAGTTTGAGATTTCGATTTTCAAAATATGTAATTAGTTTAGGCAAATTTCCAAAGTGTTCCTGAAGGAATAACAGCTGATTTTTTAAATTTGGGATTTGTGTTAGTTCCTTGCACTCAGAAATACTTCGAGCATCGTCATTTAAACATGTAACGAAGTTTTGTAAACTATCGAAATTCTCTGCATAAAAACTAGTAGCTTCCAGCCATGTTCCCCATCTAGTTATTACTGGCGCGGGTGGCAGTAACAAAGATGGAAGTTTTTCCCTGTAAAGGGCCACTCTCGATGGTGCTTTTCTGAAAACTTTTTTAAAAGCCGATACAAGTCTATCAACTTCCGGATAGTTGTCTCTGATATATTTACAGATTCTGTGGAGAGCATGTGCTACATAAGTAATATGCAGCATATAAGGATATGTTTCCTTTAATAGTCTGCCTGTTTTTAACATATATGCGGCACTGTCACTAACAAATAAAAGTATTTTTTCCCTGTACCTGTCGTCCGAATGAAGCATTTTGTGCAAATTCTCGTCAATGGTTTTAGCAACTGTTTCCGCATCAACTGTATTTATAACTTTACATGCTATTACATATGCGTTATATGGAATAGTTGGATGTAGTACACCAGCTACAATATTTACCACACAGCGTCCTAATATATCGACAGTTTCGTCGGCACTTGTCCATAGGTACTGATTTGAAAGATGTCTTCTAATGCATTCTACTGTTTTCGTGAAGCACTTAGAAACATAACATTTGCGTAAGGTGGATTCATCAGGACCATGTCGACCAGTATATTTTTGGAGAAATGTTTTGAAAGTGGGATTGTCAAGTTTCTTTAATCGGATATTAGCCGTCATTAAAGCTTCACAGAGTTCTTCGTTAAAATTGTCAGCTTTCAACGGGTCCAATTTCTGTGTATGTTTTAGCGATGCTAAGTGACGTTGTATGTTCGATTTTTTGGCATTCTGTAACGATATTTTACAGACTTTGCAATAAATATCGGAATCACTGACAATGGACATACAATCAGTATGACCCTCAATCCAACTCGCCATTGTTTCACGATATATTTCTCGACGTTCTTCCATATCATATCTGAAAAAGTAACAAACAATGTTCTAGATCTAAATAAACTATAACTAAAAATTTTAATCTTAATCTTAACAAAATCCAATTAACACTTACGTCGATATAAATGGAAGAAGTAGATTCAATGAACCGGCAGGAACTATTACAAAAATTACGAAGTACGTAATATAACGTAAATATAATAAATTTTAAACACTCCTGACGCCGTTATCTACGCCCGTGTATAAAGAATTTTACCTCATAAATTCCTTATTTTATTGCCCTTTTTTCTCTGATTCTCGGTCTCTTGTCGAGCGTAAACGGATGTTGCAGTTCGCCCTATGAATTAGTGCTATTCAGATATAATGTAAACAACACGCAGTTGTTTACATTATTTCTTATCACGGTTGTGGCTCCGTGGTAGTTTAGCTCGCTCGATTCCGATTATTAAACAATACAAAAGCTCTAAAAAGTGTATTCTAGAATGACTTTATTAAAAAGGATTTTCGAAATTCCTCTCTGAATTAGGTCTTTTCGTTTGACCGAAAAAATTATGGATTCCATACAGATTTCTTATTAGAGCGAAAGTATTTAGAGTTAGATTTGGAACAATTTTTGTATAAAAGAAATTTTTAAATTCGGACCGGAAGTAATACTTCCACTCTCTTATCAAATAGCAGCTTTTGGAAATATCGCGTAAATTTTGCATTCTATAAAGATTTATTGAAAATACAAAAATAATTAGGGCTCGAACTGAAATATGTTTATGCATAAAAAATGTCAAATGGCAGACCTGAAGTAACGCTTTTATCGAATAGCAGTTTTTTGCATATATTCTCAAATTATGTATTCTATAGAGATTTATGAAGAGAATAAAAGTACTTTTAGCTGGATTTGGGATAATTTCTCTATAAAAAAAATATCCAAAATTTGGACCGGAAGTAACACTTCTACTCAGAGATTTAATTCATTAAGAAAATACAGAATTTAAAACTTAATTTGGAAGAAATTTTGTATACACATTTAAGAAGGCACATACTTATAAGAAAGTCTTGTGGTGCCCCCATCCCATTTTTATATTAAGGGTACTTTCGACTGTGCGTGCACGCTAACCGTACTTGTCAGAGTTAACAATTTTGCTGAATGTAATTGTACGAAAATAATGTTGGTAATGTATTTGTAGTCATCATAAATCTCAAGTATTAGGTATATAGAAAAACTAATAAAGCCATAATTTATTTGTAACTGTTTAATTAACCAACAATTATCTGACATATAGCGTTTAAGTTAGTCTTTTTAAAAATATCTATTATTCTGCTGCGTGTATAACAATACACGTAGCAGAAATGGCATTCAAAAATAATGTTTGAATGATATTATAATGATATAAAAGGACAATTTCGATTAAATAAGCATTTATTCCATCTACAATAAAATGAAATTAGCGGAGGAAATTGTGAAGTTTTTGTGTCGAAATAGCTCGACAAGAGATATAAATAAACCCGTAAAAACCTCGCTCGAGGAAGTGGCTAACTGTACTCTCTTATTGGTGGTGTTCGTTGGTCTCCGCTTCTTCTCTCTTCCTTCAACGAATGCGTGTTGTAACTTTGCATGCTCCACGAGCCATTACCTGAATGACATAACAAATAAAAGACGCGAAAAGAAATATTTAACGATTTAGATAGCACAGCACCTATTTCTTCTTAAACGAGTTTTAATGTTTTATTTTTGTTTCAATCTTAATGCTCTATTGTTAAAACACCCAAAATAAAAGCTATGTACATATATACAAACAAAATATTAGTAGATTAAAAATATGCTATAAGAATACCAATTTAGTAGATTTCAATATAATACAAATTTTCAAAAGTTTTCTAACCTCAAATCTTTCTAATCACTTCGCAGATTTAGAATCACATATAACTTATTGACAATTTTTTTTGTATATACGAGTTATTTTAATGCTCTGATTTCGATTTAATTGTTTCTTTATTGATTTTTTAATTATTGAACAATTTATGTAGTAGTTTTACGTTAAGTTTATAGGTGTTGTATAAATGTTTTTTTTATGAATCTTTTTTATGAAGCACAAATGTTAAATGCAATGCAAAGCCTATATATACCAGAAATATGGACGGTTAGTTTTTTGAGGAAGACAACTGACATATAGGCTGTGGAAAATAGAAGAGTATTACATAATAATAGTATACTACTTGCACAAGTTGTATGAGTCAGATCATTATTATAAAGCTATTAAAGTGATAATTCTGTCCCCGAGGAAATAAAAACACTTTTCACATTCCTTTTCTAAAAAATAAAACAAAATCATTTCTTTTAGAAACCTCATTTTGTACTTACAGAGAATTTGTTAATAATATATCATGAACTCATGAAATCACTAATACCTACTTTATTTATATAAGTGATCTGACTTTGTCATTGATTATTATTTATCGCTATATTCTATTCTTATTTTATTATGATACTTCTGTATTTATATTTTTACCATTTTACCATAATCTAGCAATTAAAGATTCTTCAAAAACTTCAAAGAATAATTTCACAAGTCGAATCTTCTCTGCAAGAGAACTTTGAAATGTCGATGGTCTGTTGGTAAATTCAAGTTAATGTTGTGTTCTCTGGAAATATATATTTATATGACAAAGAAATTGACTGCTTGTAACGGTAGGCCCTGTATATAATGAATAAAATATAAATATAATATAACATCCAAAATATTTATATTAGGGTAATGTATATTATAATATTAAGGTAGATAATAAATCAACACAGATCGGGAAACATGTATTATTCATTTATTTGTATTAAATTATTATATTCCTGTTTAAAATGTTTCTATATAAATTCTGTATATGTAAAAGAGAAATAGTGCGTAGGTGTATCGGTGTGAAAGGAAGAAAAACACAAGTGGCGTCAATATTATTGCAATGATATCGGAGTAAGCCAGGAAGTTATGCGACATAGATAAGAAACCGTTTGTGTGCAACCGACACGTGGAACCTTGAATGTGATGAAGAAATGTAAAGTACATAGGTGGCCCGAGGAAACCCCGAGTAAGAATACGGTGTGACATGCTTTAAGCAAGGAGGAGGCACGCAGACGTTCCCTAGCCGGCGCATGAATAGGTTCGCAGGTCGTGTTAAGTAGAATAACACTAGACCGCACCCAAGAAAAGGGAACGACATCTCACAGGCTAACAGTGCGAATACAAGTAATTCTACGCACTAGAAAAAAGTAAAAGAAAAAGCCTAGTGAGAAAACTGTTATAAGTTTTAATAAAACAAATAGTGGGTCAAGTGAAGTAAAAGTTCTATTAATAATTCAGTGTGTGCCGTATCTCCAGACAAAGAAGACGACGATTTCAGTCTACCCTGGGAAAGCTGCCCGTGAAAATACCGGTCCAGCGGCGTCAAAGCATCGTATCAGGTACCCAACGTTGTTTGAATTAAAGGCCTATATCATGCATGTTTTTTTTTATAAAACAATTCAAGTAGCATCTAATTAAATCCATGGTATACTGTATAGGTAAAGCGTCATTGCATTGTTGTTAATTATATTCGCCCATGTTGTAATTGATGCGTAATTTGTATTGTGTTGTACCATTTGAATTGTGTTTTGTTTCTATAACCTTTGTTTGTAACCTGATCTGTATTGATGGTGTTTTTAATCAATATATTAGAAATGTTTAAATATTCTTTTGCGTATTATTTGTCTACCTTACTATAGGAAATTTGGAATATAAAATAGAAGTAATAGTACGTGCAGGACAATAATCTTAGTGTCTAAATACCTGAACCGTCTTGAAATTAAGAGTCTTATGCTAAACCGAACTATTTAACTGAGGTAAATTACGCGGAGCATTCAATAAGTCATTTTATTTATTTGAGTCATTTTAATTATATTATTTAAATCCTTACTATTACATATGGTGCCCAACCTTGGGACCTTTTAGTCTTTTCATTGCAAAATAAATCCCTACTATTACATATGGCGACCATTTAAGGGCTTTACTATTACATATGGCGCCCAACGTGGGGCATTACTATTACATGCTATAAGTGAGTAGTACACATATTTTTTTTATTAGTCAGTTACTTTACTAAACTCTTTTTAGTAAAACTTTAAGTATGTAGATACTTTTAATATATTCTTATTCTTATTATTAAATTAGTAGGATACACCATCCTCGATGAACAACAGATACAATTCAAGAAATATGTGTGGAGGATAGACAAATATAGCAGATTGTTAAAAGGAACATATTGTTTAGGTTGTATATAGAGAACATATTAGAAATGTTGGTTGCTAAATCTTTGATAATTCAACGCTTGTAGGTTAAGATATCAAAATTATTGGGAATAGGTATTGAAATAAAAGCCATCGAATATGTGTGTATTCAATATAAGCGTATCTGTACAACTAAACTAAAGAGAAATAACATCGTACATGTATACCGTATTTCCCCATCTGTATTTTATAAACAAATAGGGTACTATGTATAAAGATGAATATGCTCATACATAATAGAGACCTTGCATTCCTATGAGTATAATAATCACACACAATTCTCGGACGCTAAACACCACACAAGTAATTGAGATTTATATTTTTGTACAGGAAATGCCCATGAAGCATTTCTAACAAAAATCAAATTAAAGCAACATATTTATACAATTCATTTAAGAATATTTCTTTTATCATTTTGCTATTATTAAATCAGCCGAATAGTCACAATAGTGAGTATTCGGCTGGAGAATACTCCAGCAACATCAGATTCTTCCCAAAATTCAAATAATATTTGTGGAGGTTAGACAAATTATGCAGATGTGTTAAAAGAAACAGATTATGGTTAATTTAATAACTATAGAGTGTCGCAAATTTAGCGTTTGTAGGTTAAGATAACTCCGCTATACCAGTCTCAAGCCTGGGGTCCCATTGCACAAACGGGAAAGGAGGAGGGGGAGGAGTAACAACCTCGGTAAAAAACCAGGGTTCATTTGGCCCGGATGATAGTACCCTGTAAGGGCTCCTGCCTAGGATCACAGGTGAAGAAGCTGCTGCCTTGTAGTTAAGACTTTGGAATCGTCAAAGGCTAGGGGAAGAAAACTCCGATTAAAAATTACCTGGTGCTCCAGGTTGGGGGTTGGGACATCAGACTAACTCTCTGTTACTCGGAAAAAAACAAAATGTTAAAAAACCCAACGAAACGCCTCGGAATGAATCGAAAAGTAAACGAAATAGTTCACGAAATCAGCAGAGTGAAGGTAGACCTCGCGGTACTATCAGAAACAAAGAAAAAAGGGAAAGGATCTGAAAACCTGGGGCAATACGACCATTTCTATAGCGGAGTCCCAAAGCAAAAACATGCACAACAAGGGGTGTCCATTTTGGTCAACAAAAAATTTAGAAGATTTATTATCAACTGGGAAGCAATTAACGAACGGCTGATAAAAATGAATATAACAATTAAAGGAGTTAGACTGACCATTTTTTGGAATATATGCATTAAACGATGACGCCAACGTAACAGAAAAAGACAAGTTCTTCGAACAAATTTACAACGAAATATCAACAGTCAGTACATCTAGAGAAATTGTTATATTGGGAGACATAAACAGCATAACAGGTAAAAAGTTGAACGATATGACGGTGGGCCGATTCGGAAAAGAGATTGTTAACGACAATGGAAACCGATTAATTACGGTATGCGAGCAACTAGACATAAAAATTCAAAATGGCATTTTCCAACACAGGGAAATACACAAATACACCTGGACCAAACCCTCCCAAAATCTCAAATCGGTAATTGACTATCTTATTACTAAACAAAAGACAAAAATAAAAATCCAAGACGTCAGAGTAAAAGGCGGACTAACGTGCGGAAGTGATCACTATTTTCTGGAAGCCAAAATTGTCTTTCCTTGTTAAGACCAAAACCTTCACCAACAACAGCTGGAGAACACAGGGTTAGAAGAAATGGATCACTGTAGATACGACCTACTAAGCCTAGAGCATGACAGCGTAAAAAACCTATATAAAAAACGATTTAACGAAAAACTCAATGCACTTTCAGGCGAATACCCAAATGAAGAGTATGATTCCATTACTTCAAGCATTCATCAAGCCGCAAAAGAAGCACTATGTTTAGTGGAAGAAAAATCGAAGAGGAGAAAACCATGGGATGCTGAGATTGGAGGAGAAATAGAGGAAAAGAGAAAACTGTATCACATTTACTTATCTCAAAAAAACAGAGAATGCAAGACAAAATTACAAGAGCGCACAATCAAAGGTAAGAAGAATGATTAGTGACAAGAAAAATGTAGCATGGGCGCAAAAGTGTCAGAAAATAGACTCTTATTTAGGAGGTCGAAGAAGTACTGAAAGTTGGAAGACGATAAAATCAATTAGAAAAGAAACGACCAGAGATATAATTTCGCCAATATCAGACAAAGAATGGGATGCACACTTTAAAACACTTTTAACGGAAGAAAGAGGGGAATTCCAAGAAGAAGAAATAAATAATGCCTTTAGAACGATCGGATCTCCAATACCGTTAACACTTTCTGAAGTTAAAAACGTATGCACAGCCTTAAAAAGCGGAAAATCTGCCGGACCCGGAAATATCCCGACTGAACTTATTAAATACAGTACAAATGAACTGTTTGTGAGACTACGAAATCTTTTCCAAAAATATCTAAACGGAACCAAAGTCGCAAACGAGTGGAAAACATCATATATAACAGTTAATTAAAGCCATTAAAGAGTTGTACAACAATAGCGAAGCAAAAGTCAAAATAAAACAATGACTGGCCAAAGGATTTCAAGTGAATAAAAGTCTTAAACAAGGTTGTTGTATTTCGCCAACGCTCTTCAAGATTTATTTAGAACAAGTCCTTAAAGTATGGAAAAGAAAATGCCAAAACATGGGAATTCCATTAAATGAAACCAATTTATACACCTTGTGTTTTGCCGATGATCAAATTGTAGTCGCCCAGGAGTATGACGACTTGGAATATATGACTCGCAAAACTGATAGAAGAATACAAAAAGTGGGGTTTGGAGGTCAATATAAAAAAGACAGATAGGACAACGAATTAAGTCTTGTGAAGAGTACAAATACTTGGGGCTAAAAATAACAGCGAACGGAACACTAGACAGAGCTATAAAAGACCGAAATGTACAAGGAAGAAAAGCGATAACTTTAATAAATGGAATACTCTGGGACCAGAGTATATCGAAACTGAACAAAAAGCTCATATATAATACCATAGTAAAGAGTATTGTTACGTACAGTTCAGAGATTTGGCCAATCAAGGACAGAACAGAAAAATGCTGACCGCTACGGAAATGGATTATTGGAGAAGAGCAGCAGGGAGATCAAGAAGAGAACGAGTTACAAATCAACGAATAAGAGAAATTATGACAGTGGGTGAACGCACGATAGTGGACGACATAAGAACAAAACAACTGGTATGGTACGGGCATGTGCAGAGAATGGAGAACGAAAGACTACCTAAACAAATAATACGATGGAATCCAAATGGGCGATGAAAACGAGGAAGACCACGGAGGAGCTGGAGAGAAGGAATAGACAGCGAAATGAGGTTTAGG
Organism: Amphimallon solstitiale; assembly: GCA_963170755.1. Lineage (NCBI taxonomy): Eukaryota > Metazoa > Arthropoda > Insecta > Coleoptera > Scarabaeidae > Amphimallon > Amphimallon solstitiale. The sequence continues at coordinate 19,809,088 of OY720679.1, forward strand.
TGTCTGGATGACGAGTTATGGGCGAATAGAAACGAGTGGAGATTGGAAATCGGAAGACGATGGATGTTATAAAACCGATTTATAGTTAAGATATCAAAACAGGGTTAAAACGATATGTCTGTAAACAAATTATTGTTATGAAGAAAAAGCTCTGGCGAATTATTTTTTAGAGTTAAAATTCACTACAGGATGACAACTTGCGGCTCAAACTTTCTTTTCAGTAAAAACGCTAAGGTCTAATGAGGGCAGTTATATATGAATATAAAGCACTTGCAAAGAAGTTATAAGTAAATACATTTCAGGTTTCAGTTATGTCTTTCTTTATAACTTTTTAAAAAATAATATTGCAGGTATTCTTCCTTCAGATATCGAAGTTGGGCGCAAATGTTTTACATTAAAAAGAAAATGTGTAAGTTTTGGTGGTAGTATAAATCCCGGAAATATATTTGTTCTGTAAATTCACCGGTGCTTTTTCTTCAGTTATCGATGGCACATATTGGGCACAGGCGTTTTTCACTAAAGAGCCCCACTTTGTAGTCTTGTCGTAAATTCGATATTCCTGATATGTTCTTGTTTATCACTTTGTAAAAGTAGATAGACCTGTGTTTTTTCAGATATAGACGCGCCGTCATATTGGCGCAAGAGATTTGTAATTGTATTAAATTGAAAGCTTGCGCCAGAAGTTATGGTTCTGTTGGCACCAAAAAGTGTTTTTGTTAATAGTTTTGTTAAAAATATATGGAGTATATTGGCGCAAACATTTGCGCTTAAAGTGGTGCAGCCAACTTTACGTACTATTTTTCAAGACTATAATAGACACTTCTATATCATCAGTTTCCTGTCTTTATATAAATAAATAAGGTTTCCTACTTCAATAAACCTACATTAACATGCTGTAATGAATGGTCTTGTATTATCAATTGATATATAAATATGTATGGCTCCTTGACACTGGCTTATCAACGCTTTAATATTGTTTTGATTTTATATAAATACAACCGGATTATTGCAAAATATTACGTTTTTGTCTATATACGCACGTGCCAATTCATAAACACAAACCTGTATACAAATACATTCTCCATAGGTTTGTATCATTAATCCCGAACCAGAATTCGATCGAAAAACAAATCATTAGTTATTTATTCACGACCAAGGAAATATGTGCTGGGAATGCGATAAGTAGTATGTGCAGCATGATAAGGTTTATCAAAGTAATTTCGTTGCTCATATTCCGATTTATCTCTGCATTTTTTCTGTATTCAATTATCAACGTTCGTATGTGTTTACATTATTAAACAAAATAATTAACATTATACGTGTTTTTTTGTGAAACACGTCGAATTTAAGGGAAAGAAAATACTAAACGCATAGACAGTACTGTTTGGTCATAACCGTAAACGTACTTAAAGCTAATTAACTGGACTATTTCTATTTAGTGACATGTAAATTTATTGAGAAAGCAAAGACTGACGTTTAACTAATGATGTGAGACATAATTAACTACTTAAAGGCACTTACAGTTAAAACGCACGAATATGAATATGTTTATGTATCATGACGTAATATTACTAATATTGATAGCATTCTTCCCTTAAGAAATTTCTCTAAAATGTATTCAGTTTATAATGTTGGAAATCTTTATTCTAAGACAAAACAACTCTTTCATATCTAAATAACTACTTTACTAATTACCACTGCCTTCATACATACCTATATTTTTCTATTTTTTTATTTGGTTATAGAAGGGCATTGCGGGAACCCATAGTCTACTGGTCAAACAATTTAAACCCAAGCTTAAACCATTTTTAAGTAAATCGAGTAATATACCTTTTATAAGTCATTATGTGTACATAACAAACAATCTTAATTTCCTTTGATCGAGTGTCACATATAGGAATTCAATGCTTTTGGAATACATATTACTCAGACAATTTTGCAAATGTTATGCATAAAATATAGACATCACCTTGAAGGAGATGATCAACTTCTCTAAGGGCCGGTTTTGCAGTTGGAGTTTAAATCGAGGCTTACTTAAGCCTAAGCTTTCGTTTAAGCCCGAACTTAAACTAACACGAGTTTTACAGTATCTCTGATGTAGGTGGTTTAGTAAAGCCGAACATTACGAGGAAAGTTTACGGTTGGTATTGTGGAAACCGATAATTGCAAGTTATGTGAATGATTATCGCGGTAGTTTTGTTGATACTTGCTCACAAGTTCGGTTCTTTCTAGGTTACATTTAACGTAAATCTTTGTGAAATCGAGTGAAGATGATTGAAAACGTGTTTAAAAATTCACCGCTGAAGAAACATATCAGTTAGTCGAAATAGTAAATTAGTATATTAAATTTGCTGCTATGTAGACCATATTGTAATGAAACAAGCCCACAAAAAAAAAAAGAAGCAGACATCCGGGCCACGACAAAAAACGTACCGGTAAATAAATCGTAAATCAACTGCACTCATATACTACATGAGAGACTCTGGAATATGGTAGAAGAGAGACAGAATTTACTAGACCTTTTGTCTACACATATAAATGCCGCCGGTGAGATAAGGAATTAATTCATTCGATAGTAGTCGCGCGCGGTATTTACTGAACAGTTAAAATAAATATAAGCGGTGCAGTTTTATTACATAAGTATTACAAACATAAATAGTAGTGTAGAAATAAATACGTGTGTTAATTTATTCGTAGTAGTTTTAAGTGTGTAAATATACAGACAGATTTAAAACATTTGCACGAGTTGTTTATTTCGAACCCGAAAACGCAACAATATTTTTGAGACAGTTAAATAGTATTAGACCAGTGGTAGATATAGTAATCATAAAAGATCCATTAGATTAATGAATATTAATACAATCCCTGTAACTTTTTGTGAATGTATCCTATACAAATAGGGCATTTATATTAGGATTTATAATTTTAATCAAAGAAAATACGGATTTGCTAGAAACTAATATTGTGGCAAAATTGAGATAATAGGAATTATTTAGAACGATTCCTCGTTTTCCAGGAAAAATTAATAACAAATGTTCAAATAAGTAGGTACTGTGGTTATTGTGTACAAATCGAAATTATGAAGATATAATCTATGGAAAATTCACAGAAATAAAACCCATTTATTTTGAATGTTTACAGGGAGCATATAAATAACATTTTGTCGAAATTCGAAATAATTGAGAGCACAAGAATCAGACATGTACCCACAAATTGTATGCAAAACATACGATCGAGCGTGGTTTAATGCTTAAACTACTCCATGCGTACAGCTTAACCTTTCGCTAGGTTGGTTTAAGCGCGTCAGAGTCCACTGTAAAACGGGTCTAGAGTTTAAGCCTTGGCTTAAACTAGAGCCAGGGCGTAAGCTAGTACTGTAAAACCGACCCTAAGGCAATCTTCGATTTGGGGGATTTATCTGCTCTACAAGCAGGATCTTGATGATGTTAGGTGACGACGAATGTACACAAGTGTTATTCAATGCCGTCCTCCCCCGTTTAAAGTTTTTGGTCTTTTGGACCGTCTGCTATTTCCTGTCCAAAAAAGAACCGATGGATTTAAAACTCTAGCTTCTAGTTGAAATAGTACTATTCCGACTGCAAAATGTTTCTGTCTATCGATATTGTGACGTAATAGTGTTTTACAGCGTTGTTCCTTTTATTTTAATAATTAGCATTTGGGCAATAAAATTACTGCAGGTCAGAGATTACCTTCATTCAAACGAATTTCATGTCAAAACTCGACTAGTTGTCTGCTATTTGATTGACATACTTTATTTTTCGAAAGGTTGTCAGATTTCTATTGTTGTTTGGGACTAGTTAGAGCAAATCCGTACACTTTAATGTACACTGTAAAAAAATTATGGGGAATCTTACTCCGATAATCGGATGCAACTTTTCTACCTCCGATATCCGGGTAAATTTCCTGAGCTGAGTGATTTTACCATCCATGTGTAAAATTCCAAAGTAAGAAGGGAAAATTGCTAGTGGTAAAGTAACTTACTTGGGAAAATTACCATGCAAAGGCAATTTTGTTGCGCGGAAGTGAAATTTAATGCTTAATTTTACCATCAAGGGGTAAATTTACTTCTCACAATTTAACCTTTTATAGGGGAATTTTAACCACAGAAAGTAAAATCTGTCCTGCTGTTGTAATTTTATCCACATACTAGTAGTAATAAAGTTGCATCCGATTCTAGTAATAAAATTACCCTGTTTTGCTGTTCACTTATACTGCATGCATTCACTGTAAGTAGTGATATGTACCTAATGCACTTACAAGCCGACCTTGCACATTCTTTCATTGTCCTAAATCCAATCATAAGTGAACAGAAGTCTACACTTGCTACTAGAAATTATTTTAAATCAACCGCGCATAAGGTTTTTATATGAACTCCTAATATATAATTATACTGCATAGAATTAATTGACATTTGTTATTCTACTATTCACTCTATTGATGTCGTGAGCAATTAACGAAAGGTGGCTGGTATGCTCAGCTTTCATACTTGATGTCGGTACTGTGTGGGATATGACAATATTTTTCCGAAATGGTGATACATTTCCTTCAAGACGAATTACAATACTTTGGTAATAATTTGCAAATACGTTAGAAGTCGATGATAAACACTAGAAAAGTCAGTGATTAATAAATAGATTAAAGTCAAATGGTAAAATTTCACTGCGGCCAGAGTTGGGCATTATATATATACCTATATATATAGGTAATTCCACGAAACTCTTAAATTGCCACAAAAATCTGAAAGAATAAGATTGACCTTTTGGTTGCATCAGTTACGTTTAAGTACAGCTCTTATTGCAGTGCGTCATTTACACTATAATTATATAATTTGGTGAGTGTTACATAATTTACATTTTGCCCAATTCTGACTGAAGTACGTTTTTTTAATTTTTAAAACTATAAGTAGAGGAACACCTTCAACTTCATTCAACATCGTTTTATTTCTTGTTATACATATTTACATTAAACATTATTTCTGAAATAATTCGGTAAGTTTACTACTTTTGCTTGTGTTTTCTTTTTGTTTTTAGTGCCTGAAACAGAATTTATGTACATACAATAATATTGAAAAAATAACATTGTGTGTGATATATCTTTTGGATATTCCAGGTTAAACATAAAATATATAGCAAATAATTGATTTAATGCCTCTCTTAAATATGGGGTGCCTTGGTTCAGGTGCTGCTGTTCCATTTTTATGACACAACGATGAATATCTTCATTGTCATCTGAAAACAGAAATATAAATAATTCAATATCACCTACATATTTGTATTTTACCTTTCCTTCATAAAATGTATGGTGAACTATTATCTAGAAGTTGCTTTTCGTCCTGGAAGTAATTCAACCTTAAATATTGTTCGGCATTTTATAGTGTCTTAAGGGTTAGTAAAGCAATTTTACGGGAACAAAGGTCTATAGGAGGTGGTGGATGATAGCAAATTAGCAACGTTTAAAATATATAAAGAATGTACAATTGGTTTCTTTTCAAATGGCCGGTGTAAATTGAAAATAGATCCCCAAATTCTACGATAGTAACATTCTAATGTTCGAGTTAAGAACGGGACAAGCAAAAAACATGCATCGTAAATCTTATATGTATAGCATGAATAAGCCATTGTACTTAATATGAGTATGGTTTATATTTTCTGAAGTTTTTAAATACTTTATTTTCCACAATCTCCACGAAATATACATGTCATATATATAGTAACGAATGAAACACATATTTTGAATGCCTTGCTTTTAAAATTATATATAATTAAATATTAAATACAATTAAAAGAAAAAGATTGTATTACGTTATGAATTAAATTGCTTTGTAAAAGAAACTACATCGGCCATATACTATAAGCCAATATATTTGAAATATTTGTGTTTATTCATAATAATTTATTGTCTGATAGGGATAACGTTCATGCTAGGTACTTTATTAGAAAAAATCATTTTTATCTTCCTCAATATCTTTCTGGCTTTTATTTTATTCTATAGTCTTTTATTTTGATTTCTACAGGGATATCCACTATTTTTCATTAAATCTTGGTTTTATGGAATTTTGGACTTGTTACTATTCTTTCTGGAAGTGATTTGTATTTATTTTAGATGTTGAAGCTTTTTATTTAAAATAACAATGTTTAACTGAAAATTAAAATAATACTTAAACAATTTAGTATTATAACAACCCATGTTTTTCTTATAAAAAGTAAAAATTGTTATATTCTCTAATAAGGGAATGTTTAAAATTATTAAAAATTATATTTTTCCCGATCAACACTGATATTTTGAATTAGTTTACTTCACTAAAAAAATCGAAATTTACTAATACGTCGTCAACTACTAAGTTTAGAGAAATTTCTAAAGAATACAAAAGCATTAAAATGTGAATTTTAGAAAGACTTTTTTTGAAATTTCTACCGGAAGGAGGCCTTCATATCTTACCAAAAACCGGTTTTTAGCAAATATCTTACAAATTATTGATTCTTTACAGATTTATCTAGAATACAATAATATTTAGAGCCCGAATTGGAACAACTTTTGTATAAAAGAAATTTGAAAATTCGGACCAGACGTAAGACTTTACTCTTATCGAATAGCAGTTTTTTTTATACAATCTATATACATGTATTATAAGTGCAAAAGTAATTAGAACTACATTTGGAACAATTTTTCTATAAAAGAAAGTTTAAAATTTGGACCGGAAGTAATGCTTCTACTCATCAAATATCTGTTTTTTTTGGAAAATCTCACAAATTTTGCATTCTAGTCAGATTTATTAAGAACACAAAATTGTTTGAGACACATTTGGAATAATCTTTATATAAAAAAAAATCAAAATTCGGACCAGAAGTAACACTCTTACTTTCTTTTATTTTTTTTTTATTTATTTAACGAAAATAACGTAGAAGTATTTGATTGGGCGGCAAAATCTCCATATCCGAATCCCATTGAAAATATGTGGAGTGCTATGGTGCCGAATAGGAATGCTAATAATGATAGAGTTCAACTTAATATAGAAAATATTACTCAATATGCACAATCTGTATGGGAGCATTTCAGAGGAAGAAACTTATGTGTAACTTTAATAAATTCTATGCAATCAAGAATGCAAGAGTATATGGACGATAATGGATTTTATATGTCGTACTAAGGTTTTTATTATTGCGAAAAGGAAACAAACTATAAGACCAAAATCACATAACCATTTTCTTTAATTTCTTTATTAATTAATTACTATTATACAGGGTGAGTCATTAGTAGCCGCTTCTTCGATTGCTCTTTTGTGTTTTAAATAAAAGAAAAAACAATTAGTGGAAGATCCATGGTTGCTTGTGGCGCATATTGTAACAATACTTTAAGCTCTGGCGCACTTCCGGTTTCGACGGAAATGTACGGAACTTAATTTTTTTAAATGATTCACACTATATATTTTTGGATTTTCTTGTACTGCTTTAAATTGTCTGTTTGACTGTTTTTTCTTTTTCAAAACTGAGCCAATAGTTTTTGAGTTATTAATTTTTTTTGAAAATATTTGACCAAAACACGTGTTCAGAAAAAAATCATTTTCACATTGTTTTTAAAAGTAAAAACATTAACTTTGGCGGTGCTTGTAGCCAAGAAAATTCTACATCATTTGGTAAAGTTGCACTCGACAATGAAATTTTCACGTACCAAAAACTTATTATTTTTAAATGGAACACCTAGTATTTTATTGAGTCATTTTGTTTCTTTCATTTTTGTTAACAATGTCCTATACCTATCTTTTGTAATTTTTGAGATAATCACTATAGGAGCAATTAGCGGTCAATTAAAGACTACGGGCGCTGTTCTATTCACCCAAATTTTCGTCCAATAAAGGCTGGAATGCGGCTGATTGCCTCAGTCAACTGTTGAAGAAAGTGGATACCTATACATTTATTTCAAACTTACAAAAGCATCGCTGTTAGTTATCATCCAAATGAATTATTCTTATGAAGAGTTAATAGATATGATTGACGTTTTGGGTGAATCTGAAAGAAACTTTTTGCTAGTATCCAGACTTTATGCACAGCGATCCCTGGTAGAAGTCAACCGAATCCAGAAACCTTCAAAAATATAAAGTGGACGGTTTGAGTGAACAGAAAGCATTGAATATGAAAGAAGGTGCACAAAAAGCAATAACTGGTGAGGATAAGACGTTTATGGTACTTGCGAGTGTAGTCGAACACCTCCATACTAGTACTACGAAAATTAGTCGTCAGTTAGATGTAAGTCAAATTTGAGAATCCAGAATAATTAGGAAATATGAAATTCACCCGTAGCATATTTATACACAGGGTTAGATGAAAGAAATTTTCAGAATCGCTTACATTTTTGTCAATTGGCAGCAGATAAATTATCCTGGCCTTCTCAACTTTTTGTTGTCTACCAACGAAGCCACCCTCTATTAAAGTGAATACGTTCATCGTCACAATTTCCATTATTATAACACTTAAAATCCCCCATTTTATCACACCTGTAAACTTTCAAAATCGTTGGTCATTAAAACTGTGGGGAGGAATAGTGGGTAGTTACATAATTGGACCTTATTTCTTTGATGAAAATGTTAATGGTGAAGAGTATCTTCGCTATCTACGGACGGATTTTCAAAACTTTTTGAAGACCTCTTCAAATATGTTAGTAAACATAACCTTTATTTTATTTCGATGTTAACCAACAGTGTCAAAAATGCAACTGGACATTGCCGGAATTAAAAAAATTAAATGCGATGCTCTTCATTCTATAAAATTATTACTTTTGGGATAGTTGGATATAACATTTATATTGTTTGACAGTTGACTAAGGATGTCGGGCGCCATCCCTGCCCTCCATTGGTTGAACGAATATTTTGGTGCATAGAACAACAGGGCTCGTAGTTCTTTAATTGATCGCTAATAGCTCCTATAGTGATTATCTCAGAAATTACAAAAGATAAGTATAGGACATTGTTAACAAAAATGAAAGAGAATAAAAAAAGGAACAAAATGACTCAATAAAATACTGGGTGTTCCATTTAAAAAATATAAGTTTTTGGTATGTGAAAATTTCAGGAAGTAGGCTTTGAAAAAACAAAGTTCAGTGAGGTATTGTCGAGTGCAACTTTACCAAATGATGCAGAATTTTCTTGGCTACAAGCAACAACAAAGTTAATGTTTTTACTTTTAAAAACAATGTGCAAATGATTTTTTTCTGAACACGTGTTTTGGTCAAATATTTTCAAAAAAAATTAATAATTCAAGAACTATTGGCTCAATTTTGAAAAAGAAAAAGCAATCGAACAGACAATTTAAAGCAGTACAAGAAAATACAAAAATATATAGGGTGAGTCATTAAAAAAAATTAAGCCCCGTGCACTTCCTGTAAAACCGGAAATGCGCCAGAGCTTAAAGTATTTTTACAATATGCGCCACAAGCAACCATGGATCTTCCACTAATTGTTTTTCTCTTATTTAAAACACAAAAGAGCAATCGAAGAAGCGGCTACTAATGACTCACCCTGTATATTAATTACTAAAAACTTGATATCTGCTACAATTTTTGTTTTAATTTATTCTGGTAAAGGTTAGAGAAATTAATTTTACAATCCTAATTAAATTTTATTACATGATTACCCATTAATTGCACAGAAGTTCAAATATGGGACCTTGTATGTATATATGTATTATTTTTTGTTATAAACTTGTAAGAATAAGTTTATAATATCACTACATACAATTAAATTATGTTATAATGTAATAATCAATACGAAATGCAAAATTTTGCTGTTTTAGAATATGTTTTAATTTTTTTAGAGAGCTATATCTAAAAATGAGGTGTAGTCACCATACGACTTTTTTATACGTATGTGACATCCGAAATGTGTATACAAAATTTGTTCCAAATCAAATTTTAAGTTGCCTCTTTATAAAATAAACCTCTGATTAAAAGTGTATCTTCCGGTCCGAATTTTGGACAATTTTTTTATACAGAAATTATTGCAAATCCAACTCAAAATATTTTTATTCTCTTAATAAATCTCTATAGAATGCATAATTGCGAAATATTTGCAAAATACTGCTATTCGATAAAAGCAAGAGTGTTACTTCCGGTCCGAATTTTGAAATTTCTTTTATACAAAAATTGTTCCAATTCGGGTTCTAAATATTTTTGTATTCTAAATAAGTCTGTACAAAATGAATAATTTGTAAGAAATTTGCTAAAAACCGCTTTTCGCGGTAGGTAGAAAGACCTACTTCCACTAGAAATGCCCAAAAAAGTCTTTCTAAAATTCACATCTTAGTACTTTTGTATTCTTTAGAAATTAGTTTAAACGTGACGACGTATTAGTAAATTTTGATTTTTTTAGTGAAGTAAACTACTGCTTCCGGTCTACCGATTTTACTCAAAATCTAATCTGATCTCAAGAGGAAGATTATTAAAGTTTGGTATTGATAGCTGTAGCCGTTTGGACACTGAGACACAGACAGACAGACAGACAGAGAGAGAGAGAGAGGGAGAGAGGGGGAGAGGGAGAGAGAGTGAGAGAGGGCGAGAGAGAGAGAGAGAGGGAAGGAGGGCGAGAGAGAGACGTTTGCCAAAAGCCACTTTTTCGGTATCAGGCGACCTTAAAACGTGGACATCTGCATCATAATTCCTTACTACGTATAAGAAAGTATAAAGGCAAATATTGCTTTAATTAATAAACCACAAGACAAGGTGTTAAATCGTTGATTGAAGGAATATAAAAGATGCGCAACGCTATAGTAAAACAGCGCGTCTTTCCGTTAAGTCGTCCCACAAACCCCTTGCCGAGAAACATCATCGCTGTCTCGGGCTGTTTCGAATCTCGGATCCAAACGACTGATGCAGTCGTATATATCTCGGTTCCAGTTTTGGCTACGCTCAGTGCTATAGTGGCGCATCTTTATGTATTCCTTCAATCAACGGTTAAACTCATTATTTTTATTTTCTTATACGTAGGATAAGGAAGTATTGTGATGATGAAAATTTCAATATTATCTCCCTCTTGAGATCTGATTAGATTTTCAGTAAAATCGGCAGACCGGAAGTAGTAGTTTACTTCAGTGAAAAAATCCACTCTTACCAATATTTTGTAAATTACTAAGTTTAAACAAATTTGTAAAGAATTCATATATACTCAAAATTAAATTTGAGAAGAATTTTATTAAAAAAGTTTTTCGAAATTCCTACCGGAAGTAGGTCCTTTACTCTCAATCTAAAATCAGTTTTTTGCGAATATTTCGCAAGTCATGCTTTTTAGACAGGTACGTTACTAGTATAAAAGTATTTAGAACTTAATTTTCAATACCTTTTGTATAAAAAAAAATTTTAAATTCGGACCGGAAGTAACACTTTTACTCTTATCGAATAGCGATTATTGCAAATATTTCGTAAATTATGCATTCTATATATATTTATCAAGAGCATAAAAGTATTTAGAGTTGGATTTGGAATATTTTTTGTATAAAAGAAAATTCAAAATTCCGACCGGAAATAATACGTTTACTCTTGGCGAGTAGCATTTTTTTGCAAATATCTCACAAAGTATGTATCCTGTAGAGATTTACTAAGAGACTGGAAGTTCTTAGAATAGGATTTTGAATAATTTTTGTATAAAATAATTTTTAAAATTGTATGATTTGAAACGCTCATACGTATAAGAAAGTCGTGTGGTGGCCACACCTCATTTTTTTTATTTGAATTAATTTAAAAATAAGGTATGAGTTATAATAACAAAACTAAAGATATTTTTCAAAAGCATTTGGGTATATTATCTGTTGAACTAAGCAAATAGAAATAAATTTAGTAAATCAGGGTCACCTGTTATTTAAATTATTTTAGGAAGCTAAACCGGTTCGTTTTATAATCCAGAATATATTATTATGGAAGTAGAGGAAAGGAATGTAAATAAGAAATTATACAATGAGCAGCATTCAACAAATATAAATACTCTTTGGAGATATTTATTTAGTGTGTTTTCAAGACCAGACATCCATACAATTAGAATGTGACTATCGACAGATACGCGCAGCGTTTTTAAACTCACACCGGCCATTCCTAAAGAAACCAATTGTACATGATATATGTAATGAAAATTGAGTATTTGAAAAAAATGGGTACCAATTTCTTGTGTTTATTACTGGTTATCTCCACTTACTGCAGATCCTTAAGTTAAAATTAAATCTAACTATCTACATGTTGTACTTTACATACTTACATTGATTTTACAAATAATGAGCTTAACATTCTCTCCAAAATATCTGCATATAACTTTAATTACACATCATAAAACTCCGTCTTCATCACTAGAAATAGATGATGTATATATTTCCTTTTTTTCCCAAATTCTAAAATTTTAGAAGCTTTGCTTTGAGTTTTTCATAGTGCCAATAAGTTCCTGACTGACTCAATAAAATTGGCTACTGTTCTTTAATTTCACATAGAGCAGGATAATTCGTGTTTAGAAAGTCTCTTTGCTTTGCATAAGTTTTGTCTAACAATTTTATAACGGTTTAATTAAAAACATCGTTGTTAACGTCTTAGTTTCTCCTGATCATTGTCAGTGTCTTCGTTATTTTCTAGTGGTGGTTGCCAATTGTTACAACCGGCTTTTGCATTCTCTTCTTTTTTATTTTACTTGGTGCAGTGTTGCTGTCGTTGGACGGTGTTCTTTTTCTGTTCAGTAATGATTTTAGGTATTTTGCTCGTTCTTATTCGTAACTGTAACATTATCCTCATTGATTGAACTTACATCGCGCTTAATTTTATAAAAATGATATCGATAAAAATGTGTTTTAAAACTACTAACACTTTGAAATAATCCTCTTTTGTTACGTAATGGACACTCAATTATTTTTCCATCCCTAATATGACCGTATAAATGAGCTAAAAAAATTTGTAAGGATCAACCGTGAAATTACACACAATTACCACATTGCAAGAAAATGCTAGTGGTTTGACTTTAGGCAACACGCTTCTATGTGCATGTTGAAACGTTTGTATTTACTGTATTCCATAAAGCATTCGGGATATTTGCAGTAATACCGAATGTTTCGTACATTTCGATGTTTGTATTGATGTTGGTTGTAATCTGATATTGTTCGAAGCCTTGAATTACAAACAGTACATTCATACTTACTATCCATCTTATTTCTACAACAAATAAGTATGTAAATCAATCTATTAATTAGCAGTTATTTTCTTGTGTTATTTAGAGAACATGCACAATTATTTGAAATAGATATGGATATCTTAACATGGCTGCTAAATTTATAACGTAAAAGCACACATACAATAAATATATTCTCTTTTGAAACCAGCTTTATATCAACAATGGACTTTTGTATATATACGTGAGGAACATCGATGCTTCGAAATACTATCAAAAATGTTAAATACCTGTACATAGGCTAATAAAATAATGTACTTAACGCTCCAAACATATCACGTACACACATGGACAAAGCAGGTACTGTTGTTTTGATCTTCTCATTACAGAACATAATAATTCATATACTAATCTACACTTTCTTAATAAAAAAGATTTTCACATAAACATTATTATTAATACTCATCTATCGTAGAAATCGGCAACACAAGCAGAGTTAACAAAACATGCAAGAGCATACAATAGATTATAGAATGTGTAACGCGACTGTCTTTGAGAGCATGCGTAATAGGTATGGTTTACTTGCAATTCTTCACTCATATTCCACACAACTAAGTATATTTATTATATGTTCCAGTGATATAAAAATATTAGTACCTATACCACTTCAAATTCTTTAGTCGCACAAAAAAGGTTTGCTATGATTTGTGCTTCCGATATATGTAATTCAGTTCAATGAGTGAGATCAGTTATAATGTATGTACATACTACGTTAGATAAAGTGAAATAGACGACTCGCTTGTATATTTCAATACCACATATTTTCATTTATCAGTAAATAATATTACTTTTTGCGGACAGTTTTCCTTGCTATAGATAGGGATACTCCATGTATTCGGGAATACTACTTTTCTTGGAGTAAATTTACTTCGTAAAGGGAGTAAATACCCAACTTAGAGCTAAAATTGACTAACTCCTGACAATTTTCCTCTTAAATTAATTTTACCTTAAAAACGGCAAAAATTGTTCTGTTTTTCGAGGAATTTACAGGGAAAATGACCCTTATTTTTTACAGTGTATAGCTTCGGTGCTCCTATAACGTTTCGTGTCATACATAGAGATTTATTAAGAGAATAAAAGCTGGATTTGGGATAATTTCTGCATAAAAAAATTCAAAATTCCGATTGGAAGTAACACTTTTACTCAAAGGTTTATTTTATTAAGAAAATACAGAATTTCAAACTTCATCATCAAACTTCGTCATTCTATATCGATTTACCAAGAGTACAAAAGTATTAGTAGAGCTAGATTTGGAATACTTTTTGTATAAAAAAATTCTCAAAATTCGAACCTGAAATAACACGTACTCACAGGTTTATTTTTTTAAGAAGTTAAAAGTACCTACTTAAAACTTAATTTAGAATACTTCTTGTACAATTTGAAACGCACATACTGCCGTGAACTCGCATAATTTGTAAAATAAGAATAGTTTTAGAGATTGATTTAAGAATTAGTTTAAGCTTAGAAATAAAAATAAAAACAACAAAAAGTCCTATTTAAATATTATTGAGTAAAACGATGCAACAAAACTTACATGAAGGTATACAAAGTTGCATACTTATAGTCAAATTTTTATTATAACAGTAAATGATGAAATATGCAAGAAAAATTTATTAAATAAATATATAAACAAAAGATGTAGAATAAAAATTTATTAAATAAAGAAATATATAAAATAAAGACAAAATAAATATAAGTAATATATTTCTTTTGTAGAAAAGATACACAAAAAGTATGGGTTATAAATCATGAAAAGAAATGAAATTTATATGCATAAGGCAATAAAATGTTATGAGAGTTTATGAAATAGATAGTATTAAAGAATAAAATTTACCTTAGCTTAATACTAGATTAATAAAAAAGGATATAAAAATATGTTAAACATAGAAGCAATCAGCAGTGACATATTTTTTGTATTTAAAAGCTGATATCACAAATAAAAAGGTATCTGTGTTCATGGTTTGTTCGTAACACAATACTTCAGGGACTAGAGGCGGACGTGTTCTACAAGGACAGGCAGTGCGGAATAATAATGGTTATCTTCGACGTGTTTCTCATTTTGCCAAGGCACAGTTCGGCTAAAAGAAAAGTAAAACTAACATTAATAAATGGAAAGAAAAAGTATGTGTCGAACAATGAACAAGGTAATAGGTTCATTGACGAGTACAAGGAAGGATGGTATTAGTAACAAGAATAAACCTACCATTGGGAATCATGTGCAAAGCAGAGGGGACCTTTGAATTGGAAGGTTATGTTGACGTTTAAGTGAATTGTGAACTGTCAGAACAAAATGTGTATGTGTGCGTGAATCAAGGCGGCAACATATGGGCAGCGATTTCACGGGAAAAGTGTATTCCAGTACCAACCTAAACATGGACTAGAGGGCGCAATGGTCAACATAGTTTATTTTTGCCGCTATAAAAAGGAAGACAAGATTCGACAAGACAGACTTTCTGATAACACTTCCGAGAGGAAGGGACTTTCTGATAACACTTCCGAGAGGAAGGGACTTTCTGATAACACTTCCGAGAGGTGAACTTCTCAAAACACTTACAAAAGGAAGATCTCTTAAAGAATAGTTTTTTTTTATTGTTATACTGTAGTTTTTCATTATTTCTTTAACACATATAATCACAGGAATTGATTTTATTTAATACATTTGAATTCATTTGAAGCGTTCATAATGGACATTCAAAATAGATTTATTGATAACAAGTAAGTTTATTATTTCTTTTGAAAATGAAGTTATACGAGTTGTTGGACAGACATTGATTTTTACGTGCGAATGATTAATCAATGTATTGTTGGACAAAAAATAGACAAGTAAATAATTTATCCTGTAAGATTTATTTTAAAATTTATATAGTTGGAATTACAACTAAACAGGATTAATGGTGTTGGTCAGTTGGAGAGATGTTACGTGAAAATGAGCATTTTCTTCATCGTATTGTCTAGACATCATTAATTTCTTTCAAATTAAGCGAATAATAAATTAGAATTTCACAAGGCATAGATTAAGAGCTCGATACAACACGTGCAAATGGTTGTCTAAAGCAATTAATTGAAGCCTATCCATAAATATTATAACATCGATGAGTATATTCATAAATGTACAATAAAAATTTACATTTGTTCATTTGCAGGATAAATATTTATTTTTGTTTGATAGAATAAATAAATAAACAAAAGATTTACATACATTACAACCGGCATTAGGTATAAATGATATGAGCATTTTTCAATTATGTATCTTGTGTAGAGCATAAAGGTGTGCATATAAAGGAAACTATATATTTTGAATCCATAAATTACAAAATAAAAAAAATACATGACTATGTTGAATAGACATACAGTTTTTTTTTTTCTTTGAACAAAACTATTACCTTTTTCCCTATAATGAACAAGAGAAAAATCATCAGCAAATAAGAAGGAATCACAAACATTGCCAGGACCCACAATAGTTATAAGGTACACGACAAAACAATGTAAGATAAAACACAAAACCAATTATAAGTTCTTGGTGTGTAAAGAATAATTTAAAGAGTATAAGGTGTACAAAAGACTATACCCTACGTGTGGTAATACACACAAAAGTATGTTGTTACAGCATATAAATTATATGGCAAGATTGTTATTTAAAATAAATATTTATATGTCACAGCAATACGTATAAGAAAGTCGTGTGGTAGCCAAACATATTTTTTGTTTTAGAATGCAAGTTATTATTACGAACTGATACGACTTTCTATTGAGAATTTGCCCCTGTATGTCTACACAAGATATAATACAATAAGTAAGAGCAATTTAAATAATGCATACTCAAAACTG
This sequence comes from Amphimallon solstitiale, assembly GCA_963170755.1. Taxonomy (NCBI): domain Eukaryota; kingdom Metazoa; phylum Arthropoda; class Insecta; order Coleoptera; family Scarabaeidae; genus Amphimallon; species Amphimallon solstitiale. Next base: position 19,826,120 of record OY720679.1, read on the forward strand.
ATAATTACATGTTTATATGTTTTTATTTTTGTATTATTAATGTGGATCAAAATCTATACCTGAACAAAAGGAACAATTCAAAAAGACAATATGATAATTACCCAGAAAATTGCTTTCTAATACCTGCATAACAACCCTCATTTTAGTCATGTGAAACTAGGAAATAAACTCATCAATATGTAATTATTTCAAGCATCCGTCCGTATTGCCATCTTTGTCTATTTCATGTACGAGGTATGAGGATGTTGATGTCCATTATCTCTGCAGACTTGTATTTAAATAGACATTGCTATAGGCTGCCACTATCAGACGGAAACGGTCTCTCATTTAAATAATAATCAAAATTCACTCAAGTGCAACAGGGGTAAGCTGCTTCAGTGATTTTTGTAGAGGGAACCCCTGTGTTGAATGCAGGGTGCATACGTAAATAAATGTGATACGAACAATTAATGTCCGGGATATGGCGTTTACCGGAGGGATTTAAATGTTTGTGTGGGGGCTTTTTGTCAGGTGCATTAATTATAGTTGGGAACGTCTCTCATTGGGGTAACAGAAGAAAATCATAATTTTTAGGCTTTTAAACGATTGGGAAATAAAGTAAAAATAAAGAAAAGACTGTTGCATTATTTTAAATTCCTATTAATTACTATTAATCCTATAATATTTATCTGTAACAGAGATGCGCGTGCTCGTGTAATAGATTTTTTCATAGGTTAGTATAACCTTATATATTTTTTTTATTATTATAGACTTGTTTCTACTAAATTTAAAGCTATAGTTATTAATCTATATGTTCCCTGTGCATCACAAACAACGTAACATTCTCTACAGCACCAACACCGACACCAAGCCATTCAATTCCCTTGGGAGCTTCTTAAGTATTTTTGGTGCGACTGCATGTTCAATACTTGCATTATACTTATTATTGTTTATGGAAACCCTTTATACTCCAGCTGCCTTTTCTGCTGTTCTTTTGTGCCATGTGCGGTGTCTACTCTCTGAAAAACTGTTGTTTTATGACAATGCTTATTATGCTCGACTTATTCAGATCTTATCTCAGTGGTAGATCTCACGTTACCGCTATTGTTGGCAGGGTGGGCGACACAATTAAGAGTAATGTTTCCAAATTGGCGTCTGTGGGTAGAGGCATACCGCAGGGATCCATTCTCGGCCCTACTCTTTTTTTAATTTATGTCAGTGACTTACAGAATCAAATGAGCTATTGTACTATTACACAGTACGCGGACGACACTTCATGTGTAATAACAGCTAAATGTAAAGAGGAGCTCGTTGTGTTGGCATCGCGTGTGATTGCTGATATGCAGTCTTGGTCATTAAAAAACCGTCTCATTCTTAATGCAGATAAGACAAATATTGTCACCTTCTCCAAAACTAAAAATTTGGATTACAGTTTGTGTTTGAGCTTGGGGGGCAAATCATTGACGGAGAGTGAGTCGTCCGACTTTCTGGGTTTGACGGTGGACAGGTGTCTGCGTTGGGGCGAGCATTGCGCGGGTCTATCTAAAAAATTGAATCCCATGTTGTATGCTATTGGTATGCTGAGTAGGGTTGTCTCTTTGGAGAGCCTGAAATTATTCTATTATGCTTGTATCGAGTCACGTTTAAGATATGCGATCATTTTCTGGGGATCATCTACATACTTTAACGACATTTTCATTATTCAGAAACGTATGTTAGGAGCCATGAGGGGTGTTTCCTCACGTAGTAGTTGCAGACCTCTGTTCCGGGATTTTGAATAATTTTTGTATAAAAAAATTCTTAAAATTCTATTATTTGAAACGTACATACGTATAAGAAAGTCGTGTGGTGGACACACCTCATTTTTTTATAATGCAGCCACTTTTGAAATCTCTCAAACCCCTTTTTAAATCGTATATATACAGTGACCGTATCATCTACACAGAAATTATATTATGGATTTCAAAACATTTTCTAACGTCGTTCATGTATATCAGATATAACAAAGACCCCAGTATACTTCCCTATGGAACTCCTTTATTTATTGTCCTACTACTCCTATTTTCATTATTTATTTTACTTGCAACTCCTTCGCTGATAAGTAGCTTATCAATCAATTTAGCATTTTTCTCTAATTCCCGCATCCTCATAAGTTCAGCATAAGCAATTGAGAAATACTCAAGCAATACTTTGTCCATACTGACACTAATCAGATTCACATAGTCCTGAAGTAGGTCCAATGCATCTATATCTTTCATAAACGAAACAAATACATACTGGTACTTGTCCATTGTGTTCCTTCATGTAATTTAGCATTTTATTTGTAGCATATTTTCCATTAATTCATCCAACATTAGCAACATTAATATCGGTCTGTAATAACCATAATAATATTCATTTGTGTTATAAATATTTTATAAATAAGGTACCTTGAAATAAATAATAAATAATAAGTTGGAGTAAACAAAATAGTATTAATAAAGTATATAATATTCCAAATAGCAAAATGAGTTAAAATATTTTTTGTTACTATATATTCTTCCATTAAGCTTCCTTTTGAAATAATAAAAAGAGACTGGTGAAAATAAAATACGATAATTTTAAGTTTCAAAATAAATTTAATAGTAATTCCACTACAATATTGTTTCGTCACACAGTGACTTCATCAGGTGGATGAATGACTGATATTTTTACAAATGTACAAGATATATACAAAAAAAAAAAATATCAGTCATTCATCCACCTGATGAAGTCACTGTGTGACGAAACAATATTGTAGTGGAATTACTATTAAATTTATTTTGAAACTTAAAATTATCGTATTTTATTTTCACCAGTGTTATGGAGTTTCAACAAGTGTCTCCCTTATCAATTAATTAAATAAAAAGAGAGGTAAAATCGCCATTTATATGATGAAATGTAATATGTACATAAATAGAAGAAAATAGAGTTAATAATAAAAAGAAACAAAATTGAGCATATAAAATTTTATGATATTAATGTGAAAAACTTTAAAAATGTCTAGATTAATTGCTATGTTTATATGTCAATGTACAACATATTGAATAACTGTAACACACATATCTTGACTACTTGTTGTATTACGTCGTGATCACAAATATAATAGTAATTCGTGTAGAGAAGAAATTATTACCAACTGAAATGTAAATATTAAAACCGTCCACATTTAGCCTATGTGATCACGACTGGATAGGTTTATGTTTTAAGATAATTTTTAAATATTACAAAATAAATAGTAAACTCACGCTGATAGAGGAGGAAAATGAGTGCAAATATGTAGTAGTTATATAATTGGTGATGATTGTGATGAAGTACCAACCGGTCCGTGAAGTAAGTTCCTTTTCGCAGCGCTACTAACAGCATTCAGAGCATGCGTACTAGTATTGCTTGTCTATTGCTTTTTCAGTGACGCCATTATGCATCCAAGATAATTCAAGAATTCGTCGACTGCCAGATACGGTATGTAATTCGTTTTTATAAACGTAAGGAACGTTATTCCTGCAGAAATTAATTGCCAAATTACTGAGATTTATTGTGAAATTGCAATTGGCGATAGTATTGTGGGAAGATGGGACATTTTAATGAAGCATACACAAATATGCACGACGGCACACGCAGCCGGCGACCAAATCTTGTCAACAACGATTTGATAAGGCAAGATGATGAAAAACTTTGAAATTGTTTTCGACTGCCTTCTGACGTTTCTTACCAGAAACAATGATCAAAGAAAGTAATTTTTAAACCAATTAGTCATTAGTGGCTAAATTTGTGTTTGCCACAAAACCCAAAAATCAAAATAGCAATCGATGGATTGGGAAAGCACAGGATCTCCCAAAACAAAAAGAAAATCAAAACATTAGTGTCAAATAAGAAAGTCATGTACACCGTATTTTAGAATGTGAAAGCGTTCTGCATCTGATATCTTTCTATTGATTGATTGATTGATTGATTGATTTATTTACTCAAAAAAGATGTACAGGGTATGTACAAGTTTGCAAATAGTCATGAATATATATACATATACAATATTAAACGAAACATAATATATACAAGTAAAACTACATCAAAAATATAGACATGTTCACGTATGTGTAAAAGTAACAGAACAACAAAAAGCACAAGCACTGAAAAAACATTAAAACTAACAATAGCTTTCCCAATTCAAGTTCATGAATTCCGGTATATCATAAATTACATTTTCAAGCAGTATCGTTTTTATTCTATTCTTAAATCGCTTTGTATCAAGGCGTCTAATAGTATCGGGCATCCTATTAAACAAAATCAGAGCCTGATGATTTGTTGCCATCTGCGTTCTCGCCAGTCGGTGATAAGGATAAGCTATATTATTTCGTCCCCTTGTGTTGTAGTTGTGGACATCACTGTGGGTTTTGTATTTGTTTGATTTGTGGATTTGTGTGAGGCAGGCGAGGATATAAATGGCTGGTAAGGTAAGTATTTTTAAATTTTTAAAATAGTCTCTGCAACTTGTGTATCTTGTGATGCCAACTATTGCTCTAATAGCCTGTTTTTGTTGCAGGAAAATTCTCCTAGCTGCTCCACAACCACCCCACAGGATTATGCAATATGTTGCTCTACTGTGAAAGCAGCCATAATATGCTACTTTTGCAGCCTCTGCACCTGCTATTTGTTTAATTCGTCTCACGGTAAAAATGGATGTTGCTAGTTGGTGTTGCAAGTGATCCAGATGTTCATTCCACGAAAGATTACCCGACAAATACACACCCAAAAATTTTAGACTTTCACTCGCCGGAGCACCAGTGGAGAACACAAGGGACTGTTGTTTATCTTGGTTCATTTTCAGACCATTAGCCCAGAACCATTCTTGAGCCTCCTTCGCCACTCTGTCAGTCTCATCCTCCCCATCAATACCGTCTACATTGATTAAAAAGGAGGCATCATCCGCATACAGGAAAGTGCTGTCACAATTCACATTAATAGGGAGGTCGTTAATATATATGATAAATAGAACTGGACCCAGTATCGACCCCTGTGGGACACCAAGCTTCACCTCAGCAGTGCCGGACATCTCGTTCCCCCAACAAACCCGCTGTTGTCTATCTTCTAAATAGCTCTTTATGAATTTTAAGACTGTGCCTCTTATCCCCCAGTACTCCAACTTTTGCATCAGAATCGAATGGTCGACCGTGTCAAAAGTTTTCGACAGATCTGTGCAAAGCAACTTCATATTCTGCTTCGCGTCCATTGATCCCGCCACTTGATCCAGTAGAGGTGAAACAGTCAATGTTGTTTAATACTGAGAGACTTTGAATAAACATGAGCGTGCAATTCAAAACAAAAGGGATTACTTAGTCAAGTCTTGCTTCACGATAATGCTCGGCTCCATATTGCGGGTATCGCTCACAGCCTAATGGAGGAATTCGGTTGGCAGCAGTTCAGTCATCCTTTCTAAAGCTCAGACTTAGCACTGTCTGACTGGACTGAAATTGAGGTTAGCGTTTTCAAAGCGACGGCGACACAAAAACGCTGTGAAGATATGGCTGTCATCGCTGGCAGGAACAACGTTGAGGAAGGTATTGGTCACCCGCTACGAGAGTGTCTCAACATAAAAAAAGAGTTCAATAATGGCCTATCATATAAAAATAAAATTGCTTTGAAAAATATTTGAGGTCTTTTCTTTTACAAAACGCAACTTACTTCCCGATAGTCAAGATATGGCTGTCATCGCTGGCAGAAACTTACGTTGGCCACCCGCTACGAGTAATGTATCAACATAAAAAAAGAGTTCAAAACAAAATTGCTTTGAAAAACATGTTTGGACTTATATTTTACAAAGCGGAACTTACTTCCGGATACATCTCGTATATCTTCAAAATATGAAATGATGGAAATTGGGCTCTCGTTTTTCGGGCTAGTTAATGATTATTTTTAAGACATACAATTACTTATATTAAAACATTAAACTTGATCTAGAGTTGTAATTTACTGTTCGTATGAAGTAGGTATAAGTGTGTACTGATTCAAGAATATGCGTAAGAGTGTATATGTATACATACAATGGCTTACGCACTACGTATGTTTAACCTCATTTTAGTTATCAATGTTGTGTATTTTGTTTTCGACCGTACCTATTTACAGTTTAGAAATAACAACTATTCTAGACGTTATCTACTTATTCTTATTATTATATATCAAGATTTTAAATTATTTTATTATATTCTTAAGTAAAAAAACATACATTAATAAAACACGTTCCTGAAATTAAAGTGTTAATAATAAAGTACTGATAAAAGGGAAAAATAAATTTCCAAAAAAGAATTCACAATTAATTTTAGATACAAGTATTATAATTATTACTTTAATGACGTGCCACGTCCCTGGGAGCATCGAAAACAGATTCACAGTATCACACCTTGCTGACATATTTGTAATCCAATTTTATTATCGCTTGTGGTATTTCGCTCCATAGTACGTTAATTTAGTAGTATTAATCATCATAGCGCATAGCGACCTGCATTTTTTCAAATTTGTGTTGTTTATTCGAATCTGGTTTCGGAGGCATGCTTCACTTACTGAAAAAATGACTTTTGCAAACATATCTCACCCTCCTTTCTCTCTCTTTTTCTATCTGTGATCACGATAGCGGCCAAAGGGCTACAGTTATAAATACCAAACTTTATATTTACTTGTACAATGTTCCTCTTGACATTTGATTAGATTTTAAATAGAATGGTAGACCGGAAATAGAAGTTTTTCTTCAGTAAAAAATCAAAATCTACTAATATCTCGTCAACTACTAAGTTTAGACGAATTTTTTGATTATACAAAAGTACTAAGAAGTGAATTTTAGAAAGATTTTGTGAAAAAGGTTTTCGAAATTCCAGCCAGTATTAGGTCTTTTAGTCTTAGCGAAAAACTACTTTTTGCAAAATCTCGCAAATTATGTATCTTACAGTGATTTATCTAAAACACAAGTATTTAGATCTCGAACTGGAACAATTTTTGTATCAAAGATATTTTAAAATACGGTCGGAAGTAATATGTACTTTATTTTTATTAAATAGCAACTTTTATAAATATTTCGCAAATTTTGCATCCTATATACATTTGTTAAGAACAGAAAAGTATTTAGCGCTGCATTTGGAATAACTGTTATATAAAAAAATGTTAAAATTTGGACAGGAAGTAACACTTTTACTCCGACTCAGTAACAGCTTTTTGCAAATATTTTTCAAATTTTGCATTCTATGAAGATTTGTTAAGACAATAAAAGTAATTTGAACTAAATCTAGGATAATTTCTCAATAAAAAAATTTCGAATTTGGACCGGAAGTAACACTTTTACTTAGACGTTTATTTTATTTTTGTAAAGATACAGAATTTAAAACTTAATTTGGAATTTTTTTAATACTGATATGTTTTTGAAAAATCACCCTCTCTCTCACGATAGCGGCCAAACGGTAATAAAAATATATGAACACTAAACCTTACATTTAAAAATATAATCTTCCTAAGGAAATCTGTTTAGTTTTTCAGAAAATCGGTAGACCGGAAGCAGTAGTTTTCTTCAAAGAGAAAAACTAATTTTAACAGAATCTCGCTAACTACTAAGTTTAGACAAATATCTTGAAAGTAGGAAAGTAATAAAAAGTAAATTTTAGAACAATTTCAAAGAAAAGTTATTCAAAATTTCTAATGCAAGTGCAAGTGTTTTGCTCTTATCGGGAAGCAGAATTTTGCAAAATATTTAAAACTTCATTTCGAACAACATTTGCAGACAAATGTTTTCAAAATTCAGGCCGGAAATAACACTTTTAGTTTTATCAATAATCAGTTTTTGCAAATAGCTCGCAAATAATACATTATATAAAACTTTATTGAAGATAAAAGTATTTAGAGTTTGATTTGGAACAATTCTTGTATAAACGCATTTCGGTATTCGGACCGGAACAGCATTTGTCTTGCAAATATCTCGCAAATGGTGAATTGTATAGACATTTAATTTTCAACAGATGTTAAATATTAGTATACTTTATAATACTTTATCTTTTTGTTAATATTTCTGATAAAAAAATTGTATTTTAATAGTTAATACTGATTTATTAGGTTCATATAGATCTGTGGCTAATATACACATAAACTTATTTTATAATTATTAATAAAAATGGTTATTTTAACTTTAAGTAAAATGTACTTTAAATATCCTGAAGTTTCAAGTTGCATATATGTACAGATATTTTCTAATAAGACGAAGTATGCATTCCTTTTTTTCTTTTTACTTCTTTTAAATAAAATCTAGGTGGTCGATCTCATGAAATAAGAAATACTAACAATCGTAGATTGTGCATTGCTGTGACATCAGAGTGGTCATCGGCCTTAGTTGGGGAGCCGAAGTCGTCACCGTAAAGTCGCACTTGCCGTGGGGGGAATGTGGGCATCCAGGGGTACAGGGAGAGGTTTACGCACTGTTGGATCAAACGTTTTGGGGTCGACAACCGGGCAACCCCGTACTTACATACACACACACTTACCGTACAAATACAGAACAAGGCGCTCACACGACGTACACATACAAGAACGAGGAGGACTATCTTACCTCTGTGATTGCCACATCCCCTACACATTCTTACGACTCTCCTTCTTCCAATGTGCATGTGTTGTTGTATATTTTGTTGTACTGCCGCACGGATGGCATATTGACCGTGCATATGAAAATCTTAGAAAAAGCATTATGTAGAAGGAGAAAGAGACGAAAAAGGATTGTAATTCCGGACTCAACAGATGGTATCTATGATGATGCCAGAGAAAAAGAAGAAGGTGGAGTATAATAATAATTGAACGTATAGTAAATTTAATTTGGGCATACATTTTTACAGTACAATTTAGAAGCATTATAGGTATCTTGGGTACCAATAACGTGTGTGTGTATCTACATTCTCCAGTTGTTATGTAATGCCTTGGAACATCTACAGCTTAATAACATTCTTTTTAAAAATAAACGAAAATACTTTGTATAATTGTATATATGCGCATAGGTAGTCGAAAATAATGTAGGTAGATTAAATAATCAATTACAAAAAATATTCGACAATATTCGTGAAGAGCGCGAATTTTCATGTTGCGTAACTATTTCCTTACTCTAATATGCGCTTACATGATATTTCTCTATTGTCCTCTTATTGAATCAATTAACAACATATCCGGGCTGGTAATCGGAAGGCCGTGGAATCAGGTTTTTCGAATATAAGTTCCGGCAAATAATCGTTGGAAATATGCAATATGAATATATTTGCGTTAAGGGGCACCTACACTTTATAGTCGCTATTTTTTCTTCAACCAGGTGGGAGTACTGTCCAGTTAATAATTTTGTAGCTTTAAATTTATTGTTGAACTATGTACAAGCATTGCTTTTACAATAGTAATGTAATTTTGAAACGCCGATAATATACGTTTACATGATTTTTCTGTACGGTCTTCTTGTTGATTCAATTGAGAACATATCTGGCCTGGTAATCGAAAGGCAGTGGATTCAGTGTTTCGAATATAAGTTGCGACAAATAATCGTTGGTAACAGTAGTATATAGTTATCTTTGTATTAAGAGGTACACTTCGTTGTCGCTCTTGTTACTTCAACCAGGTGGGGGTACTGTCCAGTTAATAATTGTTAATCAGAAATAAAAGTTAATTGATGGAATATGTAAATGCCTGCGATTCCTCTTTTAAAATTGTAACTTAATTTTGAAACGGCAGTTAGTAGTTTTTGATAAAGGACTTTAAATATGGGTGCTTATATATGTATGACTAAGAACTAAAACTGATAATAGAACCAGACAACAACGACCATAGAGAAGCGATAAATGTGTTAAAAGCTAGTACCTGTTTCTTCATAGGCGGGGCTATCGTGGTTGTCTGGTGTCGTCATTTCAGCCCGATCATCTGCCTAGCTGAACGTCTGGCTGGCCTGCCTTTGGTTTGTCTCTCGTTAGCATAGCTTTAAAAACGTTTCCTTTATCCTTTGCATATATTAAGAAGTACCTACTTAAAAGATATAACTTAAGTATAGAAATATAATACATACGTATTTTACCATTTGTCCACGTATTATAAAAGCAACATTATTTCAGTGTAAATATAAATACGTTTCCTTGGTGGCTGTTTATCAATCAAATACGAAACACAAAGGATCCGACAATACTGTCCCATCTCTATGGACGTTGTTCTCTGATAGGACTACCAACGGCTCCTTGAATTAGTAGTTAAATATCTAGAAGTGCAAAATAGAGAGAAAATGATTATTTAGTGATAATTAAAAGCATTAAATTAAAAAAAATTAAAAACAAGATAAATGATGATTATTGTTAAATGATATATTCTTTCGTTTTAGAGTGTCATTGTTAAGGAATAGTCTTTTTTTAAATTAATTTCTTAGAGAAATTTCTATTTAATTAATTAACGTTCAGAAAATAAAATTTTAGGTCACTTATCAACACTATCAAAATTTCGAATTTAAAAGATTAAAAGTAGAATAATATTTTTTCAGAAACTGTCTCAATTAATGCTACTTACTTGACAATACCTCAAACATTTATAAAGGATCGCTATTAGTTATCATCAAAATGAATTATTCTTATGAAGAGTTAATAGATATGATTGACATTTTGGGCAAATCTGAAAGAAACTCTTTGCTAGCATCTTTATGCATAGCGATCCCTGGTAGAAGTCAATCGAAGCCAGAAACCTTTGAAAGTATCAACGAACGGTTCGAGTGAACAGAAAGTATTGAACATCAAGAAAAGAGCCGACAAAATCAATAACTGGTGAGTATAATAAGTTTATGGTACTTGCGAGTGTAGTCGAACACCATACTAGTACTACGAAAATTAGTCGTCAGTTAGATGTAAGTCAAATTAGAGAATTCAGAATAATCAGAAAATATGTAACTTATACGTAGCATATTCGTACACAGGGTTAAATGAAAGAAATTTTCAGAATCCCTTACATTTTTGTCAATGGGCAGCAGATAAATTAGCCTGACTTTCCCAATTTTTTGTTTACCGACGAAGCAAGCTTCTATTAAAATGGATACGTTAATCGTCACAATTTCGTTATTATAACACATAAAAACTCTCACTTTATCACACCTGCAAACTTTCAAAATCGTTGGTCATTAAATGTGTGGGTATTTACATAATTGAACCTTATTTCCTTGACCAAAATGGTAATGGCGAAGAGTATCTTCGTTTTCTACGGACGGATTTTCAAAACTTTTTGAAAACATGAACATTGACATACTTACATAGGTACTTGAGATATTTGAGGAAAAGTGCTACCCGCTAAGAATAGAAGTCTTACATCCGGTCCGGATTTTTTGAAATTACAAAAAATATTCCAAATCCAGCTTCAAATAATTTTTTACTGTTGACAAATATATAGAATGCATAATTTACGATATATTTGCAAAAAATCGCTTTTCGATACGAGTAAAAGTGTTACTTATAGTCCGAAATTTGAAATTTCTTTTATACAAAATGTATTGAAAATTAAGTTCTAAATACTTTTATTCTCGTAACGTACTTGCCTAAAAGCATGACTTGCGAAATATTCGCAAAAAACTGATTTTCGATAAGAGTAAAAGACCTATTTCCGGTAGGAATTTCGAAAAACTTTTTTAATAAAATTCTTCTCAAATTTAATTTTGAGTACATATGAATTCTTTATAAATTTGTTTAAACTTAGTAGTTGACGAACAATTGGCAAAATTCGATTTTTTCACTGAAGTAAACTACTACTTCCGGTCTACCGATTTTACTGAAAATCTAGTCGAATCTGAAGAGGGAGATTATATTCGTAAATACAAAATTTGGAATTGATATCTATAGCGGTTTGACCGCTATCGTGGTCACACACACACACAGGGAGAGAGAGACCACTTTTTCGGAATCAGGGGACTTCAAAACGTGGACTTCTGTCTCGAAGTCGAAAATTTTCATCATCACAATACTTCCTCATACTACGTATAAGAAAGTAAAAATATGAGATATAAAAGTGGTACTTTTATGCCTCAAAATTTTTTTTCTTGAACTCTTGACACGCCTGACAAAGACCTACATCATTCAAAATCCTTTAAATTATGCACAATAGGTATGCAATTTATTAAGGATACATACACGATGGTTCACTGGGAACTGAATCGATCGATTGCGGAAAAACTATAGCTAGGAATGATCTGAAATTTTGACACTATACTAAAGTCCATGGGGGCCATTTTCCTAAAATATTTTCAAGATGGCGGCTCTTCGGGCTATGCCGGAAGTAGGCACCAACTTCCTAATTTTAAATAGAATACCCTGCATATTGTCAGGTTTTTAGATTCTACGTGAAATTCTAAATATATTTCATGCATAATGTCATATATCTAAGTGTAACCCTTTTTGACTTATTGAAATTCTTATGTTAAATTTGACGTTTGCAGGCAGAAAATCAGTAGCACTTTTTCCATATAAAGATGAATTTATTATTTAATTTGAAGTAAATTCTCGCAAATAGATGGCTTAATTAAGTATTATTTGTATAAAATTGTTACAATTATTAATACAGAGTGTGCGAATTATACGCCTGAAAACGAATTTGGAAAAATTGCCAAAAGACAATTTTTTTAAATGGGAAGCGGCAACTTTTATAATTTTATTTTATTCTGCATTAAAAATAAGGATCACTTTGTATAAATATGTCTATTATAAAAATTGGTAGTTTTCGAAATATTGGCAAGTTAGTGTTTTTAACTTCTACAATACATAATGTTTGCATTAGTTATTTTTTCATTAGTTAGCCATTACAGTGTTTACAAAATTATAAATTGTCATTCGTTGAAGAAAAGTCATGTACCCAAAATTTTAATAAGTCATGCCGGGGCGCCTAAATTATACAAACGATGATTATTTAAATTTATTTATTATTTATGGGGAATGTAATAAAGTTATGTCAAGAACATAACTTTAATAACTTGAAGTCCCCTGATATCGAAAAAGATGTTTTTAAATAATCTCTTTCTGTCTCTCTCTCTCTCTCTCTCTCTGACCACAAAGCGGTCAAACCGCTGTAGGTATCAATTCCAAATTTTGTATTTACGGATATAATCTCCCTCTTGAGATCTGATTGGATTTTCAGTAAAATCGACAGACCGGAAGTAGTAGTTTACTTCAGTGAAAAAGTCGAATTTTTTCAATATTTCGTCAACTACTAAGTTTAAACAAATTTATAAAGAATTCATATTATGTACTTAAAATTGAAATTGAGAAAAATTTTATTTAAAACGTTTTTCGAAATTCCTACCGGAAGTAGGTCTTTTACTCCTATCGAAAATCAATTTTTTGCGAATATTTCGCATGTCATGCTTTTTAGACAGGTGAGTTACGGGTATAAAAGTATTTAAAACATAATTTTCAATATCTTTTGTGTAAAAAAATTTTCAAAATTCAGACCGGAAGTACCACTCTCTTATCGAATAGCGATTTTTTGCAAATATGTCGTAAATTATGCATTCTATGTATATTTATCAGGAGTACAGAAGTATTTATAGAGCAGACGCGTTAAGTTCAATTGCACGTCATCGATGACGTTTACATTTTGTCATAACTGTATTAGAGAAACTAAAGTAGTTACTTTGTTAAATTATACTTAAGGGCATTTATTTCATCAGCTTAAATACAGTATTTATAAATTGATCGTAATATACGCATTCATGGCAAAAAAGCACATAATTTCCGTTTTAGTATTAAATTTTTTTGTTACATACTTTTAATAGACTAATAGTTCAATTCGGTGTTGGCAGATAATAATAATAATAATAAAAATAATAATCATATCTGTCAAAAAAACGTGTATTCTGTAAATTTTTCATATTTATTTTTGCTTTGATATAAATTGTTTAAAAACAGAAGTGTACATCCTGTTTATTATTTATTTGCGTCCTTTGAATATAATGCCGAAAGGTTTCTGTAAACAGTCGAAGCTTTCTACAAACTTTTCTATAATCATCTGTTGAATTTAATGTGAATAGTGTAAGTATTGGTTATTTTAAATTTTATTATGGATACGTTATAAAACATTTGTTTTTCCACATCTAAATCAATATAATAATAAGTTGAGAAAGACTGAAGTCTTAGAGCATTTCAATTACTAAATATATTACGTTATAGTTATTGTATTGTGAATAATTTTTTTCTTTGGTTATATCAAATGTCACTGACAGAAATGAAAATAGATCCGGCAACATATACCAGACGAGTCGTAATGGATCTAGTATGACGTGCAATTGAATGTAACGCGTTTCCACCATAGTGCTAGATTTGCAATATTTTCTGTATAAATGAAATTTCAAAATTCGGACCGGAAGTAACAGTTTTACTCTTAGGGAGTAGCACTTTTACTTTCTTATACGTAGTACAAGGAAGTATTGTGATGATGAAAATTTTCGACCTCAAGATTTTAACAGATGTCCACGTTTTTAAGTCCCCTGATACTTAAAAAGTGGTTTTTAAAAAATGTCTCTCTCTCTCTCTCTCTCTCTCTCTCTCTCTCTCTCTGTGTGTGTGACCACGATAGTGGCCAAACCGCTGTAGCTATCAATTCCAAATTTTGCATCTACGAGTATAATATCCCTCTTGAGATTTGATTAGATTTTCAGTAAAATCGGCAGACCGGAAGTAGTAGTCTACTGCGGTGAAAAAATCGAATTTGGTCAATATTTCGTCAACTATTTAAACATATTTATATAGAATTCAAATGTACTCAAAATTAGATTTGAGAAAAATTGTGTTAAAAAAGTTTTTCGAAATTCCTACCGGAAGTAGGTCTTTTACTCTTATCGAAAATCTGCTTTTTGCAAAAATTTCGCAAGTCATGCTTTTTAGACAGGTACTTTACGAGTATATAAGTATTTAGAACTTGATTTTCAATAACTTTTATATAAAAAAAAATTCAAAATTCGGACCGGAAGTAATGAAAAATAAATCTCTTGACGTAGAACTTCGCAACAGTACGAAATTCTGAGTACAATATTTTGCCAGGTAAGGTATTGATAAAATAACTAATATGGTTAGTATTGTCCAAAATGTACTTGACATGATAATAAACGAACTTTAAAAATACCTAAGTTGTTTTAGAGAATACAAAATTCGGGAATATATTACAAAGAATAATACGGCTAGTTTGTAAATTTAAATTGCAAAAAAAAGACACTCTTCTTAATTACCACGTGCCAACCAATATAAAGCTGTATTACACTTATCAATTTCTTGACCAAGTTATTGACCAAGAACTTGATCAAGTTAAAATTGACGACAAGTCGTGTATTACACTTGTCAAGTCGAGTTGATCAATTTCTCGACCAAGTACTTGTTGAATTAGAACATGGTCTATTTTACTTCTCAAGTTTTTAGTGATTTCTAGTAAAATTCACGTTATAAAGTTTTTTGCCAACTGTGTAAAATGTAAACACAAATTCTATTTTAGAATACTGTTAAAAATGACATGTTAATTTGATACTTCTTGAAGGAATTGTATGCGTAAATTATTTCTTTCTTTTATGTCTCTTGGGCAGTTATTTTTACATTCAATATCAAACACAAATCTTTGGTAAATGTATTATTTTTTTTATTTCGTACTTTTGCTCTATTGGTACTACTAATTCACCTAAAAACTTGGTGAAGAAATTGATAAGTGTAAAACAAGCAAGGTCAACAATAACTTGACCAAGAACTTGACCACAATTTCTTGATCAATAACTTGTCAAGAAATTGATAAGTGTAATACAGCCTTAACTTCAAACGCCATGAAAAATCCATAACCACAGTAAAACTAACATAAACTAGGTGGCTACTTCCGGCTAAGTTGCATCTTCAGTAGCTAAATTTAACCATAAAAAACAACGCTAAATGTAGAGTTTTTTGGTGAAGAACATTTACCCTAATTAAGAACGTTTATATGTAACCTATTTTTCTTAAAGATGTTTACTTAGTTGCGGAAATATATAGGCTACTTTATTTTCATTAAGAATTACGAAGTAGCAAAATTTTAATGGCTGATGGAAAGAAAAGAGTGACGGAAAAACCAAAGAAAACTTGACATAGGAGATAGGCGTAGGAAGTGGAAATACTTAATGAAGCGGTAAGAAGTTAATTAACAAACAGAATAAATAAAAAAATAAAAATTCTATTGATTATTTACTAAATACAGATAAATATCGTAGATACTGAAAATTGTTCTCATCCATAAATAAACATATATGATTAACTGCCTTCATAAAAAATTCTATTAAATACGTATATTCATTTTATGTACGTGATATATATTTAGAGATTATTTTGCGCGCACTTATATATCACATGGGGTGACTTCATAAATATTAATATGAAATAAAAGTGTTATCTAATCTGTTGGTGGTTAGAAATCCTGTTTGTGTGCGATATAGCTTTTAATGTTACAGTAAAATTAGATATTTCTCTGAATTAACGTTTCCGTCTTTGTTTATTATTTAGTTAGCCAAATGATGATTTTACATATTATATTTACGTGTCATACGATTTAATTTTATGTTTTAATTTTGTATAATCACCATTTTAATTGGTTGTTTATATATATGCTGACTTTTTGCTTGTGTAAGTAATATTGATGATTTTTTATTTATAATTTGCAGATACTCTGAACTCTGTTGAATCCGATTTTACATAATATACATACATATATGTATGTATGTAATTGTATATAGTAAAGAATTTAAGGGGTAACTCCGCTGAAAATGCAACTGCAGACACGTGTTTCAAACTACTTGGTTCTTGTGCAGTGTAGCCAAGGGATAGGATGGAATAACCTTGGAGCTGAAAAACATCAATGTGCTGTCTCTAGTCTGTAAGTGTTATGAATTTTTATAATAGTTTCAAATGTTCAGTAGCCTTTATTACAGTTTCCTCCTGAAGATGTTATTAGATTTATAACGAAATATTGAGGATTAAACAAAAGAGCACATAATAGCCTTTTATTGACCAATATAACCCGTAATTGCATTCTCATATATTTATATACATATATGTATGTATGTAATTGTATATAGTAAAGAATTTAAGGGGTAACTCCGCTGAAAATGCAACTGCAGACATGTGTTTCAAACTACTTGGTTCTCGTCAGTGCAGTGTAGCCAAGGAATAGGATGGGATAACCTTGGAGCTCAAAAACATCAATCAGAGACATACACAGGGGACAGCCCACCAATTGAGGCTTCAGCCAGAATGTCCTCGATACTGAGGAAGAATCTAACGTCGCCGCGAGGTAGACATTGTCCACCTGCGCGCCATCTGAACCCACAGGATAAAAATAAAGAAAAAAATATTGCGGATCATAGAATTATCAAGTAAAGAATTTAATGGGGTAACTCCGCTGAAAATGCAACTGCAGACACGTGTTTCAAACTACTTGGTTCTCGTCAGTGCAGTGTAGCCAAGGAATAGGATGGGATAACCTTGGAGCTGAAAAACATCAATCAGAGACATACACAGGGGACAGCCCACCAATTGAGGTTTCAGCCAGAATGTCCTCGATACTGAGGAAGAATTTAACGTCGCCGCGAGGTAGACATTGTCCACCTGCGCGCCATCTGAACCCACAGGATAAAAATAAAGAAAAAAATATTGCGGATCATAGAATTATCAAGTAAAAATTTAATGGGGTAACTCCGCTGAAAATGGAACTGCAGACACGTGTTTCAAACTACTTGGTTCTCGTTTCTTGACGAGAGTTGTAATTTTATATTTTGTGGAACAAATACAAAAAAAAAGTAATATATTCGTGTGTTTTAAGTTAAGTATATCTTATGATTGACTCATTATGAGAGGAACACTGAAAATTTAGACTATGTGTGTTCAGAAATAGGGCAAAACTTACGTTTTGAATTCAAGTTTTCTCAATAATTATTTTGTAAATTAAGTTGAAATAAGGCTGTACGTTTAGAGTAAGATTTATTGAAGATACCTAAAGGACGTTTTTTCCCTTTGTGGCAAAATAATATAGAAAACATATGGTAAACTCGAGTCACTTTCTAGACTCCATCTATAAATATTTAAATAAGTTTTACAAAATTTAATTCTTTAGGTACCTCAGAAAAACCTTAAAATATTTGTTGGTTTTTGTTTAAATAAAATCGCTGCAAAAATAACGGAGAAAAACTTGAATTTCTAACCTCTTGATTTCGGTAGTCGGCAGTTCCCCCTTAACCACTTACTAAGCAAACGCGGTGCATGCACACTCAAATAGCATTTATGTCATGGAGGCGCTCTGATTTTCTAGTAATTTGCATTTAAGATGCATTTTAAATGTATGGGAGCTGGTGTAGGACCTGAGTTTCGTTGGAAGGTTATTATAGAATGTTGGAGCGACGTACGAGAAGGACCTTTCGAATAGTGCATACTATTTTGAAACTTAAAATCACTGTATTTTGTTATGGTGTTTCAACAATTGTCTCTCTCCAATTAATTATTTATTGAAATATAACTCTCCTATCGCTTAAAATACCAGAAAAACAAGATTGTTATATGTAAAATAAGAAAATAATAATCCCTTTTTCGGTATTAGGGAAATTCAAAGAGTGGATACTTTAAGTCGAAATTTTCGTCCTTACAATCCTTCCTTATCTACATATAATGGGCATCACATAACGTTCTTATACGTATGTGTGTCCCGAATACTTAATATAAAATTGTTCTAAATTAAGTTCTAATACTTTTATCTTCTTAATGAAATAAATTTGTGAGTAAAAGTGTTATTTTCAGTCCGAATTTTGATATTTTTGTTTGATACAAGAATGATTCCAAATCTAGGTCTAAATACTGTTATATTCTTAATAAATCTGTATAGAATGAATCATTTGCAAGATATTTGCAAAAAACTGATACTCGGTAAGAATAAAAGAACAAAAAGTTTTGGTGCGGATTTTAAAATTTTCAATTCTGAATTTTGAAATTATTTTAATACAAAAATTATTCAAATTCAAGCTTCACATACTTTTATACTACTACTACTATTGTTACTTTCGGTTCGGATTTTCAAATTTCCCAGATATTTGTAAACAAATGTTATTTGATAGAGTAAAAGTGTTATTCCAGTCTGAATTTTGAATTTTTCTTTTATACAAAAATTATTCAAATTCAAGCATCAAATACTTTCATACTCTTATTATATCTGTCTAGAAGCATGACTTGCGAGATATTTTTCAATAAGAGTAAAACATCTACTTTCGAAATTTGAAATTAGTATTTGACAAAATATTGGTGAAATTTGATTTTTTCACCGAAGTAAACTACCACTCCTGATCTACCGATTTTACTCAATATTTAATCAAACGTGAATTTAAGAATAATTTTATAAAACAAGTATTTAGAAATTTCTACTGGAAGTAGATCTTTTATTAGTATCATCGAAAAAGATTTTTTTTCCGAATATCTCGCAAGTTATGCATTCTATATGCAGATATATTATAAAAGTATTTAGATTGATTTGAAACACTTTTAGTCTTTTCAAAAAGCGGTTATTTGCAAATATTTGACAAAATATATTTACACTGGACTTATATTCAATTGAGGAAATTTGTGATATGAAGTTCAGTTATAATTGATCGAAGAATGTTTTGATATCGGAGTTCAGTAGTAATAAGCAATGATTTGGATTATTATGAGCACATTTTTTTAAAATTTATTTATTATCTTAATTTGACTCAAACCTTGATGTATCAATAGAAAAAATTAAAAGTTGTTGTGTGTAATTAAAATTGGAATTTCGTTGATTATCGCTTGCGATCGAAACCTGTTGCCCTATCGATTGACCCATAAAAGCAATTTATTCCTGCTTGTTGGCTCAATATATGTATATATATATACTGAATTGTTCAGTTCGATGTTCGGCATATTTAAGTCTGGCGATTGAAAAATATACACGCTAGACGTGAATGAAACTGTGAAACTGCGGACTTTCTATTATTAAAGACATTTATTCTTGCCAATGTTAGATTTATTTAAAAATAGTTCATTTTCGAAGACGGAAGGCGATCTAGAACATAATTTCGTTGTTTAAAACGTTTTAGAATCTATGTTTAAAAGAAAGATAAAGGAAGAAAACCTTTTTGTTTTGCCTAATACAAATTGAAGTGAGACTCAATCAATGTAAGTTGAATTAATTATTTGGTGAAACATTGGGATTTGTGACATTAATAATAGTAGTCAACCTTTGTATGTGAATTTAAAAATCTTTACTAAGAATTGTAGTTCTATTGTAAATCGTTAAATTGACATGGTTTCAAAATTGTTTAGATGTATATATTACTTGAATACTCTACTATCGGTTTCAATTTATTTTAAATGTATTTTTATAGACTACTTTTATAGTTTTCTGCTTAATTAACATTTACATTATTGTATCTCTCATGTTATTAGTATACCGGTTGTGTCAAATACCATTAGCCATAGAGAATCGGTTTATACGTATGTATGCAGTGCGGTAATCCTCTATGGCTAATGTTATTTGACACATGCGGTATATAGGTACCAAACTATTTGTCTGTTTTCCAATCATGTAATTGTTTTATATTGTATTCGAATATTAATTTTTCTGTTATAACTAGGTTACATTTTAATGAGTTTTGCATAGTTTTAAAACTTAGAAAAACTTTCCTGTATTTGATTATTTGCTCAAATATAGGTCACTTACTTGAAACAATTAGTTCCTACGTGGTTCAAATAATTTTTAATTTGCTCAAGTAAATGATTATTAAGAGAAGAAATATTTATTAAAAGCAAGCGAAATAACTTCATAAATAAGTGACGTATTTGTTCATATTACTTTAGGGCTCGAACCTTGGACCACTGCTACTGAACGTATTTATTAAAGACAATTTTGTTGAAGTTATTGGAATTAGCCCAGCTAATTCTAGACCTAATTTGTTGTAATTAGTGTTCTTGCAATAAACAGCAACCAAAAACTGCGAAATGTTCATCATTCTTTTACTCGAAGATGAAATAAAATAGACCTAACTACATGATCGATGGCAATAACATTGCCTATAAATCTACTATGATAGATCTGAGTGTAACGTTTGCTGAGAAGCTCACTTTTTAGAACTATGTTTTGATTATTATATCGTCACCATCTAAGTTACCTCGTTTCATCTTACGAGTGACCTAGAAATTTATAAACAATACTGCAATTCGATCATTGTCCATTGCAAATATTATCAGTGAAGGAGAATATGTTTCAGTAACATATTATGCATTCTACAAAGTTCAAGATAATTCTATGAGCGTTTTAAAAATAAATTTTTAAAATTTCTTGAGTATAAAATTGATGGATTTTATATCGCATATTCCAAGTATTGGTGGATCGGTATGGCTTTGTGTCGGTTTCATTTAGGTGTAAGCACAGTGTTGCTAGCAGTTCGTAGTTGGTATCCTCAATCACTTTAACTATGCGTTTAGAAACCCTGAAGTTGGCCAAAATATGAAGAGCTAAATATTAATATGTAAATTGAAAAATTTGTATAATAAAATTGATGTTGGAAAAACTTCGCAAAAATAGTGAGAATGCTAGCCAAAGTTGTTTTAACTAGAATTGTAACATTCCTAATTAACATAGTAACATATTACATGTTAATTACGAATGTTGAAATTCTAGTTTGAACAACTTCGGGTGTTTAATTGTGGGATGCATAAACGGATCCTCAGAGGTAGTGAGACACTTAAGTATTTTGTTGAAAATTAAATTTGATAGAAGCTTAAAAGGCTTTTTCCGTTTCATTTTTAAAACTACAGGTACATTAGTTCACTCATTAATGAAAAGATGGAAAATTTCTCTTTATTAAATAATAAAGTAGTTTCCTTTAAGATACATATAGATAACATTGTAATAAAGGCTAATAAAATGCTTGGATTCCTCATTCGTTCATGCTATCACTTTACTTCAATTTCGGCGCTTAAAGTATTGTACTTCTCCTTTGTTTATAGTCAACTGCAGTACTTAAGTACTATATGGAATCCGATTTATGAGATATACATTAGTAGAATCGAAGGGGTTCAAAACAAATTCCTAAAGTATTGTTACTTTAAGCAATTTAAAGTTTACCCTCACGGAATTTCTTATGGTGATTTGCGCAGCTACTTTAAATTAAAATCGTTAGCAGCACGCAGAAAGATGAGTGATTTTTTAACATGTACAAAATTCTTGACAAATCTGTTTGATTCACCCACCTGTTTGTCATCTATATCTCTTACTATACCTCAGAGGACCTTACGAAGTCATGATTTTTTATATATAACAAAATTCAATACTAATGCAGCAATGAACTCTCCTCTAGTGAGAATCTGCAGAACTTTCAATCAAATCGATATTGACATTTTTTATCTCAATAGTCGCCAAATTAAATATCGTTTACTTGATGTGGTTGAGTGAGACGCGACTAGGAATTTCACTACAAAGGCTTGTATTTATAGTTTGATTGCCATATTAATTAAAAAATTATTATTAATTAAAAATCTATTATTCTCCAAACAATTAGTGTCTCTTTGCCTTGTGGTGTGAACTTCTCCAGCTCGCTCTATGTAACATTCATTACATTGTTATCTTTGTTATTTCATTAATCAATTGTGATACGTACTAAATTTTGTAATTTGGGATACTCTATTAGGTACGTCCTGTTTGTATCCGCTTCAATAAATAAATAAATAAATAAATAACAAAATAAGATGATGTATGAGGATATAGTTATTTAAATCTATGTAGTGGTGTTGCAAATGTAACTATCCGTTACTAAAGTATGAAGTATATTTGTATGAAATATTTTATTAAAAAATATAATTTAGAGTAAATAACTTTGAACAAAATATTTGAATTTAAACAATTATTAGTCTTACTTGTATCTGCGAAGGTCGATTTAATTATAAAAGTTTTGTTTGAACTTATAGTATTGATGCAATGTAAAATAAATTTTATGCCATGTACTACATTCTATATAAGCATATTTGTGTGATTTAATATCAGTCGGGGATTTTTATGGTTTTATATAGAATATCTCGCCTATCGTAAAAATGGCTCCTTAATGGCTTTTGCATTTTACTTTTAATTTTGAGTTGGAATGTTTTGTGTGATACTTTTAACGAATTTTATTTATTTAACGTAGTATATATTAAAATTAGTATATAAGTAAACATTTTGTTTGCACCATGTAATAACTATACATATTCTCGCATCGCACATTTGAACGACTACTCGGTAACGAATAAAAAGTAACGGATATTGAATTCGAAAGTAACGGATAATTACAAGTACTGAAAAGTAACAGAATCCAACATTACTATGACTTAGAACTTTAATAACTATTTCCATCTTAAAACATATATAATCAGTAAAGATTAAAAAAGAAGTATTTTGGTGTCTAAAATAAAAGTAATAAAAATAGAGTTAATGTGGTTTGTTAAAACGAAACGCTAAAATTTCCTTTCCAACACTCCTATCCATTAACGAAAAGAAGATTGAAAACCTAATGTTTTTGTTAAAATATCTTTCAAATGAAAGCTAGTCTTATTTTCATAATATACTAGCCGTTATCCGCGACTTGACCCGCAATCTACACTATTGCAAAACTGCAATTGCCTGTTTGTTATATATCGAGATAAAATATGAACCAGATTTTAAGTCTAATTATGAGCTTTCAAACGCAAAAAGTTGTATCTTTGATATACTCAATATTGCAGTCAATTCGAAGCGTATCTGAGTGGACATAACACGTTGTATTGCAAGATATACGCTATACTCTCCGCAACTGTGACGTTTTTCGGCAAGTGTCATCTCAAACTGAACTTGATTGATGGCTTCGACAGTTCATAACCCGCAACTAAGGTCAGATGGATATTCCACCGTCAATTCTGTCGTTTCCTGTAATATTTAAGTCAACCTAACGTGGGCGTTAAGTCGTCATTGTCACCTGTGCCGACCGACCTCCATATTGAATATGAACATTTCGCATAGACTATAGTTATTGTATTATTGCGCTTTACTTGCGTATGATGTCTAAAAGTATACATGTGAGAAAATGTGGTTTTATTGTTATATTTCGAGATGAAGTATGGATCAGATTTTAAGTCTGATTCTGAGCTTTCAAACATAAAGGTTTTATTAAAATCGGTCCAGTAGTCTTTGCGTGATGCTCGAACAAACAAGCAGAAAATTACGGTTTTATATATTTAGAGATTTGAGCTCCTATAGCCAGAGAACATGAATATGATACCTAATATTTTTTGGTAAATTGTAATTATAATAATTTCTTCATGGCTTAATAGTAGAAGAAATACAAATGTCCAATTGTAACAATTAAACAAATTTGGGTGTCAATATTTTATTCATATTCAAAACTCCTGAACATTATCACTCAAGCGACCTAGAGGGTTTTCGATTACCAGGATTCAATTATTATACAAAATAAAACGTACAAACATGAAACGTTCAAGTTCATGGAACTGTGATTAGAGTGTAGGTGTATATGTGTCTCCTTATATACTTACTTCCTAGTTACTTTTTTCGATTGATTGATATTGTGTATAGGTAATTATGAAAATCACTAATTAAGTAAAATTCATCCATAGAATTGTTCATGAAAGCAGTACAAAACGACGTATAATCGTCTTTGTCGTTACTTGACATATAAATGGACAAAACAATATAATATTTGATTTGAGTGTGGTTACGTAAGTTGTTAAATTCCTCTTGGGTATAAACAACGTATGGGGGTCGTCACTAGGCGTAGCACACCACCGGAGGACGATGAACTCGTTCTGTAGCGGAGCACAAGTTAAAAGTGGACGCCGTACTTGCCCATTTAACTTAACTCTTCCTGCCGCGCTCGGATAAAAATACAGAGGTTCTGTATGCGTAGAGATTCGATGAATATGTGTATGTGTAAGTATAAGTTCGTACGCTTTTGCTCATAAATTGGAAATGTCTGTTGCGCCCTCAAATAGAACCTCTTAAGAGAAATAAGAAAATGATAAAAACAAATATCAGGGTAACATTTTTAAGCAACGTAGTACGTCAGTAAAAATGATATTTTTCCTTTATTAATGTTCAAATTATTAACTTCGATAATAATTTAAATAAAGCCAAATTAAAGTTTGTACATCAAAGTTCATTTAGTATATCGTTAATTTAGAAAACTTGAAGCACTATTTAAATTATTACGAAATCTTAACACAGCGATTTTGTAATAATTTAAATAGTGCTTAAGGTGTGTAAAGAAATATGAAATAAGTCCTTGGGTTGATACTTTACGTATATTTAAAACGTTATTAATTAAACTGTCTTATTTTTGAATTTACACTAATATATGGACATAAGACATAATTTGCGATCTACTCGCAAAAACAGTTTTTCGATTAAAGTGAAATACCTTCCGTAAAAATTTCGGTTGAAATTTGGAAAAACCTGGTTACTTATAAAATTGATTCGAAATTCACTTTTGAGTACTTTTCTATTTTTCTTAGAAATTAGTCTAATCTTAGTATATAGGTGATGAAATATTGGTAAAATGTAATCTTTCTCTGAAGTAGATGAAATATTATTTCCAGGCTACTTATTTTACTAAAAATTCAATCAGATCCTGATAGGTAAATTATAATAATTCTTAAAATGGAAGAGAGAGAGAGAGAGAGAGAGAGAGAGAGAGAGAGAGGAGGGGGGGGGGCAATTGTGTTTCCAAAAAACACTTTTTTGGTTTAGGGGATTTCAAAACGTAGACATTTGTACAAAATTCATCATCACAAGACTTTCTTAAACTTCAAATAAGAAAGTAAAATGAAAGTCGCGTAGAATGATGGTTTTCTATGTTGAAATTATGGTCTTGATAGAGTTTAATTTCACTAGAAATTAACACTAAAAGCTTTACTGTTTTTTTTTACAGTAGAATATGACTTTTAAAGAAATAGTTATTTGTGTAACGATGCAGTAAATTTACAATTTTCATCACGAATGTGGATATTGTAACGTTTTCGGGTTCCAATAAACAACTCGTGCAATTATTTATTTAAAACAGTCTGTATATTTATGTAACTTAAAATTATTTAACAATATAAAAATATAAAAACTAACGTAACACACTTAAACTACTACAATTTAATTATCACAGGTATTTATTTATTTCCATTACTAATATCTCTGTCCGTATTTATGTAGCAGTTCTATTTATATAAGACGGCACTACTATATTTATTTATTTGGCTACCACTATTTATTTCTTCGCACTCGATCCCGCAATTACTTCTCCGCAATGAATCATGCCGCCTTATATACGTATGTGAAAACATCTCGAAGCATTCTCGTAAACTCCATCTCCCTCTCGAATGCCTGTAGAATATTCCTAGACATTCTGTCTCCGCTGGACTATGCCGTACAGCGTGGAGATTGATTTATGGTGGTGTGTAAATAAGAGCGTTTTTATACGTCGGGCCGAGATGATTTATGGTCTCTTTTTGTGCGTGTGACAATTTCGTTTTTATCGCGCCGAGAGGTCTGCTTCTTTTATTTAATGTAAACTCATTTCGAATGTCTGCTGGTTTCGTTACAATATTAATAACCACTATGAGTGATGAAAAATAACTTTAATGCCTAGTTGCACATTAAATTTCATCTGAAATCGTTCCTAATAAGGCAAAACGAATCTTTATTTTACTTTTGAATGTTGATTATGATGGTATAATTATTACTATGTTCCGCTATCAGTTGTTAAATAGTGACAACTTATGCAAGCCAACATGCATCAAAATGTAAATGTATACTAATCAAGATTATGCAATCATTAGGGATTGCTCTCAGAAGATATTCGTGATGAGCCTTAATAAAAATTGAGTCGACTCGTCTCCCTGCGTTAGCTCATATTGGATGTATATTGTATGTATTGGTTGATATTTTATTGTGTAATATAAATGCATATATGTAGTGATAATTCTATTTCTACATCCATTGGTTTATTCCAATCAATTAACGGCTGAAATTTACTATGAACTACTTCAGCAAGATTACTATTCTTTCAACTACCTAACTTATAGCGTATATTTCTTCACTAAACGTGTTATTTACCTTTAGGAGACAAAGAGTGTGAATGCGCTTCGACACTGAACGAAGTGTACCTAAATGTTGACTGGTAAACACTCTATATCTGATGCTAAATTAGGCTACTTAGAGAAATCTATATAAACTCGAACTAGTGTCATTATAATGTTAAATATTTTTTACTCGGCAGCTGAATGTCAATTTTTCATATCAACTTTGTTTCGGATACTAATGTTTCTTGTAAATAAAAATTGTTACTACATTTGAAGACCTCATGCATGAGACAATACTGTTGAAATATTTTTTCCGATTAACATTAAATTTAAATATTGTAATGCAGTGCATATTTCCAGAATTTAGAAGTATTCTTAGAGTTTATTAAATTTTGAAGCAAATATATGATTAATAGCATGAGCACATCGACACTTTTGTAATGAGTAATGCTTAAGTTAAAGAGGGAATTTATTATGTAATGCATAACATACTATATTTCCTTTACAACCACTTATTATTTACACATAAGTTTTATCTCATATAAATAATTCTGGATATTACTACACAATTTGAAAAACAAAGTGAACTATTTCAAGGTTTACCTAATTTATTAGTTATATAATATTCTTAAATTTTTGTTCGTAATAACACCTGACTATAATGCTTAACATAGAATAACTGAATATATGAAATTGAAGCATTAATTTTCGCTTGTTACACCATATTGTAATATGTTTAAATATAGATACATATGCATTTACACGTGTATAGAGAAAAATCATTTCATTTCTTGATTTTTCATTAGATATCTGAGTAACCAATAAAAAAAAAAATCTAGGATAAAAATAATAGTAAAATAAAGTAAGGGAAGGGCTTAAAGAAAAAAAACGGTATTTTAAATCAAAATTTATTTTTAATAAAAATAGTAGGTACGCCTTAAAGGTCTATACTAATAGCTGGTAAGTTACATCTAAAGCAATTCAGTGCATTGGTTGTTATATATTACAAAATATACACTCGTATATATGTATAGATTATATTTTATATATGTAATATATAATTATAGTCATAATACGACATTCTTATGCGTTTGTACGGCCAAATTTTGTAAAATTTATAGGTACGCCCTTGTTCCAGATTGACTTTTGAAGACAGTTGTACCTAAATTTACTTCGACTAAATTATTTCAAAAATATATGTAAAAGAACTGTTACATAGGATGCGAATTTAGAATTCTTTATATAAACAGTTTGCCAAATTAATTTTAAATTCAATACAATTCAATATTAGGAAATTACGCGGATACATGAAATAACAAGAAAGAAAATAATAACGGGTAAATTCCTCTTAGTGCAACCGTAGACACGTGTTTCTGACTAATTAGTCGTCATCAGTACGGTGTAGCCAAGGAATAAGGTGGGAATGACTGAAATTTGAGGATCTTCTAGCTGAAGCTGCAAATGGGAGTCTGCTGAAGTTACGGGGCTGATTCCTCACATGACACATAGTATCAGTGCCAAATACCAAAAAAATAATACATCCTTAAACAAGTGAATAACAAAAGAGTTTCATCTGCAGTGGAAATATGGGCGTTCTTGGCGGTGGGCCTGGGTACACGCCTGTTGCGCTGTTTTTCCTTGTTTTATTTAGAATATTAAAAACACGTTGAATAAAAATACAACATAGGTACATTGATTTCATGCCTGCTACGTGCATATCGTTTATACGTATAAATACTTAGAATACAGCTTATATTGACATCAGATTTTAATATTTATGTTATAAATGTATTATGTCCTATTTTTAATGACTTTTAAAATGTGCAAAACTTTATTTTAATATGTTACCACCAATAACGTACACACAATACTGATGTTATGTAAGTATAACTTTGAAAAAGATGACTTTATGTAGCAACTAATTTTTGTGTTTCTCCCATTTGGGATGTTATTAAAAAGCAGGTCTGATGAAGATTTAGAATAATTAAATCGAAACGTTACAATACATCGCATTATTGTATTTTATTGAACTGCAAACCGATAATTCTGTTTTTAAAACAGTAAATTGCATTTATTCTACATACTTTACTTTGTGTCATACAAGCAACTTATACTTTAACTTTTCAGGAAAAACTCTTCAAAAATAAGTAATTATGATAAGGGATCTGTGATATAAGGGGCAATACTTTTACTAGTGTACTAGACCATCCATTCCACAGAAAGACTTTACTGATAGCCGTTTCAATGTCGTAACGGCAAGTTGGCATAAGTAAAAGGATTCTTTTTACTTTCTTATTCGTAGTATAAGGAAGTATTGTGATGATGAAAATTTTCGACCACGGATTTTTGCAGATGTCCATGTTTTGAAATCCCCTGATGCCAAAAAAGTGGTTTTTAAAAAATGTGTCTCTCTCTCTGTGTGTGCGACCAAGATAGCGGTAAAACGGCTATAGCTATCAATTTCAAATTTTGTATTTGCGAATATAATCTCCCTCTTGAGATCTGATTAGATTTTCACTAAAATCGGCAGACAGGAAGTAGTAGTTTATTTCAGTGAAAGAATGGAATTTTGCCAATATTTTGTCAACTACAAAGTTTAAACAAATTTCAGAATTCATATGTACTCACAATTAAATTTGAAAAGAATTTTATTATGAAAGTTTTTCGAAATTCTTACCGGAAGTAGGTATTTTACTCTTATCGAGAATCAGTTTTTTGCCAATATTTTGCAAGTCATGCTTTTTAGAGAAGTACGTTACGAATGTAAAAGTATTTAGAACTTAATTTTCAATACTTATTGTATAAAAAAAATTCAAAATTCGGACCGGAAGTAACACTTTTACTCTTAGCCAGTAGCATTTTCTTTCGAATATCTCGCAAAGTGCGCATTCTATACAGATTGATTAAGAGAATAGAAACACTTAATAGGTTTTTGAATAATTTTTATATAAAACAATTTAGAACAATTTTGTAGAATTTGAAACGCTCATACGTATGAAAATGTCGTGTGGTGACTACATCTCATTTTTTTTCATTGATATTACTCCAAATATCTGTAAAATAATTTGTTACAGAATTAATTGAAATGATCTCAGCAACTGAAACAAAATTATCATTAAAGAAGTTAGCATCGTCAATATCAACATGGTTTATTACTGAGATCATTCACCACCTCTGTGATAACTAGAGGTTTTATTGGCCAGTGCATTGACAATTGACTTGATGACTTAATGATTCCAATCGGTCCGTGTTTTATTCGAAGCCGATTCAAGCAGAAGATAGTTGTTTTTTCGTTTCACGCGTACTAGTTCCTGATAATATTTATTATATTCTAGAAAAATCGGTTTGAACTTAAGTTATAGCAAGAACTTAAGTTCTAACCGATCTTTCTAAAAAATCTATTAGCATAATAACAATGCTCGAATGATATTGTAAGTAATTGTGCATAATGGTTCTAATATTATTGCGAAGTATTTTACCCTGATATCAAATATCATAATATTGTCACAGATGAAGTGCTGTTATTCAATATCTTTATTAACAATAGTTCCACACTTTTGCCCATCACTGTGTACTTGATAGATGCACTAGCAGGAAATAACTCTTATTGAATATTCAATTATGATGATGCTGCACACGAATTGGACACCAGATTCTGTTCATTTTCACAAAAATGTTATCCTAAGACTTCCAGTTTACAACCACAAAATTCGCGTATCTAGTAAAATCAAACAAACCTTAATCGAGAGAATACTTAATATCTCCATTGCTTCTGGATCTACCTCCTTCAGATTCAAGTTAACCATAACATCATGACTCGTCACACTATACCTATATACACCAAAGCCTTGGTCACAAATGTCAGTTACAGCACCGAATATGTCACTTAGGATAGTGAACGAAACGTCAAAAGCACAATGAGAGACAACGACATGATTTAAATCCAGAAACCAAGGCGTGATATTCTGCTTATCATGTGTAATAGCATACTTTTAAAAGTGCATATAAATGCACGTAAACACGTTTTCACGGAAATAATAATCCAATTAAATATATTATTCTAATTGTGCATTAGATTGATTATTAATACGTGTTGGTTATTTAGAATTTGTAGTTTTTTATTTTTGTTTCTGTATTGTTATTTTAATATTGTAATAACAATGCATATTATTAAAATTAAATTTACAGGGACACTCATATTTTTTTAAAAAAAAAGAACATACACATAATGTTTTAGGTAGATATTATAGTCACGCCATTGGACCAATGTTCTATCATTATTTTTTAAACATTAATGTGAACTGCTTATACTGTAATGTTAGTACTGCCAAGGTTCATTGTGTATTCTGTTTGGAAAACAAAGTGATAAAGTGTCAGAAAATTTCTTGAATACGAATGTTCACAAAATAGCTAGAGGGTAGAGGTTACTCACCCTTCTTATCTCTTCTACAAAAGTCCGATTATACGGACGTATTTCTATTACGACAAGTGAACAGTTTGTATGAGAATTAACTTAATACATTTTTAATTAACTGTGATAATGCCGTTTAAATTTCACTTTGAATATATGTACTAATACATGTTATATATTATTGCTTCTCGTATGACTAGATAAACAGGAATTTTAGTTTTAAATATTATTTTATATACACTATTTTATGTGTTTCAATAAGCAATATGGGTGATCCTTTTTCGTATGACACTGTCTAGTTGATAAGAAATCATTAAAATTAGATGGAAAATCTTATTTTGTTCGCCCAGGGTTGTAGTATTCATATTAAATCTTGTTAGAACATCTGTATTACATCTTGACTTGTGACCTTAAGATACAAACTTATGCAGATCGTAATATTACATTTGCACAACTAAAAATACTCATAATTAGGGAGCGGACACGAAAGGTTGATAACTCATCGCCCATGGGCGTACTATTGAAATGTTGTATTTTTAAAGAGGTTTTAATTTTATTTATATAATTGGATAATAAGTGGCTGGTGATCTATAAAATACAAAATACCTTATTATTTGTTCATTTTGTAGTTCAAGTCGTGTAAAGGAGTATTAATATTTACTAGCAATACTTTCTCAAAGTTCTCTTCTGTAAGAATGAAGTACATCCTTGTAGATAGAAAAGACCTTACTACATCGCAACTGGTTATAGGTGCGTACTGGAAATATTATTTTATTTCAGAATATTTAGCAGTTAGATTTTCTCATTGTCCCCATTCACAATTACCGCAATGTTATTAAATCTGGATTTCTATTAAAAACTGCGTCTAACTTCTGCGGAAGGCCATATCCGAAGTCACTTGGAATACTTTTGAAATTATTAATAGCCACATTTAATGTGGTTAATCCATCTTTTAATTTGAGATTTCGATTTTCAAAATATGTGATTAGTTTAGGCAAATTTCCAAAGTGTTCCTCAAGGAATAACAACTGAATTATTAAATTTGAGATTTGTGTTAGTTCCTTGCACTCAGAAATACTTCGAGCATCGTCATTTAAACATGTAACGAAATTTTGTAAACTATCGAAATTCTCTGCATAAAAACTAGTAGCTTCCAACCATGTTCCCCATCTAGTTATTACTGGCCAGGGAGCCCGTGACAAAGAGGGAAGTGTTTCCCTGTAAGGAGCTACTCTCGATGGTACTTTTCTGAAAACTTTTCTAAAAGCGGATACAAGTCTATCAATTTCCGGATACTTATCTCTGATATATTTACAGATTCTGTGGAGAGCATGTGCTACACAAGCAATATGTAGCATATAAGGATATGTTTCCTTTAATAGTCTGCCTGCGGCACTGTCACAAACAAATAAAAGTATTTTCCCTGTACCTGTCGTCCGAATGAAGCATTTTGTGCAAATTCTCGTCAGTGGTTTTAGCAACTGTTTCCGTATCGACTGTATTTATAACTTAGACGCTATTACATATGCGTTATATGGAATAGTTGGATGTAGTACACCAACTACAACATTTACCACACAGCGTCTTAATATATCGACAGTTTCGTCGGCACTTATCCATAGGTACTGATCCATAGGGACTGATTTGTCGTCTAATGCATTCTACTGTTTTCGTGAAGCACTTTGCGGCCATTGTGTATGCTAAATACGCTGAAATAAAAGAATATTTCCAGTACGCACATATAACCAGTTGCGATGTAGAAAGGACGTTTTCTATCTACAAAGATGTACTTAATTCAAAGAGAACAAGTCTTACAGAAGAGAAAGTGAACAAATAATAAGGTATTTTGTATTTTATAGATCACCATCCACTTGTTATCCAATTATATAAATAAAATTAAACGTCTATAAAAATACAACATCTTGATAGTGCGCCCATGGGCGATGAGTCATGACTCGCTCGTGTCCGCGCCCTACTAATTATAGGTAAGCGAAGCGAATTGCTACTATCTTATCAACAGTCATAAGTGCTACTATCATACTAGTAGACATATGAGAATTGTACGTCACCTTAATCATATAATCATAGTCATAATTTCGTTACAAAGTCAAATTTAAGTTATGACGAATATAAACAAGATTTGGACTAGCAGTGGTAAAATATTGTAATATTGTTAAGTAGATCATTTTCATATTAACTCTTTCATGGAATTTAGATGATGACTCAACAATATCAGAAAGTAAAGGACACATAAAATTTCGTAATTATCCAGGACTATCACTATAGGAATATCTTTTTTCCACTCATCTACTTAAATTATTTACATTTCGACAGTTATCCAGTTCACAATATAATTATGTTAATATCTATTTTGTTTTGGTTTAATTTGAAATTACGATCACAGATAGGCCATGCAGATTAGTGCACTCCACAGACCGGTCGGCCGGGCCTGAAATTTTATTGATGGTATACGTCCTAGTCGCCCAAATGAAGCCCTAGTGAACAACTTTTGATTGAAGATTTAAAACGTATTGTTATATAAGGAAAGAGAGGTGGAGGTGTACCGGATTTGTTCGACAAGAATACCCGTGAAGCTCTAGACTTTTCAGTACAATTAAGAGAAAATGTCTTCGAGAATAATAATATATACCTCAATTGCATTCGGAAGAATTGTATAAGTGGATACCATATTTTTCGCAAACATGTTTGCCTAGCTTTGAAAAGCCCAAGTAAAACTGCAACGCTTACGTCTATGAAAGCTTCTGGCAAAAATATTCCCGATACTAAAAATGGGAAATGAAGAGCTGACGGGCGTTTTTATGGGCCACACGACCAAAGCACACCTGGAATGGTATAAATTGCCGGCAGACATCTATCAGACGGCCAAGGTCTCAAAGATATTATTACTTTCTCAAAATAACAATATTGATGAATTCAAAGGAACTAATATAAGCGAGTTGAATATAGGTGACGAGATTGTAGAATTACAAAACGAGAGCGATACTGATGGAGAGACTACGCTACTAGATAAAAATATCGATCAAAATATAATTCATGAAAAAAGAAAGATATGTTCAAAATGAAGAAAAGAAAATCACAAAGAAAACCTAGAGAACTAAGGTGAAAAGGATCACAAAATAGTATTTTAAATAGCGTATTAAAAGAAAACAAGCACTGAAGAAGGAAGAAGTTCGGCAACTGGTAAAAAATTATCCGGGTATTTTCAAAGATAGAAAATGGGATGGTATTAAAGTGTATGGTAATGTTTATTCCAAGAAAAAAAATTAAATATGGACAACTGTTATATTTTAAATGTTAAATACTTCTTTCAAACGTAAAATAAACTCAAATAAATTCAGATTGCATCATATCTGAAAAAGAAATAAATGCACTAGTAGTCAGGTACTTATTGGCAACATTGTAGGACGTCCAGTGAACCTAAAATAAAAGTATACGGACGCGGTCTTACCATGTATATTACGGACGCCAGCTTAACCGTTGAAGGGTATAGATGCGTGCATGCACTATTAGAGTATACATTGTATATCACGTGTATAAAAGAGGACGCGGAGTAAGAACGTTTAGTGAACGGATTCTCAGTAATACCGTGTAGATGTATATATATATATTTCCTCCGCGCATTTCTTGCACGTGAATAGAAATTTCCTGTTTTTAAATAATGCAAATGAAAATCTGAGATAGCACTAATACCTTTCAGAAACATAAAATTGGATAAATTAAATAATAAATACCTCTCCCCTGTCGTCGCATTTGTAAGAACAATTGGTGGTGGAATTTAATCCAAACCCCTCTGAGCAATAAAAGGCTTCATTTTTTTGTAAAGTTGGTGCGATCTTTAGTGCTTATCCCAACCCATTCCAATACGCCACCGCCACCTGGAAGTTATGCTAAATTACAAAAGACCTATTATCACTGGGCAACAAATTTTCGAAAAGTTCATGCTTCCAAGCTGAAAATTGTCATTTCTTAATGAATTCAATGTGCTGAACACGAAAATGACTAAGAAAAAGCTGAATTGGCTACGGGTTTTCTGTAATATGTACGCATATTTCAGAAAAAGTGTACTTATGTCAATATTATAATACATGGTAAGAAAACATTTAAGCATATTTCAGAAAAAGTGTACTTATGTCAATATTATAATACATGGTAAGAAAACATTAGTCTGCTTCCGGCTTTCGACTTCTTTTGGCCTGCCGTTTGTAGTGGACTTGTGGAGCATCTCTCTGATTGTCCAACAATAGTCAGCTAGCATTGACGTAGACCATTTGCCTTGGTACCGTTGCTCCATGATGGCAATGTCCTGATGAAAGTGTTCGCCGTGCTCATAGCTGACCTGCCCGCAGTTATCAGGAAAGAAATCTAAGTGGGAATCAAGAAAGTGGATCTTTAAGGACATATTGCAGCCGAATTCATGAAACAAAGCCAACATATCCTCAACCAGACACTTGTAATTTTCTGCCTTGTCATTCCCCTGGAAGTTTGCTGCCACTTGATAGAATGCATCCCAAACCTGTTTTTCTTTACCTTGAAGAAGTTCCTCAAACTTGGGGTCTCGTAAGAGCTGTCTAATTTGAGGCCCCACAAAGATGCCCTCTTTAATTTTGGCTTCACTGAGTCGAGGGAATTTGTCATGCAGGTACTTGATTGCTGGTCCATTCTTATCCATGGCTTTTACCAAGTTTTTGACAAGACCGAGTTTGATGTGTAAAGGAGGAATGATGATTTTGTGTGGCTGTGCCAATGGTGGGTGCTGTACATTCGTTTCTCCAGGCTTAAAAATGCTCTCGGAGGCCAGTCTTTCTTGATGTAGTGCAAATCGATTGCTCTGCTGTCCCACAGACAAAGAAAACACCAGTACTTTGTATATCCCTGCTGCAAACCCATCAACAGAGATACTACCTTCAGGTCAGAACATATCTGCCAGCCATACTTGCTGTAGTTAATCGTCTCCAGTAGCTGCTTTAGATTGCCGTAAGTCTCCTTCATGTAGACCGCATGTGCAATAGGTATGGATGGAAGCTGGTTCCCATTATTCAACAAAACCGCCTTTAGGCTCAGTTTTGAAGCGTCTATAAACAGCCGCCATTCGTGGGGATCATGTGCAATACCGAGAGCTTGTAGTAGACCATCAATATCGCAGCAGAACACAAGGCTTTCTTCTTTCTTAAAGAAAGATTCGAAGAGCTGATGGCGAGTGCGAAATGAATTCACTCGGACATTCTGTTCCAGAAGATTCCACTGTCGAAGTCTTGAGGCCAGTATCTCCGCTTTGCTTTTCGACAGATCCAAATCGCGAACAAGATCGTTCATTTCATCCTGGGTAATTTTATGTGGTGCAGATGTTTCGTCAAAGCACGAAAAGTCATCATCCTTACTGCCACGTTGAGGAGAACTCGCCGACGCATGGTCATCCTCATCGTCTGAACTGATAGAAAAATCTGTAGGAGGTTCTGAAATTGGGAGTCCTTCGCCATGAGAGACAGGTCGCAGAGCAGATGGTATGTTAGGGTATTCAACTGTCCACTTCTTCTTCTTGGTGATGCCTCCAGAAGCTGGTCGTACCATACAGAAATAACAGTCGTCAACGTGATTGGTGGGCTCCCTCCAAATCATGGGCACAGCAAATGGCATTGCCTTTCTTTTGCCATTAAGCCACTGTGAAAGATTTACGGCACAAGTGCGGCAGCATACGTGTGGGGCCCAGTCTTTGTCCTGGTCGCCTATCTTGCAACCAAAATACAAATGATACGCTTTCTTAACTGTTGCACTGATGTTCTTTTTCTGTGCAGCAAATGTCACTTCTCCGCAAATATAACAGAAGTTATTTGGACTATTAACACAGTTACGAGGCATTGCTACTGTTTAGTTACTTTACACTATAGCAATCACTTTTGTATGCTAGAGCTTCGAAAAATATGCGCGAATGAACGGACATTGCACGAGTTAACTGTCACGTCGGCCATTTATAAATAAACTATAATTAGCTATTGCTTGATATTGCGCAATCAATTTCGCAACACTCTCAATGGAAACTTACAGTAAATGCTGCATTAACTTCTTTGCATGAAGGGGTGATGCAATATGACGCAAAATTTCGTAATTTCTCACTAAATTGCATTACATTATGCAATAGCATCTATACAATGGACAAAACGTTAATATCTCTTGAACGTGAGCCAATCAACTTTTTTCAATGTGATATTCGTGTTCAGCACGTTGAATTCATTCAGGATTGGGTACTTTCACCTAAGAAGCAATTTCACTGTTGACCAGTGTTATCTAGGTCCAATGTAAATCTGGAGTTATCACGTCATGCATTATGGTATGCTCATTTGCCTACATTCTATAGGCGCTCTTACGCCTTGCAGCAATAAATATGTAAACACACTGTCTTTGGATGTATGCGATACGCCAAGCGGTGCTTTATTGTTTGCGTTAACAGTAGCCTTCGAGTGGAAGCACTAAACTCAGGTCATATCTGGGTTGCATTGAGCATTCGTGCTCTATGAGCCAGAAGTACGACAGGTATCGGTCGTCTATTGATTGTGGACGACCTTGCTCTGGCCTTCGTCGAACGTTCGCAGTCTCCAAAAAGCACGCGCATTGAGAGGTATGTAAGCAAACTGGCTTCGGGTATATAATCCAGACAATTTCTTGTTTACTTTAATAATAGTCTTCGAGTAGAAGCACTAAAGTCTGTTCGTATCTGGGTTGCATTAAGAATTCGTGCTCTATGAGCCACAAGTGCGACAGGTATCGCTCGTCTCTTGATAGTCACTGACCTTGCTCTTACCATCGTCGAGCGCTTGCAATATCTAAAAAGCGATTCTCAATTAAAGAAATTACGTCTTAGCTCACTTAAAACATTTCCGCAACACTGCATGGCCCTCGAAGTTTTTATCTATGACAGATCGTGA
Source organism: Amphimallon solstitiale (assembly GCA_963170755.1). NCBI lineage: Eukaryota > Metazoa > Arthropoda > Insecta > Coleoptera > Scarabaeidae > Amphimallon > Amphimallon solstitiale. The sequence continues at coordinate 19,864,576 of OY720679.1, forward strand.
TATTTCGAACTACAGTAAAAAATGCAAATTTTCTCTTATCAGAGAGTTAAACTTTTGGATAGAGCAAGGGACGTTTTATCACATGCGTGAACATCTTAAGTCAAGACTACTATCATGGTTTCGGTTTGAAAAGGTTTAAACTAGTTCACAGAAGTATATGTCGTTGGTATATTAACTGACTCCACTTTTGGATATCAATTTAATGGAGTATCTGTAAACTGTTTTGAAGGTGTGGTTACCTTGTAAGTAACGGAATAAAATTAATGAATTATTATTTTCTTAGTAGTATCGTAAGCACGTCACTTATTTTATTTTATGGGTAGTACAATTTAAACTTTTCGTAGAGAACGTTAAATAAAACAAGTCATCTATTTAGATTTCTTATCTAATTTAACATGTGCTAAGTTAATTATCGCTTACCATTAGGGTACTAGGAATTGCGCCGAAAACTTAATGTTAAGTATATTGTTATTTTGCAGTATTTTTTGAAGTGTTGTGTGAACCCTACATATACAAAAGTTATTTATTATTTTAAAATTTCTATGTATTTTTACTTATATATATTTAGAAAATTTGAAATGTATTTTATATCTTATATTAAAGATTATTATAATGTGAGGACATTCTTTCCCTTTCTATAAATTACAATCTAGTCGTTGTTTTCAATGCTTCTTTCTTCAAAATTAAATTGCTAATGCTGCTTAAATGCTAACTGTAGAATTAATGCTATCATAAAATGTAACAATACTCTTTTTTTTTCAATGCATTTTAAGGTGTTAAAAATGAGGAGTATGAAACAGGAACACTTTGGATGAGAGACATAATAGTGTGTCTAAAAATTTTTGGGAGTCAGGCGATACCTGCTGGTTCAACTTATAAGAGTGTCTAGAAAAGGTGGAGCAAAGCGCATTTGTCGCTTAGTGCTAGTCAATATAGCAATTTTCCTTGAGGATTTATAAAAGATGTAGTACATACTTTTATAAGTTGCATGCAAGATTTCAATGAATGTGTGTTATAAATTGGTTTATTGCTAGGACTAGTCAGCCAAAATTCGTAATAATAAATTAATCTCTAAAATAAAATAAGTCCAATACGCAGAAATTACGATCTTCTTTAAATAGTGGAAGATAGTATTTGGGCTCTTACTATATGCAAGAAAAGGGGTCAAATTATCTATTGCAGGATTAACATGTGTATCTGTCAAACTGATTTACGATTACATTGCTAAAATAAGTATAGAAATATAAACAGTGACATTAGATCTGTTACATCTAGAAGGAATAATTTGTTCAACATTATTTTTTGTCATCTACTATATTTAAAGCATGCAATGGCAATGATGTGAACTGTTTATCTCTGATAATTTTTTGCGATAAAAGAATTTTATATTTTATTTTTTTTAAGAAACCTATTTATGCGAGCTGACTAGTGGAGAAACTTTTAGTTATTGCGCCACCATCTATTAGTGTTAAGCATAACATAATGCCTCGAGTTCGAAGACATCAACATTATCACCATGTTAGTGACTTTGACAGGAGTAGTTAATTGTACTGCACTGACGGTAATGCGTGTGTATCGTGTGTGGGTAGAAGAAGGTAGAGGCGTACCACAGACCGTCAGAATAGGCGTTTCAGACAAATAGCTTTACGAGATCGTTTTACTACTACTCGTCAAATTGCTGATCAATGGTTTGGAGAAGAAGGTAGACCTGTTAATATGCGTACACTATATCGCCGCATTCGAGCCTTTGGACTTTTTTCATACCGTCCACGATTAGTGCTTGCTTTGACTGCAGACCACTGTCGTCAACGTTTGAACTGGTGCAGAGAACGGCAGCATTGGGAGGCAGAATAGCATAATGTCGTATTTAGTGACGAATCGCGATTCTGTCTAGGTATGCACGATAGCCGTAGAAGGGTAAGGCGTCGGCGTGGAGAACGACGTGATATTGGATTTGCTGTTGAGAGGCATGTATACAGGACTGTTGGAGTAATGGTTTGGGGGCTATTGCCTATGTTAGCCGATCACCACTTCTTTTTATTCGAGACAGTATGACAGCTGCACGTTATGTTGATGACGTCCTACAAACCACTTTACTACCTTATCTAGATGGCCGTCTACACGTCCTTTTTCAGCAAGACAACGCACGTCCCCGTATTGCTCGTCGAACTATGGACTTCCTCCAAGAAGCCGTCGTTAATGTTTTGCCGTGGCCACCCCGTTCACCGGATTTAAACCCCATCGAACATGCGTGGGATATCATGGGGAGGGGACTGTCCATTTTGCACCACCCTCCACAGACTCTGGAGCAGTTAAGCCACGAAGTTCAAGTTGCTTGGAACGAGGTCCCACAAGCAGATATCGACCAACTCATTCTGTCGATGCCTAGACGTGTACAGGAGTGTACTCAGCCACGGCGTCGCCCAACACATTGTTAACTTTCTTTCGTATTACATGTTAATAAGATTTCTTGCAAATGTTCGCGGTTTATTTATGATGTAAAACTATCAATTCCCAAAAAATAAAGTTGAACAAACTATTCCTTTTAGGTGTAACACTTGCAACACTGAGCATATATTTATTCTGTATTGTATAAATTCCTCATGTGCAGACGTACACATTTCAAGACTTCTATGGATTGGTAAAATAGTCGTAAACATTAAACCTATTCTATGTGATTAAAAATACAAAGTATATTACGAGTATTTAGCTTCTATTAACAAAGAATATTTCTTTGTTAATTATTTTACAGGAAAAGTTCGCTCTATATCATATTCATTCAAAAACACCCCAAAAAAGGGTCTATATAACAAACTTAGTAAATCGACATAATCGAGATTCAAATAATTCATATTATAACTAATGATAGCGAATAAGTTCTAATTGATTAATGTTTATTAATTTTAATATCATTACGAATACCAACTATATAACAATATAATAAATAAATAAATGAATGTGAACGTTACTTATAATAATATAGTAAGAACATAGGATCCATTAAAATATAGTAACACATACAAAACCACGAGGAAGTGTCTACAAAGCATTCGTCAAACAAGTAATAGCATTTGGAATTTATATTAAATATTAATTTTAGAAGTGTCTTCTGTGCAATTAACATTCTCTTACACCAGCAATACTTAGGCAAACGTGCAGAGTAAACATTTATTTGAATGATAACAGAAATCTTCAAAAAAATACTTCCTAAAAATTGTTATAGTTTTAATATGATTTTTAATGATTTTTAAAGTATGTTAGTGCTGATTCTAAAAATGAAATCCATTTTTTACATCACGTAAGCTTTTTTAACAAAAAGATTTCATATTTGGAAAAAAATAACTATAATATTCTCATTTTTAGTTTATCACTCATATCTCACATACTTTACTAGCTCCGATAAACATTACAATAAAAAATGATTTTATGAAAAAGGTACAAATATTTATAGCAGCGTTTTATTTCCGTTTTTCCTCTTGTGAGTTGGAGGGTTCGTCTATTTTTAAGACCCAGCAGTAGTCGGCTTTCGTGCTGACATTCCATCTTTTTTGATATGACATTTCGATTTCTTTTATGTTTTGGTGATATTTTTCATTTTGCTCCCCACTGGCTGCACCTAGATCTTTTAGGAAATTAGTCTAGATATGAATGAAGAAAATTTAAAATATTTTGAATCTCTTATTACATCTTTCAAATCGTGTGTCAATATCTATTCTATCATAGATTTGTAATTTGAGTCTGAAAGCTGGTTAGCGCTAGTTTGAATCTTATCAAGGCTTTTCTCGAGTTTGCTTCCAATTTGCTCTCATTTGGCGTCACCACGAAGCAACCTTCTTCCAATAATGCCTTGGATAAACCCGAGACCTATTCCCAAAAATATTTAAGATCTTCTCTATCTTTTGGCTATGCGTTAATAAGTTGTTTTATTGTTGTGTCTAACGGTCACTTACCAGTTCAAGAATATTAAATAGCTTTTCCTTGATTAGTATATCAAATTATATAAACTTTTAAACTATTTTTTCCGAAATAAGGATCCAAAAAAACAATAATCACTTTTTTAAAAAAAAAATTTAAATGCAGCCCTGAATTATGAATTGGGGAATTCCATAATCAGCACATGAGTTGATCAGCGTAGAATAAATGATAATAATATTATATGAAAACTGTGGAGATGTAGTCCACAGTTTTTATAAAATATTAAAATATATTATGAGCCTCAGTCGCAACAAGAAGCACTGACGCATGGAATAAAATTAATTCATATTTTTGTATGCAGGTAATAATTCTTGTATTCATAATTTTTTTGGCATATATTTATGGTATCAACGTGCTTTTAATTAAATTCTTATTTGGAATAGTTTGATTAAAATTGCTGATATTGTATGGAATGCTATTTTTTCTGTGAAACTGCTAGTTGTCTTTTGCGGTGTTACAGTTGCACTTTGGTGTAAAACATGTAAAACATATCAAGTTAATGTGGTTTCATAAATAGTAAGTATTTCTTATGAAGAAAAGAATGCAATAAATCATAATTGTTAAGCCTGGAGAACTTGCAGGGAGGCTCATCAGTGGACTATCAAAAAATTGTTCTCATTTTGAACAATTTTTTGCATATTCCGTTTGTTTAAATATCCCTATGGATGAAACCAGAAACCAGAGAAAATGAAACACTAATCAAGACGCTTGTCACTATTAAAGTTTTCCGTAGATAGAAATTTGAAACCATTGATTGGATTAATGATCAATTACAATCAGGCTTTTTTACATATTAATATCCTACTATTACATTTTCTACAATTATTTAGCATTAGGCATGCTAGTTAGTAAGTTCTTAGTCGTTTTTATGCGTTATGTATTTGAAATTCATTTTTCATAATATTTGGAGATGAGTCTTCATTGTTTTTGATTATTAAAGGGTTTTTATTATTTTACTTATAGTTTGCATTGTATTAAGTGTACGTTTATTATTAATTACAATATAGAATTATAAAAAGTAAATAGGTGCACTTTGTCTATTACTTGTGAGATTTGCAATTTATTGATAAAACCGTTAATAATTTTGACATTAAGGAAAAAAGGATTTTAGTTAATTTGTGACTATCGTGAAATTAAGTTACATAGCTACCTAAGGTATTTCTGTTTTATATAACTGTAAAACGAAATGAGAAAAGATGACACGATATAATGTAGAAAATTCCTATATCTCTGGGAATATGGGCTTAGGTTCTAACCCCGTTGAACAACAATAACGAAATCTTTTTTCAATATCCGACCACGCACCTTGCGGTAAATGGAAAAGAAAACGATAAATTGGAAGAGAGAAAACATTCCATCACCGCGGCAACACAATAGATACAAACGTGAATAAGTACGAAGAGAGACACATAGAAAAAGAAATACGAGAGAAAAGAAAAATGAAATACAAGAAATAAAGAGAGAAAATAGGAAAGAACGCGACAACTCCACTCGACTAAATAAAAAGAGAGATTCTCATAGAAAAGCAACCCAACCCGCGGATCGTACACTAGTCGTAGTTCTTTGTTTTCTTCTTGTTCTGTACGCTTGACTCGTTCTCAATTGTTACACTCTCATTTGAGAAGGAAGAAGGCGAAAAGGAAAGAAGAAATAGTAAAGAAGAAGAAGCGACTTCGGGAAGTAGACGCGCCCGATGATGACTACTTCTATGTTGGTTTTTTCACTTTACTCCGACTTTTAAAGCGGGACTCACTTGGGGATCGGAGCGAGATGGATGATGTTCGTTCACGTTATGTAAGAACGTTTAATAACCCCCGTGTTGTAATGATGCTGGGTCAATGTCCGAATGTGAGTTTGTGGCTTTTCAGTGATGGTGAGTCCTACTATGCTAGGCAATATACTATAACAGTTCCACAACATCACTTCATACACGTGTACAGTCCGATCATTCTAAGCTTATATTGTAGATACATACACTTACCCCATTAGTTTATTGTGTATCCGATATCTGATGCGATGTGACCAATATGCAGAAGGCGTTCTGCTCGCACTGGATTGATCAACCGCAGCAACAGTTGCCGCGCACAGAGATCTATTTTAATTGTACTCCTGTTTGGTCATTAGTCGGTCTTCGTTGATGCTGCTTCGCGCTTTTCTAGTAATTTTGTTTTAATGTATTGTTCACTTAGGTATCTATGTATATGTATATACAGTGATTGTACTTTAATTTCCAGCAAAATATAAAATTTAATTAAAAAGATCATAACACATAGTATGACAAACAAAATTAAAATTGCAATTATTCGTAAATTAAAGGTAGTATCTTTCGTCAATTTCTGTCATGATTACATACCAAAACTTTGAAGTTTCCATCATTTTTTGAACTCTTCTTGTGAAACTTAAAGAATGTAACAGGAAATCATTAAGGTTTTAATCAGCATAATACAAAAAAATTAGTATATTATATATTTATTACAAAGAACATACTGAAAAATATAATTAGTCATACACATATTTGAGGCGCAAGCGTTGATTACATTTTCCATATCTAATGAAATCACATAAAAAATAAGGAAAACGTCCGTGTTATACATTCAAGACATTCAATGTATTCAAAACTATTTCCAAATAGGAAATTCACAAATACCAATCATCTTAATAAACTAGATAGGTATTGACGTTACAGCCGACGTGACAAGATCTGTTAAAAAGTTGATCTTCACGGCACTATACGAAACATGGAAACAAATTTTTGGTTTTTCAGAACCATATTATTGAGATTCACATAAAGTTTATAATCTGAATTTTATTGACAAGAGTTAAAGACAATTAGGTTTGCCTTAATATCATGCATGTGGGAACAACACCGCAAAACCAAGAACTGAGATCCACGATGGCACCTTTTATATCTTTCTTAGTGACAACGCTGTTTGATTGTATTACCACGGGTGAAGCGTCGTCTGCACGAATTTATACTAAATATTTATATTATCAATAAACTAACAAACAGAATATGCCAAAAGATGTATGTGGGACATAATGACGTTCAATGCCTTTGTCTTGAATAAATTTAAAGTCTATGAGCAATATGTGCTATGTTAATATATGAAATCTATTACGTAACATATAGTAATCATATATATAGTCTTGTTGTACCACATACAGCATGTGTCAATTTTCATTAGCCATAGGCGATTAATTCATGCAATACGTGACAACATGGCACCCCTACTTTCCTCTCCAATGCGAGCGCGACCGATACAAGCTCAAGTTATAGCAGTAACTGTTGGACCACTGACTTGGGTGTTTGTAATGCATTCAGAAATAATATTTACGTGTTGCAAGGATTTGTTTTTCTTTTTCCTTTCAGTAAATGCAGAGAATTATTAAGCTGCGTTCACGCTGCATGACACAAACTAAAGCGTAATTCTAATAAAATTAAAAATAAGGTAAATAAAAAAGGATTCTGAAAATAATAATAAACTACTAGATCCGGAGATCGCGGCGGCCAGTTGATGTTTCCCGTTCCAGTAACAAGACGGCTTTTATTGCAGACTAGATCGCAACGTGTTCGCAGCTAAAAATTGAATGTAAAATCTGGTGGGGAGATCGGAGAAAATCGTTGTAATGTCGATTGTTGCCGGACGGTAGGGGTGACACACGTTGCCATGTATTATTTGTATACGTATAAATCGCACGTAAACATTGAATCCCTATACCTAATGAAAATTGACACATACGGTATACTTTTGTAAGTGTTCATGCTCAATCATGTAGACTTCTTTATTGGCAAGAATATATGTAGAAGTGGAAACACTGTATGCGTTAGGTAAATATAAAAGTAGGGCTGCAAACATCCAAAAGTTACACCTGCCCATTCTACGTCATCGTATAACACTAAATTAATTGATATTTACAAATGCAGTGAAACTTCCCTTAACGGACACTTCTATTAGCCGGGCACTTCCCGTAAACGGGCATTTTATCCGATCCCGAATATATTAGTAGGGAATTCCTAATGAATTGGTTTCTCTTATGCGGATACTCCTTTGAACGGGCGCGGACAGTTATTTAGCTGCTTTTGGACCGCAAAGTTTCCATTAAACGGACGCGAGAATCAAGACATAGTAATTCTGTCCGGTAAATCCCCTGCCTTCGTCGTTGATTTGATTTGAACAGTATAGATATTTGTTTAGTTCGCAAGTCATCTTCGTCTGGATGTGTTGTGTGAAAATATATATGTATGTATTTGAAATAATTTGAATACATATTTGTTACGTTCTCTGTAGAAAATGGTAATTTTTAAATTGTTTCTATGGCATAATTCATATGAACTATGTACGTATTTTAATTATTGTAGAAAACAATATCAAAAAAAGAATACTTTAACGCTGAAGGAAAAGATTTCGATCATAGAATATAATAATGAAAACAAGCTCAGTTCACGTGAATTAGCCAGAAAATTTAATATTGGCAAAACACAAGCCGCGCAAATAATAACAAACAAATATGAATATCTAAAGCAGTGGCAAACAAATGACAACAGTGGAATTAAAAGGCGATTTTTTAAAACTGAAGGCTTCAAAATAGACCAGTTAACATACGAATGGTTTGTGCAAGCTAGAAATAAGGATATGCCTGTATCTGGGGTACTAATAAAGTATAAAGCCAAAGATATTGCTGAGAAATTAGGCAATTGTAATTTTTCCGCTTCTACTGGATGGCTAGATAAATTCAAGAAGCGACATAATATTCATTACCGCATGATATCTGGCGAAGCCGCTAACGCAAATCAAGAAGATGTCGAAGCTTTCATAAACAGGTTGCCGTTAATAATTAAAGGGTACAAACCCTGCGATATTTATAATTTGGACGAAACAGGGTTATTTTTTCGGGCACTACCAACAAAGACGATGGCATTAAAAGGCGAAAAATGTGTGAATATGGCAGGGGAGAAAAAAAAACTGTTGGTTATCGGAAAATCAGCACGTCCTCGCGCATTTAAAAATATTAGCATTGCTCTTCTTCCAGTCCAATGGTATTCAAATAATAAGGCTTGGATGACTAATTCTATTATGACAGAGTGGTTGCGTGAATTTGATCGGAAAATGATCGATCAAAACAGAAAAGTTTTATTATTTCTGGACAATGCAACTGCCCATCCTAAGAACGTACAGTTGCAAAATGTTAAACTCGTTTTCTTACCGCCAAATACGACAGCTTACTGCCAACCGCTAGATCAAGGCATTATAAAAATGTTCAAAACTTGGTACCGACATTTAATACTAAAACACATCTTATCGCAGTTTGAGAGTTCTGATTCTGTACATAATTTAACCAATTCTATTAGCGTATTAGATGCGATTTATTTTATTAAAAAAGTTTGGATGATGTCTCATCTGACACAATTAAAAATTGTTTCAAGAAAACAGGATTTCAAGAAGTAAATGAGGAGTTTGAAAGTGATCAATTTGATCCTGAAGATGAAATTCCTTTATCTAAAGTGGCTGAAATGTGTACGCTAATGGGAAAATTAGGAAGTAATGATGTACAGGAATTTATATATATATATATATAAATATTGACGCCAATTTGTATACAGAAGACGATAATCCAGATTATATTTTGCCCGATACTTTAGAAAACGAAAGTCAAAACAGTGATGATGAAGAACATGAAATAGAAATTCCTAGAACTAAAGATTATGAGAAAAGAATAGTATTGTATAAAGATGGTCTACTGAAAATGAAAAAACTAAAACAATTTTGTGTTGAAAAAGATGATGTACAAGCATTTGGTATGCTTAGTGAGCTATCATTACATTTTGAAGCAAAATTGGCATGTAATACACACAAGCAAACTTCCATTTTAGATTATTTTGTAAGATAGTATATAAATTGTATATGTACCTTACCTACATATATTCCTATTATATAAATGTGCACATAGCCGTTTGAGTTTTATTCAGCAAATAAAGTTATAAGTATATAATTTTACACTGTGTGTTCAAATGAAAGTTTAGCTTTGCGTTTCTACTTAATTTTTCTGTCTTCTCTGATAAACGGGCACTTCTTTTAAACGGGCAGTTTTGTCGGAACGAACAGTGTCCGTCTATGGGAAGTTTCACTGTATTTAATTCACACCATTAAGGAACGATTCCTTTACTAAACTGCCTATTTTATAATCATAATATGTGTACTAATATTAAGGGCAACTTTTTAGAAGATACATAGCATAAAAAGGAAACCAAGGTAGGCTAACCTTTTCCTTATGCATAGTTCAATTTCGATATATTAAGTTGGGATCCGTTCCATCTAAGTAAAATTGGCACTATAGTACTTATAAATGTGCTCTGTGTGCTTCGGCTCTAGCGAATATTAAATAACAATCGGAAACAGACCAAAAGAGACATCACATGTTACATGCAAAGACCAAGTTACAGAAAGCTTAGAAATATAATGCTTGAAAACGAAAATAAATAAAAGAAGTAAATAGTGACAAATAGTAGATAATGCAGTGGCGGACAAAAAACTATAGGAAGGAAGAGATTGATGTGAAATGATCTACAACCGGAAGATTGTGACTTCTATTCTCCAGAAATATCCAGCATCGAAAAAAGAAGTTTTGTATATAAAGGAACTTGTGGGAAATAGGTTTCACGAATCATGCACTTGTTTATGTTGTGTCGGGGGGCTCAAAGAAAGCTGTGGTGGAAAAAGATGTTCATCTTTTTCACTTGAATTTTAAGGTGCATTTAATATTTTCTTTGAGGTTTTTGGGAAATGTAGTATATACTGCATTAGTAGCATATCGTTTGGTTTAATGAATCTGTGTCATAAATTATAGTGTAAGGCAACGAAGACTAATAAAAGTGAATTTAAAGCTAAAATTGCAAAAATCTCCTAAAGCAATAAAGCGAAAACTTTATTTCAAGGAAATATTTCTGAATGTTCCTTAAGCAGTAGATGGAGAGATAGGGTGTCACATGCTTTAGTATAAAATGTGTTTATATGAGGCTGATCAATATAGTCAAATGAGTATATTTGTTTCCCTCCAATGTACTGTAAAAAAATCAACGTGCGTCTTTATTTAATAACTTAAACATAGTTAATAAAAATTTCTGAATTAAGACAATCTCATAAACTATTTAAAAATTGTATCAACCCTGGTGTGTCTATATAACTATAAAACTGCAATTGCTAGACACGTGGTGGATGGGGCGTAACACCCACATGCAGTGAGATCGTCCTATACCATCATTGTAGCAACAAGGTATCAGGAGAAGAGTATTGAATACACGCGATTTGTTCAGTGATTTCTTTTTGCCAGAGCGAGTGTGCGATAATTTTTCGACAATGTACGAGGTAGGCGCCATAATTTCTCGGCCTGATATACAAAAAAGAAACTTGGAACAATATAAGAATTTTTATTTTTCAGTGTAATCTCACCTAACTTCTATACACTTATTACAACGATTAATTAATAATTCGATACCCTTGTAAAAATAATCTGAAGTTTCTCCGTCAAAATGTTCTATTACAGCTGCTTGCAAGTCACTGTCGTCGTTAAAACTACGTCCCCTAAGATCTATTTTTAAATACGAAAATAAAAAGAAATCACAAAGAGTCATATCCGGACTATACGGATGTTGCAATTCTTGAAAGCCGCATTCGCGGATGGCAGCTTGTGAAATGGCGGCAGTATGGACGGGATCATTGTCGTGCAATAATCGCACACCTTTTGTCAATTTCAGTTCCATGACGTTTTGCACGAATACTATCCCTTAATTTATGCAATAAAGAGGCATAAGAACCACTTGTATTGCGCTCTTTTTTTGTTGCCATCATCTTTTTCGTTGATAGAACAACTTTCGCCTTTCTGGGACGAGGTTCATCAGGTCGCCGCTATTCCCTTTTCGATAGAGGATCGTAAAACAGATCCATTGTTTCATACACTGTGACAATAGACTCGAAAATCGGTTTTGGGTCATCTCCACACATGTTTAAAAACGACTGCTCACATTCGACTTGACGTTCACGTTGGAGAGCAGAAAGAAGTCGGGGTACCCATCTAGCACGCATTTTATTCATACCCAAATGGGTATGGAGAATTCGGGGAACATTGGTTTCGGAAATGTTTGTTATCACTGCTCAAATGGCGATCTAAATGTTCAATAATTGAAATTTTTTGAGGCGTTATCACTTCAATTGGTCGACCCGATCGATCAGCATCTTCCAGGGATTCTTGTCCCAAGCGGAAACATTTTGCCCACTTTTTTACAGTTGAATACGAAGGAGATGAATCACCGTAAACGCCGTCTATACGTTGTTTAATGTGATAAGGTGTATGCCCTTCTTTTGTTAAAAATTTAATGACCACGCGGTACTCAATTTTCGTTACTTCAGGCATTTTCGTGGGCTAGTCACGTTGGCTGGCTGGTCGCTAAAGACTACCAGGCTTCGGTCCGTCATATTTATAGTGTACATCTCGCGTAAGTGTATGCATGACGTGACGGAGTTTTAACACGTTTGAACATGTATAAGCCTGTCAGGCTGAGAATTTATGGCGCCTACCTCGTACTTATAAAAGACCTAGACATCAAATATTTGACAGAGGTGTGAACCGGTGAAGTTGTCACATCGCAACGCTTAATCATCTATTCATGTGAAACCCGACTGTATTAGAATGTGAATGGAACGTGGTAAAGGTGCAAAACGACCAAATACTCTTGAATTAAAATTTTAGCGTGTTGAAAACGCCATTAATTTTATTTATAATATTTATTGATTATGTTGTAATTTCAAATTATTTAGAAATACTACAACCACTGATAAATAAGAACTAATATATTTAATCAAAGATAAGTTTATATCTATAATTGATTGCGTTTTCGTGATATGTATAAAAAATTAAACATTAATTGGTGTATGTGTGTGTGACACATATTAAAAATAAAATCTACATTTTATATTTTTAGATCTTCATTATTAGCAATCAAATATAAATACCAATGAATCTGAAATAAAGTATAACAAACTGAGGTAATTTTACAATTTTCATTCGAATTGGAGCATTAATTTAATTTGTATATTTAAAGCAAACAATTTATATATGTAAATAATTTATAATAAGTAGTAATAGTTTCGGTTTCTGTTTTTGACAAGTAATTATTAAACAAATACGCTTTGAATGAATGGAAAGACAGATTCATAGATCAGGGATCAGATGAATTAATTGTGCGCGTAGTGTAAGAGTAGTATTAGAACTGCAACAGGAATCTGATTAATTGATAAACATATAGTGGAACACGGATATTGCCTTTTGTCGTGAGGATGCTTGGGCAATATTTTGTTTGGACACTAGTATCACCGGGTGTTTTATTTCGATTAGTTTATAAATCAAAATAAGTTAGATCTATCTGCTGTTATGTTTGTATGCCTAACTTTTCATCTGCTTTAATATTATTGTGTGAGATGTGCCCATTTCGTATTGTATGTATACAGGTTTATTTTTCTAATATGTGAATTAGTTTTGAGTTACATACACATGAGGTAATTATGAAGCTATATATATGATGCGCTATATAATATAGATTTTATGTTGCATTCTTAGATATGATAAATACATTATAGAAGAAAATATTTGTTTAATTTGCTCATCCCACAGAATAAGAGATATAAAAGACTTTAAAGAAAGAACATTTTCCTCCTGAAATTAAAGGGCTGAAGTTTAATAAACATTAAAGAAAGGAAAAAGTGTGATACGTAAAATATTCTTATTAATTTTTATTAAGCAATATGTAGTAATAGCAATAAAATTAAAACTAGAAAGGCAATCCGATTAGTTTAATTTAAAAAAATGAGGTGTGGCCACCACACGACTTTTTTATACGTATGAAAGTGTTACTTCCGGTCCGAATTTTGAAATTTCATTTATACAAAAAATATTCCAAATCCAACTCTAAATACTTTTGTACTCTTCATAAATATATATAGAATGCATAATTTACGACATATTTGCAAAAAATCGCTATTCGATAAGAGTAAAAGTGGTACTTCCGGTCTGAATTTTGAAATTTTTTTTATACAAAAGATATTTAAAAGTATGTTCTAAATACTTTTATACTCGTAATATACCTGCCTAGAAAGCATGACTTGCGAGATATTCGCAAAAAACTAATTTTCGGTAAGAGTAAAAGACCTACTTCCGGTAGGAATTTCGAAAAACTTTATTTAAACAATTTTTCTAGAATTTAATTTTGAGTACATTTGAATTCTTTATAAATTCGTTTAAACTTAGTAATTGACGAAATATTTGCAAAATTCGATTTTTTCACTGAAGTAAACTACTACTTCCGGTCTGCCGATTTTGCTCAAAATCTAATCAGTTCTCAAGAGGGAGATTATATTCGTAAATACAAAATTTGGAATTGATATCTACAGCGGTTTGACCGCTATCGTGGTCACACACACACAGGCACACACACACACACACACACAGAGAGAGAGAGAGAGAGAGAGAGAGAGAGAGAGAGAGAGAGAGAGAGAGAGAGAGAGAGAGAGAGAGAGAGAGAGAGAGACATTTTTTAAAAACCACTTTTTTGGTATCAGGGGACCTCAAAACGTAGACATCTGCAAAAATCGCGAGGTCGAAAATTTTCATCATCACAATACTTATACTACGTATAAGAAAGTAAAATGAATTTTCAATAGTTTTTTTTTGTAAACATTTATTCTGATATTGTCTGAATATCGACCTCCGTTGCATGCTATAATATGTGTAGTATTGGAAGAATGTTGTATTACATTGTATATGAATAATGGTTTCTGATATTCAAGCCCGATGATCGTACGAGTGAGACGTAAAACGCCTAAGTGCGACAAGTATGCACATATATTTGGATAAATTTAGTATCGATACGAATTGCATTTGAATATTATGATGACAAGGATAGAGCTTCCGAATTGATTTTTCTTGTCAACGCTAATCGACAAGAGTAATTTGTTTGAGCTAATCTTTTGGACAAATGTAGACAAACCTTTTATACTGTACGTATATCAGGACCGGCGCTAGGCATTTGTGCGACCGTGAGAGGACGTAAACTTGCCGCTCCTTTTATATGTCACCTAGATATGGTCACTAAACAGAGTTAATTAGTTTTGACGATTTTTTTAAACGAGCTTGAGGTTGGCAATAAAAATGAAATTTTATGTTGGTAATGTACCTAGTATAAGAAATTCAGTACATAAGTGAGTTGCATATAAATTGTCATGTAGTATCGCAGTTGTCTAGCAAGTAAGTTCTATCTAAAATTAATAAACCAATACAAAAACAGATCCAGTTGTTCAACTAGAATCTCATAATAATCAACAAGCTTTTATTAAAATTTACAGCAACGCAAGAATAATTTTAGTCCAGTACACAGAGCGAGACGTGGCCGGTGGGAGAAATCGTCGCTGCGCGAGGTATGGGTCTGTGTCAGATAGAGAAAGTATTCGGAAAAAAGAAATGATAACATTTGTTCGTCATTGTATACATTATTAGCCGGACGAAGGAGTAAATGCAGATAAGAAATTGTAATATTCTACGAAGGGAAACATACTGCACTTCAATGTGTAACGCTTGACCATTTTTCGAGGACTACTTGTGCTTATCGTATTATAAGAATCAACTGCGCACCTTGTGGGAGGGACACTCACCGGCCACGTCTCGCTCTGTGAGCTGTACATATGACTAAATTCTAGAAATATGTAAAATAACACATTTCTAATTTACATTATATTCTTGCTAGCCATTGAAACTTTTTAGATGACAGCTTGCTGTCAATTTGTCATATTATTCTTATTATTAATTATCTTATATTTACCACTGCGCCAAGATAACTCATTGCTTTTAATAGATTCTTGTATATTTCGGCAAAGAATTTTATGAAGTTTTTACTGTGTTTTAGAAGGTATGTACCACTAGAAGGGACAACTACCACATACAGTAGACAATTGCTTTTTCACGGTTAGTTTCGTAGGATATATATGAACTTGTAGTGTGGGTAATCATAATCAAAAAATGTTCTAATCGACGATAATTTATTAGCTGACTCTCAATTTCTTCTTCTTGCTTCAGCATGATCAACAGGCAGGCATTGAGATATTGTGATGAACTTGTTTCTGCTCATAGTTTTGTTAAATATAGGATGTCCATGGGCTATATTCCAAAAATTCTTCGTTATGAGGTTTGTAATTTCTTGCCAACATCAACAATCCAACGAAAGGTAGAAACTCCTCGGTATTCAGACTTCTGCATTAGTTAACTGAAAAAGACATCGTTTACAATATTGTCTCTAAAAAGACCACTGCTAGTTGTGTTTACGTTTTGTTTAGTATAGCTTGTAGGTTCTCCTTCTTGATACCTAACATTTAGTAGTAGTTGAGGTACTATACTTGGTGTATGTGGCTCTCAGTATCACTTTTTTAGCTTACTTTCAACCTCAAATACCATATAAATATTTTCTATCTTAAACTTGTAAATATAAGGTAGAGATTTAAACGTAAAAATTGTTTTGTTGGTCATCATTATCATTATGATTCTGCGTCAGACGCATTTTTGGAGTCGTATTGTGTTTGTACTTCAGTAAAATTTTCTTCATTGCTACCACTTGTATTGACAACACATCCTCGTCAATTTCACCATCACTGTCGCATTCTTCAAACCAGTGCCGTACATTATCTTCTGCACCTTCATTACTTACGCAAACCAAACTTCTTCCAGCCATGATTACTAAACCAATGAACAAAAGTGGTAAGCATGGTATGATCGCAGAGTTATTAACACTTTGATAGAATTAGGGGAAGCACCGGGCAGACAAAAAGAAGTAGAAAAACATTACATATTCCTAGTTTTATTACCCTACAGAAATCCGGAAAGCGCCGTAGAAGCAGACAATAAGTTACAAAACACTTAATCCTCAAGAGGCGTTTAGATATAAGAAGAATATCAAAATAATTGAAGAGATAGAAAAGATCTAATAAAATATCATACTTAATAATTGGGGTCACTGGTAATACCAGTGATATTACGTGTGACTCCTTGCTTTTTTAGCAAAATTGCAAGCTGCGGATATTGCGCTCCTGCCAAACATAAAAAACAATATGTTAGGAAAACTATTTTTCAGAATTTTAAGTAAGAAGATTTCAATAGACAAATGCTTTCACAGTATACATGGGATTCTCAGTGACACCATAACATTATGAGGATTAAAATGAATTCCTTTTTGCTTAAATCTAAGTCTATATGATATATTAAATAAATTTTACGAAAAAGATAAAATTCTGGGGCTTACGCTGCCTTCAATCTGTTCGGAGATATGAATGTGTTATCTGCGTCTACGTGTGTGACGAAAGAAGTTATCATTCTAACAAGCAAAGAAATTAAGTTAAGTTAAAGCTTAATGTTCAAAAATATTTGTTCAAAAATTAAGTATATTAAATTATTTAATTTTTGCTTTTATCAAATTCAAATATATGTAATAAGGATTTAACATGGCCATCAGATAAGTGGGCAAAAATAGCTCTTACGATTTCATCCTAATTATACTAGTCAAACTAAGTAAATTGGCATTAGTATGTTTATGGGTGTCAAAACACAAACAATCGCAATCAATAAAAAATTATGTATTTTAGTTAATACAGTAGACTTCCGTTAACATAAACTTTGGCTAACAGGAATTTAATGGCCCTACTGCAATAAAATAAACCATGTTAACATAAACAGACGTAAACATGGCTGTTTGTAATGTGTAATGTTACGTCTCCATTCGTGGAAAATATATTATAATAATGTATTAGTCGGTGATACAGATAAACTATGGGCCAAGGCTTGGGAACCCCTTATTATCCCTGCTGTTTGCAATAATAACATGTGCTTCAATTAGTAAGATAGACAAGAGATAGAAAAACTGTTTATTAACTATTTTGTATGCAGATGATGTAATACTTATGTCAAGGAGTTGAAGAATTTGAAGATAGAAATCATGGGAAAGAAAGCACTGAAAAGGAAGTTGGTAATAAACGAGACCAACACCAAGTACTTGCGTCCGGTGTAATTTAGACAGGACAAAATTAAAAGCATAAAATGTAGAAAATGCTTTTTCGAAGGGGTAATTTTTTTAGATATATCTTCCAGAGGAATTATAAAATTGAGGGAAATGAAAATATAATAAGGGTAATAAAAGCTCAAAAATCAGGTGGCACTGCCACCATAACATAATTGGAAGTATGACACAGTACATTAAACAAAAGACCGAAGACGAATACATAAACTAGGTAGAGATGCATATAAGAACCAGAAAAAATGGCGAATGTAGGAAAAAAGTAGAGAGAATGGTTTTTAAAATATGGCCAAAAAGGAAGGTTCTTGGCTAATAGAATTCTGCTGAAAGGACAATGATTAGCTTTATTTAGACTTCAATTTCCAGGAAATAAATTTACGAATAAATGTCAGGATATCATGAAACTGACATGAACTGAGCTGTATATACTTCTCAAAAATTGCAATACCATTTTAGAAGAAACTGAAATATCTGATAGATTGAAAATCTGAAGATATAGCGTTATCAACTTAGAAAATGCTGTGGATATATTAAAGAAAATGACTATTGGAAGAGAAGAGAATTCAACAACAAAACATCTGTCGTCAAATCTAAACTGAAACATAAAATAACCATATAAAGATGCTATGTAATTATTGAAATAATTGTATTTCATATAAAAGTCCTTGCGCCAAAGCTGTCTTCCCTTAAGGGAAAAGTTTTTGATTTGTTGTTTTGTTCATATTATACAGCCCTTCGAACAGTAATAATAAACTTCAAACATTTAGCTGAATTGAACCAAAATTTAGTTTTTTAGAACAACTCGATAATTTGTTAAATATGAACGTACACATATCTACTCGCATATGTACGAATACTTACATTATAGATAGGTATGTACAAATAGTTGTAAATAAAAAGTTTCCATTAAAATTTCGAATATCACCGCTCCAATGTGGTTAGTGGAAACTTTTTTTGCAACTAAGTATATATAAAAATAATTACCAGATTCTTCAAACAATTATAGAGCTTATTGAATATATATACCATAAGACCGCGTGCGTCTGCATTATCGCGATACCTGTAGAGTAAGCGAAACAAATAGAGATGTCTGTGTATTAGAACGGTAAACAAGTGGACGCAGTGTTATACTGGATTACAACAGAGCTAGTATTTCGCATTTGCCTATGATGCACTCGCATTTGTCCAAAAAATCAACATTTATACGGTGTAGTCGGGCAGTCGCATTCGCCGTCGCTTCCACATATGGGCGTCAGTTCGAGTTTTATTATTGCTTAAGAATAACATTTTTTTAGCTAATTACAGGTTAATTGCAATGTTGAATTGTAATTCAACATTGCAATTAACCTGAACATTAACAGAATTGTAATTCTGTTTTAAGAAGTAACTATTTTATGTTTCAGTATTTTATTATAGTTGAGTTTTTAGATTATAATATTTGTCGAAAAATATTATTTTAGTTAAGCAGTTTTTTTTATTTTAAAGTCTAGGAGTTATTAATTATTTATTTTTGCTCTTTTATGTTGTTTATGAAGCTGTGATGAGTTACTTCACTGACATATTATCAATGATTATCTGGTGCTTCAAAGAGCTACAAATAATTACTTACAACGGGAACGCAATACCTATTACACTGCTTTTCAATTGATTTGCCTACGAATACATTTATACGTATAACTTATACGCCCGCTGTCGGTGTGGCAATTCAAGTTGGCACGCCCATTTATAGTCGACCAGTAGTTACTAATACATGCATCGCGCTATGAACGGCGGCCACACGGTATATAATTTGATTAGATATCTTCCCTGATTTCAATATTTGCTTCTTATTTTCACTGCAAAGTAGCAAATTTAGTTGTATGCAGGAATCGAAACTACGTCCATTATTGTCCCTGATCTTTATTAACCTTGCGTCAATATATTGAAGGTACTATTTGTTAATAATCTAAAAAAAAATCTCTGTATTCAAAATAATGACGATTGCGTATTTCTGCAAAAACAATTGGACAACATTGCCGAATGCCGGCAAGTGTTAGCATAACGATTTGAATCTACAATTCTCGTAATGTAAATTTGTCCCATTTTCGAAGAGGCTGCAGTCCATAACCATCACCTATGTAAAACTCTTAGCAATAGTGCTTTGGCTGAGGAGTTTGGGATTATATTTAATATGGAGATATCTGAACATACCTTCAACATAACATTATCAGCATGGAGAACTTAGAACTTCATTATTGGAAACTGTCGTTCTTTATCTAATATAATTGCTTTAACACCTTTATACTTTGTATTAGTTAGATCCAGATTTAAATATGGTTCACTAATTTGGAATCTCATTAATAAAATTCATAACTTCGTACTGATGGCTTGCATCCTTCGATGTGAGCATATTTATGATGTAGAAGACCTATTGTGGTATCTCTTTCTTATTAAAATTATTGCGAAATGAAATTAACAGCTTGTCATTATTTTCTCAAGTTCCCGCGTTTGGTTTTCCGATATAAAAATCCTTTTTATTGCTCTCAAGCAAGAACCAAGAGCTAAGAGCACCTACTTACACAATGTGCAGCATATACAACAAAATATATTGTGACGACTGGGGATTACCTACGCCCTGCAACGCCGGAAGCCGCCGATGCCCGGTGTGACCCGCTCTCAGGAAAATGTAATGGGTCCTTAAAGATGTAGATTTGCGCCACTCTATTGAAAAAGTAAATATACGGCGACTTCCCCCTTAATAGTGGTTTATTTTTCTTCCCGATAGGGAAGAAGAGAATCAACCTCAGCGGAAAACAGAAAAACCGTCCGTTGTGATATCCCCGTTGTAGGATATAAGTAGCCAGGAAAACAAAAGAATAATAATAAGATACACAAAAAAATTACGCAATACCTGTTTTATTCGATTCACAGTAAAGCAAAAATTTCGGAGGCAGAACAACAATTATAATTAAAAAAAAAGAATCATACTGTATATGTATTGGTGGTCGGTGTAGGCCTACAGGGACTTAACATTCATTTGGTACATTATTATACCATAAACAAAACAAAACAAATAATTCAAATTTTGACAAGAAAGAATGGTAATGTACTGGCACAGGTTAATACCATTAACAAAAAAATACAGGAAACGTCCGTCACTAATTACGACAAAACAAAAAAAAAGTAGCTAATCTAATTATTAAATTGACAACTAGTCAACGAAATACAGGTAACGTGCGTCACTAATGACGACAAATATAGCTAATAAAATTATTATATTAAAAATTAATAAAGAAATACAAGAAACGTACGTCACTAATGACGACAAACAAATATAGCTAATCTAACTATTAAATTGACAATTAATCAAAGAAATACAGGTAACGTGCGTCACTAATTACGACGAAAAAATAGCTAATCTAATTATTACATTGAAAATTCATGAAAAGAAACACATATAATCTTACCTACTAATGAGAATAAAAAAGATTAATACAAAAATTGAAGGCCATCAAACCAAATTAAATAACCAGAATATATAAAAATGCAAAAAAAATTGAAATAAAGTGTAAAGGGAAGCTTTTCATTCCGTCGAGAAAATTGTCTATGCCTGAATTACCGTACTAGTGCTTCTAGGTGCCTGATGATGATTTGGACGAAATATCTATTTTCATCATTAGGGAATGGCAGTCAGTGATACATTGCGGGACTGGACTTAAGTGAATAATGTAATTCGGCACAATAATAGTGATATTATCATTTAAATTCAGTGCTATAATGTACCCCTGACTGCCGATTCTTAATAATCGTTGAAGATTTCATTCTCTTATAAACATAAATTGTACTGTACGTTCTGAATTTTTTTCAGAACCATTTTAACTATTGTAAATATTCATATATTGTTTTTTGTAAATTACAGTAATGCTCTAAAAATTATCACGTAGTTGTCGCGACATAGAACAACGCAACCCTTGGATATAATCAGTTCACAGAGAAAACATTGTAATGTGAGATTCATCCAGTCCATGCAGACACAGTGAAAGAAATGCTATCTTGTGAAGCAAGGTGGATCACATTATGCCACTCTTGAAGTAATAGAAAACGCTGCATGATGATATCACATACATACATAGGTTAAATATGTATGTATATGTGTTACATACTCTTAAATATATAATGTAGATATATAATATGTACAGTAAGACAGTTGGACAAAAAAAAATAACCGAGTCGAAATAGTCAAATATCTATCTCGAGTGCGTTTAACCGTTTAGGAGTAATACCTGTTGAATTTAAAGCAAGCTCACTATTATATTTTGATACGTAAGCGGAAATCTATCAACTATACTTTACTATTAATAGCAAATATGTATAAATATGTCCCTTATAATTTGAGCATGTTTTCATGTTTTTAAAATATAAGAATTAATTGTTGATAGAACTCTGGCATTAATATATTCGTTTTACAGAATGTAAAACAAAACAGTGATTTTCCGAATTGTTCTAAGTTTCTGGTTTCTATAATATAATTTGACTGGACTTTTAGAATTTAGGCATCTAAAATGCAAAGCAGGTTTTACAGAAAGTTAGGGTAGAAAATGCGTATATGAATTGAAGAATATAACTACATCTTCCACATTTGCGCGTAATTTCATTTCAGGAATTTGGCTAAAACTTTTTATTTCGTAAAATGTACAGGGAGTTTTCTATGTTATAAAAATTCATTCAGTGTTATTCCTTAGGTTATTTTAAAAATGTTTTTTTTATTCTTAGATGGAAATACGCTTCGTTATGATCACAGAGGGCTGATGGATACATCTATATCTATAGAGATGCAAGATATGTCAAACCAATATAGTAAATTCTTCCAAATTATTAATAACGATCTGACTAAGTAAATTTATTCGTGAATACTTAATATAATAAAAAATTCCTACTGTAATTGACAGGACTTAAAAAGACATACATTTATACAAAGGACTCCATAAATCAGTGGCATAAAAATAGTTCTTTACGATACAAGTGTTAAAAGTGCGATTTTATTTCACGAGTAAAAGTTTCGCGAGTGTCGCAATTTACGAGTGAAATAAAATAGCATTTTTAATACGTGTATCGTACAATATTTTTTCTACAAACACAATTTTTATTATAAAATATAATGAAACTCCACTGACCAAATCTGACAGCTCATGAATACGTTTTGACACAACTGGACGCAACCGTTAAATTACGTCAAATTAATTTGTCACAATTTGTACAAAAGATGAGTTCGTGTATTAATAAAGAAAATGAAGTAATACCGAGTGCAATAATTGAAGCCGCTGATAAAGCGACATTAGATTTGTTGTCCACAAAATCTAGGCAACAATATAATATTGTAATAAAAATCATTTGATATGTACCGAATTTTCTGTTGTCATTTTTGAATAACTGTCATTTACTTTTAACACTATGTTAAAAGTGGCCTTTTTAACACGCTACGCTATAAAATCGCATTTTTAAGTGAAGTCAGCCGTGTCAAAATGTCAACTTTTAACGGTGTTTGTAGAAAAAATATTTTTTTAAAATTGAAAACCCCATATATAAGTTCAAATTTAGATTTCATGTTAAAATCTGAATATTTTTAAGTAGAGCTAATTAATCGCTAAAGAAAATAGTTTTTGAGTTATTTACGATTAAAGTTAGAAAGTGACATTAACAGATGTATTTTTAATTGTCTATAATTCAAGGGCGCCATTACAGAACATTACCTGTGCGCGATTTTTTTTAATTATATTAAGCATTAAAGAAAAAATGTCTTGTCAGATCGTTGAATCACCTTGTACAATTTATTTACTATTGACATTCAAACTCAAACAACTTAGATTACTTTTTGCAGCACATTACAATGTTATTGTTTCGGATGATAAGTAATTACATTGCTTTTGATACAATATCAATGACTAAAATAAATAAGAGATCACTAAATTTTCTTAAACGTATGTGTGTTTCGAATTTTTGTCTATAAAAGTTGTTCCAAATTAAGTTATAAATAATTGTGAGAAACAGTGTTACTTCCGGCCCGGATTTAAATTTCTTTTTTATGTAAAAATTATCCCATATCCAGTTCTATAGTATTGCATTGTTAATAAATCTGTATAAATTATCCAAATTTACGTGATATTTGCAAAAAAAATCGCTATCAGATAAGAGTAAAAGTGCTACTTCTGCTTACATTTTTAATTTTTGTACCAAAAAAATTATTAAAAATCATGTTCTACATACTTTTATAGTCTGAATATATCTGTCTAGGACATGACTAGCGAGATAATTGCAAAAAATGCTTTACAATCAGCGTAAAATACCTACTTCTGATAAAAATTTCGGAAAAAAAATGTATAATACTTTTTAATTGGTTTTTGAGTACTTTTGTATTCTTTAGAAATTTCGGTTAGTAGTTAACTTGATTTGTCTGAAAATCTAATCAGCTCTTAAGGATACTTATATGTAAATAAAATAGTAGAAATTCCATTACTTTAACGTAAACATGATAAAGAAGCACATATACGTATGAGATTATTTAACAAAGGATCATTAGGTAGCTAACATATGTTTCATATAAATTATACGTGGGATTATGATGAAGCAGGGAGGAAAAGAACGTTGGGAGGCGTTATTCTCGCATTGTTTCTGGATGGGAAATAATTGACTTCGTCAAGATTCCCTACCACAACGGAGCGTTAGTAATATGTAGTGGTGTGTGAAAATTACAGGCAATTTGTAACATTTGTAACAGTGAGTAATTGCACGGGCTTTTATTTATATTTTACTCCTGTTTTTACCATTGCACAACCTAAGAAGTTAGGATTTATTCTCCGGTTGTATTTACGTTTATTCGTAGAATGAATCACAACAACAACAGCATTCAGCAAGGGTTATTATTACTGTCATTGAAGTCAGAGGACATGCCACTGGCAATTTAAAGCCACAATCAATTAAGGTTGTTTTAATTTGGGACACAAGTTTTAGTATGAAGCGTAAAATGATGTGAATGGGGTTATAAATGTTGAAATATTTACAACCTTCTAGCGTTATTGTAACAAATGGTATTACCAAAATTTAAAAAAGAAAGACAGTGTAATTGTATTAATAAATTGAGAGGTATTTGTTTAACTATATTTTAATTTGTTTTAATGTTTTACTAAAGCCAATATTACATTGACTGGTATGGTTTGTATGATAAAGTAGTATACGAAAACGCAAATAATAGCAAGCAAAGTCAAGAAAAGAGAAAATAAAAAATAATGACTTATTATTTTGTTGCGGCTATTATTATCACAAGGAAATACTGCACTTTCAGTTATAATTTCATTTGCTGATATACTGTATAGGACACTTTTATTTTTATATCATGAATTTATGACCTACAATATACAAACTTCTGCCACGTAGCGAGATCCTGAGTTTGATTTCTAGTACCAGCTTTCTCTGTAATGGGTGTAAAGCTCTTAGAAGGAAGTTAAGACATGCTTATTATTATTAATTATACATGTATAAGCCTGTGAGCCATGGACTTCCCAAGATAATGGCGGCACGCATGTTTGATATCAACGTTGCGTTGCATGTGAATGTGTAACCACGAGCTGTGGCCCTCAGTGCACCTTCATGATGAGCTTGGAAGGCGACACCCTCTCGGATCCAGGTGAATGTTATTGGTCGAGTTTCTCTAACTCCTCCTGTCATATACTCAGGTCTCATGAGGTTCCTGGTAGTAGCTGTGTCGATTAATGCTACCACCACTTGACCGTTCACCTGAAGCCGTATTGAACGCAAAGCTACCTCGTCGTCGGTAGTTATTAGGGCCGTTTCTGTTACTGCTTTAGGACGGCCCCTTGCTCTTCCCCCTACCTTTGTTGAGGTTGTGGATGACGTTTCGCGAACTCTCGTGGTTGTTTTGGACAGTCTCTATTCAGGTGCCTTTCCGGACAAAACCAACATCTTGGTAGAGAACGACCCCCAGTTGAAGATCGCGTCACTTGCCTGGTCCCTTGGTTTGGCGTCGTTGTGGGTCTTCTTCTAGACCGTTTTTCCCATATTTTATCAGCATCATTGAGTTTTGACCAACGTGAACACTGTTGTTCCATCTCCTTCATTGTCTTTGGCATTACTTGGAATAACTGTAAATTGGACTCTTTGTTCATACGATCAATGATGTGAAGAATCAGTTTCTCTTTAGGCTATTTTGGTTTTAACCTGAGACACAACTGCTTAAGGCGGTATACGAATTTGTCAGGTGACTTGCTTGTACTCTGCCTTGTGGCATACACTGCTACATCTAATGCTGTCTTACGCTGATGGCTGAGAAATTCATCCTTGAATCTCCGCACAAAATCTTCAGTAGATAAAAGACTTCACGCATATAATAGGAAAACCAGTCCGCAGCTTCTCCCTCTAAATGTGGAAGTACGGCTTCGTCTATATCCTCTGGTACCTCCAATTCCAAGTGCTTTAGGTAACCCTCCAGTCTTTCGATAAATAACACTGGGTCTTCCGTTATTTGTCCATGGTAAGGGCGTGGTGGTGGTCGGTTCAATGGCAGTTGCTTGGGTGCGGTTATTATCTGTCTCAGCGCCTTGGATATTGCTCCTAAATCCTCCGAGACAGAAGTTGTCCTTGAACTGGATGGTACTGCTGGCAGATTATTTGCTTTTGCGGGAACAGGCACAGATTCCGGCGAGTAATTCTCCAGAACTCGTAGAACTACTCGTTCGGCAACTTGTTCCATGAGCTGCACGTTATTCCTCGTAGGAGACGATGAGTGTTCGGATCCATTCGTTTTGTTCCGGCGGGATTCTCTTTTTTGTAGAGACCTAGGACTTTTTGGAGCCATTGTCTCTCCTGGATTCGCCAATGCTAAACCATTACGGCCTTAAAAAAACATCAACATTACAAAACATAAGTTTAAATTTGATGAAACTAAAATTTTATGTAAAGAACATAATAAAAAAAGTTGAAACTTTCTAGAATTTATGCAAATAAAGAAGCATGATAATGCAGTAAATGACCGGACAGAAATTAATAATTTGGCAATAGCGTATCAATCAATAATTTAATATAATGTATTGAGTCTGCTACATTTACGTATTCTGGGTCGTCTAGGATACACCAATATTATTTATTCTGTACCATATATTTGCCGCCAATATATTTGTCAAAAAAGTATCTTACAATTTTATTAATAGTTATTGGAGTTTTAATGTTTTAATTAGTTAGTTTATGTTACATTAATTGAAAAAGATAGTATCTACGAGATTAACAAAACGTTTTAATTTCTTATTTTTGTTTTTGAGTTTATTTTACAGCCGCTAAACCACGAAAGCAAACTGTTTTATCAAACGGCTAAGAAAAGAACGCATTTACATATTCTTGGAGTTTACATTCAGAAGGTGGAAATAAGAAAAATATATTGAAAAAAAAATTATTATACTTCTAAAGACTGACCAATAAAATGTTGGAACCTGCAGGCAACATATTGTAATGAAATAAGCCCACAAAAAAGGAGATCTCCGGGCGACGGCAAAAACGTACCGGTAAACAAGTCGTAAATCAACTGCACTCATATATTGCGTCAGCGACAGAAAGTCTGGAATATGGTAGAAGAGAGCCAGAATTTGCTAGACCTTTTGTCTGCACATATAATTGCCGCCGGTTGGATAAGGAATTCATTCAATAGTAGTCGCGCGCGGTATTTACTGAACAGTTAAAATAAACATAAATAATGTGAGTAGTGCAGTTGTATTATAGTTCACAAAATACATAAATATTACTGACATAAATAGTAGTGATAGAAATAAATACGTGTGTTAATTTATTTGTAGTAGTTTTAAGTGCGATACATTTATTTTATATTTTTATATTGTGATTAGTTTTAAGTGTGTAAATATACAGACTGCTTCAAAACATTTGAACGAGTTGTTTATTTCGACCCCGAAAACGCAATAATATTGACGAATGTTAACAATATCTTGTTGGGCAGAGTATCTTGCATTTCGATATATGTTTTCAGCAGTATTGGGCGTCCAAACCAAATACAGTTTTTTTTGCTAGTTGTACTTTGATTATAATAGCTGCTTGGCGCATTGCAATTAGGGCTACTATTAGCTCTTTGGTCAATATCATTTTTGTGCTGCAAAAGATTGGAGAAAAACTTATTTGTTTCTATTAATTATAACACATATTGTGCTAGCTAATATTAATTTTAAAATTATTTTTTTTTTCGAAAACTTTTAAACTTAATGTTAGAAATGCATCTTCGGCATTTCCTATACAAAAATATAAATCACAAATATATGTGTGGTCTGTAGTGTTACCCGCTCGAGTTCTCTGTATATGTTATGCTCATTAAAATGTCAGCACTCTATTATGTATCAGTATATTTCCTTATATATAAAATAATATATAATTATATAAGATGCACTGGAGAAATGCGATATATGTACAAGATTATTTTTCTCTTGAGTTAGTTCTACAGACACGTTAATATCGAATATACACATATTCAAGTACACTGTGTTTTATTTTAATACCCATTCCCAATACTTAAGAAAGATAATTATATAAACGATTGAGATTATAGAATATTTAATTTACTAAAAAAAAATAGTATGTGATTACGAATTAGAACATTAATTAGGTACCTATTTTTACTTTCGCCGTCAATTGTCATTAAATTGGTTTTCTTAAAAGGGTTTCTATTATTTCCTTTTATTGCGTTCTGAAGAATAAATTTCTTGAATTATTGACTTTAAGACTTCTTCGTTAAAACATGTGCAGTATAGTAAGTATATAAACACTGATGTACTGGTATTTTTTTTACATTAATAATGTAGGTAATTAATAATTATGTTCGGATCTACAACATCGACTTAAACGTATTATTTTTATGTTTGAAATTCTCTGAAAAAGATCTGTGATCGTGTATAAACATTTTTATAAAATCCATGTCTTGTGTAATAAATTTTATCGCGGCTATAACATTAAATCTTTGAATGTTCTTATCGTGAATATTCCCCAACATACTACATACGTCTGATTGTAGTATATACATACCTACATTTTAGACGTTTCGAATCTAGCGCCGCGAATATTGATTTAAGTTGTTGTATTTGCCACGCAAATATTGACAATGTGTGAACAACCCTTCCACAGGAAGCGATAAAAGCACAGTTATTTCAATAGAGAAAACGGTGGTAAATTGAATGTTCTCAGATTTAGCGGACTGTGAAATCAGTTCAATTACACATAATTTCTTGTTGACTAATACACCGTTAAAGAAATGTTTTATAGACAAAAAAATCTATGCCCAAGCAATTATCACAATGAAATGTAATGCTTATGTGTACGTATATACATATTGCATAGGTACATGCATGCACATACATACATATAAGAGTTATTTCGAAATTCGTATACAGATTCTTTTATTTTATTCATTCAGTATTTTAATTAAAACATGATGAAATATTTGTTTTTGTCGATGTTTGCTATATGTATATATTACACCTATAAGTTATACATACATGGAATAATATTAATAGATAATGTGATATGGTCTTCATATTTTTTTTCTTTTAGTTTCTTATACTTAAGAAAGTATTGCGATCAAAATGTGTATAAGCGCAAATGTAAACAAGTAAGCATAGGACAGCTGGTACTACTTATGAGATTCCACCAAAACGTTTAAGTCTACCATAAACATGCATTTATACATTTGAAGGGTACAGGGGAAGAACGATCTAAGTCACATTTATATACTTTTGAGTAATTGCAGTTTTAAAATGTAAAACGATGAGCATAGTACTAGAATGAATTATCAATACGTTTTACTTGTATTTTATTTTGTATATTCTGTTGGCATAAACCTACTAAGTCTTCACAACTAAAAAGATAACATTACACATAAACAAAAAAATGCTAAACATATTCTAGTAAAAAAATGTTTGAAAAACCGATCCAAGTCCATGTTTACACCACCTAAAAAAATAAAGTGATTTATGGTTTTTTACTGAATGTTGTCACATTACTTACGTCAAATTCGTCATCACTCCGATTAGCATCATTCTGAGGTAAGTTATCATAGTAGCTCTGAAGTTCTTCCGAAATAAAGACCTTCAAGTCTTGGAGTTGTTGGTACTTCAACTTAGGAATTGGCAATAAGGCATGATAGAGAGCGTCAGGCTCAGCATTTGGTGGGAATTTTGCATTACCAGAAGCTCTAATGACAAACTCTACAGCTGGTGCGTTATACGCTGTCTCTTTGATTGCTACTGTACGAGGGTGGTCCTTGGAACACTGCAATATTTGAATTGGTCTGGTTGGGAATGGACATGATTTTCTATAAAAGCGTGACAAAAACTTTGTCCAAGAATGGAACATTTCTTGCGTACATTCATACACATCAAATGGCTGGGGTTTGCACCGTGCTGCTTTAAAAACTGCGACCCAATGAGAGGGAACTTCTGCAGGGGACTTTTGGTTAATTAATCCGAAATCTTTGTCACTCTCCATGTACGAGTGCCCTCGCATGGGAAATATGACCTCGATGGAGTCAAACCTTTGCTTTCCATGGATTAAATAGTGTACAAAGCGTACAAGAGTAAAATTCTTGTTTTGTCCGGCACATGAGTCGCAGAAAATACGCAAATGCCTTACGTTCTGAGAAAGAACTTCAGTGCAAAAATGGTACAACAAGGACATTACTTCGTCAGCTCCCTTTTTGGCAATGGTCTGAGGGTACGTGTAAAAAACTGATTGATTTGTGGACAGCACATGGATGTTAAAACTAACAAAAGTCAGCTGCCGTTTGTAGTACACATCATTAGTGGTGATGTTTGGGGTTTGCAAATTCTTGCAGTAATCCATATGGCTTCATAGTCACTATTTTTTCTGCTCTTCTTTTTTTCAAGGCGTTTTCTTTTGTAGAAAGCTGCTGCTCTTAATTTATGCAGCTTGTCCGCGGTTTCCACTTGCTTCAACTGCTCTTTTAATGTACCTTCTTCTGCAGTGCCTGCTTGAACCACAGTCAGTTTTGATTCCAGTGATGCTACTTGTACCTTTGTTGCATCGCAACTACTACACGTGTCCGAGCGGGGGTACCCAAATCCAATATTAAAATCTCTCAGAAAAATGTTTCTGTATGTTTCATAAGCTACGGGTTTTCTCAGACGATTTTCTTCAGCATACATTCGATACATTTTTTTGACATTTAAAGTTTCTGACAAGTAGATTCTTCTAGAATCTTTTAAACTGTAATGAGATTTCCGACCTTTGAAACTCTTTATATGAGCATGTATGATCTGTAATCTTTCCTGAGAAAGTTTGTGTGGCCGATTTTGATGTGTTCCTCTCTTGTCATGGCATGAACCTCCCTGGCGTTGTAAATAGCCTTTCAGTGTTATCAGTCGTCGATTAGTAATGCCATGCAGGCTCATGAAAGCTAACTGACATACTTGAATTTCCTTAAACTGTTGAGATGCTTCCTCTAAAACCCTCACCTTGTATGTAAAAGAATTATCTCTTAAACGTGCCTCCATTTCATTATTTCTTGGTCGCCTCCTTTTTATGTTCTGCAGGCTGATAAGACCGCATAAATGATTATTTTGTTCATTTCTGTCGTGCATTGCATTAAATGCGCGAAGTATCTCCTTTTGTTGAATGTTGGTAATGTTGTTAAAACAGTTAAATCGTTTGCAGCCACAGGGTTTTCCGGTTTCGTATGTATGATTCCTGATTGCCTTTGCTGCATCTTGTACCCGACCAAACGACTTTCGCTTACGTGTTAAATTAAGTAGTGGTTCATTGTCGCTGTTATCGCTTCCTCCAGACTCAATACTGTCACCCATTCTAACTGTATGTTTGCGTTTGTCACCACACGTAACACAACACAAAAATATTCACCAAGTTAATGTTATTAATTTACGTTTGTAACGATTTTACGGCTACCCACAACCACTCAAGCATCACAATGACACTGGCTGTATGTCATATTATAAAACAGTGTGATTGGTTGCAGTGGACTTTGATCGTTTTTGCGTACAAGTGATAGACTTAGATCGCTTTTTCATAAACCCAGCGTTCTTTATGCGGGATTTAAGGTGACTTAGACCGATTTTTCATACATCGCAAGAAGCCCATTGGAAAGAGCAGGTTTGAAACTATAAGTAGACATGTCCAACTCAATTTACCCCTGTGTGTGACTTAGATCGTTCTTCCCCTGTACCCTTCATTTGTATATGTATTCGGCAAAGAATTTTAAGATATACACCGTGTTTCATGTAACTAGCACATTAGAAGTTTTTGTGCTTGCAACGCGAATTTTTTCCAGAAGTTTTGCCTTCTCACATAATTGACCGCAATCTTTCAAGTTAACATATTTTTAAACTCGTCCAACTTCCGGTTGCACCGGAAGTAGGCGCCATCTTTGTTATTTTAAATGTGACACCCTGTATTTTATTCGAGATTTGAATTGCTTATTTAAATAGAAGAACAGAGATACCGGGTTGGATTATGTCAAAGCCAACCGTTTCGGAGTTATTCAACTGTTTTCCATTTTTAGGGCACTTGAACGTAAATTTTAAAAGTTCTTTATCTGAGACATGAAAAAAGATAAACAATTGAAATTTGTTCCTGAGATAGTCAAAGTATTGTCCTATTCGAATATCACCAGGTTTTGCAATAATATTACACAGGCTGTTCTCTAATTAATTTACAATTATACACATTTCAAATGCAAGAAACTCAATTTTTTCAAATGAAACACCCTGTATATTTTCGCCTTTTCTGAAGCAGAAAAAAATTGTCTTTCGATCCACTATTACATTCCCTATACCTATCTCTAGAGGTTTTTGAGTTATTGGGGAGATCAGCCTGAAGGCCCGATATTTTGCCATTTATCACACACAATTTCAAGAATGCCTTGGAAGTAACAAAATGTTTAGTTGTCAAAATTTCGTTTGCTGTCAGTGTTATTAATTTGATGCTTGGATATTTTTTGTACTTTACTGAATGATTTGATTAGTGCATAATGGAAGGTTATAATAATAATTATCCAAATGAAAGTATCCTTAATTTATTTTACATACACGGAGAATGTAATCGCATAATAAGTAGAACTTGCCGTGTGTTCAATCAGAGATACCCTAATTTGCCTCCGATGAATCGATTCAAATTTGCAAAAATTGAAATACATTTTTTGCGACATTGGAATATGAACACAAAAAGAAATTGTACTAAGCCAGTAACAGGTGAAGAAAACAACGAAATTAATATTCTGGGATATTTCACAGCTCATCCCCATGCTTCGATACGTAAAGCAAAGGTTGATTTAGATATTAGTATGACGTCAATTCAACGCGTGCTAGCAAAGAACAAATGGCACCCATATGCACAAAGGAAAGTCCACGAACTGAGAAATGGAGACGCTCAGAGAAGAATTGATTTTTGTGAGTGGATAACTATTCGTAAACAGGAAGATCCGGACATGTTACGAAAGATTTTATGGTCGGATGAATCCAAGTTTACCAGGCAAGGCGTTGTAAATAATAAAAATTGTCATTTTTGGGCAGATGAAAATCCCCACTTTTCACGAGTAAGCCATTTTCAATATCAATTTAGTTTTAATGTATTCGCCATAATAGGGTGGGGAAGGGTATTTTATCATATTTATGATGAAAGGCTAACGTCCGAAAGATATTTGCGAATCATTAGGGAAGTGGTGGCAAACATAGTCAATGACATGCCACACCAAAACTATTATTGGTTTCAACTGGATGGAGCTCCAGCTCACTCTACTCATGCTGTATATCAAGAGTTGACCCAGCTATTTGAGGATAGGTGGATTGGTCCAAATGGACCATGTCTTTGGCCTGCTAGATCGCCGGATTTAACTCCAGTTGACTTTTTTTATGGAGTTACATAAAAAAAGAGGTCTATGCAACACCAGTTAACTCCAGGCAAGAACTAGAGGATAGGGTGCGAAGAGCATTTGACCAAATTGAAGTTCAAATGATTGAACGTGCAACGACTGACCAGCTCCAAACAAGGTTAAATAAATGCATTGAAGTAGGCGGTGGACATATTGAGCATTTGCTGTGATTTGGTTTTAGATTTGTTTTTGTTTTCTTTGTTTGACTTATACCGTGAGATCAAAAATGTTTTCGCAATTAATAAATTTTTGGTTTTGAACTAGAAGACTTTTTTTCCATGCCCATAACATGCTTACAAATGACTATTAATCCACTCCTCCTATACTTAATCTATTATTTTTTCAGTTTTATTTGGCAAAATATCGGGCCTTCAGGCTGATCTCCCCAATAACTCAAAAACCTCTAGAGATAGGTATAGGGAATGTAATAGTGGATCGAAAGACAATTTTTTTCTGCTTCAGAAAAGGCGAAAATATACAGGATGTTTCATTTGAAAAAATTGAGTTTCTTGCATTCGAAATGTGTATAATTGTAAATTAATTAGAGAACAGCCTGTGTAATATTATTGCAAAACCTGGTGATATTCGAATAGGACAATACTTTGACTATCTCAGGAACAAATTTCAATTGTTTATCTTTTTTCATGTCTCAGATAAAGAACTTTTAAAATTTACGTTCAAGTGCCCTAAAAATGGAAAACAGTTGAATAACTCCGAAACGGTTGACTTTGACATAATCCAACCCGGTATCTCTGTTCTTCTATTTAAATAAGCAATTCAAATCTCGAATAAAATACAGGGTGTCACATTTAAAATAACAAAGATGGCGCCTACTTCCGGTGTAACCGGAAGTTGCACGAGTTTAAAAATATTTTAACTTGAAAGATTGCGGTCAATTATGTGAGAAGGCAAAACTTCTTCACACCTCTTTTATCTTGACTTCATAAATATTCTACAATCTGTTCTTGTCAAGAAATTAAGTAAATTTTAGGTCTACAAACAGGAATAAGGTCTACGATATTCTGGCCTCTGGGTAAGATAGTATAAAAGAATAACTTATTAGATACCTACAAAAGTCTTCTATCGGATCACTGCGCTCCTGTAGACAAACTTTACAATGTAGATGTTATGCTTTTAGGAAAAGCATGAAGTTCTACATTGCAATACTTCATACGCTCTCGTAATGTAAAATAGTTGTGGTAATTATTTACACAGTTTATCTTTCCTGACATGTTTTCACCTTAGTTTCTTACTTACTACTTAACCAAGCGTATTCCTACAATCAGTCAAGGGCAGGTGAATGCCGATAATGTTAACGTGAATAGTGAATGCATAATTTGCAAAGAACTGCTATTACATAAAACAAAAACTACTGAATGTCAAGCGTTAAATATACCTATCTGACAAAAAAAGAATGGATTTGGTGATATTCGCAAAAAAACCTGATTCACTTTTGAGTGTCTAAACTTAATAGTGATGAGATATTAGAAAAATTTCTTTTTGTTATAAAAAGACTTCAAACTCAACTCTCAGTACTGTTATACTCTCAATATTTCTGTCTAGAAAGCCTGACTTGGGAGATATTTGCAAAAAAACTGTTTTTCCACTTCCTGTGGGAATTTGGAAAAAGTGAGATATTGGTAAAATAAAATTCTTTGACTGAAGTAAACTACTACTTACCGTCTACCGATTTCATCGAAAATCTAATCATATCACCCGAGGAAGATTATATTTCGAGATATAAAGTTTGGTATCGATATTTTTTACCGTTAGGTCGCTATCGTGGTCACACATATACACGCAAACAGGCAGACAGGTAC
Source organism: Amphimallon solstitiale (assembly GCA_963170755.1). Classification (NCBI taxonomy): domain Eukaryota; kingdom Metazoa; phylum Arthropoda; class Insecta; order Coleoptera; family Scarabaeidae; genus Amphimallon; species Amphimallon solstitiale. Next base: position 19,900,415 of record OY720679.1, read on the forward strand.
ATCCACTTTTTTTGGTATCAGGAAAGTTCAAAATTTTGACACATGTAAAAATCTCGAAAATAATTTTTTTTTATTATTTCCAGGTCCAAACAATTTTGTGCGTTCATTATTGATCCCAGATATTTAAAATTTTCTGTTTGTTGAATTTTTTCAACTTAAGGCACTACAACATTTGCCTATTACAGAGTTGGTATCAGCTGTTGAACAGGTAATAATTGTTAACAATGAGATAGCTTGGAGAGCAATCTATATATTTGGAAATCGAATTTGAAACATATAATATGAAAATCAACATAAATAAAACAGAATCTCCTGAAGAACAAACAAGGAAATGTGTATCTTTTGTTGTTTAAAACTACTATATATCTGTTTTATTTATATTGATTTCCGTATTATAGCCTTTAAATTCTTCCGAAACCGGCCTTCATCAACTCTGTGATATAAAAATGATGTAATAGTCTGACACTTATCATACCGCGTTTCAACTTTCTCTGTCAGCTTTTTGAAATTTCATCCATCAGAATGCATACTTCCTGTTTGACATCCCAACCTGTGACAATACTTTACAACACATATTCTGGTTTCTTATTACATTTTTAGTTGCTATTAATATCTATCTCCCATTCTTTTCTCTGGGCGGAATATAAAAGCCTGTCTAAGTCCATAAAGCTCATTATATGCAGAGAATTACTGACTATATATTTTTCATCATTTGTGGCAAGTTAAAAATATGATTTATAATTAAGAGTCTGTAGTTAGTACACACTACTGTCCTTCCTCATAATTGGCAGTATTGTTGCAATCGTCCAACCTTTTGGTATTGTTCCCGTTTTCCACATATTGTTTATTATATTATAGTATTATTTATCTTGTAACAGCTTTCTTTTAGTGTATTCCCCATATATTTTAAGAATTCCGCTTCCAATCAGTCTGCTTTACCAATATTCAGTTTCCTTATATGTATGTACTTCGTTCATCTTCGGCCATGATCTCAGTGTTATCTTCCACATCTTCATTCGTTTGTTTTTTAATGTCATCTGCAATATCTCTTGCAACCTTATTTAAGTAAGTAAAATATTCATATTCTATTACTTCCTCAGTTGAGATCAATAAATTACCATTTTATCCTCTAAATTAATATGTACTGCGTTTCAACTCTCTTTGATAGATTTTAGTGTGCTGTATAGTAATTTTTTTTTGCGATCAAACTCTTTCACTTTTTTTTGCGATCAAACTCTTTCACTTTTTTTTGCTTTTGCCCCAAAAATACTTTTATTCATTAACATTTTTGTTCTCTGTATGTATTATGCATTTCTGTTGATTTATTTTTTAAATACATTTTCTAGAGTTTTTGTTTTGGTTTAGTGTTAATGTAATGTTCATATTCCACCAAAGAGTAGGTACCTACTTCCCAAATTGGATTTTCTTCAGCTTATCTCTGTTGTTTCTTTTTCGCACTCTATTTTCATTAATACCGCTTCTATTATTTTAACATATTACATCCTTATATTTTTCATTCAGCCGGTAAATTTGATTGCCTCATTTCTGGTATATAAATAACGATTTAATGAAAGTAGGTAGATATTCCTGAAATTTTGTATAGGGCCATAGTTTGTCATTCTGAACAACTTTTCTTAGTAATTTTTTTTGGCATACTATGAACGAGAAAGGTACTTTACCTAAAACGGAAATAGATCTGGCTCAACTGTCAAGGCCTACGTGATTTTACAAACTTGAAACTATAGGTACTAAAAATAAGTTTCAAACCAAACAGGGCTTATTTACAAAAGATCAAATTCAGATTCAAAGATTTCTAGTTCCACACACCTCTTGTAACATCAATCCTGGGACACGCTATATATGTGTGTGTATATGATTCTTGATAGTTGCTGCGGCTTCCACAGTACGATTACTAAACTCTGATGAATCCCGATCTCCTGATCTAACGCCGTTAGATCGGTAGTTTAGTAATCACATCGTGGAAGCCTCAGTAACTATTAAGCATCATCCTGATGCTATATGAAGCAGTGGCGGCTGCTGCAGGGAGGGCAACGGGGCACTGCCCCCCCCCCGTGACAAATTTCCCCGTAACTAATTTCTTTTAACAGATAAATTAATTATAAATACCTAATTTGTATGTAATTTTTCTGATTTGTTTGATAACAAATAATGTTTTCGGAAGTAACAGTCCGTCTTTTCAGCGCGTTTAAAAATCGCAGTCTGACGTAGGCTCCGGGGCATCTCGCGCGACTGCCCCGTCTGCATTAGAAATCGAGCGAACTGGCGCGGGTAGCGCGCGTATATATGTAGGCGGCGGGGCACTACTCTATGGTGCCGGGTCCGGGTGGGCGGTCCTGTATGTAATATACAGCGGTGAGTGTATGTTGTAATTTTTATCGGTGCAAATGCAACTATGAATTGCGTTAGTAACATTAAGACAGAATTAAAAAATCTAGGTCTCCCTAGATCAGATTTATTGATTAAACTAGAAGATTACAATTTGAAAACTAATAAAACCGTGACGAGAAAATTCAACAGAAGCTCTTACAGTTTATCAGACTGGTTGTGTGGGTGTAATGTGCAAAATGTTTTTTTCTATTTCGGTGCTATAAAGCTCACTTTACAACATCCGTTTTGGTTTCAAAAGTATTTATTTATCGCACGCTAATTTTGTTGTTTTGACGTTGGTAACAAAAAAAAAAAATGGAACCAAATTATATTTAAATGTCAAAATGTAAGCCTTTAATGTAACACACATGTGCAATAGAAGTTGTACAAAGAATAAAAAGCACACATGCTAACATTTTATTTACTAATTAACAATATAAATTGTTAAGCAGAGTTGGATGATAAGTTTTCTGATGCTACTATTGTAATTTACTTCCAAGGTTGAATAGTACAACTGTTATAAAAGTTTGTTATTGATAATATCAGACTATGTTGGCGAAAGATTTTGTAAATTGTCTTCTGCTACTTTGCGAATCTCTGGGGGCGTGCAAAATAGAAAAAATCAAGTGAACGGTGTTTTTCTACTTGGAAGAGAATAAAAACATTTTCTAGAAATACCATGCAGGAAAGCAGACTATGTGCCTTAGCAATGTGTTCCATTGAAAAACAATTACTGACATCAACACCAAACTTGAATGGATGAGTTATTAATCATTTTGCTGATCCTAAGGACCGGCGGATGGATTTTATTTTCAAACAAGTTAATTAAATAGCATATTGAGTTTATTTTTTGTCTGTACTTAATTTTTAATATTAAACACTAAGACCCCCGGTGCCTTCCTGTCCCAAAAAATCACAGGCCGCCACTGATATGAAGTGCCAAAGAAGAATGAATTTGTCGTGCTGAATGCTGCATTGAACAAAACGGTGGCCACTTTAAACAGTTCTTTTGGATGTTGTATTGTTAAATAAATATCTTTATGCTCCAATATCTTAGTAATAAATTAATTTGCGGCATATGTTTATATGGACTTTTTTGTTTATTTGATGTTGGAGAACAAGTACCTACAATAGTGCCGTGCACCCTATATATTAATATTAGATACGTAAGTAATTATATATAAAGAATTCATGTCGAGCAACTCAGTGGTTATTTCGACCTACCTGTAATGTTAGACAAATCCAGTACTCTTTGTATTGTATATTAAAAAAAAAACTCCTTTAAAACTGTATATATTATTTTGTTTAATATATATTACAAAGAAATCATCAGTAATGTGCCAATAACGAAGTATCTTACTCAATAACCTGTTACTTTAAATAGTGGACGTATTATGTATTCAAGCTAATTTTCTTGACAAAGAGGTGTTGAAAAAATAAAGGTATCATTTAGCAGGGTCGCATTGTTGTGGATATATAAGTAATCTACCCTATGTAGTCACTGAAAATATACACTGGCTTGTAATACAATACCTGGTGCACATATATTGTGACATGGTGTGTTTTGCCTGTTGCGGTTGACGTACCAGCTGTAATACTTCATCACCATTATATATGTTTACCAATTTAAATTACCGCATATTTAAATAAAAGGAGGTTAAGTGTTAAACGAGGGTAATTGCGCCGAATTATTCCTGACGGTACAGATATAGTGGGACGCTTTTTATGTACATTATCTCTTGGTCTTACTGCCTTATTTCTTAGATATAGAAAGCCTATACCAGTGCTGTATTATGCATTTGTATGTATATTTACAATATGTCTATAACATAATTTATTTTATTCAGTTGCTATAATGTTAATATCTAAACTGTTCTATAATTAAAATTATTAGTCTTACTATTAATAAAATGATAAAATATTCTCCAAGTTATCCGCACGTCAGAACTGAAAATTTCCTTAATGTCAATTTTATTTTACTTTATTCGACTAACTCCGATTATTTTCTGTGACTAAAGTTAATGTTTTTCAGAAAATACTATTATTGCATCCTATTGCAGAATTTAGTGGGGTTACCGAGTAATGCGGTCTATAGAATATTGTATGTAACCTTCTAGTTTTATAGTTCAACAAGTTAATCTTTTTGAAGGGTTTATCAGATCGGTAACTACATCTGGTTGTATGGGTTGACTGGTTCAAGAAGATCGTTCCACCTTAGTAAATGCTTTGCAGTCTAACATAACATAATAAACTATTTAACGTTGTATAACTATCATATGAATTTATATACAGTGTGCCTTCTCCGAATACACAACTCCCTAGCAGTGGCGGCTGGTGAGTACGATTAGCTGAAGTAAATACACAGACAGGACTAATTCGTTTATTATCAGTGATATAATCCCAGATGTCAAGCATATCACCGATAATAAACGAGTCAGTCTTATCTATGTAATTGTTGTACCAAAACGTATTTACCAGCCGCCACTGCAGTCCCTAGCAAATCCTGCGAACAGTCCAGAATTTCCCTTAATCGCATTATTTCAGCAGTTAATATTCAGGTCACATAATTGTATTAGCTGGACAGGTTATTGCTGGCTATTTAATTTTCTGCTAAGCTTGAGAGTATTCACATCAAAATGCTGTTGTTGTAGTTCATGAAGCGTCTAGGTTTTGCTGACACTCCTAAATGATTTTCAGGGATTCCCACAATGCATGATAGGTCGGCCTTTCGTTGGATACTTCTTTTGTGAGCACGTAAAAGATAGATCGCCCGTCACGCTTTATCTCCAGAGTTTTACCAACCCTTGGCTTTTGTTGGATCAGTTCATTGACCCCGCCATATCTCCTCTTGAATTCCACGGCAATCCCTCTACGCATACATAGATCCTGGGCCACACAGTGAGCTAAGGCATAATCACAGGGTACCGTAAAAAGATCCTGTTGCTTCTCCGTGGTAATTCCAAAACGAGCTTTCCTGGTACCAGAATATTCTTTCATGAAATTCCCATAAGTTGGCTCTCTATGTTTTCTGGTAATTTGTCGCACATCCGTTATTTCGCCGTTGTTACGTCCATGGTATGGGGTCAATCGGTTTAAACGCACCACCCTTGACTTACTATGGGGTGTTCGTCGATGTCTTTGGGGCCCATTGCTGGCGGCACAAGTTGCACATTTTCGGCACTATTCCTTTACATCTCTTGTGTGCAATTCACCCAACAAAATCGTTGGCGCACTTTCTCGAGTGTCTTGTGTACGCCGCAGTGTCCTCCGGGCCTGTCCTTGTGGAGCTGTTGCAGTACATCAGGTATCCTTTTCTTAGGGATGACCACCTTTGCCCATATCCATCCGGGTTCTCCACAACACGCTTGAGTAGGCCATTCTCCACCTTCAGGGAGTCCCATTGAGTCCAGTAGGATTTCACTCCCTGTGAACGAGGAGCTACTTCTTGCCAAGCTGGTCTGTGTCCAGTACCTTTCCAAACCATTAAGGAACCAAGGTCTTCATCAACTTCCTGATCGATCCTCAAATTGTCAAGTTGCCACTGATCGTCAACCACGGTAGTTCTGAGTGTGTTGGCCAATTTTTCTTCTACCCGCTTGCACTGCCTGCAGTCTTCTGGACATGGTCTCCTTGAAAGAGCATCAGCGTTTTGGTGTTTAAGAGATGCAATTCGCGCTATTGCTTTTGAGGCTCTACGATACTGGGTCGACGATTGCCTCCGCTCATAGTCCCGTTTTAGTTTTCCTGCTTGCTTCGCTATGGGTTTCTTAGGCTCCTTCTTGTATTTACTGCGAACATGGCCCATTTCACCACAATTCCAGCATCGGAGCGTTCTTCTCTTAGGTTGCAACTGATGCAATAATCGTCGGACTACCTTGTTTTAAGGATTCTTCGGCTTCTGGTTGATCTCTGACAGAACATACTCTTGCCGGGTTTCGAGAGAACAGCTTTGCGGTTTCGATCTCCAGACCATGTGCCAAAGCATCAATTAGGGTTTTTGGTCTTGCCAGCCTCAGTGCTTGCTGTTGCCATCTCGAAGTCCATCTATGAATGTCTGCATAGCCAACTGTTCCGAGAAGCTATCTGGAGCCGTTGGATATGCCAGATGAGCCAAACAGGCGATATCCGCTTCGAATTCTTGGAGGCTTTCACCTTTTTTCTGCAAACGATTCTTCAATTGTATATGATAAACCTGCTCCAGGTGTGCATGCCCATATCTCCTCTCAAGACGCTTGATTAGTTGAGGGTAGTCTTGACACTCTTCCGGAAGCAAGGTCTGTAGAACATCACTGGCGTCTCCTCTTAATGACACAATCAGGACAGTAGCTTTCTCCGTGGACGTCCATCCATTTGCTCCTGCAGCGGCTTCGAATTGTTTCAGGTACGTCATCAATGACGTCTTTCCATCGAAGGTAGAAGGTTTTACCTTTGCTTTTGCTGTTCGGCAGATCTCCAGGCTTTCGCTTGAGATGTCATAGGGACTGCAGTCGTTCATCGCTGGCAATTGAAGCTGAACTTTAAATTCGTCCCTCATTCTGGATATGCGTTCCTCAAATTTTTGTTCTACGGCTTCGATTCTTCTGAATGTCGTCCTCGAGCTGTTTTAGAGTCTCAATAGTAGTCTCGACTTGTTTACCGGTACGTTTTAGTCGTCGCCCGGATGTCTGCTTCTTTTGTGGGCTTGTTTCGTTACAATATATATAGTCAATAAATTCTGAATATAACCAGAGGATAACGATCAACGAGAAGCGGCAAAGACGTTAAAAGAGTGTCCCTGTTTCATCGGTCAGCGTCTAGTTCTGTAACTGAAAATTCTTTGACGCCATAAATAAATATATTTAAAATTATTTTGTGCGACAATTAAACATTTGAAGTATTTGTTCATCGTGGGTAAATTTTACAATGTTACTAAAAGTAATTTAATTTAATCCTTAAGGCACTATACCATCCAGAGTATTGTTATATGCAGCAGTGTCTAACACATGGCGAAATTTCATCGTCAGGAACACTTTATTAACGAAAATGCAGACGTTGAAGATAAGGCCTCTCTATATTCCTTCTTCATGTCGTCAAGGTACGAAACATTACACAAACCGTACTGTGTACAGTACATGTTTGGACAGGCTTTTAATAAATAATCACGCGTGATCAAATCTGATGGACGTACGCCCAGTAGTCATGTATGTTTTCATGAACTATGCAGAAAGTCTAGATCTATCAGTATAAGCAGGGTTTTTATATTTATATAGAATGTATAAACACTTTAAAGTCCGTTATACTGTTTGATGGATTTTTATGTCATAACAAGAGTAAAGCAGATGGTCTTGAATGTATGTAGTGCAGGCCTGTCACAAATTTTAAACTTATGCCTGTAGTAATGTTAATATAACGACAGGTTTGTCTAAACTTTGGCTGTTTGTCTACCTTTCAATACTTAGATGTGTGGGCCGAGTTTATGGGCACTTGTGATGTAGTTATTTGGAGTATACTGCTATTGCTACATGGTGACCTAAAAGCCCACCATAAGCCACGCCTTTGTAAAGTCACTAGTAACAGTGGTCGCATTCAGCAGGAGCAAATGTTGTGGAACCGTTGTGATATGTCTGCTGGATGCATACGCTACATCGAATTACCTCACGGTTCAACGATTTTACGGAGCGATCGCTACGTATAGGTAACATGATGAGTAAAATAAAAAAAAAACTTATGATCAGCGAATGAAAACGGAATTTATGGAATTCTTGTTTCTAGAAATTTTCTGTCTCTCATTCTCCATAACCTCTAGTAACTAGGGCCAATTCAATGGCTGTATATTGCCAAAAATAACTATGTTAATGTAATTTTCTAAAGAATAAATTTGATCTTCTTTAGTCATTTTAGATACCAATAATGACAAATGTTACTAACAGCCAAGACTACCCCAAACCCTCCAAACAAATACACAAGTATTGATCAGCTGACTTCTATTTGCAACTAGCACATTCAACAACATAACATTCAATTTTGAATTTCACTCAACTATTGTCGATGTAGCGGAGCATAGTCTTCTGCTGAATGCGACGAATAATACATATCATTTCTGATTGGTTGACGACCATTCTTGATACAAAATGGCGTCATGTATTTAAAGGTATTTTATACAATACACACACATCCGTATCTGTTAAAGACGGTATATGCAACTGAAGATGTGTAAATTATTAATCGCTTTTCATGCACTTAGTAGATGCTAATGAACAGATGATCTATGCAGATTCCCGGAGAGAAATTTTTTGCCTTGAATTAAGACAAGATATGTAGTTCTAGAGTTAACAATGTTACATCTTTGTTCTAAGTAACTCAAATAATAATAATAATAATAATAACAATAGTCTTTATTTGTCCAACAGCAAAAATATCAATTACGGGACAACAATTTACAACTGATTTACGAAGGAAAACACAGGAACAACTTGAATAGAAAAGCTAATATTCAAAATCTGATACATACAAATAGTAGTGGTTCATATAGTAGTAATAATACTAGTAACAATAGTAATAATGAACAAATAGCTTAATACATTAGACCCAGAACAGTAAATATTTAATAATTAATACATAGCCTTTAAATTACAAATTCAATGAAAAGTATTACAGACATTTGCAGAGTAAATGAAACACAAGGCAAGAAGGCCGAAAAGAAAAAGATAGTTGAGTTGAATCGAGAGACATATCTATTTGTACTTAGAGTGAGGTTTTTGATTAAAAGGTAAGTGAAAATGATCAGGGCATAGTTGGTTGGGGTTCCTAGCCATATGAGTGAGAGATGCCGTAGAAAAAACATTTTACCTAGCTCGAATCACCACAAAAGTATCACTTGAACGCGTACCGTATCTGGGAACCAAAAAATCCAGAGCGGAGAGTAGATTGGGGGTATCAATTCTATTACTAAGCAGCTCAACCAGAAACTTGCGATTTCTCTACGTTCCAAGAGGGAAGGAACGTCATGTTCCAATAGTAGACTCTCATAGTCAACGCCTCTAGGATACGTGCCGCGAGCCCTGTACGAAAGGTACTTCCAAAATCTCTTCTGTACTCTCTCAATTAGTAGGTTCTGGTAAAGGTAACTGGGATACCAGATTATAGAGGCATACTTTAGTCTGGGTCGCACCAGTGAGTAAAACAGTGTCATCAATGTATCCGGTTTCATGAACTCTCCGCATGTCCTGCGACAACGATCTTGAGTGCCCGTCAGGCGGAGTTGCATATCGAATATATATGATCAGAAAATTACAAACATTGATCAAACAACACTCCAAGATCTCTTATTCGTGTTTGCCTGGGAATAGGAGTTTGATTTGATATGTAGGGGAATATCAATGTTTCTTGTGGTATACGTAACTACAGCACATTATTAACGCTGACTTTTATTTTGCTCCGCTGGCACCAGTTTTAATAACACCTAAATCGCACTGTAGGGCTTCACAATCGTAGGCTGACGAGATCATTGAAAAAATCTTTAAGTCATCAGCATAAGCTAGGAACAGCTGAGAATTGACAGTAGATCGTTAATGTAAACGTTGTAGAAGAGTGGGCCCAGGTTTAATATCTGTGGGACACCTGAAGAAGCTGTGAAAGTGTGAATGAAATCCATTATAGTAAACATAATTGGAACAATTGTCCAGGTAAGAGGCAATCAGATTAATGACAGGTGAAGTAGACCCACGGAACTCAGCTTTGAAAGAATTATTGTATGATCAATAGTATCGAACGCCCTGGCGAAGTCTGTGTACAGAACATCAACCTGGTCTCGAGAGTTGATACCAGAACTGATAAATTGTGTTATTTCGACCAAGTTGGAGACTGTTGATTTGGCCGATGTACGTAAACCCATTGCTGTGGAGAAATGTGTGACCTTATATATGCATAGAGCTTAGTATAGAGTAAATGTTGAAATACCTTGGAACTACCTGACAATAAACTAATTGGTCTGTAGTTCGAGATATCATGTTTATTACCCTTCTTAAACACAGGATTAATGTTACTTATTTTCCAGATTTCGGGAAAAGCTGTCCGGCCAGAAAGATTAAAGATTATAGGCAACGGAACATATAAAACAGACGCGCAATCCCTAAGCAAAAAATTGGGCAATTCATCATGACCTAAGTAAAGTCAGCTTTAAGGTGTTTCAAAGCAGTCAGAGTTTCACTTGTCGAAAAGGGCTCCATAACGAAGCTGCTAGAGCAACCATGGGCATCTGATGAGACAAAAATAGAATGTGGTTGATACACTTCAGAAAATGTTTTAGCGAAAGCTTCTACAATTTCTTCCGGAGCAGTAAGCTCCTCCTCACCATATCTTAACGTGCCGGAAATTCTTGACTTTCCCGTTCTTTGACCAACAAAGTACCAAGACGCCTTGGAGTTTTTAAATATGTTGCTCTCCAAATTGGCTAACAGTATCATAAGCTCTACGTGATTCTAATTTTACCAATCTACGTAATCTGACAAATCGCTGAGATGTTGATGAGTATTTGGCACGTGCAGGTCTACAGCAGAATATAGGATATCATAAAACTTTGAGACAGCGATGTTGAAATCAGAGCATTGTTCCACTTGGGTTCAGTCGACGTCACACAGGTCATTGTATAGGGCAGGGAGATTGACTTTTTGAAAGTTATACCTGGAATTGATGTCAGACGGGAATACTGCTATGGATTCGATATAAAAAATCATCTCAATATTAAGAGCAGGGTGATAAGGATCCTCAGGAACCAAGGAAATGGGATCATGTTCTATATTATTAGAGAGGCCGATACTAGCGAAAACTATATCCAGCAGTCTATTGTTTCTATTCACATTTGTGTTAAGTTGCATTAAGTTAAGCGCAATCATAAAATTGTTCAAGGTTCTATATCTGAAATCATTCTATTGTCGGTACTAAATTTGGGACAATTAAAGTTCCCACACATAAATACATTTTTATCAATGCGACTACGAGCTAAATTTTAAAAACATAATTCAAAATCGTCATTGCTAATGTTCGGCGATAAAATATAAGATGAAATGAATACACAAGTCACATTTTCTTAAAACAAACTACCGCTTATATTCATCTATTATTTTGTAAGTTTCTCTTCATATTATAGGTTACGCAAAGAGATTTATATGCAAATTAGATACTAGTAACGTTCTTTGAAAGCTTATTGCCCTTAAGAGGGATCTCTACTCCCAGCCGCTGAGGCCACTGTAGACAGTTTGATTTCTCTATAAAATTAATGGTAAATATTAATCAATTTTTAATTTTTTTATACCAAATGAAAGAGAATTCGAATATCTATGTACGTCTAGTAATATTTTTTCTAAAGATATTTTAGAAATTGTCATAATTAGTAGCAGAAGTAGGTACAATATTAGACATTTTGTCGAATTTATTTTGAAATAAATAAAAAGAAATTCAAAATTTTACTACTAAGCGTACGTATATTTGAGTTCTCTCTACAAATTGATGTAATTATTATAGCATTGGTTGAAATTTGATCTTAATTTTTAGGGGAAATTGATACCCCTGCAGTGATAATGTTTATGATTTTTGTACATTGTCAAAGGGATTGGCCCGTCCAGTAGAGATCCCTCTTAACGATGAGGCCACCTATCAGTGGATGGGATTATTAATGGTAGGTACCGATAGCATTCCGCCAATAGAAATGGTGAAAGTTAAATAACAAAAATATGAAAAATGGAAATATATCAATATTAAAGGATGTACAGATATCTTATTCATTGGCTTCCAATATTATACTACATAATATTTAAAAAGACAGTATATTAGAAAATGAAAGAAAATTGTACTATTTAAATGAAGGAAAATAGGTTTGGTAAATTACCAAGTGTGTATTTTCTTATGGGAATGCTCTCCGTTTACAATTTTCTAATGAATGATTACTGCGAACGAATACGGACAGCATTTTCTCCCATGTTTGGAGCGATTTATTTTAATTTTACAATAAGATGTTCTCACTATAGATTATAGATTTAGGGCATTAGCGCATGTATTAATTTCTATTTATTAAACAAAATATCCCAATCTATAAGAACAACGCTACTTCAATTATTTCATGTTCCTCATCCACTACCACTACATAGAGAGAATTTTACTAAAATCATTACTAGTGACACCTATTACAGGAACACTCTAATATTTTTTCAGTCTCAGATGCTCTTAACGACGAGGACACCCATCCGTTGATATAGTATTACGCCTTGCACGATGTTTTGTGGTCCTGTCGTTGCTGGAGACATTATAGATATTATAAAGCGTTTACCCAATAAAAGAAGTACAGGTCTTGACGACATTCCAGTTAGTGTTATAAAGGCCTGTGCGATGGAGGTAGCAGAAGATCTTTCCCACCTGGCTAATCTATCGATTACTTTGGACAAATTCCATACAGCTTTGAAATCGTCTGCTGTATTTCCTATACATAAAAGAAATGACCGCTCCAATATTGAGAACTACAGACCTATCGCGCTAGCTAGTGTCTTCTCTAAAATTCTTGAAAAAATTATTGCTGATAAAATACTTAATTTTTTAAACAAACATAATCTCATTACCCCCTGTCAGCACGGTTTTCGGAGTGGTTTCTCTACTGAGACTGGTGTTGTGGAATGTACGCAGCATATTCTTGATGAAATGGATATAGGACGATACACAGTGTTGATCTTGTTTGATCTATCCAGAGCCTTTGACTCCGTTAATTGTCATTTTGTTAGTAGTAAGATCTATAACCTGGGAATTCGTGGGGAACTGAACAAATGGATTGTCTCATTTTTAAAAGACAGAAAAATTGTTGTTAGACTTGGTGACGTCAGATCTGAGGAATATGATATGGACGTTGGAGTTCCACAACGCAGTGTCCTGAGTCCATTAATATTTTTATTATTTATAAATGACCTACCTAGTTTCATAAGCTATGGCAAAATATTACTGTATGCTGACGATACAGCAATAGTGGTTTCCCACTCGGATCTAGAACAGCTCAACAATAGTATCAATATAGTTCTACAAAGTTTTGAGGACTGGTGCTGTGCCAACAAATTAATAATCAACCATGATAAGACGGTTATTATTGAATTTTTCAACAGACATAGAACACGCTCAGGTGTAGACATAACATTTAATAAGCAAATTATTGAGGTCTCTAGAAATTGTAAATTCTTAGGTACAATTCTTGATGATTACGTGTGCGGTAAACTTCAGAGGGCATATTATGTTTTGCACACTTTGAAAAACATCTTGATTGCCGAATACCTTTTCAGCGTTTGTTATGGTTATGCCTACTCTATAATTTCCTATAATATTATTGTCTGGGGCCAAGCGAGGGATATACAAAGAGTGTTTCTTCTGCAAAAGCGTATCATCAGACTTGTTTTTGATTTGCCCTACCATGAGTCTTGTAGGGGCACCTTCCGCTCAAAGAGAATATTTACTTTTACCTCTGTCTATGCTTATAAATTATTAACATATATTTTTAATAACAAGCATAGATTTTCAGTAATAAGTGAGAAGCATAATTACAGGACCCGTAATAGAAATAACTTAGTTGTGGACAGATCATATCACTTGTTTCATCAAAAGTCCCCACTCATAACTGGCTTTACAATTTTTAATAAATTGCCAATACACATGCGGGACTCGGGTCTGGCAAACTTCAAGAAACTGTTGAGGGATTTTCTAATTGACCACAGTTTCTATAGTATGGCAGAGCTCCATGCACGGTTGCCATAGTCGTATTGTACATTTAGTCTATTTATGTTTTGTGGTTTATATTTATGTACCTATGTGTATATGTATATATGTTTTACTATTTGTGTAATATATTCTGTATTGACGAAGTCTATATCCAGTGGATCTGAGACGAATAAAGCATTATTATTATTATTATTATTAGTCAATGGTAATGATATTATTCCACTACGTAGGTATAATCGAAATGATAAAAGTTAAAAACAAAAATACTAATAATTGCTCAGTGAAATAAATATTACTGAAAAATAAGAATCACTTTTTACAAAATATTTATGTTAACAGATTTACGAACGTCGTAGTTTCTAATTAACTGGCCACCTATTTTTTTAAAGAAAGACAAAATATAGGAAATAAAAGAAAATTGTCCTAATTTAAATGTGTGGAAATATACATGCACATATTTTCCGCTCGATCCGGTTCAGAGTTTTATAGATTTCGTTCAACACAAAAACAAAAATTATTTTATTTACAGGAAAACCTGTTTTTTAATACCCTAATAACGCATGCATGTAGACGTAATTGTTCTCAAAAATTACTTAACTCCAAAAATAAGTCAATTAAGTCACATTTACAAAGCTATTAAGACGAGAAAGTGTAATTAAGGGGCATTTTAGGAACATAAATATCGAAAACTTTCCCCGTTGGCATATTGAATATATTTTACGGGTTTTTGTCGTAAATTAATTTTTTGAGAACTACCTATTTAATGTCTTACTGTAGCTACACATGTGGATTAAATTTACAAATTAAAGGCTACGTTGAATAAAAAAAGGTATAGTCTCAGATCTGGTGGTTTTTTTGTAGTTTTTACAACTGGTTGCAAGCTTTGTACATACATACTTCTTTTTTAAAATATCTCTTTTGCAATCCTGCCACATGCCCATACGATATTAAATAGCTTTAGCATTGCTTATATTGTTATTCATTAGATACAATTAGACTAAACAGAGGTAAATCAAATTTAAATCATATTTATATACTTATATAACATCTATGGTAAGTATATATAGGTATCTATTTATAACATCGGAGAAATTGTGTATTTAGTATACTTAGTTATAGTTAGTATAATTAATGTTTCTTCTAATTTATGAAATATGCAATATTTCACAGATGTTTTAATATTTACCCAATTCTACCTATTCACATTATCGATGTCTCAGCGCAATCGATTAAATTCTAAATTGTAGCTAAATATCTAAATAAAATACTTAAACAATAATCCTCAGAAATCTCTCCTTATTTCTATTACAAACTATAATACACTGTTGTTAAAAATTGAGATATTTTATGTTTATTTATTGTTCACTGTTGACTTTAATGTAACATTTGTTTTCTTTTTGAACTCATTAAGATGGAAATTTGAATACTGAAATAAATACAGCTACATATATTACATATGCGGAATATTAAAATACCTCCATTATCCGGACCCTCTTACCACAATGTTGAATTATCTGGCAATTATCAAATAACCTACATACTACACGATGATACGTAGCGTCGTCTGGATGTGTATCTATACTATAAAATTTGTATTTTACTATACTATATATTTATATTCATACATATCGGTTGGTCGAATTTCATTAGCCATAGGGAATATCATGCATACGTATTTGTCGGCGGCATTGGTACCGGGTTGGCATACATATACATACTGCTGTGACTCTTACAAATTTATAAATATATAAAATAAATTTAGTTTACTTAATTAAAGCGTAACTGAGAGTCAAGCACGCATCCTAGTGCTAGGCCTTATGCTAGACTAAGATACGGTGAACTTTCTGCTGAAAGGTAGGTTAAGCAAAACATTTTACATGCAACTAGCTCAGTTTGAAAATAAATACTTCTCTCAGGGGCAGAAAATATGAGTTGATTCTCCTGCTCTTTAATTATCTCCAGGTCAGGTAAAGAAATAAAATACAAAATAAATCTTAATATCTAATTTATTAAAATAAAATAATTTTAAAACGAATCCAAAAGTTTTTGTCTACAAATATTTACACACCAAAAAAAAAACAATATTCAGTCATAATTCAAATTTATATATCATCATCAATAAAGTATTACAAGAAATAAAGAATAAATGAAATTATGATGTCGTGAAAAACTTACATCTAAAAATGTGAACGTGATTATTATGATTAATATTTGTCATAGATACATGTAAACAATCATCAATAAAATAAATTACCCGTGATGAATTGTACTGGAATATAAATAAAAATAAAATTTGTGCGGTCTACTGTTTGCTAACAAAATATAGACATTAAGGATATGGCTTTGCCCTAATTAGTCCTGTCCGGCGCCTTTTCTCGCTCCCAACACAGTACCATCAGATAACAAATTCACACAGATGAGTATCCCAAAGTTCCACCCTACGAGCATGTCATTTTCAACTCGTTGGACGCAACCCGAACATACATCACAATGTGCACATTCCTTAAAGAATATATATAAATTTTAAATTAAATAAATAAAATGAAATAAAATAATGTCTCTGCGTATTCAATAAATTAACTCAGCCCTGATTAGTTCTGCCTGGTGCCTTTTCTCGCTCCCAAACGCAGTACCACCAAGACCAATTCGTGTCTTTCAAATTCACCAGGACTCCATGCTATGAATTAAATAATGACATAATTCATTTCACACATCCCTGATGTATTATTCAACACGTTAATATTGAACACCCAAATACAACAAAAACATACTTAATTCTCAAATCAAAAGAAATAATATATACATTTTTTTAAAAAAAAATAAACTTTACCTTTTTCGCGAAATTCCAATACAAAAGACACCACTACAAATAAAGAATTTGGTACGCCACTATACACACATTTATAACAAATATTGTTTAATCACCTCAATTCTTCGTACATCGTATTAAACTCATCCATCATAAATTTTCAATGAAAATTTGATTCACTTATCTATATAACCTATATACACATAAAACAAAATTATTAATTTCAAATATCTTTTGTAGGATAAATAAATTTAAAAGAAAAATAAAGTATACGGAAATGAAATGATTATGTTATCCAAAGTTATCATTACAAATACTAGAAGGTTTTGTCATAATGTATGGCATAGTACCCCTACATGCAAAACAAAACTCTCTAGAAAAAGAAAATAAAATGAAATTAAACAAATTCAAAAACCGAGTTCATAAATAAGAGTATTTTCATACATAAGTAATTATACAAATACATTTAGACATTTCAATGTGATACGCGCTGCATGTTAAAAATAAAAATATTATAAGTGTGGAATCTTGTTAAATTTTTATAAGTATCGAAAATCTCAAAATTTATTCTAAGTCCGGATTTTAAAATAATCCTTTAAAAAGAAAGAGGAAGTGGTTTATCACCTACTTTTAGACTAGTTAAAATTGCGGTTTTCACCAGCAATCCCGGAAATTTTATCCGTCCGTGCTTTTATGCTTAAATTTCTTTATAAAAACATCCGGCAACTTTCGGCAAACACGAATCCACTTCCAAAATCGTATATCGACGGTGCTGCTCTTATCGGTCGCATGGGGAAACAGCGTATATATGATCCTTGAAAAAGGTAAACAAACATGCGAATATAAATTCGTCTATACGTTTATGACTCAGCCATGCACCTGATAAACAATACTTTTTGCGCCGGTCCACCCAGTCGATCTTTGCCAATGCCAGAAGTGTCTGTGCGAGAAACACCTGCTCGATCCTTTTCACGTAACATTTAATACGTCTTAATATTATAACCTTATAAAAATTTACTAAGATCCTTTTATTGTTTTACTTAAATAAAAATAAAGTTTTCGTAAATTATCAACATAGTGAATATTTATATACACATTATGGTAAAAATGAATAAAGTAAAAATTAATTTAAATAAAGTCTTGAAGTGATCTTGATTATACTTATTTATTTACATATTATTATTTATTCAAGATCACTGCAATACGTATACATCGTACATACGTATGCATGAGATTCTCTATGGCTAATGTTATTTGACACAACCGGTATATATATTCGAATCATTATTGTATTAATGGAATATATCTTTACTTATTTAACTCTAGAATTTATTTTATACTTTAAATTGTTAAAGCTTTCGTTAGGCATAGTGTTTATGTTGTATCGGGAATGTTTTCAGTATTCCTTGTGCAACAAAAAATAATAGTTACTTTTCCGAAAGGCGCACATTAAAATCATTGTGGTAAATTCATTATTATAGCATATCGCAGTTATTCGTCTAAATATGTTTTTATAAACGTTTTCCTTTTATTCCTTTCACCATTCAAAAGCTGATTTGTGTAATATTTTTGTTCTGAAATCAAAAAATTTCGAAATTTAAGAATTAAACCAAATGACAATGATATTTCTAATATAACTTAAAACTAATTCGACAAACATTTATTTTGAATGAAAAGCTTTTTTACTTATTTTTATTTAAGGGGACAACTACGTTATCTCCCTTTATATTTATCTCAAGAATTAGTTTATCTTGACATTTTAATTATAATTATTTAAAATGTACTCAATGGTAAAAAGCAATAAAAAACGACTTTTACCTAAATTGATGGTAAAACTAAGTGTTTTATCTAATAATGTAAAATTATGCTAAAACTTGTGAAATATTTCCCAAAATTTAATTTTCCTAGCAGTTTTCCTTGCTTACATCTGCAAATTTACATATTTTTTTTAAGTGTGAATAAAATTAAATCTACTTATTATTTCTATATTATTATATCAATAGGACAGTATGTAAATTTCTGGATTAACATTTATTAAATGTTCCACGGTAGGTATCATAATTTAAAATATTTGGAAAAAGCTCCTGCAAGATCAACTTCTTCTTCAATTTCTTATTAGATATTCTGATATATTTTTTGGCTTTTTTGAAAAGTGACGATAAAATCAAGGTACCTTACGTATGTACCTACGCTTGAAGAAACAGGTGCTTACATATATTTTGTATTTTCAAACTGATGTTTTTAAATTAAAACTGATATAACAAATTATCGATTAATTAGAACGAACACTATGGTTGTCAGAGTAGCCGTTAAAATTACTATAAATTTTTATAAAGTTTTTTTCTACGGTATGGAGTGAATATTTTGGTATTAATGACATTTTGTAACCACTCGGAATAAAAAGCATTGAGTCATCAGTATAATATTTAGATTACCTTGTATACAAGCAGATACAACATTGTTAATACTTATTTATCGTTCTTATCATTCATTGTAATATAATGCCTAGATAATGGAAACAAAATATAGGTACCGTTCTTCTTAAATACTTAATAATCATATTAAAAAATATTTTTTCCTATTAGTTAGCTTTTAATTAGGTTTTAAAAACCCTCAAAATTATTTTGTAATTCATCAAATCATTAGACATAAAAATAACCAATGTAAATGCAAGTTATGAAATGATTTTTGTATATTACTTATGATTCTTATATACTTATATATGTATTTACTCTATATTTTTTTAATAGTTAGCTTTTTATCTTTTTTTC
The DNA here is from genome assembly GCA_963170755.1 of Amphimallon solstitiale. NCBI lineage: Eukaryota > Metazoa > Arthropoda > Insecta > Coleoptera > Scarabaeidae > Amphimallon > Amphimallon solstitiale. The sequence continues at coordinate 19,920,110 of OY720679.1, forward strand.
CATTTATTATTTTATTTAAAGCACTTATTTTTTAAATAAATAAAAATATTTATACATATTAAAAAATATACATTTTAAGGGTGTGAAAAACAAATAAGAATCCAATTGGAAGCCGGAATTTCACCTGTTGATACCCCTGGCGCACACGATCAGGGCTTTCTAAAAATCACTCGGTAAGAAATACAAACAGCAACAGCTTCACACGACACAAAGACATGGAGATCCCACCCCTATGTTAACAAAAGACTATCGGCGATACCGTCATACGGGCGGCATTCTTCGAAAAAAGTGTTACGAGAAGTCAAAAAGTCGTCCTCTTTTCGAGGAGGGGGTCAACCACCCCACGTTAACTTTACACGTGTATCCCCGTTCGCGAGAGTTGCACATCACAAACACTGGATGTTTTGTACATTGAACACGCCCAGGAAAACTACACTGGACCACTACACAAGCCCCTCAATGCGAGGAAAATAATCCAATCGCCCATTTGCGTTGAAATGAAGACCTTTCGAACATTTCCAACACTACGTATCTGAACGCCTAGGTATCCACAACACTCAAGGTCATCGCAACAGTGGTGGTGGTAGAATTCTGAGCCGTAGCTGCGCGCGGGGCTGAGTTGTATTTAGTTGGCCAAAGGGTGCGTATACTAGTGGGTTGGTTTTGTGACGTAGTTTTAATTTTTTCCCGACATTTCGCGATAACACTCCTTTTAAAAATTTGAAGGGTGCCATGACACTTGATGTGCTCGTTTATTTAGTGGTGTGAAACAAATGAGAAGCGACGAACTAGCACGTTTTTAAACATACACACACTACGTGGTATATACAACTATATATATACATATGAATACAAGGACAAACTGTTGCGTAAGTGTTTTAGAATTATTAGCATTGGCGCACACCCTTTTTAAAACTCAGTATTAATTGATCAGCGAATTATACGTCCGTACGAATGAAATCTGTAAAATATCACAGTTTAACATTGCCATACAATATAATAACTTTCCAACAAAATAACACTAATTGTTTATGTACTTTTTTATTTAATGATAAAATGCGCAACCACACTTGCCTATACATTTAATTCGAATGTATTAAGGTAATCATGAATTGGGAAAACCTCGGAGTTTTGAAGGATTCCCGCTTTTTGATTTTTGACCGACAACCCCCGAACAAAGCCGATTTCGCAGCGAACACTGCAGATTGCTGACATGGCGTCTTGAGTAGTGTTGTGGTGTAAAGTCATCCTTTAACGGGGATACAACCCTTTCGATATATCGGTGAACCTGTGCTGCAGGTAATATGAAAAAATATATTATTATGTGTGTACCATGTCTAGTGAAAATTTTAGTTCAATAACAGTGTTTTTAGTGTAAGAAATTATCAATTCTATTCGTTTTACCCTGGCTTCAAAATCGATAGTAATGTATCAATAGGAAAACCCCTATATATTTTTTTCGATTAGGAAACCCGCACATATTTCACTAACACGTAAGGCTGTGTGTAATTAACATGGATAATAAGTATTATATGGAAAGAATATAACAATTAAAAATAGTACTGTGTGGTTAAATCGAGGGTTGCGTAAACTGCGCTTTCATATCAAGTAGGCGGGGTGTTCACTCTCGGAGAACCGATAAGTGAGCTCTAAATATGGCGGAGGGCTGTGCTCATTTCGATTTGCGAGGGGTTGTCCAGTCCAATTCGTAACACACGTGCGGATTATCAATAGCATTGTGATGAATGTATGTGTCTTTTCTGTGATAATTCTCCACACTTGTGAGTATGTTACGATTTTTCTTGTTTTGAATCGAGTCGGAAGAGCAATCTTTAGTAGTGGCAACAGTTCGAACATCAGGACATGTGATGTAATATTTAAGAAGTCATATATGTATCGCCGCGGACACCTGTATGATTCATTCGTGAACTGACTTTTTTTTAAATAATTGTCAGAATATTTTAGTATTTATTATTATTGGGTACGTAATGTGTACATTTAATAATTACACTATTTTTTTTATTGGATTTGTATATACGTATATGATTGATTCTCTTTAGACACTATTATGACCGTAAGGACGTGAGGAGAACTGTGCAAAGCTTTTTCTAGTATTTATATTCCTATTTTACATATTAACACTGCAATATAGAAATATCTTAATTAATATAAATAATATGAATATAATAATTCATATATACATTTATGTATACACATTTTATTAATAATATTTACTGTTATACCAGAAACAAGATAAAATTAATATAGACGAAGCCCATGACATGACTATGTAAAATTGTAACTTTATTATTTCTTCGACTTTATTACCCAAAAGCTTTTCTTAAATTAACTTAACTGTTTTGAAGTGAATTTTTGGATATTTAATAGAGAGTGTATTATTAAAAATTATTACAACCATCAGATCCAGCTACAAGTGCACTTTATCACGTGTGCATGTCCTTTTACCTATATACAAGGCTTTTCAAAAGAGTTTCACTTTAGATTTACTTTTTCTATAATTTTTTCTCACCTGTTTTTCTAATAACTGCTTCAGATGTAATTTACGTATTCTCTGTATCCTCCCTAGTAGTGGAAAACCTCATTGTAGTATATTTAGTAGCTATAGATAAATCGCCAGTTACAATCCGATAATTTTTTATCATTTGTTGTTCATTTCTAATAGTTGTATGGAAAATCTGTTGAAGTATGATAATACATTTTACATTTCGGTGAGTTTGAGTTACACTCACACTGAAATTAAAGTCATTATTATGGCTTTATATATTTATAACTAAGTACTGGTATATAACGTGTATATATGAACTCTGCTGGAAACTGTATTTATTATAAAGGAATACTATACATTATAATTAAAAATACCTTCAAAAAATATTATTCCTATATATGTATGTATATGTGTAATAAAATAATGCTGTATAAAATAGCAGTGTAATGTTTGCATATCGTATCTAAGAATTAAACTGTTATTTTGCGGTAGTCACATAAAGACTTACAAAATACGACTTTTTTAATTTCTTGTTCAAAGGTCAGTGGCTTAATTAAATCAAAAGTGTTGTATTATTGAATTTTTCACTTACATACAAACTTATGTAATTAGTGTCTAGGTATTTAGAATACATATAATTGTAGATGCGAAAGTAAATCGAATGTTTATTAATGTGGGTATTTAAGTAAATAAGAAATGTTCTAAGGTGTAATTCGAACTCATAGTAGGTAGGTATCTACTCAAAAATCTTACCTACATTAGGCCCGCTCTTTTTCTTTATTGTTTATAGTGGGATTCAAAGAAATCGATAACTCTCTGCTGTATTTTATACTAGTAATCGGTATGATATTTGGAAGAAGCCTGAATAAAAAATTACATTTAATTGGTTGCTGCTAATCAATTTGTTGACCATCATATAGTAGTTCTTTTGAATGAATTTTGGATAATTAACTATTTGCCTCTGCCTATAACTTTAAGAATTTTATTAAAATATCAGAGAAATGCTGGAAGATATCTACATATGATTTCAAGAACTTGGATTAATTGTAAAACTGGTTTATTACAGGAATAGTTTTCCGTTTAATTAAGTATATTCAAGTTTATTACAATTAAAAATTGAGTTAATACCTTTTGGACGTCTGCCCTAGTTCCATATTCTATGTTTATCTGTTATACATATCTATTTATATACGTGTATTATGTGTATAGTATGTACCACCTAAATCATGTACAAAAAGGATTCACTAACTGGAGTTATTTTTTATTTACATCTGATTCATCAATATGGTGATAGTCACCTTACCACATTTCCAATGTCATTCTCATAAGTAATATGTATACATCGTTTTTTTTTGGTTTGTTTATTTGATGGCAAGTAGGTGTAGATGAATTTTTTATAATTCTTATTGTCTGCGCTTTGCCTTGAAAAGCTAGCTCGTATAAGGTCATATTTAATGCATTGATAATAATTTAATTAAAAAAAGCATTTTTACATATTAAATGAATTATGATTTTTTTTAATGTTTAGCATTGAAATGTGTCTGCGTAATTGCCCTTCTTAAGTATTAGTTAAATAATATATAGGTTTCATATCAAAGTAAACTAACTTAGCCCGTTTCTTTTCAACACAGTATATGGGCCTAATATAGGTACTAAAGTTTGTAAGTTTGAAATTATTAATAATAATCGTTGTAACTTATGCCATAAGTATAAAATTTATATTTATTTGAATGATTAGGGGTTTGAAAGCCATTGTTCAAAAAATTCCAAGCTATTGCCACTTGTTCAAGGAGAATATGAAATTGTAACAGTATATTTTTTAAATATCGTAAATGTTGTAATATGTTGTATAATAATTATTAAACGATAATGACCTTCAAGGAAAATATCGTCTTTATGTATTGCACGAGTCCAGTTTTACATGTACGAGGTTCATTCGTTAAACCTCTACTACTAACATTATATTAGTATTAAAATCAAGGTGATTGTTCCAATAACACAAACAATAAATTACTTGTTGATGTTTATTCATTAACAATTTATATAGTAAAGGTTAATAATTCACTGTATTTTAAATTATGTAATACAGAAATTATGCATCTTGTTATTTTAATTGTAACAATATTTTGTAAACTTTCACATATCCAACGATAAGTTTCACTGGAAAATATTTAATTTATTTTAGGAATATAAGTATGCAGTTGATTGTCAAAAATTCCTTCATGGGCCGTACGAATAAAAAAACCAAACATAACTTTATTCCTACAAAAATACCAGTGTGAAGCAAATACTTGCAGCTGCATAGCTGTTGCTAAGGATATACATAGGTATATACATACATAAATATTTCGAATTAATAAAACTGTTTTTTTAATTTATTGTCGGTACTTTATACTTTTCCGAATATATAGATCAAGACAATAGTAACTTCACTTATGAAAAGAAAATAATTTTTGCTTTAGTTTAATTTCGAGTTTGATCGAATTCGATCAGTATTACCACAGCTAAAGTAATAAATTTAAGGCAGGGTTCGCCCGATATAAATCAATTGATTTAAATTAAAAAAAAACCTTTGGTAATTAAAAATAATATGCATTGCAAAATGTAAATTAAATAGTCTTAAAGGCTGTATTACACTTACCAAGTTCTTGGCAAGTTATTGACCAAGAACTTGGTCAAGTTAAAATTGACGACAAGTCGTGTATTACACTTGCCAAGTGGACTTGATCAATTTCTTGGCCAAGAACTTGGTGGCTTAGAACATGTTCTATTTTTCTTCTCAACTTGATCAAGTTTTTAGTGATTTCTAGTAATATTCATGTTATAAAGTTTTTTTGCTAACTGTGTAAAATGTAAACACAAATTCCATTTTAGAATAATGTTAAAAATGACATGTTAATTTGATACTTCTTGAAAGAATTGTATGCGTAAATTATTTATTTTCTTTTGTATCTCAGTAATTTTTACGTTCAATATCAAACACAAATCTTCGGTAACTTTATTAATTTTTTCATTTCGTACTTTTGCACTATTGGTACTGCTAATTCACCTAAAAACTTGGCCAAGAAATTGATAAGTGTAAAACCGTCAAGGTCAACAATAACTTGATCAAGAACTTGCCGACAATTTCTTGGTCAATAACTTGGTAAGTGTAATACAGCCTTAATATATTAATTAATAAAATTATTGCTTGGCAAAAAAAAACTTCAAAAATATTGCGTTTCATTGATACTCGCACGGGAACACTGAGTTTCCGCGTAGTTTATTTCGTAAATTGGAGTGGAGGAAGGTAAATGTAGAAAGTACTCTTTTTACCGAACCTGTTGAAGACACGTCTCCTACAAATGTTTTATTGTAGAGAGTAGTGATATGATACCCTAAATATAAGTAATCTAAAAAATAATTTTTTTAACTTTTAATAAAATTATTGATTTCTTCCAAACTCGATTTCAGGTTTTTTTCCTCTTGGCAACAACGTATTTATTTCGGATTCAAAACGAAAATCTTGGGAAATGTTTCGAATATTTCATAAAATTTTGTGATAGCTAATTTCATCAGCAACACCGTTTAGGTAGTAACTGCTTTTACTTTTACAGTCTATTTCATGGTTACTTGGTTAGTTGTTTTAATATATTGAAATATAAGAAAGCTGTAGGTTAAATCACAAATTATTATCTTTAATGCAAATACATACGAATTATGGTTACAAATGCCTTAAATATGCACATTAGAGGATGTTTAATTCATATACCCAAATAGCGCATTGCAAGTATTACATACATCTTACACATACCAAAACGAAGCAAATGCATACCTTATACTCAAAGTACAGACTCATCCATCTCAAGTGACCCACATTTTGGAGTTGGCAACCACACTTCCATTCGCTCTAAGAAATGGGAAACATCAGGCATAAAATAAGCGTTTGTGATTGGTTGAAATGGTGTGTGCATTTACTCTGGGAAAATCGTATTTAGCATGTTCTGTCAAAAATTTGTTAACTGTCAGTGTTGACCATTTGCGTATTTTATATACTTATTTATTGTTTTATTTATTATCAATATTCGTGAAAAAATAATTCGTTTTAGAATTCGAAACTGAAATATTTATCTTATGAAGGCATTTTGTCACTTTGGAGCTGACCATGTCCCTCAGATAATTCTAAAGAGAAACATAAAATTTGAACAAAGACAAATGCAAAAGTTAAAATGGAGTTTGTAAAAAGCTACTCTACCCTCTCATTCAGTTTTATATGTAGTTTATGAAATAGTAACAAAAAAGTCGTTTAGTGTTGTGTTCACCTACATACATATCACACTGTAATTTAAACCTTCTCGATCTTGTGTGGGATCAAGTTAAGATCATGTTGTTGACAAGAATAAATCATTTGAATTAACTAGATGAAGATATAAAAAAAATGTTGGAAGTGATTAAAAAAGGTTGATAATGATGTATGAAAAATAACGTCTATCATGCCAGGAGAGAAGTATGTATCTCTACGAAACGTTGACATTGATAATAGTGTTGACAAAATAGTGGAAAATTTGACTTTTACTGTAATCAGAATTTTTATTGGATTGAAGTTATCGTGTCAAAAATAACTAACTGCATTGTTTGACATCAGTGTAAATCAGTGGCGGCCAGTGATTGTTGGAGACGGGTGGGCACCGGGGGGGGGGGTCCTGAGTGTTTAATATAAAAAATGAAGTACAGACAAAAAAATAAACTCAATATGTTATTTAATTAATTTGTTTGAAAATAAAATCCGTTCGCCGTTCCTTACGATTCGCAAAATGATTAATAACTAATTCATTGAAGCTTGGTGTTCATGAGTTTATCTTTATTATAAAATTCATCTAGAAATGTTTTATTTGCTGTAAAATCGTCAAATTGTATTGAATATTTAAAAAATGTGTTCCTAGTTGCTTTAACAAGATGTGGTCCATCAAAAAAATAAAATATTTTATGTTCTTAGTAAAAGTATGGTGATTCTGGAGTAACTCCTTTTTCTTTTGAATATTTACAAAAATTTGATCCGACATCAGATACTAGTGCTCGGACACAAAGCCCAACTGCAAATAGCTTTAGTATTGTATTATCTACAGTCTCCTCTAAAGCTTTACCACTACATGTGCTACTGACTAATACATAACCAACTGGGTGTTTCCAATTCATATGAATACCCTTAGCAAAGGGAACCATAGCAAATTTTGCTGGTTTATATGTTGTTTGACCATTTATTTTATGAAATCCTACAATTTCGTCTTTAGTTATATTATAAAATAAATTAGCTTTTAGTCACATTTCATCAATGCGTAGAATGCATTCACGTGCTTCTGATGTAAAATGAGCAGTCTTCATTTCAATTGCAGAATACACACGCTTGCCAATTGAAGTATTTTACTTAAGTATTTATAAACTCTTGATTCCAAAAAATAGATATTTAAAGCAAATTGTTTATACTGGTATGCTGTATCTTGTAATATTCTTATTTTTATTAACTGCATTAAATATAACAACAGTTGCCAGTTCAATTGATAAATACCTGTCACAAAGCCCTAGAAAATATTGTAAATTGTCTTGTTTAGGATAGGATTTCATTTTAGATTTAGTAGCTATAACTCGATGCTGTTTTAGAGATTTTCTGTCTTTCCTTTCTGGGTGTATGGGCAGAGGGATTTTTTTCTGTTTGAATCCCGACATAGGGTAGGAATTTCCATAACTGCTAAAATACAATTATAAAATTATACATTTCGTTAAAACAAATTAATTGTATCTTTGTAGCTAAAAAGTTCTAAATTATTCTACTTTATACTAGATTAAATTCCATACGTTTTAAATTTTTGTTCAAAAATGACTTCGAATTCTTCAGTTAACAACTAAACGTATTTTATGTTTTGCTCATAAAATAATTTTGTATTGTAAATATTAATTGTTATACCTATAGGTGGTTCACTTTCTGCTAAATTTTGGGATCCAAAATCACTTGTGCTAGGAACATTCATAGTTTCCACACATTCTAAAATACATTTTGAAATTAATATGCTTCTAAAATTTCAAATAATACTTAGTTCTTATAGAATAATATTTTATAATAAACATTTACCTTTAGATAGTTCTTTAACCAGTGAGATTTGAATTGGTTTCTTTTCATTATGGTCATGGCTGTGAGAGACAACGATGTTCTCTAAAATTCTTATTTTCGAAAGAGGTTCCTTCACTATATAAAAAGTTTCATTCAAAGTGTTTACTACAAAGATGAATTATTACAAATTCTCTGTTACTCAATAGCTAAAACTTACCGATTTTCTTCTTTAGGAAACGAAAAGAAATTGTAGAATATACTTTGTTGCTGAACATGTTTACAAGTAAAAGTACATCTACGTACGCCGGATTTCTTGTTTCGTATAGTTTCCATTACTTATATTAACAACAATTTAACTGGCACCTTTACTTATTATTTTTTCGTAAATTATAAGTTATAAAACTAACACATGTTATAGTTATAAAAGTACACAACAAAAAGTAAACACGTCATTTTTAAATGTGGGCCTGTTTGATTTTGCGCACAAATAACCGAATTATGCAAGTGTGGCTTTTGTCACTTCTGTTATTCTGTGATATTACATACTGGATTGCCAGCCGCCATCACAGTTTAGTGCCCTCTCGTGACATATCGCTCTCGCCCCGCGCCACTTTTTATACGCACGATTTCTAATACAAACGGTGCAGTCGCGCGAGATGCCCCGGAGCCTACGTCAGACTGTGATTTTTAAACTCGCTGAAGAGACAGACTGTTACTTCCGAAAAAATTCCAAGTAGCAAAATCACAATTTTAGAGAGGGATAAAAATATATATTTGCTAATGTAGGACAAGTGTGCATATAGTGATTTTGCTGCTAGGGATTTTATTTGTTAAACAAATCAGAAAAATTACATACAAATTAGGTATTTATAATTAATTTATCTGTTAAAAGAAATTTGTCTGGGGGGGGGGGCAGTGCCCCGTTGCCCTCCCTGCAGCAGCCGCCACTGGTATTAATGTACAATTATAATAAAAATACTTTTACAGATTTATAAAAGATTTTCTTAACGGAAGTGTGAAATGATGCTTTCCAAATAACATTCTTTATCGGATTTACTATAAATAGTACGAAATTCATCAAAATAGCTGTTTATCATGCAATTCAGATTTTTTGAAATAGGATTAAAATGCTTACTTAAAAAGTAATTATAAAGTAACAACCAAAGCAACATGATGATAGCGATTGTATTCAGAATAGGTGTGAATGAAACAAAAATGCACTGCTCTACGGAATTTTGTGTTATCCGTAAATTTCAATCGAGCTGAATCACTTGGTATTTGCATTCAGTCTCATGCGTTACTTTTACTACATTTGGACTATAAACACATGTTTATGTTAAACAACTGGTAATTAGGTGTATTCTCATCTATTTTTTTAGTGCATTTGACTATGTTAAAAACAGTGGTACACTTGTCAGACATTAGGTGTGTTGTTTTTTTATTTAGCAAAGAGATGATTAAGTGTGAGTCGAAAATTGTTAAATAAAATGGGTTTCCTCATATATCACATACTTTTTTTTTATAGGTTACAAAAATAATGCCTTTCATGATTCTTAAAAGGCGTCCGTCCATACCCTCCCTCCCATTGCCTTAATATAGAGAGAGACTAATCTCAATACATTCAAATTTGCTGATACGACGCTTGGGAAAATAATACGACCAAAAAAATTGTTTGCGAAGGAGATTGCATTGTGTAAATTGGACGACACCCCTAAACTTTCTATGATTTCTTGAAACCTACGCTGTTCTACTAATACAACAAGAACATCTATCCACTGATGGCTAATAACATGTCAAAAAATTACATAATGGAAAAAGTTTTTGATTCGGAATCATTCCGTTTTAATCAAATTGAAATCCCGTTTTGGCCAATCACTGTTAGAATAAGTATTCTACAACCCCTTAAAATCGAAAGCGATTCTTTGACTTAAAGCTAAAAGACGTCTTTTCGTTTATTATTCACTATTAAATTACAATTAATACCAACTAGTTTCATCATTTCTGAGATGTAAGACTTGTAGTGTATGCGGTAAGGATTCAAAATGTGCAATCCTTTTTTCGGTAACTCAATCGGCAAGCGAGATATTGTATGGGACATTTGTATGGTATTCCCCATAAGAAAATTGGGTAACGACTCCCCTTTGAGCGAAATACTTGTATTTTCCATTTTGGTATTGCCAATTATCGCATTGGTATTAGAGGTAAAAAGTGGTGGTGGCCATTATTTACCAATGTTGTTGATACTATGGTTGTAAACAGTTGGAAAATATTCAATATCGCAAATGAAACCAAAATTTCCCAACTGGCAGTTCGTTCAAGTTTAGAGCTGTCTCTGCTGAAATACGAAGGACAAAATCTAACTCGTCTTATGGAAGACCTTCTAAATCAGCTTTACCAGGTGACATAAGATTTGACAATATCGGGCACATTATAATTCGAAGAGTGCAAGAAAAAAGTGTCGACTTTGCAAAACGAATACAATTTACTTGTGTAAGAAATGTAATGTGCATTTGCATCCTGATTACTTTGATATTTTTCATACAAGGGACTAGTATTTTATTTTATAATAACCTGCTTTTCGCCAAAGGCGTACATGCACCCATATATTTTTTTGTTAAAAATAATACCTAATTCTCTTGTACCAAAAATGTATCTTAATTACTGTGTTCTGAGTTTACTTTAATAAAAAAAAATGTTTAAAATGTTTTTTTCTTGTCTTGGCCAGTAATGGGTTAAGATCAAATCAAAACATACCTACTGCTACTCAACAAAGCATCTGCTTTTGGGTAAGTGCTTCATCTGACAAAGCAAAATAAAACTAAAACAGCAATATATTGAGTGTTTCTCAGAGATTTACAGTAAAAAGAACACAGCTAATATCTTAACATAAAATCAAATTCAAATTTCTTAAACATTCAAGTGCGTTTTAGTCAAGGATTTTTATAAAATTGCAAATGTATTTGTTTTATTAAAAAAAAAACAGTTTCTACCATAACTAAGAAAAAACTGGGCAGTATAATTTTTTCAAATCTTTCTGAATATTTTTTGTTGAAAATTGTTTTTCATCGCTATTTGCTTTGTTCGATACGCTTCCACAATCGTTTTTGATACTACTCTTTGAGGCTGGTTTACCAAGTTGATATTTTTGTTTCTTATTTAAAAAATGAGTTGTGGGCACCACACGAGTATCTTATACGTGTTTGCGTTCTGAATTTTAATACAAAAGTTATTCCAAATTAAGTTTCAAATACTATCATCTTAATAAACATTTGAGTAGAAGTGTAACTTCCGGTCCGAATTTTGACAGTTTTTTTATACAAAATTTGTTCCTGCTCGAGCTTTAAATACTTCTGTATTCATTAGGAATTTGTCTAAACTTGATAGTTGACAATCTATTAGTAACTTTCGACTCTTTTACTGAAGTAAACAACTATTTTCGATCTACCAATTTTACTGATAATCTAATCAGATCAAAACTTTTTATAAGATACTGCCCATTTCACGTATATGTTAATGATTTTTGAATGATTTATTGATTATACGGTAATGTAGGTATTTGATCAAACGCTTTCGTGTTCTATGTATACCACGCTATAAATGAATTAAAATAATTTTGGTTTAGACACTTATGTTTTATGTAATTTTATATTACGTTTTTATAATCGTAGCAAATATAATATCGTCATATACTAATTAATTTATTGAAATACTAAACAAAGAAAACATATATTAACCGTGGGAATAATGTACCTCATCGCTTTCGTTGCCTGGTCAGTTTTGTCGCACATAAACTTCCTATTCGGCACAGTTTGGAAACAGTAGAGTGCACGAAGAATTAGAATCGACAGGTTGGTGTTTAAAATGAAAAAATAAATGTTATATGATAAGGAAAATATAAGAAAAATCAGTGATACTAATACAAGCAACTATTTTTTAAAGCCGATATCTATTTTTTTATAGAAAATATATTTAAAATGCTTTTCAATTATTGGCTGGCATTCCCAAGCCATTGTAACTCCCTTTTATTTCTATACCTTTTTTATAATTAGCTTTTCTTTATAGTTATGTTTAGATATATTAAATGTAGGTTTATTAGTGCTTTACTTTAATTGTTATATATACAATTACATATATTGTTTCATAGTTTTATAATCTTGAATTTTCATATATTTGTTTATTTCAGATATGAATCGGTAAACAACTGTTGCTCTACCTTCTATTTTATTCTAGACAAAGTATATTTTTTAATAATAGATATTTGGCAGAATACAGTACTTGCTATTGCGCTGTTATAACCAGAAATGTTAATCCTAATCTGTTCGATTATATTTACATTATAGTTTTTGTTATTAATATCATGCATAATTTTTAAGTAATATTGCATATTTTATAAATTGATTAGATGAAGTATATTGAAGAATTATAATTATATATTATTTAATGGTAGTTGATCCTTTCTTTTGTCTTGTAGGTAATTGTGGCACATCGTTATCATTTTAGAACTCGCCAAACGCCTCATAATGTTGCATTAGAGAAGAAAATCTGAAAAATAACAATTTGTGCGACTTATTATGTGTAGGTAATTAGCTTTTGATGTAATTTTTGTTGATCTATTGGTGGCAATATTGTAATATTAGAATTTTTTGTTTAATAATTATTAGTTCATAATTCCAAGTGATTATGTAAATTTAATAGGAAAATGTTACAATAATTAGAGTTAATTATTAATGATATTAAGAAAAGCAAACAGTTGCGCAGTGTGTGCTATCTGGTTTATAAAATTTAAATATCCCATGCTGTGATAGTATCAATGTTGTTGAATTACATTTCCTAAAAATTCGTCTTTCAATCTTTATGTAGGCAATATGCAAGTCTACAATAATCATGCCGGTGCAATAATGAATATATGAAACGAATTTTTGTTCTATTTCCATGTTGTAGGTTTTTTTTTCAAATATAAAATCCAAGTTAAGAATTAAGGAAATTTTTATGGTGATTGCTAACACTAATGTGATATATAAAAACTAGAAATTTAAAATTATGGTGAATTAACCAACGTAAATATAAATGACCAAAATACATACATCTTTTGTGCATTTCAAGTCCATAATGTAAAAAGTGAATTGTTCTGGGTTATTACATTAACAAAATAAGATAATAAAGCCCTTTTTGGTTGCTTTAATAGCTTCGCTGTAGATGCAAAATAGAATACAAAACTAATTTGTCATTCAAATAAACACATGTATATTTCGGTATATTTGGGAGAGAGCACAAATACATACAGTACACATACCGAGTGCTGACCGCTGGGAGGAATTCCCGCTGCGCGACTTATAGGTCAGTGCGAGACGGAGAAAGTATGCGGAAAAAGGAAATGATAACATTTGTTCATCACCGCATACATTAGCCGGACGAAGGAGTAAATGCAGATAGGAAATAGTAATATACTAAAAAGAGATACATATATAGAAAACATATTGCACTTCGATGTGTAACGCTTGATAATTTTTCCAGACTGCTCGTGCTTATCCTAATATTATAAGAATTCACTGCGCATCTTGTGGGAGAGGCATCTCACCGGCCAGCTCTCAATCTGTGAGCTGTATTTACATTTGATGAATAAAGTTCGTGGGCTATATAAAGTTACAATCTACACTCTCTTTTACCAACTACGAAATTAAAAGTTTACCGTGTTTCTTGTTGCATTATTGGATGTTCTAGTAAAAATGGTTATTTTCAATACTGTGGAACTGAGGAATGAGTTTTGAGACTCTCCACATTTATTACGGCATTTTATTTTAATTTATTTGCAATATTATGTATTGGATGGATATTATGAAACCCCATACTTATTATTGACGAGCCGCCAGTGCTTGTAACAGGAAAAACAAAAAATGCGATATGATGTAAGAAGGAATCATTTTACTTATCAGTGACCTACATGCAAGAGCAGTGACTTAACGGTTGATTGAACAATCCTTAACATCACGTTGTTATATTCCACTAATATTTGACGGAGCAGCTTTTGTGCTCTTTTTCACTCTTTGTCTATGTTCCACGATTGATAATCTGCTATTGAATAAAATCATTTTTCTTAGGTGATGTAGGTTAGTATGTACACAGAGGCATTTCTTGGCAGATATCGTTTGTCATAAACACAGCGCGGATATTTCCGAGCGATGTAACTCACAACAAATAAAGTGTGCTTTCAAAACCTTTTTGATGGCATCGATTATTACTTCCTGCTGTACAAGTTATACACACACGGCTTGTCTGGTTCTCTAATCACTTTACTATTGTAATGTAGGATCTTTCTTTTTCCTAACATATTCTTCAGTCATGTTTGGGATACCAACGCTGATACTTTAAACAACATAACAAGCCAAGTCTATTTATTGCTAGTTCTCTCAGCATATATACATAGATACGCAATCCCTAGTAATTGTCAAATAATAAATATATTTTTTCTACTCTCATACTTTAATTGTATTATTAGATATGCCGAACTTGTACTTTAATGATGTCCATTACGATACAGATTTTCATTATGATACAAGTTTATATCCAATAGGAATACAGATTTTTCATTACGATACAAGTTTATATCCAATAGGAATGCGATATTCCAATATTCAAATAATATTCAATATGGCGACTGCATATCTGACAGATATACAAATTAAATAAATGTGACAGTTCTCTGCAATTTACAAGTAAATACTTAAAATTTGTGCTTTTTTGAAAATATAAACGGTAAAAATGAGGGATAATGACAGTGAAATGTAAAATTTGAGTCCACCAAAAATTATGGAACAAGCTTTAGTAACCACGAACAATGTATTACCAGCTAAATTCGCAAAGGTGCATAGAAAATTTTAACATCAATTTATGAAATGGAATGTTCAAAAAATAATGTTTTATTATAGGGTCGTAGAAAAAATAGTGTATGTAACTTGCATTTAATGGCTATTAAGACACTCGTATTCATTACAATACTCGGCTTCGCCTCGTATTGTAATTTTCTTACTCGTGTCTTAATAGCTATCATTAAATGCCCATTGCATAATATACTAATATCTGAATTCGGCAGTAAAGTAAATTCATTATAGTACGATTTTAGTGTATGTTGGCTTGCATAAATTGTCACTGGTTAACAGCTGACAGCCGAACATGAAAATAATTATTGTACCATCACAATTAACATTCAAAAGTAAAATAAAGATATGTTTTTTCTTATTAGAAAAAATATTTTATATCTTCATATTTATACTTTTTGTTACTCTCGTATGTGAGCTGTAGTTAATGTATGAATATTATATTGATTGTCGTTTACATTGTAATTTAGGTTACGCTTCTTTTGTGTTATTTATTGGAATATTGAAAGTTATAAACTAACTATAATTTTGTATCAACTTATTGGTGATAAATATATTATTACTGTAAACGACCCAGTCGCTGATGTTTTAAGAGTCCCTTTCGTGTTTGAAATAATCTAGTAACTGTATAACGTTACATTTTGACAAGATTTGTTTTTAAAATTTTTGTTTAACGATTATCAAACATAATTGAACGGAATTAGTCGTTTTATATCAGCTGATTATTTTTTAATTGATATTTATCTAGAAAATATACACATGTACCGTTAGTTGACATTGCAGTAACTAATAACTAGGGAGCGGAATCGAGCGAGCCATGACTCATCGCTCATGGGCGCACTATTGAAATGTTGTATTTTTAAAGAGGTTTTAATTTTATTTATATAATTGAATAACATACTTAACACAACATACAAAATACAAAATACATTATTATTTGTTGATTTTGTTGTTCAAGTCGAGTAAAGGAGTATTAATATTCACCAGCAATACTTTCTCAAGGGTCTCTTCTGTAAGATTTGTTCCTTTTTAATGAAGTACATCCTTGTAGATAGAAAACGTCCTTTCTACATCGCAACTGGTTATAGGTGCGTACTGGAAATATTCTTTTATTTCAGCGTATTTAGCAGTTTGATTTTGTGTCATTGTCCATACACAATTACCACAATGTTATTAAATCTGGATTTCTATTAAAAACTGCGTCTAACTTTTGCCGAAGGCCACATCCGAAGTCACTTCGAATACTTTTGAAATTATTAATAGCCGCATCTAATGTGGTTAATCCATCTTTTAGTTTGAGATTTCGATTTTCAAAATATGTGATTAGTATAGCCAAATTTCCAAAGTGTTCCTGAAGGAATAACAGCTGATTTTTTAAATTTGGGATTTGTGTTAGTTCTTTGCACTCAGAAATACTTCGAGCATCGTCATTTAAACATGTAACGAAATTTTGTAAACTATCGAAATTCTCTGCATAAAAACTAGTGGCTTCCAGCCATGTTCCCCATCTAGTTATTACTGGCGCGGGTGGCAGTGACAAAGATGGAAGTTTTTCCCTGTAAAGGGCCACTCTCGATGGTGCTTTTCTGAAAACTTTTTTAAAAGCCGATACAAGTCTATCAACTTCCGGATAGTTGTCTCTGATATATTCACAGATTCTGTGGAGAGCATGTGCTACACAAGTAATATGCAGCATATAAGGATATGTTTCCTTTAATAGTTTGCCTGTTTTAAACATATATGCGGCATTGTCACTAACAAATAAAAGTATTTTTTCCCTGTACCTGTCGTCCGAATGAAGCATTTTGTGCAAATTCTCGTGAATGGTTTTAGCAACTGTTTCCGCATCAACTGTATTTATAACTTTAGATGCTATTACATATGCGTTATATGGAATAGTTGGATGTAGTACACCAGCTACAATATTTACCACACAGCGTCCTAATATATCGACAGTTTCGTCGGCACTTATCCATAGGTACTGATTTGAAAGATGTCTTCTAATGCATTCTACTGTGTTCGTGAAGCACTTAGAAACATAACATTTGCGTAAGGTGGATTCATCAGGAACATGTCGACCAGCATATTTTTGGAGAAATGTTTTGAAAGTGGGATTGCCAAGTTTCTTTAATGGGATATTAGCCGCCATTAAAGCTTCACAGAGTTCTTCGTTAAAATTGTCAGCTTTCAACGGGTCCAATTTCTGTGTATGTTTTAGCGATGCTAAGTGACGTTGTACGTTCGATTTTTTGGCATTCTGTAACGATATTTTACAGACTTTGCAATAAATATCGGAATCACTGACAATGGACATACAATCAGTATGACCCTCAATCCAACTCGCCATTGTTTCACGATGTATTTCTCGACGTTCTTCCATATCATATCTGAAAAAGTAACATAAACAATGTTCTAGATCTAAATAAACGATAACTAAAAATTTTAATCTTAATCTTAACAAAATCCAATTAACACTTACGCCGATATAAATGGAAGAAGTAGATTCAATGAACCGGCAGGAACTATTACAAAAATTACGAAGTACGTAATTAACAGTTAAAACAATGAAACAAGGAAACTAACGTAAGGTATAAATGAAAATTTTATTTCTCTTGGAAATATAACGTAAATATAATAAATTTTAAACACTCCTGACGCCGTTATCTACGCCCGTGTATAAAGAATTTTACCTCATAAATTCCTTATTTTATTGCCCTTTTTTCTCTGATTCTCGGTCTCTTCTCGAGCGTAAACAGATGTTGCAGTTCGCCCTAGGAATTAGTGCTATTCAGATATAATGTAAACAACACGCAGTTGTTTACATTATTTCTTTTCATGGTTGCGGCTCCGTGGTAGTTTAGCTCGCTCAATTCCGCTCCCTACTAATAACTGACACCCCAGTACCTGACAACTTTTGAAAATAGCTTTATACACTGAGAGAAATAAAATGTTCAGTCAACCAATTTCTAGTTGACTCAATAGTTTTCGCTGGTTCCCGGTGAGCAATCACAATTTTGAATCAAAACGTATGGTTTATCAAGTTTAAGTTATTGAATCAATGAATTTGCATGTTTGATATAATATTGTATAGAATATTATTTGAACTTGAATTTTGAAAGAATGTCTCGCGTTGCTAATGCGACACTGTCAATTTATTTGAACAACAATTTACAGTGTTCGATCAAAGTTGCGAATGATTGAATCATAGTCAGTCAATGAGTAAAAATCTTGAAACAACAATACAATAAAAAATTTGAAGTACATAATTGGTTCATTAGTTTGTTGCTGGTTGTCTAAATAGATTATTTGTTCAGTCGATGTGTAAGAGGTGAAAAGTCTAAAAACTATTGACTGAACAATACCATTTTTCTCAGTACCTATAGGTAGCTAGGTAATTGAATAAGTTAACATTCAGGTAAATGCACACTAATTTATGGAAAATATTTTTTTGGTTATAACGGTCAAACAGAAAATAAAAATAGAAATAGGAACGATTATTTATTAATAAATTGCATTTATTTCTGGTACCTTGTATAAGCCTCTTTTTACAGAAAATAAAGGAGCATTTACAAAATGGATTGGGCCACTTCCATTGATTGCCAATGGGGCACATTGCACTGACGTAGACATTATCTTCTTTTATTTCTTGAACGATGCCCGGATAATTCTTATTGTCATATTTAACTATAACATAGGCGTATAACGTAACTTTGTCTTAACTTATTTTGGCATTAATCTGTGGGCTGGCTTTGCTTTTGAGCCCAAGGATGAAATGCATTACATATATATTCATAAAAGTTTTCTCCTGTCACCCATCCACTTTCTGACTTTCTCACAACCCAGTTAGATGGAATTAAAGAAGACACAGGAATTCTTTCGTAAGAGAAAATTACCATTGGAGGTGTTTGTAAACCTTCTCCATTACCTCCAAGAAGAACAGTAAGGCACTCTTTTTTATCATTATTACAGAAGTTGTGAACTGTCTTCTTTCTCCTTTCCGTACAATGACTTTATCTCCTTTAGGACAAAGAAAGTATGCCGTCTCATCAAGATTAAAAATACGGCTACCGTCTTCAACAACATCCATGTAATTATCGGATTCAAGATACTGTTTAATTGCATCAAACCAGTTACGGATATTTGCTTCAGAAACCTTTCCTCTTGATCCACATATATTTGTTGCAGTTCTTTCTTCTAATTCTGGGTGAAGCTTATATAAACTCTCATACTAATGCCTTCCTGGTCGATTGTGAACAAATGGATTGGGTTTTTTGGTTTCGTTTAAAAGCATTTGAACGCTGTCTAACAGTTGCTCCTTTGTTACGGGAAAACCAGCTTCAGCAACTTTGAAAATCCACCTTACAAGAGCTTCTTCCTCTCTTTTCGACAAAACCGTTTCAGGGCCCATTTTACTTTCTTATACGTAGTATAAGGAAGTATTGTGATGATGAAAATTTTCGACCTCGAGATTTTTGCAGATGTCCACGTTTTGAGGTCCCCTGATACCAAAAAAGTGGTTTTTAAAAAATGTCTGTGTGTCTGTGTGTCTGTGTGTGTGTGTGTGTGTGTGTGTGTGTGTGTCTGTGTGTCTGTGTGTGTGTGACCACGATAGCGGTCAAACCGCTGTAGATATCAATTCCAAATTTTGTATTTACGAATATAATCTCCCTCTTGAGAACTGATTAGATTTTGAGCAAAATCGGCAGGCCGGAAGTAGTAGTTTACTTCAGTGCAAAAATCGAATTTTGCAAATATTTCGTCAATTACTAAGTTTAAACAAATTTATAAAGAATTCAAATCTACTCAAAATTAAATTTTAGAAAAATTGTATTAATAAAGTTTTTGGAAATTCCTACCGGAAGTAGGTCTTTTACTCTTATCGAAAATCAGTTTTTTGCCAATATTTTGCAAGTCATGCTTTTTAGACAGGTACTCTACGAATATAAAAGTATTTAGAACTTAATTTCCAATATCTTTTGTATAAAAAAAATGTCAAAATTCGGACCGGAAGTATCACTTTTACTCTTACCGAATAACGATTTTTTGCAAATATGTCGTAAATTATGCATTCTATATATATTTATTAAGAGTACAAAAGTATTTAGAATTGGATTTGCAATATTTTTTGTATACATGAAATTTCAAAATTCGGACCGGAAGTAGCACTTTTATTCTTAGCGAGTAGCACTTTTCTTCGAATATCTTGCAAAGTATGCATTCTATAGCGATTTATTAAGAGAATGAAATAACTTAGAATAGGAGTTTGGATAAGTTTTGTATAAAAAATTCTTAAAATTGTATGGTTTGAAACGCTCATACGTATAAGAAAGTCGTGTGGTGGCCACACCTCATTTTTTTAAACTGTTTTTACTTTCTTATACGTAGTATAAGGAAGTATTGTGATGATGAAAATTTTCGACCTCGAGATTTTTGCAGATGTCCACGTTTTGAGGTCCCCTGATACCAAAAATGTGGTTTTTAAAAAATGTCTGTGTGTTTGTGTGTGTGTGTGTGTGTGTGTGTGTCTGTCTGTGTGTGTGTGACCACGATAGCGGTCAAACCGCTGTAGATATCAATTCCAAATTTTGTATTTACGTGTATAATCTGCCTCTTGAGAACTGATTAGATTTTGAGCAAAATCGGCCGACCGGAAGTAGTAGTTTAATTCAGTGAAAAAATCGAAATTTGCAAATATTTCGTCAATTACTAAGTTTAAACAAATTTATAAAGAATTCATATGTACTTAGAATTAAGTTTGAAACAAATTGTCTTAAAAAAGTTTTTCGAAATTCCAACCGGAAGTAGGTCTTTTACTCTTATCGAAAATCAGTTTTTTGCGAATATCTCGCAAGTCATGCTTTTAAGACAAATACGTTACGAGTATAAAAGTATTTAAAACATCATTTTCAATATCTTTTATATAAAAAAAATTTCAAAATTCAGACCGGAAGTACCACTTTTACTCTTATCGAATAGCGATTTTTTGCAAATATGTAGTAAGTTATGCATTCTATATATATTTATCAAGAGTACAAAAGTATTTAGAGTTAGATATGGAATAATTTTTGTATAAATGAAATTTCAAAATTCGGACCGGAAGTAACACTTTCATACGTATAAGAAAGTCGTGTGGTGGCCACACCTCATTTTTTCGTTTCATAGGATATTTCCTAGTATGTTTGTACAATCAAGTTGTTAGTGGAACGTGAATAGATCTAGCATCTGTTGAAATAGGCATTCCGGTTTTAACTGCTTCAAGAGCTCTTAACATTGAGTCTTCTGAGTACTGGAAGATTTTACCCCTATTCATTTTTTCGATTTAACTTAAAGCTGATGCACCAGTACCTGAAATGCACAAGTTCCTGTTTAGCAAGTATCAGACATGTATTTAACCCTGATATCCCCAAAGTTGATAATATTTTCATAAAATTATAGTAGATGTATATAACAACTTTCGCTAATCAGCTACTGGTTCAGAGAACACCGAAGAAACCATTGTGTCGGTTATAACTAGAGACTGGATTTTATGCAAAATGCATATTTGTTGTTTTTTGGTATATCCCTTCTATACTGTGTACTTATCCATTTTCCACCCTCAGAATACGTTCTTTTACCATTGTTTTTAAGTGCATATAATGCATATTTGGACACTACCATAACTGCATATGCACGTACATATTTCATAATTATTTTGCATATTTATGCATATATTCGCCATTTTCATAAGAACCATAATAAAATCTGATATTTAAAGATATTTAATTTGTTTGTGTAAACGTGGAGGGATTGCATTCCTTCAACTATGCATTAATGACTCATTAAAAGTACATCTCATTAATAATAACACAGATTACCTGCCAGAAGAAATTTCAAGTAGTGCAACATTTGAACACAACATTTCATCAGAACAGGGTTTCTGAAAATTTGAATAAACCGCGGCAGCAACATTTGGAGGAAAGTTTTCTCAATAATTCGATGAATCTACAAGAAGCATTTTCCAAAGATTTGTGTAATCCTTTTGTGGGTTGTAATATTCCTTTACATAAATTGGACAATCCGATATTTCAAGAATTCCTGAAAACTTATTGCAAAGTCGATGATAAACTCATTTATGTACCCAGTTCCTCAGCTCTACGCAAGAAACACATCAACGAAATTTATGAAGATGTTACCGATGGTATTAGAAAGGAGTTGAAAAATCAAAACCTTTGGCTCCCTGTTGACGAAACTACCTACACGAAAGGCCGTCAGGTTGCTAATTTGATTATTGGAACCTTAAATGGTTCAACTCAATCTAAAATACATTTAATTAATGTAGGTAATTTAAACAAAACAAATCATGTTACCATAGCCAGGTTTATTAATGAGTCCTTAGCGAATTTTTTTTACCCGACAAAGTACATTTTGAAAAAATTCTGTTAATGGTAACTGACGCCGCTTCGTATATGTTAAAATCAGCACATAGTCTGAAAATTTTTTTTCCCAATTTAATCCATTATACTTGTTTGGCTCATGGTTTAAATAGGGTTGCTGAAAAAGTTAGATTAGAGTTTCCAGATGTAAAATAATTTAATTAGTAATATCAAAAAAGTATTTTTAAAAGCGCCCTTACGAGTGTAATTATATAACGAAATGCTTCCCGGCATTCCATTGCCACTAGAACCTATCTTAACAAGATGGGGAACATGGCTTAAATGTGCTGTGTTTCTTGCCGATAATTACGAAGGCATCAAAAATGTTGTAACTCAATTTGATTCAGCAACCAGTCTTGCCATAGAAAAGTGTAACGTAATTTTCAATAATTCGACAATACAAAAGCAGCTATCATATATTAAATGTAATTTTGCGATAATTGAGCAGGCAATTACTAGATTAGAAGATAGAAATTTATCTTTAAATGATGGTGTTGGCATTGTAAATGATATTGAAGAGAAAATTGGAAAAGTCAACGGATTGACTGGAAAAAGAATTAAAGAAAAATTAGCCGCAATTCTAAGCAAAAATGGAGGTTTTGTTACATTAAAATCTATAAATAATGTAATTATTGGCAATTTTAATGAAGACATTAATATAAGCCCCTCATTAATACCTAGTTTTAAGAATGCACCGATCACATCTTGCGATGTTGAAAGAACATTTTCTCAATATAAACATATACTTACAGATCGTAGACATAATTTAACTATGGTTATTTATTGTAATAAATAAATATATAATTTGTAAATACGACAATTTAGTGTAATAAATAAATATACAGTTTGTAAATACGACAAATGCATTTTAATTTCCTAAAACATAATAAATAAGTACACATCATAAGTGCATATTGCATATTGTAAGTGCATATTTAGGGATTTTTTAAGTGCATATTGCATACATATTTGGCAAACTTTTTAGTGCATATTTTCCAGTCTCTTAGTTATAACATTTTCTTTTATTATTGGAATTTATAAAAATATTATTTAAAAAAAAAACATATTTATTTGAGTGACCTAATGCCTGACAACTGTGACCATCAGCTATAGAAAACTATGTTCCTGACATGTACCAGTAGCTGATACCCTTTATTCTTTTTTAAGTAAACAATTCTGAAATCGATAAAGCCGAAAATAGTAAGATTACACCTTAGTAAGAGTAATAATTTGAAAGATTTTCTTAAAAAACAGAAAAAAAAAGACAAAAGTGGTATGAAGGAAGGCAGACTCTTAACTCACCCTATTAGCTGAGCTGTGGATACAAGCAGACACTGCACTAAGTTCACTTCTCCATTTTGGATTTATTATGTAAGTAAAAATCTGCTTTATCTGCAGACGGAAGTTAAACTAGATACAGTAAAGGAAGTATAGACACAAACACTAGATGTCTCCTCATTATTGGTTTCTTAATTTACGAAAGAAACTCAGACAAATGTCAGGTAATGGGACAGTGTCAGCGGCTGGGTCGTTTACGGTATTATTATTATTATGATTAATGTATACGATTTTAAAAATCTATAAATCACATTTCATGTTTAAACATAAATAAATATTTGCGTGTACAGTTGTGTGTTGTTGCTGAATTTAGGGACATTATCTACCCATACCTTTTCAAAAAATACAAGATAAAAAGTCATTCAAAAGCTACATTTTATTACAAAGTGTCTCCTATTGATCTCCAATTTCCTAAATTGTCGATGTTTACATAACTGCTGCTACTTTTTAAAAATCTCAAAGAATTAAAAAAACAATCTAAAATTGAAATACGTAATTGTGTTTTTGTTTTTAGAAACACATTTCTAAAAAGTTCTCGCCAAATCTATTATGTTCAACTTCTGAAAGCTGTACGTGATCAAATAACCTTTATTATTATTTTATTTTATTGTGCAACTAATTTAAGAAAGATCTGAATGGTCTAGAGGAGTTTTTTTAGAAAATAATCTACATTAAAAAAAAGAAAGTTGTCCGTGTATATTTTATTATTCTCTTCATACTTTTGTGTCTCAAACTTACTCTGGTGTCTATACATATTGTGTATTTGTTTGTATTGGCAATTTTTGAGTACCTCTTTGTTTATAATTACCTTTTTTTTATAATATTTATTCTCTTCAGTGTGTATGTATGATCAACGGCCGCATGTTTAATTTCTTCTTCTTAATTTCCAATGTAAACTGTTAGAATACTCATAACGAGACACATGACATGGTTCCACTTACTAAGTTTAGACAAATTTCCAAAGAATACAATTGTATTAAAACGTGAATTTTAGAAAGATTTTATAATTTTTTTTTCAATTTCTGCCGGAAGTAGTTAATTTGGTCTTATGGAAAAATTTCTGTATAAAAAAATTTGTAACGAAAGTAGGACTTTTACTTAGAGGTTTATTTTATTAAGGAATACGGAATTTATTAGTTTTATTTGGAACATCTTCTGTATACACATTTCGGAACGCAATACGTATAACAAAGTCGTGTGGTGTCCACACCTCATTTTTCTACTTAGAATACATACAATTTGCTTACTATTTTTGTCGTATGTTATCTATTGTACTAATATAGTTATTTTAATCATATTCAAAAACATCTGTTGCCCGCTAAAAACGGTTCAATTTTTTTGATATCTTTTGAATTAAAGTAAATATGTATATATTTTAAAACGTTTTTAGCCAACTTCCATTTTTCTCTATGTACTTTTGTGCTTTATTTATGTTTTTTTTGCACAACTAGCTCTCCTAACACCCTTATTTCAGTTTTTTTTTGACAGGCCGTTTTGGTGGTGGGATTTTATCTATTTTTACTAATCTTACTTAATCGAAAACCACTTTCTTTTAATATATTGTAGATGTCTCCGTGCGCCATATTAGTCTTTCAAATATTAAGTCAGCCTTAGTTGGCAATTTTTATAGTGGAATATTAACATTTACAAAAAATTGTACATTGCAATTTGGAAGATCGTTGATTGATTTTGAAAGCGCATGGTAAAAATAGTGAAATTTATTTACGTGATCATTTTGATGTACGTAATTGTCCGTCGTGGCACGCCATTGAAAAATAATTTAGCAGAAGATTTCATTGGACGTTCGGCCGATAATATTGCGGTTGTGAGAACCAGTGTCGCAGAACATACCAATATCTTCATTTGAAATCTCGCCTAGAAATTAGACATTAACCGCTGTATACTCCCAACTAATTTTGACGATTGGTATCGTGATTTATACAAGATCCGATCCACTCAAAACTTGAAGCCGTGCGACCATGAATTGCGCAGGAACTTCGCCAACTCTTGGAACAACAGCAAGTCGACGATGCATTCCTGAGCAAAATCATCTTCAGTGATGAGTCACACTTTCATATCAAAGGCTACGTCCACAACTCGGATGTAGGTAGCAGAAAACTCACATGTTATGCAGAAACTTCCGATGCACTCTCAAAAAATGGCAGTTTGGTGAGCACTAAAGATCACATAGTTTTTTGAAAATAATGAAGGTGTGCCCGTAACTTTCAGTGGTGGTCGTTATCGCGGCTAGCTGCGGATAATTTTTTTTGTGGAAAGTTGATGAAGTGTAAGGAAAATGCAACAGGATAGACCTGCTGCACGCGCGACAATGTATGTCGTTCTTGCAAACAAAGTTGCATCTCTTACATTTCATAGGAAACGTTTGTCGAGTGTACTGTCTTGGCAGTCTCGCTTATGTTTATCTTTAGTTTATTTCGTCGCGCTCTTTTCCTCTTTCTACTTTCGTATGAGAAATTAAAATATGTCGACTACGGTATACATGTTTGCTGATATTAATAGTTGGTGCATATATTTTGATAAAAAAATGAGTAAGAAACCTAAATAAAAGGTTATACATAAATAGCCAAAGAAGGCTGTTTCTTTTAATTGAGAATTATAAAAATTATTAAAATTTTTCTTTGGCTATTTATTTATAAACTTTTTTTCTTTTTTTATTATTTTATTAAAATATGTGCGCCAGGTGTAAATTGAACTCTGAAAACAATAAATTGTTTTTATGATTCAGAATTGAAAGAAAAACGGTTTTCCTTGGCTTAAAAACTGTTCTTTTTCTTTTTTATTTATATTTTTAATCATAAAGTATGTTTAAAGTTTTATTTTTATGGTTGTAATTATTTTTTTATCATAATATATGCGCTAGGTATAAATTAATATCTCCGCATACATCTATACATGTCACGGGCGATAAATTTATAGTTTCATGTATTGTATTTATGTTTGCTAAATATGTGCGGTAACGAATTTTGATTGTTAGTTTTCATACTAATGAAGTAGGGTGATATCATTTGTAGAAAATTTACGTGGCTACTGTTTTGCAAGCAAAGTGATAAGAAACCAGACCGTGTAATTGCTTTCAATATCGTTAAGTGTATTAGGTGGTCGTATATAAATTGGAAAAGAATATTTGAAAATCTATTCGTACAAAATATCCTCTGGTAAAACAATGCTTCTTGCACAGTTAACAAGAGTATTATTTTGTCTTACATTATTATTATTATCATCTTTTTCATCAATATAAAATAATCAGTACACAATAACACGAAAAATTAATAATTAATACAGCTAAGAACACTTACAGGACTATATGAATCCTGCGCGCCATAATTAATTTACTATATACTTATAATTATAAGTATTGTTACCACATATTATTATGATTTCTAACATATAATTTGACATAAGTTTGCATGTAGTTGTTAATATTATAATTTTTAAACATTTTAATTCATTACATCATTGTTGCTCTTCAGATCTAGAAAAAGATATAATATGTGCAAATTGGTATTTATTCATAGCCAATTAAATATTTGATGCGGTAGATTCATTACTGTTATAGTAATGAACTTTTAGGTCAGATCGTTTACGACAAGTAACTCAGTTGTAAAAGTAATTATTTATATGATGAACAAAGATTGGTAAATAGAAGGGAAAAAACCAATAGGTAGTTTTATTTCTAATTAAATAACAAGAAATGATAGTTAGATGCCACATAGTTTGTGCAATATTTTTTCACAATCTAATTGGTTAATCTATTAGTTGGCAATATACCAAACCTTTCCTAGAACTGTAAAGAAATCTTAATACATAATAAATCATATCCCCAATCCCAGTTCTATGGTTGTAGCATAAACGACTATCATAATGAGGTTAAATTTGACAAACTCACATATGAGGGCCTAGTTCCAAAGAGTACAATCTCCAGCTAAAGTAAATTTTCAGGAAACGAAAAAAACCTCTAGGTCGAATGAAATGCTTCCTTTTTAAAATTTGAATATTCTAATGAAAAGTTGTCATTATGTATAGGTTTTTTATGAAGTTCTAAAAAAAGAAAATATTCCGTTGCAAAAATATTTAAAAAGAAAGATATGGATATTGTACGATACGACATTCACTGGTGGAGATTGTTCAATTTGGAAATAAAATAACTTTTCTTAATTCGGATAAAAAATGTATTTAAACTTAACTAGCGAACATACTTCAGACTCAGCTAACTAACATAGACGAGTAGGCTTTTAAGCCTAATTCGATAAAAGTTTTAATAAATGTTCAAATACAAACTGTATAACTAACTAGATTAAATAAAGGCAAAAAATTAAACTGTCAAGCCACACTCTTCTTCGTTTCTTACGCATATTAACGTGTTGTCAGTATCTTCGTCTTGGCTTCCTCCTTCCAGCACAAATTTATAAAATTTTAAACTAGGATCACTTTTCCAATCTTCTCCATAATGTGCAATAAGAAGTTTATTGACATCAACTTTTTTGTTTTCCGCTACTGCATCCTTCTTGTTGATTATGGTTGGATCCATATTACGGATGCATTTACCTTTTTTGAAATTGATTTTCCCATCCCTAAATCTGATCTATAGGTACTTTCTCCCCGGACTATTACTACACCATTTGAATTCTTAGTAAGTATCATTCTTTTCATTTTTGAAAAAGCAAAATGCCACTGGCCGGGCGACTTAATGAAAGTACTTGTTTCTTCCTTCCAGTTTTTAATTTGAACTTCTTCTCCTACCTTAAGCACAGTTGAAAACTGCGAGAAGATATTTATATATTCCTCTGGCTCTAAAGTAACCTTTTTTGCGAATATTTCTTTCAATGTGACCAAATACTCTATCGGGAGGTATAAATGAATGTCCCCTCACTGGAAAAAGAACTTCAATTTTCGTTATTAGGTTTTGCTTAGATAACCAGTTACAACACATTGCAATAAGGGTTGTATTTTTATTTTGACCCCCGCATCCATCACACATCGGTCTAACAGTGTGAATATCGGAAAAGTCAGAAGTGCTCAAGATGTGATGAATGCAGGAGGCAGTCTCATTAGATCCCTTGCTATACTCATTTTCAATTTACAAAAACTTGTAATTGTTGAACAGTTTAGTTTAGTTTTCGAAGTACCTCTAACTGCGGTGAAATTGTAGATATAAAACTGTCTGGAGTAGTACGCTTGTTGATCTGGAACTTTGGGCAACACCTGATTCTTTTGACAGTCGAAAGAGTAAATTGCCACGCCATCCTCTGCTTCTTTTAGCAGGCTGAAATATGCTTGAGCCCTCATTTTGTGTACTTTCTTCTCTCTCATTAGATTAGCCTTAATATTCTCATCCCTGCAGCTTTTAATCTTTTCTGTCAACTGCAGATATGTAGAACATACATCAGTGCGAGGAGTTCCAAAACCCAAATTATATTGTGTGTTAAAAATGTGTCTAAAGTAACTTTGCTTCACTGGTTGCTCCTTATTATCATTTTGGTACATGATCCACATTTTTGTAATGTTTAAAGAAGAATCAAGGTACAGCCTTTCACTTTGTCCCCTGCAGTAATGACCCTCAATGGCCTTAAATTTATTAATAAAATTCATGACTCATTGTTTTTTGCTCTGATATTTTTACAACTTGGTATCACCACCACGATTTTCCCGTGCTGCTGGCGAAGTTCTAAAATAATGTGTCAATCCTCCTTCTTGTAATTCCCAAAATAGCCATAAAAGACTTTTTACAAACTGGAAAATATTTTTGTTGTTGACTAAGAACAAAAAACTGGGTTTGAAAAACTTTCACGCTGTATCTCGAATTTTTTGGCCTCTTGCGCTTTATCGGAATAGTTTTACAGTATTTTAAAATGAAGTTATCTTGATAAATTGTTTGTTTAACATAAAACTTGTTGTGGAAATTCTTAATTTCAGCCATTGTGAGCGAAATGCACTGGAATGCAGAAGTTTTGTGGCCACATGATGGGTAAACCGGAAGAAAATGTGGACCATATCTACAAAAACAAACATCTCTTAGAAACTAGAATTAGTCCTCAAATTTCTAATCAATCTTACCTAAACTCTTTTTCCTTGTTTTTCTTCCATTTTGTAGAATCTTTTCTTCTTTTTCGAACCTTTTTATCACTACTTAAAGGTGTTACATTAATATCCATTTCCAAATCTAATTTTATAAAACAATTTTATAATAGTATATTATGCAACGAGCATTTAATGATAGCTATTAAGACACGAGTAAAAGAATACGAGTGTCTTAATAGCCATTAAATGCGAGTTGCATACACTATTTTTTCTACGACCCCATAATAAAACATATTTTTTGAACAATCCATTTCATAAATTGAGGTTAAAATTTTCCGTACGTTTTTGTGAATTTGGCTGGTAATAAATTGTTCGTGGCTACTAAGGCTTGTTCCATAACTTCTGGTGGAGTCAATTATTACATTTCACTGTCATTATCCCTCATTTTTACCGTTTATATTTTCAAAAAAGCACACATTTTAAGTACTTACTTGTAAATTGCAGAGAACTGTCACATTTATTTAATTTGTATATCTGTCAGATATGCAGTCGCCATATTGAATATTGTTTGAATATTGAAATGTCGCATTCCTATTGGATATAAACTTGTATCGTAATGAAAAATCTGTGTTCCTATTGGATATAAACTTGTAACATAATGAAAATCTGTATCGTAATGAACATGTTTATAGTACAGGTTCGGCATATCTAATAATACAATTAAAGTATGGGAGTAGAAAAAAACATATAAGCACATAAGCACTAAAGCACTGCACGATTAATAAAACAACCTTTCTGTTGACTGGAAATCAGAATAATGGATTATTGCGCGTTATAACAACTTATAACCTGTTAAAACGACACAAAAACAGTTGATTTTAGCGCGAAAGAAATATTGCTCACTTTGAAAGTTACTGTATAATAATATATTGATATGTATTTTTTGCTTTAGTTGACAAGTTAGGAGTTTGCACAGTTTGGAACTAAATTATTATTGGTTATTGTACATTATGGAACTAAGCCTAATTTTACACACCAAAAATAGACTGGACTTTGACCGTTCTAGTACGGAATAATGGTTTATTTGAATTCAGCGCTAAAAATTACATCTGAAACGTCATCTATCCCATTTTTCTTGAAAACTGGAGATTGTACACTTTGGAACTAGGCCCCTCATATACTGAAGCACAGTTGCAAATTAACAAAAGCACCTCCTTCATTTCTATTAATTTACGTATAAAATTTAGAGTGGTTTTGGTAAATCAAACAGCTTACCTACTTTTATAACGCGGATTTATTTAAGAATTATTAACAAAAACGAAATTCAAAAAATGTATGTACTCCCGGTTTATTGATTTCACTCACGTTTAGCCGATATTGTTGTCACACACACAGAGAAAGGTATTTTTCAAAAACTACTTTTTCGGTATCGTGGACTTCACAACCTGGACACCCGCAACAATCTCGAGGTCGTATATTTTCATTGTCACAATATTTACTTGTAATAAAATTTTGATCATAAAATACAACTTCTCTGTATTTTCCTTTATTAAAAATGAGGGAAAGATAAGAGTAATTATTCAAAAATCTTACAACAGATTTGTAAGCGCCACATTCGCGCAATTAAAGGAACTTGCTTCTCTCACTCGCTTGTAATGGGCATATGTGTATGTAAATTAATACATTATTCCATTCAATCATATACAGCATGTGTCAATTTTCATTAGCCATAGGCGATTAATCCATACAGTACGTGGCAACATAGTACAGTACCCTTTCCTTCCTTTCCAATGCCAGCACGACCGATGCATGCACGTAAATAGAAGTTAGCGTGGTTAGCGGCAGTACCTATTCGACCACCGGCTTGGGTGTTTGAAATGCGTTCAGAAATAATATTTACGCGTTGCAAGGATTTGTTTTTCGTTTTCTTTTCAGTAAATGCAGAGAATTATTAAGCTGCGTTCGCGCTGCATGATACAAACAAAAGCGTAATTCTAAAAAAATTAAAAATAAGGTAAATAAAAAAGGATTCTGAAAATAATAATAAACTACAACATTTGATGTTTCCCGTTCCAGTAATAAGACGGCTTTTATTGCAGACTAGATCGCAACGTGTTCGCAGCTAAACACTGAATGTAAAATCTGGTCGGGAGAAGTGGAAAGATCGGAGTAAATCGTTGTGATGTCGGTTATTGTCGGCACTGGTGACGGACAGTAGGGGCACAATGTTGCCACGTATTATATGGATACGTATAGATCGCATGCAAACATTGAATCCCTATTGCTAATGAAATTTGACACATGCGGTATATTGAAATAAAACTTGACTTTTGTATGTGCCAGCAAGGTCTTTCGTAACGTGGAGCTCACGATATGTAAGAATAATGTATAGAGATTAATGTATTACGAAAATAAATGTGTCAAGTGGTTTTAACCATTGCATATTGAAAATGAGTTGTTCTAAGATGAACAAAGTTCAGCAACCTCCATTAATTTCATGTGTATTACGATGTTATCTTATCTGACGGTGTCAGCCTGAATGCAGTTTTAAATCCAGTGCGATTTGCTACGAAGCTCAATCAACCAAAGAAATGATGGCGAAGATAGATATTCCATCACTATAACACTTTTACTCTGAACTTAAGATTAGTGGTGTTGCAAATGTAACTATCCGTTATTGAAGTATTCGTTACTCGACAAGATCTGAAGTAACGAATACTGGTTTCAAATAATCGTTATATTTTCAAACAGTTACTCTCATAATATATAACTTCAGAATACATTCTTGTCTGAAATATTTTATTAAAAAATATAATTTAGAGTAAATAACTTTGTACGAAATATTTAAGTTTAACCAATTTTAATATTACTTGTATTTCCCTAGGTCGATTTCATTATAAAAGTTTTGTTTGAAGGGTGCCTTCATGGACATTATTTTGCGGGAGATATTTAGTCGTTACACGAATTAAATGAACCTATGTCATATACGAGTGATTTCTGGGTTTAGATTGATAATCTTTTTATCTCAAGTGTACATTCATGCAGAGTCCCTGTTTAAATTACTAGGAACACATCTAAATTCAGACTTACTCCTGTTTTCGTAAAACAATGAGCGCAATTTGATATGGAATTTTTATGAAAGCATTAATATACATTATTTTCGCCTCTAATTCTCGAAAAAAACCTTGGATGCTTGTTTGTGTTTGTTTATGTACAGTACTCTGCGCAGGAGATTTATACTTGTATAATAAAGATATTCAATCGTTTACGATTCGAATGATCCTGTATATCTCACATACAAGGGATTTCTGGCTTTAGATTCATAACCATTTTGTTATCTCAAGTGTACGTTTGTGCCTGTTTAAATTACTTGGAACACGTCTAAATTCAGATTTATTCCTACTTTCGTAAAATAATGCAGAGCAGTTTGATGTCATGGAATTTTTCATCTTCATATACATTATTTTTCACCTCATCTTCGAAAACGTGGATAATTTATTGGAATTAGTATATTTGGCTAAATATATCAATATTTATGAAGTATTTAAGATAAATGCTTGAACGTGTGTTCTGTTTACATATACTTTTATGGGCCATCCTTCGAATGTTATGGAAATGAGATGAGAATAATTCGGTTTAATAGAATTATTTTTTATTAATATTTATTTCCATTATTTGATACAGTGTTTGGAAAATATTAAGCTGAAAGGGAACGATGCCACAATTTAAGTTCCGTTGGACTGAAAAAAGTAGTTCATGTGGCATCTTGCGACGACATTGGAGAATATATCGGTAAGCATGATCGAAAATAAGACCACAACTAGAAAACGAAGATAAGAAATGATAATGTAATTGTTCTTCGACCTTCATATAATTGTAACACAACTGCGGAAGCATTGGAAAAATTTGTCAGAAATCTGAGAGTTTTGCTTTCGACAATGACAGTAAAATTTTGATTTTGTTAAGAAGGTGTCAATGATAGTATAAAATAGCGAGTATAAAAATGCATTTACAGTATGTTCATATTAGAAACGAATGCCAATTACGATTGGAACAAAATTGTTCTTATATTCAAAAAGCGTGTATTTATTAAACAGGATGTTTAATAAATGTTTTATTTGGGTACTAGCTGGCCCGGCAGACGTTGTTCTCCGTTTCCCGTATGTGGCGCGATGAGTTTGATTTGGTTGAAGTCCCTGTATAATAAAGTCTAGACAGTAGAGGTCGTTAGTGCGATTGCAGGATAGGCATCATTTCTGTTTATAAATATAAAATTTATTAATAGCTCGACCACAACGCCACTTATCATGTCCAGATTTTGTGATTTTCTTTTTTCTCACTAAACCAACATATGTTGTGAATATGAGTCATGTTGGCTCATAAATATAGAATTTGTTAATAATAATAACTTGACTTCTGCGCTGCCTACCGAATGTTTTGATAGCCTGTTTTATACGCACTGACGATATAAATATAGTTCGAGAATATCAAGAAGATTGGTTGAGCCATTAAAAAAAGTTATAATATACATATACCGTATGTGTCAATTTTCATTAGGTATAGGGATTCAATGTTTACGTGCGATTTATACGTATACAAGTAATACGTGGCAACGTGCCACCCCACACCGTCCATCAGCAATCACGGCAACAATCGACTCCCACTTCTCCCGACCAGATTTTACATTCAATGTTTAGCTGCGAACACGTTGCGATCTAGTCTGCAATAAAAGCCGTCTTATTACTGGAACGGGAAACATGAAATGGCCGCCACGATCTCCTGATCTAGTAAATTATTATTTTCAGAATCCTTTTTTATTTACTTTATTTTTAATTTTATTAGAATTGCTTTTGTTTGTGTCATGCAGCGTGAACGCAGCTTAATAATTCTCTGCATTTACTGAAAGGAAAAAGAAAAACAAATCCTTGCAACTCGTAAATATTATTTCTGAACGCATTACAAGCACCCAAGCCGGTGGTCGAAGAGTTACTGCTAACCACGCTAACTTGTATTTACTTACGAGCATGCATCGGTCGTGCTGGCATTGGAAAGGAAAGAAGGGGTACTATGTTGCCACATACTGTATGGATTAATCGCCTATGGCTAATGAAAATTGACACATGCTGTATAAAGATGATAGACTCACTAGGACTAGAAACTATGAGCTATATCCATTGTATTGTACCAGGTACTAATATAGGAAGTTATTAGCACATAGCGTCCAAACTTCGTTATATATAGTGCATACGTATACAAAACCTTTATTTAGATTATTTAGAGCAGCATATATTACTGTTTAAAAGAGACTGTTTTATCTGACATTCTGACTTACATGTTTTTAAAACAAAACTATCGGTTTTCACACGCATAGACATGACTGGTATCGATAACTAGTAGCAAGTAGTAATCCCTATTAGCAAAATCACTACATGCACACTTGTTCTTCATTAGGAAATTTATATTTTCATCCTTCTCTAAAATTGTGATATTACTGCTTGGGATAGTAACAGTAGTTACATAAGTATGTATTCCAGATTTGTTTGCAACTTAAAACAATAGTGAATTATAATCAATAATTAAAAACAATATAGGTGGTCCACAAACCTTAGAAAATTACAATTATGAACTCACTGATGGAGAGTAAAAATAACAAAGGATACAACTTGGAACGTCGAGGTTGGCTAGAATAGCACAGAAATATTACATATACATATGTGATAACATACAAAATATTTTCAAAGCACGCCGAAGCTAGTTTTGTAGTTTGAACCTCTATTCATATTGGTGTCGTTCTCTAAAACTTATCGCAAAATCACATACGTGATCATGAAAATAATTTTCGATTACCCGTTATTGGTGTTAGCCTCAATATAATATAACGAACATCACTTTATTACTCGAGATCTTATTGCAGTTAATTTTATTTCAGGCAAAAAGTACCTACTCCTTGCTATTTTAAATCTAATGATTACTATAGTATTACTTTGTACATGCTTTAAGACCGTTCGTTAATGCTGCTCTTGAGACAGTATATTATACGACTCATCATTCCTTAGAAGTAGTAAATATTATGTCATTGATCAGGAAAAGGTTTAACATTAATTATGTCTTGTATGCAGTAGTATGCTGACTTTAAAAATTCTTCTTTTCAGGGTTACTAAATTATTCCACGGCCATCCATGACCAGTCCAAACGAACGACAATACCAGCAGCAGTCAGCGGGATCCGCGCCAGCATTTACAACAACGCAAAATCCAAATATGTCTTGCCAACGATTTTGTCTTCGCTGGAATAACCATCAGTCAAACCTATTATCAGTATTTGACCAATTACTCCACGATGAAAGTTTTGTCGATGTAACATTAGCGGTCGAGGGGAGATTGCTAAAGGCACACAAGATGGTCCTGTCAGCCTGTAGTCCATATTTTCAAACACTCTTCGTCAACCACCCCGATAAACATCCTATCGTTATATTGAAAGACGTGCCCTACAATGATATGAGAAGTCTTTTGGATTTTATGTACAGAGGCGAGGTTAGTGTCGATCAAGATCGCTTAACAGCGTTTCTCAGGGTAGCCGAAAGTTTGAGAATAAAGGGTCTGACTGAAGTAAATGAAGAAAAATGTGATTCCATTGCGTCTTCGCTAACGCAAAACCAACAGCACTCGAACCTGTCACAACTACAAAGACTACAACCGCAGAAACGATTCAACTCACTAAATATGCTGGGAAATGCCTTACTACAACCAAAGAGGAAAAGAGGGAGACCTCGGAAATTATCAGGAAGTTCGAATGGAATACCAGGAGTAGACGACTTCGATAGAACGGATAATTTGGTCCAGGGAAGTCCGGAAATGTTGGAAGTTAAAATGGGAATGGATGGTTTTCCTGAAAACAACTCTGACACGAGTAGCGGGAAAAACGACAGAGAAAATGATAATGAAGAGGCGAATGGTAAAGATGAGAATGAACCTGTAGCGGGCACGTCCAAAGAACAAAATTTTAGTAACAACTCCTCTGTGAAAAGTGAGAATGACTTTCCACCTGCCGGTAAGTTTTATTATTTATATAATACGATATTTTGTAATACTCGTAAAAAAAATCTGAGATTTACTAAGTTTATGTATTATGTAATTCACAACTTTTAAAATTAGTGAGAATGGTATTAGTCTATTATATAGTAAGAGACGGGGGTAAAATTTAATACGTTTTCCGTATTTTTATTTTGAGACCCTTTGATGCCTTTATTCTTAGAAGTACTAGCATAATTTAAAAAGTTATGTAGAAGTGGAAATGTATGAGTTGTGGAAAAATACTAATAATAATTTTTCTATTCGTAATTCATTGTTCTAGTTAGTAACATATTTTCGGTATATATTTTTGGTAAATGTTTGTAGACTAACTGATACAGAAGGAAACCCTGCAAAAGTGCACCAAATATTTTTATGGCATACTTTCTTGTTTTAAATATAAGTACATTTCAGCAAAAAAATACATATGGAATAGCAAACGGTGCATGTATTACATTATCTTTATTAAAAAGTTATATATAATCCATCGTTACTTTGGTATATACAGGGCAACAAATTTTAAAAAAGTTTTTAATAAGTATAACTTAAATTATCGAATTAAAAATCAAGATTAACTTTCTGCTATTAAGAATAAAAAAGAATAACTTTACCACAATGTCGGAGTAGGTACTAGTGTTTTTACTGATAATAATGATAACTGCGTAGTGTAAATACGGAAAAAGTTACAGTTGTAGTTAGGGTACTCTTATTTATCCTCATTAATTTTCTGTACTATATAGTCGGTGATATATTTGTATTTATTTATTATACCCACATCATATATTTATATGAAATTCTTTTATGATTTGTGGACTACCTTCTAAGAACAATTCAAAAATATAAATTTTAATAACATGTTGAGCATCATTCTTAGTATAAAACTATAAATGCAGATTTAGGGTGCGTTTTTTCATCGATAGTTAACTGATGGTTACATGATAACCTTTGGTTGGGGAATTAGAAGTGTTTCTCAATTTGTAG
This sequence comes from Amphimallon solstitiale, assembly GCA_963170755.1. Lineage (NCBI taxonomy): Eukaryota > Metazoa > Arthropoda > Insecta > Coleoptera > Scarabaeidae > Amphimallon > Amphimallon solstitiale. The sequence goes on from OY720679.1 coordinate 19,958,416, forward strand.
TTATCTGCAAGTTTATGGTTAACTGTTAAATTTTTCTAACCAAAGAAATTAGCTGTTGTTAAAGTGATAGTTAAAAATTCAGTCTACATTTCATGGTATTATTTAAGTTTTACATCTAATCCTCAAGTACAAAATATGAATGATTATGATGTGAACGCATACAGTGACGAAGAAGTTATCGTAAGAAGGCCAAAACTAGTACGCGAAAGAATTAATCACTTTGAAATGTGGGACCACGATGAGTTTGTAGACCGTTTTCGACTGTCTCCACAAACTGTGATGAGACTTGTTGACGAAGTACAGCATGATGTAGAACATCCAACAGATAGGTAGGTTAGGTTCATTAAAAGTTTTTTGGAAAGTAATTTTTTACTGTCTCACTCACTTTACAGAAATGATGCCCTAAGCGCCGAAAATCAAGTATTATTAACATTAAGGTATTATGCAACTGGATGTTTTTTAAGAACAGCTGGAGATTTTGTAGGAGTACATAAGTCCACTTGTAGCAAAACAATTAAGAGAGTATCACGGGCCATTGCCACACTTCGACCTGATCATATTTACATGCCACATGCTGAAGAGGAGATCACCGTTTGTAAAGAGAAATTTTTGAATATTGCCAGATTTCCAAAATGTATAGGGGCTATAGATTGTAGTCACGTCAAAATAAAATCGCCTGGTGGCCCAAATGCTGAAACTAACCGAAACAGGAAGCAATTTTTTTCAATAAATGTGCAAACCATTGCCGATGCTGATTTGAAAATACGGAATATTGTAGCAAGGTGGCCTGGCGCCAGTCATGATGCCCATATTTTTAGAAACTCGATGATATTCAGATCATTTGAAACTGGTACTTTTGGTTATAACGGTAGCGCAGTTTTAGTTGGTGACAGTGGTTATCCTATCAAACCTTACCTGATAACTCCCTTGCAAAACGTAAATAATCAAGCTGAGAATTTATTTAACGAGTCGTTGATTCGGACGAGAAATGTAGTTGAACGTTCATATGGGGTATGGAAGCAACGTTTTCCCGGACTGGCTTTAGGACTAAAACTAAAAGTGGAAACAATCCAAGCTGTAATAGTGGCCACAGCAATATTACATAATATTGCTATTGATGAAAGAGAAATATTACCCCCCGTCACAAGACATGAAGCTCGAGCAATAGAGTTAGTAAATAACAACATCCCAGCACCATTTCCTCAACATATACGACGAAATGGAATAAACTATATAACGCGAAACAATTTAATTAACGACTACTTTGCAAGATTATAGTTTATTTGAAATACATTTATGTACATAGAATACTGTTAGTAATGCTGTTAATATATTTCATTTTTCAGACAATTGTTTCAAGAGCAGTTGTTTTTTCAAACCGAGAATATCCATTTTCAAAGCATGTTCTTCCAGAAATTTTTCCTTTTGAAGCTGAATAAAAGAAATTTTTTCAGTTATTAATTTGCTGGAAAATTTGGTCCTTTTCGCTGATACATTTTCGTTGGTTGTTATTGCTAATTTTTTATTTTTGGGAGTTTTCAACTGAGAAGGAACATATGTCGACCAATTTTCGTTTGAAGGTGAAGGACCATTTGCAGCAGATTCTTCTAAAAAACAAACTGTACAAACAATAACAATGATAATGCACTTTTACCATCACAATCCAGTACACTGGGTAAACCATGAACTTGAGTTCCCAACATGTCGATGATAATTTGATCATTATCTGTTATTTCTTCCAGTTCAGCTTCTCCTCCCCCAGTTATTGTAAACTCCTTTTTATTTTTTGTTAGTTTTCTCTTTGTTTCTTTTTTCAAAACGTTGAATTGCTGCTCCAGCTCATGCGGGCTTCTTTCATTTTTATCTTCTGATTGGCTATTATACTCATTTGAAACAGTATCCCAATTAATGAAGGCACTGTCAGAGTTTTCAGAAATAACAGTTATCAATACTACATTGTCTTCTGAAGCTTTATTATTGCCAACATCTTCTTCTGCAGACTTATTATTGCCAACATCTTCTTCTGCAGACTTATTATTGCCAATTTCATCTTCCGAAGATTTATTATTACTATTTCCCGTAACTATAAGGTTAAATTTTACTGTGATGTATAGATGACATAATATTTATATTCTTTCTCTTACCTGTAATATTAGTGGCTGTCAATCCATTTTTATGGGTTTTTAGTTTCTCTGCCGCGACTTTTTCTTTAGCTCCCTTTTTTAAATTATTATACTTTTGTTTAAGAGCAGCGACAGATCTAAATTCCTTCCCACTTCTAGCGTTGTACATGTTTGTAATATTTTGCCAAGTCTCCTCCTTTTTGTTCCAGGTGAGGTGACCACTCTTTTTACATTCTATTACATGTTGATGTTGTCTCACAAGTGTAATTAACAATTGCACTTCTTCCGAACCGAAGTTTGAACATCTTTTATTAGATGCCATATTTATACGCAAGGCAAAGCTACGATGCGAAAACTCGTTTATTAGGGTTACTTTCGATCAGAGTTTACTTGATAATGATAACACGTTCTGATTTAGAGATTATGTTGCCTTGTTGTTTACCGCCAAATGTCAACAGTCGTCTACACAACTTTCACTTTTGACAGTTCCATGCATACCAACTGAAGAAACTAATAGACAAACCAGAGGTTACAGAACTACAGGTTCATCCAACAATGAGAAACGGTATTAAAGTTAACTATGAGGTTAACTACAAAGTGATGGTTACCTAATCACGAGGTTAACTATTAATGAAAAAACGCAGGGTTAGTCTATATTATGTTGTTTACTTTTTCCAAAACTCCGAGAAGGAAATTGTTCGATTGGATAGAATCAAGATTATATTGATTTTCTTCATTTATACAATGGGTTTGGCCAAATTTCAAAATTTTTAGATATATCTCTCACAATTCTGTGGCAATGTAATAATAATTAAATAATTCCAGACCATTTAAATTTGAGAATGAATTTTAGGTTCTTTTTACTTTCTTATACGCAGTGTAAGGAAGTATTGTGATGTTGAAAATTTTAGCAGATGCCCACGTTTTAAGTCCCTGATATCGAAAAAGTGGTTTTTAAAAAATGTCTGCTTGTGCGTGTCTCTCTCTCTCTGTGTGACCACGATAGCTGTCAAACGGCTAAAGTTATCAATTCCAAATTGCATATTTACGAGTACAATCTCCCTCTTGAAGATCTGATTTGATTTTTAGTAAAATTAGTAGACTAGAAGTAGTAGTTTACTTCAGTGAAAAACTCCAATTTTACCAATATTAGACAACTTCTAAGCTTAAACAAATGTATAAAGAATTCAAATGTATTCAAAAGTTAATGTTTTTGGAAATTCCTACCGGAAGTAGGTCTCATTTACTATTATCGAAAATCAGTTTTTTGCGAATATTTTGCAAGTCATGCTTTTTAGGCGAATACATACACAAAAACATTTAGAACTTGATTTGCAATACTTTTTGTATACAAAATTTTTCAAAATTCCGACCGACAGTAATACTTTTACTCTTATCGAATAACGATTTTTTGCAAATATTTCGTAAATTATGCATTCTATATAGATTTATCAAGAGTACAAAAGTATTTAGAGCTAGATTTGGGAGAATTTTTGTACAAAACAAATTTCAAAATTCTGACCGAAAGTAACTTTTACTTTTATCGAGTAACACTTTCTTTGCAAATATCTCGTAAAGTATGCATTCTGTAGAGATTTATTAAGAGAATAGAAGTGGTACATAGAGTAGGATTATAAATAATTATTGTTAAAAAAGATTCAAAATTTGGACATGAAGTAATTACATTTACTCACAGGTTTATTTTTTTAAGATAAAAGTTATTTAGTACAACTTTTGTATAATTTGAAAGTCACATACTTATAAGAAAGTCGTGTGGTGTCCACATCTAATTTTTTTCAATTAAATATTCAAGACACTAGAGAAAGAGTATTCAGTCAGTGGAATACGTTATGTATTAGAGACATCTAATCACATATTTTTTTCAAATATTTAAATTTGGGTAAAGTAATTATTTTGTTTATATATACCTTTAATTGGAAGTATTTAATAGTAGCACAAAATAAAAAGACAAAAAGCTTTCCTAAAATCGACTTGTTAACCTTGTGACTTATAAAGTAAAGTCAGATGCTGTTTAGGATATTTGCATAACGCATACAATATCGCGATAGCACCTAAGAAAAGGCTTTTTCGTTATGTAGGTATTTAATTTTATTTAAAAAGTATATAGAGAACTGTACTCTCTACTATATAATGCTTACAAGTTAAGCTTTTTTTTGTCTTCGACTGATAAAAGGCCCTTAACTCCTTTGGATGATGTTTAATATCATTTTCTTTACCAGATGTATGTACGAGATATATTATTATAAGCCTACGTTTTATTTATTTGATGAAACATACATTAAAATAAGATAGAACTATTTGCTACACAGGTAATTAATATATATGGAAGGAACTTCCTTTTATTCTGAACATAGTTAATTATTCTTTCTCAGATTTAGATATGTCATGAAATTGTAAATTTGTTTGGGAAGAAATATTGAAATTTAAAAACACCATTGTGATTCTATGAATGACTTGAATTAAACCCCGGTTTTGTGTAATTGTGAATACGATTATAAAATACTAAGCAAAAGGGCTGAGACAGGGAATCTGTAATCAAAAATTTTTCTGCATTAAAACCGCGATCTTCTTGGAACAGTAATTTTTAATTTGTTAATAGATTATCTGATTATCCACTTAGAAAAGCAAACCGAGGATGTCTTATCTGTAAAATAAACAGTAGACGATATTTCATAAGAACGACCCGTTTAATTATGGTACGTTTACACATCGTGTATAGTCAGCAATGTAAAGTAGTTAGCAACAATACTTTTATAATGATTGCTAATTTTATTTCTCGACATTTCAGTGATAGAGAAACACTCCGAATTAAGTTGCAATTAAAATTATTATGTGCTTTTTCGTTAATAGTCAAACAAAAAAAAAACATAAAATATAATAAAATAGAAATTCAAATACATATATTGATATTTTTTTTAATAAACAGCATAAAATATTCATTATTTTAAATTCAATTTTATCAGAAAACCTTATATTGCATTTATTGGCTATGTCGTTTAATGTTTTTGTTTTGAGTTTATGTTGTATATAATAATAATAATAATAGTTTATTCGTTGTAATTGCCATTACAAGAAAGTCAGTAAATTAATTAAAAATGCACAGTTAGCTGTATATGACAATAAAACAAACAACAACAACAATGTGTATATAATGCACCTTTCTAATTATTTGAAAGCCATTAATGTTCTAAGTCACACTATAAGAACTCTTCTATTGAAAAAAACTGTGATAACTTAAAATACCCTCCACTTTTTTTATGAATAATTTGTCCCTTTCTTCAAGATGGTTCTTGATTTTACAGTTTGGGCCCCCAATAGTCTACAAAGCGTTGTCTCGTTTGCAGGCGGTGATATGGAATCTGGAACTCTTTTCTGTGGCGGGTTTCGTAATTATGATGCCCTCCATTCATTATATACTGTTCTTGGTTGTTTCTAACGTATTTTATACATGTAAATATAAATAGGCAAAGCAAGGTCAGTATTCTTTCTTGTTTAAAATATTCCTTACAACCATCCGTATATTTCAAATTACAAAGAGCTCTAATCGCTTTTTTTTGTAAGTAGAAGATTCTTGTTGCTGCAGGTGCCCCAAAACAATATTCCGTAGCTTATTCTACTGTGAAAGTTTGCAAAATAGGCAGATTTTGAAGCGGCATGGGTAGCAATAGTCTTCAGTCTTCTTATGGTATATATAGCTATCGTTAGCGAGTTAGCTAATTCTGATATGTGCATGTCCCAGATGAGTTTATTGTCAATCGTAAGCCCCAGATATCGAATGGCGTGGGACGACTGTTAATTTCTTGCTGAGAAACAGAGATGCTGAGTTTTCTCTTCATTTAACTTTAGTTCATTATCTTGGAACCATTTGTTATTTCTTCCATTATCCGTTTGCTCTCTTTTCCAATTTCGTCAAACGACTTTCCAGTTACTACGTAAAATGTATCATCAGCATAGAGACAACTTTGTTTAGGTGTTATATTTTTTGGGAGATCATTAACATACATCACAAATAAAATTGGTCCCAGTATCGATCCTTGTGGTACCAGTAACCAATAGTAAGATCCAGACGAGATTTCTATCTTAAATTAAGCCTTTTCATTATCTGTACATAAGAAAATTTGCATTCAGATCCATTCGGTTTGGTATTACCTTTAAAGTAATACTATTTATTTATAATACGTTTTGGGACGTCCACTATTTAAAGTTAAATAAACGTAAAATGTAAGGTAATTATTTATAAATTCATTTCAGAATTAAGAGAGAATGAATTATTATTAAATTAAGTATAATGTTAGTATATAATTGCAATAGTTAGTCAATCATAATTTGAGTAATCCATAGAAACATAAAAGGCATTTGTGCGTTTTGCCCCAATTTTTTTCTTCATTCGCGAAATCTTGCGTGCTCGTATCGTTGTTGACAGATGTTCTGTCAGACATGCTGTGTGTAGTGACATTGAGTGGTAGTGCACAATCTTTAGAATTTCCCCTTTGTGTCATCAAATTAGCCTTATGCCTTTCATGTACGTTCGTAGTAATGGAAATGATAGAGAAGCGCAATGTCTTTATGTAGTCGTTCATTCCAATCATCAGATTTCAGTGTTAGCACGGGTAGACCAGAATCCGAAACGAAAATGTGTTTGCGAAGAATATCAGCCCTGGTAGGAGCAAGTGCTCCTCTTATTTGGAAAATATTCCACGTGCAGAACATTTAAGAGTACTATACACAAAGAGTGAAGCCTCTAAAATCACCTGATTATCAGCATGTTTGTTTTTTCGCCACCGATTCTGTCCAGTAATTACGAAGACTAATTACTTTGGGTATTCAAGAATATGTTAAAACACAACTAAATTTATAATTGTCATCTATTGCAAAATGTATAAAAAGTAATTTAAATTATATACCGGTGTCCACAAAATAACGCTCCAGCTCGTAGCACCTTTATTTGAAGCCTGATTGTAACGACCGACATGTCAAATTAAACGGCTTAAAAAGTACTATCAGAGGAATATCAAATTTTATTTTTAGCTATTCGGTTCATTAAGGATCGATAATCAATTTTTTTGTTAAATGGCCGCCTGCTACCTTTTTCACAGAATTTGATAGATTTTTTTTTTCTGAATTCAATGATGTAGCATAATACCGTTTCTTGTTTTATTTCAAGTTGTTCAAAAATAAAAAACAATGGAAAAATTCTTGAACTGTATTAGTAATAGAGTTCTTGTCACCATGTGAATTTTATATCAGTGTCGTTAAACCAATTTCAGTTGTTTCAGTTGCCATCATTTCATAATGAATAACAAGTTCGTGGATATGCTTGAAATTTACTTTGGGTGTCATAAAAACAGTGCGCAAAGTTGTAGAACCTATGGAGAACGCTTCCCGGACAGGCGAGTACTACCGAATCGCCGTCAATTTAGTCGATTGGAAATCAATTTAAGACGGTATCGATGCTTTAAAAAACCTAGAACACAAAATCGGAAATTTCGAGATGGACGTTTTACTGTGTGTTGTGGAGAATCATTGGACTTCTGTATAAGAAATTGCTTCAAATCTACAAGTTTCCAGAGTAAATGTGTGTTCAGTTTTGAAAAAAACATAAGTACAAAGCATTTGTGCCGCGCAAGATCTACACATTACAAGAAGGTGATCCAGCACGTCGTATAAAAAATATAAAAAAATTCTATGGTCCGACGAAAGTCAATTTACAAAAAAGAAAAAAATTAATCCCTACAATCATCGCTACTGGAATGTAGAAAATTCACATGCCTCCGTAGAACAATCTCCACAAAGATTTTTTTTACTTAATGTTTGGTGTGGTATATTAGATGAACGAATAACAGGTTCAATATTCATCGATTGAAACCTTACCCAGCAAAAATATTATCAAATTTTAAGTGAAGACTTACTAGAAGTTCTTGACAATTTACCCTTAAATGAAGAAATAATTTAGTTTTTCAACAAGAGGGTCTACTCCACACAACGTCATAATCAATAGAAAGTTTTTGAATAGAGAGTTTGAAGATCGTTGGATGGGAACATACAGACCTATTTTGTGGCCAGCTCGTTCTTGTGATCTGACCCCGATGGATCTTTTCTTCTTGGGCTATTTGCAAGATATTGTTTATACCACACCTCCTGATACAGTCAAAGTTTTGCGAAAACGAATAATTGACCATGTCAGGAAATGTCTCGAGAAGTTTTAACGAATGCTACGTTAGATGTGATACTCAGGTGTCGACAGTGCCTTGAAAGGGACGGTGCCCAGTTTGAGCATGTCCATTAATTTTTTGTTAAAAGAAGTTCATTTCATTGAAAAGTTTAAAAAAATATATCATTGTATTATTAAACGGTTGTTTTATTGAAAATACCTTGAATGTGAGAACGTTCTTATTTAATGTAAGGTGCCATCAAAGCCTTTTAATTTTAGACATATTATGGTTAACACAACTTCATACTATGGTTGTCATGGTTACAGTACCGGTCCCTTTAAGGGTGAGATGATTATTGGAAAGTGATAGTACATTTAAACACAATGTTTTTTATTTTTTAACAAATTGAAATAAAACAAAAAACTGTATTGTGCTACATCATTGAATTCAGAAAAAAATCTTTATCAAATTCTGTGAAAAAAGTAGCAGGTTGCCACTTAACATAAAAAAGTTGATTATCGGACGTTGACGAGCCGAGTAGCTAAAAATAAAATTTGATATTTCTCTAATAGTACTTTTTAAGTCCTTTAATTTGGTATGTCGATTGTTACAATCAGATTTCAAATAAAGGTGATACGAGCTGGGGCGTTTTTTTGTGGACACTTGTATTTAGTATATTAGCATAATGGAATCAACATTTTGTTGAGTATATGATAAACTATATATTTTGACAGTTTACAAACAAACTTAGAAAAGTGAAAGCTAAAAAATCACGTCTCTTTCTCACTAATTCAGCTTGCAACTTGACTAGGAAGTACGGAGTATATTTATACGTATAAAATTTAAATTGCAAGAAAGACTGAGCAGACAAACTTTACCCATTTGTATATCTAAGGACCGGTTTTTCCAACACCGATTAAAGTACCCGGTTAACTAACCATTGATTATCTCTAACCGGCGTTTTTCAATACGAAGAAAGATGCCGGTTATCTAACCAGTGTTTAAGGATTTGTTGTACAAAGTTAGTAACATATTTGCTAGTGTATTTGATCTAAATTAACATATAAGCAAGTAATAACAACACAAATTAATTTAAATTAACATATTTGTTCTAATAATATTGGCGCCATTTCCTACGTTTGAATTTCTTATTTCTGCTTTTTGCCCTTATTATTATTTTTTTAAAGATTCTCACTACAATTTGAAATTTCCTTTTAGTAAACAAACTGTAGGCGCCTTTATTTTTTAAGCACATATTTAAAATTTCTATTACGAAATAAGTAACAAAGTGCAATAAACACAGAGTGATATTGAAACAAATTTATTGATTACTTACTGCTATTGAGAAATACAAAAATATTGTGGAAAATTAAAAAACTAATACAATATACATACATATATTCATATGAAATTAACAGTTACCAAAAATATGCAAAATATATTACAATTAAAAAAATCATAAAAGTAGGAATAGTTTGTTGAAAAAGAAAAATCTGCATCTAGGGAGGAATCGAAGTGAATTCAACAGTGGCAGTAATAATTATTATTTACAACCATACGCGTAATGTTCTGTTGCATTTCTAACTTTTTAAAAGTTGGGAAGTGTGACTTTGTTCACATTTACTTCCCGCCCTCTTATTACTGCCCTCATTTACTTCCCGCCCTCTATTACTGCCCTCGTTTCTTAACCTCAATGTCAATCACAAAACTGTCAACTCGATCAAAACCTTATCGGAATTTTTATCACAAATAATTATTAATTGTATGGTTGTAAATAAAATTAATTGTTACACTAGAATTATTGGAAGCTTGAATCCATGTAGATAGACCGCCCTGTTATTGCTGATATGAAGATATAGTGATTTCTTGTCCCTCTCCATTCGAGCTAAGATATACGGATTGCTACGGGAGGACAGTTTCCCTCAGTTCCAGTGGAATGCAGTCCTTGAAGACTTTACTACTCAACATTTTTTTATAATCTATTCACCAAAAAAACTGACGTACATTTATTTAACGTTTACGCTAGAACATCACAAATCTGACAATTCAATATGTCAAAACATTCACCGGAATTTTTATTACAAATAAATATAATAATTATGGTTGTAAATAAAATAGTATATAAACCTCGGTGAAAAGTTTCATTCATGTCCCGAGATAAAGTTAACCTCGACGCTTCGCGTCTCGGTTAACTACTTAATCTCGCGACAGTAATGAAACACTTTTCACCTCGGTATGTAATATACTATTAGTGTAGAATTTAACTGCACATCAACTTTACGAGCATGCACATTATTCATCCAAGCCCAGTTTAGCCAGAACATACTTAAAGTATTTGCACTAGCTCTCAATGTGAACCTGTCAGCTTAAGGGGGAAAGGGCAACCGCAAGCATAAATTTCCACAGCACCTTAGAATCTTCACGAACTAAGATAAAGCCCCAGAATTGTAGTAGAATTAAACTCAATCTTCTTCATCAGAAAAAATGATGTATTTCTGGTTATCAATTAATTTTATTTCTGTAGTAAGTTACACATATTCAATATTGTATTATTTTTATATTTAATTAAACTGTTCATTTCATTTATAAAAGAAGCAATACAATTACTAAATCACGGATGAAAATAATTATTAACTAATTACAAAAAATACTTTCATACAGCAAACAAATGCGTAAGCGCTGTCAATAACACATAATAAAAATTCAGATTTATTGTGTTATGCGCATGTGTATGTAATCCTAATCACTGTTTAATATTTTATCTGGTACTTCAAACACCTGTTAAATTAAGGACTTTCTTAATCAATGATTAGCGTTAACCGATGTTGGAAAAACGCAAATTTCTACTAACCGGTGTTTTAATCAACGATTACGCTAACCGTCGTTTTAATCGGAGTTGGAAAAACCGGCCCTAAGTGTATAAACCAGGAAAGCAGGTAAACAATTCAAGGACATTGTTATTTTCTTCAGAAGTGATATCGTAGCGCCATCCAATTATTTCTAGTAATACTTAAGAAAAACGAAAATCTTAGATCCGAAACGAAATTTGCTAATATTGAAAGGCAGCTTTAGCAGTTTAAATAGGTGAACGTCAAAAGACCAATTATCTCTGGCGCAATTTTATTAGAATAATTTACTTCGTTAAAACTTCAAATTAAAGTCAATAATAAAAGCAATTTGTTATCAACATTTTACATATAAAAAGGAAAAAATAATAAATAAAGACAAATTCAGATATTTCTTTATACCTAGTTTTTAATAATTCTTACTGGCAAATGTGTTGACGAATTAGAAATGACCTATATTACCGTTGAAAGACAAAAAAATAATAATTTTCATTTAATTTAATAACTAATCGTAAATGTGATAAATGTTATTCTGCTTTTGTACCTACATTAGTGTTCTATGACCAGGAGGCGGAATTGCAAATTTAATATGACGCAAATTATGATTATGTATATCTTTTCGAAAGATAATGCGTTTATATTAATATTGTGGGCTTTTAGTTAACAGTAAGTTATGCAATAATATACCTGACTATAAAGCTGCCCTGTTATAGGTACATGTTTAATTTTAATTATGCAAATTGATGGCTGGTGCGATCGAACATACGAATTTAGATTCTCAAAGGCGTATGTATCATGTACGTACTATAGAGTACAGAATGCAATAATTACATCTATGATTCCAAAATATCATAAGATGCATCCAATGAATCCATGCGTTATAATAATTTTCTATTAAAATAATATAATATACAGGGTTAGTTGTAAATAGCGTCATTAAAAAAAGGGGTGAAATAAAAATATGAGTAAAACAAAAAAAACGCCGTTTAATGTGCACGCAGTGATGAGAAATTGATTTTTCTTTCCTCGAGTCCAAGCCTGTCGCAGTTAATATACAAACATAATAATTTTCATGTAGGTAGAGGAATTTAAGTTATAAAATAATATCCTTCTATTTAACGAAAAAAACAACAACATGGTAATGCACCGAGGTTGTCGACCTTTTCCAGATAAAGGCGCGCTATTCACAAAAAAAAACAACATCGCCATAGAAAATCTTTGCAATTGCCATTTATTCTCTAAAAAAGGTTGTAAATTTGCATTTTATCGTTTTTTTTGGAAGGACCTTAAACTGCTACGTTTACGTATATACTAGTGGTATTTACGTAAATGCGTATAGGATAAACAAAGTTATGGACCGAGTTTAACTACATTTTGGCCCTAAAAATGTAGACATTTTTGATGAGTTACAAATAAATCTCTTTTTTGACTTCCAGTTAGACATTTATACGTGTTCTTCAGATTCGCATAGCCTGGTACCTATTTAGCGGTAACCCTGTATATTGGTGTCACTAGTCACCAATTTTTTAAAAATTCTTTATTGCCATTACAGCAGATTTATATGGATTAATAACAAGGAATATCGCTAGTAGAGATGTCATAAAATTGATTGTAATTATGATCGTTAGTACATCTGCGCACCACCAGCATACAAATTGAACATTACAGTTTCTTTTGATTTACAAAAACCAAAGGTATTAAGTACATTGTAAATAGGTCCCGTGAAGAACATCACTTTGCACTGCATGGGGTTGTATCGGAAAATTATACAACTAAAGTGCCATATTTGAAGTGGCTGGTAAAAAAACTGCTGCGCCTATGGAAACCCACTATAATGAAGTTTGGATAATATCTAATAATATCAAAGTATCATATGGTATCACTAATCTTTGTGTAGTCCTAAACTGTAAGAACACTCATACGACCTTGTCAGTGACTGGTTCAATATAATCCACTATATTTGAAATAGCACTATGTTCCCTTCTGTACCCATATTGAGCTTATGTATAATATCATTATTATGTAAGTGTGTATTAAAATTTACTTCTCAATGAGTTTCCCTAAAATTTTAGACAGACACCACAGGTAGTACCATTTAGATCTTAGCCGAAAAAAACGGTAGTTTCGGATAAAAGATTTTTCCAAAATACAATAATTGATAATGATTATCACGAACAGAAAATATAAGAAAGAAGAACAAGAAATGCTGCTGGTAGGTAACATTTTATAATTTAGGCCAGTTTCATCACAGTTTTATATTTGGTCTGGAACATAATCATTTTCTTCAAGAATTACTGTGCCTTTTCTTCCATTTTCTTCACCAGCCATCACTCGCAGTAAATGTCTCTAGTGTCCTAATATTGGAAGACCTTCCCGAGTGTTTTTAAGTTCGTGAAATGGGGGAAAATGAGAGAAAATAAAAATAGAAAATTATTTTCTTTTCAATATATTGACCTGCATCCCTAATACAATTTTCAGATCTTTCAATTACCTTGTGTATGCCTTCATAAAAATTCTTTTATCTTTGTCTAAAAAATTCGACGAGCGATGAAGGGAACGTCCTTCCCTTCATCGCTCGTCAATTTCTTATCAAGAAGTTTTTTTATTTTAGGGAACAGGTAAAAATTGCTAGGAGTCATGTCTGGAGTATAGGGGATGATTCAAAATATCGAAACCCACTTTATGCAGGGCAGCTAGCACAAAACGGTCCTTGTGGATGGACGCATTTGCGTGTAGGAGCAAGAAACCTTTCGTCAATTTCCCTATTTTTTTCTTTAATAACTTCTTTTAATGGCACTGGGATTGAAGCGTACTGTTGTCCAATTCTCAAAACGCCTTTATTTTTATAATCAATTACCAGGATTCTTTCGGAATCCCAAAAAGCAGTAGCCACCAGTTTTCCGGCCGACTGTGACGTGACACACTTCTTAGATGGTGGAGTATGTTTTTTGCGCCAATGCATGAAGTGTTGCTTGGACTAAGGTTTATAATAATGAACAGAAGTTTTATCCTCAGCAGCAATTCGACTCAACATACCATCACTATCTTCATTACAGAGTTACAGATTCTACGCGCAGTTGTTTTTAGCAAAGCATCTTCCATTATTAAGCTCTTCGTTAGGCCGTCCCGCCCGTGGATCATCTTCAAGTGACTCCCAGCCTGGCTTAAAGCGAATGTGCCACTTAAAAGTCGCAGTTTTTCCCAAACATAAATTCTCATAAACCGATGACATCTCTTCCATTATGGTATGAACAGACAGACATTCCTTGCTTGGTCGATGATAGCTTATAGACTATTAACGTGATTGTGTTAAAACGTTATACTCATACTAATAATTCCAATTTGTTACCAATATAATAAGCAGGAATATTTCAAGTTAAGTGATGAGAAAAAGTTTTTAGTTTGTATCTGGTTATTCTTCTTATCTTACTCCTTGACAAATACCATATATGAGCTTATTGAGAGTTGGAATAATTGAAGTTTAATTTAAATTCTTTCTTTCAGGGAACTTAGGTAATAATAATGTTTTTGTATTGAATTTTTAATAAGAACGTGTCTTTTTAGTTAATATGACTTCAAAAGAAGATGTGGATTTAGTAATTGAATAAATACTAAAAATACCAGATTTCATTTTAAATATTGAAATTTATTTAAGTTTTAATGTTTGGTATACGTACAAATCGCATATGATACGAGTATATAATCATAGAAATTTTTAATTTAGCATCACAAAAAAGTGTCTACTAATATAGAAAAACAAAAAATCTCATTGGAGCGACCCGTTAACCTTGTTACTGGCGATGTCTAATATTAATTTTGAATGTAACCAATTTCCAACCAAACATGTATGCATGTATGTCCACCGCTTAAAATTATATATCCAGAATATTTGATTTAGTCCGTACATTTATATATATTATTACGTTATGTATATACAAGAAACTTATATTTGTGTTTGTTATAGGAAATTAATACGTCATTTATACAGTATATCTTTAAATGTTTTTTGCAATACAGATTTTATACAGTACGTGTCAAAAGTTCACAAAACAATCAAAACCACTATATAACGTTATGACTTATGACCACGTTTCATTTTAAAATTTTGATAAATGTGCCTGTAGGCTATATCTACTCAAACATTTTAAATGGCAAAGGGGGTCGAGTGACCAGTCATTTGAAAGATGTTTGGAAGATCTATTCAAAATTTGTTTTTTTTAATCTCCCTCATTTGTTAAAAAAAGCAGAATTTGGGATAATTACATCACTGTTTTGCAATCGGTTGTTCGGTTGTTCTATTGTCAAGAGGTTGATGGTGTGCATTTCGAACATTTAATCTAAAATGACAGTGACATGTTCAGGATTGTTCTTTTTTAAGTTTTACTAGTTTTTTTTTGCTTTGCTACCCGTGTAATTCGGCGTTTTTTTTAACAAATGAAGGAAATTAAAAAAAACTGCGCCATCTGTCAACACTTTAAAATGAGACGTGGTCATACAATTAGTTTTTTATAGTGGTTTTGTTATATTTTGGTTTTAACGTTTTTGATAATAAAAACAAAGTAGCAAGTCGCTACTAAAATACGAAGTCGCTACTAGCAAAATGAATAAATTTTATCCGATTTTACATTAATATTTTTGTATTTAGCAATCTTTTATATTGATTTACGTGTAATCCAAGTAATTGATATAACTTATTTCCAGTATTGCTTCTACTGCTACTAGTGATTTTCTTTATTAAGTTTTTATGCTGCAAAAATAGCAGGCCTGTATGCAACCCATTTGTATCGTGTAATGGGTATCGTTAAATGGGTCTTCGCTCATTGCAACTAAACATTTGCGTCATAACAGTTGGTGACCGACGGAGGAACGGAATTTCTCCATTTAGTATTTTGGTATGTGACATAAGGCCATATCAGATTTAGTCGAAAAGCGAATATCTTGCTATTCGAAAATAATTAAAAACACTTTCTGGATGACCTCGTAGCTCTTCATGCAACTCATAAAATATCCCTTTTCTCTAACGTTGGCTTGCCAGTGGATGCACCCAATATCGCTACTTTCTGTTAATTTTCTTTCTTTTCCTTAGCTCAAGAGCATACACTCAACTAAGTCCATTGTAACAAAAAATTAATTAGTTGTTTATGTGCGCACTTCTCATGGCTAAACTATTTAGTTGCGCAAAAGTGCGCGGTTTAGTAGAAAGCAAATCAAACTCTTGCGAAATAGTTGGCCAACTGAAAATTGCACATCTGCTTAGGAAAACTTCATGATGATAATCTAAGTAGAAGTATTGTAAGAAACAAGATGATGGGAGACTGTCGGAAATCATTCAGAAAGAAACTTGAATGGTCACACTGACTCTATATTTTGATCGAACTTTATGAGGTTTGTGTGGTAAACATTTGATAGCTGACATTTACAAGCCTTCATGGCTGCCTCATTTGATAGATTAATGCTCTTACAATTGTAATAAAGTAATTAACATTGTTTAGATTTTAGATGTAGTGTTTCGTGTTCCACTATTTTGTATCCTCACTTCAGTATTCTTTTCTGGTGAATTCGATGAGGAATATCAGATATTGGAGCCAATTATATGTGTCTGTGTGTATGTGTCGTTAGTAGACAATAAACGATTTCAGAGAGCACTTCCAGTCCAATGGTATTCAAGTAACAAGGCTTGGATGGCTAGTTTTGTTATGACAGAGTGATTGCGTGAATTTCATCGGAAAATGATCGATCAAAACAGTAATGTTTTATTATTTTTAGACAATGCAGCTCCACATCCTAAGTATACCGTTTGACTGAAATAAAAGTATATATAGGGAAACACAGACACGCACACATGTGCATGCAAACATGGAATGGAGGGGTACGATAGTAGGGGAGTACAGATGAGTTCATATCGGGACACCGGGGTACCGAGGCTTTAGTGCAAAACGTTGAAAGCTAGTATGCAGACGTTTGCTTTAAGGAATTGCTACGCTATGTACGGCTTTTGTATAATATTTTGGTAACTGATGTACGAATTATCCTTCGCATACCATAACACAATTTGTATTTTTTCCTCGACAGTTAAGGGCATTTTATTTTAATATTTGCGAGTTTGCTCAGATACAATGTATGTACGTTCACGCTCTAAAGTTACGGAACGAATGCCATGTCCGCGCTCTCGATCTCCCCACTATCTCCCCACACCACCCGTCTTATGGTGAACTGTTGTATACATACATACATAGGTACATGTTTATGTGTGTGTATTTGAAGATGCATATTAACTTTTAAATACGACAATCTGTATACAGTTGCAAACTGTTAAACACGTTTTCTTACCGCCAAATGCGACAGCTTAATGCCAACCGCTATAACAAGGTATTATAAAAATGTTCAAAACTCGGTACCGACATTTAATACTAAAACACATTTTATCGCAGTTTGAGAGCGTATTAGATGCGATTTATTTTATTAAAAAAACATGAGATGATGTCTCATCTCATACAATTAAAAATTGTTTCAAGAGAACATGATTTCAAGAAGTAAATGAGCGGTTTGAAAGCGATCAATTTCATCCTGAAGAGAAATTCCTCTATCTAAAGTGGTTTAAATGTGTACGCTAATGGAAAAATTACGAAGTAATGATGTACAGGAATTCATAAATATTCACGCCAATTTGTATACAGAAGACGATAATCCAGATCATATTTTGCCCGATAATTTAGAAAACGAAAGTCAAAATAGTGATGATGAAGAACACGAAATAGAAATTCCTAGAACTGATGATTATGAGAAAAGAATAGTATCGTATATAAAGATGTCTTCCGGAAATAATAAAACAAAACAAGCTTGTTTTGAATAAGATGATGTACAAGCGTTTGGTATGCTTAGTGAGCTATCATTACATTTTGAGGCAAAATTGGCATATAATAAACACAAGCAAACTTCAATTTTAGACTATTTTGTAAGATAGTACATAAATTCAATATGTACACATATTGTATGTATATAGCCGTTTCGTTTTTATTTAGCAAATAAAGTTATAAGTATGTATAATTTTACACTGTGTGTTCAAATAAAAGTTTAGCTTTGCGTTTCTACATAATTTTTTCTGTCTTCTGATAAACGGGTACTTCTCTTAACCAGGCAGTATTGTCGGAACGAACAATGTCCGCCTATGGGAAATTTCACTGTATTTCACATCATCGGAGTACTAATTTTATAATAGTATTATTATTGCATTACATACAAGAACATTCTTTTAAACAACTAAGAATTTGGTATACTGTAACGCAACAAATGGCCAAAATTTGAACGAAATCTTTATTTTTAATTTTAACAGAAATTAAATTTATTACATATAAGCATCAAGCATTTTAGTAGACAATAAACGAGATATATGCCTAGCACATACGTATGCAGAAAAATGCAGATACCGATAGTATCGCGATCAGTCGTGACCTAAAAGGGAGGGTTTCAGCTTTTTTTTAAATAACTGATGTATATATATATTATACACTGTTAGGTATATGTCCTGAAATTGTTTTTAAGAAAGCAGTTGTCAGGCAACACACAACTACTATGTAGATTCTCGTCATAGAAATATTAAGAAACGAAATGTTCCTTACCGTTAGAGGCAAGTGTGCATAAAAAACACATTCAACGATTATAACAGTAAAAATAAACCTTATGCAGGCCAAGAACCTACATATAGTACCGCGAATAAAATTTCATAACCAAACCCAATGAACCTCTGATATTGACTCTAAAATTGAACTACCTACTACTAATAACAATTAGTGTACCTTATGCTAAGAGTAAATTTCAGATTTCAATATTTTTATTTTGCATGTTGAAATTTAATTCTCATTAAAATCATAATAAATGTTAATAATTGGTTCGTTAAGAGATCGTCACCTCTTCTGCTCTCCTTAAATCTTGCCGACATAATTCAATAGTATTCTCTTCTAGCAGCGTCTAGGTAACAAAGCTTTGAGGCATTTTGCAGATATCTCTGAATGGATCCAGTAAATTTGACATTTGACAAGCTTAATTGAGCATAAGGTTCATGAGCGGGAATAGTCGACTTCTGCAATATTAACGTAAAATACATTGTGATACCACTGATAGAGGGACTGCAAATAACCCATTTGTAACTTCTAGCTATTCACCGAAAGAACAATTCAGTTACTTTTATTAGATGTGGGATCTAGATATTAAATTAGTTCTTTCACTATTATTTTTGCAATGTTCCTAATTTGAGAAAATCACGAAGATACAGGTTCCATAAAATGTAGCATATTGCCATAGAATTCCAATTTACACACAAATGTTTTATAGTCAGCTTGAAGACTATTTACAAACAAGAATAATAATAATTTCCATTGTTCACTTTCAGAAAACAATTAAAACCGATGACGTGACGGAGTGATAATTTTTATTCCAGATTTTAAGAGTTCTCTAATGTAACATGTAAAAAAGGTAACTCTTTGTAACATTGGTGCCAAGTAATGTTTATTTTTTAAAAATTAGATTGACATATACGGATAGTATGTATATGTTGTAAATAATAAGGGTACCTATTCCGTTTACGAGCGTGAGGCAAAAAATCCTTTATTGCTCATTATTTTGCACTATTGAATTGTGATGCCACATGTGTGCGCGTCGAGTATTGAAACACAATCGAGTTTCATTATTGTAACCTAATTAGAATTACGCAGTGGCGTAACAAACCTCAATGCAAAAACGCGAACGCAATGTGTATTGATGTATTATCAGATCACACATCTTACATTTCAAGTACAGTATATACTGTTTAAAAGACTTAATGGTACTAACCGTTTCTTTATGATAATTAATTATGTTGATTAGGTACACAAGAAAATACCACTTTACAGCGATGAAAAAACGAAGTACAGTTTCCTTGTTTACGTCATACTTACATTCTTTTATTTAACTTTATATTATTATTATAGATGTGATAGTAATTGTTACATACAGTCTCCTATATAATTAGTCGTACGCCTTAGTGGTAAAAATATATATTTTAAAAAACCATTATTTTTGACATAAGTTTCCTTTCGTCTGTATATGTATTGATGAGGATAATGTGACGGAAGGTGATACTTAAAATAAGACATTTGAATTACGACACCGGTTTTATTTTTAGTTTGGAAAATATACCCCTTTAACATTTGCACTTGAACCAGCGATGTTGGACTGTCATTATACCACTTTTAAAATGATAAGCATCTAGGTCGTAAAACCACCGGTTTACTTCTGCAATAATTTCCTCACCTGTCTTGAATTTCCTGAAACAGCTTGGGTTTTGGGAAAAAGTGGAAGTTTGAAGGACCTTGATTCAGTGAATAGGCACAACCCGGAATCGTAATTTAGCTAGTTTTTCTCGAACAATGCGAATAGTTTCTTTCAAGCCATCCCGACGATTTCTTTCGGTAATGTCCAGAAGGGTAGCATAATATGTCATCTTGATGGTTTGGCCCTTCGAAAGGTGATCCATAAAAAGTATGTCGTTTGTATTTCAAGATGTTGTTTTGGCCTTCTTTTGTGGAGCCATAATACTCTACTGAGATTCTGCTTCGAAAGTTTTATCGACCGTTGTTAAACAATGCAAAAAGTCTACTGGGTTGACGTTTGATTTGTCTCTTTCTCATTTTAGATCTTAACACAGCGGTCATCGTTGTCCCATATATCATGTATATTCAGCAAAATCTCATTTGTGTTCTACTACTAAACTGCATCATTAATAGCGATTTCATCCAAAACTAAACATCAGACTACATTGGATTTGTAAATATCGTCTTGTAAGAAATTCAAAAATTGTCCCAACTTTCGTTACAAATAAACATTGATACCGCTTACCTTCTGTCAAATCATCCTTGTATTTAAAAATCAGGGACAATTTAGTTAAACAATTAATTTTCAACTTCAAAAAAATATTCATGCCAATATAAACTTGCAGGAATGATGCTTTTAGCAAAAACTAATTTTTTAGTCGAGATCGCTAAACTAACATTTTGTTTTTATTTTTACCGGAGAGGCTATTTTTAATATATTCGTGATAATCATATGTACTATTTTTGTTGTCACGTCTGTGTTTGTTTCATTCCATTAATATTTCTACATATCGATCTTTAGCTAATTCCCTTCAAAAATTCATATTCAGATTTTGAGGTGTAACAAATTAATGCGGTATCTCGTTCTGCGAATTAGTTCTCAACTTATGCTGGGTTAATGATCCCAAATCCGCATAAAAGTGTGTGTTATTTTGATTCATACTTTTTTCGAATTCATCAGTGCTATGCTCTTATGCAGTACTTCGCAATTTCTCTGAAAATAATATTCCAATAAAGCACTAGCATGGTGGATAACTACGAAACTACGTGAGAAAGTGATACATTATACGACGTGAGCATTTTGAACTGTCCTGAGTTGGCTATATTGATTTTAATATAGGAACACAGTGTAATTGGCAAGCCTTTTTTAGTTATTTTTGTGGTTAGGTTTACTATTTTAAATTTTCCTGTGGTAAATGTCAATGAAATAGTTTTAAGTTGAATTATATGAAAGAATTTTTTACAAATACATATAGTAATTGCGCTTTATTTTTTTTCATAAACAATAATAAATACATTACAACTTTATTACTGTAAAACATAATCCCATAATTATGTCATCAAATGAATACATTTTATAAAAGTTGTTCGAAATTTCCACCGCTATTCTCAATGCATACGACACATCTTCTCATGTTATTGAACATGTTGTGGAGTGTCTGCGGTGTAATATTTTGCAATTCTATTGTAATTGCCTCTTCAAGTTCATCAAGATTATGCAGTCTGTTCTGAAACATTTTATTTTGTACATGGCCAAAGAGAAAAAAGTCCAGTGGGGTTAAATCAGGAGAATTGGCTGGCCATCGATTTCGACTAATCAATCGGTCACCACAGTATCCTTGTAAATAATTAATAGTTTGTTGCGCAGTATGTGCAGTTGCCCCATCTTTTTGGAAGTACCCTAGGTTTAATTCATCTTCGGCTCAGTGGCGGCTGGTGATTACGTTTTGGTGTGTTTGAGTGATTCGTTTATTATCGGTGATCGGCATCTGGGAGTATATCACCGATAATAAATGAATCAATCTTGTACGTGCACCACCAAAACGTACTCACTAGCCGCGCCTGCTTCGGCTGTTAATGAAGGGTTCCAATATTTGTTATCGTATTGCATTAATGGTATCATGAAAAAAATTGGTCCAGTAATCCGTCTTTTCGACATTGAAACCCAGACAACTTTGATAGGATGGAGACTATTTTCAACAAAAACATGTGGATTCTCTATTGACCAGGTACGGTAATTTTGAGAGTTGATATACCCCGACAAATGGATCCAAGCTTCATCCGAAAAAAAAGTGCGATTCAAGTCTTCTTCATGTAATATTTCATTAAACCAGTTGCAATAGTACAGAAACTTTATATGGGTGCATATGTAAGTTTGTTTTCAGTGCCTTATGAGGAAATACCTACAATTTAAATACATAATGCTGTATAACAAATTACGTTTAAGTTAATTAGATTTCTTTACCAGTTTGAGCAGACAGCTTTCGTTCATATTTTGTGGGACTAACTTCCATTTGCTGTCTAATGTCTGCGACAACATTTTCAGTTAAAACTGTTGGTACTTTTTCAGGTTTACATTTACAAATACTCCCCGTTTCCTTAAACCTTTCAGTCACCCTATTGCAATGACAAGTGAATTTGTCCGAATTTATTTCCAGATTTCCATTTTTCGTTACAAATTGCCGAAAACACGATCCCAATGAATATTTCCATAACCTATCCTCTTGCAATGTTCCACTCGAAAGTGCGATATTACGATAAACGTATCCTTTTGTATCGTAAAAGGCATGGTATACGAAGTATATTGTTTTGAAGTAGACAGAAAAGCGATAATAAACCAATGAAAATACGAAAGTACAAAGCACTTCAATACATTATGGTTTTGACATTTGATATGTAAATTTAGTATGGGCAATTCACGGAAGTACATATTTCCTAGTTTTTGATAATACTGGGATTTTTTTGTTGCCAACCCAGGACATTTCAAAATACTCACGTAGTGTAGTAAATGAAACATTATCTTGTTTTGAAATAAGTTCTTTAAAGTAATTATCTGTAATTTACATGAATATCTTTGAAGCAAAATCTGAAATAATATTTATTCTGTAACTCAAAATCTACAGGTGATCGAGAATTTTCTTTCCTAAACTTATAACCAGCCCATTCTATTCAGTCTATAATATATAATAACGTCAGTTACTTTTTTTATGACTAGAGTTTCTATTTACAAAAGATATTGTTTATATACACGTATGCAATTCTGCACGGTACATCAGTTTTACCATGCGCGGCAAGAATAGAAGACTACATATCTGCAGACCCGGTTATAATCTCTCCTTTCCACTATAATTTTTAACCGACACATCTTAATCGAATTCGAAGAAATACAAGTTCGTATTTCATTGCATTTTAAATTGTGATAAATTCTGTTTATTTTCTGTTTGCTCGTATTGTGTCTTGAACATTTAGAAGAGGTAGATTAGATTAGATTATGTTTGTTTATGTTGGGCGCACCCCACCACCGTTATATGCATGGCACATAATAGAGATATGTTGCGTTGAAACAGAGCTTTTTGCAGTTTATTAAAAAAAGTTAATAATGTATATGTTTAATATGTTGTATACGTTTGCATATTGCAAATATCCTAATTGTATTGAAATACTTACATCTAAAATATTTCATGTCATTTTCTTTATTAAATTAACTAGAGTAGAGGAAACGATGTAAATGCTAAAACTAATTTGAATGTATTTATTTTATTTATCTAAGAAGCCTAAATAAGATTAGTTTCAATATATTCAAAATATTAGTTCCACTTAACGAGCTTTATCACCTTTTTGGTAATCTTATGGTGGCAAGGATATTACTAGTAATCGTGTGATGGGCAAGATTAGGGGTAATACGAGTACATTTTTAATGCGTCCACAGTATAGTAATAGGGGTAGTAATTTTACTTCCCATGAAAATCGTGTTTCTACCCCCTCCGTAAAATACATGTCCGTGGGTTTATGCGCTGTAAAGCCCCGTTGCAGTTCAGTTGGTGCATTTACACGAGTCTTCGTTTACTCTTATATTATCCAATAATAGGTGGACTGTGGCTAAAAATTTGAAATAAAATGCAAAAGGAACAATCCATTCCACCAAAAAAATATATAAAAAATGTATATACGTATTTCGCCAACTAAGTTGCCATCTACAGTAGAAATCTTTATAAAACAAAGAAGAGTGTTAAACGTAGTATGTTTGGCTAAGGTGTAACCTTAGAAGATATGCTCTTTACCAAATCACCAGTGGGATAACACTGACTTCTTAACAAACAACAATCCTATATATACTATCTAAATCTAACGCTTCTAAGCCTTAGCCAAAAATACTACATTATTGTTTTATACAGATTTCTACTGAAGATGGCAACTTAGTTGCCGAAATACGTATATAGATCTTTTTAATATATTTTTTTGTGGTAAAGGATTGTTCCTTTTGCATTTTATTTCACACCGTACTCTTATATATTCACTTCCCCTTTGTCCGGAACTAATAAATAAGACTTGGTACACGAACACCAAAGGGACCACCGAGGAGTCGGCCTACTACTATGATGCAACTAAGCAGTCTCGTGTTTTGTTGACTTTCGGGCAACACCGTGTTGCCTGCCGTTTTCCTCGAGAGTCGACAAAACGCGAGCCTGTCTTTCATTAAAATATCTGTATCTTTCCATAACTAATAATGTGCATAAAACCTGTTAATTTGATGACATCCATAATTTTTGATTATGTACTTTTATACATATAGTCTTTATATGATGCTATCTTTACTATTATTCCAGGATATTTTCATATTGCAGATATTATACAGCGTGTCCCAGGATTGATGTTATAAGAGGTGTGCGGAACAAAAAATCTTTGAATTTCAATTTGATCTTTTGTAAGTAAGCCCTGCTTGGTTTGAAACTTATTTTTAGTATAGTTTCGAGTTTGTGAAATCACGTAGGCATTGACAGTTGAGCAAGATCTATTTCCGTTTCAGGTAAAGTACCTTTCTCGTTCACAGTATGCTAAAATATTACTAAGAAGAGTTGTTCAGAATAATAAACTATGGCCGTATATAAAATTTCAGGAAAGTCTACCTACTTTGATTAGATAGTTATTTTTTAAGATTCGCCAAAATAAAATTATATTTATTCACAAATTAAGTGTACAAATTGTAATAATAGTATTGCTCTACAATCAATCTTACTATTATTACATGTTGTACACTTAATTTGTGAATAAATATAATTTTATTTTGGCGAATCTAAAAAATAACGATCTAATCAAAGTAGGTAGATTTTCCTGAAATTTTGTATAGGGCCATAGTTTATCATTCTGAACAACTTTTCTTAGTAATATTTTAGCACACTGTGAAGGAGAAAGGTACTTTATCTGAAACGGAAATAGATATTGCTCAACTGTCAAGGCCTACGTGATTTCACAAACTCGAAACTATACTAAAAATAAGTTTCAAACCAAGCAGTGCTTACTTACAAAGATCAAATTGAGATTCAAAGATTTTTAGTTCTACACACCTCTTGTAACATCAATCCTGAGACACGCTGTATATATATTAAGGAATGTATTGTGCACTTTGGAAGTCTCAGGAAACAAATAAATCAGAAATTGTTACAGGGACCAAATGAAATAAGAAATAAATCACGAGTAACTGCATTTATTATTATACGAAAAAATGTGCACAGTTTTTCATTTCAAGCTTGAAGATAATAAATAACATATGAATATCAGAAGTGCTGAACATTATTAAAAACCTCCTGGTAGAAAATGTCCAAACTTGACAATCTGTATTTGTTAGGGATTAACTGCAAAGAATATTATGTTAAAAAAAAACAAAAAAATTACATTGTCATTTGGATGTAGGGGAAACTTCGGAATTTGCATGGTGTAGGCGAGATCTACATGTCTACTCTATAGTATATATTTTGGTTGGAGGAGGGTATTAGGTCAATGAATTTAACATGTATTCATCGTTTTTAACAGTTTTAGAAACTATTCTTATAATTGATAATCGATTTCTTTTTAATACTACTAGTAACATTAATATACGATACGTAACTTGCGCAAGACTTTAGCAGGGGTCTTTACATTTAGATTTTCTATGTAGAGTAATACGAATTTTAATTCGCAACAAGAATTACTGAACATTTCAGCAATTTAGCATTATATTAATTTACATACACACTAGACAGTAGTCTATACAGGATGTCCCAGAAATAAAAAGACGGAGTAGCAGGTATGTAAAGTCCGAACAGAAACAGGCCCAAATATACCGCAATAACGAAGAAATTAAAAATTTAATTTTCTATGTTGTTTTTTAGATAAAAAAATTACATTACGGACCTGGCACAAAATTTATGTTTATAAATACACGTAAGAATGCTCATTTGTAAATAGAAACGAACACGCATTCATAGAAAAATACGCTTTTACTTGTATAAAACGGGAAAAACGCGTTAAAAAGTACTCATTCATATAAAACATATTTTTTGCCCGATGCGTCTAGATAACGCAGCTATGTAGTCGGTTGTTGACCCAGATGGGCGACACACTTTATTGTAGATAATAAAAGACTGTTTTTATTTTTAAAATAGGAAGGTTGTTGCTCTTTAATGTGTTTGTAGTCGGAAACAGCTGATTATTATTATTTTAGAATATTCAATAAATCCTAGTTTTTCTAGCCTTTATTACAGTAAATATCAAGAATGTAATTCTTTTTTTCTAGCAGGTGTAAAATTAAAGTAATTAATGGTTTGATATTTATTATGAAGTATCTATTCCTCCTCCTTTTTTTTAACACAAGTAATATGATGGTCCTGAAAAAGGACCGATTGTGAAAGTGAAGCAGGTGGATATATAGTCCAGGGTCGGCGTAAGGCCAATTGAATTCTTTATTATTTTTTTTTCTGCCGTCTGCGCACGAATAAAGACTTGATATTTTGAGGGTACGTTTTTACACAATCTAGCTTCCGATTTCTGCTACTCCGTCTTTTTATTTCTGGGACACCCTGTATAATATAATTAATAAATTATATTCTAAAATAGCGAATTAATAGTAGAGTCTGGTATGCTATCTCAAAACTTCCAGATACTTTGTTGTCGTAAATTATTGACTTTTCTTAGAATACCTTTCGTGTATTCTATTGCTCATAAGTGCGGGCAACAGGAAGACCATCGTAGCCGATAAATATTAACCAGAAACTGCATATTAGCCCTCCTGTTGGAAATTATCCTATTGGAAAACAGAATTAACAAGTTGTTGACGGTTTGGTACTAACACTGGTGTCAGCACTTTGTGTTTTTGGAAGGGTCGTGTGCTTCTATTCAGAAAAATGTCTGACCATCATGTTCTCGTAATAAATTGAGATTCAATCTTGAACAAGACTAACTTCCATTCCTCATTTCAGTCCAACCTTTAACTACACCACTATGAACATGCAATTCTATAACGTGGAAGTTAAAGGTAAGCAAAAAAATGGTTGTTACGATTTAAGCCCAAAAGTTTAAATTCGTCTATATGTAGATTTCCTATGGTGATTTGATAGTAACACTGGTGACCGCTTTAAAGCTCATAAATGGAAGGTTTTGAATGATGCATAAGAATGTTGTTGTACACACTTAAATTTACTATCAATCTATGTATCTAATGTACAGGTACACATTTTTAAATAATCGAAGTTATAATCATTTTAGCATAATGTTTCTTCAATAATCCAACATATATCACATTAGCACTGGTTTTTAATGAAAAAAATCGTCTAATTTCTCTGTGCATGTCAGTTGTCAATATACGTTATCACTACTGACGAGAAAATAGTTCAATTGTAACCAGTGATGTAAAATTACCGTAATTTATATTTTTAGTATATTACCGTGGTAAATTACTCCTCTAATGAGAATTACCCCATGGTAATTCTTGCGTAATCTACCATTTTTTGAGTAAACTGCCATCAGTTTACTCAAAAAATGGTAGATTACGCAAGAATAAATCTTGGTAAAAGTTACATCTGCTAGAAAGGGACTTCCCCAATCACCGAGTGTGCAATGTCATATGTGTACATAGATGATGTTTTACTTTGTTTGTTATTTACGGAAATGTTATGTGGTAATTTGCCGTAAATGACGGTAATTAATTCGGAATATCCGGGGTAATTTACCGACTTACATCACTGAATTTGTAACGACTGTCTTTTAGGACTATATAGCAACATAATGGTCGCATTCAGCGTACGAAAATTTGGTAGCACAAACAGCTTCATCAGCGTTTCTAGGATTCCGGATTTTTCGTTAACGTGTAAATAAAAACCACGTTGGTTGCTTTACTAACGAAGTATTTTTAACATAACCCACGACATAAACATAATATGCAAACAAAATTGGCTGTAGTGTTTTGTTTTCGATTCTTTCAATTGTTTTACAGTTATTTCTTCATCATTTGGTAAAATATAGAAATTAACTTGGATGTTCTTCAGGTACTTTTTTTTATAAACTCCTGCTTTACTTAATTGCAGACTCGCTAAGGAAACAATCAATATTTCGAACAGGGTGCTGCACTTTATTATATTTTTAAATAAAATTTAATACCTTCTTTGATCTGTTTTTTTCCGCAAGTATTTTTAATCGCCGAACGTTCCAAATCTTGATTATCAGCAGTGTGCCTACAAATGTCTATGCGCCAGACACAAGTGCACCAACACAACAAAAGCAAAATTATACCAATCAAACTTATACAGCGCCGCGATATTTAAAAATTTTCGTCACTTTTTAATCTAAATTTCGTATAACACTTAAGAATAATTTTTAATTTTCAAATAGTTTTTATTAATTTTAAAGAAATGATTAGAATTTTAATCACTGACTATTCTGAACCAAACAGCACTAAATAATAATACAAACACAAGAAAATCAAGAATAATATAAAACTACTTACAATATACATATATTCAAAGTCAAAGAAAGTTACACGTTATATTTCATTGAAAAGAGAAAAATTCCCATTTTTTAATTGTGAATAACTTTTAAAACAAAAAAATATAGACAATTTGGTCTTTACCACGAGAATTTTTCTTTTAAAAAATGATCAGGCGTGTTGTATTTTTCCGTATATGTATATTATTATCAAAATTCCATACGATAACATCGAAAATTTGCCCAGTATCTACTTATGTACATTTGCAGTCATTGTAGTTTTGATCCGGAGACATGGTGTTCCAAACCACAATATATTTAGGATTATGTATATTAAATACTTTAATCAAAAATGTCTTTACATATCATATTATCACATGAGAGGAGAAACAATCCCAAATATTCTTTAAAATATTTAAAATACACTTACATATACGTGCATAAAAAAATCTAATGGAAATACGGCAAAAATCTGTTCCAAAATCTGAAATAATTGATTTATAACATATACAGGGTGTTCCTAAATATCATGTACATAAGGAAGGGGGTAACTATTTGGTTTATTTTGTGCCTAAAATTTCATATAAACATAGGTCTGCAAACGCTTCGTTACCAATATGCAGGGTGTTGAAATTTCAAGAATTTTTCACTTTTTACTGTATAGCTCCTGCAGTTTTTGAGATATTTTGTTCAAATTTGGAAGGTAGGTTACGCTATAAGGTCTGCATCATTAGCCATGCCAAATGATTACGTAAATCTACAATTTTCTGTAATTCGCCAGAGAAAATTAAATTTTTTAAAATGGTCTAGCAGGCTCTGGCTTTATTCAGATAATCACTTGAGTTTATTAATTTGACAATTGACATTAGAAATCGTAACTTGTGTCTGTATAAGTAAAGTTTTAAATTGCAAACTGTAAGGTGTAGAAGTGTTTTAAATACTCGTTATAATTTTGTAAATATGCCAAATTTCACGAATTCTGAAATGGCTGACATGCATTTTATCTACGGCCTTGCGAATGGAAATGCAAGAGAAGCCAGGCGTCTGTACATGGAGCGCTATCCCAATAGAATGATACCCGATCATCGAATATTTTCAAATATTCATAGGCGTCTTGGAGAAACTGGAACTTTTAAAAAGAATACTAATGATGCAGGTAAACCATGTACTGTTAGAACACCACAGATCGAAGAGGCTGTTCTGAATGAAATAGACAGACATCCTCGCACCAGCACCAGAAAAATCAGTGAACATTTAAATATTAGTCATCAAGTGGTTTGGCGTATTCTACGTGTTTCCCTGCTATACCCTTACCACATTCAGAGAGTGCAGGCTCTTCTTCTCCGAGACTTCCCTTTAAGGTTTGATTTCTGCCAATGGTACCTTAATAAGCTAGCAGTAGACCGCATTTTTGATTGTAAAATCCTTTTTACCGATGAAGCGAATTTTTCAAGGACTTCAATTATGAATTTCCACAACAACCACATGTGGCCAGATGAAAATCCACATGAAATTGTAGAAACGCATTTTCAAGAACAGTTCCCATTAAATGTATGGGGTGGTATAATTGGAGATAATTTGATTGGTCCTTGTTTTTTGCCTGGTCGACTTACTGGTCAGTCATACAGGCTGTTTTTGCAGAATGAATTGCCTTTATTACTTGAAGACTTGCCCCTTTTACTTAGAAATCAAATGTGGTATATGCACGATGGCGCCCCATCACATTTTTCTATTTTGGCTCGGGAGTATTTAAATGAAGTATATGAGAATAGGTGGATAGGACGAGGTGGACCTCAGCCATGGCCCCCTAGGTCCCCTGACTTAAATAGTCTAGATTTTTTTTGTGGGGACATCTCAAATCTCTAGTGTATACAACACCTGTGAATACTGTTGATGACTTACGAAATCGAATAATCGATGGATTTGAAACGATAAGAAATACTCCAGGAGTATTTGAGAGAGTGCGAGCATCAATGAGAAGAAGAGCGGACGCCTGTATAAGGGTTGAAGGAGGACACTTTCAACAATTGTTGTAGCATAGTTTCATTGTCATTGTTATTACTTTGGGTTTTTATTGTTATTAGTTATGTTACTTTGTATTGTAATAAAACAATGCTACGAAAACCGGGTCATCCTATTTTTTAACAGGTAGTAGCACCTTAACTCTTAAAATTAATAAACTCAAGTGATTATCTGAATAAAGCCAGAGCCTACTAGACCATTTTAAAAAATTTAATTTTCTCTGGCGAATTACAGAAAATTGTTTTCTATTTTTTTCTCGATAACGGTCAGAGATAAGAAAAAAATACAAGAGATCAAAAAGTTTCTAAACAAGACAGAAAATTTATTGCGTATTTTAGAATCTAGCAGTGGCGCATCGCAAAAAAGTTCAGGGTGAGAAAAGAGGGCATGACCCCGAAAAAATTATTACCCTGTAGATTTACATAATCATTTGGCATGGCTAATGATGCAGGCCTTATACCTTCCAAATTTGAACAAAATATCTCAAAAACTGCAGGAGCTATACAGTAAAAAGTGAAAAATTCTTGAAATTTCAACACCCTGCATATTGGTAACGAAGCGTTTGCAGACCTATGTTTATATGAAATTTTAGGCACAAAATAAACCAAATAGTTACCCCCTTCCTTATGTACATGATATTTAGGAACACCCTGTATAATTCGATGTTCATCAAGCAGGGTTTCTCTTTATATATAGGTATATAAGAACATTTAGTATGGTTAAAGGATATGCAGTTTCCTATTCCAGTGTGTTTATTTTGTTTTATGTTTTCTCATATACAAATTGTGATTCAACAAAATACATCTAAAATCAAGGAAAAATCACGGAATACTCATAATTAATAACTATGAACTAATTAAATTACTCAAAAAGTAGGAAGTGACGAAACTGCTGCATTAAAATACGGTTCTGTGCTAGGTATTTGTTAATCGATTATTTTTAATAGTGCATCACTTGACAGGAGATAGCTTTCTCTTTATTTTTATCACTGAAAAGTGAACTCTCGGAAATAAGATTTAATTCGCATTTCGGCAGAAGACATTTGACTGCTAAACTACTTTACGTTATATAGAATAGTTGTCATTTTAATTACAGTTAAACATAAAAGTTATATATATATATATATATATATATTATATAGTATAAACAAACAATTTTATTGAAAGCTAAGTATTGGAAAAATAATGACCACCACAGAAGCCAAAGATAATCAGTAAATTTAATTATTCAGCAAAGAAATCGACATTTACAATCAGGCAAAATACCTACTTAATTCAAAAAAAAAGTTTTTTAAGAAATGTGAAGTATGCAAAAGAAAATTATTATTTGAACATTTCCCAAATATTCATTCAGTATCTACCTGAAATATAAATATTTAGTTTGTTTATTGAATTATAAATATTGATAAACTGCGTCTTTTAATTTGATTATTATTTTTGATTATAATTGTTTTATTACAGGATTTACAGGCTACGATTTTAAAATAATAATATTATTAATTAATAAGAATCTCATGTTTATAATTATATAATACTGAGTAATAGAAAATAGCAGTTTTCCTCCATACAGAGATTTATTGTAATTATGATAATTCTTATTTAGTGCTATAAAGAGATGGATTCTTGTATTCAACAGTGTTAATTTGTATTTTGCAAGTGAAGGGGAAAAGCTATAGTGATAATGGTGTTTCTATTTTATTTTCGCTAGTAGTAAAAAAAAACAAAAGTGCATCTAAGGTAATTAAAAAACTTTCAGAGAAAGGTGAGTTTCCTATTATAATATAACACTTAAGGGAAGAGTTATTAAAGGAATGAGCCAGTTTGTTGTTCCAGATTTCTATACACGTCTTGTGTTTTTTCTCTTTTAATATCATTGTAATTACATACACGTGTGTGTCATTTTTTTCAAATGCTATTCATATATCTTTATGTGGAAATCTTACGTTTATTTTTATATTTTAAGATTACAGCAATACGCGGCTTGTTCCCTATAGCTTTTCCCTTTTAACAAATTAATACTTTTTAACACACAAACACTTTTCCACAACTAATTTATGTATTTTATATTAATTCAACTTCATTTTTGGTGGTGTTGGTTTGGTGGATTAACGAATAAGGCAACAATATCAATAATTACTTTGCTGTTGTTATATTATTTTATATTGTATACATAAATAGGTTATATCTATTTGATAACGCAATTTTAAGCAAGCAAATATTTTTTTCTCAGCGTTTGTTTCAATTTTTATAGCTGAATTAAAATAAATAATTTTTTAAATTGTAGCTTTTCATTCGAGTAAAAGAAAGAATAGGATTATTTGATATTTATTGTACTAGGTGATTATGAAAGTAACAAACTTATGTTGCAGTTTTGTAAGTAATGGAAACAAATGTGAATTTAAATGGGAGGACGAATGTTATGATATTTAATTTTGGCAAATAAAAATTATTGTATGGCAATTTATCGCATGTTTAACATATTAATAATACAAGAACACTGATTGTCGCAGCTAAATTGAGAAATGGTAAAATTAGCTTCACAAATAGAGTCCGTGACAACTACTACTTCTCACCTCAGAACAGGTGATTACTACTTGCGAAACATATTCTTTACAACTCGTCGTTTGTATCGAGTGATTTATTTGTTAACAAAAGTTACTTAAATTAGGCTGATGGGACTGTTTTCTATGTAATTGGTGAATGCAGTAAAAAAAACCTTTAAGCGATAATTTTTAACTTTCTTGCTAAAAGATATCCTTTTTCTTTTTCGTAAAAATATGCTTTATTTCTATCTAGTATTTCTTATCAGTTTCTTAGAAGTTTTCGATTTTGTTACACTTTTTTTTTGAGATGGTGCGATGAGGAACTGTTTCTCTGAGGATATTCATTGAGTTCCTAGCCGCCTGAGCCGTACTCCTATTCAGCAGAAAAGCTAAATTCCCTGAGCGTTGATTAACATCACCATTTTTTTTTGAGATCTTGCAATGAGCTAAATGCTCTATCAGTAGGTTAGGTAGATGTTTAAAGCATTACTCTATAGCGTGCTTCTTAGTTGTCAAAAAACTTCTTAATCAGTCTCGAAGAAATAAGGTCAAATGCTGGAATGCAGGACTGACTAGTTTTTATTGTTTCGGCGCTACCTCAAAATCTCCAGTTTCATGACATGATTGAGAAAGACAGGGATATATTTCAGGTGCGGTTCCTTGTCTTTGGGATTAAGTATCTGAACAAATTCAATTTTATATGGAACGAGATGCAACTCTTTGCTTAAAATTTGTTGCAACGTGCTATTGGAAATGCCCAGTTGTCTTGAGCACCTTCTAGTCGGTTAATCTGCTTCACTATATAAAATTTGAAGTGATTGCCATTTATGAAATCTTACGATATATCTATAATTTCGTACCTTCTCTTATCTTCAAACTTTTTAACTACACGATTAAATGTGTTTTCCTAGTGTGTGTGTTGCCTACTTCGCTATTCTCTACAAACAACATGAAATTTTAGTTCGTAAAGGAAGGTATTTTTTATATATATCCATAATCAAATTTCTCATGTCTCGTCTGCAGTACAAGTCATAAGAAAGGTTGTAATTTTGTAGGATTTTTTTTAAATTTATCCCCTTTCTACATACAATCTGTCATAGCATAAGACATTAAGTATTTTTTTTTGTATTTTAGTGAGCATGGAGGGAAGCAATTCCAATGAATATTTCCCTATATATCATCTTGACAAATATCCTATCAAAAAAAGCAAAAGAAAAACATTTTCTAATACGAAGACTAACTAAATCTAGTTGACAAATTAGTGCGTTTAAAGCGTTTCAAACGTCGTGTTTCAGAGGTTTCGTCCATGATCGTTTTGACAAGAACGTTGGGATGCACTTTGACCCTCTCACTGTATTTCTGACTAAGATTTCAAATTTCACTCTTCGCTGATGGCACTTGTAGGTCTCGTTCAATAATTGAGTATGGACATACCACGGTGCACTAACTATTAAGCGTAACACTTTGTTTTGATAGCGTTGGAGTATTTCGATATTAGAATTGCTTACTGTTCCCCAAACTTGTATACCGTACGTCCATATAGGCTTTAGTATGGCTTTGTACACTAGGCGTTTGTTGCTAACTGACAACTTTGATTTTCCACCTAACATCCAGTAGTACTTACTGTGTTGTATTCCATGTTGTTTTCTTTTTGTAAATATATGCTTCCGCCAATTTAACTTCATGTCCAGGTGCATGCCAAGGTTTTTGAGAGAGTCAGCATGTTTCAATTGTTGACCATTTAATGTTACTGCAGGACAGTCTTTCTTTTTTGTTGTGAATATTATGTGGATTGATTTATTTTCATTAGCTTTTATCCTCCAATCTTCCAACCATTTTTGGATTGGATTAATGTGTCGGTTGTAAATGTGCTGAGGCTGTATCTGGGTTTCGATGGGAAGATAACACTGCTGTATCATCGGCAGATGTAGCTATAGTTCTCATTTTGCTCTTAGGCATGTCAGCCGTATATATTAAATTTAAAGTGGGACCGAGGACACTACCCTGGTGCACCCCAGACAATATTGGATGTAACTCCGAAATATCGTTGCGATATTCGACAACATAGTATCTTTATCTATTGGTTAATAAGATTTTAGAACATCGTATATCTGATGCGGAAATACTTTGTTGAGTTTATAACACATACCCTCATACCAGAATTTATCAAATGTCTGTGTAAAATCTAAAAACACAGCTGAGCAATATCTATTTCTATCCAAATCCTGATTTACTTGATTGACTACCCTATGAACTTGTTCTATAGTTCCATAATAGCTTCCAAAACCGAATACCTCAAGGATTATTTTATCTTCGTCAAGAATCATTTTCGTAAGGGTATTTTTTCGAACAACTTAGACATAATAGGCCGGTTTTCCACGTTTTGGAATCAGAATTATTTGTGCAGTTTTCAACAGACGTGGGAAGTGTCCGATCCTCATAATTGCATTAAATATCTGAGTGATAGCTTAAATAGCTTTTTCTTGT
Organism: Amphimallon solstitiale; assembly: GCA_963170755.1. Taxonomy (NCBI): domain Eukaryota; kingdom Metazoa; phylum Arthropoda; class Insecta; order Coleoptera; family Scarabaeidae; genus Amphimallon; species Amphimallon solstitiale. The sequence goes on from OY720679.1 coordinate 19,994,692, forward strand.
AAGACCTTCCCAGTAATTAGGTCGAAATCAGGTGCTTTCTTTGGGCTAATTTCATTCTTTATAGCTTGTTTGTCTTCTAGTCGGGTGATATTCTTTGTTTAGGTAAGGTCATTTGGTGTGGTGCGTCGAGACTTTCCTTAATTGTCCTTTATAGTTCTACAGCTGTTTTGCTAGAAAAAGGCTTGAAGACTTTGGATAAATATTCAGAAAATGTATCCGCTTTCTCTTTATTTGTTTTTGCCCACTCCTCCATTAGATTTCTTGGTGGAATTTCTGTTTGAGGTCTTTTTATTTTCTTGGTCACTTTCCATAGTGAATTGTAGAACATAAAATTAATTTACTCTCCATGTACCAAATGAGGCTATCATTGATGTAGTTAACTTAATAAGTCAGTTTAATACAATATTTATTCAGAATTCAGAAGAATTAATTCAGAAAATAGTATTTAATTTACAGTATAGAATTTTCTTGAAATTACAAATTAACCTTAACCTTAGCAATTAAGAAGGGTAAGTAGGTGAGCAGATTAGGCAAATCCTATTAAAAATCTATTTGGATTGCTAGAGTTAATCTAATCTCTATATTTTCTTGTACCATCTTTATCGATAGGTATATTTCAGAAAGAGAAGACTTTCAGGCCATACTTTCTTACATGATTTATAGCAAACATTGTTAAGAGTAGTGGTTTTGTCATGATATTTTTTTGTATGTATTGTCTTTCCTTTCTAATATAAGAATAGACTTCATTATAAGGGTTCTACAATATATTTTGATGCTCAGCAAGACTAATAAATTATCTTTTCAATAGTAAGGTATGTTGTTGAGACGTAAGGTATAATTTAACTTTTCTCTCAATATTATTAGGTACTGTTTTCGAAAGGCGCAACTTGCACAGTTACTTCTATCAATATCAGTAACTTGCCGTTCCCAGTAAATAAATAATAACCCTTTTTTTCACTATTTTATGGCTAGGTTTTGATTTGTATCGATTTGATGAAATTCCAACTTTTAAACTATGGGTAGTTTGCACGGTACGGTAAATTTGCACAACATGCATTACTGCAGTATCGAAAATCCCCATTGGTTGCGCCAAGTTGAACATCAACATCCTAGGAACGTAAATGTTTGGTATGGAATAATTGGCAATAAGCTTATTGGTCCATATTTTATCGATGGAAACTTAAATGGTGAAAAGTATCAAAACATCTTGCAGAACGAACTTCAAGTGTTACTTGAAGACCTTCCTTTGGACGTACCACAAACAATGTGGTTCCAAAATGACGGTTGTCCAGCACATTGTTCAAAAATAGCACGAGAAGTATTAGATCGAGCCCACAATAGTCGATCGATCGGACGAGGTGGTCCAGTGTCTTGGCCTGCAAGATCGCCAGATCTTACTTCATCTGACTTCTTTTTGTGGAGCCACTTAAAGTCTGAAGTTTATACAGAAGTGCCAACCACGAAGGAAAACATGATTGAGCGAATCACCAACGCTTGTTCAAGGATTACGCCGGAAACACTTCTCAGTTGTGTGCAATCATTCCAATTGCGAATAAATAAATGCATCGAAGTGGAAGGGCACATTTTCGAACACATTTTCTGAAATGGGTATGATAAAGTAAAGTTCTTCGAGGTTGAATGGCTTTTTGAAATGTTATTTAATGTTAAAATAAAAAAAACACAAAATCATATTTTCTCTTTTTTGAGTATCATTTCTAGACGTTTACAACCATGTTTTTTGGGATTACAGCGCAATCTGTTACGAATCGAAAAAAAAGTTTCAAACAAAAACTACATACTTGATGGCGTAGAATCCGAATCTGCAATACAAATTTAATTTAATTTAATCCCATTTAAGATTTCAAAGTTTTCCCCCTCTCACTCCGGAGGGGGTGAGGTGGGGATCGAGTTCAGCACCATTCAGTGAGCCCCCTCAATTATAACAAATCTTATTAAGATCTTTTTTTGATTTGATGCAGTGGTTTAGAGATATTCCGTTGTCTCAAGATAAAAAACTCACCCTGTATATTAATTAATACGTGAAGGCACAAGCAGTCATTTCATTATTAAACATTGTCTTTATGATACATATGTTTGAATATTGTAGTGCCTCAAAGTTTTAATTAGTCAAAGTCGTGGGAGATTACACAAAGATGTCTGCTTTGATGTATGCTAGTGTAATTATTACAAATTGCTATACAATAATTTGTTAATGTTTTGTATTTTTTAACATACATATTTTAACACAATTTTTTTCTCTCTTTTTATATTAATTAATAGTTGCTCATTATTGTATGGTCCTGTTACAGATGACAAAGAAAAATCGCCTAATATTCGTTGCATAGACTTTAACTCATCCCTTCATGAAGAGTACAATTTACCATATACAGACTTGGTAATATCGGATACGGAAACGGAAGAAAACGACAACGATATACAAGAGGTCGACGCAAACTACGAAAGTATGGACATAAAATTGGACGCCAAGACATTTATAGAGAGTATGATGGATCAAAATAGTAATAGTAGTAGTCCGAAGAAAATGAAAAATTCCAGTTGTTACGATTTCGAAGATGACGGAAGTTTCGAAATAATCTTGGACGATCCCATTTTCGACGTGAAACAGATGAAATATGAGAAGTCGAATAAAAAAATCAGTGATCCCGATAAATCGGCAAGAGATTTTTGTGTTCGCGAAAAGGATAATTTATACCGTTGTACCGTTTGTGATCGGGTTTATACTCATATCAGCAATTTCTGTAGACATTATATGACTTCTCACAGGCTGGACGTTAAGATGTTCTCATGTCCTATATGCATGAAAGACTTTACAAGGAAAGATAATATGCTTGCTCACCTTAAAATTATACATAAACAGCAAAATTTAGTGCCTTAACGCAACTGTCGATATGAATTTTATGTATTGTGCGAGTTTTATACAGAAAAATTACTTAAATATAGATTTTAGATAACGTATTTTCTGAATTTTATACAAAAACGTACATTTTGTAAATGTATTGATATATTTTATAAAGCAATATATTTCATAAAAAAATAATAAATTTGATATTTTGATATGTAAAGATTTATATATTGTTGACTGTGGACATTTTGTTATTGATTCTTTTAAAATAATCATAAGGATTTTTTAATCATGCAGAAAGACTCATAGTGTAGAAATTACAAAAAAAAATTTTTGAAATAGAATTTTATAGTAAATTTTTATAAATTAAATGTTAATGAATGTTATTTTCATTGTTATCTCCTCCTTTTTACATATTTGTTTCATCTGATTAATACTTTTATGTGTATTTTAGGATTGTTAATGATATTTTTGATTTAATTATAATTGATATGTGTTCTGTATTGAATTATTCACTGTTGTATTGTTTTCGAACGTCTTGCCATTAAACTTATATGACCATCCTACTTATTTTTAAAGTAAAATAATTTTTACACCACCATGTAGTATATACTTCCCTATATTGTACATTCAAAAGGAATAGCTCTTCAAAATTTCTATTTTAAAAGTTTCTAGTGCCTTAGGTCCCCATACACAATTAACTTGAAGAATAATCATGTCATAATATAATAATACTGATATGACTAATTGAATACTTGAAATAGTAAGAATATATTTTGATTGAAATATGTGCTTGATATTAAAATAGTTTAGTATAATTAATTCATAAGTGGTGGTAATTTTTTCGGAAACTTTATATTCTTAAAGGAATATGTACCTATAAATGTATGAAATCTATTCGAGACGTTTTCTAACCACATTTTATTATTTTGGGATTCTCAAAACCTTTTCATTGCGTATTTAAATATAGGAATATATACGTGTGGTAATGTAGTTTGGAACAAAATACATAAAAGCGTTCTATAATGTTTTTAAGAAAATCGCTCGGATAGGTGAATTTTTGTTTTTAAAATGCCGTCTTTTGAGTACATTTTTTTTTGGAATGACGTTATTTGTTTTTACACAATGACGTCATCGTATTTTTTTAAGTGACAACCTTCACTGTTTTTTTCAGTTTTTAAACTTACTCCTATTGGTACCTTACATAGCACTTTTTGAATAAATGACTCATTTACAAAGTAAAAATTATTTTAACAAAAATCTTATTTGAAATAAACTTAACTGGGAAAAGTTTGACAGTTATCTAAACGGAAAAAAGCCAATCGAAATTTTCAAGTTAAGGACAAGAAATGACACATTTAACAGAACGTGAAAGTATAGAGATTTTAATAATGGTTGGATACGGCGATAGACTAAGAACTCATGCGGAAGCTTGTGACATATTCAATCAAGCACATCCTGATGGGCCTCCAAGTGCAAGATCTACAGTAAGTAAATTGGCCGCCAAATTTACGGAAACTGGAAGTGTAAAATATTTGTCTCGAGATGATCGACCACGAATAAGTGATGAAACAAAATTAAAAGTATTACTTGAAGCAGAGGAACACCATCATATTTCTACAAGGCAACTTGCCCTAGATAACAACGTGGACCACAGTTTTGTTGTAAAATTATTTAAAAAGGAAAAGTATCATCCGTACAAAGTGCACCTAATTCACGAGTTAAACTAAGACGATCCAGACCCCTGATTGTATTTTGTGAAGAATTAATGTTACGATGTGATCAAAATCTAAATCTGTTAAACATTCTCTTTTCTGATAGAGCCACTTTTTTCCTCAATGGATCAGTACATCGCCATAACTGTAGGTATTGGTCATGGGACAATCTGGATTTAGGAATCACAGTCAACATTAAGACAAATTAAAAGTATGGGTGGGAATGATAGGATGGCGTTTTTTAGGATCTAACTTTTTTGAAAGAAACCTGCTGCTCCCCGATATTTAAATTTTTTGCAATTTGATTTGGTGCCAGCAGTGGCAGATCTCTTTCCTGATAATGAAGATGGCGACGTACCTCATTAGAATATTTGGTATCAACAAGCATCCTCATTTTGGCATAGAGGCCCGTCAATACCTTGATGCTATATTTACAGAAAAATGGTTAGGGTGGCGGGGACCAATTGAGTGGCCAGCGCGTTCCCCCGACCTAACGCCCTTAGGTTTTTATCTATGGGGTTACTTAAAATCAAAAGTTTATTTCAATAGACCCAACAACTTGGAAGATTTACAACAGAGAATTTGTGATGCAATGCAACAAATTGGGCCAGATTTTATTGATCGCAGCATAGAAAGTGTTTACTGTCATTCTGGTCAATTCCAAATGGTTGGAGGGAGACACTTTGAACATTTGCGTTAAGTTCCGTTGGTTAATTTGTTAAATACGTTTTGTTTGTTTTTTTTTGATTATTATTTTTACTAAATTATAACTATTAAAGTTGTGAAGTAAATGTGTCATTTATTTAAAAAAAATTGTTACGTAAGCTACCAATTTTTGTAAATCACCGTTTTAGTAGTAGTTAGAAGATCTACGAGGGCGTATTTTTATGTTATCTACCTAGCCATGAAACAAAAGAGTGACGATGTCAAACAAATTATTGAAAAATTGCTGTCACTGTTACAAGTACATGTGCTAAGTTGTGTTTAGTTTGTGCGTGTATGAGATTTGAGACGGTCCATTTCTCGATAAAAATAAATGAAACTAAAGTTGAACATCGCAGCGTAATAAAGTTCCTGACAAAGGAAGGCAATGGTCCAAAAGCAATTCATGAAAGAATGGTTGCTGTATATGGGGAAGATCATCTTATTTCCAAGTAAAATATTGGTCTAAACTCTTTCGATAGGGCCGAGAGTCAATCAATGATGGCCCAAAGTCCGGACGACCCGTTGAAGCTCGAACTGAAAACATTGTACGAAAAGTTGAAAATGTGGTACTGAAAGATCGGCGTGTAAAGATCTCTTTCATTATCAAGGAAGTCTGTATATCCGAAACAAGTGTTCTCAAAATTTTGCATGACGATTTGGGTATGAAGAAGGTGTCTGCACGGTGGATACCCAGATTGCTTACACCTGAACAAAAACTGTGCAGAAAAGAAGTTTCTCAAGAAAATTTCGTCAAGTTGGAGAGGGACAAAACATTTTTATCTCGAATTATTACCGGGGATGAGACTTGGGTATATTACTGGGACCCTCCTACTAAACAAGAATCCATACAGTGGGTTCATAAGGGCTCTCCACTACCAAAAAAGATACACACTTTCCGGAAAACAATTGATGGCAACTGTTTTCTGGGATGCTGAAGGAGTTTTGCTTATTGAATATATGCCGAGAGGGTGTACCATAAATGAAGAGGCCTTCGGAAACACAATTAAAAATTTAAAAACTGCTCTGGAAGAAGAAGCCCGCATTCTTATCCATAACTTTTTGCTGCACGACAATTGTCGGGTTCATAAGGCAAACAAAGTTCAGCAGATAATCAATGACTGGGTTTATAGAGTTAAGGCATCCACCTTATAGCTCTGACCTAGCTCCGTCAGACTTCTTCTTATTCAAAAATTTAAAAAAGTATCTCAGAGGAAAGCGTTTTGCTTCTGATGAAGAACTCAAAGAAGCTGTTGAAGAATATTTTGCGGGGTTACCGAAGCAATTTTTTTCTGAGGGTATGGGGCAACTGGAAAAAAGATGGAACAAGTGTATTAGTGTTGAAGGGCGTTATGTAGAAAAATATTTTTTTTTGTTCTCTTATGTCATTTTTTTCATGGCTAGGTAGATAACATAAAAATACGCCCTCGTATTTAAAACTGACAAAAAAAGTGAAGGTTGTCATTAAAAAAAAATATGATGAAGTTATTGTGTAAAAACCAATGACGTCATTCAAAAAAAAAATTGTCAAAAGACGGCATTTTTAAAACAAAAATTGACCTGTCCGAGCGATTTTCTTAAAAGTAATACAGAATGCTTTTATGAATTTTGTTTCAAACTAGTGTAAATGTATGTCCCTGTTTATAACGCACCATCTGCCCGAAGTACTAACTCTCCATAGGTAGGAGGAGTAAGGCTCCTAGAATCGCTGAGAAATACCCAACCTTGTATGAAGTGTATGTTATACATAACATGTCTCGTGCACTGATCCCCTTTCGTCTCTTCTTAACGACAATATGATGATATAATAACGTTCCTACGTATCTTGCTTTTCCGTATATAAACGTCTTTAATTTCGCAATATGAATATAACAAACTTCAATTATACCCAAGGTGTTTATTTGCCGCTTCAGGTTCGTTTTGAATGTTTCCACAGTTATCTAAGTTAATGCTTCCTTTGATACTCCTTATTATTATTATTATTATTATTGCATTACACGTCTGCTACAGTACGACCATAGAACGTATTAGGTCTGTTTTTTTTATGTATTATGAAATTTACCCCATCATTTCACAACTAAACTTTGTTTAGAATAATTTAATGTAAAATTACCATAGGGCATACATATTTATGAGCAGATACTAAAAAATTATTCAATCACATAATTTTACTGCATAATTAATATTTATCATCAATTGAAAATAAAGAAAAAAACTATCAATATTATGAACTTCTTTATCAAAAAGTAGTTCAATGGCTAGTGTAATTCACTCTCCTACACTTGTAAGTGAAGACAAGCCACTCTTTTTTATCAGTGGAAAACACGCCCAACACAAAGACCCATACGCATAGTGTTTTTCACTAAGCTTTTATGATGAAATGCAGTTTAATTTGTAGGTCTAGAATTGTGTAGTTCAGTACTACAGATTATACATTTTTAAAGGCTTGTATGTACTTATACACTCAAGTATTTATCTATACACAGAACTACAAGGTGTGTATAAATTGGCGAACCCACTACACGCGGCGATGTTCTTCGTTAAATTCGGAGACCAAATCGTAATACGAAAATGTACCATGCTCCATATCTTTGCACGAGGTTCCTAAAGTTCGGACTTTCAGTCTTGAAATAAGCATTATTACTTGATATTTGTTGACAGAAAGAGCTACAATTTAGAAGAAAGAAGAATTGTTGTTATTATCCTTTCGTTAAAGTTTTCTTTTTGATTTTAAAGTTTGTTTTTAATATTTGTTTATTAACTTATTTTGACGAAAGACATATCTGACAACGTTGTAAAACAATAAGTAGGCAGCCTAATGTTGTTCTAGTCAAATACATTACTACTGTAAAATTTTGACCCTTTGTAATCTACCTATTTCATTCGACTTGCTTATTTTTCGTGTTTATTTGTATAGTTTTAATCAGTTTTCGGGTTTTCGTGTTTACTAGTTGTTCTGTTTCTTTATTATGAATTTTACGTTCAACGAATACGCCGATTTGTACATGATATACGGTTTCTGTCGTGGAAATGTTAGCATGGCAGGGCAGGAATATCGAGTGCGTTTTCCAAATCTGAGGCATCCAAGTAAAAATGTATTTCGAAGGTTGGACCAACGGCTTCGTGAAACAGATTCGTTTATTCCAAGAAATGCGAAAGCAGGTCGACCAAGGCAACGGCGTACCGTGCAACTAGAAAAGCAAGTTCTAGCCACAATACTGGAAGATCCCTCTGCGAGTACTCGTCAATTAGCTTCTACACTAAATATTCCCAGTAATAAGACTGTTCATTTGGTTCTACGAGAAAACTTGCTTCATCCATACCATGTTTCTAAAGTTCAGCCTCTTTACGGAAATGATAACTTATTTTGAATCAATTATTGCAATACAATCTTAAATAGAATTCAGGAAGAAGGTGACTTTTTAAGACGTATTCTTTGGAGTGATGAGTGCATGTTTACCAGAGATGGTGTGTTTAATACTCATAATTTTCATCATTGGGCAGATGAAAATCCACATGAATTTCGCGAATACGGTCACCAAAGAAGGTTTTCTGTTAACGTTTCGCTGGGTATAATAAACCACAGGGTAGTTGGACCAATTTACTTACCAAATCGTCTAGATGCCGGTGAATATTTAAATGTTTTAGAACAAGTTATTGATGAGATACCGCTGAACGTACGCCGTAATATGATTTACATGCCTGATATAGCTCCTGCGCACTTTGCTCGTAATATAAGAGACTGGTTGACTGAACACTTCCCAGACAAATGGATTGGTCGTGGCGGTCCCCTTTTGTGGCCTGCGAGATCCCCCGATCTCAATCCATTAGATTTTTTTGTTTGGGGTTTCATTAAAGGTAAAGTTTACGCTACACCTCCACAGGACGCTGACGAAGTTAGAGCCCGAATTGAAGCCGTTGTATTAGAAATCACACCAGAAAGACTTGAGCGAATAGTACAAACGATACCACAAAGATTGCAGCTATGTCTACAAACTGATGGATTTCAATTTAAACAATTATGTAGGTAATAATTACATTGATTTCTATCAAGAAGATGTACAAAAATTAGTCAATATTATCAAAAATATTTTAAACTTTGTAACATTTTTGTAATAAATATGTAATCTAAGAAACCAATTTTATTTCGTTTGTTTCTTTTTTAAATTTAAAATGTAAGGTTCACATGACGACGTGTAAAAATGTTCCGAAGATTATAACTAGCACATGCGTGTTCAATGTTGCCAAATGTATGTTTCTTTCAATTCATTCTGAAGACAAAGGAAGCCTGGTACATCGTTTTAGGATTAGGACTTTTAACTCAAAATTTGACCAAGAATATCGCCACGTGTAGTGGGTCCGCCAATTTATACACACCTTATATATGCCTACCGCATTATGCGAGGAGGGTATAGCGCTGATGTATGATAACTTCCCCGTAATTCCGTGTGGGGAAAATGAATTAAATGTCCTAGTGCACCTAAGTTAATTTATTGTGGAATATTTGAGATTCGAATCGAAATAAATGCTATTGACATAACTTTTAAAAAGTAAATAGGGTAGCAGAGCTAATATACATTTGTCTTCGTAAAACAATGGTTGCCATTTTGTTCAAGAAGCAATCTTTTCTCCATGTGTAAAGTCGAATCATCTTAAATCATCGATAGTCGTCGGATTTAGAAGATTCGTTCTTTAATTTAATTTCAGTGCCATTCATTAGTTTGTTGAAGTGGTGAAAGAAGAATGCGATAGTTGGATAAATGTCGGTAAAATATATGGCAATTATGCGTGCCAAACACCACCATTCAATTGACGTCATTAGTATTACAACAACACTGGTTTATTATCGCCTAAGTGTGTAGTGATATCTGAAATTTATTAATCATTGACAATTTTACAAAATTAATATTTAGATATGCTTAGAATAAAAATTACTATTATAATTTTAACATTTCTTTTACAGCAAAATGTTGACAATGTTTTCATGTTCTTTGGATTTTTTTGCTATTGAATATACTTCATTAGTCAATAAGTGCTGCATATTTATTTGAATATCTGCTAGGAGTGGAAGAACGTAATCATATCCAACGTGTCCTGTATAAACTTTTTTAAACTGAACTGTTTCATAGGAATATGTGCATAAGGTTCATCTTATACATTTATTAGATTCATGTATTGTATACATAATGTATTGGCAGGTACTGGGAATATTATTGCATGCCTGAACATTTTCCAACCTTTTCATGCCAATTATAGACATATTTGTCTGTCATGAATTATTATTCTGTGGTGCAACTTGTATTCGTCTAGGAGTGATAAACCAATAAGTATCTCAACTGAAGACATTTTACAACTGAATATTAGATACTTTAGACCGTTCGAAAACTAACTAACTGCAAGGTAGCCGGATCTTTCAAAGTTGTCATTAATTTACTATAAGATTGTATATTCGGTCCCAAATTATTTTTTGTTGTGAATGTTAAATTTAATGCTCACGCTTTTTTAGAACTCTGTTGAACGAACTCTAACATACAAGAACCAAATCAATTTTCGATTCAGAAATTCAATAATTCAGTAGCCAATATGTTATCGCTATCAGTAAACCTACATAGGTGATATCTTTAACAAACCCAATTGCTTTACGGATAAACTTCTTGAAAACTTCTTGCAACTTTAAAATCTAAGTTTATTTCAATAATTTTTTCATTTTAAATATCTACCAAACATTAGAAACACGTATAAGTTAAGAAACAATTACAGTAAAATGAACGACTCAGAAATAATGTTAAGATGTGTAATTTATTGAATTACATTGCACTATATAAACACTGATTTGCAATAACATTAGAGGATAAGCCGATGGTATTTCCTATTGTATTTGTTTGGTATGACTTCTGATTTGAGCGGGAATATCTCCATCCTTTTATTAACAACATATCTGCTGCTGTTACATTTCCTATTATAAATAAAGTAAAACATAATTGGGAATATTTATAGTAAATTATTCATCATTGTAATTACTTATTACTGTTTTGCCATAATTCTGACTAACAGTTTTAGTAAATTCTGGAAATTCTTCAACATCAATACTATTATTCCATTCATCTGTATGTTCTGTAATGTCATCTCATCCTGACCCACTCTTAACACTTCCTGTAAGTTTTTGATATACTTTTCAACAACGTATCTATTGTTACCTACTACACCACAGCCAAGTTTTTTTTAAACAGTCATCAAAGTTATCGATCTCAATAAACTTGTTTATAGGAAATACTACTTCAGTTAAAGCCTATTTAACCAGTTTCCCTGTACTATTTTCTTAATTTTTTTCTAAAGCTTCTTGTAGAATGTTCCATCAGCTGATATTTTTCATCAAAACACTTTTTGCTTACGTACACTATACTGTTTTTTTCCATTGATCGAGCCAACCATTACTTGCAATAAATGCTTCAGTAACTGGTTAAATTTACTTAAATCGATCGTCTTTTCTTGGAAAATTTGTACTCCATATTGACTCTGATGCAGAAGCCATTGATATTCCTCGGGTGCTATTTTTCTTTGTGTCCTAATGGGCGATGCTAGAACACTACCCACTTCAATATTGTCGAAATATTTTCCATTCCGCAATAGTACATACATACACCTGCTTTTTTTTTAGCAATTAACCTTTATTTTAACTGGTTTCGAAATAATAATCACGACGCACAAGCTAACTGTATCTTTATGGTTATTATGGGTAATCTCCAACATTTATAATAATGGAATTGGTACTCCATTTCAAATAACTGAGCCTTTGAAACGTTGAAGTATAGAAAACACAATATTTTCTATATTTTAATGTTTAGTATTTCGGTTAATTGGGTTTGATATCTGAATTTTACTGTAATTGCAAATTAAATTTTATTTTTTGAATAAATTTTAGTAATATATTATGTGTGTTATAATCGACCAATTGCTTTAACAAACGTATGATGTTGTTAGAATATATAAAATTCTGTGTGTTTCTTCACTTTCTAAATGCAAGACATCATCAATACATATTTTAGGGTTCCTAGGTTATCTTAGTTATACATTGTAGTATTAAAAAATTAATGACAAATTAGATTTTTTTTTAAATTAATAAGTGTGATAGCTTATCGAAAAGTAACGACACTATTTCTTCAGAATATCGGAAAAATTACTATTCCTCAAAGGGTTTAACTTCATTTTCTACTACTGAACGAATTTTACAAAATAAAATGTTGGTTATCCTAATTAAATATTATGAAATCATTATATATTGTTTGATATATAGAACAATAATAATAAGATAAAAAAATATTGTGACATAGCCTTCTAATTTTTAAAGGTTATTTTTTACAAGTGACTAGCGGAAGTGCTAACTTCCGTTAGTTGCTTGATTGAAAAAATAAGAAAATTATAATAAATTAATTAAACCATAACAATTTTATTGTTTAAGTCAAGAAATCACACTTGATAGATAATGGTTTTTTATTGTTTTTAAGAGGTATAAAATGCATTTATGACTATGTCTGGATTTTATACTCAAAATGCCATTATATAATGATAATTTAATGGCTTTATAATGATTTAAGAAATTACAACTGTATTTTATTTATAATGCCAAATGACAAGCCATCAATAAGTTTTATGTATTGAACATAAATGTGCGAAAAGAAGCAGTTAATTTTCGAAACTGTCTGCATGATTTAAAAAATCCTTTACGATAAATATGTATTTCATTCGTTTTAAATAGTAATTTTTGAATTTGAACTATTCTCGAAGTCTGACTATGCCAATAATACTAATACAATATTTATTTGTTACTAGTTTTTATTCTTCCTGAGACCTACGATTTTCGACTATTATTGTAGTTAATGTAATTGATTTTATATACCAATGTTAATTATGTAAGTTTTAGATTTTTAGCTTTTATAAGTAAAGTTGTACATATAATTATTTTTACAAGCAATAAATTGTTTATATATTACATTTACCCTTTATTCATACACCCATAAACATGTTTTCTTATCGCTGCAAATCCCGAGGATTTCGATCGGAATAATAACCAGGTAAATTTTATATGAAAATAGATTCAGTGTACTTTATTCTAATATTTTTAGTTGCAGTATGTTTATAATTTTGTTTTATACGGTTTTATTTGCAATTTTTAGGAAACATACAAACAAACCAAGCTAAGTGGAATTGTTGTCCTACGGATCTAACTACATATTTTACTTGTATATGTACATAGGAATTCTTTTACTGTATCAAAACAAAATTGCAAACATTTGTCATTATTATTTAATCTTGTAATATATCGTAATTTTGCCCAGGTGCGTATGTAAAAACTGTAGTTGGAACTATATGTATGACTGTAATTCTGCTTTGCTAGATTTATGTATCTCAATTACCACTACTCAAGTTAGTTTTTTATATACATTCTGGATTGTTCTCCTTTTTTTTTATATTTAAATAAAGAATTATTTATTTGTTGTTTTCCAACATTTCCTTAAAAGGTAATTTACACCCCCAAGCAACCACTTGAGTTTGTTACAGAAATATTTATAAAACGTTATATTACTATTTATGACAGTGGTTTGAAGATTGACTTGGTTTATGTGGCCACTATGGTAGAAAGGAAGAGTTCCTACTACAAAAAACAAAGTTACAAGAAGAAAATTGTTAAACGTGTAGTAATGGGCCAAATCTAGCCTTGTTGAGCCTTGCTATTAAAACACAAACACCAGGATGTGGAACACAGTCATTATTAGTTACTACAAATTGGAGGCATTTAATTACGCTCAACAAATTAGATATGAAAACCTTGTAGCAAAGGTGATGTGCTTTTCTGTGGACGAAAATAATTAATTTCTCTATGATAGTCTATAATCTGTGACTGTCTTAAATTTGTCAGATTCATGTGTGGTTTTGATTTTTAATGATACTATAATTTACCGTTTGGTATTACAATAGAAAACGCTGATAGAGTAAATGGATTAATTATTGACTCTAAAGAAGACTCAGCTTTTATAATCGGTTGAAGAATTTGTGGATAGTACTTACAGTAATAGGAAAAGCCAAGAAAGAAACGTTTTACCATATGCTAACCTACTGATCTATTAAAAGTTTGCCATGAGGTGAAAAATTAATTTTGTCAAAGTTTAGAATGTGACATCTCTCAAAACATTTCTTGAAATTATTGAAGGTTTTTTATTTGTTTCTGAAAGTAAAATAAATATTTTATACCTGCTTAGGATGAAAAATTTTTACCTTATCGATTTGTCCTAACCCAACTAACTCTGGATGGGGGAATCTTAAATTTCAGAAATCTTTTAATTTAAAAATAAATGTGTAAATTATAAAGTCGATGTACATGTTTAACACCGAACCAAGTCATTCTTCATAAACACGTCTTGATATTTGAGTCTGGATAACACTTATAATTTAATCGGGCCATCGAAAAACTAAAAAAATGTCTCCTATTTTTCAAATTCAATTTTTAAGCATGATTTTAAGAATTTATTTAAATGATTATCCTTTGGTGGCGTTAAAGGAAAGAGTGTAGAATGAGATCTTATGGAATTGTATTGAAATTTGTTTTCTTTCTTTCAAATTTTGATTATTTTTACTTGGTTATTCTTGTGTTGAGATTTTAACTACCGCGTTTCTGTTAGCTCGATTGATGTTTAGATAAATGTGTCGATTCATGCCCATCGCATTTTATATAAAAATAAAATGTAAATCTTCGTTTAATTATTACAACATTAATTACTTCTGGCAAGAAAAGCTTTTTATTCAAAATTTTGGATAAAACAGTCGCGCTAGCGATTGCTGATACAACACTTTTTGTGTCATTTTATGTTTGATATGAATCTCTTTTATTCATATTTGTCTAAATTTCTTACTTTGATATTATTTCCCAAAACGATTTTGGCTTTCGGACTTATTGAATATAGTGAACACACAGTTTTCTCTAATTGTTGGATAATAAATAAGATTTAAAAATAAACATCACTTTTTTGCATGGTATTGTTTACGTATTAAAGTTTACTTAGTAAATATATTGCTGTCATTTTCAATTCCACTCTTTCTTTTGCACAGGTATTTATTTATTATGTATTATTCAGAACATTTGAATTTACTTTCGTTAACTCGAAATAATAATAACTTGTTAGAACTCTTTTGTTTGAAGTTAAGTAGATAAATTGACATTATACAGGGTGAGTCATTAGTAGCCGCTTCTTCGATTGTTCATTTGCGTTTTAAATAAAAGAAAAAATAATTAGTGGAAGATCAATGGTTGCTTGTGGCGCATATTGTAAAAATACTTTAAGCTCTGACGCACTTCCGGTTTCACCGGAAATGCACGGAACTTAATTTTTTTAAATGACTCACCCTATATATTTTTGGATTTTCTTATACTGCTTTAATTTCTATGTTCAACTGTTTTTTCTTTTTCAAAATTGAGCCAATAGTTTTTAAGTTATTAATTTTTTTTGAAAATATTTGACCAAAACATGTGTTCAGAAAAAAATTATTTTCACATTGTTTTTAAAAGTAAAAACATTAACTTTGGGGGTGCTTGTAGCCAAGAAAATTCTGCATCATTTGGTAAAGTTGCACTCGACAATACCTCAAAAAACTTTGTTTTTTCAAAGCCTACTTCCCGAAATTTTCACATACCAAAAACTTATTTTCTTTAAATGGAACACCCAGTTTTTTATTGAGGCATTTTGTTCCTTTTTTTATTCTCTTTCATTTTTGTTAACAATGTCCTATACCTATCTTTTGTAATTTCTGAGATAATCACTATAATAGTAATTAGCGGTCAATTAAGGAACTACGGGTGCTGTTCTATGCACCCAAATATTCGTCCAATAAAGGCTGGAATGCGGCTGACGGCCTGAGTCAACTGTTAAAGAAAGTCGATATACATTTATTTCAAACTTATAAAAGCATCGCTATTAGTTATCATCCAAATAAATTATTCTTTTGAAAAGTTAATAGGTATGATTTTGAGTGAATCTGAAAGAAACCCTTGGCTAGCATCCACACTTTATGCACAGCGATCCCTGGTAGAAGTCAATCGAAGCCAGAAACCTTCGAAAGTATAAAGTGGGCGGTTTGAGTGAACAGAAGGTATTGAATATGAAAAAAGAACGGAAAAAGCAATAACTGGTGAGGATAAGACGTTTATGGTACTTGCGAGTGTAGTCGAACACCCCCATACTAGTACTACGAAAATTAGTCGTCAGTTAGATGTAAGTCAAATTTAAGAATCCAGAATAATTGATAAACATGAAATTCACCCGTAGCATATTCATACACAGGGTTAGATGAAAAAAAATTTCAGAATCGCTTACATCATTGTCAATTGGCAGCAGATCAATTATCCTGGCTTTCTCAATTTTTTGTTGTTTACCAACGAAGCCACCTTCTATTAAAGTGAATACGTTCATCGTCACAATTTCCGTTATTATAACACATAAAGCCCCCCACTTTATCACACCTGTAAACTTTCAGAATCGTTGGTCATTAAAACTGTGGGGAAGAATACTGGGTAGTTACATAATTGGACCTTATTAATTTGATGAAAATTTTAATGGAGGAGAGTATCTTTGCTATCTACGGACGGATTTTCAAAGCTTTTTGAAGACATATTCAAATATGTCAGTAAACATAACCTTTATTTTATTTCGATGTTAGCCAACACAGTCAAAAATTAAATACTGCAACTGGACATTGCCGGAATTAAAAAATTGAAATGCGATGCTCTTCATTCTGTAAAATTATTACTTTTGGGATAGTTGGATTTAACATTTACGTTGTTTGACAGTTGACTAAGGAAGTCAAGCGCCATTCCTGCCTTTCATTGGTAGAACGAATATTTTGGGGCATAGAACAACAGCGCTCGTAGTTCTTTAATTGGCCGCTAATTGCCCCTATAGTGATTATCTCAGAAATTACAAAAGATAGGTATAGGACATTGTTAACAAAAATGAAAGACAATAAAAAAGGAACAAAATGCCTTAATAAAATACTGGGTGTTCCATTTAAAAAAAATAAGTTTTTGGTATGTGAAAATTTCAGGAAGTAGGCTTTGAAAAAACAAAGTTTTTTGAGGTATTGTCGAGTGCAACTTTACCAAATGATGCAGAATTTTCTTGGCTACGAGCACCACCAAAGTTAATGTTTTTACTTTTAAACACAATGTGAAAATGATTTTTTTCTGAACACGTGTTTTGGTCAAATATTTTCAAAAAAAATTAATAACTCAAAAACTATTGGCTCAATTTTGAAAAAGAAAAAACAGTAGAACAGACAATTTAATGCAGTACAAGAAAATCCAAAAACATATAGGTTGAGTCATTTAAAAAACTTAAGTTCCGTGGATTTCCGGTGAAACCGGAAGTGCGTCAGAGCATAAAGTATTTTTACAATTTGCGCCAGAAGCAACTATGGATCTTCCACTAATTGTTTTTTATTTTATTTAAACCACAAAAGAGCAATCGAAGACGGGGCTACTAATGACTCAGCCTGTATATTTAAAGATGTATTTCGTTTATATCTATTTTATTCCTTTTTTTATTTATATTTGCTTTGGTATTAGTATGTATTTAGTATTTATTATTTATTTAAGAAGTTAATTTCCGAAATGAGGTGTCTAATTTTGTGTTTCGTATTTCACAGATTCGCCGACTTCCCAAAAGCTCCTGACACCTAAAGTTGAAATGAACGTAGATGAATTTACAATAAATACAAGTGACTTTTCCTGTACGAACACCGTAGTCAATTCAACAGATAATTTGAATAATAATAACAACAATAACAATTCAACAACACCATCCACGAGTATGGCAACAGCACAAAGCGCGATGAGCGCCCCTTCTGGTCGGCAACCCGTGAAGCGTAGGGCAAGACGCAGGGCGACATCTCAAAGTCAAGATCCCGCTGAGCAATTAACGGAAATGTCGGTCAGAGGTCTGAATTTATTTAGGTACGCTTCCATAAACGAGGGAGTCTATCAATGTACTGAGTGTGCAAAAGTCGATGTACAAAAAACGTTCAAAAACAAATACAGTTTCCAGCGGCACGCATTCTTGTATCACGAAGGTCACCAGAGGAAAGTATTTCCCTGCCCTGTTTGTCAGAAAGAATTCTCTAGACCTGATAAAATGAAAAATCACATGAAAACGGTCCACGATTGTTTTATGCCTAAAGATGTGGTTTTTCCCATAGGGTTTTTTCTCCAACCCTAAGACAACAACAATTAAGCTTAGACGGTAATAAGTAATTGCGCTGGTACGCAGTTTTTCATGCTTGAAGGAAATGATTTCGTACTTGGTGCTATTTATTTTTACTTTACTCCTGTGTTCCATTGGAATTAAAAAAAAAAATTACGATCTTACGCAGGAAGAAATTTTCGTCTCTTACGTCAAAACAAATACGAAATTCCAGAAGTGGAAGGGAAATACAAGAGACATTATTTATGTTTGTAAATATAGGAAAATTTAAAGCTCTAAGTACAATATTATTATTATTATTAGTTCTTAGTAGTAACCTACAATGTGATTAACCAAAATTGTTTATTATTATTTTTGGTTAAAAATAACCTTTTAAAGGTCTGTAATTAATTAGGTTTTATTAATTATTTTTAATTTCTATTGACTATTATTATTTCAAACTGCTAAGCAGTACAATACTAATAATCCAAATTTACCTAATCTCTCAATCGTACTAGTTTTTGTTTTTTAAAGTTTATATATGTATTTTTTTGGTTTGGATTCTCTATTTTTTTCTTTTTTTTTTCTTTAGTAGATAAGGGATTTGCAAATATTCTGTTATTAATTATATTTCACCTTCTAGCGTTATATAATACTTTTATATTTTTAAAATATTAAACAAAAAAAAATAATTAAAACCGAAAAACACCAGGTCAACATTATTTCAAATTTGAAAGTTCTGGCAGTATATTATTTCTTTTGAAATAATTTCTGTACTTTTTGTGATTACATATTATAATTCTATATACAAAAGGTAGAATAAAGAAGGCTAGTCATGAGCAATAAAAATATTAAAGAGTTACTATAATTTGTGTTTTTATAATTTCTCATTTTTATTATCCAAGATTTAATTTTGATTTTCCATTGTTTTTAATTTTCGGGGGATAAATTTTAAGAAACTTTCCTTTTCACAAACATAACTTTTGGTGTGTTTGGTAGTGTTTTACTAATTTTACGGATCAAATGTAGTCAAATCAATTTACATAAAATATACCATATGTAGATACCCATAAAACAAAAAGCGACGACTACTGTCATTCTAACTAAAGAATAATTATTTGAGTTTAGTAATATTTCATCTAAAAGTATGAAGTACTAAAAACAGACATTAGAAGTCATGAGCTAATTTTGGTAGCCGATACCAAGTATATTCAAAGTAGGGTTAATACTGTAAGCGGCTAATTAGTGATATTCCATCGAGAACTAAGTAAAACACATATTACTTTGTTATATTTATTTTGGTATTGCAATATAACAAAGTAATACATATTTTATTTTACTCAAAGTGGCATATATATTTTGAGTTATTGTGGCATTTTAGTGTTATTATTTTGGCAGAATTATATATAATCTGAAATGATTAATATTTAATTAATTATAGTTTACCATCATTTCTCGCTTCTTAATTTAAAACAATATTTTTATCGATCATTGTTGTTTTTATCTTCTCGTTACTTTGCATTTAGAACTATGATGAATATGGATTATATTATTTAATTAGTAATCGTACTGTTATGAATATCATTACTCCACTATGTATTTGATGTAGTGTATTTTAACTAATTTATTGGCACATAAATTGTACTCCCTGATTACGTCATTGCTTGATTTATGACTTGTGATACACAAATTTTAATTATTTTATCATTGATTATCATTAAGGATATAATTTAAGTATATTTGTTTCTATAATTGTCTTCATTGTGAAATGAGGCCTCTTTGCAGCAAGAAATTTTAATGTACAGAATTGTTTCATTTTACTTATTCATGTGCTCATTTAATATTGAAAATCAAATCCAGACCATTTAGTTACATGTTTCGATTGGTTCCTTTCTCTAAACATTACCAGAAAATTGTGTTTATGTAAAGATAAAGTGAGCATTGTCAATTGTAATTAATAAAATTTTTAAGAGGCAAAGTTGAAGAAGTTGTAGGTGTTTCTCCTTATGTCTTCATATCAGTATAAAATTAAGTGTGATGATCCAATTACCAAATTGTTGAACATATTGAGCATCTTCATAGCCTTTTCTTGTTCTGATTATTATGACTCCAAAGTAGGATTTACTCCGAGATTTATCAATGGTGAATGTACTGCTAAAAATTCATGAATATATTAATACACAATAGTTTCAAAGGCCCATTAACATGTGTTTGTGCAATATTTTTGATTGGTGAGAGAAGTGAGCTTACTACTGTTCATCAAATAGGCGAATTTAATTTAAATACAAATATTGGTTAATTCAAAACTAGTTATCAGCTAGCTTCAAAAAGGATAGAAGTAACTGAGAACTTGGAATTAGTAAGTAGTAGTAAGTCAACACATATGTGCCTCCAATAATTAAGAGGAAAACAGGCATGGAAATGATAGAATTATGACGCATTTATTTTCATAATATGATACGAATTTAATACTTTGCTATTCAATATCAGTTATAATTCCGTATTTATTTACAAATATTTTGTGTGCAGTATGTTTAAATGGATTTTTATTTGTGTCTTTTCTTTTACCTTAACATAAATATATATTTGTGTTTAAACTTTTTCAATGAAAATAATTTGTAATTAGATTTGTTTTGCACTAACATACCAATTGTCTGATAAATTTTATTACATTCTCTAAATAAATAACACCGCAATATATAATTTTTTTTTCAAAAGTAAACTTGCTGTAGAATTAATTAATTATTTTCATGTAGATGTTGAAGATTTTGTAAAAAAGGAGCTGCATATTACAAACATTCTAGAACACAGATAACAAGTGGAAAATATTTTAAAATATTGACAAATGCAAAGGTTTTGTTATTCTAAAAATGTTATAAAATTTATATATATAAACAACCAATTACATAGGTAATTAAATCAAATGGAAAAAAGAGCTGATCTTAATATGTTTCTCGCCTTTTATTAGTTTATACGTTTAATTAAGTGTTTGTGGCACAAAAAACCATACCTCTAATCACATAGAAGGATAATTAATTAATTCACATACTAGGTTCCTTTATGAAAAATTGTTTTCCTATATATTTTAAAATAGTTTCCAGCAGTAGATATCTGTTTGTCTTTTTGCTTAGTTATTGGGGTCACATATTTTTTCATTTATTACTAATTATTACGTTCTTCTTAGAATGAATTTTAGGTATAAATATGTGTCTCTAATTTATAAAATAATTAGGTTTTGGATTGTTAATAAGTTCCATGATTTGATTGGTAGTAAACTATGAAATTTACAGTGGTTCACTATGGTTTATGGTCTCGTGATTTGCAGGCAAACTTACCGTGTTCTGTATTTAAATTTTTTGTTTGTTGAATAGCAGTGTATTCACTGAAAAGATGTAATAAAAATACCACGTAATAATAATCCTATACATATATTAAATAGAATTTATTTATTCATATTATATTTTATTATTTATATATTATTTTTCATATTAAAGAACTATATTCTGTTATTTGTGTTGCTTTACGCAATTTTTTGCATAAGTATATTTACCATCTTTTTGAAGTATGAATTATAAACGTAAATGTGCATTAGTGACCATAATCAGTA
Source organism: Amphimallon solstitiale (assembly GCA_963170755.1). Lineage (NCBI taxonomy): Eukaryota > Metazoa > Arthropoda > Insecta > Coleoptera > Scarabaeidae > Amphimallon > Amphimallon solstitiale. Next base: position 20,016,805 of record OY720679.1, read on the forward strand.
TCTATCTAATGAAATATAAATTTTACTTTCTTATACTTAGGTAGTATAAGGAAGTATTTTGATATAGTGCTCTATTGGTCTAACATAGTGTTCCAGTTAGTTTCCTTTCAAAAATTAATTAAATATAATACAACTTCAGAGACTAACTGCTAAGAATAATAACTTCAATGTCAAAATAATTATTAAGGCATAACATTGTGTGGTACTGACTTTTAATAACAAATTATTTACAGAAAAAATACTATATTTTAAATCAAAATATTACTGTATATTTTGTTGAAGAAGATTATGACTTCTAATTATTTAACATTTAGAATATAAAATTATTAAATCGCATAAATATTTAATATCTTTCATTCTTGGAATTTCAATCTGAAGTTCCTTATTTATTTGAAGTAAAATGATAACATAAACATCTACCTAACTGTAATAAACAAAGTATGATTTCTGAAAGACGAAACAAAATTTCGTTTATAAGCAAATAATACCTGTTATAATATAAATTTATAGGGAATAATACAAAGATAGTGACTCACACAAATTTGAAATAAATAACATTGTAAATAATATGGAATGAAGGGCTATTTAGAAAAAAGTAAAGTAAAATACTTAGAGCAGATTTTTGTTTATAACAAATTAATTATCTCATTTATGTATAATCTATTTACAAATTTCTCTTAGTTTATAGTTCATTATAAATATATATTTACATACTATTATATATATATTGACTGCACATTTATATAGATAATATATACATACATATTATTAATAGTTTTTAAATAATTGTCAGTTGTTTTTTAAAGCCGACGAACGCACAAATTTGTAATATATTGTAATATTATTTAATGTTAGGTGTTGGGTAAATTAAAGAAATCAAAAAATTCTTGTTTACACACTTTTTGAACAGGAGTCTGTTGAAAATTCTATTTATTTTGTTTTTTTTTACTGTTCAATTTCAGATTATCTGTATTTTTATTTTATAACATATATGTGATTTTTGCCTAATTTTAATGTTTTACATATATTTTATACAGTATGATTTCTGTTTTAGATAGTATAGAAAGGATGCAATATTGAGTTTATATGAGATTACTAATGTTTCAGATTGGGAATTGTTTTACATCAATTAATTTTCCTTTTTTTTTGTTCTAAAGGAAAATTACTGTTTTATTAGAAGTTTATCTAATTAAGAGAGGTATATTTCAAATTGATAATCTTTGTTATTAAACACGATTGTTTAAAACTTTCCAATTTTGTTTTTAAAATTTACATATTGACCTGAAGAAAAATATTTTTCAGGCAGTTCACTTTATTTTTTCAATAATATAGCCATCTAATATCTAGCTAACTTTAATTCTATTTTCAGTGTCGTTATTTTCCAAAAAAAATTCGGTGGTTTTTATATATACAGTGAAACTTCCCATAGGCGGACACTGTTCGGTCCGACAAAACTGCCTGGTTAAGAGAAGTGCCCGTTTATCAGAAGATAGAAAAAATTAGGTAGAAACGCAAAGCGAAACTTTCATTTGAACACACAGTGTAAAATTATATAGCTCACCAAGCATACCAAACGATTGTATATCATCTTTTTCAAAACAAAATTGTTTTAGTTTTTTTTTATTTCCAGTAGACCTGATATTGACCTGATATTATACTATTCTTTTCTCATAATCATCAGTTCTAGGAATTTCTATTTCATGTTTTTCATCATCACTGTTTTGACTTTCGTTTTCTAAATTATCGGGCAAAATATGATCTGGATTATCGTCTTCTGTATACAAATTGGCGTCAATAAAGTCCTGTACATCATTACTTCCTAATTTTCCCATTAGCGTACACATTTGAGCTACTTTAGATAAACGAATTTCATCTTCAGGATGAAATTGATAATTTTCAAACTCTTCATTTACTTCTTGAAATACTGTTTTCTTGAAACAATTTTTAATTGTTGAGAGTCATCATTCCATGCTTTTTTAATAAAATAAATCGCACCTATAATACGCTAATAGAGTTTGTTAAATTATATTCCGAATCAGAACTCTCAAACTGCGATAAAATGTGTTTTAGTACTAAATGTCGGTACCAAGTTTTGAACAATTTTATATGCCTTGATTTAGCGGTTGGCAGTAAGTTGTCGTATTGGGCGGTAAGAAAACGAGTTTGACATTTTGCACCTGTACGTGTTTAGGATGGGCAGTTGTATTGTCCAAAAGTAATAAAACTTTTCTGTTTTTATCGATAATTTTTCGATCAAATTCACGCTACCACTCTGTCACAATAGACTCAGGTATCCAAGCCTTGTTATTTGAATACCATTAGACTGGAAGAGCAATGCTAAGATTTTTAAATGCGCGATGATTTTCCGATAACCAACAGTTTTTCTTTCTCCCGTCATATTCACGCAGTCCATTTATAAGTAGTTAATCTTTCTTTCGATAACTTGCCGCCCACACAATTTCGTCTCTTAACGCCATCGTCTTTGTTGGTAGTACCCGAAAAAAAAATAACCCTGCTGTGTCCAAATTATAAATATCGTAGGATTTGTACCCTTTAATTATTAACGGCAACCTGTTTATGAAAGCTTCGACATCTTCTTGATTTGTGCTAGCGGCTTCACCAGATATGCTGTAATGACTATTATGTTGCTTTTTGAATTTATCTAGCCATCCAGTAGAAGCGGAAAAATTACAATTGCATAATTTCTCAGCAATTTCCTTGGCTTTATACTTAATTAGTACCCCTGATACAGACATATTCTTATTTCTAGCTTGCACAAACCATTCATATTCTGAGACCTTCAGTTTTAAAAAAACCGCCTTTTAATTCCACTATTGTCATTAGTTTGCCAACCCTTTAGATATTCATCTTCTTTTGTTATTATTTGCGTGGCTTGTGTTTTGCCAATATTAAATATTCAACAGTAATTACATAAGTGGTGATAATTTTTTGATAATTTTAACTAGATGCACGAACCTTTGTTGCTATAGAAATCTCACGAGTGGACGAAGTCCACGAGTGGGATTTCTTAATAGCAATAAAGGTGAGTGCTAATCTAGTTAAAATTATCAACAAAAAATTATTACCACGAATGTAATTCGGCGTGATTATTTTTTAAACTATGTCGGAAAATGTTAAATAAGTATGTAAGTATCTTTATTAAACAATTAAGAATCTTTACAATTGTTGTAGTTAATGGTGCAATTATTGTAGGTAATAGTGCTCTTTCCTTGAGATGAAGAGGAAGAAACAGTGTCTCCTCTTAATTTGTTTATTACGGTTGCGTGATGCTTTTCGTCAAGTTGTAGATAGGGTTTGATGGAGTTTGCAGAAGAGTGTCCTGTTATTTTTAACAACTGCTGCTCACCTACTCCACTTTTAGCTAGTTGTGTTACAGCAGAAGAACGATGTGAATGGTTTGTAATTTTTATCTTTTTAGGATCCAAGCCAATCTTTTGGGCCGCTTGTTTTGTCCATTTTCCTATTTCGTTTTGGCCTACCGGGAGATTTTTATACCACCCCTTAGATAAAGGTTCCTGCCAATATGGATTAGGTGACAAAAAGAAACGATCAATTTGAATATTTTCAGTTCTTTTTGACATTAATTTATGAAAAAGACGTACCGGACATTTGTCAGTGTTATTTTTATTTGGCGTTAAAAATTTGCTATCAGTTAACCTGCGCGATCCACCTTGTGCAGTTTTAGAAATTATCGGATTATATTCTATCCCTCCAGTTTGATTTCCATAATGATCTATTTCTTCTCTAAAATATTGCACTAACGCTTTTGACGCTTCTCCACCTCTCCATGCCAGTTCGTAGCTAGCAGTGTGATAGAACTTTCTTTGTAATCCATTTGGAGTATTTTCGTACCATGCTGCTATCATCTGTTCTATTTCTTCTTTCTTGAGAACTGCAGCAGATGATTTTCTTTTTTCGAGAATAAATTGAAGTTCTCGACGCTTACAATTACGCGCGTCTCTCGCAGTCTTAAATTCAATATCAGTGAATGGATCAATTTTTCTATTATAATCCTTGAAATATTTTTCCTGGATAAGTTTTGCGGTTCCATTCCACAAAGTTTTGACAACAGATTCTTTGTAGTTTTCTCCTTTTTTTTGCGCATGTTATATGCCCAGTCCTCCAAAATTGTTGCGATTTGTTTCAACTCGGTTGATGCAGTTAACTCATAATTACGTTCAAGGCAAAACTCTGAAAACTGTTTCCATATTGTGTTCTTACTCTTTTTGGTGTTGATTGGTGTTGTTTGTCCGACAGCTGTTTGTATTGAATCAGCCGAGCTTTGACCAAATCTCGTGCTCATGTTGGTTTTTGTAAGATAACTAATTGTTTCTTCGAATTTATACCAATTCACTCACCTTATGTTAGAGAAAATCTCAAAAGCGAAATCTGAAGGTTGCTTCAAAATGGCGACGGTGCTGAATTTTAATGCTTATTTTGAGTCAAATGGATGCGCTACCTTGACAACCAGGGCAATACTAACTTTTTTTATGTATTTATTTAAACACAGGTCCAATTAAACAACTTGAAAAAATAATAGAACAATTCGTAAAATTATATTTATCGCTTATGTCATCATAAAATGTCATACATCATTGTCATCGGAATAGACAATGATGTATGACATTTCATGATGACATAAGCGTTAGTTAAATGATGGTTTCATTGGTTAATTTGACACACATGATTAGAAATAGACCAATTTGATTGGATTTCTTTTTAATCAAAAAATTATCGCTGTAATTTGCTACTAGCAAATAGTCGGTGTAATTGTGATGTTATTGGTCGATTTCAAACTCTTTCTCATTACGATTGGCTGACATAACAGTTTAAAAAATAATCAGGCTAATTTACATGAACTGAGCTTGTTTTTATTATTATATTCCATGATCGAAACTTTTCTTTCAGCGCTAAAGTATTCCTTTTTTTATAGTGTTTTCTACAATAATTAAAATACGGACATAGTTCATATGAATTACGTCATAGGAACAATTTTAAACTTCTACAAAGAACGTAACAAATATGTATTCAGATACATATTCCATACAAAACAGTCAGACGAAGTTGACTTGCGAACTAAACAAATATTTATACTGTGTTGTAAGAATGCGCTGATGCGGGAGGGAACACAGGTTTCTGGCACATGGCTTAAATAACTATTTAAAATTGCTTACTAGCCTATTTTCTTTCAACTCATTCGGTTGATTCTTTTGTACTACAAACTGAAAACGATTTTCGTGTCCAAATGAGGCGGTTGTGTGTTAATTATTTAATTTCTTTTTAATTTAAATTTTGTCTTATAACTCACAATTATTTTAATGTAGAAATTATACTGTATATAATACAGGTACCCTAATATCTTGGGATTGATGTATATACATACTTTCTAGTTAATTGTTTCTTTGTACATTTTACTTTTATTAACTCAAAATTGTCGTGAAAAGGAATATAAATAATATTTTAGATATAAAATATCACTAAATAGAAAAGAAAAATGTATAAAAAAATTTCTATTCATAGTATCTATCGTATGACTAAAACGGAAAATCAAATCAAATCACTGTGTGATAACAACGTTTTTGTTTTGTTTTATTTTTGTTTTAACATTTTGTTAAAGGCCAAGGCCAGTTTTATCACAGTTCTTCCAAGTTAGGTCCAGACTGTACTTGAACAATAAAAATTCAATGCATAAAAACAGTTCTGGAACCTTATTTTAAGGCTTATGAATAAGTGCAATTAATTTAGAAATTTATATACTAACGTTATCTAGATAGTAGTTTTGTGACAGAAATTTTTACATAGTGTGCAAATTTCAAATTTGCAGATTGTTATAAATTTTATATAAAAAAATTAAGAATATATTTGTCTAAGCATATACAAGATTTTTCTATATCGATATGTACAATGTAAATTATATATATATATAAAAATGGACTTTATAAGATGTTATTACATTTGCAAGATATTTAAATAAATAAAGAATGTTTAAAAACTCAAATATGAAATTGTTAAAATTTATCGAGCGATCCTCCAAAAGACTTACGAAGCGATAATCAAATTGAAATGTTCTATAGCAATAATATTTTAAGAAAGTATTTGAGGATTTAAATATTTTTACCTGTTTCTTTTTTTAGTAGATGATTTTCTTACAGTAACATTAGTGAATGAAAGTGCTTTAAATTTTATTCTTTTTTGCTTTTAATTAATTATTAGTGGAGAATATAGTTATAATTGGCTACTGATAGATTTACGTTTTTAATTTTTCACACTGTTATTTAATGGTGCTGAATGTGTATATTATTAATTTTTTTTCTTCTTTCACAAAGTTTATGTCTTAATAAGAATAAAATTGTTTATGTTTATTGTACTTTTCATTTAAAAATAAAAATCTACCTCTAATAAAATGTATTTTTAATTGGAATGTGTACTTGTTTGTTTTTCCTTCCTGATGTTTTCTATTTCCAGAATACATACAATTAGAATCAATAGATGATTGTCTAAAGATAGAGTGACTCGTAGTCGGTATATTACGACTAAGAATGTTGATATTTAATTTTTTTTAATTAATAATAATCAGGTGTGAAAATTTTTAAAATAAAAATAATAGAATTATGACATTCAATTTCACTAAATTTTACACATTTAATACTTTGTAATTCAAATTAATTATAATGCAATATTTACTAGAAATATTTAGTGTGCAATATGTGTGTGTGTTTTTTTTTTATATTCCGTATCTCATCTTTCTTTGAATTTAAACGGTTTTTTTATATGTTAACATCTCGCCAAACAACCATCTTTATGGTTACCCTTCAATTCCATCGTCAACTTATTCTCTTACAATGAATAACAGGTAATAACATGAAAACAAGTTTGTTGTTTCTATGTGATATTACTAGTTATTAACATTAGCAGTAAAGTTGGATAATGTACGAACCCGTCACAGTATAGTATCTATACAGTAAGTTAAGTCCTCGGCGGACTTTTTGATGTTCGTGTACGAGTTTTATTTTTTTGGGACGACTGCGCAGTTAGCTGAGGATAGAGAGGGGAAGTGAATATACAAGAGTAAACAGACTCGTGTAACTACCCGAGGACGTAGACCAACCGGACTGCAGCTATGCTACAGCGCAATAAACCACAAACATGTATTATTTTACGGAGGGGGTAGAAACACGATTTTTAAGGGAGTTGATTTAGTGGATTGTTACTGTACTGTGCACCGGTACCACGACTAGCCCTACTACAACCCGGTTACTAGAGGCAAACTCGTTTTGTAGCCGTCTTGTCCGGTCATATGTAGAGCACTGACCGGTCGAATTCGATTACAAAATTAATGACGTCACGGGTGGATTCGGTACCTTGGTAATTTCTTATCGTGACCGTGGTCGTGAACACGGTCATTTATTTGGTACATATATCTATCCTTGTTTATTACTTCTTCGTAAACACTGTTTGGAAATGTGATTCGGATATATATTCTGGATATCCAAGCCATTCACTAGATATCGGTGGATGTGTTATAGATGTTTTATGGATATCCAAATGTCCGTCTATATTCATGATATCCATAAGATATAAAAAGTAGTAACCATTAGATATTTGTTTTGTCGATATTTACTATATATAGTTGGATATTGGCAGAGTCATCCATAGGATATAAATTTTGATTTGATAGATATATGTTTTATTACATATCTATTATTAATATCTATATTTTCATGACATATAAAATGCGATGTTTTAATACCGGGATATCAACAATTAAATTGGTCAATGGTGGTCATGGATTTTAAAGTTATTGTCGTAGCGTGCATCGTACATTTAGGTATATCATAATTTTTTGAATGTCAAAATCTGTCAAGTTATTGTGTTGAAGTTTTCTAATCCTGCACGGTTTTCGAATCATGGTTCTCACCACAGAGCACAAAATTTACATGATTGAAGCCTATTTTCTGGTTAATAAAAACGTTATTTATTTCATAACTTGTAGTTCATTATTATTTTACAGCTGAACTAAGAAAGTAACACATTTGTAGGTTATTGATAATTTCAGTGTAGCTTGACAATGATTGAATTATTTCAAAAGGATGAACTAAGACAAGCGTTTTACATTCCATGACCAACATTGACCAATTTAATTTGTGATATCATAGTATTACAAATGTATAAATCGTACCTGACGTAATACCGGTGAAATAAATCCAAACTCTTAGTTAAAAAAATATATATATTGACCATAAAAAAACAATAAATGATTTACATTATTTATTGCCTGCTGTCCAGTGCTATATCTTCACGAGCCTTCTTTCTGTAAAAATAAAAAATGTTAGCGGTTGTCACGTCTAGTATTGTATTAGTGTGAAAATAATCAAATTTACAATACATATTAAGAATTAAAAAAAAAACAATTAATAATATAACTACATTAATACACTTAATATCTATTGGGCATTTCAGTTTAAGAAATTATAAACTGCAGAATCTTTATTAACCAAAATGAAAAAAAAGAATATAAAACTTCTTTTGTTAATATTATATTTTGTGATCCTTTAATTAGGATATTGCTCTTTTAAATGAGAAAATCATTGAAATATACTATAATTACCAATACTTACTCACTATTTCTTAATCTTGTTGAAGCATATCGTAACCAATGGTTGACAGCTGTGATGATGTCCTGCTCAGTTATTCTTTTGGCATTAGCATTTATACTCCATGCTTCAGTTTCTGCAATAATCATAAAGAAGTGACAAAGTCTGTAAAGTTTACTTTCTTTAATTTTAACTATCAGATGATAGATAGTTTCTCATATGATTTTGTTGTTTGGTCATTCTGCTTACTATTGGTGCAAATCAGAATCGCTGTTTTTCAAGTTCAATAATAAACGCTTTTTTTTATTTTACTTTTTTGGAAATGCCTAACAAAATATCCATTAGATATCCACTGGATGGCCAATACATCCATAAACCCTAAACCAATTTACCCCATAAAAGCACTCAGGCAATGCAAAAAGGTAGGTTTTGTTGCAATTCTATTCTCAAGATTAAGACCGCAATAAATTTGAAATATTAAAGTACCCCAGAAGCAGAAGCATTGTTTGATTTTGTTCTATTATACGCGTTATGCGACATTCGCATGCACAAATGACTATTACATAGTTTCACATTTATGAATACTTACTTAATAATAATTACCATTTCACAAAACTATACCGGGTGTTTCGAATTGCACGGCACTTTTGTAGGTACTTGTCCTCCAGCATAAAATAAACAAAAAAGTTCATATAAACATATGTCTCAAATTAATTTATTACTAAGATATTAGAGCATAAATATATTTATTTAACAATACAACATCCAAAAGAACTGTTTAAAGTGGCCAGTGTTTTTTTGAATTCAGCATTCAGCACGACAAATTCATGCTTCTTTAGCACATCGTACAGCATCAGGACGATTCTTGATAGCTGCTGCGGCTTCCACGATGCGATTACTAAACTCTGATGAAGCCCGATCTAACGGCGTTAGCTCGGTAGTTTAGTAATCGCATCGTGGGAGCCTCAGAAACTATCAAGGATCGTCCTGATGCTATACGAATTGCCAAAGAAGAATGAATTTGTCGTGCTGAATGCTGCATTCAACAAAACGGTGGCCACTTTAAGCAGTTCTTTTGGAAGTTGTATTGTTAAATAAATATCTTTATGCTCCAATATCTTAGTAATAACTTAATTTGAGACATATGTTTATATGGAATTTTTTGTTTATTTTATGCTGGAGAACAAGTACCTACAATAGAGCCGTGCAATTCCGAAACACCCGATATAATACATTAATAACGTGCATCTTTGCCAATAGTCCAATATGGCGGTGGGAGTGACGGGACTTGTCTCTTCGTTTCGGTGTTGGACGGCAGTGTGCATGCGCAAACCGTGTGCAATTTTATGTTAGAAGTTAAGAGTCTCTATCAGTACCGCAAATGTATACGCGAAAGCAGCAATTCTGTTCGCGTAAATAACATCTTCAGTTTTCAATTCTACAGGGAGATCCATATTTCTACAGGATAACAAAGTTGTTTTCTAGGTGTGACTAAATTAATTATTTCTAAATTTTGATCCTAACACCTTTTATGGTTGAATAATTGAAAAACTGTATACAAGTTTTCCTCCAAGACTATACATTTGATATTCTTCAGTCTTACACCAAAATAGCGAGCATGCTGCGAGCTGGAGGGCACCACATTTATTATTTTAATAAATGTTTTAATAAAATTCTCTGTATTAAAAAAACAATATGCAACCAACATAACTTTTGCATTCAAAAAGTTTTCTTTGAGACGTGATTTATGAGCCCTCATAATTTCTCTTGCCCTTCTGAAAAAAGCTCGGACTCGCTCATCCATCAAGCAGGTATCGACACGCCAATTCGTCTGTCGATTGTATCTATAAATAGGTACTGCCTTAACGTCGCTTGTCCTGCAAAAAAACGTATATACGTTTATACGTTTATCGAATACTCACCGGACTTGTCAAGCAAACCGAATAAACTTAAAACGTATTCGGTCTGCTACATGGAGATCGCTGTATGAAAACTGCGGCTATTCGTTTTTTAAACGAATAAAAACCGTATCATGTGAACAGCCCGCACTGTGTACGGTTAAAATACTGCTTAAAACGTGCAGTACAATGCCATGTGAACCTAGCCTTGGGCAATGTCTAAATTTACGTAAATGATATAAGAACCGGAATGAATCTGGGGTCTTTTGTTGCTTGTAATTTTTTTATTATTTTCAACTTCTATATTTAAAACGGGTACAATTTAATAGATTATTATTAAATGCTTTATAAATATTTGTCATTATAAATTTATTTAATGTAAAAAAAAACTGTATTCCGGGCCTAGTACGAGATTAATTTACTAGTTGTACAGTCAAACAGAAATTAGTTTATTATTAGATGGTAATTGTTCACTGATTAAAGAAAAATAGCACATTATTCGGAGTATGCATCTTAACTGCCACAATTTCCCAAATTGTTATTGGAATTTCTCTCTAAATGGTCGGAACAAAATTACCTGCTTCCTCGGAGTTCGTGTGCGTCCGTAGTGATTATAAGTTGAGTTGAAGTAACGTTCTAAAAATGGGTATCCATGCAAGAATAAGATTTTTGGTATTAATCGTCGGAAAAGCATAACCAGAAGAATGAAAAATGCCTAATAGGAGGTAAATATAATGATTATATTTTTTTCTATTTTACCTACTGACAATATTTGTCTTATTTTTGTAACTAGCATAAAATGATGTATGGTAGAAAGCACCAAACAATCCAACTTCGTCATCAAAATCCATGATGTAATAGTTGTAGTACGTCAATTGTGATCGACGAATAAAATTTACGATTGCTGAAGTTTACAAGAATTGGGATAGCATATCATCTGCCATAGAGTCTCAGATTATTTTAGAAGGCTTTCTATATTCTGTTGACATGCGCGACTTAAAGTACAAGAAAATGATAGGAGATGGAGATAGTAAAGTATATAGTAAAATAAAAAATACCAAGCCATACGGATCAAATTTGTATGTAGAAAAATTGAATGCAGAAACCATATTTTACGCAACTATTCTAATGAAATCAAAGAATTTGCTAAATGTACCAAACTCAATCCTCAAATACGTTGTCTGTTTCGCCATGTTTTACAGTTTCATGCAGCAATAATTGGTGCTGTAAAATCCAGAAAAAAAGAGGGTAAGTCTTCTGGTGAAAATATATGCTATTTGAAAAATGATATTATGAATGGACCAAAACATGTTTTTTTTCAATATCTAATAAAAACAAGGCTTTAAGAGACATTAAATGTAAAGATTTATAACTGACAGTCGTTTATAATATTTGGAGGTGAATAGGCAATTTTATTTTATCGTCAATGATAAATTGTATCTCTATAAAATGCTGAATAATGTACCTCTTCCTTTTTATTTTATTTGTACCTAATAAAAAGCATATTTTTCTATTAACATTGTATGTATAGTGTGTATTTTAGCTATATTTTTTTATAATGTGTTTTATTGAAATTGTTTGTATCTAATAATACTTATTCTATTGTGTCTTTCTTTAATTTTGATGTAATTTTTTATTATGTGTTTTCTTAAAACTGTATTGAATAAAGAAAATACAAGTTCATATTTTTTGTAGCTTTTTCTCGCTCTTCCTGTCTTTGAAACAAATTCACCTAAGTACATTTTACCATTTACTAAAACAGTAAACCCATGGTTCAGAGGGACCCTCTGTAAAGTGTCTAGTAATAACCGTAGATTTATGGGTCAAGTAAAATCCCAGCGGCTGGTACACTAATCTCTTGATTGACAGCTGTTAATTTTACCTGAGTGCGTTTTCTATGGTTGGTGGTATAGTTACCAAAAGACATTTTCATGAATATGCAGTGGATGTCTAGTAATCGTTATTGACAAATTACTACCTTTCCATTCATTTGGAAGAAAAAACTGTAAAGTAACACTATAATATTCAATTTATTGATTTTCATTACATTTTTAATTTATTTTACAGAAAACTTTTTATTTGAATATCCACGGAATATATCCATTGTATATCCACTGGAAATCTGCTATGGCTTGGACGTTCAGTGGATACAGGGATATCCACTAGATCTCTAACGGATAAGTGTGCTGTCTGGGAATATAATAACAGTCAGACAGACTAATTTTACTTTCTTATAGGTAGTATAAGGAAGTATTGATGAAAATTTTCGACCTCGAGATTTTTGCAGATGTCCACGTTTTGAAGTCAAATATATATAGTATTTATATGTACTCAAGTTTTTCGAAATCCTTACCGGAAACAGGTCTTTTACTCTGATCGAAAATCAGTTTGTTTGCGAATATTTCGCAAGTTATGCTTTTTAGGCAGATATGTTACGACTATAAAAGCATTTAGACACCTTTTGTATAAAAAAAATTTCAAAATTCGGACCGAAAGTAACACTTTTACTCTTATCGAATAGCCTTTTTTGCAAATACTTATGTCGTAAATTATGCATTCTGTATATATTTCTCAAGAGTGCAAAAGTATTTAGAGCTGGATTTGGAATATTTTTTGTATAAATGAAATTTCAAAATTCGGACCGAAAGTAACACTTTTACTCTTATAATATAGCGATTTTTTGCAAATATGTCATAAATTATGCATTCTATATATATTTATCAAGAGTACAAAAGTATTTAGAGCTGGATTTGGAATACTTTTTATATAAATGAAATTTCAAAATTCGGACCGGAAGTAACACTTTTACTCTTATCGAATAGCACTTTTACTTCCTTATACGTAGTATAAGGAAGTATTTGTAAATATCGCGCAAAGTATGCATTGTGTAGATATTTATTAAGAGACTAGAATTACTTATAATAGGATTTTGTTTAATTTTTGTATAATAAAAATGTTCAAATATCGAACCTGAAGTAATACATTTATCCACAACAACGTTAAGTTTTTTATTACGCATTCAGTTCCTCCTGCAAATAAATTGTTTAATAATACCTTGGTACTTAATCATTATGGTTGGCCAAAGAATATTTATGATAAATATTAACACTTAAAAAAATTAATATATAAATAATCCACAAAAAGAAAACTAGGGATAACCTAAAATGCATCGAAAAGGAATTCGCCTTAGGTAACGCTTAGTAGGGGTGCAACTTATTTGACATTGCACATGTGATATTCCCTTACATTTTTGTCTGGGAATAGGGACTAAGTTGTCGATATGTTGTTATCTCATACATTATATATTTAAAAAATGAGGTGTGGCCACCACACGACTTTCTTATACGTATGAGCGTTTCAAATTATAGAATTTCAAGAACTTTTTTATACAAAAATTATTCAAAATCCTATTCTAAGTACTTCTATTTTCTTAATAAATCTCTATAAAATGCATACTTTGCAAGGTATTATCATAAAAGTGCTACTCGCTAAGAGTAAAAGTGCTGCTTCCGGTCCGAATCTTCAAATGTCACATATACAAAAAATATTGTAAATCCAGTTCTAAATACTTTTGTACTTTTGATAAATATATATAGAATGCATAACTTACGACATATTTGCAAAAAATCGCTATTCGATAAGAGTAAAAGTGGTACTTCCGGTGTGAATTTTAAATTTTTTTTTATACAAAAGATATTGAAAATTATGTTTTAAATACTTTTGTACCCGTAACCTACTTGTCTAAAAAGCATGACTTGCGAAATATTCGCAAAAAACTGATTTTCGATAAGAGTAAAAGACCTACTTCCGGTAGGAATTTCGAACAACTTTTTAAATAAAATTATTCTCAATTTTAATTTTAAGTATATATGAATTCTTTATAAATTTGTTTAAACTTAGTAGTTGACGAAATATTGGCATAATTCAATTTTTTCGCTGAAGTAAACTGCTACTTCCGGTCTACCGATTTTACTGAAAAACTAATCGGATCTAAAGAGGGAGATTATACACGTAAATACAAAATTTGGAATTGATACCTATAGCGGTTTGACCGCTATCGTGGTCACACACATACACACACAGAGAGAGAAATTTTTTATAAAACACTTTTTCGGTATCAGGGACTTCAAAACGTGGACATCTGCAAAAATCTCGAGGTCGAAAATTTTCATCATCACAATACTTCCTTATACTACGTATAAGAAAGTAAAAGGATATTCTTCCTAGCAATAGTTTTCCTAAACCTTGTTATTTTTAATTTAATTTTCAATATTCTTTAAACCCAGAAAAACAACCCAGATATTCAGGAAGCTCGAACTATCGCATTATCTACGGCTTCAAATAATTTGTGAAGCATAATTTATAAATTATTTCCTTGATAAAGCCAACACATCTGAAGAAACTTGAAATGTGTAGTAGGTATTTAAAATAGTTTAACATTCTTTCTCGTATTTCTATATATTAATTTATAACCATACCAATTACTAATTTCTTTATAATAAATAAGGCTTGTGAGAGGTAGGAATCTACTTAATCTATATATATTTGCTTCTCACATCTTTGTGAGTAATGGATTTTTAACGATTTCAAAACATTCATACATATTAGAGATTATCATTATTTTTGCATTTTAAAGGAGAACTACTACAACACAAAATTGTTCTTATGATAGTTTAGGCGTCTATAAAAGATTGCTCATATTATTACAATGAATAACAAGTCGTAAAATTTAATAATAATAATAATAATAACAATATAGCTTTATTAGAACAAAAATTAATACGGAATTCATTCTCGCAATTAAAAAATAAAATACATTCTGAAAGAGAGTAGGATATGGAGGAACAGCATTTTTTTATTTATAAATCACGAATAAACAGAAATATTTGAAATGCATTTGATTGTATATGCCTGATGCATTTTCTTTCATAAACCAGTTTTTAATATATACTCTCACTTATTTATTAAAAAATGAATACAATCTCTCTTTATCTGATGTTAAAATTTACCGACAAAACTTTGCCCCAACTATACAGAAAAACTAACAGAATTGTAGCTCCTTATTGGAGGTAGTAATTAAAGCCTACTATAACGTTCCTGTCTTCGTTGATTGTATTTTTTAAATTTAAAACAATGTTAGAGAATGACTGTTTTCAGATTCTCTTTTGCGTTAGTTTTCAGATCTCTAGCAACTTAACCAGTCAGTAAAATTCATTTGTCTGACGTCTATTGAAATAATTTTAAAAGATGTCCTTCAATGTGAACTCTGTTTTAACATTTTTAGTATAGATACATCATTTGTGCTAAAAATAGTAAGTAAGTAGGTATTGTCATCTTACTTAATATCTAATCGAAATATAAAATTAACAATAATAATAATAATGACACATTAATTGTTAATTTAGTACAAAAAAGGCTTCTTCTATATGAAGACGTGAGATTGTTTTGAAAAGAGTTTTCATCTTCTGTTATACCAATATGGTACTTGGGAGAATACAAACAGTAATTATGATTTTTTAAATTGGCGAATTTGTTGGTGTTCTATTTGAATGCCCACAATTTTATGATTTCGCTTTTTATAGGTACCTACTAGGTATATATTATAATTTATTTTATATTTTTGCTTCTATTTGCCTAAAACTAATTATCATCTAACAAGAATTTACCACGTCAAAATATTTTATTTATGTTAGGGTAATTTATTTTAGAATAATATGTAAATAACTATATATATTATAACGATTCAATCAAGTTTATTTCGTAGTTCAATATCCATCAGTTTTTAGGATGATGTTTAAATAAGTACCTGCCTATGTATTTTCAATGCAAGAGTTGTTGAAGTTATTTATATTATTCTTTTTTTTCTAGAAGACCAATACGATTACCAAGAAAATAATCAAAACCAGTCCAACCTTCTGGATTCCATTACGATAGAAGTGCTACCCATCAAACAACAAGAAACCGTTATTATATCAACAGAGGCTGCGAGAAACATGCTGATGGAAGCTTACGAAGAACATGATGATCACAACTATGATAAAAACATGGAAGAATCGACAGGAGTCCACTTTCTTACAGACGAAGATAACTCTATATTCTCAAATACGCTGGAAAATGATAGCTACGATAAAAAGAAAAATGAGCTCCTAGAATATCTCGTCCGTCACGATGGTAGTGTTGTTTGCAAATTATGCGGAGAAGTTTTGGCCAGCAGAACGCATTGGTACAGGCACAAGTATAAATTTCATGTAAATAATATGGTTAATCCAGCCCCTTTATTTAAATGTACGCACTGCAATGTTTTCTTCAAAAGTAGGAAAGGCTATACGGGCCATATAAGTGCGAGACACTCGGAAAGTGTAGAACAAACTGAAGAACTGGATATTACTATCAAAGAAGAAGTAATGGAAATAGCAGATAGTCCCAAGACGGGTCGAAAAAAAGAAATTAAAAGTGCAGAATGGGAAGAACAAAGAGTGAAAGAAGAGAAACTTGTAGCCGATATAATAAATCGAGTACGTAAAGAATGTGAAGCTCAAGGTGCTGTTGTTACAAGAAGAGGCTATAGCAGAAGGTCTACGGTTATGATGAACTCATAAAGTCATTTTTATAAAGCGACATTTCGAAGATCATCCAAATGAGGCATCAGATTTCTCCAAAAACTCTTTTTTATGTTGTAGTGTGTCAAGTAAGTTCTGTTTTGGGTTGGCTTGCTGCTAATATATTAAGGATATAATTTTTTAGAGGTCAATTAGAAACAACTGTGATATATTAAGTATATTTTGCAATAGTTCCCATTTTCCTCTGTTTACATTGGTAAATCTTCTGATGCCTTAGAATCTAATATTGAGTGATAGCTTTTCAAAAACAAAACATATTAAAAACGGTTTTACCATGATTTGGTTTCGTTTGAAGTTCCTGAAAATGATGTAAGTGTTTGTAAATAAAATGTGTACGTCGATCGTCGATTCGTAAGAAAATAGTTTAGAAAAAAATTGTCTCTTTTATAAGTCCGTAGATAACATATAGTTTTACAAGTACCTTCGGAAAAGATATGATTAAAAGGGCTCAAGCAATATCCTAAATTATTATAAATTGTGCCAAAGAGAGTTGCCAAATTTTAAAATGATGTATATGTAAATTATTTTACTTGTTAAATTCGCACTTTTTATTTGTACAATATTATTATTTTGCTCAATATGTAGTGTATATATAAGTATATATTATGAATAATTAATATTATATACACTACCTAAGTTTGAAAAGTATAAATTATTGTAACTTTTGTATGATATATTCAATGATGATTCATCCAGCACGATAAAAATAAAGGTTCTTATAGAAAAAATATATGGTTTTGTAAAAAAGTAGATGATTACGGATGATAACGAATTTTGCCACAGGAAAAAAAGTGTGGATCTATCAATTTTAAGTAACATTTAGTAATTTGTCTCAATATTTTTGATCATTCTTTTTGATAGATTAAACAAATTTTCTGTACAAGTGTAATCTATTCTCAAATGAAATCGTGCACAAGCTGCAATGGGCCACTGACATTATTTAGTGTTGAATTTACGCGTGAAAAGTGTTTTTACAACCTGTTCTCATATGCTACACCAACTCAATTCCTATTTTATGATTTTAACACAAAGTTTATATACATTTATTTTCTCTTTTCACATTATATATAATATATCTTATTAATTAACAACAACATAAAAATGGAAATGGTGGTTGTTCCTAACAGGATTTATTCTGAATCAATGCACTTCCCAGCATTGCTCAATTTCGTTTCATGATGTACGGAAAACTGCAGTAAAAACCCTCATCACAATGTTAAAACATTAATAGTAAAAAAGTAAATGTATTATTTCTGTAGGTGGCATAAAGCGAGATTTTAAATTATAGGATAACTTATTCGCTCTTTAAAAACATAATATTCTTATCAATTTAATTAAAGAAAGTTGATTGAATTTGTGATCAATAATAATAATTATGATGAAACTTAATTTATTTGTTATTCTTAATTATAAAATATGTATTTGTAGTATAGTATATAAAATAGAAGTAGGAACATAAAGCTGTCGTGTAATTACTAAAAGTAGTTTGTTCCACGCATCTCAGAAGAAAGAAGAAAGTTGTCAATGGCAATGGCTTCATTAAAATACACTGTTCAATAAATTACAAAACGTTGATTTAATGTATTTTGTTGATATTATTATATTTATTGTTATTGAATTTTCACTTGTTTGAACAAATCATATTGTGAAATCGTCTATTGACTAGAAACTGTGATGACTTAAAATATTCTCCACTTTTTTTTTTTTAAACTTGTCATTCTCTTCAAGATGGTTCTTGATATTATTATACAGCTTGGGCCTCTAGTGGTCTACATAGCGTTGCGTTGTTTGCAGACGGTGATATGGAATCTGAAGCTCTTCTCTGTGGCGGGTTACGTAATTATGATGCCCTACATTCGATATATAATTTTCTTGGATTTTCCTAACATATTTTATACATGTGAGTATAAATAGGCAAGGCAAGGTCAGTATTCTTTCTTGTTTAAAATGTTCCCTACAACCATTCGTATATTGCAAATTACATAGAGCTCTAATCGCTTTTTTTTTTGTAAGTAGACGATTCTTGTTGCTGCGGGTGCCAAAACAAAATTCTGTAGCTTATTCTACTGGTCGCAAAATAGGCAGATTTTAAAGCGCAATAGTCTTCAGTCTTCTTAGCGAGTTAGATAATTCTGATATGTGCATGTCCCAGGTGAGTTTATTGTCAATCGTGAGCCCCAGATATTGTGTGGCATGGGATGACTGTTCACTTCTTGCATAAAAACAGAGACGCTGAGTTTTCATTTAATTTTAGTTAATTATCTTGGAATCATTTTGTTATTTCCTCCATTACCCGTTTGCACTCTTTTTCAATTTCGGCAATCGACTTTCCAGTTACTACGTAAGATGTATCAGCATAGAGACAACTTTGTTTAGGTGTTATATTTTTTGGAAAATCATTAACATACATCACAAATAAAATTGGTCCCAATAACGATCCTTCCTCATTTAAGTCCACTCTCTGGCATCTTTCCCTCAAATAAGATGCAAGTAGGTCAAGTGCTGTTCCTCTAATACCATAATGGTATAGTTTCTGTACTAGAATTTAGTTATTTACAATATCGAATGCCTTATTGAGGTCACAACATGTACGTTCACATCGTTCTTTATTATCGTAGGCGTCCACTATAGTCTTCGTCGCCTCCAGAATTCCAATCACTGTGGATTTGTTTTTGCTGTATGCATGCTGTTCATTAGATATAAGTATAGCTTTTTCTTTCAAAGTATTTTAGTAGACGATCTACTATCAACCGTTCAAAAATTTTGGAAATTGCAGGCAGATAGTAATGGGCATGTAATTACTGCCATCATACGGATCTCCCTTTTTATGAACTGCAACAGCTCTTCTCTTCCTACATTCAGTTGTTCTGTGTTACCGGTGTGAAAACTCGCACTCCGGTTCACAATAAATGAACGAGATGGCTTTAATAATTCACGGTTGAGATATACATTCTTTATTGAAGTAAAAATGTATTCTTTAAACACATAGACAATGGTGTCATTTACTAAATTAAATTCAAAACTACTGTCAAAATGACTGATTGCCAGTCACGATATCTTGTTTTTTTTATAACTTTTATAACATAGTTCGAACACCCCAAAACGTCGTTGCTCTCACCAGGAGTGACTTTGTAAGGGAGTGACTTTGAAGGGAGTGACTTTGCTAACAATTCGGCCGCTTTCGGGAAGACGTTGTTTGGAGGATGTTCGAACAAAACAATAAACAAGCGAGCGAGGAATTCGCATTACGCATTAATGCTCTTGCGGCTCCAGTTGCTCCTGGCGACTTGCAGATTTTTGCGCTTGATTGAGTTGTCTCATGGGTCGTACCTGGTCTATATGATATTTGGTACGTTGGGCATCGGATCGCTCTACCCATATAGCAGTGGGGCCGGCATTCCCTACCACCGGGTACGGTCCCACCCAACGTTCAGCGAAATGTTTGCCCGGCGTATGGTGTGCCTTCACCATCACGAACGGGCATCGAAGCGTCGGGTTGTGCGTACCGGCGTTGTCGATACCTCAACTCATTAGCGTGTACTTGCCGTATTCTATCAGCGACAGGTACTGGTGGTTGTTGTGGCGGATCTCGCCATTCTCCTGGCCGATGGATTTCGAATCCAAACAAGGCCTTAGACGGAGTGTACCCAGTTGCGGTATTCTGACGACATCGTAAGTTGAAGAGTAATTATCCAGCATTTCATCCCATCTTTCCGGGTTTTGGCCCTCCAGAAGGATGCGGAGACCTTTCTTTACCTCTTGATTTCTTCTTTCTACTGGATTGACCCTGGGATGATACTATCATCCCAGGGCCATCTATATTGGCGTTGTCCAGTGCAGACATTGCCACCTTCGTAATGCCATGGAAGTAAATTGTGAACCATTATCGGTCAAGATAGCCATGGGATAGTCAAATCTGTGAAAGATTTGCGTGAGATACTCGATTACGATGGCGCTGCTAGTGCTCTTAACTGCGCACGCCTCGGTCCATCTTGAATATATATCGGTGACGACAATACCGAAACGGTTTTTCTTTCGGGTCTCAGTGAGTGGTCCAATGATATCCACAGATATCACCTCAAATCGTTGTTTCGGAGCGTGGGTTCGTAGGGGCGCTTGAGCCTGTGGTAGCCCTCTTTTGAACGCATTACATATTCTGCAACTCCGAACATGTTCTGTGATATTGGCTTGGGCATCGTTCCAGTAATAACGTTCTCGTATAGCCCGGTATGTTTCTTCCGCTCCGAGATGGCCTGCGGTATGGCAATCGTGATATTGGTTGATGACCCGCTCGCGGGCCACGGGTGGTACCCAAATTAATTGTTTATCACTCACTTTGTATCGGAGCAAACCGTCTCGGACTGTTATATATGGATGTTCTGGAGCTGCAGGGTCTTGGTTCAAGCTGGCCATCATTTCTCTTGCCTGTGGATCCTCCTGTTGGGCATATCGTATAGTATGAATCAAAGGTTCTTCGTCGTCGGTGATAAAGACGTATTCATCTTGCTGCGGTTCAGGCGGAATTGGATTTTCGTAAGGAATCATTCGTTCGACATCATCCAAACCAACGGGCGCCGTGTCGTTCCCTGGGCTTCGGGATAAGGTATCTGGTAATTCATTGTCCCTACCAGGAACATGTATAGGTAAACTCTTACAATAGCAAGGAGCAACGCATCAGCTTAGACTTGGTTTTTTTGAATTGTTGAAGCCAAGTCAACGCTTTATTATCTGTCCTTAGAGTAAACGGCTTCTCTTCCAAGAAGGGCCTATATCGTTTGATAGCCCAAATGAACGCTAGGCATTCTTGTTCATTTACATGATAATTTTGTTCAGCTTTGCTAAATATCAGACTAGCGTAGCTGACCACTTCTCTGAGGCCATCCTGCTCTTGGTATAAGACGGCGTATGTTCCAATTGCGCTGGCGTCAGTTTGTAAACAGAAAGGCTTCTGGAAATCGGATCTGTGTAGGTACAAAGGTTTTGAAACCGCTTCTTTGGTGGCTTGGAATGCTACCATTACCTCTTGGGTCCATTTGTATGTCCTCTTTATGGATAATAGATCAGTGAGTGGGGCTATAATTCGAGAGCAGTCCTTGATATAATCTCTCAACCAATTAGTAATGCCCAGGAATCTTCTTAGACCCTTCCGTGTGCGGGGTGGCTCGGTAGCTTGAATAGCTTCGATATGTTCTGTTTGGGGATAGTTCCCATTCATGGTTACTACATGTCCTAAGTAATTCAAAGTTGTACTCACGAAGTGACACTTGCTGTCATTTAACCTTAAGCCATGTTGGGCCAACCTTTCGAACACCAACCGGAGATGCCTAAGGTGTTCCACCACACTTCCTGAGTAAACGATTATGTCATCAAGGTATGCTATTGTAAATTCACGAAGGTACCCTACTAGGACATCTTGTACCATAAGCTTTTAGAAGGTACTTCGGACCCCCTTGAGCCCGAACGGCATAACATTGAATTCGTAAGCAGCCCATCGGGCGTGGTGAAAGCCGCGTACCTTTTCGATTCCTCATCAAGCTTAATTTGCCAATAACCGTTTCGTAAATCAAGTGTGGAGAACACCTTGGCTGTCGCTGAATCTTTAAGGGATTCTTGGATGGGCGGTAAGGGACTGACATCATCCTTAGTCCGGCTGTTCAGTTTGCGATAGTCAACGCAAAATCTCGGCTCTCCATTTTTCTTAGTGACGATTACAATCGGCGAGTTATAATTGTTGTGACTCGGTCGGATAACATTACTTGCCAGCATCTTTTCAACTTGTTCAGCAATCACTCGTTTCTTGTTTGGTGGATAGCGGTAGGCAGACACCCTGACCGGGGTGTCATCTGAGAGCCGAATCTCGTATCTTGTGGTAGCGATTGCATCTCCCTCGTCAAATAACTCTAAAATCCCTCAGAGTTCTTTGAAAGATCTCTCGATCCTCTGCCATCCAGGAGCTTATATCTGTAGAGATTTGGATGTCTTCTTTAGAATGAGGTCTAGGGTTTCTTGTGACAAAGTGTAGCGTGTGACATCTGTCCACGCCTACATGCATGCATTTACGTTCCATATCTATTACGGCTTGGTCTTCCATAAGCCAGGGTTCCCCCAGGACGATGGTAATGCGCATATTAGGTATCACCATTGCGTCACATGCGAATGAAAAATTGCGGGTAGTGGCGTTTAGTGTGTCTTGGAAATGTGCTTCGAGGGTTGTGCTCTCCTGAAGCCAAGTGAAGGTCATCGACTGAGTCTTCTCGGGTTTTCCCGTCAGGTATTCGGGTTTGGTGAAGTTCCTGGTGGCCGCTGTGTCTATTAGCGCCACCACTTCCTGACCGTTCACTTGGAGTTTTATTGATGGCGTTGTACTTATGCCATCAGTTGTTGCAAGGGCCGTTCCGTTTAACGTTTTGGGTCGGCCCTCTTTCCTTCCCTCTGCATCCGCTGGGTTTCCGGGTGTCGATCAGAAAACCATTCTGATCTTTGTGGGCATTCACGGTTCATATGCCTTTCCGGGCAAAACCAGCATTTCTTTAGAGAACGACCCTCGTCGTTGTGGGTCTTCTTCTAGACCGTTTTCCCATATTTTATCAGCCACGTTGAGCCTTGACCATCGTAAACACTGTTGTTCCATCTCCTTCTTTGTCTTTGGTATTACTTGAAATAACTGTAAATTGGACTTCATACGATCAATGATGTGAAGAATCAGTTCATCTTCAGGCCAATTTGGTTTTAACCGGAGACACAACTGCTTAAGGCGGTATACAAATTTGTCAGGTGACTCGCTTGTACTCGGCCTTGTGACATACACTGCTACCCCTAATGCTTGTCTTACGCTGATGGCTGATAAATTCATCCTTAAATCTCCACACAAAATCTTCAGTGGACAAAAACTTCTCATATAATATGAAAACCAGTCCGCATCTTCTCCCTCTAAATGTGGAAGTACGGCTTCGTTTATATCTTCTGGTACCTCCAACTCCAAGTGCTGTAGGTAACCCTCCAGTCTTTCAATAAATAACACTGGGTCTTCCGTTATCTTACCATGGTAAGGCCGTGGTGGTGGTCGGTTCAATACCAATTGCTTGGGTGCGGTTATTATCTGCCTCAGCGCCTCGGCTATTGCTCCTAAATCCTCCGAGCCAGATGTTGTCCTTGAACTAGATTGTACTGCCGGCAGATTATTTGTTTTTGCGTGAACAAGCACAGATTCTGGCGAATAATTCTCCAGGACTCGCAGAACTACTCGCTAGGCAACTTGGTCCATGAGCTCCACGTTATTCCCGTAGGAGACGATGAGTGTTCGGATTCATTCATTGTGTTCCGGCGAGATTCTCTCTTTCGCAGAGACTTAGGAATTTTTGGAGCCATTGTCTCTTCTGGATTCGTCGATGCTACTGCAACGAAAAATTTCCGTTTACCAGGAAACCTTCCCCAAACGTTGGCGCGCCAAATTGTTACTGGTGTAAAAACTCGCACTCCGGTTCACAATAAATGAACGAGATGGCTTTAATAATTCACGGTTGAGATATACATTCTTTATTGAAGTAAAAATGAATTCTTTAAACACATAGACAATGTGTGTCATTTACTAAATTAAATTCAAAACTACTGTCAAAATGACTGATTGCCAGTCACGATATCTTGTTTTTTTTATACCTTTTATAGCATAGTTCGAACATCCAAAAACGTCGTTGCTCTCACCAGGAGTGACTTTGGTAAGGGAGTGACTTTGAAGGGAGTGACTTTGGTAACATCTGGAAAGATACTTTAAGCTTGTTCTGCTGTCATTTCATCGAAACAATCCCAAACATGTGTTGCCAGGTCACATACAAGACATCACTTGCACCCGCAGACACATAA
Source organism: Amphimallon solstitiale (assembly GCA_963170755.1). NCBI lineage: Eukaryota > Metazoa > Arthropoda > Insecta > Coleoptera > Scarabaeidae > Amphimallon > Amphimallon solstitiale. The sequence goes on from OY720679.1 coordinate 20,041,798, forward strand.
TCGAAACAGCCAACATGACAATCTGGGTCCTATGGTCTGATAAATGCATCTCGACAGTGTCTGTGGCCACTACATGTTGCCTATCTACATTCGGGAAAATTTTGTCAATGCAAGAAGGCGTACTGCTAGTAACCGTAGATGGTTCTTCAAATTGGCTTTGCATCTTGTATGACCCCAACAGACCTATTCTTTTCTTTTGTGTTTTTAAGAATATCTATATTGAAATCACCAGCCATATAGATTTTTCTTATGTTAATGAAATTTGGCGCTATTGTTATAGCTTCGTTTAATTTATCCAAAAATATATTTATGTCTCCTTCTGGGGATTGATAGACTGAAATAGTTAGTGTGTTTTTTCCTTTGGAATTTCTATGGCTTCTATTTCAATATGTATTTCTTCCTATAATGATCTTAATTGTGGAAGCTCTCTGTATTGGTACGTTTTTTTTTAAAAATAAAATCAATGTTCCACCATGTGTATGGCGTGTTCTACAAAATGAACTGGCCGTATCATAGCCTGGAATGTTACAGCTATTGAGTTTTTGTTTATTTAACCAGTGTTCTGTAACACATAGACAGTCGATTTTGTATTTGTTTAATGCATAACTAAATCTTATTGACTGTACATTTATATTTGCAAATAAAAAATAACTTTTGTCCTAATTTTTGTGGCGATTCTTATTCAATTTTGTAAAATTTTCAGTGTTAATGAGGCTCTTCTTGGAAAATTTCTGAAAGGTTTGACTACAACATTCAATGACTATAGCTCCGGAACAAATATTTCACCCCAGTCATCACCCCTTATGGCAATTTTTAAGGCGGCTATATCGTTGTTTCTTAATTCCAGTTTTTCTTACGTTAAAGGGGATATATCGTTATCACTCAGGTATTTTATTACGTCCTATTCCCTCGTGTTATTCGTTAGATTTGATACAAATATCCACTTCCTTGCTGCTACCGCATTTAGCGTAGTATTTTGTTTATTACCTTTAATAATTGTAAACAGTTTTTTATTTGCGGTTTGTTCTGCTGCTGTAATTGTAGCTGCTGATTGATGCACATGCTTGTATTTTAACATTAGTATCTTTTTTAGTTTTATTTAAATCTCTATATTGTTTTTTCTATTGATGTATTTTTACCTCTGTGTTGTTTTCTTTCAACTTTTGCTCTCAAGTTTTCTGTTTCATTCAAAAGCGATTGTGCTCTTGTGTGTGGTTTTGGAACTAGTATTGATATTACTCTCGGTACATTGATCTATTTTTGCATTTTGTGAAAGTGTGAGTTTTGTGGCAAGAGACTGTATTTGTGTATTGATGTCCTTTACTTTGCCATGTACCTTTTGTGTTTTATTGAATATGATCCTCTAGTTTCTTTATATATAGAATAATATTGCTTACCTCCGTGCCTGTGCCGCCTATGTTTGCGCATTCGTCGCACATCCATTTTATATTTTTATTGTTTTCTATGAATTTGAACTCCGACGGCTTGTATGTACTACACGTATAATGTAATATATTTTGGCACATCTTGGAACATTTTAGAATGTTTTCTGTAGTATGATTTACAGTTATTTTACACTTGGAATACTTAACATTACTTGTTTCTCCGCCATGTTGACTCACTCTAGCGACAGTAGCTTTAACGCACACGTAAACATTTTATTAGATGGCTGTGTATTCGGTTTCTTGTCAAGACGTCTTTTTGATTATGAAACAGTTCCGAAAGCGTTTTGAACCTGTTACGATCCAACGTCATCAATATTCAGTATCACAAAAATACACAAGTTTTAAAACGTATCAAATGATATCTGTTTGTAAGGTTATGTTTTTTGTCTTCTCAAAAATTGTTTTTGTTTGGCAAGTTTTGTGCTTTCGAATTTCGTTTATTTTGGATCTAAGTGCTTGTGTAGAGGCACGTTTGTTGTCTTTTTAGCACAAAAGAATATGAAGGAACTAATTCTAATTCTGTTATTAATTAACAAATACTGCCCATTGGTACTTTTATACCTGCAATTATGTATTTTAGATGATGAAGCAATCTCAAACTTGTTATTTTCTTTACTATTTTTGGTTTGTTTTTGTTTTCATACGTCAACAAACAGAGACAGAACGATTGAAACACGTTGGAAAATCGTTTTAAAAGTGGTTTAACCGGTGTCGTATATGACGTCACCGTTGCAACAAGAAAATGGACAGTTTTCAAACAGTTTGAACACATTTGTTCTTAACAGTGTCTTTATTATTGCATGCATCTCGATGAATTCTATGCGTTTTTGTTTTTATATTATGTTTATTTTTTTTCTCTGAAGCTCTATACTTTTAGTGTTGAAACAAATGAGTACCTACATATGCATTGCGACTGCTATTTAAATTAAAGGTTTAAAATTGTGCAATAATTAGATTCAATAACAAACCAATTTTTTTTTTTGGGTTCAAGAACAACACGACAGGAAATTTAATAATTACACCTAATAGTCACTACTTATAGTTTATATTATTAAATCAAATTTCTGTGTAGATTATATAAGAGATTTTTTGAAATATTGTTTATATTGTGCTGGAAAATTATCGCGCCAAAGATGTATCTTATATCAGATTATTTTGTAATCGATTCCTTGACATTGGGTATTATTTTTGTGATGGAAATGTGAATTTGTCTAAGATGTATAAAAATATTTTTAATATTCAGTAGTTTGTAGGTATTCGAAAAGCTGATCAAATAAACTAGACATATTTTTAAAGTACCTATACACACGAAATAAAAAATTAAATCAAGAGCAAATTTGCTTTCGACAAAAATGGTGATTTAATAACTAACGTTTACGATAATAAGTATTAACATTATTACGAGAGATCAAATGTAAATGTATTATATCTAAATTACGATTGCTCACATGATGTTTTATTAATTTACATACATGTAGTTTAATCATCTATTATTTAATTTTTGTTGTATGATTGCTCAATGAATGGTAAATAGCTGACATTATTTGTGTTACTATTGCTGTTCAGAAACATATTAAAATTTATGTTGATTGAAAAGGATTGAGTCTTTTCAAGATAACTCCATACTAGTCCATACAATAGAATATTTTGATTCTGTGCCAGATTAATGTACCTAATAATAAATGTTTCTGATAAAATCGTAATAAAGTATAATAAAGACTAAAGGTATCTTTATTTCACCTTGTCCTATATTTTTACAATTTTTTAAAGACTCTTGAAGTTTCGAATATTGTTTTATTTCTTACTATTTGAAAGAACAGTTTATTTTTAATTGTAAGAGACCCAAATACATTTCATGAAGTTCTAAATAAATTATATATTATTTGCCATTTATATTTTATGATTACAATAAAAAAAATTCTACTTAGAAAGTGTAATGGATAAAGTCTTTAGTAAAAAGTAATTATTTAATCAGCATAGCTGATGGCAGAAACACATAGTATGATGATAAATAATATTATAATTTTTTTTTGTTATAGGCAACATTGAAACGCTTTTAAAGTATTTGCCTTGAACGGGGTTATCATTATTATTATTATTATTATTATTATTAATTAAATAACAAACATTAATTTAAGTACTCATTTAAGCTATAAAAACAGTTTTCATGTAAATATTCTTTTAATTTACGCTTGAAAATCGCCGATGACCCGGCGAAAATAATAGCTCTGTATCGAGGGCTCCCCTCAGAAAGACAAGTCCGATGAAGGGGTACTAGAAGATCGAGTGATGAACGAGTCCCCATCGCGACAGATACATCACAGTTTCTGACAAATGTGGAGTCATCCTTTTTAAACCAAGTCAAGATCTCCAACATATACAAAGAGAACAACGGTAACACACGTAATTTTCGAAAGAGCGGGCGACAAGATGACGCAGATGACACACCCATAACGCATCTCATAACACGTTTCTGCATCAAGAATACCCCCCTAGAATGGGGCAAGAAACTCCAGAAGGCCAACCCGTATCTTAATCTATATTCAACATTTGCAAAATAAAATGATCTCACTGACTCAATACTTACAACACTCTTTAAGTTCCTTATGCAGTGCAATGCCGACCGTAGTTTACTTTCAACCTGCCGGCAATGTGGCCCCCAGCCGAGAGCAGGATCCATGATTAGTCCCAAGGACCCCACCTGATTACACTCAGGTATAAATCGCCCCCGAAATGAAACGTAAAGGCTATGACAAATCAAACATTCTGTTTTCTGTAATTACTAGGTACCAATCTCATCAGTTGCAGTTTCTGGTGTTACCCAGGACTCCCCTATTTGGGTTTACTCTTGTTTGTTATCTTTACTGATGATTTGTTGCAACAAAGTAACAGTGCCGTTTTGGCTTATGCTGATGACATTCAAATTTACAATAGAATATCTATAACTGAAGATGTTGGGAGACTGTAGAACAATTTTGAATACATCGAAATTGTTGTAATATTATCAACACTAGAAAGCGCAATCCACACATTGATTTGCGTTTTACAGATTTATTTTTGAGGTATGACATGATTTAGCTTACGCAAAAAATAAATGTCTTCTACAAGTTTTTTGTGGACTTCTGTATAATATTAATATATCTTTACTCTAACATAACATATACAATAAAATGAAAAGCCAGTTTTTGCTATCACGTGTAGATTCTCATGCGTCAAGAGTTTTTGTAACTGCATAATTTGTGTTTCATATATATTTTTTTGAGTTTAAATGTACTTTTTGTTTTCCTGGTTTTGATTTTTGATATGCTGTCTTACTTTATGTATTTTATAAGTACATACAGCATGTGTCAGTTTTCATTAGCCATAGGCGATTAATCCGTACAGTACGTGGCAACATAGTACCCATTCTTTCCTTTCCAATGCCAGCACGACCGATGAATGCTCGTAAATACAAGTTAGCGTGGTTAGCAGTAACTATTCGACCACCGGCTTGGGTGTTTGTAATGCGTTCAGAAATAATATTTACGAGTTGCAAGGATTTGTTTTTCTTTTTCCTTTCAGTAAATGCAGAGAATTATTAAGCTGCGTGCACGCTGCATGACACAAACAAAGCGTAATTCTAATAAAATGAGAAATAAGGTAAATAAAAAAGAATTCTGAAAATAATAATAAACTACTAGATCAGGAGATCGCGGCGGCCATTTGATGTTTTCCGTTCCAGTAATAGGACGGCTTTTATTGCAGACTAAATCGCAACGTGTTCGCAGTTAAACATTGAATGTAAAATCTGGTCGGGAGAAGTGGGAAGATCGGAGAATATCGTTGTGATGTCGATTGTTGCCGGGATTGGTGACGGACGGTAGGGGGCCACGTTGCCACGTATTACCTGTATACGTATAAATCGCACGTAAACATTGAATCCCTATACCTAATGAAAATTGACACATACGGTATAGTGATTGTGTTATATCCTGTATATATCAATACCTGTTACATAATAAAAATACTATAATTATTATAACTTTAATTATAACTAACATTTTGTGGGTTAAGTTTGCTCGGAACATAAATTTTATTAATAACAGCATACGTAGTTTGTCTTTATATTTTCTAATTACAAAATTTTCTTTCCGTCACATATTTCACCTGATATTGGTTATTTACAGAATTGTCTGTAATTTCAGTATAGTATAGTGTAGGTTGTACATAATATGTTCTTTATTCCAACATATTTAGTACCTATTATGATTGCATCATACCAATATGGTAAGAATTTATTTGGATATAATTTAGACTTTAAAATCTTAATGTTCATGTAATGTATTAGAACTGTATAATCCTCCCGAAATGTTAACTCTTTCTATATTGTTAGAAAACACATAAATAGTAGGTACTATTGGAGATTGCCATTTTTAGTCATGTTTAGCTATTAACAGTCACCGTGTTGATTTCTTAATTTTAATGGATAGTCGTTTACATTTTTGGGTGTTTTGAAACTTAAGATGCCATCTATTATTAATCGACGTACCAAGTTATCGACGTATTAGATCCGGTAGATCGCTTGATTATTTATTTCGTGACTTTTCTGTGTTGATATTGCAATGAGATAAGTCCACAAAAAAAAGAAGCAGACCTCCGGGCGACGACAAAAACGTACCGGTAAACAAGTCGTAAATCAACTGCACTCATATAATGTGTTAGCGACAGAAGGTCTGGAATATGGTAGAAGAGAGTCAGAATTTGCTAGTGTATCTCTAGACCTTTTGTCTGCACATATATATAAATGCCGCCGGTGGGATAAGGGATTCATTTATTCAGTAGTATTCGTACAGTGCAAATAAACATAAATACAGTGAATGGTGCAGTGTTATTATAGTTCAAGAAGTAAATAAATATTACAGACATAAATAGTAGTAATAGAAATAAATACGTGCGTTAATTTATTTGTAGTAGTTTTAAGTGCGTTACGTTCCGTATAGTTCTTTGAGGGATAGAATTAAAGCTGGAAAAAACTTTCCCCCACTGTTATGCAGAAAAACAATATAATTTAATGATGAACAACAACGTGCGATTGCTTGCATTATTTGAAACTAGCAAATTTGTTTTTTGGGTTAACTACTCTGCAACTAAGACGAACAGCTTTTGAATACGTTGAACTGAAAAACGTTAAGAACACCTTCAATAAAACAATACGTTTCGAGGGTAGAAATTGGTTAATTGGATTCTTGAAAAAGAATCCTACCTTAAGTATACGCAAACCTGAAGAACCAATCTTAGTCGAATAACTGCCTTTAATAAACTGGAGGTAGACCGCTTTTTCTGTAATCTGATCGAAATATTAAACAAACATAAATTCACTCCGGACAGGATCTTTAACATCGATGAAGCGGGGATAACAACGGCGCATAAGCCCAGATCTATCATCGCTCCTAAAGGACAAAAACAGGTTGGAATAGCTGTCAGCTATGAAAGAGGAAAAACAATGACTATTTGTTGCGCAATGAGTGCTCCTGGGACATATGTGTCCCCTTTATTTATTTATGCAAGAATGCGTATAGCAGAAAGTCTTAAACGAGGTGGACCAAGTGGAAGTATTTATGCCTGCTCCAAAAATGCTTGGATAACAGATGAAGTTTTTCTCATATATTTAAGACATTTCGTGGAATTTATAAACGCTTCCCAAAGCAATCCCATTTTGGTTGTTTTAGATAATCACAGTAGCCATATTTCATTGCCAATTTATGACTACTGCCGACAGAATGGCATAACACTGCTATCGATTCTACCACACAGCTCTCACCGAATGCAACCTTTAGACGTGACATTCTATGGGCCATTGAAGACGGCATACAATTATGTATGTCAATTATTTATGAAAACCAATCCCAACCAAAAGCTTATGCCATCTGATCTGCCCGCTCTGTTTCGCAAAGCATATGGCCGCGTAGCAACAGTAAAACTGCCTGTTAACCCACACATTTTCCCTGAATAAATATTTGCTGCATCTGATCTACTTACCCAACAAGGAAAACAAGCAAATAATGACAATAACGTTATTTTGACCAACCCTTATATCCAAGCCGATAACGAACAACCGTCCAGCAGTAAAACTCAAAATGTAGCAAACGTGTCAGTTAACCTTGTATCACCTATTCCTCAACCTTCAGGATCATCTCGGTCTAAAAAAGGAAAGAAGCGTCAGCATTCAGTAATTTTGACTTCTACTCCAGTGAAATCAGTGCATGAAAAAGCACATAAGAAAAAACAGGCAATGGCCGAGTAGAAGAGAAATATCCCATTCATCAAAGGGAAAGGTAAAGGCAAGAAAGAATTAAAATTTGTACGACGACGAATGTTTACTCAGGCAGAGAACAGTTCGTCAGAGGATGAAATCGGCGAACATAACGTATGTAACGATAACAGTGATGATAATATGGAACTTCCAGGATATTAGATACAGCTCACCACATATAAATTGAGCGGTCATCGACGCAGATCAAGAAGTGAGAGAATGCAGGACCGAGCTGTGACAAATGCATGCGTGTATACCCCGCTACTACCACTCACCCCTTTGTCCATTGCGCATACGACTTTCACCGCTCAACTTATATGTGGTGAGCTGTACCTCTAGAACATGATACAGAAGACAACGATGAATGCGTTGTTTATGGTGAATTTGGGCGAAATAATGAAATCTGGTATCGCTGCACAATGCATAGCAAGCCACCAACAATGCAGTGGGGTGACACTTTCGACACTTTCTTCTCATTTTCTTTGAAATCTTCTATATATCTTTCTGCCACTGAGTTGGAGCGCCACCCACCATACTTCTTAACAGTTAATAGATCGTCTCCTGAATCTGCAAGCAACGACGCAGATGATCTGCGAAAACAATGTCCAGTATATTGTTGAGGATTTAGAAGACTTAGGCACGATGCTATATATATGCCATTTCTCAAAAGCATTAATGCCAAATGGTTGCTTAACGCATTTTTCATTTCAGTATCCTACAAAAAAATCGTGTATGATCTGTATTGCTTGGCCGCATTCTATATATTTTCGAACCATTTCTACCATATTTATTGTTTCAACATTCCCGTTTGTGATAAAAAAATCTTGTAGTATCTTTGTCTTCGTAAATGGAATATTAATGTAAATGCATTTTCCTTCATATTTAACATTTTGTAGCTGCAGATTTCTCAATTCAGTACCCCTACAGGTACCCGCATGTCCCATTAGCAGTGCAACTTTTATCGTAAATAAGTTCTATCATCGGCTTACAGCAGAAAACGAGATAGGTCTTCTTTTGTTAAAATTTTACATTTTTTTGACCTATATCCTTCCGATTTTCTTTTTAAAAATGCATTAAGCGAACGTCCTTACTTTTCTTCACTGAAACTGAACGTAACATGGAATAATATACCCAAAGCGACGAAGCCTTACTATGTTTTGAAAGATATTCCAAATATGCCAGGAGAACCTTTTCATTGCTGATATTATTGATTATTTTCCCTTTACACAAATCTTCAAGATTTGCATGGGTTTGCTCGTACGTCTGTCATGATTTTTCGGGAAGTATATAGGAAATCGACAACGTTTTGCGCAATGCCTTCGATATCCGAAGGGAGTGAATCAGTATCACCCATATTAACATTCGTTTTACGAAAACTTCATGTATAGAACGAAATTGGACGTCAACAGTAAAGTTACCAATGTCAAAATTGAAATAATTAACAAGCGCGATTACCATAACATCAACTTTTGTGGGCACCTGACAATTTTGAATTTTAATTTATAAAAACGTTTCTGGTATTTAAGAAAAATCAAATATATGCGAATAAAATGTATTTGGACCATCGTAAATTAAATTTTGAATGAAGCACGTTCGATATGCACTATAATAACGAAACTTGTGAACTAAACAACTCTGCTAACTCCGTGTGGTTTAACGTTTCACGCGTTTCATTATAATGATCATATTGAACTACAGCCGTTGAGCAATAATGTGGTAAAAAACAGTTAAATGTTAGCACAAGCGAGTACGTAACTTGTTAGTTTATAGTATATACATGTATGCAAATGTAGTAATGTATGTGAATTAATTTTAAATGCAGCGAATGTTTATTTATATCTACAGAGCTATCCCAAACAAAAGGAAAAATAATTTGTTCTACTGCCAACTACGATAATAAACCCTACTTTTTAAATACATGATACGTATAATAGGTATTCTTAGGTACAGTACACAGACTGAGTCCTGGCCGATGGGAGGAGCCTCGACCTATAAGTCGCGCAGATTTATAGGTCAATGCGTAACAGAGAAAGCATTCGGAAAACAGAAATGATAACATTTGTTCATCATCGCATACATTAGCCGGACGAACAAGTATATGCAGATAAGAAATTGTAATATACTGAAAAGAGATGTGTAATGCTTGAAATATTTTCGAGAATATATGTATGTACTTAAATATTTTTATTTTACTTACCTTGTGTTATGAAAAGAAATTGCATGATAAAGAAGTTAAACATTAGCTGGAAATAGTAGTCTTATCTCATAACTAGCTAGGTTTTCTTGGGCATAAATGTCGTTAACATAAGGCCGATTCGGTTTATTAAATCTTTTTACCTTCCAACTCATACTATTTTGTGTAGTTCTTAATATAAGTAATCAGTAGAGAAAATATTCACTTGATAATTAAGGTTTACTTCTTGAAGTAGGTATATATCAACGGAAAGAAGCTCTTATGTATTTCCTTGCCTTTTTTTGTTGGAGTTTACACCTTCAGTTAAAGATGATGTTAAATTGCTCTTTGATAATTTACAAAGCAGTGATGTGTTCGTATATTGGTGAAAATTCATTTTTTACCCGTAGAATCGGGTTCAACTCTGACCAAAATTGCTTCCTTTAATTGTATCGGTCTTATATTTTCTTTTCTCTATCTGTTTTTCTATTTACTATTCTCTTTTCTCACGAAAACTGAAATTATGTTCAATACATACGGTAGTTAGTTAAACGCAAGGCTAACAACGATTTCTACTCTAACAACAATAACAATAAAATTGAGTTTCGGTATAGTGCTGTAAAAATGCTTTACTATTTGGTAGATATAATCTGTTATTTCCGGTTTTTTGAAAATATTGATTTATTCCTAAAAATAGTGCGTATGGCTATCCATCCTAAGATATCCAAGAGAAATGTCAATATCCGTTAGGGTGAGATATTTTATAATTTAAGAAAGAAATTACTTAACTATGTCTTATTTTTATTCACACAATAAAATTATTTCGAAGCTTTTCATGCCTTCATTAAGAATGGTCTGCTATCACCCTCTCCAAGTCTTTCTGATTAAAATATTATATTTTTTCTCACGTATAATATTAGATATGCTAATAAATCGTATAATATTAGATAATCTAATAAATACATATTAATACACATCCACTACTACAATTTTATTATTATTGAATACACCTGACAATGTTTATAGTGTATCTAGATATAGTCGGATTCAAGAAAGATGATCCCTGCGTCATTTTTTAATATCGTATGATTCAAATCAATACTTCGCCATCATGATAAGTACTGTAAACTATAAAATGAACATGGAAATTATAATGATGACATCCTACGTTTTCCGGTTAGATTGATCGATCTAATTTTAGGTTATGAATAATTAGATAACTAAGTTAGATAATCGCCTTTATCGTTTATTAAAAATATGTAATATAAACTCAATAGTCTTTTAATGTACTAAATTTAACATATGCCAAAATACAAATGATAATAGAACATTATTGAGAAATAACGTGGGTACAAAATAAACAATCCAAGTCTCATCGAGAAATATCACTTCTCTCTGAAAAGGAGAATTTATGGTTTTTAAATAATTCTTCAGCAATAATAATCGCATCTCAGTTATGTTGGATCTCTCCACTAACGCTCGGCGATTATTCTCCTTTTTAAATTTAAAGCCAATATTATGAAGTACACGATTTAAACTGCTTCTTCTCAATAAAATATGGTTTTCAGCAATTTCTGCATTTAAAGTTTGTACTGTAACATGCTTTTCTAAAATTAAAGATATTATTACTTCAATACTCAACATTTTTAAGGCCTTACTCTGTAAATACATCGTGTATAATGTATTTCGGATACTCATTTTAGAGCTTTCTGCCAAATGGTCTGTTTTAGCTTTTATATGGGGCCTTTTCTTCTCTGGACTAGATAGAACAGGAATATTTAGTGATCGGGCTTTAATACGTTCTACTGAAGCTACTCCTACCTTCAATGCATCTGCTACTCTCTAAAAGATATTCATTAGAATTTGTAAAATGTTAAATCGCACAATGTTTACCTGTTGTACAGAGGGATATTAGAGGACCCTCATTAACCTTCTCTTGCTCGAAATATTCTAATAAATTTAAAACGAGTCCTTGAGCTTGTGACCGTAATGTTTTACCGCGTCGTGACATTCTGGTTTAATAAAGATTGAAACAACAAACAAATTGTGAAACGAAATCAAACGATCAAACTACTAGAAATGTCAAAGCGTGAATGTCAAAGTCAAAACGCTAAACGGAAGTGTATGAAATAATACAGCGCATGCAATCACTCCGTCTTTGTCTTGCTCAAATAAATTCTATGAAACGTATGTCGTGCTTGCATCGCACTGAAAACACATGAATTCGCTTTTGCTATCCTTGTTATACAAGTTGATACTATTTCTTATTCGGATATAGACATAATTCTTTGATAGAATTATATACCAGTGACGCAGGGATCATCTTTCTTGAATCCGAGTGTACATATAATATTCATGTTTCCTATTTGTCTAAGAGATTTTCATACCATGCATTTATCTACCAGCGGCGTTGTTAGCAAAAAATTATACAGAAATGCAAGATAGGAAACTTCCAGTGGAATTCTGAAACCTTCTCGGAAGCTGCGGTTATCGTAGTCCCTGGCAACGAAGTGACGTTTTATGACGATTCTCGAAAATTTTTCAGCTAGTGACGTAGAAGTGTCAATTTACGATTTTTTGTAATCATCCCGTAAATATATACCAAAATATTTCAATTTAAAATTTTAACTAATAAGAAAATTGTTTTAAATATAATATAGCGATTGTTAACATTTTTTTAAAAAGAAAATGTACGGAAAATTTTGTAATGCCAAGACATAGTATAAACATATGTTTATACTTTTACCAAGATAGCACGAAGCACTTTGGAAAATTTCAACAAGAACTGCTACCATTAGGAGAGTTTCAAAGGCCGTAGTATCGCACTAGTGTATAGTGAATTTGCAGATAAATGTCTTTTCAGGCACATTTAGGGATAATGAAATGTGATTTTGAGTGGACATTGTTTTTCTTATAAGAGTACCTAAACACAAAAACATACATAAACCCAGCAGACAATATCCACACAACATAAAGCATGTGAAATGTGCACAAACTAAATGTTCGAAAAAGTCTATTATGGTATCGCGTACACAATAACTTCACAATTTAAAGTTGACTTTTTCATAAGATTTTCTAATAATAAAACTACATCAAATTGAGAGGATGTTTAACTTTATATTATTGAAGGATATAGATGATTTTGTATTTAGAAAATCGACCAATCCTGTGATGTATTGTTGTACTTGGTACAACAAATCATTCGATATTATTACAGGATTTTGTTGCCGAGCCTCTAAAATTATAGTAATTGAAAGCTCTTTATTTGCAGTTTTTACAGGAGAGTAATATTCATTAGGCTGAAATTTGCACTTTTTCAACTCAAAAGAATGTAAAAAATTATTGTTTAATAAATTTACCAGCAAGTATTATAAAACAATAGAAGACATTTGACTCGGATAATTATACTAATATTGGATGTGAATTATATGTTTACTATTAAATCTTAACAATAAAGATCAAAAAGAAAAATAATAATACTGAACTAGAAATGTGAACTTTGAATAATAGGTACTCAAATAGAGATTGTTTGTATAAATATTGAAAAATAAAACACATTTTTTCGTTAAATATATTTTTTTTATTAACCTTACCATAAAAGTAGTGCTGAAATTTAGAAAAAAAATTACAGTATGTGAATATAAAAAATATATATATACAAAAGGAGGGTGTTCTTCATCGGCTAAAGGTGGAGCAAGTATATCAACATGTGTGCCATCAATTACACCTACATCTCGTGCACCTCATTTTTCATAAAAACTAAACAGAACAATAATTTTTAGGACGTTTAGAAAAGATATGATTGCCCTTGGTAAATATATGAACTGGGTGCTATCAATTAAACAAAATACATCTCCGGTTTCCCATTTTTTATCATAACAACAAAATAAGAATTATTTTTAGAATATTTTGATACAACATAATTACCCTTGCTTAACACGATTCTTCGATTCACAATCACTGGGAAATTTTATTCATTCAGGGAATAAATTGTTTGATATCACAAGACAGACCTGATGAACTATTCGACTTACTGAACTCTGACTAAGAGAAACAAAGCTATTAACACCAACACTATTCTGATAGCTGCCTGATGCTACGAAATTTAATGTTGTTAGGACCTGTAACAAATATATAATGTGCTCTGTATAGTTAATATGAAGGGCTCTATGCAAGAAGTCCCTAAGTCACTTTTTCATGTTCTGAGATATTTGAGATTTTATGTTTCAATTTGATCTGGAAATCACATTGTTTTGATTTTGACTAATCTTTTTTTCCTGAAGATTATTTGTATCATTTCTTATATTATCGCCAAATTTCAAGGTAAAAAATCCACACTTAATGCAAAAAAAAAATATAAACAATTTACACTTAGGTACTTTTTAACAAAATTACTGCAAACTTGTTTCAAAAATTTTATTTCAAGTAAAAATAGACCAGTGATATACGATAATAATAAAATAAACTTTCCCACAAACTTAATTTATTGTCATAACACGCAATAAAAGGTTTTTTCTGCTTAAACGTAATAATTTCAACAAAAAACTTATTCGAACTGTTCTACATCAGACTCTTGATCCTCTTCTCTTCCCAACTTCACGGATTCTTCGTCTAACACTTTATAAAACTCCCTGTTTTCCTCTGCTTCAATATAATGAACCAAAAATTTTATGTTTGCCAGTTTCTCTTCCTTCAGTTTTAAAAATTTATCGTATGCAAAACTTGGGATAATGTTGGAAAGAAGTCTCTGATATCCTACTTTGTATAAGTTGAAACAACTGCCATAATCCCCAGTCATAGCCTCTCTCAGTCTTGGTTTATCCGCAGCAGAAAAGATAACTGATCGGCATTTTGAAATTCCCGGTAAGAACGATTTTATTTTGTCACCATACAACTTTTTGTAGTCCAGCACTTTCAGTGTCGCAAAATTTCCTGTAATTTTGCTGCTTTTGGTCAATAAGGATTGTTCCAAGAACACTACTTCAAAGGGATCTTTGCATCGGGCATTTTGTATAAGCTGTATGTAATAGTCTGGGTTATCGACTTTTTCCCTTTTCACTCTCTTTTTTTCGATCAGGGCAAAACAGCGGTCTACAGGCATCATGGAATGTCCTGGAATAGGGTAGTATACCACAATACCTCGAAAAATTCCAGATGCACATAAAGAATCTAAATAAGTGAATAAATATCTGTTTTTGTTTTGCGAGAAACAGTTATCGCAGAAAATCGATAATTTCTCTTGTTCGTCGGTTTTATATTTTTTGATATAATAATTTAGAGCTGTGATAACCTCGTTCGGACCTTTAGTAGCAAAATTTTCCGTGAAGAGAAACATAGTGGCTTGATTACTGACAATATTATTGATTCCAAAATTATGTAGCCAAAGTTGCCTTTTGTAATATTCGTCGCCAATATTAGTTACCGGCAATGGCAAATTTTTTTGGAAGTCAAAACATATTGCTAACTCTTTGTTGCTTGCGTTTTCTTTTTTCTCTTTAAGAAGAGTAAAAAAAACCTGAGATCGACGAAGGTGTAACTCTCTAGCGGTACTGAGAGACATTATTTCATTTTCATTGTTTCGTAATTTTGCCGAGTTAAGATCCGCCATAAATTTTGTACAAGTTGCACATATATCTTTTCTTGGATGAGCAAAAGAATAGTTGAAATTTTCAACAAAAATTTTATGAAACATTCCATACTTCACTGGATTATCAGGAAAACATTGGCCATAGTTCTTATGGAGCTGAGATACTGTAAGATCAGACTGTAGATATTTTTTGCACATGTTTTGTGAACGACTATAATGTGATTCAACGGCTGGCAGATTTTTCAAAAAACTGTTAACTTTTTCAACTGTATCGGTAGGTAATTTATTTTTCCGGTTATGGTGCTTTCCTCTAAAATCTCTTACATCGTCTATGTCAAACTTTAAAATCTTCTTTCTGAGTCTATCTCTAGTGATTGCATGCATTGCAAGAAAAAAGTTTTGGCAAATTGTAACAGATTTGTTGTTGTCTACAACAGTATACTGAAAAACCTTTCGCGGAGGTTTATTTTTATTAGAATGGCGCGCAGCTGGTTTTGAACTGATGCGCCCTCGCAAGTACAAATTTTGTTCATTATGGTTACTTAAATTTTGGAAACGTTCACAAACTTGCTTATAGGAAATACCAGTGAACTTGGTTTTACACTTACAGCGACATTCTGGCATTTCACTCTGTATACGAGATTTTCTTAACTTTGACTTTTTGTTTTCTCTTTCCCATTTTTTTGGATCTGATCTTCTTTTCTTTGGTTTTGCTTTTTCTTCATCATTCCCATTTTCGTCTTCAGTAATAATCAGGTCATAATTCTCTACTGGACTTGCCCTAACCCTAACCTCATCAGGAGGCAGCCACACATCGTCATCATCGCTAGCTGGATAAGGTTCTATAAAAACAATACATTACTGTAATAGGTACTCATCTACATAACTTTTTAACATTGCAACTTACCTGCGATACTTTCATCACTGCTCATCTTAGAAAAAGTATTTATTTTGCGCTAGGTACAATAGGTAGTTGAGAGCTGTTTTAATGTAAAATGCAACTAACCACTTCTTTTTTACCTAGGGTATTCTTAAACATTTAGGTACTTCTTAAACACTTAGGTACTTTTTGCACAAAAATTCCTAAACCAGCTGAGAATGGGACATTTAAAATAACATGGTTAGGGGCCTTTTAAACGGAAACCAGCAAGTGGGATGGAAAGTTCATCCATTCTTATTAGAGATGGCGCTAATAGTACAAAATCTCTAAAATGTCACTTAGGGACTTCTTGCATAGAGCCCTTCATATGCATTTCAAGTGATGTTTATGATAATA
Source organism: Amphimallon solstitiale (assembly GCA_963170755.1). Classification (NCBI taxonomy): domain Eukaryota; kingdom Metazoa; phylum Arthropoda; class Insecta; order Coleoptera; family Scarabaeidae; genus Amphimallon; species Amphimallon solstitiale. Next base: position 20,058,571 of record OY720679.1, read on the forward strand.
ATCTTCAAATGTAATGGTATATTAATTTGTTTGTTCAATATGTCCATCCAATAACTGGATCAGGTTTGAACAGTCAAACATTTGTTTAAAATGCCTGTCGGGTATTTCAAAAGGATTTCCGTGATCTCAGTGGCGGCTGCTGCAGGGAGGGCAACGGGGCACTGCCCCCCGTGATAAACTTCTTTTAACAGATAAATTTAAATACCTAATTTGTATGTAATTTTTCTGATTTGTTTGATAACAAATAATATCCCTAGCAGCAAAACCAGTATATGCACACTTATCCTACATTAGTCAATATATATTTTTATCCTTCTCTAAAATTGTGATTTTGCTGCTTGGGTATTTTTTCGGAAGTAACAGTCCGTCTCTTCAGCGCGTTTAAAAATCACAGTCTGACGTAGGCTCCGGGGCATCTCGCGCCACTGCTCCGTTTGTACTAGAAATCGTGGGTATAAAAAGTGGCGCGAGGCGAGAGCGGTATATGTCACGACAGGGCACTAGACTGTGATGCCGGCTGGCAATGTAGTATATAATATCACAGAATAACAGAAGTGACAAAAGTCTCACTTGCATAATTCCGATATTTGTGCGCAAAATCGAACAAGCGCACATTTCAAAAAGGCGTTTTGTTGTTGTATAAATATAACCTGTCTAAGTTTTATAACTTATAAATTTACGAAAGAATAATAAGTAAAGGTGCCAGTAAGATTGTTGTTGATATAAATAATGGAAACTGTACGAAAGAAGAAATCTGGCGTATGTAGATGTTGTATTTTTACTTGTAAAAATGTTCAGCAACAAAATATATTCTAGTTTCTTTTCGTTTCTTAAAGAAGAATATCGGTAAGTTATAGATATTCAGTAACAGTTAATTTGTAATAATTCATCTTTTTTGTAGTGTCTTACAGTGGATCAACAGCTGTAACCGGAACGACCTAAGTAAAGATTTGTCAAAATTATGGCAAACAACATTTGTGTGTGGTAAACACTTTGAATCACACATGTGTTTAAATGATATAAGAAATCCAATGCAATTCCCGCATTATTTCTCTCACTCTGCATGGAAACACCAGAAAGAAACAGCTTTTGATGCAAAATTTCACACGGGTAGGTTATTTTTCATAAAAGTGTTTTTAATATGAACTGTCATAAAATATATGATCTTATTTATCATTGTTAAATATGTTTTGATAAGGTTTGCACTTATAATTAAAGTTTTTATTAAAGATGAAGCATGAAAATAAATACTTCTAATGTGGTTTTTATATTTTTATATTAGTGAAGGAACCTCCTTCGAAAATAAGAATTTTAGAGAACATCGTTATCTCTCACAGCCATGACCATATTTAAAAAAGAAATCAATTCAAACCTCACCGGTTAAGGAACTATCTACAGGTAAATGTTTATTATAAAATATTATTTTATAAGAACTAAGTATTATTTGAAATTTTAAAAGCATGCTGATTTCAAAATGTATTTTAGAATGTGGAAACTATGAATGTTCCTATATAGCACAAGTGATTTTGGATCCCAAAATTTAGCAGAAAGTGAACCACCTATAGGTATGACAATTAATATTTACAATACAAAATTATATTATGAGTAAAACATAAAATACGTTTAGTTGTTTAACTAAAGAATTCGAAGTCATTTTTGAACAAAAATTCAACACATATGTATTTAACCTACTTAGAACTTTTCAGTTACACACATACAATTAATTTGTTTTTAATGAAGTGTATAATTTTTTAATTGTATTTTAGCAGTTATGGAAATTCCTGCTACATGTGATGTTGGGGTTCAAACAGGAAAAAATCTCTCTGCCCATACACCCAGAAAGGAAAGACTGAGAAAATCTCTAAGGCCTGTATGAGACGATGCTAAATTGGTAAATTGGAATGGTCATAGTGTTTTTTAAGTTCTTATTGCATAAATTAAAAGATGTCCAGGTCACGTGTACAGGTGTCTGTGTTAATAGAGGAATATAAAAAATATCCTTGTTTATATGCAGTTAAAGATGCAAGGTATAAAAACAAACATGCTTGTGCCACAGCAATAGAGGCAATTAAAAATGTAGTGACAAAAATAAAACCAGGAGTGTCTATATCAGATATTAAAGCTAAATTTCATGGTCTAAGAAGTAATTTCTTAAATGAACATAGAAAATATAAGGAGTCTCAAAAAAGTGGTGCAGGAGAAGATGATTATAAAGGTTAACTGTGTATCCTAATGAATCAAAGAATTTAAAACTCATTTCTCGAAGAGCAACCAACCTTTCAATTACGATATCACTAAAATTACATCACTACATCATACTAAATTTGATATGTAATAATGCATACGTGTCATACAGGAGTAAGGCAATAATATCAAAATTGTATGCTAAATTAAAGCAGAAAATTTTCGTAATAATTTACATGGAAATTTTTTGTAAAATTTAGCATCGTGTCATACAGGCCTAAAACAGCATCGAGTTGTAGCTACTAAATCTAAAATGAAATCCTATCCTAAACAGGAGAATTTACAATATTTTCTAGGGCTTTGTGGCAGCTATTTATTAAAAGAACTGGCAACTGTTGTTAAATTTAATGCAGTTAATAAAAATAAGAATATTGCAATATTGTTTTTCAACTTTGAAGAGAATAAAAACATTTTCTAGAAATACCATGCAGGAAAGCAGACTATGTGCCTCAGCAATGTGTTCCATTGAAAAACAAAATCAACACCAAACTTCAATGAATTAGTTATTAATCATTTTGCTAATCGTAAGGAAAGGCGAATGGATTTTATTTTCAAACAAGTTAATTAAATAACACATTGAGTTTATCTTTTTGTTTGTATTTAATTTTTGATATTAAACACTCAGACACACCCCCCCGGTGCCCCCCCCGTCCCAAAAAATCACGGGCCGCCACTGCGTGATCTCTTAAACGTTTTCGGAATATACGTATATATTTTCTAAAATAAAGAAAATAGAGTATATTATGTATACTCTATATATTTTATATTATCGATTACCTACCTGTTGTGATCTTCATCTATTAATAATGCTATAAAGCCATTCCTATTTGCAAATATAAAACAATAATAAATATAACGAATAAACAAACAGGAACAGTATATTAACAATAATTATATAATAATAATAATATAACCACAATATAACCTACAAAACCTTTACTCACGAACGTTTTGACACTTCTACATCACTAACTCTAAAAATGTTCGAGAATCGTCATATAACGTCACTCCGTTGCCAGGGACTACGATAACCGAAGCTTCCAAGAAGGTTTCAGAATTCTACTATTAGCCTAAAGTAGCGTTGTCATTTCAATTTCATATAAACCTATATAAATAGGTATATATACACTGAGAGAAATAAAATGTTCAGTCAACCAATTTCTAGTTGACTCAATAGTTTTCGGTGTTGAGTCAACTAGAAATTGCTTGACTGAACATTTATTTCTCTCAGTGTAGAAATACCTTCTGGGCTACTTATCTTCAATGGTTATCTACTCTACGTTTCCTCTTGGCCTGGCATTTTTAGGTTGACTATTTATCATATTAAGATTTGATTGTTCTGTCTGTTTGAACATTTAGCAAATTCCTTTTTGTGCTTGCAGTGATTCTGGTCTATCTCTTCGAGCACTATTCGACTAATAGAAGACATTTTTAGCTAAAGCAAACGTTTATTTTAAAAGAATAGTTATTGGGAATAAGGGTGCTTGAACAAATCAAACTAATTATTATATGTAATTTATTTATTATTAACATTTTTTTATTCTAGTGTATGTACAGAGCATTTATTCGTAATACCACAATAAACAGGCACAATTCTCTGATGAAAATCACATTAATATAATCAAATAAGGAATTCTATATAAATATACAAAAATATATCTATCAATTAGAAAATATATATAGTCATTTAATAAATTTCCATTGAGAGTAGTAGTAAAAGTATTATACGATAAATTACTAACGGGTTGTAATGAAAATATTAAAGATGCTTAAATATTATTATATTTAAGGTGTAAAGTTTTTAACATCTCTTACATAATTAGGAAAACAATTGGTTCTTATGCATCTCACCTTGTCGATATACATTCATTTTCGCAATCGTGTTAATTAGCCTTCTAATTCAGATATCGATTTTGTTAAAACTCTTGAGTCTTCTTTATAACGACGGTGCCGTCCTTTAATTCGATTGAGAAGTAATTGTGCCGGAGGGTATCGTTCCACACCATTACAATTTATCGTACCACCTTTAATTAAGTACTTAGGTTCTCCAAGGAAAATTAAGAAGCACTATATTGTTACGATTTAGTTATACCGTATTACAACGTTCGATATCCATTCGATGAAATGGTTTCATCACGTTTTTGTAATTATTTTTCGTTGTTTTAATTCATAGAAATGATAATCGTTTAGACCAGTTACAAGGGAGATTTGAACAACACTAATTTTGTTTTGACGATTTTAATTTTCATAAGAAATGGAAAATGAGATAAATCAGTTTTTAATATTATTTATTTACGCAGGTAGGAAATATTATATTGTGTGTAATATGACGTACAAATTTCAACAAGACCCAAAAAAGAGAATTTCTAATCTTCACCGCAATTATTTTCAATATTACATTGTAGAGACACATTTTCTAGGAGTTGCTCATAGTAGTCCATGTGGACTAGAAAGAATACTGAGGAATTTTGTGAAAAAAGAAGAAATTCCATGATAGAAACGTAAAATGATTGATTATAGGAAAAAAAATTAAAATAAAGGAATCTAACAAGTCATTATTGAGCGTTTAAAATGTTTGGTAAGACAATATAACGAAAAGGTTATTTTTGCAGCGAATTCATCTTCACGAAGTTGTATAAAATTTATTTAGTTGGATATCCTGAATTACATCTGAAATTGCCGTTTTTTTAGAAACTATGGGTATTCCATATATCTTTTCAAATATTCCTTGTGTACAGATCCTTGTTTAAAATGCCTGCGAATAAAATAATTAAGTGATACATAAAGGAACCTATAAACACAAAAAACAAAAAGATTCATGATTTAAAAGGTGTCTTCGTTGGAGTGCCAAAATTACCCGATTAATTCGCATATTTTTCACAGCAACTGAATGTTTTCAACGTTACAATTCTTAGAGAAAATTCAAACATTCGATTTTACACAAACTATGTATTTTGATATATTTGGGAATATACTGAATTTCCAAACATTCAAATGGATTTGTGTCTGCTATTTTACAGAACTTAAGTTCTCATAAGTTTTCAGAACCGTTGAGCAAGTTCAATCGCTTGGATATCGATTAGGAGAGCTGAACAAGATTTGCAATTTTCTGACCCTCTATTATCAACTGCCAAGTAGCTCGATTACACGAGTGACCCCCTTTACGTAAAGGCAGGAAACAGGAATGTCTAGATTTCAGTAAATATTAAAAATATTGGAATTGCGATATTATGCCATTATAATGAATGAGATATATATTGCTTATTCAGAATGTGTTATTAAAACTACTTTCAAATAATAAGTATAAATTAAGATTTAGTTGCTGTAAGTATAATCCCCCCCCCCCATTATTATTAACAGCCAAGCTGCTCAATTTCAGGAGTGAGCCCCTCTAAGTAAAAGCAGTACACATTTCAAATGTTTGAAATTTCCAGAAGGCAAGTGAGGCAAATTAATTGCAATTTGCCTCACTTGTCGGCTGGTTATAAATATTGTCCTTTTTATTCAAGTGGTATTTCACAAGTATACTTTTATTGCCTCTTTGTTTTTGAATACAATATTTATTGCTCGTGTTTTACCTATATATTTAAATTACAGTCAATTATTCAGGGTTTCTTTAAAACCCTGAAATATATGTGCTACTATGCACATATCTAGCAACAAGTTATGAAATACAGTATTAGCTTGGTAATATTGGCTTTAATTTCGAAAGTTTTAGTATATGTATAGGTATATGACATAATATATTAAATATTTTCTTCGATATGTTATCTATTTTCGTGTAGATAATAAAATAAGTACTGATTGCTTATAGCAAAGAACAACGATCAGGAGAAGTGAAAAAGGCAGTGTGATTATTTCTTCGGTGGGCGGAGCGAGATTCATGGTTTAGTCGTCATTGTCACCAATGGTACGCGGTTCCTGGTCTGCCTGGTGTTTCCTGTCCTTGGTTGTAATGTACTTGGTAGTTTACCACTCAAGTTAGTCGAGATGAAAATGGGACACGAAACATCAAGGGATTCGACTACACTATCGTTTCTCGTTGATCGTTATTCTCTGCTTATAGATTGCGTGAGTTAGCAGGCATAGATATTATTGTATATGGAAGTGCTCATTAAATCCTTGGTATCAAAATCCCTCCACGGAAATATACAGGGTGAGTCATCTAAGCGGGTAAGGCCGATTATGCCTTTATGAGTAAAGATATTTCGAAGCGGTTTTTTTCATGTGATAGCTGTTCATTAGGAGCACATTTTAAAAATATTTTGTATTATACAGAGTGTTCCATAACTTGGTGGCTAACCATAGTTATAGTTTTTTAAATAGAACATTCTATATATTATTGCATTTTTGAATTCCCCGTATAATTTTTAGTCAAAAAGTTATAAGATAGTATAGGCCTAAAGTGTAAAGTTTTTGACTTATTCCCATTTTTCTGAAAAATTCAATGTTTGTATAAAATTATATTTCTCGAAAACGACGTATTAGATCCACAAAAATGTTTGCAGTATTGTTTACGATAAGAGGTCCTAATAGAAGCATGTTTTATTTTTTTACAGTTACTAACTGCATGTGCAGGAAACTGGATTAAAATTAGATGACACGTTTTTGTATAAAAGTCAATTTTTTTAAATGGAACATCATGTAAATCAGTTCATTTTTGAATTGTTTATTAAATTTCATGTCAGAAACATATAAAACGTTAATACTTTAAAAGTGACTATTACAGAGTTATTGTCGTTTTTTGATATGCTTTTGTTAGTTTTTACAAAAAAGACAATTTTTTCATAAAAAATATATTATTATTTCATTAGTATATTATTTCATTTTTGAATTTTTTATTAAATTTCACATCAAAAACATGTCAGACGTTAATACTATAAAAGTGACTATTACTGAACTATTGTCTCTTTTTGATATAATTTTGTCAGTTTTGAGGTTTTAATTAATATAGTATAGTACTGACAAAATTGTATAAAAAAGAGACAATAGCTCAGTAATAGTCACTTTTAAAGTATTAACGTCATACATGTCTTTGATGTGAAATTTAATAAGAAATTCAAAAATGAAATAATATACAGGCTGTTCCATTGCAAAAAATTGACTTTTTTGCAAAAACTAACAAAAGCATATCAAAAAACGACAATAACTCTGTAATAGTCACTTTTATTGTATTAACGTCTTACATGTTTCTGACACGAAATTTAATAAACAATTCAAAAATGAACTGATATACAGCGTGTTCCATTTAAAAAAATGACTTTTATACAAAAACGTGTCATCTAATTTTAATCCAGTTTCCTGCACATGCAGTTAGTAACTGTAAAAAAATAAAACATGCTTCTATTAGGACCTCTTATTGTAAACAATATGCAATAAATTTTGTCCATCTAATAGGTACGTCGTTTTCGAGAAATATAATTTTATACAAACATTGAATTTTTCAGAAAAATGGGAATAAGTCAAAAACTTTACACTTTAGGCCTATACTATCTTATAACTTTTTGACTAAAAATTATACGGGGAATTCAAAAGTGCAATAATATATAGGGTGTTCCATTTAAAAACTATAACTATGGTTAGCCACCATGTTATGGAACACTCTGTATAATACAAAATATTTTTAAAATGTGCCCCTAATGAACAGCTATCACAAGAAGAAAACCGCTTCAAAATATCTTTACTCGTAAAGGCACAATCGGCCTTACCCGCGTAGTTGACTCACCCTGTATATATATAATATGGAATGACAAACTGATTTAAAATGGCAATTAATCATAAGAACCTATTGTTTGTCTATATCAATTCTTTAATATTACGGGAGTATTAAGAATGTCAGTACTCTTATTTCTTTGATTCTAAGAGGATGTTGAACTTATGGTAGATAAAAGAAAAACTGGGCGTTCATATCTCTTGTGTAGCAGCATATGTAAACTGTTTACATTCAAAACGTAGCAAATATTTTTTCTTAACTATAGCGTCCCTGATTTGGTCAAAGCATTAGGTGAATAAACCTAGTAGATATAGCAGAATCGGGCAGCATTGCAATTTCAGTTAGAAAGATCTTCTGGTCTGAAACAACAAGTTAACATAGCTATGTGACAGAATTATCAATATATCACTCAACGGACAAGAAAAAGTAAGGAAAGAACGTGCCAATGAAAGTTCGTTGTGTTTGGAGGAGGATTTTTCTAACTTGATCTGCCGCCCGATTGTCTCTGCCTGTTTCTCTTTGTTCAAGGCGCAGAAAAAAAAACATTATTAGTGGTCATATATTATAGTACTGATGATGATTAACAAAACGAAAATGTGTGTGTGAGTTGTGTGTGTGTGTGTGTGTGTTTTGCGGATTGCTATCAAATAATAGTTATGTTCGTTCACTACACTAACAGCAGATTGCACGCCCAACATTTTTACACTATACAAACTTTTGAGTGTGTGTGTAGTTTAGTATATTACAATACCAGTATTAGTCTTTTTATGTATTTGTTAGTAGCTTGTTTATTGTAATAGAGCTTATTAAATTTTGGTTCGATTGAATACTTCAAAAAAGTTCAATTTTAAGTTAGGAAATAGAAACTATTCTACAAGCTCGACAATAATGGTGATTTAGAAGATCCAAGGTGAAGCTGAAGTTCTTTCTCTGAACAATAGCAAATGATGTGCTACATTAATTGTTGCACTTGCTAAACAATGAGTACAACAAAGAGCGAAAATTTAGTAACAAAGAAAGTGGTGTTCCTACACTAACTATAAATAATCAAAACTCGTATTGTACTGTTTGCCACCAAAAAAATCTATTGTAGCATTTAGTATAATAAAGTACATGCAAAAACTGTAGTTAGTGCAGAAGCAAAACAAAACATATTTTTTTACTGCTTCTGCGTTCATCTCTTTCTGTTATAAATATGTGCATAGCATAAAAACTAATTATGGCGAGTCATAGCCAGAATGGGGTAATTGGAGCAATGAGAAAATCATAAAATTTATACAATAACTGAACATTTTTGAATAAAATATTCTCTTGCAACAATCAAATTTATTATGGACAAATAACATTCTAGCACAGATTTTATATCTGATAACAAAACATAATGCCTTCTAGTACGTTATTAAATAAAGTCCTTGATAAAACATCACCTCGTCTCACTCCTACATTAAATTCAAAGTCATCAGAAATTCCTCTTCGAGACAAAACGGCTGCTTTTGACTCTTCCATCGTCATTTGCCTTAATCTAATCAATCTATTTGGTATCAAATGCCTATCTAAAATTTATGTATGTTATGTGCAATGCTATATTATTTTCATATGCTCTTTCAATAATATGATTCATAGTGTAAATAGCATCTATTGTAGTTCTACCTTGTGTAAATCCGTACTGGTAATTTCCAGTTGCATCTTCTGTGTACATCTTTTTTATGGATCAGTGTTGTTATGAGCTTATATGCAACGTCAAGCAGCGTCACTCCCTGTAGGTATTCCATCTCGTTGGATGTACCATTTTCGGTATTGTCACTTTAGTCCAAGGTTCCAATTTTTGGGCATACTTTCTTGTACCCATAATTACCCAATGAAGTCATATAATACATTTCTTAACTCAATTCCCCCATTTTGTATCATCTCCTCATCTGAATGAGCGTACTCCTGGTAAAATTATTGTCTGCATCAATTAGGGGACGTCCATTAATTACGTAATATGTTTTTTTTTAAATTTGGACCCCCTTGGTGAGGTTTGGTAAGTGTGGTAGAACCCCTCCCCTCTCTCGAGAGATTTACTTTATAATTTCTAAATAATTAAATATATATCTGGAACGCATGAGCTGATGTTATTGTGTTTCATATTAAAGGTTGTCCTATGCCTGGGATTGATTTTGTAATACAAAATTTTATCTGTCATATTAAAGTATGTTCTCTAAATTAAAAAGTTGACGTGAGATTTACATAGAGCCCCCCCCCCACGTTGACTGAAATTTGGTGAGATTTTACCAGACCCCCTCCATTTTGAGCTTACGTAATTAATGAACGCCTCCTAATGAAAGCCCTTTCTCATATAATACTTGTGGTTTTTTTTTCTCAATAGAGATATTGCACATACCTACATGCAATGCTTGGTGTGATATTTTTACGGTTCGTCTATTGTTAATTCGTTTAGTTTGATAACCGACGTATAATCTGCTCCTAGTTGTTATCTTTGAGTGGATTTCTGCCAAAATTAGTGTGTCTTCAGAATATTCATTGAACTTTAAGACTCTGCTCATATTGTGAACATATTTTTCCCATCCTCTTCAGTTGACCATATAGCTATTATTGAGTGGGAGTAGGTGGAATTGAAGTTAATGTATTGCCTTGTGTTTGTTTTAATGATTTAAATCTCACACTAGTCATCAAAATAAACAGAAGGCATTGTGTTATTAAAAATCTATGAAAACTTATTTCTACTAGCAATAGTAGTTTGTCAATATCAATAATTTATATACTCATGAAGCATCTTCACACATTATTAGCTGAACCACATTTATACCCCAGCACATATAATTAATTTTTGAATTCCTGTATTTCTTTTATTCCATATTATATACATTTACAAACATCACAGTGTTTGTAGAGATTTGTATCAGATTTTGGTGGGTTTTAGGAAGTATTAGCCTATTTTTTCTTAATGATGTCATTTCGCCAATATTTTCTACTAATTACTTACCACCAATTAAAAAAAAATCCGACTGCTCTTACCGAAACACCTGGTATATTTTTTCAGATTAAACACACTACCATTACTCCCAATTAACATGATCGACTTTTTCAATATTCTTTATTAAATTTCTTTTGGAATATTTCTATATAAAATAGATTTAATCGTTGATCAATTTATTTTCTATAATCTTAGCCATTTTGCATTCGTCTCTGATATTCTATTACTGGACTTTTACATTATAAATTAATACATGTTGAAGAACGTTTTGAGTGTAAATTGAATCTTATGCTGCTCTTATTTATGATTTATTTTGAATCTGTAATAGCCACCTTGGATATCTTTGTGTAAAAATTGTTCATATATATTATGTCTTAAATAAGCTGTTCTCTTTAGAGATTTTAGATATGGTAAATGCTACGGGGTTGGGAAAATGTTTGTAATTTCAAAGATAACTTAAGAGCATTATTTGATTTACGGACTTCCACAACGAAACATATCTACATAGTCTGAATTTTTTTTCTTATTTTGGGACCTACGTTTTTGTAAAAGTAACAGCAATATATTTTCAACAAAAATTTTATATGTTTATATACATCCTGTTTATTTTCTGCTGAATAATATTATTTTTCTAATAAAAATAATGTATAATAAATTAATGTATTTTTTATAAATTTGCCCAGTATGCATCCTGTTCATATGCAGGAAGTAGATGTGATTAAGAAAATTATTTTAAAAGAATAATTAATTACAGCAGCCTCGAATTGTATGAAATGAAGAAAATTGAAAATGATTGCAAATAATTTAATTTATTATCTATAAGTATCCTTAATATTTGCACAATTATGCGTAACAAGAAATATAACAAAATTGAAAAAAAAACGTGAACATTATAGGAAAAATAATGGCAGTGATGAACATATAAAAAGGTATTCTTGTAAAATTATTATTATTCTTTTACTTTTATATCGTTTTTATAGCTACCCATTGGATATATATATGTTAGATATGGACGGAAAGCATTTCCTAGGAAATACTTCAATATTTCTCTAAAAATACGAAAAACAAGTACATAACGCATTTTGTTGATAATACTAATATGATAATGTTTATGTACAATTCTGTTAACCAGTTTTCAAAACAGCAAATGATGCTTATAAATTACGTTAAAAATTACAAATATTTTCCTGTATATACTTCACTTCATATACATTATACAATATCTAAGACCTCTCTGGAAAAGACTATAATTTTGATCTTTTTTTTACATTCTTGTCATTATCCCATAAATGTTCCCATAATTTCTTCTATAATTGATTAATTATTAAAGTAATTTTCATCATACATAAATAAAACTAACACATTCATCTTTCATTCCTCTTATTTTTATTTCCGCCATTTTACGGTTAAATAAAAGTCGGCGGAAAATTAAAAAATATTTATAATTTTCCTTTTAAAAAATTAAAAAGTTAGTGGCGTCACTGTGAGAGTTCTTGCACAAAAGTACATTCACGTATTGGTCTGGTATCTCTTTTTGTCATTCGGCTAAAAGAAAATTGGTTTTAGTATTTTTTCCAGTCACTGTGACGTCACAAACTAATCGGTATTCACAGGTTTCGTCTTCAATAATAGTTCTTTTGTAAGAGTATAAACACGTAGGTTGTTCGTTTTTGCGTCGTTTCTATACAAAACAAGTTAACATTAAAATATATAATGAATTACTATTTAATGATAGGGTCGATGTGAATTTTCAAATTACAATATTAAAATATAAATGACGTGGAATTGCAAAAATAATTTGATACACATTATTTTTTGGTAGTATTGAATATAAGATTAAGTGTAAGGTTATTTTACTATACCATGCAAGTCTTTAGTAGTATATGTATCTCAGATTTCCATCTGCCCCTTGTTTCACTTATACCCTTTACTCGTGATAAATGGTTGAGTTAGTACGTTTCTGGTATACTGCTAATATAATGTGCATACTATACGTGTATAATACTGAACAAATATTCCAGATAGTCTTCTTTTTAGAAACTTATAATTTAATTTTTGGGAGGTTATAAAATAACTTATGTCTTTGATGCATCAGATATAATAATCCAGTTAACAAGTTAATTAAGCCAAGACTTATTATAGATCTTTATGTGTCTCATGCCGTAGTATTTAGTAAGAATATACTTGTGCCTCGCTTGGAAAATTATTAATAATTTTGTTATAATATAACATAGTTTTAAGTAGGTACACTAGTTCTTTTTTGATGAAGTAAGAGCCCTAGCATTGTCGTAAAGAATTAAATAATACTATTACTTTAGTTGCTGCTTTGGCTGTTTTCTAAATATATCACAAACATACTACAGTGAGTCCCTGTAGTCCAAGACCATGATATCATAGTGAAAAAACTTTGCCTCGAATCAATTTCACAAATATTTTCATTGGTACTTTTGTGCGCAATTATTGTTATGTGAAAATGAGCAAAAAGTGCAAACGAAATATGACTCAATGCAAATAAAATTAGAAGCAATAAGGAGTACAGCTGAAGGTGAAACCATAAAAATACTCGCATCTGAATGCTGTGTAGAAGTTACCGGCGATTGCACCGAAATAGGCAGACATTATTGCACTCACTGTGTAGAGAATTAATCACAGCAATCATTGAGGAGTGTTGAATATGATAAAACTAGTGAGGCTCTTTTTCGTTTCTTTACTCAACAAAAAGTGAAATAATAGTGAAATGCTGGAAGAAGTTACAGCCAGAGTAGAAATGTGAGGCTAAAGAATACGACGAAGAAATACATTCCTATCTAACAAACCTTGTACAAAATTGATCGGGAATGGAAAATTGTGATAAAACAATTTTCTCAAAAAATGTGAAAATTCTTGTAGAAAATTTTGAGGATGCAAATGATGAGCACACAATTGAAGTTCAACTAGAGAAAATAATCAGTCATAATGACAGTACAATCAGTCGCTTTCGAAACTTCAGCAGAACAACAAGAAGACAATCCAAAGATTTTCTGTTGATATGAAACGATATCAAGTGGGAAAATGATTTTGAAAATTTCTTGAAATAAAAATGGCGTTTCTATAATTAGATATATATGTGACCAAAATACAATTTTAAATATTTTTTTGCTCACCTCTGCAACGCCTCCGTATACTTCTAGTATTCAAATTACGGAAACTCAACTATACTATGAATTTTGATTTTAAATTTACATTATACAGTTTTTAAAATGATGAAATATTCATTATTATATCAATTTATATACAAAAAAAAAGAAATTAATTAATGGACACAATTTATTCCATTAATGATATGTCCAAATAAATGATATGACCGATACTTCATCATGAATATTTAAAATATTTTTTAAATTTAAAATATTACTTAAAACGTGTCAAAAACTGGTATGCATCTAGAGCAAATTCAGTTCCCAACATGACATTATTAGATAGTATTCCCAAAATACCTAAATTATATACAGTGAAACTTCCCTTAACGGGCACTTCTATTAGCCGAGCACTTCCCTTAAACGGACATTTTATCCGGTCCCGAATATATTAGTAGGGAATTCCTAATAAATCTGTTTCTCTTATGCGGATACTCCTTTGAACGGGCGCGGACAGTTATTTAGCTGCTTTTGGACCGCAAAGTTTCCATTAAACGGACGCGAGAATCAAGACATAGTAATTCTGTCCGGTAAATCCCCTGCCTTCGTCGATGATTTAATTTGAACAGTATAGATATTTGTTTAGTTCGCAAGTCATCTTCGTCTGGATGTGTTGTGTGAAAATATATATGTATGTATTTGAAATAATTTGAAACAGGGTTATTTTTTCGGGCACTACCATCAAAGACGATGGCATTAAAAGGCGAAAAATGTGTGGGCGGCAAGTTATCGAAAGAAAGATTAACTATATATAATGCACTGTGTGAATATGGCAGGGGAGAAAGAAAAACTGTTGGTTATCGGAAAATCAGCACGTCCTCGCGCATTTAAAAATATTAGCATTGCTCTTCTTCCAGTCCAATGGTATTCAAATAATAAGGCTTGGATGACTAATTCTATTATGACAGAGTGGTTGCGTGAATTTGATCGGAAAATGATCGATCAAAACAGAAAAGTTTTATTATTTCTGGACAATGCAGCTGCCCATCCTAAGGACGTACAGTTGCAAAATGTTAAACTCGTTTTCTTACCGCCAAATACGACAGCTTACTGCCAACCGCTAGATCAAGGCATTATAAAAATGTTGAAAACTTGGTACCGACATTTAATACTAAAACACATCTTATCGCAGTTTGAGAGTTCTGATTCTGTACATAATTTAACCAATTCTATTAGCGTATTAGATGCGATTTATTTTATGAAAAAAGCTTGGGATGATGTCTCATCTGATACAATTAAAAGTTGTTTCAAGAAAACAGTATTTCAAGAAGTAAATGAGGAGTGTGAAAGTGATCAATTTGATCCTGAAGATGAAATTCCTTTATCTAAAGTGGCTGAAATGTGTACGCTAATGGGACAATTAGGAAGTAATGATGTACAGGAATTTATAAATATTGACGCCAATTTGTATACAGAAGACGATAATCCAGATTATATTTTGCCCGATAATTTAGAAAACGAAAGTCAAAACAGTGATGATGAAGAACATGAAACAGAAATTCCTAGAACTAAAGATTATGAGAAAAGAATAGTATCGTATAAAGATGGTCTACTGGAAATGAAAAAACTAAAACAATTTTGTGTTGAAAAAGATGATGTACAAGCATTTGGTATGCTTAGTGAGCTATCATTACATTTTGAAGCAAAATTGGCATGTAATACACACAAGCAAACTTCCATTTTAGATTATTTTGTAAGATAGTATATAAATTGTATATGTACCTTACCTACATATATTCCTATTATATGTATGTAAGAAACTATATCTCAGAAGTTGAAAATGATATTAAGGTTGATCCAAGTAAATTGTGGAAATTCTTGAATGATAGACGTAAGTCAACAAGAATCCCTGGAAAGATGTTTGCAGATAATTATGAACTTAATGATCCAACTGAGATTGTTAATGCTTTTGCTACTACGTTTGCTGATGCTTATATAGGTGGTGGGGAGTTTTCTGTTTCCGATGATTATAATCACTCATTGCCATTTTCTTTTTCTACTATATCAGAAGATGATCTCATTGCTATTCTATCATCTTTCTCTTCAAAATTTACTTCTGGTGATGACGCGCTACCCAGCTTCCTCATACGCGATTGTCGCTATGTTTTTGCATCTCCCTTAACTACAATCATCAATTTATCTATTAAAACAGGTGCCTTTCCGAGATGCTGGAAGCGCTCCAGAGTCTGTCCAGTGCATAAGAAAGGCGATACCTCTTCTCTATCTAACTATAGACCGATTTCCATCTTATCTAATTTTGCAAAATTGTATGAGCGTGTGCTGTACAAACAAATATACAGTCATATAATTTCCTTCATATCTCCTGATCAACATGGATTTATTGCTCAACGTTCCACTGTTACAAATTTGTGTACTCTTTCACAATACGTTAGTGAGGCTTTGGATAAACGCGGTCAGGTTGATGTAATATACACAGATTTCTCTCGTGCATTCGATACGGTTAATCACAGCATTCTTTTACAAAAACTTGCATCACTTGGCTTTTCTCCGTCAGCATTGAAATTGCTTCAGTCCTATCTGCAAGATAGAATCTTCTATGTGTCATATAATGGATACTGCTCCAATGAATATATCGCTTCTACAGGTGTCCCACAGGGTTCTAATCTTGGCCCGTTGTTATTTGTGATTTTTATAAATGATTTTCTTCTCAGTTTAAATTGTCCAGTTCTTGCATATGCTGACGATATAAAGATCTTTCTGGAAATCTCTTCACCCGATGATCCCATACATTTGCAGAACAATCTTAATAAAATAATTGTGTGGTGCGATGATAACAAGTTAACTTTGAATGCCTCTAAATGTGCGTCGGTATCCTACACCAGGAAAAACTTTCCGTTGGAAACAATATACTCAATAAAGGATTATGTACTCGAAAAAAAGTCAAAAATCAAAGACC
This sequence comes from Amphimallon solstitiale, assembly GCA_963170755.1. Lineage (NCBI taxonomy): Eukaryota > Metazoa > Arthropoda > Insecta > Coleoptera > Scarabaeidae > Amphimallon > Amphimallon solstitiale. The sequence goes on from OY720679.1 coordinate 20,075,598, forward strand.
TAGGTGTTGTTTTTGACTCCACATTAGCATTTGTTGATCATATTGAGTTAGTATGTGGTACTGCAAGCAGGGCGCTGGGATTTATTATGCGTGCATCCAAATACTTTCGGGATATTCAGCTGTTGAAAATATTATACTCTGAGTATGTTCTGAGTAAAATGGAATATGCTTGCATTGTATGGTACCCCATTTATGCGCGGCACTGCATGGCTCTTGATCGCATCCACCGACGATTCCTGAAATATTTATCCTTTAAACTGGATGGAGTTTATCCTGCGGTTGGTACATGTCAGGATGAATTGCTGCGGCGTCATGGACTGCAATCACTATCTGAGAGAAGGGAAGCTCACTGCCTGCAGTTTATTAGCAAACTGGTTCGTGGTGGGGTCGATTGTGCTGCTCTGCTATCTGCTGTGGCATTTCGAGTACCAAGGCTATCGTCGAGACATGGGTCTACATTCAGCACGGCGACTTCAAGGACTAATGTCTTACAGCGTTCTCCAGTGTCAATAATGTGCCGTTTAGCTGATCGCCGGCTTGATGATGTTTTTGTTTAGCTTTTGTGCATCTTATGTTTATGTTTAGTTTATTTTATATACCTTCTTTTTTCTTTTTATATTATCTATATTTGTTCAGTAATTGGAATTTATTCTGTTGGACAATAAAGATCTATTATTATTATTATTATTATATATAAATGTGCACATAGCCGTTTGAGTTTTATTTAGCAAATAAAGTTATAAGTATATAATTTTACACTGTGTGTTCAAATGAAAGTTTAGCTTTGCGTTTCTACTTAATTTTTCTGTCTTCTCTGATAAACGGGCACTTCTTTTAAACGGGCAGTTTTGTCGGAACGAACAGTGTCCGTCTATGGGAAGTTTCACTGTATATTATATTTTATTTAATTTATTTTTGGAATTTTATTTAATATAGAAGAACTAACTGCTTAGTTACAATATAATAAATAAACAACTGTGGTACTTTAAGTATAGACTTATTTATGGTGCTATAACAATTATTATATTATAAGTTTGTTAAATTATCAATATTAGCTGTAACGTACATTAGCAATTGCAATATAAAGATAGAGGGTAAAATGCCTTATTAGACCACTATTCTTCAATATAATAATCAAATCTGGAATTTGAGAAAGTTGCGTTTTATGTCATTAATGTTGTTCTTTCTTACGAAATATTACGTAATTCATATTCGTGTGCAGCATTTCAGATATGTTATTTAATAGTGTTATGGCTGTGATTTCCATTAAAAATGTTTATGTGCAGTTTCAAGAACTTTGGGAGCTGAAATAAATATAATAAGATTGTTTAAATCTTCATAAAACTGTTTAAATTTCTCGCATAATAAAAACAGATTTGGAAATGGATAAAGATTATTATTTTTATCACGTTATCGTATCGTAATGTTCTGTCAAAAAAATCTGTCTTTCTTTTATTTTCAATAGTAAAAAGTATAAAAACATTAAGGCCACTAATTGACTCCATGTATGTACATACGAGTATACCGTACTTGAATTATATATCAATTTTGAAGTATATTTAGGCATTAGACGTGCTTCACAAAGACATTGACATATTGAAATCTTAAATATTTAAGTTTGAATAAAGCTTCTCTTCCACTACATTCGGGAATAAATATTTTACTAGGCGGAAGTAATTTTTCAACGGTCTTCTTTTTATTAACACACTTTTAAAGTAAGTTGCAAACGCGCCACCGGTAATGCATACTATATTTGTTCAATTTTCTCGCCAAGTTCTTCTCTTCAGTTTATCGCACTTCGATGATGATGGATGACGTGTGCATTCGAAGACCAATATTTCTTACTGAATGAAATGTGAATTTGAATACGGAGAGAAAGAGAGGCTGTATTTTACGTTTAGGTGAAAGGTTTTCTCATATTCCACGATATTTTGAAATATTACTTCTTTGTATCGGAATATTCCATTAACACAAAGGAGTAACAAAGAAGTGAAGAATAGAAAGGATATGTCTAATATTCCGGTAAGTATAATATTTTCATAACAATAAGTAATTAGAAAAATTGACGAATTATTTGCCTTACGTTTTTGACAATCTCAGAAGTTATTATTAATTTCATTCATTATAGATTGACTTTTTTGTATTCGTATGCGCTTTTTTTGTCTTTGAAACTGATATATATATATATAGTTATAATCACTGTGTTCAATTGTAATACTTCGATTTTTATCTTCTTCTACACACTCTTTGAAATTTTTTGCCTTGAAGTGTTCAAACATTCAATAGTAAAATTTTATAATTTATTGTTTGGAAGTCGGACGTGTAATTTATATTAAACATTTTTTATCTTATAAACCGATATTTTAACAATGATTTATCTTATAAGTTGTAACGGTCAAGCCGTAGGCACGGCAAGTGTTGATTCTACTGCGATTATGGAGAATTTGATCTCAGGTTAATCAATAGCCCCTGTAGGATAGTGGGCAAACGTCGGCAGAACTAGAGGTGGCGACATTTTTTCAGCCCAGAAAGTAAAATATTGTAATCAAACAAGCCCACAGAGAAAGAAAGGCAAATATTCGGCGCGACTGGTAAACATCGTAAAGCAATAAATCATCCATTCGTTCCACTGCCTTTATATGTACTAAGAAGAGACAGAATGTCTATCGAATGTTCTACAAACATCGAGAGGAAGATGGAGTTGACGCGAATGCTTCCAGATGTTTCGTATGTGTATATAAGGCGGCTGGGTCACCGATGGATGAGTAATTCCGGAATAAGAACTTCCTTAAGTAGTAGTCGCGCGGAACAGACGAAGTAAAAATAAATTTAAGAAATAAATAAATAGTTCTTTGAGTGGTAGTCGAAGAATAAATATAAATATAGTGTAATAAAGACATAAATATTACCGTGTTATATAAATAGAAGTGATTTAAATATACGGACATAAATATTAGAGTGTTATATAGAAATAATTACCTGTGTTAATTTAAATCGTAGTAGTTTAAGTGTGATACATTAGTTTTATATTTTTATATTGTAATTCATTTTAAGTGTATGAATATACACACTGGTTTAAATAAATAAATTGCACGAGTTGTTTATTGCGAACCCGAAAACGTTACAATTGGTGTCAGAAGTGGGATAAACAATATAAGTGCAAATAAATAAATAAATAAATAAATAAATAAATGGCTACCAAACGTTTGGAAGAACTGAAGGTCTCCGAGTTAAAGGCAGAATTGGAAGAAAGGGACGCAGATACGTCTGGAAAAAAAACAATTCTCCAGGATTGGCTTCGTGACCTTTTAATAAATGAAGGTAAGGATCCCGAGAAATATTTGTTTCAAGTACAGGTTGATCTAACCTTAATAACGGAGACTCTAAAAGATGAAAGCGTAAAACATTTCAAGACTCTAAAAGATGAAATTGTAAAACATTTCAAGACTCTAAATGATGAAATTGCAAAACAATTCGAGACTCTAAGAGATGAAATGGCAAATAATTCAAAACAACTCGAGACTGCGTTTAAGGAAGACATTCAAAAGAATTCATCGAATGGGAGACAGGAATTTTCTGAGGCCATCGAAGCCGTAGAACAGAAAGTTGAGGAGCGCGTGTTCGGAATGGGGGACGAGTTTGGGGTTCAGCTTCAGTTGCCAGCGATGAACGACTGCGGTCCCTATCATGGATGTCGTACCGGAAACAATTCGAAGCCGCTGCAGGAGCAAATGGGTGGACGTTCCCGGAGAAAGCTACTGCTCTGATTGTGACGTTAAGAGGAGAGGCCGGTGACATCCTGCAGACCTTACGTCCGGAAGAGTGTCAAGACTACCTTAAATTAATCAAGCGTCTTGAGATGAAGTATGCGCATGCACACCTGGGAAAGGTAGTCCGACGATTAGTGAATCAGGTGAAACCTAAGAGAAGAACGCTCCGATGCTGGAATTGGAAATGGAAACGGGCCATGTGCATAGTAAATGCGGGAAGGAGCCCAAGAAAACCATAGCGGAGCAGCGAAAACTGAAACGGGTCGATGAAAAGAGGCAATCGTCGACCCAGTATCGTAGAGCCTCAAAATCAATAGCGCGAATTGCATCTCTGCAACACCAAAACGCTGATGCTGTTGCAAGGAGACCACGTCCAAAAGACTGCAGGCATAGTAACCGACTAGAAGAAAAATCGGCCAACACATTCAGAACTACCGTGGTTGGCGATCAGTGGCACCCTGACAATTTGTGGATCGATCGAGTAGCTGATGAAGACCTTCGTTCATTGATGGTTTGGAAAGGTACTGGTCGCGGACCGGCGTAGCAAGAAGTAGCTCCTTGTTCACAGGGACTGGAATCCTACTGGGCTCAATGGGACTCTCTGAAGGTGGAGGATGGCCTACTCAAGCGTGTTGTGGGGAACGCAAATGGAGAAGACTACGTCAGCGGACGCAGACGAAGGTTGGGGGATGCCCACGAGCGTGTACGCCATCACACTTAGGATACCAGCGGCAGGACGAAGAATCGTTACGACGTGCAAGCCGAGAGAGGTGGTTATCGAGAAGGGGGGTGGTTATATAATCCTCAACGTCGCCGAGGCCTGTCCCCAAAGCTACAACAATACTGGGAGGGACCATGCGAAATATTAGAGCGAATAGATTACGTGGTTTATCGCATAAGACTAACACCCCATAGTGAGCCAGGGGTGATGCGTTTCAACCAATTGGCCCCATACCATGGACGTGACAGCGGTGAAGTGGCGGATGTGCGACAAATTACCGGAAAACCTAGAGAGCCAATTTATGGAAATCCCTTGTCGATTCACGAGGACGAGCACTCGAGCAAAATATAAGGAGGCGGGCAATTCCGAAACTGGGCTGCGGTTATGTTGTTGTGTAGTTATTATATTTATAATAATAATCAATAAAGACAATACATTTAACTGCTATATTTTCTAATATTTCTTTGGTTACTTAAAAGTTGTAATGGTAAAAATTTAAAAAACCTTCACCAGTGTTAATCGATTAGGTACTTCACTTATAGATTTACAAGTATCTTTATATATTATTTTCTAGGAATTATTCTAAAGCATCAAATTCATAGAAATTTTTCTTGTTCTATTTTTGAAAACAGCAATAAATATATTTTATTTAAGGTAGATTAAACGTATTTAAGAACTGCGAAAATTTAGAAAAATATGCAAGTTAAAAAGGAAACTTGGGTAAAATCTACAAACCGTTTCGGTTAGCAGATTTAATATTTAGTAAAAATGTTATCTACATAGTTTTGTTTTTTCTTCCTTCAATTCTACGGAATCTAGAATATTTGTTCAGATTATCTCGAATATTAAATATTTCTGAATTTAATAAGAAAATTCACATCGCCTATGATCACTTAAATGATTGAAAATTAGAAGTTGTTATCAAAGTAGTAATAATAATGATCTTTAGAGATATCTACAAAGTAAGCTTTAGAAAACATTGTATAAAAGGAAGGAATTTCATTAAATAGAGATATTGTTTTTTGTTTATTAATCATCGTCTTAGATATGTGAGAAGTAATTCTTTTAAATATTGTATCATTTCTGCGACAGAAAACGCATGTATTATTAAGGCCAATGAAGTCATTTGAAGGTATTTTATTTGTGCAAATTGTTGCATGTCTTGTTTACTTCACCCCCTGTTTAGTTGCAAGAATTGTAAATTTGTAAAATACTGAAAATCAAAACCGAATATTCAATGTGACATTCCTTACTGCACGAAATTTTAGTTTCCGAAGTCAAAATTAATATATTTGTTTACAATTATAAGATATAATTTATAAAGCCTGCGAATTTGACGAGACTTAGATCAAATTCTCTAAGTCTCGTTGTTTATACCACTGCGGCGAATGACGGAATTGAATGTATGTGTTCTCTCTCAGATGATATTTCCTTCATTCTTAACGACTATCTAATTAAAGAATGATATTTATAATTGAAACATACTTACTTTGTAAATATCTTTATAAATATTTAATTTATATAATGTTGTTATTGAATGGTATTAATAGTGATAATATATAGAATAACGTTTCTTACAAACCATCTTCGTGTATTACTACTTCATCACTTTCCGTAATATATATTTTCTTTCGCGTTTGTTTTACACACCGAAACAAAAAGAAAACACTATTTTTATTTAATTATCGTTTGAGCAATACAAAAATGTTATTGCGATCATTTCGCGATCACACTATGTTTAATTTATAACTTCTTTTTTTGGTTTTTGGTTAAAATTCACGTCACACTCTCAATTCTTCCATCGGTATGTTCTGTTTACTGTTTATTTGAGTGTTCTTTTTGGTCAGTGTACCCGTATTTATCAGCTGTATGCTATGCGTGCTTAGCAAAGGCTGATTTTCTGGTAGGGGGTTCGAACTTAGCGTGTTCACGTTGGCCTTGGATATTTTTGGCGGAGGCGGCGGCCTCGGCAGGGTCGCATTGTTTTGCGGAAGATCTGCAAATTCGGGTGGGGGTAGTTGATGATGAGAATGATGATGTCCCAGTATGGTAGCTGGGTCACTCTTAACACCTATAATACTTGATTCTAAATCACCACAAATGTTGTTCGGCATTTGTCCGTTCTCGTTTCGCTTCTTCGGTTGTCCATTTTCGTTCATTCGCGTTTTGTCTCTTTGGTAATATACACCAGCAAAAATTAGAACGTTTAGTATTAATAACGAACATCCGATCGCTATTGTCACACTCAGCGCTGTTGAATAAGCGGCGAATCCATCTTCAACCGGATGCGTTGTTGTGCTAAGACCACCCAATTCTTCCACTCTTTCCGTTGAGTCCGATGTTGCGATTGTAGCTAGTGCAGAGTAATTGAAGAAATTTGGTGTGGAACGGGAGTCTGGTGATTCTGTTGTCGGTAGTTTCCTAGGGTTTAGGCTGGGTAATTTTGGCGGTGGCGGGTCGTCATCTGGTAATTCATGATGGGATCTCGGGACATCATCCCCACCAGGTTTATGCAGATCTGGTACTAGATTTAACCAGAATGACAGTCTGTGAGCTCTGTAGTGGTTCTTCAATTTTGGTTTAGTATCTGAGAACAAATATTTTGGAATTAGATTATGTTACGTACTAGTCTTAAATTAATCTTTTATAATTTGTTTATTTTATCTGATCTGAACTACTAAAACATCTGCGAAGTTATTATGGTCAATATAAAAGCTTCGATAACGAGATTCAGTGAAGGTGATGCTAAATGGGTTCTAAAGATCATATTTCATTGTAAACATATGTGGTGTTGTCATTCATATTGTTTTGCAGAACATTTTTATAAGCAGTTTAAAATTTAGTAATAATGAAAGAAGAAATCAATGTATAACTATCACCGGATATAATAGTAGTTTATACAACGAGTCAATAATGACAGTTATTATTCCCGAGAGCTGAATTTACTCCCGAGCCGCGTAAGCGGCGAGGGAGTAACTCAGCTCGAGGGAATAATAGTCATTATTGCGAGTTAGTATACACTACTTTATCGACGACTAACTGAAAATTACTAAAAAAAATCAAAATAAGTAAACGAAAATGTCAGATTACTATATCAATATGACGTTTGATGGTTAGGCAGTCAGTAAAATGGCCGGACTTGTCTATCGTTACTATGACAACGTTAGGAACGTTATGTTCTTATTGGCGGAATGCAGTGAATAATGGTAACGTTATGGCCCATTATATGTTCTTATTGGCGGAATGCAGTGAATAATGGTAACGTTATGGCCCATTATTCACTGGTCGCATTTCATTATTCCCTACGGGTATTATGAGTGTTATTATTAGCCAATATTGATTAATATAATACATACTTTATTGTTTAGTCGTCGATAAAATGACTTTATTTAAACAGAAATTCAATACTTATTTCGCAGTATCTTTTGAACTGAAATACAAGAAATATAAGGCATAGAATTACATATAAGTCCATATCATTAATCAAATGCATGCAAACAAAATTGGAAATGTTTTTTGTCATTATCGTGGCTAAATAATTTATAATATTTTACATTTTGAAATTTATTTTTCATATGCAATTTGGGCTACAAGGCTAGAAATCAGTCTTTTAGACAAGAAGCTAGCTACTGCGTAGTTAATGAGGACTATCTAAAACAGCCGCGCATCATTTCTAGCTATCTCTGTTAATATTTTTGATATTGATCTTATGAAGACGTTAAATTAGCAAGCTTCCCGTTGATGGAGATGCTTCCAATTAATGGAAATGAAGAAACAGATGTATGTACGATAGAAAATCTAGCACTAAAGAAGCAATGCAAAGCTATTTTATAAATTTAATTAACAATAATTTATTAAAATCACTGAATGTAGTTTTTGATATTCATCAAAAATGGTATATTTATTTAGTTGTTATAGCAAAAAAATACCATTATTTTTAGGTCAATGTGTTTCTCAGATATTAAATACCTACATCAGGTCTATTTAAATTTAATATTTTATCTAAAATAAAATAAACTTACGTAGAAGAAACGTTCTCAAAGTTGTTTGATTTACAGTCTTGCATTTTGTAATAAAAAGTGGTAGATAATCAAAATACTAATGGTTGTATTGAAGGTATATGAAACTTGGTCTCAAAAATTTAGGACGATTTATAAATATGTGAACACATAATCAAATTTATATATGCAAATATGTAAAGACTAAATGACAACTGTATATGGAATGTATTAGTAATTATTATTCACAAAATTTACTTCTGTCATACAAAAACATTACTTTTTTTTTCAAACGATATTTTTGTGTGACGCACATAGACTCCGTATCGCAATCTAGACTCAACCTTGTCATAATATTAAGGTTTCAACCTTTTTTGATAGAAGCTGAGTTTCGAGTTGCGAAAGAGAGAAACAAGAAAATTTAAATTATAAACAATTGTATCGCAATGATTTTTCCAAGAATAACAAATCAGTTTTTATTTGGAAATGTGCAAAATATAATAACTTGGTTGCTAATAAGAAAGTATATGCCTTTCTATAGTCACCAGAAGACAAGGTATCTTTGACTCTGTACATGTACACATAGGTACCATATTCACTATTATATCAATGGGTAAGTAAGTAGGGGAGGTCGGGTACAATTGTAACGCGGTACGAATGTAACAACAGTTCTAAAATGTGTTAGCGCAGTCTCTAAATTTGACAACCCGGCGCATGAGCAGACCAGGTGACGTACTCCATTACATGTTAGTTTGAGCGAGAAGTATATTATTATTAAGAAGTTACTACAGATTGTTTATTTTGAAGTCAGGTAAGTAAATTTTAAATCTTTTTTTGTATTCAGGATAACCTCTGCATGTTACTATTTCTTCGAATGAGTTCGTAGTGAATGTTTAGCGTAGATATACCTTTAAAATATTCTGCCGGTATTTTGTGGTTAGGTATTGTCTAACTTTTGTATTGAAGCCAAATATATAAAAATGTCACGGGGTACAAATGTAACATTAGTAGCTGGTACAATTGTAACATGTTACATTTGTACCCATGAAACTTTTGATATTGAATTAATTATACATTATTGTGTAGGAGACAATGCCGCGTCAAAGAATCAGAAAAGACCAATAGAGGACCCTCAAATGAACTTATGAAAAGGGCGGCTAATCTAATTATAGAGGGAAATAAATCTCAACGACAAGTAGCCAAAGATCTGAATATATGCCATGTAACACTTAACCGTTACATGAAAAAATTAAATAATGGAGGTTCGCCAGAAATGGGTTACAATCCACATACCAAAATTCTATCAGAAGAACAAGAGCAAGCGTTTTTGAGATATATACGGATTTCCTCACTTATTTATTTTGGGTTAACGCCAAAGGAAATACGCAAATTGGTTAGTAGATCAACTAACAATCAGAATAAGAAAAAATTTTATATAATTTAAAAATTGTCCACAGGTCTTTCAATTAGCTATACAAAATGAAACAACCGTTCCTCCCAAATGGTCAGAAAACGGGCTAGCTGGTAAGGACTGGTTTACGAATTTCATGAGGAGACACCCCAGTCTCTCTATAAGAACCCCAGAGGCGACAAGTTATGCACGAGCGATTAATTTTAACAACACAAATGTCGGAAATTTTTTTGATAAACTTTCCCTCCTTTTTGAGAGATACAAATTTGAAGCCTCTGATATATACAATGTCGACGAAACAGGGGTCACAGCCGTGCAAAAGCCGAACAAGGTCGTCGCTATAAAAGGTTCGAAACAAATAGGTGCCATTACCTCTGGAGAGCGAGGCACTTTGGTGACTGTTTGCACAGCTGTAAGTGCTGTCGGAAATACCGTGCCACCATTATTTCTCTTTCCTCGAAAAAAATTTCAAGCCCATTTTATACGAGGCGGACCTCCTGGATGCATTGGCGAGGCAAATGGCTCAGATTGGATGAATGAAGAAACTTTTCAGATTTTCATAAATCACTTTGTAAAGCATGTTAGACCTTCGCCCGAAAAAAAGTTTTGCTATTATTGGACAACCATAATTCCCATCTATATGTTCCAACTATAGACCTTTGTAAGTAGTGTAGTGCTTTTATCTTTTCCCCCACATACGTAGCACAAGTTGCAGCCCCTAGATCGTGGCGTGTACGGCCCTTTTAAACATTATGTGAATGGCGCTATGGATAATAGGATGAAATCACATCCTGGTCAAACAATGACCATCTACGACATACCGGCTGTAGTTGCTGAGGCTTTTCCAAAAGCGACAACTCCAATGAATATTATGGGAGGATTTAGGGTGTCTGGAATTTGGCCATATAACAAGGACATTTTCGGCGACGACGAATTTTCCCCGTCATTAGTAACCGACAGGGATCTACCAATGAACACCCAAGCAGAAGCTGTATCCACTGACAACGCCCGAGTGGAAAATAACTAAGGTATCGCAGAGATGGCAACAGCAGGTTCCAGCACAAAGCCGGTTACTACAGGAGATGCAGATGCATCCTTTGAAGGTCTTGAAAGCATTCGGCCACTTCCAAAGGCGTCACGTCCCCAAAAACAATTGCCAAAAAGAAGAAAAAAACACAGCGCTTTATTGACAGATACGCCAGAGAAACTGGTACTAGAACTAGAACAGAAAATAAGAAAACAAAAAGCATCCAAAATGAAAAGAAAATTAGTTAAAATTGATGTAGAACGAACAAAAAAAATTAATGAATGTACAAACAAACAAAAATCTCCTGAGAGAGTTAAAAAACACATAGCAGTAGATGAAATGCTCTCTGATGACGAAGGGGAAGATTCATTTTGTTTGTATTGTTTAGAACCATTTAGCAATAAACCTGGAGCAACGTGGATTCAGTGCTACAAATGTAAAGGATGGGCGCACGAAAATTGTGTTCATAAACTACGACCGGATTTTTTCTTCTGCTTAAACTGCGATGATGATAATGATGTTGGAAGTGATTAGTTTAATTACCCTCTAAATGTTGCATAAACATGTTTTATTCACTAATAAAAAATAATATCTGAAACATTAAAACATTGTTACAATTGACCCCCATGGGTGTTACATTTGTCCAGCCACGGGTACATATGTAACATTCTGCGTTCAAGCATTCATATTTTTTTTCTTCTGTTATTAAAGTGATAAACATCAATATTATAATTTTTACTTATAGCTGTATTGTAACAAATATCGAATTATATTTTTGAATTCGGAAAATTTATAACATAGCTTCAAAAAAAAAATCTGTACACATTGTTACAACTGTACCCGACCTCCCCTACTTCTGGATTATAAAACTACTTTAATTGTTTTAATATTTATGTTTTGAATTATATACCTAATCTATAAATATATTGTATAAACATAAATTCATTCGTAATAATGTATTTATCTTTACTCTTGGTATTGATATAGTTAGTGAATATGGTTTCTGTGGAATATGAAGATTAAGAAAAGTATGTAGATGTACGGGTCTTTTTGTTTTTTCTTGTAGAACTCGCTAATTAATTACCTATGTAAGTAGAATTTTTTATTCAAATGAAACTCTGAATATTAAATTTGTCAAATTGTAATAGATATTGTTGTTTATTACTAAGAAAATATAATATCTACTCATGTCCAACCTTAATAATGCCATTCCCTACCCTTTACTCTAGCATGACCTAGCATCAGATTATGTGACTAAATGTATTTTTTCTAGCAAAAATAGTAGACATCAAAACTCAACGTAATTGTAAAATGAAAACTAAATAATTTTATTCTAACAACATGTGAATATGAGATGCATGTAGAAATGAGAAAAAATAGTTCCTTCATAATTCTTCAGATATATTTGAAGAGAAATGTGTTTTCGTTACGAAAGGTACTTAGCTAAATACATATGTCACTTGAAATAAACAGAACGAAACGAAGTACTATTTTAGGAAGTGTAAATATTGTTATTTACAAAAACAAAGTTTAAACTTAACTCTCATATTTCATAGTTTCAAACTATACGCTTCTTAACTGCATTTCCTGTCGGAGGATTAACTTCAAGTTTCACGTTAGAGTGGGCGTTATATTAATGCGAGTTCGAACTAGAATTCAGTTTCATGAGACTATATAATAACCAGTGCATTCGGTCCTTTCACTCAGAATGATATATAGAATTTAAATTGTTCAAGTTAAAGGCTGAAATTAAATGTGCCCGTCTTCGTCGAACCCTTCATGCAGTCATCGCACAAAATTTGTATTAATTAAGTTTTATATCAACCCTAAATCATGAATAGTAAACGTCTGGCATTGAGGATAATCTTTAATGAATGTATCCAAATTAGAGTCGTGCTTAGTTGTAATTAGAAATTTGTAGTTGGGTTTCAATAGTTCTGTTGAATGCTTGAATGGACCGTACCGGGTGTGAAGTGCCGAAGCAGTTTTTACACTAGTTTTAACTAAGCCGTTTGGAGAAACGTTACCTCTTTTATTGAGAATCAGAAGAGTATCATAATTTGTTCGATATATTAAATATACAGCTATAAATTATTATTGATTGTTACTATGTGAGTGATGGAATTTCTATTACTTTCTCTTACTGACTACATATTATGTTTTAGTATTTCTTTATTGTTCACGAATGTATTTACAATAAAATATTTTTCTTAAAATTATCGTCGGCATTATCTCTTTTCTAAAATTACTAAATATTTTTTATATATTTATAGACTTACGATAAATTTTATTGATATAACTAGAGTTATTCGCATGTACTGTTAATCGGTTATACTTTACTTTTAATACTGCGGACTACCTTTAAAATCACGTGCTAAATAATGAAATATTATTAGATAATACCTATATAGGCCAGTTTGATCGGAATTTATTATCAACTAGCTGGCCCGGCAGACGTTGGTCTGTTCTTTCCGGTAGGTGGCGCGATGATATATAATAAAAAAAATTATGGGGGCATTTCTGCTAAAAATGCAACTGCAGACACGTGTTTCGAACTGGTTGGTTCTCGTCAGTGCAGTGTAGCCACGGAATAAGATGGGATAACCTTGGAGATGAAAAGCATCAATCAGAGACACATCAAGACGCCAGCACTTCCGGTGCACTGCTCCTTCCCGCGTGGAAGTGCTGGCACTTCCACGCCGGAAGAAACCCGAAACAATGCGATTACACGGCACCACCCATTGGGTTCAGATTCTGTGATTTCCTTTTTTGGCACTAAACCAACGTATATTGTAAATATGAGTCATTTTGATCCACAAATTTATAATTTGTTAATATCTTGATTACAGCGCCATCTATTTAATCCTGCATAGCTATGAACCATCATCTCGATCAAACAAATATATTGTGTGAATATGACCTAAATCAGTCAAGTCGTTCAGAAGTTACACGATCACTAACAGACTTACCAACGATTATACAGGGTGTCCAGAAACTCTCCTGACAAACGAAGACCGGAGATTCCTCAGATAATTTTAAGACAATTTAACTCAATTCACCCTAGTCCGAAAATGCTTCCTAAGGTCATAGGCGCCCGTTTTGGGTAAGTAAACGGTTATTTTAACGCATAACTTTTTTGTCTTTAACTTTTAAGCATTTGTGATACTAGATTATTAAATTTTCAGGTATTCTAGTACTAAAAGGTACTCTTACTTTAAGTCGGTAGGATACACCGTTTTCTAGAAAAATCGATTTGAAAATTTTTCGTTTTTTTGTCATTAAAATTCAATTTATTATTTTTTGCACTAGTTCGCTCTGAACTGCCAACAGAAATAAAACCTACGTTTTTAATTGTCAAATTCTTGTCAGTTCGCGAAGTTGAAATGACGAAAGATGAAATGACGAAAAAACGAAAAATTTTCAAATCGATTTTTCTAGAAAACTACTACCGACTTAAAGTAAGAGTACCTTTTAGTACTAGAATACCTGAAAATTTAATAATCTAGTGTCACAAATGCTTAAAAGTCAAAGACAAAAAAGTTATGCGTTAAAATAACCGTTTACCTACCCAAAACGGACGCCTATGACCGGTACTAGAAATTTGCAATTGATGGAATCGATTCATCTCTGAAGGATAAATAAGCATACCAGTTTTTGTTTTTCTAAATAGAAGCGTTCGGGAGATATTAAAAAAAAAACTAATTACAAGGCGCCATCTTCAAAGAGCTCTAGCTCCCTTAGGAAGCATTTTCGGACTAGGGTGAATTGGGTTAATTGTCTTAAAATTATCTGAGGAATCTCCGGTCTTCGTTTGTCAGGAGAGTTTCTGGACATCCTGTATATAGAAGATTTTTTACAGATAATCCAGTGTTTTTTTTTAATTAAAAACATTCAATTGAGTTATTTCCATCCCGAAAACACAAATTCTATAAGAAAGCACTTTTCATTTTTTCCGGTTTTTTCAATTTTCCAGTCAACTTTTTATAGTTTTTCCCCTAAGGCCTAGTGCACACCCATATAAAATATCGTACGTTATTTTATCGTGTGTCTTATTTGCACACACACATCGATTTTCGATCGTGCGGAAAAATATCGTACATTATTTCATCATTTGTGTTATTTGCACACTATGATTTTCTCTGCATAGCAGTGCAGGCATTTGCTAACAGTTTGCTAAAATGAATCCGAAACGTGTCGTTGCCGTGTGGTTGTTGCATCGTCGTTTCATACAGCGCAGGCGTAACTGAAACAAATTTATTTTATAAAAAGTGGCACAGTAACAAAAAACACACATTTTGAAAATAATTTGAAATATACAGGGTGATGCGTTAAAATAGCACACATTCGATTTTTTTAAAAATGAAACACCCTGTATATTTTTTGCTTTTCCTTATCTACTTTAATGTGTGTTTTCATCGATATCTGGGGTTTTGGTTTTGGATGACGCATTGTTGAGTTATTAACGATAATTATAAGAAAAATGGTCGCGACAATGTTTACCATAATAATTCTATGCGGTAGTATTACGATTATCTAAGACAAAATTATTTATTAAGTATGCAGCGATGGGATGTTTTGAACCTACAAAATAATGAAACATTCATTTTATTATGCAGGGTGTTTGTTACGATATAATCAATTTGGCTATCATCAAAGAGCGTTTACTGATTTTTTTCAAATGGAACATCCTGTATATTATTAAATTTTTGGAATGATGCGTTAATTGCGCTATTGTTTGTAGATAATGTCCTATACCCAAACCCAATAATTTCGGAGTTATTTTTAATTTTTTATTACAAACCGCTAAATATTTGTTTTCGGTTCAATTTAGTGTACTGGGTAAACGATTTGACAAACAAAAACAAATATACGTCAACAAACGTCAAAAATTAAAATCTTATTGTTGCTCTTAATTAGGTGTAATATTAGTGATTTATTAAGTTTCTGCGTTTAATATTGTCATTGTGTTATTTATTGATTGCATTACGTACGTACTTTTCTTGTATATTTGTTGTTTGCCACATATTATTATTACGGTTTTCAGTTAAGTCAATATGCAGTTTGAAAGCAACGAACTCGTTGACATGATTTTCATTATGGGATCTGCCCAAAAGAATTGTCTTCCTGACAGAAGACAACCTTCAGTTACAAGTTTGGAAAGACTTAAGGAAAGATTCATTAGAACAGGAAATGTGAGTTATGAAAAGCTTGAAAGGACAAAGAGGACAAGTGACAAAGATAAATTGAAAGTGTTGTTATCAGTAATTGAGGAGCCCTCTAATAGTTCGACCAAAATATCAACAGAAACTAATATACCACGATCTACTGTTAGCAAGATTTACTAAAAAAATTTCATCACTACAGTATTTCCTTTCACCAAGAACTGTTGGGGCCTGATTTAGAGACTAGAAGGACGTTTTGCGAATCGGGATTAGAAATTGAAAGGATAACACCTAACTTCTTCCAAAAGGTATTATTTACTGACGAATCGACCTTTACTCAGAGTGGTAGCCCAAACCGTCATAATCTTCATCATTATACAATAGACAACCCAAGAATATTAAGAGCGATTGATAAGCAGAGGCAATGGATTATAAATGTTTGGGCTGGTATTATGGGCAACTTTATAATTGGACCACATTTCTTTCACGGACATTTAAATGGTGCGCAAAATTATTGAATTTCTTGCAATATGACTTGCCTCAGCTTCTGCAAAACGTTCCTCCAGTTCTAAGAGAAAATATGTGGCTTCAGCACGACGGAGCTCCAAAACATTTTGCACTAAATGTCCGACACTATTTGAATCAAAAATTCGAAGGTAGATGGATCGGCCACGCTGGTCCCATTAGTTGGTCACCTAGATCGCCAGATTTGACGAAACTTGACTTTTTTCTATGGGGTACATAAAAAATAATTTGTATACCAGACACCTCCAACTACAGCAGACGATATGAGGCAACGTATAATACGTGCTTTTGAAACAGTTTCCATTGAGAAGTTGCAACACGTACATAGGTTCTTTCTGTCAAGGCTGCAAATGTGTTCTATTTATTCACTTTGAAAATTTATTATAAATATTGCTTCTAACAAAATTACAGTTTGATACTTTTAGTCGTTTATTTGTTTTTGTTTGTCAAATCGTTTACCCAGTACACTAAATCGAACCGAAAACAAATAATTTAGCGGTTTGTAATGAAAATTAAAAATAACTCAGAAATTATTGGGTTTGGGTATAGGACATTATCAACAAAAATTAAACGCAATTAACGCATCATTCCAAAAATTTAATAATATACGGGGTGTTCCATTTTAAAAAAATCAGTAAACGCTCTTTAACGATACCCAAATTGATTCCATCGTAACAAACACCGTGTATAATAAAATGAATGTTTCATTATTTTGTAGGTTCAACACATCCCTTCGCTGCATACTTAATAAATAATTTTGTCTTAGATAATCG
Organism: Amphimallon solstitiale; assembly: GCA_963170755.1. Taxonomy (NCBI): domain Eukaryota; kingdom Metazoa; phylum Arthropoda; class Insecta; order Coleoptera; family Scarabaeidae; genus Amphimallon; species Amphimallon solstitiale. Next base: position 20,092,985 of record OY720679.1, read on the forward strand.
TAATACTACCGCATAGAATTATTATGAAAACATTGTCGCGACCATTTTTCTTATAATTTTCGTTAATAACTCAACAATGCGTCATCCAAAACCAAAATCCCAAATATCGATGAAAACACAAATTAAAGTAGATAAGGAAAAACAAAAAAATATACAGACGTTTCATTTAAAAAAGAAATTTTCGAATGTGTGCGATTTTAACGCATCATCCTGTATAATTCAACTTTTTTTTAATTTACTGTGCCACTTTTTATAAAATACATTTCTTCAGTACTATTTAATAACCCCTATATTGGACTTTGACACACTAATGAGCAACCCTGTATAGAAGATTTTTTCCAGATAATCCAGTGTTTTTTTTTTCAATTAAAAACATTCAATTGAGTTATTTCCATCCCGAAAACACAAATTCTATAAGAAAGCACTTTTCATTTTTTCCGGTTTTTTCAATTTTCCAGTCAACTTTTTCAAGTTTTTCCCCTAATGCCTAGTGCACACGCATCGATTTCAACCGTACGGAAAAATATCGTACGTTATTTTATCGTGTGTCTTATTTGCACACACACACATCGATTTTCGATCGTGCGGAAAAATATCGTACATTATTTCATCATTTGTGTTATTTGCACACTATGAGTTTCTCTGCATAGCAGTGCAGGCATTTGCTAAAAGTTTGCGAAAATGAATCCGAAACGTGTCGTTGCCATGTGGTTGTTGTACCGTCGTTTCATACAGCGCAGGCGTAACCGAAAGTATTGGGTTCACCCAATTAATGAAAAAAGAGAACTGCAGCAGCAGACGTCCTTCCATGCATTTTATGTAGCAATCCTATCTTTGTAAATCGGTAGCATTTTGTACCACAACACTGGTTTGGTTTCAATCAATGAAATGAGGATTTCGTTGTCCATAGTGACAGCAAGAAATTATATTTAAAAAATGAATAGACTACACAAGGTTAGTTAACTGCTACTGTACTTAATATCTTAAGCAAATCATAAAGAACAGAGATCGACGTGAAGATTTATCGTACGATAAAAATCGTGGCATGTGCAAGCGTTCGTTGGATCATATACGCCATTGTATTCACGGCAACGACACGGCGTCCGTCTGTCGTAGTGGTAATACACGGCATCAACACGGCGATCGTGCCGTATCGTGTGGAGTTCGAAGGTTGTGCACGCTCCTATGCTCTTCTTTGTTCCACTAAAAGAATTTGATCGTACGGTAGTTTTCCGTACGATCGAAATCGATGCGTGTGCACTAGTCCTAAAAGCTTTTTTCGGACTATCACGAACTTGTTTTAAAGATAAGTCTTACCATCAAACATTATTTAATTTTTATTTATATAGATATGACTCATTTTGATTCAAAAATTTGGAATTTGTTAATAACTTGATTACAGTGCCACAAAAACTCTCGTCTTTCAGACGTTACATGGTCACTATCAGAAGCACCAACGACTATATGTATAATGATTTTTCTCCAGATCTTCCAGATTTTTTTTCAATTGATAAGATTCAATTGTGTTATTTCCATTCCGTGAACATAACGAACAAAACAAAAAAAGAATCAACCAAATATCCCGTTCCTATCGTCAGTTATGATTGAGAGCGCATAAAAAAATATGATTTTTGTAGTTTGTCCGAATTTTCCGACTTTACTTTGTAATTATCCCCAATTTCTTTTTGATGAAAGCTTTTTAATGATCATAACGAATAAATTAAAAAAAAGAATTACGCATATCCATCGTTCAATCGTGAGTTATGGTCCTGAGTTCATACAAAAATCCTGTAGAAAAAAAGCATTTTCAGTTTTTCCCGAACTATTACTAACATTATTAAACAAATAGCGGTACAGCCGTTCCTAAGTGATGCGCTTACCAACGAACAACATTTGATTTTTTTATTTATAAGTATAGAAGATTATTGACTGATTTGACATTAATTTTGTCTATTTTTGTATATAAATTTCTTCGGATATTTCGAATAGTATACAAAAGATTGTTCACTCTTTAGAACTCTTAAGGTGCACGCACACTGAGGCGAGGCGAAACGAAGCGAAAAGAAGCGCATTTATTACGCCTATAGAAATGTATGTAAGCTTCGCTTCGGCACGCGACGCTCCAATGTGCGGGCACCCATTTAATTATGTGCATTTTTATCAGGCGTAATAAATGATCTCTTCGCTTCGCTTCGCCTCGCCTCTGTGTGCGTGCACCTTTAACTTTTACTATAATAGTGACGAATTCAAAAGAAGGTACAGTTTAAGAAATGGTTTAATTTGCAATATTACAGAAACATTTGTACAATATTTTCAAATGCACCCAGACGGTGACTTATTTTATACTAGTAATATACGTATCTATCGGTAAGTGATTAATTCCCACTTAACATTTTTCGAATTTCGCGGATGTTTTAAGTTGGCTACGAAAACAATCGATTACAATAGGCTAATTCACGTTTATTGACAAAATTTTAATTTTTATTCACTAATTTTGCAGTGAAATATCAGGGAATACATCTATATGTTATTCTGTTGCGTCCAGTGCAAACTTAAAATACCGCTAAATTAGAAAAATGTTACATGGGTTAATTTATAAATGTACATACATATGTGATTTTTCAATATACGGTAATATTTAAATCAAAATTATTACATAGTTATTAGAAGAAATATATATTTCTTTTAGTAAAATAATGTATAGGTATGTAATAACTTATTTGAGTATATAGTTTATACATTTTGAAGATCTAAAAATAACGAATATGTCCCCACCATTTCACTCCTATAGACCTTGAATTTTAAATTATATTTAGCACATTTGACGCAATCGTGATCTAGTCATTTTATCATTAGGTTTAAACGGCACGAGATACGCAATGTCGTCTTCTTTAGACAAAATATTAAAATTTACGCAAAAATATCATAAAAGTGGTTTTGATCGCGTATTAGACAAGGTAAGTAACATACAACTTCTCAAGAAACAACATATCCAAAGTTTTTTTGTTTACTGCGTTCGGAATGAATAACATTTTACAAGTTCTTCTCCTCTATTTTATTATAATTTTAGTCTTACGTATATTACTTCCTCTTTTTTGACTTTTTAATTGTAAAATTGAAAAAGGTACGGTTTAAAATTATTAGTACCTATTAGAGTAATTTTTATAAAAAAAATTAATCAGTCAACGTCGAAAATAAAAGATAATTCCTATACGTTTTTAAATAAATATACATATGAACTACGTATTTAACAGTATTCGCATTTGATATTAAACATGTAGTATTATATAGTACCTACACATTATGGCGATGTCAAGTAAGAAACTTTTATATATGATGGTAACGGTCATACATATATTCAAAATATAATTGGATGTAAGAAGGAGAGATTAGTAAGAAAGAATGCATTATGTCGGTGACCGTTAAAATAGCAATGAGAAAATATAAATGTATGTTAAATAATATACTATCGCAACTTTGAAAACCTAATAAAATAGTTAAGTATTTAGCAGTTACAAGAAACGTTAAAAGAACACTGAAAGAAACCTAATAGAAATGCAAGCTCGAAAGATAAGTTTATGCCGAGCAGGACCTTTGATTTTACTACGAAATACAGATTATAGATTAAACTTTTTCTATATCTGGGTCTCATGTTTTTGTGAACGAAACGTCGGCATCTAGACCTAGTTTGACGACTTCGAACTCGGAAACCAACATCTACATCTTGACAAAAACGTGAAAGTCAACACCGTCGTAAGCACCTTTTATTTAAACAAATTACAATAAATAATATTGTGGAACTTGCAGTGCAATAGCTAATCTCTATGCTTTTCAGTATATTTTTGAAATTGTAGAACAATATGCAGGACAGTTATCATCAATTAAAGCCGTCTTTTTATGCTTTTCTAATGTTAGTAGCTGGTCTTCAAAAATGTCGCTCCAACCATGACCGTCATTTCTCTTTTCTTTGTTTTCTATCGAAATATTTATAATTTTTAGAAGCTTTTGATTTGTGTGTGAAGAACGGACCTATTTTGTTTGCGTTAAATATATCTATAGCATCGTACTTTTTTAAAATTCGTTTAAAGACTTTATTCGTCCAGTTATTATTCTTTTTTTTTAATGTATCACACCAACCGGTGCTTGCTTGAAAGTTTTCGTTATCCAAGAGATTAAGCCTTTATTTGCGATCAGCATCTGTATAAAAATCCAACAAATTAAACTATTTCCTCCAATAAGTCGATAAAACGACGAATATATATTGCTGACCAATTGTCACCAATGCATATTCATTCATACTCGTGAGCGAGAAGGGAATCAGTACCGAAAATTGAAATACTGCAATAGTTATATTACATAACAATTTTAATGTGTGAGGTATAGTACTTAAAACAAATACAAGAATCTTTATAAATCGAGAAAATCGAAAGATATAGATTAGGATAGGTTAGGGCATTCTTCGTTTACATCCGGAAACCGTTTTGAATATTCAATAAAAGTATTAAAAATTACATGTTTGCTTTTATCTGTTCAAGACAGAAATACTTAACAATATTTATTTATGCCGAGGATAGGACTTATTTTTAGTTTGCAGATATTACAGAAATTTTCAAGCAGGTAAGCGCGTATGCATATATAGTGCTAAGAATTGTGTAGCGAATGAAATAATGCGCATGAATCAACTAAATTGGTTGGCCGTAGCGTGTTATTAAATGGGTGTAGGTTTACTGTGTTTCTGACGATATTATATGAAAAGATAAAGTTTAATGGGTTTACAATATGACGACAGTATCACAAATGACTTCTCATTAGTAATATGATTATTGGGAATCTTGTGTAGCATGTGTGTGAAGCAAATACATAGTAAAATAAGTATTTTTCAGGTCAAAATAGTTGCTGCAGAAAATGGACGATGCCTAGCTGAATTGAAAATTGAAAATGAACACACTAACCCAATGGGAACTTTACACGGTGGCTATTTAGCAACACTGGCTGATACTATATCATCTTATGGGTTAAGAACGTTATTAGGAAATAAAGTTCATGTGTCTGTTAATATGAATTTATCGTAAATCAAAATTTGTATTTTACAAAATTTCTTTTACTCACGGAATATATTTGTTTTAGGTATATTAAAGCTGCCACTGTAGGGGATGAAATTGTTCTTGATTCAAACACATTGAAAGTTGGCAAAACCCTGGCATTTTTACTGATAACAGCTAAGAACAAACAAACCGGTGAACTACTTTTTAAAGGATCTCATACAAAGTACATACTTGATAAAGAAATACATATTGTTTGATATATGCATCTACTGCTTTACGATAACCTATAGGACATAATTTTGTTGTTGTAGTAGATATATTATTATTTATAAATGAAAACAAATAGGACGATATGAAACAATTATCTTGTTTAATTTACTAGATCATATGTAATAATTTATAATTGTTATGCGTTATCAGAAATCTACCTAAACTAAGTACAAAATTCTGTACTTTTCCATTTATTATCTGAACAATGTTCGGGAATTCTATTTGGGCATTTGGTAGATTACTAATTTATATACGGAGAGGTAGATAGTCAGGTGTCCAATTCACTGCACCACCGGGAGCCTGTGAATTGATTTATAGATTCGTATTTCTCTTTGTTCCAGCAAAGAAGAAAGGTCAAATTCGAATAGTAGAGTTTCATAATCAGCACCTCTAGGAATATATATGTCGGGTGTTCTATATCATAGGTACTTTAAAAATATTTTCTGTATTCTCTCAATTAGTAAGTTATGGTAAACGTAGGAAGGGTATCACAGATTATAAGTGCATACTCCTGCCTAGGTCGGACCAGTGAGTAAAATAGTGCTTTCAATATCTTCTGATTCAAAACTTTTAGCATGATCTAACAACGAAGCTAAGTGCACGTGAGGCGGAGTTACAAATGGATATAAGTGATTCGAAAACAGCAAACCTTGATTAAATATAACTCGGAGATCTATTTTGTGCTCGCTTATTAATAATAATTTGATTTAATATGTAGGAAAATAATAATGGTCGGTTTCTTGTAGTATATGTAACTACTCCACATTTATTAATTTTATCTTGCTTCTCTGGTATCAGTCGTTCATAACACAAACATTCCTCTGCAAGCTTCACAATCGGAGATTGAGGATAGTTTTGAAAAAACCACCAGCATAAGCGAGCCACAGCTGAGAATTGTCATTAATTTCAACACTGAAAAAGAGTGGACGAAGGTTTAAACCTTACAGAATGCTGAAAAACCTTAGAAAGTGACAGAAGGGAACCCATTACACTATACGTAGTTAGAACGATTGTCGAGGTAAGAGATTACCAGAATAATGATAGATGACGTAAGACGTAGCAAACCCAGCTTTGGAAGAAGTATTGTGCGATCATGTATATCAAACGTCTTGGCGAATTCGGTGTTGTAATTTAGTGGAAATAACTAATTGTGTTTTTGCCTGCTAAGTTGGAGGTTGGTCATTGTGATTGCCTATGATACATCCTTTTTGTTTATAGATAAATAATTTCCCAGGGCTTTCTCTATGCATTTATTATTAATTTCTACTTTTTCTCGATTTTTTCAGTCCAAATTTTGGTTTATATATCTTTAGCTTCAATTTGTTTGTTTCCGGCATTTTACTCCATACTTCTAAATTTGTTCTTAGATCCTCTTCACGTCCAGCCATAATAAAAGCATTGCCTGCGAAGCTATAATGTATAATTTATACTTTCGATTCATTTTCTAGAGCTTTTGATAGCGTTCTACGTTTATCTCGCCTGACTTAATGCATTCTTTGTGACACATGTTTTAGATGTCATATTCCTTTTCTATAAATTTTGATATAAAATATTAGAATTACTGAACAGTATATGTGAATATGTTAACAGATATGTGTCCCTTTTCCTAATTGTATGAAAGCTTCTTATAATTCATTTCCTTTCTTAGAACACTTTATGGTTAAATATTTCATCTTTGGAAAATCCTTTATATTTCAAATTAGCAAATACCTCATACAAACTATGTTATTAACACCTCATATACATATGAGTGTATACGAAATGCTATTGCAAAACTGTAAATGCGCTGTGCAAAACTTTTATTGTGTTTATGTTGAATTACCTCTTATTAATGAATTCTTATTTTATTAATAAAACAGGACGCCCTGCCATTTTTATTTTTCTGATTTTATATTACTAGCCAATCATACTAATTGTAATAAAAATAAACACGAAGGAGGAAAGTATTTTTGCCTATGATTATTGATTGGCAATGTGAATAATAATTCCAAACACTCTATTAATTTTATGTTACTTTGAATTTGATATTATTAAAATACATTCGTCCTTGAGTATACGATCACTATTGTAATAAATTGAGGATGTATATTGTTGCTTTTCTTATATGTCTTGTAATTGTTAATATGTAACCATTGACACAACATATTTGAACTTGAGATACACTGTTAATCACTGTTTTTGAAAATGCATATATACCTATACTAAAAGTGATATATTAATAAAGGCGTATATTAATATTGTTCCTTTTTTGAATTTTTATATCTAAATTTTCTAATCAAATAATTTTGCTCGAAAAGTTGTCCAGTATTACTTATAAGAGACGCATAGTCAAAAATTCTATACACATTTGCTTTAGAGATTATACACGTGCTTATCATCGCATTTATAATAGGTTATTTAACCAGTGTAAGTTCAGCTGTTATCGCTTATCATTCCCAATTTAAGATTAGAATATTTTCAATGAGATAATGTATATTAACATGTTATATATATATATTTTTTTTTATTTACACAGTATTACCTTCAAATAAGTAAATATTCATATTAAAAATATGAGGATACTTTTATAATTTGTTACAGCAAAATAAATACATTACTCTGTATTAACTACTAAAGGTCTAATCAAAGTACAGAAACGCACTCCCAGCTAAATAAAAAGCGTAATATGTAGAATTATTCTGGTTGTAGATGTTATGTGTCATATTTTGGTTGCAATTCAGAAAAATAGGCTCTATCTGGTACTGCCCCTTCCATTAGTTGTTAGCTTTACTCAGACTGTAAAAAGTGGTTGAGTAGCTCTCGCAACCGACAAAAATTTGCAAAATTTCACAATTACTTATGTCTCTAATTTTAGAGGGGTTCTTCTTCAATTTCGTAAATCCCTTATTAATGAGGCCCTTTCCGAAAAATTTCTGAAAGGTTTGACTACAACATTCAATGGCCACAGCTGTAGAACAAATATTTCATCCCAATCGTCACCTCTTATGGCTGTTTTGAAGGCAGCTATACCATTGTTTCTTAATTCCATTTCTATACCATTGTTTCTTAATTCTACATTTTCACAAGTTAAAGGGGATGTATTGTTATCATTTAGACTTTACGTCCTGTTCTCCCGTGTTATTTATTAGATTTGATATAAATATCCACTTTAACTATCATTTGATCGCATTCGAGATATTGCAGTGAAGATTAAAGAGTTTCATGAAATGAAACATTTTTCAGTGGGAGAGAACTATTGAAAATTATTATCCTCTCAATTGCACTCATACTGTTTACTAGCGCAATTAAATTCAAAAATTTTCGCCGTCTATAAGATTTGAACTTAGAACCTGCGTGCTATCTATTGCTTAATAGGTACAATTTAAGAAGTTAAAAATCGATCTTGCGCTTCATATTGGTATAGACGTAAATTCGAATCTTACAAACGGCGAAATTTCTATAGTTTAATTTTGCTTATTAACAGCATCACATTATAATTAAAATGTTCAATAAGATGGAATAGCTCAATTTAATTAACCCTAAGTTACTCACGCGGTCTACGATCGTAGACCATGCCTCTATAAACACTGGTATTTCTTGAATAAATAAACATACGACGGGCTGATTTTTAATAGCTGTTCATGATGCATGCATGCATCGAATTAGTATCGCTTGTGCCATCAATGCGTTTATAAGTTAAAGTTATTAGACGAAATAGACGACTGGTCTACGATTGTAGACCACGTGATTAACTGTGTTATTCTTCTTTACCTCTGAATTTTTGTGATTTCGCTAACTTTTTATAAGTTTTTGTAAGTATTATTTGCTTCTTTGAAATTATATGTATAGAATCAAGGTATATTATAGATACAAACATGTTTGACCCTAAAAGAAGATGTGTAGAGACTAGTAAAGACCCCGAAGTATGGAAAAAATGGTTTGAGGAATTATCGAGTGGCGAGGAAAGTCCGATTGACACGGAAGATACGGAGGAGGTAGAAGATGACATTTTAGAGGAAAGTGACCACAATACTGGCTCTGAACAAGATGCGTCCTCGGAAGAAGATGATACCACTGAAGAGGCTGGGAATTTTTATACTGGCAAAGACAAGGTAACCAAATGGAAAAAGAATGTACCTAACGTAAATGTACGCATTCGTTTCCATAATATTATAAAACTTTTGCCAGGAACAGTGCCACAACAGAACTTGAATGTTTGAAATTGTTTATAACTGATACCATTGTAAGGGTCATAACTACTGCAACAAATATATATATAGAAAAAATTAAAAACAATTTTCAAAGGAATCAAGACGCTAGGTGTACTGATGAGAGAGAAATTAGAGCTTTTATAGGAATCCTTTTTTTGATTGGTACACTTAGAAGCTCCAGAAAAAATGTCCATAAAATTTGGGACAATTCCAAAGGCAGTGGAATCGAATCATGTTATTTGGCAATGAGTGAGACAAGGTTTCGTTTTCTCATACGATGCTTGAGATTTGACGACATCGGCACAAGAAATGAGAGAAAACAAATTGATAAGGGAACTTTTGGAAATATTTTTGCAGAACTTTCAAAGTAGTTTTGTTGCTAGTGAATTCTTGACTGTAGATGAACAGTTATTAGCTTACAGTGGACGCTGTGCTTTTAAGCAGTATATACCAAGCAAGCCAGCTAGATACGGTATAAAAATGTTCGCATTAGTAGATGCAAAAACAGCGTACACATTTAATTTAGACACCTACGTTGGAACTCAACCAGAGGGTCCATATAAATTTAGTAATTCTGCGGAAGACATTGTAATCCGATTAATACATCCAGTTGCAGGTACCAATCGCAATATAACTGGAGATAATTGGTTTAGTAGCTTATCACTAACAAAGAAACTGTTGCACGACCATAAACTAACGTACCTTGGTACATTGCGAAAAAATAAATCAGAGATTCCCTTAGAGTTTCAACCGAATAAGAATCGCGAACCAAAGACTTCTCTTTTTGGATTCCAAGAAGATTGCACTTTGGTGTCATATTGTCCCAAGAAATATAAAGCAGTAATATTGGTATCATCTATGCACCATGACAATGAAATTGACGCAGAAACAGGGGAACATAAGAAACCAGTTATAATAACGGACTATAACCATACCAAAATTGGAGTAGATCTATTGGACCAAATGTGCCAGAAATACGATGTTGCAAGAAATACCTGTCGTTGGCCAATGGTAATATTTTACAACCTACTAAATATTTCAGCTATAAATGCTGTTTGTATATACAAAAGTAACCATCCTCAACACAAAGTGGTACGAAGTGATTTTCTTGAGAAATGTGCATTTGACCTAATTCGACCTCAAATTGAATATAGAGCAACACTTCAACACTTGCCAGCAGAAATTAGACGAAGATCACGAGCTCTACTAGGAATATCGGAAGAAGCACCAGTTCCACCACCCTCCGAGAGACAACAAAATTATGTCGGACGTTGCTACATATGTCCCAGAAGCCGCAACAAATCCACAAGAAAATGTTGTACCAAATGTAAACGATATGCATGCAAAGACCATATGAGAGACTCTTGTACTGCATGTTTGACAGAATAAAGTAGGCACTTTTCATCGTTAATATACATTAGTTTCTAAAAATTTTTCTATTTTTTCTTTTTTTAGTTCAAGCAGGTAGTATGGAAAATTCTAACCATTAATGATCTATTTGCAAAATTATAAAATCTTTGCACAGTTTTATAAATAGTATAGTTTTGCAAAATTAAACAGTGAAAATGCATATCATAAGTGTTTTATTTAATTATTATGAAAAAATAGAACTATCAATGTAAAACTTTATATATACACTATATGTGGCTTAGTAATTATATCTGATTAAGCGGTAAGTTAAAAAAGCACAAAATTAGCTATTTTATACAAATATTTAGTTGGTCTACAACTGTAGACCGCGTGAGTATGCACGTAATAAATATCCAGGTGACTAACGTAGGGTTTTAATAGACGAGACGTGTGGTATCTGTTTAATAGGTATAAATGACAGAAATAGACATTGAGTTCAATGTGTTTTGAATATTATAGCAATTTCCATTTAATATTCTTGAGTTTAGTTATACAGAAATAGTATATTTTGTTAGTTACTACATCAAGCCCTAAATCGATCTGAAAAAGGTTTTGTGGACTATAATAATTTACTTTCGATAATACAAAGCAAAATAGTAAAATTGAAATAGTAACAGTTATATTATGGTTTGGAATATAGAAGTAATCTAAAAATTCTTTTGTTTGCATTTCGGCAGGCGGTCGTTAATGTATGATAATCTGCAGTAAAGTCGAAGTAACGAATTTATGAAATAAACAAGCTGATGGAAAAAGTGACTTTGATGTACAAAAATAGATTTTTTTTATACATTGAATATTTAACACGACTTTACTTTGCAGTATTTCAGTCACTCGCAAAATTTACACAATCGAACCATGCATAATTCAGAGACATTCAACATTTTCCTTCGTTGCTAAACTTTCAGCGAGAACCCTCGCCCATCCCGTGTTTACTCATCTCATACCCTTTCATGACATGAGCAATTCGAAGTACTAATTTCCAATTTCCGGGAGGAACCACACGAGTTGTCCTTCGCGACTATACCCGCATATAAATCAAGTTGTTCCACTTCCCATTCGAGTGCGTGTGTTCTAGTGTGTGTATTTTATGTATAGTCTTCCTGATTGTGGCTCTCACGGAGTATTGTTAAATAAGATCCATCCTATGTAGTGCAAACTTGGAATTTCCTCCAGAAGTAAAATCGAAGAACACTGATTTGACGTTCATCATTTCAGATCTTCGGCAGTTAGTGGCTGCTTGGAATGATATGATTATGCTCAAATTACTTCTGTGTTCGTCTAAATATGTATTTGTTGCATTTGTAAGGTTCAGATTAGAAACTTAGTATTGATCTGCTTTGAAAATATTCGTTAGGTTAACGAATAAATGAAATTTTTACGCTTTTCTTAAGAGAGATGTGTTTGATCTGCTGGCCTCTGATGTGATCACATATTGAAAAGGTTATAAAAATCATTATAACACCTGATTTTTTTAAAATTTAATTGCTTTCAGGAAAATTGCAATTACATGTTGTTTTCCTGAAATTTTTTTAAAAGGAATTTATGCGAAAGGTGATGGCCAAGTGTGCAAGAGAGATAAAAGTATCGGAAAAGAATTTCCGTTTTTATAAACAAATTACAAAACCTATTTCCTTTTTTAAAGTAGTATATGACTTAACTTCTACGGAGATACAACGTCTTACTTTACTTTTTTTTTTATTTTTTTTTATAATAGTTGAGACATTTTGTTTAATTGCAGTATTTAATGTTTTTTGAAAATTCTGAGAAAGGGCACATGTGAAGAAAATATTTTTAAATATATTCCAAAAAAGAAAAAAAAACTAATGAAAATTACCGCCCGAAACGCAAATAGTAATTTTCTCTCAGGCTTTTTTTCCTGTAGTTTTTTTTATAGCGAACGGTCGGCTGTGATTCTGTTCGATTATGCGTGATTATTAGGGAGCGGAATCGGGCGAGTCATAACTCATCGCCCATGGGCGCGCTATTGAAATATTGTATTTTTAAAGAGGTTTTAATTTTATTTATATAATTGAATAACAAGTGGCTGGTGATTATAAAATACAAAATACCCTACTATTTGTTCATTTTCTCTTCTGTAAGACTTGTTCTCTTTGAATTAAGTACATCCTTGTAGATAGAAAACGTCCCTTCTACATCGCAACTGGTTATAGGTGCGTACTGGAAATAATCCTTTATTTCAGCGTATTTAGCATACACAATTGCCGCAATGTTATTAAACCTGGATTTCTATTAAAAACTGCGTCTAAGTCCACGATGTCCACGTTTTGAAGTCCCCTGATACCGAAAAAGATGTTTTTAAAAAATGTCTGTGTGTCTCTATGTGACCACGATACCCGCTGTAGATATCAATTCCAAATTTTGTATTTACGTGTCTAATCTCCCTCTTGAGATCTGAGTAGTTTTTCAGTAAAATCGGTAGACCGGAAGTAGCAGTTTACTTCAGTGAAAAAATTAAATTTTGCCAATATTTCGTCAACTACTAAATTTAAACAAATTTATAAAGAATTCATATGTACTTGAAATTAAAATTGAGAACAATTTTATTTAAAAAGTTTTTCGAGGCTGCTACCGGAAGTAGGTCTTTTACTCCTATCGAAAATCAGTTTTTTGCGAATATTTCGCATGTCATGCTTTTTAGACAGGTACGTTACGGGTATAAAAGTATTTAAAACGTAATTTTCAATATCTTTTGCATAAAAACAATTGCAAAATTCAGACCGGAATTACCACTTTTACTCTTATCGAATAGCGATTTTTTGCGAATATGTCGTAAATTATGCATTCTATATGTATTTATCAAGAATACAAAAGTATTTAGTGCTAGATTTGCAATATTTTTTGAATATATGAAATTTCAAAATTCGGACCGGAAGTAACACTTTTACTCTTAGGGAGTAGTCCTTTTTCGAATATCTTGCTAAGTATGCATTCTATAGCGATTTATTAAGAGAACAGAAGTACTTAGAATAGGATTTTGAATAATTTTTGTATAAAAAAAATATAGTATAGTTTGAAACGCACATACGTATAATAAAGTCGTGTGGTGGCCACACCTCATTTTTTAATTTGAGATTCGATATTCAAAATATGTCATTAGTTTAGGCAAATTTCCAAAGTGTTCCTGAAGGAATAACAACTGATTTTTTAAATTTGGGATTTGTGTTAGTTCCTTGCACTCAGAAATACTTCGAGCATCGTCATTTAAACATGTAACGAAATTTTGTAAACTATCGAAATTCTCTGCATGAAAACTATTTCTGTGTATGTTTTAGCAAAGCTAAGTGACGATATTTTACAGACTTTGCAATAAATTTCGGAATCACTGACAATTAATTTTTATCTCAGAAAAAGTAACATAAACAACGTTCTAGATCTAAATAATTGATAACTAAAAATGTACGCGTATGTTATTGAAACATACATATTATATTGCGAAATATAAGGTAAATATAATAAATTTTAAAAACTCGTCACCCTTGTACCTACGCCGATGAAGAAAGGATTTTATTCATAAAATTCCTTATTTTATGGCAGTTTTTTCTCTGATTCTCTGGAGTAAACAGATGTTACAGTTCGCCCTATGAATTAGTGCTATTCAGATATAATGTAAACAACACGCAGTTGTTTACATTATTTCTTTTCACGGTTGTGGCTCCGTGGCAGTTTAGCTCGCTCGATTCCGCTCTCTAGTGATTATGAGACAGAGAGGTGTGGAAATGTCTACGTAAATGTTTGTGGATGGATAGTTTCGTAAATTTTAAAATATACAATAGTAAAAGAAGTAAATATGGGACAACTGTCTTGAGTTACTAAAATAGAACAATATGACTAATGGAATTAATTTAAATTAATTAATTAAACAAATAATGAAGGAAAATAGATTACATTATAGAATAAATCCAATAAAGGCTGTCAGAGCAATTACCGGTTTTGAAAATCCATCGTTCGTATCGCGCTCGGGTTTTCAAAACTAGTAACCAGTCATGGTATGATTTATAAGAGCTTATTTTCAAAGCTTGTTGTATACTACATTTTTTAGATAGGTAGGTAATTTTTAAAATACGACTAAATTGAATGACAAAAATACCCTGATATAAGTCAGAAATCTGAATCATTGTCACGACGTCATATTCGAAGCAGCAAGTGCGGTTTGTTTTCATGTTTGGGTATTTATTACGTGTGCCACTTGTAGGTGTGCGTGTGTTTGTGGTAGTAATTTATCAGTTTTGGGATCGACTCTTATTAGTTATCATCTAAAAATGCGATGTTGTGCAGTTTTTGGATGCTCAAATTATAACCGGGAAATTAAGGGAACTAGTATAAAAAATTTTAGTTTCTTGAAAGATGTGGAATTAGCAAATAAATGGATAAGAGCCTGTCATTCAAACGATAAGTTCAGTGTAAAATATAGCTCAGTGCTCTCAAATAATTTTAATTCAAATTTGTTATTTACAATTCCTTTCACATTCTTACAGTGTCAGTCATTTTAATTATTTTTTACTTTCTTATAAGTAGTATAAGGAAGTATTGTGATGATGAAAACTTTTTGACCACGAGATTTTTGCAGTTGTTCACGCTTTAAAGTCTCCTGATAACAAAAAAGTGGTTTTTAAAAAATCTCTCCGTGTCTCTCTGTGTGGTCACGATTACGATCAAACGGCTATAACTATCAATTCCAAATTTTGTATTTACCGGTATAATCTCCCTCTTGAGACCTGGTCAGATTTTCAGTAAAATCGATAGACCCGAAGTAGTTTTTGCCAATATTCGCCTATTACTAAGTTTAAACAAATTTATAAAGAATTCAAATGTACTCAAAATTAAATTTAAGTAAACTGTATTAAAAAAGTTTTTCGAAATTCCTACCGGAAGTAGGTCTTTTATTCTTATCAAAAATCAGTTCGTTCCGAACATTTCACAAGTCATTCTTTCTAGACAGGTACATTACGAGTATAGAAGCATTTAAAACATGATTTTCAATACCTTCGCATAAAAAAATTTTCTAAATTCGGACCGGAAGTAACACTTTTTCTCTTAGTGAGTAGCAATTTCTTTGGAGTATCTCGCAGTGTGTATTCTATAAAGATTTGTTAAGAGAATAGAAATACTTATAATTGGATTTTGAATAATTTTTATATAAAAAAATTCTTAATATTTGATTTATTTTTCTAAGAAGATAACACTATTTAAAGCAATTTAGGTCAATTTTGTTATTATGGAACGCTCATACATAAGAAGAAGGTGGCTGGCCACACCTCATTATTACGTTTGGCACTAAGTCGAAGATGGTCGAGTATCTTTTATCCATGTTATTCCTGCCTGTTTTATCACAACAGAACTGAACGCACAAATGCAAAACTTTAAATGTATAACTTATACTGCATCAGATGTGTGACAGTTTTAAATCTAGACATGTGGCCACGACCGATCATCGTGATCTTGCGCGTTCTGGATGGGAAGCGGTGAGGGGTGTAAGGGGACGGAAAAATTATGAAAATATGCGTTTCGGACGTTATTATTCACGGTAGAAAAACAATAAAAACACTGAAGTACATGAAAATTAACTCTACAACCTCGCCCTTTCTCGAATTTTCTTTTTATCTATCTTTTTTGAAGTTATTAAATATATTTTTTTATAGAATAAAATATAAAAACAAAGTGAAACGTTGTATCTTTTCTAAATACACTTAACTATATATACAATCAATGAAATTCATAATATATTGTATAGTTTTTGAAAAAACCGGGAAATAAAATCAGCGCCATCTCTCGTTTCCGAAACACATGAAATGCATTTCACCTTTCGCCTTAGCGGTGCGGTCTTCGATGCCTACCCTAACGGGGGTCCATAGATGGAGGTGTGATTGCATATGGATTTTTTGCAGTTTTTATTATAACCCTTAATCAATAGAGAAACAAACAGAGAAATATTTATAATAAAGATAGTAATACAACAAAAATTAATACAGAAAGTGTTCCTAAATTCGAATTAAAATACCCATCTAATGGATTTTTTCGGTACCATTTTAGGCGAAACCAAAAATCAAAATTCATTTTTTTTTTCGGATTCGACATCAGCCTTTTATAAATTGAGTGAATTTCGTTCTATTTCTTCCAAATTTACTAATTTTATGATTTTTTTTTGAAAAAACTAAGGGCACTATTTTTAAAATAACTCAACCTGATGAGTGTGTTTTAACATTTACTGTGTGACAATTTAATTGTTCTTGATTTACAACTTTTCGTTAAAATGGTACCGATATTCCACATGGACATACATATTTCATATTTATTTTGCATATTTATGCATATATTCGCCATTTTCATAAGAACCATAATAAAATCTGATATTTAAAGATATTTAATTTGTTTGTGTAAACGTCAAGGGATTGCATTCCTTCAACTTTGCATTAATGACTCAGTAAAAGTCCATCTCATTAATAATGAGATGGACTTTCCCAAAAATAGGATTTAACTCTACCGATAATCGGTTTACAGGGCAATTAGAACTTACGTAAGAAATCCTTTTCAAAAATATAGGTATTAATGCAAGTATATTATACCGTACGACTAATATCAATATAAGAAAAATAAATAATTTCCTTCATAGTTTGTTCATTCGTAAACGTGTTAAGGTTTGTGCTATTTAGTGAAACAAAAGTGAATTAAAAAGTTTTGAAAATGCAGAAGATAGCTAAAGCGAAGTCATCTCTAATAAAAAATTGGATAAGTGATTGCAGTGCACTAAAAATTATTGACGAAGAAAGTGTTTTGTGCACACTCTGCGACAAAAGGGTAAGTTGAATTTTGAAATATTTTGTCAATAACTAGTTCTACAATTATGAGAATTTTTTTTTGTGTTCATAAATATAATGAAACAATTTCATAATAAATTATTATAGATATGTTTAATTTTATGTTCTTTTAAGCTAATATATCTTTGTAATATTTCACCAAAATAAGCAAAATCAATCAAATTTAAACAACTGGAGAACTTTACAAAACCAGACAATTTATTTTTCTAGTTTTTGTAGTAATATTGTAATTAATAATAACTAGCTGTCCATCAATCTCTTCGAGCTTGAATCGCCTTTCGCGTCCGCTTACAGTTTATTACAGATTCCTGTAAAACGCTAAAAAAAATCTTATTTTCTAAACTTTTGACACACCTTGTATAGACGCATACTTTTTGCTGTCACGATGACAGGACGAACGACAATATAATTAAGCATATTTACATCAGTTTGACTGTTCATTGTTGAAGTTTTAAGTTTGGGCTTTATTTAGCGTAAAGCTAATACTTGACACTAAAACATTCATACAGACTGACGTGGAAATATCTGTGTTAACATTTTGCTTACATACATTGCAAAAAAGTCCTCTATAATTCATATTTGTTGGGTTATTTTGCGATTCTTATGAAATATTTTATAAAAAATAATACAAAAGGGGAGATTTCATGATTAAAACCAAACTACAAATAATAATTGAATCGGTCGAAATAAGATCGCGACACCAACCTGGTACACGATCATCATAAATCATAGGTGATCTATAATGTTTGTCATACAATATTGGTATAAGTAATGTAGATTACTCATTTTGTTTTTATTTTTTTTTAATTTAAGACACAATTATTCTATTGAACACTCGCTCTTATTGTTATTATAGTGTTTCATTAAACTCTTCGAATTAGAATTGCTTCTTCGCGTCCACTTCTTCTCTATAAGTTGTTCTATAAATGTGCCTCTTTGGAAATGTGATCACTGCCAGACGCAAGGGTACATGAATATTAACACTTATATATTTTTTTAATGTAAGTAAAATGTTATTAATTGCTTTTGACTCCTTTGCCTTATTTTATATAACAATGATATTGGAATCTGTATCTGAGTTACTGTTAATGGAGAGTAATTGCAACTGTAGTTCACTTTGCTTTTGTTTATGAATAAAGATTGAATTTAAACAATATATGTCTAATAATGAATTATACATTATTTGACATTTATAATTTGTGGCAAATGAATTTATTTATTAAGAATTTGCCCATAAAATATATAATATTTCTATATAATTTACTGAACGTTGAGTTGGCATTTAGAACATTTCGTTGAGTCAGGTTTTGTATAAATCGTGTGCAATTAGCGTAAGACTGTCATAGTCAAGTCAGACTGAAGTTAAGATGCTTAGGTAAATGATTGTCATTCCACTTGTCATCGTGACAGCAGTTCGTTGAAGTGTGTTCGTTCATAATAACATGGGAGAACGAAATGTCACAGTGACAGTGCTTAACCAAATTATCTTTCCAATTGTCGAATGAAATTAACAAAACATGATAAACAGAATGTGTTTTTAAATTTGCTAACATTTAAAAATAGGTACTGTCGCTCTTCTATTTTTCAAACGCAATGGAAAATCCTGCTATGTCGTACCATTTAACAGAAAATGTGCCTCTGATCGGTTGATGACAACCAGCAGTCGCATCCCTTAAATGCTTGTTTTTATAACAGAATTATTATTAAACAAAATAACATCCAGTTACATCTTTCTTCCAATTTCCTGTAAAACGCGAGCACTGCCATGATGGTTTTTCTAGTGTCCGTTATCATAAACTTTTGACGAACCCCTATATATACATATATGTTTGCGTTATAATTGTCATCATGAAAGCAGTTCAGATGTCATCACGAACTGAAATTGATCGATCGTTTGGACGTTTGATAGCCTGCAATTGAATTTTCGTGCGACTGCCAACGTTAATTAAATGTTAGACGGATTTTTGCCTGTCAATTGTGACGTTTCCTATAATATTTAAGTCAACCTAATGTAGATGTTAAGTTGTCATTGTCAGCTATGCCGACGTACTTTAATATTTAATACAGACATTTTGCGTAGACCCTAGTTAAATTTATCGGTGTTAGAAACGGTAATAGAAAAATGAACTTGGTGACATAGATGTGCCCGTCAATTATTCTTAATTCTGATCAGCACATATAAAAATCAGCTGGATAGTAATGCTTACTTCATTTTTTTCTGAAGAAGTGATGTTATTGTGTATTAAAGTACTTTGCGATCTTAGAGTAACTAATAATTATTAAATTACCATATATGATGTTTCTGTATCGTATTGTCTTTATATGTAGTAATAGTTCCATTACTAAAATAGTAATTGCCTATTTTACTCTTTAAATCGTTAAATTAAATGTGATATGTATGTATTATGCATTTATGAAAAGTAAAGTGTTACAATTAACATTGATTTTCACGACAATAGGCAACAGAAATAAATTTCTTCTTCTTCTTTATTGTGGCTTTGAGTTAGACTATTTAGTCTTTTACTCTTCATCTGAGAGCGGTGAATCTTGGAATGTTGGAGTTGAATTTGATTAGCTATTGTTTATCTTTATTTTGATTAAGAATTAAAGTAGAACCATTTTAGGTCTTTTGTGTTTGAAATTTTCATTTCCATCATATGCAAGTGCTCTTTTAAGATTTTGATTTGAGTGGTTTTCCATCTGATTTATTGGACGTAATACTTGTTTGTAAAGTAGAATTTTGTTGTTCGTGTTCAGCTGGCTTTTTCTGCCTATAAGAGGCTATAGTTGACATCTTGTTTGTTTGGTTTTGGTTATCGTTTTTGCTATGTGTGTGTTATAATTGAGCTTTATATCCAGGTATATTCCCAGGTATTTAATTTCTCTACTCCATGGTGTAGTGTTGTTGTTGATGGTTATTTCGTTGTCTGATGTTTTCCGATTCCTTTTGAAAGATTATTACTTGGGATTTGTCTTCGTTTATTGTTGTCCTCCATTGTTTGAACCATTTTATCGTGTTGTCTAGGTGCGTTTGGAGTTCCTGTACCGCGTTCGTCGGACATCTTGATGTTGAGAGCAGTGCCGAAATAAATTTCTATGACGTTCGTTCAAAATAGACAATAGACTATATAAGAATCGGTGTTATTGGTTTGTCAATTTTGAAGTTTTCCGGCAAGTGTAATTGTGATTTAAAATTGATTGGCCACTTTAAGGATTAACTTTAAACTTTTTCGAAAACCGTCACTGCGTCAGAGGTTAATTGATGTTTATATAAGTTCCTCCTATAAACTTCAAATCTGCGAGACCTAATTGTCAAATTGAATATCATTGTTGAAATATGTAAATGTGGCAATTGGATTTAATATTTTCTGCATTAAAGATCAATTTTATTGTGATTAACATTTTAATTTTATTGACAATTTATAGTAATATAGCGGAAAGGATGGAGATATTTTATTATGTGTTGGTAATAATAATAATACATATCTAATAGGTTTCACATTTCATCAATCAAAAACCACTCTTGAACTTTGCATTTTTTCATTTCCTTAACATTACATATTCACATCGTGTCTGCTCATAGCGCCCATGTAAATGTCTGATAGAAGATATTGAACTTGTAAATTTAGAGTCTCTAGTCGTCAAAAAGAAAAAAGAAAGAAAATATTGTTCCCTTCTTTTCGCTTCGCGTATGTTCTCAGGTGATTAGCCAAATAAATTCACTTTTCATTACCAAACTGTCCAACATTTGCCGACTTTATGGCTTTAAAGTTTCACAACACGTCGATGATAGTGACTGTTCTTCCTCGATATTTTTTCGATAGCACATCTCTTTATCGTCACATCTTTGGTGTTTTCAGTATTTAGTCCGGTCAGGTCACAGTATTTTTGAGATGACATACCAAGTCGATTGCACCACCGAGACTATTATTGCAGTGAATTCTGACATTTCCCAGTAAGTGTTATCGCCTATTGATCGTTTTGATGGTTCATAACTCGAATTGAAGTTTCATTGCAAGTCAAACGTTAGGTGGATTTTTTGTATATAAGTGTTAAAGTTTCCTGTTACTTTAAAGGATATTCTTACACTTAAACTTAATTACATATCAACATGTCAAATTATAGGATTGCGTACTGAAAAATTAAAAATACGGATCACTTCTGTTTCATTTCCTGCTTTTAAGTATACACTTTTCTTAGAAAAGATGCTAAATTAGTGATCGATGAATTTAATGTAATTTAGTATATATACTCTTCAAATTCTTTAATTCTATTTGGATATTTCCAGTATTTAATGAATGAAACCTGCAAACTTTTAAGACTGTCATTTCTAAGTGTATAAACATATTCATATGTAGTTACTGACCTTGTGGGCTTCAATTCTTTCAACTTTAATTTACAGCCATACCAAAAAATCGAGAAACTACTTCTGTATCATTTCCTTCGGATCAGTTCCCGTATATATTCTCAAATAAAAGGTAAATTCATGTTTGATTAAATTAATGCCGTTTAGTATATTCTTTAGTGCTTACGTATTTGATTCCCTCGATCTAGATATTTACTTGCCTTAGATTTTTCCAGTATTTAATGACAAAACTTGCAAACGTTTAAAACTGTAATTTGTAAATGTTATACGGTATATATTCATATGTAGTTAGTGACCCTGTATTCATAAGGCAGATTTCATTAAAAAACAACTAAATACGGTATAACTATTTACGGTACGCTATTTCTGAAAATAAGGGAGCTAATTAGAATTTAGATCCGTATAATATTTGTCCCTGTGAACAGTTGATTTCACTGCTACAGCTCACTGGTTTGACGTAATGTCAGATTATGTGTATGCGTTAAAAAATCGTATGGCATATCGGCAACAACTCTAACCATAATACATAAAATTGTCGGAGTACCTATGTCATTCATAATGTTAATTTAATTTTTATGATACCGCATACGCTTCTTCTTTTTAGTTGGTTAGGTTGTACCTATTCACTATTACCTATACTATTTACGGTATTTTAATTTCTATATGAATGAATGACAGTGGAGGATAATTATGTAGTTAACTTTGCTATTGTAATGAATGAAGATTAAATTTAAAGAAATATCTCTAGAAATGGATTATACATTATGGTGGCAAATGAATTTATTTATTAAGACTTTGCCCACAAAGCGAACAATATTCCTATATAATTTAATGAACGCTGATATTTAAAATTTTTTTATTGACATTCAGGTTTTGTATCAGTTGTGTACATCTAGTCCATGGTGAACGTCGACAGATCAAAAAAAAAATTAATTGAATGTTGTTTCACGTTATTAGTTCTATAAAATTGGTACTACGCTTTGTGTCAAGTTTACGATTGAAATAGTGTATAATACAAATTTTCTGACAGACTGTCATCTTAACGATATTTCGATGACACATACCTATGACAATGAAAAGTCAGACAGCTGACATGAAGATGTTTAACCAAAATTGTCGTTCCACCTGTCATCGTGACAATAGTTCGTTGAACTGTATTTGTTCACACATAAACTTGTGAGAACGAAATGTCAGGCTAACTTAATAAAACATGTTTTAAACTTACAGGTCATTGAGAGAATTAATTAATTTTCATATTACGCTTTAATAATATACTTTCTAAAACGCAATCGAAAATCTTGCTAGCTCCTATACGGTTGATGCTAGACACTGTCGTACCATTTAACCAAAAATGTACACTTTAAATACTTGCTTTTATAACTGAATTGGTAAACGAAATGACATACATGTTTATGGGAATCTTATTTGATGTATTTATTTTATTTCGAAGTGCTTCGGACACATCTGACAAATAAAGAAAAGTCGCCCTATTATTTGTACGTAGAGAGATCGATGAGAAATGTTATTAAATGATGCCATTCGTAAAATGGCTTAAATTTATATAATTATAACTTGAACACTGATACATTTCCAACATTCTGTTGACATTTAGGTTTTGTATAATTCGTGGGCATCTAACGTAATTTGACAGGCCCAAATGGCAAAACTCAGACGGTTCTTCTTTATTTAAGCTTGCTTCAAGTTCTTCGTTGTATGAAATTTACATTTTGATGACATATACATATAATGAATAGAGTGTCATTGTATTTATTAATATATCTTCATAAAATATAGCAAAATCGTTATATTTATTACTGTACTTACGTGCGACAATACACTTTAAGTTTATTTTATCATATCCGTCGGCATTTTGTTCGTATATTCATATAGAAAGGAAATAGTAACGATTGATAATAATAACACTAATACGTATCTGAAAGGTACCACGTTTCAATTAAAAATACACTTCTTCGTAATATCTTTATTTGTCGGCCTTCTGACATTTAAACTTGACAACCGATGGATGAACGTGAATATATATATAGTCAAATTAATGACACGCAAACTCGTCGTCGCGAGATTTTTTTACCCTGCAGAAAAGCTTTAAATGAATCGCACCTTCCACAGCGACAGATTTGGCACGTGGACGGTGCACTCAATCGTCGCGGAAAAGTCCACTCTTTTGGTTTCCAACCCTCTTTCCGCACTCTAAACTTCGACGGCCTGAAATTTCTTCGTCAATGTGAAACTTTTACAATTCTTTCGCGCGTGCCTGTCATACCTGACATTTTTACGATTTTGATCGGTTGTCACGTGAATCGTCATGACGTAAGCCATTTTTCTGTTAAAACACCGAATGCACGCTCCTCTTTAAAAGCCCATATCTCTGCACACGTTCCACTTAGAAGGAAAAACTCTCCGTCGAGGAACAATTCAAGGTCGTCGGTAACTTCACGCCAAAGGGCAGCTTTCAATTTCGCGTATCCAGAGACGAGTTCTGCGCCCCGCGTACCCAATTTTCGTCGATTTTGACCGGGTTTGGTTGCCATTGACTACTCCGCTTTTAGTATATATAATTATTATAACTGAATGTTAAAAATATATATTTGTTACACAGATTACCTGCCAGAAGAAATTTCAAGTAGTGCAACATTTGAACACAATATTTCATCAGAACAGGGTTTCTGAAAATTTGAATAAACCGTGGCAGCAACTTTTGGAGGAAAGTTTTCTCAATAATTCGAAGAATCCACAAGAAGCATTTGTGTAACCTTTTTGTGGGTTGTAATATTCCTTTACACAAATTGGACAATCCGATATTTCAAGAATTCCTGAAAACTATATGATAAACCCATTTATGTACCCAGTTCCTCAGCTCTACGCAAGAAATACATCAAGGAAATTTATGAAGATGTTACCGATGGTATTAGAAAGGAGTTGAAAAACCAAAATCTTTGGCTCTCTGTTGATGAAACTACCGACACGAAGGGCCGTGAGGTTGCTAATTTGATTATTGGAACCTTAAATGGTTCAACTCAATCTAAAAGGCATTTAATTAATGTAGGTAATTTAGACAAAACAAATCATGTTACCATTGCCAGGTTTATTAATGAGTCCTTAGCGAATTTCTTTTTACCTGACAAAGTACCTTTTGAAAAATTTATGTTAATGGTAACTGACGCCGCTTCGTATATGTTAAAATCAGCTCAAAGTCTGAAAATTTTTTTCCCCAATTTAATCCATTGTACTTGTTTGGCACATGATTTAAATAGGGTTGCTGAAAAAGTTAGATTAGAGCTTCCAGATGTAAATAATTTAATTAGTACTATAAAAAAAGTATTTTAAAAAGCGCCCTTACGAGTGCAATTATATAACGAAATGCTTCCCGGCATTCCATTGCCACCAGAACCTATCTTAACAAGATGGGGACCATGGCTTAAATGTGATGTGTTTCTTGTCGATAATTACGAGGGCATCAAAAATGTTGTAACTCAATTTGATTCAGCAACCAGTCTTGCCATAGAAAAGTGTAACGTAATTTTCAATAATTCGACAATACAAAATCAGCTATCATATAATAAATCTAATTTTGCGATAATTGAGCAGGCAATTACTAGATTAGAAGATAGAAATTTATCTTTAAATGATGGTGTTGGCATTGCAAATGATATTGAAGAGAAAATTGGAAAAGTCAACGGATTGACCGGAAAAAGAATTAAAGAAAAATTAGCCGCAATTCTAAGCAAAAATGGAGGTTTTGTTACATTAAAATCTATAAATAATGTAATTAATGGCAATTTTAATGAAGACATTAATATAAGCCCCTCATTAATACCTAGTTTTAAGAATGCACCGATCTCATCTTGCGATGTTAAAAGAACATTTTCCCAATATAAACATATACTTACAGATCGTTGACATAATTTAACTATGGAAAATTTAAAGAAATATATGGTTATTTATTGTAATAAATAAATATATAATTTGTAAATACGACAATTTATTGTAATAAATAAATATACAATTTGTAAATACGACAAATGAATTTTAATTTCCTAAAACATAATAAATAAATGCACATCATAAGTGCATATTGCATATTGTAAGTGCATATTTAGGGATTCTTTAAGTGCATATTGCATGCATGAATACGGGTCACTTGCGCTCGGCGCACTTGCGCTCCTACCTGAAATCGACCTATTTGCGCTCTGACCCCCATGACAAGAAATTAATGATATCTTCGCCGGCCGACTTGCGCTCCCGTTCTCTCGGGATATATACGAGTACATGTATAAATTCATAAAACTTAGGATATATATTGTACTTAATGCCTTTCATATTAGATGAGGTACCTTATTGCGGCGCGTATATGAAAATTACTTATTGAAGGTTTTTATAAAATATATATACTCCCTTCAATAGGGTAGGTCATTTAATATGAATGTATATATACATAAAACTATACAAGAATAATTTTTTTATGTATCTCTAACCTGACCAAAACTGTTTGCTACTTCGATTCGTATTTTTATTATATAATTACGTGCATGTGCACGGAATCTCGCCTTGTTTAAACTACTTTTGACTGAAGTAAATTTTGGTATTTCTGCAACTAAATCGAAGCCTTGATTGAACAGAGTTTGGACCTCATCTTGATAGATTTTTGACATTGGTAAATAATCATCGTCTTCTCGGGCTCTATTTCTAGCGTTGAATAAACACTCTTTTACATCCATCGTGGCAAAATTAGGCTTACACACATGAAGTGTCTCACTAACTATTTTATCAGCTTCTATAATGAGATTTCCTCTGCATTTTTCGGTTTTCTCTTTTGTACACTGCCAGAACACAGATCCATTCTTATTCGTTTTTTTGCGAAAACTATGTCCATTATATAAAACACATGGTTTTCCCTTCGTCGCCTCAATCACTTTATATATTTGCACATCCATTCTTAGTAAGCTTTACGTCTTGATAGTAGCTTAAACTTGATGGAATTAACTTTTTCTATAATTTATTTCTGCAAAGTTAACATGCCCCCGCCACTTACAAGGGAGGGAGAAAACATTATTAAATAATTATATGCGCAGATATTGCAGCAGCTTACCCTTTATTGTGAAAATGACAACATTTGGGAAATCCCTTCTTACTTTCAAGAAATAGAGTAAATAGATGCAATCTCTTTACAAAAGTAATAAAAGCATTAAGTAACGATGTACATCCGGCCCTAGTTTTAAGGATGTACTATTTACAGATGAAATTACACAAAAGGTTTCTGAAACTCTTATCATAAACAGAATACATTGAAACGTTCGGTACAATAAACGATGGCTTATATTCAAAAACTAGAATAAAGTAACAAACTTATATATAATATACTGAGGAGTTCTTTATTCAAAAAGGAAGACATACTTACTTATATATAATGACATGCTTTTCTACAAAATGCGTAAATATTGACGATTTCTTTATTCAAAAAAGAAAGACATATTACACACTTTTAAACATACCAAAGTTTATATTTATGTATTAAACAATGTCAGTCCTAAGTCTGGATGAAATGTGAAGGAAAGTGTTGTTTTATTATTATTATTAATAATTTGGAAAACAAATACTCAAGAAAAAATGGTTTGAGTTATTCTATGAATAGTCACGTAATTATATAATAAAAATACGAATTGAAGTAGCAAACAGTTTTGGTCAGGTTAGAGATACATAAAAAGATATAATTCCTGTATAGTTTTATGTATATATACATTCATATTAAATGACCTACCCTATTGAAGCGAGTATATATATATTTTATAAAAACCTACAATAAGTAATTTTCATATACTCGCATCAATAAGGTAGGTCATCTAATATGAAAGGCATTATGTACAATATGTATCCTAAGTTTTATGTATTTATACATGTATACAGATTGTCGTATTTAAAAGTTAATATGTATCTTCAAATACACACACATAAACATGTACCTATGTATGTATGTATACAACAGTTCAAGAATGTAGCCCCCCACACCACCGGTCTTATGGTGGTGTGGGTAAACCGAGAGCGCGAACACCATGCGCACATGGCATTCGTTCCGTATCTTTAGAGCGTGAACTTACATTTTGTCTGAGCAAACTCGCAAATATTAAAATAAAATGCCCTTAGCTGTCGAGGAAAAAATACAGATTGTGTTATGGTATGCGAAGGATAATTCGTACAAAAACGTGCAAAATTTATTTGTATAGTTCATTATAATATTTTTTTTCGTTTTAAATGTGAGAATTTTATTTTAGTTACAATTTTTATAGTTTTGTTTCAGTTCAATGTTAATACATTATACATCAATTACCAAAATAGCGGAGCAATTCCTTAAAGCAAACGTCTGCATACTAGCTTTCAACGTTTTGCACTGAAGCCTCGGTCTCGGTACCCGGTGTCCCCCCGATATGAACTCATCTGTATTCCCCTATTGTAGTACCCCTCCATTTCATGTTTGCATGCACATGTGTGCGTGTCTGTGTTTCCCTATATCTACTTTTATTTCAGTCAAACGGTATATCCCGAGAGAACGGGAGCGCAAGTCGGCCGGCGAAGATATCATTAATTTCTTGTCATTAGGGTCAAAGCGCAAATAGGTCGATTTCAGGTTGGAGCGCAAATGCGCCGAGCGCAAGTGAGCCGATACCGCATGCATATTTGGCAAAGTTTTTAGTGCATATTTTCCAGTCTCTATTGATAAGTAAGATAGTATTGTGAAAAATGAAAAGACTAATGCAGTATATTCATATGAAATTAACAGCTACCTAAAAGTATGTAAAATATATATCATGTAAAAAAATCATAAAAGAATAGCTTGTTGAAAAAGAAAAGTCCGCATCTACGGTCTTAAGGACTATCAATTTCATGCTATCTGTATAATATATTGCACTTTCCATTTCCATACCTGAGACGATTTAACTTGCACCATATTTCTGTAGGATGAATAAAGTCTGATACTTTTACTGAATATCATATATCAACTGTTTATTAAAAGCAATACATTCTAACTAATTTTATGTCCTAATTACTTTAATCAAAGAATGTTGATTGATACATGATTTCAACTAAACTAATGTTATGTTCTGGAGAAATCGGAAGAGCTTTACAGTCCCACTAATAATTATTAGTGTAGAATTTAACTGCACCTCAACTTGGGTTTGGATGAATAGTGTGCGTGCTTGTAGCACACTATTTATCCAAACCGAGTTCACTCAAAAGTGAAGTCTCTGCATAAGCTCTCAACGTGAACCTGCTGCTAGCTTCTGTCGAAATAATGTAAAGAATGAGTTCAAAATATGTTCTAGTAAAATGATGTTTTAATAAAGTGCTGTTCAATGCGATTACAAAGAATCGCTCTTAATAATAACAAAAATTCAAATCTCCTAGGTAATGCGTATGTGTTAGTAATCTTAATCATTGTTCAATTTTTTGTCAGGTACTTCAAACACCGGTTAACATTTCTTCGATTAACGACGTTCTTAATTAATGACTCACGCTAACCGACGTTCAAGAAATTCAAATTTGTACTAACCTGTCTTTCAATCAATGATTACGCTAACCGGAACTTTGTACAGAGTAGGAAAAACCGGCCCTAAATTGTATATATTATCATTATTGATCAAAATTGTACAAAAAATGTTATTCAAATCCTTTTATTTAAAAACATCAAACTCATTTACATATCAATTTATTTTGGATAGTGCATTAAATAGAATTTCACACAATAGTAGGCTTGAATGCAGAATATACATATATTCAGTAAACATGTAACGCGAAAATCACCATATAGGAAGTGTTTCCGTTTTAATGAATATTCTGCAATGTGAACACAGGATTTTTACTGAATTTTAGGTGTTTATAATAGAATGTATAATGAATGAAAAATATATTTTTCTGGTAATGTAGGGTGGAGTATTACATACGTATGTATGATACAACACAAGTTCATTCATTCAGTTGTACATAATGAATGTAGAAATCGCTGTACAATAAATGAATGGATGAACGTTAAAGCGACAGTAAATTTATGTGTAAAAATACATGTATAATTATGATTTTTTTGTTAAATACACTTCTATCTGTCTTTTATTTTAACAAGCACTTGTCTTCATGTTGATACTTTTATGGTTTAAAGTAGGTATTTAATGTGATCGTAGGAAAATATACAAACTATGCCAGTTTTGTAAGGGGTTCATAGGTAGGTTTTCCATCCAGAAGGTAGCTTGTCAAATTTATGAATGTCTAGAGCATTGTCCATTGCTTAGTTTTCAACTTTATGTACGGCACCCCCAATATATCTAAAAATGTATAGAAGTAAAAAGTTTAGGATTTCATTCGCATTGTTCTTTTTCTGTGCATTAGTATGTGCGAGGTTAATATCATTGATTTATCAGCAAATCATTAGCATTTTAGAAGATATTATTTTCTACATGCAATCTGTGCTTTTGCGTCAATTTAATCTTTAACATATGATGATTTTTTAATGATTTACCGATAAGCATTGACTATTTTACGTGATACTATTTGTGCCTATGCTTCTATTCCATCATATTTTCTTACATAAATCGAATTTGACATTTGAATTCAAGCAAGAGCAAAAATTGTAGAATGCAAAATTTCAGTGGTTTGGAATTCAGATTGAGTATTGATTGGTTGGCTTTTTGGTGTTCTTCGTTTTATACGCAGAGTGTATTCATGATAGATAAAAGTGTATTGAGGTATGCGATGTTCAAATATTTTATGTCGCACTGTCTTTTGTGAGCTACAACTGATCCATTTGTTTTCATTGAACATTGTAGAAGTTTTGAAATTATTTTAATACAATGAGTTCCCATTTCAAATAAGTGCTGTATATAGTGCAATGACTATCAACGATACGGGGACTCCGAGCTACAGAGGCCCCGACGTGTATAAGCAAAAATTAATAAAAAAATGTTACCCACAATCTCAAAATATGTAATCCGTAATAAATGAATAATGAAAATTCGAAAATAATGATAGTTTCTAGTCTATGACTAGAGCAAATGAATCATTTGCGAGACGGGACTTTCCCCGGCGGCAGACATCATTTGAAATTATGTCTGCTCCAAGGGGATGTTCCTTTTACTTTCTTATACGTAGTATAAGGAAGTATTGTGATGATGAAAATTTTCGAACTCGAGATTTTTGCAGATGTCCAGGTTTTGAACTCCCCTGATATCGAAAAAATAGTTTAAAAATTTCTGTGTGTGTGTGTCTCCGTGTGTGTGTGACCACGATAGCGGTCAAACCGCAACAACTATCAATTCCAAATTTTGTATTTACGAGTATAATCTCCCTGTTGAGAACTGATTAGATTTTCAGTAAAATCGGCAGACCGGAACCAGTAGTTTACTTCAGTGAAAAAATCGAATTTCTCCAATATTTTGTCAACAACTTATTTTAATCAAATTTATAAAGAATTCATATGCACTCAAAATTAAGTCTGAGAAAAATTTTATTATGAAAGTTTTTCAAAATTCCTACCGGAAGTAGGTCTTTTACCCTTATCGAAAATCAGTTTTTGCCAATATTTTGCAAGTCATGCTTTTTAGACAGGTACGTTACGAGTACAAAAATATTTAGAACTTAATTTTCAATACATTTTATATAAAAAAAATTTCAAAATTAGAACCGGAAGTACGACTTTTACTCTTAAGGGATAGCGATTTTTTGCAAATTTTGGTAAATTATGCATTCTATATATATTTATCAAGAGTACAAAAGTATTTACAGCTGGATTTGCAATATTCTTTATACACATGAAATTTAAAAATTAGGACCGGAAGTAACACGTATTCTTAGCGAGTAGTACTTTTTTTTCGAATATCTTGCAAAATGTGCATTCTATAGAGATTTATTAAGGCAATGGAAGTACTTAGAATAGGATTTTGAATAACTTCTGTATAATTTTTTTTTAAATTGTATAGTTTGAAACGCTCATACGTATAAGAAAGTCGTGTGGTGGCCACCTAATTTTTTTGTTTAAGTTCACGTTTACTTCAATCTGCACATGTAATGAATGCATAACGTTCATACGTTGTAAATGTTGTGATTATTTAAACATTAGTAAAGTAATATTGCGAAAAAATGAGTAAAAGAAAGTGGAGCTTTAAAAAGAAAAAATGAGGTGTGTCACACGGACTTTCTTATACGTATGAGTGTTTTAAACTATACAATTTTAAGAATTTTTTATATAAAACTTATTCAAAATCCTATTCTAAGTACTTTCATTCTCTTAATAAATCGCTATAGAATGCATACTTTGCAAGATATTCGAAAAAAAGTGCTACTCGCTAAGAGTAAAAGTGCTACTTCCGGTCCGAATTTTGAAATTTCATGTATACAAAAAATATTGCAAATTCAGCTCTAAATACTTTTGTACTCTTAATAAATATATATAGAATGCATAATTTACGACATATCTGCAAAAAATCGCTATTTGGTAAGAGTAAAAGTGGTACTTCCGGTCCGAATTTTGAAATTTTTTTTATACAACAGATATTTAGAATTATAATTTAAATACTTTTATACTCGTAATGTACATACCTGCCTAGAAAGCATGACTTGCGAGATATGCGCAAGAAACTGATTTTCGATAAGAGTAAAAGACCTACTTCCGGTTGCAATTTCGAAACACCTTTTTCAGATAATTTGTCTCAAATTTAATTTTGAGTACATTTCAATTCTTTATAAATTTGTTTAAACTTAGTAATTGACGAAATATTGGCAAAATACGAATTTTTCACCGAAGTAAACTGCTACTTCCGGTCTACCGTTTTTACTGAAAAACTAATCAGATCCCAAGAGGGAGATTATACACGCAAATACAAAATTTGGAATAGATATCTGCAGCGGTTTGACCGCTATCGTGGTCACAAACAGACACACAGACAGACAGACAGACAGGCAGACACACACACAGACATTTTTTAAAAACCACTTTTTCGGTATCAGGGGACTTCAAAACGTGGACATCTGCAAAAATCTCGAGTTCGAAAATTTTCATCACAATACTTCCTTATACTACGTATAAGAAAGTAAAAAGTAAACAGAAAGAGGAGAATGTCTTACAGAAATTGCCCAAATTGTCTTCATTTTTTCGGCAATCAAATATCATGGGTCCTACGTCACACGTCGTAGAAAAGCATCAGATAATTTTATAGGAATTCTGATAACAGTATATAAAAAAAACACTTTCCCCAATAAATTCAAGTAAGATTTCCCTCATACATCGAAATGATATGTTTTAAATTTCATTTTGCGCACCCGCGACTAAACAGAGAGTAAAGTTGTAAATGTGTGTAATAGTGCCTATCGATTCTTTCTACGTTCAGTTAGTAATAGTAGGTACAGTTCTGATAACCATAGATAGATAAGTGAACTAAGTACAGATTATTTATAATTTATTTATTATGTTTAATGTTGTGTTGATATGTTATATTCCTGAAAAATACAAGTGAGTCCGACGTATACAAATTGCTTTTGTATGTACTTCTTTATTTTGATTAAAAAACTACACTGATTAAAAAGCATTAAAAAAGTGTGTACATTTTTTGCAACAGAGTGGGTGGTAACAGCTGTTTTCAAAAATAAAGGACGGATGATAACGAGACGCTTTTTGATGAGTTATCAGAAAATGAGAGAATTTCATACCCTGAATGGCACTTTAAAGTTTATGTGTACTATTGCTGTTTAAATGTGTTAATTTTTCAAACTAAACAAAAAATTCACAGCCTCTGTGATCTGAGTCACATGTTTGAAGTCTTACAACCGGATAATACTTATCCATTTCAAACGACATTATAAAAAATGAAGACGACAAACTGACTAGTAAATAGAATAAAGACATGTCAGTTGATCTCTATGAACATTTAATTGCTTTAAAAGCCTGTTTAATATCTCTAATTCAGAAAATTAATTCCCTTAAGGAGCTTATAGAATTATTTCTGGTAAAATTCAATAGCCTTGCATTGTTTTGCGGATGTAGTAACAGCATGCTTTCCATTTTTCACCCTAGCGGTTACAACTGAATGGCTATCGGACTTATCAGTAGTGTTCATAGAAGCAGAAAATCTTAAAAAACTAAAATCGTGTTCATCTAAGGATGTTTCAATAAATAAGTTTGCAGTGAAAAAAAGGCAAAAAAGTGTCTATTTGACTAACTTGGATTCTAGAATCATTGTTTTTAAGTTTTATAATTTATTCCTATTGCTATGTATAGTAGTTTCTCATATTTTTAAATATACTTATTTTGTTAGAACGAATGTTCTTCTTTATTTTGTAAATAAACATTACCCTCATTTTGGGCATTACGGCAGTCAGGTAAAAAGCCCTCCCCCCCAACAAACTTTGTTACAGGGTTCATTTAGGACTAACTACGACACTGGACAATTTGTTCTTCATAAGATCTACTACTGATGGACTCTGCCGAACATTTACTATTCTATTTTATTAAGAGTCTCAAGTACTATCATTAGTGCTATTGATAGAGGCCATCGATAATAGTATTATGAATTAATCATTCACAGAATTGTAACTGGCTGTTAACTATAGCTTTAAATTAATTATTTAATCAATCTAGTAGTTTAATAATCAATATCCATATATGTAAAATACAAGTGTTGATCAATAAGCCTGCATCGGCGGCAGGTTTCTCTTGAGACAGTGCGATTATTGCATGTGTATAATACATAAGCCAAACATATATGTTATCTTATGATTAAAATTCTCAGAAATTCCATAATTCACTCTATTTATAAATAAAATTATATAGGTTATCCTATAACCTACAATGAATATAGTTGAGGTATTGTATTAATTACTGTTAGTTATTATTTTATCTTTAGGTTATTGTAAATGAAAATTATACGTTGGGGAAGGCTAGTTTGGAATTACATTATAAAAATAAATAATACTTTTGTGAAATATAGCCTACGCAAATGTAATTTTAAATATACTGAAAATACTTAATTTTAATTATCATATAAAGAAAATGCTCGTCAATAAATTGCACTGTATTTTACTGTCATGTTAGATATTATATGTATACTTGAAAAATTGCTTTTTTTTACCTTCATAATAATGCAATATATTCATTTGCCACAAACATATCTGTACAAAATTTTGACTAATTATTAATTAATTTAGAGACCGGCAGTCAGTTAAATGAATAATGTAATTCGAAAGTGGGCACAGTAATAGTGATATAATTACTATTATTGTGCAACTGTCGATATTATTCGATAGTGTTCAACACTGAGCAATACCTCTTTCGGAGCTAGTTTTTTCAAAAGAAAACCTTGAGTATAGAGCGTTTATGTTCTATTATAGGCTTCCAGATTATTTTATAAAAGGCAGTCTCTGGTATATTTGTAGTACTCATATGGTTATCTAATATATAATAGAATAATAATATGAAAGGCTTTAAATAAATTTGTTTCTATCAGACGTTATTAATGATCGTATATATCTATTCACAGCGGTGTAGGTCATCCGGGCACACACATTCATTCGTGCGGACATTAGAGACGTCCGAGCGAACAAAGGGTAGCAAATTATGTGTACGTATAATCGAATATACGTTAAGCCTTGCTTTTCAGGAAAATGAGTTTAGCATCTCGCATATCCGCTCAGAATAATGCATTTGTGTATCAAATACGTTAATGGTTTTCAAGAATTTGTTGCTTATTTTTGGTTTACAAAAAATACGAGTTTCAAGTAAATATTTTTGCAAACATGCAAGTAACACGTAAACGCTTTTGTATGTGTTTCGATTCTACTACTCATACTTCTAGTTCTTTAACACATATGGCAAACCTTGCCGACCTATATGTTAAATGAAAAAACGGTGACAACACGAAACTTTTTTTGAAAATAAATTATTATTATAGCTCGCCTCGTAAGTGTACGAGAAAAACCGGTGGACTTAATTATATTGTTGCGTTTTCGGGGTCGAAATGAACAACTCGTGCAAATGTTTTATAACTGTCTGTATATTTACACACTTAAAACTAATCACAATATAAAAATGTAAAGTAAATGTATCGCACTTAAAACTACTACAAATAAATTAACACGCATATTTATTTCTATCACTACGGCTGGGCGCACACATGTAATTTTTAGTTGCGCAATAGTTTGGTCCTCTAGTGACTGCAGAGCATTTATATGAAAGTGCGCACAATGCAACTATAAATTCGAGCAACCAAACAGTTTGTGTTTTATCACAAACTAAACGATTGCGCAACTGCATGCAATTCATTTGTGTCATATTAGTTTAAACAGGTCCCCGCTCACTGCAAGTAAACAATTGCGTCAAAATAGTCAGTAACGTTTGGCAGCCGGCTAGAAAACATGTATTCTTCCGAAGCACAATGTAGGAAAGGCTTTTTAAATTTTGATTTTTGTGAATTTAAAAGTTTATTTAACCCACCAGTAGGAGGCAATGCAGCATATGAAAGAAGTGATGGCTACCAGTTTCAAGGATTTGCACTAAATTCAAATCGTTTATGTTCTATGGGCATTTATATCCCAAACAATTTGCCCCACACGAACAACCCATCGACATCGTCGACGCCCATGCCAAGTGATTCTTCATAATGTAGTATTTCTATGGATCCAGTTTCTCCGATAGACTGTTTTCATTTAGATAATATTATATGGGTATATAACATAACATGTTTAGCATTATAGTTTCTTTATATTAATTATATTACTTTGTTTTGGTTTATTTTTAAAGGAAACGTTTATTTCCCAACTACTTTCTTCGTTTTTTTTAATCCTTACCTTAAAGTAATTGATAGTGTTTCGACCGGAGGAACGGCATTTCTCCATTTAGTATCTTGGTATGTGATATAAAGCCGTATCTAATCCAGAAAAAATTCACAGCTCTTGACACTCATTCGGTAATAATTAAAAAACTTTTCTGGATAACCTCGTAGCTCTCCATGCAATTTCTAAAAATCCCTATTTCTCAAACGTTGGCTTGTAAGGGCATGCACCCAATACCGCTTCTCTCTTTTAATTTTCTTTCTTCTCCTTAGCTCAAGAGCACACACAGCAGTCAACTCAACGAGGTCCATAGTAACAGTGAAATTTGCTTGTGTGCGCACATCGGCAGACTAAACTATTTAGTTGCACAAATGTGCGCGATTTAGTAGAAGGCAAATCAAACTGTTGCGAAACAGTTGCGCAACTGAAAATTGCATGTCTGCGCCTAGACTACTTATTTATATCTGTAATATTTATGTCTCTCTTGAACTGTAATAAAACTGTACTACTCACATTATTTATGTTATTTGAACTGTTCAGTAAATACCGCGCGCGACAACTATTGAATGAATTACTATTGAAGGAATGAATCATTTCGGTACTACAGCGGCTTTTATATCTATATACAAAAAGCGTAGAAATATGCCAGAAAATTCTCTTTTTCTTCTCGATGAGTTCGACATTATACTAGCGAAGATCCAAACTTTTCTTGCCTGTCTACGTCGTACTACGTGTATGATTTACGACTTGTTTACATTGCGATCCCATCAACGTCGCGCCTATGTTTACTCTTCTATTTTTTAGTGGACTTGTTTTCGTTAGAATATCAAAGAAGACGTGCGCGGGGCTCAATAAAAGTCACACTTACAAGAATGCTGAAGCAATTTACCGCAAAAAAGAAAGGCGAATTCAAGTTGGTTAACTGTCTTAAAGCAAGGAGACGCGTTTGGGTTATACCTGTGATTAAGAAGATATAACAACTTTTGTTGGGGAATATATTAAATTAAATCCTAATTTAAAAACACTGTTTAAAGATGGAATACCTGGAGATGACCGGTATTATGCGTTCATAAAAAGGTATTTTGCAGTCTTTTTAAAGAGCCAACATTACTCCAAAAGCAAGATTAGATAGTCGAGATGCTGCAGTAATTAATGAATTTTTATGACGAACTACAAACCTTAGTTTTACACAAAGGACTAAACGTTAAACCTATATTTGTTTTTCATTCCGATTGAAGCTGCTTTGCCATTGATTGAAAACGATTCAGAGTTGTTTCAATTTTCTTTGTAGCTCATATCATAGCCATTAGTATAGATGCAGATGAATTACTTCTATATTATTAAATTGTAGTAGATGGAATTAAGGTTTTTTACGTAACTTCTGTTATTAATGCTGTTTGAGGTTGTTCTATTTTAATCATTATTTTTATTTGTGTTTTAGTTTATTATGCCCTGCTTCAATTATTTTGGTATTTTCAAAATCAAAATGGTGATTTTTTTCCGCTTAATGATCCCCCTTAAAATATAACACCTAAACAAAGTTGTCTCTGTGCTGATGATACATCTTACGTAGTAACTGGAAAGTCGATTGACGAAATTGGAAAAGAGAGCAAACGGGTAATGGAAGAAATAACAAAATGGTTTGAAGATAATGTACTAAAATTAACTGAAGAGAAAACTCAGCATCTCTGTTTCTCAATAAGAAAGAACAGTCATTCCACGTCATTCGATGTCTGGGGCTCACGATTGACAATAAACTCACCTTGGACATGCAAAAATCAGAATTAGCTAATCCGCTAATGATAGCTATATATACCATAAGAAGGCTGAAGACTATTGCTACCCATGCCGCTTCAAAATCTGCTTATTTTGCGAACTTTCACTGTAGAATAAGCTACGGAATTTTGTTTTGGGGCACACCTGCAGCAACAAGTTTTCTACTTACTAAAAAAAAGGCGATTAGAGCTCTTTGTAATTTAAAATATACGGATGGTTGCAAGGAACATTTTAAACAAGAAAGAATACTGACCTTGCCTTGCCTATTTATACTTGCATGTATAAAATAAGTTAGAAAAAACCAAGAAAAGTATATATTGAATGGAGGGCATCATAATTACGAAACCCGCCACAGAAAAGAGTTTCAGATTCTATATCACCGGCTGCAAACGACGCAACGCTATGGTAGGCTATTGGGAGCTCAAATTGTATAATAAAATCAAGAAACATCTTGAAGAGAGTGACAAATTTTTCATAAAAAAAGTGGAGAATATTTTAAGTTATCACTTTTTGTTGTTGTTGTTTGTTTTATTGTCATATACAGTTAACTGTGCATTTTTAATTAATTTACTGACTTTCTTATAATGGTAATTACAACGAATAAACTATTATTATTATTATTATTATTATGTGTGACGAAGGCCGATTTGTCGATTTAGAGTATTTGTGTGCTTCTAGTCTCTTATGTAGATATAGTTTGCTTTGGGGTTCTATTCAGACCTGTAAAAAGTTATTGCTCTTGCTTTTCCTATTACTCATTTTGTAATTAGTTTGCTATATTTTATTAACTAAGTCTCTACGCCAAAATGATTCATTTTATACATCTATATATATTTATAAATATATTGCACACTTGCAATGATCAGCTTGTATAAATACACAAATTCGAAAAGTACAAGGAACAGACGTCATCTATCAGACTGATGAGCGGTGGTGAAACTAACAGTTAGTCTCCGATAACGGTGTTACTCTTTTCCTTATGTTCATTAATTAATAGATATCAAGCAAGTAATTTTCAATTTTCATATAAGCCGGTAATTCAAGAAATCCGTACGTATGTATATATATGTATATACGATTCAAGTGTATTATAAATATATTTATACCGGGTGTCAACGAGATCATGTATCTGTTCGGAATTTATTTGATACCTAAAATAAAACTTTGAAGCTTTCACCATATGTATGAGTGATTAGTGGACTTATTCGGGTGTACTCAGTTTTTTTTATAGCACTTCCGGTCAAATTGGAAGTGACGTTACAACATTCTGTATTTTTGTTCATATTCGGTTTCTACTAAAAAGTTGCTATCCATTAAAGGTTCACTTTTAACACTTTTGATGGCAGTATCTATCAAATCTATTCATTAAAATGAAACTGCTTCGTAACAATTGCCGAACCACGAGAACTACTAAACATTTCAAGGAAACAATTACGTAACGTATTTCGCACATTTACACGCATTGACGAAGGAAACATTCATTTCACGTTGGAATTACTCTAGAAAACTTTTTTTGATTTTTAAATGCCTGATACTAGTTTTTTTTTTTTAATAGTAATACCTATTTTTAATTGCACTGCCATAATTGGCATAATTTAGCTTCCAAGTGTTATATAATATGCCGTTGTTTAGTGGTAGATAGGTAGTAGAAAATCAGAAATTTTCTCAAAGTAGTCTAAACTCATAGCAACTAAATTATAAAACTTCAAATGAAACCTCACTTAATGGTTATCTACTCTGGATAATTGTTGATTTTACTGCGTCCAGTATCTTGTGTTTTGCCGGTTAGAGAATGCAAAATTTGTGAATCTTGATTCATCGGAAAAAATAATGTTGCCAGCAAAATTACCGTATTTCTCTTCGGATATTATATACAGTCCAGTAGCAAAACTCCATTCTTCTCACAAAATCGGTGTTGATATATCTGATACTTGAAAGATTTGTACTTATGTTTCTCTAAAATCGTTTACGCTGGTTCATAAATAATATAGTTAACTCGCGGCCGATTTGCGCAGGGAAACCGTTTTATCAACCTCGACTAAGGCGACTACATTAATTTTTGTAGTTTCGTCAACAATAAACTTTGCTTTATTATTTTGTGGATGGTCTTCTTCTTGCTTGGATTGAGATTCAACTCTTATAAAATAATTATGGGATGGGTGCTGTCGATCTAGAAAGCGCTGTGCATATAGCGCTGATGGAGTTCTCACTAATAATATCACAAGAGCATAGAAAATAATCGATTATATTTCCGAATCACAAGACGTATTCTGCGAAGCACCACGAGAGCATAGCTCGAGTGGTGTTTTAAGGATATACGCCGAGTGAAGAGGTATAATGGATTATTTTCGTTTGCTCGAGTGGTATTCGTTACGATTATATAAAGAATTAACTAACGAAATTTTTTTATTGGTTGAAATTAAAAGTAGAATTATTATAATAAATATTTGTTGTATTATCTTTAGAAGTTGAGTTTGAGGTGCTGGTGCTGGTGATGGTAGAGTTGGCAGAATCTTGTTTATTTCTCATTTTTTCAAGTATCTATGGTGTTCATTAGTAAGCTTTAGATACGGCTTCAGAGATTCAGATGATGAGTGGCCTGTTATCTTAATAATTTCTTGTAAGTTTTCTCCAGATTGTGTCAAGATGCTAACAGCGGAAGAGCGATTGGAATGATTAGATATTTTTTGCTTCTTTGTATCAAGTCCTATACTTTCTGCCGCTGAACGTGTCCACTTATTTAATTGATTAAGGCCTACGGGCAGTTTTTATACCATATTTTAGTTTTCTGCCAATCAGGATTAGGTGTTAAAAATAGACGATAGGTTTTAATGTTTGATGTTCTTTTGCTTAACATTTTCTTCAACAGACGTACTGGACACTAATCTTCACAATTTTTATTCGGTGTCAACCATTTAGATTCAGCTGTATGTTTTTCGCCACCTTGTGCTGTCTTTGAAAACATGGTATTATACTCAATATGTTTTGTGGGTTGACCATAATTGTCGCATTCTGCTTTGAAATAGTCAATTAAGCAAAAGACTGGTTCATTTCCACACCACGCCAGTTCCACAGAACAAATTTGATAGAATTTTTTTTGTAAACCGCCTGGCGGATTTTCGTCAAAAAATCTCACAATTTTGCTAATTTCTTCCGTTTTAAGGGCGACAGAACTTGTTTTTCTTTTTTCAGGAATTGCT
Source organism: Amphimallon solstitiale (assembly GCA_963170755.1). Classification (NCBI taxonomy): domain Eukaryota; kingdom Metazoa; phylum Arthropoda; class Insecta; order Coleoptera; family Scarabaeidae; genus Amphimallon; species Amphimallon solstitiale. Next base: position 20,134,901 of record OY720679.1, read on the forward strand.
TGTAACTTCTAATACGTAATGCTAGCTTTGGCGGTTTTTGTCGTTTGGCAATCATTAGGAAGCAGTTTCATCTTAATGGATAAATTTCGTAGATACCGCCATCTTTGACAAAAATACCAAAAGTTAACCTATAATGGATAGTAAACTTCTAGTAGAAACCGAATATGAACAAAAATACAGAAGTTGTACATAAAAATTCAAAATTAACGCCTTTTCCGATTTGACCGGAAGTGCTATAAAAAAACTTAGTGCACCCGAATAAACCCACCAACCACTCATACATATGGTGAAATGTTCAGTTTTATTTTAAGTATGAAATAAATGACGGGTTGATATATGATCTCGTTGACACCCGGTATATCTGTTAAACTTTAAGCGCAGTTTAAAGTCTTTTCAGCAGTGATTTCGAAAGTTATTTACATAATCAACTTAAACGGAATTTGAATTCGGAATTACAAGTTATTAGTGCTATTTCATCATATTGACAATGTCTATATGTGGACATAAGCATAATTATTAGATTATAAAACTATGTTTGTAAATTAAACATGCAGGCACGACACTGACGCGAAGAGAAATGAGGGAAGACGTTTCCTAGTTGCCAATTTAAAAACATGAAAATATATAAATCGCAATATATTAGTCAATTATTGACAGCAATTATTATTTATGACAGTATTGAAATGCTTTAGTAGGTTATAGTACATGACACGTAAAATTCTGCTTCAAATTTTACGCCATTTAAACTAATAACGAATGATATTTAACAGATAAAATGCTTGCAACTATATGTAGCAACCACTTAAATTTTTGGCAACATGATTTAGTTTGGAGTATTGTTTTAACTTAAGCTTACTTGACCCGTTTATGACGAAATCACATGTTTCTGCAGAAAGTCTATATTATTACTATTGCGGTGTACGAATACTGATGAACCTATTTTGTTCTGAACAATTAACTTACTAATCTTAAAACTCAACCTAACGACTTACGCTGTTTGTTATGTATAAGAAACCTTAAAATTGACAAGTAAAAATTGAAATAAATTCAAATTGAGTTCAAAAACAGTTTTATTCAATTCACTTGGAATATAAAATCCTCCTGAAATTTATAATATAAAAATAGATTTATTGTGTTTGTGCTTTTATTATCTGCGAGGAGAACCTTTTTCATAGGCTAATATTTTTTTCTCAAAATGTTGGGTCAAATATTAGTTACTTAAAATTTCAGACTAAATTATCATTTCGCCCTCGTTGTTAACTAAATTTAGGAAAACACAGGGGATACATTTTATCTAGTAAACATACCCAAATTCAAATACTTCTTGTGAACGGCTTCATACGCTGTCCATTCGATGTTTTTGAATCTATTTCTCTCTTGACGAGCTCCGTGGGATATATCAGATTCTGGAGGCTCGTTTGGATTCCTGTATATAAAAAATTCATTACTAAATACGCTATTGTAAGAATCAAGTTCCTGCTTACATACATACACACACGATGAATAAATTTTTAATCTAGTACGTATGCTCTCTATACAAGGTGAGTAAAAAATAACGGAGTACTTGTAATTAGTATAAAATACATGCTTTCAATAAATAGTAAAAAGTTTGTGCATGCAACAATATGATAATGTTGATTTTTTATGACATCATTAATTCTAGGAATCTTGTGAATAGCAGTCTATACTTTTATTCCAAAATTGAATAGAATTTCCAATTTTCCTTAAGCAAAAATATGCTATTGTTGCATATGTAAAATTTCAAAAAAGTGTGCATTAAACATTTTACGGAGTACGCATCTTAGAGTTTATTGAAAGATTTTGACAAATCGAATTAATCATCACCATAACGTATTAATTTTTTTCTCATGAGTGTCTGCTATGACGTTATAAGATATTTAAAACAGTGGTTAATAATTTCTATAATAAAGTAGAAGGAAGGGTGCTCGTTACTATTTACGAAAATGTTTAGATATCAATATTTGCATAAGAAAAAATATGGTAAAACGCTTGAAACATAGTATAACGTTATCGTTAAAGATAGAGTAAGAAACGTTGATGAAATTGCATTAACCACTGCTGTGATGACGACAATGTAATGATTTGTTTACGTTTTACTTAATATTCCGTAATAAGTTATATAGTAATTTTCAAAATTATATGTGAAGAACAGCTTTGGCTTTTCACTTGCTGGAAACAGAACAAGAAACTCAAAAGTACAGTCCAAATCTTATCCTATAGTTCATATTACTACAACACCAAAATCTTAGAATCAATCGGAATTTCAAGACACGCTAATAATCTAAATATGGAAAGGACTGCTTTCTACACAGCATTGTAAATCCTCATAATGCCAAACCAACCCGATAATGTCTATATAATAAACTATAGCAATAACCAATTAATTACGAAGCAAAGAATAGACTGTAAGATTGAAGCTCATTAAAGAATATTTTAGAGTTTAATTTTATTCATTGTATAATACCGTATAATACACAATGTAAAATATAATCGATTCTACGTAGGTACACATGCATAGGAACGACAAGTATAGTTAATTTCCATAACAATGTATGTACCACAAGGAGTATATTCTTGAGCCAACTTTGTATAATTTATAGGTGTGGCGCTCCAAAATATTGTCGGCGAAAAAACCACATGAAAATAATATCTTACTAAATATGAGAACAGCAATTTATTTTTTTTATATTACATAATCAAAATAATGAGGACATTTCTCCATTCCAATGGTACACAATTTATAAGTGAATAAGATAATATAAATAAACATCAAGTAAAAAAGCATGAAATCATAAGGGGTAGTTGACAGCAGAGCTTACACAGAGCTCTGCTTTTCTAGACTATACATTTAATATTATGGCCAAAATATTGGTCTAAACTCTTTCGATGGGGCCGAGACTCAATGAACGATGACCCAAAGTCCGGACGATCCGTTGAAGCTCGAACTGAAGACATTGTGCGAAAAGTCGAAAATTAGGTACTGAAAGATCGGCGTGTAAAGATCTCTGTCATTGCCAATGAAGTCTGTATATCCGAAACAAGTGTTCTCAAAATTTTGCATGACGATTTGGGTATGAAGAAGGTGTCTGCACGGTGGATACCCAGATTGCTTACACCTGAACAAAAACTGTGCAGAAAAGAAATTTCTCAAGAAAATTTGGTCAAGTTGGAGAGGGACAAAACATTTTTATCTCGAATTATTACCGGGGGAAGGGGGGATGAGACTTGGGTATATTACTGGGACCCTCCTACTAAACAAGAATCCATGCAGTGGATTCATAAGGGCTCTCCACCACCAAAAAAGGCCAAGACACAATTTTCTGGAAAAAAACTGATGGCAACTGTTTTCTGGGATGCTGAAGGAGTTTTACTTATTGAATATATGCCGAGAGGGTTTACCATAAATGGAAAGGCTTACGGAAACACAATCAAAAATTTAAAAACTGCTCTGGAGGAAAAACGCCCGCATTCTTATCCACAGAAACACCATGTTGCTGTACGACAATTGTCGGGTTCATAAGGCAAACAAAGTTCAGCAGATAATAAATGACTGTGGGTTTATAGAGTTAAGGCATCCACCTTATAACCTCGACCTAGCTCCGTCAGACTTCTTCTTATTCAAAAATTTAAAAAAGCATCTCAGAGGAAAGCGTTTTGCTTCTGATGAAGAACTCAAAGAAGCTGTTAAAGAATATTTTGCGGGGTTACCGAAGCAATTTTTTTCTGAGGGTATGGGGCAACTGGAAAAGAGATGGAATAAGTGTATTAGTGTTGAAGGGAGTTATGTAGAAAAATATTTTTTTTGTTCTCTGCTTTTTTTCATGGCTTGGTAGATAACATAAAAATACGCCCTCGTATATGCTATTTAACGAGACGTTTTAGCATTGGATTAAGTATTATTACTTAATTATGCTTAAGTTAAGTACAAAATTCGATGTGATATAATTTTTTAGGAAACTTTCAGCACTGTCACATGATGTGTATGTAGCACAGAAGCGATAAACCTGTTATTTTAAACAATAATAAATTGGATTTCAGGTCTGGTAATTCTTAAAACAGATTGGCGTTTTTTAAGACAGGGAAGTGGGTTATATTGGGGTTATGGTGATACAATTTAGTGAAGGGCGAATGAAGAATTTCTAGACATGATTAGTATCGTTTATTTCGATTAAAGTTGTTATTTCTGGATTTCGATAGATTTGCCGACTTTACGACTATAGTAATGAGAATCCTTGTATAGGATTTTAGTGGAATTGATCTGAATCCTGTAACTGATTTCCGATATGTTCTCAGGCAGTGCGGGCGGAAACTTAAGTGGTGTCCGATTGCTTGGATTTGCAAATATATACGTATACATTGCCTCACGAATATGGAACCCGATACATTTTAGATTAAAGGATTCCATCTTAGTGCGGTAATCGAGACGGGTACTATCCTCACCATTTCTGGAAAACCCTCATTCAAGCTCAATTGAACCATAATGCCGTAACACTAAATACAAGAAAGAACAGCCTCGCCAGCAAACGTCAGTCTAGTAGAAACGACAACTTAGTTAGAATAAATAAAGCAAGAAGTAATCAACGGCAGCCGTTGAAACCTACGACTTGGCTATACCGCATGTGTCAAATATCATTAGGTATAGGGATTCAACGTTTACGTGCGATCTATACGTATGAATGTAATACGTGGCAACGTGGTACCCCTACAGTCCGTCACCAATGCCGACAACAACCGACACCACAACGATATTCTCCGATTCCGAACCAGATTTTACATTCAATGTTTAGCTGGGAACACGTTGCGGTTCCTGGCCGTCTTATTTCTGGAACGGGAAACATCAAATGGCCCTTGCGATCTACTGATCTCTCTTCTAATGATTTTTTTTTGTGGGGATATTTAAAAAATATTGTTTATACCCATGAAGCTGGTAGAGCAGAAAACATAGTTGCCTTGAGAGAAAAAATAATTGAGGCTGCTAATTCAGTAACTGCTCACATGTTAGAAAACGTAAGAGTAAATTTCTACGACCGCCTAGGGCAATGTTTTGCTGTGCAGGGAGGAATCCTTTTTTATTTATTTTATTAGGGTTATTTTATTATGGTTATTTTGAAGTGAAAACTTCTATGGGCGCGTTGATGCATTGAGTGTTGGACACTGAACGAGACTGAGCCGTCACGTTCGGAATGTAACGCTCGTTCGGGTAAAGTCGGCTCGAGTCGAATCGACTAAGGGAGCGAGAGAGATATAATTAACGCGTCTCTGCCGGTCTCTGCTATACTCGCTCGGCAACCGTTTCACGCTCGGCTTTGTATTATAACACTAACTAGCGGTATTTAATTTCAATTAAATTGAAATTTAGAATAAATACGCGAAATATTGTATTTTTATTATCTGAAAAATTCTTGTCAGCGTGCAGATGCGATCCCGAGCTGCTCGGGTATGAGGCCGGCACGTTACCATTACACCAGCTCGGGTACTCGTATGTTGTATTTCGTATTATTAACCTCGCCTTGATGAAGTTTTCACTTCTGCCGTGTGCGTGAACGCAGCTTAATAATTCTCTGCACTTACTGACTGGAAAAAGAAAAACGAATCCTTGCAACTCGTAAATATTATTTCTGAACGAATTAGAAACACCCCAGTCGGTGGTCCAATGGTTACTGCTAACTTGTATTTGCGAGCATGTATCGGTTGTCGCGTCGCTGGTATTGGAAAAGAAAGTAGGGGTACCACGTTGCCACGTATTGTATGGATTGATCGCCTATGGCTAATGAAAATTGACACATGCGGTAGACACATTAATAAAATTTGGGAACTATATCCATATGGTTAATAATAGTGTGTATTCCACAGCAGAATTCTTTAGCTTGGTGAGAGCAGCAACAGCAAAAATTGCTATCGACCTTGCTTTTGCAGAGATAATTTTCGTCATTTTTCTACAATAGTTACAATATATATAACAATATACCTGCAATTATAGAATTGTTGACTGAAGAAGTATATTTCCTTATAGAATATGTATATTTAGGAGATTCTTTTATATATTGGATTTTTAAGATTTTTGTTTTTCTTTCGGTTTTTTCTCTTTGAGGACACTTACATCCAGAATATTGCTTTATGCCAGTAATATAATAGGCATTATCGCTAGTTCGTTGTAAAGCACTGCAACCAGGATAAAGTTAGAGTATATGAAAAACTAAATGACATCCTGAGATTGTGCAATAGACTATGGTTAGACTTACTTGCTTCCATATTAACGAACAATAATAAGTCATTACATTTAAATTAAATACTGTGACTTACATATATACATTTATACGTAAAACGTATATGCATATATGCATGTGTTATGTTTTACGTATAAATGTATATATGTAAGCCACAGTATTTATTTACTGCTTGATGTTAGTTTTAACATCCATGTGTTTACACTATTCATTTTCGATTTAAATTAAAGTAAATTCGTTTAGTTTCGCTAGAGTGACATTCAAACACAGACTAAGATAGTTTGCCTTACTTACCCGGTCCTTGCGAAGTTACTCCAGTAGATCATTGTAGTTTCAGCTAGTAATACTTCCGACTTTGTATAATTCCTACCGAAGTGCATAAAACCACCGATTAGTGGCGCTCCGAAAATATAGGGCAACTCCTCGCCGTGTATGCAGCCCTGTCTCTGAAATTGATTTGTTCATTATTTAGTAAGTGTGTACATGTCAGGGAAGATAATATATTGGACATTGTCGATAATTGAATGGACGGGAATTTCCGTCTGCTGTTTTGATTTATTAGTGAAGTAGTATTTTTTTCGATTGTTTTATTTCAGAAAAACTCGCATATGATTTGTTTCATGTATTAACGTTATCAATAAAATAAAGAATATTTTATGTGTCCTTTTGTACTGACCGAAATGGGTAATTTGAGTGAATAAAATTGAGTTGTAGTAGTAAGTTCTCCAGCTTATAAATTTGTTCGGGAATCTTGATGGGGAATATTCTTAAGTTTTCATGAATCCCTTGATCGATATTTGATTTAAATTTGACAATTGTAATGTGAATAACTATAAAGTTATATAATTCTACTTAAGCGTAACATGTGATTAATAATATGTACTGCAATTAAACCAGGAATATTCATTCAGCGTGATAGGGCTTTTATACAAATGTGTTTTTGTTTGAAACAGGAACAAACTTATTAGCAATTTTTTATCGAACTGTCATGTACATAAAATTATGTAAATCAAATGCACGGACACCTAATTAACAAATTATTAAACCAATTTTCTCGTCATTATTTATAAATTACCATCAATAATAGTTATATTGAATACATTAGTATACATATTTTGTTGATATTAATTAATTTAATTGTTCTAAACAAAGATATGCCTAAATCAGATAAACCAGTGGATGAAAGAGCATAGGTTGGGGCTTGCACCGGAGAAGACGGAGGCCTTGTTAATGAGGCGCAGAAGAAAGAGGAGCCATGTAACCTTCACGCTGGACGAAATGGTCATAAAACCTGCCAAGACCATTAAATACCTGGCGTAATGCTGGATGAGAAAGGGTCATTTGGGCCGCACTTGGCCAATGTGACTAGCAAAGCAGACGTACAGACTGCCAAATTAAGCAAGATCATGCCAAATATAAAAGGGCCGAGTAGTGGTAAGAGGGCGGCACTATGTGATGCCATACACAACACTATTCTTTATGGTGCCCCCATATGGCAACAGGCAATAAGAAGGCAAACATACCAAAAAATCATAGAGAGGTCACAAAGAAAGATACTCCTTCGAGTGGAGGCACAGTGGACAAAGCGCCTAATTAAAAATATAGGGGAATGGGTGGGATGTAAACATCGCGGCCTTGACTATTTTTTAACACAAGCGCTAACGGCGCATGGCACCTTCCGCGCGTATGCCAAGCGCTTCGGAAAGGATGTTTCTGACGCCTGCATCTATTGTGGCGAGGTCGATACAGTGGAACACACCCTGTTTCGTTGCGACAAGTGGCACCAAACTAGAAGAGAAGCGCACGCTGCTATAGGGCAAACAATATCACCAGACACCATGGTACCGTTGATGGTGGCAGCATCCTATAACTGGGAAATCATAAATAATATGATCAGATCCATCATGAAGAAAAAGGAGGGTGAAGAACTGGAGAGGCAACGTGGAATAGCCAGAGCACGATAGACAGGAAGAAGTAGTTGGAGTGCATCCGATGGTAGTCGATGTGATATTTACAAATGGTCCCAACTATCATCAAGGGCTATGAGGGGTTTTAGTGGGTAGGCGGTTTTGCATTGGAAAACTCTGAGTCCCACACTCTTAAGTCGCATAGATCTAGCGCTTGGAGTGCGTAACGTGCATTTCCCCTGGCAAAAAAACAAAGATATAGTATAATTGATTTTGAGAATGCATGTTGAATATAGTATGTTGGGTCACTTAAACAAGAACAACATAATTACAAATAGATAGTTTGGTTTCAGTGAAGGTTCCTAAACTGTAGCTGCTGTGATTGGCTTTAATAACAATGTAGTTGATAGTTTGAATCGTGAAGAGTACCCTGCTGGAGTTTTTTGGGACCTATCGCCTGCTTTCGATTTCGTGTATCATCGACTTCTACTTGACATGTTGGGTACGAGTGATTTGCATCGTATTTGTTTGAACAAACACAGTACGTTGGGATATCCTGTAGGAAAGATAACATCACTAAAAATTTCTGTTGTTAGGTTTTGTTTGTGGGCCTTGGTGTGCCACAGGGATTAGTTATTGGCCCAGTATTGTTCTTACTTCTTATTAATGACTTTGTATCACACACTGATTCTCCAATATGCATTTGTGGTGACGATACTAAAGTGCTGTGGTTTCGTGTTCCGGTCTTGTAGGCTTCAGTGAAAGGGCTAGTAAGGTTCGCGGGCGGTTTTGTTGCTGGTTTCAGAGTAGTAAATTATTTATGAATCTATGAGTTTATTTGTGATAGTTTGCCTGGCGTAAGGATTGATGAATGTTTGGATTGGAGGATTCATTGTGTGAAGTTGATGTCCACTATTAATTCCACATATTTTCAGAATAAAGTACTAAGTCATTCATTATATAATGGAGACCTGATCAGGTGTTACTACGGGCATGTATTCTCGAGGATGGCATATGAAATCATCCGTTAAGGATCAATTTCATATACTCATGAAGTATTTTTTGCGCAAAATGCGTACTTTGTTCTATTGTCGGTATTCATTCCACTACATCATGCAGGTCATATTTATAATAATAATAATAATAATAATGAGTTTATTTTCTGCAGGTTGACAACCCAAGTACAGAAAATACAAAAGAAAAATACAAAGCAAATAACATGTAATTCATATACATTATAGAATAGTATAGTATGAAATAAATAAAGCGCAACTATATATAAAGACATGTAAATATATGCTAAATAGAAAAATAATAAAAGGAAAACAATAAAAGGAAAGGAGTGAGGCAATAGAGGTGGTTGCAGAATAATTCATTGCAGATACCCCAATATCACACTTAATGCGTTGAAGTGTATATCCGAGGCGTCACAGATTTGGTTGAAGTTGCTACACATGGTGTAAAGCGGAGATTTACGTAATATATTAAATGTTTCCTCATATCGAGCAGACAGCCTGGGAACCCTAAAATGTATCTTGCTAGGGATCCAGGAGCAATCAATCTTGTTATTTAGAAGTTTATATAAGAATTTTATACTTAATGTATTGCGCCGGAGTTGGAGAGATGGGACACCAACCTGTCGTAACATACTTGAATAGTCGTAGCCCCTCTCAGGGCATACCCCGTTGATTAGAAATAATTAGTGCTTCACAAAACGTCTCTGCACACCCTCAATACGCATCATGTGAACAGCATATACCGGGCACCAAATTAGCGCACCGTATTCCAGCCTCGACCTTATGAAAGTATAATATAGTAGTGACAGACAGCCCACATCCCTAAAGTCTCTACAATTTCTGTAAATAAACCCGTATATTCGATAAGCTTTGGCAACATCAGTTATATGATCAGTGAACGTTAACTTAAAATCGAACAGAATACCAAGATCCCTAATAACACAACAACGCTCCAAAGGCGTGTCCGCAACAGCATAGTCGAAGAGCATTGGATCAGTTCCTCTGGAGAAGGTCATTACTTTCCATTTAGATATGTTAAGATGTAAATTATTATCGCAACACCAGGAGTAAACACGATTTAGGTCATTCTGCAGAAGCAGAAAGTCGTCCAAAGAGAATATTCTATAGAAGATCTTCAAGTCATCCGTATATAAGAGATTTTTGCATTGCAATTCATTTGTGTCATTTACGAAAATTAAGAATAATATTGGACCCAAGTTTGACCCCTGTGGAATGCCCGAAGTGGGAACAAATGCACCGGATGCAATACTGCGGTACTCAACATACTGACGGCGATCCATAAGATATGATTCCAGCAATTTGCACAATCTTAAGGAGAAGCCTATATTCGAAAGCTTAGTTAGTAAGATATTGTGGTCAATTTGATCGAATGCCTTCCAAAAATCTGTATATAGAGATTTTCCACCGAAAAATTAGCCAAATCCCGTTATTTCTAAAAATCTTACCATAAGTGATAGTAAGATATATATCTGACATATTAGGAAAAGTCATAATATAAATCTTTTAGAATCTGCATATATAGGTGTCCCAGCTTAGATTTTTGGGTCATATATCTCCATTATTATTGAACGATTTTTTTTGAAATTTAAAATGTAGATACTTTATTGAATGAGGATTGTTCTGTTACTTTTGAAATGAGTGAAAGTTAAAAAATGTAATTTTCACTCATCGATCTTTTTTTTCAAATTCTACGAAAATATGTTTAGATGGTTAAGCACCATCTAATGCAAATGCTGCAAACCATTGAAGATGATCCTGATTTTATCAGGAGGATGCTTTTCTCTGATGAATCAACGTTTAAAAGCAATAGTGTTGTAAATCGCCACAATATACGGTACTGGGCAATTGAAAAACCGCACTGGGTCCGGCATCTTGATAGCAAGCGTGTGTGGTCACTTAATGTGTGGGGTGCTGTGATCGGAGTGCATGTAATAGGGCCTCACTTTTTTTTATGGATTTTTGAATGGCGCCATGTACATATTATTTTTACAAAATAAATTTCACAATTTAATTGGACATCTACCACATATACTTCGAAATGAAATGGTCTTTATGCAAGATGGAACGCCGCCACATTTCGGTAGACCAGTTCGTGCTCATTTAGATACAACTTTTGAACCTCCATGGGTAGGAAGAGGAGGCCCAATACCTTGCCCGGCCCGATCACCAGATCTCACCCCCTGTGTCTACTTTCTGTGGGGATACGCCAAAACAAAAGTTTATTCAACACCGCCTACAACTCCTGAAGATTTGCAGAACAGCATCCGAAATGCATTTGCATCAATAAATGCTAACATGATGCGAAACGTAATTGATGATTTTAGGATTCGTTTAGAGAGTTGTATTGAAGCGGATGGTGGTATATTCGAACATCTACAATGACATTTTCATCTGATTTTTGTTTGAGTGTTCTTGTTATTTGGTCCTTCTTTGTTATCAACTTTTGTTATTAAATTGAGAAATAAGTTTTAACGCTCTTGTTGCCCCGAAACCCTACTTAACCTTTATTGGCAGTTTAGTGGAGTATCTATGGGTGTTCAGTGAGTTTAATTGTTTGCACACTGTAAAGGCATTAACAATAAGAGTCACTGAAAACTGGAAAGTCTGAAACCAGTATCTTGCATTTAATAAAGTATATGCTGTCTTTAACTCGCCTGAATATACAATAACAGGAAATAAAAGCTAGTTGAATTCACGTTTTAAAGACTATGGTTGTTTCAGTATAGCGCAATGGTTCTTCACTTAATAAATTGTCTATATTCCAAATTTTATAAAAATTCGTTTAATAATAATGGAGATATATGACCCGAAAGTGTTAGCTGGGAAGTTTATATTACTTATTTGCAAAAAAAAATTATATGTTCTATATATACAATACCTGCACACTTAACTGTGGCAATTACTGCGGTCGCATTAAGTGAATAAAGTTGTAAGAAGACAAAATCGCTGTTTTGTTGAATATTATTTATTTTCATCAATTACTATAAAGGGCAACGACAACGTCATGCTTTCCGTGGTTGTCAAGATATAGATTAAATATTTGATCAACAGGGTTACGTAAAATTCGAAAATAGATTACTAAACCAAGTATTCTAATTGTAGAGTGGAAATTAGAAAGGGCCTAAATGCCATTTTTAACGAAATTGAGTTAACAACATAGAAAGGTTCTAAATATCATACTTTATGTCCTGTGAAAAGCCATAAGTGACAAAGTTAAAATTTAATTGTCAGGAGGTAGTAATAGATGTCGCTTGGCGTATGTGAGCAAGCGTTTTCATTTGATAGGTTCTAAGTCCATCACAGAATATTGCCAGTTTGTTTTAAAATCGGCAGGTGTTAGTTATGTGTTTTGTGTGTCTGTATATTAAAATGGAAGGAAATCAAAGAATAAGAAAAGGTAAAGGTAGTGGCTCATATCATACTGAACAGAAGCATTTAAAATGGAATGGAAAGTCGTACAAAACGTATAAAAACAAAATGGTACCTGAAAAAACCATTCCCAAAGAGCAGGTTAGGTATACAAACATAATGTTTCCCTTTCTGGTTCTAATCTTGAAAATATGTTATATGTAGGTATCATGTAAATGCAAGTTGGGATGTAAAGATGTTACATACGAAAGGCGACGTTCCCTTTGGGAAAAGTTTTATTGTCAAGATGCTAAAACACAAGGGACGCTTTTAATGGGTTTAATGAGTATTTGTGTTGTGCAAAGAAGGCGGCACGGTTCATATGAGGATCCGCAAAGCAGTCGACGTCAGGCCACTATAGCTTATTCCGTTCCTGATGGTACAGGAAAATTTGTTCGTGTATGTAAAAAACTTTTCCAAGACACCTTCGCTGTTAATGATAAAAGAATTCGCGTACTTATTGAGAAAAAAAAATGGGTGAAGCCTGTTATAATCATAAACGTACCAGACATGCTGCGCCAAAATATTCTGAATTTGACCGATCGGTTAGTCAAGACTCATATTAACAGGATCCCAAGGGAAGTTGGCCATTACTCAAGATCTAAATCGGAAAAGGAGTACATTAGCCACGACTTAAATATTCACAGACTGTTTAAAGCATTTCTGCAATTGCACCCTGATTCAATAGTCACCTATAAATTTTACAGGTCTTTTTTCATAAAGAATTTTCCCAATCTGTGTTTTCACAGACCACGTGTTGATACGTGCAGCACATGTAATAAACTTGACTGTCAAATCAAGGCCAACATTGAGTCAAGTCAATCTGCTAAAACTCAGCTGGAACTTCATCACCGCAAGGCCGAGAGAGCAAGAGAAGTGCTAAAAGAAGATATGATTGAGTCTCAAGAACCCGAAAGCATCAAGTGTTGTTGATCCATGGACCTACAGCAGGTCATGTTCGTTCCATCACTGACCCACAGCGATATGTTTTACCTCTCACAGCTATCGTGCTACAACTTAGGTGTTCATATTGGCGATACGAATGAATCCTACATGTGTATGTGGCACGAGGCGGTAGCGTCTCGCGGAGCTAACGAAATTGCGTCATGCCTCCTCCATCTTGCTAATCAAGGACTGACTTTTAAGAACCATTTAGTAATATGGTGTGATAATAGCGGGGGCCAGAACAAGAATAGAATTTTATTATTTACCTTGATGTTTTTAGTAGCCAATGGTGTTTTTGAGACTATCGAGCAGAAATTTCTTATCAGCGGCCATAGTTTCATGCCCTGCGATAGGGACTTTGCTTTGATAGAAAAGCGTAAGAAGGTAGCTAAAGCATATGTTCCCTCGGACCTACACGCAATAGTTAAATCAGCAAGGTACTCTCCTCTATTCAATAATGTTGACATGACAATTTCTGGCTTTTGGGACCTAAAAAAAGCTGCGGATGCATATATTAACACCACAAAGTTAAATATAAGTAAAGTTTCAGTGATAACCATTGAAGAGGCTAATCTTCCATTTATTAAAATGAAGACCACTTTCTCTGATATTCAGAAAGCAGTGAAAGTCAATGTTTTAAAGAAAAAAAAACTTTAGCTGACCTTAGACGGGCTAACATAATCAAGCTGCCGCCAGAAAGTAAAGTGTCTGAAAATAAAAAGGTTTCTCTTCGAAGCATGATTCCCTACCTTAAGAATCCGGCACACCAACGTTTCTATAAAGAGCTACTTCACATTGACGAAAATGTTCCAGAAAATCTAGAAAACGCCTGAAATTAACAATTTTTTACTAAAAAATGTCGATGACACTTACGCCCTTTCCAAATTTTGCACTTCTGTTTTTGTTTATATTGGTTATAGAACGTTATTTTGATAATAATTTTTGCTAATAAGAATGTTTTTTAAGTTTTGTACTACTTGCATATATTTAATAAACGTTAATCAAAAAATGTTCTATGTCTACACTTAATTTTGAACTTTGCCCGTTTTGTTTTTCGCGATTATTTCTGAATTTTGTTTTTGGCACCTACGCCCTTTCTAATTTCCACTCTTCAATTGACGAATTACTTTTTTTTTTATTAACGGCAGAATGAAAGCAGTAAAAGCGATGAATGAGCTTAGATAATAGTGCCGGTATATTATCTACTGAAGCCATCTACAGTAAGACAGATGTATTAAGTATTAAATGTTTATTTTAATTGTATCGACAACTGCTTTGTGGAGCTAAGGAGGTAGAATCTCCCAATAGATTTTTATTGTCGACCACAAATGTGAACCTCACGCTCAACACGACCATTATAGGTTACTTACTCAAATGTTTAGTTTAGGACCTTGTTTCTTACCCATAGTAACTTACTTCCATGTTAATTAGATGCTATTGATAAGGCGCTCCTAGGATAACAATAATTTCCAAAACGCAGTAAAGCAGAATTCAACAGTATCTTTGTTTTATCATATAGCTTGGAAAAAATTAAACAATGCTGAAATAATAAGTACTATATCAACATTGATCCTGCTATAAGAAGTAGAAAACAATTATAATAATAACACTGTAAAATAATTGATAAAAATTAACTTTGATTACTATGAATCTACGCTACGAAATATATAAATCATGGATACGTCTAAAAAGTTTTACGCGACGAAAAACCATGCACATTCATGCAGATAATAAATAATGTTACACGGTTACATACATATTTTATAAACTATTGCAACAGTCGTAAATCTAAATCGCTGTGTATAAATATATAGATAGTTTGCTGGAAAGTGTACCGAAAATGTGGTCTCGTTGCAGTATTACAAATGGAATTGCTCATTTTCGATAACTAATTCTGTCAGAATAACCCCATTCGCGACTGTTTCAATTTCATGGTAAACTTGGCTAAAATAAATTTAACACTTGGCACGCTTTGTTTACCTTTTCTAGATGTTTATTTAATTTGTTGACACAAGCACACGATCATGAGAGTAATTTCAAATAAATAGAGACTATACAAAACAACTATTTGTGTATTGTATACGGATACTAACGGTAGCAGGATAAATGCACATATTTAATGTAATTTATGCTTATTCATTGAGCATGAATATATAAAATAAAATCTTTTAAAATCCGTCTTTATAATATACTATCTATACCTGGCATGCATTGCAATGCCACTTAAAAAAAGAAAGTGTTTGTGTTTTAATTATGCTGGATAGATAAAAATTTTTTGTTTTTCCGTTTGGTGCGCACACGAATAAATATGAAGGTTTTCCGACTCATATCCAGGCCACATAATAACTGTCCATGAGAGAAGCATGGATTTTCAAAATTTAGTTTACTCAGTATCCTCTTTTGAATTTTTCATTTAAAATTGCAGCTTCGATAAAATTGTTATTTGTAATTCTGTGCGATTTTGGGAAAACTGTGTGAATCAATTCACCTGTGCTTGTTGCTATTAGCTATTAGCAGCGACATCTGTATTTCAGATATCGCACCATATCCACTTCGTGCTGATGCACCCGAACGCCCCGAACGTCCCCGAACAGTGGTGCTAGCCAAACTGCTGCTAGGGTATAACATTTAAAGTGGTCGACTTTTGCCTACTGGTTGCCAAATGTATGTTTGATCGCCATAATTAGTACAGTATATACAAACCGCCGCGGAAAGCGGGCTCTCGCATATATATTTATATATATACATATAAATATATTAAAATTCTTTGCCAAATATACAAATGTATTGAAAAAATGAATATCTTCTTGGAAGTAGGGCAAATGCTGAGCAAAAGTAATAACAATATGACAACTGGTCGTCATTTAGAATACATTGACAAATGTAGAATGTAAATCAAATATGTATGAAAAATGTAAACAATATGCATAGGACAATCGGTATTACTTATGCAATTTATTCAATGGTTTAGGTCTAAACTGTTCAATTAATGTAATTATATAAATAATAACGATGCAACTATGTAACTAAAAGAAATACGAATAGAGCTCTACTCGTAATTCTTTTAATTACATAAATCTAACAGATATCTCCAAAGAATAACACATAGAATCACTGTTATATCAATATCACCACATGTGACTTAATTCCCAATTTTTAATGCAATTTTTAATGCAAACAGGATTAATACTACAATAGTTGTAGAAATTTAGTAAGTAGTGTAAAAGCTATAATTTTTATTTACAACATTTTTGATAGTGTTTCCAAAGTCAATTCCTTCAAAGTCACTCCTGGTGAGAGCAACGACGTTTTGGGGTGTTCGAACTATATTATAAAAGTTATAAAAAAAAAACAAGATATCGTGACTGGCAATCAGTTATTTTGACAGTAGTTTTTGAATTTAATTTAGTAAATGACACACATTGTCTATGTGTTTAAAGAATTCATTTTTACTTCAATAAAGAATGTATATCTCAATCGTGAATTATTAAAGCCATCTCGTTCATTTATTGTGAACCGGAGTGCGAGTTTTTACACCAGTAACAATATGAGGCGCCATCGTGTGACAGAATTTTTCTGTATTAGAAGTACAGAAATTCTCAGTGCAGAAAGCATTGACGAACCCATGAGAAGATGGCTCCGAAAAGATCCTCGAAGAAAAGACAGTCTAGCGCTTCCGAACGCTCATTCTCGCCTGTCACAAATAATGTTTCCTTCATGGAACAAATCGCCGAACGGGTAACACGGGAAATTTTGGCTAATTACTCACCAAAAAAGGGGACCACACCTGAGAAGGTTGATAAGCCGACAGTGCCACCGCCTGATACAGAGACAGTGGTTAATGCTGAAGCCGTGGCGACACTCGCTGAGGCACTAAGACAGTTAATTGTCGCGCCAGCATTAGTGCCGATAAATCGACCACCACCGCGTCCTTACCAGGGGCAGATTACTGAAGACCCAGTGCTCTTCTTGGATAGGTTAGAAATCTACTTACGGCAATTCGCCTTGGATGTGCCAGAGGATATTGATGAGGCCGTGCGTCCGCATCTTGAAGGGGAAGCTGCGAATTGGTTTAATTATTATACGGGCAGTTTCTTGACGGTGGAGGATTTCATACAGAGATTCCGAGATGAATTCCTTAGTCATCATCGTTTGACAACCTTGGAGGTGGCCGTATATGCCACAAGATAAGAAGCAGCCGAAGCACCTGAAAAATTCGTTTGTCGAATGAGACAATTGTGCCTCAGGCTCAGACCTATCTGGCCTGAGGAAAAAATGATTTTGCATATCATTGACGGGATGACTAAGGAAGCAAATAGTCAACTATTTCAGGTGGTTCCCAAGACCATGACTGAACTAGTACAAAAATGCACTCGTTGGTCCCGACTCAATGAGGTCGACAAGGCGTGGACGAAGCGAACCAAAGTAAAGCCAACGGATACCCAGAGCCAAGATGCCAGGCAGACACCATGCCGCCCAAGAGTAGAAAACCCCAGTGTTGAAAGAATCACAAGGGCTGAGGATACTAGCGTACCGAAGTGCTGGTTTTGCCTGGAAAGGCATATGAACCGTGAATGCCCACAAAGGCCAGAATGGTTTTCTAAACGACACCTCGGAATCCAGCGGATGCAGGGGGAAGGAAAAGGGGCCGTCCCAAAACGTTAAACGGAACGGCCCTTACAACAACTGTTGGCATAAGTACAACGCCATCAATAAAACGGTCAGGAAGTGGTGGCGCTAATAGACACAGCGGCCACCAGGAATTTCGCCAGACCCGAATACCTGACGGGAAAAACTGAGGAGACTCGGCCGATGACCTTTACTTGGCTTCAGGAGAGCACAACCCTGGAAGCACATCTCCAAGGCACACTAAACGTTACTATCCGCAATTCTTCATTCGCATGTGACGCAATGGTGATACCTAATATGCGTATTGCCATCCTCCTGGGGGAACCCTGGCTTATGGAAAACCAAGCCGTAATAGATATGGCACGTAAATGCATGCATGTAGGCGTGGACAGACGTCACCCGCTACATTTTCTCACAAGAAACCCTAGACCTCATTCTAAAGAAGACATCCAAATCTCTACAGATAAAAGCTCCTGGATAGCAGAGGAACGAGAGATCTTTCAAAGAACTCTGAGGGATTTTAGAGAGTTATTTGACGAGGGAGATGCAATCGCTACCACAGCTACCACAAGACACGAGATTCGGCTCTTAGATGACACCCCAGTCAGGGTGTCTGCCAACCGCTATCCACCAAACAAGAAGCGAATGATTGCTGAACAAGTTGAAAATATGCTGGCAAGTAATGTTATCCGACCGAGTCACAGCAATTATAGCTCGCCGATTGTAATCGTCACGAAGAAAAATGGAGAGCCGAGATTTTGCGTTGACTATCGCAAACTGAACAGCCGGACGAAGGATGAAGTCAGTTCCTTACCGCCCATCCAAGAATCCCTTAAAGATTTTGGGACAGCCAAGGTGTTCTCCACACTTGATTTACGAAACGGTTACTGGAAAATTAAGCTTGATGAGGAATCGAAAAGGTACACTGCTTTCACCACGCCCCATGGGGCTGCTTACGAATTCAATGTCATGCCATTCGGGTTCAAGGGGACTCCAAGTACCTTCCAAAATCTTATGGTACAAGACGTCCTAGTAGGGTACCTTCGTGAATTTGCAATAGCATACCTTGATGACATAATCGTTTACTAGGGAAGTGTGAAAGAACAGCTTAGGCATCTCCGGTTGGTGTTCGAAAGGTTGGCCCAGCACAGCTTAAGGTTAAATGTCAGCAAGTGTCACTTCGTGAGTACAACTTTAAATTACCTGGAACATGTAGTAACCATGGATGGAAACTGTCCCCCAAACAGAACATATCGAAGCTATTCAAGCTACCGAGCCACCCTGGACACGGAAGGGTTTGAGAAAATTCCTGGGCATTATTAATTGGTTGAGAGATTATATCAAGGACTGCTCTCGAATCATGGCCCCACTCACTGACCTATTATCCACAAACAGGACATACAAATGGACCCAAGAGGCAATGGTAGCATTCCAAGCCATCAAAGAAGCGGCTTCAAAACCTTTGTACCTACACAGACCCGATTTCCAGAAGTTTTTCTGTTTACAAACTGACGCCAGTGCAATTGGAGCATCCGCCGTCTTATACCAAGAGCACGATGATGGCCTTAGAGAAGTGGTCAGCTACGCTAATCTGAGATTTAGCAAGGCTGAACAAAATTAACGTATAAATGAACAAGAATGCTTTGCGGTCATTTGGGCTATCAAACGATATGGGCCCTACTTGGAAGACAAGCCGTTTACTCTAAGGACAGATAATAAAGCGTTGACTTGACTATACGAGAACGTTATTACTGGAACAATGCCCAAGCCAATATCACAGAACATGTTCGGAGTTGCAGAATATGTAATGCGTTCAAAAGAGGGCCACCACAGGCTCTAGCGCCGCTACGGACCCATTCTCTGAAACAACCATTTGAGGTCATATCTGTGGATATCATTGGACCACTCACTGAGACCCGGAAGAAAAACCGTTTCGGTATTGTCGTCACCGATATATATTCAGGATGGACCGAGGCGTGCGCAGTCAAGAGAACTAGCAGCGTCATCGTAATCGAGTATCTCACGCAAATCTTTCACAGATTTGGCTATGCCATGGCTATCTTGACCGATAATGGTTCACAATTTACTTCCATGGCATGGGATACAGCATTACGAAAGTGGCAATGTCTGCACAGGACAACGCTAATCTATCATCCCAGGGCCAATCTAGTAGAAAGAAGAAATCAAGAGGTAAAGAAAGGCCTCCGCATCCTTTTGGAGGGCAAAAACCCGGAAAGATAGGATGAAATGCTGGATCAAGTACTCTTCAACTTACGATGTCGTCAGAATACCGCAACTAGGTACACTCCGGGTAAGGCCTTGTTTGGATTCGAAATCCATCGGGCAGGAGAATGGCGAGATCCGCCACAACAACCACAAGTACCTGCCGCTGATAGAATACGGCAGGTACACGCTAATGAGTTGAGGTATCGACAACGCCGGTACGCATAACTCGACGCTTCGATGCCCATTACACGACGTCTCGGAGAGTTCGTGATGGTGAAGGCACACCATCTGCCGGGCAAACATTTCTCTGAACGTTGGGTGGGACCGTACCCTGTGATAGGGAATGCCGGCCCCACTGCCATATGGGTAGAGCGCTCCGATGCCCAACGTACCAAATATCATATAGACCAGGTACGACCCATGAGACAACTCAATCAAGCGCAAGAATCTGCAAGTCGCCAGGAGCAACTGAAGTCGCAAGCGTAATGCGAATTCCTTGCTCGCTTGTTGATTGTTTTGTTCGAACATCCTCCAAACAACGTCTTCCCGGGAGCGGCCGAATTGTTACCAAAGTCACTCCTTTCAAAGTCACTCCCTTACCAAAGTCACTCCTGGTGAGAGCAACGACGTTTTGGGGTGTTCGAGCTATGTTATAGAAATTATAAAAAAAAACAAGGTATCGTGACTGGTAATCAGTCATTTTGACAGTAGTTTTTGAATTTAATTTAGTAAATGACACACATTGTCTATGTGTTTAAAGAATTCATTTTTACTTCAATAAAGAATGTATATCTCAATCGTGAATTATTAAAGCCATTTCTCGTTCATTTATTGTGAACCGGAGTGCGAGTTTTTACACCGGTAACAATAGGCGTGATACTAACAGAACTTTGACATTAGGTAGGACCCTGTATATATGTCGAATAAGATAATCATTTTATAATTTCCTTTATTATAGAATTCCAAATATCTTAAAAACGCGTATTTATAAATTTAATAAAAACTGAAACTATTGATTGTTAACTCGCCTTTTTTGTCACATATACTTAACGGATAATGTATCTCCGGTAAATCTGTCTTGCTATTGTATTTAATGAGGAGCGCTGAGGAAATATCTCCAAATTTGAGTATCATGCTTCCTTCTGCCATAAAGGGCTAGCTATAAGCCTCTGAATATCTTTTTAGGAATCAAGTTAAATAAGCTGCACTGCAGAGAGAAAAAGAGCTATCGTTTCTTTAAAATTTTATGAGAATGCGTGAATGTAAAGTAATCGTAAAATATAGTGGCAATAAATTATCAGAAGTACGTAGTTCCACATTAATAACAAGTTTGCTTACGTGCTGCAGGAGGAAAGTTCCTTTCTCTAATAAAATAAAACTTTTATTTGGGAAAAGACTTGGGTTAAACTGCGGGCGGGCAACTTACATTTTCTAGATATTTACGGCTAGTTGTAAGTTTAAATGACATATAGTCACAGATTAATGTAAAAGTATGCTAAAGGGAACTTTCTAATTTCCTTTGTCTCCCAACCATTATTAAGTTACTACAATTATTTTAGAGTTTAAATTACTTTCAGTAGTTCTGTAATTGCTGCACGAGAATTAATGCAGGATTTTGAACGAGAATTTAATACGATTATATGCCGTGCAATCACATTTTTAAATACTTTAACTTTATTAATATTGGTTGCTACCATATAATCAATAATTTATTCACAAATTAAATAGTCAAATGCACTTTTTATGCATGCTGTATACTAAATTATTTTTTTATATAAACACATAAAATCTATTAGCAAACTTCGAAAAAAACTAATTTGTCTGACTCATGGTTGTTAAGTATACATGAAAAAATTAAGGGAGAGTGAGTCCTATCAAATTATATGCTTAATTGACAATACTATTCTACAATAAAAGACAAAGGCAATCATTAGGCAGTTACAACGGTTCTTGCACGGGCATATGGCCTTTCAATAGAGAAATATTTAGTGAGTCTGACTTTGCTCCATCAAATGTCACCGACAGATCTTTAGTCAATGAAAAAGTAAGCGAAACTACTAATAATGATGTGAATGAAAATAATGGGATTAATGTTACTCGACTAATCAGCCATGACATCAATCAACCCAGCACTTCTACAGAGGAGATGCAGCACAGCATCACCTATTTCGGAAACAAAATGTTTGTAACATCCGAAAATATAAAGCCATATCCCAAAGCTGACGTATATAAACCCGGACAAGGAGTAAAAGCAAAAGGAAAGACGACAATTTTACCAGATACGCCGGAGAAATGTTAAATTGAAGAAAGAACTCCAAAAAAGAAAATGCTTACAAAACGTAATTTTAAAAATACAAATAACAATAAAGAAAACCAAAAAAGAAACAGAAAAGTACCAAACCAAATATATTGTATTCTTCAGAATTAAGTGTCGAAGAAACGTTTTGCTTAGAATGTTGTGGCGCCTATTCTGTTAGCAAAGAAGACTGGATGCAATGTCGTCAATGTAAGCAGTGGGCACATTTTAACTGCAATAGCAAAAGTACCTACTACATTTGCAGACACTGTGATTCCGGTGGGGATTCTTAGAATGTTCTATTAAATGCAACTATGTAAACATAATATTGCATCTTTTTTATACCTAAGGCATATTTACTTTTTTTAGACGTGTAGTTATTGTTAGTACGTATGCATTTTTCTTAGTTAGAATGAAAATCTTCTTTGTTTATTTTCGAAAGTAAAGCTTTTTTCATTTAAGATTTTTTTTATTTTCTTAGCTCTGTGTTACAATCGGCACGGGTTTCGTTACAATTGACACCAGTCAGATTTCAATTTAACACTTGTTTGTTGTATACAAATACAGATGCTCCATACCTTTATGATAACATATTGTTAAACTTGAAAAATGTAACTAATTACACAAATATTCAATATTATGATAGGCACCCTTATATCCGAAATTTTAAATTTTAAATTGTAACTATAAAAAAATATTGTTCAAATTTTGTTACAACTGACACCGGTCTCCCCTACTCGTAACACTTTGTTTTGAAAACTCGGAAGTATAACGATCTTAGAATTATCAGCTGTTTCCCAAAGTTATATAATCGCTTTATACCGATAGAACCACCGGCCATCTGCCTATAGGGAATTGTATGCAGTACACATTTATATGTACATATACCTATGTATCTAGTCCTACCGTTTATCAGAAGCGTTGTGTATGCCGACGCTAGGGATCGACAGTCAACCGCGTCAGTCGTGTCTTGACTGCGGTGGAGTATACTCATAGTTGGTCGAACTTGCAAAAATACGCAAATTCTTGCTGTCTGCATCTTTAGGGTTTAGAATTATTTAGAGCTCAGTATTTTTTTCCGTTTTTTTACCGATATTCATTTACGTATTTACTATGCCGTTAGTTTATAGTAAAGAAGAAAAAATAAATATTATTAAATGGTATTACTCATCTCAAGGAGGTACGCAAGAAGTGATTGGTCGTTTTGTTTTTTCGTTTCCTGATCGTCCAGTTCCCTGCCGTCGGACGATACTAGATATCATACATCGTTTTGAAAAGTCGGGCTGCATTAATGGATGTTCGAAATGCTATCAGAGTAATTTCCATCCTATTTCGGAGGAAAGAATAGAGAAGGAAGTCAGTGTATGCGCCTTTGTAGAATCAAGTGAGCCCTGCTCTAGCCGCCAAATTTCTGAACAATTAGGTATTCCAAAAACCACAGTTAGGCGTATATTACACAAAAAGAAATATAAGTGTTATAAGGTTAGAAAAAATCAAGAAATATTCCCAGATGACCAGTTTAGACGTCTCGAATTTTGTGAGGCTATTAGAGAAAAATGTGATAATGATGATAATTTTACACGAAATATTTTGTTCACTGACGAATCAACATTTTCCCTTCACAAACGCCGTAATCCATCTGCCGTTCGCTACTGGTCTCAGAAAAACAAACATTTGAGCAGGGATGTCAACACTCAATATCCACAGAAACTAAATGTCTGGGCAGGAATCTTAGGGGATCACATCATAGGGCCATTTTTCCTAAACGGAACATTAAATGCGCAGTCATATTTACAATTACTGCAAAATCATATTGTTCCTGCAGTGCGTGACCTTGCTGTAAACTTTAATGATATTTGGTTTCAGCAAGATGGCTGCCCAGCTCATAATGCCAGAATAGTACAAGAATGTCTTTCATTGCATTTTCCACATACCATTAGCACTAGAGGTAATATTTCTTGGCCGCCTAGATCCCCTGACTTAACGCCATGTGATTTTTTCCTTTGGGGATATTTGAATGAAACCATTTATGTACACCAGAATGAAAGACCCCGCACATTAGATGATTTACGAATGCGAATTACACAACTCTGTAATAGTATTTCACCTGTAACTCTCTCTAATGTACGTAGAGAATTTTACAACAGACTGGGCTACTGTGAGGCAAACAATGGAGGCTTGTTTGAAAGAGATATTTATTAGCCTCTAGAATTCTATTTTATTTTCTCTAGAATTTTTTTTGTTTGACATCAATTATTACTTTTTGAACGTTTTTTAATTTCTCCATGTTGCTTCTTTTTTGGAATTATTTTTCTTATTTTCTCTTGGTTTAGTAATTTGCAATTTAATTTTATTTAACTAGGTACATTCAGAATCACTAGTTACTACTTCTTTGGAATCTCAAACCTTCGTTTTCATTACAAATCTACTACTAATATTTCTACAACACGAAACATTATGCCGATGATTGATTCTTACAAATATCTACGAAATGAAATGGCAATATCTGTGTCATATTTAAAGATTAAATATGCTTTATCGACGGATGTGTATTTATTTCTTTTTACGCCACAAATTATTATTGCCGGTACGTAGATATATACGTAGGCGTATATAAATGTGTACTGCATACAATTCCCTATAGGCAGATGGCCGGTGGTTCTATCTGTATATACGATAAGAGTGTGTTATTGATTGGTAACTACGACTTTCTGTCTAAAATTCAATAATTCTTGCTAAGTTTTATACAACAGGACAGTTTTCTTTTAGAAAATGCTACGTGAATAGGCCTACATTCATGTGCTTTCATTATTTTTAATCCTTCAACTTCTTGACTTGCATTTATATAGGTATTTATATGGCTTGGTAAGTGCGTTGAAGCTATGCTTGGGTTACACTGCTCTACAATCAATTAAAAAAATTAGTACATACGAAAGAAGCAGCCATAGTCGCAGATAACACTGAAAAAGTCAACATTTCAAAAATGTAATAGATGGCGGCCAACATTCAGTCACAGACGACCAACCAACAGCAACGACGTCAACCGAACGACTGACACATCGAATTCGGAAGGAATCACAAATCATATAACCACAGAATAATTGACGTGTTTGTGAAAGCAATAATTATTGCCAGGATTTTCTTATGTATATTTGAGTTAATAGAAGTCATTTTAAATATTGTAAATGGATCAAGCTTTAAATATTAAATTGTTGCTAAATGTTTTTTTTTTAGAGAAGAGATATCAAAATGAATTTTACATAGTAATTATCAAAAGTGCTACTAATGAGGGTATATAACAAGATATATATATAAGACTTCGGACATCGTATATTTGGTAGGGAAATAACTCTTTCTCTTTTTTTTAAGATTAATACCTTTTGTATATAAAGCAGTCTGATGCGCCAAAGTTCATCGAACTTTTTGGCGGCAGAGAAATGTACCCAAAAAATAACAATTCTACTTCCAGTTTTACGGGCGTTAAAAATCGAAACATGTAAATTTTATGCTTTAAGGTTTAACAAAGTGAACGGTAGTACTTTTTTTCAAATTGAATTAATATATAAGCAGTAAATAAATTGAAAAGTCAGTGGTTTTGGAAGGAGTAGAAAAAATGGCTAAATTATTTAGACGTTAGTTGTATGTTATATGATAATTTAATTATTTAATATAATTAAAAATTATAATTATCAGTAAATTGTGCGGTTGCTGTTTATAATATTTAGTATGTTATAGGTTATTTAAAAGTACGTAATAGACAAACTTAACATAAAGTAGTTGACATCACACATTGGCACCACAAGACCATAAAAAGTAACTACATAGTTTAATTTGTGAGTTTTTTTCAGATTGTAATATCTTTAGAATATGAAGTTTTCTGTTATGTTTAATTAGAAGATGCTATCCTTTTACTAATGACATGAATTATGCAAATCAGTTAAACTGCAATTTTTGCGCCGATAAAAGCCTAATAGCTGTTTTACATTTACGAATTTCTTGACCAATAAGTTGCTTAATCGAAAATTGATTTCAACTTGCATTACAGTTTTCAAGTCGAGTTGACCAAGAATTTGTTGGCTAAGAATTGTTTTATATTTCTCTTCAACTATTTAGTAAACATTTTTTTAAGGTGGTTTCTAATTACCAGGGCGCGGACACGAGCGAGTCCTGACTCATCGCCCATGGGCGCACGATTGAAATGTTATACTGTTAAAGCGGTTTTAATTTTATTTATATAATAGGATAACAAGTGGCTGGTGATCTATAAAATACAAAATCCCTTATTATTTGTTCATTTTTTCTTCTGTAAGACTTGTTCTCTTTGAATTAAGTACATTCCTGTAGATAGAAAACGTCCTTTCTACATCGCAACTGGTTATAGGCGCGTAATGGAAATATTCTTTTATTTCAGCGTATTTAGCATACACAATTGCCGCAATGTTATTAAACCTGAAATTATATTAAAAATTGCGTCTAACTTTTGCCGAAGGCCACATCCGAAGTCACTCGGAATTATTAATAGCCACATCTAATGTGGTTAATCCATTTTTTTACTTTCTTATACGTAGTATAAGGAAGTATTGTGATGTTGAAAATTTTCGACCTCGAGATTTTTGCAGATGTCCACGTTTTGAGGTCCCCTGATACCGAAAAAGTGGTTTTTAGGAAATGTCTGTCTGTCTGTCTGTCTGTCTGTCTGTCTGTCTGTCTGTCTGTGACCACGATAGCGGTCAGACCGCTGGAGATATCAATTCCAAATTTTGTATTTACGTGTATAATCTCTCTCTCTTGAAATGTGATTAGTTTTTCAGTAAAATCGATAGACCGAAAGTAGCAGTTTACTTCAGTGAAAAAATCGAATTTTGCCAATATTTCGGCAACTACTAAGTTTAAACAAATTTATAAAGAATTCATATGTACTTAGAATTAAAATTGATAATAATTTTATCTATAAAGTTTTTCGAAATTCCTACCGGAAGTAGGTCTTTTACTCTTATCGTAAATCAGTTATTTGCGAATATTTCGCAAGTCATGCTTTTCAGACAAGTACGTTACGAGTATAAAAGTATTTAAAATATAATTTTCAATATCTTTTGTATAAAAAAAATTTCCAAATTCAGACCGGAAGTACCACTTTTACTCTTATCGAATAGCGATTTTTTGCAAATATGTCGTAAGTTATGCATTCTATATATATATTTATCAAGAGTACAAAAGTATTTAGAACTGGATTTGCAATATTTTTTGTATATATGAAATTTCAAAATTCGGACCGGAAGTAGCACTTTTACTCTTAGCGAGTAGCACTTTTTAGATAACATCTTGCAAAGCATGCCTTCTATAGAGATTTATTAAGAGAATAGAAGTACTTAGAATAAGATTTTGAATAATTTTTGTATAAAAAATTATTAAAATTCTATAATTTGAAACGCTCATACGTATAAGAATCTCGTGTGGTGGCCACACCTCATTTTTAATTTGAGATTCGATTTTCAAAATATGTGATTAGTTTAGGCAAATTTCCAAAGTGTTCCTGAAGGAATAATAACTGATTTTTTAAATTTGGGATTTGTGTTAGTTCCTTGCACACTACTTCGAGCGTCGTCATTTAAACATGTATCGAAATTCTCTGCATTAAAACTAGTAGCTTCCAGCCATGTTCCCTATCTAGTTAATACTGGCGAGGGTGGCAGTGACAAAGATTGTAGTTTTTCCCTGTAAAGGGCCACTCTCGATGGTGCTTTTCTGAAAACTTTTTTTTAAAAGCAGATACAAGTCTATCAACTTCCGCATAGTTGTCTCTGATATATTCACAGATTTTGTGGAGAGCATGTGCTACACAAGTAATATGCAGCATATAAGGATATGTTTCCTTTAATAGTCTGCCTGTTTTTAACATATATGCGGCACTGTCACAAACAAATAAATGTACTACCTGTCGTCCGAATGAAGCATTTTGTGCAAATTCTCGTTAATGATTTTAGCAAGTGTTTCCCCATCAACTGTATTTATAGCTTTAAATGCTATTACAAATGCGTTATATGGAATAGTTGGATGTAGTACACAGCGTCCTAATATATCGACACTTTCGTCGGCACTTATCCATAGGTACTGATTTGAAAGATGTCTTCTAATGCATTCTACTGTTTTCGTGAAGCACTTAGAAACATAATATTTGCGTAAGGTGGATTCATTAGGAACATTTCGACCAGTATATTTTTGAAGAAATGTTTTGAAAGTGGGATTGCCAAGTGTCTTTAATGGGATATTAGCCTCCATTAAAGCTTCATAGAGATCTTCGTTAAAATTGTCAGCTTCCAACGGGTCCAATTTCTGTGTATGTTTTAGCGATGCTAAGTGACGTTGTACGTGCGATTTTTGGGCATTCTGTAACGATATTTTACAGATTTTGTAATAAATGTCGGAATCACTGACAATGGACATACAATCAGTTTGACCCTCAATCCAACTCGCCATTGTTTCACGATGTATTTCTCGACGTTCTTCCATATTATAGTAACATAAACAATGTTCTGGATCTAAATAAATGATAACTGAAAATGTATGTATATGTTATTGAAACTAAACGAAATCCATTGCACACTTAAGTCTAGATAATTGGGAGAAGTCGATTCAATGAAACGGGATTAAACAGGAACTATTACATAAATTACGAAGTACGTAATTAACAGTCAAAAGAATGAAAAAACGAAACTAACGTAAGCATGAATAGGTATACATATATATAACTCTATTTATCATGCGAAATATAAGGTAAATATAATAAATTTTAAAAACCTCTAACGCTCCTATATCTCCGCCGATGAAAATAGAATATTTACGACTTAAGTGGACTTTTTTTGTGTTATTTTCCCGTCAACATGTGAGTCAATAACAGATGTTGCAGTTCACCATATGAATAATGCTTGAATAATGCTACTCAGTAAGCGTGTGTTGTTTACATTATTTCTTTGCTCCGTTGTAACTTCATCGTAGTTTAACTCGGTCATGTCCGCGCCCTGCTAATTACTTAAAATGTAAATTTAGTTACATTTTATTTGATAGCAGTTTTTAAAACTTTGAAAACGTTAAATTTGTAAATAGAAACATCAAGTAACAGTATGATTAAAAAACAAACTAATGACAGACATAGCCTTTACTAATTGGCTATCATTTTTCTTATTGACTTACGAAAAAAATCTATTCTAAAAACTGTCCAGGGGCCAAAACACAAAATATAAATAAAACAAAAACATGAAAAGACTGTAAATTCAGACAGTGGTGGGTAAAACATATTTATTAGAATGCTGAACTAATGGGTACTGTAAAAAGACAATATGACTATATTTCTGTTTTGCATTTTATTATTATTATTCAGATTCCAGTACTGACCTTTGCGGCACTTTTGCGGTTACCAGTTTATTATTGCTTATGATCGTACAGTACACAGACTGATTCTTGGCTGATGGGAGGAGCCTCGACCTATAAGTCGCGCAGATTTATAGGTCAGTGCGTGACAGAGAAAGTATTCGGAAAAAAGAAATGATAACATTTGTTTATCATCGCATACATTAGCCGGACGAACGAGTAAATGCAGATAAGAAATTGTAATATACTGAAAAGAGATACATATATGTGTAGCGCTTGACAATTTTTCCAGACTGCTCGTGCTTATCCTAATATTATGTGAGCTGTACGATTTACGATTCTTATTCATTAAGAATAATTTATAAATTAAAGATGTCGTGCGACTCGATTTTCTTACATAGCTTTACTAGGTCCAGTTGAGACTCTTGTTAAAAAGCCGCCAGCAACCAACAATACACCTCGCTCCATCTCATCAGCCAAAGATTTTGTTGTACTCTTGCCGCTACTGGCTCTATATTGACTACTGTAAGAAATACCCTTCTTCTTCAATCTTAAGCTTAGTAGTAGATTCCAGTAATTTAAATAATATGGGAATAATGGAGATGGAGTGATAAATGGGCAACACCCTACAATCTCCCCTTTAAGTATCGGAGATGTTTTACATATTCTTTTTTAGACTTTTAGGGCAACCTCCATGGTAAAAGCAATGGTTTATAAAGAACTTTAAGAGTACCAGCAGTTCATACCTTACATCTATATATAGAAATGTATATATAGATATACAAATTTTCTTCACATCAATAATTCTCTGAGTTAATTTGTTACAACACTCAGTATTTATAAGAAATTTAAAACGAGTTACAATTATTCTTTGCAGAAGAATAAGTGGAATAATTATATGAAATTGTTGCTTGAACTTTTTGTTTGGGCGAGTTACACTAGCACTTCCCTCTTATACCTTTACTTCAGCATTTATCAAATTAAAAAGGAATCTCTAAAACATTTTTAAGAACAAAATCTTTGTCAGTAAAATGTAAATTTAAAGAAAGACGATTCGCACCATGTGTTCTGTAATTCGATAAGAATAACGAACCGTATAAACGTCATTATATCTATCATAAATAAAACAAAGCCAGAACAGAAAATTCAGGCTAAAATGATTCAACCCTTTTCCAAAGGGTAAACAACACAAATAAAGATCTTTTGGTCAGTGAGTTTAACTTGTTGTATATGTTACTCAGGCCGATATTCTCTTGTGCCTTGTATTTCTCACCCACGTTTGACTGATTTCGGCTAATGATATAAACGGAAAGGGATGTTTACATTTTTCTCGAAAATCCCTTGCGCTTTAGGTAATGGCACCGGATGAAAATGAAGAGAAAAGAGTAAGAGTTGCGGAAGAGATTTGAAAAGCGAGATGGTTGGATAAATACCAAAATTAAATAGATTAAAGAATGTACAAATAACATACAATTATGAAATTTATTTTAGAAGTCAAGAATGAGGATTTTGCTTTTAATTAACTTTAAAAATCCTTCTTTAAATGTGTTTAAAGTAGAAGGGGGAATAAAATGATGATAAATTACTTTCTACGGACCTTTTCTCTATATCCTTTGATATTTTAGTGTAGAGGTACACATGTTGATTTCAATCCCCCCCCCTCACACACACACACATATATATATATATATATATATATACATATATATACACAGGGTGGCGCACCACATCCCCGTTGGTTTATATACGAAAAGTGGCAAAGTATTTTAACAAGTTTTTTTATCAAGGCTTGTATAGGTTCATTAGGGGCACGTTTTAAAATTATTTTGAAATATACAGAGTGATTCCACAAAACGTTGCCATAATGGCGGGTGAGGAATGTGGCAAAAATAACACAAGGGATATTATTAAGGAAGTATTGTGATGATGAACATTTTCGACGATAGCGGTCAAACCGCTATAGGTATCAATTCCAAATTTTGTATTTACGAGTATAATCTCCCTCTTGAGATTTGATTAGATTTTCAGTAAAATTGGCAGACCGGAAGTAGTAGTTAACTTCAGTGAAAAAATCAAATTTTGTCAATTATGCGGCAACTACTAAATTTAAACCTATTTATAAAGAATTCATATTTACTCAAAATTAAATTTGAGAAAAATTTTATTAAAAAAGTGTTTCGAAATCCCTACCGGAAGTAGGTTTTTACTCTTACCGAAAATCAGCTTTTTGCGAATATTTCGTAAGCCATGCTTTTTAGATAGCTACGTTACGAGTATAAAAGTATTTAGAACTTAATCTCCAATACCTTTTGTTTACAATTTTTTTCAAAATTCGGACTGGAAATAACACTTTTACTCTTATCGCATAGCGATTTTTTGCAAATATGTCGTAAATTATGCATTCTTTATATATTTATCAAGTATTTAGAGCTGGATTTGGAATATGTTTTTGTATAAACGAAATTTCAAAATTCGGACCGGAAGTAATACTTTTACTCTTAGCGAGTAGCATTTGTTTGCAAATATCTCACAAAGTA
The DNA here is from genome assembly GCA_963170755.1 of Amphimallon solstitiale. Lineage (NCBI taxonomy): Eukaryota > Metazoa > Arthropoda > Insecta > Coleoptera > Scarabaeidae > Amphimallon > Amphimallon solstitiale. The sequence goes on from OY720679.1 coordinate 20,167,502, forward strand.
TGCATTCTGTAGAGATTTATGAAAAAACTAGGAGTATTTAGAATAGGATTTTGAATAATTTTTGTATAAAAGAATTTTTAAAATTTGGACCTGAAGTTACACATTTACTCACAGAAGTATTTTTTAAGAGGATAAAAGTATTTAAAGCTTAATTTGGAACAACTTTGCATAATTTGAAAGACTTATGTATAAGAAAGTCATGTGGTGCCCACACCTCATTTTCTCAATTGAAAAGGTTTTATTTGACAACGTAGTCGCCTTTCACTTCAATAGACTTATAATAGCGGATTTGTAATTGTTTGATTCTGTATGAGTGATAATACTTTTTCAATAGTTTAAACAAAACTTATATGCTATCCATGATCAATTCAATTTAAATCCTTTTCACAAAATCATTTCTTCAACTTGGGAAACAAGAAATAATTGTCTGCAGAATGTGGTGGAAGCCATTTCTATCTAAATGAATAAATAAAAAATTATATAAGGTCAAAAGGCATCGAAATAAGATTGTTGTCGACGTTTACATGTCTCTTTTATATTTTAAATTAATTTATAAAGTTAGTATTAAATAATAAGACTGCAAGAAAACAATAAAAAGCATTTCTTGTCATGTTATTATTGTAAAATAAACTATTTTGCCTTGATATTTTGATGTCACAAAACAGAAAAAGAAGCTACTTATTCTCAATGATGTAAAACATCAACAGAAAGCAATTTTTCAAAAATAAGAAGGGAGAATGCCTGGAGAAATAAAAGTGACATTAAATTCGTAGGAAAAAGTATTTTGTTCACAGATAAATAATGCCTATCACGGGAAAAACAAACAAAAAAAGCATTTAATATCGTGGCGATGCAAAAATATTTAAACGTAGAAAACTGTGGCAGGATAATCCGTGTAATTCCTGCTATCAGACTCACAGACCCGCGGGCTTTTTCCTGCTGGCGTCTCCATTTCCTCTGCTACGGTTTAAATTATTCATACGGTATATTTCATTCGCGCTCACGTGAACATTTCTAATGTTCCTGCTACACACTACTTTCCTGGTGCTGGTAAGGTGAATCCTGCTGAGAATTTCAGAGCACACAGGTTGCTGAACTTGACGGCCGTATAATTGATGCACGTAGCGTTTGGAAATATGACTGGAGAGGGTGTAATTTTGCAATGGCTCCACCTGCATACCCCTGTTTACTCCCCAGGTAACCAGCCTTCTGCAATTTCGTGTGTTGTAATCGTTCATTAAGAATAGATTTACTTTTAATATGTAAATACGATGTACCTTATATTAATGCTACGGCGGTATTAAATATTCAAATTTGCCACTGAAAATTTAATATAGCAATGTCATGTTGTCCTAGAATATGTGATATGTACAGTTATTATAGTGCTATTAATAATAACATTTTATTGAGTAAAAGCATGAATAGCAAAATACGTCGGATAACATAATATAACTTTATTCATATAGTCTTAACAAAAGAGATCGTCAAAGTAAAATGAGACTTAAAATGATGTGTCCTTATCGCAAATAGTAAATGTTTCTATAAATGTGATATACTGTATGGGAAACAGCCTTTATAATTATGTATTACCAGCAATGTTATTGTGAATAATGGTGTAGATTTAATTGATGCACGTCTGATCTGATTGATATTTTACGTTACGATATATTGAGCCAGTTGGTTACTGAGAATGTGTATGAGATTCCCTCCGTCTTTTTTATACCATGAAATAAAACTGAAAAACGTATTTTTTATCTCTCTTATACGAGTTCCAGGAATATACAGGGATACCGCTAAATAGGTACCAGGCTATACGAAACTGAGGAATAAATTCCTCTACATGAAAATTATTAACTAAAGAAAAATATTTAATAATGTCTTATTAATCTCAAATACCAGTTTTCATTAATTTTTATGTAATTATTCACTTCATCTTTTTTTTAGGAAAAACAAGGAATGTGACTTCTACGTCCAATCCATTGCGGGAAAGTTCGCCTTAAAAATTCTTTTACAAGTCTACTACTATGCGCGGGTGCTCCGTCGTGCATAAACCATATTTTTTGCCGTATCGCTAATGGTACGTCATCTAATACTCGCGTAATACATGTTTGAGAAAGTGTAAATACGATTGTCCATTTAATCGTTCTGGGAGTATATGTGGTCCAAGTAATTGATCGCCCAATAACCCTGCCCAAACATTGCTTTCATTCAGCAGACACAACAGTTGCGCAACTGTTCAGTGATCATGTCCAGTAGACGACCGCTCACTCTGAACATGTTCAGGGGCGGCCGCAATTTTTGTGAGCGGAAAAATTCTACGCTCACTTACTGAACGTATTCTGTACGCATGCGCCATTGATGCATTCCAAGACCAACCTAATACATAATTTTGAAGAAAGTTACTAGAAAAATAAGATACAACAAATTAAAGGTATTGTGCAGAAATAAATGTATTAAAATATTCGAGTTCACCCAGTATTTTATTCGGGGTTGGAAAAACCAGCCCTTACACCAAACACTACGCCAAAACTTAATGCAGAAAAATAATTTATTATTATTGTTTATTCGGTTTAATCTCTATAATTTTAACATATGGCAGCAATGAAAAGTACCAGATGATAGACGATGACATAAAGGTGAGCGGTCCTGTCCAGCAAACACTCAACTGTTGTGAAGTGAACGGTTGGAGCGGGATCGGTTCCCGATCCGCCTGCTGAATGAAAGCATTGACGGATATCCTAACTTGAGAGGAACTTTGGTGTATTTCGTGGGGGTTTTCGTACGCCCAGAGGTGCAAATTACGATAATTCAAAATACCATCTTTGGTAAACGTTGCATCGTCGGTAAAGAGAATTACCGATGCAAGATCTCGCTGATGAATTTCTCTGTGTTGAAACCACAAACAGAAGGCAAGTCGGCGAGGATAATCTAATTCCGTTAATCTTTGCACGCGTTGGATATGGTACGGATGAAGAAGATTAGTTTTCAAAATATTGTGCACCGTAGTTTGAGACACATTTACTTCCCGTGCTAGACTTGTTATACTAATGCCGGGATCCGCTTCCACGATATTTAAAATATCCTCTTCTGCTTGTTGCACTCTGCGTGATTTTGAAAGACCGCGACCTTCAAAACGGGGAATTACTGATCCCATTTCCCTAAGTCGATAAACGGCTCTAACAATTGTCCTTGTCGAAGGATGGCGTCGATTAGGGAAACGTTCTGCGTACAATTCTTTTACCGCAACGCTATTTTGTCCTGTTTCGCCATAAATTAAAATCATATCGGTATATTCGATATTTGTGTAGGCTACCATTGCGAATGCATCTAACCACAATGAAGACTATGTCTAACTAAATGAAAATCCTATCAGTGCTGTTCGTATAGGTGAATTCCTATATTGCCGCTCGTATATTAACTGCGACAGGGTCGGACTCGAAGAAAGAAAACTCAATTTCTCGTCACTGCGTGCACATTGGACCTCGATTTTTTTTGTACGGGCGTTTCTCATCTTTTTCTTTCACCCCCTTTTTTTAATGACGTTATTTAAAACTAGCCCTGTATATACATACTTATATATATATACAATTGTGTGAAGAATTTTTTACTTTTCCTTCTTTTTTTAGCCGGTTTTTTTTATATTATGTATCGTCGAAATTCTTGGTATTTTCGGCTTTTTTAAAAAATTTAGATGAAGGGTTGATTAGTAATAAAAACGGTTTTTTTTGACGTTTCGAAATTATGTATAATTTCCTCATCAGAAAATCATGAGTTAAATTTTAAAACAACTATTGTTAACATCACAACACTGCAAATATGACAAACAAAAAATTTTCAGTAAAACAAACGACATAAATTTTTATAAATAGTACTTACAATAATATTGGCCATCTGTGTATATATGGCTTTGATTGTTGTTAACATTAATTGCATTGCACATTCTTTCGATTAAATTATATTCTTTTAAATAGTAATGCTTTCTGTGTGAATTCACTGAATATCTGTTGAAAAGTAATAGCACGATGTCTAAGTGTGTATTTTTGTTTTATTTACTATTTTAGTTGAAAGGTTTTGTCTATTCGTATAAATAGTACTAAGTAATAAGTTTTTTAATTTTTAGACTTTCAAGTATAGTTCTTGATTTGCTGTTATGTTCGGTAGCTAATATTGTTGTTTGTTTATAATTGAAAGAATGGTTAGTTCTATTTTCGTGTTTCTTTAGGGCTGTACTATTGGTGGCGTATTTGTGCCCATTTAACCGGTCTTGTAGGTGTTGGGATGTCTGTCCGAAGTATACGCTATCACAGTTGTTGCAAGGTATTTTGTACACGATGTAGGTCTTTTTTAAGATAGGAATGTTATCTTTAAGGTTTGTATATAGCTTATCCAGGTTATTGAAATTTTTGTTAGCTGTAGTTATGTTGTATGGCAATAGTATTTTATTAATTCTCTTGCTTAAATTAGGGATGTATGGAATGGGTACATATTTTTTTTGGTTAGTTTTATTTGGTTGTGAATCTGTTATTGTGTTACGGTTGTAGTATATATTTAGCTGTTTTTTTATGATTTTGTTTATGTATTGTGGGGGGGTAGTTATTTTTCTGTAATGTTGTTTTTACCTTTTTTAGTATTTCAGGTCTATGAATTGGACTTAAAATTATAGCTCTGTTTATTAGTTTTTTTGCGACATTTTTCTTGAGTCAGTTTGTTTGGTTTGATTTGTAGTTTAGGAGTCTGTCTGATGCAGTGGGTTTTTGGTATAGTTTTGTTGAGAAACTATTTTTTGTATGTATGTATATTTTTTTCCCACCAAGAAGTCATAGTTGTAAGTATTTTTTAAAAATTTCTGTCAATAACTTTTTTAGTAACTGTACTTTGTTTCATTATCTTGTTCTTAATTAGTTTATCCTGAGGAAGCACAAATACCTTATGTGCGAAATATTGAGAAATAAAACGTTAGACTTCCTATAAAAATAAGTCTTTTTATTGCCGGATTCCCCAACACTCTTTTCTGACGTTAATATTATATATATGCAAAAAAAATAAAATGGTGTTTTACAGTAGATAAATACGTATTTGCGTTTTTTTTGTCTAAGTATATTTAAAGATTTTCTTTTCTGTGAATTAAATAATTTTTGAAATATATTTAAGAAAGCAATTTGAAAATGGTTTAATATATAATAATAATAATAATAATATATAGTTGTATATTATTATGACGTGAATTATTACAAATGTCAAACTAGGATATTAATAAAGACTTATGAATTATAATTTTGAATTTTAGAGATTATAATAATCAAGTTAATTAAAGTGAGATAATTCACAATGCCGGACACTTACAACTCAAACAGCTAATAAAGAACACATAACTTAGTGCAAACAAAGTTTAGTGTACCTAATATTAGTAAAACCATTTGCCGAATGATTTTATAGAAATATCACAATTGAAGAATTTGAAAATATTTTCAGGATTCTACCATTCTGTGGTAAAGAATTAAGATCTTCGAATATTTGTGATTTTACAGCAACACATACTTTCTGTGTAATATATTGTAATATAATATGAAGAAACAAATATTATATCCATATTATCATAAATAATATGAAACCATATGAAAAGCAGCAGAGAGGTATAGTAAAATTTGTTTATAATATCCTTTCTGAAAATACTGATACTAAAATACTATAATTATAAAAGTGTAATAAATAAGATTACTAATTGTATAATTTTTTGCTTACTATACAACGAGAATAGAAAGCTATAATACTAAATAAAATACTACTTATTCATGATTCAATTTTCCTTTAAAGAATGTCGTTTCATAGAATTAAAGGTAGCTAAAAATCTAGGAATAATGCCTTTGATGGCATTCATTCTAAATACCTTAATCTCCCTTCATACATATTTCACATAAAAGATATGTGGATCGTCGGTTCAAAGGATAAAGGGATTCTACTTATTGAACTTGGTCAAGCTAAAAGGTCTAGGTAACGAATCGGGGATGAAAAATTTCGAATCTTTTAGGTAATAGTCCTGAGAAATACACATACGTGTGCGTATATCTGGAGTTTTCTCTGAACATTCATGTAGCACACGTATCGAATAGTTAGTGATGTAAACAACAGGTTTTTTTCGATATTGCCTACCTAAGTGTACTCTATGTAGATACATGCCTATTATAATGAATTAGCTTTACACGTCTATTTGTTAGAAGGCAAAATATCCAATAAATTTCTTCACTTATTGTCACTAATAGTTATGGATTTATTGACAGTAATTAGATTTACTTGAATTTGAAACTTTTAATCGTGCGAAACGTTAATAATAATAATAATAATAATAATAATAATAATAATAATACACTTTATTACTTAGACACCTCAAGGTGTATGTAATAGGTCACTAAACAAATACTAATACAATTAAATAGAAAATTTTTGTAGTAATACGAAGCAAAATGAAGTAAAAACAGAATGTAAATAATAACAGAAATAACAGAAGTACGTAAATATACAATAGTAATATATGTAACATTTAATATGATAAACAGCTTTCAGCATAATGTCAGAAAGATAAGTTTTTTGTTGCAACACGTGGGAATCTTAAAACAACCAGTATTCGTTAAGTGAATAGAATAGATGCTCAATGAGAAAGTCTTTGAGATTGTGCTTGAATAAGTTGTAAGTTGAAGCATTTTAATGCGAAGGATAAGCTACAATTATTGAGAAATGAAAAATCTAGTTACTCGTGCAAAACAAATTGTTGTTTATTAAATAGTGCATTATTTTGTCTGTCAATTGTAGTTTAGTTTGTGACGTTTGGTGGAATGTGTCTGAGAAATAGTCCATAGAATAAGCTTCTGTTACCGGAAAAATGAAAAACTTTCGGATAATGATTTGCTATGATTTCAAGAAAGGCTTGAGCGCGTAGGAGTGTGAGAAAAGTTTAAAATCGGCATTTGGGGATCTCGCACCATCATTGGCTACTGTTTATAGATGGTATAAAGAATTTGAGCGAGGTTGCAAGTCGGTGGTACACAAAAAAGGAGCTTGCCCTCCTTTAACTGCTGATAACCCCGAAAACATTGCTGCGGTGAAGAAAATGGTGGAAGAGGACAACCGCATTACCTATGCAATGATAGAGTCCAATCTGAAGATTGGATGCTCGCAAGTGAGATCAATATTGCACGAACATTTGCATTTGAAAAAAGTTGACAGATTTACAAAAAGCAGAACATGTTAGATTTGCAAACAAACTTTAGATATGTTGAATGCTGGAGACCATCAAATTATTTCTAAAATTGTAACGCGATGAAACGTATATACCGTTTTTCGATGTTCCCACTCGCCAAGAAAGCCGAGTCTGGATACATGAAGACGAGGAAACCCCATACGATGGTGAAAAAACAACGAGCAATTTTTTAGTACGGGTTTGGTGGCAGCAATTAAATTAGAAGATCAGAAGACAGTTACCGCTAAATGGTATGTTGAAATTTATTTGCCTATTCTGTTTAGTAAAGGGACGACTGTTAGTATTTAGCGAAAAACAAAATTAAGATTATAGAACATCCTCCTTGCTCACCGGATTTAGCGATGTGTGACTTCTGGCTATCTTTTGAGCTCAAAAAACATTTGAAAAGGAAAAGGTTCCAGTCAGAAGAAGAGATTGACATCGCCGTTAAGTGGAATGTCGTCGAATTGCAGGGGGAGAGGTCAAAGTTCTCAATTCTCAACGTCTCGAAATCCACAGTCCTCTGCCTCGTATGAAACACCAACAACTTTGTTTTTTAGAGACTCAATGATAACTTATTGTTCGTGAAATTGACAAGGTCGGTCGCGAATGCTTCAGACACCTTATCAGGAGCAAGTAGGATAGGGATATCGTTCTCATACATAGTGACAAAGACGTCTGACAAGAATTGCACACACTGCTAGTTTGCTGTTCTGCACGCAGTTAAAAGCCTTCTGAAGATCTCAAAAAATTGCGACAGGAGATTTTCACTGTTCAATATTTATAATCAATTTGTTGTAAAAATCAATTAATGCGGCTGTTGTGGACTTGCCCTTGCGAAATCCATGTTGCGATGACGATAAAATATTACTTTTCTCCAGAAGAGGTTCCAATCTTGCCAGCAAACAATACACAAGTATTTTGGATACGACAGATGTCAAATCTATTGGCCTATAATTCGACACGTCCGTTACTGACCCCCTTTTATGAATCGGAACCACAGCGAAAATTTTTAAAGCGCTACGAAATGTGCCCTCTTGAATAGATAAGTTTATTAAGTATGTAAGAATATCAACAATATATATACCGAAATCTTTTAATATTATAGGTGCAATATCATCCGCTCCCGATGACTGTGTATTCTTTAATCTATGGATAACAGTCATTACTTCATTGGGAGTAAACGGAAAAAGAAATATAGATTTGGTATTCCACATTATTTTGGTATCCATTTGTACGTCCGACATACTACTGATCAAGTTCCTAGGCGCAGATTGGAAGTATTCGTTAAATATATTCGCTTCGTCATGACAGTCTTGCACAAGTGTTCCATTACTTAAAAGCTCTATATTACCTGTCATTTTGCAACTGCTTGTAGACTCCTTCACTAGTTTCCACATAGCCCTTGTCTAATTGCCTGCAGACTGTATGGAATCGTCATTAAAATGTTGTATAGTACATGTGATTAAGGATTTGTGAATTTTTTTGACGTAATTATATGCATTTCGTAATTGAGAAAAGGACTTTTGCAAAACAAATAAGTCCTTTAAGAATGCACTTGACTGAATAATTTCAGCAGTAACCCCTTGTTTCTTATTTTTCCCGGTACTCTTGGTACGTTGGTATGGGAAAGCATTATTGCAATGGTAGCTCAGGATGTTCATAAATACTTGAAATTTGTTATCAAAGGAATCTTGATAATAAATTTCTGTCCATTGTTCCCTTGAGATGGAAAATTGGAAATTACCTTTATTAAGGTCACTAAACACTCATTTTTCTGTATATCGATCGTATGATGTTTGTTCCATGTCACTAGTGAACAAGTTTATATATCTATGATCCGACAAATACGTATCACGTATTTGTCGGAGATATTTGTATACGTATGTATATACAGAAGCTGATTTGTTTACAAAGATATTATCTATTAATGTTTCGGTATTCCCGGTTACCCTAGTACACTCGCGTAAAGTCATTTCTAAGCCGTAAGTAGCCATAGTATTAATAAAAGACTGCTGTTCCCATGATGCTATACGCAAGTTGATGTTGAAGTCACCACATACATACAGATTTGTGTTCGGTGCAAATATATAGTCTAGTAAGCGCGTCAAGCAATTCAAGAATATCTTAAAATCTGATTGAGGAGGCCTATATAAAGTTACAATTATAGATTTTATATGATTGTTAGTATAGCATATACCTGCAATCTCAAAGACTCTCTCAACGGAATAATTGGTGAAATCAATTATCTCAGTGCATAAATCTTTTCGAGCAAAGACAACTACCACCACCAGAACTATGCTTTCTATGAAATTCACTTTTTAAGATATAATTTGCCATACTTATTTTATCTGATTCGTTTGATTTAAGTCAAGTCTCTACCAAACATATAAAATATACTTTTGAATTATGAAATATAATTTCTAAGTCAGAAAGTTTATTGCTTAAACCAGCGGTTCTTAACCTTTTTAAGCCGCGACCCAAATTTGAGAAATATGTTCATGTCGCGACCCAAAAAAAAGTCAAAATTTTTTCATTGCTTTATTTTAGATCGTATTTTTAAAAAATCTTCAATCCTACGATGATGATTTTTTTTAACTTACAAATTTTTTATTTATTTTTTTAATAATAAAGATAAACAAAAGTACTTTTCGATCCAAGGAAAATTTAATTAATAATCAAGTGTTTTTAATAATTTTTATTGATCAAATTAAAATATATTTATAATTTTTTGAAAATAATTGACATTTTAACTTATTCCTAAAAAAAAAGAAATATCAATACATATTGCTGTGACTCTTACAAATTTATAGATATATAAAATAAATTTATTTTACTTAATTTATGCGTAACTGAGAGTCAAGCACGCATCCTAGTGCTAGGCCTTATGCTAGACTATGATACGGTGAACTTTCTGCTGAAAGGTAGGTTAAGCAAAACATTCTACATGTAACTAGCTCAGTTTGAAAATAAATAGTTCTCTCAGGGGCAGAAAATATGACTTGATTCTCCTTCTCTTTAATCATATCCAGGTCAGGTAAAGAAATAAAATACAAAATAAATCTTAACATCTAATTTATTAAAATAAAATAATTTTAAATGAATTCAAAAGTTTTAATCTACAAATATTTACACATCTAAAATCAATATTCGGTCATAATTCAAATTTATACATCATAAACAATAAAATATTACAAGAAATAAAGAATAAATGAAATCATCATGTCGTGCCAGCTTATATCTAAAATGTGAACGTGATTATTATTATTAATATTTGTCATAGATACATGTAAACAATCAAAAATGAAAAAATTACCCGTGATGAATTGTACTGGAATGTAATAAAAAAAAAAAAAAATTTGTGCGGTCTACTATTTGATAACAAAATATAGACATTAAGGAAGTGGCTTTGCCCTAATTAGTCCTGTCCGGCGCCTTTTCTCGCTCCCAACACAGTACCATCAGATAACAAATTCACACAGATGAGTATCCCAAAGTTCCACCCTACGAGCATGTCATTTTCAGCTCGTCGGACGCAACCCGAACATACATCACAATGCGCACACTCCTTAAGGAATATATAAATTTTTAAATTGAATAAATAAAATGAAATAAAATAATGTATCTACGTATTCAATAAATTAACTCAGCCCTGATTAGTTCTGCCTGGTGCCTTTTCTCGCTCCCAAACGCAGTACCACCAAGACCAATTCGTGTATTTCAAATTCACCAGGACTCCATGCTATGAATTAAATAATGACATAATTCATTTCACACATCCCTGATGTATTATTCAACACGTTAATATTGAACACCCAAATACAACAAAACATACTTAATTCTCATATCAAAAGAAATAATATATATACATTAAAAGAAAATAAACTTTACCTTTTTCACGAAATTCCAATACAAAAACACCACTACAAATAAAGAATTTTGAGACGCCACTATACACACATTTATAACAAATATTGTTTAATCACCTTAACTCTTCATACATCGTATTAAACTCTTCCATAATTAATTCTCAATGAAAATTTTATTCACTTAATATATAACCTATATACACATAAAACAAAATTATTAATTTCAAATATCTTTAGTAGGATGAATATATTTAAAAGAAAAATAAATTATACGGAAAAGAAAATGATTATGCTATTCAAAGTTATCATTACAAATGCTAGAAGGTTTTGTCATAACGTACGGCATAGTACCCTACATGCAAAACAAAACTCTCTAGAAAGAAGAAAATAAAATGAAATTAAATAAATTCAAAAACCGAGTTCATAAAATAAAAGTATTTCATACATAAGTAGTTATTCAAATACATCTAGACATTTAATGTAATACGTGCTGCATGTTAAAATATAAAATTACTATAAGTGTAGAATCTTGTAAAAATTTTATAAGTATTGAAAATCTCAAAAATTTATTCTAAGTCCGGATTTTAAAATAATCCTATTAAAGAGGAGGGAGGAAGTGGTTCATCACCTACTTTTAGACCTGCTAATATTGCGGTTTTCACCAGCAAATCCCGGAAATTTTATCTGTCCGCGCTTTTATTCGTAAATCTCTTTATAAAAACATACGGCAACTTTCGTTAAACACGAATCCACCTCCAAAATTGTAAATCGACGGTGCTGCTATTATCGGTCGCATGGGGAAACAGCGCATATATGATCCTTGAAAAAGGTAAACAAACATGCGAATATAAATTCGTCTATACTTTATGACTCAGCCGTACACCTGATAAACAATACTTTTTGTGCCGGTCCACCCGGTCGATCCCTGCCAAAGCCAGACGTGTTTGTGCGAGAAACACCTGCTCGATCCTTTACCCGTAACATTTAATACGTCTTAAAATTATAACCTTATAAAAATTCACTAAGATTCTTTTATTGTTTTACTTAAATAAAAATAAAGTTTTCGCAAATTATTGATATAGTGAATATTTACATACACATTATGATAAAATGAATAAAATAAAATTAATTTAAATAAAATCTTAAAGTGATCTTGATTATACTTATTAATTTACATATTATTATTTATTCAAGATCACTGCAATATGTTAAGTCTTTTAAATTTTAAATGCAAGTCATACAGTTCTTCTAACCTCGGTTGAATGGTTGTATTTAACTTGTTCCGGTAATTGTTTTTGATTACACACAGAGCCGAAAAACCAGCCTCACACATATATGTTGTTGAAAAGGGCATGCATATTGGCTTTTCGGTTTATAATTTTAACCAGAAAGCACATAAAGCTTCAGTGTTTTTGTAGAAATTGTATCGAAGTGCTTGGTCACTTTGTATTTCTATTAATTGGTCTTGAAATTGATTAATATTAACAAATTCCTCATGCAAATCACTTACATCAAAATTAAATGGCATTCGAACCCAATTATATTTGAAAACATCGTCTGCAGGGAAATATCGATCAAAGTCTGCTATTAGTTTTTCTAAATGATTAATAATAATTTTCTGTATTTCAAAATCTGTGATATCAATATTATTGTCTTCAACAAGTAAATTAAGAGTCGGGAATGAAGCAAGTTTCTTTACTTCAACCTTATTTCTCCATAATTTGAGTTTATTTTTAAAACATCGAGAAAACATGTAACTTTTTCAGTTAATTCAATAATAGTATGATTACGTCCTTGCATAGACGTATTTAGATTATTTATTTCAAATAAAATATCTGACAAATAAGCAACTTGAGTAATCCACTTCAACTCGGAGAATTTAGATGCTAATGGGTGTTTCTTTTCTCTCAAAAATAATTCGACTTCTGTCCGTAATGATAATACTCTTTGAACAACTTTGCCCCGGGACAGCCATCTAACTTCAGAATAATATAATAAATGTTCGTATTCTGCACCAAATTCGAAACACAGTTCGCGGAAAATTCTACAGTTAAGAGCTCTTGATTTGATAAAATTGACTACCGCAACAATTTCATCCAAAATGATACATAATTCGGGTGATAATTTTTTTGAAGCAAGATTTTGTCTATGTAACAAACAATGAATCGATATAATTTGTGGATTCATTTGTTTTGCTCTTGTCGAGAATCCCTTTTGAGATGCTGTCATGGCAGCTGCACCGTCGGTGCAAATACTGAAACACTGATTCCAATTTAATCCTTCTTCTTTAAAAAACGAATCGACCATAGGAAAAATATCTTCACCTCTAGTTGTTGTTAACATTGGTTTGCAAAATAAAATGTCCTCCTGTATATCTATTAAACCTGGATACCGCACGTAAACCATGAGTTGAGCATCTTTACTTACATCTGTCGTTTCATCCAGTTGAATACTAAATAAACCAGCAATTTTTATAGCAGAAATAAGTTGATTCTTAATATCAAATGACATATCATTAATTCGTAAACGAATTGTATCATTTGATAATGGTATCTCTTGTAATTTCTTTGAACTTTCATCTCCGCACATGATACGTGCCATGTCAATGGCAGCAGGTTTTATAAGTTTTTCAGCAATATTATGGGGTTTCTTTTGTCTTGCAATATGCCAAGCCACATGAAAAGAAGCAAGTGTAGCTTGTTTGGCAGAATGTATAAAACCACTACTACTTGGTGCATCCAAACGCTGTCTTTTTAAATGGGCTTCTTTTCTTTCGAAAAAAGTACGATCTTTTCCCTCAAAGGAAAAATTTTTATGTTTTGCATCAAAATGTCTTTTAAGTTTGTTCGGTTTCATCGATTTGTAACCTGGCTAGCTTACTTTTATTTAACATAGTGCCATTTGCTTATATAACACCAAGGGCAAACTAGCCGGTTATAGAATTTGTCTTCTGAATGCCGCCAAGACACCAAAATACGCACTCCTGGCTGCCTATATGTTCAGGCTTCAATGTTATGATCTGGTAAAAGTACGGCCGTTGACCTTAATGTCAACTTGTTCGGGCAGTTTAAAATAAATCAAAATTATGGTGGTTTTAGTGTGGTGCCTTGGGACAAAAGACCTATTGCTCACAGCAGACTCAGCGGAGAAAAACGTGAGTACTTCTTATTGTTTTAATATGATTCGTTACTCTTGAATATACTACTTTCTCTATCTCACTGTCAAACGGTAAAGGTAAACAAAAAAACACACGGTTAGAAATTCATTTGAAAAGTACATAACAATTAACTTTTATTTCTGTTAAAACATTATTAAATCATATCAAACGAATAAACAATTCAGCAATTAAATTATGGTCACAATTGATACACATTATTGTCTAATATTAATTACAAATTCACAAAGTCTATGTACATAAATAGTATACAAAATGAATACGCGTCGATGACCTCTATAAGTCACGTATGAAATTAAGCAAGAACGTTTGTACGTTCCTAGTCCCTGAATTAACAATTACAGTCCCCGAATATTCCGTTAAAGAAAAACATAAATAAAATGATGTTTGAAATAAAATACGGATGATCAGGTTTGCTTAAATTATTTTACAACTAAATTTTGTATGTTACCCTGCTCGCAGAAGAATCTTTTATAAATTTGTCGCGGAAAATAATTTCAATCGGTACGGACTTTTGCGCGTCTATTCGGTGAATTATTATTATATCTTTGTTTATGCTACAGAGCGCGGACAATGTATTGAATTTATACGCGCGTTACAAACAAAATTCGAAATCTAACATTTCTGAAAATGAAATACAAATATTAAATACAGAGATATATATATATAGTCACGACATTTATAGCCTGACTCGGACGGGAATTATAGGTAGTAGCGGTAAAAATGTCTATTCCTTCACGACCCCTGGTCTGAATGAAAAAGACACTTTCGGACGGGTTTTAGCGGATTTTTGAAACGATTATTCCACGGCACAGAAAGAGGCCTGAATATAATACGTTTCTAGGATAAACACCTAACTTTCCCACGCCATCAAGGCTGAGTAAAGAAAGGTAAAGGCAGCAGAAGGATAGGAGAATAAAATGGAAGAGACACACTTGCCGGTGTCTTTATATATCCGTAAACCCCCCTATTTCTGTAGGAAAAACCCGTTTAAAATATACAATTTGCGCGCGACTACGAGCATGACGTATACATTCGGTACTCTTATATTGAAAAATAAACAAATAACATGAATGATCGTTACAAATGAATACATATACAGGTCCGTCCAAAACATTTTATACAATATTTGAACAAAATAACTCACATTCTTTTAATTTAATGTTGCCAAATAAATTAATAATGAACTAAAAATGTTAATTTGTGCAATTAACGAGGAACTTCGTTACAGCCCCCTCCTTAAAAGTAAACAATGAATCCTAACAACTAACTATCAAAAGTACAGAAACGGAAAATTAAAATTTAAACAATTAATTCTTGAAAGTCTATCATCTTAAAATTAAAAAAACTAAAACTCGTCAGTTTATCATCACTCACGATGTCTATGACGCACGCACTATCACTGATTGTTCTGTCTTTTCAGATTTGCGTGGTGGATCTCAGCTTCCCTGCGAGTCATCACGACGCTCACTCCGTCGACCCGCACATGGACTCGCTTGTTCCTGTGTCGCCTCTTACGGACTCCTTTCCCCAGCGAACCTTCCTTCCTCACCCAGGCCCCAGGATTTGCCAGACGAGGTTTAACGGTCGGCGGCGGAATCGTCGGCAGCGGCGGAGGGTCTGAGCAAAGGAACGGCATGTCCAAGGAAAAATGAGACAGAAAAGGAATAACTGGTAGATTTGAGGTACCATGTGCGGGAGGCGGCGAAGGAATTGAGATTGTCGGAGGGGAGGCATTGACAAAGGGTGCTTTCTTCGCTTCAGGCGTCGCTGGCAACGGTGACAATAAGTCGGGCACTGGAGAAGCACCGAAAAGTTGTAGAAGCCTGAAACCCAGATAGGCTTCTGCGTCGGGACTGTGTAACGTGGGTCCCACATCGACTGTTGTCTCATCGGAGGGCGGCACGGAGACTACTGGCTTGGGAGGTGTCCTGCAACAATATGTCTGATATTTCTCCTCCATGAGGGCAACGGTCGCCGGTGAAACCAGATAGCGAGGCGTTATTGGTCGTTCGGGCGTCTTCAACCCAGGCGGTGTACCCCACAACGCTCGATATCGATCATCCATGGCGGATGGCGGCGGAGATACCAAGGGACGGGGAGCGGTCATCTTGCCTGGTTGCTTGGAAGTGCCCATTGCATCGACTGTGTATACTGGATGGTACGTACGAATTTATATATCCTCCTGGCCTTCCCCCACTACTTCCAGCGGATTTGGAGGTGGAAGATCGGTTTGGAGTTCGTCTGCGGACGGAATCTTTACATCTTTCACATGGACTTTCACGGGTTTTCGTCTGTTTGGTACCTGTAACATAAGAATAGACGGAGACAGGATCTGGATAACTTTAGAGGGACCTTCAAATTTCGGAGCAAGTTTAGCGGTAAATTTCTTAGAGGCGTCGGATAAATTATGGGTCTGGTGATACACCCATTGTCCAATTTGAGGGCGGTAAGGACGATGTCTCAGATTGTAGGGCCTACTTTGCCTCTGGAACGCTTGAGCCAACTTTATCCTGACAATCTTGAAAAAGTCGTCCAATTTCGACAGTTCTTGAGCCAATTCTTCGGTATTCGGTCGAGCAGGATCCATTAACTGCCCATCAGCGGTTCTTCGCAGAGAGCTCGGCGGCATGAGTTCTCTACCAAAGTTAAGAAAGGCAGGTGTAAATCCTGTAGACTCATGTTTAGCGGTGTTGATGGCGAAAACGAACTGAGGTAGGTATTGGTCCCATTCTCTATGATCTTTATTGATGTATTGTGCAATCATAGGTCCTAATACCCTATTTGTCCTTTCCACAGGATTCGATTGCGGAGCATACGGAGCATTAAATTTTATCTTAACACCTAATCCATTAAAATAACTGGTGAAACTGTGACTGGCAAATTGCGGACCATTGTCAGCCAACAGGATCTTCGGACAACCAAAACGATAGATTACCTTTTCCTTCAGTGCCTGGATGACGGTTCGTGATGTGGCAGAGCGTAGCGGCTGGCACTCTACCCACTTCGTGAATCGATCATGTATTACCAGTAATGAAGTATATCCTCTCTTGGAACGCGGAAAAGGTCCGAGGAGGTCCACACTCACTTGTTCCCATGGACAATCAACAGGTGAGAATAACATCTGGCCTAGAGGTTTTCCCTGATTAAATTTATAATGTTTACAGGATCGACATCGATTGACGTAGCGGCGGACATCTCTGAACATCCCTGGCCAATAATATAACGAAGCGGCTCTCGCTATACTTTTGGCGACCCCAAGATGTCCAGCTTCAGGAGCGTCATGGATTTCCTTCAGGACGTCGTTTCTATCAGGCGTAGCTACACACAATTTCCATGCGCGCACTCCCTCGGTATGTTGTGTATCAGGTATGTGTCTGTACAAATTACCATTCTCCAATCGGTATTCTTGATGTTTTTCAGGATCTGACTGAACGTCCGAAACCTTCTTGTTATACCAAGAACAAGACGTTTCTTCTAACAAGGCACAGGTATCTTCATCGGTTTCGTGTTTGAAAGGAAGCGGTGCTCGGGACAGGGAATCGGCTAAATTATTCATCGCTCCTTTACGGTATTGAATGACAAAATCATACTGTTGTAAATCAACAGCCCATCGACTGAGTCGTCCTGACGGATTCTTCAAGTCATTCAGGAATCTTAAACATTGGTGATCGGAAATAACGGTGAATTGGTAAAATTCTAAATAGTATTTAAATTTTTTGATACCCCAAACGACGGCAAGAGCTTCTTTCTGGGTCGTCGAATAATTTAATTCTGCCTTACTTAAAGTCCTACTGGCATAGGCAATCACTCTTTCGGCACCCTCTATTATTTGTATTAAAACGACTCCCAAACCTTTCTCACTGGCGTCGGTATGCAATTGGAATGGTTTGGAGAAGTCCGGACACGCGAGAACTGGGCTCTCTGTCAATGCTCTCTTTACGGCGGCGAATGCGGCGTCTTGTTCCGTCGTCCATTCCCAACGCACATCTTTTTTAATTAATTTTATGAGCGGAACGGTAAGTTGTGCGAAATTCGGTACGAACCGACGGTACCATGACGTTTGTCCCAGAAAACCACGTATTTCTTTCTTGTTTCGCGGCGGCGGTACATTTAATATAGCAGCGATCTTGTCCGGGTCTGCACGGATTCCGTCCGGTGTTACAACATGACCTAAATATTTTATGTCCTGTTTGGCAAAAGTACATTTGTCTGGTTGTAGTTGAAGGCCTGCTTCCCGTAAACGCGCGAAAACATTACTTAAATTTTTCAAATGCTCTTCAAAAGTCTTGCCTAAAATAATGATATCGTCCAGATATACAAATGCGTACTCCGCCGTTTCAGGACCTATCACCGAATCTAATAGGCGTTGGAACGTCGCTCCCGCACTATGCAATCCATACGGTAATGATACAAAATGAAATAGGCCCTTTCCCGGAATTGTAAAAGCTGTCACGGGTCTGCTATCTTTTTCTAATTCCACTTGCCAGTACCCACTTTTAAGATCAAGCGTCGAAAAATATTTACTGTCGCGGAGTTTATCAAGAATATTTGAAATGTACGGCAAAGGATATGAATCTTTAATTGATACGGAATTAATTTTGCGGAAATCGACACAGAACCGAACGCCACCGTTCTTTTTTGTGACCACGACGATAGGAGAACTCCACGGACTGTTACTGGGTTCTATTATACCGTCTTGTAGCATCTTGTCCACTTCGGCGTCGATTAGTGCTTGCTTCTTTGGGTTACATGGATAATAACGTTGTTTTATTGGGGCGGTATTCGGTTGCAAACGGATTGTGTGACGTATTAAATTCGTCCGACCAGGCACGGTAGTAAATTTACTTAATTCTTGATCAAGGAATTTTTTTAAAGCGGTCTCGTGGCGGTCCTGTACCTCGGAGATCCCACAGCTCGCGGCAAAGACTGCATTGTCTCCCTTAAAGTACAGTTTCCTTTCGGAAAAATCGAGAACAGCCCCAATTTCCTTGAGAAAGTTAATTCCGAAGATAACTGAGCACGGGCTCTTCGGCATAATTACAAAATTAACGTCTGTAGTTCGGCTACCCATGCGGACCGGTAACAAAACTGAGCCAGGCGATTCGATAACGTCCCCATTTGCGAGGCGGACTTTAGATTTTTTATTTAAAACACGTTGTTCATTATTTTTCGACAACCGGGCAACTAGCAATTCGGACAAAAACGATGAAGTCGCTCCGCTGTCCACGAGGGCTCGTAAATTCTGGTTACACATGTTCACACGGATCCAGACGCGATTGTCTGGCACCGTCGAGTCTTTGATACACGTGTTTGCGGGTTCAGGCGGTTTTACTGCTTGCGGACGGTCTTTGCCTGCAGACCGCCCTTCTCGGCGTTTCCCTGGCATCGGCAGTCAACGGAACGCACATTTAACTTGCCACACCGTGAACAAAACATTTTAAATGGGTTACGGCAATAACCACGCGTATGTCCCTCTCTGCCACAGCGCCAACAACGGTTTTCCGGGTGTGATAATTTTTGTAACGGCGACGGCGGTACAGGAAATTGGCGAGGCTTATTATCCTGGGCGGCATATGACAAATGATGCGAACGCGAAGTACTGGGTTTATCGCTGGGCGGGCGTTCCGGTGCTGATAGCGTACTTTCCTTCTTACAAAAGCGCGCCTGCTCTTCCAGCAGTAATTCGTAGTCGGCAGCGAGTTTAGATAATTGTCGGAGGGATTGTATCGCGTCCCTATGTATATACATTCTGTAACTAGGTGACATGTTACCGTATACACGTTCCAATTTATCACCATCGGACATATCTTGGCCGCGTCTCATCAATGTTAATATGGCGGTTAAATAATCTTTAAAAGATTCCTTTGGTTTTTGCAACCGAGCGCGTATTTCTTCTTCGATTGAAAAATTATACCGAGGCGGAAGATATTGAAGTTTAAAGTCCTCTAAGAACTCGTCCCATGTACCCCATAAAGTTTTATTATTCCGGAGCCAAAGCAGTGCTTTGTCTCTAAAAAGCTCAGGCAATGCATGTAGCATATGTTCGTCTTTAATCCCGTAACATACTTGGAGTTCTTTGACTCTTTCCAGGAAAAATACAGCGTCCGAGCTGCCATTAAAATGAATCCCCCATTTCCTTATTTGAGCACAGATTTCCGCGGAAGAAATCTGAACGTTAGTGTCCCTTTGCGGTGGAGTGTTTCCCTTATTCGTTGAACCCGTTTTGCCCTCTTTCAGAAAGGTGCTAATGCGTTTACGTACGTCCTCGACATTACCGGTAGCGTCTAACCCTAAAGATTCTGCTGCGGCATTTAAATCCTCTTTTTTCAAAGTATATATCCACCCAAGAGGGTTTGGATTTTTGCCTTTGTCCTGATCGGTCATTTTATAACTTACAATGTACAAAATAAAAATAAAATAATAATAAAATAAAAATGTATTGTAGTTGCAATTTATTCTCCTATCCTTTTACTCCCTCACAATTAATAAAGAATATGTACGTTTTACTATCCTTTAATAAAAACTTATCTCTATGTATGTACATAAAAATGTGTATCAATTTCCTGTCTTATTTTTAAAAAATAAGTATACATGTATATCTGGCGGAAAACTGTGAAATTATTCAAACAGTTTTATTAAACGCGGCGGAATTTAATTTTTTAAATCTCTTAAAACACGGCCAAACGTTCTGGGCGCCATCTGTAACCTGGCTAGCTTACTTTTATTTAACATAGTGCCATTTGCTTATATAACACCAAGGGCAAACTAGCCGGTTATAGAATTTGTCTTCTGAATGCCGCCAAGACACCAAAATACGCACTCCTGGCTGCCTATATGTTCAGGCTTCAATGTTATGATCTGGTAAAAGTACGGCCGTTGACCTTAATGTCAACTTGTTCGGGCAGTTTAAAATAAATCAAAATTATGGTGGTTTTAGTGTGGTGCCTTGGGACAAAAGACCTATTGCTCACAGCAGACTCAGCGGAGAAAAACGTGAGTACTTCTTATTGTTTTAATATGATTCGTTACTCTTGAATATACTACTTTCTCTATCTCACTGTCAAACGGTAAAGGTAAACAAAAAAACACACGGTTAGAAATTCATTTGAAAAGTACATAACAATTAACTTTTATTTCTGTTAAAACATTATTAAATCATATCAAACGAATAAACAATTCAGCAATTAAATTATGGTCACAATTGATACACATTATTGTCTAATATTAATTACAAATTCACAAAGTCTATGTACATAAATAGTATACAAAATGAATACGCGTCGATGACCTCTATAAGTCACGTATGAAATTAAGCAAGAACGTTTGTACGTTCCTAGTCCCTGAATTAACAATTACAGTCCCCGAATATTCCGTTAAAGAAAAACATAAATAAAATGATGTTTGAAATAAAATACGGATGATCAGGTTTGCTTAAATTATTTTACAACTAAATTTTGTATGTTACCCTGCTCGCAGAAGAATCTTTTATAAATTTGTCGCGGAAAATAATTTCAATCGGTACGGACTTTTGCGCGTCTATTCGGTGAATTATTATTATATCTTTGTTTATGCTACAGAGCGCGGACAATGTATTGAATTTATACGCGCGTTACAAACAAAATTCGAAATCTAACATTTCTGAAAATGAAATACAAATATTAAATACAGAGATATATATATATAGTCACGACATTTATAGCCTGACTCGGACGGGAATTATAGGTAGTAGCGGTAAAAATGTCTATTCCTTCACGACCCCTGGTCTGAATGAAAAAGACACTTTCGGACGGGTTTTAGCGGATTTTTGAAACGATTATTCCACGGCACAGAAAGAGGCCTGAATATAATACGTTTCTAGGATAAACACCTAACTTTCCCACGCCATCAAGGCTGAGTAAAGAAAGGTAAAGGCAGCAGAAGGATAGGAGAATAAAATGGAAGAGACACACTTGCCGGTGTCTTTATATATCCGTAAACCCCCCTATTTCTGTAGGAAAAACCCGTTTAAAATATACAATTTGCGCGCGACTACGAGCATGACGTATACATTCGGTACTCTTATATTGAAAAATAAACAAATAACATGAATGATCGTTACAAATGAATACATATACAGGTCCGTCCAAAACATTTTATACAATATTTGAACAAAATAACTCACATTCTTTTAATTTAATGTTGCCAAACAAATTAATAATGAACTAAAAATGTTAATTTGTGCAATTAACGAGGAACTTCGTTACAGATTCATTAGTTAATATTTCACTGCACAACACGCATTGCGGCTTGTTCACTCCTCGATCATTAATGCTAGTAAAACCTAATTCTAAAAATGCTTCCTTGTATTCACGTTTTGCCATTATTAGGGTGATTACAATTTTACAATACGCACTGCAGCTTGATCATTTCCACTATTAATAATAAGACAAAATTTGTTTCTAAAATGCTTGTATTCACGTTTCACTGTTATTACACGTTTCACGTTTCACTGTTATTCACAACAAAATACACAACAGAAACGAGTTTTTGACAGAGAGCTTACTGAGTCTGCCCGCACGCAAAGCAATGGCGTGCGTATTACCAACACCTCCTAGAAGAGAAAGCCTCAGGACAGGAATTGGACGTCACTTCCGGAAGGCCATTCGCGAAGAGCGGTAAAACCGAAACATTGTATTAGGGAATAACTTGTATTAGGGAATAACTCTTCTAGGAGGTGTTGGTATTACTTATTATTTGGTGTATTACTAACTTTTTTGGTTCGACTCAGCGCGACCCAAGAAATATGCTTCGCGACCCAATTTTGGGTCGCGCCCCATAGGTTAAGAACCGCTGGCTTAAACTACGTATATTTAAAAAAACATATTGCTATAGCCTTGTTTTCAAATTAAATATAATAATTTTTTACCAGCATAATTTAATCAAACTACGGTAATACAAAGTTGCATAATTTATTACGAATGCAGAGATAACGTTGTTATAAAAAAAAATTCTTTATTAAATTTATAAGTTCAATCTCCATCAACATTCATATATTTCTTGCAGGTTCTAGCAGTGATATTCCTTCTATTTTTCCCACAACATTTCTTATTTAAAATTAATAGGATAAGGTTACTAATAAAAAAACTAAATCTCATAAAATATTTATATTCAATTTTAACATCTTATAATAACATCATCGAAGAAATAATTCTCTTGCCACATGTGGCCGTAAAAAGAAATTGTCCTTTTTACTTTCCCATTACAAGTAAAAAAAAAACAAACGTGTATTTTATAAAGATACGGAAAACACATTACATTACAAATATAACATATAGATTTAGAATAGATATCACTCTTTGCTATATTCAAATTTTAACATTATATAGTTTCAAAGAAATAATTATTTTTATTATACGACGCTAAATTTCTGCGTTACCAAAGACATTCATTTTCACGAAGTATCTTTGAAAATACAAAAACTCGCAAAACAGAAAACACCTTGATAAGACCGTCACCAATCACCATATGCAAACATTCACACGTTGTACATATCATAAATTGGCTATTGTCCATCAAAATGCTCCCATCCGATCCCTACGTATATCAATATATTTGAAATCCCCATAAAATTTTGTATCTATAACTTGTTAACAATGCATAGATAACATCACTAAAAAACATTCACACGTTGTGTCATCGTTGCCTCCCTACATTGTTAACAATAATCCCATTATTTATTACTTTAGTCTACTTAACTACTAACAAAGAAGATAATAATCGCATCCAAAATATTAAATAAATTTTTCTTCGCTAAAGATGAATATTTCCACATAGCATCTTCAGCATAATTTATTTTAAGTGAAACTTACTCATGATATTTATATATTTCATCAAATTCTTCCTTATATTGATCCATCATAGTGATAATTAAAAAAATAAATGAAATTAAACTAATGGCAAAAATTAATTATGAAATAAAAATTACTTATTGAAAATAAAATAATCTAATACATTTTGCTGAGGATGATTTTTATGCAGTGTATAACACGCCTGCAATCATCGAACGAAATAAAAAATCAAACGCTACTTTTACTAGAGCTCGGCAACTTGTTCACTTCTAGATATCGACAGCTTCTCCCGTACTTCTCTCGTATTTGCCTTCTTATCATTTTCGGTCATCAGAAAAAACCATACATCGTTCGCAGCGCCACAAACTCCGCACTAACGTTTATGTTGGCATTGTCCTGCTCAGATTTATTTTCTTGACGTTCTCCCTAAACTGACCTGCACCAATATTGTTTGACATCTCGAAATTACACAAATTATGCACGCACTTAAATTGTTTGTTATTGTTAATGTCAATGCACATTTGCGATATTCTTATCTTGGTAGGTACATTCCTTTTCATTAACGCCATCCTTCATTATGTTTATAGATGAATTCGTGGCTTCTTTCATCATTATTTAAATATATTCTTCTACCACTATTTAACACTATTCGTATTTTTCTTTTGCAGCCGTTTCCTTTGAAAATAACAGGAAAAACATTGCATACGACTGGAATGCTCCTTTTATTAATTATGTTATTATGAACCTGGACCCTGACAACTTCATCCATATCTTCGAACCATCTTTCCTCGTCTTCTTGTAGGTTGATTTGTATGCAGCTGTTAACAATATTGAACATTGTTTTTCTTTGTAGATTTTAATGAGATTAAACCAATTTTAATCTGTTATTTCCGGATTTTTTCCTGGATAAAACTGGATTTAAACCTGCCACTGAAGCTTTTCCACATTATATTGTGTCGAATGAAAATAATATACATTTTTACATATTCCTTTTAAAATTATACTTAGATATAAGTGTCAGGTATATATCATGTTATTAAATGTGAGCATAAAATGTCGAACAAATAACAATCTCTTACAAATTTACGTCTATTCATGATGAAACATGTTTTCATCTCGTAAATATCTAATTTCACCTTTTTCATATAACTTTACGGCATTCAAATGACTAACTCTTTTGACTACACCATCTTTCATCATAACTCTCTCTCTGATATTTATTCTTAATACATTATTCATTTTAAATAGTGGTTTATTGTTCAAAATATTTAATGCGACTCTCACACAATGCATAAAATTTGGTTCTGTCTTTGTATATTGAAATTGCATCTTGTGCTCCTCGTTTCTACAAATATAGATTACATGAACTTTATTTTTGTATTTATTTTTATACCTTTAAAATAAATTTTGTTACAATTATTAATTGTCATCTACCTAACATTATAATGTTACACCGTTGCGATTATGCAACTCATGATACATTTTTCCATAATTACACTTACTACTAACAAATTATTTACTTATTCTAAATTATTTATTTATCTTACAATGCCTGACCAATGTAGGGATCACGGCAATATGTACGGAGAAAGTGGAACATTGTGACCCGCATCTTCATCATCAAAATCTTCATCCTCACAATTCTCGCTCCCTTCAGCTGATGCTACTGATTATGCCTTTTTTGCGTTCTTAATATAAAAAAAATTAATACAAGTTCCCTTCGGCCACAATTCCGGATTACTAACTTGTACCAAATCACTGACAGGCAGAAAAATCTTGAATGAAGCATATTCTTCAGGATATTTAGGCCGCAATTGTTCACAAACTACATTATCAAAGTTATTATTTTTAAGGTGTTTTTCAATATCTTCTACTTTTGTCGATTTATCTAATCGATAAACATGCAGATGTACCCTTTTTTCGGCCGCTCTCAAAGAAGTGTCGCAGCTGAGCCAAGGACTGCGGGCTTCTTCACTGTCTTACGTTTTCTTGTAACGACAGTAAAACCGTCGGCTAGCTCGGAAGTTTTGTTTTTTCGTTCCTCACGGGTGTCCGCATTTTTGGGCCGTGACTTGAAGAGCTGTCGCATACGAAGAGTTTTTTTCGACACTTCTTGTAGCGTTTTTACATCCTGACTTTTTAAGAGATGTTTTGAATTTGTGTTAGTGTCTTTCTTCTCAGTATTTCCATCGTAGAGAGAGCACACGCTGCTATCTACATTGCGTCTATCAAAGTTTGTAATATGTTGTTTAAAAAGCTGAAGCAAATCAATCAATTTCTTTCGTAATGTTGCAGCTTTCTACGGACAACTTTAGAATTTAACCTTGAAAAGCAGCAACAACATTTTATGTGAAATAGGCCATAGCCTCACTTATTTTTTTCTTGATAACACTTTCTAATTCAGCTCGTGATATTTGTATAATTTCAGAAGTAATTAAGTCAGACATACCAGCAGATCCGCCCTCCTTTTGAGTAGCTGGTGGTACCGTAGCAGATGCAAAATCGCTGGGCGTGTCCGTACTGCACCCCAAACACATCGACTTCTTTAAATTCCCGTTTTCCTTTAATTTCGTTAATTGTTTGATCGAACTATTAATACACCTGCAGTGGAAATTGCCATTAAATGTACTTGTACATGACACGTAATCATCGTAACGATGTATATCACTAGAACACAGATCACATTGTATCGCAATCTTTCTGTCATCTACTCTACTCTACTAATATTAGATGTGCAATGTGATTTTTCATGTCTGAGGTGTGTTTATTTTGCTACCATAGCTTTAAGTGTATTTCATATTATACAGTCGGCTTTTAGGTTCATATTTTGCCAGTATTAATATTTCAGCAACAAATACATGGTACATATTGCTGTAGTATTTGCCTCTAAATGAAATTTATATAATTTATTTATTTATTAGTTAGATAAATAAATAAAATTGTAGTTTATGCTAGCTTTATAGGCAAAACAACATAAATTGTTATCTCTCGTAGGTTCTACTGTGATTTACTTCTTTCCTTACTTGTTTCTCCTTAATTATTATTATTTTAAAGTTGTGTGGGATAGGAATTCAAATAACTATGACACCAGATTATTTATGTATAAAAATATGTATTATCTGCTTAATAATTACAATAATTAAAATTTATTGTTGCATGTATAATACTTATTTTATTTGCTTATTTACAATACTATATAAGTAGCAGTTTTCATGATAATATTGTAATCGTTTATTTTAATATGAATTCAGTCAGTACAGGGTTTCTCCACCTTCACTCTTTTCTTACTAAAGGCCTGTATATTAGGTCCAAATTATGTTGACTTGATAATGAAGGTACTGACTAATCGGCTTTATGCAAACATTCACACGTACTACATAAAGCTTGGATCAATCACCACCCCAGACACGTTCCTAATGCATCACAAACTAATTGTCTAAACCTCTATTCTCACGGAGTCTTTAGATTCTTAGTGCGAAGCTTTTAGGCGTTCCTGTTTGTAAAAGTTTGACTGTTACTCAAAGCTGTGCTTACTAATGTCCTTTTTACTGAACACTGGTCCGTTGTGCAAGTATTCGCACACAGTACACTATTAAGACAAGTGTTCTTTATTTTTAATAAATATTGTGTCCCTATATTTACTTTCTATTATTTAAATAAATAATTATTTAAAAGAAATGGAGTGCTTGGAGAGAACCTGTGTATTTTGATTGAATTTAATTGTAATGACAATATTATTAACTACTCACTGCGTAGATTCATACAATTCTTCGAATTCTGCTTGAAATTGTTTGTCCATTCTTGTTGATTCTTCCTTCCGTTGAATCTTCTATAATTTTACTGGTGACGCTTACTTCTTGTAAATATGGCGACGATAAAACAATTGGGAATTATTCCTCTAGGAGCGTGTATGCTTCTACTTAGTTTGTGAGTTGTTAGTTGGTTTGTTTATTTATTTACACTGCGATAGTAATGGTAAGTGTGTAAAAACTCCACTTAATCACTACTCGCTTGACGCATAAATGTATTATCTACTTTAAAAGATGCTATCACTTTGCTGTGTATTGGAAGTTTTTAAAGTCACAGGTATCAGCTAACAACTAACTCTTTTTCTGTAAAAACTCCCTTTTTATAGTTGAAAATAAATGCCGCTCGTTATTTGATTGTCTTTGCGTGCTTTTATTTTCAAATTGTTCGTCGTGGCGCCTCTAGCGGATATCTCGATACTTATTCCATATCTCTTCTTATTCTTCTCAAATTTTAGGTTGGCGTTTATTTTTATTATGTTTATTTCTGACATTTGATGTTTCTCCACATTTACCCACGACGGTATTTGTTGTTTTATTTATTTATATCTAATGTACAGTAAGTATATTGATATTTATTTTATTCTTTTATTGCTATCGTAAATATTTATTGTACTTATAAATGTATTCATTGCTACTTTTACTGTTTTTCAGGTAGATTCTTCGTCCGAGCGCTAGCCTTACTCGCACCTTTGTTTTGTTGCTTTTGATCGGAAAGAATGGAAAGAAGTTGGTTATTGTTTCAATTGCCAGTCCCTCCGTCTGTGCTGCTCTTTCCTCGAACCATTTTTCCGTTCTTGGAGAATTTTGTATGTTTAATATGCTGTAATGAATCATTGCTTTTATAATAATGCTGCTTATTTCTTTGGTTATAGATGTTTATTTGTATGTGCACAAAGTTTGGAACCATGAAAAGGACTTCTGTTATTCGTATTGCGAAGAGAATTAATACTTTTTGTTGTTTATATTGAAATATTATACGATTCTGTGCTGTTCTTTATGATATACTTTATTTTAATATCCTTTTCATCGCAACTGTATGTATTTTATCTTTAAGTTATATGAGTGCATTAAGCCTCTTCATATTCATTACGAGCATATCTTATTTTATTCTCTGAGTATAATTTAATTGCTTTTAAATGATTGACTCTTACAATCGTCCCGTTGGTTAACATCACTCTTTCACGGTTGTTGGTTTTAAGGGTCTTTCCATTTTTAAATGTAGGTTCTTTGCATAATATACTCAGAGCTCTTTTTGTTCCTAACCTGTAGTCAGGTTCTTTATTTTCTAAATAAAACATTACCTCTGGTTTATCACTTCTGAAAATAAATATTCATTTGTGACATTTACTATTATTGTTGAGGTTTTGCCTCACTTATATCTAAATAGTGTTTATATACATATAATCTTAATTAAAATGCTTATACCCTATGTGCATACCTGTGTTATTGTATGGCTTAATAAAATTTATTTTAAAATAAATGTTTCTTAAACTACGAGTGTGTTTTCTTATTGCTAATATTAATCTAAATGTACTAGTATATCTTGGTGTCAACATTAATCATGTTTATTTCTAACATTATATATTTATGTACAGTATTGTCTTAAATTCTAAGGTAAAGTTCACGGCATATCCCTTAGTTGTTAAAACCATGGTTTGCCATTATGAAATAATGAATTGACAAATGTGTAAATTATGTTTTCACAACTAACGTGAACTATAAATGCAATTTTATTGATCATTTATTTCATCATAGTCATGTAGCATGGACACATGGTATTTTCCTTTTATATTTCTATTGTCTACTTCTTGTAGTTCATAAGTTACATCTCCTAGTGTCCTACTTATTCTGTACGGTCCACTGTAGGGTATGTCCAGTTTTGCACATTTATTTAAATGTCTCCTACCTAGTCGATAGTTCTTCACTACAACTAGGTCTCCTATTTGATATGTTTTATTCTTATTTAACGTGAGTTCTCTATCTTCTCTGTGCTTTATTTCTAGTATCTCAGGTGTTCGTTGACTGTCTTCGATATCTTCTCGATTGTATAAATTTGGAGCATGTTCGATATCATATTCATTTATCTGATATGAGTGTGATTGTTTATTACCTCCATGGGCTCTGCTTAGTGCGTCTGCAACTATGTTGTCTGTACCTTTCCTGTGCTTTATTTTAAATGAATATTCAGATAGTATGAGAGACCATCTGTATATTCGTGAATTATTAAACCTTGTTTTCATTAAGAATATTAGAGATAAATGATCTGTTTCAAGTAGGAAAGTGTTTCCTAGTAGGTAATATTTTAATTTTGACACTCCATATATAATGGATAGCAATTCCCGTTCTGACGAGGAATAATTTTGCTCATAATCCTTTAGAATTCTTGATAGGAAGCATATGGGTATTTCTTCCCCATTTCTTATTTGTAGGAGTTCTGCGGCTACAGCATTGCTGGA
This sequence comes from Amphimallon solstitiale, assembly GCA_963170755.1. NCBI lineage: Eukaryota > Metazoa > Arthropoda > Insecta > Coleoptera > Scarabaeidae > Amphimallon > Amphimallon solstitiale. Next base: position 20,197,875 of record OY720679.1, read on the forward strand.
GGCATCGCATCTTAGTATGAATTCTTCATTGAAATCTGGTAGATTTATGATCAATGCCTTGTAGAAATTTTCTTTTATGTCGATGAATGCCTTTTCCCTTTCATGGGTCCATTTGAATTTTACTCCTTTCTTGATCATTTTGTATAACGTGTGAGTTTGGTCGGATATTTTAGGAATGAAGTGTTTATAGTAGTTTATCATTCCTAGGAATCCTCTAAGCATTTTAATATTTTTTGGTTTGGGATATTTTCGTATCGCCTCAAGTTTTTCCTCCTCTATTGATATCGTCTTTCCATCAATTATGTATCCCAGATAATTCACTTTATTTTTATAGAATTCGCATTTCTCGAGGTTTATTTTTAAACCATTTTCTGCTAATGTATTCAGGATTTTCTCTACTGATTCTTTGTGACTTTCTATGTCTTTATTAAATATTAGAATATCGTCTACGTAGTGTGAGACGTATTCTTCGTGTGGATCCAGGATCTGCTGCATTGCTCTTACTAGTGCTGCAGTAGCTGACGATAATCCAAATGGAACCACATTGTAAGAGTATACTAATGAATTAAACATGAAGGAACAATATTTCCTAGAATCTTTGTGCAATGGTACCAGCCAAAAAGAACTTTTTAAATCAAGTTTCGTAAACCACTTTGCGTCTGTACATTTTGTCAATAGGGTTTCAATGTTTTGTGGGGCTTCAAAATTAGGTGCGGTTCTGGAGTTCAGACATCTGGCGTCAAGGCATACGCGTAATTTGACGTCTTTTTCATCATTAAGTTTCTTCTTTATTACTACAACCATTGGATTTATGAACGTTGATTCCGTTCTTGTAATTATGCCGTTTTTCAACATCTCTTTTATTTCTAATTTGACTTGCTCTGTATACTTTTTTGGAATGGGGTATGTTTTTATTCTGAAGGGCTGTGTCTCGTCGACTTTAAGTTTATGTTCGTAACCCTTGGCTAATCCTGGACTATCATCAAATAACTTTATATGCTTACTCAAAAGATAATTCACATGGGTTATATACAGTTTATTACAATTTAATTTAGTACCATCCCTATTTTGCGTGAGGTCTCCGCATTGAAGTTGCCTCACAGGATGTGCACTTTTCTTAACTTCATTGTGTAAACTACAATCCATTTTTGTTGTGATTTCTTCTTGAGCATCTTCTTCATATAGACTATTGATAAGGATCTCTTCCTCATGGGCTTCTTTGCTCCATGATATTGTTGAGTCCTTTATGTGGAATAATTTATTTTCCATATTTAATTTCGTACCATACTGGCTTAAAAAGTCCATCCCTAATATACAGTCGCTATTCAAATTAGGTGCTATGATGAATTCGGTTAATAAATTTAAATTATCTATCTTTATATTTATACAGAAGATTTTATCTACTGTTATCATACATTTTTTGTTTGCAGTAATAAGATTTATTTTCTTTATGGGTTTATAACACCCCAAACTTTCAATATCTTTGTTCATGATATTGTTATTTAAAAGTGAAAGTTGAGCTCCAGTATCCAGCAATGTTTCTATCTCTTGTTCCCCAATCTTGATTTTTATATGTGGTAGTTCCGTGGTTATCTTTTTTAAATCATCGTAATTATAGATGTTTTGTATTTTACGTTTTCTCTTGGCTGGCTTATTTAAAAATCCAGCGACGTTGCACCAGAATAATATGCTGCATTCACCCACTCTTTGTTTGTTGAGTTATGCCTGTTTTCTTTTGGTATCGCACCCCTAGATTCTTGATTTTGTTTTGTTGTTGCTTCTTTTACTTCCTTTTCAATTTGTATATTTTGAATTCTTTTATCTTCTTTACTTGTCTTTTCTTCCCTCTTGTAATTTTGGCTATTATCTTTCCTTTTGCCATCATTATTTCTGTCCGGGTTATAGGTATTTTGGTAATTATTATTGTTTCGCCTATTCCCATTGTAGTTGTTTCTGTTGTTGCTGTCGTTGTTTCGAGGTTGATTGTTCATGTTTCCATTCCCTCGGTTCACGTTATAGCCCTTTTCATCTATGTCGTCTAATCTTTTTACTAATTCAAGGAGTTCTTCTATTGTTTCCATTCCTTGAAGTGCGACTGTCTGAGTAACATTGTGATCAAAGTGTGCAGCCAATTGCGATACTATGTCACTTTCCTCTATTCTGGGTATAATGTATTTGAGAAAAGAATATTTTCTTATGACATAGTTCTCTCGAGATAATCCAGACCTATACTTTCCAAATATCAGGTCGTGTCTTATGTTTCTTTGTTGCGTTCGACCCCAATACTGTCTTGTGAATCGCCTTTCGAAATCGTTAAAGTCTATCACATCATCCATTATCATGTGATACCATTGGAGTGCATAGTCTTTGAGACATGCTCTTATAAAGTGTAGTTTGGATGTCTCATCCGTTATGCCTCTCATGTATGTCTTAATTGTTCTCAGGAATATCATTGGATTGTCCTTATAGTGTCCTGAGAATTTCGGTGCATTGTCTATGCTTCCCACAGTTTGTGGCAAAGACACACTAGGTGTATGAACCCTGTGCATTACTTTGTCCTCAAGCTGTTTGATCGTGTGTTCAAAAGTTGATGTTTTCCCTTGTAGATTGGACACAGCGTTATTGCAAGCTTCATATTTTGTTTCGCAGTCTTCTATCTTGTGTGTAATTTTCTCTATTTGTTCTTTATTTTCCACTTCGTTGTGTATTATTTTTCTATTGATAGCTACTATTTCCTCATTCACTATGTTGAAGTTTTCTTGCGTCTTCGCAGTTCTTTCTAGCATTTCTTGTACAAAGAATTTTCTTGTATTCTTGCACGTTTCTGTGTTGTCATTTATTTGTTTTCTCAGGTCTGCTACTGTTTTGTCCAGTTTTTCCTCTAATCTGGCATTTATTTCTAGTGTTTCTTGCCTTAGTTCTTTAAATCCCTCGTCTATTTTTGAGTTGATTCTTTCTAAATTCTTGTTTAAATTTTTATTATTTTCCTCTATTTTGTGGCTTAGAGTTTGGCTTAGAGTTTTATTATTTTCCTCTATTCTGTGGCTTAGGGTTTGGCTTAGAGTTTTATTATTTTCCTCTATTCTGTGGCTTAGGGTTTTATTATTCTCCTCTATTTTGTTATTATTTTCCTCTATTTTACAGAATAATTTATGGAAAAAGCTTTCAAATTTTTGTTCCATTGTTGTACTACTTGTGCCCTCTGTGAGTATGCTTCCCTCAACTGTCGCATTTCCTGAATCATCCTCTTTTGTCTCAGTCTTATCCGACTCTGAGTCCGAGGTTAGTTGCGTAGGTTCCCTATATTGAGTGAATTGTGGCTTTGTTTCTATTTCTTTTTCAATATTGGGTTTTTCACCTTTGCTACTGTTTTGTTCTTTGTCTGACATTTTTGTTGTGTACAAATAACGCTTTCTATCTAATATTTTACTTAATAGAAATTTAAATGAATCCTATCCCACTTGAATAAGATTACATGAAAGAAACAATTTTATTTTGCAAGGAAAGAAACACAGCCAGCAAGTTGTGTTTTTAAGTTTAGCTTTGATATTTGACAAATTGTGTATTTAATTTATTTTGTAAGAAAAACACAGCCAGCAAGTTGGGCGCCATATATATGCTGTAGTATTTGCCTCTAAATGAAATTTATATAATTTATTTATTTATTAGTTAGATAAATAAATAAAATTGTAGTTTATGCTAGCTTTATAGGCAAAACAACATAAATTGTTATCTCTCGTAGGTTCTACTGTGATTTACTTCTTTCCTTACTTGTTTCTCCTTAATTATTATTATTTTAAAGTTGTGTGGGATAGGAATTCAAATAACTATGACACCAGATTATTTATGTATAAAAATATGTATTATCTGCTTAATAATTACAATAATTAAAATTTATTGTTGCATGTATAATACTTATTTTATTTGCTTATTTACAATACTATATAAGTAGCAGTTTTCATGATAATATTGTAATCGTTTATTTTAATATGAATTCAGTCAGTACAGGGTTTCTCCACCTTCACTCTTTTCTTACTAAAGGCCTGTATATTAGGTCCAAATTATGTTGACTTGATAATGAAGGTACTGACTAATCGGCTTTATGCAAACATTCACACGTACTACATAAAGCTTGGATCAATCACCACCCCAGATACGTTCCTAATGCATCACAAACTAATTGTCTAAACCTCTATTCTCACGGAGTCTTTAGATTCTTAGTGCGAAGCTTTTAGGCGTTCCTGTTTGTAAAAGTTTGACTGTTACTCAAAGCTGTGCTTACTAATGTCCTTTTTACTGAACACTGGTCCGTTGTGCAAGTATTCGCACACAGTACACTATTAAGACAAGTGTTCTTTATTTTTAATAAATATTGTGTCCCTATATTTACTTTCTATTATTTAAATAAATAATTATTTAAAAGAAATGGAGTGCTTGGAGAGAACCTGTGTATTTTGATTGAATTTAATTGTAATGACAATATTATTAACTACTCACTGCGTAGATTCATACAATTCTTCGAATTCTGCTTGAAATTGTTTGTCCATTCTTGTTGATTCTTCCTTCCGTTGAATCTTCTATAATTTTACTGGTGACGCTTACTTCTTGTAAATATGGCGACGATAAAACAATTGGGAATTATTCCTCTAGGAGCGTGTATGCTTCTACTTAGTTTGTGAGTTGTTAGTTGGTTTGTTTATTTATTTACACTGCGATAGTAATGGTAAGTGTGTAAAAACTCCACTTAATCACTACTCGCTTGACGAATAAATGTATTATCTACTTTAAAAGATGCTATCACTTTGCTGTGTATTGGAAGTTTTTAAAGTCACAGGTATCAGCTAACAACTAACTCTTTTTCTGTAAAAACTCCCTTTTTATAGTTGAAAATAAATGCCGCTCGTTATTTGATTGTCTTTGCGTGCTTTTATTTTCAAATTGTTCGTTGTGGCGCCTCTAGCGGATATCTCGATACTTATTCCATATCTCTTCTTATTCTTCTCAAATTTTAGGTTGGCGTTTATTTTTATTATGTTTATTTCTGACATTTGATGTTTCTCCACATTTACCCACGACGGTATTTGTTGTTTTATTTATTTATATCTAATGTACAGTAAGTATATTGATATTTATTTTATTCTTTTATTGCTATCGTAAATATTTATTGTACTTATAAATGTATTCATTGCTACTTTTACTGTTTTTCAGGTAGATTCTTCGTCCGAGCGCTAGCCTTACTCGCACCTTTGTTTTGTTGCTTTTGATCGGAAAGAATGGAAAGAAGTTGGTTATTGTTTCAATTGCCAGTCCCTCCGTCTGTGCTGCTCTTTCCTCGAACCATTTTTCCGTTCTTGGAGAATTTTGTATGTTTAATATGCTGTAATGAATCATTGCTTTTATAATAATGCTGCTTATTTCTTTGGTTATAGATGTTTATTTGTATGTGCACAAAGTTTGGAACCATGAAAAGGACTTCTGTTATTCGTATTGCGAAGAGAATTAATACTTTTTGTTGTTTATATTGAAATATTATACGATTCTGTGCTGTTCTTTATGATATACTTTATTTTAATATCCTTTTCATCGCAACTGTATGTATTTTATCTTTAAGTTATATGAGTGCATTAAGCCTCTTCATATTCATTACGAGCATATCTTATTTTATTCTCTGAGTATAATTTAATTGCTTTTAAATGATTGACTCTTACAATCGTCCCGTTGGTTAACATCACTCTTTCACGGTTGTTGGTTTTAAGGGTCTTTCCATTTTTAAATGTAGGTTCTTTGCATAATATACTCAGAGCTCTTTTTGTTCCTAACCTGTAGTCAGGTTCTTTATTTTCTAAATAAAACATTACCTCTGGTTTATCACTTCTGAAAATAAATATTCATTTGTGACATTTACTATTATTGTTGAGGTTTTGCCTCACTTATATCTAAATAGTGTTTATATACATATAATCTTAATTAAAATGCTTATACCCTATGTGCATACCTGTGTTATTGTATGGCTTAATAAAATTTATTTTAAAATAAATGTTTCTTAAACTACGAGTGTGTTTTCTTATTGCTAATATTAATCTAAATGTACTAGTATATCTTGGTGTCAACATTAATCATGTTTATTTCTAACATTATATATTTATGTACAGTATTGTCTTAAATTCTAAGGTAAAGTTCACGGCAATATGTACATGTGCGAAGTATCAATCTATCGTACGTTTGCAGCAGAACAATATATATATTGTAATGGGGGGTATGTACCCTTATACGGCCCTAAATTGCGTGACTAAAATGTAATATGGGTACTTGGGTGTAATTACCAAAGCCCCAAGTTATAATAATGAATGGAGAGCTAATGAGACTTAGAGCGCTTAATTTACTTTTATTCAAAAAAAAGAAACTGCTAAACGCAATAATATACCGAACAAATTTACTTTTCAATTATCATTTGGCCGGCTAGCTAAAGGGGGTTGCATTCTATGACAACGGAGAGAAATTATCTATTTAGTTTATGTATCATTTCGTATTTCAAAAATTATTCTAATAGATAAATACAACGTTGTTAGTAATTCAAAAATTTCGCGGCATTCCACGTATGACTGCGCAAGATCGGGATAGACTTTTATCCAAGAGGTGGAACAAACACTGAATTTCGCGCGAAATCGCTATAACTACTGTGTACGTGTGTATATTGAAGTAATCAAAAAGAATTTTAAAAGTTATGTGATTATCTAAGTGGGTGATATCTAAGTGACTCTAATTGTGTTATCTACAGGGCGTTACGGAGGTTCGAAATTTGATTTACCTTAGTCCGGGATACCATACTTTCCAGTTGTCGGGTGACGATCTTGGAGAAACTAACCTATAAAGTCAATTTGGAGAGACAGCTCTAATGCTGGAGCTCCAACAGAATATGTGTACCCCTTATGATTGAAGAATGAGTTTTAACAGTGATGAAAACAAACACTTTATACTTGAAAACAACAGATCTGAATTTATTTAAAACATAACAATGAAATTCTACGACAATACAACAATATCCATAAAATTTTTATATTAAACAATACACTTTTGTTGTGTACAAGAACAGCAGTTAATTAGGCAGAAGTTCTACAAATTTGATATATTGAAATCAAGGCAAAATATACGAGTTTGGCCCTTAGGTACCAACTATTAAAATGGACTGCATGACAATAAGATAGGATTAAATTTAACTGTAAGTATATTCTGATATTTTTTTTAAATAAGCATTATATTGTTTGAAATTTTAAATTGATTTTCCAAGTGTTTATATAAGCTATGTTTCAAGATTTGAATTTGATTAATTGATAGAAATGATCGAATTAAAAGACGTTACATAAATGTGACATAGATTTAGATTTGACCCACATTTGTGTCAAGAAACAGGTGCATTAACTAATAACAGACTTGGTACCTTCTGTGTACTAATTCCTTGTCTTGTTTAAGGACAGGTACTTGTTCCAATGGGGTGTGATTCTCTGTAGAGGCAGCTCGTGTCCTAGTTTCTACGGTCGTCCCAGTTGTCTGGTATCGGCGTACGGTGTGTGTCCTTGACCTAGTTCGGCACGGATTAAGGTCGACTTCTTCAATGGATGACCTTCTGACTCGTAAGTGGAAATGATTCAGCAGACACTTTATGGCTTATTTGGATGTATCAACTTTTACAGCGACTGGATATCGATATGGGTCGATAATGAAAATTGACGCGTCTATCAACTCGATGGATGATCACAAAATAAATCGCATGACACTTAATCGACTGACGATTGCATGATCGCAAAAAAAAGAAGTCAATGAATGAATCGAAGTGAATGCCCTGCATTCACTTCAAATAACAATGAATCAAAGTGAATCGAAGTGAATGGCCCGTTAATGACTGCTCACAAAAAAATGAATCGCTCACAATGCATTTACTTCAAATAACAATGAATAAAAATGAATGGCCCTGCTTCTCGTCGGATGTGCCTTTTTATATCAATCTTCTGTTGTGGACGTCGTAACCATGGAAATTTATACGGTAGAATTTTACAAAGTCTTTTTACGGGCAAGTTTATTTTTGAATATTTGTGGAATCATGTTTTATCTTAGTTAAATTAATTCGTCTTTCAATCGGTACAATAAAATTACTTTAATTCGTTTTCTTTTGGAAAAACACATTTTTTAAAAATTAAAGGGCAAATTTAGCATTTCGACTGTCATTTGTTCGATGACGTCAATGACGCTAATAAAATAAATTTAAATATCAGAATTTTGGCTTAAAATGCCTTTTTAGTAGAACTTTACCTTTACAAATTAAACTTATAAATACATACAATATTTTTTCATCTTTTAATCCTTTTTAAAATCTTTCTTTATACAAAAAATTAGTGTGGTTAGTTTTTGAAGTGTAATAACTAAATGGTCTTTTAATTTATTTACGAATTACTGTTATAACATGAAACTATGACCTTTTCTTAATCTATACCACCTTTTTTAAATTATCTAAATAGCTTGTAATTAATATTATAAAACTTTTCTTTTACCTATGTTGACAACTGTCAAATTATTCAAAATGCTTATTTAAATATCTGGACTCAACTTGTAAATATGACCTTGAAAAATATTCCAACGTAAATGCGTCTCGCTAGACTTTGTAACTGCTAGAGTTAATTTATAATTACTTTGATCACTTATTGGAAATATTTGAAATTTATAATGCCTCTGACAATATGGCGCATCGAAATTTGAAAATCAAAATGATGCTTAACTTAAATGTGCGCATCTAAGAGTTTTATTGTTTGTTACCATGCTTGTAACTTGTAAACTAGTTTATGGTTTAAATGTTTTTTATGTTCACCATTAGTTTATTTTAGTTTTAAGCTATGCATTTTTAGATAACAATTTGTCATGCATGTGCAATACTTTTGCCAAAGTTTGGGATGATGCTTTCGATACTATCAACCTTGCTTTAACCTTGAACCTGTAACTTTTTGTGACAATTTACTCTTGAGAAATCACACTATAAAATGGTACTCATTTATATGCTCATAGTGTGGTAATAAATGTTGAAATTTGTAATTTAAAATTGTCCATTTGTAATGGCTGTCAGATTCATTTTATATAATTACTTTGCCTATATAACATTTAACTAATTATTGTTGTATTGTGGAAATTTGCTAAATATAAGTATAAAAATAAGACTAATGTGTATTTTAAACTAATCAGGTATTTAATTCCAATATTTAGTATTTAATACGGGGGTTTCAGTTGGGGTTCCTGAAAAGAGTAGTCATTGGTTTGGTTTTCTAAATTTGAGGGTGAATTTCTTTCTAATATTTAAAATTTGATGGGTTTCTCAGAATTTACTAGATTTGTTAGTAAAATCTGCATTAATTGTTAGGAATTTTTACCTGTACTCTTATACAAGGGTCCAAACATAATGCATCGCCGATGTATATATGGTTGCCTGTATTCAAGGGGTTTTAAAGGGTGACTGTATGTGTTTGTGGGTTTTTGACTGGTGTTGTCACATAGTCAACACCAGTTCAATATATATATAAGCGGGGGCCCTACAGCCTCAGCCGTTTCCCGCATTTCCATCTCCATCTCTTCCTGTCTCTCCAGATGTCTTCAACTATTGCTCTGTCTTTCATTGTTTCCACAACCCCACTTATCCATGACTTTGTTGGTCTTCCTTGTTTCCTTCTATTCGTTGGGTTGTATTCTAATGCTCTTCTTGGCCATCTGTTTTCCTCCGTCCGTTTTACATGTCCATACCATATCAGTTTCCTCGTTTCTATTCTTTCTGACGTTCTATGTATTCTGTTGGTTCTTTGTCTGATTTCCGTATTAGGTATATGTTCAGTTCTTGATATGCGACAGGCTCTTCTGAGGTAGTCCATCTCAACAGTGTCCACTTTTTTCTTTCCTTTCTTAGTCATTTGCCAGCATTCGGCTCCGTATGTAAGGATAGGCTCTACAATTACTTTGTAGATTGCCATTTTGGTTTTCAGTGTTGCTCTTCTAGACCACAGTATTGCGTTCAGAATTTGTACACTCTTCCGACCTTGGTGGACTCTATATTCGATATCGCGTTCTGTTGTTCCTTTACTAGAGATGATACTTCCCAAATATTTGTATTCGTAGCATCTTTTCATTTGTCTTAATTCCAAACCTGGGTCTTCGTCTGCGTTACCTATATGCATATATTCCGTTTTTGCCATGTTCATGCTCATTCCCCATTTTTCGTACTCATCTCTGAGCATATAATCTGCATCTTCTTCACAGCTTGCAGTTATCACCTGATCATCCGCGAAGAACAGCGTTGTCAAATCATGGTCGTTAATCTTCAATCCCATTCCTGCGCACTTCTGTCTCCATTTGTATAGTGCTTCTTGGATATATATTTTGAACAAGGAAGGAGAAAAATAACATCCTTGTTTCAGACTCTTCGTTACTGTGAATGTCTCCGAAAGAGTATTACCTATTTTAACCGTGCTTTGAGGACTTTTATAGATATTAAGCAGTGCTCTTATATATGTTTTGCTAAGGTTTGTCTTCGTCAGAACATTGAACAACAGTTTCAAGGGGACTGTATCGTAGGCCTTCTCCAGGTCTATGAATATTAGATGCGTATCGAGGTTCCGAGCTGCTCGTTTTTCGATTATTTGTTGAAGAGTAAATGTGTGCCCTGAATCCACTTTGTTCTTCAATCTTATTATACTCCTTTTCTATTCTTTTTTTCAATATGCGACCATACAACCGTCCCAGTGAGCTAGTCACGCTACTTCCTCTGTAATTTCCGCACTCTTTTCTGTCTCCCTTTTTGTATATGGGGCTAATGTAGGCCAAATTCCAGTCTTCTGGAATATTTTGACCCTCCACCAGGCATTTATTAAAAATGTCTACTAGGGTCTCTAGAAGAGCGTCTGGTCCGTGTTTCACCAACTCAATGGAAATGTCTCCAGGTCCCGAGGCTTTTCCATTTTTCATTTGTGTTAACTCTTTTCTCAATTCTTCCTTATCTATTCTATGTATCTCTATGTTTTCTCTGAGTGTGTCGTTGTCTATACCTCCTAAAAACTCATGTCTACTTTCTGTCAGAAGTGATTTGTAGTATTCCGCCCATTTTTTATTCTGAATTAGATTTATGTTTCCACCGTCTTTTCTTTCTTTCCTGAGCCTCCTTATGAATTTCCAGGCCCGCGTCACTTTCGTTCCCCCCCAAGCATCGGTCCACCTCTTTACATTTTTCTTCCCACATCTCGTTTTTTCTCATGGCCACTTCTTTCTTCACTTCTCTATTGAGTTTGCTATAATTTATGCGATCTTCTAAATCATTCGTGTTTAGCCATTTATGGTAGGCGCTCTTCTTGTTGTCTATTTGTCTTCCTATTTCTTCAGTCCACCATTTCGGATGTTTTCTTTTGTTTGCTTCCTGATATTCCAAAGCTTCTTTGGCCGCCTGATGGACGTCCATCAGGCAGTAGAACAATCTTTGAGTAATAACGATTTTGTGATACATTGATCACCAATCAAGTTTTCCCAAGCAAGATATGATGTTAAGGTGGGTTTCGTGAATCCGGTTACAATAATTCCGCGCGCTGCATCCGCATGCTAAATATTTTCTTGCGATCAGAGATTCCTTCGTAAGGGAATCAGCATGCGGCGTGTATGGTTCCAATAGGATGGAGCACTACTTTATACAACAGCTGCGATAATGGAAGTGGTCTGTCGGATGTTCCCCCAGCACCTTATTTCTCGCCTCTTTTCTCAGCCCTCAATATTTGCGACGTTTTTCGTTGGATATATTTAAAGGGAAAAGTGTATTTTAGCCAGCCCCCGTACACTAGCGAATTGAAATATTCAATTCGCAGATACAGTTGGGATCGTCCACGAGTTTTTGAAAAAATAATGCAAAACTTCACCGCGCGACTGCAGAATATGTGAGAACAAATTGGCACCATTTGTTCGATGTTATCTTCAAAAATTTTTCATCTAAAAAATACTTATTTCCTTGTTATATTGTAGTAACAAATTTTTTATTTCTACGATTCTTTGTAGTTTAATTTTTTAATTAATAAGACCCGAATCGTCTGCGCTCTGCTAGTGAAGTTTGCATAATTATTTTATTGATATTCTTGACTTTGTATGCAATAATTCTTTAAATACAGTTCACAGTTACTCATATTCATTTTTTTTTGTATTAACTGTCACTTCAAATAAATGTAATATATCTTCTACTCCTACGATGTAAAACACTATTATCCTTCCCCCAAAATGCGCATTGGTGTATACAGACCAAGCATATTTTTGTAGCTGCTCAAAATTCTCAGCAGAACATCTTCAATAATGCTCGGATGCTCGTCTCAATTCTCAACATCTGTAGAAACCACATTTTTTTCAGGAATTATCATCGGCCGTTGTCTTAATGGAAGTAATTGTTAATCACTGCGTACATTGCTACAGCATACCGAACGATTTCTTACTGAGTACACGGAAGAAGCAATTATCCAATATTGACAAATCTGCTGATTCATTAACCTACTTAAAGAAAATTGAGTGTAGTGTTTCATACTGATGATCGTGACGTCAACGTTTTCGATAAGTTGAAAACAGTGATTAAATTATATGCACATGAATTTTTAAACCAATACGCAAAATGTGCCATACGGGCATTTTCAATAAGTGTTAAGCATCGGCTTGTTTTTGAATCAAGCGCTACAGACTTGCGAATCCCACCTTGCTTATTTTCTCAGTGACTTCTGGTGTTTTTATTGTTCGACTACACTCTCCTCTCCATGCTAGATCAATATTGTTTGCGGTTGTTGCATTTCTTTAACTGATTATAACATTTTTAAAGAGAGTTTAAATGTAGTATAATTACTAAACATAGTACATTTCTAGGAAGACAAAGGCTTGAGTTCTGTCTATTTTGCGAGAATGATGTTTTTTAATTCATTCGGTGCAAAAGAAGTTTAATAAGAAATTTAGTATTTCGTTTAATCCGTTTCAAACATTTTAAAAATTCTTCTTTTTAAATGTATAAACAACTTCCTAATTAAATACCAATTTCACAAGCTTTTATGAATAAATAGTTAGAATTTCATATTTCATCATAAAATTCCCAATGTATTTCCTTAAATTGCTGATTGGGATTTATTGCGATCAGTTGAGATCCTTCACGTTCAAATAAAACCAGATAAGAAACGCAAGCAGACACTAATTATACACAAATCCATTTCATATTCTATCCCACGCAGTTCTTTTTCTAATAAAAGCTGAGAGGTTGTATCGAGTTTTCCTAAGATATTCAAAAGAATTCTCTGGCGATATTATCAGGGGAAATGTGAAAACAAAAAGACAAAACGGCAAAACAAACTCGGAGTAATAATAAAAACGAAAGATATAGGGAATAACAAGTTGAGAAGTTCGAAAAATATCAATAGAAATTTATTTTGTTCATGGAAGTTGACACTGATAATCATCAATCTAGAATTTTTCGCGACTGCTTTTTTTTTAAATTGCTACCACCTCATTTATCAATCTTGATTTTTTCAATATGCATATTAGTTAGTACCTTATCTTTAGAAAAAAACTTTTAATTGTTTGTACTTTGTGGTGCTAGTAATTTGTTTCGGGAATACTTAGGATAATGTGTACTCAGTAAGAGAAAAAGTAAAGATGCTTGATATTGCAACTTTGGTAATTACTGATACTAAGTTCTTAGCAATTGTAATAAGGCTACTTAATTACCGGAACTTATTATACTAGGTTTGTAAGTGAAACAAGTTACAAAATGCTTTATGAAACTTATTTCATAACACACAACAAAAATATTAAATACATACTAAAGCATTAAAACCGATATGTAATCAATTATTCATAAAATGTGCCAGTGACGTTACCTGCATGTAATATGATGTAAAAATGACAGCATATACGAATTATACCTAATGTCGATAATTGAAGCGAATAATAATAATTCTATTTATATTCTTCTATATCTATTCTGTATTTATTATATTAGTTCATCAATACAGTTATCATTTTTAATAAAGACTAAGTCTGGTATTTTTTAGAAATAATGTTAACAAAGGTGGAATGAGAAACTTACTTAAGAAACGTTCACAATAAAACCTAATACTGCAGAAAATGTTATAATATATATACAGGGTGAGTCATCTAAGCGGGTAAGGCCGATTATGCCTTTATGAGTAAAGATATTTCAAAGCGGTTTTTTCCTTGTGATAGCTGTTCATTAGGAGCACATTTTAAAAATATTTTGTATTATACAGAGTGTTCCATAACTTGGTGGCTGACCATAGTTATAGTCTTTTAAAAGGAACACCCTATATATTATTGCATTTTTGCATTCTCCGTATAATTTCTAGTCAAAAATTAATGAGATAGTATAGGCTAAAGTGTAAAGTTTTTGACTTATTCCCATTTTTCTGAAAAATTCAATGTTTGTATAAAATTATATTTCTCGAAAACGACGTATTAGATGGACAAAATTTTTTGCAGTACTATTTACAATAAGAGGTCCTAATAGAAGCATGTTTTATTTTTTTACAGTTACTAACTGCATGTGCAGAAAACTGGATTAAAATTACATGACACGTTTTACAATAAAAGTCAATTTTTTTAAATGGAACACCCTGTATATCAGTTCATTTTTGAATTGTTTATTAAATTTCATGTCAGAAACATGTAACACGTTAATACTTTAAATGTGACTATTACTGAGCTACTGTCGTTTTTTGATATAAATTTGTTAGTTTTTGCAAAAAAGTCAATTTTTTCAAATAGAACAGCCTGTATATTATTTCATTTTTGAATTTATTATTAAATTTCACATCAAAAACATGTAAGACGTGCTACCGGAACTACGTCGCATTAAGGTAACAGACTAAATTAGGGGAAGAAAACGGAGAAACGCAATAGGGGTTGATGTAACTGGATAACGCAGGGCCGAGCTAACTCAGTCGCAGACGGCGTGACGGTTCAGGAAAATAAGAACACCTAAAAGTAGAGCGTCGGTCGGCAACGACGCTAGCGACGTTGTCCGGGCACCAGGACACTATGCTATCTTACAGATAACCTACCTGCGCCTCCTACGAGCTACCACTGGCTGTGTCCCTCCAGCGGGTTACCTATTGAACTCCCTGTATAATCGTGGTACCTAAACTTATGTACGTGCTTGTCACAATAATATTTAAGATATGCAGAGGTAAAAGAAATAAAAGAAAAGGTATTACGTAATGTAACAAAATTTAATTAAATTTAGTGTGTTGAGTAAGTTTTTTTTTGTTAAATAAGAGAAGAAGTTAAGAATAACAGTAGATTATAAAATGTCACGAATCTGTCTGAACAGTTTAAATATAAGCAAAAGGTAAACAAACGTTGAATGAAATTAATTAAAATATAATGAATTGATAACTAGACAGTTTGGTAATATGTATTCCAAAGCGTTAGGCAAAAATTAATGAAATAAAAAAACAAATCTTAATAGTAGAACATAATCTCTGCGTTTCAGCAGTAGTTGGTTGGTAGCAGAAACGTTTCATCACCTTACATTATGTAACTACAAGTGATATCATGGACACGCCACAACGGCAATGTCAATACAAAAGGGTAAATATATATTTAAACGCAAGAAAATTAATATTTCAGTATAAAAGACTTAGTCTAAAAATGTGAAAATTCGTTAAATACCTACGCCAGGTTTGAATACATGAACTAAATTAAATTAAATGAAGGATATTTAATAGCAAAGTCAAATAATTAAAGGTAACATTAGAAAAGAAATTTTATAATATGGAAAAAAACACTGAGCTTCACGAACCAAAATTTGCTCGTACAGAATTGATTTTGTCTAGCTCAGGAAAAATTAATTGATCATCGTGAAAGACAAATTTACTAACTTACGGCAATAAACGTACAAAATTAATATCAAAAATTAGGTTACAAGTTCAACACATCATGAGTCATACAATTATTGTATCGGTAAAGAAAATTACTAGGTATATTACTAATTAAATAATATCTCTCCAAGAGATATAGTGATATAATTATGAATTTACTAAAATTAGTTACAATTAAATATTCGTCACAATATAGGGCTACAGAAATACGGTAGTGACAAAACCAAAATTCTAGTTAAACTGAATATTACATAAAAAAAAGAAATAAATAACGGTAGACTGAATATTACATAAAAAAAAGAAATAACGGTAATTTAATTAGGAATAAATTGTGACCTCTCAGTAAACTAAGTGGTGCGATAGTTGTTAAAGCCACTCAAAATTCTTAGGTCAAATTTTAGGCAAGAAAATGTCCAGCACTCTGGCGTAAAGACGTCGAAAATCAGACGTAAAATATGATGTAAAATTACAACATTAGTTGCACTTATCTGGCAAAATGGACGCCGGATATCTCAGCGGGATACCAAAATGGCGGTGACTCCCTTGATGGAAAATTCCCCTTCAACAGGCTGGCTGGAAGTTGAGATGCAACTACTGCGGCAACGATAAAAACCACCGCGCTCTTCGATGAAAATGCGGGGCGATAACACCAGAAATACGGCTACTGAGGGCTTTTGAGCCCGTCAAAAGAATCCTAACGGCTTCTGAGGGCTTTTGTGCCCGTCAAAAGAATCCTAACGGCTTCTGAGGGCTTTTGTGCCCGTCAAAAGAATCCTAACGGCTTCTGAGGGCTTTTGTGCCCGTCAAAAGAATCCTATTAAATTAGAGAAGAAAAGGAACAAAGATAAAATCCCGAACATTTAACACAGAGTTTCTAACACTTACCCCAATATGTAAAAATGGAGATTCCGCGATAACGACTCACAAGTCACTTCAGGATGCAAAATTTAAATACGAAAGACCTACACGTGGCCATACGTGAATCTTTAGATAACGGTACAACGATAGAAATTCACGTTAATAACCCAAAATTAAGGTAACGGTAATTACTGCTTACTCCAATTTAAAGCCGCATACGCGAAAATATCTTCATAGATAATGTAATTAAATTACTAAGGGGAGATAAGCAATTTGCACACACTGTTCTTATACAAGATACGACTATCAAGTGAAGTCCAAACCGGGAAAAATCTCTTCCTTCACAATTGCGCGCTCGCTACACGCATCTTTCCAAAAACATAACGACACGGAAATACCTCAAAATGGAAGGCGGGAGCATTCGAACAAAATAACAAACACAAGTCTAAGTCTGACCATAAAGGGAGTTAACACTGTGACTTAGAATTAAACGCAAACATGAACATGACTTAGACGAAAAGAAAATAAGCAAAATACCCAACAATTGTACGAAGAGAAATATAAAGTCGGCGGTACGATAGGAAATTCACGTACTAAACAGTTGGTACACGTGTCGCGCACAATCAGCTGAGCGACATAACCAAGATTTGACAGAAAGCAACGAAACAAAACCTCAAAAGTATATCTACAATTTATCACGGAAGGAAATCAGATACTACAGGTAACTATTGAAATATGCAAGCTCTAATCAAAACGCTGCAAGAAGACGGTCAAAAGAACCGATCGCAACTTATGTTCCAGAGTACTAGCGACCCTTATCCTCCACTGGGGGTTTCAAGGAAGAATTACAGAAGCTTCTAATACTTAGAATAACGATGACAGGGTAACAAGCGATCTGCAAACAATTAAAAGTATGCTCACTATTCCAAGCATTTCCCCATTTTAATACCTCTTACATTTTTAGTGAGATAACTGCGAAGGGAAAAAGGAAAAGAATAATAGTCGGGCCTGCTCGAGATACTGTGTTTGGGAATACGCAAAAACACGTGAAACAGTCAACACAACGGCCTGACTGTCGTCTCGGAGCATTTCAAGCCACAAATAAAATGCATTATGTAGAGATCGGACGTAATAAATAAGTAGATATTAAAAAAAACTTAGACAAGGCGTAAAAGTAACTGCAAATGCAGAAAATACGAAACTACAGGTAGGGTAGAATAAGCTAGAGCTAAGATAATTAGAATTAGTTACTTAGATACAGAGGTTTTCACAAAAATAGAGTGTAATTGCTCGATAGTACACAAAACCAATCTGTCAATTTCTCAGTACGTGATTTAGGGCTCTGAAGGCTCAAAAGTAGGTTTAGTATACACGCAGGTATACGGCAGGCAGTCTTAGCAACCGGTGAAACAAACAATGTACAGGGTACGCCCAAAAAGTCACGAGCTTATACAAAATCCATGTATTTAGACAAAGACACAAAATCTTTCGGGAACTAAAACAAAAGTAAATTTTACAGCGTAACAAATTCCCCCCTTTCCAGCGAAAAGAAATTGATCGCAGAGCAATTTCTTGCACCGAGAACATAGGCTGACGGGATAGAGGTAGTGAAAAGGGTAAGCGAGAGCTCTAAAACGGACGTTGTCCACTATACAAACGCACACATCCACACTCAGTCACAGTAACACCAAGCAGCTTGGCCAAATCCACCACGTGGCCCTTCGGCATTCGGCCGGTACGGGAAAGTAACGAAAAATAAAAGAACAAGGGGTGTCGAGATTCTGCACAGACGCGCCCCGAGACCTGTCCAACCGACAGCCCAGCACCATTGGTAGCATCACGGGGGAAAAGGGTATAGACGGGTTAGATATCGGTGTGCCCGGCCGGCGGTGATCCTTACGACGGTCGAAGGCACAGGAATGAGGAATGGGCACTACCAATAGGCCAAGATGCGGGAAAGGCAACCCCCGAGACGACACTCTGCAGACACGCGACGGTAAAAGAGACCCTTGGGTAAGGCCCTCGGTATCTCGAAACAAACAAAAATAAAAGGTCGACTAAAAACGGGTGTAACCCCTCTGGTGGATTATGAATTCTTATAATGTACAAACTGTCGTTCGTATTTCTAAACAACTTTATTCACTAACTTACATATAAATAAATGCTTGTTTTACATGTTATGTGCGTTTCGTAATGTAATCGATATAGGACTGTATCTATAGGTACGACTAAATGTAGTATATGTTGTCACTACTAATGTTCGACTCGTAATGTGTCCCGCTCGCTCTCGCGTTCTCACCGTCGCTTGTCGACATCACGCACGCGCACTACTGTTGTCGTTTGACTCCTTAAATGAAATACCAACATACCGGCGGCCTTGAAAGACCTGGCTTTCAAAAATAAAAAAAATAATAATAATGAAAATAAATGAGTTTAGTGGTAGTCTTTAGGAAAACAACACACTTTCTGCACCCCTCTGTCTACGGTTCCTTGAGCGGTTTTGATAGTAACGACTCGCGTTCTTCCGTCCTGGCCCGGGTGTATCTTGATGATCCTACCCATACTCCATTTCAATGGAGGCACGTTATCTTCCTTTAATAGCACGAGATCTCCGATTTGAACACCTCCTGGACTATCCAACATCCATTTATTCCTCTGCTGCATGGTGTGCAAGTACTCCGAGGACCATCTTTTCCAAAACTGTTGATAGAGTTGCTGTAGATGATGATAATTATTCAATCTGTTGATTGGAGCTGTAGTTACATCTCGCTGTGGTATAGCAACAAGTGACTCTCCAATCAAGAAATGCCCTGGTGTTAAAGCCTGTAAGTCGTTTGGGTCATTGGAAAGTGGGTACAAGGGTCTAGAATTAAGGATAGCTTCTATTTGTATTAGAACAGTATAAAAGGATTCATAGGTTAGTCTTGTATTACCAATGATCTTTTTTAAATAAGTCTTTGTTGATTTTATAGCAGCTTCCCAAATCCCCCCAAAATGCGGAGTACGAGCAGGAATAAAATTCCATACTATCTCCCTTGTTTCGAGATAATTCTTAACCTTGCTTGAGTTTTTTATTTCAGTCATCGTTTTCAAAATCTCATTATGAGCGCCCCTGAAATTCGTTGCATTGTCAGACCATAATGTTTTACATAACCCCCGTCTACTAATAAATCTCTTGAAACCATTCAAAAACATGTCAGTCGATAAATCTGTAACCAATTCCATATGAACTGACTTCGTATTTATATCCAATGCTTTAATGACTTCCTTCATTAGTTTAGTCAATAAATGTGCTGCGCAAAGCTCTAATCGTGGAATTGAAATAGTTTTAATAGGAGCAACACGTGATTTCGCTGCAAGTAATCTTGAACAAATCTGATTGTTTGAATTTTGTGATCTAATGTATATGGTAGCACCATACGCACGTTCTGATGCATCGCAGAACCCATGTATCTGGATACTAACTGGATCAAATAATAATACATGTCGGGGTATTGCTGTTTCATGAATATTCTCCCATTCGTCGAATAATTTCCTCGCAGTCGCATAAATGTCTGCTGGCACGGTTTCATCCCATTCACTTTTGAGTTCCCATAATTTTTGTAACAATAATTTTGCCCTAATTACTATTGGACCAATTAATCCTAAAGGATCGAAGATTTGTGACACGGTAGATAGAATAACTCTTTTAGTAATTCGTATTCTTTTCGTGTTAAAGTTCGTAGTAAAAGTAAATCTATCTAGCTCGGCCTGCCATATAACACCTAATGTTTTTGTTTCAATCAGGTTCACCTCAGTTGGCCTCTCGCTTTTAACAATACTTGCATGATTTGAATTAAATTTTCTTAACTCAAACTTGGCACTGCTTAAAATACTAGTAATATCTTGCTTCAATCCTAGTAAATCTTCCATTGAGTTCGCTCCTGTCAATAGATCGTCCATATAAAAATCCTTTCTTATCGCATAGGCTGCTTCAGGGTAAGCCTCCTCGTTTTCTATAGCTAACTGTTTCAAACATCTTGTGCTTAAAAATGATGCTGGAGCTGTGCCATGGGTAATTGTATTAAGCTTATAGTGTTTTAATGGCATTTTTGGATCAGATCTCCATACAATACGTTGTAAATCCCGTTGCGATTCTACTATATTTATATGACGATACATTTTTGTTATATCTCCAGTCAAAACATAACTATGTTTACGAAATCTTAACAAAATTGAAAAGAGATCATCTTGTACCACCGGTCCGGTTTTCAAAATGTCATTCAACGATATATCGTTTGTTGTTTTGCAGCTTGCATCAAAGACAACCCGTAACCTTGTTGTGGTACTAGCCTGTTTAAAAACACAATGGTGTGGCAAATAATTAACATTCTCGTTAATATTGTCATTGAAGTTTGTAATTTCTGTCATGTGTTCAAACTTTTCATATTCCATCATGAAACGCGTATATTCTACTCTTAAAGAATCATCCCTAGCAAATTTCTTTTCTATTGACTTCAATCTTTTTTCTGCGTTCTCCAATGATTCCCCTAAATTAACATGCTCCTCCTTCAATGGTAACGATACGGTAAAACGACCATCCTCTTCACGTTTAAATGTGTTTTGAAAATGATTTTCACAAGACAACTCTTCGCTCGAATAATATTTAGAATCGGGTAATTCCTCGATTTTCCAGAATTTTTCTAATTTGTTTAAAACTTCGGTATTTATGCTTAGATTACACGAAATCTTATTGCTAAAATTATCGTTAGGTAAATCACCTGATATTAGCCAACCTAATTTTGTCCTTTGTAATATTGGTTTATTTTCTCCCAGTTTAATTTGTCCTATAGACAACAAATCAAAGAAAATTGTAGCACCCAATAATATGTCAATTTTCTGTGCCTTATAAAAGTTTGGATCTGCTAGCGTAATATCCTGTGGTATATTTAAATTCGAAATATCAAAACTTTGTTGAGGCAATTTATCTGTTATTTTGTTCATAATTAGAAATGGCAATTTTTTGTGATATTTTTTGCTAGTCGAGAATAATTCTGCATGCGTTATATGAGAAATACTTAATAACGACTGATTTATTCCGCTTACAGGTATTGATATATCAAACTGCTTCAACTTTAATCTTTCTAGCAATTCTTTTGTCATAAAATTTGATTGCGATCCGGAATCAATCAACGCACGACACTGAACTAAATTATTATGAATATCCTTGATCAGTACTACTGCCGTTGATAAAAGAACATATTCCGACTGTCTGGTCGATGTATGCGCTGTAATGACTGAATTGTTATCACTGAATTGTTGTGATTCTTCCCTTGAACTATTTGGTCTATCATTGTCGTCATCTGGCCTTAGCTTTTTATTATCAAAATGTAATAAAGTATTGTGGGGTTGATTGCATCTTTTACAATTACTGGCTTTACAATCTCTATTAAAATGATTATGTTTCAAACAATTAATGCATAATTTTAATCTTTTAATAGTATTAAATCTTTCTTTCACATTAAAATCCAAGAATTTTTGGCAGCGAAAAATGAGATGATTTCCCTTACATAATTGGCATTCTAATTTATTTATTGCTACATAAGATTGTACGCTCGATTTTGTTATGTTTTTTCCCTTATCTAGCGTTTCTAAAAATACGCACTGATTTACTAAAAAATCCCAAAGTTTTTTCAAAGTTGGCATCGAATTGGTTGCCACGGAACTTTCCCATGCTCTTTTAGTTTTTGCGTCAAATTTTGAAGTAATTAAATGTATTAACAACGTATCCCAGCTATCGGTTGGTTCGCCTAGAGTTGTTAGCGACCGTACATGCTTTTGGAAGTGATCGACAAGTTTTCTTAAATGTGTATGCGATTCTTGATGTAATACAGTATAATCAAATAATTCTTTTATATGCGTATGTATGATAATACGTTTATTCTCATAACGAGCTTTAATTAAATCCCACGCGACGGAGTAATTCGAATCCGATGCTTCGAGTGCACTTATAACTTGTGCCGCTTCGCCCTTCAAACACGACCTTAGATAATAAAATTTCTGTGTCGCATTCAATTGTTGATTTTCGTGAATTAATGACTTGAAAGCGTCCGAAAACATTAACCATGCATCATAAGCACCGTTAAATTCCGGTAAAACAATTTTAGGCAATCTCACATTCAAATTCATTGGGTTATTGACTATATCATTACTTGCGGTATTGACATTTATCTCATCCAATACTGTTTTGACTTGCAACTCGGTAATAATTTTGTTAGCGCTTGAAACGGTACTGAAATATCTATTTTCAAACTCTTCTCTATCCTTAAATTGACTGTTATCGATGGCTTCGATTTCATTTTGTAACAAATTGTATTCATCTAAAACAGGTGTAACTCTTTCTAATCTTAATCTCAATTCAGATTCCTTTTCACACGTATATGTTTTCATAAATGTTTCAAATCGAGTTAAAATTGCCTTAACATTACCACGTTTGCGAATCAATTCTATTAATTGCTCGTTTTCTGTCATTACTGCTTGTTGGTAATACAATACAAAATAATAATAATAAGGAATATGTATTTGAAAGGAACGACTTACGGTTAATGGTGGACCGTCTTTCCTCAATGTGTTGATTTGATGTTTCTACGACTATCCGGCTCGTTTTGACCAAAATGTAACCCCTCTGGTGGATTATGAATTCTTATAATGTACAAACTGTCGTTCGTATTTCTAAACAACTTTATTCACTAACTTACATATAAATAAATGCTTGTTTTACATGTTATGTACGTTTCGTAATGTAATCGATATAGGACTGTATCTATAGGTACGACTAAATGTAGTATATGTTGTCACTACTAATGTTCGACTCGTAATGTGTCCCGCTCGCTCTCGCGTTCTCACCGTCGCTTGTCGACATCACGCACGCGCACTACTGTCGTCGTTTGACTCCTTAAATGAAATACCAACAACGGGTTTATTACTACCGATATAGGATACAAGGCGGAATAAGGAAGAGGTAAATAAAGGTAGGGTAGAGCTCAGAATGGTGCAACTGCTCAGAGGTACGGATATGCTGTTTCGACAACCATAACATCCGGTAACAACAAAACGAGAAAAGATCGCCAAACAAAAATAGATAATAGGGAGCAAAAGTTTAAAGTCTGGACCGGCGTTGTCCCGACTAAAATGCTGAAGGCAACGATAAACCATAAAGGCTGAAGTCATAACCAATTCCTGGAGGTAACATTCTGACAGTAAGGAAAGCAAAAGAAAGGTCGCCAGGACACGACCCTTGGAAGGCTGAGGAGTATCACACAAAAAGGGACCATCACTCTTTATACCTTCACAAATAAGAAAAGTCAAATCCGGTAATTAAGCAATAACCAACATTAGTTAGCTTAAAAGGTAGTCATGTCCGATAAGGTAAAGGAAATGTAGTGTGGACTCCCCTAGCAAGGTTGCCACTCCATATATGCAGAGACACGGAAGATCCGAAACACACGGAAGCGATAAAGATACGGGAAGATAAATGCATAGACGGAATCACAGATACAAGCTGTGCAATGGGGCCGGTAATCACACTAACGAAAGGTCGATAAAAGGAAATTGTTTGTCCTAAGGTGGTAGAGGAACAATAGAAGTCAGGGTCCCTTTAGAAGACTTTTACTTCACGCAGGTTCACGGTAGGAGAATTCTTCCAGCCCTCACTACAGGCCACGATGCCCCTTTAGATGCCTCCTACATCACGCGAGGTACACGGTAGAGAAATTCTGGTGTTACGGCTGCAAGCCAAGGCACTCTCTACAGGCCATAATGGAAGGAGTTAGCGATAAGACAAGGCACGAAGCAACACATAGCGAAATCGAAGGCGAGATAAAAGACAAACTAATTTATTCAACAGACGAATGTCGATGCTTATCGTCTGAAGTCTGTTTCGCAAATCGTCAGGTAACATTGACCAATTGGCGGAAGAAGGTAGATTAACAAGGTACCACTGCAAAACGTAACCCACAAACAAGACCATAGCCGGGCTAAGATAAACGGAAGGAGTCCGAGAAATTTTTATTTTAGAGAAACGCTCTCGATAGATGTTCAGAGAATTACCCTCAACAAATTCAGGTGATCCCATGTCCAACGAAATGAATGGATCCGCTTCACTCGTCGGAACAGAGAAATCCAAAGCCGGAGAAACAACAGCGTTTTTATCATAAGCCAAATCAGATAAATGCAGATTTAAAGTTACGCAAGGAGTTATGACATCTGTTGGTTCGAAAAGCTCCAAGTTCAGAGAGATACCGGAATCTGCGTTACTTGCGCATACAAGAACCTCTAAATCGGACGAAGTGACAGAATCTGAATTATTATTAGGGCGTACCAAATGCTCTAAGTCAGATGAGGAAACAGAATCTGTATCATAGATAAGCGCTAAATCGGGAGGTATATCAGAAACTGTATCACAGGTAAGCTTTACGTCAGGAGATATATCAGAAATTGTATTATCAACGAGCTCGGGAGTTTCCAATACGGGAGAGACAACTGACACAGTCTTGATCGGGTTATCGGAAGAATTCAGTTCATTGAAGGCAACTGAGTCCATCGGAGGTGGGGAGGCAACAATTGGAGACGGAGACGGAACTGGCATGACACTAGCTGACGGAGAAGGTTGGCCAATAACTTCATCGTCACCCACGTCATCCTCGTCGTCACTCATATAATCCTCGTCGCCAAACACAATCTCTATGTCGCCATTCCAACGATCCGCGCCTGCCCATCCCTTATACTCCTCAATAGCGATACAACGAGAGGTATCAACAAGATCGTGAGTTGTGGCGTTTCCGAAAGCCCGAAACCTCGTGTAAAATCTGGCTGCCAATTCAAAGCTGCGCATAGAAAACCAGCCACACTCGCTCTCCTCATCCTCAGTTCGCGGTCGCGCCCTTGCAATGCGGCCAGCGACAAAAGCTAGAGTGGAAGATATTCTACGATATTCCGTGACCGTTGACGTACTTGCAAGTTGAGAGATAAGAGATTCTAGGAGAGAGATTTTCAACCGGATCGCCTCAGCGTCCTCCGCATAAGGAAAAGGAGAGTGAAGCGTCACATCATCGGGTATAAGCTTCCACGACCTTAGAACAAAGAAGCACTCCAACTGCGCCGACTCCAGCGTACACCCTGGCTTTAGCTTGTCACCAGCAATAGCAAGTAAATATGCCATATCCTCAAATGAAAGTTGGTCAATAAGAACTTTAAACCGAACTGGCTCCATTGTATAGAAGAGAAAAAAGAAAATTATTTAAAAAAAATTACAACGATAAACTAGGTCTTGAAATGGTCACAAGACACAAATGTGTACCTGTCGATTACTTAAATAGTTCGTACCAGGTAACAAAAGAAAAATCTTGATCGATTGCAAATCTATGAAAAGTCAAACGCACGCTAAGACTTGCCTAGAAGGTAATCGGAAAAAAATATATATAGATATAGGCAAGACCAAAGAAAACAGTGCGATAAGAGTGTTCCACTCAGTAGCCACTCGCCTAAGTCGAGAAAAGCCTAAATCGAGAAAATTACGAAATTTGTGCCTGAAGATGGTCAGGACCGAAACGTTGATACGAAACGAGGAGCTTCTCCAAAGTATAGCACCACTGTGCGGTACGACGAAATGTTAGTGGCAGAAATACTTAAAGATAAGGAAAATATTCCGGAAGATGGAGAAAACTTGTCCGAAACGTCGGTTGTCAAATTTGTTCCGGAAGGTAGCGAAAACTAGGTCGAAACGTTAGGTGTCGACTTATGATTCGATGGATGACACACAAGAGAAAAAGAAAATTTGAAGGTGGCGAAAACTTAGCCGAAACGTTAGGTGCGAAATGTTGTTCGTTAGGCCCACAACGATGGCATCAAATTGTTAAGGAGGTAGCGAAAACCTCGTTGGAGCGTTGGGTAACAAGGAAGATTTTATTCCGGAAGATGGCGAAAAGAGGGCAGAAACGTTGGCCAACAATTTGTTAATATTATTTCCAAAAGAAAGTTCTAAAGCGTTAGTGCCCCAAATTTGTACGGAAGGGGAAGAAAACTCGTCTAAAGGTTAGGGGCAGGAAAAGAAATTTTGAAAATGGCGGAAAATTGGCCGAAACTTGGTTGACACAAAGATAATAATAAAAAAAAATATTGAAGATGGCGGAAAGTTGGCCGAAACGTTGGTGCCAAAATTTGTTACTTTATTTCCAGAAGGAAAGGCCAGACATTAAGGCACTAAAATTTGTTCACTTCTACTAGAAAGAAAGGCCCCAAAATGTTAGAGTGCCAAATTTTTCCCTTATTACCAGAAAGAAAGGCCCAGACGTTAGGGCGCCAAATTTTTGCTACCGGAACTACGTCGCATTAAGGTAACAGACTAAATTAGGGGAGGAAAACGGAGAAACGCAATAGGGGTTGATGTAACTGGATAACGCAGGGCCGAGCTAACTCAGTCGCAGACGGCGTGACGGTTCAGGAAAATAAGAACACCTAAAAGTAGAGCGTCGGTCGGCAACGACGCTAGCGACGTTGTCCGGGCACCAGGACACTATGCTATCTTACAGATAACCTACCTGCGCCTCCTACGAGCTACCACTGGCTGTGTCCCTCCAGCGGGTTACCTATTGAACTCCCTGTATAATCGTGGCACCTAAACTTATGTACGTGCTTGTCACAATAATATTTAAGATATGCAGAGGTAAAAGAAATAAAAGAAAAGGTATTACGTAATGTAACAAAATTTAATTAAATTTAGTGTGTTGAGTAAGTTTTTTTTTGTTAAATAAGAGAAGAAGTTAAGAATAACAGTAGATTATAAAATGTCACGAATCTGTCTGAACAGTTTAAATATAAGCAAAAGGTAAACAAACGTTGAATGAAATTAATTAAAATATAATGAATTGATAACTAGACAGTTTGGTAATATGTATTCCAAAGCGTTAGGCAAAAATTAATGAAATAAAAAAACAAATCTTAATACTAGAACATAATCTCTGCGTTTCAGCAGTAGTTGGTTGGTAGCAGAAACGTTTCATCACCTTACATTATGTAACTACAAGTGATATCATGGACACGCCACAACGGCAATGTTAATACAAAAGGGTAAATATATATTTAAACGCAAGAAAATTAATATTTCAGTATAAAAGACTTAGTCTAAAAATGTGAAAATTCGTTAATAGCAAAGTCAAATAATTAAAGGTAACATTAGAAAAGAAATTTTATAATATGGAAAAAAACACTGAGCTTCACGAACCAAAATTTGCTCGTACAGAATTGATTTTGTCTAGCTCAGGAAAAATTAATTGATCAACGTGAAAGACAAATTTACTAACTTACGGCAATAAACGTACAAAATTAATATCAAAAATTAGGTTACAAGTTCAACACATCGTGAGTCATACAATTATTGTATCGGTAAAGAAAATTACTAGGTATATTACTAATTAAATAATATCTCTCCAAGAGATATAGTGATATAATTATGAATTTACTAAAATTAGTTACAATTAAATATTCGTCTCAATATAGGGCTACAGAAATACGGTAGTGACAAAACCAAAATTCTAGTTAAACTGAATATTACATAAAAAAAAGAAAGAAATAACGGTAGACTGAATATTACATAAAAAAAAAGAAATAACGGTAATTTAATTAGGAATAAATTGTGACCTCGCAGTAAACTAAGTGGTGCGATAGTTGTTAAAGCCACTCAAAATTCTTAGGTCAAATTTTAGGCAAGAAAATGTCCAGCACTCTGGCGTAAAGACGTCGAAAATCAGACGTAAAATATGATGTAAAATTACAACATTAGTTCCACTTATCTGGCAAAATGGACGCCGGATATCTCAGCGGGATCCCAAAATGGCGGTGACTCCCTTGATGGAAAATTCCCCTTCAACAGGCGGGCTGGAAGTTGAGATGCAACTACTGCGGCAACGATAAAAACCACCGCGCTCTTCGATGAAAATGCGGGGCGATAACACCAGAAATACGGCTACTGAGGGCTTTTGAGCCCGTCAAAAGAATCCTAACGGCTTCTGAGGGCTTTTGTGCCCGTCAAAAGAATCCTAACGGCTTCTGAGGGCTTTTGTGCCCGTCAAAAGAATCCTAACGGCTTCTGAGGGCTTTTGTGCCCGTCAAAAGAATCCTATTAAATTAGAGAAGAAAAGGAACAAAGATAAAATCCCGAACATTTAACACAGAGTTTCTAACACTTACCCCAATATGTAAAAATGGAGATTCCGCGATAACGACTCACAAGTCACTTCAGGATGCAAAATTTAAATACGAAAGACCTACACGTGGCCATACGTGAATCTTTAGATAACGGTACAACGATAGAAATTCACGTTAATAACCCAAAATTAAGGTAACGGTAATTACTGCTTACTCCAATTTAAAGCCGCATACGCGAAAATATCTTCATAGATAATGTAATTAAATTACTAAGGGGAGATAAGCAATTTGCACACACTGTTCTTATACAAGATACGACTATCAAGTGAAGTCCAAACCGGGAAAAATCTCTTCCTTCACAATTGCGCGCTCGCTACACGCATCTTTCCAAAAACATAACGACACGGAAATACCTCAAAATGGAAGGCGGGAGCATTCGAACAAAATAACAAACACAAGTCTAAGTCTGACCATAAAGGGAGTTAACACTGTGACTTAGAATTAAACGCAAACATGAACATGACTTAGACGAAAGGAAAATAAGCGAAATACCCAACAATTGTACGAAGAGAAATATAAAGTCGGCGGTACGATAGGAAATTCACGTACTAAACAGTTGGTACACGTGTCGCGCACAATCAGCTGAGCGACATAACCAAGATTTGACAGAAAGCAACGAAACAAAACCTCAAAAGTATATCTACAATTTATCACGGAAG
The DNA here is from genome assembly GCA_963170755.1 of Amphimallon solstitiale. Classification (NCBI taxonomy): domain Eukaryota; kingdom Metazoa; phylum Arthropoda; class Insecta; order Coleoptera; family Scarabaeidae; genus Amphimallon; species Amphimallon solstitiale. Next base: position 20,227,564 of record OY720679.1, read on the forward strand.
GAAATCAGATACTACAGGTAACTATTGAAATATGCAAGCTCTAATCAAAACGCTGCAAGAAGACGGTCAAAAGAACCGATCGCAACTTATGTTCCAGAGTACTAGCGACCCTTATCCTCCACTGGGGGTTTCAAGGAAGAATTACAGAAGCTTCTAATACTTAGAATAACGATGACAGGGTAACAAGCGATCTGCAAACAATTAAAAGTATGCTCACTATTCCAAGCATTTCCCCATTTTAATACCTCTTACATTTTTAGTGAGATAACTGCGAAGGGAAAAAGGAAAAGAATAATAGTCGGGCCTGCTCGAGATACTGTGTTTGGGAATACGCAAAAACACGTGAAACAGTCAACACAACGGCCTGACTGTCGTCTCGGAGCATTTCAAGCCACAAATAAAATGCATTATGTAGAGATCGGACGTAATAAATAAGTAGATATTAAAAAAAACTTAGACAAGGCGTAAAAGTAACTGCAAATGCAGAAAATACGAAACTACAGGTAGGGTAGAATAAGCTAGAGCTAAGATAATTAGAATTAGTTACTTAGATACAGAGGTTTTCACAAAAATAGAGTGTAATTGCTCGATAGTACACAAAACCAATCTGTCAATTTCTCAGTACGTGATTTAGGGCTCTGAAGGCTCAAAAGTAGGTTTAGTATACACGCAGGTATACGGCAGGCAGTCTTAGCAACCGGTGAAACAAACAATGTACAGGGTACGCCCAAAAAGTCACGAGCTTATACAAAATCCATGTATTTAGACAAAGACACAAAATCTTTCGGGAACTAAAACAAAAGTAAATTTTACAGCGTAACAGACGTTAATACTTTAAACGTGACTATTACTGAGCTATTGTCTCTTTTTGATATAATTTTATCACTTTTGTGGTTTTAATTAATATAGTATAGTACTGACAAAATTATATCAAAAAGAGACAATAGCTCAGTAATAGTCACTTAATTTCATAAAGTATAATAACTAGAAATCGGAAGTTTGCTGTTCTAACGGTAAATATACTTGTGTGTGCCCGCGGAATCCACTTTGAGAAAATATTATTTGTCCTTGATGTACTGATATTTATTTATTTATTTAATACACTAATCCACAGACATATGTCTAATTACGGATTTGGAACACAACACGTTATAACATACATGATATTAAAATAAGAAAGAAAAACACATGACATAAAAACACAAGGTAATAATAACTAATAATAATAATAACAATAAATGAAAATGTTGTACTAAAAAGTAATGACAGCACTAATATCCCAGATGTTACAATTAAAAATATCATGAGACGGATATTCATTACAAATGTTATACATGTGGTGCAAAGGTGAATATCTAAGGATATTAGTGCGCGGTGTAGGAAAGTAAAAAGTAAATGTAAACCGCGAAGATACCCGAGGAGTAAATAGAGGCAGTTGTGCAAGAATTTCGGGGCAATCAACTCTGCTTTTAAATATGTAAGATAAAAAAAGCAAGGACGTAACAGTGCGTCTATACTTCAATGACTTCGTAGAAAAACGTCGTAACATTTCACTCTGTGGTACACCAATGACAGGATATCGGCCATCAACTTTAAAGTATAAGTATTTCAGAAAACGACGCTGAACGTTTTCCAGGGCATTAGAGTGTATGTCATAGAACGGATTCCACACTATAGAAGCATATTCCAATCTCGACCGAACAAATGCAAAATATAACTTAGTTAACGTTGAACAGTTATTGAAGTCCTTGGTATGCCGAATAATGAAAGCAAGACTTTTCAGAGCTTGAGACGTTATGGACGCTATATGATTTTTCTATGATAGCCTGCAATCAAAGGAGTCGTGTATGACATGACGGAACATTTATCTATATTCAGGGGCAGATCATTAAGTAGATATATATATATAACTGTCTCAATAAAACACTACTTGTAATAACACACTTTATTAAATACTAATAACCACTAGATTACAACAATAAGAATGACTACGAAGGATCACAAGTGATCCTTCTATCGGAAGATCACTTATGAATTAATTATTTTGTTCGGAATATGCTTCTTTTATTACCTTGGTAAGGCCGAGTCCGCTTGGCTTGCGAGAGGTACCGAGTTCGGTGCCCGGCGCCTTCACCACTATGTCACGGTTGCCTTTAGCGTTACGGTCGCAAAGGCCGCTAATCCCGTGACGAGAAGTTATTCAGGGGCGAGCACTCGCTTATAATTATAAACTATCAAAATGCAAAAGGTACCTACCTTTAATTCTCCACAGGCCTGGCTTTCTCTTAAGGAGGCGAGGAGATATATATAACTGTCTCAATAAAACACTACTTGTAATAACAGACTTATTTATTAAATACTAATAACCACTAGATGACAACAATAAGAATGACTACGAAGGATCACAAGTGATCCTCCTATCGGAAGATCACTTATGAATTAATTATTCTGTTCGGAATATGCTTCTTTTATTATCTCGGTAACGCCGAGTCCGTCCTTACCTCGTTGAATTGCACATTCCTCCGTTCGATCAACTTCCGTTGAACTCATCGAACGGCAGACAGGATGCTAGGTAAGTTCGGATTCAGGTTACAGCGGCAATACTTCTAGTACTATACAGAGTGTTGATTCGCGACATCATGATGAAATTAAGACTTCAGTTGTCAATGATATAAACTTTTTCTTCTTCTTAATCTTCTAGAAGAACCGCAGATCTGTTCTCTAACTGATTATTACTTTTCTGCGACAGCGAGTTCCAACTTGAAATTTGTCGCCCGCAGCAAACCTGCAGGCCACCGACCCGCCTTTCGGCATCCGGTCCACCGCACAGCCAACCACTCACCAACACCCCTTTTTTTTAATGCTGTTCCACCGGACTATACTAACTATTGTCCTTTTCAGGACCCAACACTACTCAGTGATAAGTGAAGTTGAAATGACGCTCGTGTACAACTTAGCTCTGACTGATGAACAGCTAATAATTAAGCTAAATTGAATTAAATTAACTTAAAGTGCTAATCCCGTACCCCACTATCCGGCCATAATCTTTCTCCCAGCTCATTCAACGCACTAACTGTGTTGCCACCTTTTTGGTGATCTTCCGGAAGGGCGTTGTTCTATCGGTTTCCCTTCCAATGCAATACGGACCCTTCTGTTTGTATCCATTCTTTTTATGTGCTCGTACCAGTGTCTTCTCCGCTGTCTTTCCCATCTTACTGTCTTGAACTCCGCATGTTTGTCTAATGTTATCAAGTCCTACTGGATCACAAAGAGTTGTGAGTTGCTATTATCCTCAGAGTCTTCATTTCGAATGATCGCATTGTTCTTTTTGTTTTACACGTGTCTGCTCTTCAATACCGTAGGTCAGTACTAATCTCACACATGTTTTAGAAATGCGGACTTTGCTTCCTATTTTCATGTACTTATTCTTCCATATAACATCGCTTAGACATCCAGAAATTGCGGCCGCTTTATTAACCTGGTTTCTAAGGATCATTTGCCAGATTCTGGTGACTGAATATGTTTACTCCTAGGTATTTAATTTCCATTACCTGTTGTATGGGTTTATCTTGAATTACCACCCTGCATCTTACCGGTTCTTAGACGAAGGTTAGCCATTAAGCTTTTGTGCCATTTTATACAAGGCAAGTAGTTGTAGTAATTGTATTTGCAGATCGTTTTCTGTCTCAGCCACGATAGCAGATAAAACTATCAACGTTAAAGGACGCAATATATAAAAATATTATGGTTGGGGCGATAGACAGCGACACGGCAGTGTCTACACATCTATTTGTGTCTAAGACACTCGAAATAACTAATGCTGAATTCCCATTACATTACGTAACTTCATGTTTCAGATTGGTATGGGGTGAAAAGCGAGATAAACATAAAGAAAAATGTAACATTTTGAGAGACTTCGTATTTTGATTCGCGTCTAAAAAATATCAAATCGGGATTCATGATGTTCTCGATGCGTCTCTGGATTGACGTCATGTAAACCTGACTCCAAATCCCTAGCTTTAACTTCGTACGTCTATAATAGGAAGTTCTTTCAATACAAGCAATTTGTGGAGGAGCAAAAATTTTAAAGTGTCAGATTTTAGAGTACTGTTGTTGAGAAAGATCATGTTACTACATAAAGTACTACATTCGTAATGTAGAAGTATTACCACATTATTTGATTTGAATTTACTTCTACCGGATTTGTTGTGTTTTAAACCTTACATAATACGCACAGCTTGTTTTTGATAGCATATTCTTGACACCTCAGATGAAAATCGATCTAAAAGATTAACTTCTGGTGCCAATTTATAAGGACTATTGTTGAATTAAACATTATGAGGAATATGCAGCACTCTCTTAGTGATAAAAAGAACAAAGTTCGTTTTCGCATAATTTAAAACCAGTCCGTTTTTGTGGAACCAGTTCTCAATCTCATTCATAAGTGTGATCGTCTTCAGTTATGTCATCATACGTTTAACTATTAATTACTATAGTGATGTTATCAGCATAATTGCTGATTATAGCTGCATTACTAGAAATATTCAAGTCATATATAAAGATTACAGGACGCTATGGGCATAGAATGCTGCTCTGAGCTGATACCCATATCAAGTTCAACCTCGCTGGAAGTTATTTTATATATTGTTTAAGTGTGTTCAATGCGAAGATCCATATTACCGCATATTGCATATTTACTGAGTTTATTGAATGTAAAGGAAAGTTCATACATGCCATACGTCATACCGTTCCTATCAATGGAGGACAATAACCCGCGAGTAAACTGAAATTTAGTGGTGTCAATAATGATGTAGAGAACATTTGGAAAGGTTATCATTAACAAAGAAGAAGAAATTGCTAAGCATAATTATTGATCTATAATTCTCAACTGAACTACAATCGCCATGTGTAAAACCAGGTGTTACTATTGTGTTTTTCAAGTTTTGTGAAAATATGCCATTTATTAGTGATTTATTAATAGGAGGATAAGTGACTACGTAGAGGTTCTTTTATTCACCATAAATCAATGCAGTTAGATTATCATACAATATACGTAACAATGTTCCACGTAGAGTGAAAACATTTAGAGGATATCACATACGTCATAATGCGCTATGAACGTACTAGAGTTGGGCGGGTTCATTATATCTCATCCGATCCAGTTTAGGGGTGTTTGTATAACAGTAGAGCGGCTCTTACGTTTACGTTATATGTATTGGTGTTTATGTTTATGGTTCTTTGAATTTAGTAAATTATTGTTCTTTAAATATTTGTCATTATCAAGACACTTGAAAATATTTCTATATTATTCGATTTATTAGTTTAAAGTACATCATGAAGTTTTTAAAAAAATCATCCCTCATACCTCTGCCCTCTTAATCACCTACGCCGCTGGCACTTTTTATTCGCGCAACTTTGTGAAGACGTATGTGGTATTCTCTAAATGTTTTCACTCTACTTTGTATACTCATGATAGTATAGAAACGGGATACAATTCTTCATACAGTTACAGCTCGCAGGCTGAGACCTGGCCGATGAGATGCCCTTCCCACAAGATGCGCAGTGAATTCTTATAATATTAGGATAAGCACGAGCAGCTGGTCATTTCCTTTTTCCGAATACTTTCTCTGTCTCGCACTGACATATAAGACTCCGCCTATTGGCCAATGCTCACTCTGTGTAGAGTACACTGTTGAGCCTCAAAAGTCAAGATGGGTACTTATATTTATGACAATAATTCGTAATATTATTTTTCTCAAGATAATAGGTAAAATTATATAGGTTTACAGGTTCTTGTCATATCTTTTTAAGTTAAAATCTGAATATACATATATACTTATTACTTAGTAGATTGCGCAATTTCTGTAATTATTTGCTATCGTTAAACACATATTACAACATACTTTCTAAGATATTTTATAACATTTTAGTAGTTTATCATGTTAACAGCTTAATATTCAACTTAAACCGCATGCTTAGAGCGCTCTTGAATGTTCGTTGATTTAATAATTATACCATTACCTTTTTATGTCATCTGTATACCTCGCCAAGAACAATATCGGATTATTACATGACATTAAAATATAAAGTCTCCTTTTTATTATGATTAAAACAAGAGTATCCGAAATATTTGAATATCGAATAGATGTTTTATGGACCACTAAAATTTTCAGGACGTCATAATTCGAATTTATATCTGTAACAGGTTCTTTTTTGTGAACTTTTAACAGTAATAAACTGAAATAACCGTCGATATTATTTCATTTTTCGTTTTGAAATAATTGAAATTTTTATTGTAACAAATTAAAAATAAGAGTTTAGGAATATAAGAAAGACTCCGTTAAATATATATTTACTTATTATTTAAAATTATACCTGGTCTCAAAATAAGAAGTATGTGCCAAAATGGTACATACTCTTAAGCGATTTCATTGTTTCTTGAGCAGTTTAGATATCATATCAAATTGTTTACTAATTTTAAGCTACGTGTTTCGGGTTTTTGTGGGATATTTGAGTTATGCTTATTCTGAGGTGCAGGGTGTAGGTTGCTAGCAGATATTTATAATTTAGATAGAAAGAAAGTACAGAATATAAATTCTTCTTCGAAACAAAATATGGTAGTTTATAAATATAGAAATACAAGTCTCAGTATCGCAACATATTACATATAAATCGACATTTTATAGCATTTCTCCTTTATGCGTGTTCATGTATTAAAATTTTAGCAATTCTGTCCAGAGAAACGCGTATGTCGTAATTGATACATATTCATATGGCAGTTTAAAATTAGCGATTAAAATTTATCAATATTTGTGTCAATCGTAGCGACTTGCTTGACAAACGACAGTTCCACCCATCTCTCAAAACAAAATGGGTGGAGTCGCAGGGAAGCTTTTGCGAAGCTCAAATAATATAATTTGCGTTCCATAATAATTAAATACAATTCAACGCAAAAAATAGATTAATAGCTTAAAGTAAAGAACAGATTATGATGTCTTTCAACAATAAATTTTGTTCATAATATTATCATAATTACGTCAATAATTAATAATCGACGAAGGAGATACATGTTGAAACTCCATTATATATTATATAATAAAACAAAAGTGTATAGTTTCAAAATTATTATAATGTTTAACACACTACATATGTTTCGCCACACTGTGGCTTCATCAGGTGGATGAAAATACAATTTTAAATTACAAATTAGAAAAAACCATTTCTCCTGATCACCATAACTGGCTAATTTTAAATTAATAAACGACGAAGGAGATACATGTTGAAACTCAATTATATATATATAATAAAACACAAGTGCATAGTTTCAAAATTATTATAATGTTTAACACACTACATATGTTTCGCCACACTGTGGCTTCATCAGGTGGATGAAAATACAATTTCAAATTACAAATTAGAAAAAAACATTTCTCCAATATCAATAATTAGGTGATATTAATGTAGGCTCAAAATTTTGTATTATTAAAATATAAGTTCTGAAGTTTACCTCACTATAATAGCGTGGTTTTAATTATACTTTCTTGCTAATGTATATTAGATAGGTATAATTGAGATTAATTCTTAACCTTAACTTACTGTTCTGATAATTAACAAACCCTTTCTTCTTGCCTAGAGATGTAAAATTCTTTATTTTTATTTTTTGGTAATTGTTTATTTAATCCTTACGTCTAGCTACCATTACGAATGCAAGATACTTGTGACAGTTTATAATCATTTTTACGATTATTTTTATGCTCGTCTCTACTTTTTTATCATGCACTTTCTTGGTATCTCCCTACTTTAAACTTTTCAATTCTTCTATTTTTTTTTATCTTTTCTTGTTGCTTTATCCTTGGACTTTGTATGTGGTATGTGTTAATTACAGTCTTTTTACACATCTGTAGCATCCATCCTACTCCGTCTTGCTCAGCTTTTCTCTTCAGTCCTTTTCCTCTCAATTTTGTTGTTGCATTTCTTGGTTTGTATTTATATTTCTTTATTTATTGCAACTTTTCGATTTATACTTTCTTTCTCTCTTTTTGAGGGAGTGTCTCTCGCATATATATCTTATCGCAAGTGCTATTTTAAATTTTTGTAAACGGTTATTTTCTAATACAAGCAGCCCTGACGCCCCTGACGTATAAAATGATAATATTTAATTGCTATGTATTGGTGATTTGATACTTGGAATCGTAAATTTAATAGAATTTGTTTTTGAGGACAAGTAATTATTTCTGCAGTTAATTAAAACTAAACCTCTGCTCAATTTAATTTCAAGTTAAGAGGGGCGTTTACCTATCGAAAACTAAGGCATCGCCGTTTCGCGTTTTTTAAACTTATTTTGTAATTTTAGAATCTCAAATTTGGGTTAGTGATGCAAAAGGCATACATTTATAATGTCAAGGTCAGTTTTTGTACTAATTTATTTTCTTATAAAAGTTAAGTGTTTTAGAAATAACCACAAAAATGCACGAATTTGATTAATGTCTACTAACTAAGGCTGGTACACAAAAGAAAAAAATCGACCTCTACGCGCCAGCTGCACATTTGATGTACGATATAAAAAAAAATAAATTCATTCATTATTTTTGAAGATAAAAAACATTAAACAGTAAACATTGTTAAACACATTTCACACGAGGTTTTTCGCGTCGTCTATCCCCACTTTACGGTATCTCTACCGGTCCTAGCGAAGACGAAAATCTATCGGAATCGGTCGGCTATTGCAGACTTAAATGCGAGTGACAGTTTAATTACAAACTGTCACTGGCATTTAATTGTCATATATACCTATAATATTCGAGTGTATAATGATATAACAGTTATGGGCAAGCGAAAATTGGCTTATTATAAAACATCAACAACATCAACAGTTCCGTAAGTACTCATTCTTTATACATTATGTTTCCCATCTATAGTATTCCTTAATCTATGATTAAAACCGAAGCGCTGTGGTGGAAACTGAATTTCGTGTAGCTCCACTTACTCACACCCCCTTGCGTCTACCCGTCCCGCGAGTAATATAAGTTGCATAAGTTTCTATTTGTTGGTAAACGCCCGTTTTAACTAAATTATTTTACCATATCCACCAATTAAAATACTCAGTTTTTATTTAACTACAAGTTCTCTGTTAAAGTAGGATGACTATATATGTTGAAAGTTGGGATAAACATCAAAACTCGCCATAGATATAATCTTAATTGCTCAAGTTTGGAAACACGACTTCCCCAATCAACTTTTTCCAATTAAAAGTCATTGAAAATATAGCCTTTTGAAATGTGATATACCTATTTAATAAACAGTTAATAAATGATTCTTCATAAAAGAAAACTAAGGGAAGTTGATTGATAGTCTAGCTTGTGATTACGGAGCTTAAATTTATTAAGTAAAACATGCAGGTTTCCTGTAGTTTTCTTGTACTGTGAAACTAATTGGTGAAGTAAAGTGAAGAACAAAATGATTTCCGATTTTAACCATTTCCTTTATAACAAACAAGATTTCTCTTTTAATTATTCTGTTACATATTATGTACGTATGTTAATACATACGAATTTTTACACTACGTAGTACTAAAGTCAATAATAAAAATTAAAGCAAATGAAGTAACATCATGAATATGTTCTGTATATTGACATCGCTATTCTTATTCGAAATTTATTTCAAAAAATTAATACCAACGGAATTACTGAATTCAACAAAACAGTGTTTGTATTAAAGTGTTTTGTACATTTGACATAATGAGAAATTGACAAAGTCTGCTATAGTTTTTAATACAAAGGTTTAGGGTTAGTGAATTTGTGTGTGTTTAGAAGGTTGTAAGAATAATCAAAATATCGAAGCATTTATTACATTATAAAATGAAAGATGAAATAGCCAGCACAAAATTAATAATTTTAACATTATTTATAATTGATAACTTATTATATTTTTACCGAACTAACTAAAAGGAAGTTCTTTATTTCAAGTCAGAAAATTGTAAATCATACCGGTAAGATTTTCTTAACAATATAAAAAAAGAATTACAATCTGTTTTTAAGTGTGCTAGGGGAATGCGGTTCATTTTTCCCTGACAGGTCATCTATTATAATTGAAAAGCACTTTATTTACTCCCTTTTCTCGTTTCTCTCGGCGAATATCATTCGACGGTCCTCCTGCAAGCCAACAGAACTGGAAATGCCGTTTCCAAATCAACTGCTCTCAATATCGAGATTCTTTTTCTCTCCGCCTGTTCTGTTCTCGCTTCGAGATTTCTGCCACACCATCCTTTTTCCATCCATTCTTTTCATTTTATCCTTTTATATCTTTATTCAAATTATCTGTTTCCATTGTATAATTTTTATATTAGTATTCTAACGGAGGAGATATTTTTGTTCTCGCGGATTAAATTTGCCATTAAATTTGAATGTGCGCTTTTTATATCAAAAATTGAGAGAAAAATATTTTATATATTTGCTTGTTTTCAGTGATTCTATAGTCAATTACAAAATTTCAGAAAAATATTACAATACGAACTATAAAAGATGTATTTCTAATACGTTTCCAAAACTATGAAGTAATTGCACTTTAATTTATTAGCTTTGGAATTTGGCTGATTCTTAAGTAAAAAATAATTTTTAGAACATTATATCAAACGCAAGGAAACTCATTTTATTATACGTATAGATGTTCGTTGATCATATCATCATTTGTGAATATATGCGATAACAACCTAATTCGTACTGGCATCGCATGCTTTAAGAAAATGATTATTCTTGAGAAGTGCGCGATTGATAAGTATAGTTGAAGATATCTATTGGGGTTATTTGCTAATAATTGGAAAATATAGGCATATTTGAGGGTAAAGCAAACAAGAAATTTCTATTTGTAGTTTAATTTATTCCGCTTGATGCATTTATTTGCTCTACGTACAAAAACGTCCACAGAATATACCTTATATTCGTCATTCTAAATCTCGATAGCACTTTACATTTAATGTTAAACAGAGAAAGGAATACCCGTATGGATATCGCCACCATATTGCGATGTGATATTTGGATTTAATCTTTCTATTTTTGGATTATTATACGTTTTTGAAAACTATAGTTCTAGTAATTAATTATAAAGTATTCCTTAAAATATCCACAACCATATACATATTAGCAATGCCTATCTATCAATAAAAATATATTTCCAGCAGATGTTATAGGTACATACTTCCTAGTCAACTTGCATAGTGAATAGTGACAAATATGTGCCACATATTAGTATTATATAATTTGACATAACCATAATAAAATATACATTGCAAAATGCTAATATAATGAATATATAATTTAAATGTTTTTTTTTTTAAATCAAAATAACTTACAGGTGTATATATAAATTTAGTTATCTATTAACGGATATTTAAAATTAGTTGATATTTATGTATTGGATTTTATTATTTAATACAAAATATACAACAAATAGAAAGCGGGGGTATTTAGATGATAGAGAGGAACATTTTCTCTTACTTACACACATACATTTGGAATCATCTTGCAAATTACTAGCATCTGTGAGAAATCCTTCTATAAATGTGGAAACAGGTTATCTTAAAGATCAGGTTTTGGATAACTTACGTCCTCTCATTCAGTTTTGTCACTCAATTATCTCTCTCTATCTTTGTATTGCTAATAATCTCGGGAAAAATAGGGATAATGCTAAAGGATTTGCAAATCTTAAATGTAAATTTAATATTCCACGCAAAAAAGAAAAGATTATTATATTATTTCCGCAGTATGACGGATCCTTGTTAATTAATATAAGTTACAATTGTTTAAATACCTATAATCACCCTTTATAGACAATGCAGATTCAATTTTGACACTTATTTCATACGCCAGACAAATTTGTATGTGCTTTTATCCTTCTATCTTACATTGAAGTTATATGAGATCGATGGTGCGACGTTTTGTATATTTCTTAAATACTTGACATTTATATAATATCTTTGAATTGCTAGAACTTTAGAGAGGGTACCATGCAACTTTAGAGAGGGTACTTTGCATCGGAAACTTTTTAAATCATTTATATTATCACGCTGATATAATTTATTTCAATCAATAAATTTAGATTTTCTTTGCTTATAACGTATTGTCTTGTCATTTTAATAAAATTATTATTTTGTCTAAATTATTTAGTTTTCCACAAAAACAGAGTTTATATTTCAACAGTTAAGTAAGTTATTTAGTGTTGTTTCGGAAATCAAAATCTGTTTCTTATTACAATTGAATGCACACTTTTATAGACAAGCATTATTTTAATATGGACATACACAGACAAACATGGCTCTGTGCACAGTTTTTTCTCTGTGTTCATGAATGTAGGAATACACATTAAATTTCCGATCGATCTGATAGTTGAGCATTTGCTTCTGAATCTTGTTAAACATGTAAGTAGAGGTAGTTTTTTTTATACAATTAACACTACAATTAAAATTAATGGAGGCAAACATCGATATTTGGAGATAAACAATTCTATCCGTGTATGTACACTGATAGAAAAAAAGTGTTAAGTTAATACAAAAATGCATAACTTGAACACTTCTATGTTCCGAAAAGTGTTAAATTTATATTGGAAATAATAGTTGAATGAACATTTTGAAGCTGTTATATATGGTTAAATATAAAATCATGGGGATAAATTGCGCATATGTGTCGTTAAGTGCGACTTTAGCATAACTACCCTCACAATGTTGGTAGTCTATTTCTTTTTCGATAATGTGTGGGATAGAGAACAAGCTAACACGTGCTCCTACTTACTTCGATTCCAGGCGCACAAAAAACACACAAAAGTTCGTTGTTGCGTTTTTAACATTTTAAATTTTGGAAGAAGATTTTAAATCTTGTTTGAAATACTATTTATTCAACTAAAACTATACACTTGCCGGAACACCTCTATTTTCAAATATAAAATATTTTAATGTTCAGGGAATTCACTTTTTCTTTGGGTAAACACTTTTTCTGTTGAGTTAACCGTTTGCATTTCAAAATTTCGAAATTGGTTGAATTAACATTTTCCTTTCTCTCAGTGTACGTAATAAATATAACGTCGTTTCTTAGAAATCATGATAATACGAAAACCAAATTTTATTTCTTTACGTTATGAAGTATTTTTAAATAAAGACGGACGACAATTGTAGATCTGGAGTGTTTGATCTATTGTTAAAGTATGATTCTCGATTGTGTCTATTTCTCAGAAACACTTTAAAAGTGTTTGTCGTAAATATGGCGCTCAAGATTCGATGCCACTTTCTATATACTTTTCGACTTTTAATGTAGCGATCGAAAACTTACCTATTGTTCAAAACTTATGAATCCCATATGATCCAAAACTCTCAAAGTTAGTTGTTTCTCCAATATCATTCAATTCTCATTCCATAATTTAGTAAAACCAAGTAAAGTAATAATATTGATTACTTATTTCACATGTTCTTGTTGCTCATCCTGTTAATATACCCAGATATTACGTACGAAGGAAGATCGGAAAGTTTCTAGAATGAGACACACAACATCACTTTTCGGGATAAAATCATATTTACTTTTCTACATAGACTCCTTTTAACTCAATAGGTATGTATTTAGTCCAACATATGCAAGACCTTTGATTTCTTCAGAAAAGTATGAGCTATCAAACAAAATCTTCCTAATGAACATTTATAGCTTCGATAATTTCATTATTCGATGAAAACTTCTTTCCAGACAACTATTTGTTGAGGTTCAGAAATAGAAAAAAAAATCGAAGGGGGAAAATCTGGCGAGGTGCATGTTCAATTAATTGGAATCGTAATTCGTTCAGTTTCGCCATTGCAATTGTCGGCTTTTGTGATGGGGCATTTTCTTTGTGGAACAAAACTTTTTTCTTTGCCAAATGAGGTCTTTTGACTTTGATTACTTTGTTCAATTTGTCTTATAACGACGCATAATATACGCATATTATTATCCTCCCGTGTTGCAAGTAGTCGATAAAAATTATTCCTCGGAAAGGACGGTAGCCGTCACCTTCCCGGCTGACGGCATTCATTGGAGATGGTCGTCTGGTGCTCGCCACTGCTTTGATTGTGTTTTAGTCTCTGGAGAGAAGTGGTGTACCCACGTTTCATCTACGGTTACAAAACGTCTAAAAATTTTATAGGATTGCGTTTGAACATGTCTAGGCATCGCTGAAAAATGTCACACGAGCTTGCTTTTGATCGACTGACAGCAAACGCGGCACCCACCTTGCTCTGAACTTTCTCATGACCAAAAATGTTGCTGTAAAATGTAATGTGCGCGGTCAGGTGTTATACCACTGTCTTTGTTATCTCTCTCAACTGTAATCGACGATCATCCAACACGATTTCATGAACTACTTTTCTAATGGTTTCTTCATCGGTAGATGTTTATGGTCTCTCAGAACGCGGTGCATCTTCTATGCTTGTTCGAACCGTTTAAATTCACCAGTGCAGTTCGCAACGATGGCATACGATGGCAAAAACTCGCCATGAACTTTGTCTAATTCCGTTTTATATCTTTAGCATTAAAGCCTTTCCAAAAAATTTTTAATGACTGCACGGAATTTGGTTTTACTCATGATTGAGAAAATGCGCGAACTGTTTTCTTTGCTTTGCTACACCGACTTTTTAAGCACGATCCGTCTAAAAATTTGACAGTAGTTATATATTAGATGGGACAATTAAAACACATGACCGGTATGCGCGCACAACGCCATCCTCTGATTCTTCTTTCTAGAAAGAAACATTCTGATCTTCCCTCGTATTTAGATCTTATTACAAATAAGGGGTATTGCTGTGAATGTATATTTTCAAAAATAATCTGTATAATCTAAATTCATAATTTCTTCTCAATTAAGAACATTATTAAAATTTTAAGTAAGTCATTTAAATGCTATTATTATCAACTTATCTTGGGGCCAGTTGGAAAACGCACAAAACGGTACGTGCATATTATACACAGAAACATAACATTACGTTATTTGTAACTAAGCCTTTTTTACTGGTTATAAAATAACTTCAATTTGCTGTTTGCGAATATGCCGTCTGTTTTCTTTGATTTGCTCTAATTCTTTAGATATAATGTATTTAACAATTCATTACATACTTCCAGGTTGACGAGAAATTCAATTAGCAGGAATTTTCGGTAATGTATACATAGAAGAATTCGATCATAGAGTCATGAACACCTACCACTAGAAACCAAAAATGTGGTTAAAATATGTCGTAGACCGTGTTGTGGTATAGTAACACGGGGAACACAGATTGGAAGGTTTATTACATTACCTAAACATTATAGAGGACACCATAAAATTGGCCATGAAGGAGCAAATAGAAAACAAAATAATCTTCCTCTATGTACTAGTACGAAAAATATATATAAAGATGCACTAAAAATCTCAATACAAGACAATACCTACATTTCCACTCTAATCACGCACATAGTGTCAAAGACAAATATAATTAACACACTTTGACCAAGACAAGATAAAGAAGGACACACATCTTCCAATTTCTAATCCAAGCCGGAGAACGTATGTACTACGATCATTCCGTACATTAAAAGCCTATCAGAGAAAATCTGGAGAACGGCACCATTTATACCGCATGTGTCAATTTTCATTAGATATAGGGATTCAATGTTTAGGTGCGATTTATACGTATACAAGTAACACGTGGCAACGTGGCACTCCTACTGTCCGTCACCAATCCCGGCAACAATCGACATCACAACGATTTTCTCCGATCCTCCCACTTCTCCCCACCAGATTTTACATTCAATGTTTAGCTGTGAACACGTTGCGATCTAGTCTGCAATAAAAGCCGTCTTATTACTGGAACGGAAAACATCAAATGGCCGCCGCGATCTCCTGATCTAGTAGTTTATTATTATTTTCAGAATCCTTTTTATTTACCTTATTAGGGTTATTTTTTAATTTTATTAGAATTACGTTTTTGTTTGTGTCATGCAGCGTGAACGCAGTTAATAATTCTCTGCATTTACTGAAAGGAAAAAGAAAAACAAATCCTTGCAACTCGTAAATATTATTTCTGAACGCATTACAAACACCCAAGTCAGTGGTCCAATAGTTACTGCTAAGCTAACTTGTATTTTCGAGCTTGTATCGGCCGCGCTGGCATTGGAGAGGAAAGTAGGGCTGCCACGTTGTCACGTATTGCATGAATTGATCGTCTATGGCTAATGAAAATTGACACATGCTGTATAACATAAAATTAGTACTGCTAGATCGATCCTAATAGGAACTAAACCGGACAACATGCATCAAATAACAAAGAACTGTGTACAAAGTATCGTATGACCGTGGACGTCCATGCATAAAAGAAATCAATGCCCTGGAAGTTGGAATTAAGAAACTCAAGAAACTAGTTTTTCTCGGAGAAACTGAAACATTCTGCTTGGCATAACATGCTTGGGAAGAAGATTATCAAGCCAAATGGAATGACACAACAATTCAGACAAAGTTCTAATTTTTGTCTTTAGTATCAGAGAATAAAGTTTATGACACCGATTAAACGTAATGCGTACGGAATTTTTGTCCGTATTATGTAATAAAATAGCAGATCCACGGCCTTTATGAAACATGAATTCTTTATTCGTGAGTCCAGTTAAAATAACAAAATAATTCTTGGAATCATCATAAAGTTTACAACTTTTTTCTTCCTTGCTGAAAGATTCGATAACCAATATTTATACACTAAGTTAGTAGAGTGAGTTTGAACTTATACATATTTTAAAAAAGTGGTCGTGGCTCTTCATAAAGTCAAAATTGGTGTACACTCTTAGTCACTCTGAAAGGACGTTACATAGAAAAGTTTAAATTTTTCCCTACAAAATGATAGAATAGAAGGAACGAAAAAAAATATTGGGAAGTTTAAGAGGGATAGAATATGAGGACAATCAAATATTCCATTATATAGCTACCATATAAATCGCTCACCATAGTTTTGACTATCTCGCAGGACCTCGAGATCAAGTGCTTGATGCAACAGAATGTGGTTTAATAAATACCATGTTTAAAGTAAGTCTCTTATTCCTGAAAATTGAGTATTAAAAAGATCCTCACTGTACTTTATTAGTTGATAGTTGTAAAAATATATGTTGCAGTCACCAGACCTTTGGTGCATATTTTGAGTTTATTGGGGATTTAACTTTCAGTTCTCGACACTGAACTACATATATAACATATTTGACTTAAACAGTTCACTCGGGTTTTAAAATATACTCCAAGATGGTATATGCAGCTCTTTATGCGAGTATAAAGCATTTGTTTATAATTAGTTTTAAGTTAGTTAAGTAGAAAACCATATAGATCAAGATTACAATCTATTAAAGATGGAAAATATCATTTCAAGCTCGTATTCAATGTATGGTCTTTAAACCATAAGTATATGCAACTACACTGCATATTATAAATTAGGGAAATATTTAATATACAAAATAGTAGATACCCCAAGTTGGAACCCTGTAACACTCTGTTATAAAACACAAAATTAAACATATACTTCAAATAAAATCGCTTAAGTTTGGGCAATGATGGTCTGAATCCAAGAGCTAAGAATCCTTCTAGAAAGATATCATTATGCATAGTGTCTAACTAACTTATTAGATGCCGCTTTTACATTTATTATATAAGTACCTCTTCCGCAATGAGGACATTGGGAAGCTTCATATTAATAATACAAATTACGTACGATTTTCCGCTAGTATACAAAGTTATTGGCCAATTATTATTATTAATTATTCTTAAATTACTCAAAGTATGTTGTGTATTTAAATCTTAATGTATTTTGTTACATCAAAGTTAATTATGTATTGTTATTGTTCGCCTCATGTGAATATATTAATAAAGGTAACTAAGTTAAAACATTGATATTTAAATACTTTTTTAATGGCATTAGTAATTTATTGAGAAGGACCGTTTTCGAGACTAACCAGTTTTGACATATGTATTAGTATGTTATATGTAGGTATGTATGACAGATTAGGCAAAGTATAGAATAATATATTAAAATACAAGTAACAGAAGGCCTTTCATTCCAGCAAGATTTCCAAATGAAACGAATGCTGGCCATTGCCTTCTGTTAAAAGTGTTGTATACTACTTTCTTTGTTTCGCATTGTATTTACATTATTTATTTATAGAAAAATTGTTAAAAATATACATTAAGGGTCCTCGCTAGTGGCTCTGTCAACAATGGCAAAATAGCAGATTTTAGAATCCAGATATTTTTGTTGATTTTAAAGATGGAGAAAACCTTTCAACGTCAACTTATGAAGAATTTAGTAATCTACCCGGCTGAAGAAGCAAATTTAGAAAAAAATTATCGGATTAAAGAAAATTAATTAATATGTCAAAATACTAAAAACAGAATAATCCTTTGGAGGAGATTTGTTTGCTTGGGTTCACGTTATAAATTGAATTGAAAGCTACCCGGCTGTGCACTTATTTTTCGTTCAACTATTCTTTACTTTGTATAAAATAAATATAAAATAAATTAAAATTAGGCAACCCACATTACAATGAATTGTTATTCTGCTATAAATATTTCCCGCGGTTACAAATGTGTAAATAGTTGGTCATAAATGAATTTTTATTCGCTTGGATATTGAGTTCTTATTTCAAATATTTATTATATGTTCCCTATGTGTAAAAGTACTCGGACATCCTTGGTTTATTAAATTATGTGCTATGCAACCAATATTACATTTCCCATTCACTAGCGAGGACCCTTAAGGGACATTTTGATAACGTGAAGTAGTCGCTTGGTAGTACTGATTTATATTTGACAGTTGACTTTTGTAAGAATTATTTGAATTGAAAAGTTTGCTTAAATTAGAAAAAACTCATATTATCTGTGGGCGGAATGTCAGACGAAGAATCTACGCCACCAGAATTGCGGGACGTGGCCTCCAGCGCCATAAATAATATACTACCAGGTAAATCGAATAGCACTTATGAAAAATTTATGGCGTGGCACCAACCTACTTATACTAAAATAGAAAATTACCAAAAATCGTTTAAGAATGGAGTCCATTCCCACACTAAAATGGGTGCGAGAATAACGTTGTTCTAATACCGAAACAGAGAATAGTATATTAAAATACAAGTAACAGAAGGCCTTTCATTCCAGCATGATTTCCAAATAAATAATTTACTACCAGGTAAATCGAAAAGCAAGTATGAAGAAGATTATGCTACCAACCTATTTCTATTAAAATAAAAGGTTACCAAAAATCGGTGTTAGAATGGAGTCCTTTTCTAACACCAAAATGGCTGCTAGAATAACGTTGTTCTAACACCGAAACAGAGAAAAGTATATGAAGATCTATCCTTACAAAAATGTATATGAAATAAATGTACGATTTGAATACATTAAAATATAGTCTTATTATATTTAATATAGTGTTTGTAAATAGATTAATATAGAGATATTATTTATTTCTTGATTGAAAGAGCTTGATGTAATTTGTTTAAATTGGGGCTATTTAAAGTGCATAAAATCTAATAGAATACTTCATAATATCCTATAAATAAAATTACAAGAAAAATACTTCCCTTTATAAGAAAATATTTATTGGACAAAGAAGAGAAATGGATCACCAACATATATACTAATTCATATTACTTTTGGATTCAAGATTTTTTAAGATTACCTATATTTATGCTTAATTGGAAGAGCCAACGGAGGTCAGAAACGAACTGGTCCATTTGCAGACAGACAATAACAAGGTAGCAAGTTTATCTATTGTTGATGAATAAGGCCTGGACGATCAAGAAGGTTATGTCAGGATATTGTGGGAGCATTGTAATATAATTGTTGGAAATCTACAACTATTCGTACATCAGAAGAAATGCAGTATAATCTAACTGAGGTGGAAAACCTGTAGATATTTGTTGGAGCAATACAGATTTCCAATTCATTTGGTATGTTTTTTAAAGGATCCTGTCAGCTGTCAAGAGGACTATTCATCTGCAGAAGAGCATTTGTGGATTGTTAAGTATTAAATTACTAAATTCATTTGTATATTTATTCTTACGGAGTAATTCTTTATAATTGTTTGCGCTCATAACAACGAATATAAAAGAAGAATTTACTGTAGGCATTTGTAATTAATGGCGTCTTCTCAGATTTACATATAGTAAATTCAAGTAAAATCATAATTTCAAATAGGCAAAAAGAATATTTATATATCTATATTGGTATGTATCGAATTATGCTCTTATATATCAATTTGCAATAAGATTGTAGGTACTAGTAAGCAAATTAAAATTACACATTCCTTATATACATATATTTGCAGTTTTATTAAACATATGTATACTGTTGCGATAATATTTACTTTAAATGGTATATAATATGAAATAACATGCGAATTCAAACTCAGTACATATTTCCAAAATCAATCTCATTGACATATTATCATGAAGTTTGTACGAATTTCATAATCATTGAAAGCTTCCTAGTTTATCAACTTATACAAATAAGTATATTTAAATAATTTATGTGTAGTAAAGGAAATAAACGAATATGAAAATGTAATAGATTCCACTAATATTTACAATAGTTCTAAATAAATTTATAATTCAAGATAGAATATTAATAATTATATGATAGGACATCTATCGTGTATAGTTAGAAAAATATTAGATAATAGATGGATAACAGTAATATACGGAGTCTATTTGTTTTATGTGCTACTAACAATTAATAATAGAGGACGACACTTTGTAAACTGATATATTTCTTTTAATAAGTGTACATTATGTTTCCAATTATGCGAATGTGAAAACATTTTTAGCAGCAGCCCGCATATGTGGTATCGATAAGTATACCTACAGTGGTATTTAATTAGAGTTATAATTAGAATAATTCGTTAATATCACATCAGCATCTTGAACAGTACTCTTTAGTTTTTCTCCTGACTGTATTTTAAAAAGACCTCTATCTGTTGAAATCTTTCGCTTTGTTCTCCTCTCAAAAATATCTCCCAAGTCGATCGTTTCATATCATGCGATTGATTGCAAAGTTAGAAGGAGAGTGTGGTGGTTTTCTCAGGACCGAATGCTCCTGAGACACTTGACGATTAATTGAATTTTTTCCCCGCATTTCGAGTCGATATTTTTTTATGAGTTTGATAATTAATTTTTGAATTTCGAAACGGGAACTCGGTCGAGAGGAAAAAATAAAGTTTTCAGCGAAGTTTTTCGGCCTTCTTCTTTTTCTTTTCCCTTGTTCGCAAGTTCACGTAGTAAGTGAGCGGAGAAGTGGAGGTTAATAAGCGTCATTAAGAGTTCTGCAAGTAGGAAAATATCAGCTACAAAACTAAAACATATGATTCCAAGTTACAATGACAATTAAGGGGGTTATGGTGGATATTACAGACGGCTTTGCACTCTGACCTTCCAAGTAACTATAAAAGTAATAACGACTAGCCACAGAATTTTTTTGATATAGAGTTAAAAGTGTTGGGGGGGGGGCGTTTAATCACGATAATATATGACTTTATTCATTCATTAGAAATAGAAATCTACAAAGATTCTCCATTTTTGTAAAATCTGCCGGATAATATCTGCAATCATAGATTCACCTCTAATGTCTACCTATATATATCTTCTATCCAAACATGGTATGTTATGTTATGATTTACAGTTTCTGATCTAATATATAATTTATAGTGGACTTAATATATACCGCATGTGTAAAATCATATTGGGGATAGGATATATATGTATACTAGGCACACTGGCAACAACGCCCAATCGTGGCCGTAGTCATGGTACAAGGAAACAAGGTATACTTTTGCGCATCTCTGGATGACGCGCATTCGACCTCTAGTACTACTAGTTCAATAAAGTTGTAAATTTACAGGACACTATTTCAATAAAGTCCTTTTTAACAGAAATACTATACAACACAGTAAGAAAATAAAAGCACAATTCTAATTAAACATTAATTCTTAGTAAATTATTATATAAATTTATTAAGAACGGAATTCTAATGAAAATAAAAAACATACTCTAAACAATACTAAACAATAAAAGGTTATTGCATAGGTTCAAAAATGCCTCCTTCAGCAGCAAGGCATTGTCCGAGCCTATCATAAAAGTTTTCTCGCACATTACGAATCACATCGACTGTTACGGATTCAAAAGCCTCTATGATTAGCCTTCTCAAAATATCTAAGTTTTCTAGCCTGCCAGCTTGTGCACTGTATATTTTATTTTTGATGTATACCCACAAAAAGAAATCATTTGGCGACAGATCAGGAGATTGCGGAGGCCAACGAATGTTTCCTGTTCCACTAATGAGACGATCAGGAAAAGTATTCATTAACAAATGCTTTACTCTGACCGCATTATGTGCAGGACAACCGTCCTGTTGGAACAAAATAATATCCCGATCTATTCCGGTATTATCAATAGTGGGAAATATCTGATTCTGTAGCATATCGAGGTATTTGTCCGCATTTAACGTACCATCAATAAAAAATGGACCAAGCAAATGGTCACTCAAAATACCTGCCCAGACATTCACTTTCTGGGGATATTGGGTGTGTTTAACAAAATATCTGTGCTGATTTTCCCGAGCCCAATATCGAACAGCAGAAGGATTGTGCTTTCCATTTAATGGAAATGACGATTCATCTGTGAATACAATATTTGCGATGAAATTCTCATTTTCATTTGTATTTTCCATTACGGTTTCACAAAACTCCATTCTTCTAAAATTGTCATCGAGAAATATTTCTTGCGTTTCGAGTATTTGAAACATTTTAATTTATTTCGCTTCCATATGTTCGCGATGGTTTTATTACTCACACCCAATTCCTCAGCAACACTTCTGGTAGATAGCGTATCCTCTACATCGAGAGTGCTACAAATCATTATATCCCGCTCTTCTCGTTCCTCAGCTTTTAGTGGATTTACCTCTCTAGGATTACACTTTGCGCAATTATTTAAACAAAGACATTTTTCAAAGCTATTCAAAATAAGTAATATGCTTTGTTCACAGGGTACGGGTCTGTTTGCAAATATTTGCGGAAATAAATTTATGCAATCCTTTGCAGAATGACCACTATAGTACCATTTAATAATTTGCAGTTTTTCTTCTGGTGTGTAGTGAGGCATTGTTACTATTGACCCCTCCTCTCACAAACACTGAACGACGCTGTTCGACACGATCTCCACATAAAATTTTTGTTGTTAAAGGGCTTTCTGTCAGTTACTTCTGTCAGCGAGTTCAGTTAGTGACTTTTGTCAGAGTTGTCAAGTGACATTTTTTTCGATAAATGCGCGTCATCCAGAGATGCGCAAAAGCATACCTTGTTTCCTTGTACCATGACTACGACCACGATTGGGCATTGTTGCCGGTGTGCCTAGTATTAGTATATTATTCAACAAGCGTGTAATGATGGCTATTACCCACGAAGATGAAATTGCAACACGAGCCGTCAGGCGAGTGTTGTAACATCTGAGTGGGTAATAGCCATTATACGCGAGTTAAATACTATACTTTATCCACAACTTAAATGTTGTTCAAAAAATACGAAAGATAAAGAACAATATTTCTTTCTACAAACACTGTCAGAAGTTGACATTTTGACACGGCAAACAAAAAATGCGATTTATGTATACCGCATATTCACAACTGTATATGTTTGTTCAAAAATACAAAAGATAAAGAGATAAAGGAACAACATTATTTATTAATAGTGACGTTTCTAATACACAAAAAATTAATTTTTATAATAATTATTAATCGTTACATTACAGTTGCTTAAATTCACATATATATAAATTCACATGCATATAAGTATATTTATGAAATGTCAAATTTGACACAACGGTGGAGTAATAAATATTATTCCATCGAACTGTCATTATTATTCAACAGTATTTAGTAATGCATGGCATTACTTGATAGAAATCGCGTATTTAATACATATTATTACTTAATAGTTGTGGATAAACCGAGGGGGAAACCGCTGAGGGATTATGGTGTACACCCGGTAGGAATTCCAGGAATTATTTGGGATTATTGGAATTATGTGGAATTATTTGGGATTATATCGGATTACATGGGATTATTTGGAATTATATCGGATTACATGGAATTATTTGGAATTATGTGGGATTATGCGGGGTTACTTGGTAGAATTATGACGTATTTCACGGTCATCAGAAAGAATGTTTTTGTATGTATTGTCCTGTATAATCAAAAATACTTTATGTAATCGAATCATCCCTTCAAATTAAACGTCAAGTCCATAGTTCAATCACAGTAGTAAAAATCAAATTGAATTTTAACAGAAAATACCTTTGCTAGTTTTTCACATCCACGAATGACACCTTACGACTCATTACTTGATCATACGATATTTTGCGGGAAATTGCTGATCGTACACTAATTTGAACAGGTTTGAACCGAGATTTGAACGTATGCGCGTTCCACTCGGCATTTTATTTATACAAGTCAGTGTAATGCGGTGTGATGTGATATTCTAGGATTATGCTGTTTATTTTTGCTGCCACTGAATTATTGCACAGTTAATCTTGAAGTTAATTTTTACAGCTGAAATCAAGGTATGATTCTCACTTGAAATCTATTACCAAGTCTTACCAAGAGAGTAATTGTAATTTGTAAGCGCCTGTTCTTTTCTTTAGGTGCAAGTTTCACAAGCATGGGCTGAGTGCTTCACCGAAGTTGAAAATAAGCTAAATATTTCCGTGCCTGTCGGCATAAAAAATCTTTTAAGGATCAATGGATTTACTAACGCACAATTACTTGCTCTAATCACAGATGATCTTGTAGATGGAGAAATTTATGGCCGAGACAGTACCAACATTAATTCCCAAGGAGGAATACGAATCGTACTTTGGAATATTTTCGAAAAAACCAGAAAATGTCAAACTTATACAAGGTCACAGAAAATATATACCATAATTTCCAGCCATTTCAAAAGAAACGTTCTACAACAATCTAAAACGCTAGATAAATCCTTTGCAACAAATTGGTGCACTGAAACTTTAGGTAAGCGAAGATGTCGGCCGAGACCTCAGTTAATCTATAGTATAGTATATATATACAGTAGAACCCAGATTATACGAACATTATTCTTATATGTTAATCGTACTCCATATTATCCGACCCCTTCTTAATTTTATATGAATTTTTAACAAAATCGGTGTCAATATTGTCGAAGGTAATTTTTCTTTTCTATTAGTGTGCTATTCATTTCGTTATTACTCCATTTTCGTCTAGTGCATCGAGAGTATTACACATTCATAAGTTAGTTACGCGGTACTCTTTTAAAACAAAAATTTCTGAAATCTTTTTCGAAACCAAATATGTAATACGAAATGAGTTATATTGCGTTATGAGATGCTATTGTAAAAATTACTATAAAATTCAAAAATATGCGCAACAGCCAGGCCATTCTAAGAAATGGGTTTTTGGAAATATTTACAAGCATTTATCTGGATACATAAGTTCTTATTCTAAGACCACCAACCACTAAAATCAACGTTAAGTCCATCTTTGACATGTGATCCAAAGAAGAAAAAGTGAGACTAAAGATATTAAGTGGTTTTTTAATCAGATTTCTAGCTCTGAAGCGAATACTTCCATAGAACATGCTGAAAAAGGTAATCCAGCTCAGTGATAACTTTGTTACAAAATTCAGAAAATGATAAGGCAGAAAAATGATGGAAAAGCTTGCAAAGCAATAAATATTATTAGCAATACTCTCATTGTTCCTTCATTCAATAATGATATCAAACAACAAAAACATCCTAGCAATATTAAAAGTTCTATTGCTAGCTCGATTGCTAGTGATAATTCTTTTGAAGAAACGAAACCAGATAAACCAGAAGTCTCATGCTAGAAATGGAAATCGCCTAAATATCAAAGAAGCGAAAGAAGAAAAAGAGCGCGTAAAAGAAGTACTTCTTTTCAGCCGACCCAGACGCTTATAACATCTTATTCTGAATTTTTGGATAAAATAGTTGACATGACAAATGATATTGTCAAAAGATACAACGATGTCGGGACGGAATTAAATCTTGCTGTGGAGAAAGTAGCCACGACACAACTAGACAACGCCGGTGACCATTTCACTAACTGCAGAGGTAAATTATTGAAAATGCTGCTACACCTTTCGGTTGCGAATTCGAGAGCAAATCGAGGAGGAAATCGAAACACCTATGATCATACTATAAAATAATTTACTCTGTATTTGTATTATATAAGGCGGTATAGACTCTTATACGAAACGTTGCAGCAAAACTTAAAAAATTTTTTTCCAGCCATTTCCTCATTAAATAGATATATTCTTGATAACTCCACTAAAACTGAAGAAGGAATTTTCGATTATGATAAACTGAGTCAATTTTTGGATGACAGACAACTATCTAAAGTTGTATGGATTTGCGAAGATGGAACTCGTGTAAATGGAAAAATTGAGTATAAGTCAAGAACCAATAAAATTATAGGAGTCACGTTGCCATTGGTTAATGGGTTTCCTAAAACAGATGAGTTTCTAGCCACGTAGCCAAAAGCAATGAAAAAAACTTTCTTATGGGAAATTAAAGCAAATTATGCTTGCGTGATTATGGCGCAACTTTCATCACCAGTAGCACCAGCCTACTGCCTTGCATCTTATGGTACTGACAATAGGTTTACTGCTAATGATGTTGTGCAGCGATGACAGGAAATTAGAGTAAATGCCGAAAAGTGGGGAATTGCTGTCCTAGGCTTTTCTTCCGATGGCGATACACGTCTTCTAAAAGCTATGCGGCAATGCGCAATACTTCCCCCAGTAAAAAAAAAACTGCGAGTGGCAATGGTATCAGTCAGGGTATAAATTGAACGACTGCTCTCAACTTCTTATGTTTAGGACACGGTTCATATCGCAACAAAATTACGTACAAGATTCCTGAACAATAAAATCGAATTGCGAGTGGGTGACTATATTGTACGTCCTGGCCACTTGCAACAGTTGATTTCGCCGGTTTCTAAGGAAAAACATTTCCTTACAAAAACTGACCTGCAACCAGAAGATAAAATGAATTTTCTTGCCACAGAAAAAATGTGCTCACCAGAAGTAATTCGTCTATTAGAAGGCATACCTGAAAGTGAAGCTACAAGTACCTATCTAAATCTTATGCATTTAGTCCTTTCATCATATTTGGATCCAAAAAAATTAGTATTAAGCGCCGTCTTTACAACATTTGGTATGTTGTGTCTTTCTTAAGAATTCAGCGACAATTGTTAATAAGTCATCCCAATTTTAAACTTGCAAATAATTTTATTACATCAAATTGTTATACATGTGCAGAGTTAAATGCTCACGCGCTTGTAATCATCATCTGTAACTTACACGATAATCCTCAATTATCGAATGAGATGTTTCTTCTTTACCTATTCAGTAGTCAACCATGTGAACAAATATTCAGAACTACGAGATCAATGAATTCTACCTTATCAACCCTATGTTGGCTTCTAGACCATACAAAGGGTAGTACAGATCGACTGCGTCGATTTATAAACGTAAATAACAGTAAAGCAGCAGAAATGATATTGTCGTCATTTTCGCAATCATATAAAGGCAAGTCGCGACGAAAAACAATGTTTAAATCAAGATGTAATTCAAAAAGCAAGAAATGTTTGGAATATATTACTGGAGAGAGCTTGAAAGAAAGTGAGGACGATGATCGGAATGATTTCAGTGTATCATATACTGATACTTCAGATGCGGAGACATCTTCTGATGTGGAGAAAATCACATGACTCAGTGGTCATTATTAAGTGTAATTGAGTGTAATAAATTTTACGCTGTTTTTTATGATGAACAGTGGTATATAGGCCAAATTATTGAAATTATCAATGGTACAATTTTTAAAATTAATTTTTTACACGGGGAAGGAAGCAAGATAAAATGTTTACCTGGCCAAAAATTAAACAAGACGTTACTACGGTTGATCGCAAATATATTTTTTACGGCCCTGTTAAATTTGCCACCGAATTGGAACCTTTTCATTTAGATGAAATCGCATACGCCGAAATTTCTAAGAAATATTATAACATTAAATCTGAGATTAAATCCTGTGTTAAAGACTAATTATTATTATTTAATTCAATTTATTTTATTTTTCACGAATATTTAAGTTTATGAATTTTACTTTTGCTGTGTTTATATGTTTTCCTTAAGTAGTGTATAAACAAAACAATTCCTTTTCGTAAGGCTGGTGTTATGTATATTCAACCTTCGATTCAACCTTAATTTACCTATAAAACGTGCACAAAATCCGCAGAATTCGTGGAACATATAAAGAAATAATTAGGGATTATTTGGGATTATTGGGATTACATGAGATTAATTGGAATTATTTGGAATTATTTGGAATTATTTGGAATTATTTGGAATTATTTGGAATTATTTGAAATTGTGTGGAATTATATTGGATTATGTGGGATTAATTACATATTGTGGGATTATGGTGTACACTTTTGGGTCAGCGGTTTCCCCCTCGGGATAAACATATATTCT
Organism: Amphimallon solstitiale; assembly: GCA_963170755.1. Lineage (NCBI taxonomy): Eukaryota > Metazoa > Arthropoda > Insecta > Coleoptera > Scarabaeidae > Amphimallon > Amphimallon solstitiale. The sequence continues at coordinate 20,256,146 of OY720679.1, forward strand.
ATCCCTAATATGATTTTACACATGCGGTATATATAATAATGAAAATTTATTAATAATTTGGAATAATTTACAATATCGGAAGCGCACAATATACATCAATATACGTATAAACAAAATGACAAGACTAAAATCAAACAAACACAAATAATTAAATAATGTAGACACAATACCACAAAACAACACATTAAAATTTGTTATTTCAAAATACTTACTTCCACGGAATAAAACGCATTTTCGCAGACAATACAATAATTTTTCTTATGTCTTATATAGAAGAATATTGTAAATATTTAAAATATACCGAGCAAATTATGTATTACGGCAATACTCCGCCTAGGTGACTTAGGATTCATCTTCGTGAATAAACACAAAACCTGTGAGAATACATGTTGAGTTAACGGTTAAAAAAGTTTAGTATTCATTTTTACGAAGTCATGTAATTTATTGTATTAAATTATTCTTTGATAGCCTAACTGTTTTTAACTTAAATGATCTCGTTTAGAATCATTATATATATGCTTACGCTTACAAATTGAATTTCGTTACTGCCTCGGTAACCGGAAATTTCATGTAGATATAACAAAAGCGAAATATTCAAAGTAATTATGTTAACGGTGACATGTATCAACAGATGACAAAAGTACTTAAAAAATCCATTGTGCTGCTTTTGTTTTAACATCCGCGAAGGAAAACATAGACATCAATGTATAGTGAAAAGGCAGGCAAAGGTTTGTTTGTCATGCTCTGGGCTTCCTTACGATATTGCAAAGACACATAGTAAGTAAATCGACTGCTAAATACTGTTTTGAATATAAATTTAAATATTAGTTGCGAAACAGCTCAAGACAAAGGCATACAATTGTGAATTTTGCAAATTATAATGTAGACTTTGGTTGCTGTATTGTGTTTATATGGGGTAATGTAAATCGAATCTCGAGTGTCCCATAGTAGCGGTAAAGTCCATTATTGGTATCTAATAATGTAGATAGCGAATAGTTTTTAGTACAAAAATTGTAAATAATCATAAGCTCTACAATTTAAAAATATTATCATTTATACAGAGTGTTCGACAACGACGAACTAATACAAACTTGTTTTTTTTTTAAATGAAATGTTATGTATTTTTTTACATTTTATAATAGCCCGTGAAGGGCTGATTAAACTGACATCCAGTTGTATTTGCTGATTTTCAACTGCTTCTGAGATATGGCGATTTTTCGTTAACAATTGTACAACACTTGAAAAGTTGCTATGAAATACCGATTGATGATGGAATACCTATTATGGGCTCAATTAGTAGGGATATCTTTTCAGAACGTAAAACTAATGTTTATTTCGACATATCTACCCATGTTCCTTAGAATTACATACCATTCGCTAAGGTTGAAAATTCTAAAAAAATTAAATGGAACAGGTATATTTATATGCCATTGAAAAGTACATAAAATTTACTAAATATAGTTTCTTCCACCTGCGGGCGATATCGCAAAAGTCTAGGATATTATAGAGCAGACGCGTTAAGTTCAATTGCACGCCATCGATGACGTTTACATGTTGTCATAACTGTATTACAGAAACTAAAAAAGTTACTTTCTTAAATTATACTTAAGGGCATTTATTTCATCAGCTTAAACACAGTATTTATAAATTGATCGTAATATACGCATTCATGACAAAAAAGCACATAATTTCCGTTTCAGTATTAAATTTCTTTGTTACATATTTTTAACAGACTAATAGTTCAATTCGGTGTTGGCAGATAAATCATATCTGTCAAAAAAACGTGTATTCTGTATATTTTTCCTGTCAAATTTTTCATATTTATTGTTGCTTTGATATAAATTGTTTAAAAACAGTTCTTCTTAGAAGTGTACATCCTGTTTATTATTTATTTGCGTCCTTTGAATATAATGCCGAAAGGTTTCTGTAAACAGTCGAAGCTTTTTACAAACTTTTCTGTAATCTGAATTTAATGTGAATAGCGTAAGTACCACGCGATCATTTAAATTCTAAATTATAGCAGGCGGGATTTTTTTTATTAGGTTGTCCAGAATGTCAATTATTGATTAATTAACATTTTGAAACGTCACTTTGACAATTCAAATTGTAAATTAGTACTTATATGCCAACTTAATTTAAATTTCACAGCCTGCTCTAATTTAGAATTTAAATGATCGCGCGGTATTTGTTATTTTAAATTTTATTATGGATATGCTATGAAACATTTAAGGTTTTTCGACAATCTAAAATCTAAATCAATATAATAAATCAGTTGAGAAAGACTGAAGTCTTAGCGCATTTCAATTACTAAATATATTACGTTATTATCACAAATATACATATATCCATTTATACGTAAACGTATATGAATATATGTACGTGTAGGGATACACAGCATACACTTAGGTGTCATTACCAACAGCGAACGCACAGACACCGGTGTTTCGGCCTTTGAGGCCTCTTCAGTGTACGTGGTGCTGCTGGCAATGATCCACAACTAAAACCGTGTCTTATGTCCGTTGAATCGCAGAAGTGCCTATGAGAATATCTCAGCGACATCTGCATAAGTGTATGCTGTGTATCTCTACACGTAGATATATTCATATACGTTTACGTATAAATGGATATATGTATATTTGTGACTATTCAACTCATGTGTCATTTGTAAAAATATGACCAATAAGAATCAAAGAATCACATTTTTGTGTCCTAGCAACAAAAATACTGCTGCGTATTTACACTAGTGGGTATTTCATTGAAATCACCACTAGTGGTATCGGTGGATATTTTTGACAGATATGTCTCCAGATATAATCTCTTGTTTTCTTTGTGTTTTCCGGAATAGTTTTATGAATTTCAGCATCAATTTCACTTTCACCTTTTTCACCAAACCTTTTTGAATTGCTTTCCATATCAGAAATCTATTTATTCTTGCAATAACTTATTAAATTCGAATCGTAGAAAATTTTCTACATTGACAGTAGTTTGTTGAAAACATACTACTATGGAAACCAACGCAATAGCTACTTAATTTTAGAAAATTAAAAAACTCAGTTCGTCATTTATGAATGAATCATTCGATGAATAGTCCTTCGAATACAATTCGTAATCAAAGTATGGTAGATCATTTTTGCGGTGTTATCACTCTTGTTTCCTTGCGCTTGTAAATAGGACTCGTGCTGACGCACTCGTCCTATTAATATTCAAGCGCAAGGAAACATTCGTGAACCACCACAAAAATAATCGAGCATACTTTGACTACTCGTTGTATTATATATGATAATTATTATCCGTTAATGTACGTTACACATTCAAGTATTTCATATCCTATTTATTTATATATTACGTTATAGTTATTGTATTGTGAATAATTTTTTTCTTTGGTTATATCAAATGTCACTGACAGAAATAAAAATAGATCCGGCAACATATACAAGACGAGTCGTCATGGATCTAGTATGACGTGCAATTGAATGTAACGCGTTTCCACCATATATCTGAATAAACCCGATTACGACTTAAAAATATGAGTTGCCATGACTTGCACTACAACTATAACTAAAATTAATCGAAAAGAGTTATTTCTATTTTCCTTTTACAAATAAGTAATGTTTATTAAAATTTTAAAACTCATGAGATATTTGGAAGTTCATGAATTAGCAATAATATAAAAAATATCGCGGACGTTATGTGTCAAAAATTATTTAAACGTTAACTTAGATTTATAGCTTCAGTTTAAAGGGATGTAAGTACATGAATTTACGTTACTTGCAAAATGAAATATTTAAAATTGGAATTAATATGTATGATCTATGTTTTGGGGAGTGTGATTGTTTGCTGGCTCAAAGATAAACAACGAAAAATATCCAAATATGGGACTGCCATCGATGAGTGCTTTTCAAAGATTGTTAACGATTTGAAGAAACTGGCAGTACTCCCTATGAAAATGGAGCCGTGTTACTGCTGCCGTAGAAAACGCAAATGCACAAAAGGTTCTTTTGTTATGCGATCAAGAAAATCTTCATACAAGTGTGCGCAAACTTTCTAGAGTCCTTGATGTTAGCAAAAACTTTTTTAATAGAACCTTAAAGAAGAGTTTTCAATTTGTTATATGATAACTTATAATTACTGTAATGCTTGAAAATAGAAACTTATACATTCTTCATGATATTGCGAAAGTTGCTTTTCAAGTGAAGTTATAGATCTCAGTATGACTTCTTTAATTTTAAAGTAATTTAAAAGTTAGTCTAAGTATGACGATAAACAATTTTATGACACAGAGCGACTGTGATATTTTAACTATTGTTAATTCATGAACTCCCAAACTTTTTATTTTATGAATTTTAAAATTTTAATAAAAATTACTTATTTGTTAAAAGAAAATATTTCATATATTAGATTAGAAGTAACCCTTTTCGATTAACTTTAATTATGCTATGTGTAATTAAGTCGTGGCAACTCATATTTTTAAGTTGTAAACGGATTTATTCAAATATAATATCCTATAACTTTTGCAACATCGCTCACAGGTCGAAGAAAGTATATATTTTGAATTAGTAAATTTTAAGTACTCTTCAATGACATATAAATATACTAGGTGTTCCATGCAATTTTTTTTAGAATTTCTAACTTTAGCGAATGGTATGTATTTTTAAATAGATATGTCGAAATAAACATTAATTTCCCGTACTGAAAAGATATCTCTACTAATTGAGCCCATAATAGATATTTCGTCGTCAATCGTTATTTCACAGCAACTTTTCGAATGTTGTACAATTTTTAACGAAAAATCGGCATATCTCAGAAACAATTGAAAATCGACAAATTCAAATCGATGTCAGTTTAATCAGCCCTTCAAGGGCTATCATAAAATGAAAAAAAAATGCATAGCATTCCATTTAAAAAAACATAAGTTTGTGTTGGCTCGTCGTTGTCAAACACTCTGTATAAATAAAAATATTTTTAAATTGTAGAGCTTATGGTCTACTACAATTTTTGTATTAAAAATTATTCGCTATCTACATTATTAGATACCAATAATGGACTTTACCGCTACTCTGGGACACCCGGTATATATAATTTAATTGATTTTGTGTGTTAATCTTTCTTTGTATGGTCTTTTGTGAGAGTGCTATGTTAGTGTCTGATGATAATTGTAAGCAAACAATCAAAACATCACATTACATACATAAAACTCTGTATAATGGACATTAAACGATCTTTTACTGCTCAAGACAGAATCGGAATTGGGTTGTTTTAATGATTCATTATACACAGTTTTATGTATGTAACGTGACGTTTCGCTTGTTTGCCTACAATTATCATCAGACACTAATATAGCACTGTCACAAAAGACCATACAAACAAAGAATAAACAGACAAAAAAGATTAAATATACACAACGTTTTTGAAGACAGTTTATTAAGGTATCCTACTGTTTTGGTTTTTCTAAAATTTAAAATGCAAAAATATAAGAAATGATGATGAAACCGTTGATTGAAAGAATACATAAAGATGCGCAACTACATAGCACTGAGCATAGCCAAAACTGGGTCCGAGATCTATAGCGATGCATCAGTCGTTTGGGTCCGAGATTCGAAACAGCCCGAGACAGCGATGATGTTTCTCGGCAAGGGGTTTGCGGGACGACTTAACGAAAAGACACGCAATTTTACTATAGCGTTGCGCATCTTTATATATTCCTTCAATCAACGAGTAAACATTGAAGTTTTTCTGCGATGAAATTTTAGTTTGTTTCTGTAGTTGATGCATTGTAAATCTATTTTACGTTTGGGGCTTTTTTTCTGTGACATTGTGTATTTTTATACTGTGTTATTTTCAGATATATGAATCTATCTTCAAATATATATACCGAGCCTGTTCAAAAATATAACAAACTATTGGAAAAAGGAATAATAAAACTTGGAAAAACTATCGATCTCACTTCGATCGTTAACTGCGTTATCGTGTCCTTTCATGAATGCATCTCGCTTTCGTAAAAATAATGAATACCCCATGAATTTCACACAAAGAGTTCATATAAATTTTACAACGAGGAGAAAGATTCAAACAAGAAAACTAAAAACCAGACAGTTGAACCTACTTGCATTCCTGTACCCTCAAAAGATTTATCCGAAAAATCAGCCAAATATTAACATCGTATAATAGGTCATCAAAATAATAATAATTTTAAATTTTTTAATACCAAACTTAAATTTCCAATTCCAACCCTAATGCAAGCACATATAGTTTATAACATTCCCTGTGAAATGTGTAATAAAGTTTATATTGGACCAACGAAACAATTATTTGAAGAAAGACTAAAGAATTATAAATATACAAAAAATGCCGCAGTCTTAAAGAAACATCAGACCAACTTAGACAATACTTTCGACTTCACTAATACCCAAATTTTAACAAAGCACACTAATACGAAAGCGAGATGCATTCATGAAGTGATCAAAATAATAATAATTTGAAATTTTTATACACCAAACTTAAAGTTCGAATTCCAACCGTAAACCAAGCACATGTAGTTTATACCATCCACTTTATAATGGGTAATAAAGTTTATATTGAACCAACGAAACAATTATTTGGAGAAAGACTAAAAGATCATACATATGCAAAAAATGCCACAGCCTTAAAGAAACATCAGACCAACTTAGAACATACTTTCGACTTCACAAATACCCAAATTTTAACAAAGCACACTAATACGAAAGCGAGATGCATTCATGAAGTGATCAAAATAATAATAATTTGAAATTTTTATACACCAAACTTAAAGTTCCAATTCCAACCCTAAACCAAACACATATAGTTTATACCATCCCCTGTAAAACGGGTAATAAAGTTTATATTGGACCAACGAAACAATTATTTGAAGAAAGACTAAAGGATCATAAATATGCAAAAAATGCCACAGCTTTAAAGAAACATCAGACCAACTTGGACCATACTTCGACTTCACAAATACCCAGATTTTAACAAAGCACACTAATACGAAAGCGAGATGCATTCATGAAGTGATCAAAATAATAATAATTTGTTCCAATTCCAACCCTAAACCAAACACATATAGTTTATACCATTCCCTGTAAAACGGGTAATAAAGTTTATATTGGACCAACAAAACAATTATTTGAAGAAAGACTGAAGGATCATAAATATGCAAAAAATGCCACAGCCTTAAAGAAACATCAGACCAACTTGGACCATACTTCGACTTCACTAATACCCAAATTTTAACAAAGCACACTAATAGGAAAGCGAGATGCATTCATGAAGTGATACAAATAATACGACATGATAACGCAGTTAACGATCGAAGTGTGATAGATAGTTAAGTTTTATTATCCTTTTTTCCAATAATTAGTTATATTTTTGAACAGGCTTCGTATAAATACATATATTTTAAGACAAATTCATATATCGGAAAATAACAAATTTTTGTACACAGTATAAAAATACACAATGTCACAGTAAAAAGCCACCAAACGTAAATAGATTTACAATGCAAAACCACAAAACGAATTAAAATTTGATCATAGACAAACTAAAATGTTTACTTCTTAATTATTGTATTTTTGTATTTTGAATTTTGGAAAAATAAACATCGTACAATACTTTAATAAACTGTCCTCAAGAAAGTTGTGAAAGTTTAATTATTGTTGCTTTTGTACAGTTTATGAAACAATAATATGCTTTTGTGTTTCGCTTAGAAAATGTTTTATATAAATGTTGTAACTTACACTTAATAAAAGTCGAAACGTCAATTAATTTTTAATATAGTTTGTTTTGATTCTTTAACCATAACACAAGGCCGCTACACCACGAAACATTCCGCAAAAAATATTTTCCGACAAAAAAAATCTTTGTATATAAAATATATACCGGGTGTCCACACGAAAACTTTATATTGAATTATTTCTGGTGTTTTTGAAGACAAAAACTTGAAATTTTGGGTGGTTGTTCAGGATATAGGGGGACAATGAATAGTGTATTTCATACCGCCCCATCGGGTCACCCGCCGCCGCCGGCCACCCCCACTCCAATATTTTAAATGACACCCTGTATTTTTTTTTGGTGGTTTTGAAAGAACACAATTTTCTTGATATTCCTATGTGAAAAAACTAGTAACACACATTATGACATTTATGAGATATTTAAATTTAAAAGTTTCAGATATCAGAAATTATTAACTCCGAAAAATCATAAGTTAGTCATGGAAATACTTAAAACAAGATTTATTCACAACATTTTAGTTAAATTAAATGCTCAAATTGTTCACCGTTTACATTTAAACATAAATAAAGTCTATTTTCAAAAGCATTTCTAACATTTTCGAACACTTGTGGCGTTAAATTTCGACATTCCTCTGTTATTCTATTACGTAAATCAGCTACAACAACAGACTTCAAATGTCCCCACAAAAAGAAATCTAGGGGAGTTAAATCGGGGGAGCGAGCTGGCCATTCAATAGAGCCCCTACGTCCAATACAATGTCCTGGGAAAATATTATCCAAATAATTCCTAACGTCTAAACAGTAATGTGGCCCAGCTCCATCTTGTTGAAAATATAATTGCTCCTCCTCTATTTCATTCAAGTTTTCTTCTAGACACTGTATGATAAGAGGATGTATTAGCTCTTCCAAAAATTGTAAGTACTTAGGTCCATTTAAATTTTCCTGGAAGAATATCGGGCCAATTACTTGGTTATTAAGAATTCCAGCCCATACATTAATTTTTTGGGGATATTGTGTGTTGCCTTCTCGGAAAAAATGGGGTTTTACGTCGCTCCAATATCGACAGTTGTGTGTGTCTATTCACAAGACCATTTAAGTAAAAGCAACTTTCATCACTAAAGCAAATACTTCGCAAAACATTTCCATTTTGCCGAATCATATCTGTCATTATTTCACAAAATTCGACTCTTCTGTCGAAATCACCGTCACCCAACTCTTGGTGAAGTTGAATTTTATAAGGGTGCATTTTGTTTAATTTTAATATCTTATGGCAGGTTGATTTTGGCACTCCCGAAACTTCGGATAATTTTCTCAACGAAAGCTCTGGGTCTAAATTAATATGCCCAAGAACTGCTAGTTGCATAGCTTCATTTAGTACACCACAATTATTCGTATTCCGTTTTTTATTATTTACAGATCCAGTTTGCAAAAATTTTTCTATTAGCGTTCTGACATAAGCAACAGATACGTTTCTGTTTGGATGGTTTTCATTGAATAACGTCGCCGCTTGGGAATAATTTTTGTTTGCAATCCCATACAAAATCACTATTTCAGTTCTCTCTTCAAGAGTATAAACCATTTCAGCGAAAAAGCCGAAACTTTAAGAACAATTTTACAAGTATTAATATTAATGAAACACAAAAGTCACAATTTTGACAATTCTAATTTAAAGCAAACTATTTCCATGACTAACTTATGATTTTTCGGAGTTAATAATTTCTGATATCTGAAACTTTTAAATTTAAATATCTCATAAATGTCATAATGTGTGTTACTAGTTTTTTCACATAGAAATATCAAGAAAATTGTGTTCTTTCAAAACCACCAAAAAAAAATACAGGGTGTCATTTAAAATATTGGAGTGGGGGTGGTCGGCGGCGGCGGGTGACCCGATGGGGCGGTATGAAATACACTATTCATTGTCCCCCTATATCCTGAACAACCACCCAAAATTTCAAGTTTTTGTCTTCAAAAACACCAGAAATAATTCAATATAAAGTTTTCGTGTGGACACCCGGTATATTTACACGATTTTTTTTATAAAATGTAATCTATTTAAAATATCTTATTGTCATAGGCAATTGATTATTTAACAATTTCATATTTATTTTCTTTTTGCACATTTTCAAATAAAATGATAAAACAAATATTTCTTCAACGCAAGAAACTATTAATTATGGTGAGGTAGATCGATTCTTTGAACAAAGTCCATAACTGGAAATAAAAACGACGTTCTGTGGTATTTTAAAGCAGATCCATATGCGTCTATCAGAACAGCATCTGTTGATTTGGGAGTTTCTTATTACTCGTTGGGAAGAGTGGTGTGTCGTAATGTTCACATGTTCTATTAACTCTTCTGTTATTGTCAACGTAAATCATAAACAAATTAAATAACATCATTTGGTTTATGTTCCATAATGACACTTAAACGAATTCAATGCAATAATAAGCAAAAAGTGGTAGAGAAAGTTTGACATTTGGCATTTTTTCTGTTTGCTACTCTTGAGAAAAAGAAAATTATATTTCTCTCAAAATATGCCAATAATTCTAAGATAACTCTAGATAAACACAAACAATGGCAATAAAAATTTGATTCTACATTGTATTTTAGCAATACAAATGTCACATTTCATTTGAAAAAACGAAATTTTTGATTGTTTGTATTTCTGCATCTGACAGAAGCGGCTCCATTTTAACACCTTTTCAGTGGCTGAAAGGTATGAAAATTGCAAGTTAATAAATTTTATTTATACGGTGAGTTCTCTAAAAATTTTTCAGTTCTTTAGCTGTATCTTTTGTTTTACTACGTTGCCGACATGAGACATTTCCATGAAGCAAAAATGGCACCACGCAAAAACTGCCTTGTATGTGTTTGTCATATCGTTTCATGAAGCTTTTTATGGTCGTTGGAGGTGGTGCTTTTTATTTCTTTGGTGGTGGTAAATTTGGATGTTTCTATTGAACCAATCAAAAGAACACCAAATTCGTGAGTGAAAATTATTGAGAAGAGAACTTTATTACTATAAACCAATTCTACACCAATACCAATATATTCTGAAAATACTAAGATTAATATTCGACGATTTTCTCTAATCAGTCCTTCTACAAATGCAGGATGTTTTCTATTGATACAGTATGCAGTCAGCAGGTTGCGGTTTATCATTCTCTCTTTTCCATTCTTTATATTCGGCATCATTGTAATATAAATAATACTTTAATATGCAATGTATGCAATAGACTATAATTATTGCAATCGTGTATAAATTTGAGATGGCTGAAAAGTGTCAGCATGTAAAAATTGAATGACAGCAGGCAGAGTACACTTGGACAACAAATGATATTGCAACTACACTACAATTACTTTATTTAATTAAATTTAATGCATGATTCACATTGAGAAGAGTAAGTAATATATTAGAAAAGTTAGCCGAAACGGTTTTTAATACATTACATCATACACGAACCACTTGCGCAAATATCAAATACTTTCTTCTTTTATATCGCTAATAAACAGCTAACAAAAGCTTTTTGAATATGGGAAGTAAAATAAGTAATCATTTCAGAAAATAAACGGATGTAGCAAGGTAAAAATATATTCTACATTTTAAAACAAAATTCAATAATAAACCGTAGGCAATGTATTACATATATCAACATATTTTCTTTGTTCTACACTTATTTCCTATAAACACAAATTTCAGTTAATTAATTTCACTTATATATAAATTCATCAGGCAGTAAATATTTTTCTTTACATAAAACAAAAAGTACAATGGCTTAACAACAATAGGGGAAGATTTTTTGTTCATTCATTGGAGGCCATTATTTACGTTGAACTATAAATTAAGATAGACCAGCTGAAATCACCGCGCAACCATTGAACACTCTAAAAATTCCTGAACACAAAATACAGTTACTTGGATTGGATCCAAACTTGTGGCAGGAGCAATAGTAGCGTCACTAAAGAGCGGGCAGCACTATCGCAGGAAAAAGTGCAATCAATGCGAGAGACAGAGACAGCTATGCAGTGAATGGAGCCCTCTTAACGTTTTAATAGCCTCATATCCTCAAGGACCCGGTCGATTACGTCGTAAATCAGTAACACTTTTAACAAAACTGTGCTGTTAATCACTATACAAAACACTTTGAAATGAGATTGCTCTTTTGTCGACTTTGTATGAATACAGAAACTAATTTAATGTTACAAAATTTACATAAACACTAAAAATTAATAAGTTAAGGAAAAGTTAATCTACTTCACAAATAATCAACGTTTATCAAGAAACATGTCGATAATTTTGGTATGATTTTGATATTAATATTTTGTTTACTGGTATTTATTCTAAAACCCAAGGTGATAGAATAATAATAAATCGCATGTTACTGGTCAATACTAATTTTCATTTTATTTTTGTTATTCATAACAAAATCAAAATAACGTTACTTACTTGCATGTGTCTACTTTTAACAATTTATGTTTTACATTTTGTTATAATTTTTATTTGATAATTGCAATTTTTCTTCCATTGCAAAGAAATGTAATGTGCAGTGGAGTTGAATGCATATCTTAGATAAACCAAGACCATTTTATGAAACTGCGTGGATAATATTGATGGTTATATGCTCTATTGTTCACATTTTCATTTTTACACATTTCTAGTTTACATTATATCTTGTTAGTCGTTGAAACTTTTTAGATGACAGCTTGCTGTCAAATTGTTATTTTTTTTTTTGATATATAAGTATATTTTGAAAGCAATGAGTTAGTTATTTTGGCGCAGCGACAATACAAAGACAATTAATCAAAATAAAATGACTATTTGACAGCAAGCTGTCATCTGTGAATGACTAGGAAGTTGTAAACTAGGAATGAGTAAAAGTGGAAATATGAACAATTAAGCATAGAACAATCACTACTATACACGCCCTTTCATCAAATAGTCTTGATTTATCTAAGATATTCATTTAATCCACCACACAAATAATATTGCCGCAAATTGCACAATTAAAACACTATGTTATGTAAATGTGCAATTTGCGTCAATATTATTTGTGTGGAGTGTCTTAGATAAATCAAGACCATTTGATGAAACAGCGTGGATACTATTGATGGTTCTATGCTTTATCTTTTATCTGTCCCCAAAACTTCATTTTCCCGTTCATTTCCATTATGGTCTACCTCAAACATAAAATCTAACCTAAACCTAAAAGAATTCTATCGGCGTAGATGGAAAAGTCTAAACAGTTCATACTATCGTAGTGAATTTGAAAGACTACCTGCAATCTGCAAAGAACAAATATCGCTAGCTTATGTTGCTTATTTAAATAAAATGCAACAAACTATTAAAACTAATCCTAAGAAAGTGTTCAATTATATTCGTTCAAGACAAGGAATCTCAAGAATTCCTAGTAATATGGTATACAGCGATAGTGTTTTGGATTCTCCTTAGGATATTGTGGATGGATTTGCTGACCACTTTTCAAACTCTTTCATAATTAGTTCTGACTTTAATTGTACTGATGTGAATGCTACTTTGGCTACATTCTCACTGTACTCTGTCTCAGATCAAGGCTTGCTCGAAATTATGGCACTTATGCTAGGCATATTCTTTGTAAACCTTTAGCCTACTTATTCAACTAAGCTATTAAAACGCACGTTTTTTTCTGATATTTAGAAGCGTGTATCGCGCGTATCGAATACGTCCGATATTTAAGAAAAATGATCCAAAACAAAAACTCCGCCTGTGGTGCGCGGGGGGTGGATGAGTAGTTCCCCGATGCGACTGCCGGTCCCAAGCCCGAATAAAGGAGGAGGGTTGGTGAATAAGGTTATCAACCTACTCACCGGAAAATCAGGATTTGCTCAGAAGGATTTCGGTAGGCCTCGGAATGGGACGGATGGAATGTTAACGACACACGCGAGCAAAATGAACAGAAAACGGAACATATTACGAATTGCAACATGGAACATTCTATCCTGGACGAATAGAGAACAAGAAATAATAACGCAGCTGGAAGAGCAAAACATTGACATATGCGCAGTCTGCGAGACGAAGAAAAAGGGTGATGGAACAATCCAGAAAGGGAATTACACGTTCATAAATAGAGGAGTTGTTAATGGAATACCTATAGAAGAAAATACAATACTTATGGGAGACTGGAATGTGAGAATTGGGAACAAACCTATAGCAGGAATCAAACAGAGATTTAACGAGGAAACACTAAATGAGAGTTTAATTCTGCTCTATTAACCAATTAAGAATAAACAACACCTTTTACGATCACCGAATTCAAGAAAAGTTTACGTGGAATAACACTAGAGGGCAGGCATCAATGATTGACTTTGTTTTGACGGACAGAGAATTTCATCCAAAACAAATTCTGGACGTGAGAACTTTGAACATGGACTGCTGCTGTGTAAATTGAAACTAGACATTACAATAAAAAAAAACCAGGCAAGTGAAATATGAAGAACTCTGTATTGAAAAGATAGACGATCCCACTACCTGAAAGTTATAGAGGCTAGCACAGAGGCTCCGACATATAAAAGGTTATAAAAATAACTCAGTTGACGACGAGTGGAGCGACATTAAAAATATGATTTCAAAAACAGCTAACGAGGCATTGGGGAAAAGAACAATTACCTCCGGCACTGGGAATAACAGAACTACTTGATTTGACGAAAGATTAAAAACACTGGCTCAAGAAAAGAAACACGCATTCCTACAATATAAAGAGAATCCAACAGCGCAAAAAGTATGAAGAATACAAATTAATAAGAAACGTCATCAACCAAGCTATCCGAAAAATCAAAGAAAGTTATTGGGAAAAATACACTAAAGACTTAGAGCATGACTTATATGGAACCTAAAGAAATATTTGGAAGACGTTGCGAAACCAGAAAAAGGAAGTAGCAGAACATATACAAATACCAGCTATTAAAACTGAACAATGGCATGAATATTTCAGTCAGCTATATAAAATTCAAGAGGATAGCTTGGAAAATATCGAACAAAGACATCATAACAAGACTCCGGTATATCTACTAGAGAAATAATACAAGAATCCATAAAAAAGCTAAAATCACGAAAATCTCCGGGTCCGGATGGTATATATAATGAATTACTTAAGTACGGTGGCGATTGATTGGAAGAGGCTCTGCACGACCTGTTGTCGAACGTGCTCGTCACTAAAAAGTACGGGAGGACTGGAAAAATAGTTACACGATTCCGCTATACAAAAAGGGAGAAGAAGACACAGGACAATTACCGCGGAATTACTCTGTTGAAGACAATCCTTAAATTGTTTACATCCATAATTAGAAAGCTATTGCAAGAAACAATACTAATATCAGAGGAGCAACAGGGGTTCAGAAAGAATCGTAGCACAACAGATTCCATTTTCATCATACGCCAATTGGTAGAAAAATCAATCGAATATAACAACCCGCTATTTATGTGCTTCGTGGGTTTCAGCAAGGTTTTCGACCGTGTGAGAGGAAACGACGCTCTAAAAATTTTACATGAATATGACGGACCACAAACCTGTTACGTGCCACAAATGGTTTTGGTTAGGCCCTGATATATTTTAACATTCGATCTATTAACTTGCATGACTTTGTAATTGTTCGGGTTATCTATTAAATTCATATCGTACAAGAACTAGGGCTAGCGAACGTTTATGTGCTGGTTCCGGACTTATATACGTATGATTCGTGGCTTTTCCTGTGTCTAAGAACGATGACTAACTGTGTGTGTGTCATATTAAGGGGTACATGCAACATTTGACATTGTGTATCTATAAATCTACGATTCTGGCCATTGTACGCTTATAGGTTACGTTACTGATTTCATTGCAAATGATTTACTTCGTATTTATACATATCTTAATTACTAGTTGCTCTCCACAAATATTACCTACCGTTTGTGCAAGGGATAATACTAGTTCTGTATTGTTTGGTAGTTTTCCCGTCGACATTTGTATGTGAACAGGTTGCTTTCGGCCTAGTATTATGCCCCAGGACTGAATTGTTAGGTATCTGATCTGCTGTGTAAAGGATATCTTTATTTGTTAGCTGCCTTTCCTAGTGTCCTGCTTATTTATTTTCAACTGCTGGGTTGCGGTCAAGATTGATGAATGCCTGCTGTTACATCGGTTATTCACTTGAGTTCTATCTTGCGGTAGCGTGGTAGAGTTACGTTTTCTTTCTGCAATAGTATGTCATTGTTGAGGGTCAAGCCCTCACGATTGCGTGAAGTGTTTAAATATGTTGCGTTCTAATTACCTGATTAGGTTTCCCAGTAGTCCATTTCAAATCTATCTATAACTTGTTTACCTGTCGCTTGGTTGTCAATTCTGTTTTAGACAACTGAAATTTAGTTACAAGGTAATATCCCTAAGTAGGATTAATAGCATGCTAGGCGTAGACAGTACGTTCACTTAGTGTTGGCGTTGCCAGAATCAATGTCGCATATTAATTTTTATCCTGTTCATTTGGGAAGTTATTTGCAAGTTGGCCTTGTCGTGGTATGTCTTTTGTGAGTGTTGATGATAATTATATTGTAATGCCAGGTTGGAATATTGTATTTCAAATTAGGACATTCTGTAATGGTTAAGTCTTCCGTGTGTTGCAATACTGTCGTTCGTAATATATGTCGGAAAGAGAAACGTGAATTGATTGACGTATTGAACTCGTTCACTTTTATCGAGACCAGCTGGAAGTGCAGAAGTTTGGTGCAAGAAATGCATACGCCCTAATTTTATTTAATCAAGGTTGATTTTTAACGCTTATGCGACTTTATATGGGGTATGTTATGAATTGAAGTACCGCTAATGGGTTTATCGATTGTGAGTTGCTAATTTAGCAATCACGTTTGAGTTTTTTTTAACGGCGTGGCCGGCTTCCATTTTGTTCTCTTGGACCTATAAGAACTTCTGAGAGTTTGTTGAGCCTTTTTAGTTCATTCTAAGGTGAGTTTCAAACAATTATATATAATTGGTTCTTTTGTTAGACGTGATCTCTAATATCTTGTGTGTTTCGTTGTCTAATTTTTTTTAGAAGGCTTTTTCCGGTAGGGGTGAAATATTTCACACCCTGAAAGCACCTTCATTAAGGCATTGGAGTGAATTTATTATTACTATACCGATACCTGTCTGTACCTAAGTTGTGGCTGGAGGCCCCTGAAGTCAGCTTTCCGCTTCAGCTCCAAGACATCACCTTGCCAGCCTATTTGGTGTCAGATAAGTGTGGACTTTGAAACGGTTGGTACTGCAAATTTTATCTTTGTGCCTATTAAGCACGTTAATGCATAGAATAATTAAACCCTTCAGGAAATATATTGTTTGACGATACAGAGTGGTACGTCAATTCGACCTTTGTTGGTTTTTCTGTGTTGCTTATAACCTTTTTCTACGAATAGTAAATTTTGAGAGCCAGCTTCACTGCTGTTTAACCTATTTGGCTCGGTAGCATATAGAGTTTTGCTTTTACTGTTAATAGTGGCTGATTCCACGTAATTATCCTGGGATTATTATTATTATTTTTTTTTTAATTCCTTTTTTTTTGTAAAACTTTCATTACTTTATGTAGCTTAATGAGAAGCTACGGTTTGAATTTTAATCACCTTCAGTGAGTTAGTATCATTTACTGAGAGGTTTTATGACAGAGTTCGTAACTAGCTCAGCAATAGACTGGTGGTTTTTTTTTGGAGTATTCGGTTGCTCTAAGTGCTTAGAAATTTTATGTCCTGAACTTACGAGTCTGTGTTGAGGGTTGAGGGCTCTGGCATTGTGTTTTGAACCTTCTCAGTTTTGATTAATACCTTCTTTCAGTTTAGCTATTGCTAATTTATTGTCATTTTGTAATGTAACTTTGAACTTTGACTTAATATTTTTGTGTATAGTAAGTCTGTCGCATTAGTTAGACGACTGTTTAGGATCGTTATGTTTACCTCTTATGGTTTGTAAAATAATGTGCGGCTTATGAAACGTTTCAACAGCTTCTGATTAGCCTTGCGTGGGCTACTGTATACATGGTGATGATTTAAAAACTTTTGCAAATTTTCATATTCATGTTTTTTTTTAAAAAAAAAGATTTACTTGACACCCTCTTATAATGTTTCTCCTTTTTTTTTTTTTTCTTTTTTGGTGTGTCAACATTTTTGATTCTACGGTTTAAATAAAGAGTATTTGAAGACTTACCGTATTTCCGACTTTTATTTCTATCGCTAGTTTTTTTTTTTCTGTTTTTTTGTGTGTATATGACGAGCAGATTTCGCCTTAGGGCTATTCGTTAACGATTCAATATACAGGGTGACCCTTGGTGGCTTTCCATTGGAGGAACACGACCAGTGTAAGCTAGAGATCACAGGTAGGTCATCTATTTTGATGATTTAGTGTTTGGCGCCCATTATTTTTTTTTTTCTCAACGTCGTTGCCGGACCGACGTGACACTTACTGGTGTAACTGTGAACCGACACGCCTTCTTCGACGAGAGCTAGTTTGGCCCTGTGATTTTACATGTAACACCTCGCTATTGCGATCCCCCTGTTATGTTTTTTTTTGCTTGCTAAATTGTACCGTATCGAAGCGACGTTGTGGGCGGCGCAGCTTAATAAGTATCAGGCTGCGTAGCAAACCCTTGTGGAATTGGTCAATAATATTAACACTAACACGTCGACTAGAATCAAAACATCTGATGGAATTACAGAACCAATCAAAATAAACATTGGCATACGACAAAGGGATTCGTTGAGCCCCTTCTTATTCAATTTAATAATGGACCGTATGGTAGAATCATTAAAGGGAAAAGATTGTTACCCTATGGGAAGACACAACGTGAACATAGTATGCTACGCTGATGATGCAGTGCTCCTAGCAGACAGCGAAGATAACTTACCAAGACTTTTGCATCAATTCAACATTACCGGCAAAAAATATAATATGAACATCTCCAAAGACAAACTTAAGTGCATGGTAATATGTAAGCAGCCAGTTCGTTGTAAACTAGAAATAGACGGATCCGTCGTTCAACAGGTCATGAGCTTCGGGTATTTTGGTGTCGAGGTAACGAGTCAAAGAGACCTGCGGGCCGAGGTTCAACAACAGGCAATGAAGGCAACACAAGTAACCGGGTATCTAACACAATGGTTTGGCGGAACAAATACCTTACTAAGGAAAGTAAAGTACGAGTATACAAAGCTATGGTTAGCCCAGTACTAACATACTACACGGAGACAAGAGCAGATACCAAGAAAACTAAACAAAAAATTAGAACAGTAGAAATGAATGATTCTCAGAAAAATAGTGAATGTCACGTTACGAGATAGACAAACGAGTAGATCCGTAAGAAAAGGATGCGGAGTGCAGGATGTGGTGAAGTGGAGTAAGCGAAGAAGGAAGGAATGGAATGACCATGTCGAGAGAATGCAAACCAACAGACTAGCATATATATGCAAACATGAGAGACCAAAAGGAAAGAGACAACAAGTACGACCTGCCAAGAGATGGGGACAAAGTTGGTTTTCCTCATCCGCTGAATAGAAACAGGCCAGGCAAACAGGGGATAACCCTAGCTAAAAAAGAGGAAGAAGAAGATCCAAAACAAGTTCACAACTATAGACCCATTGCCATTCAATCAAATTTTGCAAAAATCTTAGAAATAGTTATTTACAAAGCGATTTATAACAATGTTCGCTCATATATATGGGGTTATCATAAAGTAAGGGATATACTTTAACTTATTATAACTTTTTAACAAATCAAGCTAACAACAAAAAGTAAACGAAATCTAGTTGCCTAAGGAATGGGATTTGTTGTATCTATGGAAAACAAAAGCGTTGTCATGACAGTTGTTGACACAAGTGTTAAAAGTAAATCATTCAATTTGGAGTTTATTTTCAAATTAAAACTCAAGTAAACGTAAAGTTTTAACGACTCAAACTGTAATAGCATGGACCTACGAACAAGAATTGGTTTAGTTCAGTGTTATTATGAATGCGGCAGAAATTACACAGCTGGATTACGAAGGTTTCGCACGAGAATGGGTTTGAGAGCGGGGCCCTGTCGTATGAAAGCGTACCGCAATTTGATACAAAAATTTGAAAGAACAGGTTCGGTAATTGACCTTCCAAGATCAGTAAGACCAAGCATTAGTGATGTCCAAGTTGCAGAGGTTCTTCACGAAAATCAGGACATAGCCAGAGGTAATCCACTAGCAATCAGCAGTGCAAATGCGATAGCCAAGCGATTGTAAATGCTGTACACCACGGTCTGGAAAATTTTACGCAAAATTCTAAAAATGTATCCATATAAACTCAAAATGCTGTTTGAATTAAAGGAGGCAGATTTGGCTAGTAGGTACGATTTTTCTTTGCGATTATTGGCTCAGATGGAAATTGAACCCGAATGGTTATCCCGTATTTTATGGACAGATGAGCCACATTTTTCTCTGAATGGTGGAGTCAATACTCAAAACTGTAGAATCTGGTCTGCAGAAGATCCACAAATAATTGTTCAAGAAGGTTTTCGTGACAAGAAAGTCACCGTTTGGTGCGGTTTTACAGCTGATTTTATCATTGGTCCGTATTTCTTCGAAGAGCTACAGAATGGAGAAGCCGTATCTGTAACTGTTAATGGTGAACGATACTTGCAAATGTCTTAAGAGATTATGTTATTCCACAGCTGCAAGACGAGCACCACAGAATTGAAAACATGATTTTTATGCAGGATGGAGCACCTCCGCACATTTTCCGACCAGCTAAAGAATTTTTAACTAACGTTTTTCAAGATCGCGTTTTAAGCAGACATTTTGCAAATTCATGGCCACCAAGATCACCTGATCTTAACCCAGCGGACTACTGGCTGTGGGGTCATTTAAAAAATTTAGTGTTTAGAAGAAGACCAACAACGCTCCAAGAATTAAAAGACTACGGAGCAAATTGGTGCAATTCAACCAGAAATGTTAAGAAATGCAGTGTACAATTTAGAGGAACGGTTGCTGATTTTACAAGATCAAAATGGAGGACATATTGAACATTTGCGGTAACTGGGTGTGGGCATACAAAATCCCATTATTTAAACAATTAAATTTCGTTTAGTTTTTGATATTAACTTAATTTGTTAAAAAGTTATAATAAGTTAAAGTATATCCCTTACTTTATAACAACCTGTATATCTCCATATCAGCATGGTTTCTTACCTGGTAGGTCTACAGTGACTAACCTAGTCACACTTACACAATCTATATCAGAGCGTTTGGATGGTCGCAACCAAGTTGATGTCATCTACATTGACTTTTCGAGTGCTTTTGACATGGTTGACTATGGAATTCTACTTAGAAAATTGTCTTCCTTTGGAATAAGCTCTTCTTTCATACATTTGATGCAGTCCTACTTGCACAATAGGATCAATTATGTTTTTTATTCAGGTTATGCGTCTAGGACGTATATCTCTTGCTCGGGTGTACCACAGGGATCTAACTTGCGTCCACTTCTTTTTATTCTTTTCAGTGATGATCTGTTAACCTCTCTTCCCCTGTTTGGTGTTATGCTTATGATTTGAAAATTTACTCTAATATTTCTTCGCACGATGATTCACTATTATTGCAAAAATATATAGACTTAGAAACATTATTGATAAAATATAGTAAACTAATAACAAAATGATGACAAGCAAAGCAACATCACCACATGGCATACCTGTGTGACAAGCGAGCGACAAAACAGAGACAAATGAAAACGCAAAATTGTGTAATTAAAAGTGAAAATGTAAACTGTTGGGCATTTTATCGCCGTTACCATTCGTATAGCTTTTTCCATTAGAAGATCCTTGATCTATCAGGGAAGATATCTAAAATCAGCAGATGGCAAAACATTCTAGCTTTTGTGTTAAATGATACACGAATGAAAAACAAGAGAAAAACGATAACGTAGAATTGCGTACATTAAAAGCGACAATGTAACTATTAGATATAGAGCAGCATATGTTTGCAACTTGTTAGTTTTATTCACATCATTAGATTACAATTTTAATTTAAATTTACGCAATTTACATAATCATTTTTCATTTGTATTGTCACCCGTCTATTCCGTTACTGATGTACGTATGATTTAAATTTTCTGTCAATTAGGTGAAGTACTGAAATTTATCTTTTGTTCGCGAACTATTTATTTGCATGTAACGTAATTGTATGTCGTGTTACTTCTTTGTCTTTAAGATGAAGAAGCCGCACAGAACCTTCACCGAATTCAATGAATCTTGGCAATTATAAAGATTGAAGGTATTAGTTCTATACTGTGACAGCTAGATTGATTAACAGAGAATTTCAACTACGAGTACAGTATTCCCGTTAACTTCTCTGTATTTCTCTCTATCTTTCACGTAAGCACCTATATACACTTTTATTGCGTCTTTATCGCTGACAGTCAAACTGTTCACCTTAATCGGTTTCCACCAGCGTCTGTGTTAGAATTAGTACCCTTATTTGTCACACGAGGACGGTCATAATATTTCCAACGACTTTTTTCGCGCGTCGACGATATGGAGGTCTCTTTCCAGTTAAGTAATTTTATTGTATGTTTGGTCGAACGTGATCGCTCAGGAAATGGAATGAAAAAGAATCCGGAGAAAAAGACACGAGGCGTGTCCGGAATTAATGGTGGACATGCACGATTAATTGAACTTTTTGTCGGTTCAATATTAGTTTTGGTGTTGGAATGGAAAATATTCTATAAAAGACTTTCCTTTTTAGGGTTTTTATTTTTCTCGTTTAATTAAATGTTCTACCTTTTAGTATTGTTTGTTATGTATCTTCGTGATAATGACAAACAAACTGGATTAAATCAACATAAATATATATTGTGTTCTGATATAAAGTAAGTTAGATCGATTCCACATGATCTACTAATAGGGTTTCACTTTCGGCGAATATTCAAGGGTTAATAACAATAGTTTCATATACCAGTCTTTATAAATTACCCGTACAGCTCACTTCCTGATTTGATAAATGCATGTTCTAAATAAGAGAGTGTGTCTGACAACATGCACATTGCAAAAGAGAACAAATCCCGAACAACGGCGACTCAAATAATTCAACTATGGACCTACTAATTACAACTTTATGCTTTTGCACTGATAATTAATTTAATTAAGTTAAATAATTTTAAAAATTTACCTACTAGTGAGTTTCGAACCCATGACCTCCCGATCTTTAGTGTGGTGCGCTTTCCGCCCCGCCCATATAATTTTGCGACAATACCAAACTTCATATTTAGGAGTATAATCTTTCTCTTGAAATCTGATTACATTTTCAGTATAATCGGTAAACCGGAAGAAGTTTACTTCAGTCAAAAAATCAAAATACACCAATAGCTCGTCAACTACAAAGTTTGGACAAATTTATAAAAAAAACAAGAATATTACAAAGTGAATTTTAGAAAATTTTTATAAAAAAGTCTAATATCTTGCTAATTTTTTATACTATACAGATTTATCTGGAATACGAAAGAATTTAGAGCTCGAGTTGAAATAATTTTTATATTTAATGAGTATCAAAATTCGGACCGGTAGTAACACTTTTACTCTTATCGAGTTTCTTGCGAATATATCGCAAATTATGCATTTTATACAGATTTATTAAGAATACAAAAGTATTTAGAGCGCGAGTTGAAACTATTTTTGTATATAAAAAAAAAAATTCAAAATTCGGACCGGAGGTAACACTCACTCAGAGGTTTATTTTCTTAAGAATTTAAAACTTAATTTGGAACAACAGTTGTATATATATTTCGGAACGCACATACGTATAAGAAAGTCGCGTGGTGCCCATACTTCATCTTTTTAGTTTAATGTACGTAGCATAGAAAAGTATTGTGATGATGAAAATATTCAACCTCACGTTTTGAAGTCCCCTGTCACCGAAAAAGTAATATTTGCAAAAATCTCTCTCTCTCTCTCTCTCTCTCTCTCCCTCTCCCTCTCTGTGAATTGTAAGAAAATTCAAAATTCGAACCGAAAGCAAGACTTTTACTCAGAGGTTTATTTTATTAAAATACAGAATTTTAAACTTAGTTTGAAACAACTTTTGTATACACATTTCGGAACGCACTTGCGTATAAACAAAGTCATGTGGTGCACACACTTCATTCTTTTACTTCCCTATAGGAAGTATTGTGAAGATGAAAATTTTCGACCGAGATTTTTCCAGATGTCCACTTTTTTAAGACCCCTGATTCTGAAAAAGTGGTTTTTGCAAACATCTCTCTCTCTCTCTCTCTCTCTCTCTCTCTCTTTCTCCCTCCCTCTATCTGCCTGTCTGTGACCACAATAGCGGCCAAACACCAACAGGCACCAATAGCAAACTTCATATCTATGATTATAATCTTCCTCTTGAGATCTGATTAGATTTTCAGTAAAATCGGTAGACCTGAAGTAGTAAAGTTCAATAAAGAACTTAAAATTTACTAATATCTTGTCAACTGCTAAGTTTAGACAAATTTCTCAAGAATACAAATGTATTAAAAAGTGAATTTTAGAAAGATGTTAGGTGTCGATTTAGAAATTCCTACCGGAAGTAAATGTTTTGCCTTATCGAAAAACGGTTTTTTGCAAATATCTCGCCAATTATGCATTTTATACAAATGCGAAAGTATCTAGAAAGTATGAAACTGGGCATATAATTTATATTACATATTTCTTGTAAAAAAGGAATACATTTGTTGTATTTGATTCAGTAATCAATTCAATGAGCAAAGTTCAATTTTCCTTATACAGTAAAAAATTAAAATTTATTTCATTCACGTTGACAATTCCGTATCTATTTTGTACATAATCTAGAAATTTTAACAAAAAATCTACTTCAATGCCAAATATATTTGTCGGAGCTAAACTTACTTACTTAAGAATTGTAAGATTTATAAAATCTAATACTTTAGGCATGCCATTCACAACACTGCACTATTTAGCTTCACAATGTAAATAATTTTACAGGTTTTTCTGCATTAAGCTTAGCCTAGTTTTTAGTGCAGGGCCGGTTTTTGCAACCCTGATTAAAATACTCTATAATTATAATACAATTATTTGTGCACAATATCTTTAATTTGCTTATCTTACTTTTCTAGTAACTTTCTTTAAAATTATGTGTTACGTTGGTGGTGGATTCGTTAATGGGAAAAGCGTACAAAAAACGCTCACTAAGTGTACGTAGAATTTTTCCGCTGAACACCGCTCCGCAACACGTTCAGAGTGAGCGTACATCCTCTGAATCACTGAACTGTTGCGCAACTGTTGGGTCTGCTGAATGTGACCAATGACAACCTTCTATGGCCCCTATATGTTCTGTTTAGACGTATACCGGCAAAATTGGGAGGTCATGGCGAAAAAGGATTTGTATAAGCCTTTTCAAAAAGGTTTGATACATACCTTATCATACGGAGATAAATACTGGCTTGATAATAAGGTAGTTCGACCTCTAAAAGTATTCGAACTCTAGGTATATTGTTCTTTTTGTTATAAGCAATGTAACGTAGTAATAAAATTCATATAAAATTTACTATGTGTGGCTGTACATTGCTTCGATGTAGACAATAATTCTGGGATATAAGAATACTAGGTTGTCCAATTTATTATTATTACATGTTTTATGCATGTATCGCACACATAGAAAAGTGAAAACTTGAAAACTCACTGATCGCTTACTGAAGGTGATAGTTGTACATATATGCTTGGACATTGTACTGAAGAGTGAATTAATTATATTCTTGCATGTTGAGGTGATTAATTTTGTTACTATGTCACATATTATTGTATATGACCTATACAGAGATGTTTTTCTTTCTGCTCATAACCACAATTTATACAACTTGTGACAGGTATATTTCTTCAATATGGTCCTTTTTTGTCTATGGTATGCATATTATTATGATATTTCTTCATTGGTTTAAGTGAAGCATGTAGTTATTTACGAACCAAGTGCGGGAAGACTGTTTTCCCGCATGAGCTCACATTGTAAGCACGAGCGACCGCAGGAAGCGAGTGCTTTTAATTGCGCGAATGCGTGAAAGATGTCTTCACGCAAGTGGCTTGTACATTATTTTTTGTACGAACATTAAATTAAAAAAATATTATTGATTAATGTCATTAGTATCATACCTAACCTAAGATAGATTACCTAATTACTTTAAGCATTTCATGTACGTAACTATTAGGTACTCACCTTTCCCTAAAATTAAGTTATTATATTCTTACACATGGCAAACATGAGGTATTTATTCTTATATTTATAAATTTATAGTACATTTATTGCGTTTTCTTTGGTTCAATTACAATTTATTATATGAACTGCCAATATGAATGTCAATAATAGATGGTGCTTGAATGCCGCTTAAAATGTCGTCAAATAGATGGTATTACTAGGGATTAGCAGTCGGGGTACATTGCCCTTGTAATAGTACGGTCCTTTAAAATAGAATTAAAATTAATAAAATGCCCCAAAGTAGGGTGTTCAGCAATAATAATATAAATTTAAAGAATATAAGTAAAATGACTCAAATAAATAAAATGACTTATTGAATGCTCCGCGTAATCTAGCTCAGTTAAATGGTTCGGTTTCGCACAAAAACTCTTAATTTCAGGTCAGTTCAGGTATTAAAACACTAAAGTAAATTGTTCGGCACGTACTATTACTTCTATTTTATATTTCAAATTTCTTAGAGTGAGGTAGACAAATAACACGCAAAAGGATATTTAAATATTATTAATATATTGATAAAAAAAAACACCATCAACACAGATCAAGTTACAAATAAAGGTTATAGCAACAAAATACAATTCAAAAGGTACAACACGATACAAATTATGCATTAAATTACAACATGGCACATATAATAAACGACAATGCAATGACGCTTTATCTCTACAGTATATCATGGATTTAATTAAATGCTAATTCAATTGTTTTAAAAAGAAACATGCATGATATAGGCCTTTAATTCAAATTATGTTGGGTACCTTATACTGCAATGACGCTTGAAACAGTGTTTTCATGGGCAGCTTTCCCCAAAGTAGACCGAAATCGTCGTCTTCTTTTGTCTGGAGATACGGCACACACTTAATTATTAATAGCACTTTTACTTTACTTGACCCACTATTTGTTTTATTAAAACTTATAACAGTTTTCTCACCAGGCTTTTTCCCTTACTTTTTTACTAGTGCGTAGAATTACTGGCATTCGCACTGTTAGCCTGTGAGAAGCGTTCCCTTTTGTTGGGTGCGGTCTAGTGTTATTCTACACGACCGGCGAACCTCTTCATGCGTCCGTTAGGGAACGTCTTCCGTCTTTTCGGGCTCGGGAACGTCTTCCGTCTTTACGGGCTCGGGAACGTCTTCCGTCTTTACGGGCTCGGGAACGTCTGTCTCTGCCTCTTCTTGCTCAAGGCATCGCTACACCGTATTCGTTCAGGGAATCCCCCGATCCACTTATGTACTTTACCTCTATTCAAAAACTCTCTCTGTGAGAACATGCACTCGCAAAATATGTAGCGTTCAAGGTTGTCCACGTGTTGATTTTACACAAACCATTTCTTGTTTTATGTCGCATAACTTGCTGACTGGCGCCGATATCATTGTCGCCACTTATGTTTTTACATTGATATACCTCCGCACTATTTCTTTCTTACATATACAGAATTTACATAGAAACATTTTACACAGGAATATAATAATTTAATACAAATAAATGAATAATACATGTTTCCTGATCTGTGTTGATTCATTATTTACCTTAATATAAATATTTTGGATGTTATATTAAATTTATATCTTATTTACTATATACAGGGCCTACCGTTACAGATACCCCCCTTTGCCTTTTCTGACAGGCTGATAAGTCTAAATGAAAAGCAAATAATGGTAACGTGTACATAATAAAATATAAAAAGCTAAAACAAAAAAATATTTAAACTACATATAACTCTGGTTGGCTAAATGAATAATAATAATTTGATAGTAATATGTATTTTATATTTACAGACTAATTTTCTATACCACCCTAATCTCTGTTGGATCTTTTGGCGGTTTTTTATACTTTCTCAAATGCATAATGTTTTGGGTGCATTTGTATTTGGCGATTGGGTCCCCTAACCAATAAGCCTTTTCACTTATTCTGCGTAAAATTTCATAAGTTCCATTATACACATGAAAAAACTTGTTTATTTCCTTGGTTAGTGCAGACGAATAGTTGTGATTTTTCACTAACACCTGATTACCCATTCTACCTCGATCTTCTTGCGCAATGATGTCAAGAAGGTTGTCCGGCTTTTTTCTACTTTTGGGATCATTTCTAAGTGCCAATAGAAAATCTCTATCATATATTTTCTTGAATACCTCACATTTTCCCGGTTTATCGGAGAATATGTCTTCATAGTCGGATATTACCTGTTCCACCCTATTTACCAGATTGCATTCTGTTGTACCCATTGTTAGTGGGTTGACTTTTGCAGTTTCGCAGCTTGACTCAAACAAGCTGGGAGCTATTGATGGTGGTTCTCCTATTTCGGGTAATACTTCACTAGATTCCTTGTCTTTATCCTTTTCAATACAGATCTGGACCTTGGGTTTAATTGGAGAATCTTGTGGAGAATCCTCGAGGTCTTTCTTGTCGTGCTTAAGACAGTGGCTTCGGTTGAGGAGGAGAGGTAGCTGCTGCATATATTGTTTCCAGGCCTCTAATTGGGTGGTCCTGCTCGGTTTGTATTTTCGTGGATTCGGTTCTCTTACAGGCTCCCTCATTTTCATATGCAGAAGGCGAGGAGCGTTTGCTTCTGCATTTATTCGTTTCCCGAATCGACACTCGGTGGTGGACTCCGTCGTCCTCGGTTGCTATAATGACCTCTTCCTCTATAGTGACCTCTGTTTTGGTGGATCATTTGCACGTCCCTGCGATCATCACGTCTATCATGGTTTCGTGAAGAAGGCCCCTCTCGATTTTGGATCCCCTCGACTATGCTTATTAGCTCGGGTATTGTCTTGGCTTTTGCTGATAGTAGAATACTTTCCACTTCATAGGAGAAATGTTTACGTATTGCTTCTATGAATAATTCTGCGCCAATTGGTGGATCCACATATTGTGTCTTATTCACCCAATACCATACATGCTGAGTCATGGTCCCGAATTTCGCATTATAGGTCCTGGGCCTCAATAATTCCATCCAAATTCTTTTTTGTTCGCTTTCGGACCAATACATCTTCAGCAGTTCTTGTTGGAAATTTTCTATATTGTCCCATTGATGTTTCACTGCATTGCCCCCTACTCGTGCATCACCTTCCAATTGACCTATTGCAAAATCGAGCTTCTTTCTTTCGGGTATTGTTCCAAATTCGAAATGTCTCCTTAGTGCTTCCAGGAATTCCTTTGGGTGAAGCCCTCTTTTATCCCCATTGAACATAGGTACTTTCTTTTCTTCTATTATTCTTTCTATGCTTACTGGCGCTATTTTCTTTAAACATTCAATTTCCTGTTCGACTTCTTGAATGGTCTTCGCTACCTCCTTCTTAGTGTTTTCCATTTCCTGTTCAACTTCTTGTCTGGTCTTCACGACTTCCTTTTTGGTGGTTTCAATTTCCATGTTAGTTTTTTCAACATCTTTATTTACTTGCTCAATTTTCTGATTGACTTCGTGTCTTCTTTCTGCTTTTTCCTCCTCTAATTTTCTTTCGAATTCATATGCTTGATGCTGGACCTTCTCGTCGACTGCTTTCAATTCGGTTTCTGTTTTTTCCTTGAAATCATCGATTTCCTTTCTTAGTTGTCCTTGGCTCTTTGTTATTTTTTCATACATCTGGTAATTGGCTTCTTGGATGTCTTTTTTTAATCCCTCGAATTTTTCATCACTATCTTTCTTTAATCCCTCGAATTTTTCATCACTATCTTTCTTTAATCCCTTGAATTTTTCATCACTATCTTTTTTTAACGTTTCCATATTTATATCTATTTTTTCACTCATCTTACTCATAAAGTCAAAAAGTGCCTGCATATCTCCTACTCCTTTGGGCGTCGCTTCCTTTTCGACCACGTTTTCGTCCGGGGTTTTATATCCGGATGCTCCTTGGTGTGTGTTTCCACTTTCATTATCTACATCTGAGTTTCCCATGATTATTTCCTTTTCTCCTATCATTTTACCACTTCTTAAATGCATTCATTTCAATTCCTTCTTTAATATTCTTCCAACTTTATTTCCTTTGGAGGCTATGTTTATTTTATACTACGGTGGCTTTATTTAAACAACGATAAGGCAAAAAAAAAACAACTAAATAAAAATTTGACAACAACGCTATAAAAGAAAATTCTTTTTCGTTCAAATTTTACTCCCTTTTGCCTTTAAAAGCTCCGCTAATTGTATAAAATGTTTATTTATTTAATTCCAGTGACCCCCCAACCAGGTGTACCTATTCCTTTGGATCACCCTGTATAATACGTATTATTGTACCGTATACCTTATATGCTATGCGCCCTGAAAATGTTTACACAACTTTTGTAACACCCTGTATATCAAAAAAATATATATATAAATTGTCTACCTTTAATTCAAATTTAAATTGCGCTTTTATTTAAAAATTAAAATTTTGTTCAAAAGAATTTAAAATTAACGTGAAAATATTTCTAAATATTTGATAAAGCTTTGTTTCTACCAAATTCCTCCACACAAATTTGAAATAAATTGAAAATTTAGTGTCTTTTCGAGCCCACCGGCTGGCGCGCCATATGTAATAGTACGGTCCTTTAAAATAGAATTAAAATTAATAAAATGCCCCAAAGTAGGGTGTTCAGCAATAATAATATAAATTTAAAGAATATAAGTAAAATGACTCAAATAAATAAAATGACTTATTGAATGCTCCGCGTAATCTAGCTCAGTTAAATGGTTCGGTTTCGCACAAAAACTCTTAATTTCAGGTCAGTTCAGGTATTAAAACACTAAAGTAAATTGTTCGGCACGTACTATTACTTCTATTTTATATTTAAAATTTCTTAGAGTGAGGTAGACAAATAACACGCAAAAGGATATTTAAATATTATTAATATATTGATAAAAAAAAACACCATCAACACAGATCAAGTTACAAATAAAGGTTATAGCAACAAAATACAATTCAAAAGGTACAACACGATACAAATTATGCATTAAATTACAACATGGCACATATAATAAACGACAATGCAATGACGCTTTATCTCTACAGTATATCATGGATTTAATTAAATGCTAATTCAATTGTTTTAAAAAGAAACATGCATGATATAGGCCTTTAATTCAAATTATGTTGGGTACCTTATACTGCAATGACGCTTGAAACAGTGTTTTCATGGGCAGCTTTCCCCAAAGTAGACCGAAATCGTCGTCTTCTTTTGTCTGGAGATACGGCACACACTTAATTATTAATAGCACTTTTACTTTACTTGACCCACTATTTGTTTTATTAAAACTTATAACAGTTTTCTCACCAGGCTTTTTCCCTTACTTTTTTACTAGTGCGTAGAATTACTGGCATTCGCACTGTTAGCCTGTGAGAAGCGTTCCCTTTTGTTGGGTGCGGTCTAGTGTTATTCTACACGACCGGCGAACCTCTTCATGCGTCCGTTAGGGAACGTCTTCCGTCTTTTCGGGCTCGGGAACGTCTTCCGTCTTTACGGGCTCGGGAACGTCTTCCGTCTTTACGGGCTCGGGAACGTCTGTCTCTGCCTCTTCTTGCTCAAGGCATCGCTACACCGTATTCGTTCAGGGAATCCCCCGATCCACTTATGTACTTTACCTCTATTCAAAAACTCTCTCTGTGAGAACATGCACTCGCAAAATATGTAGCGTTCAAGGTTGTCCACGTGTTGATTTTACACAAACCATTTCTTGTTTTATGTCGCATAACTTGCTGACTGGCGCCGATATCATTGTCGCCACTTATGTTTTTACATTGATATACCTCCGCACTATTTCTTTCTTACATACCGTAAGCGTCAAATTTTAATTTCGGTTTGCACTTCTATCATATGCAGAAGTTGATTTTATCATATACAACGATGCCTGCTTGCTAACAGTAGAGGGAGAGCAACGGAGTGGCGGGCGACCCCCACGCCTTACAAATGTCCAGTGTGGCAGCCTCGCTTATGTCTATCTTTAGTTTAATTCGTCGCGCTCTTTTCCTCTTACCACTTTCCTATCAGAAATTAAAATATGTCGACCTCGGTATACAGAATTTACATAGAAACATTTTACACAGGAATATAATAATTTAATACAAAT
The DNA here is from genome assembly GCA_963170755.1 of Amphimallon solstitiale. Taxonomy (NCBI): domain Eukaryota; kingdom Metazoa; phylum Arthropoda; class Insecta; order Coleoptera; family Scarabaeidae; genus Amphimallon; species Amphimallon solstitiale. The sequence goes on from OY720679.1 coordinate 20,288,184, forward strand.
AAATGAATAATACATGTTTCCTGATCTGTGTTGATTCATTATTTACCTTAATATAAATATTTTGGATGTTATATTAAATTTATATCTTATTTATTATATACAGGGCCTACCGTTACACCCTGTAATATTGCTTCTGGAGAAGATGAAATGAATTTACTATTACTAGGTAAGGATAGAGGTACAAGTACTTAGCAAGTAAAAGTAAATTCATCTTATCCAAAAGCAATATGTCAGGGAAATGTAGCTCTGACTGCCGTCCACTGGTTATTACAAACTGAGTCAAAAATAGTTTTGTAATCTTTGTAAATGTTAATAAAACTAACAGAAATAGTAGATATAGTTTTCGTGTTTGAAGTTAGGCTCCTCTTGATATTAGCCGGTTTGACTCAAAACCTAATTTGCTCTTCCGGTTATAACTAAAAGCTTATGGAGACGATACTTTTAACCATTTAGGTACAGACTTTGTTTTAGAAGACACACAAGCGGAAAGAAAGAGATCATTGGAAAACTCATTTTTATGTGTTTGTACATGCAAAAATCTCGAGATCCAATACTTTCACAAAATACTTTCCAATAACAGTACATATTGCCGTGGTCCTTGCATATTTAAAAATCAGAATTTTATTAAGAATTAGTTTAAGTGTTAGAAAGAAAAGAAATCGCAATATCAAACTTGTTTATATTAAAATTTTAACATCATGCAATACAAATAACACAAGGGTATAAAGGGTTGCATATTTTTAAATATGGGGGATTCAAATATCAAATGAACAATTTAGGGAAAGACTTTTTAATAAGCAAACGGTTCGAAGTGTTGACGTTTGGTGGATGAACTGTCAAAGACAATATGTGCGTGTGTGTTAGTGTGACAACGACAACTTGCAGAAAATGACCAGCAGAGATTTCACCGAAGATGCTTCAATACCAACCTAAAGTTTAGTTAGAAAGAGGGCGCAATGAATGCCGTTGTTCTTTTGTTTCTTGTATAAAATTCGAAAGCAGGAATGAACATGAATTAATTCTTATTTCGACTTCCAAGGATAAAGATAATTTTTGCAAAGCTAACAAAGAATTTATACCTAGGGTTGAATACATTACGATTAAACGCATAATTATTTAGTTTGTATTAGTATAAAATTTCAATTTTTATTTTCATTTTATTTAGAGTAATTTTCTTTTGATAATTTTATATTTGAATATGGAGATGTCTAAGCCAGAGTTTGAAGAAATATTTGATGAAACAAAGTAAGTTGTTCAATTGTAAAGGATTATTAATGCTGCAATGAATTTCTAAGAATACAACGTGAAAATGTGTATTCTAGTATAACGTTGTGCAGTAAGAGTTAAATAGATATTATCCTGTTAAATAATAATTCATTACTTTATTTTTTATAACACAGCAGGATCATTAATGGTGTTGGGTGTGAGGAGAATACAACGTGCGAATATTTATTCTCAAATACATTATCAGGCATCACTAATTCTCGCATTTTATCATTGATTTAAAATTTCAAAATATAATAATATATTTAAAAAAGGGATGTTTCTGTGTGGCAGGTGCTGAAACGCTAGCAACAATACGTGCGAATGGTTGCGGCTAGTGATCAATTCAGGCTAATCTTCGAACATTAACCATTGCGAACTTCTAGATTATCAGGGCATTACGTGCAAATATAATGTTTCTGGTAAAATAGAATTAGCTCAATATTAACAGATTACTTATTGGGAATCAAGCTTTTCGTTGTTTAAAACAGGATAAATATCTCATGACTATCATTATAAAAATATATATTCTACAAAACATTATAACCGAAAGATGGTAGAAATGTTTTCTTTCAATTACGTGTATTATAAATTTTAATGTGGATATAGTATAGAGATGGTATCTATAATTGATATTCTAATAAAAATATACAAATATGATTTTTATATAGACTTAGACTTTTCTTTAATAATAAAAAAAAAAATATAACCTTATCCCAGAATAATACTAAGCAAGAGATTTACCACAAGACAAAGGGGCTTAATACACTGCTAGAACTCACAAGTACTTACGAAGTAGGTGCTATTGAGAAATAAGTTCCTACATCGAATATAAAATTATATTAACTATTACCATTCAGTAAAAATCATTGAACCTACAGCATAAATAATATAGTGTCCAACGTGTGTCTATGGTCATTATTTTAATAATAAATATACTGCACTGAGCTACCACAGCAATATGAACATTCAGTATATTTACTTATAAAACAAATAATGTCAAAATATTCAGTAAATATAATAGACAGAAACGCAAACAATTAATTAAGTATTTAATTGCCAATTACAATCTATTTGGCACATAACTGATAAATAATACAGTCATGGACTTTTAATACCACATAAATAATCTCTTTTCTATGTTGACTTGTGCAATCATAAAAGGCGTAATTGATTTCCATGATTTTCAAAATACAACATCAATACATATTTTATCTATAAATTTCAGTTAGGAATTCTTTTCTATTGTCTTCTGTTGTTTAATATCTATTTGTCTTTTGATATAATCAATGATTATTAATATAGTTACTCATATGAGTATTAATCATTTTAATCACCTTCTGTTAGACTATGTTCAAGTACTCTGTCGTTGATTCTAGATAATATAATTTCAGCTATATTTTTGCCGAGTTTTAACAAAATACGGAAATTTTATTTAGTTCATTATTTAGAAAATATTCAGCAGAGGTGACTCCGGATTCATGATGATATATGATTCTACTAAATTTTGTCATACCTGTTGGGATCTTTGTACATGTGTATTTTATAAGAGTGAATTATTAAAGCATATCTTCTGCGGCGTTGGGTTAATATCTCATATTATATCAATACCTTACTGTTGGATTATATTTCGGTGGTGAAATTAAATACATTAAAATTATTTAGAAACGTAAGTACATTGAAATACATATATGTTATTTATTGTAAAAAAAGAATTTATCGATATTACAAAAATTATTTAATCTAATAAACAAAATCATTTTCTGTTTACCTGTGGATAATCCCCAAACTTTGTCTGATAATCGAACACGTAAAGATAAGAATTTCTATGTTCAGCAGAATGTAAATCCGCTGTATGGACAACTGGAGCTACGTACTGCGCATCAGATAACGCCTCTAAAGTTTCGTCTCTGATGTTGATGGGATGTTGAACCGGCCTTTCCCAGTCCGTGTACTCGTTAACTATAGTGGCCAAGATTTCACTCAGATGGTAACTGTACGTATTGCGAACGAAAGTCCTCAATATCTTCGATCGTCGATCCGCCTCTATACCGTATTGGACGTCCTCTCCGTTAAATGCGAAGTAGGCCTCGGCTTTTACGACGCCGAGCATCAAATCATATCTGGATAACTTTGATACCACCGACTTTCTCAATAACACGTTGTTGAGAATGTTAATGGCATTCTGGGGTTCATTTCTTTGGGGTTTACCGTTATCGTATTCGTTGTAGTGAGGATTGTCACCTGAAACAACAATAAGATAATATACAACGCGCATCAAAATTTATAGAATTACTTCAAGTAAATATTTCTGTACTTTATTAGCAAAAATAGTTTTTGTCAAGAGAATTTTATTGTAAACCGGGAATATGTAAACAGAAAATATCATGATGGTAATTTCCCTATCTACAGTATATATATATATATATATATATATATATATATACAGCAAGAGCGCGCGAGGTATGATCACCCGATGGTATACGTAAACTCGCATCTAAACGTGGTCCGATAATACATATTAGAGTTACGGAACAACATACTAGCATTGCCTGCTCATAATCGAACTCATAGTGATCTGATTATTTTTTCGCAGATTGACAAAAAGAACAAATTAAATTTTCTCTTTAAGTGATGACGATTGCTTAGATAACTAAGTCGATAATAACGCGAAGATTGTAATACTTATAATAATGTAGTTGTGTAAAAAGTTATAGCAGTACAACTGGGTTTTAGAATGAAATAAAAACAACCCGCCTGAAACATCTGCAGAATAAACTAAGATGTCTAGAGAAAAATAAATAAATAGAAATTTCATGGTAAAAAAAAACTATAAATAAGTATAACAGAAACACCATAAAATAACACAAAAACCTACGTGCATTCCTCTTTGCAGCCAGTACGCAACTGATGTAAATATCTATATCTGGCGAACACAGCTGGCGGAGATCAATTTTCCGAATATACGTCGGAAGAATATCGACTGGCATTGGGTGATCATACCTCGCGCGCTCAAGCTGTATATATATATTTTATTTAATGCTAATGTAATTAGTTCATTAAGGACATCGACACAGTCAATAAAAATAAAGCAATAAAAAATAATGACAAGAAACATAAATCAACAAAAGTGGAAATCTTACACATTTTCTGTGGACGCAGCATACCGTTATTTTTAACAATATATTAATAGCATTTAATAAGTACTTTTTTATTCTAATAGCTGTGATTTATTTAGCTAATCACATATATGCGTATTATGATTCCTAGTTTCGAGCAACTCATGCGTGTCAGCTGCAATTAGTCAGCGCTGGAGTTCATTCCGTTCTAATTCTGAAGGGTACTGTCGTTTCAAACAAAAAAATGAGGTGTGGCCACCACACGACTTTCTTATACGTATGAGCGTATCAAATTATAGAATTTTAAGACCTTTTTTACAAAAATTATTCAAAATCTTATTCTAAGTACTTCTATTCTCTTAATAAATCTCTATAGAATGCATACTTTGCAAGATATTATCAAAAAAGTGCTCCTCGCTAAGAGTAAAAGTGCTACTTCCGGTCCGAATTTTGAAATTTCATATGTACAAAAAATATTGCAAATCCAAATTTAAATACTTTTGTACTCTTGATAAATTTATATAGAATGCATAACTTACGACATATTTGCAAAAAATCGCTATTCGATAAGAGTAAAAGTGGTACTTCCAGTCTGAATTTTGAAATTTTTTTTATACAAAAGATATTGAAAATTATGTTGCTTGTACTTGTCTAAAAACCATGACTTGCGAAATATTCGCAAAAAAACTGATTTTCGATAAGAGTAAAAAACCTACTTCCGGTAGGAATTTCGAAAAACTTTTTAAATAAAATTATTCTCAATTTTAATTTTAAGTATATATGAATTCTTTATAAATTTGTTTAAACATAGTAGTTGACGAAATATTGGCAAAATTCGTTTTTTTCGCTGAAGTAAACTGCTACTTCCGGTCTACCGATTTTACTGAAAAACTAATCAGATCTCAAGAGGGAGATTATACACGTAAATACAAAATTTGGAATTGACATCTACAGCGGTTTTACCGTTATCGTGGTCACACACACATAGAGAGAGAGACGGGGAGAGAGCGAGATTTTTTAAAAACCACTTTTTTGGTATCAGGGGACTTCAAAACGTGGACATCTGCAAAAATCTCGAGGTCGAAAATTTTCATCACGTATAAGAAAGTAAAAACTATTTCACTTGCATACCTAGACTTCTTGTATAACTCATTTGGAGCTGTGCCGTTATCGATATATATGGAATAGAAGCGAGAAGTAATTATTTTTATTGTTTGATTGATTTTAATTCGAAAAAAATAGCCAATGTTTTAATCTAGATAAATTAATTAATGTGATTCAGCTAGTTTAATTCGGCAAGCTCTTGTTTTTATTTAGTCCTTGTGGATACTTTATTTAATACTTAATTTCTAATTGTTATTTCATTCTAAGTGTCTAGCTTTTACTCCCGTTATCCGATTAGTCCGTTCAAGCGGGAAAGTGAAGAATATATTGACGGGATCTACCTTATGGCGTTGTTAATTTACCAGCATTCTGTTGATAATCCACCTCTGCTGGACAGAAATTTCGTTGGATTCTTCAAGGAATTTCGTTAACTGGGTTAACATTTGCAGATGTTAGGTATATTGTGTGCGTTCGCACAATTTAGAGAATTTTTTCATCTCAGAGTTCATTATAGCATAGATTACTTCTTGTTTGTATATTTAATTACATAATTTATATGAATTATGGTTACTAAAATGCTATTTTAATAATCGTAACAGAAATTACAGTAACCGATAAAAAATATATTTGATAATATAGATAGACAGATAGATAGACTTTTTTATTCCATTATGCAAAGCGTAGAACATGTCAACATACAAATACAAACATGAATGTAATGTATATATAAAATATTAATTATACTAAGTAGTAACAAAATTAAAACAAAATAACAAACGCTTGTTTTAGTGCCCCAAATTAAGCTGCACCGGTTTTGAAAAAAAATCTTTAACATTATACAAAGCTTCACCTATTAAGCTAGTCATCCACTGCATACGAGGCTGTGCTGTACTGTACTGTGCTATGCCGTACAAGCTTGTTTAAAGACGTGGTGGGACCGTCCACTGCTGCTGTGTATTTGTAGGCGAATTTGCTCTTACGTCATGCTTTCAAGTATAGGAGTAAAACAAAATTTGATGAAGTTGACAGGAGTGACAGAATTTTATAATTTTTCTCGTCCAAAAAAAGTAAATATCCCCCCTAATCACTTCAAGAAACGCGCCCATTTCGCTGAATGTATAAAAAGCACCGCACACCGCTCGGTTAAAATCGGTCACGGTGCGAAGTCAAGCTGACTCAGCACCGCACCGCTTCCTTACTCTGCACAGCCTCGCATACAGTGGACGCCAGGCTTTAGGTATTGTTTTAGTTTATGTCTATATTGATTAAAACCTAAATCTCTGATTGTGGATGGAATGTGATTATAAATTTTGACATATTGGTATATAAATTTTTTTTGTAATTTAGTGGACTGCATTTTAGGTGCCATTAAAATGGCATTTTTTAACCCTCTTGTTTCATGAGTATGATTAATTTCATATTTTTTAAAAAACTCATTGTAGTGCAATTTCACAAATAGAGCACTCTCTAAAACAAATATAGATGACAAAGTAAGTAGTCCGTTCTTTATAAATATGTTTTTACAAGAGTCTCTAGGATGTAGATTAAATAATGTTCTTATACAGGCCTTTTGTAGAAGGAAGAGTCTTTCTACTCCCACTGCATTGCCCCAAAACAAGATGTCCTACTGAAGCGCTGAGTAAACGTACGCGTAATAAACACTCATCGCGGCCCCTGCACTGACATTGCGCACAATAATTCGCAAAGTATAATTGCACTGACACAGCCTTTTGGCCAACCCATCAATATGCCGTTTCTAGGACAACGATAGATCAATCTTCATACCTAGAAAAGTAGCACAGTCGGAACAGGTACATAAGTGCTTGTCCCTCATTATCCACTTGAAAATTTCTGTCCTGCCCACCAAAGACAAGTAATGCGGTTTTCTCCATGTTTAAAAAAAATCGTAGGGTATGGACAATATCCCCGGATTCCGTTCCGGCTTCTCGACTCGGTCGGCGGTGGGCCAGATGCTGGGTTATGTTCATGATGCGCTGGAGGACAGGAGGATGGTATTGGGGATGTTCTTCGATATGACCTCCGCTTTTAATGTAATAGATCACGGTCTGCTGGTTGGTAAGCTTTCGGCTGCTGGCGTTCGGGGGGTCCCGCTGGATTGGGTGGGATCCTATGCAGCGGATCGGGCACAGAGCGTGGAGATTAATGGTGTGCGGTCCGACTTGGAATTCACGAGCGCGGGAGTGCCTCAGGGCTCGTGTTTGTCACCGACGCTCTTTAATGTTTTCGTGAACGATTTGCCGCTGGCCCTTGGCGCGTCGGGCTCTCCAGTGCTTTACGCGGACGACTCGAGCGTTGTGGTGTCGGCGCGGACGGAGGGGGATTTGGTGGCGGCGGCTGGGGGATGCGCTAGAGACATGTTGGAGTGGTGTGGGGCTAATGGTATATTCCTCAACACCACGAAGACGCACATTGTCCAGTTTCCACCTAGGAATAAGACGGTGCTCTCCAGCTTGCTGATAAGAGTTGGGAACGTGTCCTTAGAAAATTTGACTAGCACAAGATTTCTGGGCGTACACATCGACCAAAAGCTGACGTGGAATGTACACATTCAGAGTATGATTCCAAGGATCACGAGGGGATGTTTCCTTATCCGGAGCGTTCATGGTACCGTCTCTATGGGCGTGCTGAGGTTTATATACTTTGGGCTGATCCAGTCAATAATATCGTACGGGGTGATATATTGGGGTGCTGCGAGTGGGGCAAACGATGTCTTCATATCTCAAAAGAAGGCACTGCGTAGCATGCTGGGGTTGGGACCGAGTGCGTCTTGCAGGGAACATTTCCGTAAGCATGGTATAATGACGCTGCCCAGCCTCTATATATACTCTCTGCTAGTATTTGTCAGGGAGCAATCTCCTATCAGGAGAAAGGACCAGCACAATCAAAACGCAAGAAATGGAGAAGACATATCACTCCCGTTCTGTCGATTGGCGGTGTCGCAGAGTGGACCGAGGTATATGGGAGCCAAATGTTTTAATAAAATGATGAGTTTAAACAGCGAGCTGTGCGAGTGGAATAATTTAAATATATTAAAAAAAAAACTGAAGACGCTCTTAGTAAATGAGGCTTATTACTCAATACAAGAATTTATGAATGATAAAAGCTAACATTCCATTTATGTTCGTTTGTCTTAAGAAAGTAAGTATTGTTCTTTACCATGATTCTTTTGTATTTTTGTATTTGTTATACAATATGTATGTGTGACACTGTCAATATTTGCGGTGTGAAATTTCATGACAATAAAGTTATTATTATTATTATTATTATTATTTAACTTTAAGTTATGTTCACATAACCACGAGTCTAGCTTTGCTAGATTTGTTTGAAGACGCTCTGCAACAGCATCGATATTTTCATCACAAATTACTGATGTTGTATCATCGGCATATAGAATTGTTACATCTCCAGTGATATCAGGAAGATCGTTGACATATAAAAGAAAGAGCATTGGGCCCAACACAGACCCCTGTGGTACACCCAAGGTAACCTGCGCTCACTGGGACTTTATTTCCCTACCAGTGGTACTATTCAAAACAACACACTGTTTTCTCTCACTCAAGTAGGATTCAAACCACCGCAACACTGTACCTCGGAAGCCCATTTTTTCCATTTTATATAGTAATGTCGGATGGTGCACACTGTCGAACGTCTTCCAGAGGTCAATGAATATTGAACAGACCGATTTCCCATCATTTATGCTATTGATTATATCTTCTAGGAGCTGATATGCTGCTCTAAAGGTAGATCGTCAAGTGATGTATCCATTCTGGTTGTGGGTCATTATATTATATTTCATTAGAAAACTAAGTATTCTTTTGCATATGATCTTTTCTATAACTTTGGAGATGTTCGAAATTAGAGCAATAGGTCTAAAATTTTTTAATTCGTCTTTCGCTCCTCTTTTGTAAATAGGTATAACATTTGTATACTTTAGTTTGTAAGGAAAAGTGCCAGTCTCCAAAGATGTATTGATAATGTGACACAACGGCAGAGCCAAACTCACAGAACTATTTTTCAAAACTGCAACGGGTATTTGATCCTCACCAACAGTCTTTGTGTTTCTCAGCGCTCTAATCGCATTCACCACCTCATGCTCGTCTACTGGGAAGAAGGCAAATGTATTTGTAGTGGCTGAAATATTGGATATTTGTAGTAATATTGCCATTTTCCAGAAAATATCTATTGAATGCTGTAGCTATATCTGCCTTGTTGTTATATTTATCTTCCAATTCCATAAAATCATCACACTGCTTCCGTTTTCCCGGATTGTGTCGATAATCTCCCAAGTAGCTTTTACAGTATTACCAGAGTCTGCAATGAGATTCGAATATGTCGCTTGTTTCGATTTATAGATCTCATGTTTTAATTCTTTGCAGAATTGTAAATATACCTCATGTGGTACTTTGTTATGAATGACTCCCCCATACAGCTGTCTTTTTATTAACGAAAATTGTTTTATATTTTCGGTTATCCATTTTTTTCTGTTTGTAAACTCCACAATGTTCTTCTTACTGTGTATATTTACTGTGTTTGTTAAGATCTTCTCAAGTTTAGCATAACTTTTATTTACATCACATTCACCCACAACCCCTGACCAGTCGATGGCGTCAAGATCACTTTTTATAAGATCGAGTTGATCAGATGTAAATATTCTTAATTCACGTTTACATGTGTCTAATACCTGTTTTCTGTTAATATCGATAAGATGGAATGTTGTCTTTCTAATAGATACTTTTACAAATTAAATAAAATGACTATCTTGATGAACTGTGAAATCATATCAGAGGTAAATAAGCTAAGTACAATCTATTGATTTCATAAGAATAACAGATTAAACCAAATTTAAAAACACACCATATGAAGCAAATGCTGAAACAAGTGAAAAATATAATGGTGGTACTTTCTCCTATTTTAATTTTTTCTGTAACGGCATGCCATATGTTTATGTGACTTACATATATACATTTATACGTAAAACGTATATGCATATATGCATGCGTTTGAGATACACACATACATTAAGTGCCATTGCCACACACATACATTGTTAACGTATGTGTGTATCTCAAACGTATACATATATGCATATACGTTTTACGTATAAATGTATATATGTAAGTCACAGTATTTATTTACTGCTTGATGTTAGTTTTAACATCCATGTGTTTACACTATTCATTTTCGATATGTTTATTGTACCTATTTGGAAAATTGTGAATGTATTATACTATAAAATACTGTAATCATAATTTCAAAACAAAAGCAAATCAAAAATTATCAATTCTTTTAAAGAAAATACATATACAAAAAATGTAGGTATGCTATTTCGTTCCAAACTACTGTGGATTCTAGACATGTATGTGTTGTTTATTTGCTTGGTAATTAAAGCAGTGACGCATTTAATGTGTTAAGGTTATACAGAGACCTTCTTTACCACTTTAAATTTATTTTTAATATAATATATCAATTAAATTATTAGCCCTTTTTATGTAGTTATATACATATTTGTAGGTACTAAATATTATCACTATTACTAGCTTAAATACATTATTCATTTTAGTCGAGTCCTGCAATGTAATACTGACTGCCGATCCTTAGTCATAAGTTTATATGAAGTAAATATTTATTTTATATTAATGAACTTAAAGAGTACGACATAAATTAATTTGACAAAAATAAGTAAAACATCTGCGTACTTTATTCAGTACCATTTAAACCAACATGTATTTCCTTCTTATATACAAAAGAAGTATATAGTTCGTAATACTAATCTTCATTAGTATCACCACATCACATCATCACATATTGATTTAAAATTCCTATGATTCCTAGATTTAATTTTTTAACCATTTTCGCAAAGATATTATTTACTTATTGTACGATGTGTATTTCAAAAAACTTTTTGATTGTGCTTGGTTTATTTATTACTTTATTTCAAAATTGTTAGGAGAAAATCATGTGATTTAAATTTGCAGTATTTTTCGTTAATTATTTTCACTTTTATAACACTAAAGCTTTCAAGGTTTTACATTTTCTTTTGTATTTTACGGATATATTTAATTTATTTACATATTGTATATAAACGTCTATTAGCTAGACCATAGTGTGCAGTTTTTCTGGAAATGTCATATATTTCCACCCCCCCTCAAAACTTTCAAGGAAATTAAAAAAGAATTGCTCAAAATTTAATTGAGATTGGATAATTAAGCCGTGCCAGTGAGCAGTTAAAATTGTTAATCGGAAATATATGCACTTTTGAACCTATTTTATCTGAATATTAATGTTTTTTTTTAAAGTAGACATAGGTGAATGTATCAAACTTGGCACAGTTTTTCATTGATATTATTATACAGTGCAAGTCTTTCAAATTCAACATTTTCTATTTCTTTTTTGACTCCATTATGCATTAAACTATTTTTCGACTGCATGTTCTTCAATTTCTGGTTGAGCTTATTGTTTCAAACTATTCGTAACTTGATGATTGCATGGGCATCGGTTGTGTAAATGGCCCAAAAATGAACCATAAGTTCGGAAAGGTAATAAGAGCATAAAAAAACCCGTGTATAATCAATCACTGTTCTATTTTTTTAAAACTCTCACTGTACATATTGAAATATCCTGTGCTAAACCATCATTTCGACTGTAGCGCCATCAAATATCAACAGCTTTTGAGTCGTCCGACTTTTTGGCAGATTTAAGTATATTAATGACTAAAAACTGATATAGTACATCAAAGGCAGTTTTTTTTTATGTGTAGCTCTTGAATGAATATTGAAATATTCTGTGCTAAGGCTGCATTTCGACTGTAGCGTCACCAAATGTCAACTGCTTTTGAGTCGCCTGCTTTTTTTGACAGATTTAAGGTTGCACTCGATGTGCAATCTTAAATCTTCTAAAAGATTATCCATCTAGGTGGAACTCCAATGCACATTACAAACCTGGTATGGAATTAGTGAAAAAGAGTTTATGATGTGACTGTAAAAATAGTTAAATTAATTTGTGTATAAAATGACATCTGACATGGTGATGAAGAACAGTAACAATGTATCATTCCAGAGTTTTTCCAAAATCTATTACAAAAAAGTTCATAGATGTACGCAAAGACACAGTTCTGCAATAATTAAAGTAGAATAATGAGTTACGTATTCTAATAAGCAGGTAATGAGAGGATAGTGACGTTCACAAAAACGAAAAATTTAGAAGTACAAAAGTAAGGAATATTAGATGAAACAATTAAAAAATAAGCATATTATCAGTGAGTTTATATGTTTCCTAAATTATGGTCAAGATTGGGGCCATTTACACAACTTATATACTTACATACGTGGGTCCATCATGGAGTTACGAATTTTTTGAAACAACCTGGAATATGAGAACGCGCAGTTAAATAGTTTAATGAGCATAATGGGGACAAAATTAAAAAAAAGAAAAAGCTGAGTTTGAAGGAGTCGTGCTATATATGATGTCGCCGAAAATTTCTAAAAAAAAAGGTTTCATACGTTGTACCGTGAATAAAAACAGTGCCAAATTTGATTCATTTATATCAATTCGAAAAAAAGTTATAATACAGAGTTAAAATCGGATGAAAAAGATGCACGGGTTAATATTATCCAATATTCCTCAAATTTTGTCTTGAAGTGGGTGTTGGAAAAATTCCGACATCACCAAAATAACTGCAACCAGGAAGAGTAGATTCTTGTCTAGAGTATCTCTTCTCGACTCCATATTTTCATAATGCATAATTTTTCATATAAACATGTTATTATATTAGATGTATCTGCTTGGTAGCACTGATTTATATTTGACAGTTGACTTTTGTAAGAATTATTTGAATTCAAAAGTTTGCTTAAATTTAAAAAAAAACTCATATCTGTGGGCGGAAGTCAGGCGAAGAGCTTCAATCCGCGCCACTAGAATTGCGGGACGTGGCTTTCAACGCCATAAATAATTTACTGGCAGGTAAATTGAAAAGCAAGTATGAAAAAGAATATGAAAAATTTATGGCACCAACCTACTTCTACTAAAATAGAAAGTTACCAAAAATCGCTTAAGAATAGAGTCCATTCTAACACGAAAATGGGTGCTAGAATAACGTTGTTCTAATACCGAAACAGAGGAAATAATATATACGACACATACATATGGCAGCGAAAGCCAATTATTTATTTTGTAAATAATTGTCAATTTCCGAAAAAAAGCTAGCTATACATTGAAAATTGTCACGCCCGCGGAAAGTAGAATAAACTCATGTCAATCAATTATGAATTTCATTTCTCAATAAATGGTATAATTATTGAATTTTTTTTGGAAGTCACTGTAGATAACGACATCAGTCAGTATATGTCAGTGTGACATGTGCTACTACCGGCACATCGATGGGTACACATTGTTGTGCGAATTATAAAGGGAGGTGCAGGGAATGCCGAAAATTTATGTATAACCGAAGTCAACATACTTTTTGCGAAAAGTCGTGCTCTAGCTGGTCTAAAGTTATCTCTTTGTATTTAACGTATACTGTAATTGTAATAATGATATTCGTAGCTGGTCTATTTGGCATAAGCGAATATGTCAAATGGCGTGGTGTTGAAGGTTTGATCGATAAGCAAACACTCCTGCTAAATAACACTCCAAAACTGACTATCATTCCGAAATTAGATAAAACCATCCTTCTTTGGTATACATCAGACAATAAATCAAGTCATAAAACGCCACAATATTACGTAAATTTGTTGGATAAATTTTTTAAAAAGTACGAAAATTTGGATGAGAGTGTATATGTTGATTGCGGTGACCCAAACGTCAACAGAAATGGCAAGTTCTGCAAATTTACAAAGGAAATGTTGGGCCCGTGTGGTGAAGATGGTTATGGTTACTTTGAAAATAAGCCTTGCATATTTTTGAAGTTGAATAAAATGAAAGGGTGGATACCTAAAGCGGATGAGATTGCTAAGAATGATGATGAAGATGATGATCATGAAGAGACTGAATTTTCATCTAAGAATAATCATACGTACAAGGTGAAACGTAGTCAAAATGAAAATTACACTATAACCGCTGACTGTACCGGTTCCACTTCTTTTGGTTGCGATCATTTGGGAAAGATAGAATTATTTCCGAAAACTTATTTTCAACATTATTATTTTCCTTATAACGGATCGAAGTTATATTTATCACCTTTAGTTGGTGTGAAATTTATGGATTTAGTGAAAGGTTTAGTAATATCAATAAAATGTAGTGTATGGGGTTTTCCAACTACACCGGCAGTGAGGGAAATGCTTACTGCTGAAGTGCATGTTTACATCCACGACTAATGTGGAAGCATCATTTTGTATTATTTGAAATATTAAACTTAATTGTAAACTACAATGTGAATGATATGTTTATCATAGGATAGTGTTCATGTAAATAGGAGCACATGTATAAACTATTCGCGATATTTGTTGTCGCATTTCTCATATACGTTTTGTAATTGTATATTAAATGGTACAGGCATTTACAAAATAAATGTTTCTATTATTTTAGTAGATATATAGTGTAGTGGTGTTGGAGGAGGTAATAAAATTTTGAAAACTATATTGTTAATGCCTCACTATTGAGATATTGTGTTTCGAAGTGATTAGAATATAGTTAATGATATGTGAATAATGAAGATATCTGTTGAACCAGATATTGGTTGATACGTGTTAAGATGGCTACACACATGTAACAAAATATGGCAACGCAACACCGTCCTGTATCAAGTATGGACGCCACAGCGTAACATCTTAACGGCATCCCATCAGTTGCGGTTGCGCCACATGCTCGCAGTCTGGACAGGCTTAGCGAACATTATGGCGTACAAAAAATTAATGCCTGAGTTTATTTTTACTTTTATTTAAATTTACTGAGGAAAAGAATTTTTGTAGCTTGCGAAAAACCCAAGTTCGCAACTTTTCTACTAAAATTGTCGGTTATAAATTTAAAACGTTCTTTTGGGTACTTATATCCTATATCAGACTCAATTAGTTCGGTATGGAGTGGACGGAGGATGTTATTCTTAGTTTGATCGACATTAATGAGGGAAAAGTAAAGGGGAACAAATCTGTATCTTAACATGGAAAATCTTGACCGAAAACTTCAAGTTAAGCTTTCTTAGCATGCTCTATAAGATATAAAAAAATAGACTTATCAGTTCATCTTCCTCTCCAAATATACAGGGTGAGTTATCTTTACGGGGAAGGCAGAGAAAAGATATTTCGAAACGGTTTCTTTCCTAAGATAACCACTCATTAGGAGCACCTTTTAAATTTATTTTGTATTACTCAGAGTGTTCCATAACTTGGTGTTTGAGCATGATTGTTGTGTTCTAAATGAAACAGCTTGTATATTATTATATTTTTGTATTCCTTGCATAATTCTTAGTCAAACATACATAAAATATTATAGGCCTAAAATTTAAAGTTTTCGAATTTATTACCATTTTTCTGAAGAATTCAATATTTTTATAAAATGATATCTTTCGAAAGCGATAGATTGTATTTCATTAATATTAATAATTGTAAAATTGTTCTTAAAGTTTCGGCTTTTTAGCTGAAATGGTTTACACTCTGAAAGAGAGAACTGAAATTGTAATTTTATATGGGATTGCAAACAAAAATTCTTCCCAAACGATGATGTTATTTAATGAAAACCATCCAAACAGAAAAATATCTGTTCTTTTTGTAAGAACGGTAATAAAAAAAATTGTGCAAAGTGGATTTATAAATAATAAAAAACGAAATACGAATAATCGTATTGTACTAGATGAAACTACGCAATTAGCAGTTCTTGGCCATATTACTTTAGATCCAGTACTTCTTTCGTTGAGAAAATTATCCGGGAGTACCAAAATCAACCTGCCATAAGATATGAAAATTAAACAAAATGTACCCTTATAAAATTCAACTTCACCAAGAATCGGGTGACGTGATTTAGACAGAAGAGTCGAATTTTTTGAAATAATAACAGATATTATTCGGCAAAATGGAAATGTTTTGCGAAGTCTTTGCTTCAGTGATGAAAATTGCTTCTACTTAATTGATCTTGTAAATAGGTACAACTGTCGATATTCAACCGACATAAATTCCCAGTTTTTCAGAGAAGGCAACACAGAATCAATAGTTGATTTGTGTAATAGCATAACAAAGGAATGTCGAAATTTAACGCCACAAGTGTTAGAAATGCTTTTGAAAATAGACTTTATTATGTTTAAATGTAAGCGGTGAACAATTTGAGCATTTAATTTAACTAAAATGTTGTTAATAAATATTGTTTGAAGTATTTCCATGACTAACTTATGATTTTTCGGATACCTGAAACCTTTAACTTTCATAAATTTCATGATGTAAGTAACTAGTTTTTTCACATGGAATATCAAGAATATTTTGTTCTTTCAGAATAAACAAAAAAAAACACAGAATGTCGTTTAAAATCTTGGAATGGAAGTGGCCGACGTCGGCGGGTGGGGCGTTATATAATGCACATTCATTATCACCCTATATCCTGAACAACAACCCAAAATTTTAAGTTTATTTCTTCAAAAACACAAGAAATAATTCAATATTAAGTTTACGTGTGGCCACCCGGTATAACTACTCTTCTTCTTTTCTTTTACTTACTCCTTAGTAAGTGTCTCATGCCTATACCTACATGTATATATTTATACGAAAATTGATGAATATATTTTATTTACAGTACTGTCAATACCAGCAATATATTTCATAAAATAAGTAGAATTTGGTACACTAAACAATTTAAAAAAACAAATTAATAACTTCATTACATTAGGCGCAGAAATAGGAACCGTTACCTGAAAGGATGAGGAATTAGTGGAATAGAAACTATAGAATAACAATAAATATGACTATTCAACTCATGTGTCATTTGTAAAAATATGACCAATAAGAATCAAAGAATCACATTTTTGTGTCCTAGCAACAGAAATACTGCTGCGTATTTACACTAGTGGGTATTTCATTGAAATCACCACTAGTGGTATCGGTGGATATTTTTGACAGATATATGTCGCAATTTTTTTATTTTTTGAAACAATAACGTACAAATACCTTATATAATAAAAATTACATGATGGATTATAATTTTATAAATGAAAATTGCAATTAGAAAAATTAATATGACTACAGTTGTGTAAAAAGGCTTCTCTGAAAGTGCCTTTCATCTCACTTTCTTCGGACAGTGCAACGGAACTGGTGATATTAGAAGTAGAGGCTACAGCAGTGGATCCAGTATTTGTTATATTTTTTCTCAAATGACCAATAATACTCTCATGGTGTTCATCATCTAACTGCAGGTAAGTTTTAATAGAATTTATATTGCCGTGGCCAGTAATTTTCATCAATTGATGCTCCCCGACTCCAGCTTTTGCTAAAGTTGTCACTGTAGACGATCTTATTGAGTGATTGGATATTTTTCTTTTTTTAACATCCAATCCGGCTTTTTCAGCAGAATTTTTCACCCATTTATTCATCTCATTAATCCCAACCGGAGAGTTTTTGAACCAACTAGACGATTTCGAATTGTTCCAAAAAGGATTGGGAGTCAGAAACAAACGGTTCGTCTTAATGTTTTCTCCTCTTTTGGATATAAGCTTGTGATACAACCTAAATAAAAATAAACATAAACATACCTATAGGAATTTATCAAAAACTGATACCTACCTCACAGGACATAAATCAGAATTGTCTTTATTTTTAATTAGCCATTTGCTGGTGGAAAGTGGCTTAGATCCTCCCTGGGCAGTCTTTGAAAATATGCTATTATACTCTATCCTGCCAGTAGGGGAGCCATCGCATTGTTAATTTCTTCTTTAAAGAAGTGCGTGAGACAGTTATTTCCCTCTCCACCTCGCCAAGCAAGTTCCAAAGAAGCTATAAAAAAGAATTTTTTTTGGAGGCCTTTCGGGGTATCTTCATCAAAACTGCCGACAATATTTGCAAACTCTTCTTGGGTAATAGCTGCTGCACTTGTACTTCTTTTTTCGGAACACGACTGTAATTTTCGTCGCATGGCGTCTCTGGCATTCCTACATGACTTAAAGACAATATCGTTGAACGGGTTTATTACTATTTTCCACTTCTCAAAATATAATTCCTGCACCAACTTCGCGGTAACATTCCACATGTGCTTTACCACTCCTTCCTTATAGTCATCGTCATTTTGCTTCTTCATGTTACATGCCCAAGATTTTAATACGAAATTAATTTCAATAGGGGGTGTGGATTCGTCCAATTTGTACCTCTTCTCGGACAAGAAATCTGAGAATTGCCTCCAGATATAATCTCTTGTTTTCTTTGTGTTTTCCGGAATAGTTTTATGAATTTCAGCATCAATTTCACTTTCACCTTTTTCACCAAACCTTTTTGAATTGCTTTCCATATCAGAAATCTATTTATTCTTGCAATAACTTATTAAATTCGAATCGTAGAAAATTTTCTACATTGACAGTAGTTTGTTGAAAACATACTACTATGGAAACCAACGCAATAGCTACTTAATTTTAGAAAATTAAAAAACTCAGTTCGTCATTTATGAATGAATCATTCGATGAATAGTCCTTCGAATACAATTCGTAATCAAAGTATGGTAGATCATTTTTGCGGTGTTATCACTCTTGTTTCCTTGCGCTTGTAAATATTAATATTCAAGCGCAAGGAAACATTCGTGAACCACCACAAAAATAATCGAGCATACTTTGACTACTCGTTGTATTATATATGAACATTTAAGTAGGTAAACATTATTTGAACAAGTGTTCAAATGAATATTTATTCACTTCTAAATATTTTTAAACACGCTTCCGAAATTCGTTAATTTCATTTTTATGATACCGCAAACGGTTTTTCTTTTTTGTTCGTTACGTTATATTATAAGGAAAAATGGCCGTTTAACGTAAAGGAAAATGTGTGACCACAAAGTCACTAATAGGAAAGAAATGAAAGAAATACAGGTTCAAGTGTGACACATTACTGAAATGAGATACCTATGAGATATATATTTTTGTTACTACCAGTCATTACTGTTGTATCCTATTTTTACTTTCTTAGACGTAGTATAAGGAAGTATTGTGATGACAAATTTCAACCTTGAGATTTTTGCAGATGTCTACGTTTTGAAGTCCCCTGATTCCGAAAATGTGGTTTTTAGAAAATGTCTATCTCTGTGTGTGTATGTCAGTGTTTGTGTGTGTGTGACCACGATAGCGGTCACACCGCTGTATACCGGGTGTCCACACGAAAACTTTATATTGAATTATTTCTGGTGTTTTTGAAGACAAAAACTTGAAATTTTGGGTGGTTGTTCAGGATATAGGGGGACAATGAATAGTGTATTTCATACCGCCCCATCGGGTCACCCGCCGCCGCCGGCCACCCCCACTTCAATATTTTAAATGACACCCTGTATTTTTTTTTGGTGGTTTTGAAAGAACACAATTTTCTTGATATTCCTATGTGAAAAAACTAGTAACACACATTATGACATTTATGAGATATTTAAATTTAAAAGTTTCAGATATCAGAAATTATTAACTCCGAAAAATCATAAGTTAGTCATGGAAATAGTTTGCTTTAAATTAGAATTGTCAAAATTGTGACTTTTGTGTTTCATTAATATTAATACTTGTAAAATTGTTCTTAAAGTTTCGGCTTTTTCGCTGAAATGGTTTATACTCTTGAAGAGAGAACTGTAATAGTGATTTTGTATGGGATTGCAAACAAAAATTATTCCCAAGCGGCGACGTTATTCAATGAAAACCATCCAAACAGAAACGTATCTGTTGCTTATGTCAGAACGCTAATAGAAAAATTTTTGCAAACTGGATCTGTAAATAATAAAAAACGGAATACGAATAATTGTGGTGTACTAAATGAAGCTATGCAACTAGCAGTTCTTGGGCATATTAATTTAGACCCAGAGCTTTCGTTGAGAAAATTATCCGAAGTTTCGGGAGTGCCAAAATCAACCTGCCATAAGATATTAAAATTAAACAAAATGCACCCTTATAAAATTCAACTTCACCAAGAGTTGGGTGACGGTGATTTCGACAGAAGAGTCGAATTTTGTGAAATAATGACAGATATGATTCGGCAAAATGGAAATGTTTTGCGAAGTATTTGCTTTAGTGATGAAAGTTGCTTTTACTTAAATGGTCTTGTGAATAGACACAACTGTCGATATTGGAGCGACGTAAAACCCCATTTTTTCCGAGAAGGCAACACACAATATCCCCAAAAAATTAATGTATGGGCTGGAATTCTTAATAACCAAGTAATTGGCCCGATATTCTTCCAGGAAAATTTAAATGGACCTAAGTACTTACAATTTTTGGAAGAGCTAATACATCCTCTTATCATACAGTGTCTAGAAGAAAACTTGAATGAAATAGAGGAGGAGCAATTATATTTTCAA
This sequence comes from Amphimallon solstitiale, assembly GCA_963170755.1. NCBI lineage: Eukaryota > Metazoa > Arthropoda > Insecta > Coleoptera > Scarabaeidae > Amphimallon > Amphimallon solstitiale. The sequence continues at coordinate 20,309,135 of OY720679.1, forward strand.
CAAGATGGAGCTGGGCCACATTACTGTTTAGACGTTAGGAATTATTTGGATAATATTTTCCCAGGACATTGGATTGGACGTAGGGGCTCTATTGAATGGCCAGCTCGCTCCCCCGATTTAACTCCCCTAGATTTCTTTTTGTGGGGACATTTGAAGTCTGTTGTTTATAAGACACCGCCACAATCAATAGCTGATTTACGTAATAGAATAACAGAGGAATGTCGTAATTTAACGTCACAAGTGTTCGAAAATGTTAGAAATGCTTTTGAAAATAGACTTTATTTATGTTTAAATGTAAACGGTGAACAATTTGAGCATTTAATTTAACTAAAATGTTGTGAATAAATCTTGTTTTAAGTATTTCCATGACTAACTTATGATTTTTCGGAGTTAATAATTTCTGATATCTGAAACTTTTAAATTTAAATATCTCATAAATGTCATAATGTGTGTTACTAGTTTTTTCACATAGGAATATCAAGAAAATTGTGTTCTTTCAAAACCACCAAAAAAAAAATACAGGGTGTCATTTAAAATATTGGAGTGGGGGTGGCCGGCGGCGGCGGGTGACCCGATGGGGCGGTATGAAATACACTATTCATTGTCCCCCTATATCCTGAACAACCACCCAAAATTTCAAGTTTTTGTCTTCAAAAACACCAGAAATAATTCAATATAAAGTTTTCGTGTGGACACCCGGTATATCAATTCCAAATTTTGTATTTACGTGTATAATCTCCCTCTTGAGATCTGATTAGTTTTTCGGTAAAATCGGTAGACCAGAAGTAGTAGTTTACTTCAGTAAAAAAATCGAATTTTGCCAATATTTCAACTACTAAATTTAAACAAATTTATAGAGAATTCGTATGTACTTAAAATTAAAATTGAGAACAATTTTATTCAAAAAGTTTTTCGAAATTCCTACCGGAAGTAGGTCTTTTACTCCTATCGAAAATCAGATTTTTGCGAATATTTCGCAAGTCATGCTATTTAGAGAGGTGCGTTACGGGTATAAAAGTATTTAGAAATTAATTTTCAACACCTTTTCTACAAAAATTTTTTCAAAATTCGGACCGGATGTACCACTTTTATTCTTACCGAATGGCGATTTTTTGCAACTATGTCGTAAATTATGCATTCTATGTATACTTATCAAGATTACAAAAGAATTTAGAGCTGGATGTGCAATATATTCTGTATACATGAAATATCAAAACTCGGACCGGAGGTACCACTTTTACTCTTAGGGAGTAGCACTTTTTTTCGAATATCTTGCACAGTATGCATTCTACAGCGATTTATTAAGAGAATGTAAGTACTTAGAATAGGATATTGAATAAGTTTTGTATAAAAAGCTTCTTAAAATTGTGTAGTTTGAAACGCTCATACGTATAAGAATGTCGTGTGGTGGCCACACCTCATTATTCTATATATATTTGTTCTATGCCGAAGGCACTAATATCTAATAAAACATCTCCCATCCTTCTCTCTATTACTATAAATTGTCAATAAAATTAATATGTAGGTACTATAAGAATAACAATAACGAGTTTTTTATATTATAAAAACGGCCCTTACTGCAAACAAAAATTACACACACTTGCGCATTTACTTATGTCAACAATGACATTCAATTTGACAATTAAATCTCAATAGATTTTTGAAGTTTATAGGAAAGAATAAACGTCAACTGATTTTTGACGCAGTCGCAGTTTGTGAACAATTTTAACTTGGATGTATATACATGGTGCGTCAAAAATTTAGAAAATCAGACATTATAAAAAGCATTATGGCAATGCTCGCGTTTTACAGGATATTGTAATAAAACTGTAAGCATAAGAAAAAGAGGCCAATTCAAGCTCGAAGAGATTGACAAATTCTACTAGTATACCTAATAATTGCAATTATACGTCTTACAATACTTCTTATTACTCCGTCCAAGATTTCTTGAGACAAACGCTCTGATTATTCACTTAATGCAGCTATTAATAATTCTTGTTTTTGACAGCGGAAACTTTTGTACTAGGTCATCTGCCTAGCATGTTGCGGACATCTTTAATCCGACTCAAATCCGGAGAACTAGCTCGCTAATTCATTGTCCTTTAACCAACATCATTTAGAAGTCCAATTACACAGTGACTTGCGGTCGAGCATAGACAAGCAAGACTATGCTTTTGCATTAAGACGAAGTTTTTCCCTATAAATGGTGCGAAGATTACTGCATGGTCCTACGGAATATTCTTAATGTACCTATATGCATTTAAACCACGTTCGTGAATCACTACCAACTCCTACTATAAACTCCCACTATAATTTAGAGCAAAATTTAACTGTGCCACTCTGTGACACACTTTAAGTATAATGGCTTTTATATGTACTCTTAGCTCTTTTGCTTCAACATACATCTTCCAATAAGTTTCCGCCGTTAATTGCCATTTGACGTCTGTTGCATGGAGTTGCAATGTTATAAAGCATCTGCTGCGGTTGATTTGCGTTTTCAACGTTTAACACTACGATGGATTCTCGATTTTGATTTACCTAACATACGAACAAACTCATTGTATGTTTGACTATTCTTGATCACTGCTACGTCCCTAGTGGGATTGTTCGGTGATAAGTCAGCCATTATGAGCTGATTTATGAAATTCTCGATGGCGAGCAAAAGTATTAACGCTTGCTTATCAAATAATATGAAAATATTTTATATGTAGAGTAACACCTAATATAGCATGCAACTTGAAGAAAACGAGAACAAGTTGCATGTTTTGAAAAATGTGTCAAAAAGCCCGATTTTTAGTAGACGATCTAAGGCCATAAAGAAAACAAATATAATTTTTTCTATTTTTTAAAAATTTTCCGGGTGTGTATATTTTGGGATATATTAGTAATAAAGATCTTGCTAAAAGAATTGGTTGCGTATGGTGAATTAGCTACTGGTCAAACATCAAATAAATTCACCGCTATCCTGGCTGTATGAAATTCATTAATTTATAAAAGCTATTTTCCTGTTTTTAATAGGAACACTAAACAGTGCAAAAAAATCGTAATACTGTGTAATATGGTTTTTGCTTTGTAAAATTAACTGCAATTAAATAATGAATGTTGTGTTTAATTCTGAAAAAGCATTTGTAATTGCTATATGATGAAATTGTCTTCATTAATATATTCTTTGTGTTATTCCGCTTATTCTGTTTTATTAAATGCATAATATTAACATGTGTGAAAAATGTTAGTTGCAATAAATTTGTAAATTACATAACCAAATGTGACATTATACCTAGAATTACCTGAAAACCATTTATGTGACAATGCGATATCATTTCATGTCCAACTTTATTATATTCTATTTTTCCTATCCACTATCGTTTCCGAGTTACGACAGGAAAACGATACATGGATTTTTATATACTTTTCAAATTTTTGTGGGTCAGTTTCTTTTACAAGGAATCTATTGGTAAAGGTGAATTGTTATTGGAGGCGACGCCATGCCGTCAAATAACACAATAAGGGGTCATTTTATATTTATATTAATAAAGAAAATGAACAAAAAAGATTTTCAAATTTTATAACAAAAAAAATCATTTAGATCACCATGTTAGAACGTAAGTGTTTGAAATAAATAGAAAAATTTAGGATAGGTATATGTTTAACAAGAAAATATCCTACAATCTCGGGAATTTTATTATATCACCACACTTCACTTGAGATTGATGTCATTGTAGTTTACAATACCCAGGAAAAGATTTTTTTCTGTAACGACGTTTCCTACGTTTATTGTGCATGTTTGAAAGATTGTGAATAAATTATACTTTGAAATATTGTAATCACAAATTTATAACTAGCAATATTATTGTAAAGAAAATATATTTCCATAACATGTGTACTATTTATCACACTGAATTTTACGAAGTAATACGTAAACTACTGTGTGATAAATACGAGGATAAATAGTTGCTGCTATTAAATAATGATTATTTTATAAGTTTCATAAGTTTATGTAAACCTGTTAATAAATTATAAAAGTAAGATGTAAATGCTGGCTTTACTTCAAAATAAAAATTAATATCGAAAAATGAAGTGTAGCTTTAGCTAGTTATAGTCAGTGCCATTCAAAATGTATTTTCCTCTTCGAAAGAAAAGTAATATTTCTTTATTAATATTAGAGAGATAACGTTTCGCCAAAAATTCTTATGAATATGTAAAGTACAAATGAAAAGAACAGTGAATAAAAATATTATAATAAAAAGAAAAAACAAGTATTTGCATTTAAGGTTTTCTTAAAATAACTAAAATTCAGATTTATCTCAATCACATATTTATACATTTATTCTTATGACGTGCATTGCAGTAAACTATTAGATCGTGCTTGGCTTATTTATTAGGGGAAATGTGGGTAAAATGGGATACTTAACGTTTGCAAATTTTTATAGAAGTATCCACATCCTCGACAGCATAAACGATTTTTTTATGATTTGCCCGTACATTTCTTTGTTGAGAGGAACATAAAAAATTAAAGTTTAATATACATTTTGTATTTTGTAAATATTTTTTTAGGTATCTGTTAATTTCCTATTTTACCCATATATGTTGGTAAAATGGGATAGTGTATTACTCTAAAATGGGATAGGGCATACATGTATGTGTAATATAGGAATAACAAATTTTCAAACGTTTTTTAATTGCAAACTCAAAGATATCTAGATTTGTCGTATGTGAAGTCTCGACCCCAGCACAGGCATCGTGGATCCACTTCTGGCATAATGAACAGCAAATCCATCCCTCTCCGCTTTTACTTTTTGAATAATGACTTTCACAGTAAAACATGCAGGGTCGTCTTCGTTAGAGCTGCTACACTCCTCGTTTTCAATCGGACATAATATTTTACGCTTGGCTTCTAGCTTCTTGCTAACGGGTGCTTTTCTTTTATTCTTCTGTTGACACTCCTTGCTTTCCCTTTTCTTTTTACATTCCTTATTTTCTTTTTCCGTTTTCGCATTTAAAGAGGAGGGTGAAAGAAATTGCTGAATTGACTCCTCTTCATTTTTCACATGCAAATGAGGTGGTGGAGTTTGGTGAATTGGTGCGTTTAAAGGGGTATGCCTCCCTTCACCTTCAATTTCTGGCATATCAGTAGGAGTAGCGGCAGCGAACATCTCCTCTGTGAATACTTGACGATTCAAGGGATAAGACCAGTTTTTTCAAAACCGTGTATTGCATTCAATGGAGTTGCCGCTCTTAAGTATGCTTTGCCGAATAAGTTAGCAACCTGGTAAATTATCACTACTTGTCCAGGATTATTCCTCAGAAATGTTTCCACTTCTTGACTATAAAATGTTGATAAAGGGGCCATAAATGAGACATCGAGGGGTTGTATCCGATGGCTGCAGTGAGGAGGCAAACATATCAGAGTTACTCCATGGCTCCTGGTTTTATCTATCACTGCGATGTTTTGTGTATGGGCCCTCCATTACTAATAAAACTGGATTTTCTTTTGTAGTTCTAGTAAATGTTACAAAGTGATCGAATCACTTTTCGAAAAGGTTCATTTGCATTCATCCTGTTGTATGACAAGCCGCCATTGTTTCAGGTGGAGCCCCATTAAGAAATACCGCCTTCATGCGCACTCGTGGGAATATAAACATGGGTGGAACGTATATCCCTGCGGCGTTCATGCATATTACCGCAGTGACTAAAGTTCCAAGTTCGGCTGATGTTAGGGTGCCAACTTGTTTCCTTCCCTGCAATGCAATTACTTTTGAAAGACGTCCTTGAACCGTAGTTAATCCCGTCTCATTAACGTTAAACACTCGTGATGCTGAAAATTTCTGTTGCTCTTGAATAGGCTCCAATATATTAAAGTTTTTCACATTTACTTGGTTGAAACTTCTTGCACGAGATGCCGAAGTAGCTTCTGGAACTCTGATGGAGAGCTTGTTTCGGCTTAAAAATGAGTGCAGCCATGTCCAACCAGCCATTTCTTTATTCGTACTAAAGTAATGCTTCAGGTTATTCCTTTCGGCTACTTGATAAGCAAGGCAACGAACTGCCCTAGTTGTCAACCCGAAGAGCATGCACTCCATATTTTTAATATAATCCACCAGTTGTAGTTCTAATTCTTGAGGAAATGTTAAATTCCTGCTTCCCAAGCCTTTTTCTGTTCCGGTTTTGCATTTATTTTGTCCTTTAATTCGCTGCTCTAGAGTGCTTTTGGGCACCGAATACATTTTGGCTGCTTTTAAGTAACCACATTGACCAGCAGAAACTGCCTCAATTGCTTTAAACATAGCTTCTTCTGTCCATGACTGGCGGTTAGTCGTTCGAGAATATTTACCGGGCATTTTTCTGAAGTGAACAGTTGAATTTGGAAGGTACGAAGTAAAACGATCTGATTTCTTCATTAGGGTAAAACGGGATACTACTATCTCATTTTATCCTCATGCATGCCGGCCAATTTGACCGACGAAAAAATTCTAACCTCACATGCAATCGCAAAGTGATCATAATGAAAATGTTTGTTTAGATATCTATTAATCGCAAAAAATTATAAACCCCAGTCTGCTAAGATTTGTGAGTACAATGCTTACGTTTTTAAAAGGTTGTTCTTTTATAACAGAAGTGTGAAAAACTGAAAAACTTCCCCACTTTTTTAACTATCACTCGCACGAATCACACCTTCTGCGCCATTGGTATACGTGACTTTGTAATTCTTTCAGACACGCAGGCGCTGGATAGCGATATGTATTTTGCACAAAAACAACGGTATCCCGTATTATCAAGTATCCCGTTTTACCCACATTTCCCCTACTTCATTTCAACATCGTTTGGAAAAACCTTTGATAATTTTCACTGAGGTTTCCTTTTCTTTGGTATTTGTTAAAGATGTATTTGATTCATCTAAAATGTTAATATAGTGTATGAATATTGTTACCGGTGTAAAAACTCGCACTCCGGTTCACAATAAATGAACGAGGTGGCTTTAATAATTCACGGTTGAGATATACATTCTTTATTGAAGTAAAAATGAATACTTTAAACACATAGACAATGTGTGTCATTTACTAAATTCAATTCAAAAATACTGTCAAAATGACTGATTGCCAGTCACGATATCTTGTTTTTTTTATAACTTTTATAACATAGTTTGAAAACCCCAAAACGTCGTTGCTCTCACTAGGAGTGGCTTTGGTAAGGGAGTGACTTTGAAGGGAGTGACTTTGGTAACAATATATTTATTAGCTATACAATAATTTTCTCTTTGCATCATATTTTTGAAATGTATAATATTTTATGAAAATATGTTGTTATATTAGAAGAATCTGTGCTGCAATTCTTCACGATTAAGTAGTGAACAAACCAAGGTAAAAATCGGACCAGATATTATATATCTAGATACTGCAATCCACTCTTACTTTTATAGGATGTATCTCCATTTTACGTAGTTATACATTGGATGTTGGTAATTTAACTGTGCTTTGTTGAGATAATAAATGTAGTTAATGTAACACACAGTTATATGTCAAATTTTCATTGAAGCGATTAAAATATTCTGTTTGTTTTTTTATATCTCAAAGCAATAGCCTTGTTTCAATAATTAATAATGATAAAGTAATACTTAAGGTTTATTTCGTCCTCTATAACATATTGGTTGGAATTTAGGTGCGCGAGGGTGGCCTACTTCTACTTCTACACACGCCCTCTGTTTTTTAGAAGCGATTTGTGAATTCGTCAGATCCAAATTATACCGTGAATAATTTCATTATCGAAATATTCTTCAACATATAATTCTACGGAGTATTTCCATTCTCCTTAATCATTTCGCTAATCGTTAACAGCTGGGCTCTTGTCTCGTCGAAAGAAGACGACATTCTTAAACTTATGTCTATGTAATTTCACAAATGTATAATCAGTTATAACCTCCCTTTTCAAGATGACAACATATAGAAAATAATAAATATAAAAAATAATATGTTAGGGAACGCCAATGACAAATTTGATTTGGAAATGACAAAAAGTAGTAATTTTTCTCAAACACTAACTTTACAATAACACGTGGAAGTAGATATTGACGTCAAGTTCGCGGAAAATAGAATAAGATCACGTCAATAAATTTTGATCGCATATTATTATATAGTCCAAATTACAACCTGTAACTGGTGAAATAAATTTTAGGCGGCAAAATTAAATTTAAATCACTTTCTGAAATATATGAAATCCGTACGAGGTAGGCGCCATAAATTCTCGGCCTGACATACAAAAAAGAAACTTGGAACAATATAAGAATTTTTACTTTCCAATGTAATCTCCCCTAACTTCTATACATTTACTACAACGATTAATTAATAATTCGATACCCTTGTAAAAATAATCTGTAGTTTTTCCGTCAAAATGTTCTATAAAAGCTGCTTGCAACTCACTGTCGTCCATAAAACTACGTCCCCTAAGGTCTTTTTTTTAAATTAGAAAACAAAAAAAATCACAAGGAGCCATATCCGGACAAAACAGTGGATGTTCCAATTCTTGAAAGCCGCATTCGCGGATGGCAGCTTGTGAAATTGTGGCAGTATGGACGAGAGCATGTCGTGAAATAATCGCACACCTTTTGTCAATTTTCCACGACGTTTTGCACGAATACTGTCCCTTAATTTATGCAATAAGGACGCACAATATATGCCGTTGACACTTGTATTGCGCTCTTTAAAGTCAATTAACAAAATGCCCTTACAATCCCAGAATATTGTGGCCATCACCTTTTTCGTTTATTGAACGCCTTTCGCCTTTCTAGGACGAGGTTCGTCAGATCGCCGCCATTCTATGGACGCCCTTTTCGATAGAGGATGGTAAAACACAACCATTGTTTCATCCCCTATGACAATGGACTCCAAAATCGGTTTTGGGTCGTCTCCACACAAGTTTAAAAACGACTGCGCACATTCGACTCGACGTTCACGTTGGAGAGCAGAAAGAAGTCGCGGTACCCATTTAGCACTAATTTTATTCATACCCAAATGGTAATGGAGAATTCGGCGAACACTTGTTTCGAAAATGTTTGTTATCACTGCTAATTCCTTCACTTACAAACGGCGATCTTCTAGCACTAAACGTTCAATAATTGAAATTTGTTGAGGCGTTATCACTTCAATTGATCGACCCGACCGATCAGCATCTTCCAGGGATTCTTGTTCCAAACGGAAACATTTTGCCCACTTCTTTACAGTTGAATATGAAGGAGATAAATCACCGTAACCGCAGTGTAAACGTTGTGTGATAAGGTGTATGCCCTTCTTTTGATAAAAATTTAATGCCCGCACGGTACTCAATTTTCGTTACTTCAGACATTTTCGTGCGCTAGTCACGTTGGTTGGTTAGTTACTAAAAACTACTACGCTGCGAACCGTCATGTGTGTACACCTCGCGTATGTGCATGCATGTCGTGACGGAGTTTGAACACGTTTGAACATGTATAAGCCTGTCAGGCCGAGAATTTATGGCGCCTACCTCGTACAAAAATTAAATTGTATATAGATTCTTAAGATATAAATCCACAGTTATAAGGCAATAGAATCGTAAATGTAGTAAACAATTTTTTTTAGAAAACAAACAATATCAGAGATGTCAAAATATTTAACAATTGATAGCAAAAAGCAAATGTAGTATGGTGGTTATTTTGCAAGTAAAAATTGAAATAAATTCAAATTGAGTTCAAAACAATTTTATTCAATTTACTACAATTGTTTCACCCTACTAGGGCTTCATGATGAATATTATATGGTTATATGGTTATTTTGCCTTCGTGTCGACCAATACGAAATGACTCTCACTTGGGTCTGTTCAGCATTTCATCTCTTTCCTTTTGGAATGAGGTATACAGCATGTGTCAATTTTCATTAGCCATAGGCGATTAATTCATGCAATACGTGACAACATGGCACCCCTACTTTCCTCTCCAATGCGAGCGCGACCGATACAAGCTCAAATTATAGCAGTAACTGTTGGACCACTGACTTGGGTGTTTGTAATGCGTTCAGAAATAATATTTACCCGTTGCAAGGATTTGTTTTTCTTTTTCCTTTCAGTAAATGCAGAGAATTATTAAGCTGCGTTCACGCTGCATGACACAAACAAAAGCGTAATTCTAATAAAATTAAAAATAAGGTAAATAAAAAAGGATTCTGAAAATAATAATAAACTACTAGATCAGGAGATCGCGGCAGCCATTTGATATTTCCCGTTCCAGTAATAAGACGGCTTTTATTGCAGACTAGATCGGAACATGTTCGCAGCTAAAGATTGAATGTAAAATCTGGTGGGAAGATCGGACAAAATCGTTGTAATGTCGATTGTTGCCGGGATTGGTGACGGACATTAGGGGTGACACACGTTGCCACGTATTATTTGTATACGTATAAATCGCACGTAAACATTGAATCCCTATACCTAATGAAAATTGACACATACGGTATAAGATTATATGATTAAAAATGTTGTTGCCACCGTGTACCGAACCAACAACAATGTCAATTCTTATTCTCTACGTATAAATAGAGAATGTAATAGTAATTTTTTCGATAAATTTGTGTGCAATAAAGATTTTCGTAACTGGAGGATATATAATATATACAAGGTTCTAAAATATATGATAATATTTTATATAAACTTTCTAATTATTTGATACATAATGCATTAATATTAGGAGGTAATTATATATACTAAAAGCGCACAGGACCCTTTACCGCTCTCACGGATTTAGTAGAGGAGGGGAAATGCGGGTAAAATGCGAAAACGACCTTTGAGTGTTTGACGAATTGAGGCTTTTGAGGGGAAATTTCAGAGTTTCATGTGGTCGGGTGTATAATTCTACTTTGTATAGGCGTATTTTTATCGCTTCGAACGGTCATTAAGGCGGCGAAAGGAATTTTTGAAAATTTTAGAACGTGAAGGAAATCACGCTGCATTAATTTTTTCCCCCATAAGGAGGACGTGGGAAACAAAAATTACTCTGGAGCCTTTTATACTGAAAATCCCGACAAACGTCAAAGTGACAGCCGATTCGAAATGTATGCAAACATTCACTTTTAAGCCTGAAATTCCAAATTTTAAAGCTTTCGGGGGCGCAACAAGATTCAAAATTTTAAAGTACTGACATTTCAGGACCCTTTAGTTGCATATTCCCAGTTTAAACTGGTAGAGATACAAAGCTACGAACATTTTAAAGTCCGCCTGCAGACGGATACGATTTAGACAAATGGATGAAAATTCCCGACAAACGTCAAACTGACAGCCGGTCTCATACGCATTCACATTTTCAGTTTTAAGCTTGAAATTCCAAATTTTGAAAGTTTCGAGGACACAACAAGATTCAGAAACGTAAACAAGTGACATTTCGGAAACGTTCACTTGCGCGTTCCCAGTTTACAGAGGTACCTAGACGAAGGTACGAGTAATTGCAAGTCCGTTTGCAGAGGTATTTGGTCAGAAAAATGGCCGATTCAATCTGCACTGATACCAATGCATTCCGGACGGGCAAAAAATAAAATCAGATTATCATGTGCACTGCCGGTCAATACATTACGGTCCGGCGAACGTCCGACATGTCCACATAATACGTAACGGTCCCGCTAGATTTAATATTTTCATCTATACAGGTGTTGTCGAGTAATATTTTAATAATGATTTGAATTAAAATACGATAATTTCGGAACGCGTATTTCCTCAGAAGGGGAAACGGAGGAGGATTGCTTTCGACATTTATGTGCCCCTACGAAATAATTTTACTTAAACGATTACGCAAACGTGCACGGTGGGCGGAGTTGGCTGAAATCAATTTCTCTCTATTCTGATTAAAAGTAAAACTGGGAGTTTTTACGGTCGCCCGTCACTAATTCTAAATTGACGTACGAATGTGAAATTTCAGATACGGGGGTGTCTTATGTCGCCGATCACAAATCCAAAGTCAAAATGTCAAAAAAAAAAATGGCCGAAGATTTTTTGAAAATTGACGTATCAATGCGAAATTTTAGATACGGGTATGTCTGCGGACGCCGATCACCAATCCATAGTCAAAATGTCAAATAAAACAAAATGGAGGAAGATTTTTTGAAAATTGACTTACGAATGTCAAATTTTATATACGGTGTGTGCGAACGCCGATCTCGAATCCAAAGTCAAAATGTCAAAAAAAAAAAAGAAAATGGCGGAATTTTATTGAAAATTGACGTATGAATATGAAATTTTAGATACGGCGCTGTGTGCGGATGCCGATCACAAATCCAAAGTCAAAATGTCAAAAAAAAACAAAATGGCGGAAGTTTTTTTGAAAATTGACGTATGAATGTGAAATTTTAGATACGGGGGTGTCTCAGGTCGCCGATCACGAATCAAAAGTCAAAATGTCAAAAAAAAACAAAATGGCGGAAGTATTTTTGAAAATTGGCGTATGAATGTGAAATTTTAGATACGGGGGTGTCTCAGGTCGCCGATTACGAATACAAAGTCAAAATGTCAAAAAAAAACAAAATGGCGGAAGATTTTTTGAAAATTGGCGTATGAATGTGAAATCTTAGATACGGGGGTGTCTCAGGTCGCCGATTACGAATCCAAAGTCAAAATGTCAAAAAAAAACAAAATGGCGGAAGTTTTTTTGAAAATTGACGTACGAATGTGAAATTTTAGATACGTGGGTGTCTCAGGTCGCCGATCACGAATCCAAAGTCAAAATGTCAAAAAAAACAAAATGGCGGAAGTTTTTTTGAAAATTGACGTATGAATGTGAAATTTTAGATACGGGGGTGTTTTAGGTCGCCGATCACGAATCCAAAGTCGAAATGTCAAAAAAAACAAAATGGCCGAAGTTTCTTGAAAAATTGACGTATAATGTGAAATTTTAGATACGGGGGTGTCTCAGGTTGCCGATCACGAATCCAAAGTCAAAATGTCAAAAAAAAAACATGGCGAATGTAATATGGCGGAAAGGTTCGTCGAAAAGTGCCTGGATCTGAGCACATTCTTCCTTGGTAACTTTAATATGATTTATGTTTAACATTAAATTATCCTTCTCGCTCTTCAGTGTTCAGTGTAACGGTTTGTGTAAAGAAGTAAAGAATAGTTCTAAATAATATATACGATTGGCATCACAAAATTTATGTATATACAGGAGTGGTTCAAAAGTTTATGAAATCGGCCTTTCTAAAAAGCGTCATGACAGTGATCGCATTCTACGGGAAACGGTAATTGCAGACAAATTTGTGTTGCATGGATGACAAACTTCAAAAGGTTATTATGATTTATGTCAAAAGGTATATTTATAAGTCTCGAAATTGCATGTGTAGGTAGGATACTTGACAGGTAAAATTTTGCAATATCTCAAATTTAATGTCCTTAAATTATTGGCGCATATTTATTTAAAGTTGACATAATATTTAAATGTAACCTTCAACATTAAAACGCCCTAACAACTACAACGGCAAATTTAGACGTATTTTTAATTATTCATATTATTGAACTGTATTAGTTGATTAAGTTCAATAAAGGGCCGGTTTTCCCAATTCCGATTAAAATGCCGATGAGAGTATTCATTAGATACAATACGTGATAGTACGTTTTTGCAAAAACCGGTTGGCGCTAATCATTGATTAAAATACCGGTTGGTATGTTTTTCCAACACCGGTTAGCGCTAATCATTGATTAAGAACGTTATTAAATGAAGATATTTTAACCGCTGTTTTACCAAACCTGATAAAATATTAAACAGTAATTACGATTACTTACACATGCGCGTAACCTATGAGATTTGGATTTTTATTAGTATTGACTGCAATTATGTTTTCTTATCCATTTGTAATTAATAATTATTTTTATTAGTGTTTTAGTAATTGTATTGCTTCTTCTATACATGAAATTAACAGTATAATTAAAAATAAAATATAATATTGAATATGTGTAACTTTTAGCTTACTAGGGAAATATTTGTGTTTTGGAAGCTTGTTAATTCTGTTACATTTCTGGGACTTTATCTCAGTTGATAAAAAACCTAAATATTTGTGAAAATGTATGCCTGCGCTTGGTCTTTTCTTCTTTGTAATTGCTTTTAACAGCATCTTATTAAAACTAATCATTTATATGTTTGCGAGCTGTATGTTTGAAGTTCATCATTTTTAATTGACCTGCGAACTAATTTTGAGTATGTGACAGACGAATATTTCAAATCTGCTGACCAAAATTTCATAATGAAAGCGCTGTTCCACTTCAAATAATTGAGGTGAAAAATATCTCAGTGTCAAACTGATTTTTAGGTTATTTTTTATTAATATTGTGCGTGCCTATTTTAAATTGTTTCTGAGCAATTGACATACTTTTTGTTAATATACTAAATGTTTCTCCTGTTATTTCAAGAGCGTATTATTCCGATTGTCTCAATGAAAATGACGCGCTTATTGAGCATATTGTTTCTTCGGATACTTTAACATCATTCTTATATTTAATACTAAATTATCTTTCTCGCTCTTGAGTGTGAAAATTTTTAAATAAAATATACAATTGGCTTCACAAAATTTATGTATGTACAGAGGTGCTTCAAAAGTTTATTAAAGTGGACATTCTAAAAAGCGTCATGCCAGTGATCGCTTTTTACAGGAAAGGCGCTTCAATAGGGCTTTAGATTTAAAACTTGGGCTTTCTACGTTTATTATTATTTTGTGCTCTTTCATTGACGATAGTGGATTTCGAAAAGGTTGAACAGCTTTTACACTTTCGCATCACAATAGTCTTGTAAATTGTCTTAATAAAAATGTTGCGCTTTTTGATTTTATTGTCTTTAGATACTTTAACATTAAACTACCTTTCTCGCTCTTGAGTGTGTACCGGTTTGTGTAAAAAGCAATATACAATTGGCTTCACAAAATTTATCTATGTACAGCCGTGCTTCAAAAGTTTATAAAAGTGGACATTCTAAAAATCGTCATGCCAGTGATCGCTTTTTCCAGGAAAGGCGCTTCAATTGGGCTTCAAATTTAAAACTTGGGCTTTCTACTTTTGTTAATTTGTGTTCTTTTATTAACGATAGTGGATTTCTAAAAGGTTGACAGGCTTTTACACTTTCGGATCAAAACAGTATTGTAAACTATCTTAATAAAAATGTTACGCTTTTTGATCTTATTGTGTCGTTGTATACTTTAACATTAAATTACCTTTCTCGATCTTAAGTGTGTACCGGTTTGTGTTAAAAACAGTTTGAGGAGAATTTTAAAAAAATATCCTATTGGCTTAACAAAATATATGTTTATACAGGGGTGTTTCAATAGGGTTTCAATTTAAAACTTGGGCTTTTTACTTTTATTATTATTTTGTACTCCTTGATTAACGATAGTGGATTTCGAAAAGGTTGACGGGCTTTTACACTTTCACATCAAAAGAGTATTGAAAACTGTCTTAATGAACATGTTGACCTTTTTGATCTTATTGTGTCTTTGGATACTTTAACATTAAATTACCTTACTCGCTCTTGAGTGTGTACCGGTTTGCGCCAAAAACAGTTCGAGAAGAATTTTAAATAAAATATCCTATTGGTTTCACAAAATTTATTTATGTACAGGGGTGTTTCAAAAGTTTATAAAAGTGGACATTCTGAAAAGCGTCATGCCAGTGATCGCCTTTTACAGGCAAGGCGCTTCAATAGGGCTTCAATTTAAAACTTGGGCTTTTTACTTTTATTATTATTTTGTGCTCCTTTATTAACGATAGTGGATTTCGAAAAGGTTGACAGGCTTTTACACTTTCACATCAAAATAGTATTGTAAACTGTCTTTATGAACATGTTGACCTTTTTGATCTTATTGTGTCTTTGGATACTTTAACATTAGATTACCTTTCTCTCTCTTGAGTGTGTACCGATTTGTGTCAAGAACAGTTCGAGAAGAATTTTAAATAAAATATTCTATTGGCTTAACAAAATATATGTATATACAGGGGTGTTTCAAAAGTTTATAAAAGTAGACATTCTAAAAAGCGTGATGCCAGTGATCGCCTTTTACAGGAAGGCGCTTTGGCTTACATTTAAAACTTGGGCTTTCTACTTTTATTAATGTCTTGTGCTCTTTTATTAACGATAGTTGATTTCGAAAAGATTGAAAGACTTTTACACTTTCACATCAAAATAGTATTGTAAACTGTCTTAATAAACATATTGACCTTTTTGATCTTATTGTGTCTCTGGATACTTTAACATTAAATTACTTTTCTCGCTCTTGAGTGCGTACCGGTTTATGTCAAAAACAGTTCGAAAAGAATTTTAAATAAAATATCCTATTGGCTTAACAAAATATATGTATATACGGGGGTGCTTCAAAAGTTTATAAAAGTGGACATTCTAAAAAGTCTTTTTTTACAGGAAAGGCGCTTCAATAGGGCTTAAATTTAAAACTTTGGTTTTTTACTTTTATTATTACTTTGTGCTCCTTTATTAACGATCGTGGATTTTGAAAAGGTTGACAGGCTTTACACTTTCACATCAAAATAGTATTGTAAATTATCTTAATGAACATGTTGGGCTTTTTGAACTCATTGTGCTTTTGGATACCTTAACATGACTTATGTTTAAAATTAAATTATCTATCTCGCTCTTGAGTGTGTACCGGTTTGTGTTAAAAACAGTTCGAGAAGAATTTTAAATAAAATATACAATTGGCTTCACAAAATATATGTATATACAGGGGTGCTTCAAAGGTGTATAAAACTGGACATTCTAAAAAGCGTCATGCCAGTGATCACTTTTTAATGGAAAGGCGCTTCAATTTAAAACTTGGGCTTTTTACTTTTATTATTATTTTGTGCTCCTTTATTAACGATAGTGGATTTCGAAAAGGTTGACAGGGTTTTACACTTTCACATCAAAATAGTATTGTAAACTATCTTAATAAAAATGTTGCGTTTTTTGAGCTCATTCTCCCTTTGGATACTTTAACATGACTTATGTTTAACATTCAATTTCTTTTCTCGCTCTTGAGTGTGTACCGGTTTATGTCAAAAGCAGTTCGAGAAGAATTTTAAATAAAATATCCTATTGACTTAACAAAATATATGTATATACAGGGGTGCTTCAAAAGTTTATAAAAGTGGACATTTTAAAAAGTGTTTTTTACAGGAAAGGCGCTTCAATAGGGCTTAAATTTAAAACTTGGGCTTCTTACTTTTATTATCATTTTGTGCTTTTTTCTTAACGACAGTAGACTTCGAAAAGGTTGACATGCTTTTCCACTATCACATCAAAATAGTATTGTAAACTGTCTCGATGAAAATCTTGTGCTCTTTGAGCTCATTGTTTTTTGGATACATTAACATGACTTACGTTTAACTTTAATTTACCTTTCTCGCGTTTGAGTGTGTACCGGTTGTGTAAAAAACCGTTCGAGAAGAATTTAAAAAAAAATATACTATTGGCTTCACGAAATATATTTATATACAGGGGTGCGTCAAAAGTTAATAAAGTCGGACATTCTAAAAGGCGTCATGACAGTGATTGCTTTTTACAGGAAACTATGAAAAAGCTGTAAACGGACGCGAAAAAAGCGATTCCAACTAAAAGAGATTGACGGACCCGCAGTAAGCGGAGGACCCGCTGTAAGCGGAGGACCGGTTGTAAGCGGAGGACCCGCTGTAAGCGGACGTTAGAGCTAGTTATATATACTAAAAGCGCACAGGACCCTTTACCGCTCTCACGGATTTAGTAGAGGAGGGGAAATGCGGGTAAAATGCGAAAACGACCTTTGAGTGTTTGACGAATTGACGCTTTTGAGGGGAAATTTCAGAGTTTCGTGTGGTCGGGTGTATAATTCTACTTTGTATAGGCGTATTTTTATCGCTTCGAACGGTCATTAAGGCGGCGAAAGGAATTTTTGAAAATTTTAGAACGTGAAGGAAATCACGCTGCATCAATTTTTTCGCCCATAAGGAGGACGTGGGAAACAAAAATTCCTCTGGAGCCTTTTATACTGAAAATCCCGACAAACGTCAAAGTGACAGGTGATTCGAAATGTATGCAAACTTTCACTTTTAGGCCTGAAATTCCAAATTTTAAAGCTTTCGAGGGCGCAACAAGATTCAAAATCGTAAAGTACTGTCCTTTGGGGACCCTTTAGTTGCATATTCCCACTTTATAGTGGTACAGATACAAAGGTACAAACACTTTAAAGTCCGTCTGCAGACGGATACGGTTTAGCGAAATGGATGAAAAATCCCGGCAAACGTCAAACTGACAGCCGGTCTCATACGCATTCACATTTTCACTTTTAAGCTTGAAATTCCAAATTTTGAAAGTTTCGGGGGCACAACAAGATTCAGAAATGTAAAGAAGTGCCATTTCGGAAACGTTCACTTGCGCATTCCCAGTTTACAGAGGTACCTAGACGAAGGTACGAGTAATTCCAAGTCCGTTTGCAGAGGTATTTGGTCAGAAAAATGGCCGATTCAATCTGCACTGATACCAATGCATTCCGGACGGGCGAAAAATAAATTCAGATTATCATGTGCACTGCCGGTCAATACATTACGGTCCGGCGAACGTCCGACATGTCCACATAATACGTAACGGTCCCGCTAGATTTAATATTTTCATCTATACAGGTGTTGTCGAGTAATATTTTAATAATGATTTGAATTAAAATACGATAATTTCGGAACGCGTATTTCCTCAGAAGGGGAAACGGAGGAGGATTGCTTTCGACATTTATGTGCCCCTACGAAATAATTTTACTTAAGCGATTACGCAAACGTGCACGGTGGGCGGAGTTGGCTGAAATCAATTTCTCTCTATTCTGATTAAAAGTAAAACTGGGAGTTTTTACGGTCGCCCGTCACTAATTCTAAATTGACGTACGAATGTGAAATTTCAGATACGGGGGTGTCTTATGTCGCCGATCACAAATCCAAAGTCAAAATGTCAAAAAAAAAAAATGGCCGAAGATTTTTTGAAAATTGACGTATCAATGCGAAATTTTAGATACGGGTATGTCTGCGGACGCCGATCACCAATCCATAGTCAAAATGTCAAATAAAACAAAATGGAGGAAGATTTTTTGAAAATTGACTTACGAATGTCAAATTTTATATACGGGGGTGTGTGCGAACGCCGATCTCGAATCCAAAGTCAAAATGTCAAAAAAAAAAGAAAATGGCGGAATTTTATTGAAAATTGACGTATGAATATGAAATTTTAGATACGGCGCTGTGTGCGGATGCCGATCACAAATCCAAAGTCAAAATGTCAAAAAAAAACAAAATGGCGGAAGTTTTTTTGAAAATTGACGTATGAATGTGAAATTTTAGATACGGGGGTGTCTCAGGTCGCCGATCACGAATCAAAAGTCAAAATGTCAAAAAAAAACAAAATGGCGGAAGTTTTTTTGAAAATTGGCGTATGAATGTGAAATTTTAGATACGGGGGTGTCTCAGGTCGCCGATTACGAATACAAAGTCAAAATGTCAAAAAAAAAACAAAATGGCGGAAGATTTTTTGAAAATTGGCGTATGAATGTGAAATCTTAGATACGGGGGTGTCTCAGGTCGCCGATTACGAATCCAAAGTCAAAATGTCAAAAAAAAAAAAATGGCGGAAGTTTTTTTGAAAATTGACGTACGAATGTGAAATTTTAGATACGTGGGTGTCTCAGGTCGCCGATCACGAATCCAAAGTCAAAATGTCAAAAAAAACAAAATGGCGGAAGTTTTTTTGAAAATTGACGTATGAATGTGAAATTTTAGATACGGGGGTGTTTTAGGTCGCCGATCACGAATTCAAAGTCGAAATGTCAAAAAAAACAAAATGGCCGAAGTTTCTTGAAAAATTGACGTATTAATGTGAAATTTTAGATACGGGGGTGTCTCAGGTTGCCGATCACGAATCCAAAGTCAAAATGTCAAAAAAAAAACATGGCGAATGTAATATGGCGGAAAGGTTCGTCGAAAAGTGCTTGGATCTGAGCACATTCTTCCTTGGTAACTTTAATATGATTTATGTTTAACATTAAATTATCCTTCTCGCTCTTCAGTGTTCAGTGTAACGGTTTGTGTAAAGAAGTAAAGAATAGTTCTAAATAATATATACGATTGGCATCACAAAATTTATGTATATACAGGCGTGGTTCAAAAGTTTATGAAATCGGCCTTTCTAAAAAGCGTCATGACAGTGATCGCATTCTACGGGAAACGGTAATTGCAGACAAATTTGTGTTGCATGGATGACAAACTTCAAAAGGTTATTATGATTTATGTCAAAAGGTATATTTATAAGTCTCGAAATTGCATGTGTAGGTAGGATACTTGACAGGTAAAATTTTGCAATATCTCAAATTTAATGTCCTTAAATTATTGGCGCATATTTATTTAAAGTTGACATAATATTTAAATGTAACCTTCAACATTAAAACGCCCTAACAACTACAACGGCAAATTTAGACGTATTTTTAATTATTCATATTATTGAACTGTATTAGTTGATTAAGTTCAATAAAGGGCCGGTTTTCCCAATTCCGATTAAAATGCCGATGAGAGTATTCATTAGATACAATACGTGATAGTACGTTTTTGCAAAAACCGGTTGGCGCTAATCATTGATTAAAATACCGGTTGGTATGTTTTTCCAACACCGGTTAGCGCTAATCATTGATTAAGAACGTTATTAAATGAAGATATTTTAACCGCTGTTTTACCAAACCTGATAAAATATTAAACAGTAATTACGATTACTTACACATGCGCGTAACCTATGAGATTTGGATTTTTATTAGTATTGACTGCAATTATGTTTTCTTATCCATTTGTAATTAATAATTATTTTTATTAGTGTTTTAGTAATTGTATTGCTTCTTCTATACATGAAATTAACAGTATAATTAAAAATAAAATATAATATTGAATATGTGTAACTTTTAGCTTACTAGGGAAATATTTGTGTTTTGGAAGCTTGTTAATTCTGTTACATTTCTGGGACTTTATCTCAGTTGATAAAAAACCTAAATATTTGTGAAAATGTATGCCTGCGCTTGGTCTTTTCTTCTTTGTAATTGCTTTTAACAGCATCTTATTAAAACTAATCATTTATATGTTTGCGAGCTGTATGTTTGAAGTTCATCATTTTTAATTGACCTGCGAACTAATTTT
Organism: Amphimallon solstitiale; assembly: GCA_963170755.1. Taxonomy (NCBI): domain Eukaryota; kingdom Metazoa; phylum Arthropoda; class Insecta; order Coleoptera; family Scarabaeidae; genus Amphimallon; species Amphimallon solstitiale. The sequence goes on from OY720679.1 coordinate 20,330,282, forward strand.
GAGTATGTGACAGACGAATATTTCAAATCTGCTGACCAAAATTTCATAATGAAAGCGCTGTTCCACTTCAAATAATTGAGGTGAAAAATATCTCAGTGTCAAACTGATTTTTAGGTTATTTTTTATTAATATTGTGCGTGCCTATTTTAAATTGTTTCTGAGCAATTGACATACTTTTTGTTAATATACTAAATGTTTCTCCTGTTATTTCAAGAGCGTATTATTCCGATTGTCTCAATGAAAATGACGCGCTTATTGAGCATATTGTTTCTTCGGATACTTTAACATCATTCTTATATTTAATACTAAATTATCTTTCTCGCTCTTGAGTGTGAAAATTTTTAAATAAAATATACAATTGGCTTCACAAAATTTATGTATGTACAGAGGTGCTTCAAAAGTTTATTAAAGTGGACATTCTAAAAAGCGTCATGCCAGTGATCGCTTTTTACAGGAAAGGCGCTTCAATAGGGCTTTAGATTTAAAACTTGGGCTTTCTACGTTTATTATTATTTTGTGCTCTTTCATTGACGATAGTGGATTTCGAAAAGGTTGAACAGCTTTTACACTTTCGCATCACAATAGTCTTGTAAATTGTCTTAATAAAAATGTTGCGCTTTTTGATTTTATTGTCTTTAGATACTTTAACATTAAACTACCTTTCTCGCTCTTGAGTGTGTACCGGTTTGTGTAAAAAGCAATATACAATTGGCTTCACAAAATTTATCTATGTACAGCCGTGCCTCAAAAGTTTATAAAAGTGGACATTCTAAAAATCGTCATGCCAGTGATCGCTTTTTCCAGGAAAGGCGCTTCAATTGGGCTTCAAATTTAAAACTTGGGCTTTCTACTTTTGTTAATTTGTGTTCTTTTATTAACGATAGTGGATTTCTAAAAGGTTGACAGGCTTTTACACTTTCGGATCAAAATAGTATTGTAAACTATCTTAATAAAAATGTTACGCTTTTTGATCTTATTGTGTCGTTGTATACTTTAACATTAAATTACCTTTCTCGATCTTAAGTGTGTACCGGTTTGTGTTAAAAACAGTTTGAGGAGAATTTTAAAAAAATATCCTATTGGCTTAACAAAATATATGTTTATACAGGGGTGTTTCAATAGGGTTTCAATTTAAAACTTGGGCTTTTTACTTTTATTATTATTTTGTACTCCTTGATTAACGATAGTGGATTTCGAAAAGGTTGACGGGCTTTTACACTTTCACATCAAAAGAGTATTGAAAACTGTCTTAATGAACATGTTGACCTTTTTGATCTTATTGTGTCTTTGGATACTTTAACATTAAATTACCTTACTCGCTCTTGAGTGTGTACCGGTTTGCGCCAAAAACAGTTCGAGAAGAATTTTAAATAAAATATCCTATTGGTTTCACAAAATTTATTTATGTACAGGGGTGTTTCAAAAGTTTATAAAAGTGGACATTCTGAAAAGCGTCATGCCAGTGATCGCCTTTTACAGGCAAGGCGCTTCAATAGGGCTTCAATTTAAAACTTGGGCTTTTTACTTTTATTATTATTTTGTGCTCCTTTATTAACGATAGTGGATTTCGAAAAGGTTGACAGGCTTTTACACTTTCACATCAAAATAGTATTGTAAACTGTCTTTATGAACATGTTGACCTTTTTGATCTTATTGTGTCTTTGGATACTTTAACATTAGATTACCTTTCTCTCTCTTGAGTGTGTACCGATTTGTGTCAAGAACAGTTCGAGAAGAATTTTAAATAAAATATTCTATTGGCTTAACAAAATATATGTATATACAGGGGTGTTTCAAAAGTTTATAAAAGTAGACATTCTAAAAAGCGTGATGCCAGTGATCGCCTTTTACAGGAAGGCGCTTTGGCTTACATTTAAAACTTGGGCTTTCTACTTTTATTAATGTCTTGTGCTCTTTTATTAACGATAGTTGATTTCGAAAAGATTGAAAGACTTTTACACTTTCACATCAAAATAGTATTGTAAACTGTCTTAATAAACATATTGACCTTTTTGATCTTATTGTGTCTCTGGATACTTTAACATTAAATTACTTTTCTCGCTCTTGAGTGCGTACCGGTTTATGTCAAAAACAGTTCGAAAAGAATTTTAAATAAAATATCCTATTGGCTTAACAAAATATATGTATATACGGGGGTGCTTCAAAAGTTTATAAAAGTGGACATTCTAAAAAGTCTTTTTTTACAGGAAAGGCGCTTCAATAGGGCTTAAATTTAAAACTTTGGTTTTTTACTTTTATTATTACTTTGTGCTCCTTTATTAACGATCGTGGATTTTGAAAAGGTTGACAGGCTTTACACTTTCACATCAAAATAGTATTGTAAATTATCTTAATGAACATGTTGGGCTTTTTGAACTCATTGTGCTTTTGGATACCTTAACATGACTTATGTTTAAAATTAAATTATCTATCTCGCTCTTGAGTGTGTACCGGTTTGTGTTAAAAACAGTTCGAGAAGAATTTTAAATAAAATATACAATTGGCTTCACAAAATATATGTATATACAGGGGTGCTTCAAAGGTGTATAAAACTGGACATTCTAAAAAGCGTCATGCCAGTGATCACTTTTTAATGGAAAGGCGCTTCAATTTAAAACTTGGGCTTTTTACTTTTATTATTATTTTGTGCTCCTTTATTAACGATAGTGGATTTCGAAAAGGTTGACAGGGTTTTACACTTTCACATCAAAATAGTATTGTAAACTATCTTAATAAAAATGTTGCGTTTTTTGAGCTCATTCTCCCTTTGGATACTTTAACATGACTTATGTTTAACATTCAATTTCTTTTCTCGCTCTTGAGTGTGTACCGGTTTATGTCAAAAGCAGTTCGAGAAGAATTTTAAATAAAATATCCTATTGACTTAACAAAATATATGTATATACAGGGGTGCTTCAAAAGTTTATAAAAGTGGACATTTTAAAAAGTGTTTTTTACAGGAAAGGCGCTTCAATAGGGCTTAAATTTAAAACTTGGGCTTCTTACTTTTATTATCATTTTGTGCTTTTTTCTTAACGACAGTAGACTTCGAAAAGGTTGACATGCTTTTCCACTATCACATCAAAATAGTATTGTAAACTGTCTCGATGAAAATCTTGTGCTCTTTGAGCTCATTGTTTTTTGGATACATTAACATGACTTACGTTTAACTTTAATTTACCTTTCTCGCGTTTGAGTGTGTACCGGTTGTGTAAAAAACCGTTCGAGAAGAATTTTAAAAAAAATATACTATTGGCTTCACGAAATATATTTATATACAGGGGTGCGTCAAAAGTTAATAAAGTCGGACATTCTAAAAGGCGTCATGACAGTGATTGCTTTTTACAGGAAACTATGAAAAAGCTGTAAACGGACGCGAAAAAAGCGATTCCAACTAAAAGAGATTGACGGACCCGCAGTAAGCGGAGGACCCGCTGTAAGCGGAGGACCGGTTGTAAGCGGAGGACCCGCTGTAAGCGGACGTTAGAGCTAGTTATATATAATAAAAGCGAGCGGGACCCTTTACCGCTCTCACGGATTTAGTAGAGGAGGGAAAATGCGGGTGAAAATGCGAAAACGACCTTTGAGTGTTTGAGGAATTGAGGCATTTTAGGGGAGATTTTAGAGTTTTATATCGTCGGGTGTACAATTCTACTTTGTATAGGCGTATTTTTATCTCTTCGAAACGGTGGTAAGGCGGCGAAAAGAATTTTTTGAAAATTTTAGCACTTGCAGTAAAAAACCTGTGCATCACGACATTTTCCCATAAGGAGGACGTGTGAATTATTTTATACCGAAATAGATATCCCGACAAACGTCAATGTGACAGGCACTCGAATACGTATGCAAAGTTTAACTTTTATGCGTGAAATTCCCAATTTTCAAGGTTTCGAGGACACAACAAGGTTCAGAATAGTAAAGTACTGTCCTTTTGGGACCTCTTAAGTGCCTATTCCCAGTTTATAGTGGTATAGAGACAAAGGTACGGGCGATTAAAAGTGCGGTTGCAGACGGATATGTTAGAAAAATGCTTGCCAATATCGGCCATCTTTATTTATATAAAAGTCAGATTAAATTCATGTGGCAAATATATACACATGAGATATTTAGTTTTGCGACAAACATAAGGCACTAAATGAATTATTGGAACCCAATTAATACATTTATTTATATTCTTTTTACGATTAGACGTACATATATTTTCTCGCGAATATTAAAAAAATTCATCATTTCCCAGTGTAGCCCGAAAGCATATATATAAATACCCAAAACAATATGTTCATTGTAAATACCTCGGTGGTCTAACGGTAAAGCCACCGCTTCCCAATACAGCAACTCTGATTGCTCGGGTTCGAATTTAGGCAGGCACAAGTATTTTTTTTTTGAATACGACCGATTTCATATATGAATATTTACGGACATTTAATACCACAAAACGAGGGTTTCTCGACATGATGGTCCCGGTCGCTCGAATTAAATTCTTATATACAGACTGGGTTTTCTTTTAAGTATTATAAATGTTAAAGGTTACTCGAAAATTGATGTGCGTTTGTAAAATGTTGTTTTCGGGGCTTTTCGAAGTCGCCCATCACTAATCTAAATGTCAAAAAAAAAAGGCGGAAGAATTTTTTTAAAATTGACGTATGAATGTGAAATTTTAGATATGGGGGTGCTGCGGACGCCGATCACAAATCCAAACACAAAATGTAAAAAAAAATAGAATGGCGGATGGGTTTTTTGAGAATTGACGTATGAATATAAAATTTTAGATACGGGGGTGTGTGTGGACGCCGATTACAAATCCAAAGTCAAAATGTCAAAAAAAACAAAATGGCGGACGGGTTTTTTGAAAATTGACGTATGAATGTGAAATTTTAGATACGGGGTGTTTGCGGTCGCCGATCACAAATCCATAGTCAAAATGTCAAAAAAAAACAAAATGGCAGACGATTTCTTTTAAAATTGACGTATGAATGTGAAATTTTAGATACGGGGGTCTCTTTGGTCGCCGATCACGAATCCATAGTCAAAATGTCAAAAAACCAAAATGGCGGAAAAGTTTTTTGAAAATTGACGTAGGAATGTCAGATTTTAGATACAAGAAGGGTTGAGGTCACCGTTGGGAATCCATAGTCAAAATGTCAAAAAAAAACAAAATGGCGGACGAATTTTTTGAAAATTGACGTATGAATGTGAAATTTTAGATACGGGGGTGTCTTAGGTCGCCGATCACAAATCCATAGTCGAAATATCAAAAAAAACAAAATGGCGGACGAGTTTTTTGAAAATTTACGTATGAATGTGAAATTTTAGATACGGGGGTGTCTCAGGTCGCCGATCACGAATCCAAAGTCAAAATGTCAAAAAAAACAAAATGGCGAAAATTTTTTTTGAACATTAACGTATGAATGTGAAATTTTAGATACGGGGGTGTCTTAGGTCGCCGATCACGAATCCAAAGTCAAAATGCCAAAAAAAACAAAATGGCGGAAGAACTTTTTGAACATTAACGTATGAATGTGAAATTTTAGATACGGAGGTGTCTTAGGTTGCCGATCACGACTCCAAAGTCAAAATGCCAAAATAAACAAAATGGCGAAAGAACTTTTTGAAAATTGACGTATGAATGTGAAATTTTATGTACGGGGGTGTCTTAGGTCGCCGATCACGAATCCATGGTCAAAATGTCAAAAAAGAGAAAATGGAGGAAGCCTTTTTTCAAAATTTATGAATGTTAGTGACATTTTGGATACCAGGGTATTTGTGGTCGCTTATTACGTCTTCAATTTGACGATTCTTCGAAACGTGATTGAACAGGGTTTCAATTTAACACTTCATTTTTTCTTAACGATGTAGATTCGAAAACATCAGAATAGTATTGTACACTGTCTGGATGAAAATGTTGCGCTCATTGAGCTCATTGTTTCTTTCGATACTTTAACATGACTTATGTTTCACTTTAAATTACCTTTCTCGCTCTTGAGTGTCTACCAGTTTCTGTAAAAAACAGTTCGAGAAGAATTTTAAATAAAATATACTATTGGCTTACCAAATATATATAGGGGTGTTTCAAAAGTTTATAAAAGTGGACATTCTAAAAAGCGTCATGCAAGTGATCGCTTTTTACAGGAAAGGCGTTTCAACAGGGTTTCACTTTAAAACTTGGGCTTTCTACTTTTATTAATGTTTTGTGCTCTTTTATTAACGATAGTGGATTTCGAAAAGATTGACAGACTTTTACACTTTCACATCAAAATAGTATTGTAAACTGTCTTGATACAAATGTTGGCCTTTTTGATTTTATTGTGTCTTTCAATACCTAAACATTAAATTACCTTTCTCGCTCTTGAGTGTGTACCGGTTTGTGATAAAAACAGTTCGAGAAGAATTTTAAATAAAATATCCAATTGGCTTAACAAAATATATGTATATACAGTGGTGCTTCAAAAGTTTATAAATGGCGGAAGAGTTCTTTGAAAATTGATGATTGTTTGTTAAATCTTGGATACGGGGGTGTTTGTGGTCGCTTATTACGTCTTCAATTTGGCGATTCTGCGAAACGTGATTGAACAGGGCTTAAATTCGATACATTTTTTCTTAACGATAGTAGATTCGAAAACATGAGAATAGTATTGTACACTGTCTCAATGAAAATGCTGCGCTCTTTGAGATCATTGTTTCTTTCGATACTTTAACATGACTTATATTAAACATTAAATTACCTTTCTCGGTCTTGAGTGTGTACCGGTTTGTGCCAAAAACAGTTCGAGAAGAATTTTAAATAAAACGTCCTATTGGCTTAAAAAAATATGTGTATATACGGGGGTGCTTCAAAAGTTTATAAAAGTGGACATTCTAAAAAGCGCTTTTTACAGGAAAGGCGCTTCAATAGGGCTTAGCATTAAAACTTGGGCTTTTTACTTTTATTATTATTTTGTTCTCCTTTATTAACGATAGTGGATTTCAAAAAGGTTGACAGGCTTTTACACTTTCACATCAAAATAGTACTGTAAACTGTCTTAATAAAAATGTTGGGATTTTTGATCTCATTGTGCCATTGGATACCTTAACATCACTTATGTTTAAAATTAAATTACCTTTCTCGCTCTTGAATTTGCGTTAAAAACAGTTCGAGAAGAATTTTAAATAAAATATCCAATTGGCTTAACAAAATATATGTATATACAGGGGTGCGGAAGAATTTTTTGAAAATTGATGAATGTTTGTAAAATTTTGGATACGGGGGTGTTTGTGGTCGCTTATTACGTCTTCAATTTGGCGATTCTTCTAAACCTAATTGAAAAGGGCTTAAATTAATTACTTCATTTTTTCTTAACGATATTAGATTCGAAAACATCAGAATAGTATTGTACACTGTCTCAATGAAAATGTTGCGCTCTTTAAAAACAGTTCGAGAATAATTTTAAATAAAATATCCAATTGGCTTAACGAAATATTTGTATATACAGCGGTGCTTCAAAAGTTTATAAATAGCGGAAGAGTTTTTCGAAAATTGATGAATGTCTGTTAAATTTTGGATACGGGGGTGTTTGTGGTCGCTTATTACGTCTTTAATTTGGCGATTCTTCGAAAGGTCGAAAGGTGATTGAACAGGGCTTAAATTTAATACTTCATTTTTTCTTAACGATCTATATTCGAAAACATCAGAATAGTATTGTACACTGTCTCAATGAAAATGTTGCACTCTTTGAGCTCATTGCATCTTTCGATACTTTAACATGACTTATGTTTAACATTAAATTACCTTTCTCGCTCTTGAGTGTGTACTGGTTTGTGTTAAAAACACTTCGAGAAGAATTTTAAATAAAATATCCAATTGGCTTAACAAAATATATGTATATACAGGGGTGCTTCAAAAACTTATAAATGGCGGAAGAATTTTTTGAAAATTGATGAATATTTGTTAAATTTTGGGTACGGGGGTGTGTGTGGTCGCTTATTACGTCTTTAATTTGGCAATTCTTCGAAAGGTGATTGAACAGGGCTTAAATGTAATACTTCATTTTTTCTTAACGATGTAGATTCGAAAACATCAGAATAGTATTGTACACTCTCTCAATGAAAATGTTGCGCTCTTTGGGCTCATTGCATCTTTCGATACTTTAACATTACTTATGTTTAACATTAAATTACCTTTCTCGCTCTTGAGTGTGTACCGATTTGTGTTAAAAACACTTCGAGAAGAATTTTAAATAAAATATTCAATTGGCTTAACAAAATATATGTATATACAGGGGAGCTTCAAAAACTTATAAATGGCGGAGGAGTTTTTTGAAAATTGATGAATGTTTGTTAAATTTTGGATACGGGGGTGTTTGTGGTCGCTTATTACGTCTTCAATTTGGCGATTCTTCTAAACCTAATTGAACAGGGCTTAAATTCATTACTTCATTTTTTCTTGACGATATTAGATTCGAAAACATCAGAATAGTATTGTACACTGTCTCAATGAAAATGTTGCGCTCTTTGAGCTCATTGTTTCGTTCGATACTTTAACATGACTTATGTTTAACATTAAATTACCTTCCTCGCTCTTGAGTGTATACCGGTTTGTGTCAAAAACAGTTCGAGAAGAATTTTAATATACTATTGGCTTCACAAAATTTAGGTATGTACAGGGGTGTTTTAAAAGTTTAGAAAAGTGGACATCCTATAAAGCGTCATGCCAGTGATCGTCTTTACAGGAAAGGCGTTTCAATAGGGCTTCACTTTAAAACTTGGGTTTTTTACTTTTATCATTATTTTGTGCTCCTTTATTAACGATAGTGGATTTCGAAAAGGTTGACAGGCTTTTACACATTCACATCAAAATAGTATTGTAAACTGAATTAATGAACATGTTGGGCTTTTTGATCCCATTGTATCTTTGGATACCTTAACATGACTTATGTTTAAAATTAAATTACCTTTCTCGCTTTTGAGTGTGTACCGGTTTGTGTTAAAACCAGTTCGAGAAGAATTTTAAATAAAATATCCAATTGGCTTAACAAAATATATGTATATACAGCGGTGCTTCAAAAGTTTATAAATAGCGGAAGGGTTTTTCGAAAATTGATGAATGTTTGTTAAATTTTGGATACGGGGGTGTTTATGGTCGCTTATTACGTCTTCAATTTGGCGATTCTTCGAAACGTGATTGAACAGGGCTTAAATTTAATACTTCATTCTTTCTTAACGATAGTAGATTCGAAAACATCAGAATAGTATTGTACACTGTCTCAATGAAAATGTTGCGGTCTTTGAGCTCATTGCATCTTTCGATACTTTAACATGACTTATGTTTAACATTAAATTACCTTTCTCGCTCTTGAGTGTGTACCAGTTTGTGTAAAATACAGTTCGATATGAATTTTAAATAAAATATCCTATTGGCTTAACAAAATATATGTATATACAGGGATGTTTCAAAAGTTTATAAAAGTAGACATTCTATAAAGCGTCATTCCAATGATCACCTTTTACAGGAGTGGCGCTTTAATACGGCTTACATTTATAACTCGGGCTTTCTATTTTTATTATTGTCTTGTGCTCTTTTATTAACGATAGTGGAAATCGAAAAGGTTGAAAGGCTTTTACACTTTCGCATCAAAATAGTATTGTAAACTGTCTTGATAAGAATGTTGACCTTTTTGATCTTATTGTGTCTTTGGATACTTTAACATTAAATTAACTTTCTCGCTCATGAGTGTGTACCGGTTTGTGCCAAAAACAGTTCGAGAAGAATTATAAATAAAATATCCTATTGGCTTAACAAAATTTATGTATGTACAGGGGTGTTTCAAAAGTTTATAAAAGTGGATATTCTAAAAAGCGTCATGCCAGTGATCGTTTTTTACAGGAAAGGCGCTTCAATAAGGCTTCACTTTAAAACTTGGGCTTTCTACTTTTATTATTGTTTTGTGCTCTTTTATTAACGATAGTGGATTTCGAATAGATTGACAGACGTTTACACAGTCACATCAAAATAGTATTGTAAACTGTCCTAATGATCACGTTGGGCTTTTTGATCTCATTGTGTCTTTGGATACCTTAACACGACTTATATTTAAAATTAAATTACCTTTCTCGCTCTTGAGTGTGTACCGGTTTGTGTTAAAAACAGATCGAGAAGAATTTTAAATAAAATATCCAATTGGCTTAACAAAATATATGTATATACAGCGGTGCTTCAAAAGTTTATAAATGGCGGAAGAGTTTTTAGAGAAGTGATGAATCTTTGTTAAATTTTGGATAAGGGGATGTTTGTGGTCGCCTATTACGTCTTCAATTTGACGATTCTTCGAAACGTGATTGAACAGGGTTTAAATTTAACACTTCATTTTTTCTTAACGATAGTAGATTCGAAAACATTAGAATAGTATTGTACACTGTCTCGATGAAAATGTTGCGCTCATTGTTTCTTTCGATGCTTTAACATGACTTATGTTTAACATTAAATTACCTTTCTCTCTCTTGAGTGTGTACCAGTTTGTGTAAAAAACAGTTCGAGACGAATTTTAAATAAAATATGCTATTGGCTTAACAAAATATATATAGGGGTGCTTCAAAAGTTTATAAAAGTGGACATTCTAAAAAGCGTCATGCCAGTGATCGCTTTTTACAAGAAAAGCGTTTCAATAAGGCTTCACTTGAAAACTTGGGCTTTTTACTTATATTATTATTTTGTGCTCCTTTATTAACGATACTGGATTTCGAAAGGGTTGACAGGTTTTTACACTTTCACATCAAAATAGTATTGTAAACTGTCTTAATGAACTTATTGGGCTTTTTGATCTCATTGTGTCTTTGGATACCTTAACGTTTAAAATTAAATTATCTTTCTCGCTCTTGAGTGTGTACCGGTTTGTGTTAAAAACAGTTCGAGAAGAATTTTAAATAAAATATCTAATTGGCTTAACAAAATATATGTATATACAGCGGTGCTTCAAAAGTTTATAAATAGCGGAAAAGTTTTTTGAAAATTGATGAATGTTTGTTAAATTTTGGATACTGGGGTGTTTGTGGTCGCTTATTACGTCTTCAATTTGACGATTCTTTGAAACGTGATTGAACAGGCCTTAAACTTAATACTTCATTTTTTTCTTAACAATAGTAGATTCGAAAACATCAGAATAGTATTGTACACTGTCTCAATGAAAATGTTACGCTCACTGAGCTCATTGTTTCTTTCGATACTCTAACATGACATGTTTAACATTAAATTACCTTTCTCGCTCTTGAGTGTGAACCGGTTTGTGTAAAAAAACAGTTCGAGTAGAATTTCAAATAAAATATACTATTGGTTTAAAAAAATATATGTAGGGATGCTTCAAAAGTTTATAAAAGTGGACATTCTAAAAAGCGTCATGCCAGTGATCGCTTTTTACAGGAAAGGCGCTTCAATAGGACTTCAATTTAAAACTTGGGCTTTTTACTTTTATTATTATTTCGTGCTGCTTTATTAACTATAGTGGATTTCAAAAAGGTTGACAGGCTTTTACACTTTCACATCAAAATAGTATTGTACACTGTCTTTATAAAAATGTTGCGCTTTTTAATCTCATTGTGTCTTTGCATACTTTATCACGACTTATGTTTAACATTAGATTACCTTTCTCGCTCTTGAGTATGTATCGGTTTGTGTTAAAACAGTTCGAGAAGAATTTTAAATAAAACATCCTATTGGGTTAACAAAATATATGTATATACAGGAGTGCTTCAAAGGTGTATAAAAGTGGACATTCTAAAAAGAGTCATGCCAGTGATCGCTTCTTACAGGAAAAGGGCTTCAATTTAAAACTTGGGCTTTTTATTATTATTATTATTATGTGCTCCTTTATTAACGATACTGGATTTCAATAAGGTTGACAGGCTTTCACACTTTCGCATCAAAATAGTATTGTACACTGTCTTAATAAAAATGTAGCGCTTCTTGATCTCATTGTGTCTGTGCATACTTTAACACGACTTATGTTTAACATTAAATTACCTTTCTCGCTCTTGAGTGTGTACCGGTTTGTGTAAAAAACAATTCCAGAAATATTTTAAATAAAATATACAATTGGCTTCACAAAATATATGTATATACCGGGATGCTTTAAAAGTTTATAAAACTGGACATTCTAAAAAGCGTTTTTTATAGGAAAGACGCTTCAATTGGGCTTAAATCTAAAACTTGGGCTTTTTACTTTTATTATTATTTTGTGCTTTTTTCTTAACGAGAGTAGACTTCGAAAAGATTGACAGGCTCTTACACGTTCACATCAAAATAGTATTGTAAACTGTCTTAATGTAAAGGTTGCGCTTTTTGAGAGCTCATTGTTTCTTTGGATATTTTAACATGACTTACGTTTAACATTAAATTACCTTTCTCGCTCTTGAGTGTGTACCAGTTTGTGTAAAAAACAATTCGAGAAAAATTTTAAATAAAATAAAAGGCGCTTCAATTTAAAACCTGGGCTTTTTACTTTTATTTTCATTTGGGCTCCTTTATTAATGATAGTGGATTTCAAAAAGGTCACACTTTACATCAAAATAGTAATGTACACTGTCTTAATAAAAATGTTACGCTTTTTGATCTCAATGTGTATTTGGATACTTTAATACGACTTATGTTAAACATTAAATTACCTTTCTCGCTCTTGAGTGTGTACCGGTTTATGTCAAAAACAATTCGAGAAGAATTTTAAATAAAGTATCCTATTGGCCTAACAAAATATATATATATATATATACAGGGGTGCTTCAAAAGTTTATGAAAGTGGATATTCTAAAAAGCGTTTTTTTACAGGAAAGGCGCTTCAATAGGGCTTAAATTTAAAACTTGGGCTTTTTACTTTTATTATTATTTCGTGCACCTTTATTAACGATAGTGGATATTGAAAAGGTTTACAGGCTTTTACACTTTCACATCAAAATAGTATTGAAAACTGTCTTAATGAACATGTTGGGCTTTTTGAACTCATTGAGTCTTTGGATACCTTAACATGCCTTATGTTTAACATTAAATTACCTTTCTCGCTCTTGAGTGTGTACCAATTTATGTCAAAAACAATTCGAGAAGAATTTTAAATAAAATATCCTGTTGGCTTAACAAAATATATGTATATACAGGGGCGCTTCAAAAGTTAATAGAGTCGGACATTCTAAAAAGCCATGCCAGTTATCGCTTTTTACAGGAAAAGCGCTTCAATAAGGCATAAATTTAAAACTTTAGCTTTTTACTTTTATTATTATTTTGTACTTTTTCATTAACGATAGTGGATTTCGAAAATATTGATAGGCTATTACACGTTCATATCAAAATAGTATTGTAAACTGTCTTAATGAAAATGTTGCGTTTTTTGTCTTTGAATACTTTAACATGACATATTTAACATTAAATTACCTTTCTCGCTTTTGAGTGTGTACCGGTTTGTGTCAAAAACAGTTCGAGAAGAATTTTAAATAAAATATCCTATTGGCTTAACAAAATATATGTATATACAGGAGTGCTTCAAAAGTTTATCAAAGTGGACATTCTTAAAAGCTTTTTTTACAGGAAAGGCGCTTCAATAGGGCTTCAATTTAAAACTTGGGCTTTTTACTTTTATTATTATTATGTGCTCCTTTATTAACGATAGTGGATTTCAAAAAGGTTGACAGGCTTTCACACTTTCGCAACAAAATATATGTATATACAGGGGTGCTTCAAAAATTTATAAAAATTGACATTCTAGAAAGCGCTGTTTACAGGAAAGGCGCTTGAAAAGGGCTTAAATTTAAAACTTGGGTTTCTTACTTTTATTATTATTTTGTGCTCCTTTATTAATGATAGTGGATATCAAAAGGGTCACACTTTACATCAAAATAGTAATAAGTAATAGTATTGTAAACTGTTTTAATAAAAATGTTGCGCTTTTTGAGCTCATTGTGTCTTTGGATACTTTAACATGGCTTATGATTAACATTAAATTACCTTTCTCGCTCTTGAGTGTGTACCGATTTGTGTCAAAAACAGAAGGAGAATAATTTTAGATAAAATATACTCTGCTTTTTTATTAACGATAGTGGACTTCGAAAAGGTAGTAAGAAAGTAATATACTTTATAAATTAAATTTACTTTACCCATTCGCATACATATGTTTGCGAGCTATATGTTCGAAGTTCATCAGCATTCATTAGCATTCTATAAGAATGTTTGAAAGCGACGCCCATTTACCAAACAAAATTTGTTGTAAACATATTAAACACTATGGAGATACTACGTATATTTGAGTATGTCAATTAAAATGACGAGCCCGCGATAGCGGGCGAGTAGTATATATGTAATTCATTGAAAATTTAAAATGTTCTTCAATACATGTCCTTCATTTTTAATTGACGTGCGAACTAATTTTGAGTATGTGACAGACGAATATTTCAATTATGCTGACCAAAATTTCATAATGAAAGCGCTGTTCCACTTCAAATAATTTGGGTGAAAATGTCTCAGTGTCAAACTGATTATTAGGTTCTTTTTTATTAATATTGTGCATGCCTGTCTTAAATTATTTCTGAGTAATTGACATACGTTTTGTTAATATACTAAATTTTTCCACTGTTATTTCAATAGCGTATTATCCCGATTGTCTCAATAAAAATGATGCACTTATTGAGCATATTGTTTCATCGGATACTTTAACATCATTCTTATGTTTAACATTAAATTATCTTTCTCGCTCTTCATTGTATAACAGTTTGCGTAAAAAAAAATTCTAGAAGAATTCTGAATGAAATATACAATTGGCTTTACAAAATATATGTATATACAGAGTGTGCCACAAGTCTATAAAATCTTACATTCTAAAAACCACCACGAGAGTGATCGCGTTTTACAGGAAACTGTAAAAAGCTGTAAGCGGACGCGAAAAAGGCGAATTCAAGCTCGAAAAGATTGAAGCATTAGCTCACAAACATTCAACACAATAAATATTGCAATATATAATAATTGGCCCAATGATAATAGTGTATAGGTAAGAAATATATAAATTCGATTCCTTATTTGTTTATAAATACTTTCTACTCATTTTTTTCGTCCATGAATTAAGTTGTAAAAATACTTCAAAATATATTGTAAATAGAAAAAAGAAACTAAAATATATTCCTACCAGATTAAACAAGCACTTAATCATGTTGTTACTGTGTCAGGCAAATTGAGAAGTAATATCATACGTATTAAAAAAAGAGTGTTTAATTATCATTGATGAAAATGAACGTCCCGCGGCATCGTCAATTACAATAATTCAAAATAGAAATTCTATAAAGATGTTTTACAGTATTTTCGAATATAACAAGAAGTAATCAATATTACCATAATACATATATTATATCTATATATTCCTTAAATTGTAGGTGTACAATGCAAAAGAAAATAATTATATACAGTGTGAACAAGGCTTTACCAACATTATTAAGCATCATATATAACTGACAGTTGTAATACAATTTACCACAAAGAAACACTGCAAATTATAAAAGTATAGGAATGGAAATCATTATAAAAAATGCCAATGAAATAAATATTATTTGTTATAGAACAATAATTAAATGAATTATTTAAAAGTATACATTCGCGTCAACAAAACATATTTCTAATAAAGCTATCTACAAGTTTGTATAAAATAAAATGTTTTTTTTAATTCTAATGAATTTTCATTTAAACCAAAAAGACCAATGGAATCGACATATGTATATAGACTGAAACACTATTAACAAAAACTATCAAACCACATTTTCCAACTGATGCAAAAAACACAGATTTCGAGATTATTCTCATTTTATACCCACAAACAAAATTCAAACTATAGATAAATTAGGCAAACGTGAAATAAATCATCGGCAAGTCAAGGCACAAAAGCCAATAATAGTAGAAAAATTATAAATAGAGTGAAAACTACCGTCTGTGAGGCACAGGAAACGTATGTGAAAAATGTCATTATAACTTTAAACGATAAAATACATCTTATTTCATGGACAGCCGTTAAACATTTTCAATTTAAAAACTGCTATTATCGCTAATTCTATTTCTATTATTAATCATTTCATCCGATAAGCATTCTGAATAAAATATTGCATAGTTGTAAACTATATACAGGGGTGTATAAAAACAACTAAGCGATATTGAACATCTAAAACACAATTATATTTAGTTATTCGCTATATATCGGAATTATATGGTGTTTCAAAAACTGAAACGCAATAAAGACAAAATCGGCAATAAATTTAGAAGAATAAGGGGGAGCGGTACCTCAACTGTAAGCGGAATAAGAGGCGATAGCGGGCCTTCAAGGCCTGCCGTATTAGCTAGTTATACTCTATAAAAGCGCACGGCCGTTTCTTTTATTCGGCGTGTGAAAAGACGGCTTAACCGGGCGGCCAAAATCGATGAAAATTCGTAAAACGCGAGAAAGTACTCGTCTCTGGATAAGCGAAATTAAAAGTTGTCTCTTTGCGTGCGCTTTCGGACACCTTTAAAGGGTTCCTCGACGGAGAGTTTTTTCTTTTTATCGGAGCGTGAAGAGAGATATCCGCCGTCAAAGAGGAGCGTGCAAGTATCGTGTAACAGAAAAAATGGCTTACGTTTTGACCATTCCCGTGACAAGCGATAAAAATCTCGGGAAACGTCAATCTCTGACAGGCGAACTGAGTTTCAGCACAGATTCATTTTTAAGACTGAAATACGAAATTTTGAAGGTCGCGAGGGTCCAACAAGACCCGGGGTCTTAACGAACGGACCTCTCGGCATCTTTTACATGCTTATTTCGAGTCGACAGACGCACGCAATCAAGGGCACGAGCAATTTCAAATTCGTTTGCACGTGAATTTGGTAAGAAAAATGGCCGAAATACGTCACAGATTCAATGTGCATGTGATTCAGTGTACTACGGTCGGGCGAAAAATATCAGATTAATGTATCCGGCCCGACGAGTTCGGCATCTCAATCTCGACATAATGCACCCGCTTGACTTAGCATTTCTATAGATATACAGGTTGATTGTTCGGTTAATGATTATATACATATTTGAATTATTAAAATACGTTAATTCCAGAACGCGCACGCAGTTTCCTTAATAGGGAAAAGGATTGCTTTTAACATTTATGTGCCCTTATGACATACTTCTATTTAAACGATTACGCAAACGTGCACAGTGGGCGGAGCTGGCTGAAATCAATTTCTCTCTCTTTTGATTAAAAGTAAAATTAGGCACTTGGGAGTTTTTACGGTCGCCCATCACTGATTCAAATGTCAGAAGAAAACAAAATGGCCGAAGGATTTTTTGAAAATTGACGTACGAATGTGAAATCTTGGATACGGAGGTGTCTTATGTGGCCGATCACAAATCCAAAGTCAAAAAAATAAGACGGCCGAAAAGTTTTTTGAAAATTGACGTATGCATGTGAAATTTTAGATACGGGGGTGTGTGCGGACGCCGATTACAGATCCAAAGTCAAAATGTCAAAAAAAACAAAATGGCGGACAGGTTTTTTAAAAATTGACGTATGAACGTGAAATTGTAGATACGGGGGTGTGTGCGGACGCCGATTACAGATACAAAGTCAAAATGTCAAAAAAAACAAAATGGCGCACGGTTTTTGGAAAATTGACGTATGAATGTGAAATTTTAGATACGTGGGTGTGTGCGGACGCCGATTACAAATCCATAGTCAAAATGTCAAGAAAAACAAAATGGCGGACGGGTTTTTTGAAAATTGACGTATGAACGTGAAATTTTAGATACGGGGGTGCGTGCGGACGCCGATTACAAATCCAAAGTCATAAACTCAAAAAAAAACAAAATGACGGAAAAGTTTTTTGAAAATTGACGTATAAATGCGAAATTTTAGATACGGGGATGCGTGCGGACGCCGATTACAAATCCAAAGTCATAAACTCAAAAAAAACAAAATGACGGAAAAGTTTTTTGAAAATTGACGTATAAATGCGAAATTTTAGATACGGGGGTGTGTGCGGACGCCTATTACCAATCCATAGTCAAAATGTCAAAAAAAAACAAAATGGCGGACGGTTTTTTGAAAATTGACGTATGAATGTGAAATTTTAGATACGGGGGTGTGTGCGGACGCCGATTACAGATCCAAAGTCAAAATGTCAAAAAAACAAAATGGCGGACGGGTTTTTTTAAAATTGACGTATGAATGCAAAATTTTAGATACGGGGGTATGTGCGGACGCCGATTACAAATCCATAGTCAAAATGTTAAAAAAAAGAAAATGGCGGACGGTTTTTTGAAAATTGACGTATGAATGTGAAATTTTAGATACGGGGGTGTGTGCGGACGCCGATTACAGATCCAAAGTCAAAATGTCAAAAAAAACAAAATGGCGGACATTTTTTGAAAATGACGTATGAACGTGAAATTTTAGATACGGGGGTGTGTGCGGACGCCGATTACAGATACAAAGTCAAAATGTCAAAAAAAAACAAAATGGCGGACGGTTATTTGAAAATTAACGTATGAACGTGAAATTTTAGATACGGGGGTGCGTGCGGACGCCGATTACAAATCCAAAGTCAAAATGTCAAAAAAAACAAAATGGCGGACATTTTTTGAAAATTGACGTATGAACGTGAAATTTTAGATACGGGGGTGTGTGCGTACGCCGATTACAGATCCAAAGTCAAAATGTCAAAAAAAACAAAATGGCGGACAGGTTTTTTAAAAATTGACGTATGAACGTGAAATTTTAGATACGGGGGTGTGTGCGGACGCCGATTACAGATCCAAAGTCAAAATGTCAAAAAAAAACAAAATGGCGGACATTTTTTTGAAAATTGACGTATGAACGTGAAATTTTAGATACGGGGGTGTGTGCGGGCGCCGAATACAAATCCAAAGTCATAAACTCAAAAAAAACAAAATGACGGAAAAGTTTTTTGAAAATTGACGTATAAATGCGAAATTTTAGATACGGGGGTGTGTGCGGTCGCCTATCACCAATCCATAGCCAAAATGTCAAAAAAAACAAAATGGCGGACAGTTATTTGAAAATTAACGTATGAACGTGAAATTTTAGATACGGGGGTGCGTGCGGACGCCGATTACAAATCCAAAGTCATAAACTCAAAAAAAACAAAATGACGGAAAAGTTTTTTGAAAATTGACGTATAAATGCGAAATTTTAGATACGGGGGTGTGTGCGGACGCCTATCACCAATCCATAGTCAAAATGTCAAAAAAAAACAAAATGGCGGACGGTTTTTTGAAAATTGACGTATGAATGTGAAATTTTAGATACGGGGGTGTGTGCGGACGCCGATTACAGATCCAAAGTCAAAATGTCAAAAAAACAAAATGGCGGACGGGTTTTTTAAAAATTGACGTATGAATGCAAAATTTTAGATACGGGGGTGTGTGCGGACGCCGATTACAAATCCATAGTCAAAATGTTAAAAAAAAGAAAATGGCGGACGGTTTTTTGAAAATTGACGTATGAATGTGAAATTTTAGATACGGGGGTGTGTGCGGACGCCGATTACAGATCCAAAGTCAAAATGTCAAAAAAAAAAAATGGCGGACATTTTTTGAAAATGACGTATGAACGTGAAATTTTAGATACGGGAGTGTGTGCAGACGCCGATTACAGATCCAAAGTCAAAATGTCAAAAAAAACAAAATGGCGGACGGTTATTTGAAAATTAACGTATGAACGTGAAATTTTAGATACGGGGGTGCGTGCGGACGCCGATTACAAATCCAAAGTCAAAATGTCAAAAAAAACAAAATGGCGAACATTTTTTGAAAATTGACGTATGAACGTGAAATTTTAGATACGGGGATTTTGGGGATCGCCGATCACGATTCCAAACTCAAAATGTCAAAAAAAACAAAATGGCGGAAGATTTTTTTGAAAATTAACGTATGAATGTGAAATTTTAGATACGGGGGTTTTGGGGGTCGCCGATCACGATTCCAAAGTCGAAATGTCAAAAAAAACAAAATGGGGGAAGATTTTTTTGAAAATTGACGTATGAATGTGAAATTTCAGATACGGGAGTGTCTTAGGTCGCCGATCACGAATCCAAAGTCAAAATGTCAAAAAAAAAACATGGCGGAAGAATTTTTTGAAAATTGACGTATGAACGTGAAGTTTTAGATACAGGGGTGTCTTAGTTCACCGATCACGAATCTAAAGTAAAAATGACAAAAAAACCAAATGGAGGAAGAGTTTTTTGAAAATTAATGAATGCTTCAAAAGTTTATAAAAGTGGACATTCTAAAAAGCGTTTTTTACAGGAAAAGCGCTTCAATAGGGCTTAAATTTAAAACTTGGGTCTCTTACTTTTATTATTATTTTGTGCTTTTTTCTTAACGAGAGTAGACCTCGAAAAGATTGACAGGCTTTTACACTTTCACATCAAAATAGTATTATAAACTGTCTTAATGAAAATGTTGCGCTTTTTGAGAGCTCATTGTTTCTTTGGATATTTTAATATGACTTATGTTTAACATTAAATTACCTTTCTCACTCTTGAGTATGTACCGGTTTGTGTAAAAAACAATTCGAGAAAAATTTTAAATAAAAAATACTATTGGCTTCACAAAATATATGTATATACCGGGATGCTTTAAAAGTTTATAAAACCGGACATTCTGAAAAGCGTCATGCCAGTGATCGCTTTTTACAGGAAAGACGCTTCAATTTAAAACTTGGGCTTTTTACTTTTACTTTTATTTTGTGCTCCTTTATTAACGATAGTAGACTTCGAGAAGAATGACAGGCTTTTACACTTTCACATCAAAATAGTATTGTAAACTGTCTTAATGAAAATGTTGCGCTATTTGAGAGCTCATTGTTTCTTTGGATATTTTTAACATGACATGTTTAACATTAAATTACCTTTCTCGCTCTTGAGTGTGTACAGGTTTGTGTTAAAAACAGTTCGAGAAGAATAATATATATATACAGGGGTGCTTTAAAAGTTTATAAAAGTGGACATTCTAAAAAGCGTTTTTTACAGGAAAGACGCTTCAATAGGGCTTAAATTTAAAACTTGGCTTTTTTACTTTTATTATTATTTTGTGCTTTTTTCTTAACAAGAGTAGACTTTGAAAAGGTTAACATGCTTTACCACTATCATATCAAAATAGTATTGTAAACTGTCTTGATGAAAATGTTGTGCTCTTTCAGCTCATTGTTTCTTTGAATATTTTAACATGAATTATGTTTAACATTAAATTACCTTTCTCGCTCTTGAGTGTGTACAGGTCTGTGTAAAAAAACGGGTCGATAAGCATTTTAAATAAAACATACTATTGGCTTCACAAGATATATGTATATACAGGGGTGCTTCAAAAGTTAATAAAATTGGACATTCTAAAAAGCTATGACAGTGATGGCTTTTTACAGGAAACTGTGAAGGAACTGTAAACGAACGCGAAAAAAGCCATTCAATAGGGCTAAAATTTAAAACTTGGGCTTTTTTTTGGATCTTTGAGTAAAATGAATTTTAGGTTCATTTTTATTATTCTTTTGTGCTTCTTTATTAACGATAGTGGATTTCGAAAAGGTTGACAGGCTTTTACACTTTCACATCAAAAGTATATTGTACACTGTCTTAATAAAAATGTTGCGCTTCTTGATCTCATTGTGTCTTTGCATACTTTAACACGACTTATATTTAACATTAAATTACCTTTCTCGCTCTTGAGTGTGTACAGATTTATGTCAAAAACAGTTCGAGAAGAATTTTAAGTAAAATATCCCATTGGCCTAACAAAATATATGTATATACAGGGGTGCTTCAAAAGTTTATAAAAGTGGACATTCTAAAAAGCGTTTTTTACAGGAAAGGCGCTTCAATAGGGCTTAAATTTAAAACTTGGCCTTTTTACTTATTTATTATTATTTTGCGCTTTTGTCTTAACGAGAGTAGACTTCGAAAAGGTTGACATGCTTTACCACTATCACATCAAAATAGTATTGTAAACTGTCTCGATGAAAATGTTGTGCTCTTTCTGCTCATTGTTTCTTTAAATACTTTAACATGAACTATGTTTAACATTAAATTACCTTTTTCGCTCTTGAGTGTGTAAAGGTTTATATAAAAAACAGTTCGAGAAGCATTTTAAATAAAACATACTATTGGCTTCACAAGATATATGTATATACAAGGGTGCTTCAAAAGTTAATAAAATCGGAAATTCTAATAAGCCATGAGAGTGATTGCTTTTTACATGAAACTGAAGAAACTGTAAGCGGACGCGGAAAAAGCGGTTCAAGCTAAGAGAGATTGACGGACAGCTGTAAGCGGACGCATATAGGCGATTCAAGCTCGAAGAGATTGATGGACAGCTAGTTATAATATATAATAATAGCGCACAGACCTCTGTTGTTAATCGCCTTAGTTGAAAGAGCTTAACCGAGCATTTTCGAAACTATCAAAATAGAAAAAGTCGACAAAACGCCAGGTTGAACTCCTCTCTGGATACGCGGAATTGAAAGCTGTCCTTTGGCGTGCGTGTTAGGAGGACTCTAAACGGTTCCTCGCCGGCGAGTTTTTCCTTCTAAGTGGAACGTGTGCAGAGATATAGGGTTTTAAAGGGGAGCGTGCATTCCATTTTGTAACGAAAAAATGGCTTACGTTTTGACCATTCCCGTGGCAAGCGATAAAAATCTCGGGAAACGTCAAACTGACATCAAACTGAGTTGTGTCCACAGATTCACTTTTAAGCGTGAAATACGAAATTTTGAAGGTTGCGAGGGTCCAACAAAACCCGAGGTGTTAAAGAACGGCCTTCTCTGGACCTTTTACGTGGTTATTTCGAGTCAACAGACGCACGCAACCAAGGGCACGAGCACTTTCAAATTCGTTTGCAGAAGCATTTGGTCAGAAAAATGGCCGATTCAATGTGCAGTAATATCAATGTATTTCGGACGGGCGAAAAATATAATCAGATTCTCATGTGCACTGCCGATCAATGTATTACGGTCCGGTGAATGTTCGGCATCTCCATATCTCCACACAATACATAACGGTCCCGCTTGATTTAATATTTTTATCTATATACAGGGGTCGATTAGTATTTTAATAATGGTTTGAATTAAAATACGTTAATTCCAGAACGCGTATGCCCCGTTTCCTTAATGGAGAAAAGGATTGCTTTTAACATCGATGTGCCCTTATGTAATAATTTTATTTAATCGATTACGCATACATGCAGAGTGGGCGGAGCCAGCTGAAATTAATTTCTCTCTTCCGATTAAAGTAAAATTCGGCACTTGGGAGTTTTTGTGGTGTCATTGATCACGTATCCAAAGTCGAAATGTCAAATAAAAACAAAATGGCTGAAGGATTTTTTGAAAATTGACGTATGAATGTGAAATTTTATATACGGGAGTGTCTTAGGTCACCGATCACGAATCCATAATCAAAATGTCAAAAAAACAAAATGGCGGAAGATTTTTTGAAAATTGACGTATGAATGCGAAATTTTAGATACGGGGGTTTTGGGGGTCGCCGATCACGATTCCAAAGTCAAAATGTCATAAAAACCAAAATGGCGGAAGATTTTTTGAAAAATGACGTACGAACGTGAAATTTTAGATACGGGGGTTTTGGGGGTCGCCGATCACGATTCCAAAGTTAAAATGTCAAAAAAAAACAAGATGGCGGAAGATTTTTTGAAAATTGACGTATGAATGTGAAATTTTAGATACGGGGGTTTTGGGGGTCGCCGATCACGATTCCAAAGTCAAAATGTCATAAAAACCAAAATGGCGGAAGATTTTTTGGAAAATTGACGTACGAACGTGAAATTTTAGATACGGGGGTTTTGGGGGTCGCCGATCACGATTCCAAAGTTAAAATGTCAAAAAAAACAAGATGGCGGAAGATTTTTTGAAAATTGACGTATGAACGTGAAATTTTAGATACGGGGGTTTTGGGGGTCGCCGATCACGATTCCAAAGTCAAAATGTCAAAAAAAAACAAAATGGCGGAAGATTTTTTGAAAATTGACGTATGACTGTGGAATTTTAGATACGGGGGTGTTTGTGGTCGCTTATTACGTCTTCAATTTGGCGATTCTTCGAAACGTGATTGAACAGGGCTTAAATTTAATACTTCATTTTTCTTAACGATAGTAGATTCGCAAATATCAGAATCTTATTGTACACTGTCTCAATGGAAATGTTGCGCTCATTGAGCTCATTGTCTCTTTCAATACTTTAACATGACTTATGTTTAACATTAAATTACCTTTCTCGCTCTTGAGTGTGTACCAGTTTGTCTAAAAAGCAGTTCGAGAAGAATTTTAAATATAATAATAAAATATACTATTGGCTCTACCAAAATATATGTAGGGGTGCTTCAAAAGTTTATAAAGGTGGACATTCTAAAAAGCCATGACAGTGATTGCTTTTTACAGGACAGGCGCTTCAATAGGACTTAAATTTAAAACTTGGGCTTTTTACTTTTATTATTATTTTGTGCTTTTTTCTTAACGAGAGTAGACTTCGAAAAGATTGACAGGCTTTTACACTTTCTCATCAAAATAGTATTGTACACTGTCTTAATAAAAATGTTGCGCTTCATGATCTCATTGTGTATTTGCATACTTTAACACGACTTATGTTTAACATTACCTTACCCTTCTCGCTCTTGAGTGTGTACAGATTTGTGTAAAAAACAGTTCAAGAAGCATTTTAAATAAAACAAAGTTAATAAAAACGGACATTCTAAAAAGCCATGACAGTGATTGCTTTTTGCAGGAAACTGTGAAGAAACTATAAGCGGACGCGAAAAAAGCCATTCAATAGGGCTAAAATTTAAAACTTGGGCATTTTTTTGGATTTTTGAGTAAAATGAATTTTAAGTACATTTTTATTATTCCTTTGTGTTTCTTCATTAATGATAGTAGAATTCAAAAACGTTGACATGATTTTTTCACTGTTACATCAAAATAATACTGTAAACTGTCTTAATGGAAATGTTGCGCTCTGAGCTCATTGTTTCTTTGGATACTTTAACATGAATTATGATTATTATTAAATTACATTTTTCGCTCTTGAGTGTGTACCGGTTTGTGTCAAGAACAGTTCGAGAAAAACTTTAAATAAAATATCCTATTGGCTTAACAAAATATATGTATATACAGGGGTGTTTCAAAAGTTTATAAAAGTGGATATTCTAAAAAGCGTCATTCCAGTGATCGCCTTTTACAGGAAAGGCGCTTTAATAGGGCTTAAATTTAAAACTTGGGCTCTTTACTTTTATTATTATTTCCTGCTCCTTTATTAACGATAGTGGATTTCGAAAAGGTTGACGGGCTTTTACACTTTCACATCAAAATAGTATTGTAAACTGCGTTAATGGACAAGTTGGGCTTTTTGATCTCATTGTGTCTTTGGATACCTTAACATAACTTATGGTTTAAATTAAATTACCTTTTTCGCTCTTGAGTGTGTACCTGTTTGTGTTAAAAACACTTCGAGAAGAATTTTAAATAAAACGTCCTATTGGCTTAACAAAATATATGTATATACAGGAGTGCTTCTTACTTTTATTATTATTTTGTGCTTTTTTCTTAACGAGAGTAGACTTCGAAAAGATTGACAGGCTTCTACACGTTCACATCAAAATAGTATTATAAACTGTCTTAATGAAAATGTTGCGCTTTTTGAGAGCTCATTGTTTCTTTGGATATTTTAACATGACTTATGTTTAACATTAAATTATCTTTCTCACTCTTGAGTGTGTACCCGTTTGTGTAAAAAACAATTCGAGAAAATGTTTAAATAAAATATACTATTGGCTTCACAAAATATATGTATATACCGGGATGCTTTAAAAGTTTATAAAACCGGACATTCTAAAAAGCGTCATGCCAGTACTCGCTTTTTACAGGAAAGGCGCTTCAATTTAAAACTTCGGCTTTTTACTTTTACTTTTATTTTGTGCTCCTTTATTAACGATAGTGGATTTCAAAAAGGTCACACTTTACATCAACATAGTATTGTACACTGTCTTAATAAAAATGTTGCGCTTTTTGATCTCATTGTGTCTTTGGATACTTTAACACGACTTATGTTTACCATTAAATTACCTTCCTCGCTCTTGAGTGTGTACCGGTTTATGTCAAAAACAGTTCGAGAAGAATTTTAAATAAAATATCCTATTGGCTTAACAAAATATATGTATCTACAGGGGTGCTTCAAAAGTTTATAAAAGTGGACATTCTAAAAAGCGTTTTTTTACAGGAAAGGCGCTTTAATAGGGCTTCAATTTAAAATTTGGGCTTTTTACTTTTATTATTATTTCGTGCTCCTTTATTAACGAGAGTAGACTTCGAAAAGATTGACAGGCTTTTACACTTTCACATCAAAATAGTATTGTAAACTGTCTTAATGAAAATGTTGCGCTTTTTGAGAGCTCATTGTCTCTCTGGATATTTTAATATGACATGTTTAACATTAAATTACCTTTCTCGCTCTTGAGTGTGTACAGGTTTGTGTTAAAAACAGTTCGAGAAGAATTTTAAATAAAATATCCTATTGGCCTAACAAAATATATGTTTATACAGGGGTGCTTCAAAAGTTTATTAAAGTCGACATTCTAAAAAGCGTTTTTTTACAGGAAAGGCGCTTCAATAGGGCTTAAATTTAAAACTTGGCCTTTTGACTTTTATTATTATTTTGTGCTTTTTTCTTAACGAGAGTAGACTTCGAAAAGGTTGACATGCTTTACCACTATCACATCAAAATAGTATTGTAAACTGCCTCGATAAAAATGTTGTGCTCTTTCAGCTCATGTTTCTTTAAATACTTTAACATAAACTATGTTTAACATTAAATTACCTTTCTCGCTCTTGAGTGCGTACAGGTTTGTGTAAAAAAACAGTTCGAGAAGCATTTTAAATAAAATATACTATTGGCTTCACAAGATATATGTATATACCGGGGTGCTTCAAAAGTTAAGGAACGCGAAAAAAGCCATTCAATAGGTCTAAAATTTAAAACTTGGGTTTTTTTTTAGATCTTTGAGTAAAATGAATTTTAGGTTCATTTTTATTACTCTTTTGTGTTTCTTCATTAACGATAGTAGAATTCAAAAAGGTTGACATGCTTTTTCACTGTTACATCAAAATAGTACTGTAAACTGTCTTAATGGAAATGTTGCGCTCTGAGCTCATTGTTTCTTTCGATACTTTAACATGACTTATGTTTAATATTAAATTACCTTTCTCGCTCTTGAGTATGTACAGATTTATGTCAAAAACAGTTCGAGAAGAATTTTAAATAAAATATCCTATTGGCCTAACAAAATATATGTATATACAGGGGTGCTTCAAAAGTTTATAAAAGTGGACATTCTAAAAAGCGTTTTTTACAAGAAAGGCGCTTCAAAAGGGCTTAAATTTCAAACTTGGGCTTTTTACTTTTATTATTATTTTGTGCTTTTTCTTAACGGAGTAGACTTCGAAAAGGTTGACATGCTTTTCCACTATCATATAAAAATAGTATTGTAAACTGCCTCGATGAAAATGTTGTGCTCTTTCAGCTCATTGTTTCTTTAAATACTTTAACATGAACTATGTTTAACATTAAATTTCCTTTCTCGCTCTTGAGTGTGTACAGGTTTGTGTAATAAAACAGTTCGAGAAGCATTTTAAATAAAACATACTATTGGCTTCACAAGATATATGTATATACAGGGGTGCTTCAAAAGTTAATAAAATCGGACATTCTAAAAGGCCATGATAGTGATTGCTTTTTACAGGAAACTGTAAAGAAACTGTAAGCTGACGCGAAAAAAGCGGTTCAAGCTAAGAGAGAGTGACGGACAGCTGTAAGCGGACGCGAAAAGGCGATTCAAGCTCGAAGAGATTGATGGACAGCTAGTTATAAATACATATTTGCCTGTTTACCAATACATGTTTGCAAAATTATTATAATTCTTTTAGAAGATATTTTTAAATTGAGGAATTGCTATTGCTCTGCAAACGCTAGAGTCGTAACGTTAGATCTTAAGTAGTAATCTTTACTAACGTATTCCAAAATAATAGTTGGTAAAATGACAATTGAAATTTTAACATTCAAACGAAAAAAAGACGTTTCTACTAAACAACTTAATTACGACCGCACTTTTGTACAGCATTACCAACTCCTTTACAGAGCTATAGCCTAAAAATGGAAAAATTAAAAAGAGACCATTCAAAAAGGATGTAATTGAATACTTGGAGACTAGCTACATATACATATAAGTTAAATTAGTAATTAACGAGTGTCTGTTATTGATTCACTGATTGCTCTTTTGCATTTTAGTACATTTTGTGTTTTACTATTTCTGTATCTGCTTGAATTCAACTTGATTGTCAAATTTAACCTTATAATCAACTTTAGCTAGGTTATTAATGTAATTTCATTTATTATTGGCTATGTTATCTCTTTATGTAAGCATGATACTGTGATTATAAATGGCGTTCATTCTGTAAATTTAATATTTTGGTACGACTTTGAATGACATTTTAAAGAGTTAATAAAATAAGAATATATAGATTAATTATTTAAATTCAATGTACAACGTCATCATTTTGAACTGTCCTGAGTTGGCCAAACTGATTTTAATATAGGAACACAGTGTAATTGGCGAACATGTTTATTTATGTTGGTGGTTATGTTTACTATATGCATTTTTCTTGTGATAAATGTCATTGAAATAGGGTTAGTATTAAGTTAAATTATATGAAGGATTTTTTTAGAAATATAGTAATTGCACTTTATTTTTAATCATAAACACTAATAAATACGTTACAACTTTATTATTGTAATACATAATCCCATAATTATGTCACAAAACGAATACATTTTATAAAAGGATTTCGAAACGTTCACCGTTGTTCTCAATGCATAGATTGACATGGAATCATACATCTTCTCTTATTATGGAACACAGTATGGAGTGTTTCCGGTGTGATATTTTGCAATTATATACTAATTGCCTTTTCAAGTCGACTAATCAATCGGTCACCATAGTATCCTTACAAATTATTAAGTTTGCTGTGCAGTATGTGCAGTTGCTTCATCTTATGGGAAGTATCCCAGGCTCAATTCATCTTCGTGAAGGCTGTTAAGGAAGGGTTCCAATAGTTGTTGTCGGTATCGTATTGCGTTAATTGTATCATAGAAAGAAATTGGTTCAATAATCCGTCTTTTCGACATTGCAACACAAACACCAACTTTGATAGGATAGAGAGTATTTTCAACAAAAACATGTGGATTCTGTTTTGACCAGGTACAGTAATTTTGAGAGTTGATATACCCCGACAAATGGATCCAAGCTTCATCCGAAAAGAAAGTGCGATTCAAGTCTTCTTCATTAAACCAATCTCAGTTCAACGTGATTGGGCCGTAAATGTCATAGTACAGAAACTTTATATGGGTGTATAAGTAAGTTTTTTTTCAGTGCCTTAGGACACTTTCATAGAAAATACCTACAATTTAAATACATAATGTTGCATAAGAAATGACGTTTAAGTTAATTAGATTTTTTACCAGTTTGAGCAGAGAGCTTTCGTACAGATTTTTTGGGACTAACTTCCATTCGCTGCCTAATATCTGTGACAACATATTCGGTTAAAACTGTTGGTGCTTTTTCAGGTTTACGTATACAAACACTCACCGTTTCCTTAAACCTTTCAAGTACTCTGTTGCGATGACGAATGAATGTGTCCAAGTTTAATTCCAGAGTTTCATATGCCGTTACAAATTGCTGAAAACATGATTCTAATGAATATTTCCATGATCCATCCTTTTGCAATGTTCCACTGCGAAAGTGCGACATTACAATAAACGTATCCTGTTGTATAGTAAAAGGCATGGTATACCAGGTATATTGTTTTGAAATAGACAGAATACTATGGTTTTGACATTTGACACGTAAATTTAGTTATGAACAATTCACGGAAGTAAATATTTCCTAGTTTTTGATAATACTGGGACTTTTTTGTAGCCAACCCAGGACAGTTTAAACTGATCTCGTTGTATATGAATACACTAAAAACTTTCTGTATTTTTTCTATTTGTTCTTGTGACATTTAAAATAGGGTAAGTTTATAGAAATAAACGACATAATTACGTATGACATTGCATCAGCACTAGTTTCTATGGCCACTCTTAATTTTAAAAGACATATTCTATTTAATTTTCCCTTACATACTTTTAAAGGATTTAGTTATTTTACAAAAGCCTTCCCGAAAATAACTAGTTTATTATATGCGAGTATATTAAACATCTGATTGCAGCTGTTAACGATATTTTAATCAGTTTCAAACCACTTTCTAGGAATTAGCCAAGACTAGTATAAACTCGATCTTAGATAAGTTGTGTGATGTGTTTTGTAACTATTCGTGTACCTGGAGGTTCGCCTGTATCAATAACAACCCCATCTACACTAGGGCCGAAGGCGAATGCGAAATCGGGTGCGATGACGGGGGCAGACATCAACACCTCCAGAGGTTTCTCTCGAAGGCACTTGAGTAGATAGGAGTGAGGTAATTCGAGCGAGCAGTTAGCGTGGACGGCCACTTGGGCAGCGTACCTCGAGGGCTCTTGGACCAAGGCCCAAGGAGATAGAGCTGAGCCGGACATCAAGACCGCTCGATGGAAGAGAACGCCTGAAAGGAACAAAAACTAAAATTTCAATACTTTTCGAGAGCTTTCGAACATGCATTTAATTTGCCTGATGTTGTTGTAATGACATACATTGTTAGGGTTTCTAATATGCCGTTACAATATATAGTTCAAAATATTGTTTATACGTATTTATTAAATTCTTTTAAATCTAGTAGATATATGTACAGTCTGTATCGATTTATATACTTTGTTTGGTATTAAAGATACGATAGTACAATTTAAGTGTTCTAAATAAAAATATACCGCTTTCAGGTTTGTGTACGCAAAATTCGGGGATTTTAAAAATTTTCTTAAATTTCCTTAAACTGCCTATTTATACTAATGCCTAGTTATTTATTATACCCTAATATTATTTATTGCAGTTATTGTGTATCTTATGTAAGTATGTTTGGATTGTTTATTTATATACGTTATTTTCTATAGCTTGGATTTATAGCTTTATTCTGTGCCCAATATATTTCACGTCATAGATGTTATAATCAAATTTAATAGTGGAATGTCCATTCAATCCCTATGGATATTGTAGTGTAGCATTTTATAAGATATACCAGTAATCAGTATTTGAGTGATTTTGTAACATTTCAAAATGTGTATGAATCAAATAGTATTATAAATTTCAGATATTATAATGTTAGGTTTACTTTTAATTTATTGACTTAAACCTGTTGAAATTGTGTACTTTACCTTCCTTATTAAATATACAAAGTAATTTATTTTTCGGTACTGGCATTAAAAGAGTGTACAAATTATCAAAATAGATGCAGTACTTTTACAGTACATATTATTTTAATGTCTGTTTAATTAAAGAACAAGCCTCTGTGTACAGGGTGTCCAGAAACTCTCCTGACAAACGAAGACCGGAGATTCCTCAGATGATTTTAAGACAATTTAACCCAATTTACCCTAGTCCGAAAATGCTTCCTATGGGAGCTAGAGATCTTTCACGATGGCGCCTTGTAAATTTTTTTTTTAATATCTCTCGAAAGCTTCTATTTAGAAAAAGAAAAACTGGTATGCTTATTTATCCTCCAGAGGTGAATCGATTCCATCAATTGCGAATTTCTAGTACCGGTCATAGGCGTCCGTTTTGGGTAGGTTAAAGGTTATTTTAACGCATAACTTTTTTGTCTTTAACTTTTAAGCATTTGTGACACTAGATTATTAAATTTTCAGGTATTCTAGTACTAA
The DNA here is from genome assembly GCA_963170755.1 of Amphimallon solstitiale. NCBI lineage: Eukaryota > Metazoa > Arthropoda > Insecta > Coleoptera > Scarabaeidae > Amphimallon > Amphimallon solstitiale. Next base: position 20,362,145 of record OY720679.1, read on the forward strand.
AAGGTACTCTCACTTTAAGTCGGTAGGATACACCGTTTTCTAGAAAAATCGATTTGAAAATTTTTCGTTTTTTCGTCATTAAAATTCAATTTATTATTTTTTGCACTAGTTCGCTCTGAACTGCCAACAGAAATAAAACCTATGTTTTTAATTGTCAAATTGTTGTCAGTTCGCGAAGTTTATCTTTTAATTTTTTACTTTGTAGCATTCAAACACAACGATTTCAATGTAAAAAAAAATGGTTTTTACTAATGAAGAATACGCCGATATGCATTTAGTTTATGGCGAAATGAGGTGTAACGCTCGAGCAGCGCAACGTAGATACGCTGAAAAATTTCCCAATCGTCAGCATCCCACTCACTCAACATTTACAGCTCTTCATCAACGATTAAGAGAAACAGGTTCAGTGGTCCCAAAAACAAAATTAAACAGGGAGACATAATGATGTAACAGCAGAACATGAAGATGTTATTTTAATTGAAGTTGAGAAAAATCCAGAAATTAGCGTTCGAATTAAAAATTACATTTTTTGAGAATGAAGCTTCGTCACCAAACAAAATGTACTGAAAAAATCTTCATCTTGATTTATCTGATTTTGTAACCATCTAGCGAATTCTACACGAGCAGGAAAATCTCCTTCTAGCAGTGCTTGCACCTTTGTAAAATGAAAAGGATATAAATTTTCTTTGTGTAAGATATTTCCTACGGAAGATTTTGAAATTGTGGGGTACATGGCAGATAGTCTTCGAACGCTAATTTCTAGATTTTCCTCAACTTCAATTAAAATAACATCTTCATGTTCTGCTGTTACATCATTATGTCTCCCTGTTTAATTTTTTTTTGGGACCACTGAACCTGTTTCTCTTAATCGTTGATGAAGAGCTGTAAATGTTGAGTGAGTGGGATGCTGACGATTGGGAGATTTTTAAGCGTATCTACGTTGCGCTGCTCGAGCGTTACACCTCATTTCGCCATAAACTAAATGCATATCGGCGTATTAAAAGATAAACTTCGCGAACTGACAACAATTTGACAATTAAAAACGTAGGTTTTATTTCTGTTGGCAGTTCACAGCGAACTAGTTGAAAAAATAATAAATTGAATTTTAATGACGTAAAAACGAAAAATTTTCAAATCGATTTTTCTAGAAAATAGTGTTTCCTACCGACTTAAAGTAAGAGTACCTTTTGGTACTAGAATGCCTGAAAATTTAATAATCTAGTGTCATAAATGCTTAAAAGTTAAAGACAAAAAAGTTATGCGTTAAAATAACCGTTTACCTACCCAAAACAGACGCCTATGACCGGTACTAGAAATTCGCAATTGATGGAATCGATTCATCTCTGGAGGATAAATAAGCATACCAGTTTTTGTTTTTCTAAATAGAAGCGTTCGGGAGATATTAAAAAAAAATAATTACAAGGCGCCATCTTCAAAGAGCTCTAGCTCCCTTAGGAAGCATTTTCGGACTAGGGTGAATTGGGTTAAGTTGTCTTAAAATTATCTGAGGAATCTCCGGTCTTCGTTTGTCAGGAGAGTTTCTGGACAGCCTGTATAATGACAATTTTACTAAGCAGTAATTGTGGCGCAGCTACTTTAAAATATATAGAATCGCAAGGCGCTAACTATGAGTTATATGATGACCATCAAAAGATATGTTGCCATTTTCATGTAGACGAATAACATTTCCCAGTAAGAGCTCAGAGTAGGAAGCAGTACTTATTGTTTTGTGCTAAAAATAGGAGATTTTGCGTAAATGATGTTTTCTATGCTAAAAAAACACTCTCCTCCGGAAGTTAGTCTGGGGAAAACAGTTAATTTTCCAAATCTCAGCATAGGTGACGACTACTTCTTTTTATAATTGTTTCAGTAGGTTTGTTGACATTTCTACACTTTGCTATACTTTTCTATGAGAAACTTTTCTTATATACACGCAGCGCCAACTTCGAAGTATTTCTAGCTCATGGTTGCTAATATACTGCAAACATTTATTTGTGATGTTTCTGCTACATCATTTAGGAAAGCCTGTCGATTATTACCAACAAAATTATAGATTCGCTTAATATTCTTGGCATTCGTAGTCGCGTTGCATGTGTTATGTTTTCAGTGTGGTCCTTAACGTCTTTTTTGGAAACTTTTACACAAGTAAAACATTTATATGATCGATTAGATGTGTTTTCCAAATTATTGGCATAATCTCGCGAATATGAGTTGGTAAGGTTTATGCGGTTATTTAGAGGTACTTTTCTACTCTCAAATACTCGATTTACCTATAAAAATTTAAAGCTTCTTTACATATAAATGTCTTAATGAGTTAGATGGATTGAGATTTCTTTCAAAAGCATTTATATACATTTAGTTGTTATAGTAATTGCTGCCGGGGTTTCGAATGCTGAGTTAGGTTAAGCAAATTAGATAAAACTGTACATTTTCCGAAATGGCAGACCTAAATTAGTAGATAGTGAAGTTTTGCATATGAGGCTTAATGGTGAAAACAAAGTTGTAATTTGAGTATGAGATATTCATTCTGGAGATTTGCATCATTTTCCCTTTTCAAGATTTAACTTGAATGGCTTTACCAAATTCTATGTACAAAAAACGCTGGTTTTGAATAAATTCCGACGGACTACTGTTAGGGTTTTGTTCGAAATAGTATTTATTAGTAAATCTTATCATTATTTCATTTCAGAAAATATTTCTATAATGTACTTAATAATGATGTTCATATTATAGAATGACCATTCTTTATTATTAATATGGTTGTCATTTATGATTTCATTAAAAGACTAATGACAACTATACATTAATACGCGTGCTTCTTCTTTGGTATCGTAATGTAAGGATGAACATTGTTCTTTCTCCTTTTTGTGAATAATCCATGTTGTGATTAAAAATATGAATGTCCTTTAAAAGCACAAGGAGAGGAGGGAGTGGTCTTTCTTTTGAGCGACCGGAGTTGCACAGTCACATCACCCACACAAGGTGTTCTTCAGAATGGGCTGACGAATTTTATTGAGGGGGGTGGCAGAGCAACAGAAGATGTTGCGGTCTCCTATGCGAACTTTCAAAATTATTAATGTTGACATTACTAATTGCGGGATTATCATGCAAATGTAAGAAATCAAAGTATTTGCTAGCAATATGGAGTGTAAAGTCATCGAAGTAAGATAGTTTTAAATCATTGTGTATTATGGAATTTCTGACGAACCAGGGAGCCCCACCATACGGCGGAGGACTTTGTTTTGGAGATATTGTATATGTAGATGGTGGCAATTAGCAGCATGTCCCCAGACCGGAGCAGCATAAGTCATACAAGGAGGAATTGCTATTTTATAAAGAGTTGTTTTCAATGCTAAATTTAATTTACTTCATTTGCGTAAAAACTATATAATTGCACAATTGAAGCAATTATACGACTACTTATATCATTGATGTGTTTTTTTCAGATAAGCTTCCTATCCAGAATAACACTAAGACGTCTGGTGAGGTTCGCCAGGGAAATGTCGATCTGAACATCACTATTTCTTGTAGATCTTCACTCGGTCTCTTAGAAAACATTATAGCTGCACTCTTCCTTGGATTTATTTGTACTTTTCATGTGGACAACCAAATTTTCATATGATCCGCAGCTTCTTGGATGCGCATAGCAGGAAGCCAATGTGCTCTGGAGCTAGCATATATCAAAGTATCATCGGTAAAGAGGGCCAAGTGAATGCCCGGTGTCCTTGGAATATCATAGGTAAAAACAGTGTATAAAGTTGGTGATAATACTGCTCTTTGGGAATCTCTAGCCAGAATTGTTCTACTAGTATATAAAAATCTCTGTTCTTCAGAAAGGAGTGAATCAAATAAATCATTGAAGAACTAATGCCTGTTGATGAATTCAGATTGTTCATTGGGAATAATAAAATTATCATCCAGCTCGGATTTTAAACTCGCTCTAGTACCTTCCCCTTTATTGGAAGCAGACTAACAGGCCGATAATTATGTGGAAAAATAGGATCTTCATAATTAGAATAACATCGGCCGTCTTCCAACTCGCCGGAAAATGGAGGAGGAGGCATTGAAAATATTGACTAGTGACATAATACTTTTTTAGGAAGGGCCTTCCAAGGAGTACACTGGTAATATAATCATTGCCTAGTGCTTTCTTCTTTTTTTAGGCTCTTAATGATGCCCCTCACCTCATTCGGTTGTGTGCTAGATGGTGTCATCACGTGGAGTACTGATAATTTCCAAAATAGAACTTTCAACATTTCAAAATGATTGGCAAAAGCCTCCGCTGTGTTTTCCCTTGTATAGCACATTTCACGAGTAATATGCGTGCGCGTATCCAAATTTTTTATGTATAAATATATAATAGTCAATAACAAAAATGCTTGAGAATTTTAAGCACCATACAATTTTCAACAAAATTGTATGCTAAACTGAATCTTATTTCGATTTTAATGTTTTTCGGCATTTTTGGTAATTACTACTAAAAAGAATTGAAAAAAAACTTGCTTAAAAAGTTTTTTCGTTTTTTGGTTGTTGCTAAGAAAGCCTCTTCAGGAAATATTCAGAATGAAATTCAATAGGAAAATTGGATATAATTGTCATAAGAACGGTTCTAAAGTGAATGTATTGTAACGAAACCAGCAGACATTCGAGCGACAATAAAAAAAAAGGTTGTAAATCATCTCGGCGCGACGTATAAAAACGAAATGTCAATAGCCATGACTCATCTCCACGTCGGACGGCTTGCATAGCGAAAAAGGACTAGAACGTTTCTCGTACACGTGGAGAAAAAGCGGGACTGTGCTCGTATGTTCTAGTAATCTTCTCATACGTATATAAGGCGGCTGAATCACCGATGGAGGAATTAATTGCGGAGTAATTCCGGAATGGGAACTTCCTTACGTAGTTTCGTGCCGAACAGTAAAATAAATAAATAGTGGTAGCCAAAGAAATAAATGAATAGTGCCGTGTTATTATGAATAGATGGTTATATAAATATACGGACTTAAATAATAGTAGTAGTAAATAAATACTAATGTTAATTTAAATCGTAGTAGTTTAAGTGTGATATATTAGTTTTACATTTTATATTGTAATTAATTTTAAGTGTATAAATATACAGACTGTTTTAAATAAATAAATTGCACGAGTTGTTTATTGCGAACCCGAAAACGGAACAGTATGAATTAAAAAAAATTCTAAATAAAACTTTTTCTTTCACCTTGTATATATCGTGATCAGGATAGATTATCTATTTCATAGTAGGATTACATAAATTAATTATCAATGATTGGTTATCACATGAAACTTAGTAATATTTTCTTGCGGGGAAGGATTGCCGGAATGCTTATGAGGAAACCATAAGTATTTCGATGATAGCAAAAGAGCTGCCTTTATCGATTTCCTTTTCTTCGCGCAATAGCGGCACCCATTTACTTCCGACCAATAAGTCAATTACAGACTTCTACTAGGACAACGCTCCTTGGCAGCAATTCAAGACGCCCATGGAGAGAGATATGATGTTCGTCGATATACACATACACGAGGAGAGGTGTTAATGTTTAGTACATTTTAAGTACAAAACACACATCTTATTAGTACAGTTCAAAAAATGTGTTCTTAATATATTAGTAGATAAAAGCAAATGTTTATGCCAGTAACAAGCATAGGATCTAATTCTATGTCTAGGGACGCTCTCTTAAAAAGTCACATCGTTTGTTATTTTTCAGAAGCGTCAGTATAAACCAAACACATATTTTAATAATTTCTGATAATATTCTTCTGCTACATTTTTTAAATAATTAAATTAATAATTTTAAGATACCTCAATCTCAATGTGCTTTTATTATTTAATATTACGTTTCGTAGAATGTCTATCTATCCCTTTAAAATAATTTTAAAACATTTCTGTTGTAAATGTTTAATATTTGGTCTTTTAGTTAAGACCATAACAATTTGTATGTATATTAATTAATCGAATTTTCTGGTAAGTTTAAGTTATGAAAGCAGTGCTAAGTCTGATAAAGCTGTTATTAATTACCTTTGGTATTATAATGTAAGATCCGAAAATTAGGTAAGCTAAGGTGTAAATATCATAGAATATTGTATTATTTATAACAAGCATATAATTTTAGACAATGGATTGTATAAGGTGGAAAACTGAATTTATGTCAATGTTGAAACATACATTTGAAAAGATTTTATGGTAATAAACTAACGGCATAACACCATGATCAAATAGATCGTACGTCTTATTGTTTTACATACAGTCTCATTTTAAGTAAAAATGAAAGAGTAATTTCAAATTAAAAGAGTGATAAAGTACTATTTTACTGGGCTCTTTATAATATGGCCAATCGTAAAACATAAGAAAAATGTCTTTGGAAGCGCAGAATGTATAAAGTGTAAATCTTTAGTATTCTTAATCCATTATTCAACAAAATTGAAGCTTTTAATAAATAGTTGTTTAATTAAATATCATGACAATGCAATAACAATGTTTCTTTTGATATGCATTTATAAATAAGTACCTAAATGTTTTAAAATTATTTATAGGTTAAGCTTTCCACTGAAAGCAAATAGTCCGTGATCGCTAGCATATACTTAGGTATACCGGAGACAAACAAGTTATCTATTAATACTATTAAAGCGTAATCGTTTATGAAACTATCTATTTCCATCCGACTCTATTTTTTATTAATTTATGCAACACTTACGTTTAAATGCTTTAATAATTCTGTTTTATTTATTTTTTCAAAGGCAATGTCAGAAAACATACGTAAAATGTGTATATGTAAATAGATTGCAGCATGACAAATACACACTACATTGTTAAATAATTAACATATTGCTCTAACCTTCAATTAAGTTCATAATTGGGTGCCATGAAAACATGCACAAATGCAAATAAATGTGTTTAACATTATGTACTTAAGGTTTTCACAAGCGCATCTGCATACTTTTCAAAAATTATGCACAAAAACAACTATAGTGTTTTCTTACAGACTGTATATTTAGTAATGTGAAATTGGTGATTTCAAGAGTCGTATAAAATATTTATTTTCAATGAGTTGATGTTTTAAAATATTAACTTTTCGATTTATTCCAAGCACTTTATTTCGAGAGATTTTACAGTTTGTTTTTGCATTTCGTGTTTTTTGTTTTGTACAATTTCATATTGACATTGAAGAACCAATGAAAATACAGGGATACTCCATTTATTTATTTGTGCTGTTTTACTAGATAGGAAAATAGATTCTCGACAACCCGTAGATTTCATTTCTGTCATTTACCGCGTCCCGTGTTGTTTTTATTTCTATCCTTTCGAGGATGTTTCTGGCTAGTGTTATTTTCATTTTTGAGAATTTTTACTTAATTGAAATCAAATGTGTCTCCCAATCTATCCTTGTGTTTTTTAAGGATGTTGGATTTTTGGCATATTTGTGTCCTTGTATAGTATTGTATACGCTCTTCCAAAAGTTGTTTGGTTTGGCCAATATATTTTTTTATTACATTCATTACAAGGAATACTATATACCTCATGGGACTGTTCTGATATTGGAATGGTATATTTTAATCGTGTATATAAATGGTCAAGATTATTTTTGTTAACATATGCTAATTTTTAATTGAGCGGTTTTACTATATTATTTATTTTTTCTGATAACCCTTTTACATAAGGAACTGGTATGTATTGCTTTTTTGATGGATCTGATTTTTGGGTTTTGTTTAATACTTGTGAATTATTATAAAATTTATGTAATATTTGCTTTATTATAGTATTTATAAATGATCTAGGATAGTTGTTTTGTTCTAGAATCTTTTCGATTTTATACAAATTTGCGCCCTAGAACAGGGACTGGTTAATCCAATCGCTCTATCGACTAATGCTATTACCAATTTTTTTTGTGTGCTACAGGTTGAGCATCATTGTACATACTATATCTCCCTGATGTGTTGGTTTTTTTATATCATTTAGTTAGAAACTTGTTATTCTATTTGTTCAAGGTTAGGTGTAAGAGGTTAATAGAATTATTATTTCCTATTTCACAAGTAAATTTCAGTTTTGGATTAAGTGAATTGAATCTCACCAATAAATAATCTATTTTTTCTTCCAGTATTAGCACAATACAATCATCAAGATACCTTTTGAAAAAAGGAGGGATAAAAGTTAAACCTCAGTATACATTCTTCGACATGCTCTAACACTAATTGAGCTACCACACAAGATATGGGAGCCCCCATTGCGACACCCTCAATTTGTTTATACCATTTGTTGTTATATTGAAAATAAGTTGTTGACAAAGCTTCTATAAAATCTGTTCGAGGTAGTTTAGTGAATTTTTCTATACAGTTCCATTTTTTCTGTATTACCGTTTTAGCTAAGTCTGAAGGAATATTGGTATATACAGGGTGTAACAAAATAAGTGTAAAACATTTCAGGGGGTGATTCCTTAGCGAAAAGAGATAGGGTCTTTCATATAAAAAAACTTCAATGGAGCATCCCTTGTTAAGATACAGCCCCATAAATGGGGTACATAAAATTTGTTTTTCAATTTTTCTCACAAACACTAAAAATGTAATTTATTTCCAATGTAACTTTTTGTCTGATTATTTGTTTACCATTTAAAAATCTATTTCCAATACCTTGTTTCATTCGAAACAAAAAATGTCTCTTGAATTTTTTTGCCCAAAAGTAATCAGTTCGCAGCAAAAAATTATTTTACGAACAACTACAGAGATACATCGTCATAAATGCGAACTGGATTAGTATTGTTATTTTGTAGTTACTATCTGCATCAAAATACATATGATTAAAGATGAATAAACAAAACTAATTTATTAATAACAAAACATAAAACATGTAGAAATCATAGTAATTGTTCAATATGTCCACCTTCAGTCATTACACATGCGTCTAGACGTCGGCGCATTGAGCCACGTATTCGCTCAAATATTCCTGGATTCTCTCTAATTACCCTGCACGCATCGATGATGCGGTTTCTTAAGTCCTCTACATCGCGAACAGGAGTAGGATAAACCAAAGTCTGTAAATGGCCCCAAGTAGAGAAATCGAGAGGATTGAGATCCGGGGATCGAGCTGGTCAATTCTGTGGTCCTCCTCGACCTATCCAATGATTTGGATATGTTTGGGTTAAATGCTGACGTGCTGCTTGACAAAAATGGGCGGGAGGCCCATCATGCATAAAAAACATATCCCTTCTGACGCCCAAAGGAACTTCCTCCAGCAGTACTGGATGCACTTCTCTTAAAAATTGTGTGTATGCCTCACCATTTAATCGAGGAGGTAGAAAATGAGGGCCAATTAAATAATCCCCAATAACTCCGAGCCACACGCCAAGAGAAAAGTGTTCTTGATGGTTAGCTTGTACAATAGCGTGAGGGTTTTCATCAGACCATATGTGGTTATTATGAAAATTAATTATCTTGTCCCGAGAAAAAGTACATTCGTCTGTGAATTCGATCGTCTTCAGAAAGTCAGGATTTCTTCTAATCATTTCCAGCATCCAATTGGAAAATTCCAGACGGTTCGGAAAATCTCGCTGTAACAGTGCCTGTACTCGTTGCAGATGGTAAGGGTATAAGAGGATGTGTTGTTCTAACTTCTCGATGGCGACCACAATCCTGCGTTCTTTTGTCGAATGAACCATATTCTCGTAATCGTTGATGAAGTCGGGCAAATATTCTATGCGAAGGAAGCTGCCGTTGAGGATACATTTCAGCATATCTTCTAGAAGCTTCTAACCCATTCCCCTGCGACAGACCGTAAACGTAATGCATATCAGCCATTTCCTCATTTGTGTATGCCATTTTAATAACAAGTGAATTATTAAACTAACAAATTACGAACAAAACAACGACACACAATTAAGTATTAATTCAATTTCAAAAATTTACAAACTGACAGCGTGATACCACTACTAGCGGCCTACTAAATAAATTAGTTTTACATTTTAGTTTTATGACGATGTATCTCTGTAGTTGTTCGTAAAATAATTTTTTGCTGCGAACTGATTACTTTTGGGCAAAAAATTCAAGAGACATTTTTTGTTTCGAATGAAACAAGCTATTGTGAATAAATTTTTAAATGGTAAACAAATATTCAGACAAAAAGTTACATTGGAAATAAATTACATTTTTAGTGTTTGTGAGAAAAATTGTAAAACAAGTTTTATGTACCACCTTTATGGGGGTTTTCTTATATGAAAGACCCTATCTCTTTTTCGCTAAGGAATCACCCCCTGAAATGTTTTACACTTATTTTGTTAAATGGTAAACAAATAATCAGACAAAAAGTTACATTGGAAATAAATTACATTTTTAGTGTTTGTGAGAAAAATTGTAAAACAAATTTTATGTACCCCCTTTATGGGGCTGTATCTTAACAAGGGATGCTCCATTGAAGTTTTTTTTATATGAAAGACCCTATCTCTTTTTCGCTAAGGAATCACCCCCTGAAATGTTTTACACTTATTTTGTTACACCCTGTAGTGATGCCACATCTAAAGACATTAATTTATGATTTTTTTTGGTATCTATTTTATCTGAAAGCTGTTTAAATTCGAAGGAATTTTTGATCATTCTTACCTGTGATATTTGAAAGGATATTAGAAGAAAGAAAATGGAACTGTAAGAAAATTCACTGAACTACCTTAAACAGATTTCCTAGAAGAAATGGAATTAGCTTTGTCAACAACTTATTTTCACTATAACAACAAATGGTATAAACAAATTGAGGGCGTCGCAATGGGGTCTCCCATATCTAGTGTGGTAGCTTAATTAGTGTTAGAGCATGTCGAAGAATGTGTACTGAGTGGTTCAAATTTTATCGATACTTTCTTCAAAAGGTATGTTGATGACTGTACTGCGTAATTCTATTAACTTCTTAGTCATAACCTCCATCAAACAGAATAACAAGATTCTAACTAAATGGTATAAAAAACCCAGCACATCAGGGAGTTATAGTATGTACAATGAAGCTCAACCTGTACCATACAAAAAATATGGTAATAGCATTAGTCGATAGAGTGACTGGATTAACCAGTTCCTGTTTTAGGCCGCAGACTTTGGATAAAATCAAAAATATTCTAGAACAAAACAACTGCCCTAGATCATTTATAAATAACATAATAAGGCAAAGATTACGTAAATTTTATAATAATTCGCAAGTATTAAAACAACCCCAGAAATCCGATCCATAAAAAAGCAATACATACCAGTTCGTTATGTAAAAGGGTTATCACAAAAAATAAATAATATAGTAAAACCGCTCAATTTAAAATAAGCATATGTTAACAAAGATAATCTTGGCCACCTATATACACAATTAAAAGATCACATTTCAATATCGCAATAGTCCCATGTGGTATATAGTATTCCTTGTAACGAATGTGATAAATATATATTGGCCAAACCAAACAACTTTTGGAAGAGCCAATAAAAGGACACAAACATGTCAAAAATCCAGCATCCTTGAAAAAACACAAGGATGAAATGGGACGCACCTTTGATTTCAATAAAGTAAAAATTCTCAAAAAAGAAAATAACACTAGCTAGAAACATCCTCGAAATGATAAAAATAAAAAGTATACGGGACGCGGTAAATGACAGAAATGAAGTCGATAAGTTGTCGAGGATCTATTTTCCTATTTTGTAACACAGCACAAATAAATAAATGGAGTACCCCTGTATTTTCCTTGGGTTTTCAACGTCAATGTAAAATTGTACAAAACAAAAAACCAAAAACACAAAAACAAACAGCACATGTAAGGTCTCTCGAAATAAAGCGTTTGGAATAAATCGAAAAGTTAATATTTTAAAACATCAACTCATTGAAAAGAAAAATTTTATACGACTTTTGAAATCACCAATTTCACATTACTAGATATACAGTCTGTAAGAAAACTATGAAGTTGTTTTTGGGCATATTTTATAAACATAAGTTAGGAAAAAGGAACTAAAGTTTCCCATGTGTCTATGACATAATACATAAATGTGGTGAGTTATTCAAATAAGCGTCTCGGAGTTAAAACTTTTTCAATTAATTATTTTCATTGCAATATTGAAACAAAACAAAATGAATTTTAATTTGTTTGTATGTGTAAAATAACTGAAGAAGACAATATATTTTGTCGAAAGGTTTTAATTTTGACTTTTAATTTATCATGTTAATTATGGATTAATGGTAGTAAATAAATGGTCGTTAATGCCAAGAAAGAAATACCTAGATTTCATATATTGTGATAGGCCCGCTCTTTTAAATTTATTAATGGTTGATTAATGAAATTTAATTCCCACATTGAATGGTTTGGTGCTCCCATCTACACATAATAATAGATGACTAAATATCCTATTCACTCCTGGGAAATGTTAACGTTAGAGCGGGCTTTATTATCGATCAAAATTACGGTTGGCAATCATCCACCCCTACTATCTATATTTGACAGTTGTTTAGTTCTTAAGCATGAAAACAAAATGCCTTAAATGCATTATAATAAAAATTGATGTTTTCTTTGTGCCTAGTGAATGTGAATTTGCCAAAAATAATTGCTTAATTGCTCTTTTACGGTTTCGCTCATATTCGGAGTAAAATCAAGGTAATGTACTATTTAGCATTGTTTTATTCTTTTTTATTTTCTTATTTTGCCTAGCATAAATAGAAAACGAAATATTTCGATGTCAACTATTTTTATTTACATAAAAGGTATAACTATTGATTACACATGTTTACATTTCTATTTACTAGACACAATTCAAGAAAAAGAAAGTCAGATATAACTGTTGCTTCCAAAAGCAAATGTTGTACAAATATTAGCGTTAACCTCACATTTAATTAAATGTCGATTACATGTGACAATAAACAAATAACGGTGTAATTAGTCATTCGTAGCTAAATCGTTCTGTTGTGGACATTCATTAAATAATATACGAAATATATAACGTTTCTGTTTACGATGAGAAAAATGATATTTCTTTCCTTTTACGAGTTCGAGAAAAAAGAATAACGCCCTGATTTACGACAAGTATGCGTTATCGTATGTATGATTTCGTTGAGGGGAACTTCGATAAAAGCAATATATATTCAAATACTTCACGAAATGAAATTACTTTAGCACATATGAATTAAAATTACTTTATTTAATCTGATCATAATAATTAACTTATAATTGGAAGAATAATCTTATTATCACGCA